>OZ016469.1:8395201-10991849 GCA_963966625.1 Caenorhabditis zanzibari
GAAAAAACACACGCGGCGTGTGTCAAAAAGAAAAAAACACACGCTGCGTGTGTCAAAAAGAAAAAACACACAAACACACGCTGCGTGTGTCAAAACGAAAAAACACACGCTGCGTGTGTCAAAAAGAAAAAACACACGCTGCGTGTGTCAAAAAGAAAAAACACACGCTGCGTGTGTCAAAAAGAAAAAACACACAAACACACGCTGCGTGTGTCAAAACGAAAAAACACACGCTGCGTGTGTCAAAAAGAAAAAACACACGCTGCGTGTGTCAAAAAGAAAAAACACACGCTGCGTGTGTCAAAAAGAAAAAACACACGCTGCGTGTGTCAAAAAGAAAAAACACACGCGGCGTGTGTCAAAAAGAAAAATACACACGCTGCGTGTGTCAAAAAGAAAAAAACACACGCTGCGTGTGTCAAAAAGAAAAAACACACGCAGCGTGTGTCAAAACGAAAAAACACACGCTGCGTGTGTCAAAACGAAAAAAAACACACAAACACACGCTGCGTGTGTCAAAACGAAAAAACACACGCTGCGTGTGTCAAAAAGAAAAAACACACGCAGCGTGTGTCAAAACGAAAAAACACACGCGGCGTGTGTCAAAAAGAAAAAACACACGCTGCGTGTGTCAAAACGAAAAAACACACGCTGCGTGTGTCAAAACGAAAAAACACACGCTGCTTGTGTCAAAAAGAAAAAACACACGCTGCGTGTGTCAAAAAGAAAAAAACACACGCTGCGTGTGTCAAAAAGAAAAAAACACACGCTGCGTGTGTCAAAAAGAAAAAACACACGCGGCGTGTGTCAAAAAGAAAAAAACACACGCTGCGTGTGTCAAAACGAAAAAACACACGCTGCGTGTGTCAAAACGAAAAAACACACGCTGGAAAAAACACACGCTGCGTGTGTCAAAACGAAAAAAACACACAAACACACGCTGCGTGTGTCAAAACGAAAAAACACACGCTGCGTGTGTCAAAAAGAGAAAACACACGCGGCGTGTATCAAAAAGAAAAAAACACACGCTGCGTGTGTCAAAAAGAAAAAAACACACGCTGCGTGTGTCAAAAAGAAAAAACACACAAACACACGCTGCGTGTGTCAAAACGAAAAAACACACGCTGCGTGTGTCAAAAAGCAAAAACACACGCTGCGTGTGTCAAAAAGAAAAAACACACGCTGCGTGTGTCAAAAAGAAAAAACACACGCTGCGTGTGTCAAAAAGAAAAAAACACACGCGGCGTGTGTCAAAAAGAAAAATACACACGCTGCGTGTGTCAAAAAGAAAAAAACACACGCTGCGTGTGTCAAAAAGAAAAAAAACACGCAGCGTGTGTCAAAACGAAAAAACACACGCTGCGTGTGTCAAAACGAAAAAAACACACAAACACACGCTGCGTGTGTCAAAACGAAAAAACACACGCTGCGTGTGTCAAAAAGAAAAAACACACGCAGCGTGTGTCAAAACGAAAAAACACACGCGGCGTGTGTCAAAAAGAAAAAACACACGCTGCGTGTGTCAAAACGAAAAAACACACGCTGCGTGTGTCAAAACGAAAAAACACACGCTGCTTGTGTCAAAAAGAAAAAACACACGCTGCGTGTGTCAAAAAGAAAAAAACACACGCTGCGTGTGTCAAAAAGAAAAAAACACACGCTGCGTGTGTCAAAAAGAAAAAACACACGCGGCGTGTGTCAAAAAGAAAAAAACACACGCTGCGTGTGTCAAAACGAAAAAACACACGCTGCGTGTGTCAAAACGAAAAAACACACGCTGCGTGTGTCAAAACGAAAAAACACACGCTGCGTGTGTCAAAAAGAAAAAAACACACGCTGCGTGTGTCAAAAAGAAAAAACACACGCAGCGTGTGTCAAAACGAAAAAACACACGCTGCGTGTGTCAAAACGAAAAAAACACACGCTGCGTGTGTCAAAACGAAAAAAACACACAAACACACGCTGCGTGTGTCAAAACGAAAAAACACACGCTGCGTGTGTCAAAAAGAAAAAAACACACGCGGCGTGTGTCAAAAAGAAAAAAACACACGCTGCGTGTGTCAAAAAGAAAAAAACACACGCAGCGTGTGTCAAAAAGAAAAAACACACGCGGCGTGTGTCAAAAAGAAAAAAACACACGCTGCGTGTGTCAAAAAGAAAAAACACTCAAACACACGCTGCGTGTGTCAAAACGAAAAAACACACGTTGCGTGTGTCAAAACGAAAAAACACACGCTGCGTGTGTCAAAACGAAAAAAACACACAAACACACGCTGCGTGTGTCAAAACGAAAAAACACACGCTGCGTGTGTCAAAAAGAAAAAACACACGCAGCTTGTGTCAAAACGAAAAAACACACGCGGCGTGTGTCAAAAAGAAAAAAACACACGCTGCGTGTGTCAAAAAGAAAAAACACACGCAGCGTGTGTCAAAAAGAAAAAACACACGCGGCGTGTGTCAAAAAGAAAAAAACACACGCTGCGTGTGTCAAAAAGAAAAAAACACACAAACACACGCTGCGTGTGTCAAAACGAAAAAACACACGCTGCGTGTGTCAAAAAGAAAAAACACACGCAGCGTGTGTCAAAACGAAAAAACACACGCTGCGTGTGTCAAAAAGAAAAAAACACACGCGGCGTGTGTCAAAAAGAAAAAAACACACGCTGCGTGTGTCAAAAAGAAAAAACACACAAACACACGCTGCGTGTGTCAAAACGAAAAAACACACGCTGCGTGTGTCAAAAAGAAAAAACACACGCTGCGTGTGTCAAAAAGAAAAAAACACACGCGGCGTGTGTCAGAAAGAAAAAAACACACGCTGCGTGTGTCAAAAAGAAAAAACACACGCGGCGTGTGTCAAAAAGAAAAAACACACGCTGCGTGTGTCAAAAAGAAAAAACACACGCGGCGTGTGTCAAAACGAAAAAAACACACGCTGTGTGTGTCAAAACTCAAAAAAACACACGCTGCGTGTGTCAAAACGAAAAAACACACGCTGTGTGTGTCAAAAAGAAAAAAAAAACACACGCTGCGTGTGTCAAAAAGAAAAAAACACACGCGGCGTGTGTCAGAAAGAAAAAAACACACGCTGCGTGTGTCAAAAAGAAAAAACACACGCGGCGTGTGTCAAAAAGAAAAAACACACGCTGCGTGTGTCAAAAAGAAAAAAACACACGCTGCGTGTGTCAAAAAGAAAAAACACACGCGGCGTGTGTCAAAAAGAAAAAACACACGCTGCGTGTGTCAAAAAGAAAAAAACACACGCGGCGTGTGTCAAAACGAAAAAAACACACGCTGTGTGTGTCAAAACTCAAAAAAACACACGCTGCGTGTGTCAAAACGAAAAAACACACGCTGTGTGTGTCAAAAAAAAAAAAAAACACACGCTGCGTGTGTCAAAAAGAAAAAACACACGCGGCGTGTGTCAGAAAGAAAAAAACACACGCTGCGTGTGTCAAAAAGAAAAAACACACGCGGCGTGTGTCAAAAAGAAAAAACACACGCTGCGTGTGTCAAAAAGAAAAAACACACGCGGCGTGTGTCAAAACGAAAAAACACACGCTGTGTGTGTCAAAACTCAAAAAACACACGCGGCGTGTGTCAAAACGAAAAAACACACGCTGTGTGTGTCAAAAAGAAAAAAAAACACACGCTGCGTGTGTCAAAAAGAAAAAACACACGCGGCGTGTGTCAAAACGAAAAAAACACACGCTGCGTGTGTCAAAACGAAAAAACACACGCTGCGTGTGTCAAAAAGAAAAAACACACGCTGCGTGTGTCAAAACGAAAAAAACACACGCTGCGTGTGTCA
Organism: Caenorhabditis zanzibari; assembly: GCA_963966625.1. NCBI lineage: Eukaryota > Metazoa > Nematoda > Chromadorea > Rhabditida > Rhabditidae > Caenorhabditis > Caenorhabditis zanzibari. The sequence goes on from OZ016469.1 coordinate 8,399,013, forward strand.
AAAAGAAAAAACACACGCGGCGTGTGTCAAAAAGAAAAAAACACACGCGGCGTGTGTCAAAAAGAAAAAACACACGCTGCGTGTGTCAAAACGAAAAAACACACGCTGCGTGTGTCAAAACGAAAAAACACACGCTGCGTGTGTCAAAAACACACAAACACACGCTGCGTGTGTCAAAAAGAAAAAACACACGCTGCGTGTGTCAAAAAGAAAAAACACACGCTGCGTGTGTCAAAAAGAAAAAACACACGCTGCGTGTGTCAAAACGAAAAAACACACGCTGCGTGTGTCAAAAAGAAAAAAAAACACACGCTGCGTGTGTCAAAACGAAAAAACACACGCTGCGTGTGTCAAAAAGAAAAAACACACGCTGCGTGTGTCAAAACGAAAAAACACACGCTGCGAGTGTCAAAAAGAAAAAAACACACGCTGCGTGTGTCAAAACGAAAAAAACACACACGCTGCGTGTGTCAAAACGAAAAAACACACGCTGCGTGTGTCAAAACGAAAAAACACACGCTGCGTGTGTCAAAACGAAAAAACACACGCTGCGTGTGTCAAAACGAAAAAAACACACAAACACACGCTGCGTGTGTCAAAACGAAAAAACACACGCTGCGTGTGTCAAAAAGAAAAAAAAACACACGCTGCGTGTGTCAAAACGAAAAAACACACGCTGCGTGTGTCAAAAAGAAAAAACACACGCTGCGTGTGTCAAAACGAAAAAACACACGCTGCGAGTGTCAAAAAGAAAAAAACACACGCTGCGTGTGTCAAAACGAAAAAACACACGCTGCGTGTGTCAAAACGAAAAAACACACGCTGCGTGTGTCAAAACGAAAAAACACACGCTGCGTGTGTCAAAACGAAAAAAACACACAAACACACGCTGCGTGTGTCAAAACGAAAAAACACACGCTGCGTGTGTCAAAAAGAAAAAACACACGCAGTTTGTGTCAAAACGAAAAAACACACGCGGCGTGTGTCAAAAATAAAAAAACACACGCTGCGTGTGTTTTTTCGTTTTGACACACGCAGCGTGTGTTTGTGTGTTTTTTCTTTTTGACACACGCTGCGTGTGTTTTTTCTTTTTGACACACGCAGCGTGTGTTTTTTTATTTTTGACACACGCCGCGTGTGTTTTTTCGTTTTGACACAAACTGCGTGTGTTTTTTCTTTTTGACACACGCAGCGTGTGTTTTTTCGTTTTGACACACGCAGCGTGTGTTTGTGTGTTTTTTTCGTTTTGACACACGCAGCGTGTGTTTTTTCGTTTTGACACACGCAGCGTGTGTTTTTTCGTTTTGACACACGCAGCGTGTGTTTTTTCGTTTTGACACACGCAGCGTGTGTTTTTTTCTTTTTGACACTCGCAGCGTGTGTTTTTTCGTTTTGACACACGCAGCGTGTGTTTTTTCTTTTTGACACACGCAGCGTGTGTTTTTTCGTTTTGACACACGCAGCGTGTGTTTTTTTTTTCTTTTTGACACACGCAGCGTGTGTTTTTTCGTTTTGACACACGCAGCGTGTGTTTTTTCTTTTTGACACACGCAGCGTGTGTTTTTTCTTTTTGACACACGCAGCGTGTGTTTTTTCTTTTTGACACACGCAGCGTGTGTTTGTGTGTTTTTGACACACGCAGCGTGTGTTTTTTCGTTTTGACACACGCAGCGTGTGTTTTTTCGTTTTGACACACGCAGCGTGTGTTTTTTTCTTTTTGACACACGCCGCGTGTGTTTTTTTTTTTTTGACACACGCCGCGTGTGTTTTTTCTTTTTGACACACGCAGCGTGTGTTTTTTTCGTTTTGACACACGCAGCGTGTGTTTTTTCTTTTTGACACACGCAGCGTGTGTTTTTTCGTTTTGACACACGCAGCGTGTGTTTTTTTCGTTTTGACACACGCCGCGTGTGTTTTTTCTTTTTGACACACGCAGCGTGTGTTTTTTTTTCTTTTTGACACACACAGCGTGTGTTTTTTCGTTTTGACACACGCCGCGTGTGTTTTTTGAGTTTTGACACACACAGCGTGTGTTTTTTCGTTTTGACACACGCCGCGTGTGTTTTTTCTTTTTGACACACGCAGCGTGTGTTTTTTCTTTTTGACACACGCCGCGTGTGTTTTTTCTTTTTGACACACGCAGCGTGTGTTTTTTTCTTTCTGACACACGCCGCGTGTGTTTTTTCTTTTTGACACACGCAGCGTGTGTTTTTTTTTCTTTTTGACACACACAGCGTGTGTTTTTTCGTTTTGACACACGCAGCGTGTGTTTTTTGAGTTTTGACACACACAGCGTGTGTTTTTTTCGTTTTGACACACGCCGCGTGTGTTTTTTTCTTTTTGACACACGCAGCGTGTGTTTTTTCTTTTTGACACACGCCGCGTGTGTTTTTTCTTTTTGACACACGCAGCGTGTGTTTTTTTCTTTTTGACACACGCAGCGTGTGTTTTTTTTCGTTTTGACACACGCAGCGTGTGTTTTTTCTTTTTGACACACGCAGCGTGTGTTTTTTCGTTTTGACACACGCAGCGTGTGTTTTTTTTCGTTTTGACACACGCCGCGTGTGTTTTTTCTTTTTGACACACGCAGCGTGTGTTTTTTCTTTTTGACACACGCAGCGTGTGTTTGTGTGTTTTTTTCGTTTTGACACACGCAGCGTGTGTTTTTTCGTTTTGACACACGCAGCGTGTGTTTTTTCTTTTTGACACACGCAGCGTGTGTTTTTTCTTTTTGACACACGCCGCGTGTGTTTTTTTCTTTTTGACACACGCAGCGTGTGTTTTTTTCTTTTTGACACACGCCGCGTGTGTTTTTTCTTTTTGACACACGCAGCGTGTGTTTTTTTCGTTTTCACACACGCAGCGTGTGTTTTTTCGTTTTGACACACGCAGCGTGTGTTTTTTTCGTTTTGACACACGCAGCGTGTGTTTTTTCTTTTTGACACACGCAGCGTGTGTTTTTTCGTTTTGACACACGCAGCGTGTGTTTTTTTTCGTTTTGACACACGCCGCGTGTGTTTTTTCTTTTTGACACACGCAGCGTGTGTTTTTTTGACACACGCAGCGTGTGTTTTTTTTTTCTTTTTGACACACACAGCGTGTGTTTTTTCGTTTTGACACACGCCGCGTGTGTTTTTTCTTTTTGACACACGCAGCGTGTGTTTGTGTGTTTTTGACACACGCAGCGTGTGTTTTTTTCTTTTTGACACACGCAGCGTGTGTTTTTTCTTTTTGACACACGCAGCGTGTGTTTTTTTTTCTTTTTGACACACGCCGCGTGTGTTTTTTTTTCTTTTTGACACACGCCGCGTGTGTTTTTTTCTTTTTGACACACGCAGCGTGTGTTTTTTTCGTTTTGACACACGCAGCGTGTGTTTTTTGAGTTTTGACACACACAGCGTGTGTTTTTTTCGTTTTGACACACGCCGCGTGTGTTTTTTCTTTTTGACACACGCAGCGTGTGTTTTTTCTTTTTGACACACGCCGCGTGTGTTTTTTCTTTTTGACACACGCAGCGTGTGTTTTTTCTTTTTGACACACGCAGCGTGTGTTTTTTCTTTTTGACACACGCCGCGTGTGTTTTTTCTTTTTGACACACGCAGCGTGTGTTTTTTTCGTTTTGACACACGCAGCGTGTGTTTTTTTCGTTTTGACACACGCAGCGTGTGTTTTTTTCGTTTTGACACACGCAGCGTGTGTTTTTTTCTTTTTGACACACGCAGCGTGTGTTTTTTTCGTTTTGACACACGCAGCGTGTGTTTTTTCTTTTTGACACACGCAGCGTGTGTTTGTGTGTTTTTTTCGTTTTGACACACGCAGCGTGTGTTTTTTTCTTTTTGACACACGCAGCGTGTGTTTTTTCGTTTTGACACACGCAGCGTGTGTTTTTTCTTTTTGACACACGCAGCGTGTGTTTTTTCTTTTTGACACACGCCGCGTGTGTTTTTTCTTTTTGACACACGCAGCGTGTGTTTTTTTCTTTTTGACACACGCCGCGTGTGTTTTTTCTTTTTGACACACGCAGCGTGTGTTTTTTTCGTTTTGACACACGCAGCGTGTGTTTTTTTCGTTTTGACACACGCAGCGTGTGTTTTTTCTTTTTGACACACGCAGCGTGTGTTTTTTCGTTTTGACACACGCAGCGTGTGTTTTTTTTCGTTTTGACACACGCCGCGTGTGTTTTTTCTTTTTGACACACGCAGCGTGTGTTTTTTTTGACACACGCAGCGTGTGTTTTTTTTTTCTTTTTGACACACACAGCGTGTGTTTTTTCGTTTTGACACACGCCGCGTGTGTTTTTTCGTTTTGACACACGCAGCGTGTGTTTGTGTGTTTTTGACACACGCAGCGTGTGTTTTTTCGTTTTGACACACGCAGCGTGTGTTTTTTTCTTTTTGACACACGCAGCGTGTGTTTTTTCGTTTTGACACACGCAGCGTGTGTTTTTTCTTTTTGACACACGCAGCGTGTGTTTGTGTGTTTTTTTCGTTTTGACACACGCAGCGTGTGTTTTTTTCTTTTTGACACACGCAGCGTGTGTTTTTTCGTTTTGACACACGCAGCGTGTGTTTTTTCTTTTTGACACACGCAGCGTGTGTTTTTTTCGTTTTCACACACGCAGCGTGTGTTTTTTCGTTTTGACACACGCAGCGTGTGTTTTTTTCGTTTTGACACACGCAGCGTGTGTTTTTTCTTTTTGACACACGCAGCGTGTGTTTTTTCTTTTTGACACACGCCGCGTGTGTTTTTTCTTTTTGACACACGCAGCGTGTGTTTTTTTCTTTTTGACACACGCCGCGTGTGTTTTTTCTTTTTGACACACGCAGCGTGTGTTTTTTTCGTTTTCACACACGCAGCGTGTGTTTTTTTCGTTTTGACACACGCAGCGTGTGTTTTTTTCGTTTTGACACACGCAGCGTGTGTTTTTTCTTTTTGACACACGCAGCGTGTGTTTTTTCGTTTTGACACACGCAGCGTGTGTTTTTTTCGTTTTGACACACGCCGCGTGTGTTTTTTCTTTTTGACACACGCAGCGTGTGTTTTTTTGACACACGCAGCGTGTGTTTTTTTTTTCTTTTTGACACACACAGCGTGTGTTTTTTCGTTTTGACACACGCCGCGTGTGTTTTTTCTTTTTGACACACGCAGCGTGTGTTTGTGTGTTTTTGACACACGCAGCGTGTGTTTTTTCGTTTTGACACACGCAGCGTGTGTTTTTTTCTTTTTGACACACGCAGCGTGTGTTTTTTCGTTTTGACACACGCAGCGTGTGTTTTTTCTTTTTGACACACGCAGCGTGTGTTTGTGTGTTTTTTTCGTTTTGACACACGCAGCGTGTGTTTTTTTCTTTTTGACACACGCAGCGTGTGTTTTTTCGTTTTGACACACGCAGCGTGTGTTTTTTCTTTTTGACACACGCAGCGTGTGTTTTTTCTTTTTGACACACGCAGCGTGTGTTTTTTCGTTTTGACACACGCAGCGTGTGTTTTTTTTCGTTTTGACACACGCCGCGTGTGTTTTTTCTTTTTGACACACGCAGCGTGTGTTTTTTTGACACACGCAGCGTGTGTTTTTTTTTTCTTTTTGACACACACAGCGTGTGTTTTTTCGTTTTGACACACGCCGCGTGTGTTTTTTTCGTTTTGACACACGCAGCGTGTGTTTTTTCTTTTTGACACACGCAGCGTGTGTTTTTTTCGTTTTCACACACGCAGCGTGTGTTTTTTCGTTTTGACACACGCAGCGTGTGTTTTTTTCGTTTTGACACACGCAGCGTGTGTTTTTTCTTTTTGACACACGCAGCGTGTGTTTTTTCTTTTTGACACACGCCGCGTGTGTTTTTTCTTTTTGACACACGCAGCGTGTGTTTTTTTCTTTTTGACACACGCCGCGTGTGTTTTTTCTTTTTGACACACGCAGCGTGTGTTTTTTTCGTTTTCACACACGCAGCGTGTGTTTTTTCGTTTTGACACACGCAGCGTGTGTTTTTTTCGTTTTGACACACGCAGCGTGTGTTTTTTCTTTTTGACACACGCAGCGTGTGTTTTTTCGTTTTGACACACGCAGCGTGTGTTTTTTTCGTTTTGACACACGCCGCGTGTGTTTTTTCTTTTTGACACACGCAGCGTGTGTTTTTTTGACACACGCAGCGTGTGTTTTTTTTTTCTTTTTGACACACACAGCGTGTGTTTTTTCGTTTTGACACACGCCGCGTGTGTTTTTTCTTTTTGACACACGCAGCGTGTGTTTGTGTGTTTTTGACACACGCAGCGTGTGTTTTTTCGTTTTGACACACGCAGCGTGTGTTTTTTTCTTTTTGACACACGCAGCGTGTGTTTTTTCGTTTTGACACACGCAGCGTGTGTTTTTTCTTTTTGACACACGCAGCGTGTGTTTGTGTGTTTTTTTCGTTTTGACACACGCAGCGTGTGTTTTTTTCTTTTTGACACACGCAGCGTGTGTTTTTTTCGTTTTGACACACGCAGCGTGTGTTTTTTCTTTTTGACACACGCAGCGTGTGTTTTTTCTTTTTGACACACGCCGCGTGTGTTTTTTCTTTTTGACACACGCAGCGTGTGTTTTTTTCTTTTTGACACACGCCGCGTGTGTTTTTTCTTTTTGACACACGCAGCGTGTGTTTTTTTTCGTTTTCACACACGCAGCGTGTGTTTTTTTCGTTTTGACACACGCAGCGTGTGTTTTTTTCGTTTTGACACACGCAGCGTGTGTTTTTTCTTTTTGACACACGCAGCGTGTGTTTTTTCGTTTTGACACACGCAGCGTGTGTTTTTTTCGTTTTGACACACGCCGCGTGTGTTTTTTCTTTTTGACACACGCAGCGTGTGTTTTTTCTTTTTGACACACGCAGCGTGTGTTTGTGTGTTTTTTTCGTTTTGACACACGCAGCGTGTGTTTTTTCGTTTTGACACACGCAGCGTGTGTTTTTTCTTTTTGACACACGCAGCGTGTGTTTTTTCTTTTTGACACACGCCGCGTGTGTTTTTTTCTTTTTGACACACGCAGCGTGTGTTTTTTTCTTTTTGACACACGCCGCGTGTGTTTTTTCTTTTTGACACACGCAGCGTGTGTTTTTTTCGTTTTCACACACGCAGCGTGTGTTTTTTTCGTTTTGACACACGCAGCGTGTGTTTTTTTCGTTTTGACACACGCAGCGTGTGTTTTTTCTTTTTGACACACGCAGCGTGTGTTTTTTCGTTTTGACACACGCAGCGTGTGTTTTTTTCGTTTTGACACACGCCGCGTGTGTTTTTTCTTTTTGACACACGCAGCGTGTGTTTTTTTGACACACGCAGCGTGTGTTTTTTTTTTCTTTTTGACACACACAGCGTGTGTTTTTTCGTTTTGACACACGCCGCGTGTGTTTTTTCTTTTTGACACACGCAGCGTGTGTTTGTGTGTTTTTGACACACGCAGCGTGTGTTTTTTCTTTTTGACACACGCAGCGTGTGTTTTTTCTTTTTGACACACGCAGCGTGTGTTTTTTTTCTTTTTGACACACGCCGCGTGTGTTTTTTTTTTCTTTTTGACACACGCCGCGTGTGTTTTTTTCTTTTTGACACACGCAGCGTGTGTTTTTTTCGTTTTGACACACGCAGCGTGTGTTTTTTGAGTTTTGACACACACAGCGTGTGTTTTTTCGTTTTGACACACGCCGCGTGTGTTTTTTCTTTTTGACACACGCAGCGTGTGTTTTTTCTTTTTGACACACGCCGCGTGTGTTTTTTTCTTTTTGACACACGCAGCGTGTGTTTTTTCTTTTTGACACACGCAGCGTGTGTTTTTTCTTTTTGACACACGCCGCGTGTGTTTTTTCTTTTTGACACACGCAGCGTGTGTTTTTTCGTTTTGACACACGCAGCGTGTGTTTTTTCGTTTTGACACACGCAGCGTGTGTTTTTTCGTTTTGACACACGCAGCGTGTGTTTTTTTCTTTTTGACACACGCAGCGTGTGTTTTTTCGTTTTGACACACGCAGCGTGTGTTTTTTCTTTTTGACACACGCAGCGTGTGTTTGTGTGTTTTTTTCGTTTTGACACACGCAGCGTGTGTTTTTTTTCTTTTTGACACACGCAGCGTGTGTTTTTTTCGTTTTGACACACGCAGCGTGTGTTTTTTCTTTTTGACACACGCAGCGTGTGTTTTTTCTTTTTGACACACGCCGCGTGTGTTTTTTCTTTTTGACACACGCAGCGTGTGTTTTTTTCTTTTTGACACACGCCGCGTGTGTTTTTTCTTTTTGACACACGCAGCGTGTGTTTTTTCGTTTTGACACACGCAGCGTGTGTTTTTTTCGTTTTGACACACGCAGCGTGTGTTTTTTCTTTTTGACACACGCAGCGTGTGTTTTTTCGTTTTGACACACGCAGCGTGTGTTTTTTTCGTTTTGACACACGCCGCGTGTGTTTTTTCTTTTTGACACACGCAGCGTGTGTTTTTTTGACACACGCAGCGTGTGTTTTTTTTTTCTTTTTGACACACACAGCGTGTGTTTTTTCGTTTTGACACACGCCGCGTGTGTTTTTTCTTTTTGACACACGCAGCGTGTGTTTGTGTGTTTTTGACACACGCAGCGTGTGTTTTTTCGTTTTGACACACGCAGCGTGTGTTTTTTTCTTTTTGACACACGCAGCGTGTGTTTTTTCGTTTTGACACACGCAGCGTGTGTTTTTTCTTTTTGACACACGCAGCGTGTGTTTGTGTGTTTTTTTCGTTTTGACACACGCAGCGTGTGTTTTTTTCTTTTTGACACACGCAGCGTGTGTTTTTTCGTTTTGACACACGCAGCGTGTGTTTTTTCTTTTTGACACACGCAGCGTGTGTTTTTTCTTTTTGACACACGCCGCGTGTGTTTTTTCTTTTTGACACACGCAGCGTGTGTTTTTTTCTTTTTGACACACGCCGCGTGTGTTTTTTCTTTTTGACACACGCAGCGTGTGTTTTTTTCGTTTTCACACACGCAGCGTGTGTTTTTTCGTTTTGACACACGCAGCGTGTGTTTTTTTCGTTTTGACACACGCAGCGTGTGTTTTTTCTTTTTGACACACGCAGCGTGTGTTTTTTCGTTTTGACACACGCAGCGTGTGTTTTTTTCGTTTTGACACACGCCGCGTGTGTTTTTTCTTTTTGACACACGCAGCGTGTGTTTTTTTGACACACGCAGCGTGTGTTTTTTTTTTCTTTTTGACACACACAGCGTGTGTTTTTTCGTTTTGACACACGCCGCGTGTGTTTTTTCTTTTTGACACACGCAGCGTGTGTTTGTGTGTTTTTGACACACGCAGCGTGTGTTTTTTCTTTTTGACACACGCAGCGTGTGTTTTTTCTTTTTGACACACGCAGCGTGTGTTTTTTTCTTTTTGACACACGCCGCGTGTGTTTTTTTTCTTTTTGACACACGCCGCGTGTGTTTTTTTCTTTTTGACACACGCAGCGTGTGTTTTTTTCGTTTTGACACACGCAGCGTGTGTTTTTTGAGTTTTGACACACACAGCGTGTGTTTTTTCGTTTTGACACACGCAGCGTGTGTTTTTTCGTTTTGACACACGCAGCGTGTGTTTGTGTGTTTTTTCTTTTTGACACACGCAGCGTGTGTTTTTTCGTTTTGACACACGCCGCGTGTGTTTTTTCGTTTTGACACACGCCGCGTGTGTTTTTTCTTTTTGACACACGCAGCGTGTGTTTTTTCTTTTTGACACACGCCGCGTGTGTTTTTTCTTTTTGACACACGCAGCGTGTGTTTTTTCTTTTTGACACACGCAGCGTGTGTTTTTTCTTTTTGACACACGCCGCGTGTGTTTTTTCTTTTTGACACACGCAGCGTGTGTTTTTTCGTTTTGACACACGCAGCGTGTGTTTTTTCGTTTTGACACACGCAGCGTGTGTTTTTTTCGTTTTGACACACGCAGCGTGTGTTTTTTTCTTTTTGACACACGCAGCGTGTGTTTTTTCGTTTTGACACACGCAGCGTGTGTTTTTTCTTTTTGACACACGCAGCGTGTGTTTGTGTGTTTTTTTCGTTTTGACACACGCAGCGTGTGTTTTTTGCTTTTTTGACACACGCAGCGTGTGTTTTTTCGTTTTGACACACGCGCGTGTGTTTTTTCTTTTTGACACACGCAGCGTGTGTTTTTTCTTTTTGACACACGCCGCGTGTGTTTTTTCTTTTTGACACACGCAGCGTGTGTTTGTGTGTTTTTGACACACGCAGCGTGTGTTTTTTCGTTTTGACACACGCAGCGTGTGTTTTTTTCTTTTTGACACACGCAGCGTGTGTTTTTTCGTTTTGACACACGCAGCGTGTGTTTTTTCTTTTTGACACACGCAGCGTGTGTTTGTGTGTTTTTTTCGTTTTGACACACGCAGCGTGTGTTTTTTTCTTTTTGACACACGCAGCGTGTGTTTTTTGAGTTTTGACACACACAGCGTGTGTTTTTTCGTTTTGACACACGCAGCGTGTGTTTTTTCGTTTTGACACACGCAGCGTGTGTTTGTGTGTTTTTTCTTTTTGACACACGCAGCGTGTGTTTTTTCGTTTTGACACACGCCGCGTGTGTTTTTTCGTTTTGACACACGCCGCGTGTGTTTTTTCTTTTTGACACACGCAGCGTGTGTTTTTTCTTTTTGACACACGCCGCGTGTGTTTTTTCTTTTTGACACACGCAGCGTGTGTTTTTTCTTTTTGACACACGCAGCGTGTGTTTGTGTGTTTTTTTCGTTTTGACACACGCAGCGTGTGTTTTTTTCTTTTTGACACACGCAGCGTGTGTTTTTTGAGTTTTGACACACACAGCGTGTGTTTTTTCGTTTTGACACACGCAGCGTGTGTTTTTTCGTTTTGACACACGCAGCGTGTGTTTGTGTGTTTTTTCTTTATGACACACGCAGCGTGTGTTTTTTCGTTTTGACACACGCCGCGTGTGTTTTTTTCGTTTTGACACACGCCGCGTGTGTTTTTTCTTTTTGACACACGCAGCGTGTGTTTTTTCTTTTTGACACACGCCGCGTGTGTTTTTTCTTTTTGACACACGCAGCGTGTGTTTTTTCTTTTTGACACACGCAGCGTGTGTTTTTTCTTTTTGACACACGCCGCGTGTGTTTTTTCTTTTTGACACACGCAGCGTGTGTTTTTTCGTTTTGACACACGCAGCGTGTGTTTTTTCGTTTTGACACACGCAGCGTGTGTTTTTTCGTTTTGACACACGCAGCGTGTGTTTTTTTCTTTTTGACACACGCAGCGTGTGTTTTTTCGTTTTGACACACGCAGCGTGTGTTTTTTCTTTTTGACACACGCAGCGTGTGTTTGTGTGTTTTTTTCGTTTTGACACACGCAGCGTGTGTTTTTTTCTTTTTGACACACGCAGCGTGTGTTTTTTCGTTTTGACACACGCGCGTGTGTTTTTTCTTTTTGACACACGCAGCGTGTGTTTTTTCTTTTTGACACACGCCGCGTGTGTTTTTTCTTTTTGACACACGCAGCGTGTGTTTTTTTTCTTTTTGACACACGCCGCGTGTGTTTTTTCTTTTTGACACACGCAGCGTGTGTTTTTTCGTTTTGACACACGCAGCGTGTGTTTTTTTCGTTTTGACACACGCAGCGTGTGTTTTTTCTTTTTGACACACGCAGCGTGTGTTTTTTTCGTTTTGACACACGCAGCGTGTGTTTTTCTCGTTTTGACACACGCCGCGTGTGTTTTTTCTTTTTGACACACGCAGCGTGTGTTTTTTTGACACACGCAGCGTGTGTTTTTTTTTCTTTTTGACACACACAGCGTGTGTTTTTTCGTTTTGACACACGCCGCGTGTGTTTTTTCTTTTTGACACACGCAGCGTGTGTTTGTGTGTTTTTGACACACGCAGCGTGTGTTTTTTCTTTTTGACACACGCTGCGTGTGTTTTTTCTTTTTGACACACGCAGCGTGTGTTTTTTTCTTTTTGACACACGCCGCGTGTGTTTTTTCGTTTTGACACAAGCTGCGTGTGTTTTTTCTTTTTGACACACGCAGCGTGTGTTTTTTCGTTTTGACACACGCAGCGTGTGTTTGTGTGTTTTTTTCGTTTTGACACACGCAGCGTGTGTTTTTTCGTTTTGACACACGCAGCGTGTGTTTTTTTCGTTTTGACACACGCAGCGTGTGTTTGTGTGTTTTTTCTTTTTGACACACGCAGCGTGTGTTTTTTTCTTTTTGACACACGCCGCGTGTGTTTTTTCTTTTTGACACACGCTGCGTGTGTTTTTTCTTTTTGACACACGCAGCGTGTGTTTGTGTGTTTTTTCTTTTTGACACACGCAGCGTGTGTTTTTTTCTTTTTGACACACGCCGCGTGTGTTTTTTCTTTTTGACACACGCTGCGTGTGTTTTTTCTTTTTGACACACGCAGCGTGTGTTTTTTTCGTTTTGACACACGCAGCGTGTGTTTTTTTCTTTTTGACACACGCAGCGTGTGTTTTTTCGTTTTGACACACGCAGCGTGTGTTTTTTCTTTTTGACACACGCAGCGTGTGTTTTTTCGTTTTGACACACGCAGCGTGTGTTTTTTTCTTTTTGACACACGCAGCGTGTGTTTTTTCGTTTTGACACACGCAGCGTGTGTTTTTTCTTTTTGACACACGCAGCGTGTGTTTTTTCGTTTTGACACACGCAGCGTGTGTTTTTTTCTTTTTGACACACGCAGCGTGTGTTTTTTCGTTTTGACACACGCAGCGTGTGTTTTTTCTTTTTGACACACGCAGCGTGTGTTTTTTCGTTTTGACACACGCAGCGTGTGTTTTTTTCTTTTTGACACACGCAGCGTGTGTTTTTTCGTTTTGACACACGCAGCGTGTGTTTTTTCTTTTTGACACACGCAGCGTGTGTTTTTTCTTTTTGACACACGCAGCGTGTGTTTTTTCGTTTTGACACACGCAGCGTGTGTTTTTTCTTTTTGACACACGCAGCGTGTGTTTTTTTCTTTTTGACACACGCAGCGTGTGTTTGTGTGTTTTTGACACACGCAGCGTGTGTTTTTTCGTTTTGACACACGCAGCGTGTGTTTTTTTCGTTTTGACACACGCAGCGTGTGTTTTTTCTTTTTGACACACGCCGCGTGTGTTTTTTCTTTTTTACACACGCAGCGTGTGTTTTTTTCTTTTTGACACACGCCGCGTGTGTTTTTTCTTTTTGACACACGCAGCGTGTGTTTTTTTTCTTTTTGACACACGCCGCGTGTGTTTTTTTTTCTTTTTGACACACGCCGCGTGTGTTTGTGTGTTTTTGACACACGCAGCGTGTGTTTTTTCGTTTTGACACACGCAGCGTGTGTTTTTTCGTTTTGACACACGCAGCGTGTGTTTTTTCGTTTTGACACACGCAGCGTGTGTTTTTTCGTTTTGACACACGCAGCGTGTGTTTTTTTCTTTTTGACACACGCAGCGTGTGTTTTTTTCGTTTTGACACACGCAGCGTGTGTTTTTTCTTTTTGACACACGCAGCGTGTGTTTGTGTGTTTTTTTCGTTTTGACACACGCAGCGTGTGTTTTTTTCTTTTTGACACACGCAGCGTGTGTTTTTTCGTTTTGACACACGCAGCGTGTGTTTTTTCTTTTTGACACACGCAGCGTGTGTTTTTTCTTTTTGACACACGCCGCGTGTGTTTTTTTCTTTTTGACACACGCAGCGTGTGTTTTTTTCTTTTTGACACACGCCGCGTGTGTTTTTTCTTTTTGACACACGCAGCGTGTGTTTTTTTCGTTTTCACACACGCAGCGTGTGTTTTTTCGTTTTGACACACGCAGCGTGTGTTTTTTTCGTTTTGACACACGCAGCGTGTGTTTTTTCTTTTTGACACACGCAGCGTGTGTTTTTTCGTTTTGACACACGCAGCGTGTGTTTTTTTCGTTTTGACACACGCCGCGTGTGTTTTTTCTTTTTGACACACGCAGCGTGTGTTTTTTTTTTCTTTTTGACACACACAGCGTGTGTTTTTTCGTTTTGACACACGCCGCGTGTGTTTTTTCTTTTTGACACACGCAGCGTGTGTTTGTGTGTTTTTGACACACGCAGCGTGTGTTTTTTCTTTTTGACACACGCAGCGTGTGTTTTTTCTTTTTGACACACGCAGCGTGTGTTTTTTTCTTTTTGACACACGCCGCGTGTGTTTTTTTTTCTTTTTGACACACGCCGCGTGTGTTTTTTTCTTTTTGACACACGCAGCGTGTGTTTTTTTCGTTTTGACACACGCAGCGTGTGTTTTTTGAGTTTTGACACACACAGCGTGTGTTTTTTCGTTTTGACACACGCCGCGTGTGTTTTTTCTTTTTGACACACGCAGCGTGTGTTTTTTCTTTTTGACACACGCCGCGTGTGTTTTTTCTTTTTGACACACGCAGCGTGTGTTTTTTCTTTTTGACACACGCAGCGTGTGTTTTTTCTTTTTGACACACGCCGCGTGTTTTTTTTCTTTTTGACACACGCAGCGTGTGTTTTTTCGTTTTGACACACGCAGCGTGTGTTTTTTCGTTTTGACACACGCAGCGTGTGTTTTTTCGTTTTGACACACGCAGCGTGTGTTTTTTTCTTTTTGACACACGCAGCGTGTGTTTTTTCGTTTTGACACACGCAGCGTGTGTTTTTTTCTTTTTGACACACGCAGCGTGTGTTTTTTCGTTTTGACACACGCAGCGTGTGTTTTTTCTTTTTGACACACGCAGCGTGTGTTTGTGTGTTTTTTTCGTTTTGACACACGCAGCGTGTGTTTTTTTCTTTTTGACACACGCAGCGTGTGTTTTTTCGTTTTGACACACGCAGCGTGTGTTTTTTCTTTTTGACACACGCAGCGTGTGTTTTTTCTTTTTGACACACGCCGCGTGTGTTTTTTCTTTTTGACACACGCAGCGTGTGTTTTTTTCTTTTTGACACACGCCGCGTGTGTTTTTTCTTTTTGACACACGCAGCGTGTGTTTTTTTCGTTTTCACACACGCAGCGTGTGTTTTTTCGTTTTGACACACGCAGCGTGTGTTTTTTTCGTTTTGACACACGCAGCGTGTGTTTTTTCTTTTTGACACACGCAGCGTGTGTTTTTTCGTTTTGACACACGCAGCGTGTGTTTTTTTCGTTTTGACACACGCCGCGTGTGTTTTTTCTTTTTGACACACGCAGCGTGTGTTTTTTTGACACACGCAGCGTGTGTTTTTTTTTCTTTTTGACACACACAGCGTGTGTTTTTTCGTTTTGACACACGCCGCGTGTGTTTTTTCTTTTTGACACACGCAGCGTGTGTTTGTGTGTTTTTGACACACGCAGCGTGTGTTTTTTCTTTTTGACACACGCAGCGTGTGTTTTTTCTTTTTGACACACGCAGCGTGTGTTTTTTTCTTTTTGACACACGCCGCGTGTGTTTTTTTTCTTTTTGACACACGCCGCGTGTGTTTTTTTCTTTTTGACACACGCAGCGTGTGTTTTTTTTCGTTTTGACACACGCAGCGTGTGTTTTTTGAGTTTTGACACACACAGCGTGTGTTTTTTCGTTTTGACACACGCCGCGTGTGTTTTTTCTTTTTGACACACGCAGCGTGTGTTTTTTCGTTTTGACACACGCCGCGTGTGTTTTTTCTTTTTGACACACGCAGCGTGTGTTTTTTTGACACACGCAGCGTGTGTTTTTTTTTTCTTTTTGACACACACAGCGTGTGTTTTTTCGTTTTGACACACGCCGCGTGTGTTTTTTCTTTTTGACACACGCAGCGTGTGTTTGTGTGTTTTTGACACACGCAGCGTGTGTTTTTTCTTTTTGACACACGCAGCGTGTGTTTTTTCTTTTTGACACACGCAGCGTGTGTTTTTTTCTTTTTGACACACGCCGCGTGTGTTTTTTTTTCTTTTTGACACACGCCGCGTGTGTTTTTTTCTTTTTGACACACGCAGCGTGTGTTTTTTTCGTTTTGACACACGCAGCGTGTGTTTTTTGAGTTTTGACACACACAGCGTGTGTTTTTTCGTTTTGACACACGCCGCGTGTGTTTTTTCTTTTTGACACACGCAGCGTGTGTTTTTTCTTTTTGACACACGCCGCGTGTGTTTTTTCTTTTTGACACACGCAGCGTGTGTTTTTTCTTTTTGACACACGCAGCGTGTGTTTTTTCTTTTTGACACACGCCGCGTGTGTTTTTTCTTTTTGACACACGCAGCGTGTGTTTTTTCGTTTTGACACACGCAGCGTGTGTTTTTTCGTTTTGACACACGCAGCGTGTGTTTTTTCGTTTTGACACACGCAGCGTGTGTTTTTTTCTTTTTGACACACGCAGCGTG
The DNA here is from genome assembly GCA_963966625.1 of Caenorhabditis zanzibari. NCBI lineage: Eukaryota > Metazoa > Nematoda > Chromadorea > Rhabditida > Rhabditidae > Caenorhabditis > Caenorhabditis zanzibari. Next base: position 8,415,318 of record OZ016469.1, read on the forward strand.
TGTTTTTTCGTTTTGACACACGCAGCGTGTGTTTTTTCTTTTTGACACACGCAGCGTGTGTTTGTGTGTTTTTTTCGTTTTGACACACGCAGCGTGTGTTTTTTTCTTTTTGACACACGCAGCGTGTGTTTTTTCGTTTTGACACACGCAGCGTGTGTTTTTTCTTTTTGACACACGCAGCGTGTGTTTTTTCTTTTTGACACACGCCGCGTGTGTTTTTTCTTTTTGACACACGCAGCGTGTGTTTTTTTCGTTTTGACACACGCAGCGTGTGTTTTTTCTTTTTGACACACGCAGCGTGTGTTTTTTCGTTTTGACACACGCAGCGTGTGTTTTTTTCGTTTTGACACACGCCGCGTGTGTTTTTTCTTTTTGACACACGCAGCGTGTGTTTTTTTGACACACGCAGCGTGTGTTTTTTTTTTCTTTTTGACACACACAGCGTGTGTTTTTTCGTTTTGACACACGCCGCGTGTGTTTTTTCTTTTTGACACACGCAGCGTGTGTTTGTGTGTTTTTGACACACGCAGCGTGTGTTTTTTCTTTTTGACACACGCAGCGTGTGTTTTTTCTTTTTGACACACGCAGCGTGTGTTTTTTTCTTTTTGACACACGCCGCGTGTGTTTTTTTTCTTTTTGACACACGCCGCGTGTGTTTTTTTCTTTTTGACACACGCAGCGTGTGTTTTTTTCGTTTTGACACACGCAGCGTGTGTTTTTTGAGTTTTGACACACACAGCGTGTGTTTTTTCGTTTTGACACACGCCGCGTGTGTTTTTTCTTTTTGACACACGCAGCGTGTGTTTTTTCTTTTTGACACACGCCGCGTGTGTTTTTTCTTTTTGACACACGCAGCGTGTGTTTTTTCTTTTTGACACACGCAGCGTGTGTTTTTTCTTTTTGACACACGCCGCGTGTGTTTTTTCTTTTTGACACACGCAGCGTGTGTTTTTTTCTTTTTGACACACGCCGCGTGTGTTTTTTCTTTTTGACACACGCAGCGTGTGTTTTTTCGTTTTGACACACGCTGCGTGTGTTTTTTCTTTTTGACACACGCAGCGTGTGTTTTTTTCGTTTTGACACACGCAGCGTGTGTTTTTTCGTTTTGACACACGCAGCGTGTGTTTTTTTCGTTTTGACACACGCCGCGTGTGTTTTTTCTTTTTGACACACGCAGCGTGTGTTTGTGTGTTTTTGACACACGCAGCGTGTGTTTTTTCGTTTTGACACACGCAGCGTGTGTTTTTTCGTTTTGACACACGCAGCGTGTGTTTTTTCGTTTTGACACACGCAGCGTGTGTTTTTTCGTTTTGACACACGCAGCGTGTGTTTTTTCGTTTTGACACACGCAGCGTGTGTTTTTTTCTTTTTGACACACGCAGCGTGTGTTTTTTCGTTTTGACACACGCAGCGTGTGTTTTTTCTTTTTGACACACGCAGCGTGTGTTTTTTCTTTTTGACACACGCAGCGTGTGTTTTTTTCTTTTTGACACACGCAGCGTGTGTTTGTGTGTTTTTGACACACGCAGCGTGTGTTTTTTCGTTTTGACACACGCAGCGTGTGTTTTTTCGTTTTGACACACGCAGCGTGTGTTTTTTCTTTTTGACACACGCCGCGTGTGTTTTTTCTTTTTGACACACGCAGCGTGTGTTTTTTTCTTTTTGACACACGCCGCGTGTGTTTTTTCTTTTTGACACACGCAGCGTGTGTTTTTTTTCTTTTTGACACACGCCGCGTGTGTTTTTTTTCTTTTTGACACACGCCGCGTGTGTTTGTGTGTTTTTGACACACGCAGCGTGTGTTTTTTCGTTTTGACACACGCAGCGTGTGTTTTTTCGTTTTGACACACGCAGCGTGTGTTTTTTCGTTTTGACACACGCAGCGTGTGTTTTTTCGTTTTGACACACGCAGCGTGTGTTTTTTTCTTTTTGACACACGCAGCGTGTGTTTTTTCGTTTTGACACACGCAGCGTGTGTTTTTTCTTTTTGACACACGCAGCGTGTGTTTTTTCTTTTTGACACACGCAGCGTGTGTTTGTGTGTTTTTTCGTTTTGACACACGCAGCGTGTGTTTTTTTCTTTTTGACACACGCAGCGTGTGTTTTTTCGTTTTGACACACGCAGCGTGTGTTTTTTCTTTTTGACACACGCAGCGTGTGTTTTTTCTTTTTGACACACGCCGCGTGTGTTTTTTTCTTTTTGACACACGCAGCGTGTGTTTTTTTCTTTTTGACACACGCCGCGTGTGTTTTTTCTTTTTGACACACGCAGCGTGTGTTTTTTTCGTTTTCACACACGCAGCGTGTGTTTTTTCGTTTTGACACACGCAGCGTGTGTTTTTTTCGTTTTGACACACGCAGCGTGTGTTTTTTCTTTTTGACACACGCAGCGTGTGTTTTTTCGTTTTGACACACGCAGCGTGTGTTTTTTTCGTTTTGACACACGCCGCGTGTGTTTTTTCTTTTTGACACACGCAGCGTGTGTTTTTTTGACACACGCAGCGTGTGTTTTTTTTTTCTTTTTGACACACACAGCGTGTGTTTTTTCGTTTTGACACACGCCGCGTGTGTTTTTTCTTTTTGACACACGCAGCGTGTGTTTGTGTGTTTTTGACACACGCAGCGTGTGTTTTTTCTTTTTGACACACGCAGCGTGTGTTTTTTCTTTTTGACACACGCAGCGTGTGTTTTTTTCTTTTTGACACACGCCGCGTGTGTTTTTTTTTCTTTTTGACACACGCCGCGTGTGTTTATTTCTTTTTGACACACGCAGCGTGTGTTTTTTTCGTTTTGACACACGCAGCGTGTGTTTTCTGAGTTTTGACACACACAGCGTGTGTTTTTTCGTTTTGACACACGCCGCGTGTGTTTTTTCTTTTTGACACACGCAGCGTGTGTTTTTTCTTTTTGACACACGCCGCGTGTGTTTTTTCTTTTTGACACACGCAGCGTGTGTTTTTTCTTTTTGACACACGCCGCGTGTGTTTTTTCTTTTTGACACACGCAGCGTGTGTTTTTTTCTTTTTGACACACGCCGCGTGTGTTTTTTCTTTTTGACACACGCAGCGTGTGTTTTTTCGTTTTGACACACGCTGCGTGTGTTTTTTCTTTTTGACACACGCAGCGTGTGTTTTTTTCGTTTTGACACACGCAGCGTGTGTTTTTTCGTTTTGACACACGCAGCGTGTGTTTTTTTCGTTTTGACACACGCAGCGTGTGTTTTTTCGTTTTGACACACGCAGCGTGTGTTTTTTCTTTTTGACACACGCAGCGTGTGTTTTTTTCTTTTTGACACACGCCGCGTGTGTTTTTTCTTTTTGACACACGCAGCGTGTGTTTTTTTTCTTTTTGACACACGCCGCGTGTGTTTTTTTTCTTTTTGACACACGCCGCGTGTGTTTGTGTGTTTTTGACACACGCAGCGTGTGTTTTTTCGTTTTGACACACGCAGCGTGTGTTTTTTCGTTTTGACACACGCAGCGTGTGTTTTTTCGTTTTGACACACGCAGCGTGTGTTTTTTCGTTTTGACACACGCAGCGTGTGTTTTTTCGTTTTGACACACGCAGCGTGTGTTTTTTCGTTTTGACACACGCAGCGTGTGTTTTTTCGTTTTGACACACGCAGCGTGTGTTTTTTTCTTTTTGACACACGCAGCGTGTGTTTTTTCGTTTTGACACACGCAGCGTGTGTTTTTTCTTTTTGACACACGCAGCGTGTGTTTGTGTGTTTTTTTCGTTTTGACACACGCAGCGTGTGTTTTTTTCTTTTTGACACACGCAGCGTGTGTTTTTTCGTTTTGACACACGCAGCGTGTGTTTTTTCTTTTTGACACACGCAGCGTGTGTTTTTTCTTTTTGACACACGCAGCGTGTGTTTTTTTCTTTTTGACACACGCAGCGTGTGTTTGTGTGTTTTTGACACACGCAGCGTGTGTTTTTTCGTTTTGACACACGCAGCGTGTGTTTTTTCGTTTTGACACACGCAGCGTGTGTTTTTTCTTTTTGACACACGCCGCGTGTGTTTTTTCTTTTTGACACACGCAGCGTGTGTTTTTTTTCTTTTTGACACACGCCGCGTGTGTTTTTTCTTTTTGACACACGCAGCGTGTGTTTTTTTTCTTTTTGACACACGCCGCGTGTGTTTTTTTTTCTTTTTGACACACGCCGCGTGTGTTTTTTCTTTTTGACACACGCCGCGTGTGTTTTTTCTTTTTGACACACGCAGCGTGTGTTTTTTCTTTTTGACACACGCAGCGTGTGTTTTTTCGTTTTGACACACGCCGCGTGTGTTTTTTCTTTTTGACACACGCAGCGTGTGTTTGTGTGTTTTTGACACACGCACCGTGTGTTTTTTCTTTTTGACACACGCCGCGTGTGTTTTTTCTTTTTGACACACGCTGCGTGTGTTTTTTCTTTTTGACACACGCAGCGTGTGTTTTTTTCTTTTTGACACACGCCGCGTGTGTTTTTTCTTTTTGACACACGCAGCGTGTGTTTTTTCGTTTTGACACACGCAGCGTGTGTTTGTGTGTTTTTTTCGTTTTGACACACGCAGCGTGTGTTTTTTTCGTTTTGACACACGCAGCGTGTGTTTTTTCGTTTTGACACACGCTGCGTGTGTTTTTTCTTTTTGACACACGCAGCGTGTGTTTTTTTCTTTTTGACACACGCAGCGTGTGTTTTTTCGTTTTGACACACGCAGCGACACGCAGCGTGTGTTTTTTCTTTTTGACACACGCAGCGTGTGTTTTTTCTTTTTGACACACGCAGCGTGTGTTTGTGTGTTTTTGACACACGCAGCGTGTGTGTTTTTTTTTTGACACACGCAGCGTGTGTTTTTTTCTTTTTGACACACGCAGCGTGTGTTTTTTTGTTTTGACACACGCCGCGTGTGTTTTTTCGTTTTGACACACGCCGCGTGTGTTTTTTCTTTTTGACACACGCTGCGTGTGTTTTTTCGTTTTGACACACGCAGCGTGTGTTTTTTTCTTTTTGACACACGCCGCGTGTGTTTGTGTGTTTTTGACACACGCACCGTGTGTTTTTTCTTTTTGACACACGCAGCGTGTGTTTTTTCTTTTTGACACACGCAGCGTGTGTTTTTTTTTCTTTTTGACACACGCAGCGTGTGTTTTTTCGTTTTGACACACGCAGCGTGTGTTTTTTCGTTTTGACACACGCAGCGTGTGTTTTTTTCTTTTTGACACACGCCGCGTGTGTTTTTTCTTTTTGACACACGCAGCGTGTGTTTTTTCTTTTTGACACACGCAGCGTGTGTTTTTTCGTTTTGACACACGCCGCGTGTGTTTTTTCTTTTTGACACACGCAGCGTGTGTTTGTGTGTTTTTGACACACGCACCGTGTGTTTTTTCTTTTTGACACACGCAGCGTGTGTTTTTTCTTTTTGACACACGCAGCGTGTGTTTTTTCTTTTTGACACACGCCGCGTGTGTTTTTTCTTTTTGACACACGCAGCGTGTGTTTTTTCTTTTTGACACACGCAGCGTGTGTTTTTTCGTTTTGACACACGCCGCGTGTGTTTTTTCTTTTTGACACACGCAGCGTGTGTTTGTGTGTTTTTGACACACGCACCGTGTGTTTTTTTCTTTTTGACACACGCAGCGTGTGTTTTTTCTTTTTGACACACGCAGCGTGTGTTTTTTCTTTTTGACACACGCCGCGTGTGTTTTTTCTTTTTGACACACGCAGCGTGTGTTTGTGTGTTTTTGACACACGCAGCGTGTGTTTTTTCGTTTTTTTTCTCTTATCATCTACTTTAATCTCTAATTCATCACTTCTCCCAACTAGTCTAATCCTTCCACTTAATTCCATCTGGATCTCTTTTCTTTTTTCTGTAATTGTCAAACTTGAAATGTACACTGAAACCGTCAATGAAAGTTCATGAAATTCATTCAAAGTTTGTAAAAAAACAAAGAGTTAGATAGCTGTATTGACAAAAGATGTGTTGACTCGAGACAATTTTTGACGACTCATGTCGTTCGACTGAAAAATAGGAAGAACTGAAAATGGCTGAAAATGAAACTGGAATTCCATTGACTTACCACGATTGTATTGGATCCATTACGACGGAATCGAAGGAGTTCGTGGCATCGACGTCGAAATTCAAGGCGGAAGAAATAAAAGATTGGAAGATTGAAACAAGATTGGAATCCGTACAGAAGATAGGCCACACCTGAAAAGTATGCATTCAAGACTCAGTTTCATGCAAAATATGCTTAGGTCCGGTCTAAGGGAAATTCGAAACAACTTCCAAGATCCTTCTTGAACTTTCACTAATCAAAAATATATCATTAGGTTTCTAAATATTTACAGATTCAAAGTTACATATGCAAAATATGACCTCGGATTCTTGCTCTATCCAAAACACATTTTTTCATAAAACTCTGGTCCATAGATGCGGAACATTTTTGCACGAAAAATACACTGACCGACAAGAAGGACGTCGAAATCGTCTGTATGCCACTGATCAGCAACCAGCACAAAATTCGGCACGCTAACCATCAAAACATTGATTCCCGACAAGATGAGAATCGCCATTTGTTTTCGTTTTTCCGTGTGATTTAGAAACTGAAAAAAGGGAGAAAGAGTCTGATCTCAATCTTCGAACTTTCCCAATACTACATTCTATCTGATGACAAAAAGTGTAGTCACATACCTTTGAGCCATGGGATCTGAGGAACAAATTGAGAGTAACAGCGAATGCAATCATATAGGATACTGCAATCCAACAGTAGTGAATAGTTCCATAAACGATTCCAGTGGAATCCATCACTGCACACATACGATTTTGAGTAATTGTAGGAGATGCAGATGAAACGAAGAGGGCAGTAAAACTTAGAAACTGAAATCTTATTTTCTAGATCTTTCATAGTTTGAAATAAAACTGACCACACAGATGAGAATACCAAAGGTTGATAGATAGAGTCGATGTCTCCATGTCCATCTGCTCCGGTACCAACTGACCCGATTTACAGCCAAAACTCTTTCTACAGTCAAAAGACAGTGGAAAGTGGCAGGTAACTGACCTCCGAATAGAAGAAAAACTGGCCATAAGTAACCGGTCATACATTCGTAACTGCTGATTTCGATATAATATTTTTCGTGAAGAATCAGCCCGAGACGTCCAGCTCCCGACATAATGAAGGAGATTCCATTGATCTGTATCTTACATTATTTGAATCCAATCACCATCAGACTTACCATATCTGAAACCGATAATAGCGTAAAGAACACAAATCTTTGTCGAAAGTCCTTGCTCGAATTGAATACAACCAAACAGATAGTATTAGGAATGAGTACAATGATGCCACAAATAATATAAAGCCGACTGCGAAGAAGAATTTCTTCATTACCCGGAAACATTTTCTGGAAGAACATGGCTGATTCTGGATTCCACGTTACAAAGTATGAGTGGGACAATGACGGATAAGATGGGTTGGGGCGGATGTCATAGCACGGGTCCACACCATGTGCTCGGCACGTTTTAATTAAATCTGGGACCCTCATAAATGCTTAAAATGTTTTTGTGGTTCAGAAATGTGTTGAGTGGAATGTTTCAAAGCTCTTTGATATTCCAGAATACTCCACTGATCAGACTAAATTTAAGTGGAGAAACATGAGATGTAGGTTACAGTAAACCTAACTTGAGAACATGTAAGTTGCACTCATTTGTTGCGCTTTCTTGTTGTCAGTTACTTGTTGTCAGTTACTGAAATGTGAAATGAGATTACCGTAAAACCTCTAGTAGAGGGACATGTCCTTCTATTGTTCAATCTCCTCAAAATCTAAATTCGAATTTCACAAAATTATCCGTAACTAATTTTTGAGCAGCAGCTCATAGCGTTTTTCATATAGGTTTTACGGTATATACGGACTGTATACCGTCGTTAAGAAACTAGGTGTGAAGCAAATGAGTGATGAAAAAGATATGAAATCTGAGTGCACCGACCACCTTGCAAACTGGAAACAATTCAAGCGAATATGTTTATCGCAAACAACGACGACATCTCAACACGTGTTGGGCGGAGTTTCGTATAGGATTGGACTACATATTATTTGAACCTTTTCATCTGAAGAAGTTTCCCATAGAAGTAGTAGTCAAGCTGAGATTTGAAAACAGAACAAATCCTATGACAACGAAACAAGGTGCATTGGAATCTGGGTGCTATTATGGGAAAGTGTTTTATTGATAGAAGAGTTGACTTCAAGATCAGTGGTTGTGTTAAAAATATCGAAAAACTCAAAGTCAACCAATCTGGATCCATTAATATCTTGATACAACAATACTGTTCGAGACCCAAAAGCATCACAAAAACAACCCGAAAAAAAGACAACTGACCATGAGAAATTAGGTTTTTTTAGAGAATCGAAAATTTTTAACAACTGGAAACCTTATTTTTATTTTCCTGCCGCACTAACTTTTTTTTTTTTGGAAAATTAGTAACGTTTGAATGAGGACAGTATCTAGATAACTGTCAGCTTTCCAATCAGATTCTTAGTTCCAGAATTGAGCATCTGAGTGTGATCTGATTACCTTCGATTTCAAAACAACCGAATTCTTCAGCCAACCATGTGTGTCCTTTCCCTCGTGCAAACCTTTTTTGGCCATTCTCCAAAGTTCTATGAGAAAAATATGATTCCCATTTCGCTGAGTTCTTTGTGTCCATATTTTCTGTCTTCTAAAATAGTAACGAACATCAGGTGCCTACGTGCAAATCTCGTGAGAAATCATTCAACTTGCAACTTTTCAAAAACTCAGAGAATGAGCAAAAGAGGAAGCGGTCAAGCAGGGCAATAAGGAACGGAATGAGAGCAGAGAACCACCAGATTCTTGAAATTGGATGAGCATCTGAGGAAGGCAAACACGTGGTGAAAGGAATCATGATCTGGTTTTCTGAAAATAGGTTGTGAATGTGGTTCTTGAGCTTCTTGAGCTTTGAGTTAGGAAAACGGAGACTGATCAAAAATTGACCAGAATCTTTGTAACAGCCGATCCCTTCAGTTTCTGACCAATTTTAAGTGGAGATGTAACTGAAAATACACCATCTTCAGATACTTGCTTTTGGCAATTTTATTCATGTACAGGAAAAGCATTACAAAATTTACAAGCGCGGGTAGAAAAATCAGACGTGCAAGGAAATTAATGAACCGGGTCAAGCGATTAGAAAGGGGTGGGATAATTATTCTACAAGGAAATACAATGAATAAGTGCGAGAATTATGCTGTGAGATTTGAAGACTCTGGAGAAGACGATGAATTGGTTTGATGATAGTAGTCGTCGTACTCGTGGTCGATCATTCGTTGCCAACGCGTTCTCGGGCCCTGCCCGAATTCTTCATCATCAACACGTTCGCCATTGGTCTCTTAAAAACGGTTGAAAAATTATACGAACAGTAATGATAGGAAATGCTCACTCTCATTTATTTCTTGATCCAAGAAGCGAAAAGCGTTTGTGAAACCGTTGATGACTCGATAGACCAGATTGACATTCTCTTTAAACGACCGCAACGTCCACTGGTCGGTTCCTAAAATATCGGAGAACTGAGATATCACATTTGAAAACGGCAACGAAGCTACGTTTTCCTTGGCCAGATATTTTGTGATTTCTTCGTAAAATTCTTCAAGAATGCGAATGGAGAGGGTGCCAGTGGAATGAACATCTAGAACACGAAACCAGTACTCGGCAGATTGCAATTCATCGGTTCCTATCATGGCGAACAGCAGCCATGTCATTTCCATATCATCCAGATAATCTCCTGATGAACAACGCACGAGATTACACGTGAATATTCTGTCGATAATTTTTGTGGGCATTCCCTTCTCATGACAATAAATGGCTACAGCCTGCCAGTCGTATTTTCCATTCGAATTGCAGATGTGTTGCATTTCGTCAATGCAAAGTTGCCCTGTGCATCTAAAAATAATGATTACTCAATTTGCAAAGGAATATAATCGCTCACCTCATATAGAAGTCATCACAAGCATTCCGAGCGTATTTATTGACATCGTCTTTGCTGTACACTGGAATCGTTCCTTGCCATGTTCGGCATGCGTTCCACAAAATGCGCTCAGTTACCTGGAAATTGTGAAAATAGGTATTTAGGTTGGAAGCATGGAACTTACAACGACGGCATACATTTCGGCTTCTCCTTTTGTGTATTCGTCTTCTACCATTTTACATTCAGCGATCGCAGAACGGAGTTCCATCCGAGTGAGTCTCTCGGACATCGTTCTCTTTTCGAAAACCGTTGAATGCACGTACTCGAGTGCAGTGTGAACAGAACACGATGATGTGCTGCTCAAGTCGCTCCTTTTCGATGTGTCCCTGTAAATTACATTTCTCATTCTAGCCTAATCGACCGAAGTATTATCGAAAACATAAAGCCCTCGTATACTTACATCGGCAAGTCATCGATTCCTGTGACAATCCGCGCGGTCACGTTGCCAACTGATTCGTCTGATGAAGAAGTCCAGGATTGATCACGACTCACCGGCAAGCGCATTCTTGTCAGTTTCGGTGACGACGCGGCCAATGGGGAGAAAACGGCCTGAAAATAGCGAAATCAGCAAAATCGTTCATAAAAGTTAATTAAACTCACTGAAGGAAACTTCAAATCAGTAATCGCCTTCATTTGAATTTGTTCCGCCATGCTGAACAATCGAAATGACAGGGGCTGACTGCCAACAAACGAAACCAAACTGTTCCTTCATCGCTGAAAAAAATGAGTGCGCGCGGGTTACTGTATTTCGTGGCGAGACCCCCCAGTTATAATAATTTAGTGATGTGCCTTGAAATAATATTGGTTTTGCTGATACATGAGAAAGGATGAAAATCAAAGAATCGGGAAATATTACGGTTTACGGAACTCCTTTGCGAACATTGCTGAAACTGGAAATTCGAAATAGACTCTTCTGGATAGACTAAAACGTCCCTTAACTTTCAAAAGTTTTTCGTTGGTTTTTCTCGTTTTGAACTTCCACACGAGTCAAAGTTCTCTCCGGTTCCCAACTGACCTTAACCACAGACGTCAAACTTTTTTCCACTAAATTCTGAGAATCAATAACAATCCTCCCTCTTGACTACTTGAATCATCACCCAAATCGGTTCATGCAAATTGGAAGAGTATATGTCCATTTGCCCGTTTCCATTTCATTCTCTCCTCCACAAACATGTCGGTTTCATCTGAATTGCCGACAGTCATCTCAACACCTCCTAAAACTCGTACTAAACTTCCAATTTATTTGGTTTCTGCGATAGTTGTAGCCCTTGTTGTTATTGTCGTTGTGATTAATATCGTCCATCGACTTCCCGATGATCCTGAGGATTCTGATGACGTAAAAACTACTATCTCTTCTGCGATAACTGGGACAGTAACACCTACAACAAGGCCTTATCCGGGTGGTACTTCTGAATCCGTTCTTATAACAAGTACTGCAGATAGTACTTCAACTTCTGAAAGTGATTCATCATCGAGCAATTCTGACGAAGATCATAAAGATGGAGAGAACAGCACACTAATTCATGTGACAGTCACAACTACAGTAATCCCAACTTCTACGATAGAAGAAACCACATTCCAGACAACTACTGTTGTTACAACAGACGGTAAGAATTTAATGCGGGTTTATTTATTAAGCAGCTGAAAGTTTTCAGGAATTACTACATCAACTCCAACCCCGGAATCTCAAAACAACTCAACAGGTCCTTCTTCGCCGTCCTCTTCAACATCTCCTCCTGTTTCTCCGTCATCTGAATCTACAGTATTCCCTGATCCAACTGTAATCCCTCCAACCGGTGTGGAATGTGGCAAAACATGCAGGTTCGTCGAGTGGATCGAAGATACGATTCATGCCATTTCTGGCTATTTTGACAATTTGGTTGACGAATGATTTCATAATGATAACATTTAAAAAAATAAACCGGTTTGAATTTCTTTCTGAATATTCAAAGTTGACAAAACAAAAAATTGTTTATTCCAGTGTATCTGTTGTTGAGTCGATTCCACGAGGAGTACGATTCACTGATCGAGTTTATACAAAGAATTCGTATGAGTCATGGGCAGAGCTACTTGGATCGGCAAGAAGGTTCGTGTTACTGTCTTATAATTTATATAAAACTCTGTTATTTATGATTTTATTTTGTATTTTTCAGCGAAATCGACATATTTGCTTTCAAAATGAATCTCCGTGGAAAAGAACTCCGCTACGACGTTGACAACTCAACATTCGAAGGTCGTCAGATCTACAGTATTCTCGAAGATCAAGCAAAATCTGGAATCCTGATTAAATTAATTGACTGTCAACCACCAATAATGCCAGAGACCGATTACGATGCGGATGAATTGGAGAGACTCGGATTGATTGAGAGACAAGGACTCGATATGAATGATATGAATGGAGGCGGAGGAGGTGTTCATCACAGTAAAACTTTCATTGTCGATGATAGACATTTGTTTGTTGGAAGTTTGAATTTCGAATGGAAATCCTTTTCACAGGTGATCAATCCATAAGAGTCTCATAAGTTAAATATACTATTTTAGAAACTTGAAATTGGTCTGGAATTCCATGATTGTCCATGTATTGCCAAGGACGCTTCTAGACTGTTTGACCAAATGTTCAACTCCCTTTCCGGTGGTCATGACAAATTAGAAACTGTAGATTTCCAGTCACATAAAATTGGAAACTCCACATTCCAATTCTTGGTTTGTCCATTTTTTAGGCTGAAAATCTTTCCAATTATTCCAGGCATCTCCCTCTTTCTTCCTCACTTCATCGCACAGTTGGGATCTCGAAGCGCTTCTGAATTTGATATATGAAGCCGACGAATCCGTTGACATTTCTGTTATGCAATATTTCCCATCTTGGATTTACTTCAAAAATCGAGAGTGAGAATACTGTATTCATTCTTAATATTTTTAAAATTTTCAGATTTTACTCTCAAATCGACAACGCTATCCGAATGAGCATTTCTCGTGGAATCAAGTTCAGAATTCTCGTGTCTGGAGATCAAAAAGAAGAACAAAAACTGATGTTCTCCTATCTTCATAGTCTTTCTGTCCTGGATTCTCCTCATGAAAATAGATTCATTCAAATTGTAAGACTTTTTTATATTTATATTTGGATTCAGTGTAATTTTATGTTTTCAGAAGTTCATTTTGATACCTCAAACTGCTCAAGAATCATACAAAGATCGCAAAATGCATGCAAAATTCATGTTGTCTGAGAAAAGAACTCTCATTGGATCATCGAATTATGGACCAGAATACTTTTATAAATCGACTGGAACCGCTGTCGTTGTTGACGAAGAACCGTTCCATGGCGATATTAATCGACAAATGAGAGCAGTCTTCGACAGGTGAATGAATTTCCAATAAATCTCAAAGTAATCGATAGCTTTCAGATATTGGCACAGCTCGTACACCCAACCTCTTCGGAAGTTTGGAGAATCGAAAGGTTTTCTTCCGAAGCCACCAAAACCATCCAATCCATTCGCCGGTTGGTTCGGATTCGATCAAATCGGAATCCACGAAAAGTATTCCGTCTCCGGACTTGTCAACGAGAAAAACTCAGGAGAGGATCAGATTTTCGATCCGATAATTTTCATCTAGTGTGTTTCGCATGCTATTCCTTTTGCAACTTCACTTAAAATCTGTTTATATTTTGTTCATAGCACATGAAATAAAAACTCGCACCCGAAACATTAAAAAAGGCATTTGAAAACTAGATACATACAGTAGTTATGAAACAGTGTTTAGTAAAGGAACTGGCACACGAATAATTCGAGTTCAAAATCTACAGTTCGACTGGATGTTGAAGAGTGAGTCCTCCATTTCCACACACTTCCTTGGACAATGATTCAATAGTTGCCACTTTGGTTGCATTATCTCCACTAGCAGCATCCTTCAAGTATCTGTTCGATGATACCATTGCCTGTAAATGAAAAAAAAACTGCTTAGGGAGGATATTTTTGACCAACCTTTTCGACGTAGTAAGTAGCAACCTTGCGTTCGAAGTCTGCGCTCGATGACTTGTTCTTGATGGCGTAGGTGGCACGAGATAGAACTGCAGCGGAACTGTAAATATCGATGGCAGCGTTTGCAACACGATGCATTTCATATTGACGGTCTGTAAAGCTAGTTGATTCACTGATAATATTCGTACGGATATTTACCGATGATTCCCTTCTTGTGCTTCATGAGCAATCCTTGAACAGCTTGTCCGAACAATGCAATCTGTTGATCCAAAGCTTTAGCGGAATCTTGAAGGCTGGAATCGACAACTTGTCCAAAGTTGGATCCTGTGTTTCCTCTGAAAAATTAGAAAATTTGTATAGAATAACTAGCATTCAACACATACCCGGTAACTCTCGAAACAGCCAAACTGATCATGCCTCCAACTCCGGAAGCTTGTTGAGCAAGATGCTTCCCGGCATGCTGAGCACCAGTAAGAGCAATAAAAAGACGGAGAACATCATTGGCACCTTCGAAGATTCTGAAGATACGGAGATCACGAAGAACTCGTTCAAGTCCAGTCTCGCGCATGAATCCCATTCCTCCGTGGACTTGAATGGCATCATCACAGACAAGCCAAGCACTTTCCGAAGCAAGAACTTTGCCGATGGCGGCTTCAAGTTGGTATTCTTTGATTCCTCTATCCATGTTTGACGAGAGCATGTAGACAATGGATTCAGTAGCATAGAGCTTTGAAATCATTTCAACAAGTTTCTCTTGAACATTTCCAAACTCTTCGAGCTTCTTGCCGAATTGAACACGAGTAGTGATGTGATCGACGGTTTTTTGAATACAATGCTTCATGGCTCCGGTACAGGCAGCAGGGATTCCGAATCTTCCGTTGTTCAGAATGTTCATCGCAACTTTGAATCCTTCTCCTTCTTTTCCGAGAAGATTCTCAACTGGAATCTTCACATTGTCGAAGTGGACTTCAGTTGTATTTGATCCCTTAATTCCCATTTTCTTTTCTTGTGGTCCGCTGGTTACACCTCCGAATGCTCTCTCAACAATGAAAGCCGACATTTTATCTTTTGTAGATCCATCAGCCTGCTTGATTGGCGTCTGAAATCTTTTAATAGAAGAATCAAGGTTAATCTCTGGATTTACCTGAGCGAAAACAGTGAAGACATCAGCGAAACCTCCGTTTGAGATCCAGATCTTTCCGCCGTTCAAGACGTAATGTTTGCCATCAGCGGAAAGTTCAGCTCTAGTTCTGACAGACTGAAAACATAGTATTATACCAAGAATATCTAATAATTAGTTTCTTACGCTGGCGTCGGATCCGGTAGTTGGCTCTGTGAGAGCAAAAGCAGCAAACTTGCGTCCGGTAGCCAAATCTGGCAAATACTTTTGCTTCTGGGCATCTGTTCCCTCAAGAAGAATTCCTTTGTATCCGATAGATTGATGAGCTCCCATCACGACTCCGAATCCAAGATCATACGCGCCGACGATTTCGGCGACTCTGGCCATCTGGGAATTGTTGAACCCAGATCCTTCAAGCTCTGGTGGGACGAGGACTCCGAAAGTTCCAAGCTCGGCGAATTGGTCAAGAACGGGTCTTGGAATGTCGGATGTTTCGTCATTTCTGAAACAAATTCATGTTGGAATGAAACCGTTAGACAATGACTCACTTGACAACATCGTTTACTTCGATGAGCATTTTTTCGAGAGGAGACATCACCATTCCCAGAGTCTCCTTCTGTTCTTCAGTCATGTTGAGTGGGTATGGGAATACCTAAAGATTGGTTTTGATGAAAACATATTATTGGTGATTGCCTTACCTGGTCAGTAACAGCCTTTCCTCTGAACAGATTCATGACAAAGGACGGACTGTCCACAGCAGCCAGTGGAGCCTTCTTCGGTTTCGCATCCTTCGATGCAGCTGCCGAATGAGAAAGACGAAGGAATCGTGTTTGAGAAATCCGCGCAGTTTTGCTCAACGTCGACAGCATCTTACTCTGGAAAACCAATAATATAGTTTTGAATCGAAGAAGAAAAGAAGAGTAGGGAAGATAAAGAGTGATGAAAACAACTTAGGCATCGAACGGAGAAAACAAGAACAGAGAGACGCAGACAGAGAAGGGGACAAAGAACGCGGAAAGAGATACGACTCGGTGCGACAATAAATAAATTGGTTGCAATTGCTTTTTGAATGAAAAAAAAAACAAAAAAATCGTCTTCCAGAGGATACTCCATAATTGGCTCTTATTGATAACTGTTGATATTGTTGTTCTCAATTGAAATAACGAAATTAAACTAATTAACGAAGTCCAAATTTAGAACAGTGGCTAGTAAATATGCAAACTTTGAATTTGAACGAATGACAGAGAAAAAATTAAATTGAGAGAAGGAAAAAGTTGACAATCACTCCGAATTCTTGTCTGGCAAACTGGCAAATCGCCACCACACACACAAGATAAACAGGACACGTGTAGGACGGGTACTGCTATCTCTTGTGGACTTTGCCCTTGTACTTTGAGCGATCCAGACTACGGACTAATGACTGGGGAGAAAAAATAGACACAAGAAAATAAGGTATTGAAAACAATGGGTTATGTGTAGCCATATACTATTATTTAGTTATAATTGGTCAGTTACCAATTGAAGAAATTATATATACCTTTTTGAACTTTGAAAACAATGTCTTCTGTGCGGTTTTCACTCAAGAACAGCGAACTGATATTACTTTTAACTTCAGCTGATACCCGAAGCAGATGCTTTTTTAATTTACACGTAAGAACACGTGGTCTTTTATCAGAAAAGACCACGGCGAAAATCAAAAACTCAGAAAAAAAATCGGAAAATCTGGAAAGAAAATGAGAAAATCTGGAGAAAAACTGGGCAGAGCCGATTTTCGCGTCGAGACCCACAAGCGATTCAATGTTCCTTTAATACAGTACACCACAGTAAGACAATAATTTTTCGCTTCATCATGTCTGAAAAGGACTCATCGAACGATCTCATGAACTAATTTGGAAACTTCTAAGTGCGTATTTTAAAGACTGCTGAAGATACCAACTGAATTCATCCGAATATTCTGAATTTGCTGTGTTTTTTACTGTCAAAATACTTCAGATAGATTTTCGAAACATTCGTCCACGAAAATATTGATTTGTCACTCCAGCTGTAGTCCGCACTGTTGTCTTATCAACTGCCTGGGGTCATCAACAATTCTTGACTACACTGTACCGATGTTCCTACCTTCTTATTAGACTTTTTTGTTGCATATTCCATTGTTTGTCCCTCTTGTGCCCTTCTAGCTGAATAATGGATAAGAAAACTGCATGTGCCCATGTTCCGGAACCATCTGAGTTCGAATACACTACTAGAGATGCTATTATTTATGCACTAGGAGGTAAACTTTCGTAATGAGTTTTATTTTACTAACTTTATTGGTTCAGTTGGTGCTCGTGCTAAAGAAGATTTGTGTTATGTCTACGAAAATGCAATGGACTTCAAGGTTCTTCCATCTTTCATTGTTGCACCAGGATTCCAAGCTCATACTCTGATGGACTGGCCAGGAGTCGAATTTGATTTACAGAAGTGATTTTTGTTAAAAACTGACTGGAGAATATCAGAAAATACATTACAGAGTTCTTCATGGAGAGCAATACATTGAAGTTTTGCATCCACTTCCAGCTGAAGGAAAGCTGAAATCTGAAGCTCGAGTGGTCGATATCCTTGATAAAGGATCAGGTGCTTTGATTCTCGGAAATGTGACAACTTATGATGAGAATGGAAAGAAAGTGGCAATTCAACAGTTCAGCACTTTCCAAACGGGATACGGTAACTTCGGAGGAGACCGTACATCTCCACATGAATTCAAAGCGGCAACAGTGCCAGATCGTGCTCCAGATGCTGTTATTGAACAGAAGACAACCGTTGATCAGGCTGCACTTTATCGTCTAGGATCAGGAGATATGAATCCTCTCCACGTGGATCCACAGTTTGCTAAAATGTCTGGATTCAAAACTCCGATTCTCCATGGTCTCTGTAGTTTGGGATTCGCCACTAGACATGTGATTGCAGCTTGGGCTGGAAATGATTCTGATAAGTTCAAAGCTATCAAGGTGAGATTGGTTTGAAGTTAAAATTCGAAATGTACTAGTTCTAGGTTCGCTTCTCTTCCCCAGTTCTTCCCGGACAGACATTGGTAACAGAAACGTGGAAGACTGGTAATAGAATTGTATTCCAAATGAAAGTGAAGGAAACTGGAAAGATTGTTATTTCCAACGCATACGTCGATTTGACAGAGGCTTCTGAGCTCCCAACAGTTCCATCTGATCTTGTTTCAAAGTTGTAATCATATTCAATTCGGAGACTTAATACATGTAAAATCCAAGCAGTTTTATTGGTAGATCATTAGTTTTATGTTTCGTGTTTTCCTGAATATAATTCGTGAATAAACCGTTTTTTCTTGTCTACAGAAATATTGAGATTCTACTTTTTCTTTCCAAGAATATCGTTGACTCCTGGGAAGTTGACTCCAACTCCAGTGTTAACTCCAACTCCAGCCATTGGTACTCCAACTCCAAAATTCGTTCCAACTTGTCCATTCAGATAGTCAACACCGACATGTTGATTCTGTTGATAGTATGGTCCAACTCCTCCTCCCACATCCACTCCAATCGGTTTTCCAGCCTCTCCGGGTTTCAAAGGCACACTCACCTAAATAATTATCTTTGTGAATTCAGATTTTAAAAAATAAACATACAACAGCATGAGTGTCTCCCTCAATTCCCAACGATTGCACCAATGGAACACTCCATCCAGACTTGTATCCATACTTTCCTTCATACCAATTTGCCCCGATTTCCTGATATTGAGACCAATAATCTCGGACTCCAATATGATCCGAATATCCTCCTCCCCACGATCCGAATGGAATATTCATTTCTCTTCCGGCTCCAATTGCTCCTTCTTCGTTGATGGGGTAGTATGGGATTCCTTTGACACTCCATGTTCCCAGATTAAGTCCTACATTCGAGTTGAAAGCATATGCAATGTTATAAAGTGGGTCAGATTTTGGAAGGAATCGTTGGCAGTCCTGTAAATTCAGAAATCAAGAGAAGATTAATAAATTTGTAGCCTACATGAAAGTATCCCTTGCACTTATTTCCATATCTCTCTTCAGTTTTGTTTCCTCCGAAACAATGCTTTCTGACTGTTGGTAAGAATCTATTACAGAGTGCTTCCAAATGTAATGCCTTCCGATGAACATCAATATCTTCTGGACGAGGTTCGACTGCCGAGGGAGGTCTCTTAATCATCATTCCACGTACATCTGCTGCCTTTGCCTGTCTTTGTTCTAACTGGGATTTATCAGTGATTCCTCCGAATGGAGAGCTGGAAATTAAAAGTTTGAAATCAAGATAAGAATACCACTAACCTTGGTCTCTGGGATACTTCACTTCCATCAATATCAGCTCTGTCTACTCCCAAAGCTGAGCTTCTCAATCCAAACTCTTCCATATTCTGCGCGAATCGTTGCTTCTCTTTTTCTTGTTGAGCCAAGAGCTGGTTGTAACTGAAAGTGATGCTTTGATGTGTTTTCCGACCACAAAAACGAAGAAATTTGAAAATTACTCACCGACTGACATGAGTATTGATTGCATATTGCTTCATTCTATCAAAATAATCCTGGTAGTATTGATCATAAGCTGCCTGGCGTGCCTTATTCGCTTCCTTCCTCTGTTGCCTCCATTCTTCCATTTGCTTTTCATATGCGTCATCGTAACTGGATTGACGATGTCTGGAAATGATTTCTGTTGGCATCTAAAACGTTTTTTTTTTATGAGCTCTTACCGATGTCTTCTTTTTGGTTTATGAGTTGTTTGTTCTACCGGAGCTCTCGCAAATTCGCTCGGGGAATGATTGTAGGCTTGTCTTCTGGATGATGAGTCTCTAAACTCAACACTTTACTTTACCTTCCACTTTCTGACTAACTTGGAAATTGGAATCGGTTCATCTCCGTTTTGCGGCTTTGCTTCACTCCTCCATAATATCAGAAAAAGGAAAAGAATCAGAAGTTGACGTAGCATCGTCAACGGAAACCGATGAATTTTAGACTGATAACAGTTAACAGAAAGCAACGAGATGATGATTACTGCAGGTTTTCTTCTTCTTCTCTTCGTCTTGAATAGGCCGCCCGTATGACCTTGCTGGAGAGTGGGATGACCGGTAGAAAAAATAAATGG
This sequence comes from Caenorhabditis zanzibari, assembly GCA_963966625.1. Taxonomy (NCBI): domain Eukaryota; kingdom Metazoa; phylum Nematoda; class Chromadorea; order Rhabditida; family Rhabditidae; genus Caenorhabditis; species Caenorhabditis zanzibari. The sequence continues at coordinate 8,435,545 of OZ016469.1, forward strand.
AATTGTAGTTTGTATAGTCTCTTTCTGTTGTCATTGTCTAAGCTTGACGAAGACCATGAGTGGGTTGTGATATTAAGAATGATAGGAATGACTATGTGAACCCAGTACGTGTGTGATATCAAAGTTGTACTGAGGATCAAACTTATTCCTGAAATTGACAGATTTTAAGTAATCAAACAACAATTTGGCTGAAAAATGAAACATGATGATTCGATCAATTCCTCTATCGTTTTTTTCCACACAAAAAGACGATTGACTGCAATAGTTCTACGGAAAAAAAGCAAAAAAAAGAAACTGGAAGCGGAAAAATCCGAACCCTCGTTGATGGTTTTTCAGACTAACGCGTTACCCATTGAACTACACAGCAACGCAAAAATGAACTTCGAAATGCATACAAAAAAGCACACAAAGGCGAAAGTTTTCTTAGTATTAATTGAATAGTTTTTTAGAGCAAACGATTTCTGATCCAATCGTACCTCCTCCTTCCCGTCTCCCCCATCGGCTGATTGTGGGCGGAGCCTGCCCACACACAAAACATAGCCGGCGGCGGAACCCGTGAGGTGTCGGCCGCTGCAGGAAGGGAGGGTATATAAGAGAGGCGACTGCAAGAAGGAGGCTGCATGACGGCAAGGCGAGTACTCGCAGACACGAAACGTTCCCTGTTGAGCGCGCTAACTGTGAGCGAAAGTCCCTGGACCCCCGGCAGAAAGTGTCACCCTCTAGGTTGGGTACTCTTTGGAGTTTTAGTCATAGCACAGAGACGCTCCTTAGAACAGCATAGGGCCTACTCTGTTCGTCATGTTTTTGCTTCTTTTAGGGTTGAGAAGAAGAAGGGCAAAGGTGTTGAGCATTGAACCATAAAATGTGTCATTTCCTCTAAAGAGTCAATTCACACTTTCACACACACACGACATGTCGCCAGAAATTCTTCTGCATATATATTCGACTCCACGCAAGGCTTCTCAGAAATTCAGTCATCTTCTTAATCTTCATATTTTCTGGAATGGCAAAAATCCATCGAGAATGTCGAGAGAAGTCCCTGCCTGCTATCAGATTAACGTTAGCTTCTTATCAGGGGCTAGAATCATTTTTTATTTTTTCAGGAAGCCTATCGATTATTTTTCGGATATCTCTGACTGGACTACGTCAAAAAGGTATTACATCAGAAACCGAGACATTGTTAAAGAGAATATTCGGACAATAAAATCTAGTCTTCCTCGAGTTCCAGCCGTTCGCAAGGTTTGTTTCTCTATTTTTCAAAGATTGACTTTCTGCAAATTTTCAGGTTCCTCCATTTTCCTGGCAATCCGTTCAACAGAACACAAGTGTTGTTCCACTACCAATGATTGCTCCGAATCGGTCGAGAAGTGTTGATTCTAACGTAAGCTTTTGACATTAGACTGAGCAAAAGAGTCGCGCAAACAAAACTAAAAGAATTGTAATTTCCAGGTATCCGATGACTGTAGTCAGTTTCGGGCTCTCTTCAATCGAGGTGATCTGCATGTTCGAATCGTTCATTCTGGAGGACCCGGAGAAAAGTGAGTCCGATCATTCGTTCCCAGATAAACCACAGCTTTTAGGCCAAGAGAACTTCGATGGGCAAAGGATCCTTCCCAAATGAAGAACGAAACTGTTTGCAATCTTCTTGCCAAGTTCTCAACGGGAATGTCACTGCTTGATCATGTTAGTACGATATTAAAAGCAACAAGAGAAACTATTTTTGTAATTTCAGCCATACCGATTTGTTGCTGAAACTGGTATCACAGATCTTCTAATTGCTCTTCGAAACCATCAAACTATTGTAACTGTACTACCTCAATTGGTCAGAGGGGTTCGAGCTGGTCTCTATTCTTTTGATGTCGAGAAAAAGAAATTCTGCCTCAAAACTCTCTCCAGAATCACCTCGATGCAAGGAATCGGAGCTCAATTGGTCCCGTTTTACCGCCAACTTCTACCACCGCTCAGTTCGTTTGGTTCTGCGGAAAACTAATTGACCTTGGATAATTTTTCAGGAACAGTTCGCCAGTCTCGTAGCCGGTCTGACCGAGTTCACTATGATAAAGGACGACAAATTGAGGAAATAATCACTACAACCCTCAACGATTTGGAGAGAACAGGCGGTCCCAATGCTCTGATCAACATAAAATATCTCATTCCTCATTATGAATCATGTCAGTATGTTTGATCGAATACAATATTTGTGAAAAAGTTTATAATGGAGCTACACTAGAAGTATTGGCTATAATAACAACATCTCTTGGCCTGCGATTTGGAAAGAAAAAATCGGAAATAGCATTTCTAAATGGAATAATAAAATAACAAGCAATTAGTGGATCCACAAGACCAGGCAAAGAATTGGTAGCAAGAGTAAGATGCTCTGAGAAGTTTTCGATTAGATTTAAAATTTTCATAATAACTTACCAGATATCAACATTTCATTTCCCGTTGATTGAGTGTAAATGTAACTGGAAACCATTGGAACATAGGAAATAACAGGTAATATTGACTGAACTAGCAATCCATGAATTAGTTTTCTCGCCTGTACTTTTGTTTTCTCAGCCATATTATGGTGTTTCTTTATGAGAGTAAGACCTTTTATTGTAAGAATAATACATCCCAGTGGAATTCCGTATCCTCCAAGACTGATAACAAGAGTGGCTGAGATAAATTCGAAACTTTGAACATTTGCGAATCCAGGAAATGGCAAATAATTTGTTAAATTGTAAGTAGGATGATTAATCGCAGTGGATAATTGAACTGATTGAAAATCCCAGGGAACAGTAAATGGAATGATCTGTAAAACAGAAATTCTAACAGAAGGGGAAAGATTTAAAAGAACCAAGACATAAACCGGAGCAACATAAGATAATGCAATCAACATGTAGTTCCGCCTTCTTGTGACCCCTTTCATTGTCAGTGAGAATGTTCGAAAGACCACTGTGATCAATATAGCCAGTCCAGCACCTAGTACACATGCCTGAATCCTTCCGATACTCAATTACTTTTTTGAATGCTTACCATAACGATATGATAATTCGCAAAGCAGATATTCGGCCCGAAATATCTACATGGACCAGCTGGAAGTATTGCAAGAGTTGTTTTATTTGTCAGAAATCGGTGTTGAATTGTAAAAGAAAATACTACTAGTGCCAATTGAATACACGCCGTGTTTATCAAATAGAATTTGAAGTTTTTCAGAGATTGAGGCAGTTTTCGAAGTATAAGTAACACTAGGATTATCTGAAAACTGAACCCAAAAATACCATACAAAATCCAGAAGACGTTGAAAAAAGGTACATAACAATCGGAAGACGTGCACATTCTGAGAAAAAGCTCTGAATGACCGAGAAATGGAAGTTTGTCAGGGAAAACATAATCGAATGTTATAATGACATTCTGAAACACTATTATTAACTAGAACACTTGATTACTTTTCTATGTAAGCAATGTGATAATAAAAAGATCGAAAACTGGGTTCAGTTTTGAAACTGAACTTTTGAATTTCAGTCATCTCATTTCTAACATTTTTTGTTTAAAGGGGGAGTAAACTATTCTAGTAATACTAATGTGTATACATGGATCGAATCAAAATTTCGAGACAATGGGGGTCTCAGTTGAGAAAAAATTTTGAAAATTTGTCTGAAAAAAGATATAAGCTGTCAAAGGTGCTAAAAAGGGTGTTTTCGGGTAGCTAATTTTTCAATTTTTGTACTGAAAAAAGATTCACGTAAAATTCATTTTTTCACGAGCTACCCGAAACCAATTTTGAATTAAAAATATGAGGAAAGAGCTACCCGAAAGTACCCTTTTTTGCTCCTTTGACAGCTTATATCTTTTTTTGGACAAATTTTCAGAATTTTTTCTCAACTGAGACTCCCATTATCTCGAAATTCTGAGTCGATCTATACTAAAAACTCGAAAACGTTTGGAATAGTTTACTCCCCCTTTAAATGGGCACGTGTTCCAAAAATATACTATTTTTTTACATAGCTCGATTCAACTCGGTGTAGAAAGAAAAATTGAATTGGAGGTAGTGTCGCGGCAGCAGAGTTTCTGCTCCACGACTTCCACTCAAACAATCTAGAAACACCTCTAGAATAACGCAAAGTCATAAACAGTTATTCTTTCTGTAACGGATTCTCCGTGACCCTTTCTTATCTTGATCGCACTGACATCAACCTTGACCTCTGGTCCACCTCCACGTCATCGTCAGTCGCTATAAAAGAAGGGAGAATCGCCAGAAAGATGGATTTCCCAAGGAGTAGTCCCTCGGAGTCTCTGGGACTTTCGGAACGTCACGGATGCCAAGGAAGGACAAGCCGATTCAACCAAGGAGGTTCAATCCGATGAACCAAGAAGCTGTTAACGGATCTGTCAGAGCACCATCTTGCCGACGCCACTCATTGCGATCGGACCCCTACGATGACCGTGCCTCCCTACCGACAATCCTCACTTCGCCTCTGTCAATCAACTGCCTTCCTGCTCGTCCTACCATGCCGATGAAGTCTACAGATCTGTCGTGGCCCGTCAACTCAACGTCTCCGCCAAGAAGAGCCGAATGAGAAACTCCTGTCAATAAATCCTAATAAACTGTGTCTAACACCCTATCCTTGTATCTATCTCGACACTGGGTACACCAGCCCATTAAGGTGTCTTGACAGGTAGTGCCGAAAATCGATCTAAAAAAAGTTATTTGAGGTCAAAGTGCCAAAAATCGGGTTTTGGGGGGCTTGTTTTCTCCTCTTTTTTCATTGGGAAAATTTCTGGGGGTCCTCGTGAAAAATTTTTTTAAAAATTTCACGTTCAAGTCATCTTTTCACGAGGACCCCCAGAAATTTTCCCAATGAAAAAGAGGAGAAAACAAGCCTCCCAAAACCCGATTTTCTGCACTTTGACCTCGAATAACTTTTTTTTAGATCGATGTTCGGCACTACCTCCAATTCAATTTTTCTTTCTACGCCGAGTTGAATCGATCTATGTGAAAAAATAGTATATTTTTGGAACACTTCTGTGCCCCTTTAACTTTAACAAATAGAACCTTGCCACTCCGATTGTTTCAGTGACACGACCCAGTCACTCTCATTTTGTTTTTTTTTTTGTGCTCATTGGACTATTGTCCGATTTTATTTTGTTTTCGATAGATTTTTTCAAACTGCTGATAAATGAATAACAATTAGAAGGAACCGGATATTTTGAGCTCCATCGGTGTTGCGGACGCGCCCAAAATTGGATCTTTATTGGTTTTGGGCGCGCTCTCGTTTAATATCAAAACATGAATATAAACAATAAACATAATACAAATAAAAAATAACAGTGAAGTTGGTGAATTCTAAACAACTGACATAAATCGGGCGGCCTAAAATCTTCTGAATTAGTGAATCCTATACACGCTGGTCTGATATCCTCCGAACCGTCTGCTATCCAGAACCCATTCAGAGGGGAATCGATATCAGAATGTTTTTTACGAGAAGGGACAATTTAAGGAATTCAGAAGACTTCGAAAGTATAAAATCTTCTAAATTAGGGAAACCTATACAATCTGATATCCTCCGAACCGTCTGCTATCCAGAACTCATTCAGAGGGGAATCGATATCAGAATGTTTTTTACGACAGGGATAATTTAAGGAATTCAGAAGACATCGAAAGTATACAATCTTCTAAATTAGGGAAACCTATACAATCTGATATCATCCGAACCGTCTGCTATCCAGAACCCATTCAGAGGGGAATCGTTATCAGAATGTTTTTTACGACAGGGATAATTTAAGGAATTCAGAAGACATCGAAAGTATATAATCTTCTAAATTAGGGAAACCTATACAATCTGATATCATCCGAACCGTCTGCTATCCAGAACCCATTCAGAGGGGAATCGATATCAGAATGTTTTTTACGATAAGGGACAAGTCAAGGAATTCGGAAGTGAAGGAATTCAGAATTAACAAATAAAGAGTCTAAATTAAACTTATTATTGATTAAATTCTCATCCTTCCAATAGGCATTTCGATTGCATGAAGAACGGTGAAGTTCGAATGATTCCATGAAGTTAGTGTGCACCCTGTAATTTCCATTTGCTTGGAAAACACATTTTCTTCAAACTCACTTATTATTAGCTTGTTATGCTTTTCTTCTTTGTCGCCCTGAGCAGTTTGGAGTACTGATTTTTCGTTCGATTGGTTTGTTTCGAAGGGACCTACGTGGAACAGATTCCATCACGTAACGCTTAAAGTTCTGATCTCATTGAGCAGAAAAATGAGATCGTTTGGTCAGACAGGTTCACGTAAAAGTTAACAAAATAGTCGATTTAAACAGAATACAGCGTGAGAACCGGAATTGAATTGGAGTTTAAATTCGAGGACTAGAATACCGTATTGCTAATATTGTGTAGTTTTCCCTTTATTGAGAACATGGGTGAAACAGGAGTTTTGAGATTTCCCGCTGGTATTTTCCCCCTCGAGATCAAACTAGATACTGAACTTTTGAATTTCAGCTATATAATTTTTAACCTTCTTTTCGTAAATGTAATCTTCGTTTAACAAACAGTTATCGAAGAACATTGTCACTCCGATTATTTCACACATTCTGAGTTTCTTTTTATACTGGGTGCAAAAATATTCATGTGGAAATTAATCTGGGAACAAAGTACAGAATGAAAATCAGCAGACATGTTCACACGATAATGAAAAAGAAAGAAAAAGAGAAGACTAATTATATCCAGAAGTCGAGTTATTGGTGACGGATGTGACCCTGGTCTGACGCTTTGGGAGAAGAAATTCCAGAATTGCTTGACGGTAAGGAACGATAAAATAAAAAGAGATGAATGGGTCGACCACTCCAGGAAACGCAGAAGAAGCCAAAATCAAATGTTCTGAAATAGTTCATGTTAATCTGGAATCTGATTGGTAGCTGACCACAAATCAAAAGTTCTCGTCCAAGAAACTGACTGTACACATATCCAGAGAACGATGGTATGTAGCAGAAAAATGGTAACATAGATTGCACGATTAGTCCATGAATTAAAGTCTGAGCTTGCTTTTTGGTTCTATCCGACATATGTGCATGGAAACGAATTAGCACGAGAACTTTCCTGGTGAGAAAAAGACATCCCAATGGTATTCCATATGCTCCAATTGATAATAACAAAGTAGCGGATAAGAACTGAGGACTTCCGATGTTTGCGAAGCCAGAGAATGGGGTATACATGGAGAGATTGTATGTTGGATGTTCTAAAGCAGTAACTCGTTGAACAGCTTCAAAATCCCATGTATCAGTGAAGGGTATTATCTGAATGTACCATAACAATTTTAGTAGTGTATTCATGTTCCTACCAAAAGCGCAAATGGAGCCACGTAAGAGGCGAAAACCATAAAATAGGTTTGGTTCGCTGTCACTTGGTTCTGAACAAGAACTAAAAAACGGAAAATGACTGTTATTGCGATAGCAGATCCAGCAGCCATGCTTGTTGCCTGAAACAATTATTTTTCTACAGAATTATATTTTTGACTCATATCATAAAAATGTGATAGATAATAAAGCACATTCTGGGACTGATATAACTGCATGGTCCGATTGTAAGAACAGCGGCACTATTACTATTTGATAACAATCTGTGCTGCGATATGAATGCAGTAGTTACCAAAAAGATTTGAATAAATGAAGTATTGTAAAGAAAGCATTTCAGATTGTCTAATGTCGCGGGAGATCTATATTTGATTAAATACAACAAGATCAACTGAAAACTAATCGCGAAAATCCCGCATACAGGCCAGTAATAGTTGAAAAATGCGACATAACAGTTTGAATTAGAGCACATTCAAGTCACGAACTTGAAGTATAAATGAAAAGTGAGGGATAGATTCTTCCTGAACTTTCATCTGGTTTTTTAGTTTCAGATTCTCATGGCATTTCAAAAATCCTTATTGCGCAAGGGGGAACGAATTGAAAAGAGTCTCTTTTGAGTTTTGATGTTGGTTTTTGTTGTCAATTTTTAGAAGAAAAACAGAAGCATCAAAAAACTAATCTTTATCAACGAGTTTAGGCTGAATTCAAGCGGATAAAAGCATCTTCAAGGGTTGCTTGCGAGAGCATAAAGTCTTCCACCTGAAAATGAATCGGCAAATTTTTAACATCAGAAATTGTGCAAACCTCTAGACTAGTTGCAAGTTCTTCAACTTGTTTAAAAGTATCCGACCATTTAGATCCATTTGGTTTCGGGAGCTGGAAATAAGAAGTAGAGGGCGAATGATAATTGCATTGAACTACCTGATAAACGATATTGAGGTTTGCTTGGGATGGTTCAGATTTCAGAATGGCTTCTGGCCATTTTCCGGTCACTGCTTCCGTTACTTGTGGTGTTTGCTCTAGATTTTGTAGCACCATCGTCATCAAGTAGAAGTTTCCAAATCTGAAAGCTTTTGATAAAGAATCATGATAATATGCATTCACAACTCACCTGGATTTCAGCTCCTGACTGCTTCCAACAGTAATCATATCTCCTTCACGAAGAATTCCAATACGTGTACAAAGAGCTTCACACTCATCCATAGAATGAGAAGTCAACACAATGGAACTGTTTCCTTTTTCTCTCATATTGTGCAGAATATCCCAAATCTCTCTTCTTGCTCTTGGATCTATTCCAGCTGTTGGTTCATCTAACATCACACAAGGCGAACGAGACATCAGAGCTATTCCAACCGATATTTTCCGTTTTTGACCACCACTGAAAGTTTAACGTTCGCTAAAACCATTCCATTGTGTCTACCTGCAGTGTTGAATCTTCTTATCAGCATGTTCCGTCATTCCAATACACGTCAGAACCATCTCAACAACATCTTCATAGTTCGAATATCCTTGAAGTTTAGCTATAATCCAAAGACATTGTCTACCAGAAAACTGTCCCAATAGGGTATCAAATTGAGGACAATAGCCGATTTGCTGTAAAATCTTATTATTTAAGAAGCCCTTTGATCATTTACGATTCTATTTGTAATCTTTTCTCCCGCAATCGTCGCAGTTCCTCCAGATGGAATAGAAAGTCCAGTGAGCATATCAAAAGATGTTGTTTTTCCTGCTCCATTCTGTCCGAGAAGACCAAAACATTCCCTTTCTTTGATAGTAACTGTCAGTTCATTGACTGCTCTTAAAGCGCCAAAATCTTTGACTAGTTTCTGAAAAAAATTGGCATAAAATAGAAAACGTGGGTAAGTAACATACATCCGCCACGACTACTGGTTTCCCATTATGAACGGAGCTTTCAGAAGCAGTTACTGTAGTTTTCGGAGTACTTCCCGTTGTCCCAGTTGTTGTCACCATTTGAGTATTTTCTCCATGTGTTTTAGATGTTTCATCAATGATTGCATATCGTTTCTTTTCTCTTGGTTTCGCATTCCTAAATCCAGTTCGAAGTCTTTTGAACATTCGCGATCGGAACGTGGCAAATAACAAGAAGAATAGAACAAACAGAAGAAGGAAATAGCACCAATCAATCCCTGGAAATAAGAATATTGCTGAAAGATTAAGTTGAGTACAGTACTCACAAATTGCATGAAGCTCATAAATGCCATCATATCCGAATATGAGGGTTCTTGCTGTAGAAAATGCGAACGCAAGTTTGGATTGACAAAAATAGATCTTGGTCATTGCATACATGAGAATCAATCCGGAATCGATTAAACCGTAGACATACTAAAAATGAGATTGTATTGAAAATTTAGATTCCCACTTCCTTACAAATTGTCTGATGTAAAGCAGTTTGTCTTTCGAAGAAAATAGGAACCACATATAGAACAACACTCCAACAACAGAAACTGTGATACGGTAGAATAGAAGGAATGTATATCCAACTGTTGGTGTTTTGACGAAAACCGAAAGAAGGTAAACGAAGGAAATGATTGGGAAGAAAAAGAGAAGAACACTTCCGTAAATTCTGAAAATGTTTTTGGAGATGCGACTTAATATGTTCAAACAACTTACAAGTGATAATAGTCATCAAAAGTACCGAAAATGTGGAATAGGACACAAACGTAAATGGCAACAATCAGATAGAGGATGAAATCCCAGACGAGACTTCCGATCCAAAAAACTGATGGTGATATTCCAGTGAGCATTTGCTGAAAGTTTTTAATAATTTACTACTATATTTTTACTTACCTGATGTTGAAATCGAGTTGTTTTCTCTTCAATCAAAAACAGAATTGCTGGAATCAGAACCAACGACAATAGAAAACCCAATGCGTATAGTCTCATAGATGTGGACATCGAAAGCGCCATACTCTGCAACTTAACTTATTTCATTAAAATTTGTTAGTTTATACCATTATCGACTCCTTTACAGCTACAAACTCAATGTATAACTCATTGGTTCCAACTGGACTCGTCGAATTGATTCGGATGTATTTCAGATTAGCCAGCAAATTCAGTGCAATCGGGAGACAAGAAGACGTTTTTTCATGATAATGCACGATAGTTCGATGATCATAAACCGTCACAACGAGTCCAATTTTCTTGTCACTAACTGTCTGATTCTTCACGAGAGCTGGTATCTTCTGCTTTATTGGAACTTCCACAACCTGAAAGCAATCAGTTTCCGTTAGCTCAAAAATTGTTATGTACCTCTAAATGCTTGAACTGTTTAAAGTAATTGACTATCCTTTGATCTGATGACTTCTCGAACTGAAGAATCACTTTGGAAGGTGGAAATCCGGATAAATTGAAATTGTGAACAAGAGAAGTGGGATCAGCTGGAACGCTTATTGCGCTATGTCTGAAGAGGAAATACAATAGAACGATCGGGATTAAGAACTGCATGACGAGTTGGCTGGGATTCCGGAAGAGATGAACGAATCTTTTGTATAGAATTGTTTGCAGTTGAGAAGAAGTTAGAGATTGTCCTTCAAGTGGGGCTTCTGAAAAAACATCTCAATACCACGCGATCAGATTCTGATTTACCTTTCTTTGCTTCTGCCAAATCATTGAAATTCTTCTCAGCTCTGGCTCTCCTTTCATCATCATCAATTCCATACAAAACACGATCGCATTCTCTCTCCACTTTGATGAAAACTTGCTCCAGTGAGCTCACCGAGATTCCCATCGCAACAATTTTGAGTCTTTTGATCGGTTCAATCAGTTCACCAGATAGATATCTCAAGTCTTCGGAATCGTATTGTTTGTCAATGATTGCTTCAATCGCTTTGAAAAGACTCAGAAATTGATCTTTTTGAGTTTCGGGAAGACTGATTTCCACCATCTGACCTCTTTGATCTTTCTGAAATAACAATAATCAAGGTTCGGCTCTTAGTGAGAAATACCATACAATTTTCGCATCGTTCACATATGCCGTGCACAATCTTTCCACAACTGCCACTGGTTCTTCAACATTATCATCAGAATCCAAGACCAACGTCATCACATATCCGTCTCCATATTTCTTTTTCAAAAACGGAAGAGATCCAGACGCGGCCATTTTTCCATGAGACATCACGAACACCCAATCACCCAGTTTCTCAGCTTCATCCATGTAATGTGTTGTCAGAAGAACAGTTCGTTCCTCTTTCACTTTATTCAATATCTTCTGAACATCCAACCGTGCTCCAGGATCCATACCAGCAGTTGGTTCATCGAGAAGAACAACTCGACTTCCTCCGATCATTGCCATACACACAGATAACTTTCTCTTCATACCTCCGGATAAGTTTTTAGCCAAAACGTCTCTCTTGTCTTCCAATGCAATTTGGCTCAAAAGGTGGTTAGCATCCTCTTCAAATCCTTCAGAACTCTTTCCTTTCAGAGTATTCACCAGTTGCAGATGTTCCATTACAGTCAACTTCTCATAAAGTGGATTGTATTGAGGGCAGTATCCAACGGATTGTCTCGTGATCTTCCGATTTTCTATTGCATCTTCACCTTCGATTGTGATAGTTCCTGAAAGATATTGGTAAGGTAACTTCTTCTCATTTAAAACGTACCGCTCGTTGGTTGAAGAATTCCAGTGATCATTCCAAATGTCGTACTCTTTCCACATCCATTATGACCAAGAAGAACCGATACTTGTCCTCGAACAGCTCTCATTGAAAGACCATTAACCGCAGTTTCTCCATTTGCATAGATCTTGAAAAAGATACATTTTTAATCCCGTTTTGGTACCAAACCTTGACAAGATTAGCTAGTTCAATATCTGAAACTGCGTCCTTTCTGCCTTTCACTATTTCTTCTCCAAGAAGAATTCCCTCCGCATCGCTCAATTCCAGTGATGACGTTGTTTTCTCCGTCTCATCAACCCGTTTTATCTGCAACATCTCATTGAACGAGTCAGTTTCTGTAACTGTTACCTTTTTCCAGAACATGTTAACAACGTATTCAGAAGTTTTGTCCACGATTCTAGAAGCAAAAACACTTCCAATAGCCAAGAAGACTGCGTCGAAAACCATGATGAGAAGATAAACAAGGCAACTGTAGTAACCCTTACGAGCGCTTGTGAATCCATCAGAAATGGACATTCCACCATCTGAAATTCATCTTTTCCCTTCAAATATGATCACATTTTCTCATTTACCTTTCACAAAGTGAGGTTCTAAAGCCAAGATGTAGCAACGCAGAGCTTCATTGATATTTAAAGAAGCTGGAATAGTTTCCCATCCAGTTGCTGTGAAGTATTTTCGTGTAATGAACATTGATCCGAGCCAAAGAAAAAGCATTGCTTCTACAGCTCTTCTTGGTTAAGCGAAGAACGCAGATACGAACATTGCAGAGGAAACAGATGCAACGATGTACACGAAAACTCCGAATATAAGCCAAAAAGCATTGAACCTCTGGAAACGTTGAACAATAAGTTAATTTTGAATTTCTAATAAATACCGTAAACATGCAACAGTAAAAAATCATCGTCAATAACAGTAGAATCGTTGACTTGAGGGTGGCGAAAATCAAATGCTCGGCGTAGAAGAGTGAACGGGAGAGGCCGATGGAGTTCAGATACGGCTGCAATCATTAATGAAATTTTTAATTCGTCTCTCTTTTTACCTGAACAGTTGCTCTTTCCGAAGTCATTGTTCGAACCGTATTGATGACAGGAAGTGTGATACAGAAACCGATTAAATTAGACAAATAGGAAAAGAATGATGTCGTGAATTCAGTTTCCGAAAATATGAAAATTGTCTTCAGTCTATCAGTGTCTCTTTTCGACTGAAATCCTGCATCTTTTGCATACTTTTTGAATTTGATATTCATCGTTTTGTACAAATATGGAACATAAGATGCATAGAAGGATTCAGTATTTCGATCGGGTCTGAAAAAGTTAGGATGTTACATGAAATTTGGGTTTATGTTACGCTGCAGAAATCGGTTGTTTCAGTTGGTTAATATCCGAGATCCCAGCCGGAACAATCATATCGACTTCATCAAAAGTAGCAAATACTCCTCCTATTCTGAAAATTATCAAAGTAATGGGTATTCACTATTTTCATCCACTAACGGTTTGCACAACTTTGCCTTGTTCTCCACAATTTTCGCGAACCGTTTTCTATCTGGTTTCGTTTGATTGCCCACATATTTATCGCTTAAATAACAGAAATTACAGTGATTTCTCTAATTTCCAACTTACTAGATTCTGACATCGACATCCGGTGGAACCTGACATCCCTCAACCTTCAGTTCAATATCAGGGACAATGTATTCCAATTCCACTTCCCTGATTGATCCGGTGAGCGCTTTCAGCGATTTTTTCTCATCCTGTGCTTGCTTGTACGTTAGTAGATATTTCTGAATCGGTTTCGTCTGAATTCGATACCTCGTTTTCAAAACTCAAACCTCGTCCAGGATCAACAGTGGAAGGAGAAGAATCGCAACGGGTATGAGCACTTCGAACGTCGTCCAAATCTTGTTGCGTCGAACGAGAATCGCATCTTTCTTTAACAAAGAAAGCAATTTCTTCATTTTTACTCGAAGAAGACTGATTTGAATTCTTCAAGATTCCAGTTGGCTTCCAAAACTAGAGCAGTTTAATTTCAGTCCAGGACAAGGGCGGGTGTGCTGATACATCTACGTAATCGTTTTTTATTTTTCACGTGAACTCGTGGATTATTTTATGTTTTCTTCTACTTGTTTTTTCGTTTTTTTTTTTTGGAAACTTCTTAATCTTTTTCGTGTGTACTCTACTTTTTTTGTTAGCACATTTTTTCTGACCAAATCACAAAATTGACTACACAATCTGCGTATATTTCTGGCAAGCACTATCATTTTTTGCTCCTCTTCCTGCGTTTCTTTTCTGTTGTTTTCTCTTCAATATTAATGTTCACCAAAAGTTTCAATCTTCAGAGAATCTCTACAAAATGACGTCTGAGGAAACTCGAAAACGACAATTCGACTCGTATGCAAATGCGGAACAGGTACATAGATTATAATTCAAAAATTCTTATTCTTATAAGATTTTTAGGTCCTAAAAGGAATCAATCTTCCCGGAAAAACCTATGCGGTCACCGGAACAACATCTGGAATCGGAGTCGAGACTGCAAGATCATTGGCTTTGCATGGAGCACATGTCGTCATGCTCAATAGAAATGTTGAAGAATCCGAGAAATTGAAGAAAAAGATCATTGAAGAATTCGCTGAGGCAAAAGTTGATATCGTTCAGTGTGATCTCAACTCGTTGAAGTCTGTTAAAAAGGCTGCTGATGAATATGTTTCAAAAGGATGGTATGTAATAAAATTGGAAATTTAATCGGAGAATTCGTTTCAGGCCAATCCACTGTTTGATTCTGAATGCTGGTGTTTGTGGTCCGGCTTCAAGTACAACATCTGATGGATTGGAGTCTCATTTTGGAATCAATCATTTGGCACACCATTTGGTATTTGTACTCTATTCATTTTCAGCACACAAAACGTGTAATTTCAGCTGATCCGCAAGCTTCTTCCAACAATTCGAAAAACCACTCCTGCTAGAATTGTGATTCTTTCCTCCACTGCAAATCAACGTACTGGAGTTGATCCTTCCCTACAAATCCAAGAAAAAATCAAGATTTTGTGTCCCGAAGATCCATCTGCAGCCAATTGGTATCGTTTTTATGCTCGATCCAAGATGTGCAATACCTTGACCGCATTCAAATTGCATCGGGAAGAATATTCAAATGGAATCAGCACATATTCTGTTCATCCTGGAGCTCTGATTAGAACTAGTATCTTCAGAGACTCATGGCTTGTTACAATCGGAAGTATTCTCGTATCTCCATTCACGAAATCAATTAGTCAAGGAGCAGCAACCACTTTGTATTGTGCAACTCATCCAGAAGTGGCAAGTGTTTCTGGAAAGCATTGGGATTCTTGTTGGGATGATGAAACGAAATTAGACAAGACTCTGGCAAAAGATGAAGAACTTCAAGATGCTCTTTGGAATCACTCGGAGCAACTTATTGAAAAATTATTGTGAAGCGAGGACAGTTTCTGTTTTTTTATAAATAAAGTTTTTAAAAAAGTTTATCACATCATCAACATTCAAAAAGACAAGAATTCTTTCTATCATCTAACAAATTATTCAACAATTTTTCTGAATATTTCCACAATGCATCCTGCAATTTCTCATCTCTTGCCACTTGCTTGAACAGATTCTTCTCATCGTCCCAATTCGATTCCCAATACTTTCCCGAAACATCCGCCACTTCCGGATGCCCAGCACAATAGACAGTTGTCGATGCTCCTTGACTGATATTTTTCGTGAATGGAGTTGATAAGAAACTGGCAACACTGACAAGCCACGAATCACGGAATATACTCGTTCTGACTCCGTTTCCAGGATGTACAGAGTATGTACTAATACCATTTACGTATTCATCTCGGTGCAATTTGAAAGCAATTAGCATATTGCACATTTTTGAACGGGCATATAATCGAAACCATGATGCATCTGATGGACTCTCTGGGCACAAAGTTTTGATTTTCTCATCTATCGTCATGTTGGGAGTGACTCCACAGTTGGCATGTACAGATGAAGAAACCAGAATTATTCTTGATGGAGTTGAATTCCGGATTATAGGAAGGAATTCTTGAATTAACTGAAATATTACTGAACAATGGATTGAAAAAACTGAAAGTCAAACCAAGAAATGTGCGAGGTGGTTGATTCCAAAATGAGATTCCAATCCATCGACAGTTGTTTTTGAGGCTGTTCCAAACACTCCCGCATTAAGAACCAAACAGTGAATCGGCCTAAACGAAACTCTTTAAAAATTATGTTTCAGAATACGATTCATACCAATGTTTCTCAATGAATATATCAGCTGCTCGTTTCACAGATGCCAACGAATTTAGGTCACACTCAATTATATCAATTTCCGCATCATACATTTCTTCGATGATCTTCTTCTTCAACTTTTCCGATTCTTCAACATTCCTGTTCAGCATAACCACATGAGCTCCATTAAAAGCCAATGATCTTGCAGTCTCGATCCCAATTCCAGAAGTGGTTCCCGTTATCAAAAACGTCTTCCCGGCTAGATTCACTCCTTTGATAGTCTGAAACATAAATAGTTATTTCAAAAATTCGCAAAAAACTTACCACATGTGCATATGTGCTCCCATTGAACTTTCTGGTTCTCACTTTCACTTCAGACATTTTACAGAATGTACACAACTATCAGTGCCTTTTTAAAGGAACAAAAAGATGCCAAAAAAGAAAAGAAAGTGAAAAAAGAAAAGGTGACGAAAAGGAAAGAGAAAGAATGTGTAGTCAAGAGACGAAGAAAAACAGAGCACAAGTGATTTGTGCCTTTCATTCCATTAGAGAAAAAGAAAAAAAAAGTAGAAGCTGACGTGGTTGGTTATCTTTATTCAAAGAATGCACAAGTTTTTTTTGTATCATAAATGCACATTTTCCATTCGATTATCAGGGTTTTTGTTCGCCTCCTTCATTTTTCCAATAAGTTCTTCTGAATATTTCCATAGAGCATCTTGAAGTTCCTCGTCTCTTGCCACTTTTTTGTCCAAATTCTTCTCGTCGTCCCAACAAGATTCCCAATACTTTCCGGAAACATGTTCGACTTCTGGATGAGTTGCACAGTATACACTTGTTGCTGCTCCTTGACTCGCATTTTTAGTGAAAGGAATTGAAAGAAAATCAGCGATATTCCAAAGACTAAAGTCTCTATGAAGACCAGTACGGACTCCAGATCCTGGATGAATTGAATAAACACTGATTCCATTTTGGAATTCGTTTCGGTGAAGCTTGAATGCAGTCAGCATATTGCACATTTTTGATTTTGCATACAATCGGAAATACCATTCAGCAGCATCTTTTGGACATAGAGATCCTATTTTTTCCTCAATGCTTGAATTGGTTTTGACACAAGTGTGCTTGCTCAACATTGAAGAGACAATCACAATTCTAGAAGGAGAACATTCACGAAGAACCGGTAGAAGTTCCTTGATGAGCTGAAACGAAAAGATAATAGAGAAACTGCAAATAACAACTAACAATGAAATGAGCCAGATGATTGATTCCAAAGTGAGCTTCATATCCATCCGATGTCGTTTTAGCAGTTGGTCCAAACACTCCAGCGTTTAGAATCAACCCATGAAGTTTCCTGAGTATTGAAAGTTTATGATCTTTGATATGAATTCTTATCACTACCATTTCTTCTCCAAATACTCTTCTGCCGCACTTTGAACAGACGACAACGAATTCAAATCGCATTTCACAATATCAATGGAAGCATCTGATTTCTCTGACAATAACTGATCTCTCAGTTTTACAGATTCTCTGACATTTCGGTTTATCATCACAACATGAGCTCCTTTCAGTACCAGCGCTCTCGCAGTTTCAACTCCAATTCCAGAAGTGGTTCCAGTGATTGCAAAGGTTTTCCCATTTAGATCAATCCCATCCAAAACCTGAACTTTCAAACTCATCACTTGATTCTGGCGCTAAATCTTACTCGGTTGGCATAAGTTCTTGAATGAAACTGACGTTTTCTTTTGTTGTCAACAGCCATGATGAAATAGAAAAAGAAGAAAATAACAACTGTCGATTGTAGTTCTCTTTATTTAAAAAGACGCGGAAAAATGCTGATAATGATGTCAAAGTTTGAAGAACATTGAGGAGAGTGTAGCCAAAAAGTTATTAAGTCAGTTGTGTGTCATTATTTGATACAATGTACATAATGATCAATGAAATATCAAAATTAAGAAAGTGAAATTTGAAGAACTGGTCCTGGGACAGCTCCGAATCCATGATCGGTTTTGGTCTTGATGATCTTCTGAAGCAATAATCGTTAAAAAACTCATAGTTCAATGATATTTTACCGGTGGATGCTCAGCGTAAGATCCAACATCAGCCTTGGTGAACTTCTTAATCACGAGAGCTCCATTGTTAATTTCATAGTTGGATGACTCGACCTTCTTTCCCTTCTCATCCACAAAAGATCCCTTGAATTCTCCTTCGAGATGGAAGATCTGTTCTCCGGCTGGAACAACTCTCTTGATAGCCTTGGCTCCCTTGAATACGCCGATTTCAACTTTCTCTCCGTCCTGAATTTTAAGATTGAGTTAAAAAAGCTTAAAAAAAACATTACCTTCACCAATTGCTGAGCCACAGATGCTTCTGTGATCAGTCCAAAAAGCGCAACGAGTAAGAAAGTACCAATTAAAATACGATTCATTCTGAAAAATTAAGAGTTTTCCAAGGCTCTAAACAATTCAACCAGTGAAGTAAACGGATAAAAGAAAATTTGATACAAAGTTTCGACGAGGCGATGAGAAATAAGAGAGAAGACGATCGTTTCTTGATTTATTGGTCACCTGTTGGCTGAATAGAGGTCACGCCTCTCGGGTTTCTCACTCACTTTGTTTATGTTTTCGTTATTGAAAACAAGCTTCAGTTTATAGAATATAAATGTTTGAAGAAGAAAAATTCCTCTGGGAAACTATTTTAAAATGCACAGTTAGGATAGAGAAATATGAAGAACTGGTCCAAGAACTGATGTGAATCCATCATTGGTCACCGACTTGATGACTTTCTGATATCAGAAACCATATAATATCTTCGAAACTCTATAAAACTACCGTAGGGTATTCTGAATAAGATCCGACATCAGCCTTTGTGAACTTTTTGATAATAAGGTCTCCATTTTTGATCTCATAATTCGATGAATCTATCTTCTTTCCATTGCTATCTACAAACGATCCTTTTCGTTCTCCTTCAAAATGGAAGATCTGCTCTCCAGCCGCTACATCTCTCTTTATGAATTTGGCTCCTTTGAAAACGGCGAGTTCCAGTCGTTCTCCTTCCTGAAAAAAAAAGAACTACTCACTGTAAACTCTGAAATCAACCTTCACAATCTGTCTCCCAACTGATGCTTCACAATAGAGAGTAAGAAACACAAATATGCAGCAAATGAAGAAATTGTGCATTCTGGAATCTGAAAATACGGAACAATAAATGAGAGGAGGAAGAATGGAAAACCAGAATGATTGCAAAGAAAAACAAGATGAGAAGGATGTGATTGAGCTCGTTTAGTGATTTATTGGCCACCTGTTGAATACTGATTTCTGATGATCACTTTGTTTTCTCGACACTGCACGTTTATCGCAATTGTTTTTTTTCAGGGTTCAATAAATTTGGAAGCCGTAAAACTTCACTTTTGGGTGTTCCTGGCAAAATCCTGCTAGCCTTGGTGAACTTTTTGGTGAAAAGGATTTCGTTGTGAATGTCAAGGATAGTTTCGTATTCCAAGTGTTTCTTGAGAGAATTTATTAAAGTTTATAATATTGCACAGTCAGATTCCAAGCTTTACTTATTCAAGAGAAATGTAGAGAGTAAGTCCTGAGACAGCAGAGATGGTTCCATCGGCATGCTTGGTCTCGATTGGCTTCTAAAATTTAGTCATTTACTAATCTGTTTCCTTTCTAATTTGAACATACAGCTTCGTTCTCAGAGTAGGATCCAACATCAGCCTTGGTGAACTTCTTGATGACGAGAACTCCATTCTTAGCTTCATAGTTGGATGATTCGATCTTCTTTCCCTTTCCATCAACAAACGATCCCTTGTGTTCTCCCTCGAAATGGAAGATCTGCTCTCCGGCTGGAACGGTTCTCTTGATGGCCTTGGATCCCTTGAAATCGCTGATTTCAACTTTCTCTCCTTCCTGGAATCGAAGTAATATTTGCTGGATTCTTGATTCATTTTTATACCTTGACTTGTTGTCGAGCAACGGATGCTTGGGAGACAGCAAAGATAGTAACCAGAAGGAAAGATGCCAGGATGAAACGGTTCATTTTCTAAAAAAAAGAATTGTAGCTAAAGAAGTTGAAAGCGGAGAACGGATAGCAGAGTATATTTTGGAGAATGGTAAAATCAGTGTCTCGGAAACAACAATAAATAGTGTCGTCAGCCAGAAGAAGGAACCGCCTCTTTAAAATAGGTTACTCACAACAGTTGGCTGAAGATAACCGAAGGCTCTGCCCACTTCTCAATCAATCATTTTGTTTTTATTGTTTGTTTGTGGGCGAAAATAAGCAACCGATGGGAGTTCTTCTTAGACGCGGAAGGAAAAATGATTTTTTCGAGAGCTACGAACGATTTGAAGATCTAGGAAGTGGAAATGAACCAGGAAGTATAAGTGTTTAGACGGATAATATCTTCTTTTTGTACCTGAGGTCTCAAGAAAAGGTCATTTGGAGAAACTGGATTCAGAGGGTAGAACCGTCAAGGGTGGGTTTTATTTGCTTTTGAGATCAAAAGAAGTACAGAAAATTGAATGGAAAACATTCGGGTGGGTTGTGGGAAAGGGTGGTGTGCAGACATCTAATAGATGATAGGTTTCAGGATCCTCTATTAATCTGATCAGCTAAGAATATATAAGCTCTTGCTGAGATTCGCAGCTCAAAGAAATTCTGATTTCTCACTGATCCTTGCACCCTTTTATACTTTTGATTCTTGAACGGCATCTCGACCTTTGGACCAGTTTTCTGTCAAAACAAGTAGATGAGTCAGGAACGACAGTTGACACTTCCAATTGTTCGGATTTTTTTCTTATTGTGTAACTCATTTATGTGTTTTCAAAAAGATATTTTGAAATCTAGAAATCTCAAAAATAGATCAAAGACACGTATTCTCTGATTCATTCAATGTCAATTTTTCACAAGTCGAACAATGAAGACTTTGATAAAAAGAGGTGAATACAACCGGCGTCGTAGATTTTGGCCTTCAAAAAGAACAAAAATGACAATGAAGAATTGATAAGAATACTTGGATTGCAAAAAATTGTACTATTTTGAAAGTTGAATTACAGGAATTTAAAAATGAAGATTTCAAGTCGTCAAATCAGAGAACTCTGACCTAGACAGTTGAAAAGAGCCGGGAAGCGAATTCAAAATGCACAAAATGAAGTTTCAAGTTTTCAACTTCCCAATGGTGTACGCCGCAAAATATAACTCCATATCGACTACGAACTGTTCCCTAGTTAGTTCAGGAAATTCCGCAAAGCATACCGAGAAATTGAAAATTGGCCGATGAAACCCTGCTTTGTGGTCATTACCAAGAAAATAACTTCAAAGTAACAAAGAAGCATCCCATTAGAAGTCTTGTTCAACAAAGTTCAACAAGAAGGGACGTTTGATTACCTCCGGCCCCCCGGAACCATGAAACCCTTTTCCTCGGACCAATTTTTTCCCGCCAAAACAATGCCGATAGTCTTATTATCTCTACTGATTGGTACGGTATCCTGTGAAGAAACAACTGAGTTACAGCGCATGGACTACTGTTCTCTATTGAATGACTAATCCTTAACTCCGGTTATTCAGACTCCGCCCACTTGGAGGCCGCTGTTGAATCCGGCCGTACTTTTAGAAACAAGCTTTTTGGATCAAAAGAGGTCAGGGCCGCGCGGCCGCCGTAGGTTTCCATAACCAGAAGTACCCGAATCATAAAGAAAATAACCAGCAAGGCCGGCCGGCCGCGTGACAGCCTTGGCTCTAGGTGCTTAAATTCAAATCTTCCTACAAGTAGAGTCTTTTTAAAGATGATCAATTCACTTGTCTCTGAATAATTAAAGTGACTAGAAAGGTTAAAATAGAGAAATGGGGTTCTTGAAGATTACAATGTTAAATAGCTTGGACCTCGAATAATACCCGCTCCCTTTCCATACTGTCATGAATCCAGATATGTGATCATGTGCCTCCATAAATTCAATTTTCATTTCTTACTAGTGTTGAATGGAGAGATCTGCAGTCTAACAATTATAATGGATTCCGTCGATATTGGTTATTCCATGTTAAAACTCAGTTTCTTTTTGAATTCTGCGCCAGAATGCGTTGGCATTGCTCCTCCGTTATAACCCCATGGATTAGTTTCTTCAACATGTACACCATCATTCTTTTTTTTGACTTCCTTCACTCTTTTCTGTTTTCCCCTCATTCCATTCCCAAATCATCACCATCTATCATGAGTTGCCGTTTTTTGACTTCCATTTTCTTGCTTTTTGCCCAGGAAAAATATTTATTGTTACCAGAAAAAGGAAGCATTTACATGGGGAAAAGAAGGCAACAAATGATAAATTGGCAGAAAATGTTTAGATGAGATTACGGTAAAAATGAGAAAGAGTTTTGGGACTAGAAGGAATAGAAACGAAACTAGAAGAAGTGAGAACCCCGTAACAAAAAGAGAAAATCAAGTTAAATATAAAAGTATTTTTACAATCGCTTAATAACCAACATCGAGTCTTCGCTAATCGTGCGATCGATAGTTGGAATAGATGAATATGAATTAGACCGACGGGCAGTTAATATTGGAGTACAAATTGAAAGATTTGGAGATGAATGACGCCAATTTGATGGAGTGATTGTTGGATATTCATCTTCAGATGAAACACATTCCGAAGATGAAGATGATGGACATTCGTCATCACGGAAAGAATATGTTGGTGCAGGGGATGCAGGGAAGTGTAAGAATGTTGATGGACCTGAAAAAAATTGGATTCTAAAACCCTCAAATAGTTTTTAGAGATTTCGGAAAGTCGTCGAAATTAGCGTCCAAAAAGCGGTAAGGTCAAACAAAAGGGTTTTGTATGTTGAGTAATTTTGAGATATGAACTTCCCATTTTGGTTTTTTTCAACTTTCCTTCCCAAAAAAGTACCTGAAACCAATGAAGGCACCGAGCCATCCAAACCCGTTCTTTCAGTTTCAACCACAATATTATCCGTTTCCCCGATCGGTTCATAATCGCTATGTGATTGGATTCTTGTTGAGCTTCTGATGAGCGGCCTGAGCGACCGGCACGCGACCAGACGGACCCCGTTCGAATCGGTGCTCCAGTTCGTACTCTCCTCGCTGTCGTTGGCTTTGAAAAAACCGAATGCACATGAAGATGGCTCCTCCCTGGAAAAAAACGGAGGAATGAGAATTAATTGGTTGTCGTGCATGTTAGTGTGTGCTAGATTATTGGTAATCTCTCTTTTTGATTGATGAAGGCATCTAAGTGATTAATCGAACGAGCATTTTCGAGAGAGACGAGGAATTCTGATGCGGGGAAATATAGACACCTGTTACACGTTATACAATAAGTGAAACACATTGAGAGGATCTGATGGGAGAGAGAATGTGCCAAATGGCGACCGCAAGATGATTAATTGTCAGCTGATTCTCTTGAGCATTTTCGTATGCATAATTTCATTGTTTGCTCAGTTAAAAATGTGTGAAAAACGAGGATGATTGAGATGAGAAAAATGAAAGAAAAATGAGATGTGAAGGAAGGTTGAAAAACTAATATTACACATTTCCAGGAGTATCGGAATGATAATTCAAACTGCATGCCATAAATGAAAACGGTATCTATCTCGTTAATCTGAAAGGCTGTTTTTTTAATCAAGACTACTACAGTACCCTAGGATTTTCTCGTGTTATCTCCGAAACTCTTCAATACCCAAAATCTTGTTATTTTTCAGTTTTGCTGAAAGTGTCCATCTCCGTCGCTAATCTTCCGAAAAACTTTTGTTGTTTAACTTTCAATTTTTACTTTGAAACGTATCATGAGCGCTCAGGACCTCAACTTTCTTTTCAATATTATGACGTTTTTCCAAAGCTCTTAACCAAAAAAATTCGTTCATCCCGTATCCATGGCAGACTAAAACTAAAAAGTGGTTGGTAAGGTCTGCAACCAGTCAACGGGAGCACTCAAGTGCTTGACAACCCAATTTATCCCTTCCCGAGTCTCACTTTTTTATGCCTTTACTTTTTTCGTATCATCCTGCTCTTTTCCACACTCTGTCAATTTCGAAGAAACAGCTCAAAATCAAAATAATTGAATCCGAGAATCGAAGCGCAACGAGAATCCGTCATTTTCAATTGCCCAATGTTTTCTACTCGACTGAACACTGTCTTTGTCGTCTAAAAGTGCTCCAAAACGACTTCTTCATCTTCTAGGTGGTCCTTTTTCTCTTTCCTCTTCAACTATAGTGCAAAATTACAAAAAGGAGAAGAAGAAAAAGGAGGAGGAAAAAGAAAAAAAGAAGTGATATGAGCCCCTATAATTAGAATATATATGTCAAGTCAAATCAAGGAAAGAGAGCTCAGATACCTGCCAATTATTCTCACCCCCCATGAGACCCCCCTAAATCCATTTAGTACGTTTTCGAAATTCTTTTTTCGCTCCTTTTCACCCCTTTTTATTTTTCAATAGTACTAAACAAAAAAGAAGAGGAGAAGTGTGAGAGGGAGAAAACAGAAGGTGACTTATATATCATCATGAATTCAGATTTGAGGAACAGAACACATTTTGAAGAGTGTCTTCCGGATGGGAAAAAAAGTTGGGAACGAATCAAAATGCAACAGAAACAGATGTTTATAGAGGTTAGGAAGGGAATGGAAAGGCGTGAGAAGAATGGATGAAATAGTGAGACTTTACGGAAACACGCGTTTCCGTATATTTTTGGATTAGCTTTGAATACATACAAGTTTCAAAATTGCCCTTTTATTAGGTGAATCCCCTCGAGAATTTCTGGATGTGCATTCTTAAAAAATATGACGTTTAGATTTCTCTGATTGACTTCATTAGAATCTTAAATTTAGAATTTCTTACTCACCATGAGAGCAACGAGAACTTGACAAACCATGATGATCATGTATTTTTCGAGACGACCCATTGATTCCTGAATTCAGAGGAATCAGAAGATGAACTTGGGAAATTTGGAAGTTACTGTACCTTCATGGATACGATATCATCAAACAACTGAACAATCCTTGCATACTCTTCCATGAACGCCTTCAGGCGTAGTTCACGTTCCATGATGTTTGGGTTAATTTTTGGTTTCGTCTGGAAAAAAGAGGATGCAGAAGTCAGTGCCTCTTCAGAACAAATGTTCGCCAACCTGGTTCCTTCGACCGAACAGAAGGAACAACAGAATATGAAAAAGGACTGGAGAAGAAGAAGAATAAAATAGAAGAAAGAGCAGAAGGATGAACAAAGTGGGGAATGGAAAGAACCGAAAAATAAGTGAGCGATGGGGAAAGTAGAAGAAGCGGAGCCAGCAGGAGAACCGGCGTGAAAGAGCAAGCTCCGCCCATTTTTTGTGTTGCTCTTTGGAGATGAAGAGGAGAACGTGAGGGCATATTTCGGAACCTGGAGATTCAGAGAGAAGGTAAAGGTGTGTTACATCAGGAGGAAACGGAATGGATTGTTCATAACAAAGAGAGGAAAAAAGGAGTGAAACGAAATTGGCTAGGGATACTGTATCTACAAAATGTGGTTAAGTGGTTGAACGAAGCAGTTTAAAATGAACCATTTTTCAAGTGTTGTTTATTTATCTATATAAACTTCTGGATGATTTTTTTCGAAAAGGAAAGCAGAAAATCTTAGGAAAGATAGATAGTGTGAAAGTTGTATGCCAGTAATGTGTTTTTGGAAAAAAAATGATACAATTCGTGAAGAAATGAAATAGGTTAGTGTTGACTGCACAGTTGTCCTTCACAATTACAGTAAACACTAAAAAAAGTGGATTTTTGACAGCGAATTTCAAAACTTTACATACGTAATCACAAACGAGAATCATTCGGAATCAATGGTTAAATTTCAAACATTCGAAGTGGCTTTACCTGCCAAGAATTTCAGGTCAAAAAAAAAGAGAAAAAAATAATGGAAAAAAGTGTAATTTTTGACCTGAATTTCTCGGCTGGTAATGTCATTCCGCAGCTGAATTTTTGAATTTGAAACTTCAGTTCTTCCAACTTTTCGAGTTATATTAATTTTATCATGAACGACCATGATAACTAGATTCTCGAAATTCTTCGAACTTTAAAATCGAATTCCATAGCTTTCAGCTTTGATCTAACACACAAGAACCAAAATCCAGGAATACTGTAGCAATTTAGCTCCAAGAAAAAAATTATTCGTTTTCGTCATCATCCTGGATTCTGGCATAATTTATGGTTTTGAGGAAATGGTGATAATATTTTATTCCAATTAGTGATAATCTTTTATGAGTCACAGTATAATCGTATATGAAATAAAAATCGACCATCGCTCCATATAGTTAGGAACGGAGACTTTCAAAAAATACCACTTGACCCACTTCTCTCTCATGCTCACTTTCAGAACCTACTCTATATGTGGGTTATTCCAACTCATCAGTAATTCATCTTCAGCTGGACAAATTAGTCCATACCGAAAACAACAACAATCATCGAAAATTCTCGCTTTTTTTTGCAGCTGACGTTCTTCTTCAACCCAAATTTTTTTGCAGTCACATCCATAATAACAATAAAAATATATATTTACTCTTTCTATTTTCTAATTTCGCACATATAAATACAATGAGAACAAAAAAATCGAACCGGAAGAAAATGATACAAACTTATTATGACATTCGAAAAATGGGCAACCAAAAAAATACGGAAAAAGAAATTGTGAGATGAGCTACTAAACTGGGAAAAGAAAAAAAGGCAAAAGAGTCCACAAGAAGGGCGGCAAAATGTATCCTCTTACATGCATACTTTTACACGTTGGAAGTGGACAAAAGAAGACCCGATCAGAAGAAAATAAACGAAAAATTTGAAGAAGAAGAAAATTGGTGGTGTGAAATTTAAAGTAATCGAAATATGCCCGTAGTGTTGTGTGAGAGAGACACGATTCAATCTGATATGCACAATATGGTGTTAGAGAAAACGGGGAAGGGAACAAAAAGGGAGAACATTTTAAGGGGATCAGAATTTCTCGTCGTGAACGCCGTCGTCAGGTAAGTTGATTTGCACATGTGTGTTTCGGCGATCCAGTCTAAAATGTAAAATGTGATCATTTTATTTCCAGAGTCTACTTACTCAGCTGCTGATCTCGCTCGTTGAGGAAGAGAAGGAACATTCAAAACAAGTCCTCCAACACTACCATCTTCCGAGTTCGCTGTATCCAAGGGAGATAAATCTATGCTGACGCATGATGAGCTAGTTGAAGGTGAGCTGACATCGAAATGAGGTGAGTCAGGAACCGTCCGTACGTTTTCCACTCTATGCAATTCACTCAGTTGATTCGGGGTGAGCGCCCCACGTCGGACTACTTCTAGAGGTGGCTGAAAAGAAACATTGTATATTTTATACTGAAAACTGAAGGGTACTTGAATATAATCATCATTGGCATCTTCTTCTCCATTGTCGGTTAGGAATGCAGGATTCTGTGACTCCATTCCAGATTCCAATCGAGCACTTTTTTCTAATGTTTGATCGGCGGAAACATCAATAAATATACTCATTCCGGGAGTTGGAACTTTTCCAGCTTGCAGATATTCCATAGCAAAACGAAGCTGGAATTATTCAATAATTTTCGTTGTCTCATCTTCCATCAACCCCCAAATGTAACAAGTTTGAATTTTGGAAAAGCTCTTTCGAAATTTGACACCCTTCAAAAAAGGATTTCTCTGGTCTAAAATTAAAAGGCAAACCTCTTTGAGTGCAACGACGCCAATCAACTGTCCTTTTTTCGTGACATATGCTCGATTGAGACCAAGAAGTGAGAAAAGGGAATGTGCCTGAAATTATAATAATATTGATAGTGAATTAAGGAAAGTTTCAACCTTGAAAAGACTGGTGTATTCACTGAGTTGGAATGGCGTTGAATCGACGTCCAATTGAGTCAAGTCGAGTTTTTGGTTGAGAACTGACGTCTCCCACTCAGCACGCTGGAAAATATTGATTTGGAAAAATCATTTTCTCGTTTTTGTTAACAAATTATTAACTGAAAAGAACTGCCTTGTTGGAGTTAATGAAGCTTTTGTATATTTCCTATTGTTAGCGATACTCTTAGAACCTTACGTTATCTATGAAATCTGGGTCGTCATCAATAAAAATTTCAGAATGCTGAAAGTAGTTTCAAAACCATGATTAAGAATGGGCTCTCACCTCTTGTGCAAACAAGTCGAATTCATTGTGATTGCTTTTTTTGGGGAAGTTTTGTCGCCCAAAACTGAGATGAGTGATCGAACGGAAAATATCTCCAATTGTGTGATGTGACTCAACTTGCCCAGGATTAACTGTCTTCCCATTCATATCTAGTTTCGGTGAACTCAATGAAGCTGCGTCGAACAACGCTCGTTTCTCTTCAACGCTCAAAATCTTCCGGGCATTTTCATCACTCAAGCCACTCAACGTATCTTTCTTTGACACCTGTGGTCCATTTTTGTCAACAGGCACCACCAAGAATCTTTAAAAAGCAATTGCGAATCGACGGAAGAAATCGAATACATACCGACTGGCTCGTCGTTCTCCGCCTCCTTTCAAAGCTAAACTGTCCGATGTCTCATCAGATTTACTTTCTTCCTTTCTCTTCCGTTCACTTTCTTCGTCTTCCAATCGCTGCTTGATTCTCCGGGTTGCTTCAGCGAATCTTGCTTTCGTTCCAATATGGGAGTCAACGTATCTTTGCAGTTGACCTCTGCTGATAGAACCAACAAGGGCGAGCGATTCTAAATAGTTAGAATATCTGAAAAAGTAAAGATCATGACACTCACCCAAGTTTTCCACTAGCGGAAACGCTCGAATTCTGTTTTTCGTCTCAAGTGCTCGTTTTACATCTCCAACTGTTGAATCTTTCGCTATGAACACAACTGGAGAAATCATGAACTGTTCAATCAACATTTGATGGTAAAGGGAAGTCGTATGTGGGATGTCAGGAAGATATGGTAAATTTTTGATGCGGATAATACTATCATAAATCGAAGGTTGTAAGTAAGAAGCAACTGCGTTTGCTATGAGAACGGCAATCTAAAAAATTTTGATTTAAATAGAACTTTCGAGAATCCTTACCATGACGGGCAACAAATGACAAAGTTGTCCAGTAATTTCGAAAACGATAACAGCAACGGATACGGTATGAGTGACAGCTCCACAGAATGCTGCGGCTCCTACGACCGCATAAACTCCCGGGCGGATAAAGAACATGATATCCCCACTGAGATATCCATCCGGATACATTGTGAATACTCCTTCACCAACCAATCTTCCAAAAGCAGCTCCTAATACGAACACTGGCATGAATATTCCGGATGGAACTGGTAGAGTCGAAGCAAGGATCGAGAGGAAGAACTGAAAAAAATAGAAATTAGGATTCAGCGAGCGATATGTGACATACATAAACCAGTTGAAATATGGAGAGAGTTAAGAATGGAGAATATGTTTTATCTCTCGTTTCTGTATCATCTATGATTCCGATCCAGTGATTTATATCGAAACTATCTTTCGAAATATTCGCATTTGAGCATGCGTACGAATTGTTTGGTGACGCAGTCCATGCACAATTCACAAAGAATTCCTTCATTGTGTGACTGAATCGTTCCTAAATCCTGATACTTAACAATGAATCCAAATTTCGAAGCATACCTTTCCTCCCATTAAACGTCCTAGACCTAATGGAAATGATAGAGATGATATGAAAGTGGCAATGAAAATTGGATAGAGGAGCCAACTGAAATACGCATATTGTGCATCAATTCTTAAAAAAAATAAATCTCACTATTTCTGAAAAATCATCTTTGCAATGGTGTTCCTGCGAAGAAACAAAACTGTTCTCCGATGAAGATAGACAAATAGAGATCCAGCAAGACCGCATATCAATCTGTATATTTTCCATAACTTGTGAAAACAGAAAAGCGAAACTAACCCAACTAGAGCGAACACGGGAAGTTCTTGGGGGAGGAAAACGTTTTGAGGTGGAAAATTAGTTTGATAATGGGCCTCTACAGTGACTGCTGCCGATACAGAAAACATTCTGAGTATTCGAAATATCGTTGCCGAGCAAGTTGCAGCAAAGAATCCTCGCCAGTAATTTCGAACAGCAAAATAAACGGAAGTGACTTCGATAGAGAACAAAACTCCACCAATCGGTGCAGAGAACGTGCATGCAACTCCTACAGCACATCCAGCAGCTAACATTTCCCCACTTCTGGATTCGTTTTCAAATACTCCTCCGTTTGATCCATGAACTAGTTTTGTCAGTTGTGAAGCCACGACAGAAGCGACATGAACGAATGGACCCTGTAAAACTAGATGGGTTTGATTAACATGTACATTGCGAAAAAACGACACACTTCTTTTCCCATCGGTAATCCACTTCCAAGGGACAAAGTCAGTCCGATCATTTTGGATACAAGTGTCCGAACTGAGAGATATTCTTTCAGAATAACTCCTCTCAGAATGGTTTTCATTTCCGGTATTCCTGATCCAATTGCTTGTGGTGCAATGTAGTGAGCACACACGGCTGATAATAGAATGAGTGCAACCACATATCCAACCCATATCAGATATCCCAATGTGAAGTGCAGCTGGTAAACCAAATCGAATAGCCTCATTTGACCTGGAAACACAATACTCAAACATTTTTTCTCTCTATGTTCCGAGTGAGTGGGTCACACTATCTAACCCCTCTGATTCTCTTATCAAAAAATGACGTTTTCAAAAAATGTTGATAAGTGCTACAGCTGTGAGGTCATTTGACTAACCATTTTGCAAATTCAAAATCGCGTAGTCCATTCCGAACGAGAGAGCCGCCATAATGAATCCAAGCAGAGCCAAGAAGATCCAATCTCGCATAACAGTGCGGAAAAAGTTTTTGAGACTTTCTGAAACAGTTAAAATTTGAAAAATGAGTTTCCCTGAAACTAGACCTGCAGAACAGCAACTGGAGGACTTTGTCTGCTCATTGTGAGTAAGTGGAATTATGAGACCATCAGATGTTTTGTTCTGTAAATAAAGAAAACTTGAGAATAGAATAGGATCAGAATAGGCTAAATCGTACAACTCACCCCATTTTCATCTAAAAAATTAAACTGAAACATGATGGATTAGATGAAGAAATCAATCATCAGTTGTTTTAAGCCCACACGCTTCCGTCGTCTGATAACCGTTACATGTTTCTTACTCTAGTCGATTTTTGTTTGTCTTTTCATTATTCATTACCCTCCCATTAATGACTGTTTTCCACAATCCGCTATCATTTTTTAAAAACAACATCAATTTGCTCCCAGACACTCAAAACTCACCTTTTCGATTTTTGACAAAATGTTTGTTCCCATTCCCATACTTGCGGAGTCGTCGTCAATCGGTACTCCACGAACTGTTTTGTAGACACCGAGGTGCTGAAAATTAATATGATGTGATATGGTAGGGAACCAGGTGGCTGTCGCCCCTCCGGGGCTCATCCACCTGGCCTTCGCTTACTCTATGTATTGAACCTACTGTTCCATTTTGAGAGCCTTCGGCTCTTTTTCTTAAAACTGGGAACCTTCGGTCCCGTTTTCAGAGCCTTTGGCTCTTTTTCCTAATGCAGGGAACCTTCGGAACAACAAAGCGACACATGTAGTACTTCTTCGAATTACGTTAGACGCAT
Organism: Caenorhabditis zanzibari; assembly: GCA_963966625.1. Lineage (NCBI taxonomy): Eukaryota > Metazoa > Nematoda > Chromadorea > Rhabditida > Rhabditidae > Caenorhabditis > Caenorhabditis zanzibari. The sequence continues at coordinate 8,467,388 of OZ016469.1, forward strand.
TCTGACATTTTAAACCACGATAACTTTCTTTCAACCTAACTTTTCCAAAAATTTTCTTACATATTCTGTCTCCTCGCGGCGAGACGAACAGAATGGCATAAAATTCGAACCCGTCTATCTTTCCCCATCGCGAATCTCACCCCAAACTTGGGTAATTGAACCGACGTCTCGTTCATTGTCGGCGGAGGTGATGAAAGTAAGCAGCCGACATCAACCGGGTTCGCGCCAGCCACTATACTTTGTGTGTGCGCCGCCTCTCTGCCGCCGCGACTCTGCTTCTCTGTCGTCGCGCGGGCAAAATGAACGCAATTGCTCAGAAAAAGCGCTCCAGAAGGCTTCAAAGTTGGAATTTCGACAAACAAAAAAGTCGTGCATCATCCTCAGATAATCAGGAACAAACTGTGAAAATTTCAAGAGAATCGGTAAACTCTGAAGTGAGTTATGACTTGCAACACATTTTCGGTACCGAAATTAGTACTGAAAATTCAGAAAAAGATCTGTAACTTGCTCACTTTTTGAGATATCAAAAATCTAAATAGATGGGCATCAACGTAGACAAATTTCTGATTTTTCCGTAAAATTTTCATCTAAATCGGTTCAGTGAGAGCTGAGTTACAGCCTGCAACATACAGACAGACATACGGAAATCACTGGTTGTTATTAGTAAAGATTATATGTTTTCAACACATCATACACAAAGGACAGTTAAATAAACTTCAAAAGGTTATCAGAAGGAAAAAGAATAACATTCGCTGTCCGAAAAGATTGATGGGATACAGCGTTCGTGATCAAAGAAGCAAATCAGACGATGTGAAGAAAAAGAGAAGATTACTTCAACACTAGTGACGTTTAACAGACTTTGCATTCTAATCGTCGAAATTTAAAGGTGTTAGAAAAGTGCTTAAGGCATTTAGAGGGCGGAGTCCGAAACCTTTTTCACTTGTCTACGAAAAAGAATATCGTTCGAAACTGAGGTTTGAATTCGTTTAAAATGAGAATCTCTTCCGGAGCACACCTCTAACGACGTCATACGAACCGTTCGTTCTCTAGTTGATCGGATTGGAGGGAAAGACTCCGCCCACTTTCAAAACAAGAATAAACAGAAACGAATTCTACGAGTTTTCTGCAAAGTTGGCGTTCAACAGGAGGCGCTTTGAAGCTTGTTGCAATATTCTGGACAACTGATTTTTGAGTCCAAAAATAGGAAAGTTTTCTTTGAAGATGTGGAAAAATCGGAGAAGTTTGATTGATAACAGTCGTTTCAATGCGAACAAATATTTGAAGACCATCAAAAACGGTGAAAGGTTCAAACTTGTAAGGCGTGAGAAGAGACCAGTTCGCAACACATGGTGTCTCTCTACCTATGGTATCGAAAATTTATTATCACCGACCGAAAAAGGGAAAAGCAAATATGGAATAGGTTCGTCGAGGTCAGCTTCTTCACCGCTCTCTTTTTTGGGAAGGAAATTAATGAATCAGATGACACGCTTTTTGAGAGATACTGGATAAATTATTCAAACTATTGGCTCTAGATTTTCATGTTGGCGGAATGAGGCATCCGAATTAGAAAATCAAACCGAGAACCAGTTGCTAAAAAAAAACAAAAGAATGGTATGAGTTACGTCACGTTCGTCCGACTTGAATTCCGGAATTTCAGAGAGGATTATGAAAATGAATGGTCAATATGATCGGTTCGAAAAGAAACACATGTGAACGGTGCACTGTGAGAAATACATGAATTATGGTCTACGAAAATGGCTAAAACTTGCAGAAGGTTACTGAAACTTGAGGGAATCGTTGACCAAGCAGAATGAAAAAATAACCCTAGAACTCTATCACTTATATGTGCTCGATGACCAAGAAAATCATTCATGTAATTTTTATCGAAATTCAAATTGAAAAGATAATCAATCTTTGTGTCTACTCACCGAACCCGGTTGTAAGTCGTATTCTTTTCCAGCCGCCATCCGAACACATTCGATTCCCTCATTGTCGTCAGTGGTCTTCTCCGATTTTTCTGAAAGTAGATTTTTATTGAGACTAGTCAGAATTGCAAGATTTTTTTTCTTTTCCTACTAACCGAAATAAAAACTGAATCTCAATTTGTACCGCATTTCGAACAGAGAAAGGATGGTTATTTATGAGGGCAATATAGTCGAATAATGAAGGCATAACGATAAAGAATGTTCGGGAACAATATTCAACCGAATATTATTGTTCATTGATCTTATTTCCCGAATAGTTTCAATAATTTTAGTTGACCTTTTGTGAGAGCTCAAAAAATACAAACCTGGAGAGAGCGGCAGTAGATTTGTCCATTCAATTTTCGCAAGTGGTGTCCGGCTGGGCATATGACGTCTTCTGAAACAAAAAAACAATGAAATACATGAGCCGCCTATTTAGAAACAAGAAAGATTTGTGTAGGCGAGCTGCGAAAAAACCCAACAAATTGTCAAGTGGTGGCCGGCGTTTGCTTGTGTTGTTACAAGTACCTACGAAGGTATTTTATTCCACTTTAACGAAGATCAAATGGAAATCCTTTTTGAAAAAGCGACAATCTTGTTCGATAGGCACAATTCAGAATTTATTGCACCATAAATATTTTTTATTTTCCAGTTGGTTATGCTTGAACAGTCAAAAGAACCACAAACAGATTTTAGTGGTTATACCATGTGAACATGGTTATCATTTTTATTAGATTTTTTTTTAAGTAACAAAGAATTATTACACTTTTGCAGCTTCAAAAAACTGAATTTGAAAAAGTCACAAATGAAAAATTGGAAAACGAATCTAAAAATGAAATGTTACGGTAGGCAGCGGTGTCGCAGACAATGCACAGGAATTTACGACAATTGGCACAGTGAAATTTCAGCAAACTCGGATTTTTCCTCTCTGAAAAACAGAAACAGACTGTAAACAAAATAGCTCTATTCAAAAAAATGCAAATTCAGATATTATGCCAGTCTCAGTCAGTGAGTCAGCTTTGGCAGATTTTCCCCGATTTTTTGGCTGCGATTTCTCGGCACGAAAATGCTACCGTAATATATCAAAATTTAAAGGAACATACCCTAATATTCAGGTCAATTTTTTAAGTTCGCATGTTTCTCGAACGATTTTCGACAAATTTCGAAGCAAAATGTTGAATTTCAACTCGAAGATTACATTTCGGAACGAAATTGTTGAAAATCGCTCGAAAAAAATAAAAATGTTGAAAATTGATATAAAATCAGGGTATCTTCCTTTAAATTTTAATATATTACGGTAGCTATTTCGTGGTGAGATACCACTGCCAAACAATCGCCTAAATTCAGCCAGGACTGACTTTGGGTGAGAGAAGCTGCAGAAAAAGAACGCGTTGGAAGTCGCGGAAATTAAAACAATTGTTGCATTCATCAGAAATCGAACCACTTGTAAACCTACAATCTGAAAAAAAATACACATCGATCATCTTCACTACTCGCAAGGTAGTTCTGAATGAGTTTTTTCTAATATCTTCACAGTTTTGCATATCTGCTTCTCTGAAATTTCGAAATTTCAAATGATGTGGCTCAACATCAATACAAAATAAAAAACAGATCCAAATCAAGCAACTTCACTCAATTCAGGTTATCTTTCACGATGTCCCTCAAACGTTAACAAACTCCAAACCCTGAATGATTCATATTTTCTGCACCGTTTTGTGACCCGATTGTTTATCCAGCACATATGGGACACAAGTTACTGTTTGTAACTGAAATAAGTTGTCTTTTGTCATCCGATGTTTGCACTTTTCTCTGTTTCAATGCTCCCTGTTCTTGAAACTTTTCACATATTTTTTGGAGAAGCTTTCCAAAAGATAATCTTGTTCCATGTCACAATGCAATATCAACAAGCATTCATTCTTATATCATCATGTTTTCGTCAATATCCAATTCTCAGGCGGTCTCTCATTCCCTAAAGAGACGATTCGTGTCAGGAGAACATCATCACAGGTTGACATTCGATTGGGTCAAAATGTTTGAACAACTGCCGTTCAAGTTCAAAATAATGCTGATCAAACTGAAAAAGTTAGCAGAACTCGCAATAAAAAGGGTTGGAAGTTTGACAGATAGGAGCTCATCTCAATATCCGATAGTTCTGTCTTGATTGTTTTATCAGTGAGACGAATATTGGAGTCATCAAATCAGTTCTATTTTAAAAGTTCTAACAAATATCTTTGGTTCTCTCTCCCTCTCCACGTCATTATTTGTCTTCAGATTTATCGGAGACTTTTGTCTTCCCCTGAACTCTTTACTTTTTAATATTTTCAGATGACCTCTGATGTCTGACTTCATCCTCGAATTACCTCTCAATTCTTCTCAGGTATCCAATTTCCTCATGGATTGTTCTCATCGACTGATCGGCCTCTCTATGTTTGCGCAAAAACTTTCCATTTCGACGTCCGTTTTCTTCCCAAAAGTCTTTCCCAATGTCACCTTCATGATCACATATTTTGTTTGATTTTAACTTACTGCCAACCGACACGGGGAGACTTCTCGCAAAATATTGACTCACTAGCTCTTTCAATGGTTTTTATATTTCGAGGAAAAGTTGAGAAGAACAAATTCTGACTGCTTTTAAAAAGAGATATCCAGATATCAAGAACAGCTGTGAAGTGTTTATTGTTGACCAATTGTTTTAAAACTTCTTAAGATGAGTCATTTATGATTTTTGAGATTGTAGAAGGATGGACAAACAAGTTTATTTATGGAGGATGCGTTAAGAAGGTGAGAACTGGACACAAGAGTATCCTCAAATAATAATTCCATTCAGCCCTTAATTATCTCGCTCCCTTCTTCACGAGTGAAATCATTTTTTCAGAACCTGTCTACATTTATTGTTGTTGTTTTTCATTTTCAGCAAAGTTCACTCCACCGTGACTCATCTCGATGTCATTCTCTTCCTCCTTTTTTCTCTTTTTCCAGACGTTTCCATCATATCCTCTTCTCTTCGTCTCTTGGTTTATTTAGCCCCGCCTCACTTGATTTCTCTCCTCTCTGCGCCTCGTTTCTTCTTTATAAAAGTGGTCACAGGAACTGCCGCGAATTGGATTCTGGTAGTCTTCTTCATCTCAATTTTTCCTTCGTCGTCTGGATTAACCCGGATCAGAGTGCACTTCACGCTTCGTATATCCGTCTATTTTCTGTCGATTACTGTCGACTACTCCATAAATAGACCGTGTCAGCTGGATATGCGTTCGCTGCATTCCAAATTACCTTGCTTTCTGGTCTATTCGCTTTTTTCCCATTTCATTCACCCTATTTTACATACTGTCCATACCCACACATTGGTTTAGATTTGCGTCAGCCTTCCTAATCGTTTTCCTTTCTCCTCCACTTTTCTAGATCTCAAAACCAACTTAAACAATCCTTTTTTTTCAGAATGAAACTGATCTTATTCTCCACTCTTTGTGTCGCCGCTTTCGCTTTTCCACGTGAGAAGCGTCAGCTCTCAATCGGCACAATCTCAGTGTCTGGAGCCGGTGGATCCACTGGATGTGTCGTCACTGGAAACGTTCTCTACGCCAATGGAATCCGTCTTCGTAACTTGACTTCTTCCGAGCAAAGCGAGTTGGCCACATACCAAACCGAAGTTGAGCAGTACAAAACTGTGAGTGATCTAGATAGAAGGATACAGAAAGTGGTCTTTCGATGTTTAAACTCATGATCCGTGCTCTCCATCAGTTTTGCATTCATATATTTCCAGCAACTCCGTGAAATTCTCAACCAACGTCGCGAGAACCTTCGCAACCGTCTGATGTCTCACGGAAGAAACCAACAGCAACAGAGCAATGATGTTAGCAGTCAAGGACAACCGGACGATGGATCGATTCCAAAGGCACCAGAAAAACCATCGTTCTGTACTGCTGAGGAGACCACTCAATACTATTTTGATGGATGTATGATTCAAGTAAGTCTTCTTGAAGATTATTTTCTCCAAAGAACAGGTTACTGTAGAAATGACCTTCTTATTTACCAAACAGTCATTCCTCATCCCATAATCCTCTTTTCAGAACAACAAAGTCTACGTTGGTGGCCAATACGCTCGTGATCTTTCCTCCGATGAGGTCTCCGAATTGCAGACTTTCGATACTCAACAGACTGCATACCAAAACGCCGTTCAAGCCCAGATGCAGACTGTAAGTTTTGATTTTAAAAGGATACAATTGACTCTCTTGAATTTTCAGCAAGTCCGTGGATTGTTCGGAGGATCCGACTTCCTTTCCGCTCTCTTCGGAGGAGACGATCTTCGTCAACAACAACAGCAACAACCATCTTCCACAACTCCAGCCTCAACCAGCTCAACAACTCTTCCACCAAAGCCAACGGTGCCACAGTTCTGCACTGCTATCTTCTAAATCTGCTTTAATTCGTTTGATTTTCCTCTCATAATTTACAGTTCACCGTGTATTCAACAATCCAATATGTGCATATAACAGCTACGGTCATCACTTTCTTCAATAAAACAAATTGTACAGAAGAACGTTTTCTTTTCAATAAAACTTTTTGATATTCAAAACCAGTTGCTTGAAAAGGGGCATACAATAATGCAAAGTCAGATGGGCCAGTTTCGAACAGGAAACAATTGAGACCGTTTTTGAAGATCTAGTGGTATTTTATAGATTTTAACTTTGCTGTGCAGAACTCAAACTTTGCGTTTATAAAATATTCACCTAGAACCCTATTTTGTCAAATTTTCAATAGAGTTGGAATGTTTCATAACCCTTGCGGAATTTTTCGATTCCAGCAGAAAACTTTTAATGTGAGCAGGAAGATTTGCTCAATAAATTCCCAGTCTACAGTCTGGAATGTTTACAAACTGCCAAAAAACTGCAGTTTAAAGTTTATTTTGTGCGTCTTGGAGGTTGATATGATGTTGTCAAGGTCTCACCAAAATCAAAACGAGGACTTTTTTAATAGCTAATCTTACTAATGTTTTCAGTTTCCGGGTCATATAAAACTGTTGCGAAGAAAAGAGTCTGGCACCAAAAATTGAAAGCATTTCGTTACTTTACGACATTTTTAGAACTTTGTTACCAAATTGACAATTGTTTCGAAACTATAAAATGGTGACTTGAAAAGGAGCACCGATAAGAAAAATTGTGTATTCTTATCGAGAGACAAGTCTAAAAGCATGCCCATTTATTCTTCAGAGCCCACCGCACTTTTATTGCGTGCTTTACAAACTTTCGCATTCTTTTCTGACTTTTAGTGATCAGTTTCAGAATGTTTCGTTCTCTTCTTGGTGTCGCTCTGCTTGCGACTACAGTATTCTCCCAAGGAGAAAAGGATCTGATTCAAAATTTGCCTGGACTTCTTTTCAAGGCAAATTTCAAGTCGTATTCTGGATACGTAGATGCAAACACAAACGGAACATGGAAAATGCATTATATGTGAGTTCTTGAACACGGGAGATTGAACTTTTGTAACTGAATCCTTCCGAAAAATAATATTCTTACTTCAAACCGAATCTTTTCAGTAGGTTCTCTGCAAACGTACTCAACTTTCTAAATTAATCATCGTTTTTTACTGATTAATTGTCATCAAACCTCTGTCATCCTAACTGTTTCCACTTTTTCTCACCATTCTTCCACCTCAGCAAAATGGAAGTAGTCATCTAATTCAGTCATAATTCTTACGTAATTCTCGTCGAATCGAGTCAGAAAACTCCTGATAAGAGCGCCCGTTTTCTTGTTTGCCTATGAGTGTGTACTTGATAATGAGAGTAATTATAACAAAAAAGGGGGTTATTTTAGGTTGACCGAATCTCGATCGAAACCAGACACTGATCCATTGTTGGTATGGTTCAATGGAGGACCAGGATGCTCTTCTTTGGGAGGACTTTTTGAGGAGCTTGGACCTTTCTATGTGAACTTCGACGGAGAAACACTTTATGAGAACCCATATGCATGGAATGCGGTATGTATCCGCATTGTTTTCACCGCGAGCTGAATTGAGATTTCCAGAAAGCCAACGTTCTTTATCTGGAATCTCCAATCGGTGTTGGATACTCTTATGATACTCAAACTCCCGGATATTTCAAAGCCAGCGATGATCAATCAGCTGCTCAGAACTTGCTCGCTCTCACTAACTTCTTCAAAGTGTAATTCCTGTTGGTTTAAGTCACAAACATACTTTTATGTTTCAGAGCCCAGCCGAAATATGCCAACCGTACTTTCTATCTCTCTGGAGAGTCTTATGCAGGAATTTACATTCCAATGCTCACTGACCTCATTGTTCAAGGAATCAATGATGGAACTTTCCCAAATAAGAACTTCCAAGTAATTGAAACAAACATTTTCATTTTCTTATCTTACATTTTAGGGGTCTGCCATCGGAAACGGATTCATGAATGTTAAAGGACTTCTGAATGCTCTTGCATTGTGGAGCGCCTATCACGGACGCGTATCAATGCAGTAAGGATAGAGATTCCAAAATAGATATGATAAAATAATTATTCAGAGATTGGGACAAAATTAAAACTCAATGCGCTAATAACGCCGATATGGATAGCTTTGATTTTTCTCAATTCACGGTCTCAAATAACAGTATCGACTACATTGGAGACGGCTCTCAATGTGGACAACTCATTCAACCCCTTATCACTCAAAACGCAAATGGAAACGAAGGGTTGGTGATTGTGTCGGATTCTTTCAAAACATTCCGTTTTCTTTCAGATTCGATCAATACAATTTCTATCAAGAATGTTATGATAAATCAGTTTTCCAAGCACCAGCTCCACAGCCGGCATCCGGAAAGAGAGTCAAGAGAAGTGCTTTACATGGAGTTTCCTCTGTTCAACAAAACCTTTATCAGAAACTCGGGAGTTTCCAGGGTACATCCAACTTGGCTAAGAACACTGCTGTAAGTTTCTATACCCATCCACTTCTTTCGTGAAAATTGTATTGCAGACTCTGATCAACCGATTCTCTAATGATAACCAGTTTGGATACTTCTGTTGGAATGAGGATGCCGTTGGAAAATATTTGAACAGCGACAAGGTTCAAACCGCCTTGAACATTCCCCAAGCATGGAAAGACCAGAAGAATGGATGGGAAGACTGTAGACAATCTATCTACAACAACTACAAACTCACTTATGGAACCACTAATCAATTCTTCAAGAGTATCATATCAAATTTGAAATCTGATTTCCGCTTCTTGATCTATAACGGAGACGTCGATACCGTTTGCAACTATTTGGGAGATGCAAAGCACATTAGACAAGTTGCTGCAGAGAATGGATTTACCGTAGGTTGATCTGAATTAGATTACACACTTATTTCATTTCCAGAATGAAACTCCACGTACTCCATGGTACTATTCCGACAATCAACAACTCGCTGGATTCGTTCAGACTTATTCCGGAAAGAATGCTAATGGAGCCACTATTACGATTGATGTGTTGACAGTCAAGGGAGCTGGACACATGGTTCCATATGATCGTGCTGGACCATCTGTCCAAATGATTTCCAACTTCGTCTGGGCCGCCCAAAATGCTGTTATTAATTATACCAGCCAGGCCAACTTTGATCCAAACATTCAACTTTCCGATTTGGTTGACACTGGATCCTCCTCAACTGTTTCTTTCTTGTTTGCAGTTTCTGCTGTTGTCTTGAGAATGATTCTTTAAATGTTTCAAAACTTTATTTATTGGCTCTGGTTCTATAGTTTTTATTGTTTTTTGTAACTGTTTTGATAATAAAAAAATGTACATAATGATAGAATCTAAGCTTGAAGGAGTTTCTGTCGTTCAGCAGATTTTGGAGATTCTTGAACGGAATGATTTTCAGTTTCTTCGATATCGGGATTGTGCATTCCAAGGGAAAAATGATAGAACCATCCACCAACGAGAGCACCGACAAATGGAGCAAGAGCAGGCGCAATCCAATAGTTAGGATATGGAGAGCTGAATTGAATTCGGATATTTTAAGATGTGTTAAAATACAATAAAACTCACTGGAAGACGCCAGGTCCATAGATAAAGTAACTGAAAAGTCTTGGCCCGAGATCTCTCGCTGGATTGATTGGATATCCAATATTCATTCCGAATCCAGTTCCAATCATCATTACCAAAAATCCGAAGAACATCGGATGCCAAATCTTTGGAATCTGATTTCTCTCATCAATAACAACACAGAGGAAGTAGGCAAGAACTCCAGTTCCAACACACTGATCAATGTATGGACCCCAAACTCCGAGGTTTGGAGATGGGTAACTGGCGAAGCATCCAGCAGTTCCGGTGGCTCCCAAAATAGTACGATTACCACCATCGAATGCATCAAATTGTTCTGGAAATCAGGACAAATGAATGACAACAAGTACGAAGGGAGAAACCAACCATAATAGTAAGAATACATAGCGAGAGAGGCAACAAAGGCTCCAGCTGTTTGAGCAATGGCGTACAGTGGAACCCAAGCAAGTTTGAGATGTCCAAGAGACCAAAGAAGGAGAGAAACGGCTGGATTCAGATGACCGCCTGGAACCAGAATAAGTTATCATTTTTCTGTGTGTATTTCAAAGTCGGGATTATGAAGGAGAAGATGCTCTGATTATTGATAATCCAAATGGGTTAAAATTTTCGATTTCTATAGTTATCGGTAGAACTTTTGCATTTCAAAGGTTAGCAAGACTTTCTCGCGTTTTATCAAAATCTCACCTGACATTCTAGCCGTTGCCATAACTGCAAACATAATTGCAAATCCCCATCCAATGTTAACTCCGATCCATTCGGTTGTCTTCCCACCTCCAGCATGGAATTGGAAGACAATCGAGAGACCAATAAACTGAAACAAATCCAAAAACATTAAGAAGTGATACTCTTAGAACTTACACAAAGGAGGAATGTTCCGAAGAATTCTGAAATGAGATTTCTCCATAAAATATTCGTGTGAACTCCATGGAACCTCAGTCTTTCAGGTAGTGTATCTTCTTTTGCAGTCATGATTTTCTGAAACAAAACTTAGATTGATTGGGTGCAGACTGCTCGTAATAAAATTGGGAGGCATATGTTGCTTATCACAAAAAATCGAAAGTGTACTGAAACATTTCTTGTTTAAAAAAGTTGAAGACACCACCCGAAATGAAATTGATAAGGGGGCGGAGTGAAAAAAGGAGAAGAGACGCTTCTTTTGACTGTTAATCCGGGTGAGGAGCCAAAGCCGACGAGTACACTTTGTCAGTTCTCTGAACTGTTTTGTGTGTTTTGGTATTGAAAAAAGATAAGGAAACTGAGAAGAGAATGTACCAGTGGCAAACATTTTGGATGATAGTTTACGAATGGAAAAGTCCGCGGTCTGGGCAGTACGTGGTGGGAAAATCAGGAAAAAGGCAGTTTTGTTGTTGGTATATTGTTGGCGAGAAATATGAGCAGTTTGAAAGTTGGAAATTTTATGTTTCTCGAAACTGACATGTAACAGAAAGGCGGCTAAACGAGAAGAGCAAAGGAAAACCACGTGGACTATGTTGACATGAAGGTTTTATATTAAAAAATGAGAATTTAATCTCTACAGTAATCATAAATTTAGAGGCGTCAGTTTGATTGGAAATTCGCAACTTCAATAGGTTCGAAATTTTATAAGTAGTCTTTGACCAACGCACTTGGAAAGAACTGGAGAAGATAGAAGGATGTTAAGGAATGATAGATACTTCAGAACCAAAAATAATACTTTCGAATTGCAAATTTCCTAGTTCTACTACAGTACAAGTCTTCTAATAAGAAGCTCCGATGATACAACTTCTAACAGAGAGATTTCAGAAAATCTGTGTACAAGTTCTACTGGTTATTCTAAAGACTCGGCGCCCTGTACAATTATTTTCCATTCTTGTCCTTGTGAAAGTCAATTTCTGTGAGGACTGAGAAAATGCAAATTTTCCGAACGTTAAAGCTCTTCTCGCTTTTTAAAGGCATTTGGATCCGTAATTTTTTAAAATTATCAATTTGTTTTTTTTTAATTATCAATTTGTTTGAAACTCCATGACCTGATTTTCTCGAATGTTTCAACTACTATTAAACTTTCTATGTATGTTGCAACATCTAAGTTCACAGATGAATGTTTAACTTACTTTCAACCTGTTGAAATATTTCAGAAATGACATTTCTTCAAACAAAAAAGAGCAAAACTCAAAAAGTGTAAGCTATGTCAACTGAAACATTTCCTGCCATCTATCCGATTTGGACATTCATACTACACTATCACCGTTTAAAATGATAAAATTTTACACGCAAAAACGAGTGGAGCCAACAAGCAGTGACTCCAACTAATCCGTTAATAATCAGTATTAACTTTTTGAAACAAACAGAGAAGAAGAAGAACATCACACTCCACAACTTACCCGGATGAATCGGAGGAACATTCGATTGGAGAGCAGCGGAGAGAATTTCCGATTTTTCTTCATTTCACAGTTTATTATAAAGTAAACGGGGAAACGGTAGATCAGAGAACTTGGAGAACACTGAGTGATAAGGTATTCTGTAGGTTACGCCAACTGTTTTCTGATAAGAAATCGGGTGCTCTTTGAGCACACTTTGGAGTCTTTAAACCAATTGAACTCTGTAAACAGAAATCGTTCGATTCAAAAGAGAAAGAATTCCGATGATAAACAGATTACGATTTGAGAAGCAACGTGGAAGAAGCATGGTTTTATACCCATATCAGTCATTTGCCATTTCAGAGCTGTTGTAAACAATTCTAATTTTTTTCTTAAAATTTGGTTCTGTGTAACTCTTGAACAACTTATTGTTCATTCCTCCTATCTCATAGTTCCTCATAGATCTGAAATTTCGAAAAAAATGTTCAAAATTTCAGTAACCAAAGATCTGAATAGAATCCCATCTACAGTTCCATTCTCCAGCCCGAATACATTTCTCGAATCGCTCCTTTTCTCTTTGAAAACTGTCACTATCCTCGTAATGAGAAAGTACCAAAACTGTTCTTCATAATTGTAGGTATTCGAGGAATTCTTCGCCATTCGTCCTCCCTTTTTCGAATCTTCAAGGCTGTTCGTTTTCTGCCGTCAAAGGCTCACTGAAAAAAGGTGCCACTACTCGATTGTTGATCACGATAACTGAAGGTGTCAAGAGTCAAGCGGTTTCTGTATTCGCCGAAAAAATACGAAAAAAACGAAGAAAAAGAAGGCTCTTGCCGGTAAAAGATACAATCTGGTTGCCCTTCTGATGCCTATCGTTTCGTCCGAAACGTCATGACAACGGTCAACAAACAAAGAATAGACTGTCTCTCACGACTATTTTTCATATTTAATTTACAGCAGCATAACCTTGAAATCTTCAGACTCCCCTCGGAATTTCAAAGTTCTCTCCCGTTCCCAACAGAGACAACACCGTCTAGACTGTAATCCAACGTTTTTCTTTTTCAGGGATTCATTTATTCCCATCATCATCATCAGCATCTCGATTGTAACATACAGATTCTCGTCTCACGTGTTCCAGCCCATTTCGTCGCCCGTTTTCCAGGCAACATGACCTTGTCATCCCATCTGCCACGTCGTTCATCCGATACTTCTAAATTTGCATCTGAATCGGGGTGTGGCGACGACGACGAAGAAAAAGAAGGAAAAGAAGACGTTGGGAAAAGAAAGAAGAATTGGGATTGTACTTTTGACGCCTGTACTTTCATGCTAATTTGCATCGTGCCAACCTTTTGCAGAAAAAAGTTTTCGAGGTTCGATGAACCGAAGAGGAGAGACATCCTAAATTCATTGTCAGGGTTTTTTTGAATTATTTAATGTCTATGAAACTTTACAAAGCTTGAAAATGGTGAAAGTAGACATTTGAAGTCTATTCGAGACCATAGTGAGAATTAAACAATCTATATCTAGCTGAGTAAGATTCACAACCATTCAAGAAAGATCCTTGCCTAGTTTTTGGAATTTTTAAGATTTTTACTTCTTACCCTTTATCTCGAACGTTGGAATTCTCTGAACGACACCTTGCAAGAGATCACCTAAAGCCAGACTATCAATAAAACAGTTTTACAAAGCATTCGAAACTTGTTATCACTATTCTCTCTTATCTGTTTCAATTGTTTTTCATCCGGTCAATTTTTTCTTTAAACAAGTCTCGAAGATCATCTGTCTCTCTACCTTATCAAATAACGCTCTTCTCTTTTACTTTTTTCAGTGTAACAGTTCTTGCCTTTTTTCTGAAAACCGAAAAACGACGCTTTACCTCAAGAAAAGTAGTCCAATCAGCCAAACAAATTACCGTATTACCGTTCGAAACATTATTGCCAATTAATGGACACAAACACGTTTTCGAGAGGGGGTCCATGGCTGTCCAGAGAGGACTTCCGACTATTACAAAGAGAGTAACTCGTGAGAGTGGAGTCACTTACTCTTCTGGAAACTTTTTATTTGAAAAAAGTAAGACCTCAATCTAGATTTGGAACTTGAAACAAAGAAAAAGTTGTTTGGGATAGACGACGTAAGAGATACGCAGAGGTGTCGAGGTCATTTTTAGAAATGGGCGGAGTTTCGAGAAAATGAGGTTAGAAAAGGTAATGGTCACTTAAAGCGCGCCCAGCCGTTTGATAAAATACATCGACAGGAGACCTCAATTTTCTAATTTATTGTTTCGTTTGGTTTTCTACTACTACTAGTCTGTATTCAGTTTTTGAGGTTGTACTCGGGCTCAAATTCAAAGGTTTCAGAGTTCCTCTGTAAAGCTTCAGCACCCTTGCTGATCTCATAGTCAGTATGAAATCTTAACGTTAGTTTATGCATCGCTCCAGAACCCTGTAATAATCAGTATCCATTCACTCTTCAAACACGAGAAAAGATATCAGAGCTAAATCTGCAGAAAACTTTTCCCGCGGCTAGCCGTTCCGAAATGTTTCTTCCCTGCTTGGTGTCCCCTTTCAACACTTTTTTTCCGATTGTGTTTAATACCCATAGTAATAAGTGTTCTTGACGTTTGCCACTTTTGTCATATACATACAGAAAAATGGCAAAAAAGTATGACCTTACGTCCCGCCAGTCAACCGTCGTTTTTTCATTCCATTTACTCCTGCTTCTTCTCCGTCCATATTCAAGATAACTTCTTGTCTCTTGATTTTTACACAAACCGACATCAGCATGCTTTTTCCCAGTTTGCTAACAAGACTGTTCTACAAAGATTTTTCCATTTTTAAATGGAAATCGAGAATCGGGGAAACCAATTTGTATTTCGGAACAAGGAATTGAGTTTTGGAAGGAAAAAGAGAAGGGAGTGGAACGAAGAAATTTCAGATTCTGGAAGAGGTAGAAAACGGGAAGAAAGAGTTACTTTCCCAGAAGTGTCATCTGACCAGATAATCGTTAAGAAAGTCAGCTGTCATCCAGATAATGACTTCCTCTATAACTTTCTCTTTGACTGTTTGTTCGGCAATCCTGGCTTTATCAGAGGTTTCTGTACAGTTTTAATACCCGAAAACAACGGAAATGTTAGGTTCAGATTTACTTTTTGAACTTAAATTTTCAAAATTCATTTATCCGAACCAACAAAACGAAACCCATTCTATCTATATCTTTCTGTTTTCGCACCTCCCCCTTTCTCTTTTCAGAATTTCAAGTGCTTTTTCTCTTCAGACTTTTCTCTTTTTTCCTTAAAAAAGTGTCAATACTGCAGAAATGTTCTCGCCTTGTCGTCAGAACCAACTCAATCATCATAGATTTCTCTTCTTTCAGTTCATCTTCGTTCGTTATCAGATCAACTTTCTCTAGTTGGTTTCACCTATTCGTCAAATCAGGCTTTCCTTGAAAAAGATCTATACTCTCAAGTGATAATTGATGTGATTTGAAGTTAGATGAGAAGAGAAATGGTTTTCCCTTTTTTGTTTCATTTTCTCGGCTATGTTGATTGAAGGAGTGTGACGTGGAAACATCTGAAAACTATCTCTAGGTTCCTCCGAATACTTCCGACAGGAACGCCACTCTCTTTTTTTATTCAAGTTCACCTACACTTTTTTGTTTTTCATACCAAAGAAAAACAATCACGAAGTGTTTGCTATTCAATTTCACCACCTTCTCACTGACCCTACAGCTGTTTTCCAGATAATTTCAGAGGGAATAGTGGATTGATTATTCTGAGAAAGCACTTTACTTTTTTTTGTTGGAATTCGAAATTAATGACATCCTAAGGAGAGAAATAAGACTGGAAGAATATGAGGAAAATATTTGTCATTCTAAAAGATAAGTCTCCAACGTTTTCTCATGATCTGTAGCTTAGTCAAGAAACGGACCTGGACATTACAATTTTCCTTGGCTGTTATCTATAGTTAAGATTAGCTCAGCTATTGTAATATTTAATGATTATTTTTCCTTCTCTTTAAACACTTTTACTTAGTGCCACCCAGTTTCCTACGGCATTTTCCAAAACAACCATTAAAACACTTACTCTAGAAGCTACCTGTATGATTAGATTGTAGGGAATTTTAGTTTCCTTGTCTCCATTTCACTTTGACTTCCGCCTTCTTCCCAATTGGTCAGGCAGATCTTGAAGAATCTCTCCTTTATAAATATCAGAGAATTTCTTCTTTGTTTGCGTTCATTTTTCACCAAAAAACCCTATTACACTTTCTTTTTTCTCGTCCCCTCCGTATTGTCAACGACATCATCGTCATCAGGTAGCAAACAGTAGTTTTGTGGTTTCCTGATTAGGTTTTTCCCCTTTTTTGACGGATTATTGACCGTGACCAATTTGTCGAGAAAAGGGAGAGAAAAGAAATCGAGAATGATATTAGCAGAGAAGAAGAAGAAGAAGAAGTCGCAGGTGGGCAGTGTTTCATGGCAAACAGTTCAGACGCGTCAGTTTAGATCACTCCTGATGTGATCTGATTACTACAATTATTCTAGGTATTTGTTTAACTGGTAATTAAAAATAATTTGAAAATTTCGATGGAATTTCTAGTAATTCCAAGTGGGAAATAACCGAAAAACTAAAAGATCACAGTTCGGATTACTCATTTTAACGAGGATTCTTAAGTACTTGAACAGATTACTAGAACACAGAAAACTCAGAGTTCGCTATGAAAAGATCAAGTTTCCCGGCAATGTTATTTTGTCGAACCCTTTTCTATTGGTCTACGCTCTTTGATGCTCATCGTTTTGCTAAAATGGCTACTATCAGACCTGATACTCTACCATGGTAACCATGTTCTTTTCCGCTTCCCAACTTTTCTTGATTGGCGAATAAAATTGAGATCAATCGATCTCGAATTTTCATTCTCTAACCTTTTTATCAAATCGCCTTTTCTTTTTTCCTCAATCAGAAATTGGCACCCACCGTAAAAATGCCTTTCCACCTTGCCATTTACAACTACTAGAACCTCCAAACTGCAAATATAAACCATCAAAAAAACCTCCCAGACAGTTCAATCTTTAGTCTATCCATTTCCTCTTCTTCACTTTTTTATTCGGTGTGCTTTGATCTAGTCTTCACTATTTTTTGCACGCCTTCTGGATGATGCAGGGAGAAATCGAAATGAATCGAAATTTGACGGCGTCGGCGCCCGGGGTGCAGCAGGAGGAGACACCTCTTGAAATGTTGCCAAAAGGCGGCACTTGATGATAAAAGTAGACGACGACACCGATTCAATTGTCGGAAACCGTCTCTCTTTTGAATACCTTCCGACTTCTACTATTCTCGCTTTCAGAGAGTTCAAGACAATGAATCAGTTGTTCATGGTTCATTTAATTTGCAGACATCTCTCCGAGAGAGAATAGGAACATCACCGGACATTAACTTGTGACTGTTCTATTTGATTCTGCTTCTTCTTTTACCTCATCTTCCTTTTGCCCTCGCAACTCCATAATTCCTAGAGTTTCCTCAAGAGTCTCTGACTCATCCGCCGTTCCTTACCTCGTTCCGTTCCGATTTTTGATCATCTTCCCAGTTTTTTTGCATTCTCAGTTTTTTGTCTTTTCCTCTTCCTCGTTTCCCGCTTGTAACCAATTGACATTGAATTCGAAACCAATTGACGCCTGCCCTCCTCACTATCCTCTAAAACTCGCAATTTGAATAATAGGTGTGAATCGGCACAATTAGACTAAACATGATGAGAATTCAGAGAATGTGGTGGACGAAACCGTTGGCGGCGACGACGACGGTGTGCGGCCTTCTGATTCTATTATGGATGCCAACGGGTTGTGGTGAGTCTCAAAAGAGTCGAAGAAAGATCTGGGGATAATTGGTTTCAGAAGCTGATGATGATAATCCCGTCACTTCTCGGTTTCATTGTTTGAAGAATGGATGTTGTGATCATCATGAATGGTGCAGATTTTGGGCATCTGTCGGAGAGTGCAAGGTACAACACAGTTCATTTACATAAAATATCAAGAGATAAAGCAATGAGGATGTTTCCAGACAAACGCTGATTGGATGGTAGATAACTGTCAACTTGCTTGTAACACTTGCAAAAAGAACGTCATCAGACCAACTCCAAGAGCACAAAACCGTCCAAGAAGACCTCCACCGCGAAAACTCGCTACAACGGTAACTCCTCTTTTATCTTTTAATACAATTCACTTCTTCGATTCCAGACAAGATCTCCGGTAGCAACAACCACAACTCGTCCAGTTCCCCCACAATCCCGTCCACCACCAGTGACTCGTCGGCCAACATTCCCAGCTGCCACAGTTCCCAAGTTAGTCTCATTTTTTCTCGCTTGAATATTTTCTTGTTACACGCTCACAACGCACGGCATCATGGCATCTCGTCCGCTTTGTCATCTTTTCCCCCATATGCTTTTCCACTACCGAACAGTTGTATTGTCATTGTCTCTCTCTTTCTCGTGTGTTCGCCTCTTTTTTCCAATCTGACCCAAGTGTGCGAGAAGTACACGAAAAAACTGGTTAGGTGGAAAAGCGAGAAGAGAGAAGATTTTCAGAGAATATTCAACATCGAAATGTAGCTTTTGGGTCTTTTTAACGCTTATTGTAGAGTCAGCAGCACTCACGCACCTGTCCTTCTTCGATCCGCACGTCCTCCGATAAGGGTTGCTAGCTCATTTGGTGGATCGAGAGGGAGAAAAGTGACGAGAAAGTTCTTCTTCTTCTTCAATAGTACGAGAACGATGTCTATGACTCCTTCTACAACGCCTATTCCCACCACAACTCTTCCGACCACTACGACGACGACTACTACTACAACTACAACTCCTGCGCCTACAACGAGGACTACAACATCAACAACCACGACGACTACAACTACACCTGCTCCAACTACAACAAGCTCTACAACAACTACCACCACAACAACCACTCCGGCTACAACGACGACGACTACACCCCTTGTACCCCAGTTTATTCCGTCATTCTCAGACGGCGCTTCTGACGCTTCTGGTCCTGTCCTTGCTTTTGAAGAGGGCACCACTGTAAACTTTGAGACTACGTGAGTCTTTGTCCATTTCAGTTTCTCTCTGTTCTATGTGCATTCTTTTCTTTTTCCCTCATCAACCCAATTCATTTGATTCACCCCCAAAACAGTTCCAGAAGACTTCCTCCAGTCACCCGTCGTCCATTCGTGAATCGTCGTCCACCTCCACCACGTCAACGTCAGAATATCATTCGTCCGACAATCCGTCCAACTCCTCGCATCTTCACTGTAACAACCCCAATTCCAACATTTGCCTTTGTTCCTGACATTGCTCCAGTTACTCGGTTCTTTGTTCAAAGACCAGCAGTTACCAGAAGACCACCACCACCGGTGTTCTTCACAACCAGAAGGACGTTCCCACCTCCACCACCACCAACGACTACTACGACGACAACTCAAGCTCCAGCTACAACCCATTTCACCAGGGAGTTCACGTATGATTTTTATTTTTATTTGATTTTTCTGGTATTTTGTTAGATTTCTGGTAAACTTCTTGAAAGTGGTGTTAGAATTGACCATCAACTTATCAACCAATCAACAAATTTTTCAGTTTACTAACGTTGTCTACTTGTCCATTTTTAGGCAAGCACCAACCACCAGATCATTCATCAACACTGCTTCAAATGCTAGATGTAGAGATATTATCAATGATCCGATAGTTGCTGCTGAAGATATGTGGAGAGAAAGACTTGCGAATCCCATTGAAGGTACTCAAATTTTATTCGATTGTTTTCAGAACTGCTTTTATTTTCAGACAATTCTCGCCGTCAAACTGTCGATCTTGATCAAGTAATCCGATCCAATACCGCCAACGCATGCACACCAAGACTGGACGAGGCTGATTGTGAAGCAAACATGTGCTACAATGCTCTATACCGCACTTTGGATGGAACTTGTAACAATATGAAGGGTGAACCATTGAGAGGAGCATCGTACCGCCCGTACACCAGACTACTCCCAACTATTTATGATAATGAAGTATCCGAGCCAGTTGGTGTGTATTTACTGTTTTTCATTTCTAAAAGTTCAATTTCAGGATCCCTGTTCACTGATGCCCGCCCATCTCCTCGTGAGATCACTCGCAAGTTGACATCTTCTCAGGCTTCCGTCGAGTCTCCAGATTACAATGCACTCATCATGCAGTTCGGACAATTCATATCTCACGATATGGCCAAGACTACTCTCGTTCCATCTTCAAAATGCAACGTTTGCCAAAATATCACAAGTCGTTGTATGGCAGTCCCAATCACTTTCGATGACGCAAACGCTAAGTTAGTTTCTATTCCAGAGAACATTCGAAAGTTCGACATTTCAGCTTCCGGCAAGCTCAATGCATTCGTGTCTCTCGATCATCGCCAATTTGCGGATCTGGAAACTTGAAGCCACGTCAACAATTGAATGAAAATACAGGATACATTGATGCCTCTCCGATCTACGGATCCTCTGTTCATGACTCAAAGAAGTTCAGAGATGGTACATCCGGATTCTTGAAACTCCCAATGTTCAATGGAAATGCTTGTGAGTTCTGTTTTTAGAGACATCATTAAAGAAATCTTTTCAGTCCTTCCGTTCGATCAAAACAAATGCAGAAACCGTGCTCAATGCTCCGTAATCTTCACTGCTGGTGACAGTCGTGTCAATCTGTTCGTAGGTCTCTCTGCGTGGCATACCATCTTCACAAAAGAACATAACCGTCTTGTGACTGCATTCAAAAGACTCAATCCACATTGGGATGGAGAAAGATTGTATCAAGAAGCGAGAAAAGTTGTTGGCGCTCAAGTTCAGGCTATCGTATATCGGGAATGGCTCCCAAAAGTACTCGGAGCGTCGTTTGCTACAGTAGTCGGAGATTATAGAGGATACGATTCGGATGTAGATTCCACTGTTGCTAATGAATTCACATCTGCTGCATTCCGTTTTGGACATGGAATGATTCAAGAGTTCTACCAACGTCTCGATAACTCCTTCCGTAACATTTCATTTGGAGCACTTGCATTCCAAAAAGGAACTCTTCACTCTGATGTTCTTGTGAATGAAGGAGGAGTTGATCCGTTGATTAGAGGAATGTTCTCTCAAAATGTGAAAAGACCGCAGAGAGTGACAACTACAGTAACTGAGAATATGTTCGGATCTACTGACTTGTCGACTATCAATATTCAAAGAGGAAGAGATCATGGACATCCGGCATACGTGAAATACAGAGAATTGTGTGGAATGGGATCGGCATTCAACTTCGAGCATCTATCGAGGGAAATTCTGAACACGGGAACAAGGAACAAGTTGCAAGAAATCTATGGATCAGTTGATAAAATCGATTTGTGGGTTGGAGCACTTTTGGAAGATCCAATTATTCGTGGACTTGTTGGACCAACTGTCGCATGTATTATTGGTCCACAATTCAAGAGAACACGAGATGGAGACAGGTATCCCACAAGTGAACATATTGAGAAAATTATCCTCCAAATTTTAGATTCTACTACGAAAACCCGGGAATCTTCAGTCGACGACAGCTAGTGGAGCTTCGAAAGAGTTCTCTGAGCAGAATCATTTGTGATAACACAAATACGATTTCAGTGAGTCATCGAGTAATCAACTGTATCATAAGCCAATCTTTCAGACAATTCCACGCGAAGCGTTCAGAGTAGGACATATGGTTCCATGTAGTCAAATTCCTTCAATGGACCTCAACCAGTGGCGCGAGTTTTAAAATGACAATTCTTTTAAAATGTTTTCTTCTGCTCTTTTGTCACATTCCTTTTTGTCACCAATGCGGGGTATGAGCTCAAAGCTCACTTCTTCAAACTCTCTCACTTATTTACTAGGTCTTCGTCGTTTCATTCTCTGGAATCTTTTCATACTTATAGTGCGAAATAAAAATGTTTATGATTTCTTAACAAGGACCCGTTTGGTGAAGAGAGCAATAGCAAATGCTAACAAGATTCAATGAATGTTTGAATTCAAGTCTCTCGTGGGAAAGGAATTCACGAACGTATCCAGATTACTCGGTTGCGTTAATGGCGGAGATTGAGATTGTTTTCCAACAATTCGCACATAGTTGATGGGAACTAGACCGATGCGACTACCATCAGAAGCACTGAAACAAATCTATCAGAATTCAGATGAAACAATTCCAACCAACCTGGCCAGTAACCATCCTCTAACACGTGGTTGTTCTTCTTTCGGTGCAACTCTCAATGTCTCTCCATTCATAAAACTCAACTCCTGATCGTTGGATGCTTGGAAATCAAAAAGAGCCTGAGCTGTGTAGTGAGGTGCTGATCCAGTGGCCCACTGTCTTTTCTCCTCTGCGGCTTGTACCATTTGGCTGACACATTTGTAGATCAACCATGGTCCTCCGATAGCAACAACCCAGAAGAGTGCAGCTGGCCAGTTTACACTTGCTGGCGTTCTTGTTGATCCAAGAACGTCTGTGGCTGAAACTTATTAGTATTTGAAATATAATTGAGGGGTAACGCAAGAAACCTAACTATTTCAGTCAAATCAGTTTTGATCATTCAAATTTTTAAAAGGATACTGAAGTGTTCCAAAAAGTATGATATTTTTACATGGATCGATTCAGATTGTTCCAGACAAGAACAAATCCTCTTAAACCTGAATCAAGTTACAAATTATTTTCAGCGAAAAAAACTTGGAACAGTTCCGTGATCCTCCGTGAAATGAAATAGGACCACTGAAGCGCTTTTTTGGCACTTTGAGAGCTTGTAACTTAATTTGCGTCAATTTCAAAATATGTTTCCAAGAGGATTTCTTCTTGTCTACAACAATATGAATCGATCCATATAAAAAATCATACTTTCTTGGAACACTTCAGTACCCCTTTAACAAATAAATAAATACAACTTACCATAAGGTTGAGAAGATCCCCAGGCCATTTCAGCTGCACTTGCATAATTAGCAGGCTTCAATCTCAACATCACAAGAAGCCATCTCCAGAATCGATATACCCATCGAAAAAGTGCCAGAGAAACCACTACGGAAGAGAGCTAAACATATAAAACTGATAATAATAATATACTTCACTTTCACACCTGTGTCTTTAATCTTCCAAACTGTTCTACAACTCCAATAACTGCTCTAAAAGAGCTATAAACTGCATTATGAGTCGAGTTAAGCATATTAGCAACAGAAGACACCGCATTCACAACTGATTCAATTGACTGAAATGCTCCACGAGACTGCTCTTCAGCCAGACGAGCAAAGTTACTTTCTGGTGATTGACCGTATCCCATATGATTGAATCCACCATAACCTCCATAACCCATTCCTCCGTACATACCTCCAGCTCCATACCTAAATTCACGATGATTTTTTTTCTATATCATTATGAAATTTCGAGAAAGAGACTTCTGACCACTTTTAGACTCAAATAATAAGAAAATCTTACATTCCAGAACCGGGAAATCCATTCATTCCATATCCTCCGTATCCAAAACCTGAACTCATCATTGGGTTTGCCATCTGCTGATTCTAAATAATATCGATTTTGAATTTTAATCACATGAAAAAAATTGATTTACATCAATGGGCCTCGGCGGGAGCGGAGGTGGTTGATTTGTGGGAGGCACTGACATTTATTTTTCTGAAATTCTGGAATATCTTCAATTCAAAAAAATTAAGAGAAAATAATAAATGAAAACTATGAATTGCCAATAGTCACACTGCGGACTATAATCAATGTCTGTAGTGGTTGATAAGGTCGAGGCTACATCGTAGTCTATTCTAAACGGGTATGGTTGAAATTCGGTGTGAGAAAATTTCGGTGTGAGAAAAAAGTGAATTACTCATTTTAATGAGGTTTTATTCAAAATAAAGATTTAAAAAATGTCGGAAAACCCGATGCATGTCAGATCAGGAGAACGGAGACTTTGGGAATAAGATGGAGAATACATAAATTATTTTGTGGAAAATCAAAAAAAGAAGGGAGCATTCTTATCATCAATCGAAGTTCCGTATGATTTATCGAGCACCTCCACGTCCGCCTCGGTTTCCGCCTCCACCACCACCACGATGTCCTCCACGTCCTCCTCTTCCACCACCGCGACCTCGGGATTGCTCTCTTTGTTGTTGACGGCGGACTTCGTTTACCTCGGTTTTGACGAGATCAACGACCTGTGAAATGGAACATTTTAGCTATACTGTATGTTAGAAAATCTTACCTGTTCCGGAATTCGAAGGTATTTGATAGTAGAACCTCGGACGTACGCTTCTGACATTTTGAAAAACTTGTCTCCGTCCTGGAATATGAAAAATAAATAAATTGCTAATCCCAAGAACAGTTATGGATTTTAAACGCTAGACATTTATATGACAGAATACAATTCTGATATTTATATTTCAACAGACTTCTCATTTTTCAGATGACGAACCTTTGATGTGAAAATGACATCGACTAGATGGATGTTCATCCAAGCATCACAAGCCTTCAAGTGACCATTGTATGTTTCTCCGTTTTTAAGTTCCACGAGCATCGGATGGTTTTGAGCGGTTTTAAGAAGAGAAAGAGGCAACTGAAACAAACACTTTTTTGATGGCTCTAAACACATAAAACATACCACCATGATGAAATTTAGTCGTTTGTTTATGAATCAGGACGATGAACTCTTCGATTTGGGATGATGATTACTGCAAAATATCGATAAATAAAGAGAATAACGAAGGGGAGAGATTCGAATGTAAAAATCGGTTCGTCTCGAAATCGCGTTTTTTACGATAAACTGCGCGCGCACCCGTCATAGCGGAGTGTCGTTGGGAGATTAGCGTTTGCTTTCGACCGAGTCTGGAGCCTTTTATCGATTTATGAATTGCGTTCCCAGGGATACATTTATTTGCTTTTCAGATTAATCAATAATCAAATTAGCCAATAAAAAAATCAATATGTTCAAAAAACCATGAAAATATATCTTTCAGACAAAATGGTCGACGACTCTGACCCTCCGACATGCTTCAGCTGTACATTGCAATTAACTCAAACGATTCATGTAAAATGCAATGAGTGCTCAGTCAGAGTATGCATGTTGGTAAGGTTTATCCGGGTTTATCTGTCATTTTATATTTTCTCTACAGTGTTTTCAATGTGGAGCAGAATCGCCACCGCATCGACGAGGTCACAATTATGAACTCCTGAAGCCACACAACTGCAGTGATGGATCGTCTTGGACCCATGAAGAAGAGTTCGAATTACTCAAAGCGGCTCATAAGTTTAAAATGGGAAACTGGGGAGAGATAGCGCATAGTATAGGTCGTGGAAGAAAAGAAGGGCAGACTTGCAAAGACTATTTCGAGAAGCACTTTGTGCGTGGATGGATTGGGCAATATTCAATAAAGCTAGCTCATTGGGCAAAGACCAAGTATGAAATGTGCATCAATCAGACATTGGATAATGTTCTCCAAAAGAACTGCCTAGAGTCCACGGAGAGAATGTTATTGATAGCGGATGCCATTCGAGACTCGGGGGAGATCCTGGATGTTCGTGATTCAAAACTGGGAGCAAAGGTTCAACAGCTGCTGGAAAAATACGTTCAAAAGTAATTCTTAAAAGGTTTGATAAATTTATTAGTTTTCTATTTTTCAGGTGCCTCAATAATGATGTTGAGGTGAAGTATGAGCGCCCGAAAGCTCTGAAAGGTCAATATGAAACTGAGTTGACACCAGATCCACTTGATCCTGACGACGTCGTTGTGAGCAAAGTGAAGAAGACGGTAAAACTCGATGTGAAGGCAGAGGCTCAAACCGATGACAGCGATGGGGAAGATGCTGCAGGACCAGGACCATCATGCAGTACACGGCGCAGCGGAGGCCCCCCAAGTCCGAAAAAGCGAAAAACGGCGAGAGTAGTAAGAGAATCGAGCTCGGATTCTGAAGTGAGTAAATGAAAATATCACATTTGCTATTTTCCTTCTTATTACAGAAAGCTCCGTCTGACAATGATACATACCACGGTCTGGAACGGGAATCGGAAGAAGATGAACAACAAAGTGACGAAACAGCTGCTGAGTTTGATTCCGATGACGAGGGAGAAACGAAAACTAAAAAAGGGGCCACTCCCGGTAGAAGAAAGAAGAGAAAGAGACTGATGATGTCGAAAAAGGAACGACGATTGAGTGAATTCCGTAAGAAAATGAACAGGGAACAGAACAAGGTTGAAAAGCAGCTGAATAGAGCTACTCACCTTTGTTCCTACGAGGAAATGCAAGCGTTGAGACGAGACTTCCCGCGTTTGATTCACGAGAGTGGCGTTTCCAAGGCAGATCGTCCGAAGATCAAGCAAAGCACTGATCTCAGTTTACTCGGTTACAATATTGAACGAGAGGAATTCGAAACCGAATGGTTTAACGAAGCTGAAATGCTGATCAGTCGCCTTACGATTTCTGCTGCCCCACCAGAGTGCGATGAGAGATTGGACTGGGAAAACGATATCAAATTTGCTCGCCTCAGACACTACATTCGTTTACTTGGAATCCGCAAGGCTAAGAGGAATACAATTCTCGAACATGACAAAATCAATGAGTTTATTCGCTGGTACAAAGAAGCTTGCATGGTATCGAAAAATAAGAGCATGACGGAAGTTATGGATTCTCGGAGCAAAAAGGAAAAACTTCTGGTGATGACTCAACAGTTTTTGAAGAGGGATGAGTATCTGGCTCTCAGAGCTAGCCTTACTAAAATCGATTCATTGGTGGAAAAAATAGATACCCTGCAAAAGTTGCAAAGAAATGGTGAGTCAAGAGTATATGACTGCTTCGATTAAAGTTTTGTTCGAAATATTTCTGATGTTAATCTTGCTTCTCCGATGCTCATTATAGGAGAAACAACGCTCCGGAACGCGCCAGTGGAACGCCGAGTGAAGAAGAAACAGAGGAAAGTGGACGCCGAGCGTATGAAGAAGATTCACATGGAGTGGAAGAAGACTCAGAGATACTACACTGACGGCTTTCATTGATAGGAGCATGTACTATATTCATTCGCAACCATTCCCTTTAATAACCTTTTCACTTCCAGTATTATTATAATTATTATTGTTTTTGGCTATCTATCTTAATGATTGCAAATGTTCATTCTCGGATAATTAACTGCCCAATATCAATTAGCTGTATTTCAATTTTACGTACAATTAACTTGCTTGATAAATGTATTATGCCACTGTATCCCAATATTCCGACGAAGTAAAATTCGTCATCCATCTTGTAACAGCACAAAATTGAGTCACAAGGAGAAAATAAACCAAAAATATTCCGACATTGTTTGCTCCTCTTCGGATGAGACGCAGAGACATTACAGTCTCTCCGCATGGACACTCGGAAGATTCCTATCGGCCGGTCTCTCACCTCTATTCTTCAATTTTCTTTTCTCTTTCCTCTTCTCACAACTTCCAACCGAACTTTACCACTATTTTTCCCGTTGTTTTCGAGGAAATTAATCTTCAATGCGCGCTCGGCTAAAAATAGGCAAAAAAAAGTTAGAAAAGAGGAGGAGTCAGCTGAAATTGATGATGAGGAGAATAGATTGTAATCGGTAGGAGGGAATACTAACTGGTTAATTGTATGTTGTTTTCTGGAAAATAGTCTTCTAATTTCATAAAAAAGAAATCATGACTTCTCCTGATATTATTGGCACTTGTGTTGCCGATTTTTTCGGTTCGTTTTTTTCCGGGGTACTGTAGAAAGTTGAGTGAAAGATTTAGCTTCTCGTTATCAATTACCTGACTTCCAACAAAACCTCAAAACCAACTAATCTTTAGAAAAACCTCGCCGCGGCTCATTTCTCGTCACAAACGTTGCTAGTGACGGACTCACAGCCGTCGCCGTTACGAATCCGCATCGAAGGTGATTCCTCGAAAACAACGATTCTCTTGAATTCATTCACTTCTTGATAGAGTTTCCGCTTTCAGATTTCAAATTATGGATGACGAATTGGCAGAGGCAAGAGGGGAAGGAACTGGCAGAAAGAGGGAGTTTCATTCCAGAAGTAGTGCTTTGGATGTTGGTTTTTGATGAAGTTTCTATTCGATTTATTTTCTTGTTCCAGACATTGAAAGAGTTGGATTTAAATGGAAAAACATATGCGATCACTGGAACAACATCTGGAATCGGAATCGAGACAGCAAGAGCTCTCGCTTTGAAAGGAGCTCATGTTGTGATGTTCAACAGAAATATTGTGGAATCAGAAAAGTTGAAGAAACGAATTGAAGATGAGAAATCAGATGTGAAGATTGATTTCATTTCTTGTGATTTGAATTCCCTTCAATCAGCAAAGGCAGCTGCGGATGAGTTTCTTTCGAAACATTGGCCTCTTCATGGATTGATTCTGAATGCTGGAGTATTTGCTCCAACTGCAAAGTTCACTTTTGATAACTTTGAATCTCATTTTGGAGTGAATCATCTGGCGCAATTCCTTTTGGTTAAAGAACTTCTCCCGGCTCTCCGTCAATCATCTCCATCTAGAATTGTTTTTGTCTCTTCTGTATCGAGTAGTCATACTGGACTGAAATCAGATATGACAAGACATGATAAGGTGAAAAAGCTGTGTCCAGAGAATGCTAGTGAATTCTACTACAAGTAAGAGGAATAGTGTTAAGGGACATATAATATTTCATCATTTCAGACTGTATGCTTACTCCAAAATGTGTCAAGTTCTCACTGCATTCAAGATTCATAGAGACGAATATGTCAGTAATGGAATCAGCACCTACGCTCTCCATCCAGGAACTATGATCGGAACTGGTGAGATTGAAAAATCCGTTTCAATTATCATTCTTACCGATTCCAGATATTTCTCGAGGATTTGGATTCTTTGGAAAGTTCTGGAACGCCATCTCAAAACCATTCACTAAAAGTCTTGCACAGGGAGCCGCAACGAGTGTGTACTGTGTCGCTCATCCAGATGTCACCGAACTTTCTGGAAAGTTCTGGGAGTCTTGTTGGGACGATGAGAAGAGTTTGGATGCTGATATCGCCCGAGATATTTCTCTCCAAGATGAACTTTGGGAACATTCTGAATGCCTTATCGATGAATGGTTCAAAAGTCAAAAACCAATATCTACCATCGGGAACGACGAAAACTCCCCAACTGCAATTTCTGACACCTCTTCTGAAGAGAACGCTTGATTCCGTCAATCCCGCTTCCAAATGTTCATTTCTTTGCTAACAAGATGAAAAAACCCAATAAAGCTTGTCTCTGTCAATATGTTAAGTCTATCTCATAAGAATAATACAGATCAAACCATCCACACCCGATTCAATTCCCGAAATGTTTCTCCCGTTTTCAATCATCTGACTCTTTCTCTACCTTCTTGAACGTTTCGATCTTTTTACAATATTCTCTCATAAGGGCCCTTATCCTTTAAAAGTGTCAAGTAAGCGGACGATAGTGAAGGAATCCACGTGAAAACTCTAGGATGTTGCCATATTACTTCATTCAAATTAACCTTTTGGACATGATTTTCCATATTTTGTTTTTGAAAGGTTTGTAGTACAAACTCTTGTAAATATACTGTCTAGTAGGTTGGAGCATTTGTTGCTGTGCGCTTTTTTAAACGAATAGTTATAAAGAACTGTATAATCTAGTTATTTTATGTCTTATCACAAATTACAATTACGCTACATACTAAGCCAAACATCTTTTATTCGGAAGAATCGAAAAGTTTCAATCGACGAATACAACCAATGATCAGCTTCACTTCTCCACGAAGCATGAAATCCTTTATCACATTAATAAACTTTTTCCTCCAATTGTCCACCTGTTTGATCCTTTGATTCCCTTTCTATACCTATTGCCATCTCTACGTCACGCCTTTTTTCTCGAAGCTAGGACTAGCCGTTGAAATGTTGTTCGCAGCCACTTGCATAGCCTCATTATTGCGGGTAATGGAGTGTCAATGGTGCCGGAAAAAGGATTGAATCTCCGAAAATCTATTCTTCTTCTACCTCCTTCTCTTGTTTTCTTGGATCCTCTCATTTTCTGCCAATTTGAGATTCAAGTCTATTCTTTTCTGATAATTTATCATCGTGATGTCCTGAACATCGTTTGCCTCCGAACATATAAAAGATACGGCGGAAGGAGGGATTCTCGTTTTCAACATAGACTCCATTCATTTAGAATCTCAGAGACTTTTTTTATCAGAACATGATTATCCTTGTTCCGTTGATCGGATCAGTTGTACAAGATATCTTTCCACTTTTGAATAAATGAGAATTACTCTATTTTTGGTTCTCTATCTTCCTTACACCATACTCAACACAGTTTTTCAAGTAGTTTTCGTTATGCTTCCGCGATTCGATTCTTCTTATTCTTTCCAAACAGTTCCTTTATTCTTACTTCTTGACTTTCTCATTTTACTATTTTTAGGTTTGGGGTTTCGGGGAATCGGGGAAAATTAGACACGAAAATATCGTAGTGTCTCTATATATGAGCATGCTGATATTAATAGAAAACTTCAAAGATTGGTTTCTGACTCAGCTTGTAATTTTGCTAATTTTATATCATAAAATCTGCCAGATTTCCAAACAATATACCTAAAACTCTACCGTACCCCATTTTCAGAAGCACCATTTTTATTGTTTTTCGATAAACAGATGAAAAACATATTCGTAAGTAAATTCTTTAAATCAAGTTTATTTTTAACTCTAATTATGACATCTCTAATTCTCACCTCACTTCAAGTTCATTTTGTTTTTTATATAAACTAAACTTTGCTGCTTCCATCTAATGAACAGCGTAGAAAATCCTGTTCATCCTGTTTAAATTTTATGTATATTTTTTTGTATTTTTATGGAACATTCGAGTGATCTCTAGACAACTGATCGGAATAAGAAATCTTTCATTGTAAATCCAATTTTCATTTGTCTACAAGAGATTTCCATCCGAGTGACAGTTATTCATTAGCTTATACCCGACCATAAACCACAGTCAATTTTCTGTTTTCCATTCAACCTCTACCGTTCTTTTCCTTCATTTTTCCATCATCAACATCTCGAACGGAAGGCTCCTCCTCCAATTATCCATTCCCGAAACCAGCTTGTCCTCCCTCTTCACTCAATTCGCACTCATTCGTCTTCCTATATGAATGTTCACTGACATTTGCTTACAGTTATATGATGGTCAAATGCAGTCTAATTCTCTATTCCCTATCATTATCAAGTCTTGTGAATGTTGCTCTCCAGTGTGTGGCAACAAATCCCGGTACTACAGTAACCACAACTGTAGCTCCAACGACAACGACAACAGCCTCAGGTCAGAGACAATTTTAATAAGATTCCCGAATGACACACTTTCTTAACTGATTAGTTTCATTATTCCGTACGATCAGTTTAGCTGTTTCATACGGTTTTTTCGAAGCCGCTATTAGGTTTTCACGATCCGATCAGAGGGTAGCTAGAAATGCGATTAGCGATCTTAATTTGAGCGAAAATGAAACCTGATCCAGATCCGTTAGATTTAATTGCTAATTTGAAATAATTCCTAGAATTAACCATTTTTTAAAGCTGGAGATTGCCATCTTTCTCAGCTATTCTTTTTTTAAACTACGTAAATTTCAGCTTGCACAAGTTGTACAGCAAGTCAAGTAACATTTGCACAAGGAGACGGAAATATTCAAATTGACACTAGCGGACTGTGAGTCCAGGATATATCAGAGCCGTCGAACAAGTACAATTTACAGCGTTGGAACTGATGCAGCATCTGGATGTCTGACACTCACAGCTACTTGTACAGCGGATGTTGCATTTTATGCGTTCATGCAGTTTAACTTTAATCAGGGAGGACCTGCTGAAAATGCAAATATGGGAAGGGTGAGTGACTCGTCCATTAGATCGTTCTAGAAAGTGCTTGATTCAGACAATTAATGCTCTATTAAATTGTGTTGATGGAAATTGGGTATACACCAGCGGAGGAGTATCAAGAATTGTAACTCAAGTATCCTGTAATCAAGCTCCGGACCTTGGATAACTACTTTTACTTTGAAGAAATTAATAAGGTTAAGAATAACCATCGACAATTGCTCACTAATTATTTTGTTTTTGTATTTAATAACTGTTGTTTAATAAGATCGATTCGTGTCTGAAAATATCATGTATCAGTCCCTCTTTTCTTCAAAAGTACTTGCTGGGCTTTTGATTTTTATCAGATAAATAGAGAAGCCCTATGACAAGTTTAGTATCTTCCAGATATTTCCTGTTTTTCAAATATGGAAGTGAGCACTAGATGATCGAAAAAATCAGAAGAAATGAGTAAGGAAGTAAACATGTTGAAACTAGAGTATTTTCATGGATAATCTTGACTTTTCATGCTGATTCGATTATCTCCGAAATGTCAAAAACGACTGGAAAAGTTAATGAGATGATCGGTGGTCTGCATCTGGAAAAGATAACAAAATTATGTCTGATAGTGAAATCATGGACATCTCGAAAGCCCAAACCTTCAGGAAGTGCGATTATATGAATTAGTTTTTTTGGATGATGAATATCTATTTGCTAATATAATAATAAATGAAAATAGGTGCAAAGTGATGCACGTTGAATTGAGTGCAAAAAAACTGTAAGTACTGAATGCCTATCAAGATTACAATAAATGGCAATCAGTAAAGTTCTATAAAAAATTTCAAGGGTGTACGCTGATATTTTTTTCAATCTATGTATGCCCAATATCTGTTTGCATGAGTCTAAAAGGTTCGTCAGGTTCTCAGAAGTCTCCCAGGTTCTCAGAAGCCTTTGTGTTTCTTTAAAATAAACTTTAACGTCCCCTTTTATCCTAAAAATAACACACGAACTTCAATATACGTTGATCTGCAAGTCAAGAAGCCTTAATTTAGAACATCTCGTAAATCCGTTTTCCACTTCCAGAGTAGAACTAAATCTTTTTTGGTCTGTAAAATCAGAAGTGTAAAGAGCTGGAAGTAAACATTTAGATCCTGCTTCCAAAAAACTTCAACGCAATTTTCAAAATTCGTTGTACGTTGATCTTTGTCATTCTGGAACAACAACCCGTACATCCAGTTCAAGATTTGATCTGATCAAATTTTTGCAGAAATTACTCACATTACCTACATTCAAGAATCAAAACTCTCGTCACTTTGAATTGAAAAAAAAACGAAATGACATGGACACGAAAAAGTCTCATACAATATATTGAAATTGACATTATGTAGTCTGTTAACAACTGAATTCAATGAACAAAAGAAAATATAGATCCTGAAGGAAGTTCAATGATCAATTAAAAAAGTTGCACTGGAGATTTCTGAATAAGTTAAACCAAAAAAGCACAAAGCTTAAAAACTTATGTTGTAAGTCGATATTTGTGGACACTGCCTGCAAAACTCTGTGCACTTATATACAGCCTTTCTGAAAAACAGTCCCCTTTCATAAACATGTTCAATTTTTGATTCCTTCCAGTCATTTGTTTATTTACAGAACCGGAAAAATGACTTTTGTAGTCACTCTTGTACTTATCTTTCTAGCCTTTTACTTCTGAAAAAGTGCTGAGCTCATCGAAAATTTCCCTTTCATCACAAAATCGGTGTTATAAGTCGTCGATTAATAATCACCACGTGTCGATTGGGCGCCGCCGCGTGTCAACTAGACACTTTTCACTTTTCGATGACATTCTGAAACTCTTGTTTTTCATCTAACTCATTCAATGCCAGCTGACTTTGTTTGCCACCAAACAAACAATATGTTGCAATAATTGGAAATTTAGGGGAGATAGGGCATGTGATTGAATGGAAAAATGTGCTGAGTATGCGGGAAATTCAAAACGGGAAATTGAAAGAAATCAAACCATGAAAGGTTCAATAAGACTGCTTCGAAAGCAGTTTTGTATGAGATGAATGATTTACAGGTCAGCTGTATTTACCACTTTTTCGAAATTTCTGAAAATTGGTAGCCATCGATAACGGATGATTACAACTAGCTGTTTACAGTTTTTTCCGATGTCAACCAAGAATCCATGTTCAATTTGCAACATCAAACTTTCCGAGCCAATTAATTTTTTTCCGATCTGCCGATAAAAAACTGATCTATTTTTTAGAAGCTGAAAATTGGGGTAATCGAAGGGAAAAAAGTGAAGTGAACCAGCTTCAGAATGATTCACAAAAGGGTATTCGTGTTTTGGTGAAAGTGTTCAGGAATGAGTTAAAAAATCTAGTCAGGTTTAAATGAGTATGAATACGGAAAATGGTTCCAGGGAAACTCAATATGTTTAAACTGGGTACTGTTATGAATTTGTAGCACAAGCAATTTGTGAAGATTACAAGTTTGAGAAACTTACATGTTCAGTTTTCTACTTTAAGTCCGGTAACTATACGAAACAGCTACTCACAAAGTTTCAAAACGTCGTTGATAAATTTGGATCGAAACAAGCAAAATTCAAAACCCTGGAGTGAACTTGACTGATGGGAATCTCCCGATCTGTATGAATTCACCAAATAAACCAATAATCATGATATGAATCTGTTTTAGCGAAACTAACAAGCACAAAATCTGGCTACTAGAGTACCAATTAACAGAGTACCATTTCCAGTCCCCCACCAGAAAACGTTTCCAATTTCAGTATTATTTTTTAATCTCCCATATACTATCAATGATTTCACTCTTTTCTAGTTCAAACAATTCGCAAATTTCGAAACTATTCGGAATCATTTCCTGTGCAACGTCAACTTTTCCTATAATATTCCTCAGTCCCTTCTTTTTCTTCTTCTTCTTTTCGTTACTCATTGACTGATAAAATATGATTTTTGCCAAAACTCATTCCGAAACTTTTCTCCAAAAAAAACTATGATAAACGAGTGTCGATTCATGATCACAAATATAGATTGTGACAGAAGTGTGTTCTGAAATTTACGTCAAACGGTGTTCCTCCCAAAATGAGAAATGAGATAAACTGAGATTTACCCAAGGGTTATCTGGGTCATTTCCTTCCTGACTCGGTCTAATCTGATAATATTAAAGATCCCTTGAAATTATTTTTCGTTCAAATAGTTTGTTTTCGAGACTTCCAATTACAATTCACTTTTTTTCACGGTCATTCGCGCTGTGACGTATTCAGATGAAGTGGAAATTCGGCTGATTTTCGGACAGTTCTTTATACTTTTTTCCTCGATTCCAACACCAAATGTTGTCGTGATTTCCCCTTCTTTGCACTATTTTCCCTCTCACAGGAAGGAATACACGAGGACGAATTGAAAACGAAGACACGACGAAACCTCATTTAGAATGGCTACGTCAAAATGTAAAAGTGGCAGTAGTAGTGCACATTATGCATGCTATATTTAGGAATAGTCAAATGAGACTGCTGGAAACATATGATTTTGGAATGATAGAGGAGACACCTCTGGAATATTCGATTTTGAGAGGAAGAACAGAGAACCAAAACCACAAAGTTCAGAGAAGGACAAGGAGAACATATTTTTAAACCAGAACAGAGATCAGAAGGTTTGAAAGAACCCAGAGTTCGAGATCTAGAGCCGATATAATCATTCGAAGTTCCGGGCTACTGTAATTGCCTTCTAGGTTTTGCAGAAGGAAGTGCTTCAATTTTCCTGCAAAATTTTTGTTTGCGAAAAATGAATCACACTTCCAGCATAAGTTTCTTCCTCTCTCTCTCCTGAAACATTTGTCTATGTGTAGTTTGCCACCATGAACTGATAAGACATGTGTTTATTACTGACAGAAATCCAGCTACTTAGCATGTCCCGAAACCAGTGATCCTATATGGAAATCCCCGTGAATCACACAGTTCCGAGTACAAATTCCATAGACAAAGAGAACAGAACTGGCGACGTATCCTTGGAGTCATTGAATTTTGTGCCCGACACAAAAACAAACATCGCTTAGCATTCAACACTGAGGTCTTTGTCTAGGTCCCTCAAGATTTCAATCCGTGTTGAGAATCGAAATCAAGAATTCAAAAATTCAAAACTTGAATAGAGTCATCTAATCGTGTTAACTGACTCGATGTCGTATCGAAATGCGGGGGTCCAATTGAGTCGACAGGATGTGACGGAGCATCGGAAGTCGTTCCGTTTTGTATTATCACGTTTCGGGTCGAATTTCTTGAATGTCAAAAGTTTATTGAACAGTGATTCAGAATATATACCGGTTCTTTGACATTTCCATATTTGTCTTTTGTTATTTCTGAATTTTTAATCAGAATTTGATTGCAAAAAAGGCATGGTATTTTCGAAATTTAGTTCCTAAGAGGATTCATGAATGGAGTATATCCAGATTTATCCGTTAATTACTACTAGGGTAGGCGTTCGAATAAGGGATATTCCTTCTTTTGGGTACATGTGTAGACAAAAGAGGAACAAGAGGTGGTCTTCGAATTGGAAGTGGTGGAAATACATGAGTGATCTCTGCGTTTAAGAATACGCAAAAAGTCTAAACAGTGTCACCAGGAACTGTCTGAGTGTCGGGTACAAGTTCAATCATAAACTATTGAGTTCGTGGAAATACGGTATCTTTTGTTCGTGGAATACGGTATCCCTCCATTCTTGGAATCAGAAAGATGAAATTTGATCGGAACATTTTGACTCTAATCAACCGCATCAGACTTCCAAATTCTTCGAGGAACTCTCCACCGAATCTCCGAAGTTTATCTCTGAATGCTGTTGTGATTTGAGCCAAGTAGCTTAGCTAGCCTCGAATTCAGAATTCTTGGAAAGTTCAGAATAAAAAAGATTCTGAAAATCATCTTGGAAAAAAGAATATTGGATTACTAGTACAAGTTTCGCGATTTTTCCAGCATATACAGTTGATTCTTTAACCTTCTTCGAACAATTACCATCCCGTTTTCCTTTTTTTTCTCAGGCTTCATTTTGGGAAATTCCCATGTTTGCGTGGGTTATTCATACTACATTTCTCTCCAAAACTTCCAAATCGAATATTTTTCCAAGCTACAATTGTTTTTGGAGTCTCCACTCCTTATTACTTTTTGTTTCGTGTTTTTGTTTATTTTTGTTCTGCTCTAAGGTGTGTTTCTTTTTTGTTGAAAAAACTCGAAGAATCTCGATTTTCAGTTTCACACATCTCTTTCCAATAAGTTCCCAATATTTGTGAAAGATCCTACACCAGACAGCTTTTTGGAGTAAGTGACTGTTTTGTGTCCTGTCATTGATAATAAATCTTCCACCAGGAATAGTCACCTTCTTATCTGTAATCTCAACGATTTACTAATAAAAAAACGAAAACATCCCGGAAATCCGAAGTGTTTGCAAAAAGTCAACATGTTCATGACTATTGTGACGCTTTAGGAAGTTCTCGTCTACACTTGAAACGGTTTTTGACGACACAGAACGGGTTGGAAAGATCTGAATAGATCGGATTAAAAATGAGGAAAAAATAACAAGATTAAGTATTCTAAGGGTGGCATTAGTAAGATCTGTTTAGGCTTATTTCGTACCAAAGAGCACAAAAGTCAGAAGAAATAGAGGAAACGAAAAAGACTGGAAGTTGAGATCTGAAAAAAATAGAAACAAATCAACAAGGAAACCCGAAAACTGAACGGCGTCCCTCCGAAAGGTTAGCTGGTGTTTGGAACTTTCAAAGGGAAGTTTAAAAAAGAAGAATGGTTACTAATGATCAGACTGATTAGTGGGGGCAAAAACACATAGAATGTAACACACAAAACAAGAAATGTTCTGAGAGCATTTTTGGTGCTTTGGAATCATTGAAATAAAGTTGAACGTCTAGTCGAAAAGATGAAGTTATTCTTAGAATCATTATTAACAAAGTTGAACTGAAAAGGGTTTTTAGAACAAAGATGTTAAAAGTCTGAAGATCTTTGAATCAGAACAGAGCTCCGTCGAACTATTGTACAGAGAACTTAAAAAAAAAACTGAAACAGTAGCAACCCTTCTCCGACTCTTCTGAAACCGTTGATTTCTTCAACGCCGCTGTTTAAAATCCGAAGAATTTAGTTCTACTTCCTTCGCTATCAAAATCGGATCAACTTTGAATCGGATACATGCTTGATTCCAAAACAGATGCTACGTGGAAGTTTGTGTGAGGGTGGATTATTCCTTTTACTCATCGTTTCAAATCTTCTACACAACAGGATTTTCTTGTCGAGAAATACAGTATACAGGAAAACACAGCAAACTCCATTCAGGGTTACAATTGAACGGATATTGAAACTTTGAGGATTCAAGGAAATGAAGGGTGTCCTCCGGAAATATCGTCTCTTTCCGGGATCAAAGTTAATCGGTTTCACTCGAGATTAAGAACTCAAAAGATAAGCGACTTTTGAAGCGAACATTTGAATCCAAAGATTCCACTGGAAACTGTCTACAGTATAAATGTACTCTACTATGGAATAACTTCCCTGTTTCTTAATTTCCTAGAGTTTCTAGTCAGCCTGTCACTTTTGTAATCATGAGGACAATCGTCAATCACAGAAAAATGAAATCAAAAATCGAAATGTTTCCCATTATCTGCTCAACTACACTCGAATCACACTCACACATGACGTATTCGTATTTTATAAACCGATTCCCGACAATTCCTTCTTCCTTTTGTAATACCGAAACATGGAAAGTTTTGTGATTAGAATTCCCTAAATTGAAGAAGTAAGAAGCTGTAAATATAATAATACGGAAAATGTGCTAAAGAGGATTTCCGTGATAATGGAAAATTGAAGTTCCTGTAAACAGAAGGATGTCAATAATTATCAAAAAACTGTTCATGTTATCACATTTTCATCATGTTCCCCTTATTTCTCCCAGTTTTTGAAATTTGCAGGTTATCGGCATACTTATCCAGTATTATCAGGTCGAGGAAGAAAGAATAATATGTAGTCGGACATGTAGACAATTCGACAGGAAATCGAATGTCTGAAAATTTGATACCCGGTTCGGAAGCTGTTAGGATCTGCTTCAGGATGTTCACTCAGGAAATGGATATGCTACGTCGCCATGTTTGTTTTTTTTAATTATAACAAGATTTTTGGATAAAAATCCTATAGAAACTAAGAGGCTTAGAATACGGTACCCAGGATCAAAACAATTCTGAAAACAGTTGTCGATTTAAAACATTTTGTTATTCATTGTGAAGGTGTTTGTATCAAGAATATAAGAGTACTAAGAATCTCATAAAAACATTCAGCAACTAAAAACCTTTTCTACTTCAAATTACAAAAGTACGGGTAATTGGAAATAATCTAGTTCTTCCTTATCATTGAAATGTCAAATGATGGTCAGATGAGGTTGGAGAAGAGAAAAAACACCTTCAGGAAACAGTTATTCATTTCCCATCATTGCTAATTACTATTTTCAGACGTTTTGTATCTGCCAAACTATGATTAGTAGTGGTAGTAGTTCTTGGTTTCTTGTACAATTTCCGGTGATATCTCACGATCCGAAATTTCCATTGATCGGTCACTGTTCTCTGATATCACTTTTCCCTCTTCCCAATTCTTATCTTTCATCTTTCAACTGTGCACCTGAATTTTCAGACAAAACGTTCAAACTTGCACAATTTTCAGATTTTGCAACCTATGATGCAAAGCGAGAGAGTGTATGTAAACATAGACGACAGACAACGACAGTCCGGTCAACCAGCGTGGGAAAATGGGAGTGGCTCCGCGGAAGAGGAGGCAGGTAGGGGAGAGCAAAGAAAAAATGGGCGGAGTCTACGCGGGGAGCAGTATAAAAGAGAACTCAGAGAGGTGGAGCATGTTCATACACGCTCTTGTCAAAAAAGAAATACAATGATTCACATGCCAATTCACGCTACATTCGAAACTACCGGCTCTTATGAGCTCCGACGTCTCCGTCTTCTCCAAATTGCCCGAAAATCCTGATGAATGGATCATCTTCCACACCTGTATCTACCTCTGTACATATTCATTCATATTTTGATTCGTAGCTGTCGTAGAGATGATATTCAATACGAGGTCTCTATTCAACGGGTGGCTCTTTCTCTTCTGGATTTCTCCAATTCTCGATCTCAACCGACGACAACTTTAATTATCCAAGAAGCAGCAATCTCAATTACATATGCAACGGGTTCACATAATTATTGTTGACTGTATATTTTTGTTGATCTCAATTTCTATTTATTTGGACGAATAATCTCAAAACAAATAAAAATATTTGGAACTAAATCTTCTCTCGTTTTTTTGTACTTTCAGATCAAACAAGACACTAAATAAATTGACTTGCGGGTCTCCATCAGACAACTTTAGGTCACTACAGATACAGAAGAACCGGTTTTTCACATCCTCATGTCAGATGTCTTTTAATTATTGTCAAAAAAGTTACTCTCCCAACCATTTTTCGTTAAACTTGCAGTCTGCAGTTGCTAACATGCTACTTTTTAAAGAATGCAACTCTGATCGAAAACTCGTTCTGGTTTAAAAGAAGAGAGTCTAGAGCTGGTCTGAAAAATGACAATTTGTTTGAAATTTGTGACCAAAACTTCCAGAATCTCCGCTTCTGTCAATCACGAGTTTTCTGGAAGTGTTCCAGAGAGGGGACTAAACTTCAAAACTGATTTTTTATCATATGTAACTTTCGAGAATTCTTATCAAACTGTTCTATGTTTTTCGAGAAGTCAAGACTCTCATGTGTTGAAAGAAAGATATACTGTACATATAATTTATTCACAAATTATCGTTTTTACATATTCGAAAGAACAGAAATAGATTGAGATCAAGATGTAGCATCAGCTATAAATGAGATTTTGAATCCATTGATGATGACGGTTTCAGGAGATCCGAAAGAATGAAGTTGTACTCGTTTGAAGGAGATTTGAAAGCAATAAATAAACAAATAAATAAATAAATAGAGTGTGGAAAAATACACACAGTCGAATAAATAAGAATCAGTAAGATCCATTGTATTTACAGTAGTAATAATAAATTAGTTAGATTTCTGAGCAGCAGCCTGAAGTCGAGCAAGTCGACTATCGGAAGGGGTTCTTTTTGGCTCAGGGCAGGAAGAAATCTCGTTGTAGGTTGGAAGGTGGAACATATTTTAAATGATTTCGATGTATAGAAACATATTTTTCGATAATTCTCCGGTCTATTTATACTAGGGACAAGTCTCCGCCCATTCTGATTGTGGATGATTTTCAGTTTTGTTTTTTGTTTTCAAAGTTTTTTACAAAGTTCAAATCTCGGAGAGATTAGCAAATGAGAGAAAGATTAAAATAGTGTAGTTTAGGGATATATCGAGATATTCAGATATCAGAAAAACACGGAAAAGTGCAAAATGTCACAGACAGTATCTTCAAGAGTGTCCTTGATGAGGAATTCCGGTTTTTTTCCGTCCATCTTCTCCCCTTATCAATGTCAAAAAGAGACAACCATTGTCATTTGTCAAATGTCACATTGCCACATGTGTTTCTTATCAAATTGCCTGCCAATTCCCTCATTTTGCAACCCTTTCACTTTTCCTCAACTTGCTCCAAAACTGATAATGATCTTAGAAATAAGAAAAGTTCGAACTGATGTTTCAGTTATGGTTTCTGAATCATTGTCAATATTCGAGTGGTCCTCAGAATGACTCATTTTTCCCAGAGATCTCCCTTAGCGATGAGTAATTACAGTCTATTTACAAGTACACTCTCTTTAAGGAACTAAGTTTCTAATGATAGTGATATCAATGAAGGAGAGACAACATATGTCTCCTATCGTTTGATAGTAACGGACCGAAAGTCATGCAAGTAAATTTGTTGATCTTTATTTTTTATGATTCATTCAGGTTTGTAGACTTGTTTTTTCTCCAATTTTCCTCTCTTCAAAGATTGTTTCTTCTTCTGACTTTTCTTTCCTGCCGGAAGCCTTATCTCAACCTTTTCGTTTAGTTTCCTGATACTTTAGTGATTATTTAAATTTCCAGATCAAAACTGGGCTTCCGGTTCCCGTCTACTCGAAACAAAAAACAAACCAACAACATCTTTTTGAATGAAAAAAGTCATTGACGTTAATAGTGATCCATCTTATCCCACTCCATTTCAATGAGAAATAATTTTGTGTCTGGAAATAATTCAAATTTTTGAATCACGCTCTTGAATGAAAGAATTCCGGCTTTTTCGGATTTGTGCTACAAATCTTTGATGTTATTTTAGGATTATGCCCAGGAAACAGTAACCTTTTTTCAGATGATGTGGTTTGTGATAAACGTTCAAAATTGTCATTCTAAACGACTGTATTCATTCATGTTTTTTACAGATTCTACAACATCCTTTGCACTTTCGTTCTACTTTCGATCACAACTGATTCGACCAATCTCATCTATCACTGACCTTTTTTCTCTTTTTGTTTTTTTCTTGGGTTTATTTGTTTACTTCCGAACTATCTTGAGCCGTTTGACCTGAATAAACAGTAGAATTCTCTTTTCGTTTGATCAAAAGTAAATTAATTCGTTTTCTTCAGTAATTTCAGAAGCATATAATTTGAGATAAAATTTTAAAAGAAAAGTACTATAATTTTCTTTAGCCTTTTTTGGTTAAATTTATGGTATGTTGAATTATAGGTTGCGA
This sequence comes from Caenorhabditis zanzibari, assembly GCA_963966625.1. NCBI lineage: Eukaryota > Metazoa > Nematoda > Chromadorea > Rhabditida > Rhabditidae > Caenorhabditis > Caenorhabditis zanzibari. Next base: position 8,510,268 of record OZ016469.1, read on the forward strand.
GTGAGTTTTGAAAATGTTAGGTTACTTTCAGAGCTAATTTCGGGTATAGAAAAATAGCCCAAATTTTTCAGATAAATACTTAACTACTCTGACAGCTTCAGGGACTCTATCAGTCAACAGTCATATCACTTAGTTCTTTTGCACCCGAAGAAAAACAACAAAATCATACAATCGTCATCGTTATCAATTTCTCAAATGATGCTCCCTAACATATCAGTAGCAAGCAACTTCCCAAAATTTCATGGCATGGAATGATTAGTCACAACGAATTTCGATAAAATACAAAAATTGAACCCAACTTAAACAGGATCTTCTCCCACTAAATCCACATCTCCGAATCCCATTATTTGTCCAAAAAATCTGCTCCAATCCCAACACAAATAAGCGCTTCATCTGCTTACCATACGAATTTCCTGGAGTTTATGCGATTTGAGATGTTACCATGTTTTTCACTTTTCTCTTCTTATACCATGTTTCAGTGTTTAGTCATTTCAGAGAGAGAGTGAGAGATGTTTATGGATTTGTCACTGGATTATTCCATTGTTGTTGCACTCTATTTTTTTTCTTACATCACTCAGTCTAGGAGACATTTTGCCATTCATTATTCCAGTCGGGGATAAACAGAGTGCAATCAGAACGATCGAAGATTTCAGTGAAAGAAAACGGACTATGAACATTTCCTTGTTTTTTGCAGGATACAATTGTGTTCGCAGTGACGGTGCTTTGAAAAAACAAATACAATGATTTTCGAACTTTTATCAGAGTTCGAGCCCAAACTCTATGAGTAATTGTTGTAATGTGAAGTTAGTCTAGGTTTAAGTAGAGCTATCATCAGATTCAATGTTAGGTTTCTGAGCTAGTACTAGCTGAAATTAGTCAAATAGGCAAGATTGACCATATAATTTGAAGAAGCGAATGATTGAGAAAATTCAGTTTACCGAGATCTAACAGAAAGGCAAAACCAAAAGACTGTTCCCAGAGTCGAAGATGAATTTCAAAAATTTTCAAAGTTAACGTATGGCCGGAAGCACCCCGCTGAAACTTCCAAATCAAGTTTCGAGTCAAGAAAAGTTGTACTCTGAGTCCATACTTTTGTCAAGGAAACTTTCGTGAGAATCTTGAACTTTTGTCAGATCGTTATCACTATGAGTCCACTTCTTTTTGTCATAGACACCATCTGTGCCTTCATCTCTGAAAATTCAGAAAATTCATGTATTCATGGTATTTTAATTCAAAGAACAGTACACAGTTTTTCAATTGAATATCAATTTATTGAAATCATTATCAAGTTAGAAAGAGATCAAAGGCAATGATTGAGGCAGATATATCCTTGAACCCGTTGCGGCTGAGTATCCATGAAGAATGAAATGATAGGTGATGTGATGAAAGATGGAGTAGAGAAGACTCAGAATCTTAGTTGAGTTTTCTAATGATTGAGCCCTGGAGTCGGGCACGGCGGAGTTCGTAGCCGGTAGTTTCGAATGTAGCATGAATTGGCATGTGAATCATTTTCAGGAGTTTCGAGACTGGAGAAGTCGAATGAATTGTGTTTTCTTCAAAACTTTGGCTCCTTTTATACTCTCAGTCGAAGCTCCGCCCATTGTGTCTGACCACCGTGAGGTGAATAGCTCGTCGTTATCAACTATTCGCAGTCGTATATCATTGAAACTGTTCGTTTCATCATGCGTTGAAAATGGGCTTCTCCGAAAAAAGGTTGCAAGTGGAAAGAGCATTAATAAGGTGATAAGAAGTACACTGACTGTTTCATCATTCATTGCAGAGAGGAGGAATTTCCGAATAATCCGAAATATTCTAGAACAGATCTTCGAATTGTGGAAAGATATCGGATTCGAAAGGTCTGATAAGGCTTCACCAAACAACACTATTAACGTCAAACCAACGTTTTCGGAATAAAATGGAAACTATTCTGACTTTTGCTTTTTCTTCTTCTGACTCTCAAAGATCTGTTTATGTGTTTATGTTTGCGAAATTATCAAAATTTTTTTCTGGAAATGAATCGTCAGGTATTCAAATCATCTCTCTCTCTCTCTTTTGCCACTCATATCACTGATCACAGTACAGTCCGTGATTCAACTCAACTGCACATTTCGTTCGTTTCATTGACTTTCCCAGCTCCGTCTTATCGCCATCACCGAAAAGTTTCGAAACTCATCGTCACCTAACCCGTTAATTGAAAATCATCTCCGTCACAAACCCGTCACATTTTCCTTAGTACCGTGGGAAACAAGGCGGAGATAGTTGTATGTACACAGCCATCAACGGAAAGGGGCGGAGTCACGGGAAGAAGGAAAGGGGCATCAAGTATATAAAGAAGAAGAAGACGAAGAATACACTCAGTTCATCCTCTAGTTTCAAAAAATGATTCACATGCCAATTCATGCTTCCTCAAGCCTTGAGCTTCATGCCTCCAGAAGACTCCGACGTCTTCAAAACTTCATTATCGTGCGACCCCGTTCGGACTAAACTCCATTGTCTTGAACTTGTATATTCGAATATCTGAAAATTCGCTCATATTCTATATCATCTTGCCACGATTCTCATTCTACTTCATCAACATTATGGGTTACTCTTCGTCTGCAAAATCTGATCTCTCAACCTGGAAACGTCTTGCTTTACACGACAATCAAAATGGCTTTAATCTCGATAATAATTTATTTGTTGTTGTTGATTTATTGTACATATAATAACAATCATAATAAATTCATGTCCAAACTTGTGTTCTGTTCTTTGCAAAAAAAATAAAAAGAAGTGAGAATCGTAACCACGTGCCTGCATACCTGCTACGTAACAACTTGTCCTTCTTGCTGATAGTGAAAAGAAACGAAAATCAAAGGTCTTCTCTACTTGAAACAACTATTGTTTTGTTTGTTTATTAATTTCCTTTCTCTCTTCACTTCATATTCAGAAATAAGGTCAGCCTATGACACTTCTAGCCTACACAGTGGCAACTGTTTCATTGATAAACTGATTTTTCGACTAGACGAGCTGAATTGTCAATGAAATGAACATTATTTACGGAGTAAAATCAAGAAGAGGAAGAAAAAGATAGATGGTTCTTTGTGTGAATGAAAATAGTACATGAAGACGTAGAATTTGAAATGGATCTATTTTTAAGACTCTACAGGAAATCCGGATGAGGACTCATAGGGCTCTGGGTCAGAACAACGAAACAATTTTGGATTTTCATTGGTGTGACCTCACTAAGGGAATAGACTGTTGGATTTTCCGTTTCGCAAATGGGTTTACCTTATGAGATCAAAATTACTCATTTAAAATAAAAACAAAAAACATCACAACATCTTGAAAAGTTGTAGGATTATTTGAAAGTGGTGTTGGTTCTGGTACTTACTTGTTAGGAACTTTTATCCAAATGAATTTTGGTAGAATTCGGATGAGTAATCAAATAGAATCGTTAAAATCTGGATATTCTCTATGCTTTCGATTTCTTGGCCTCGCGATGACGAATTGCTAAAAGAAGAAGAAAGAAAGAAGATTCTAGCTCTGAAATCCCAGTTTCCTGATTTGGGGCCAGAAGTCCACCGTAGTCACTATAGCCAGCTACAATACACATATATATATATATTTTGAGCTTCCGAACTCTGATAGATGTATATTTTGAACTCAGAAAAGCGGAACACGAGAATTCTAATCTTGTTGACTAGAATGTAAAGGATAAGCCATCCGAAAGGTCTCGATTAGTAGAAATCCAGGAAACACAAACAAGATTAGATTAAGACATAATTGCTCGGAGAGCACATATCCATGTTTGTGATTATGTGAACATTTGAGAATTCTGGTTTACTCTGGAAATTCTGAAAATTTGAAATCACAATCTTTTGGTTCAAGACTACTGTAGAAGGAACGTCTTGGATAGTTTGATTTTTGCGTTTCTCGTTCGCTGAAGATATTCGGATACAAGTTGTATCTTTTTCACGAAAAAGACAAAGACCACCCGGAAATTTTTCATCTTATCATCATCACATGACCATCCTGACTTTCCTATAAAAAGATATACTTTTGCAGCTGAAGGCAGACTTTGTCCCGTTTGACATTTTGGCACTCGTTTAAAACTTCTGAAGACAGGAGACGAAGATTCAGAGAAGAATCATTCGATTCACATGAAATGATGGTTTTCTGATGCAATCTTCGACGATTTCATTCAACGGTCCATGTGCACTCCACTACCGTTTTTCATCTTTCTTCTTTATTCAAAGAACACTCATAAGAAGGACACATTTTGATTTATAACTTATTTATTAAGATCTTTGGAAAGTGTAATAAATAAATAAATGAAATGATATTGTAATGAATTGTAAAGCACCATTGTTTGGATGTATAAAGCAAGAAATGTTCCTTGTTGAGATCAGATTGAGCAGTGGAAGTGTTGAAGCACCCGTTGTAAAGAAGAGTTGAAATCAGAATCGTGGCGATACCCATTGGCAATAAGAGTAGTGAATGTACAAATATATTCAAATAGGCTGATGACTGAACCAGGAATAATCAGTCTAGATTTCGCACGATTGACAGATTCTGGATTCGTCGAAGTCGACGGATGGAAGATTGGTGGAGCTCGAGGCTCGATGTGTAGTGAATTGGCATGTGAATCATTTTGATTTGAGAGAGAGAGAGAGAAAGAAATGTGTCTTCATATGCCTTCTTCCACTCTTATATACTAACCGCCCCTTTTTAAGACTCCGCCCATCTCAGTGAGGCTGCTGCTGAAGTTTCCCAGTCACGCTCGATCACATCACTTCCCATGTTTTTAGGCTCCGCCCATTTTCCCACGGCGGTGAGAGACACGTATAGAATGGGCAATATATGACTGGTATGATTCAGTGATGTGATGACAGTTTCTCCGAAACTCCGAATGTGTCGACGATAAGCAACAAATAATGAGGGCAAATAAATAGACACAAAAAGTTGGGAGAAACTACAAAAAAGTTACGAAAGACAACGACGACTTTCGAAAATTGGAAACATTTTGGTTTTTAGACTACTGTAGTTGAAGTAATGACGAGATGCGAACATTTGTCATCTTTTTCAGAAACAAGAACCTGATAACAAATGAACTCATTGAATAGAATTTGAACCTCTGAATACACGGAGAACTCTGTCCTGAGTACCAGAAATAATCTGCCAGATTAGGGCTTCCCCGAAGAATTCTCGGACAGTTTTCGAAAAGTGATGTAACCGTTTACAAACTTTGCACTCTTTTTTCCTTCCCGTTGCAAATATTTTTTTTCCGATCGCCCGGTCAGTTTGAGTGACACATTTTGAGTCAACATAGAGGAGAAGGGATAGGCTCGGGAGCAGGGAAAGAGCAAAAGGTTTGTGTGGCCGTGGGAAAGGTGGGCGCATGGGAAAATTAGGTCAGACGGAGCAGGATTACTCGTGATTCTGACTTTTGCAAAATATGTTGCATCGAGTCACTGGCTCATGGGAATATGTGAAGTAAAATTAGTTTTTGAATTCGAGTTTTGAAGCGTTTTGAACCACGACGCCGCTATCACAGATATGTCAGACTCTATTCTAAAGTACCAACTGTTTTTAAATAAAAACGGAACTTTTTTGTTGGAGTCACCCCTTCTATTTTGTTCCCACTTTCAGATTACTGTAAGATCAAAAAATGTTCCTAACATAAGATACTTTTGCTAAGCTATTCAACAGTTGTAAATAAAACTCTTAAAACCACTTGAAAACATCCGGAAACCCTCATTATCTGGATTCAGTTTCAAGCTTACGGTTTTAAATCGAAAAGGAGTCATCGAGGGTGGTCTAAAACCCACGACAAACAAACTGGGCTTTGATTCAAGAGTTAGAACACTTCCGGATATTCATGGAGATTTCAGGGACCTATGTACGCATTTTAGAAAAGAGATGATGTGAACTTCAATTGTTCCAGACGGGCTACGCCCCTCTGATGACCTCATTTTTTAATTAATCGAAAAACAAAAAAGATGGGTATCATTAAGCAGGAATTACTGAACCTGCTAAAATTGATAACCTGCGAAAAAAAATCAGTCCAGTGGGGACCGAGCTAGAGCGGAATCCTGGCACAGCACAGACACACAGACACAGAAATTTGCGTTTGTTAATAGTAAAGATCATTTCCGACTCCAAGTTGTACTCTTTGATCTATGGGAAGCCTATTTTTATCACGAAAAATGTTGTAAAAATATTTGCAGACTATTAATCACGAGAAAAACTCTTACGTTTTCCGTGTTTTGGCTCACAGACACGAACACCTGTCGCTTATCCTCCTACATGTTTCATCACCGGAAGTTGGCCATTGGTCAATCAAAAAACAAACAACAACAACAAGAGCAGAGAATAAATATGCTTCATTTTCCTTGCTATAGCAGAAAGTGAGATCATAGATGTTCATTCATCCACCCGTATTCTGAGTATATTCTGTGTCAATCCGTTGTCTGGAAGTGAATATGGCATCAGGAATTTGAACTTCGGAGTAAACGACGATGACGACGAACACTTGGAGCAAGATCAGGATTCTCCATGTTCCAAACAGAGATGTGAATCATTTCAGAAGAAAGACGAAAGGGAAATAGATGTTGAAAGAATGTAGTAAAAAAGCCTTTTGATGTTTCCCTTTTTATATCGTTCTCCATTCTCTTTTAATTTGTCTACACTCCGCCCATTCAGCAATTAGGAAAACCGTTTGCACAGAAGTTACCTTCGGTTTCGAACGCAGAGGTTTCCGATTTCAATTTTTGATCAATTTACTAATGGGTGGCGGATCAAGATAAGGAGAAAATGTGGCATCGTATTTGGTAGAAGAATGCAGAAAACGTTGTTCTTTTGGTAAGAGATTCTTTGGTTGGAGGTTTTTTGAAGTGGTCAACTGTTGGTGTTCAAGTTCTGAGGTTCCACGGAAACTAACATTCCAAGAAACATCTCAAAGCACAACATCCTTGGAAACACATACTATAATCCTGCTCCGTGTGACTCTCCGTTATCTTCTGACCGCTCCAATCTGCCTAATCTTTGAAACGAGCGAATTGAAAAGTTTCAAGACTTGGTCCATTGGATTACTGGAAGAAAATAAACAAGATGACTGGCTAAATCCGATGACAGGACAACACGAGACAATCTTTGCCGCTGAGCAGAAGAATATGAGGATTTGCGATAGGCCATGTGACACTTATCCTTTTTTATCCTTGTTGCACCTTTGTTTATTTACAGAACATCATGTAGCAAGCGGTTGGAACTTTTTGTTTGTTTGTCCTGGAACTGCTTGCAGAGGAAAAATTGAAGAAGGATACATGTTTCGGAATATGGTATTTGGATATTTTGGATACAATTCAAATTAGAGCATACGATCTCCGACTATTCAGCATCATTCGTACGAGAATCAAGAATTCGAATTATCACAGTCCTTGTTCTTAGTTTCGTAAGAGAATTACAGTATTTAGAACCATGGTCCATAGATTCTTCACCGAAAAAAAAACGACCTCCTTATGGGAGACATGCACTAATCCGTTGACAATCCAGTAACAATTGTCAGTCATTTCTATAAATATAGAAAACTAATCACTTCCATGTATGTTTTCTGTCTTGGAATGTATGGGTTCACAACAAAAAAGAAGAAACTCTGCAGAATCAAAACTAAATGTATTTGACCCTGATAGACTAATTCGGTTGTTTACCAGTTAGCATATAATATGCACTTACGAACGGTTGATTCTCTGCCGCCAACGAAGAAAAAACGAGAGAGCATTGAGGAATGAGAGAATTAGAGAAATTGAGAACACCGGCAGAGATAACGGCAACATCTCTTCCGATACTGGCGAGACGTCGATTCGAATTATTTACTGGTCAAGAACGAAGGAATATAGACATATATCAAGAGACCGAATTGTTATTCCTTTTGAGAATTGAGATCAAACGTGTAAGAATTTCAGAAGCAAGTGCAATTCCGAAATGTTTGAAAGAACGTTCTAAAAATGAATGTGACGTCTTCTAAACATAAACTTTAAAAGTGACAGCTAAAATCATATCTTCAACTATTGAAAGTGAAAAATACATCGGCTGAGGGATCTTCAGGGTGTACTGTAGTTATCCATTCAGTAAACCGAGTATCTTCTTTAAGAATTCTCCATTTGATCACTAAGATGATCACCACTAAGACAGATCCCAAAATGGCAATTCTGGATGAGAGGGATGAACTTTTTCAATGAAGATCTAAACTTCATGAATTTGTCATCTGCATAACTTTTCTGTTCATGTACACAGCTTCGGAGATCAGAACGATTTTTCTGGTACAAAGAATGGAACTGAAAGTCATGTATAATATACATGTGATATGAATTCAAGACTGTATCATCACTGGTTTTTGTTTTTTCAGCTGTTGTTTTTAAGAGGGATGAGTAAGGGGATGAGTAAGTTTTGGGAGGGTTACTGTCCTTTCAAACTATGACGTGATCGATCGAGACTATTCGATTTCCTATGATCTGTGCACAATCCCATCATACATCACGTCTTCAATTTGAATACCAGTTCCAGCGGAGCAATCTTTGTGCTCAATGCTTCATCGTTCCCTCGCCTTCATTCAACGGGAGTTTCGCTCCCGAAACTGTGTCTCTTTCCGAAATGAACTATCTCGTTTTCGATGACTAATGTTTGTTAGCTCAATGATGTTCACCTTGCAAGATTGTGCACAAAAATGAATACAATAGATGTTTCCGTTGCACACAAACTACAGGAAAAATAGAGAATTTTCTGTGGACGAGGGACCGTCCGTTTCTCACTAATCTAATTTTCGGTAATCTAATATCAAGGGCATCTGATTTCACTCTTTGATATCTTATCTTCCGGAACTAAATAATTCAGAAATCCTCTAATCCTCAAGTGGTATTATTACCAATATTTTGTTCAGAGGGTCTAATCCTAATTGCTTGAATCAAATCAAATATCATCTCTCTTTTATTCTATTGACACGTTCAAACGAAACGTCATGTTTATCTTCTTGGACCAAACATTCATGTTGTTCTCTCGGTCTTCCTCTACTTTTTTCTCATCCGGAAATCTATCGGTCGGGTCAAGAAATCAGTCAGACACAGAGAACGTGTCACTCTTTTTGGCACGTCTGCTCAGTGAGCAACGTAGAAAATTGGATAAAAACCCGCACTTGTACGTAAACACAAAAATTCTAAGAATATCCGGCCGGGAAAAGCCCTCTCTTTCTTCCGGTTCAAGAATCAACAGGTAGGCGGATAAATTTAGATTGAATGAAAATAGAAGAGCTTGTTCTATTGAACCGTCTGGAGTTGTGTGTCGTTGAACTCTTTTTTGAGGGGGAGTTCTGTTTTGAGTAAGGTCAAAAAACTAAGTTCTAAAAAAAAGTTGTAAGGTCTTCCGTGTCAAAAGACGTACTTTTTTTTATGCATCAAAGAAACAAAGCACAAAATATTTGTCGGGGGACCTCCTTCGAAAAACATTTCTGAAGGGGTTCGCTTTCTCTTTTGCTCTTTTTAGAACTCATCTTATCTTCACAATTACCGTAATCCTACTTGATGAACTCTTTACGATTACTCATGTTAACATTACTCATACTTTTGGCAAAGTGGAGTTCAGGAAATTCCAAAATCAAACACAGATTCTGAAACAGTTCGACTAGTGATAATTTGTATTAACATGATTCAGAATCCCACGGGATCTCGTTCCCTCATTGCAAGTTTACAGACTGTACATCATTATTCATCATAAACAACGATGCAAATCAAAAATTACTCTCGAAGTCGTGTCTAGATTGACCCTCCGAGAGACTGTTTTTGTCTGTCAAATTCCAAAACACACCCATCTGTTTACTAATAAGAACCTGTTATCATTCGAACACCCGATTGCACTTTTACACGTTTCGAGAGAAATGATAAGAGCGAAAAAGGTGATAGGTTTGCACAGGGTGTTGACAAGAATAAACAAAAGCACTTTTTCCCAAAAGGGATTTGTGATGTATGTGTCATACGGTTGCCGATCTGACCATAACTAAATATGATCCTCAACTGGTCTCAAAACCTCGTGGACTTATTTCGAATGTTTCCTTAGGGTATCCAGACATTTTGGAGTCTAATTGGGGTGCTTAGCAAAGTCGAAATTGTTTTCCTAGTTCGACAAAGTTTGAGATCTTTAAACTTGCAGTAGCACTTGATAAATAAATTTGTTTTGTTTACTACAAATTTTACGCATTGTCTCACCGCGAGCGGGTTCTCTAGTTTCAGCCAATTGAGAACACTGAAAGTTGTACAGATAGGGGTTTCAGTATTCGAGAAAATGGGGAAAGTTTGAGCCAAACGAACTTTCTAAAGCTCCCGTTGGCAGCATGATAACACTTTCGGGATCTCAACGTCCCAATCATTTAAGACTGAATCTTGCATCTCCTAAAAAATTCCTTTTTATGCTCAAAACTGTATGAATTCACGTTTATGGTGTACATATGGACAGAAGTGTAGTCTGATATTCTTCTGGTCATCAACTATCAGTATCTACAAACTTCAACATTTCTGCTCAATCTCCAACTCCAACATTTCCTGCTTGCATGATGCAATTCAATGGAACGTCTTCAGAAGGTTCATGAACCAAGAATCCATACAGTCATCTGGTATAGGAGAGTCATAAAACTGCGAGGAGAAGCATGGAATGTACATAGAATCGTGACATTCCGCAGACAGCGTGTAGCAGCTTCTCTTGCGAAATCACTCGGTTCATTTTGGTGCCATAACGAGACGTCGCTTTGTCACCATACAGTGTCATTTATGAGGTTTTCCCATAGAGACGCAGGGTGTCTAATTATAACATCTCGAAGTTTCACACGAAAAGAACACAATGTATTTCGTCATCTTTTCATTTTGCAGATTTATCAATGAGGGTGATCGAGGGTTGCAATCGGGGGAGAGAGATGGAAAGATCGGCGACGAAAAAAAGGGAAAAGTGATTTGTGAACTATAAATCTTTTCAAAAATGACGACATAATGAAAAGATAATTGAAAAACAAGAGAAGCTGAGAAAAAACATTAAAGATTTCAAGATGATCACAATAAACAAAATCGAACACCGAATAATCAGGAAGAAACAAAAATAGATTCCTTGTTATACCTTCGGTATAATGAAAATTTGAAAAATTCATAATAAATACAAAAATAAACAAAGCTCTGAAAATATATCTGGGTCAAGAAAACAAACAGTTTGTTTCTATAAATTCTACGATGTTTCGCAATCGTAACGTGAGAAAGAAGACAGGAAGAATTGGATATTTATATGGGTTAACACTAAAAGACACAGAAACACGTGACTGCTACTGATTGATGATCTTTTCAATTATCATCATTAGCAACCCCGAAAAGAACAAGCTTCCCAGCTTCCGGTGTTCCGATTCCAATGAAATCATGATTGGCGAATTTAGACTTTTCCCTCAGAGGCTACAAATCCAATGGACTTTGTACATAGTTACCGCCAGACTGATTGTGGAATCAGGAATCACAAACAAGGCTACATGAAATGATCAAAAAGAAATGGTCTGATCAATAAGCATGATTTCAAAACATCAGTAAGTAGAAAGAGCACAATTTGATGCTACAATAGACTAGGGAACTTGGAATAGTTTCGGAACCAAAAACCAAAAATGGGTAACGGAATGGTTCAGATTGTTGGAAAAATTAAGATGAAAACTTCACATTTACTGTATTCTCATTGAATACCGATCAAGTCTTTAACATACTTTCAGGAATATTCTATGAACTGTGGTTTTGTGTAAAATCACATATTTTCTCAAAGTTTTGAGAATGAGATTCAGGTTAAACGCAGAAACGGATTATACTCTGATAATATCACAAAGCCTAGTGGACCAGTTGAACATTTTGATGTCTAAGGAAATCTCAAAATTTTCTAATTGAAACACTACTCGAAGTCATTTTTGGTGTCATTTTTCAACTGTTTTATGTTTTTCATTTTAATAAATCTGAAATTAACTTCTCCTTCTGAATGTTTCTCTAATTCTCAGATTGATAAATACATCTTTCTCGAGCTACAAAACCATTTCTTTTCAAAACCTTGTTTTTTCCAGATACTTTTGAATTCCAGACATGACGGGAGTTCTAGAAAAGATCCAAAGTATTAGACTATTGGATAAGGATGTGAGTAACACTTCCTACATGCGTCTTTTGCAGTTTAATTGCCAGGATTTCTGACTTTTATTTTTTGGGAACAATCTTTCTGCTGACAGATCAGCCTACACACGACTATTTTCGATTTATGAATGAGACTCAAACCATAATCTTTTTTCTGTTTTATTTCAAAATTCGTTCAAAGATTTGGTTTGCGGGGGGTTTCTCAGTTTTCTCGAGCGGTGGTAAACTTTTAATCAAATCACAGATATCCAATCGAAACATTCCATTTTTGGTGAAAAGTTTCGAAATCCGAAGAATACGAATTCTGTGTCTCAGCATAGAATGACGTGTTGGTTCAAAACGCCAGGAAGACGAATCGAATTAGTGTGGACATGATGACTTTTGTATTTATTTGTTCTGCAATACTGAGTCAAAAAATACACAAAAAAGAAAGTTCAAAACGGTTCGGGAGGAGAAATGGGGCAAGAATCAACATTACTATTGGTTTCACGTGTGAAGTAGATTTGAACTTTTGAATGAATGATTAAAATGTGACACAGGAAATCGAACGAAATGAGTGAGGAGAATAGAAACCGATTACGTCTACAGTATACCACTAGACTAGCTAATCGTCACTTTTATTCGAATCTTTTGTTTTATGATTTTATCGAATCTTGTGGTCAAAACATTGATTTTGTTGATTTCTGATTTGAAATTTCGTATCGAAATTGTGTTCGGATGTCCCAGGTACACGGGAAAGGCGCTGTCATTGTAGTAGAAAATTTGTGTCAGGTGTGTATGATGATGTTTATTATAATCCAAGAAATACAATGACTAGACAAGTTTTGAATTAATCGAAGGAAGTAGAATCGAACTTATGGGAGCTGTTCCATACAAGAGTATACTCCAGAACTGGCTGCAGAAAGAGAGTAGACTCAAGAACAATTCTAGAAAATTCAAAATTTCAGAAGGTCTGTACTACGAAAACTTAAAATTAATAGACTATCACAGATGAAATTTTATATTTATTCTCCTGTAATGAACGAACGCAACTCATCATCCCAAATAAGTTTCATTACTGTTTTCAAAATCACAATTTTATGAATTTGAAATTTTTTCCTCTGGAGCTCATTTTCGAATATTTATAGTCCATCTGCACTTTCATTCGGTTGATAATTTCTCTTTGTTTTTATTCTGTAACTATCCAGCAGTTAAACATTGACTTTTCGATTCTCACTCTCTAACAGTATACTTTGGCCTTCTAAAAAGGACAGACATCAGTTCAGTTTTGAATGTATAATCCAATAGTGAAACGAAAACAATCCGCTTATCACTGTTTCATAGTTATGAGGTAAAAAAACTGGTAGTTTATATTCAGTTTCAGTATAAAAATGAACAGAAAGAAGAGAGAAACACCACTATTCTCTACTCTACATTCTCAAAATGCCAGACTATGAGTTAAAAGGAAACCTCCGAATGCGTGATGAGCCTGATCCAGAAGTCGAGGGACGTCCACAGAGAATCCCAAAAACTGTGATGGTTACTGGAGCAAATCGGGGAATCGGATTAGGATTGGTGCAACATTTTCTGGAATACGATGGAATTGAAGTTCTCATTGCCACGTGTAGGAATCCTGAGAAAGCGGAGGAGCTGAATAAATTGAAAGAAGACAAAAGACTTCATATAATTGCATTGGATGTGGATGATGATGAATCGATTAAGAAGGTATTCGAGGAAGTTTCTGCGTTGGTATCCTCAAATGGACTGAATGTTCTTATTAACAATGCAGGAATCTTGCTTCCGTATGAGGTTGATGGTCCAATTTGTAGAAAGACAATGTTGAAACAGTTGGAGACTAACTCGGTGTCACCGGCAATTGTCACTCAAACATTTCTTCCTCTACTGAAGAAAGCTTCGAATAATGAAGATGGAGATGATGTGAGAATCGATAGATCAGCCATAATTAATATTTCATCGACGATGGCTTCGATTGCTAAAAATGATGGATGCTTCTCTGGACCAATGGTAAGACAGTTCGAACTTCTGTATCCTGTAGGATTATACTAATTATCCAGTTTTTTTAAAGATACAGAACAAATCCTTGATTTCAGACCGCTTATCGAATGAGCAAATCAGCCCTCAACTCGTTCTCTCGTCAATCTTTCATGGAACTTTCCAAGTATCACATTTTGGTCGTTTCATTCTGTCCTGGATGGGTTCGTACTGATATGGGAGGAGAGAATGCTGATCTTGATGTGAATGAATCAACACGAACACTTTCTGCCAATATTCTTCGTCTTGATTCTCGAAACAACGGACTCTATTTCGATAGATTTTTGCATCCGATTCCCAATTGATGGTTCTTTGATGTTCATCTGGTTTATTTCCTATTTTTCTTGTGATAATCTCAACTTTTCCAGATTTTAGTGTAAATGAAAATAACAGTCTTAATTGTGCATTAACCATTTTCAAAACTTCCGTTCCAAAACTACTCTAAATCGCTCATTGACGTCAAACGGTTTCTGTTTTTTGAAATGACTAATTCAAAAGAGGCTGAACAAAGAAAATAGTGATATTTGAAGGACTATTTCTTTTTGCTGCCTGATGTTTTCATGAACTTCATCACTGTTAAGCACCACGTTTTTAGCCTGATCAGACCGGATTAAACCAGCCTGAAATTACGTTGCATGGTGATGTCAGCTTGAACGTTTCCAAGTGAATGAACACTGAACAAAAGCAGGAAAAGAAGATTACTGAAATTACACACAATGCGTGGGAAAAGAAGAGATTTGCAGATTGGTAAGTGAAATTTGCAAATGCAGAGATGCTAAATCTTAGTTTGGGTAAATGAAGAGACTTTGTACATATTTGTGAGAACATTTGATTAGACATGATTTATTGATACAGAAAACTATTTGAGATCTCCGGGAAAAAACATTATGGGATCAATATACAACAAGAGTAAAATTAACAGAAACAGTTTTAAAAACTAAATATTACATGCTAGAGCTCGAAGGAGTCGTCTAAACTGATACCTTCTAGTTCTTTTTCGACGTGTTCACTGGATGGAATGTTCGCTTTCTTTGGTGGAATAACTTCGTCCGCGGTGGTCACTCTCTTTCTGGTACGTGTTGATTGTGGGAAATACTGAAAATAAAAGGATCCGGAGAGTTTTTGTGTGCGAATCAATCCTACTTCGAAACTATCATCAGATCCATCATCTTCATCCTGGTCGTCTTCCCAAGAACGTTTGTTCTTCTTATTTTTCTTGCCGAAGGAAGCTGATGAAGAACCGGCCCATTCGAAAGAATCGTCCAATTCTTTCTTGACTTTCTTCATATCGACTCCAGATTTCAGCCTTTTCATGGTTTCGTGCAAAGAAATCACTTTCTCACATTGTGTCAAGAATCGCTTGTATGCGATTTGCGTTGTTTTATCTGAGGGCGATCGAATTATCTAATAAGAAAATGAGTACATTTGCCGTGTGTTTTTTGTATACCTGGAAGGAATCAACTAATTTCACATGCAATTCATCCAACGTTTCCATCGGAACGCTTTCCAAGCGTAAAGAAGTTGCCATTGCTGTGAAAATGTGGCGAATGAACCATGCAGACGGCAACTTGATTGCAACGTCAATCATTTTGTGTGCGAGTTCAATTTCGAGATATTTTTCTTTTTGAACTGATTTCTTTTGATGGGTATCATCTACTTCATCTCTAATTGTTTGCACACTACTGATTGTCTCGCACACCAATTCTGTCATGTCAACAATATTCCAGCTGGCGTCGTACTCACTCGACATGGATATGATTTCAACCGATCTTTTGAAGCCAAGAAGAAGATTCATTCTGAAAATAGGTAATAATTAGTCGGAATATTATTCAAAGACGCACCTCGTGAAGTCACTTCTGATTGCTCTCTTGCAATATGTTTTGAAAATCTTCACAAAAGGCAAATTCTGATTGCACCTTTGGAACACGATGAGTAGAAGAGCGCAGTAGAGTTTTGGCCATGCGTATCGACCATAAGACAGCAAACTCAAACAATCCTGGACTGCCCGATAGAGTGGAATTCCTTGAAGGAGAACTAATGACCTTTCGAAAAGCTTTGCTAGAGCTTCCTGGCAGTCTTGGTCATCCTCTTGCTCTCCATTGAAGATAGCTTTTGCAGTTTCGGGGAATCCATGTGACTTGATAACTCCGACCATCGTATGAAGACCAGTTGATTTAAGAACTTCATCGTCTGTTTCAATCAATAGCTGGGTCAATTTGATATATGGTTCACAATTTGTGAAGTCGATGGTGGTTGCACAACCGATGAGCTCCAATCCGACTTTTTTAATCGCTTCGTTTTCGTTTCCAAGCAACGCTGGAATGATACATTTGAACAGATCCGTCATTTCTTCGGTCGGCTCTTCGACGTCCTCATGTTCACAAGTGGAAAGTAGCATAGTTGCAACCCGCAAGAACGTTCGATCGGGCACCTGTCCAGTTTCCATGGCATTTTTCAAATCCGATATATTTTTCCCGATCTGACCCCTTCCATGAAGCATAAGTTGGATAGCAGATGCGCAAATCCAGTTGCACATTTTCTCCGTATCTTGTTGAGTCTTGCACAAGTCTAGACATGTGGTCACCATTGTCGAAATAGATTCGTCAGAAAACAAAAATGATGGTGTTTCCAGAATTTCCATCAACGCTTCCTTGTAGATCTTCCGGTCATCCGACACATGACTATACTTCACAGATTTACTGATGAGGTGAAGAATGTTGTAGAGCAATAGCTCTTTATATTCGTTGTCGGATTCTTGCTTGTCTGTGAAATAAACGGCACAAATTTCTTTGAGTTGTTGCACGAATTCTGTGACGTCAGGGAGGAAAAACAGGATTGCTCGATCCCGAATATGATCCACATTGAGTCGTCCATTTGCTACATCGAACACAACATCAACGAAACATCGGGAGATGAAAATCCTCAGAAATGTCTTACGAAGTTCCTCTTCTTCTGGATCTTTTCTGTAAATGAAGAACTGAGTGCATATAAATGCTTGGAACACTTACACTGAAACAAGTCTGAATGTAGTTCTACGCATCAATCCAACGCCTTCGCTTACATCTGTCCCCATTTCTAAGCATTTTTTGATGAATTCTTCGACATCAACAGTGGCCGACTGTTTTCCAGACATAAGACGAATGTACCGCATAGTTGCGAATTTCATCTGCAAAAATTAATTTCCGAGGAAAATCGAACATTCCCATCTTACGAAGACATATACAGCATTCGGGTCCACAAATGGAGAAAGATACTCAAAAATGATGCTAGGAAACTCTTTTGGAAGTTCGTGAGTGTTGTCGGGCATATGGAATGCTGATGGAATGATGACTTCTTCTCCTGCCACTTTCATCCAAGACTCCACTAGGCGCTGGTGAATTACATCTTGAACTCGAGCTGAAAAAAACATTAATCGACACCACAACAATGTATATCTATCTTACCACTGTCACTTTCATGAAGAAGATTTACAAGTCGGAACCTTTGATTTTCAGTGTAGGAGACCAGGTGAACTTCTGAAGCAAGTCTATTCACAATTTCTTGACGGACACGGTTGTCTTTGCTCCTCTCAACGTAATCCATGCATTTATCAATTTCCTTTTCATCGATGATGTGAATTCGGCGAGCAGCATTAATTCGGACACTTTCATCCACATCGTGAATACTTTTCCACAACACTGAAAATAAATATTGAAACAATTAAATAAATAATCCACTAACAATCGTTTACAGTCAGTTCGTCTTCATCTGTTGTTTGGCAAACTGCGTCGTGATCCCATAGAGATAAAGCAATCACTGCTTTGCATCTTACTTGAGGAGCTTTGTCCAATAAACTCTTAGCCAATTTTCCCATCCATCTTTTTCTAACTCCACTCGGAATCATTTCTTCTCCTTCTTTTGGGTTTTCGTCGGTGAACAGGAAAACATCGTCACCGTGCTCCCTCATAATTTCAGCGTAACGATTCGCTTCTTCTACTAAATATGAAATGAGAAGAGAAACTCGACTGCGACATGATGAATCTGGGTGCGAAAAGAGCCGATCGACGAGAAGGATAAGCTGAAATAGCAGATCGCTGCTCTTCAAGGACTTGTTTTTGACGGCAAGTTTCGTAATGAACATCATCACGATATTCTCAGTCTGATCCATTCTTTCAGCCCGTTCTCGTTTATCCAAAATAACACATGCGAGACCATGAGTAAGCGTTCCGATTACTGTATTTCGTTTCGCATCTAACATGGTGGACTGAAAACAGAGAATCTCGAGTTGGAAAATAGGGGAAACTCTCACTTGGTAAACGATCTTATTGGCTACATCGAACAAAGCAATCGCAGCTGGCTCTCCTCGATAAATCACTTCAGATAGAATTCGAACTATGCGAGATTTCAGTACATCTAGGGGAACTTTCTCTGTAAATCTAGTTTAATGACGAAGTTGATTGGATGTGCTTGCCAATTGTGAGAATATTGAAGTCCTCTTCCTCTAGATCGAGATCACGTTGTGGCACGGCGAATGTTTCTTGACTTTCATCTCCCAAAATTTCGTTTTGGTCTTCTTCAGATTTCTTAACACTGGTGATGGGATCATCGAAGCTATCTTCCTCTTCGTCGTCCTGAATTCATTTGAGGCTCAAATTTCAATCTAGATTTGCCACTTACGAACAAGTTTCCAAGGTGGTCCCCGGAATCCATTTCACCTTGAGTTAAGAATTAATTTCCGACCGATGTTTCCTGCATAAGTACGATATCGGTGTTCAGAAACCTAATCTGCAGTAAATAAGTTGATTTACTAAAACACGCGTTTTCAGTTCATTACATGAAATGTTAACACAATATTACCAAGAAAAAAACAAAAACTACAACAGAAACTACAATACAAATTACGAAAATATATGGAAAGAATACACAGAAAAAGACAACGTGATTGCTAGGTAACTAAAGGTACATTTTCGATGAGTTGAAAGTTGAGAATGTTACAATATTGGTGACATGTGACCTGGCGGCATATCTTGATACCCATAGTTGACGACGACTTGCTTTTGAAAGTACTTATCGAGCTTGGCTGAAAATCCACTGTAAGATTATGCCGCATACTTCAAACTAACCAAGAATGTGCTTTCCGTGCGCGAATTGTCGCAGAATTGGAATGTGAGATCTGACAGTTAGAATGAGATCACGACGTTGCTCCGGAGTTACTTGCTCGAACATTTTTTGAACAACGTAGTTAGCATATTGATCTTTCATCATTTGAACTACGATAGGCATACAGCTGAAGGATATATGTCGTCAATTTTTATATGGCAGTATAGTCTTACCCATCACGTTGACTGCATGCAGCTCTAACCAGCATGTTCTTATGTTGAATCGAGCCACGTTCCAAGCACTTCTCAATCACGTTTGAAGAATACTTGTGGGAGGCAAAGTCGAACAATTTCTCCGCAACTCGGGTGACAATTATCAAACGATCATTTTCTGATCCATGAATAATAACATGTTGAACCACGTAATTTCCGTATTGGTTGTTTGCAATATCATCGAATCGGTCGTGAATTCTGTCAATGATAGGTCTTATTTGGGATGCGACACAATGTTCCAGACAACGTTGTATAACACGACATCCATATGGATCGACGGACATATCGAAAATGTTGTCGGAATCTTCCATAAGAGTGTCCACAATGAATTGAACGAACTCCGGCCTGACTTTTTCTATTGCTTTTTGGATGACATGATTTCCGTTCTGATCTTTCATACAACGACGAATGACATGACGGATTTGAGCGAGGATCTTGACTTGCAATGGCTCCGTAACTTTCTCCAGTGCTTTTTGAAGCACACGGCATGCGTACATTTGAAATGCGTATTCAGGAATTCGGTCCTCAACAGCGTCGACGAGCATAGCCCAATGCTTCTCCTCGCCATATTCGAAGAATTTCTGTACAACATAATTTCCGAAAATATCATCGACAAGTTCAGCTGCATTATTGACTACTTCATCGAAAATTGAGTCTTTCTCGCTTATGTCGCAAAGTTCAAGTTTCTGCTGAATGAACCTCGAACCGACTTGGTCCTTGGCGAATTTCAAGAGCATTCCTTTGACATCAGATAGCTTTAAGCTTTTCATTGTAGAGGGGTTAGAACGGAATCTGGTTAGCAAATCATCGGAAGTTGAATTTTCTCTGAAATTATATATTTTTGAAAAATAATGAAAAAAAAACGGTCTGACCTGCTAGGGTTAGCAAAAATGCTTACGGTAGATGGTTGCATTGGGAGGCGCATCATCGGAACTTGGTGAATGGAAAGATCAGGACATGCTGCAACAGATTGATATTTATAACCAAATGAATAATCTTTGAAAATTTACCGTGCGAGGTCAACATTTGAGCCAGATGAGGGTTAAGCGAAAACATCGGGTTTGCGTTCCAGTTAGGGTTCAAATAGTTATTATTATTGTGCATGCTACTCATCAAATGAACATTCATATTATTAATTGGAATATTTTCTTGACTGCAGACGCAAGACGGTGGAGTTCCGAACATGTACAGCGTGTTCTGGCCCACGACTTTTCCTCCTTCATTCATGTAGGCATTGAAATGAAACTCTGGAGTGTCGGCAAGATTATCGTTGTTGGGGTTGACAGCGATATGACGACCATATGATTTCTGAAAATCAAGAATTTGAATAATGCGACATCATTTAAAACATACCAGAGGAGAACCACAGACACTATCAACTATTTGCTGAGCACCAAAACTCTTCACGAGCGACTCTGTTGGAGAAGCCACAGGTTCAGGTTGGGTAGTGTTAGCAATTGAAATAGGACGACTCATTATTCACAAAGATACCCTGTAATAAAACATTTTAGGCCAGAAAATTTTCAATAAAGATTGCTGCAATTACTTTGCGATTCCCACAGCAACAATTGCAACAAAAAGAAGCAGCAAAAAATAATAATACCGATTTCATCCAAATAAACAGCCGACATACCTGTCAGCAGGAAACAGCTGAAAAATAAGCAGAATCTGCAAAACAAAAAACGGAATTTTTTTCGAAAAGTAGTGCAACTACCGTAACCCTTGTTATCGCTGCGAGACCTTCCTTTCATCTAGCATGTTCCTTTAATTTCGATGCAGCGCATAATTTGCTGATTTTACAACACAATCTGAATAAGCTCCAAAAACAGATTCGGAATGAATATAGAATTCAGAATAAATATTGAATTTAGAAGAACCAAAAACGAAAGGGGCGGAGCGAAAAAACACCGCAGTTTGCCATTCAAATATTTGGCATTCAAACGATGAGGCGTCCAAGCGTTTTGAAAATGTCCAAATTTGAATTAAAATAGAAATAACTGTTATTTTTAGCATTACACCATGCACTGGATTCATTCAGTTACTCTCCTTGATGGTTTCTTTGAAAACCCTTGATCGCTGCGATCTTTACTTAGAACGAAATTGATACATCAGCTCTTCTTCGGAATTGAATGACCGTTTCGATAACTTCTAAATGTGGAGAGCATCTAAATACAAATAGAGTGAAGATTCTCAACAAATTTGGTATTTTTTCGCAGCCGTTCATCTCATCCGTCGTCTCAAATTACTCTTGGCTCGTCCGTGGCCTCTTCATCCCTTTTGTCATCTCAACAATTTCAGGAGAACTGAATAGATTTGTGTTTGCGTATATTTAATTTTGGAAAACAAAGCGTCGCACATCGAAAAAGGTTGCAGCCGAGCGTACGAGAGCGTATTGTGTACGAACATAGCGCGTCTGATTGCATAAGGTGAATGTTCGTGTAAAGCAGCTTCCGGCCGTGGGAACAACACCCCACAGTTTGTGTGTGCCGAGACGCCCCTTGTCCCTTCGCAGTCCCATCTTTGTTCTTGCTTTCGTAACTCGAACTCATCACGATCAAATACGGTCTGAGACCTTTGCCAGCCATGGTTTCGTGCTTATATTACTTTCTACTAGTTTTTCCTTTATTTCTCCATCGCGATTGTCTCATTCTGAACACACCTCCAGAATATCAAGCTGGTTACGGTTATGTTGGACCAGCGTGTGCTGTTTTTGTGAGTAAACCATACATGATTTTTCAATAACATGTGTTCAGGATAGTACCCTCTTCTTGCATGGAGTATCGAAAAGAAAATTGAATGATCACGAACTCCACATCTTCAGATCTTACCAACATGATTTGAGTACCTTCAAAGAGTTAGCCTTCTTTGTTATTTTACCTTTGAATCTTCTCTTTATTTAGTTCATCCTCGTCTTTTGATTCATTTGAAGCTTCATTTCCAACGATTCCAAAGTTTTGTGGAGGCTATGACGACTCAATCGAAGTGGTTTTAGATTCTTGTATAGTTCGAGTAAGTTTGAATTCAGAGAGTTTTCAACCATCTAGAGTCGTTCAAGAATAACTCATTCTCAGAATAACCACGTCTATGTTGGGGATCATCTGATCCGTCCACTCACAAACTTTGAGAAACAGAAAATTCAACTTGTGAAAATGAGAAGAATGTATGGAGAGTCAAAACGAAGAAGGAGTCGAAGAAGTTCCAAACCATTGTGAGTCTTAAAATATTCTGGAAAATCTTCTGGTTTAGGTGGTCCAGCTTATTATTTGTACCTACCTGAATAGTTATTCTACATATTTTGATTGGAAACTAAAAAGAAAATGTTCTGCAAAGTATGATTCATTGATGAGACTCAGACAACTTAAATTTGAATTCATGGACCGTATCTTATATGCTGCTTCTGGATTCATGATTTCAGATTCAACATCTTCCAAAATGTTGATTTTCAGACCCGGAACCCGTCCACAAAGAGACTTCAGTGAAATGCTTCACAAATTGCTTAACATCAATTCTACAGTAACCTCTCGATTTCTTCCCGTTGTTAGCCAAAGTCCACTTTTTGCAATGGAAGGTCCGTGGAAAACCTTGATTCGATGAAAACAAATAAGAAAATTTCAGATAAGGATGTGATTGAGCTATTAGCTGCAACTCAGTTCAAACCCAAACAACCTCCTCCGTCGATTTCCATTTCTCCTGTGGTGGACATCACAAAAATCGATTCACCATATCGGGCTACATTCACTACAATGAAGCCTAGGAAGTCCCAGAAGCCAGAGAAAAAGAAAGAAGTTTTTAATGTATTTACAACCAAAACTGCTCCACCAACTACTACTACCACATCTACCACAACAGAGTCTAATACCACTAGAGGTTAGAAGATTCCCATGAGTTCCAGAGTATTTTACCCATTTTCAGTTGCACCCACTACAACAACAACACCTCGTTATATATCTCTCCAAACATTACCATCTACTACGACAACTAGACGTCCACCTGTGGAAAAGACTCACTCTTCTGGAACTTCGTCATCCTCATTGTCCAGTATTCAGACAGTTGTGGATCCAATAATTCTGAAACTTATTTCAAAGGCTTTGGAAAGAAACGAAATGATAGATGAATTCGCTTTGAAACAAGCTCTCTCAATGCGGAATGTAGAGACGACTACGGTAACTATTATATCATCCATCTCGTCACTTTTACATTGAACATCTTCAGGCTGCCCTTCCACTGCGATTTATCATCCCAACAACTCCACCAACGAATCCTTTCCAATCGTCTTCCCGTGTTGGAGGCCTATCCCATAATCATCTTTTCATCCCCCATCAACCATTTACTACTCTCGTTTCTTCTGATTCCAGATATTCTGCTCCCAATCCTCTTTCTCATAGACTTCCTAACGAGATCTGTCGAGTTCATGTGAACTCCAACCCTTTCAATTTCAGTTTTTGAGAAGTTCTCAACCGAAATCTGAGTTTAACTATCGGGTTCTCTCAAATTCTTTCATTTTCAGGCATCTCGGTTATAATTAAATAAGTATTTTCTTTGTTTTTAAAACACTCAATAAACAATCAAGTTTTATTCTTTACGAGTTCACAATTCGACGTTCATTGTTTGTCCTTGGGTTTTGACAGCATCTCCATGTTTGTTCTTGAATCCAGCACGGAGCATCTCCACTTCATCTTTGATTTTGAATCCCTCCGTCGGTGGTGGTGCAGTCACTTCAGCTTTTGGAGTCGGAGCAGCCGGAGTTGTTTTCTTCTCCGGTTTGTTGTCCTGGATAACCACCTTGTTCGGATGCGGACCTTTGCGGCAGCTCAAAGTTTGCATTTTGCTCATTTTTCCGGGTAATACTAGTGAAGCTCGTCGTCACTTCGAAATCAATCCTTCAGTTCTATATTTATTTCTCGGGTTGTGTTACGGGAAAATTTAATGTAACGTGTATTCTTGTTTTTTCGAGTTTCTAATTTTAGATTCAGAAAATCTGTACTTTTTTGCAATTTTTACAGATTAACGTGTAGTCATTGAAACATCTTTTTTGAAATGTAATCAATGAGACTTTGTATTCAATGAAACAACGCTCCACAGTTTTTGCATGCAAAATTGCAAAAAACAGGTGTTCACAATTACGAAAAAATTGAGTTTTTTTGCGTAGGCGGTCGCTGCGAGACCAATCTAGGACCGTATCAAATATTCAAAGGCGCGTATTTAGTTTTTTTTCCAATTTACGAGTTTCTTACGGTACGAGAATTGGTCTCGCGACGAACAGCCGCAAAAAAGCAAATTTTGTATTTTACTTTGGACACCTGTTTGCTGCAAATTTTCGTGCAAAAACTACTTTGAACGCAGCATAACCAATGAAACCTGAATTCAATGATAATTTTCCGAAAAATGTCAAAAAATTCATCTCGCCGCTCTGGTTTTCTCTGCGCCTCAAGTCCGCAAACACTTTGCGCGTCCGCTGCCAATGGCATGCCTTCCGCTCACCTGCTTTATTTTTGAGTCAAGTTAAAACTTTAAATGACCTGTTTCAGAAGGGATATTATTTAAATTACGGAAAAAAATTAAAAGTCAAAAAAGTGATCCTACTGCAGATAATTCAGCAAAAAGTATTAATCTGTAGCGATACTCCTCGAAGAAAAACAACAACTTCTCTTGAAAAAAGATTTCGCCTTTCTCAAAACTCCAAGTTGCTTAGGAAGCTTTTAAAGCTAAATTATGAAAGATTCCCCATTAAAAAAATTTTTCCAGTTGTGCCTTTTTTCGATACTCTTGAATATGAATTACTAAATATGTACTCTTTTAGTTTCGCATATTTTCATTTTTTCAAATTCTCACTGTCGCTTTCATATTCTGAAAATTTTCAGGAACAAATTGGATGACATCTGGAGCAAACCAATCATCTTCTGCTGAAAAAAGTAGGACAAAACAGAACCGAAAGTCGTCCAAGCGACCAGCTAGTTCGGCAGGCGGCACAGAGGTATTAGTTAAAATCGTTTTGCTTACCAAAAAAAATTGATCATAGGCAAAACAGATGCGTAACGCTAACGACGACCAAGACGAAGAAATGGAGGATGTTTCCAATAGCAGTGATAGCAGAGAGCACAACGGTCTTGTCGAAAACTTCAAGGTACAGATTATTTGAGTTGACAAAGTTAGTTCAGTTCTGATTTTCAGAATCAACCAGAAAATACATCACGATCAGCTGCAAATAACGATCGAGGTGTTAAGAAGAAGTTAGTGATCAAAAACTTTAAAGGTTAGTGTTAATCTTTAAAATCCCAACTCCCAATTTCTGTTTCAGGAAACGCCGCAAAAAACTCATCAGGGTCAGAGAACTCGATAAACGACGATATTTCAAGTAAGAAATTAAAAAAAACAGCAGCCGTATATTTTCCTAAATTTCAGATGCAGAAAGTGCCGTTGGCCGAGATTGGACAGTACTTTCTGATAATGTGTACGCTATTCTTGAAGACAGAAAAACTGTGTCCACAATGGAAACACTCTTCAGTGTAGGTTCTCTACAGTCTTCGAAGAATTTCAAGTTTTTTTTAGAAAGTTAGAGCGATATGCGACAGAAATAAAGCAAAGGAGCTTTATGATCGTCTCATTGTAATTGTGAACAGTTATGCAGCACAATTGAAGGAATCACTCAGTTCGGTCGAACAAATTCCCCTCCTGATAGACAACTGTGAACAGTATTTGGCAAAGTTTGGAAGTATCTGGGAATCATATCCTGTCAAGATTGTAAGTTTCATCAAAGAAAAAAATGTTAATGTACTGAAGATTCCAGAATCTAATCAGAAATATTTTCCTGTATCTCGATCGAATCGGTTTGGCAGTGACCGATCAAGAAATTATCCCTTTATGGGACTGTTTCATGAAAATCTTCAGGAAAACATTCTTCCCAGAGATTTCCAAAGAATTTAAATCAGTCAAGTTATTCAGTGCACTTTACATGACGATGCAAAAAATGATGGATAAACATCCTATCGATAGTCCCTTGAAACAATTGATAGAAATGCTACAAACGGTTCATGTTGGAGAAGAATTTGGAGCTTTCCTTTTGACTCAACTTCGTGAACATTACGACCGAGAAAGAATTGAGAAAGTGCCGGTTATGACGGTAACAATTTTCAAATCCAACTGAAGTTTCAAATATTTTGTTTTTCAGTGCAACGAGTACATGACATACGCCGAAGACCAAATCAATCAATATACACAATTGGTTAAGAAGAATTTCGATGAGCCCATAGCGTTAAGAGAGGTACAATCAACGATAATGAACTGTTTGATACAACAGGCGATCCCGGAAATTCTGATGCATGACTTGGACTCTCTTCTCAGTTCAAACAATAACATTGATATTAGCAGAATGTTCAATTTATGTCGACAATGTGTTGGAGGAGAGGATGAAGTTCGATTACAGTTTTCAAAGTACATGAGGACTCGAGGAGAACAGATTATTGCAACTTGCCCAGATAGTGATCTGGTTTCTGAGCTTCTTACATTCAAAAAGAAAATTGATCTCATCAGTAAGAGATGTTCTCACTTTTGTAAACTCATCATTGTGTTTCAGTGAATGGAAGTTTTCACGCTGCCAGTGATCCGACTAAGATGCGACAATGTGTTTCTGATGCCTTTGAAACTTTTGTGAACAAAAATGTGGATCGAGCTGCAGAATTAATTTGTAATTAACATCATTATAAACTGAGTTCAATGGTTCTATATTTGCAGCTAGACACTTCCATACATTACTGCACAGTGGGAACAAACATGTCACAGATGAACGTTCTCTGGATCAAATGGTAGACGACGCGATCGTTTTGTTCCGTTATCTTCGAGGCAAAGACGTCTTTGAAGCATATTATAAAAGAGGTCTTTCCAAGAGACTTTTCCTTGAAAGAAGTGCTTCAGTTGATGCGGAAAAGATGGTGCTGTGCAAGTTGAAGACTGGTATGGATTTACCTTAAATTTTTCTTTGATTATGAGTATTTCAGAATGTGGTGCTGGGTTCACATACAAACTGGAAGGAATGTTCAAAGATATGGATGCTTCAGAAACACTCGGTGGGCTGTTTGTGAAGTATCTTGCCCATGAGAACAAACCGAAAGTCAATTTCAATGCTAGAGTTATAACACCAGAATACTGGCCGACGTATGATGCGTATGAAATCAACATACCGAAAGAAATGAGAGATACGCTAACCGATTATCAAGATTTTTACCGCCTCCAGCATGGAAATCGTAATGTCAGATGGCATCATGGACTTGCGGCAGCTGTTGTTTCTGCTGAGTTCCGAGAAGATTCATGTAAGGAATTGGTGGCGACGATGTATCAAACAGTCATTCTTCTCCTATTCAACAAATGTGAAACCTGGACTGTTGCTGAAATGGTTGACTGTACCAAAATTCCAGAAGTCGAAATTATTAAAAACCTTGTCGCTTTGATCGGAGGGCGTGATAGGCCTAAAATCTTGAAAATGATCGGTGAAGTCTCTGCCAAAGTAGGTTAACGACAGAGTGCTCGAAAAAAAATATTTTTTTCAGAAAGAACTATTAGAATCCGTGAAAACTGGAAAGTTTGTAGTAAACTCTGGATTCACAGACAAACGCTGCCGAATTCGTATCACTCAAGTGAACATTAAGACGCCAGTGGAAGAAAAGACAGATGTTGAACAGGAGGTCAATCAGGATCGTCAATGCAATATTGATGCAGCTGTTGTCCGAATCATGAAGGCTCGCAAAGAACTGCCCCATGCGACACTTCTGAATGAAGTTTTACAACAACTCAAGTAATTTCATATTTTCTAAAACTTCTCCGTAATTAAAAGTTTTCAGATTCCCTGTGAGAGCAGCAGATATCAAGAAACGTATCGAAGGACTCATTGAGCGTGATTACTTATCTAGAGACCCTGAAGATGCAACGATGTATAGATACGTTGCTTAATTGCCTATGTTTTTGTACTTTTGCCCCGTTCGAATTTTTATCATTGTCACCGGTTTTTTCCATCTCTTTTTCTATCAACTCAGAATTTTATTATGTTGGTTTCTGTTGAACAAATGTGTTTTTTTTTTTCATTTTACAGTTCGGTTCTCACAGACTCGAGTGTATCATATCTGATTTTTGTTTTCTCCTTGAGAATGCAATTGATGAATAAGTCCTCCATTGATGTTGTTCTACTTTTCCTTATTGTATCGGTTGACAGAAGCCGAATTCATTTAATACTTTTTCACTTTTCCCTGATCGAATTTGTTCAAACATTGCCTTCAGCAACATTAAGCATGGTAAGAACTTGCTCGAACTGCGGTAGCGCCGAGATCGACGAGGATGCAGCTAGAGGAGATGCTACTTGCACAGCATGTGGAACAGTTCTTGAAGAATCTATTGTGGTCACCGAGAATCAGTTTCAAGAAAGAGCTGGTGGTTCAGGACATACTTTAGTTGGTACGGGACTATCATTCTAATTTTTGGTTCTCATTCCTGTTGTTTCAGGACAATTCGTATCGGCAGAACGTGCTGCTGCCAATAATTTCAATGGAATGGGCTCACAAGAATCGAGAGAAATGACGTATGCTAAAGGAAGAAAAGTCATAGATGAACTTGGAAGTCAGCTACGTATAAATGCTCATTGCATGAATACCGCTTTCAATTTTTTCAAAATGTGTGTCATGCGAAACTTGACACGTGGACGAAATCGAGCTTCCGTTGTTGCTGTTTGCTTATACATTACTTGCCGTCTCGAAAATACAGCTCACCTTCTTCTGGATTTCAGTGATATAACCCAGGTTAGAAGAATAGTGAATTTTAACTGAGTTCCGGATCGATATTTTTCAGATAAACGTATTCGATTTGGGAAGAAACCTGAATTTCATCTCACGTTCACTGCGCATCAATCTTCCTGCCACTGATCCTTGCCTCTATATTATTAGATTCGCATGTGTTCTAGATTTTGGAGATAAGCAGAAAGAAGTTGTCACTCTTGCAACAAGACTTGTTCAAAGAATGAAACGTGATTGGATGTCTACAGGAAGAAGGCCAACAGGAATATGTGGAGCTGCTCTTCTTATCGCTGCCAGATCTATGAATTTCAATAGAACTATCAACGATATTGTTCGTGTTGTCCATATCAGTGAAAGTGTGATCCGAAAGAGATTGGATGAATTCAGTCAAACTCCATCTGGAAGCCTAACAATAGACGAATTCTCCACAGTGGACTTGGAACATAGCGAAGATCCACCAGCATACCGAGAAGCGAGGCGACGTGCACGTGAAGAGCAACTGAGAAAGGAAGCTGAGCAAGCAGAATCAATGAGAGATGAACTAGGAGAAATGGAAGCTCATGTGGAAGCTGCACTTGACAAAAAAAGAAAGGAAAAGTTCTCGAAAAGTCCATATGCAAAACTGATTAGTGAAGGTTTAGGTAAGTATAAAAAATGAACTAATGATATTCACTAAAACAGTCACGGAGAATTCAGGACTTGAAAAAGGTGCTGACGAAATGGTGCGTAATGAAATTCTGAATACGGTTTTCGATGCAGTTGACGATGAGCCATGGTGAGACTTTATTAGAATTATCAACTCTTTTTTTTCTATATTTTCAGCTCTTCGAGTTCGCTTGAGAAGTATGACAAGTATCGTCCATCATTGGAATCACTCGGAATCAAACAAGCTGAACCCTCAGAAGTACTGCCAAAAATATCAAGTGTTCCAGTCGATGATGTCGACGTGGAAATCTCAGACTCCGAAATCGATTCATACATTTTGACGGAGAGCGAAGTTGCCATAAAAACGGATTATTGGATGAAGGCTAATGGAGAGGTGATGAAAGCCATTGAAGAGAGAAAGAGGGAACGAGAAGAGAATGGAGGAGACGTGAAGAGAAAGCGAAAATCTACACGAAAAACTGATACAGTATGCACTTCAGCCGCCAGTGCAGTTGAAAAAGTGATTGCGGAGAAAAAGCTATCAAACAAGGTCAATTACGAAATGCTGAAAGATTTGGAGACGATGGGGGTGAAGCGTCGGGCAAAAGAGGAAAACGCAAACAGTGTGACACCCTTAACCATGAAAGTGGAAACATTGGATGTGACTCCGGAAAGTTTAACAAAAAGCGAAAGAATCACGAGAGTCAAAAACCTTCAAAAATCAGCAAAAGCGAATTCGACGCTCGATAGGCTTCGTTCTGCCTTCGATCTGAAAGAAGAAGATGTGGATTCATCTCCAACGAAAACACCACCAGCGCCCAAAAAAGAAGAGAAAGAATCATCGATTTCTCGAAACTCTGAAGTGGGCACAAGCAGTGGAACGAATCCTGTTACTACTGCTGCTAAATCGAGATATACCAAAATGAAACCAATTATCGGAGCAAAGAAACTTGCATCGGTAAGTTTCAGAAATCATCTTGCAGCTTTAAAATAAATTTTTTAAGCTTGCCGATGTCAAGAATAAACCCAAACCTGCAGAGCTTCCTGTTCAAAGTTCAGTTGTCTCTCCTGTTGAACCAATCTCGGAACCAACCGATAGTAAAACTAAAGCTGAATCCGGAACGAAGGGTAACCGAGAAGGCGACTCCAATATTGAAGAGGTTGTTGAACACCACTGCAAGTTATGAATTAAATTGTTCAATTCAGACACCATCTGAACCATCAACATCCACTCCAGTGCCCGAAGAGGCCAAACCAGCAGTAAATGTCAAGTCGAGATACACAAAGGCCAAGCCCATCATAAAATCAGCGAAGCCAAAGGTTTGTATTGCATTCCAAATGTTTATATTGAAGGATATTTTAAGATAAGTACTTCTGCTGTAACAGACAAAGACACTGCAGAACCATCCGCCAAAAAAGCCAAAAACTGAAACTCTTCCTATTGTATCATGATATACTAGATATTCTTTTGCATCAATTTCCTATTAGAATTCGAATAATTCCATCTAGTTTACTTTCTTCCTAGTTGTTTCTTTTTTCAAACTCACAAAAATAAATACAGGTTCATTTTCTATTCTATTTAACACAAAACGTTCTCATTTTGATTTCTCCTATTATTGTTTTTGTTGTTTTGCACCTGGTGATGTTTTGATTCAGAAAATGTTACTGAAAAATTTCATTTCATCCTCAGGTGTCGTTGTTATCTCTATCCTGCTTTCTGCTTCGCTTGGAATTAAAGAAAAATCTTTTTTAAAAATATTTTCCTTAGTTTATCAAAAGAAACAAACAACAACGAATCTAGCTACTGAAACAAAAAAGGTATATCAGATGTACTTGTTCGCCAATGCGAGAACTTTCGAAAACTGTACGTTTCCACGGTTCGCCATGAGTTTTGTTGGGATTGGAGCAGTGATTCTGTTTCCAAGCGGGTTTCCTTCTTCATCGAGCAAGACAATCATATTTTGATCAGTCACTGGAACTCCATGCTTTCGATAATGAACGTGAGTATTCGCTCCGACAACATACGCTTTGCGCATTTGACCGCGAATGGCTACGAGGATCTGAAAGATCAGCATTGGATAAGATCTCACAAGGAAACCATGTTTAAAGAAACTCTGAAAATGTTCTCTAAATTGGCTCATATATAGATTCAAACACTGGCTTTCGATTGCGCTAGGTGGCTACCTGCGCAAACTTCTAGAACTCGAGATATCTTGCTCCAAAGTTTGGTGCATTTTTCACCATATCCGCCCTTCGAACGACTGTCTCTTTCCTCCCCATTTTTCAACGCCTTGAGAGTAAATGAAAAAATGTGGAGCATGGCCGAGTGGATAGAGTGCGGGATGGTAATCTGGTGATGGAGGGTTCGATTCCACTTTTTGTCATTTTTCTTTTTATGATTTTTTACAACCTGTAATTAGTTTTTTACGAGTTTTTAATACATTTCATCATCATTTTTGGCGTCGTAGGACCTCAAAGAAAGTTTTTTGACATTTTGAGAAACTTTGAATTTTTCGAAATTTGGAAAGTTTCTCCATGCCAATGGTGGACGAAAATTTCGAGAAATTTTTCTGTAATAAAAATTCGTTGAAAACCTGTTGTTTGGATAAGATTGGGTACTGGGGAAGACGGTATGATGTTTGAGCTGCAAATACAGTTTTCTTCGTATGCCTAGAGGCATTTCAACGAAGATAATGGAGCCAAACTTTCTGTCCTGTGGACTTTTCTCGAAGTTGTCAGCTACCAATTATCACGTGGTCCACTCCAATAAGCAATCCTATCCAAGCGATAAGTTTTGTACATGATTTTCAACCGAAAAAATTTTCTCGAAATTTTCGTCCACCATTGGCATGGAGAAACTTTCCAAATTTCGAAAAATTCAAAGTTTCTCAAAATGTCAAAAAACTTTCTTTGAGGTCCTAGGACGCCAAAAATGATGATGAAATGTATTAAAAACTTGTAAAAAACTAATTACAGGTTGTAAAAAATCATAAAAAGAAAAATGACAAAAAGTGGAATCGAACCCTCCATAACCAGATTACCATCCCGCACTCTATCCACTCGGCCATGCACCACATTTTTTCATTTACTCTCAAGGCGTTGAAAAATGGGGAGGAAAGAGACAGTCGTTCGAAGGGCGGATATGGTGAAAAATGCACCAAACTTTGGAGCAAGATATCTCGAGTTCTAGAAGTTTGCGCAGGTAGCCACCTAGCGCAATCGAAAGCCAGTGTTTGAATCTATATATGAGCCAATTTAAAGAAAATTCTCAGAGTTTCTGTAAACATGGTTTCCTTGTCAATACCCAATCTCACCTTGTCTCCGAGTTCGGCATGTGGCATATGTTTGGCTCGTCTCCCTTGTTTGTAGACGTGAATACAGTATGGCAACTTTCCAGTCGTATCAGCTTCTTTTCCAAGGGAAGAGTTGTCTACTACGTTCAGGCGAGTTCTACGATGGATTCCCATGCTTGGAGCTCTGGTTCGATGCTTGGACAGCTCGTATCTGTATTTTTTTTAAATCTAGCTGATTTTTTATTGTTTTCTTGACGCTTCGGAAAATCAACTTTATTACGATAACAACTAAACAAGTACTATTTAATCGCGTTTCAAACATAGAATGCTCCATTCCACACTTTACTGGACCGAACTTCTTCAGGAGCGTTGACCATTTCATATGCGCAGTGTCGACATCCATTCCCGCAACATTTTCCTTTTTTTAAATGATGGGAAATCGTGAATACAGTGTACCCAGTTTTCGGGTCAAGATATGTGAGCTTTCGATCATTGATAGCTTTTAAGTGAGCCATATGAATCGTTCTTTCTTCACTTGTCAGCCCGTCGTAATTCACCCAAGGAACTTTGGCTTTGTTGACAGCAGCTTCGAATAATGTGTAGTTTGCAATCATTTCGCCTTTCTTGTGCTCAACAAGCTCATAACCGGGACCTTCAGACTTTGGTTTGTAATACACTGGGGCTGCATTGGATTTGGAAAGCCTTATTCCATTGTTGGTCACAATAATATCGTGATTCTCGGATTCGGTAGACTCCAACGATAATTTTTCATCAGGATTTGTGGAGAAACATCGACTGCAAAGAGAACTGTTACAACCAATGTCTCAGTTTTGTTTAGTGAAAGAAAACAGCTGCTTTTTAACTACAGACTTAGTTGTAACAATTCCCTAGCAGTTAAAAAAGTCATAACTACAGTTTCCTCAGCGTCAAGATTTAGTTTTTTCACTTACTCAGGTTGTGGATACCATCTGCCAGAAGCACTGCATCTAGAAGCCACGGTTGCGTTGAAAACGTTCGATAGCAATCGTGACAACATTCCGCTACTGCTTGGTAGGTTAGCCATACCTGCAATATCAAATTATACATGATTTACAAAAGAGTCACGGCTGAAAACTGACGAACAGATCTGAAAACTGCGAAAACTTCGACGGAGAATGTACTGAATTTGACGCGCAACTGCGTATGTTGCCGCGTCCGTGTTTGCACAGCAGGCATTTTGAATTACGACAGTCGGCGTCGCAGCTTTTGACACAGCGAAAATAATTTTCTCCAATTCGAGTCACCATAAACTCATTATTTTTAGTCGAGCCAATAGAAAACTATTTTCAGTGAGCCTCATCCAGAACATGCGCAATTATGTACGCGCCGAATAGACAACTTAACGGAAACTCAGACGTTCATCGACGACGCGACCAGGTGAGTACTTTCTTCAAACCGCTCAATAGTTGCATTTCGTCAGTGTCCTCACCCATCTCTTTACAAGATCGTTCTTGAGTGAGCAGTTTTCTATAACTTTAGATGTTTTTTCTATATTTATCACAGAGCCCTTTGGTTATTTCAAGATTTCAGCAGTTCTCCTTCTGGTGAAAAGTCTTCGTGAAAGCCATCACTAAAATTAAATAAGCACCCAGCACCTTCCTTCGTCTTCAAAAATTTCTTCAAAACACATTGTGCTCGGCACCTTTCGTGGTTTATGTGCCACCCACGAATTCCCTTTTTGAAGACGACTCTTTCTCGTCGTCTCGTCTGCGTCTCATTATACTCTTTCCTCTTGAATTTTGCCCGCAAAAAGATGTTGTCAAAAACCTGTAAAATAGTGAAGTAAATATATATTTTAAAAAAGAGAGACGTAGACAAATTGAAAGAAGTTAGGCAACTTGGGTTTCGCAAACTCAAAAGAAAAGTTTTGATCCAAAAACATGTAATTTTATTGATGCACTATGACAGATTCCATTTATTCTGAAGGCGTGCGCCTTTTCTGATGAAAACACAAACCTTTCCAAGTGATTTGATAAGGCTTCCCATCGTAGAACTTGGCCTCTTTCTGAGTAGTTCTTCAATTATCCGTTTCTTAAAAGTAAAGAAAGAAATTCGCACAGCAGCTTGCTTTTGATTTTTCTATTACCCATTTTTCAAAAAATTGTTATTTAAAGTTAAATTTACAAATTATCTGACAAAAATCAAAAAATCATCACAAACCATGGTTTTCTCTATTTAAAAAACATGGTTTGTTCACAAAGCCTTTTAGAACACTGTTTATTTTCCAACAGATGCATTTCTTTTTTTCTCGTACAATCTGATCCCCCATTTGAATTTCCAAAATTATAATCCTAATTCGACAAAATTTGAAAGATTTTGGTTGTCTACCTGCCCATCAGTTCCTGAAACTGTTCTTCTCTTCTCATTTTCGCGCCCGATCCTCCTCTCTTGCTTCCTTATCAAAGGGGCAGCTGTCCGTCGCATTTTCTCAATGCTAACTTTCACTACAAAAATGACATATGTGTTGTCTTCATAACCTCATTCACTTCAGAAACAAGACAACCTGGCACTTCGAGTCATGACTTCTGTCGCGCAGAACATTTTCTACGTACTTGTTGGGCTGTTCAATGTGTTCATTCTGTACTTCCGCAAAACGACTAGAGCGGTAAGTTGATTGTTTTTTTATAGTTTGTATCATAATGAATTTTCAGTACCGCAAATATCAAGTTGTCAAATATCACAGCAACATTCCTATGTCTCCGCTCACTACACATCGATTATGTAAGAGTTATAATAGTGGTGTTTTATAAACAATAAAACAATTTCAGTGACGGTGAAGCGAAAAATCCTGGTACTGGATCTCGATGAAACACTTATTCACTCACATCACGACGGTGTGCTCCGACAGACGGTAAAACCAGGAACTCCATCAGATTTCACGATACGGGTCGGTAGTCAAATTTTTAAAATAATCCCAACATTCGTCTAATGTAATTTTAGGTTATAATCGATCGTCATCCAGTCAAATTCTCAGTTCACGAACGTCCCCATGTTGACTACTTCCTTTCAATCGTCAGTCAATGGTAAACTTATTTTAGTCTTGCAGGAAGATAAATCTAACGTTTTAGGTACGAGTTGGTAGTTTTCACTGCTAGTATGGAAGTGTACGGGTCTTCCGTGGCAGACAAATTGGACCGTGGACGAGGAATACTCAAAAGACGGTGACTTGTACTTCTCGCAGTCTATTTTTTATAATAATCTTGCAGTTACTTCCGGCAACACTGCACAATGGAAGTCGGAGGTTACACAAAAGATCTCTCAGCGATTCACCCAGATCTCTCGAGCATTTGCATTCTAGACAATTCACCGGGTGCTTATCGGAAGTTTCCACGTTAGTCTATATACGAACTACCACGAATAACCTGATTCGAATTTCAGACAATGCAATTCCTATTCCATCGTGGTTCTCCGATCCAAATGACACATGTCTTCTGAATCTTTTACCATTCCTTGACGCGTTGCGGTTCACATCAGACGTGAGAAGTGTGCTCTCACGGAATATGCAAGTGCTACCAGAAAATCAAAACGTGCAGTACTACTGAATAGGAAACGAAAAATACACCGTAGTATTCGTCTCATATCTCAATTTGCTCCCATCCCTGTCCAAAATCTTCCCCGTCCCTTCAACATCATCTAATTTTTCCACCCTGATTTCTAAAGTCCTAGGGCGTACACAAATCTATCTAAAAGTACTGTAACGGGTTTTACATCTTCTCCGTCTCTTTTTCCCATGAAAATGTGTTCTTTGATTCACTGTTAAGTATTGAATTGATACTGAAGTGTTCGTTTAGGCTAGTAGTTTGTACCCGTTCCCATCTTTAAATCACCTCTAGAACCGTCATTTCTAGATTCGTTATTGTTTCTCTGACATACTACCTGCACGTCTCCTCTTCCGTTTTCAATTGTTATATCCGCAGTTTTAAATATTTATAGATTCTTAATTAAATTGAAAATTGACAAGTACTACAAGGTAACTGTACTTTCACTCTCTCTCTCCCACCTTTTTTCATTTGACCACGATCATACTTTTTATATGCATATATAAATAATTTATTGATAGATTATCGTCGTCGTCTGTGACCACATCTCCTCCCCACAACTAGAGTAAAAGAAACGAAGAAAAACAAAACATGGATAGGTTTATTTAGAGGACATCATGAGCAATCAGTATTCCACATCGACCAGAATGTCTCGCTTGTGGGTTCCTGCGAATCGCAACATACGGCATCTGGAATAATGATCATGAGATACAATAGAAAAATAATATGAGCAAACTCACTTCTCCGGATAGAAGATGCACCAAGACTCTACGGACGGTGCGAGAGCGCGAGATTCGCGGTTGACGATGAGAGTTGGGAACGATGAAGATGTTGAGAAGCAGAGGATAAGGAGCAAGATGAAAGAACGGAATGCGTTCATTGTTGGAGAACTCTGGAAGAATTGAAATATTTTGAAGGATCTTCTCAAAAATGATCATTCCGTTTTACG
Organism: Caenorhabditis zanzibari; assembly: GCA_963966625.1. Classification (NCBI taxonomy): domain Eukaryota; kingdom Metazoa; phylum Nematoda; class Chromadorea; order Rhabditida; family Rhabditidae; genus Caenorhabditis; species Caenorhabditis zanzibari. The sequence goes on from OZ016469.1 coordinate 8,548,052, forward strand.
ATCACTAAGATGGACAATAGTTTTGGATTAAAGTTTTAAGACCGCCCTTGTTGGCAATCTCGGATTAGGAGTCGGAATCTTTTCATAGATCTTTGGAGAAAGCAAAAACAGGAAGATTTTAAATGGAAAAAATAAAGTAAAAGATCTGTGATCTAGTTCTGACCTAGAACCAAAAAACAATGACGGGATAGAAAACAAAAAAGCTATTATCAGAGGGGAAGATCCCCTAAACGCACGGAGTCGCAAAAGGGTACATCCGTAAATCTACCCCGAAAATTTCGTGGTGAGATATTCGCTGCGTAGCGACTCAATTACGTGCTTTAATTGTGAGTATCGCGAAGGTCTCAACACGAAATTTTCGGGGTAGATTAACGGATGTACCCTTTTGCAACCCCGTGTAAACGGGGAAATTGAGAAGAAATCACTATTTTGAAATGAATAATTTTGAGGCGACTGAACATTCTGAAACAAGGAATTAGATTTCCGAGGAGGAAGTATGAAGAAAAGTGAAGAATCTGGCCTGAAAACAAGTGCAACAAGAGAAAAATCGACAGAAACCGTGGGAATCTGAATTTTGGTTTTTTGAATCGTTTGACTACGGTAACTAGAAGAAGGAAGCTTGAACTTTTTGTTTCTAGTGAGTCCAAAATCAGTACAGCTGAAATGAGAATAGCAATGGTCATTTCCTGACCATATGCTCCAGATTTTTCTTTTTTCTAAACAATGCAAAATGTATAGTGGCGAGGCATATAAACTAGATCCGAGAACGCAGTTGTACTGGATTTTTAATAAAGATCTAAGAATCTTATGAATGATTTAAAGTACATTGAAAAAAGGTGACTTGAATTTAGAATTAGAGAAAAAACTTACTCCTGAAAATGTACTTCATCTGAAGTCAACTACTACTACTATTTTCTTGAAAACCATTAGGTTCCAGGAATAGACAACAAACAGGATGAGGTGTTTCTTGCTTTTCTAATTTTTTTTTGGTTTAGTTGCATATGAGCATTGCTTTCTATTCTAATCTGATCAAACACGATTAACCTCTCGACGTTCGTTTTCTTTGAAAGACATCAGAATCCAGGGAAAATAACTATAAGGAAACTAAAGGAATTCAATCAAAGTTATGATCAGAAAATCAGCGAAGGAGAAATCATAGAAAATCAGGATGCAGAACGAGACATATTTGTGATGAAGGTCATGTGAGTTAGGGTTACGGTACTTGAAAGAAATGTAAACTTGTGGCGAATGAGAACATCGATTATTTTCGATATAAATTTAGAATGCCACCCAGAAAATCGAGAAGTCAAAGATATGTGAATGTTTAGGAGCATCTTGTGAGGCTTCAAAACTTCCAAAACGTTATTTCATTCAAAAGTTTTAGAGCTTCCTAGATACGTAAGTTCGGTATGCCCGTCAAATCAGTCTAATTCCAGAAAGTTCTCTCTAAATATAGTGAGAGCATAGTGAATGAAACAAGGATGACACAACCTCTTCGGGTTATAAGAAAATGGAGACGAGAACAATGAAAGTAGACAGAATGATCTCATCTTCAGAATCCACTTCGACTCTTCAATATTGTCTCTGTTATCCGACTAAAAGGGTGTAGTCGTCAACAATGCAAATACCTTACTATTACGGAATCCAATCAAGAAAAAACGACGGGGTATTCAGATTGAGTGGAGCTGATTTTATTTCATTTCTCTCTCTGGATTGGAAACAGACACGAGGTAGTCTGTAGACACCAGAATAACGAAAATTGATGAAGGCAATAAATTGGAAGGAGGCGTAAAATGAACACCGACAAATAGATATCTTTCAGATTCTCAGATTCTGTCGACTGATCGAAAAGAAGGCGTAGATGACGTGAATGGAAAAGTGGGCGGAGCTAGAAATTGAAATTGGAAGAAAAAAGGAAGAAGGCGGAAAAAAGATGGACCTAATGGGAAACGGGTGGGTGAGACCATAAAAACTGCAAGAATTCGTACTATTTGAATTGGTTTTGAGGGGGTGCTAATGAGTTGAAATGGTGTCAAATGGTGTCGGTTTGATTTCTTGCTCTCGAGAGTTTGCAGAGATTACAGTAATCTTTTCGAAAAAGTTGTGGGAAAACAATTATGGGTACCTTTCCCACCATTTAGTGCAAATGAAAAAGAAATGCAGATTATGAAATTGATCAAGATTCAAGCTTCGGTCTTTGCAAGAATCTATGGAAGTTTCCCATGACCTTTGCGGGTTTGAACAATCCGGTTTTCTGATGCAAGAACACGAGCTAATTTTTTTTGAAAGCTTCATTTCGTTGCGTTGAAATTCCAACTAGGCCTGATTTATGAGCGAATGGTGAAACGAAATCAAAAGGTGGCCAAGATATTGACACCGGATTTAGATACAAAAGTTATTAAAACCTGAAAGATTTAATAATATTCCTTCAAATGTTAGAAACTCGAAACCCCATCTGTAGATGCAAGAAGATTTGATAGAATGAGCTGAAAACTCTCGAGGCTAGCTGATTTCAAATGATATTATACACTAATTTCCAGCAATATTTATTCTCAAGAAACTGATAGAACAAACTTAACAAAAAATTGCTGAAAACTGAAGAATCCGTGTCCTTATCAACTCTAGAAAGTTCTCACCGCTCGGCATCTCGTGCAATATGTGACATGCGTGAGAACCAAATGACTAGTTGAAGACGTCAAGCATCACCTTCAGAATCTGGGAAAAGTTTTTAGAAGTTTCAACAGACTTATTCATCCGTATCACAAAGCCTCCCATCATAATGATTTGAGCTTCATGACCCCACATTCAGGAAATTGAAAGTGAAATTGATGATGTGGAGGGAGCAAAATGAGATTGAGTAGACACTATAGAGTGACATTTGCATAAGAGCGAAGAGATATTTTGGAAATCTATCCAAATCAAAAAGGAAATATGAGTCGTTTGATGACAGGGGGCACACCCTATATCTACAAAATGACGTTGAGATTCATTACGAAAGATTCTGGGATTCATTCTGGAATCTTCTACTATGATTGGTTTCAATTCCGAGGAAGACGCTTTAAAAGAAACAACAATGAATTCAAGAAAAAGATAAAGGAATGTTCATCATACTGTTTTTATATTGTAGAAGTTATGAATTGCTCATCACTTACTGACGACAATAACATTACTGTTGGGAATTGTCTGCTCAGAAACTCTTCACAAAGGAAGGAACGTCGTTATAGCGTCATCAAAAGTTTCAGAGTTGAACTAGGAAGGAAATGGTGAGCGGCGTTGCCAGGAGTCTAGGTTTATGCCGCTTCCGGAGATTATTTGAAACAGGAAAAGTAAAGTTCGTTTCCCGAAACCTTTGGAAAGACAAAAAGATTTCTAACTCACATTCCTAGATCTCATATACAGAAAAAAGTAAAATATATTGGAGTTTCGTAAAGTTTAACTTGAAATGATAAGGATCTCAGGAGTTAGTATCCAGAGGCTTTTTTTCATTTAGCTGGACATCCGTTCCATATGCAGATTTGCCTAATTTATTTTGAATAAGACTCATAAAACGGCTGAAGTTGAAATGAAGTACTAATTTTGGATTTCAACTCTAGCAGAAGAGGTGAGAAAGCAGTTTTATTCCAGATTCAAAACCACGAATCCATCCATAAACAACACCTTTCAACTCAACTCACTTTCCTTTTGTTTTTTCCTTGTTTTTATTTTGAATGGAGAATGAAAAAAATAAGGGTCATTTCAAATTCTCATTTTGGAAATTCGCACGAATTCGCAGTAATCCACAGTGCTTCGTGCCACTTTGTGAATGTTTCCAAAAACAATTAGTGCTTCAATTAATAATAAAATAGTCTTAGATCGACTCTTCTGGATATGAATTTTTGAACCTGGACAATTTAGATGTGCTTCAAAAAAGGGAGAAGATTCAGATGTGTGAATTTGATGTTTTTTCACAAAATTAGATATCTTTCAAACATCTCCATCACTGAAACACCTCCTAGATTCTTTTCAACTTTCCTTGGATTTTTTCCCACAATTCGATGACGTCCGACGAAGTGACCACAAAACATTATGATTTTTTTTCGCTTCATTCATATTTATTTGCTCCGAAGGAAACATGGAAAGTACTGGGGGAAGAGGGAAGAGACTGGGGAAAACGTGGTTACCTGTAGAGAAACCATCAAGAATTAAATACATTATGAAACATAATTAGGTTAAGAAATGAAATGAGATGGTAGATGTACGAAGAAAAACCAAAAATAGGGTTTTTCTTTCGGAAGAGACTTCTGGATATAGAGAGAGAGAATGACTAGATTTTTGTTAGTTGAGACAGGGTAATGAGATTAAAAGAAAATATGTGTGAACAGAGGGATATGTCCCGTGTAAACATACGAACGGGACAACTAAAAGGTTGAATGAACTCATCTAAATATCTCTCTAAGAATGTACATTATGTCGAAAAATGACATAAGACTTGATACATAGAAGACTGTGGGAAGAAGGGAAAAAAGTGAATGTGTGGAAAGTGAACGATTCGGATGAGGTGTTGAGCAATGAAGAGGTCAGCAGAAGTCGGTCACGTTGAATACGTTGATGTCACGATTCATACCGCAGCATCTGAAAAATGAAAAGAACTATATGGGTGGCTCATTTTGATCTTTCATTGCGATTTAGTGTGGGAAAGGGAACCAAAACAAATTAAGACACTAAGCTTGGATAATCGATACTAGAAGATCCTTGGTTAGACGAACGATGACGTCCGAATAACCATCTGTTTGTACTTTTTCAAAGCATCGAAGGACTACAAAATATTTTCGAGAATATGACTCAACTTCAGTAAGGTCATATCCGGCAAAATTTTCAAAACAAAAAAAAAACTTACACATTTTTAACTTGGAATGTCGAGTTGTAAGTGGTTTCGGTGAAAAGACGAATATAACACGGTTCTGTGAATTTTGCACTGAGAAGCTTCACAACTCCTTGATAGGATCCGAGACATCCACCGACAATGGCACCACAAATTATGAGACCATTGATAACGAGTACTGTTTTATCACTCCGTTTTATCACTCTGGAAACATTTCTCGTTTAGATGAAATGATTTCGAATGAACTCACTCTGTTAATGTTGGAATCTTTCCTTTCCTCCATTCATCCTCAGTCGCTGCTTCAGAATATAAATAGAAGAGGGAGGGAAGGACAGCACATCCCATTGGAATCGTGGAGGCACCTGAAAATGATATTCCTTATTGATACAAACCCATCGAATTCTGAAATACTCACCGACAAGATTCATAACTGGTTGGAAATCTGGAACAGTGAGAGCCACGAAGAGAACAAGGAAAAGTACGATTGTTCTTGTGATAACTCTTCCGATTCCAAAGGCATGAGAGATTTTTGCATAATGTTCAACTTCTTGGTTCAGCGGATTGATCACAATAACGAGAGTCATTATGCAATGGAATGCAATCATGAGATTCGCCAATAGCTGAAAATTCGAATATTCAGATTTTGAGAAAATTTGGAAATTAAAACCTGAAGGGATGGGCTCTGGATACTGTAAATGACAGATTCAGCCATCGAATCTCCGTAAACGACGAATGCAAAAATACAAAGCGGCAGATACAGTACAACGACTCCGAAGAATCCAGCGATGATGGATTTGGTGAAGTCTCTTGGATTCTTCATGTCATGCTGAATGGTTGGGAACACGTAGTGTCCAGAGAAGGCGAACAAGAAGATTCCAAATGAAAGAATAGTCGAAGTTTTGGTGGTTTGTGGGTAAGCAACAGCAGCGAAGCATGCAGAAGAATCCAAAGCAATTCCAGTGTGAATTGATACAACTGCGATGACTGTAGTCAACATGGCAAATACGATAACAACCCTGTAACATTGATTATAAAAATAGAAGAATAGAAGTGTGTAGTTTCTTACCAAAATTCTCCTGGACTCGCAAGCAATGTGAATGGCCAAATAAGAAATGCAAGAGCAGTGATAACCTGGAATCTCGATTTTAAAAAGTTCCACATTTTTTAAACTTACAATGCAATTCGAAACACTTTCAATATGGAGAACATGACTCATAAAGAAATGAATGATATTTGAAGATAGCAGAAGGTAAACCACGGACACTCCAAATTGAGTTACATTTCCAAGAACTGATGTAAACCGTCTGAAATAGGTAATTTGAAATCTAAACGCTTCGAAATTACACCTACTGCATATTAGTTCCCATAGTTCTCTTCGCCATTTCTGGGAAAGGTTTCCGACAAACTCCGATATGTGGATTCCTTTCCATAATCTTGTTCCATACTTTTCCAAGAAGATATCCAGTGTATTCGAAACTAACTGCTACCGTAAGCATTATAATAATACCCATTGGGAGTCCGGATAGTTTAAACGCGACGGGCATGGCTACAACGCCTCCTCCGACCATATCGGCTATGATGAATATCGCCGCGATTACCCATCCGATTTTGTGTTTTCCCGGTTGTGGGGCTGAAATATAAGCATATAAGGTTGTTCTATTGTTCAAAGGGAACTTCTTTTTTTTGGAACTTTTTGTATCAACACTTACCAACTTGTGTCGTCGACATACACATCTCGGAATAGCAGTTGTTAATGTATGGATCGGCCGAGAGATGCCCGCTAGAAAGCAGACTCTTGCTTTGTTCCGCGTTCATTATGATAACTCCTGTAATTGGGGAAAAATGGACAGGTCAGGGTTATTTGAAGGAATTCTATCGAGCGGGAAAATTGAAAATCAGCAATAAATATGTACAAGAAGCAGTCGATTTAAAGACGTGTGAACTGGGTGGGTAGTTAGATGTATTGCTCAAAGTATTTGTAAAGAGAAAAGCCGATAGTCAAATAAATTCATGAAAATAATGCAGAGAGTTTATGTTTTTTTTGGGTAACAAGAAAAGCAGAAGCAACAAAAAAATAAGAAAAGAAAGGAATTTTGGAGAAAAGGACAGAAAAGGTCTAATCTATTGTTCAATTCATCCTCTTCTTGCACATTTTGATGTCTGATTTCTTAACGATGATCATCTGCTCTTTCCCTCTGTTTCCGACCTCACCAAACGCATTCTGTTTCAAAAACAAGCACAAAAAAAAACTAGTGGGACGTCATTCAGAAAGAATTCCGAGTGTTCATATCTCTCTCTTCTTTTCCTCTCATTTCTGTCGACGATTCATATGTGTTTTCTCTCATTTTTTTTTCTCATTCGGTGGGTCCCAAGGGATGTTGAACGACAGTTGTGAACCACCACCATCGCCATCAGCTCACGAGGTTTTCTGGGTCTCTGTCTTCTAGGATTTTAGATGATTTCTTCTTCTTCTATTTGACATGTGCTACTTTTTGAGGGTTGTTAATTGATGAGCATGTACCTAGTTGTTTTCTTCCTCACAACACACACGTACACTTGACAAATTGAAAGAGAATCGAGGAGGAAATCCGGAAAATATTGGAGCGAAAAACTCAGAAGAATCAGTTACGGTATAAGAAAGTTTTCATGTGAGGTGAATTGGGATTCGAGATGAAATTTCAGTATTTGCAGATGACGGCATCTGTGTTTTGATATATGATGTTGAAGAAGCAAGCTTCATATTTTCATCCTAAAGATCCTATTTTTGTTTATCAGCTCTTCCCATCTTCCAATTATAGATCATGCTCACAAAACCATATGCAGACGTCAATTAGAAACTTCGGTGAAAAAGAAGGGATGTCAAAACATTGCATCAAACTATGAACTCACATTTTCTCTTTTTGAAGAAGAAAAAAGGGGAATATCAGGAGAATAAGAAGACACAAGTGTCTACCCGAAACTGCTCAAACGACGAGACTAATGCACGGGGATTTGTAACCGAAATAGGAAAGAGACAGAGAGAGGTCCTTCCCCTTTTTTACTCGTCACAACCGGAAGATGAGATGACACGAATACTTTTGCGTGTTCTTTTTTCAAGATTTTATTTGATAAGTGATAAAGGGATACGAAAAGGGAGGAGTACATGATATGTTTGCCGCGGGTGCACTCCGCGTTCTGCCGCCAGGTTGGTATCAAGTGTTTTATTGAGAACATGGACCTGTCTGGTTTTCATTAATTGGCAAAAAAAAAAGAAAGAGACAACCGGAGATTACGACGTAAAAGGGAGCATAGAACAAAAAAGGGCAAAAAGAGCAAGAGATGAGAAGGAACCGGTGTGTCTGTGTCTAAAGTTCAATGCACACTGGGGAATTAAAAAATGAAATCCTACATTTTAACACATTCTTTGAGAGCACTCGTACCATGGTGTTCTCGTATAGAACTGAAATGTATCCGATATTTCTTTTGGGATTATTTAGGCTTATAAACCAGATTTTTGTGCCATCAAAGCCTATTTTAAGTGATCATCGGAAATCCGATTCGATGCGATGTTCCATACGCTAAAAGTCAGATTCTGAATACTAAAAATTATAATTATTAATCTCTAGAAGTTGTAATCCTCGAACGTTGGCGGAACAATGAACATATTTTGATATGAAAGAATGGAACAAAAAAGGGTTGCATAAGTATTTCCATCAAAAGTTAGTAGGATTTATTCATTGCACCAAGAAATTTTGACTAATCCCAATTGTTTTAGCTTCTATTCATTTTTCCTATATTTTTATTCAATTGTAGGATTTCATCAGGAAACATGAAGTATCATAATTTTCAGCAAATGTAACTCGGAAGACAATTTTTCAATTCAACCCGTCTTCAAGAGACTCTTTCCGTGATATCAGGAGACTGCGATTTTCAGAGAAATCTCTTGAAAACAGAATATTTGAGATGTTAAAAACAAGAATGGCCACACAAAAGTTTCCCTTTTTTTTCAGTTCCTTCTCGTCGATTACTAAGCCCGACCGCCTCTTCTTCACCTCCTCGTGATGCGTCCCAAAAAAAAAACGGAGAGCTCTGCACACGGCGTTGCTTTGAGAGCATAGCGATGAAAAGGGGCCCCCAAGAATGACGTGGTTTTTTCTTACTAGTAGAAGACGAAAAATCGTTGACGTCACTGGGTCAAGAAGGAACAACGTGGCAACCGGGAGTTCAGTCTAATAATCGGTCGACAGAGAGGTCCTTTTTCTCTATTTTTTGTTCTTCTAGGGAGAAAAAGAAGATAGAGAAACAAGCGCTCCAGACATATCCTATTTCAAATGGGACGTCTTTGAGGTGAAAAGTGCAAAAAACGGAGAAGGTTGGAAAAAAGGGAAAGAATCACACATCAAGTAAAACTAAATGAGTTAAACGAGCCAGATGGAGTTGTCTTTGAAAAAACAATAAAAGAAGTCAGAAAATGGAACGGAGTGGGTGGAAATAGAGAAAAAGCTGACAAAAAAGAAGAAGAAGATGAAGTGGGGGAGTAGAAAAAAGAAAATGAAAAGGAGATGTCGAATGGAAAAGAAGCATCAGGGGGAAAAAAGGAGGGAAAAAGTTGACGGAAACACGGAATTACAAATTAGGCGACGAGCCAACGTGGATATGTTTGTGAACTTCTTTCCCCTTTTTCTGAGAATTCGTTGGGAATAGGGATGGTGTCATTTCATCGGAAATCGGTATGCACTTTTGAAGATCAGTTAACTTCGAAACAAGTATTAATTATGCATTCTCATGCGAGTGCACTTTGCACAAATTCAACCATTTCATAACTCAGTTTTGTTGCCTTTCTAGACACGGAAAACACAAACTTTTCGAAGAGTTAGAAGACAGAATCAAAGAACAAACGGATCTTTGATAGAATATTCTGGAAGACTTTTGCTTTGGCTCTTGAATATGACTTAAAGGTTAATATATTCATACTTTAGTTTAGGATCGATGCTCTTCAAGTTTCAAAAAGTTTAGAAGAGGGTTTCAACAAACCTTGAGAGGACAGCTGATAAATCTAGACATACTGAGAATAGAAACTAAGCTCAATGAAATGAAGTTTTTTTTCCGAAATCCAAAGTTTGGTTGAGTATTTGGATGTGCACCAGAAAACAGAAGATATAAAGAAAGAGATGTAAAAAAGTACGACGAAAAAAAAGAAAATGAAAAAAGGAGTTGACAAGGATGGGGTCTCTTTTGGCTCAATTCACTTATTTCAAAGCTTGAAAGCCCTCGGGCACATAAGTTCAAGGCTTCGATTTCATAACGCTTCTTCTTCTTCTCTTTGAATTCTTTTTTGAAATCTATTCTTGAAAAATAATGCACACATGACCCTCTTGTCAATAAAGAAGTCAGTCAGATGAATCGAATCCAAGATTCCGTTTTTCGCTGTCTCCCCGGGCAACCGCATTTGCTTCGAGGAGTTGGGAGAAAACAAGAAAAGAGCATTGAGTCGTAATACGTATTTAAATAGATGGGATACGAATACTAAATGCGGCTGCATTCGAATTAGTCGCAGATTTGCAGACAAGAAAAAACGGCGAAGAAAAAAACGAAGAAAAGGAAGAAGAACTAAGGGAGAGCAAGTAGAGGATAGAAAAGGATCTGAAGGCGGTCTCACTCCGGGATAAATTGGCACAATCTTGTGTGTTTTTTGTTAGAGCTACATGTCTTACCTCTACTCTCGGTTGGCTGGAAATATGATACTTGTCACAGTTTTACATCATCCACGTTGTCGTCTCATACCTCTACTTCCCTTCTTATTTCTTTTTTTTCTTTTTCTCTTCTGCTCGCGTAGTCACAACAACAACAAAGCAGCACAAAAAATAGATCACACGGGTAGGTTGGAAGAGGACGAGACGACGGAAAAAAACCAGATGAGAGAAGGAGAAGTAAGAGGAAAATGAGAAGAAGCAGAAGCAGAATAAAAAGAAGAAGAAGAAGAAGCTATCGAAATGGGTTTGGGGAGAAGAAGAGGGAGCAGCGAGGAAAAAAAGAAGCTTGGCGACTGGGAGCAAGAGCAGCTGCGTGAGCAGGAAGGAGCATGGAAGGCGATGAGAGGAGACAAAAACGAAGAGATCGGATTCAGACGACGAGTTGAAATGAGGGAAGAAGAAAAAAGAAAACGATGAAGAAGAAGAAGCCGTTAACGGCGAGGGTGCGCAGAAATGTGATATCCGATACATGATTGTAGGAGTTTGTCCGGGTCCGCGCCCACCAAAAAATATGTCTGATGAAATTGGAATTCGGTAAACAAAATATGGGTGATGTTATGCTCACTCATGGTTATTTCAAATAAAGGTGACCATATTTCATTTCGAGAAACAAGAATAGTCAGAACTCTCCCAGGGGGATAATCTTCTGGAGGGGCGGTCTTCGTGTTCAAAATGAGCACAGACCATTCATATAAAAAATACAAATAAGAAGAATACGGATATCAATGATCGTGGTGATCATTAAAAGTTGGAAAATAACTCCAGGTTTTAGATCATTGCTCTCTTATTCTGATTTCTTTCTGATCTAGAAATATTTCGGAATATTTCTGATTCTTCTGGATCACTTCTAAAAATGGAAGCACCACAGAAGAATTACAAAAGATAAAGATCGTATCTTGATTCTGAAAAGACATTTTGAAAGATATCTCAAAAAGATTTCGAGACTATTTTACATATGCATGCTGTTTACAAATTCATGATGGTCATCGTAGACGACGGGCCGACGTCTTCTTCTTTTTCTTCTTGCTCCTCCGTCAACAAACGCTCAAACATTTCTAGAATATCTGTGGAGGAGATACGAAGGACTTGAATCCAATATATAATTAGGGAGCCTGGCGGAAGACACGCCCACTTTTCCCTTTCTTGGCTCTCTTCGGAGGACAATTTAGACGGAGAAAGATAGAATGAATGGGATTGGAATACGGCAGATGTCTTTTTGTTCCAGCAGACCGTTTCAAACGATCTTCAGAAAGAAGGGTGTCAAAGGAATCCAAGTTTATGAGAAGACTACGATATGAGCTACTCAAAAGAAGAATTGAGAGAGACGTTGACATTCAGACATGGACTCAGACATAAATAACTACAGATGCACATATTTATATTATTTCTTTGGAAATTAGAATAATGAGACTGGAAGTGAAAAAAAAAGAGAGAAAAGAAGCAGATGTCATTAAATTGTGGCGGGGGTGGCAATAAGAGCGAAAAGAAGACGTCGTCGGGTTTTTATGAAGTGGTCCATGAAAGCGAAATGAGAAAACGAGTGCGCGGGACGCGTCGTTGCGGCACCCGCAAATTGCGTTGCTCGATTAAGCTTTTCGGACACAAAACTTTTTTTTTGGGGGCGAGTCCTTTGGCACTAGGTCTTTATTTATTGGGTTGATGTCATGGGGGTTAAATGGGTAAACGAAAGAAAATAAGAGAAGTTGGTGGATTATCGTTGCATACGAGAAGAAGAGGATCGAATTGATGAAGATTCACTGGGACATGAGTCGTTGGTATGGGATTTCTTTTTTGATATCTGGAGACAGGATTCTGAAATTTTCAAAAATTGAAAGGCTTCTTCTCCGGAATCAACCTTTCGATGGAGAAGGCTAATGGTTTCTCTTTTTTCTGTTGTGGTTTCCGCCACGTGGAACTATCATTCTCTTGATTTTCCGTGGCACGGAAGCTTCTCGGCTGGACACTTCCCGTTCGACGATATCTGTAAAACTTTTGATTTTTGGTTGTTTGCTTCTATTTTGAGAAACTTTTGTTGTATGAAGGAAATGTGCAATTATGATTTTGAAATTTTGAAAACGGAAGTTGTAATTGGCTGAAGGGAACTTGGGCATGTGATTGCGTGGGTACAGAGTAACAAATGATCGTCATAAGTGAACTAGAATATAGCTTTGCAGAATCGAAAATGTGAAACTTGGAGTACAGAGCTATAAATGGGTTGAAGTTTATCTATTTTTGGGAAGTTAGAGCGTTTGCAACATTTAGACTGACCATGATGAAAGTGCGAAAGTTTTTGAGAAAAGCTTTGAATCGGGAACTACAGCTATTGATTTGTGTGGCATCAAAAGCGCGATTCTCGAGTCTTATGCAAAGTTTCACCGCGCCTTATTGCTAACATGACGGAAATTGGAACAGTGATCTGTCTGTTTCTCCTTGAGATCAAAGCTCACACTTCAATTTTCAGCCATGTTCGCAATAGAGCGCGGTGAAACTTTGAGTATATCGCTAATATGATATTCCGTATTTCCAGAAGACTCTATTAAAAAGGATCCCTACAAGGTACCGTAGTCGTGCTATTATGGATTTTGTTCTCCTGCTCGGGTGTCGCCGGTAACTTTAGGTCGGAAATCCGTCGGATTCCGGACAAGACGGCTACTAAAGCCGACCAAGGTCCGACCAACTTCAAATTTGAACGGGTCGGAAGTTGCAACTTTGACCAAAAGCTGACAAACGTGTGCCTTAAGCCGACGAACTGTCAACGTCTGACCTAAAGCTCAACTTCCGACTAAACATTTAAGCTCGACACCTGAGTGGTTATCACAAAACCATAACTGTGAAATCCTTTCACAGCACTCCCATTTTCTCGTCTATTCTCCTCTATAAACCTTTTCCTGTCCCATCAGCTTCTCCTCTTCGAAAAGTTCAAACTCCTTGTGAAGAGCAACTCTTACTATTGACTTTCCAACCTCCATGCTTACTCAATCCCAGTCTCACACTATTTCATAAAACTATTGACAAATGACCCTCTAATTTGCATATCAACGAGTTTCAATACCTCTTCCTCCACCCTTAATGACCCATCAAACTTCTGAACTTTTCCTACAGTACTATCACTCACCTTGACATTATCTTGCTCACACAACTGTGAGTGACACCAATGAGGCGAGCAATGTGACTGACTCGACATCCTTCTTCATAGAGACGAACGATCTTTTTTCGATCTTCCAGACAAAGTGGTCTTCCAGGATTATAGGATCTTCCGACTGCTTTGACTTTTTCACCGCCTGAATTCATAGAGGAAGAGGGATTCATAGAATATGAATATGAGAGTTTTGATTATTTGGTCACTGCTTTTTTGGATCAAAAGAGGGAGAGGAAATAGAGCCGGAAGAGTGGGAAATACCTTCATTAATTTCCGGAGACGTTGAAAGGTTGGCAGATGAGAGTGAATAGAATGCTGAGAGAAGTGAGTATGGAATGAGTGGTGGTTGTGGAAGATTCTGAAAATGGATAGAAAAAGAAAAGGTTTTGGGGTGATAAATGGTACGTTATTCGGTGGAGATCCAGTCGATCCATCAGTGGATATGGACACCGGAAATTGAGTATGCTGATGGATTTGGGGCAGCATCTGGAAACAAAGATATGATACATGAAAGAAACAAAAAGTGACTGAAAAGGGCTATAAAAGAGAAAAAGAAAAAGGGACCGCCTGATAACATCATTCTAGAACGGAGAGAACGTCTTCTTCTATGTTCCACATTCTTCGTCATTTCTGTCAGTGATAATATGATGCCCAGTTGGAACTAAAAGGATTGCAACTTTTTTTCGGAATTCTGAAAATTCAGGAAGTATGCTGTTTTCTATCTGGAAAGGAAGTCCTGCTTTTTGAAGTTCTCTTTTTCCAAATAACCAAGAACCGAGAATCAGAGAAAGAACAGGTGAAAAGTTTTCTAATGCATTTCCAAAATTGACTTTTTTCAGAAATGATTTGGAATCATTACTCTCGGCCTAATAGTCGGTTTTGAAACCTGAACACCGATTTTTGAAATCCAAAAGTCTAATTTCAATGTCTAGCCAAAATGCAAATCACATGGTTTGACTAGATTGAGTACGTAACGGTGGGAGGGTTACCGTACACAGAAAAAGTACACAGAAGAAGAGGAGAAGGAGGCGTTGTGTTTGGAATTTGGGTTCTTCCTGGAATGACACGGAAGCAGGAATAATGTAACAATGATGATGTCGTCAACTATAAGCATCAGGGGAGGCATCAGGTAATAGCCTCCAGTTTATGCCACACATTCAGAATCTCTGCGTCTCTTCTTCTCCCGCACTGTTTCTCTCAGGAAGACCGCGCTGATAGCGTACGCTTTTTTCCATTTTGTTCACTTTTGTTAGATTGTATGTGTATCTATATATATTATAAGCTTTTACTAGAACATCTCATTATGATAGCGGTGGTGACCAACGGGGAGGAAGGGGAAATTGCGGAAGAGAGATCCAGACATGTTGCCGACTGGTCAGATGGTGAGAAGAAGAAACAAACCTAATTCCAGATGTTTCAGAAGAAAAGAAAGGAAAAGGGAACAGTGATGGAACGATCAGCTTTTTGTAGACGGGGAGAAGACTTTCACAGTTATTTTAGTTAGTGAACGGAACAGTTGATTCAGTGGATCAACTGAATCAAAAAATAGGGAATATTCATGGTAAGCTCTCGAAAGTCAGACATCGAAAAAAAACTCTAGGCAATAGTTACTAGAAAAAAACCATAAAAAGGTCCATTATTTTTTGGGCAAGTCGGTGTAACCTGATAATTGCTTTGATGTAGAGGCGGAGCAGACATATTAACTGAAATATCTGGGCGATAAAGTTGGGATAGAGCTCGCTGAATTCTCGAAATTCAACTGATCACGAATCAGAATTGAAACTAGGCGGCCCTCCGTAATTAAGAAAAGTTGGGATATTTTTCATTGACGTTGGATGGAAAACTTGAGATGAAGTTGATGCAGGTAGAAATATTGATAAACATTGAAAAAATGAACTGGGCTTGACAATAAGAAAACTTGAACAACTACAGTGCGTAACATAAGTACAAGGCCACCCCTAAATCAGCTTCTAATTTGACAGGAAATCACTTTTTGAGAAAACTAACGTTATGATCGAGTTCAGCATCTAAAATTACCCCAGGGTGCAAGTTTTGATGACCTTTTTTCAAAAAGTGACTGAATGACGTGGCAAAGTTTGAAAACAGCAGTGGGCTAGAAAGCAATTACTGTACGGTACTGTCAAAAACTAGAAAGCTCAAGGATACCATGCTGAATTGGAAGATATCATATCTCTCAGATGAAACAAAATTCGAAGTAAAAAGAAGCGCATACAGTACCCATTTTCGAATTTTCCAAAAGTGGGCGGAGTTCCCGAGTGTGAAATGGAGAGGGAGAACCCCCGAGTGTCAATAAAATGCAAATGAAAAAAAAGGCTCCGGGCAGGTGTCCCGTGGTTGTCCACCCAGGTGGAGATGGTGGGAAAATGTGGGAGGAGAAGTGGAGAGTAGGACCAGGTTTTGAAACTATCGATGAGAACTGACCACCCATAAGAATGCCTTCGAGTGCACTGGAAACATAAAAAACGGAATGGGCGACGAGAAAAAAGTATGGGAATGTGCCCTGAGGTCATCTAAAAAAGAAACATGTTCGAATAAGAAAGGATAGAAGGGAACGAAAAGTACTAGGAGCTTCTTTGTGAAAAAGGAAAAAAAAGGCGTCCCGATTTATAAGAAAGACGAAGAAGAAGCTCTTTCGAGTTGTTGCTAAGATGCGTTCTGCAACACAAATTTTTTGACATTTTCAAGGAAAGACAAGGAGAAGATATATGGATGGAAGAAGCTGGAAGAGAGGGGGAAGAAACAGTTTGAGAAGAGAAGAATTGTCGCTTGTATAATAAATAAGTCAAAATAATGGGATATGAGGCGACATGGAAAAGTAAAAAAATGATATGAACTGCAGAAGAAGAGGTGATATGGAAACATGAGACGGAGAACTGGATGGACACAAAAAATATTTAATTGGTTTGACTTGGGCAACATTTGGTGGTACAAAAAAAACGATAATGTGGAGGAAATATGTTCGTCCATAATGATAAAATATTGCTGCAGTAAGATGAGGAATGTGGATTCAGACGTCATCATTCTCATGTGATTCTGAGGTAAGCATATGGTGGACTCGAGAAAAGAAAACCGCTTACTTCATTTATATTACCTCCATTATTGACAGCTACACATCAAATTCATAGTGAGCTTATTTCCAGATTTTCCAATCAAGACTACGGTATTTCCTAAAACTGATCAGTTGACGTTCTCAAAGAGACCCTGACATGTTTAGAAAACAACCGAAATTATACCCATTTATGTTTATTTATCTGCATAGATCGAAATGTTTTCTACATTTTCACAAAATACCAAACTCCGTAAGCTGCTATTAGTTTTTGCTCCATCGACGTTTTTTTCGTTTTTCAGCTATCCAAAATCGAACATTGGTTTTTTGATACCTTATCAAAAAGTCATTGAATGCTTTGATAAATGGGAAATTCGTTGAGACAATAAAGCCAAAACTTATCAGAAAGTGGAAAAAGCCGTAAATCAAATGATGAGATGGAACCGATATGAGGATGACACAGTTCATAAAATGAAAAAAAATGAAGAAATGGATATATTGAAGATGATTTGAAAGAGAGACAATGAAAAGATGTAGAGAGGGATTCGTTGGCAACAGTATCATTTTTTACTTGGCGGGTTATTAATGATGGTACTTGATGATGGAAAGAAGAAATTGATAAAACAGAGATATCAAATAGGAATAGTTTTGAAAAATAATTAAAATCTAGAAAAAAGAAAGAAAGATCATCTGTGGCATTGAAATGTAATCTGACAAGGAAGGTCCTGGACTACTTCAGTTGAACTTTTTCTGAAACTTTTTTTTGAAGCTTCGCTTCTAGAGCTCTAAAAAGACCGAATCTGCAATAAAATTCGGTACAATGTTCACATATCTCAAGATATGAGCCCTCGAAGTTGCAGCTATCAGAAAGCTGTGAGGGCTCGGTACAAATCCCAATTTAAGATCAAGATGAACTCGAATGAGTTATTCGCCATTCTCTGCAAATTTTTATTCCTGCAAATTTTTGCTCCTCAAAAAGATGGGCCTGTGTTCAACTCATATCTGAAATCTGTGTACCCCTAGGAAGGGTAAAAGTGATCTGATCGTAACAGTGAAACATGAAATGTGATATAGATAGTAACAGGAGAGAGAGAGAGAATTGAAACCGTTCGTCAGAAAGAAGCAAAAGTACATTATATTCGGATGGCATAATCATGAATCCAGGGAGGTCTTCTGCCTTCCGCCTCCCAGGGCGTGCCATTCCATCCGACCGTACCCTTAAACTTGTTCGTCCGTTCGTTTTCATTCCCTCTTCTTCCGCTTCCCCTCCATTTTTTTGTTTCGATTCTCCTCATCCTCTGCTAACATCATCTTTATTATGTATATTATGTAATTCAGAGTCAGTTATACATAGTGTATTATCACCTACAGCCATTCATCGGCTTTTATTGAATCTGTGATGTATGTATACGTTTTTAGATAGCTATCGAAGCGGACGATGATGCGGAAAAAGTGTGCGGAAGGAGATGGGAAGAAGTCGGAAAGATATAAGAAGACGTCGTTCTGGAAGACTATTCACCTGTGATTATGTAACTGTGGTGACAGAAAAGAAAACAACTTTTATTACACTTTCTACGAAAAACGGAAAGCTGATTCCATGAAGACAACGTCATCAGAGGGGACTTATTTGATCGCTAGACAGTCATTAGTGTTCCAATAAACCTCATAATTATTGGATATTTGAGTGAACAGAAGAAATTCTGAAAATTTGGTGTTCGCTTACATAGACAGTCTAGACAATGAGCCGTCAAAATGATATGCTGCAAAGGGGATAGTTTTGAAGTCAGAAACAATGAAGTGGGGTTTTACAGAATCTATGGAAATGGACCAATTGGAAGTGGCTCTGAATGAGGGATCTTCATGAGGATTGACTTTATCAAATACACTTGATTATTGTTTTAAGCGGTAGATATGAGTTTACCTAATTTCATTTGAAGATGGGCTGTCCCACTTTTCAGCTCACACTATTAACAATCGAGATTAACGTGTGCATGTCCGTTCCATTTCTTCACTGGGCTGCCAGTGGACAGATTTTTACAAAAACTATCTCAACTGGCTGTTCTGTTTTTAAATAATTCAAACTTCGAAATTTTTGACGTTTTTCAGAACCTACATATGGAAATGGATCAACTGGAAGTGACCAGATTTTAACTAGAAACTATCCTAATCGACTGGAAGTTTGTCTGAAACGATGCCCGCAAATTTCTGTTTCCTAAATATAACTTGAATTTTTTGCATTGTTTCCAGATGCACCTGCTCATGTACTGTATTATTTCTCACATGTAATGTACCCCAATGGTCCCCGTGGTTTTTTCTGAAAGTGGGCTCATTAAAACAGGCACGAAAAGTTATTCAAGAACACGAAGCCGTCAAGTACAGTATTTATTGGCTCTGGTAATTTAATATTCCTTTCTTCCTGAATTTTCCGTCGAAATTGGAGTGAAAAACCACACAAAGAACACGTGCAACATGATGAAGCTGATAATAATTATGCCTTTGTTTTATCGTTTTTTTTTCGCTTTTCGCGGAACGATAAAGACGAGTAAAGAACAGTTTCGATATATTTAAACTCTGGAAACAAACATCTATACAACCCACTATTCGGGAACATATATTTTTGAACTGTTGCAAAAATAGGTTTCAGTTTTTTTCTGTACTGGTTTTAAAACCTCATTAATTGAGGTCTCTGAGAATCCCAATTTTCAGAACAAAACATTCCATTCAAACTCTTTAGGTTTCAACATCGGTCTCATTTTCTTTTCTTTTCTTTTCATTTTGACACCACTGTTGTTACATATTGAGTCTCTGAAAAATCAGATTTTCAGTGAGTAATTTCCGGAAGTTTCTCTGTCTCGAAAAATTCTAGGACTTCACTTCAACCAGACGATTATTTTACGGAAATGACGTCAACTGCATAGTTTCTGAATACATTCTAAATTTCATGATTGAACAAATATTTAAAATTAATTCCAATCACCCACATACATACATAATTGATTTCTTTGCTTATGAAGGGAGCCGTAAAATTGTTTTTTTCTTCTTCGCTTATTTCTTTCTTTTTTCGCTCTACTCACGTTTCATTTTCTTTCCCACATTCTACTTTCAATGAGTAACCAAGAAAGGAGAAGTTGGAAAAAAAGAGAAAATCGACTCTTGAAAACTGGAGTACTTTCTCCTCTCTCCTCAAAGCTGTCTGTTTCAGAGATCATTTTTGAGACTTTTGCCTAAAAAGGACGAATATTGAATCATATCATTTTCATTCTTTTGCACTCATCAAACCAATGAACAAAGAATGGTTCATGTCAAACACGTGAGCCGATTACTTATCAGAGAAAAAGAAAAGCTGCTCTCAAAGAAAATGAGTGTAACATTAGATGTCTCCAGAAGCCACATCCCACTTTGTTTTTTCTTGTTTTCACACCTAAAAAGTATGAAAAAGTCATCTGATAGACCGTAGACACTGCATTAATACACGCTAGAGACAGTAGAAATGATAAAATAATGTTCCAATTTGTGTCTTTTTCAACCACCCCTACCCTCGAGCAAAGAACATTTCGAGCGCGTGTTTCAATAGTCGTCTTCCGTGTCTCCGTCTCTTTCAACCATCTGATCATTTCTCGTTTTCGGGGGCTTTCTCTGCATCTCATCATCATCTCCATGTACGTGTTTGCACGATGATTCGGTTCTCGTATACCTTGTAAAGGTATAACAGGTGTGGAGAGAGACTATCGTGTGAATATTGCCATTCAGGATTCTTGATAATTTCTTACCTTTTTGCTTTGTTGAATAAATGAAGAACCTAGAATTGTCTATCTGAAAGTTAAATCTGAAAAAAACGCGTTGCCCTCAAGATCGTTTACCTTCGTTTCGACCTGAAATGTACTTACGTTGATCTTATCTTGATCAACTTCGGAGATATCCTAATGTTCGGAGAGGAATAGAAGACAGAAAATAGGAAAATCTAGAGTTCTTGAATAGGTAAAACTTATGAGAAGTCGTTTTTGAGTACTGTATGTATTGTTTTTCAGATGAAATATTCAGTGGTTTCAAATTTTCATGAAGAGTAGTGTAGGAAACTCAAAACCAGGCATTCTGACACTCTTTGTATATTTTAGGAAATGTTACTGTATTTTGTCAAACCACGTTTTAAATTTTCAATAGTTTTTGAGTTTTTTTCGGAAATCCTTTAACCCAACGTTCCACTAATTCAACAATCGTATTCTTCCATCAGTTGCTTGCCTAACTTTCTCCTGCTGGTTTTTTCCGATTTTTGCTTTGTTATGATTTCAAATTATTCAGAAATGTTGTTTTTGTTAATTTTTTGTGCTTTATAAATCTATCTTTTTGAGATTCCAATTTCAGAAATCGGAGAATTTTCTAGTTAGACACTTTTTTATGAAATCCAAATGTAACCCGAATTTCTCATTTGTAGGTTGTAGCTTTCCGAATGGAAAATTAGGAATCAAAATTATCATGATTTCTCATTTCCCTTCTTCGGTCTATCCCTTTTCTCATCGAGACATTGTGTAGTTTGTATGTTTGTTTGTGTTTCCCTTTACAACCTCTCTTTTTTATTTCAACATTTTCCATTTTTTCCTCCCGTGACACTTCTCGAATGAATGTTTTGTTTTACAGGTGTCCTCATCTCCATTCCAAAGTCACAAATCATGGGCCCCAGATCAAGTAAGTCATTTCCCGAATTGTTCATTGCTTCCTCTCCCCCCGTATCTTTTCGGGTGTTGATTTCCCATTCTATATCGTTTTCTTCTTTAAAACATCTCGACCAGACTATACTCAGAGATTTGATAATCTTTTGAACCAAAAAACTGTATTTTAGATTCTAGAATTCATCAGGTAACATTTTGATCCCTGATAATCTGTTCAATGATCCCCATTTTGAACACTTTATTTTCTTTCGTTTGACTCTTCACACCTCTTTTCTTTTTCTTCCGCGCAGCTCTTGTTTCGTTGCTCAAAGGAGCCCCACCCAGCTTCATCTTCTTTTTTTTCTTCTCACGTCTTCTGTCTATTCTTTAAAAGTACAATTGTTTGCTTCTTTTGCCACATGACTTTCCATAGAAACCCAATCCCGAATGGTCATTTCTATTCTTTTTTTGTTCTTGCCACCTACATCCTCTCCCCTTTTTTTCTTCTTTATCTCGATGATGTCATGTTCATCTTCTTTTTTTCTGTTCCAATTAGCGATTTGATACCCGTAGACTGTGTTCTATTTTTTTCTGGGAGAACATTTTTCATCTCTGTTTCTTTTTCGTTTTGTCTCGTTTGTTCCCCGGCTCGGTGGCAAAACACCAAATTACTTTCGTGTTTTTCTGGTCTCCTACAGATCATTGGAATAAAATATTTTGTCTGTCTGTGCCCATGCGTCATCACGAATTCTCTCTTCGTTTTTTGGAGAGGAGCACAACAATAAAAATGAGTAGTAATTAAAAAGTTTCTGGGAGAGTTTCTAGGAGAATTAGAGGTCTCATTTGGAGAAGAACCTTCAAAAGCTGATGCTATTATTTCAAAAAATGAGTTTGATCTTTTTTCAATTATCCCTCTTGCAGAAAATTTTCTATTTTTTGAAATAGCACGAACTGCAACACCACAATTTTAAGATATTGAATCCTCATTGAAGAAATTCTGATTTCAACGTTCCCCAGGTGCATCCTACATCCATCACTGTAATGTCTCCTCTTTCTCACTTCCATCCTTAACACATCAGACCCAAAAAACTAGGGATTGTTCGATGTTCCCTTTTTGTTTATTTCTCTTTTTCATATCTGAAAAACTCCCCCGCTTTTCCTCGGGAAATCATCTAATGAATGAATGAAACGCAAACAATCGGAACAAAGTTTGAAGAAAAGAAAGCGACGGATAGTTGACTGTAGTTTATGCTGCTCACAGACAGATCACAGATTCTTTAAAAGTGCGAGAACAGTTTTTTTTTATTATTTTCTCTCTCTTCCGATATCAGAAAAAGATTGAGAAACCGACTCTTGTCGAGGAGTAAAAAACGAAAGATCGTGCAAAACGAAAGATCGTGCATCTTTCTTGCCCCGAATACCGTAGATCAGTGTTTCGTTTGTTCGTAGTTTGAATTGCACAAGAAAATGTTGGCTCGTGGAATGTGGACTTGATGTACAGAGTCAAAATGATGAACAAAAAACTATGTGAAATGAAAGTAAATGGAAAAAAATGCAGATGTAATATGATTCTTTTAGGACTTTTAAAGATTCCCTCTTCTTTCATTTTTCTGTTTTCCTACTTTTTTCCAACTGAACTTTTGGTCAGAGGAAGTCTAGATAATCTCATCATTAATTCATTTAGTTTTTCTCCATTTTCTTTCAGCCCTCACAAAATTGTGTTTTGATACACTCTCATTTTCTTTGGAAAGCTCCTCTGGTTTTGAGGAATTAGGAAAAAACTACAGGTCACAAAAATTTCTGACCTGTTCTATTTGCACAATGATAACCATTGGAATCTTTTGCACCAGACCCTCTTTAATCCATACATTTTTGGACTCAAAAAAGATGATAAAGCTGAAATTAGCTTCTTCGAATGACGTCTTCACATCCTGATCCATTTTCGTTTTTATCTCATTAAATGATCAATGCTCTCCTTGCAAAAACAAAACTATTTTCAATCAACTTATGACCAAAGCAGGCTTCGATCTTCTTCAATTCTGATCACAATGTTGTTTCGAAGGAGTCCCCCCACCTACCTGATAATATACGATGTGTCCCTACTACGTGATTTTTTGAACATTTTCGGAAACCCCCTTCTCTCCTCCCAACGTTTTCCTGCTGACCAATTCACACTTCATTCTATTTGATGATTAGCTACACACAATCATAGAATATTCTGGAAATTTAGCAGAGAACTGAGATCAGATTGCACTTAATACAGACACGTGTCTTAGTTCTGATTATTAAAACAGGTGTGCTGAAGACGTCGTCGCGACAGATCAAAAAAAGGAGAGACGATTAAAGATCGAATTCTCTCTTCCATTTTTCTTCTGATCGACACACAGGTCGTTGAGATCAAATGAGATATTTTGGCTTTTCGATGAACACCATTTTCGCTTGAAATTAAAATGGATGAGATTCAAAAGAGATCTTTGTTTATTATTTGTGTCACTTGGTGGCTATTCCAAAAACAAACCGAAAAAGGAAGTCTAGACTGAATAGAAGGGAAAAAAGGGATTCCCCCGATGACGTTTGCTTCGATTTGTCGAATGATGGGATAGAAAACGTTGTAAAACGGGAATTTTCGTTTTTATCGTTGTGTTTGTAAGAAATGGAGATGTCAAGCTGAAGAAGAATGTCACGTGGAACTCAAAATGTACTCTGGTTCAGCGTCATTGTTTCTTGTACAAGATGGGGACAAGGTCATCAGTATAAATACCAGAGACTTGAACTGGAAATGTTCGTTCGAAGTCTCTACATACTGAGGATTCTTTATTTCTGCCTGAACTTCATAACGGTATGAACTTTTGAACCGAATCTCTTGCAACAGTAAGGAACTGCAAACCTAATTTATTAGTTATGAATCCAGAAACTGGGTCAACTTGAACTAGAACCTTAAGACGAAATCAAGAGTTTCGTAAAGCGTGATCGAATCTTTTGAACTTCAATTTCAATCCTCTTTCAGTGGCTCCATTCGGAGAATCTTCTTTGTAAACCTCCTCTCCCAATTGATCGTTCTTTAGTTCGTGATTTACGGTATCATGCAACAATATCTTTATTTTTCTGATACGAGGACTTCCCTCCTCGAGTTAGTTTTTGATCCCCTTTTACCATCAAATCACTCAAATCACCACCTTTCTTTCACGCATCACTTTTTTGCCTGATTTCTCTGCAAAAAGTACTCATTCAGATAGAGATATAATTGGATGTTCTTTCGGTTTCTCTCTCCGAATCTTTTTAACCATTCTCTGAGTGAATATCATACCGTTTCCAACTTCATATCTTCCACCATGTGACAACATCGTGCCTCCGCCTCCAGAATAATGTGCGTTCTTCGATCGAAGCACTGTATAAGAGATGCCTAGGGATTGGATCAACGAATTGCTTCTCCTCCATTTTCGTTCATTCGGATTACTTTTTTTGGATGTACACCAAAATTTTGAATAGTTTTTGTGGACTTTTTATTGATGCAGCTGCAAATAATGTCCTTTTTTGAAAAGTGCACACAGTATGCTACTGGTTTTTGTGCGTTATATTGGGCTTTTCCCTACAAAGTTTAGAAATAAAATTTCCCATGATTTTCTGAAATCCACTCTTTGTGTCAAAATTTTAAAAAATGATCTTGGCGTTTTAGAGAAGAACAAAGAGCCCAGAATGATTCCTTGATCTTTTGATTTAAGCCACAATGTCAACTTTAGGACGAACGAACGGTTTGACAGAAATGAAAAACGTTGACGCACATAGTTCGAATTCTCATATCTGCACTTTGAAACCAGTGTGTTCAGTCAGAGCTATAAGTCAGCTGATTTGAGATGGATTGTCTGAGCTCCGTATTTGGAGAACCACAACATTCAGCGCATCTTATGATAGACTCCTGGATAGGTAGTTCTGTTCTCAGAATCCCCCATTTTCTTCTCTGAAATATTTTACCACATGACCGATTAATTATTTCTGGACTGTCGAACTAGATTACATTTCTCTAAAAATCTAACCCAACCTCACACTTTTTCTTTTCTTCCAAATTCACGACACCGTGTACTTCGTACCCCATCAAAAAGTGCTCTATCGTTTTTCTGTGCTCTTTTCCATTCCTCTCGAGCTTGACGGAAAGGCATTCATGCTGCTTATTATACCGCGCGGAAAGATCATTTTGTACTTTGTACCCTTTTCCTCTTTTTTGTCTTCGAAGGGCATACCGTAATACAAAAGAGCGCGGATTCTTCCCGCCCCAGTATATATTTGTTCCCTCCTTCTCACCTTTTTATTTGCAAGACGACACCACAAATCAACAAGAAAAAAAACGGCGGCGAGATCCAGTGGCTCGCAATGAGTTCTTTTTTGCTCCCAATGAAAAGAAAACCATTTCGTTTCGTTGCTGTCCACTACAGTCTTCTCTGTTCTATCCCTCGTGTGCTCTCAGTTTTCCCGCGCGGGAGCTCCCCCCGATCGCAGCGATTTTTTTGTTCTTTGAGCCCATTTCTGTAATGAGTCATTGAGTCACTAAATGTGCACAGGTCAATTTCTGTGTTTGTCTTGTCGTATCAAAGTGTTACGGATAAAACGGACGAAGACGATGGACGGTGCCCGAGAAAGTTGAATATTTTAAAAGTTGGATAGTGTATCTTTCCGACTTTCGAACTAAATTTTGATCTCTGAGCAATACAGAAGAGCTACTTCAGCGTGCTCGCAACGTGTGGTTTGTTACTTTGGTTTCGTGCTATGAATCTGTAAAAAAAGCCGGGATCCGTTTGTGAAACTAAATGGATACCACGTTTAATGTTCGGATGTGCTTGATACGAAAACGATTCCGGATGAAGAAAAAAATATTGTTATTTTTAACAGGACAGAAGTGAGCTTGTTTGGAGCCTAGAAGATGTTTTGGTTTATCGAGAAAGTTATTGAACCGTTAAATTTGGAATAATATTTGTTAGGTTTCTAGTGAATCCTACAGACTTCACGTTTCAGCTCTCCCCTAGAAGAAAAAACCAATGCCTTAACACCAATGCATAAAAAGAGTATTCTGACCCTCCTGCTAAATCCAAACAGTTTCGTTCGATGCGAACTTTTGCAAAGTATAAAAAGAGAAACGTTTGTCCACGTACAGTATCCCTCGCGATTTCGAAAAGCATGGCTAGACGAGCATCCGAACAATCGGAAGTAAACACTTTTTGGGTCGATCGTACGCACGTGGAGGCGAAGGTCAGTGTCCTTCCGCCCATCTAACGTCGTCCGCCCCCAAAGAGAATACTTCACCTCAATTCATTTCTGTTAATAATTCCCACCTTCAGTGCAATGTACAAACATCCCTCCGGTGAGTAATAGTGTGTCAGGTGAATTGACTCATTGTCTGGCTGATATTCTAAAGGAATACGAAGATAAATCCCCCTACCCCCTCATTTTGCTTTGCGGTCCTTCCTTCTCGTTTGTTTTGTTAATTTTATTAAGGGGTGTCAAAATTTTAGAACAGGGAAAACTGAAAATTCAAATTTTAATGGTGCTCAAAATAGGAAAAAGCAGGCTGGAATTAGAACAAGGCGTTCGGCTAATGAAGCAGGCTGATTTTGAGAGATGAAATTTTCTAGCTATGTAATATTCTGATTCAAGGTTTGATAAGGTTCTTATTTTTCAATCTATACTCTAACTCTTCATTTGGAAAATCACCCAAGCCTGAACCAAATAAGCAGATGTTTTTTGCTTCTGACTTCCGGCTCGGCTCAAATCACTTTTAAAGAAATACACGTCTCATTTTCATGGTTTGTAGTGTCATCATCTTATCTATCTAATCCGTTCCAAACTATAAACAAAAGATTAGCTCATCTTCAACATAATGATGTATTTTAATCGTTCCACGTCACCAACACCTCCATCTTCGGCCTCGTTCTTTCTATGTTTCTGATTCGGTAGTACGGTATCTTTCTTCACAATAAAGAGGAAAACCATCTAACCAAATCATTGTCGTCTTGCCACGTCATGAACACAAACCGCACAGAAAAGAAACATAAAATGTACCCGTTTGAGTCGACGTCTCCAACTTTCTTCATACTATTTTACATAGCAACGAGCCGTCGAAAAAAATATTCAAGACAATGAACAAGGTGGTGAATGGAGACGCAGACGATGTCTCTATTCATTCGTCTGATTCATCTGCTTCTTTTTTTTCTTTTCGTCATCAACTCCATGTTCTCTGTCTTCGTGTGCTTGATATCTGATTTGTATATATGACTAGAGCCATATCTCATATATTTTTCTCATTCTCCACCCACTATCTCTTCGTCTTCTCCCACCTCCTTTTCATCCGCTTGACCGGCTCTGGATATTATCCAAATAATCCACAGCTGAAAAATTGAACCTGCGATTTCGAATATTCCTGCTAAATGTTTTCTACTATATTTTCAGAAACCACAATGCGTTTAATGTCGAAAGATTTACCCTCGCAAAGTCTTGTGGCCAATCACAAAGCGAGTATTTTTTGCGCAGTTTGCGGAGATACGGTAAGAATGAGAAACGGTTTTGTATCAAATGAAAAAAAAAAGATTTACAGGCACTCGGAAAACATTACGGAGTCAATGCGTGTAATGGATGTAAAGGATTTTTCAGAAGAAGTATTTGGAAGAATAGAACATATGCTTGTAGGTATCAAGGAAAATGCGGAGTTGCCAAAGGTAGGAATTTGGGATTGAAACGTAGACGGAGTAGCTGGAGGGAACTAGTCTACTGGCTGCTAGAACTGGAGCTTCTATTTCATTTGAAAGCTGAACTTGGAAACATGACTCAAAATGATTTCATAAAAAATTGGAATTACAGTAATCCTTCTCACTCCTAATCTGAACATGTAGTGATGAATTTAAAAGGTTCTGAAACTTATCTCCAACTTTCGGTAACTCTCTAGATTTGAATCAAGTGTTCTCCAGAAACTTTTTACTCAAAGATAATTCGAATTTGATCGAAAAAAAGTTCTGTAGAACTGTAGCAAGTGATACGGTCAAAACCATTTCATCAAAAATGAGTCGTGTACTTTTATTTTTTGAAGAAGTCGGGAAAAAAACTAAACTACAAAATCAAGAAATGTGAAGCATTCTGTTTCGATGATCCTCTCGCTATGAGTGCATTTTGAACTTGTTTGACGAATCAATGAGCGTTTTTGATAGAAAGTTTAAGTTTAGTTTTTTTTTTCAAATTTGCACGACCCTATCTCTTTGAAAAATCACTCTCTATTCTAAATCTTCTGGAATTGGATTTTCAGATGTACATTAAAAATTTACTTTACTGTCCGATTCAATCGTCGCTTAAATTCTCCGAAATTTCAAATTTTCATGATATTTTCAAAATTTCATCATTTTCAGAACAAAGAAACGCATGCCGAGCATGTCGCCTGACAACATGTCTGAAAGTCGGAATGAATCCAAGAGCAGTTCAAGGAGATATGATTGATACTGCTTCAACGAGTTCAAGTCCCAACACGGTTTCATACGATTCAAGAATCTACACAAAGTCCGAGTACCTAACTTTCAATTCGTCCCATTCAGCAACTTTCAATTTTCAGAGAAGTGGAATGTCAAACAGAAGTATCGAATCTTCCCAGTCACCCAACATCACCATCAAATTTTCCTTTTGTTAGCTCCGCCTCCTCAGTCGCCTCGGTTTCTTCGTGCTCTTCGGTGAGTACGGTATACTCAAATGGTCTCGGAACCAATCCTTATATTCCGGTAGGCCTGACTTTCAAGAAAATGTACAGTAACCTCATGTTTTCAGAAGTATGATCATCTTCTGGCAACATTGACAAGAGTATTCGAGCGGGTTGATGAAAATTCCACAGAGCCACAGCCAAATACGTACAATTTCGAGCATGCATTTTACAATCCACATTTAATTTGTAATCGAACAAAACTCACTCCAACTGGACAAAGAATTGCCACTTTGCCTGAAGTTCTTCAAGATTTTCGAAGGATATTTGTTCTTTTCATTGATGTTCTTTCAATACTTCCAGAGTTTTCAAGGCTGGATGAAAGTGACAGAGTATGTTGGAAAATTTATTTCGAAAAGTAATCCTTTTTGTTTTCAGATGACATTGGCCAAAAGTCGTTTTTCATTTTTCTATTGGTGGTTAACATGTTGTTGGACAGCAAAAACTGGATGTCCAGGAGTCTGTTACGCGAATGGATCATATCACCCAGTTGATAAACATTTACAAGCATTTCCAGATGTCAAGTAAGCGAACATTTTCATTATCTAATTTTCATAAATGTTTTAAGTTGCAGAGGTGTCACTGAATTATCAGTTGAAACTGTATCGAAACCATTGGCAAATATCAAAATAACAGATGCTGAAATGCTGATCGGAAGTGTTTTTGCTATTTTCTATGAATGTGAGTTTAGTTTTGTTCGATTGGTTCAATCATGAAATTTCTCATTTCAGATCCACTTCCACCTAAAATGTCATATGCAAGTTCTCATTTGTTGAATGAAGCACGTGACCATTATACACAATGTATGATTACTGTATCTCCATATGCACAACAGGAAGCAAAAAGTGCTTCAAGGCTGGCTGAGATCTCATTAATCTTCACATCGATTACGGTAAGCTCCCTTACTAAAGTACATCCACTGAATTATGAAAATTTTCAGAATCTCAAATATCTGACTTCTGACAACATTGAACTTTCCGATGTATTACATGTAATGGAAGTAGATAAACTATTCTCCGATGCTTTCGATGTGCATCGACCAATGGAGTAATCCTCATTCCTTCATATTACCGATTCCCGATGTACCTAGTCCTGAAATGACCATATCAAATTTTTTCTTTCATTCTGTGATTTTCCGTGTATAGATACCAAGTGATCTGATATCATTTATACTGTTATTAAATTATTGCTTTCACTATCGTGAAACTGCTTTCAAAAATAAATTTGATACGTCCTCTCTGACAAAATCAAGTAGAATGATTGGGAAAGTTCCCAGAGATCTCGACCGAGACAGAAAATTATTCCGGCAAACTCGCAGAGAATTAATTCGCAAACTTTACCTTTACCTTTTCAATTTTTTCCTGGGCTGCTTCTGGCTCTTCTATCAAAAAACACGGTTAAAAAAACAGAAAAAAAAACGAAAAAAAAAACATTGAAACAAATTATGATAGATACTCAGGTACTCCTCGAGTTTGCTCCAGGCTAATACTCATTGACTACACTGCTCCATCATACAAGTACTATTTCGCTTTTCGAAATTTTTTTTGTGAGAATGCGAGGCGACAATGGGTAATAGTGTCGTACTGTAATCGGGAGCCCCTGGCGATAAACAACGAAGGATACCTCGTTACCTCGAGGGCCGTAGTTGGATATGGATCAAAACGGTCAAAATTTTTCGAAAACCGGCTCGCCCGGGCCACACCGTCGGTCACCCGCCGCTGGCCGCGAGCACTCCGCCGCCGCCGCGCCAACCCCCAACCATGGTCAACGTTACGATCAGAGATGAGCGGAATTCCGCCTTCCGCCTTCCGCCTTCCGCCTTCCGCCCATTTTTCCTCTTCCGCCTTCCGCCTTCCGCCTTCCGCCAAAATTTTCTCACTTCCGCCTTCCGCCTTCCGCCTTCCGCCAAAAATCGGAAAAATTAGGCGGAAGGCGGAATTTCAAATTTTTTTTCAAACTTGCTAAAAACAGTGATTTTTCGGTTATTTCATGCTTGAAACCCTGAAATTAAGCGAAACAGCAGCAAAAACGTCTCTTTTATGCAGGAAACTCCGAGTAAAAGTAGGCGAAATTCCGCCTTCCGCCTTCCACTTTCCGTCTTCCGCCCATTTTTTCTATTCCGCCTTCCGCCTTCCGCCTTCCGCCAAAATTTTTGAAATTCCGCCTTCCGCCTTCCGCCTTCCGCCAAAATTTTCCCTCTTCCGCCTTCCGCCTTCCGCCTTCCGCCATTTCAAAAATGCTCTTCCGCTCATCTCTGGTTACGATGGACATTGTCATGGTCGCACAAAAAAACTTTCTGTCAATATTCACTGTGAAAATAACTTTCAAAAACCGATTTAAGATTTCGAAAAGTACTTCAACAGTCGCGCAGAGACTCTGTCTGTTAGAAACAGAAATTGTATTTTTTTTCTTTCGGATAACAACAATGTGCAGTTAGTGGTGAAATAAAAAAATATTCGTTACTAATAAATTATTTATTATACAGAAACAAGCAAATATAATTTAAAAGAAGAAAATATTCTTCACTAAACTCGTACAGGGGATGGTGATGGATTGGGGTGGAAAGAATGGCGGGGTAAAGCATCTTTTGAACTGGACCCGGAGAGATAACAAGTAGTAGAAGACAACAAAAGTTTTTACAACTCGTCGTGATCTTCCGCTGGTTCTTCAGTAGCTTGTTCTCCTTGACCTCCGGCCGAATACAACTTGGAGACGATTGGTTGAACTACAGATTCAAGCTCCTACAAAAAACCATAATTTTAATTTTCTTATGCATTTTTCCCTTACCTTCTTTTGTTCCTTGTTTTCTTCGGTGGAAGCATCTTGGTTACTTCCGAGCCATTCAATAGTTCTCTCCACAGCAGATTCGATCGAGACCTTGTCTTCATCAGAAAGTTTTCCTCCGAGCTTCTCATTGTCAGCGATTTGGGACTTCATCTGGTAAGCGTAGGACTCCAATTCATTGCGCGATTCCACCTTCTCCTTGACGGCTTGGTCATCGGCGGCGAACTTGTCGGCATCATTGATCATGCGCTCAATGTCTTCCGGACTCAGACGGTTGTGGTCGTTGGTGATGGTAATCTTATTCTTGTTACCGGTTCCCTTATCCTCAGCACTGACATGCAAGATTCCGTTGACATCAATCTCGAATGTAACCTCGATTTGTGGAACTCCACGAGGTGCTGGTGGGATTCCAGTGAGATCGAAGTTTCCGAGTTTGTGGTTGTCCTTCACCATTGGTCTCTCACCCTCATAGATGACAATCGAAACAGCGCTTTGGCTATCAGCGGCAGTCGAGAAAACTTGGCTTTTCTTGGTTGGGATGACTGTGTTTCTAGAGATGAGCTTGGTCATAACTCCTCCGACCGTCTCGATTCCCATGGTAAGTGGGTTAACATCAAGAAGGACAACGTCTCCGGTGTTCTCGACTCCTCCAATAACTCCTCCTTGCACAGCAGCTCCATAAGCGACGGCTTCATCGGGATTGATTCCTAAAAAAATATTTGTAATCTGATATTTGAAAATTCTTACTTACCACGAGATGGTTCTTTTCCGTTGAAGAAATCCTTGATAAGTTGTTGAACCTTTGGAATTCTAGTCGATCCTCCAACCAAGACGATTTCATGAACGTCGGTCTTTTTCATGTCGGCATCTTCCAAAACTTTCTGGACTGGCTTCAATGTGGCACGGAAAAGATCCATGTTCAGTTCTTCAAACTTAGCACGGGTCAAAGTCTCTGAGAAGTCCTCTCCGTCGTAAAGAGACTCGATCTGCAAAATGTTTATTAGTTTTTTTTAAGCACAGTAGTCTCACCTCGATCTTAGTTTGATGTTGAGTAGAGAGTGCTCTCTTTGCCTTTTCAACTTCACGGCGAAGCTTTTGGACAGCGCGGTTATCTTTACGGAGATCCTTTCCGGACTTCTTCTTGTAAAGCTTGATGAAGTACTCCATCACACGTTGATCAAAATCTTCTCCTCCCAAATGGGTGTCTCCGTTGGTAGCGAGAACTTCGAAAACTCCATTGTCGATAGTAAGCAGAGAAACGTCGAAAGTTCCACCTCCCAAATCGAAAACGAGGATGTTACGCTCTCCTTCCTTTTTGTCCAGTCCGTAAGCGATGGCAGCAGCTGTTGGCTCATTAATGATGCGAACAACATTAAGTCCGGCGATAGTTCCGGCATCCTTGGTGGCTTGTCTTTGGGCATCGTTGAAGTAAGCTGGAACAGTGACGACGGCGTTCTTCACTTCGTGTCCGAGGTAGGATTCAGCAATCTGCTTCATCTTAGTGAGAACCATAGCCGAAACCTCTTCCGGAGTGAATTGCTTAGATTCCGAACCGACTTTGACCTCAACGGTTGGCTTGTTCGATTTGTCCACAATCTGTAAAAGAAACTACATTGAAAAGCAATGAATAATAACAATAATACCTTGAATGGCCAGTGCTTGATGTCATCTTGAACGGTCTTGTCGTTGTAAAAACGTCCAATCAAACGCTTGGCATCGAAGATGGTATTTTCAGGATTGATTGTGAGCTGATTCTTGGCAGCATCTCCGATCAACCGCTCTCCTTGCTCTCCAGAGAAGGCAACGTATGAAGGGGTGATTCTGTTTCCTTGGTCGTTGGCAATAATCTCGACACGTCCGTTTTTGAAAACTCCGACGCACGAGTAGGTGGTTCCGAGATCAATACCAATGATGGTTCCCAACTTTTCTTTGTCAGCAGATGGTCCCTCTTCACAGAATGCGCTCGCCACGAGGGCAAACAAAATTAACGAGAAAAACTTCATTTTCGTCGTCGTTGTGTGTGATGTCAGATGAAACTTGTAATCGATTTTTCTGGGTTTCACTGCAAATTAGGTTAAATTGTTACAAGTTGAAGATAATGAGTACAATGTTAAACGGGTGAACAGAGAGAACAAAAGAGATTGAGGATAAAAAGGAGAAAACGAAAACAGACTGACGAGAACTACCACCGCAGCCGCACTTTTATTGAGGCCGCCTATGCAACGTGTACATCGCAATGCTGACGTGTCATAGTGCTGGCAACCTCCTTTATTCTTCTAGAGCTTTCTGAAGGATGCGCAAAATAAATAATGACGTGTATTATTGTGCCTAGGAAAGTTCTAGAATAATTAGGACGAGCGAGAGCGAGAATCGTTGCTTTGTGCGCTTGACACTGCGATAACGCGTCGTGATGCTTGTAGAATGTTCTCGAAAAAAAAGAAACGGTTGCCCGTTTAAAACTAGGTCAATCTGATTGACTATGGTGCGGGATCTGATAAGAAAATTCGAGAAGAGACCGGTTATTTAGGAAGAAAAAGAAAGTTGGAGTAATGAGAAAATTAGCCCCTTGGTGGGCGCACGGTGATTTTTTCGCTACATTATTAGTGGCAAAACTGAGAGAAGGCAGCTGACCAATGAGCGAACAGAAAATAAAGTTTTCTGAAGAAATTTGCCGTAAAAATCCGTGGCCGACATTTTCAAGTCCACGGCCGCCGGCATCTCAGTGTTATTTTCTCTTCCATCAATTTTTTTTAATCCGTTAAACAAGTTTGCTGGTCGCAGGAAGTTTTTTTAGGTTCCCATTTTTCGAATATAAATTTTTAACAAAATTTTAAAGGACCCTACGTTGTAAAAAAAAACCCTACGGTGTGGATCTCGAGATATTCTGCTTCAAAGTTGAAAATGGGTGATGGAAGAGAAATTAACACTAAGCGTTTGAATTTCCCGCCATTTCCCGCGGACTAACTTCCCAAAATCATGCAATTCCGTGGAAGAGAAAACCAAAAAAAATGTAGCGAAAAAATCACCGTGGGGCGGCGTCTGATGGACCATGCGGCGTTACGCAACCTCGCCGCATAGTTTTTTGGACTATTTTTTTAGCCAAGGATTTTCAGAAAAATCAACAGATTACATCCGGATGTTTCGAATTGTATTCTTTAAATATCCTTCGAAAAAAAATAAACGGATAGATTTCTGAGGACATTAACGACTCGTTATCGATTTTCAGCAATTAAAAAACATGCTTTATTACTGCAAATTATCAACTTTGAACTAGTGAAACATACCGATAAATTAGCACACGAACCAGAAATTAAAAAAACAGACAAAATCGGGGAAAAATACACGTCGATCGAAATATGCACAGCATAAGATTGGAAAAAAACCGGCGAAAAGAGGTCACCAAACGAAATTTTACGGAAGTGAAAGAAATGACATGGTAAGAAAGAAAAGAAGAAGAGAGGTTTCTGGGTCATCGTTGGGAGTAGATCTATTCGTCGCCGACCTTAGCATTCAACATTTGTCGGGACACGAGAGAGTAATACATTCCATCAGTTTCAGACATCAATTCGCTATGGGTTCCCATCTGAAAGTCCAGAAATTATATTTTCAATAGTGACATACAGTAACTCACTTGAACGAGATGTCCTTTGACAATCACAGCAATTTTATTAGCTTTTTCAATAGTGGACAGTCGATGGGCAATAATTATTACCGTTCTTTCCCGAGCGCACTGATTGAGAGCCTTCTGAACTAACGCTTCCGACTCTGTATCCAAAGCACTTGTTGCTTCATCCAAAATCAAAACAGCTGGATTACGAACCAAGGCACGGGCGATTGCGATTCTCTGTTTCTGTCCACCACTCATTTGAACTCCTTTCTCTCCACAGTTTGTATCATATCCTTTCTCCAGTTCCATAACAAAATCATGCACATTAGCCATTTTGGAAGCATTCAACATGTCATCTTCCGTGGCAAAATCACACCCGTAAAGAATATTGTGTCGAACGGATCCATTGTAAAGAACGGGTTCTTGTGCCACCAACGCCACCTGAAAGAGTTCCTCATTATGGATAGAATTCTGCAGAACGTTACCTTCTGATGATAATAGACATGGTTGATTTCTTTGATTTCTACACCGTCGAGAGTGATTGTTCCTTCATTTGGTTCATAGAAGTGTTCAATAAGAGATACGATTGATGACTTTCCTCCTCCACTTGGCCCGACAAGAGCAACAGTCTCACCAGCTTTGATATTGAGTGTGAGATCTTTCAGAACTGGATTATTGGGTCGAGACGGATAAGTGAATCCAACATGAGAGAATGTGATATTTCCGTTGACAATTGGTTTTTTATCACCATCTAACTGGAACTGAGGTTCTCTATTCATTAGGTCGAACACCTTTCTGGATGCTCCGACCGCCTCCATCAATCCAGACATCACATAGGACAGATTCTGAAACAATCAATCATTTATCTTTTCTGGTGTTTTAGTACTCACATAAAGATTTTCTCCGAGTTGCATCTGGTAGAGGAGAAATGTGATCAACTCTTCCTTCTCCATTTTACCAGTCAAAACGAGATGTCCTCCGTACGAGAGAACGGCGATGAGAATAGCATTATCGCAGAACTCATTGTTCCATGTGTATCCCATATACGCTAGAGCTCTTTTTCGATTTACTGATAGTGTACTTGATAGAAGTCCTTCAAATCGTTTCTGCTCTCTTTTCTCACAAGCAAAGCTTCGAACGGTTCTCATTGTAGATATAACTTCTTCAGCCATTTGGTTTGCATCAGCGATCGTTTGTTGCAATTTCTCGGCAATTTTCTGCAATTCTGTGACTATTCAGATATAATCTCACCAATTACTTACATCATAAAACTTCCCGTAAACTTTCGTGATGAATGCCACAAACGGAACTGCAATGAATGTAACCATCGCGAGACGCCAAGACATCACAAACATGAAAACGAGCGCTCCGATGAGCATGACACCATTTCGCATGAAGACATTTACATTTGTAGAGACAGTGGAAGAAATAGTTTGACAATCAGAAGTGAGTCGAGACATCGTATCTCCAGTTTTCGAGGTATCGAAAAATGAAATGTCCTGTTTGATGAGAGAAGTGAAAAGATCCAGACGTATCCGAAGAGTGACTAGAGCTGTGGCATAATCGAAGCACCCTCCACGAAGACCTCCGAAGAAAGAACTGGTAGCGGTGAGTCCGCATAGAATGAGAATCGAATGAAGAAGTGCATCGAATCCACGTTGGTTCACAATATCGGCGATGACTTGAGCAGTGTAATTAGGGATGAAGACTCGAGCTAAAAAACGTTATTTTTGATAAGTATAATAGTAGAAGAAAATGTACCGAGAGCGTAGATGTTGAGGAAGAAAAATCCAGACACAAACCATGGCCATTGATGTACACAATACGAGAAAAGCTTGCGCAGAACCTTTCGAAGTGGAGGTCTTTCGGTATTGCCAGCTGAGATACCTAAAAGACAAAGTTTTGAGAAAATTTCATTTCAGAACTAAATGACTCACCAGTCTCGACGTTACTGGTTGATGGAGCTTCTGAAACCGTGTCAGTCGCAGCTTCCACTGCTGGAACTTCTTCACTGTTTGCAGTTGTGTTTATCAATCGGTGATAGTCGAACGGATGGGAAGAGAGCACAAAGTACCAGAGCAGAACTTGGATACATCCGGACAAAACAGTCCAGGTTACAGAGAACCACACACCGGGATATCGAAGTTGTTCGCTGTATTCCGAAAAAGCCAGAAATTTGACGAGGGAAAAGGAGTAGGTGAATACGGCTGTGAAAGTGACCACTGGGAAGAGATGCTTTGTTTTGTCTTTCTTATCGAGAATGATAAGGAGCACGGCAACAGCACAGTACGCCTGTCGAATAAACATGAGGATTTGGAATTCATATGGAGTAGTTGTGAAGCGATATGGCAAGGAAAATGTTGTGATATTGAGGAACTTTTCTGTGTCGAACTTCCATCCGGGGCCAAAGTACCCGAACGATAAATTAGTGATAATAACATCGATTACCATATAAAGGTAAAACGATGTATTGATCCATCGCCGCATCTGAAAAAGGGAAATTTATTGAGAGTAAGAAAATAAGGAAAGAAGGAATGGTTCATTTATGAGCCGTTTGTGTTTACTGTCAATCGGAAACTCCGAAAATCAACAAAAACATCAACATCAGTTTCAAAGACCAAAAAAAAAGAACTGAGAAGAATAAAACAGAAAGCTCTATTAGACTCGAAAGACCAACGAGGAATAACAAAGGGGCGGAGTCACGCATGTATGACTGATTACGAAATTGAAAATGAGTCATTTTATGAGAGTGAGTAAGTGATACACATGGATTCCGTTTTTTTCTATTATTCTCCAGTGTTATCAGGATTTTTTTTTGGTTTCAATGAAAAAATGGAAGCTTCTGGGCTGCAAAGTGATGAAAATACAGAAACAAGCAGTTCAATTTCGAAATTTGTAAGCCCGAGGTGGTTTTAATATGAATAGCAACGATTTCGCTTCATGTCCAAGACAAAAAATAA
The DNA here is from genome assembly GCA_963966625.1 of Caenorhabditis zanzibari. Classification (NCBI taxonomy): domain Eukaryota; kingdom Metazoa; phylum Nematoda; class Chromadorea; order Rhabditida; family Rhabditidae; genus Caenorhabditis; species Caenorhabditis zanzibari. The sequence continues at coordinate 8,586,574 of OZ016469.1, forward strand.
TGAAACCTTTCAAAAATAAAGTCAGAATTTATATCCTCCGAAATTGAGAAGCACTGACCAAAGTACGGTGGAAATTGTGTGAATTTACGATAAAGAAGGCGCCCAGCGTTCGTTCGGAGTGTCGTCGTTCTCTGTTCGTCTGAGCCCTCTTCGAAATCCGCACAGGAAGATGTGTCCTCACTTGCTGGAAAAAAGATTTCAGACCTGATCCCAAATTCAAGAACAATTGAAGATAATAGTGGGCGCAAAAAAAACCCACAAAGAATCAGTCATGTGTCAGTCATCAACCCCACTGTTTTGTGACGTTTTGATGCGGAGCCAGAGCCAGCGAGAGGGAAGGAAAAAACTCATTTATCTTTTTTATCATCGAGAAGCGGAGCATCACAGCGGGTTTTTGGCTGATTTATATCTGCCATGTACCCACGAGATAGGTGTTATTATTCTCGAGATCACACCGTCTGCTGCACTTTTCAGATTCACTTCCTGGCTTCCAGTTCGTTCGGGAGTGGGGTTCCCTTTTTTCAAAAAAGACAAACTAATAGGATTTCTAGTCTTGGCTATTGCGCTCATCAAAAAACTCATTAACGTTGCAGGCAAAATGAAAACGATGTTAAGAATAACCTTTAGTTCTAATCGTTCACCCAGGAACAATTAGGCTCAGTGTAATAAGGTTACTCAAAAATATATAAAGTGAAGCTCTTTGAAAGACTTCAAAAAGTTCGACTTTTTTGTTTCTGTTTAAAATTAGTAGTAACAATTCAGATTTCAAGCTGAATTCGTGAGGAGTTGCCACAGTATAAATTTAGGTCTCTAATCTATCCCAATTTGACTCTCTATTAATAGCCGTAGATTCCAAAGTTCCAAAACTAGATTAATGTTAATAGAAGTTGACTTTATTCTAGTTTCGAAAAATATGAAACATGCTCGATATCATTCAAGTAGCTTAAGCTTACTGAGGTTTATAGCTCACAAGTAATAGTGGATTTTCAAATTTGCTTATGGGGTTATTCACAGGTAACAAAAACCGTTTTTTGCTACCCGTGAATAACCACATTATCTTAGAAAAACCTGAAAATGTTAAATTTCCTACTCTATGACAATGGAATACGAATTTGCTGATTTGAATCTTGATTAACTGACCCAATCGATATTCCATCATCTAATAAACTTTTCTATGCTCATTGTGCACCAATTGTTCTCTCGAGACTCTCTCCCCCAGGTGACCTCTCATTGCTTTGTAAACCACCAGCTGATTTGCATTCTCTTCTTTCTCTAACAACATGTTCGAAGCTTCCACTCCAGACCGGAATCCAATTGGCATATTTGCTCCTCCACCAATTTTTTGACATTTCGTTTTTTTTCTCCTTCCGCCACCTCCTTCTTCTTCTCTCCTCATCACGTCGATTCATCTCTTCTTTTCCTTGCGCATGAACCGATCCGTCCGGAGTAGTCCTCTTGTGTTTGTTTTGAGAAACTCATCATTTATCACCTTCACTTGTCTCTATTCTCTCCCCATTTCATACAATATTCTCTGGTCCCGATGGGCTTCCCACTTGGATAATATTGCGCATTGACAAGAAGAGACACGGCTGACCGACACTTCTTACGACATTATCTCTTTGGAAATTATGGATATACTTGAAGCGACGGAAAAGAGAGAAAGTGACACTAATTATTAGTTGAGCTCCTTGTTCCTTACTCTTTTTTTCGCTCTTTCTGTTTTTTTCCCAAAAACAAAAGTTTCTTGTTTTCAGCTAGATGCTCTTCTAAACATGCCTCGACTGGCCCGATTCTGGGATTCCCTAGAAAATGATAACTTATTTGATATCGTTCCACAGCCACCAAAGGTTAGCTTTTGTTTGGTTCGACCTCTATCTCAAAATAAAACACTTTGCATTTCAGCCTACAGTAACCCGATTCCACCAAAAATGGCTCTCAAGTTTGGCAAACGCTCGCGACGACGAGTTACAGACAATTTTATACGCAAAACCACTTCTTCCAACTCCCGAATCTATTGTACAATTACCCGATGAGGAATTTTACGGAGCGAAGAAAATCTCGGTCGGCTACAGGTAAAGTGGCTATTTGTTGTTCATTTGCACATAGGAGTCAGGTTACCGTACAGGGTGCGGCCATTCATTTCGACTTCATTTCGACAGTACTGTTTTTATTTTATTTTTCTCTAAATTCCAGTTATCTTCTCTTTCTTTTTCGATTGGAACAGGTGGCACCTCGTCCTGCCATCCCGACATAATTAATGGTTCCTTCAAGTTGTTGAGCATGTCTCCTTTCCAACTTCTCTCTTGTTACTTTCTATCGATATTCTTGTTCTCAATTGGTTTTCTGTTTTTCTTCGAAGATAATTGCTTCTTTTGACTAGGCTCTGCCTTTTTTCAAGCTCTTCTACCTCCCGAAAATTAAATCAAAAAAGCAAATAGTAGTTGGGCTAACGTGCGAAAATGATATTTGCCGCGCGGAGATAGTTTGCTATTTGATTCAACTTGAAGACTATTCATATTAGTAGTATTTAGCAATTGTCTTAGTAATAATGGTTCTTCGGTAATGAGAAAAGAGTTCACAAAACTTTACGATGTTGTTTTCTCTTCCAGCAAATCAATGTTGTCCACTTCGTTGGGAAACCTATCGGCTCCTCCGAAGCCTCAAAGGAGGATTGCAAGGCTGCGAAGTGTCGCAAATGACTGTGCAGGTATGTTAATAAAGAATAAAACATAGGGTTGTCATCCGGGTGGGGGGCAAAACGGGCCACCCGCCACCCGCCCGGGCGGCGAGCCACCCGATTGCCGCCCGATCGCCGCCCGGATAATTTCGCGTGAACTTTTTAATGATTTTAATCTTAACAGTGTTGAAAAAGTTCCACGATTATGTCACGTTTTTATAGTCGGGCGGCGAACGGGCGGCAATCGGGTGGATCGCCGCCCGGGCGGGTGTGGACGGCGAAATCGCCGCCCGGATGACAACCCTAATAAAACATTTCAAATGGTCCATCGAATTTCAGCAAGTCTCCCGCAGCTGTTGGAAAAGAATTCAATCTCAGAAATGATGAACAACAACTTTGGAGACAAACGGGATGCAAGTAGTACAACATTGTGTTCCTCTGTACATGCGGGTGAGAATGAACCTATTTTTTAAATCTTTTGAACAAAAAAAAACACTTAAAAATAAGAGAAATTCAGCTTAACACCGGAATATATAAAAATCATTACTTCCTTTTTTCTGAATAAAGCCAAAAAGTTTTGAAAAAGGCAGACTCCTTTTTTTCTCAAAAGAAAACGGAAGTTGTCTGCAAATACTTTTTTTCATATAAAAACAAAGTTCTTGAGGAAAAAAAAATCTTACAACTTCCGAAAACGCTGCTCTTGTTTTTTTAGAAAGTCATAGTCCAAACCTCAAAACAGAACTTGCTCTTTATTTTAGCTCTAATGAGTGAATATTTCAGTATGACTTCTAGTGAGTTTAAAACTGACTATTTTTCAAAAAATCTACTTTAAAATTACATTCCCAGAAAATATTTCCTTCAGTTGGTTCCCACCATTAAATTTCGGTTTTTTCGAGCCGACTCTGGGAAAGCTCAAAACATGAAAGTATCATGGCGTCTGGGTTTTAGAACTTTCGTTCTTCTATTTGCAATTCTTTTTTGTTTTTAGAGTCTTGCCCAACGGACACTGAAGATGCAATAATTCGAAATGTGAGTTCACTTTTTTATGTTTTTTCTTCTTTTTCTTCTTTTTTTCTCTCCCTTTCGTCACCCCCTAAATCTTATCCTAATTGCCCCATTCTGATTGGCAACACATGTGTCCGAGAATTCAGATAAAGTTGCCGGGTTTCCGAGGAAATATCTCAAGAGCTCTCAGTCAAAAGAGTAATTCTTCTTCTGGCTGTCGAACTCCAACCCCTCGATCGGCTCCACCGTCCTACGAACAGTTTCAAGTTTTGAGGAGGAATTCCATGAAATGTAAGGATCTCATTTATTCTTCCCAAACAAAACTTTTTATTTTCAGCAAGTTCCCAAAACCTCCATCACAAAAACAGTATCCTATCTCCACCTCCACCGCCAATCCAATCTTCTTCTCGATCCAATACAGTAACTGTAAATGGAATACATGTTCAACAAGCAATGAACAAGTAAAAAAAGTTCAGGAAGATATTATCACAAGGTTTAATTTTAGAATAGATACGAGTACAGACAGTGCAAATACAATTCTCCGATCTCCATACAGTACTCGTTCGGACAGTATCACTAGTGTGGATTCCGGCCAATGTTCCGGTGATCAAGTGGAGAGAAGATCACTTTGTTCGATTAGGCAAGAGAGTAAAGAAGACGATGATTCTGGAATGCCGAGTTACGCCAGAATGGCCAGTGAGTTACGCTTCTCTACTAACGAAAATTTGAGTGACTTTTTATAGGCACAATGGATCACGTTCTCCGGACATCATCTGCTTTATACACGCTTCTATCCTCACCTCTTGATCCAAGTATCTGCAGAGATCTATTGGCCAAGGTAACATCTAGAATAAAGTTGAATATACCGGTTTTGTTTTTCAGTCTTCGGTATTCATCCAACTCTTGGAGTCATCTCCGTGTACTAACTTTCTTCCAAAAACAGAAATTGCGAGATTGAAAATGAATGTTCAGGAACTGCAAAAGTGAGTCTTTTCGTTTACTAAATAGTTCAAATACCGTATTTCTAGGAATCGGGATAATGGGAAAATGGACATGAACAACATGACTAACTTTTTCGCGATACTTCTCCGTAAATCAATCGAATCTGTACTCTTGGTTTTTGTAAGAGTGAGTTTTCATCTTAAATCTCTTATCATGATAACTCTGAAATTTTAGATTATTGGCAAATATCTATCTGAAAGTAATGGAAAAGATCGTTTGACACCGATTTGCTTGGAACATCTCATTCATATTTGCCTTTTCGGAGATGAGCTTTGTATTGAAGCAATCCAGAAGAACTGCATTTCATCGGTTATCAGAATCATGAAAAATGATCAACCACAAGAAAACACTCTTCGGTTTTTGTTGAGAACTCTAGCAGTTTTATGTGGAGTTTCAAAAGGAGCTCTCGCGTTGCTAACGGTAAGAAGAGATGTAATAGACAATTCATCATGATCAATATTGCAGCAAGGTGGACTGGATTTAGTAGTGGATCGGCTACTGTCGATCTCTTCTTCTATTTGCTCAGTGGAAGCTGCTGGAATATTAACTCAACTGACGAATCCACAATCGGCATTCATTCGTTTGAATCATGTCGACCCAATTATTTCCAGACTTTTGGGTTCGCTCTGAAACAAGTTTCCACAATTTCAAAAAAATTCAGATTTGATTGATCAATGTAAATCTGGAGATTCCCTGTTATTGGCAACTGCAGCTTTGAATAATGTAACACTTCAGCATCCCAATGGAGTTGATATTATGTACAGGTTTGTTTCTGAAATTCCCTTCGAGTCTTCATCGACGAGTTTTCAGAAATAATGCAATCCGTCGACTGATTTCTGCATATAATCGAGAGAATTGTGCAACTATCTTCGTTCAGGAACAAATTGTAACTGCATTCTCTCGCCTTGCCGCTCGTCATCTTGACCATCAAATGGTCGAACAAAATTCAATTCCAGTTCTTTTGGAATTCCTCTCACTCACTCATCCAATTCACGCAGACTACTGTAGAAGAATAAGATACAAGGCAGCGGTTTGCATCGGAACATTAGCCAATAGCGACGTTGGGCTCAAAGCCTTGTATGATAATAATGGTGAGACTTGGAATTTGTTTTTTACTTTGCAATTCTGAGTTTCAGCATACGCAATACTCAGCAATGTTCTGTACGATGACAACAATACTTCAAACCCGTTCAACATGATTTGTAATAACATTCGCACAAAATTGGAATCAAAGTATCAATCCGAAAGTGCCGTTTAACTACTCTTTGATCCTGAAATTTTCCTTTGTCAAACAAACCAAAAACTTTTCTGTGATAAATAATTCATTGGGAATCATTTGAATTGATTTTGTACAATAGAGGCAATGAATTAGGCATGGCAGTTTCTTGGATCACCTCCAGAAAGTGCGTACTCCTTCACGTTATCGACGAACGACTGCTTCAATCCATACTCCTTCTGAAGACGTTCGAGGTCTTCAAACTTTTGGAAACCAGCGCAATAAGCGTTGAGCTTGGTTGCGAGTTCTCCTTCAGCCACTTGAGTATCCAAAAGAGATAATTCATTGAAGAGATCCTTCTTCTGACGGAACCAGTACTTCTGATGGTAATCTTCAGCTTGGTAGAATTTGTCCAATGGTTCCACGTACGTCTCAATGTCTCCGTGCTTGTCTTTGGCGGTTTTCAAGGTCTCTTCAGCAATCTTCTTTTGGTTGTCATTTACATAGAGGATGGCGGATTGGTACTGCTGAAAATTGAATAATGTTTATACAAAGATATTAAGAGCACAGATAAACTAACCTTCTTTCTTCTCTCAGCTGGATTGTGGTGCTTCCAGAAGAAGTTCGTCAACTGATTGTACTCGATGACTTTTGGATCGAACGTGATTTCAGTAATCTCGGTGTGATCCTTGATGTCTCTGTATGTTGGATTTGGTTGTTTTCCTCCAGCATATCCAACTCTTGTAACCACAACTCCCTTCAATTTGGCCCACGCGGACTCTCCCCAGAAGCATTGTAGACCAAAGTATGCGCGCTCCAAATAAGCCATTGTTGAATCAGACTGAAAAATGTTGGTGTAAATTGAGAGAAATCTTGAAATGAAAAGGTTTGAAATGAAAAGAAAGGGAGTTAATTATATTTAGTTCATTATGCCGTCTTATATACTAAAGCGAGACGGAGTCAAAATGTGATACATGTACATTTTGCGATTACATCAGACACAGAGACGCAGAACAGGAATCGATGAAGAGGCATTGAGGGAAAGAGGGAAGACAACAAGAGACGCAGAGATTGAGAGAGACTCAATGTTTTATCATCATATTGGTTGCGACGAAAAGCAGATGGTCATCTCGAAATGATGACATAGATCGGTTTTCGGTCAGAGAACATAGTTAGTGATAAGAGGACATTATTTGGTTTAATGGTCAATGGGATCGATTTGATGTTGAGCCAAAACTCAAAGAAAAATATAAATAAAACCTAATAATTTCTATGCAAATCTGATTACTAGATTCGTGGTACGTGGAGACAGCTTGGCCTTTCACTTATAGTCGGTCACGACTTTTGATATCTAGTTTTCAAAGCTTAACTTTTAGCCTTGACACCCCTCTCCTCTTTCTAAAATTACACTTACAGCTTTCACAAGAACCGAATCAGCTTTCTTTGAATCCCTTCTGAAACAGTTGAAATTCATAATACTTCAGAATTTCTGATGGCTTCTGACTCAAGTTATTTCAATCCCTCATTTCTTTTTTTTCTCATTCCTCCAACTCTCACTGTTTTCCGTTTTTCACATTTTGAGTGAAGCATATCACCATGGCAATTGCAGCAAAACGTATATTTAAAAACTCATTTCATTCCCGAATGGATTAATTTTACGATCAAAGGGAGCCTATAACGAGCTATACGAAAAATAAAAATGGATTCAGAAGAAAATTATTGGCAAGATCAAATCACAAAATAGATTAAGACATATGAATTTAAGATTCAAATGAGAATTCCGAGAGGAAACCAATTCCCGGAAGTCCTCGTTCGAAAAATCCAGCTAAAACCATTAAGTAGAGCACCCTGCATAGACAAATAGTTCCAAGCTCCTTTGTGAGTTTTACATTCTGATGGTAGATTCTTCGAGATAACGAGGTCTGTTCCAGCGATGGCTCTGATTTTGGAAGTGACCTCAAGGGGACATCCAACTGTGCATTGTAATACAACACTGAGTCCAAGTTCAGTGAATCTGTTCATAGCGGTGATTACCTGAAAGTCTAAATTTTTGGGTTGAATTACGCGGATAAAACTAACCACTTCATAGGCAGACTCCACTAATTGAATTCTTCGGATTTGCTTCTCGTTTTTCTCATAATGATAGAAAAACATCCGATTGATAGCATGTCGACAGATGAATGCAAGGAATGATCCGAGTAGAACATTCCGTAATTCTGTTGATAACCCTCTAAAATATCTAACAATTTATCTTGTCACTATCAGGATATCTTACGTAAACAAATCAGTCCATCCATTCTTCAATCCAGACTCCAACCCTTGTATTGTGGAGATCATGGAATCATTTCCAACGAGAGATGCGATTTGACGAAGCATCACAACTGGGAGAATAATTTGAAAATAGATATAACAAAGTGTCAAGGGTCACCTTTAAATGGTCTAGTAAAAATTTTGACTGCAATATCTGTAATTGTCAATCTGAGTGTAAACTGAAATGCTGTTGTCCAAGATTGCGTTTTCCGCACATCAGTATTCAATTTTTCCATCAAACTTTCAAGAATCTAGAACATAACCGTTGTATTATTTCCAGAATAACATTTTCTCACCCTCCACATGTATCCATCAACTGTGCCACCCACAATATGAATGCATATCGCAGAATCCAGACCCATGAAAAGAGATGAAAAGTTTTTGAGTTTTACAAGTTGTTTCACTGAAAAATCAAAGTGTTCGAGGAACAAAAGGTACTGACGACTTACTGTAGCTGAAAATATTTGGAAGAAAAACGGTTGGCCTTCCAAAAGCAATGTATCTAGGCCCTATGGACGTTGGAAATGGTTCATAACCAAACTGAATGAGAGCTCTAACTACAGTAATAGGATGAACAGAAGTCATTGCGATTAATGCCTGGAATTGGTACATAATATTAAATATTATTTCAGAATAATGTCATACCGCCAATTCCTCAGCTCTATCCATTTCCAAATCTTGTTGTTTCTGCAACGCTTTTTTAATTTCTCGAATGGAGCGTCTACGTAAATGGTCGAGATTCGCCATTTCAGCAGCTAAATCATCGAATCCTTCCATTGCAACTCCAGGTGCTGGAGGTCTATCTCGATGAGGGGCAACAGTTTCGGGTCTCAGTTGGTTTATGAACCCAACACACATTAGAAGAGGATGAAAAGAGGAAGGTTCAATTTTGAATTTTAATATTATAGAAGCAGTTCGATAGAAATATGGTTTCAAGTAACGCTGAATTAGATGAGCTCGTAAGAGAACAGAATTGCAGGAAAAGAGAAGAAAAAGAGGACGTCTAACGACGGGTTAAAAATGACTGCGAAGAAGTCAATCGGATCGAAAGCTTTCCACCGAAGATGTGGTGTCTTTTTTTCGTTCGTATTTGTCTCGTCGTCTGCAGTCTCCATTTTAACTGAGCGTTACCGAGCGTTGAAAAAAAAAGAATACTCAGAAAAAACGAAGAGGCGATGTGCACTGCTCCCCGGTTCACAGGCACTTCCGCGCATTGAATGAGAAATCAAAGCTTCTGACCACCCTACTCCAGCATACGGATAATGAGCTCGAAAATGATGATCGAGCTTTAAAAAGGTATTTATGACAAAGCTAAAGCTAATAAATTACGGAAAATGCGGTGAATAAAAATAGTAGAACACTAGAATTAGAGAGGAGTAAATGAACAGATGCGTTCAATGAGATTTGATTCTAAAACAACCGAGACTGGTTAAGAGAAAAGGAAAATCGTAGCACACAAAAATACATATTTGAGATTAATTTTCGCTGAAGATTCTTTATGCGAAGTAGGAGTTGCTGGCGTAGAGTTGTTGGTCGGCTCCAACAGTGACGGCTCCAACCTGTTCACGAAGGAACAGACGAGCTCCACGCTTCAGACCAGTTGGACGAAGGTAGTCCCAGGCACCATGCCAGTTGTTGAAAGATGGGGAGTATGGCAGGAACGAGACGGCGAGTCCTAAAAAAACAATATTCTCATGAATTCTCTTATGCTAAAAATACCAGATCCAGCAACAGCCATTACGCTGGACACCACACTGTAAGGGTATCCAAACGAATTGACAAGGAATGGAACAGCGGTGTGGATGAACTTGTGAACATCCTTGGCTGCCTTGGCCTTTGTCTCGTCCTTTTGTTTGGTATCTCCGACCTCGGTGCGGAGAATTGCTCGTTGGATTCCGTGAGTGATGAGGTGAACTCCCCAGATGACGAGGAGCTCTCCGAGAATTTGAGGTGCAAGTCCACTGAAAAGTCCTCCTGGACCTTCTTGCTTTCCGATAACTTGTAACGCCTGAGCACAAGTTGTGTACTTGGTCTCATTGCCAATGATTTGAGCAACTTGACGGATGAAGCAAACTAAAAAATAAACGTTTATTTCTAGAAGTGTCCATGTACCGCTCTTACCGGTGAATGGTCGGGCGACTGTGACTGCCACCACACGGACAACAGAGTCACGGCATGCGTTACGAAGAACTCTGCGGAACGAGTCAGCATCAGTGAGCTCATCTTCTTCCTTATCTTGATTTTGTGGTGGTCCTCCAATGTGTGGATAGTACTCATCGATGTACTGCAAGGCACTTTTCACTGGTTTTCACAGCAACTGATAGTTTGAAAACCACAAAAGTCCTTACCTGTTGAGTACGGTGGGAGGCGATACCCTGAACTGCCAGTGAGACGATGGCGGAATCAATTCCAGTCCAGAGAGTAGCATATCCGCGAGTATCCGCCAGTTGCTTCACTGCAAACAGAAAGTTAGTAGACAACGTTTCTCTCATGGAGTCATACTGTAGCTGAACGCGTTTGGAAGGAAATAAGCATTTCTTCCAGCAAAAACGAGTGTTTTTCCAGTCGACAATGCGAACGGCTCGTGACCAAGCTGAATGAGAGTGCGGGTCACCGTCAATGGCAACGAGAGTGAACTCAGTGCAAGCTTTGCAACGAGGTTCTTGGCGAACTTCTCCTAAACAAGAAATCACGATTAGAATGAACATCTCAGCCAAACTCAGTTCTTACATCCTCTGGAGCAAGTCCAAGGAAAGCTTCCTGTTGATTTCCTTCGGCCATGGTTATCTGTAAGAATAAACTGAGCGTTTTAGTCAAAGTATTTTCATTTAAGCCAACTTTTGAAGAATCAAAATCTGTAGAAGCTTCAGGAACAACCCAGATTCATAAAGGTGTTGACTGAAAATCGCGGATAAACAAGAATTGACGCGCAACAAACAACTGCGGCAGGGAAAAGTGGGCGGGGCGACAAAAATGCAAGAGCCGCGCGTTCTTTGAAAATAATATTTTTGTCTGAATTCAGCTCTTCTCGTGCTTCATCGATTTCTTTTTGGTTTAGTCGCCAATTTGATTGGAAATTCAGTCTTCGAAATTTTAAGATATTTTGCAGAAATGTCGTCTGGTGGAGGAAATCAAAAATCTGATGGCCAAGTCGAAGAGGACGCGGCTGAATGCAAGTTTCCAAAAGGTATTTTTCGTTTCGTTTCGTCCCTCAAAGATTTAGTATTTTAACACACCATATTCATCTAAATATAAATATCCTTTTTTATAGAGTTCGAGACAAACACATGCGATGCTCTTCTCACTGCGGAGGTTTACTTGCTTTTGGAACATCGTCGTCAATCGAACGAAACAAAGGACGAAATCGAAGAGATGAGCGAGGTTAAAATAAAAAATTTTTTTTTCAAAAACCATTCTTAAAGGTATTCATCAAAACTCTAAACTACGCTCGTCGCATGTCGCGATTCAAGAATCGTGAAACTATTCGAGCAGTACGTGCAATTTTCTCCGAAAAACATCTCCACAAATTCGAAGTCGCCCAAATCGCTAATCTTTGCCCGGAAAATGCCGAGGAAGCAAAAGCTCTTGTACCATCATTGGAAAACAAAATTGAAGAGTCCGAACTCGAAGAAGTACTCAAGGATCTCCAATCGAAGAGAACTTTCCAATAAAAATTGACACATCATAATTTTCGTAATATTTATTCACTCGTTATTTTGTCAAAGGATCTCTGTCTCCTTTACTCTTCCACTCACTTTTCGATATTTCGAACAATTCGTTGAATATATTTTATATCATGTGTTTTCCTTCTGTAAAATACAATCGTTTATCCGATTAAAATCCTTTCTCGGTTCTGAAAGTTCGTAGTACAGATTCATGTTCAAGATGGCATTAAAATTGAAACGTCCTCGAACAGGAATGCTTCTTGAAAAAGCTAGCATGGTGAGTCACGAAGATGTGCAAGGTATCGTAGATCAACTAGTCACTCGTTAATAGATCGACATCGATCATCCATGTATCAAGATGCTTGGAGATGACATACATCAGTTTTACAAGGACCAGAAACAAGTATGCGTGATGCCTTTTAGAGAATGAAAATGATCAAACTGTATTTTAGACTCAAGAGATGCAAGAAGAGCGAAACTTGTGTGTGGAGCTGATTCGAAATTATATTAATTCTGACTCGATCAAAAATCAATTAGAGGAAGGGGTTCGGATCAAACAAGTCGCTGTTTTCGGAAGTTTCCCAACACATTGTGCATCTAAAAATAGTGACTTAGATCTATGCATCTGCTTGGAATGTGAAGATGATCGGAACCCGTAAGAATACACGAGTGACACCTTATTCAATCTTGCCTTATTGCAGACTTCCTGTGACCTCCTCAAAGCTATTTACCGCGATTTGCAATATACCAATCATTCAAAGTTGTCAAACTTCTTCGGTGATCATCAAATCACAGACATCTCATTCATTTCAACTGCGAAAGTTCCTATTGTCCAATTCAAGATGAACGGCATTCATATCGACCTGAGTGCGACTTTCAGTATACTTCCCCCTCGTTCATGTGTTGCTGCGAGGCTAATCAATGCGTACTGCCAGTGAGTTTCCCTTTATTATATTTAGAAATACAGTAATCTCTGTTGTAGGCTAGATGACCGATTCACAGTACTGGCGATCTTCCTAAAAACATGGCTGAAATCAGAAGGAAATCCAAACGACCACAAGCGGGATTTTCCTAATTCGTGAGATCTAACCGTGCTTCATTTGTTTCTATGCCTTTTTTTTCAGATATTCATTGATACTAATGCTCATTCACGTCCTCCAATGGTACGAGATTGTTCCTAATCTTCATAAAACACAGAAAGATATGTTCGAGCATCTAAACGCATCATGGGAATCAGTAGACGTGAACCACAAATTCAAGAATCCTCTAGATGAAGATTGTAAGTTTAGGATTATGTTTCGTGCCACTATTTTGTTAATTACAGTTATTACGACTCATCGAAGCAAGGATTCGAGCCGGTTAACAGTGGTGGAATTATTACATTTATTTGCATGCCAGTACTCGGATGATAGCGTTTTGCAACAATACTGTTTCAATATGAGAACCGGCTACTTGGAGCCGCGAAAGCCGCGGTGAGTCATTTGTATAATAAGATTACAACCCAAGCTAGTTGCAGAGACTATCCCGTGGCAATCATTGATACCTACGATCCTAGAAATCCAGCAAGAAGTGCTCGGAGTACCGTCGATCTCAAAGGAGCACTGACGTAATAACCGATAAATATGTAGTTTGGAAAAAAATATTTGTGAAGTTTTCAGTTATTTGAAACAGTTACTACGGAATCCAGAGGAAAATATGTTTTCACACCTAATGCGAATCACTACAGAGAAGCTTTATTCCAGTCCTAATGTTCTCGCGTTTTCCAATATTTCTCAGAATGGAGCTGAGAAAAAGATCGCACACAATAGTTTACTGCACATGTATCAACCAGTCTTCATGATTCCGCATCTTCCGATTATACATAATTTGCCACAGCAGGGTATCAATCAAAATCAGAACATGAGATGGAAAGAGGAGGCTAGAATGTTAGTTTATTTTTTAATAATCAAAGCTAACTATTTGTAATCAGTTTTCAGAAATGCTGCTGAACAAAATTCAAATCATTTTGTACCTCCAGTAAGAACTCAAAATTCTCTCAGTCAGAACTACTACTCTCAACCATCGACGACTACAACCTTTTCACAATTCGGACAATTCAGCAACTTCTTGCACTGGTCCCCTCTGATGCCATCCCAACCAGACGACCGTTTCCAAGGAAGTAATGTCCATCCCAATAGGCGATAAATCAATGTTCATAATGACAATCTTGTGTAATTTCTGTAAAACTTCTGTTGTACAGTTTTAAAAACGCATCCCCAATCATTTCATGTTCTGTTTAATAATCTAATTATTTAACACACTCCCGAGTTTCTACTTTCAATCCAGTTTTTCATCCGTGCGTGTCTAAATAAAAGTTCACTGCCATCTGCAATTCCTTGATTCTTCTGAAGCAGAAATATTCGTAACCACGGGGTTCAGAATATCGTGATGATCATGGATGTTCATACTGTAGGAGTAAGAAGTAGAATCGATCTTGTGATGTGTCCACATTGGCATTGAGAGGGAAACGGTAGTGAGCGAAGAAATAGTATGAGAAAGTAAGAGAATCAGAGTGACGGGGAAGGTCCAACTCGCGGGCTGCATGGTACGGAGAGATCGCAAAAAGGAGAGAGAAGATGAGAAATGTGCTGACCTTGGAAAATTATGGCTCCGTCCATTTGTTATCGTGGTTGACAAAACTACTGCATATTTTCTTCGTTCGCTTCAAGCACACCTTTTTTTGCAAAAACCCTGCTTGTCTGCCTTCCCCTTCACTTCATGCGTTCTATACGTTCATTGCTCATGGTTATTTTCTTCAGCTATCCTCTCACCCTCGCCCCTCCATTCTTATTTTTTGACCCATTTCAATCTAATAAGTTTTCAGTAATGGCCAATTCCATAGGAAAACGATTGGATCAAGTCATTCATTTTGATTTCCAAAAACAACACGATGCAAATGTCAGAGCCAAACTTTCGATTCAATTGTGTGCTCAATTTTTGGAGCCTTTGACAGAGGAGATTTCAAAAAAAGGAGCAGAAGAATCTCAAGATGAAGAGGAGAATGAGATGGAGGACCATTTGGATGTTATCGGACAGATGAATGAGTACATGACATCTCCAGAATTGAATAAATTCGTAAGTTTTTCGAATATTTTTCCCATTACTAACCAAATTCCTTTTACAGTTCAAACTTCGAAACTTGAAATGCAACGCTGTTTTGCCATTTGTCAGCTGTTTGCCTGTTTCGGACTGGGAGAAAAGAGATGTCCCGATCGTCGCTTCATTCGGATTCCCAAACGTAGTTCCGAAAAGACTTCTAGCTCGTTACCGTAGTAACAAGATTCTCAAAATTCTCGAAAAAAGTGTTCAGTCAATTTTCTCGGAGCATACTGTCACTGATATCGAGCATAATGAGGCTGCCAAAGTCCCGTATCTTCTATGCACAGTCGATGATGTCACTCTTATAATTAAGATCTCGATCAAACCATTCTGCTCACCACAGTTTTTGGCAAAGGATGTTGTCGAAAAGCATAGAAGGTAATCAGTTTGATTTTACATCAGGAACAAGAACATTTCAGACAAGACGATCGATTCATTGTTCTCTCCAATTACTTTCACAAGTTCCTGAAGGCTAAAGCGGTGAACAAGAAGGATATCAGAAAGTCGAAATCAGTGATTCCAAAGCTTTGTTCAATCAAAATGATGTTCATTCATTTCTTCAAACATTACGGACTTCTTCCCTCCGACACCAACTCCTTGGAAGGTATCTTCATAATTCTTTCTGTCTAATCCAACAAATAATTTTATAGGAATGATGTCATCTCTAAGTGTTGCCGACAATCGATCCATCAGTTTGGGAACCCTTTTCTTCCTATTCCTCGACTACTACTTGGATGTTATCTCCCTCGAAGAAGACTTCCTCGAAATTTCAACAGGAGAATCTATTGAAAAAATGAGCATCGGATTGACAAATACAAATATTCTATCGATTAGTGATATTTTTGATCACCATATTCCAGGAGAGCGTGTTAATGATACGCTAATCTTCAAGAAGATTCTCAAGTAAGCTTCTCTTCCTCTCATTTCAATGTAATATTAAAATTGTTTCAGATCAGCATTCCTCTGCATCGAAAAACATCTCAACCAGCGTACCGGAGACATTCTCAACGACTTGAGAGTCATTCCACTTCGTCCAAAGCACGTCAAATTGTAGTTACCAATTCTTCTGCAATTTGCCCTACGTTCTATTTTGTTTGTTTCTAACGCACTGTTTAGCCAAGTTCCTAATCCATGCATTGTAACCATTCATCAGAAATCATAAATGAATCAAATAAACATTCTGCTCGAAAATCTGAGAAATCATTTTCGGTCTTCTTTGAATAAGCTGAGAACATTTAGTAATGCTGTGATGCATGTTTGAGAGATAAGCGATGTGTGTGGAAGCGTGATTATAAGACTACTGGTTTATTAGGCTAAGAGTCTACAGATAAGGGGTGAGTGCAAGAGGGGACACGAGCAAAGCGAGGGGGAAAACAAAGAGTAAAACACGGCAAATTAGCCAAATCACCGGAGTTGTCACAAACTCCTGAATTGCCTCGAATGAGCGTTTCCGGCGCCTTATATACCCGTCGGCGAGAGAGTGAGAGACGCAGAGTCGTTGCACCAATCGCCGCGTCCGCCAAAGTTGTAGACCAAATGCGCGTCCCAGCGGAGTGCCGTTGTCGAGTGAGAGAGTGTGCATACGCGGGAGAGTGCGAGACAACGACGTCGAAACTTTGCTTTGGCGAGTCTGGAAACACACAATTAATAAAAGAAATTAACTGGGTTTACACAAGTGGATTGCTCTTAACCGCCTACACCTCCCTCCTTTTGAACAAGACCGTCCTCGGTCTGATAAAAATTTAATCAAGTACCGGTTAAGGAGCTCTTCTTGAGAGGTATAGGGGAGTTGTCCCTGTCTGGCGTAAGCCTTTTAGCCTTAGTGTTGGATGACAAAATTGGGCGTTTCAAACCCTTACCACCTCCCCCCTTCTGAACAAGACCGTCCCCGGTCTGATAAACTTAGACTTTGAAGGGTTTGGAGAGGCCTGGATGGTGTATGTGTTGACTTGGTGTCATCCCTTGCAGCGCGACTAATGTTCTTGAGAGGTGCTCGGTCCTGGTTGTCCGTCATCCGTGATGCTGAGCATCTGTAGGTCGATCTCGACGATCCAGATGATGTAATCCTTCGTGGTGACGTCGAGTGGGAGTTCCGCGGCCATTGACTGTCCGAAAACGACTTGGTAGTTTCCTGGCTCATCGTATGTGCAGTCGTCGAAGACGAAGTGAAGCTTGTGCAGGAGCTTCTTGTTCCCAATGTCAACTTGGACTTCCTTGTGTCCTGCGGACTTCCAATAGCAGCTTGCCGTATTGATGGTTCTGATTGATCTGCCTCTGTGACCGTTGGTTTCTTCGTGGGCGGCGGATGAGCTGGTGATGATGGGTCATCATCGTCCGGTGGTCGCTTCTCTCCTGGCGGCGGCATCTTTCGATCGTCGTCGTTGTTGTTGTCGACTTGAGGTGATCGCTCGATGGTTGTTCTGCAAAACAGAAAATTGATTGAACAATTAACGAGAGAGGCTGTGAAATCGCCGGTGCCTCGCAAAAGAAAATCGCTTTTGAGGACTTTTTACGACAAAGCGGCAAATAAATCAGCGTTTAATAAATGCTGATAAATCATTGGCGATGAAACAATTCGAAGTTTTGGGCCAAATGAATTGTGTTTTTCCGTTTGGCGCGCGAATTTGAGTTGTTGTCCGTAAACACCGTGACGACAAAGTGCACTCATCGTGTCGAGACCTCGTTGTGCACCGTAGTTCTTCGAAAATTGGCGGGAACGTCAAAAATTCGAATTTTGGAATATATTCGAACAGTCGTCAATGATTCGCGTCGTTGAAGACGTTGGCGGAAAATTCCTGCAAAAACGATTAGGAATTCCTAACGGAAAATCGATACACGTATCGATGCACAAAGATTTGCTTGAAACAAGCGGTTTTAAGAGTGGGGAATGCTTCGGCATTTTCCAACGTGTCATCCCACAGTAGAACATTGGTACTACTGCCAGCGGGTTCTCCGTTGAAAAATGGGGAAATCCGAGCATTGATAATACCTGACTTAAGCTCGTCGTCTAGAAGAATCGAGCTGGTAGTCGTCGATCTCTCGTTGGATTACGTCGATTGCCTGGATTATTGTCGGTTGACTGCTCCTTTTGATTGACTTTTCCCGGTTTCTTTTCCGTCTCGGGTTGAGCAGTCTTCGGTGGTCTTCCTCTTTTCTTCTTCTGTACGACTGGAACTTCGGTGACCTCTTCAGCTGGTGTTTCCTCGACGGGAACGTCGTTCGGAGCTTCTTCAGTGTCTGGTGAGTCAGAAACTGTCTCTTCAATATCGTCGGAAGCGATGAACTTCTTCAACTGATCCAAGTGTGCTCTTTTCGGTGCTGAATTCGGCTTTTCTAGGTCCTGAATCGTTACCTCCGAGTTCTGAATGTCCAATACTCGATATTCTCCGATCCATGGCAACACCAACTTCCGCGACAGATTGACCTTGCTTTTGTAGTTCTTCATCATGACCCGATCTCCGATGCGAATGTTGGAATTCTTCGCATCCTTGTTGGCGTGAGCTTGAAATTGAGCTTGTGCCTTCCTGGAGTGATCAGCAGCTGTTTTCCAAACTGCTTGCAGGTTTCGAGTAAGAGCTTCCTTGTAGTCACCGACGTCTACTGCCTGACTTTCACTTGGATTGACTATGTTGTCGATGACAAATACGGGATCTCTTCCGAACATCAAGTAGAACGGTGTTTCTCCGGTCGTGTTGTGTACTGCCGTATTGTACGCGAAAGTGACTTTTGCAAGCACGATGTCCCAATCCGTGTGAGTACTGTTGACGTATTTGGAAACCATCTGGTGAAACGTCCTGAACGATCGTTCTGTTGCTCCGTTTCCTCTCGAGTGGTGAGGAATAGCCAGATGATGTGACAAACTGATCAGTTCGCAGAACTTCTTGAACGCAGCCGAAGTAAACGACGAAGCGTTGTCCGTGACTATCTCCGTTGGTGTACCGTACTTGAAGATACAATGCTCCGTGATGGCTGTGATGATGGAATTCGTCGTGGCGTCCTGGAGTGGTACTGAGATGACGTACTTTGAGAACCAGCAGATCATGTTGATGTAGTACTTGTTCTTCCGTGCTGTCTCCCTGAATGGACCGGTTAAATCCATTCCAACTTTCTCGAAGACCTTCGTTGTTACCACGATTGTTTGGTTTTCCCGAAGAGATTGGGGTCTCTTCCGTTGACATGGAACACATTCCATAGCCCATCGGATGAAGTGAGCTCTCATTCCTGGCCAGAAGTATCGTAGTTGAGCCTTCTGCAAGCACTTTCTCCAATTTAGGTGCCCACCTGATACGGCATCGTCGTGGAATGCTTGGAATATCATCTTCTGAAGACTGTCCGGAATTACTGTTCTTGGTTTTCCTTGAAATGCCACTACGAGAACTCCTTTAGGTGAAATCTCCACCAGTTCCAGAACTGGTAACCACTTCTCATCTAGATTGTCTATGGACGTTGACGGGTGAAGAAGAAACTTCTTGATTGTTGAGATTTGCTCATCATTGTCCTGCTCTCGGATGATGTCGATTGTGGATTTCGCGTTGAGCGTGAAGACCTGAGGACTGTAAGAACATGTCATACAAACTGGAAAGTCGATGATGTCTTCTAGTTCTGCTCTATCTGCTGATGTTGACTCGTCCACTGCCCTGGACAAACAGTCGGCTACCGTATTCTTCTTCCCTTCGACATGAACAATCTCGATGTCGTACTGTTGAAGTTCAACTAACCAACGACCAAGCGTGTCGTTTACCTTATTCTTTGCCAAAAGGAACCTCAGCGGTTTGTGATCCGAGTGAAGAATGATCTTGGCGTTGTACAGGTACGGCTTGAAGTGTCTCAGAGCGAACATGATGGCGCTCATTTCGTTCTGTACCGCTGCCATCCTGGATTCTGCTTCAGTCAAAGTACGGCTCGCGTACGCGATGGCGTGGTATGACTTTGGATCATCTGGGTTGGTCTGCATGAGCACGGCTCCTTGGGCGACAGCACTGGCGTCCGAGAATATGTGGAATTCTCTGTTGTAATCCGGGAATGCTAGAATCGGCTTACTGACGAGTGCTTTGCGAAGAGTGTCCACTGCCTTCTGTTGTTCTTCCTTCCAAACGAACTTGACATCTTTTCTGGTTAACCTAGTTAATGGTTCGGTAATCCCGGAATATCCCTCAATAAATTTTCGGAAAAATCCTGTCATACCGATGAATCGTCGTAGTTCGTTGATGTTGGTTGGAGCTGGAAGAGCCTTGATAGCATCGATGTTGGCTTGACCTGGAGAGTAGTTTTCTCCGTTGATCTCATGTCCTAGGAAGGTGATCGACTGCTTGACGAAATCGCACTTCTTCGGTGACGCCTTCAGATTGAAGTTCCTGAATCTTAGCAAAACTCTCTTAAGCGTAGCGATATGCTCCTCAAAAGTCTTGCTGAAAATTAAGACGTCATCGATGTAAAGCATTACCTCCTCATCTAGACCGGCTAGAACTGTCTTGAGTGCCCTTTGAAAGTAAGAGGCGGCTGACTTTAGACCAAACGGCAAATGTGTATAAGCATACACTCTCTTCTCCGTTATGAATCCGCACTTGTATGATGACTCCTCATCTAGCCTGAGCTGCAGATAACCGTTGGCCATGTCCAAGGACGAAAAGAACTTAGCCTTTCCGACCTTCTCAATGATCGACTCAATCCGAGGTAATGGATAGTTGTCCGGAATTGTCACCTCGTTCAGTTTCCTGAAATCCAAGCAGACGCGAAGAGATCCATTTTTCTTCTTTACCAAGACGATTGGACTCGTCCACGGAGTATTGCTCTCCGTGATTCTCTTCGACATCAACAAGCCGTTGATGTGCTTCTCCAGTTCTTCCTGAAACTTAACTGGAACCCGATAAGGTCTAGCCTTAACCGGAATCTCCGTGCTAGTGTAGATGTGCACTGGCTCTGTCTTGGAACTTCCAAGATCGTATGCGTTCTTAGAGAACACATCACCAAACTCATCAAGAGTTGCTTTGAGAACGGCCTTCTCGGCATCAGTGATGCCCTGACAATTCGACAAATCAATCTTGAAGTCTGGGTCTTCTCCCAGAGTTACTGTCAATAAAGACGGTGCAACCCCAGTGTCGTCAAAAACACTGTGGTTCGGTGGGACTTCCCTCGAGAGGAAAGGCTTCGCTTGCAACAGCATTCTTTTTAAGGGTGATCTCGTTTTCCGAAGAATTTGTGATCAGTAAAATAATGTTGTTAGGGTTGACGAGAGCCGGAGCTATCGATAGATCATCCCGTAGTGACAACGATGTGCCAACTACCCACGAGTTCGCTACCGATAACTTTGATCCGTTCTCGATGTTGCATTTGACTATGCCTTCGCTAAGGGCGGGGATAGTAGTGTCCTCGGCAACTAGTACACTCACTTTGCCTGGCTTCGGTGCACGCCTTCTTCCTGGTCCCATTGGTAACACGTCGTCTCCGATGTGGAATTCCAATGACTGATAGTTGAAGTAGAATCGGGGAAGTTGACATAAGAAGTCGTTGCCAAGAATGAAATGATATCCATTCGGTCCTGTAGAAGTGCACGGCTGTTTGGTGAAATGGATTCGGTGTTGGACTTTGTGAGGGCCAACTGTGAACTGAATCGTTGCCGATCCAACCATTGTTACCGCATTGCCTGCGATTCCAAGAGCATGTGGTGCTTCGTAATCCTGCAATTCTGTTATGCCTAAAACGGTGGCCATCTCCTCGTTAGCAATGGAGATGCTCGCTCCTGTATCAATGAGCGCTGAGCAACCAATATCGTTCGCGATGATAGGTATCTGAGCTACCAGCGGTTGCCGAGAAAGATTGACTACGTGCTCTGACTCAGAACGTCTCCTGTTAGTGTTCATGTGAGTACCTGAAGCCCAAACCAAGCTGTTGACCATCGGAATGTTGTCCTGACGATGCTTGGTCTGATCCTGAGTGTGCTTCTTCGTCTTGTCGCTTTGCTTCTTTCGACATTCACTTCGTTTGTGATCTGCCTTCTTGCAATAGTAGCACTTCACTTGTCCTTTGAGCGGAACGCCACGTTTCTTGATGGGAGAGATACCTTTCAGTGGTGTACTGACTCTTGTTGAAAGATCATGTACTTTACTATTTGATACCTCCTTTGCATCCTTACTACGATTGCTTATCGCGTCATTGGTGACAGGTGAAGAAGGTGAATCCGATGAAGACGATTCCAGCTCGTACTCGACAGCGAGAGCGCTTTCAAACGCTTCCCTTGGAGTTCGGAACTTCTGGCTGGCGATCAGTACACGAATGTTCTTTTTCAGTCCTCGCCTGAGCTTGTAAAGAGTATTACTCCTTACCGTCTTGTGATCTCCTGGAAATGCCTTGCGAGCAAGACGACACACTCTTCTGTAGAACTCGTCTACTGTTTCCGTATCACCTTGTGTCGCCGAGTCGAATTCATTTCTGAAACGGTCAACAACCGTAGAACCTTCGAATCGTCGTGCCAGATGTTGAAACACTTGCTCCGTTGACAATGTAGCTGATGAGTCGGAATCTTCCTGTAACTCACTTACCACTTCGCGTGCTTCGCCTTTTAGATGTGTCAACAGCAATGCCAATGCATCGATGGTCTCTTCTGACGAAATCAGACTCAAACGATCCTCGAAAGCACGCTTAAATGCTTTCAAATCCTCCTTAGGACCTCCTTCATACGGTTTCAGTCCATTTGCCTTATCGAAAGATAACACGAGAACTTGTGAACGTTGGTTTGATCTGGAATTCAGGTTTGGTTTGCTCGAATGAGCATAGTTAGTATGGGTTTGTTTACAGACGATATCGGTCACTTCTTCGCAGGACAAAGATCCTGCGAACGGCGAATTCTCGATATCGTCCGGTGTTTTGTTTCGTTCCATCGAATTAGTATTCGAACCATCAGAACGAACGGTTGGCGTCATTATGTCGATAAACTGACACCGATCTTTATTGGATTCCTTTTCCGCTTCTTCGGCGTCAAAACGTTTCGAAGAATTGAATCCGGATCCCGCTCTGCGCGACGGCGGCGTAAGAGCACGGGTCTCAGGAAGAGTATCGACGGTTCTTCCTGCGTTGACTTTCTCCTCGTCAACAGTGGTTGTTGTGGCAACCGATTTCTGACTTAAACTCGCACTTGTGTCGTCGCATTCTCCTCGATCACGAACCGATTTGAGAAAATTATCGTTGAAATCTGCAACAACGCTCCGAAAAGCGAATAGAATGATAAGAAAAGGAAGAGAGGAGAGGTTTGCACTGAATGTGCTGACTGAAGTAGAGAGAGTAGCAGTAGGGGGGACTGCCGGATGACAGCACATCGGTGCTGTCACCAACCCGGAACCCGTTCCTACTGCTTTATCGGCAACGCTGCTCATCACAGCAGAAGCCACAAACTCACCTTCCAATATTCTCGACTGCTGCTCCTCCTCCACTGCTTCTTCCTCCGTTGGGTTGCTCCGAGTATTTGACGACATCGGAGCGTCCACGCTGCTTGTTTCCGTAACGCGAGATCCTCTCGCCAGATCGAAACTGTCCATTGGGTGTCAATGGAAAACCCAAGTTGAGTTTGTCTGCAAAGGAACGACACATTAAACGAGTTCCGCTGGCAGCGCGCCGAGCGGAACGAATTTTGGGAGAAAAAGGAGAAAAGATGATGCAATAATCACCTTTAGACAACAAATACAACTTCCCTTTGGGGAGAAGTGTATGAGAGAGAGGGAAAAAATAAAAGAAACGCATAGCGACGAGACCCAACACTAAGCGAACTTAAATTAAGAACCCACTAACCCGGCGGCCGAATTTTAACTCAAAATTATTGTTAACCTACACGCAAATACGCCTAAAAATCTACAACCTAGCTTAAACCCGGCCGGAGAAAAAGAAAGGGAAATAAATAGGGAAAATGCTACGAAAACCCGCGAAAATGCACTAAAATTAAATGTAGAAAGCCTAAAATGGGATGCGCAAACCTAACAGAGGCGGAAAAACCGAGGTACGGACGGCAAATTAAAAATAAGGCGCCGTCCGCACTCGCTGCTACCAGTAATGCTGTGATGCATGTTTGAGAGATAAGCGATGTGTGTGGAAGCGTGATTATAAGACTACTGGTTTATTAGGCTAAGAGTCTACAGATAAGGGGTGAGTGCAAGAGGGGACACGAGCAAAGCGAGGGGGAAAACAAAGAGTAAAACACGGCAAATTAGCCAAATCACCGGAGTTGTCACAAACTCCTGAATTGCCTCGAATGAGCGTTTCCGGCGCCTTATATACCCGTCGGCGAGAGAGTGAGAGACGCAGAGTCGTTGCACCAATCGCCGCGTCCGCCAAAGTTGTAGACCAAATGCGCGTCCCAGCGGAGTGCCGTTGTCGAGTGAGAGAGTGTGCATACGCGGGAGAGTGCGAGACAACGACGTCGAAACTTTGCTTTGGCGAGTCTGGAAACACACAATTAATAAAAGAAATTAACTGGGTTTACACAAGTGGATTGCTCTTAACCGCCTACAATTTATAGACTGCATAAATTCGATAAACAAAAGACATCAGATTCCCACGTATTCAGAATAGTTTGCTCTAATCAAAAACCTGACTACTGATATCCTCTCTTTGGATATTCCCACATACACTTGTGTTTTGATGAACAACTTGATGACGTTAGAAGAAGAACTACATGACCCAAAAGCGGTTGTACGAGATGGATATGAAATTCAAATCATTATTAAGAAAATTACGAATTCAGTTTTTGAGACAGTGAATCGTTAGCTCACTCAAATTTACAGTAATAAAAAACATATATTTTTCACGCGAAAACTTTCACTATCGGTCGCTGAAAAACCGAAATGTTCGTTTCCTTTTCTCATTTTCTACCACGATTCTCATTCATTTCAAGTGTTTTCAATCGTTGAAACATGACAACGGTATGTAAAGGTATTCGTTTGAATCAAGATTCTCTGTTCTGAAGTGAGAACTGCAGATAACAGTGAGCATCAAGCCACTGATGCCGTTGAACTTTCAACTGGATACAGAATTCTCGACTACAAAGTGGTTCGCTTCATCGCTAAAGGAGCATTTGGAGCCGTTTATCAGGTCATTTTGTTCTCAAAATTTTTCGAGTCGTTGGTCTTTTGTAGTGCACTCCTCCTCCACCTCGTTTCCTAGTGTCTCCATAGAGAATCTTCCCGACCACATATGAAAAATTGCATACTTAATGTGGTCTGGCTAGATTCATCCGAAATATACGATTTGCTTTCTCTATCTACCTGTATTCATCATTTTCTGGTTTCAAGGTACAGAAGTTTTCGGGAGTATAACTAGACCATAAGGTTATACTACGAAACTTTCCTGTATCTAGAATAACGGAAAAAATTGAAACGGAAAACTACATTTAGTTCGAATATGTTGTTCAGAGAATTTCGCACTAAACAATATCTTTTTTTTATAGGTTGATCATATCAACACTCTGTCATTCGCTCTGAAGCTGGAAAGCCGGAAGGCAGAGACTAGAAATTTAAAAATGGAGGCTGTTGTTCTGAAGTGAGTTCTTAGCATCTCGTTCTTCTCGAATTCCGAGTACTTTCAGAGCTCTTCGGGACCTTCGTTCCCCTTACTTCTGCCGCATTTTCTTCTGCGGACGAGCCGAAAAATTCAACTTCATCATTATGACTCTCGTCGGAAAGAATTTGAACGAGTTGCGTGTGAATTGCCCAAAGCAAAGATTCTCTCGCAACTCCGGAATCCAAATCGGAATTCAGATGGTCAACGTTGTTCAACAACTTCATTCCATCGGGTAAAGAGAAACACCGAACAACTAAAAAAAATAGATGTCCATGTTCAGATTCATTCACCGTGACATCAAACCAGCCAACTTTTGCATGAGTCTCGAGAATCCACGGCAATTGGTGATGGTCGATTTTGGAATGTGTCGGAAGTATGTAAATGATGGAGGACACGAGTTGAGACATCCGAGATGGTTCGTTCATGGATTCAAAGGTACTATTCGGTATGCTGCGTTGGCAACTCATCATGGAAGAGAATCGAGTCGGAAAGAAGATTTGGAATCTTTGTTCTACGTCCTGGTAGAGAAAAAGACAAGTTTTTCTAAAAGGAAAGACTATATTTCAGGTTGAACTATTGGTTGGAACTCTTCCATGGATGACAATGGATGATGCGATACATGTGGAACATGCCAAACAGGTGGCAAGAACTGTCGGTCTACATGAATTTCTGTCTGGATGCCCGAAACAAATCATTCATATTCTCTATTACATCGATAGTCTCCGTTTCTACGATGCCCCTGATTACGCTATGATTCGAGGACTTCTTCAGTAAGAAAAGTTGAACTTGAACATTCTAATTTTTTAATTTCCAGTAATGCTCTTGAATCTGCTCCACACGATTCGGCGTTTGAATGGGAGGAAGAGATGAAGATTGAATGGAAGAAGTCAGAATACTTGAGATCAAAGGAAGAAATTGAGGAAGATGGATAAGAGTAGACTTTTGGAACTTTTGAATAAATGAATTTCTCAGTTGACTGTTTTTCAGACTTCTCTGTTTATATATGTTGAAAATTCGTTTCTATTCCAAGACCAATGACATCAATCTAGTATCACGTGTCACTCTCTGAATTGACCGAAATCTTCAAATAAGTTTTTATCTCATTTTCTCATGATATTTAAGTGAAGATGGGAGGTTCAGAAGAGCCCCAGGAATATTGAAATGTCGTCTGAAAGAAATTTAATCTTCACACTTCGAATTGAGAAACATCGAAACGGGTGGGACGAGAAAAAGAAGATGAACCAGCAGGCATCAGATTCTAAATTTCGGACATTCATTGTGTATTTAGTTTGATCTTCTGGCTCTTTGTTTGCATTTTTCGATCCCTTTAAACCCTCATCACATCCGGAATTTTTTTCTTAATTAAAGCATTTATTGTGGATCTTTTGATCTCTATTTTTGCTCTCGCATTTTTCAAAACCTCCCATCCGGAATCCTAAAACTTCATTCTTCCGGCTCTGCTCTCCTTTTTCCGTAGTTTCCCATTCGGTCACATTTGCTGTTATCGTGGGAATGATCATGCTTCCATTTTCGTTTTTGAGTGTTTGCAAGCTTCTGAACTTGTCAATTTTTAGCCAGAAATCTCAGAAACCAGAAATCTGATTTATAATAATAATGAGGAAAGCGTCTCGAATTTCAATCAAAATTAACAAGAAAATTGAGCATTCTGTTTTTTTTCGATGATGTCTTCCCTTGTTTGTCCCATTTCGAGAGCATCATGTGAATTTCAATGGGTTCGAATCGTCTTGATGAAATTTTGAAGTGATTTGTTTCCTTGAAATCAACTCATTTTGTTTCGACTTCCGTTTCATTTTGATATCTAGAATACATTTCGCCAAATATCTAGAATGATTGACAGGCCATGATTTTAGGTTCCACTGATTTGATATTTTCATAAGAATACGTTTCAAGAATATGAATTAGCTTTAGGAGTGCGCTACTTCATATACTGTAGTTCATAAGCTTCAGAAAAGCTTTCATAATTTCAACTGCCAAAAATCATCTCAAAAACATTCCCACGTACATCAAATATCAGTTGAAACTCAAAATTTTCTGATTTCACCTGAACACCTAACTCAAAAGCAGGTGCAAAGCACAAAATGACCCGATGAAACAATCGTCAAAGTCATAAATAGCTACACATAAATAGATCACATTTATCAAAGTAAAACTAGTAGCCGATGGAATCATTTGATCCTTTGAACTTTTTAAACTTTTGAATATTCCTTGTTTACCAATATAATCATCCCAGCCTTATAATTTGCAGAGTTCTTCAGAGTCAGTCTCAACATCAGAATCTCTATAAATCATTCGGATCATGAAAGTTATAGACGGAGAGGTAAGTCTTTTTTCTTGGATTGTGTTAGTAGCAAGAATAATATAGTAAATAGGCAGGTGGAGGTCTCGATCTACCAGCTTTTGGTTCTCCCAAAAATATCCATTCTGTTTTGCAGAAGCCGTCGCTCGAGGGTTTTGTTTTTTCTTTTGCTTTCGTAAAAGTGATAATAAAAAATTAGAGATCATCCAAAAGCAGAGTTGAGAATTAGTCCAATTTTCCGCTTGAGCAAACTCTTCATTTATTGGGCTCATCGGTTGACTAATCATTTGAATGAAAAGTATGATATCATGTATTCTTGAATGAAAAAAAAAGAAATCTCAAAAGAACATCTCCTTTTTTAGTTCCGTTTTTGTTCTATGCCCTTGTAAGGCTTGTTCTGTAATTCAATCTGACTCCACTTTACCCCACGCGATAAATATAGTGGTCATTTTGATTGATTATGTCACTGGTTTATTAAATTTAACTTATTTGTCACAACAGATTTCTCATTTGGAATCTAGAGTTCTGGATACTCTTCTAACGTCAAATTCTATTTTTACACCTGCTCATCTTTGAAGTTAGAATCAAATAATCAAGTTTTCTCACAAATTTTTTGATGGAACCCTTTCGTTCAGTTTAATTGTTCTTCACTCAACGATAGTGGTATAGACAATAGGTGATTTCTCAGAATTTGATTACTGTAAACTTTGAAAGGTTTTTCCGATTCAAAATTTTCAACCTGAGTTATGAACAATGTTTATTCGTTTCTTCCCCCCTAGCTATCTCATCACCTTGTTTCCCCCTCCATGATCTCTTTTATCTAGATCCCTCCCCATAGGTAAATCTCTTACGGGATGGTCCTTACCCACTTTATTCTTCCCACCTTTTCGTGTTCAATTCCACTTGCCATTATACTTGATGATCTGCCCACTAGTGTGAAAACTCTGAAAATACTCTGATGTTTGCTCGTTTATGTTTCACACCCTAACGAATAGACGTTCGTGACTTCAAGATCAGTCAACCTTACTTTGTTTTTGTCTAGAATGTCAATATTCTCTTATTCTATTTTTCTTGTAATGATCATCTCTCAATTTCAGAACATAACTGTCATGCATTACTTGATATACTACAGTTCCGCACAATCAAAATTAGATGAAACCTGGGTATATTACCAAGTGCTAACCTATTTTGAATTTTTCTGTATTTGCTTAAGGTTGGTTTTTACAGTGTTTTTTTCTCAATTTATACAACCAAACCATTTCAGTTATCCTCCAATAATATTTCTTGGCTATCAACTATTTCAACACAGAATATTTCATCAAAACCTTCAGAATTGTGTCAGAGCTGCCGTGGTGGAGTACTTAATCCAGTTGACATCTCGAAGTATTCAAATTTTTTTGATTTTCAATTCAGAGGAGAATGGATTGGGTAAGTTTGTCTATATACTTTAGTTCTTGATAGAAAATTTTGAAGCATTCTACTACGCATCACTGGCCAGATGCACCTGTTATTTCTTTGGTGAGTTTTTATAAAAAACTTTTGAGGGCATAGAAAATGTGGATCATTTATTGATTCTGAAAACATTGACAACATTAAAAACTTACAATAATCTTTCTTTCTAGTTTCTTTCTCCCTTCCTGGATTCGTAATCGAACGATGTTGTGCTTCATACTTTCTCTCGGATTACGAAAAACGAAGTCGTCATTATATCAGTATTCTTCTTCTTTCCACCTCTGCCGGAAGTGGACTTTTGCTTTCATATCTCTACCACCAATGTGAGCTATTTTTTTCAAAATTATTTTGGAATTTCCTAGAATTTCAGCGGAAAGCACACTAGCTTATCATATTATTGTTCTTGTGATCAATGGAATTTCGTCCGTTGTACTGGCTGTTATCGAGAAATACAACTACAAAAGACTTCACGAAAGTTCAAATTTGAGAAAAAGTAAAAGAGAGTACTCGCTGGCTGAAAGATTTCAGATTTCCGAGAACATACGAGTCTGTGAGGTATTCATATAATCTGATGTATTAAAATCATAATTCTCATATTTTCAGCTGATGAAAACAATCATAAACGTGGTCGCTCTGTTCAATCTCCTTTCTACAGTATCCGCTGCATTGGATAACTTTGATCTCTCTCCATCATTACTCAATGTTGCTGCTACATTCTTCAACTTTTGCGTGCTCACGTAAGCAGCGCACTTAAAATCCTGGATCATAAAGATAATGTTGCTTTACAGATATGGATCACTCGTCTTCTTCCTTTTTTACTATTTGATTCCCCAGTTTAGATTTGCATTGAAATCTTTCTTCACAAGAGTGAGTTAATCAAAAAGACCCTCGATAACTATGAGTTTCAGATGAGAATTTTGAATCCAGTATCACCTTTTCCCGATATTCTCAATGAAAAACCAATGCAAATGGCTGCTAAAGAGACTGACGAATATTTCTCCCAGCTTCAGAAACAATGGCTCTAGTTTTCATAGGATTAACGTTTTTATTTATTGCTTGCACTTGTCTTCGATGCATTTAAAACTATCCGCCGGGTTTTGATAAACTATAAATTGAAGATGTTGAATATTGTCAATCCTACATAAAAATCTCTCACTATTTGCTTCTCAAAACAAAACGAAAAAAGCAAAACAAGAAAGAACTGAATTCAAATGATTCATTCAAAGCCGATACGGTCTATATGAAAAGTCTCATGGGTTGTACTCGATTGGGAGGTTCTTGCGACGAACCATACCGTCTCCCTGGAACCATTCACGACGGAATTGCTTGGCAGCTCCATCTGGGGTATTGGTCCATTCGACGGTGATACGGTCGTTGTTGGTATCCTGAAGTGAATAATCTTAAAATCGAGAAGAACTAGAAAATCAATTACCTCTTGTCCGAATGCGAAGGCATCGCAAGAAACAGCAAGAAGGACGGCCTCCTTTGGGTCGAGAACTCCACATGGTGGATCGACTCCAAGTCTCTTCATGTTGGTGGTCTTGATACCGTAACCAATGCGACGAGCCGACGAGTTGATCACCTTGATGTGGTAGGTGTGCTTGTCGTCGTACGGGGCATTGAAGACGATCTTGGCGTTCGGCTGGGTTTGGATATCTCCAGGTGGGACGGATTGGGCCATGGCGGTTTGATTGAGTTGCACTCGATGGAGATTCTACTGATAGCCTCGAGCTTATATAGCGGATTCTTATCAGTAGTTTCGATCTTTGTTCTAGATCTTCAGAAAGATAAAGAGAAAAAACCTAGAAAGTTCACGTTTTTAAAAATAGCCAAAGAGCAGAATGTCTCTGGCTAATGATGACTGATAGACTACCAGACGGGCTACGCCCCTCTGGGGCCCTTCAGGCAACGTGAATTTTTAGAAATGGAAATTTTGAAATTTGGAAAAATAATTCCGTGAACTCGCCACTCTCTCCTTTCCATTAAAAAAAAACTACTAACTGATCCCAAAATGGAGGTTTTTGTGCTCTCGCGACCTCAATTCTTGACGAATCGAAAAACAAAATAGACGGGCATCATTAGAGACAGAATACTGATAACCTGCCAAAATTTGGTGAAAATCGGTCCAGTGGGGACTGAGCTAGGGCGGGATACCTACGCAGTACGGACACACACACACACAGAACTTTGCGTTTGTTAATAGTAAAGATCAGTGATAGTGAGATGGTGTTATAATTTATAGAAGTTCTATGAAATAAGAATTCAGATCGCTGTTTTTTCCCTCCCGCAGAAATAGTCTGGAATATGAAAACAACCAGCCCACACTCTCCGTGTTTTAGACAAGAACACCGATTTTGATTGTTTTCAACGACAGAATACCCATCCGACATAAGAATTGCCAATGTTGTTTTGAATAAAAGAAAAAGAGAAGCAAATAAGCTTATTTTTTTCTTTTTTGTTATGGTTTTAAAAATATGAAGTTCCTCATGCCGTTTTCATAAAGACATTTTCCGATTTGCCGAATAACGTTCTGATTATTGCAAGAGTACGGTAGTAGAAGTTCAGTGCGCACTGTACGCAAACAGCGCACGAAAAGTTACGGACTATCCCGATTTTTTGTAAATTTTCGATTTTTTTTCCAATTTCTGCGGACGACTCAATGCCGGACAACTACGGTGAGGAAGTTATAGTCATTGGAGACGACGATGAAGAATGCGAAGATAAGGTGCGTTTTTCTATCTTCTTAGTCTTCGAAAATTCGTCGTTGAGAAGCTTATTTTTTGTGAAAAGAGATATTTTCCGACAACTCGCGTTTCTCATTTTTCGATATGTTTCCGTTCTTGTCAACTTAGATTTAACCTCAAAAATAGCCTTTTGCGTGTAGCTTGAATTTTTCCTACTAACTCTCAGTTTCTCGGTTTCCGAGTTTTCCTAAATTCCCATTTTCCTAGAATCCTTATATTTGTCGACAATCTTTCGTCAGAAGAGTTATTGAATTTTGATTGAAGACGGATTTATTTTGGACAGATATACCTAGAAATATAACTTTCGACAAACACGACACTCCGAGAATCCATCAACTGCGTATTTTGACCAGTAAATGATCTGTGAGCGGACTAAAAAAATAATACCATACGTTATGGGCTCTCGGTCCGATTTGTAGCCATCCTGAGAAGAATACGTTGTTTTTCACATACTTAGCTTTCTCCAATTTTGTTCATTTTATTCGGTGCTGAAAACTCGCATCTCAAAAAACAACAAATCCATGTTTTGTTCACTCCTAATTTGTTTTGAGACATACTCTTGTTGTAGTCGTTTGCATCCAAAAAGAAAGTCAGTTTGTTGGATCCATCGATGACGATTTTTAAAAATCTGTTCATCAAGGCTAGAGAAAACCGTCATGTAATAAATTTACATATGCTCATTGTCCCGGTACTTTCACTAACTATTGTCGAAGATGTCGTTATTTTGATTGGCTTCATTACAAATTCTGTCTACTAGATTCCAACGGTTATTTCTAATAATTACCATTCACAGGATCAGGCCCACTTCTCAGCCAGGCAGTTTACCGTGTGGAATCAGCTTTCGCAAATGTTCCCGTAGGCTATGTTCCTCCTTTTTTCATAAACATCCTTCTTCTTCCCGGTTTTTTGTCGCTGTTCGGTCGGGCGGGCGGCCGGTCGGTCTGTGTTCCTAATAATGTCTTGTGTAGTAAGTATACTCGTATGTGTTTTCCAGAAGAAGCGATTCTGGAAAGTAAAAACACGGGCCCGTAGAGCGGTGCGGTCATTTTTGTCGAAAAACAAAAATATTCATATTATTCGAGTTGTCGAAGAGAATGTTTGGGCGCACAAAAATATTTTTCCAACACCGTCCGCCGACTGAAAGAAAGAAACCGACGAATATTTTTGTCTTCCGTGTTCCATACAAGCCCAAATCTTGCAAGGACCGGGTATAAAATTCCTGTCGAATTTTTTTTTCCAAAAAAAATCCTAGAATTTTGAAAACTCAACAAGTTCGAAAGAAATTAGTAAAAAAATCAGGTTTTGCTCTAAAATATGAACTTCGGTAAAATTGGGACTCAAACCCCTGCAAGGAACTGCAGAACAACTGAGAATTAAAACATCCAATCTGAAAACCCAGAATTAGGAAAAAGAATTCTAGGAGGACGAACGACTCCCAGTTTCGCCGCCCATTTGCACTTTTTGTTTTCACTGAAATGTTCAAAACTTTACGAAAACGCGTCGTTCGAGCTGAGCGTCGGCACAAAATATAATGTTTTGATGATGTCGACGCTAACAAAAAAACAAAAATCAGTCATTTTGTTGACCACTCGGGGCTACCAGCCACACAGAGACACGATAAATTCGTGGTGGGTCGTGGAACGAAGCTGTTTTCGGGACGTCGAACACAAACTTGTTTCGTCTCCTCCTTTCCATGCCCCCCGCTCGTTGTCTTCTTTTTCTTCTCCGTGTTCATCGCACCCCGGCGGCCCTCAAATGTTTTGCTATCGTCCACGACCATCACCATAGTCAACCAATTCCGTGTAAGCATAAGATCTGCCTGGTGTACTCAGGTTTTCTGAGAGCCCCGCCCCCGGTTCCCGTGAACGTCTTATTTTGAATGCGGCTTCGACCCGATCACTACCTTTCTTGTCGGACCATTTTCATTTGTTCAACTCTATTCTCAATGTCTTTAAATTATTCTTCGGTCATGAACTCTTTCAAGTGTGTACATAACATCTGGGTACCACACCATGTGCTGTCCTTTTGTAAAATTTCAAAAAATCAAAATATTTTGATTGTATTTAACTTGTGATCATAGGAATGTTTTCGTTTCTCTCTGTTTATATATAAATTTAGGTAGACTAAGGAACTTCCTCGTTTTGCTTCCAGCACCTACAATCCTGTTCACACCAGTTCCTCCATTTCTTTCAGTGTCTCTCTTTCTCATTCTTATTTTTTCTCCCGTTTGCATGCAAGAAGCGATTCCTCATTCATCTATTTTCTCCTGCATATTTCTATACCTAAGTGTGGCTAGATGCTGTTCGTGATTCGAAACTCTAAATTGAATTGTTCAGTTTTGAAATTCAAGTTGATAATACGACGAAAGATAAGAAGAGGAAGGACGAGAGATCGGTTTTTGATTCGGCAAATTTTGGCTGAAATTGAGAAGAGAGGAAATAAGGGGCGTGATGCGTAGGCAAGAAAGACAGAGCCGAAAGATCAAAAACGTCTACTGCTTGGCGGCGTCGTCCTCAGTTTCTCACGTCGCCCTTCGCCTCTTCCACTCCGCGTACTTTTCGATCTTCAGTCGTCGCCTTTGACTCGTTTGCTTGTCTGCGTTTCGTTCTATTTCACAATCTTTTGTAATAACTGGGCCCCGACTGAGTAGCCCTGGTCGTCCGTTAGGTTCACATTTCGATCTCTTGTCCTAGAAATGCAGAAGAAGAGCACCATGTGAGACGGGTGGTCGCTTATCGGCCTTTCTCCTATCACTGGTATGTTGATGATCAGCCAGTGAAAACTTCCGTTCGTTTTTTTTCTATCTACAGTCACACTTTCTCTCCTACTGCGATCAATTGTTATTTTCACCTGAATCTTTTCCACGAGTGATCCAATTGAACTCGACATTCATGCGCGCACTGCCCTTTTCTCTCTTTTCGTTTTTCATTTCCCGGCTCAAATGGGGCTCAATCTTATAGCATACTCTCTAGTTGCTACCCTATCTCTATCTTTCTTTTTCTACGTCTCTTTCTGTCTGCTGTTCATTGGTTTTTTGCTCATGGAAGAGATTTTTCGTTCGAAAGATTTATATAACATGAGTATGCCTCGCGAAATTGAGATGCATCTGCATTCGCCAAAAAATCGATTTGCTGTGGTTGGTTTTCTGATCTTTTTGTGTCTCTGCTGCATGAGTCAGAAGGCCTTCAATCCATGCATAGGAATCAAGACGATCAATAGTAGAGAGTTCTGCACTCCTCCACCCAGATTCATCTCTGTCTTTTTTGCTTGCTTTCTTTCATCCTCCCACTCCACTTTCTTCATTTAAAATAGCGATTTTACACTCCACCTTTTCGTTATCGAAGGACCTCGAAAGGAACTTTTTTTGTAACTCTGAATCTATTCAATCGAAAAATGTTAATATTTATTCATAGTGTATTGTCTCCTAACAAAATTTGACAGAAAATATTTTTGGGTTTTGTCCTGTCTTCACTGTCATTGCTTTTCAGAGGAAAAGCTTCATAGTCTGTGGAAAACAGAGCGAAAAATACGGCAGTCAGGCGATGAAAACAAAAATATTTGTTCGAATGCGGAAAGAAAAGTAGGAGGGAAGGAAAAGCAAAAACACAGTCGAATCTTGTTCACAACTACTCTTCCTCAGACTTTTAACCAGTGGTAGTCGGTCACAGTCGAACATCCGAGCAGTACTGCCATTCTCTCTCTTTCTCTCGTTGGTCACAGAATCGATCAATGTGTCAACAATCGACACGTTCATCTTCGCGCTTGTTTTAACGTCCTTTGACCCGAATTTGATCTCTCTGCTCTCGTTGATTACTGATTTCTATAATCGGGCTTCGATCCAGGTTTTTGCACATTGTTTACGTGAGTTGATTCGAGCGAAAAAGCAAAACCAATAGAGTTCATGAAATCGTTTCACTTTTTGAAAAAGTTTTCGGCAATCAATAGAAAATGTTGGTGGATTCGTTGCAAATTCCCAGTTTTAGTTGGTCGATCAGAAAAATGGTCGTGAACTGTTGGCCTATGGGAGTTTACGACTTTGCGAACGGCCGGTCATGAGAGTGTTGATACAGGAAAAATCGAATCGCGTGTTTTGATATAATTTGACGGTCTTCTCCTCCACAGTTGACGTCCAAAACTTCCGTCCTCGCCCTATCTCGATGCCTAATCCTGCTGTCACAAATAGCTGTTTTCGTAGCTTCTTGACTCTCCTTTCATCTTCTGTTTTCACCCTCCTAAACCAATCAACCACATTGTCAAAAATATCGTATATTGTTTGGAGCGCAAACATGGAAGGAACCGAAGTCCCCGAGTCGGACGAGACGGAGGTGCAATGTGCTTCTCAATCTATATGTCTGCGACTTGGTTCTCTCCGTGCCTGATGTTTCTCCGTACGGATGAGCCAGCGTGTGCTTTTGCGCATAGTTTAGGGTGCTTCATGGCACGTAGCCGATCTCTTCAGACCTTCTAGGCTTCAACGGACGGAGTTGCCGGGAAATCATGTCCATAGATACTGAAAATTTGTGTCAAGGAGAAAATCGTAGTTTGGTTTTCAAAGTTTGTGGCTCTTATGTGCCTTACACTCTCACATTGAATTTTATGCGTTTCTTCATGTGATGCATTCTAAAAAATCGGCTCTCGACTTTTTATTTCCTGAATTAATCTCTTCACTGATTTCCCATTGTCAGGTGCATCATTCAAAATGTATCCCTCTTTTTTTCTCCTCCAGGCCACAACATAAAATACGTGTTTATTCTCAACTCTCGTGACCAGGAATATGTCATTCCATTTTTTGGATGTTGTTCTGTACATCTCTTAGTTTTAATGCGTCTAGCTCCTTTCCATATATTATTGATTTGCCGACTTTTGAATCCCAGCAAAAACGACACTCCGCTAAATTTTAGTTCGCACGGTTATTTCCGAAATTTAGCGGAGTGTCGCTTTTGCGGAAGTTCGAGAGTCGACGGATGGATAATAGAAACAAGTAACAATTTTCATCTAACTCCACTGTTGTTTCACAATCGGGCGCAACACTCTCTTTTTCTCTACCAATTTCTTCATCTTTCATTGGAAACGCGCTCTGTCGCGCGTTTTCTTAGCAAAACACGCTTTGTGACTCTAAATTGCACAACCTATATAAGCATTAGCAAAAAAAGAGAATTCGTTTGTCATTATTAATGATCTTTGTTGTTGGAGTTCAGCATTTTATTTATAACGCTCCATCATTTGCCCGTTGACTCACTTTCTCATCATCGTCTTGTCATCTTCTTATCATTGCCATTCGTTGTTTTTTTTCATTCAATGAATAATGAAAGTTTTCTTTTCCAGGACATGGACAACACACTGATTCAGTTGAAGCAATCTGCCGATAGCTGGTCAACCACTGAAGTTCGCTCGGTCACACATAAGTAAGTCTATATTAGAATCGATTCGAAATAATTAATTAGTACTAGGCATCTCTGGACGATACACGGTTTTTCACAACTCGAATGCAGATATTTGGAAACGAGTGCAAAGATCAAGGACCTCGCTGTGAGTGTAACAATAATTTTTTAAATGCTAGATTCACATTAAAAAGATTAACCCCAGCTAGGGTGATTATATTTTTTACAAAAACGATGAATTTTATCTTCTGATTTCTTGAGAAAGTGTTCTCGAGTGACGAATTGATCCCGGAAAAAAGACAGCATTTTGATTAAGACGTAATGTCGAAATTTGCACTTTCTAGCTTTCGAAATTTTTCATAGTTTCACAATTTTCTTGAAATGGATTTCTTGACGGAATCGGTGTAAACTATTGTGGTGAACCAAAAAATTTCTCCAAAAATGAATTGCAGGCTCAGCCAACGAGTCAACCATCAAGTTCTGGGGGACTACCTGAATTACCAGACATCACTTTTCGCGTTCGGTTACATCCCCAAGGCAACAAAGAATCTAATAAGGACTTCACATTTTTCCAGGTATTATCTAATTTTGATGTAATCTCGAAACGAGATTTGTATTTCAGTGTTTCACCAATCAGAGCCAGTCGTCTACACCTACCTACCGAGCCAAGTTTAAGTTTTCTGTACACAACAGCAGAGGCGAAGAAACTCCAACCACAGTGTATTCAGGAACCCAACAAGTGAGTTTCGTTTTAATCGATGCCGTTTTCACACTTTAATTTGCAGCTTCATGGATATTTCGAATACATTCGTCGAGAAGTTCTAATCAGTCATGTTCAACCCTCGGACGAATTGTTCATTTCACTGAATATCATTTTAACGTTTGACACGGTTACTAAGTGAGTATACAAGAAAAAAATGCGAGTCACAATATATGATGTTTCAGAGCATCGCAAAACATCCGCTACATTCCACCGGAGGCGCCAAAGCTTGCTGAAGTTACCAAGGACTTTGAGAATTTGCTTCGGAGTGGAAAACATGCGGATTTCACCTTTGTTGTCGAAGGCAAAGAACTTCGCGCTCACAAAGCTATATTGGCTGCACGGTCCCCAGTTTTCGCGGCAATGATGGAATCACACACTGCTGAATCCCAGAATTCTCGGGTAGTGCTTGGAGACATAGAGTACGAAGTTGTTCAACAACTGCTTAACTATATATATTCCGGAACGTGCACAAAAATGGGAGGATTCGCGCTTGAAATCCTGGCCGCAGCTGATCGGTTTGCTCTTCCAGGTCTGAAGAACTTGGCTGAAGTGGTGAGTAGAACATGGTTTCAGTGTTGCAAAATCAAAACAACTGAAATTACAGGCTATGAAAACTGGACTCGCTGCCGATACCGTTTGCAAACAACTTGCTCATGCCGATCTTTTCTGTATGTCAGAATTCAAAAAAGAAGCAATAAAATACATATGCATGAACGCACATGCTGTAACTCAATCTGATGGCTTCATAGAGCTAACACGAACGAATCCACATCTCATAGCGGAAATAATGTCATCATTGGCTACTGATAAATCGTCATCGGGTTACCGAGACGACGGTTCGTCCTTAATCTTTACTGCCAGTTAGTATTTCTTTTTTTCAGCCGAACCATCAAGCAAACGCGCGAGGATGACAGAAACAAACCTGTGAATTGATTCGTTGACGTCTCTATCAAACCAAAAAAGGATTCATTCAAAAACCATGTCATGTTAATTAATCATCAATCCGTTTCCTCTGTATAATCAAGTCACAATATCCCGAAACTTTATTATCTCCATTTTTTTCGTTTTTTTTTGTTTAAACTAACCTTGCATCTTAGCTTCTTTGCATCTCAGCGGCTCCCGTTTCCTATTTTTTCTCAGTTGTGAGTCACTATGTTTCGACCTCCGTTCCCTCCATCTCACTGTATTATTTTCCTTTTCCATCACGTCGTCCATATATTTCTTGGACGTCTACGTGCAATTGTGTCCTAAATAATGCCCAACATACGGTTCACTACATCTGGCTAAGAAAACTGGCCCATAGTTCAAGATAAACTAGATTGAGCAGAAATCGCCTGTTCAATTAATAATAACTACAATTTGAAACTCAAATTTTTAAATTTCTCATAAGCCTTCCCCGCCCTTTTCCATTCCCTATTTCTTCCCATCTCATTTCATGAGAAATGCAATAAAACGTTCTATTCATCCAATCATCTTGCTGCAAACGAACTAAGAATTAGCTAATTTGGCATTCATGATAATCTGGAAAAACTTGTCGAATTCAGTGTTTCATGGAGGGAGTCAGCGTGAAACAGAAGAAGATACAATCACAACCTCAATAGAAGTTTGCGGGTCGGAGGATGTCTATCGGTTTCGTGTAAACGAGATTCGATCTTTTTCATGGACAACTGTGAAACTTCATCCAGAATAACTTTCCGTTTTTATTTCCTGGATTGAACCATTTTTCAACTTTCTCTTCCAATGAAAATTAGCTTATAATCCGAACTCGTAGATTCTAGAAATCTTTGAGTTGAGAACAAGTTCAAACGTTCCCATTCAACATGTTGATCTTTTAGTGTAACTTTAAAACGGTTAACACCTATGATTCATTCTGGACGCACCCCGATTATAAGCCCAGAGGGCATTTAT
This sequence comes from Caenorhabditis zanzibari, assembly GCA_963966625.1. Taxonomy (NCBI): domain Eukaryota; kingdom Metazoa; phylum Nematoda; class Chromadorea; order Rhabditida; family Rhabditidae; genus Caenorhabditis; species Caenorhabditis zanzibari. The sequence goes on from OZ016469.1 coordinate 8,626,697, forward strand.
ACAATCCAAATGGAGCGGAGCTTAAATACAATATAGCTAAGTGACGTGGGTGGAAAAATGATTCATGGAGTCCATAAAAGATAGAAGTAAAAGGCAATATCTGCAAGAATGTAGTGAACATTCCTACAGTTTATGGGAAGAGCACTGAGTATTGACGTAATGTCCTAAAATGCTCCAAGCTCATTTCTATAAATCTACGAAGTAAGCGAGTACAAACTCTCTTTCAACAAAAATTAGCTTATAATCCGGACTCGTAGGCTCTAGAAATCTTTGAGTTGAGAACAAGTTGAAACGTTCCCATTCAACATGTTGATCTTTTAGTGTAACTTGCTCTTTCTCTCTCAGAAACTGCACGGAAAGAGAACATGACAGCTGATCGGAATCCGCCACATTTCGAGAGCGTGGGCTGCGACATTTTCACGGTTCTTCTTCTTCTTTGTTTCTCTTTTCAATTGCTCACTCTTTCCACTTAAAATCTCTAATCGTTTCAAAACTCATTGGTTTCGATTTGGTTCCAAAAAAAGAGAGAAAAAACAAAACAATTACAATAAAATGAATCATCTCGTTACCATTTCTCCCTCCTTCTTATGGTTACCAATCTTTTGTTTGTTCACAATTAAAAAAGAATTCTCTCTGGAGAGCATTATTTTCATGTGAAAGTATTCATAACTTCTTGGTCCCCCCCCCCCCCTTTTTCTGTTTTCTACCATAAAGGTTGAAAGAACTTCAAACAGATTTTTTCAATTTCAATTTAATAGACTCAGTTTTCTCGATAAGAGTCCTATCAGGGTTTATCGATCAAATCAGATTCTGAAAAGAAGAATTCGAAAAAATATGCCGTAAAATCTGTACTCGGAGGGCTTGCCCTTCTATGTTTTAGCACCTAAAACTATATTTCTGAATTTTGAAAATAGATCAGGGCTGAGCGGCAACAAATATTCGGCAACTAATTCAAGTGCGAATAACTTTTCTCAGAGGGATCAGTTAAAAATACGGTCAACAGAAAAAATATTTCGTATTAAAAAAGCTATCGATTGGTTAAAAAATTGTCAAATTTCATAAAAAATTAACAGAGTTACGCCTTGTGTTGCCAAAAAGTTACCGATTTCGGCAATTTCGGCAACCTTTTGGCAATAAAGGGCATAGCTCTGTTAATTTTTTATGAAATTCGACGATTTTTAACCAATCGATAGATTTTTCAATAAGAAACATTTTTTCTGTTGCCCATATTTTTGCCTGATTTTTCTGAAAAAAAGTTATTCGCACTTGAATTAGTTGTCGAAAATTCGTTGCCGCTCAACCCAGAAATGGATCATATTATCTGATTAAGAAGGGATTTGAAACACATTTTGTGATGGGCCCAGTCTATTTTTGAAGAGGATTCTAATAAGACTGTTACAATACGTTTGAATTGAAAAATGTGCTCATAGAGGTGCCCTTCTAATACAGATTTAACGGTATCCAAAAACACTGGACAATTTTCTTCCGGGATCGTTATTACAGTATCCTGTCCAAACTCGAAACTTATCTCTTTCTATCTTTCTCCATCTCAAACAGTACACAACCAAAACAATTTCGCCAGTTTCGCGTGGGAGAGAGAAGGGATGAAAGGGGATGTCAGACACCTTGATCGGAAAGAGCCCGACGCGCGTCTTTTTGTTGATTCTTTATCTGTTTGCCAACCCAATATCAAATATATAATTGTCAGCAGGATAATGCAATAGGAAGCGGCTGATCCAGGAGGTGGCGACACTTTTCTCATCCGCTTTGTACACACTTCCAAATGATGTTCGTTTCAATGTTATCACCTTCTTTCCGCCCTTCTTCATTTGCATTTTATCCCACGAAGAATTGAGATGTTCAACACTTTTCCTGCATATCTTATCTCACTTTGTACTTTCTCCGCTTTTGTTCTCTTTTCCATTTTCTCTTGTACTCTTCTTTTTCAATAAATTGTGTTCCGTTTCAATACTCTCTCTTCAAACAGCTTCTCCGTTTTCTTTCCCATTTTTAATCACTGCACCTGCTTCTTCTTCTTCTAGTACGAATCATTGAATTTCCTTCAGGATGAGCACATCTTGCCGACGTCTTGATGACGTGGCACTTTGGAGTATTCTGAAGGCAGTTGATGCTTCCACGTTGCAAATATGTAGAAGAGTTAGCTCAAGGTGGAATGGAGAGATACGAAGATTGAACGGTTACACTAGGTAAGCCATGAGAAAGATGAATAAAAATGAATAATTTCAGCAAATTCCAACCAAGATCCTTGATTATCGAACTTTGCGATGTCAGGTTCAGAATTTCAGTTGGCACACCGGTACCTTTTTATTATCAAAAGTTTCAAGCACTGCTAATTATTTCAGAATGGTAGAAAAGGTTTTGAAGAAAGTATAATTAGCTCTGAATCAGTTGAAAAAGTGCTTCGACATGTGGATCCACCGCAGACACTTCTGATATTCCTGGATGATAAAGCTCCGATTAAATCGTTTGAAATGATGATGAAAGGGGTCAGAAACGAGTGGATTCGCGATGTCAAAAAGGTGAGTTCATTCTCGATATTCAATAGAAATTCTCAACAATTTCAGCTAGAAATTGTCTCTCACAATGCTGATATTCCACTTTCGAAAGTCTTGAATTATCTTGAAAAAACTCCCAACTTGGTTTACTTCTCACTTTCTCACCATTGCAACGAGACCATATCAATTCGAGAAGTCATAAAAAACCTTCCCGAATTGCGAAATCTAAGAATGTTTGGATTCAATCCAAACGTCGGAACTCGATGCTCCAGTGGATTGAAACTTGACAATGAGGCATTGGATCAAATTTTGAAGAATCAACAAGGATTCAGAAAAATTGAAAGAATCGAATTGTTCAATACGGATGTGACGGTTTCAGTGGACAAAATGGTACATTTTTTGAGGAAACTCTCACGACTTCCGGTCCTCGAATCAACTGTACCCGATGTGAGTTCATTTTGATTTTCACTTCCGAAAATTGCCATTTTCAGAATCTCGAATGTGCTAAATCAGTTAATATTCTCTTGGACAACTGCAATTTGGAATCAATGGATGAAGTAGATCTACTTTCCTCGATTATTAGAATTGCTTCAAAATTCAACTATCCAACTCCACAACCAGATGTCCATTTTTTAAAGGGTGATTTTCAATTTTCCATTTTCGAAACTGACTTCGTTCTGAAATTCATGGCTGAAAAATAGGTACTGCTTCTTGTCCATTTGTTTTTTCTCGGTGTATCTGTAAATTTTTGAACCACAACGCTTTCTGAATCAGGTAATGAATTGTTAATAATAAGAGACAATGTATTCTTTTTTATTTTCCAATCAAAAGTGAAAGCATCTGAATCAACCCGTAACTAAAAAAAAAACAAAAATTGAAGAACAGGAAAAAAGAAGAGAAAACGGGAATCGGACTGAGAGTACCTTGAAGAACAGAGATCACCGGAAAAAGAGTCAAACTGAAGAAAATTGAGGAGAAGAAAATCTACTACATCCAAAAAAAATAGTGACTAACAGAATTTGCACGTTTTCGGGCACAGAGATGACATAACCTGATAAATTGCCGGAGATCTACAACGATCTGCCGTCCACCAGCATACTGTAATTCGGTCTTCGCACTCTGAAAACGAAACTTCTTCCCGATAGAAAAAATGGAAACTTACGAGATGCTACAGATGGCTTATTCGTGTTATAGTTAACCCGTCCTGAACTACTTGAAACAACTAGACTTTGTGATGGAACTTGAGCCATTGGAGGCATTATTGGTCCTTGTTGCATATCGAATGATCGAAGTGGAATTTTCGGTCGATCTTCGTATTTGTGATGATATTGAGGGGAGTAGATAGGAACGTGCTGAATGAAACTATTCGATTTTTAAAAGAGAATAAGCTCGAACCCTGGCTCTGGCAAACGGAGCAGTTACACTTTTTTCGAGTGGGCAGTTGTACATTCTGTTGATTTTGGAAATGTCCACATCGGAGAAATCACGAGCGTTGCCAATAGTGGCTGCTGAAAATATTCGAGTTTCAGATTGAATGGAGAATTTTCTGTTATTCAAAGGGACTAGATAAAGACATGCCTTGGAATCCTCGCATACCACATGTATTGGTTCTTCAGGTATTTGGATTTTCACTTTTGTTTAGCTTTTCTTTCCAATCATTGAGACAAAAACTCACATTTTACTTTGGGCAACATAGTCGGGAATCCGTTTTTCGAAAACGCCAAACTATCATAATGAAGAATCGACTTATAATCGTAAGGTTGACCATAATAAGATGTCTTCGAAAGATCAACTTTTCCAAATTGGTCCAGTGCCCCTCTATCAATATTTTGCCAAATGATATCAATGAAGTTATCTCGATCCCATCGTTCTGAATTATAAACTTTTTGTATTCTCTCTTGATCCAAATCACTTACCATGTTCATGATAGAATCCAACCACATGCATCATTTCGTGAATAATAGTTGCATACTCCATGCATCCATTATCCAGGGATAAGACTTGAACTCCTGAAGTTCTTCCAACTTCCGAGAAACATCTGGAAATGATTTTTAGTAAAATTTATCACTACAATAATTCTCACCCGTCTACTTTCCCGATGAATAGATAATCTGGCTCTCCAGCCTGTCTCGGAACAAATCGAATGCATGTTTTTTCATGATACTGTTTTACAGCTTTTGCTAGAAGAGCCCTCTCGTGAGGAGAGTAATGTGGAGATATCGCGTATGGAATTCGTGCATTTGGCCATAATTTGGCTGCTCGGGACACTCCATTTCTCTGAAATTATCAATCGTTGATACTCTCTGTAAAATGGAAAATAATCACCTTATGCCTCCTCGGTAACCGAATATCTGATTTGAAGTCATTGACAATTTCCACCGGAATATGCTTCCCAAAGAGTTCTTCTGAAAATATTCAAACTTTTCACTGAGACTATCCCAAATCCTTACCTCTTGTCAACTTTTCAGCAAATGCAAAATCCTGAAGGTTCAATGAATCCATTTTATCCGAAATGACAATCATCTGATCATCATCTTGAATTCGATTCCTATGACCTAATGTCGATGGTATTGCAGCTGCCAAAGTGAATATCCATGACAAAATCATGGAGAAGAACTGAAAAGAGAGAAGCGACTGACAGTAGAATGAGAGAGAATGTGCATGTTTCGAGTGCGAATGACCAAAGTGGAAATGTCAACAGATATATATTGAAGAAGAAGAAGTGAGAAGAATAAGGGGGCGAAAGGCAACCGGATACCAACAAAAACAACTATTTGTGCTTGCGCTGATGCTCGCGGAAAGGACGAGCACCTGCAGGTATCAATGGCAGTCAATGACAATTGTGGTCAAAAATAAAAGAGAACAAAAATGGAGGAAAATGAGAAAAAAAGAGCATTGTGCTGGAAAACAAAAAAGAGCATAGAGCAAAGGTCTATTGGAAGGATTGACTGAAAAATTATTTGTCTTGGGGCTCTTCACATTTGTTGCAGAGTTATCAAAAAGGTTCTGTAGTTTTTTTTTCAGACACAGAAAGATGTAGCGCCGTCAATGATTTTCAAGGACAAAGAAAAATTGAGAATCTAAAAAACTTGCAATACAGATGCTCTGATAAAAACTAAATTTGAGTAAAAGCGAGTGGTTTTTCAAGTACAGTATTTTTTATTTGTTAAAACTTTCAAAGTATTCGTCGTCCGATATGAGACTTCCAAAAAACTTTCACCCCTGTTTACTTCGTTCTCCAGTTTAATGAAGTACACGATCCTCTTAATCCATATCTTCACTGAAATCTACATTCCCTTTTCATCAGATTCTCCCTGTATGTTTTTGTTTGTTAGTGTTTCAAATGTGTGAACTTATGCACATTGCATTTGTTTTTCAAGTGGCTTCTTCTTTTCCTTTTTTCTCAAGAAGAAGAGACCCAGAGATGCAGAAAAAACAAAGAAAACATCGGAATACTGTGGATGATTGCGCAAGATATACGAGAAAAAGAGAGCGGCGGCAAATTGCAAAAAAAAAAAAAGAATTGTACAGGAAATATTTCTGAATATAAATGGCAATGGGAAACTGGATAAGCGGGAAAAAATGAAACAGAGGAGATAGGAAAGGAGTGTTCAAGACCTTACTGAAAACTAATTGAAGAGAGAAGAAAAAGAGGAAGTAGAAATTGGAAGTAATAAACAACTGATACTTTCAGAGAATCTATGATCTGCAGAATTAAGATAAGATAGTGTAATGAGATTTGATTAGAAATGACAGATGATATTTTGAGAGTGTTTGGTCATACTAGACTTTTCAAGACTTTTTGAGGATATCTTGGAGCAGAACTATTCGGATTGGAGTGATGTAACCAAAGGAGAATCAGTAATTATTGAAAATAACTGTTGGATGAAGTTTTTCTGATTACCAGTTGAGCTCATTGCATCACTCGTAAAATATAAAATTATGAAGCTCAACCTACAAAGTTTAGGCACAGAACAATCGGCATGGAGACGGAAAACTGTCACGGCCAAAATCTCAAAAAATTAGCCTTATTATTATTTTGCTAAACTCAATCGGCCCATCAGTTTTGGTTTGAAGTCAAAATAGTGAGCTTTCCAAGAGAATTTCAAAATCACTTGTCAACCTTTAGGGGTCTAGCTGTGCTGGTAAATGAACATAACGTTACTGTACTCAGAAGAAGTCGAAACCCAAAAAAGGATGTTAATAAAAAGAGAATGGTTATTCACCGGGTAAGAAGTAAGAAGTAGTAGAAGTAGTAGTCGTGGCGCCTTCCCCTCCTCGCTCCCCTTTTTTCTCCTCATCCGATGGCATGGCTGTTGTGTAATATCGCGATTTTAGCACCACACCGTCTGCGCATCTTTCTGTCACAAGTGAGAGTAAGCTTGTTTGAACTACACTATCCAACCGGTCTTTTAAAGGGTTGATGACAGGAGAGAAGGGCATCGTCAGTTGATTCAGATGCCGACGGCACGATTAGAAAAGCGAAAAAAACGAAGAAAAAGTAGAAGAAGAAGGCCGCGCGGAAAGAAACGGTAATCGACGGAAAGGGAAGAAGCAGTTGGCAAAGGGTCACGCACGAGGAGAGGCAATAAGTTCAAGGCTAGAAGACGACGGTATTCTGGTTCTGAACGGTTACGACGACAAGTTACATAATTAATTCAAGAATCTTAATGTGGCAATAGACGGCAGTAACTGTAAAAGAAGATGCAGTAAGTAATCAGTAATCAGGTTCCCGAATCATACTCCACTTCGTTTCATTTATTTGTCCTTCAGATTCCTAATTGCCCAGATGAAGAACATACAAGCTTCTTTTTTTATCCAAAACGATTTGCTACTTTTGTATCTCTTGAAAGGAATCAGAGTCATCGTGACCTTCAGTTCCTTTTTTCAAAAAATCCGTGCCCGATTCGATCATCGTTGCGCAATCGCGGACTTGCCGTTGAAACCGGAAAGTGAAATCGTCGACGCACGCTTTCACCTTTTTCGGGGGAAGACATGCGAGAGGAGAGAGGAACGAGAGAGCAAAAGAGTTTTCAGGCAGAAACATCAACTTTACAACTACCAGTTTTGTACAGTGAATAATAACGGAGAAGGGAAGCGGAAGAAGATCGAATAAGGAAAATGAAAGAAGTTGGTAGTAGGGAGGAACATGTACTTCAAGAAAGCTGAAAAAAGAGGAAACGGAGGAAGAAACAGTTTGATGATCAGAAATGAAACAGATGATGGGAACGCAAATTGGAAATAGATAAAACAGTCTAGGGGAAACTTTGGAGATTACGATGTCTGAAACTTGGCAGTAGTAAAAGTTTGATCTTTAGTGGGAAGTGAATTTAAAATTGGAGAGAGATTGCAGATTTAATTTGTAAAATTTTATGGTAAAGAATGAAACCCTGAATTTACAAAGAGGTTACAATTTGATAACAGTTGAAAAAGTTGAACTGAAAAATGAAGAAATAAGAAAGAAAGGATTTAGAAAGCCAAAAGTGACTCGAAAGCCCAGAAGTTCGAAAGGTTCTCAATGGAGCGCGGTGAAACTTGAAAATATTGCTAATAGTTCTCAATTGAAATGAAATGCTCAGCGAATCCCACCACGGATAGTTCGAAGAAAGTCGAAAGTGAGAAAAATACAACTATTTCAAGTTTTGGAAACTATAGGCTAGCTTGTTTGGGTGCAAAGAAACATAGCAGAATTCCATCTGGGATGAAATTCTTTAAAAAGGAATAGACAAAATGTAAAGTGACTATCTTCCTTCGATCTTCACTTTATTCTTCGGTGAGTTATTTTTTTCAAAGGATCATAGGCGGAAGATGCCTTTGGCAACTAATACACCTGTTATCATCCAAATTGTCGCGGATCGGAAACAAAAAATACGAGGGAGGAAGCGGAGAAGCATTATCGTTCGATTTATAATTGCGATTGCGCAATGCTTCGGAGAGGCGGAGAGATGGAGACAGATATGTTAATCTTTGGGACGGTATAAAAAAACGAAAGAAACAGAAGGATCACGACAGTAGTCAGAAAATTGTTAGTTTACTTTGAGACTGTCTGATGATGATGAAGCCAAGATGGAGAAAAAAAGAGAGAAGGAAGGAAGGCGGTGAGGCGAGGAATCAGATGGTCACATCGCGTAACAAGAAGCCACTTGATAGGGAAGAAAGATCTCGTTTCGTAGAGAGATGGCGGTGGTTTGAAAATTATTATGCAATCTACTGGCAGATGAACAAAATTGAATGGATGAAATAAAGGAGGAAGGATGCGGCGTTGATGTCTGGTTCTCCTGAAAAAAACAATTTTTTTGCGGAAAAAAACTGTCGGGAGATCGCAGAAGAGGAATACCGGAAAATTATTCAAAATACTATATGAATTATGAATAGAAGCTCAAAATGCTGGAATCCAATTCATTTGCAGTACCTCTCAAGCCTTAAAAAGGAAATTTCCAAGGTGTTTCCATACCCTCCGGTAGTCAGAACAGTACTGAATCGAGTGCCACAAAAAAGTTTCTAAAAAATTCAACACTTCTCTAAGCCGCAACATTTCCATAGTTTTTTTCGATTGTGTGCTCTATAATTTCAATTTTGTTTTTCAGTTGTTTCTCAGAATGAGCAGATTGGAATTGTCAATAACCAATTGCTCTTTTACGGCCATAAACATAGTCAAAAATTTCTTATGACAACTAGGGGACATCAATTGGATTTACCATAGTTGGACCTGGTATAATATCGTAGCAGCTGGCAAATCCGGCGCAGTGGAACCTGTGCAAAGTGGAACCGGGGTAACTTTCGAAAATTTCAAAGCTGATACTTCTAGAAAAAGAAAAGTACATGCGTCGTCGCAAACAAATTTAGCCTCTATTGATATAGTTTTCATCCAAATCGGGTCATTGTTCGTTCAGTTATGACAAAAATACTATTGAACAATGTTCGAATACAACTCGGATGTTGCCTCGTTCAGAAAAATGTTTTTTTGGAATCCATTTTTGCCCTCCCGATAACTGCAATTCGGTACCATTCAGGGGGCTCTTCGTTCTTTGCTATGGGTGTGAGCTCAAAAAACATTAAGCAAACCTCAAAATGGAATTGCAAACTTTATGTGAACTTATATAAGCAGATGATTCGAAGGGATATCTTCGACTATATTCCCTACGTTCTCCGATGGAAATCATGGGTTCGCTCTTCTCCCATAGGTGTACATGAGCCCGTTCTGGTCGCATTGATCTATTCTTCAAGATCAGAACACCAAAAACAGAACACCAGTCTTTGCTCCTGTTCCTATTTCATTTAACACTTCCCACTTTTCTCTTTTTTTCTGAAAAATGTGTGTGTCACAGAAAAACTAGGCATTCCAACTCTGAAATTATCTTGCCATTTAGGGTACGCAATTTGAAATTTGAGAAAAAGCGAGTTAGATCACACGTCAACCCAACGAACTGTGGTTTTGTGTTGGTTGAAAAGTGGGCGGGTTCTTCTTACTATATTAGTCAGGCATTTTTAGCGCATCTTGAGTAGATCTATTCAAACTAGTTTTCGGAGCTTCGCCAACTTTTTTATGAGTGTTCGTCCTTCAAGACTTAGAGAAATAACAGAGACACCTAGGAGCACTCAATTTTTTAAAAAAGGGAATCCATTTCGTGTTCTGTCATCGGAACATTTGTCAAACATTCTAAAATAGCGTCTTTCTGTTTGACCTTTTGACAACTTTACCTTTCCAAAAGGTTCCACTTCAGAATTATCATGATTTTGAAACATTTCCTCATTCATACTATTTCCTAAACAAATTTTCAATTTCAGATCCATCCAATGAACTCAGATTCAAACCGATTTGTGCCATATGTGGATGTCTATTTCAAAATCTATTTCTTTGGTGGACTCACTTTTCAATTTGTTTTGTTGATACTTATTCTCACCAAATCACCGGTTATACTAACAAATCTGAAATTTTTTCTTATCAATACGTATATATTGCAAATCACTTTGATCTCATTGGCCTATTTCATACAACATCGGTAGCAAAATTTATAAAATTTCCCTGATAATCAGTTTTGATTCTTCAGAAGTCTCCCAAATAAGGGTTCGTTCGCAGTTCTTCCGCACGGTCCATGTAGAGAATTCGGGCCCAATGTGTGTTTCAGTGCATATCATTTCTTCTTGGTATCAAAAATCACGAGGGAAACATACATTAATCATTTCATATTTTTTTCAGGGCGTTGCACTTTGTGTTGGTTTGGGAATTTCCAACACAATAATTTTTAGATTTCAAGTGTTACGTAAGGGAAGAGTGTCTCAGAAACGGATCATCACTATGATTTCAATGACTTATATTCCCTCGTTAGCAATCATTGTAAGTTTTAGAAAAAAATGACGACAAAGGAATTTAAACGAATGTCTATGGATATGTGAGAAGTTGTTTATCACAGATTTCGTTGAACTTTGTTTGAAAAAACATCTGAAACCCTTAAGAATAATAGGAAAGTTAAACTTTCGAAGGAAATTGAAATGTTCACTTGGCATCCCGAGTCTTCCCTCTTTGAAAGGATGACTCTTCGAAAACGAAAGTTTATTTTCTCTCTCATTCTGGCTTGTAACATATCCTTAGCCTAATTTTTGAAAATCTCAGTTGATCCGTGTTGCATTTTCAAAACCTCTTTATCTAGTGAAGTCTGATCTTGAGCTGAATTTCACCCCCTCTGATTCGCTAGCTTAGAAAGAACACTTTTCAATTAAGCTATTTGAGGGAATTTCAAAAATAAAAACATATGTTGGCACTCAAAATGAAACGAAACTCTAAAAATTCAGATTCTTCCTTTCACATCTCCTTGGAATTTCATCGAGGTTCAAGCCAACACAGCTTTCGAGCACCCATCCTACGATCTTTCAATCTACGAACCTTTTGTCGGGTTCACTCATATAACATCATTTCAATTCCTTTCGGCGACTTTTATGCTTGTAATCGGTGCCTACGCTATTCCAGCCGTTTCAGGATTTCTCACCACAAGAGTTATCCATCTGATCAATGAAAATCGAGGAATGTCTCTGAAGACCAAAGAGCAATCAAAACCATTGGCTTACGTGGGAGATTTTATGCTTAAACTTGGTGAAAATCGGATATTTTTCAGGGTCTTGCTTGCCAAACTTTTCTACCTGTTATTTGTTACATCCCGATTCCAACTTGTTATCTTTATAGTCAATTTGTTTGTGTTGAAATGCTTATGACGGGTGAGTGGGTGGAGTTTGAGAAATCTGATTTGTTAAATAGACACTTAATCAGAGTGGATTGTACAATTGTTGTCAAGAATCGATGAAAACAAAACCAAATTATACCAGAAATCAATTTTTCTTGATTCGAAGATCTGAAATTTTGCAAGTGGGTGTTACAGTCTAAACCATGTTTATCCGATTTTCACTTGTTCTGTTCAAGTTTTTCGGTCAGAAAACAAACTTGAATGACGCAAAAAGTGTTCATAAACGGAAAAAGATACTCTAAATTTAGAAAATGCCTCAGTTCAAATAAAAAACAAATAAAGCATAAAAACATAGTATCACAGAACTCAGTACACTCAGCGAGTGCGCCAAATCCAACCATCTGTTTGATGGAAACAAGGACTTGGTGCAAAAGGTAAAGCTGAAGAGTACCCTTATGTCAATGTGATATTAACAAGATGGGACCGGGTATACCAAACTCTGAATTTTTATTTTGGAAACAGGAATTTCGAGTTCTGTACTTAACTTTAGCGTAGTTCTCTCTTCATTGAAACTTTGAAAGTAGTGTTGTTCCGCTTCCTGAAATATAAACTAGAGTTGATCCAAAAAATATACCCAAAAAATATAAAAACCCCGCGACACTTTTTGATCTCGCGTGGTCTCACTAATCGCTGAAATCCGGAACAGGCTGCGTGCTTGTGCCAACTTATAAAAAATCTGCAATCCCAAAATTAGAAATAATCCACGTCTTCTTACAGAACACCTTCTGGGTATTCTCATCTGTCTACCATCGTTTTTGGATCCTTTTATATCTTTCTACTTTATCATTCCATATCGTCAAGCTCTTCTGAAGATTTTCCGAAAGCGGAAACCTCTAAATACAGTAATAAGTGTTCGTCATTTGTCAAAACAAAACGCTTCAATAGTTGATTCAAACTGAATTTTATTCAATAAAGAGACTAGAAAAAAAGATGGCCCACACAATTCCATTGTCCCAAAGACTGGAGTAACAATGGTGAGGAGGTTGTCTGAATATCCCGAAGAAACAATTAAAAATGGGAACTATGTACAAACAAGTGATTTTGTGCGGGGGGAAGAGAAACGTGTCCATGACAGTTTGAGATCAATAGTTCTTATTTTGAGGACATTGTTTTAGAGTTGGAGAGATCAACGGGACAATCAAATTCATTCAGGCTACTGTAAGTGGCTGCAAAGGAGGCGGGGCGTCGTCGGGAAGAGAAGGGAAAAGGACACGTAACATGAGATATCAATTTGTTCTTGTAACAAGATAATGTGTGAAGATAAGAGTTTTTGAACTGATGACAAAAAACGAAATGCAAAAAAAACGAACGTAACGAAATACATAGTATGAAGGATGTCAAAAAAGAGCAACTGAGAAAAGAAAACCCTATTGTTTTTTCAATGCTGATGAGCAAAGAGCGTCGATAATTGATGGTTCTGAGGTTGGTGATCGTGACCTGAAAATAAATTTGAGTTAGAAAAAATGAATCATTCGATAGGTTTCGTTACCTTGCTGCACATAAAGCTTCAAAATTTCGAAATGCATTTTCGGCTTCTTCTTGGTCACCGTAGTCCGTTGTATATATCGTTAGGTCTTCTGAAAAAAGAAATCTTTGAGTGAAGGGATAACTTTTTGAGCTCAAGCACGAAGATCGTTTTGATTTTGCAGTTAGATTACGTTTTGACCGTGATCATTCAAGCTGTGTCAGAAAACTTTTACGGGAGATGCGAAATAACAAAGACAAACGTCATCACCCTGTTCTTCAAAAGATTCGAAAATAAAACATGAGATCATTAAAAGTTACTGTAAACAAAAGGTTTCTGCAAATACTACTTTCCTTATGGGAAATCGAGTGACCTTCGGTCTGAAATCTAGAATCTCTTGAGATGATTCGATGGACACAAAACAGTTTTGCGTGTTTTAGTCTTTGTGATTGAATACGAAGTGAGATGAAAAAGAATCAGAAGGGAGGTTCTTACCTGATGTTCTTCTGCTTCTGTTTACAAGTGCTGCGGGTACCAGTGAAATGAGAAGTAAAAGGATCCATATCCGCAAATGGTCTATGCCTATCCTTTGCAAGAGCATCTGTTGAAAACCGACGTCGTCGTGTCGTCGTCGTCGTCTTGGTCGTCGTCGTTGTGTCGCAGGGCTCGCAGTACTCAATGTTTGCGAGGACACAGAGCGTGCGCGAAACGAAGGATATCTTAAAACAAAGAAAAACAATGAATACGTCGTGTTGCAGTTATCATAATGATGAAGCGGAAGAAGGAAAACAACAAGTGCTCACAATAGAATGAGATTAGCTGGGTAATGAGAGAACACGTCAAGTTCATCTGGATTAAGGATGAACCACCCAGGAAAAGGAAGGACAATCGGGGAAGAATGGAAATAGTTTCAAGATGGACAAGTTTTTTTGTGGTAGGCGGTCTGCCTGGGAGCATACATCCCCACGTCAGAACTGGTCAGCTTTGCAATAGATTAGAACCATGTTTTGAGATATTTGAATGGATCAAACGAGACAGTATACGGGTCAAAGAGATTCAGAGACAAACAACAGGCGGTAGAAGAATGGGAATTTAGGAGCAAGCTGCTCTTTGATTGGATCGGAACATCGAAGAAATGAAAACGAAAAAGAAGAAAACAAGAAGAAGAGAAGGGCGCCAGGATACTGTAATGGATGATGATAGATTCAAAAGGAGATTGACCTATTGGTTCCTCGATTCGGAAGGCTCTGGATTCTGACTACGCTTTGGCCTGGTACCTGACTATAGTTGTTGAAATTGCAAGATAAATGAACGAAAAATATGTACAGAAGAATTCTATAATGAACGAAAATTAACATGATAATTTATTCCATTCTGAATCAGGAGAACTTTTTGAGCCCCACGGATTCTATCCCACATCATCCGAAAAAAACAAGGAACCACTCTACTGGGATGAATGACCCGAAAACAATGTGTCAGAACATTCTGATTTGTCTCTTGGAACGTATAAAGAGAAGAAACGGAACGGGTGTTTGTGTCAAGACCAAAAAAATAAATAGAGAAAAAAATACTCGGAAAAAATAGAGATAGAATTGAGAAGGAGGAACACAAAAATAAAGAAGAATGAATAAGGTGTATTTCGAAAAAAGAAGAGTGCCAGATTGACCTGAATCAGGATAGATTAAGCTTAGGAGCAGGAGCAAAACTAAAAAAGACGTCATTGAGGGTTGAAGAATGTCTGTTAATCGAGATGATCCCCGTTAAGAACCTCTGGATTGTTCATAAGTCTCGCCTTTCGAAAGCTTTCAAAAAGCCTCGGGATAAATTTGGAAGCCACCCTCCGCAATTGAAGACGAATATGAATGAAAGTGATATAATCTAGAAACATTTTTAGAGACGCTTTGTCTCCACCCTGTATCTTTGAAAGTTCAGTGACGTGTGTGGTCAGAATTAAGAAGTCGTCTGCGTCTCGGTTTCCGGTTTCCTACTACGTTTCAGTGTTATTCGATAGTCCCTCTTTGTTTTATCAGATGATTGGATATACACACACACAGAAAATAGAAAAAGAAGACTCAAGAGAAATGAAAAAGAATATGTTTAGGGAGGGGCAGCAGCAGAAAATAACGACGATAGGGCGTGATGGAGTCTATTTAGGGAACAGGTCTGATCTAGATGATATGAGAAATAAAGAAGAAGATAGAGACTAATCAGAACACAATGTGAAAGTTGAAATATAGTCTAGAGAATGGGAGGAAAGTTTCAAAAGAGGCGCTTTTTTTGAAAAGTAGATGATTTTTTTCGACACCTCCAAATCAGAGATCATCCTCATGGCTCAAGGGATTCGAGAAAGGAATGAAAGTTAAAAAAGGACATCGAAGCATTTCGAAGATTGGCACGGAGCCAGACGAAACGCCATAGCAAAACGGAACGATTTTCAGAAAATTTAGTGATACTAAATCTAGTGTGGAAAGACTTTTGAAATAGAATGAGAATTTGTATTGTTAGCTAACATGATAAATAATATGTACCAGTTTTGCTTAAAAAGGAAACCGACTTCCGATATTTTTCTGGTGCAATAGCACAAAGATTGACAAGATGAAAAATTCAATTCTTCAAACTGTTTTGTTGTGAAGGACAAGAGTACTCCAGCTGAATTGAAACCAAATCAGAAAATAATAAAAAACTCTGATTACAAACAGTTTAAGAAATCATCGAACTCTGTTCTGAGCTCTGTACCAAGAGCACAAACTAAAACTGATCGGATGTTATGCAAAACTGTTTTCTTGGAAGTACTTGTTTCTACTTTTTTCACACCTCCAAATCTAGAGATGATCTGAAAGGCGTGAATGAAAGCAAGCTTAAGAATGGATACCAAAGGTAACGATCAACATTGAAGGGAACGTTTCATGACATCACAGATGTTTGGAGCATATCAATGAAATCAGACAAATGGAAAGTTTTATCAACAAAAGTATGTTGTTCCATTCTCAACTGAAAATGTTCCATGAAATAAGGAAAACTGTTTTTGTCCTAGGAAATTTGAATTCTGAAAACAGCATGGATTCAGACGATCCTTGATCTAAAAAATGCCCGAAATGGCTGATATTTGTTCTATTTTAATACGGTACATCAATTCCAATTGGGGGAAGAGGAACAACTTTGTGTTCGAATGATAAACTAGAAATGACGAGAAGGACGTATCATTCGGCCTAATAAAAAACAAAATAAGTAAGTGCAAGTTAGTGCGTTCTAATATTATCATCAACGACTTCATCCAGAATTCTCAAATGCCCTCTTTTCTCCCATTCCATTCATGACCGATTCAAAGGGGCGACAAGAGATTCTCACAAAATAATGACGCAAGTTTTCAAGTAATTCGTATACGGGGGACGTGGGAGTTTCATGGGGACCCAGAGAAAACGGACCATCACATTGTGTTCTTTATCTGTTTCTGAATGACGATATGTCAAGAAAGAAAGCAGAAAGAAAATGCCCTCAGCTTTTCCACGAAGAAGCAAAAGGTTAAGAAAAAGAGAGAAGGCGGAGAGTGAAGGGACAACGTAGGTAGAAGAGAAGAAGAATACGGACCGTCACTAAAAATAGAAACCAAAATCTAGTTCTCCCCCCAATTTTTATTGGTTTTATGACGACGTTATTGTGTCTACCAAGGAATACTGTAACTAAAATGACGAAGAACATTAAAAATTGAATTAAGACCAAAGGCAGAGTTTGATGAAAAAGGGACACATGATCTGATTGGGGAAGTCGAATTGTGACGTAAAATTAATTTATAAATAACAAAAGGTTAACCTAAAATAAGACAACGAATACTATTTCGGATGACTTATGATAAAAACCTGGCTGCGTTTTTTTCATTCAGTTTCGGGAAGATCCGATTACGGGATCATGGATTTGACACCAGTGGGAAGCTGTGATAAGCAAATCGGTTTAACCCACTGCGAATAGAAAAGTAGTCGTCAGAATAGGAGAAGAAGTGTTACGATGACTAGTATTATGGCTTTTAGAATAAATTGGATGATTCAAAATAAGGACTAATCAGGCTTAAAACCAGCAAAAATAACCGTTGATCCAAAACATTTCGAATGGGAAAATGTCTGGAAAATGGAATGGGAGCAGAGATCTTGAATTTTATAGTTTGGTAGGAACTATATATTTTACATGTAGTCAAAACAAATACTAATTCCTAATTCTCCAAAAGTTTCCAGAAAATTCTGGAAGTTTCTAGACAAGGAATACTAGGAAGCGTCGAGTCGACATTTCCAAAAAATCCTCCAAAAGTGTTGAGACCGGATGTTATTCATTCTAATAAATAGACAGGAGGGAACTTTTCGAAATGGCAAGAAAAATTCAGGCCAGTCAAGTGGAAACTCTCTACCCACGTTTCGATTCTGACCCTAGCAAGTGGGTTAGTCCCAAGTTTCTAATCTCCAAGGACACCCCCAGGAAGAAAAAAAATGAGACAAAGAATCAGAATGATCAGCTGAGAGTTGAGACAACCAGTCACTTCCAGATCAAATCTAAGTCAAAACAGAACGACAACAAAGAACATAATAAAGGCGTGGGTACAGAAGAGTATCAGATTAACGACAGGTGTCCAAAGGACCCTGTTAGTTTCTTTTTTCTCACCAGCTGACACTGAAAACTGAGAATAGAAACAATGAGAGACAGGAAACCATTGTGACCTGTGACTATTTTCGGGTGGGTAAAAAATGGAAATGAAAACATGTTGCACATCTGAATCAAAGAGATCGAAAGCACATCTTCGCGTCATCTTTTTTCTTCAGAATCTCATTATGAGTTATTTTTGTTGCAACTTTTCCATTTTCTTTCTTTGTATATCGAAATCTTCTGTATTTCAACGTAACACATTCTAAAATTATGTCAAAAATCAGATGGCAATTTTATAAATGTGTTTATTCCAGAAGGAGAACTAATCCCGCGAGAACGCTCTTTACTAATGAATCCTACTGTAGCTCAATTTTCTGTTTTCTTCAAAAGAAATTTCAACACAATTTGATACAGATCAGATTATAGCAGTACATAATATGTTTCCAGATCAAATTTTATAGCCTCTATGTATAAAAAAATTAGTGTGGAAATTAGGTTATTTTCAAATTGGTTCCGGCTGTGTTAATTATATTTCGAAACAAAAAATATTGAAGGTTATTTTTAAGATAAATGTACTTGGTAGCGAGATTAATTTTTTGAAAAGTTCTTTCTGTGATCAAACTGTCGATACTTTTTGAGGGAGACCAGACGAAAGCTAGAGTTTAGACCGTATGAAATAATGAGATTGAACATAGAGCTCACATAGAGAATCGAATTCAAGACTAAACTCACTTTTGAGATATCACGTTCCTATAGAAATAAAGAATGTCTGGGAGGTTTCCAGAACTCCGCCGAAACAAATGCAATATTTTAACATTCGACTGTTTTTGGAAAGTGGGCGGAGTCAAACTAATCTCCAAATGTATTCGGAATAAAATAAATCAAATGAATGATTTTTAAAGATAAACTTGTTTTCCCTATTGCAAAAGCACTTTCATATGTAGAATTACAGATTTCATAAGTCTGTATTTCTTTGATTTCTTCGAATCTAATCCTTGCGGAAAACATTAAAAATGAGAATGATGCTGAATTCGATTCGAATAAATATGAATTTCTGTAAATGTTGTCAGAAATGGATTGCTTTCATTCCTCAAATCATCTTTATTTCCCTTTTCCAGTCAATCCGGATTGAGATCAAAACGATATATCCAATACAATGAATGTATTCCGGACTAGCCATGTGCATACGTGTTTCATATTTCCGTCACCTAGTTCCCTACTTTCAGATTATGCTAGTATACGTGTAAAGTGCGTGGATAAGCTGGATTGTCTCTTGTATTTAGGGTCGTCGCCCCACATGTTTTTAGTGTGAGAAGAAGGTTGAACGGAATTCGAAAATCCTGGATTAATGATATCACTAGTTGCAGAATATAGACAGGAGAGGGGGAATAAGACTTGGTTGCAGAGGTGTATCTGAATGAACCGGGTGTAAAGACTACGTCCAGACAGACACTTCTTCTGGACGACTGACCGATTCGTCTGAATGGGACGACATTTTTGCAGAAGGTGGGGGAATGCTTGCAAAAAAGGTAAAGGTTAATTTTAAGAACAAAAGGTAGATCAAAAGTAGATGATTGGAAAAGGAAATAGTTTGGAATAAGAAGAAGAGAGGAATGACATGACATGGTATCCTACATCACTTCCGTTTCTACAGTGGGACAAGGCGGAAGTGGAGAATCGTTCTGTTTCATTTTAGAATTGAATCAAGTCACTTTCATGACGTGGTTCCGTCTCAGATTCTGACAAAAGACAGATCAAATTTGTGACCCATTTTGTGGGGCCAAAAGTTGCTGCATCCGAATCAAATTACCCTTCTCTTCTTCTTTTACTCGTTTTTTTCATCTTGATATCCTCCACCCTCACTCGCCACCCCCACAGAGCAAGAAGGGATAGGGGATTCAGGAGAGGGAATATTCTGAATGAGAGCAAAAAATGAATGCATCCGGTCAAAGGGGAAAAGGGAACTTTGTTGGTGACAATGACGGTGGGCGAGAAAATATGGAAAACTCTTTGTCGCCATGTTCACATTCGATTCTTCATTTAATAATGTGCGTCGATGTGGAAGTTAAACGTGTGGGTTAGTGGTGGAGGTGTTGGGTGGTAGGATAGACAGGTGAAGAAAGAAGAAAATGAAGAAGAAGATGGCAGTAGAAATATGTATCGAAATCCGATTTTTCAACCCTGCATCCCTGAACTTTGACACCTGTGGGTTAAAGAAATGACGAGTGGAAGAAGAAGGTGCACTTCGTTCCAGGCTCCCCGGAAGTATCCACGTCAGATTTGAATAGTGTAAAAAACGAGTTCAAGAATTGAACTAATGAGATTAAAATGTAGATTACAGCTGCAAAATTCAGTCTAGTCTCGTGGATAATCAGGAACGCCCATGAAAGGGACGCCTGATGAGGATTAGGTTGTTTTCAGGGTGTCTGAAAACTTGAAATATGATGCGAGTTTCTAATTTTGCGCGAAAAATCCAAAAAAGCGCTACTTCAGAAAACGGTTTCAGCAGAAAACCTATCATTAACACATCCAGGTGCACTGCCATTTTTTCCAAAATTTCGTCAGAAACAACCTGAACACAAACCACTAAATCCTAGACTTCCGAATTCTCGTTCTGTGTTAGATCCAACCTAATGTGTCCAGACTGATTTGGTTAGAGAATTAGGTTAGCCAAGTGGCTACAATACTAAAGAAATAAGGCTACGCCATTCTCTTTTAAAGACTCTGACTCGGCAGTGTATCTGACTCAGATTCCGATACGGAATCAAGAATTCAGACGGCGATGACGTCTTCCGGGTCGTTTGGGTCGTGTTGAACAGGTGTGTGCGCGTTTCGTATGCCAATAAAACAAGACATAGAAACAGCGAAGACAATAAAAATATAGAGTATACATGTCCCACGTCAAATGTATTAGTTCTTGGGACCCCGTGCTGTACATGTCAGCTTCTTCTTCCGTCTCTGTGTCTCGTGGCACCTGAATCTCTCATTTTGCGACCCGAAACCCGAGAAAAGAGGATGCAGGTCAACTATCCATCATTTTAGTTGTCTTTTCTTCCTGCTGATACCTACACTTGTCTCCACATTTTGTTCTCCCTCCACGAAAAAAAAACTTGAAATTGACATGAAGAGGTCATGGAGAGGGTGGCGGAAAACGGAAGATAGATAAGAAAGATGATGGGAGGGCTTTTGTTGAGATAAAGAAGGAGGAGCAGAATAGAAAAAAGAAGACAAATGCGACTAAAGGTGACGTCAACCCCTGGGGATTCTGGAGCACACAGCGCGGACCAATAAAGCACACCGGCTGGAGCAGATTGCAGAGAGAGAAGGGAGGAAATTCCTCAATCTGAGATACTGTAGGATCTGTTGGTTTGAACAAGGAAGAGAAGAAAGTAGGAGCATTTGAACTTTCAACTGTGACCAACCCCATTTTAAAATGACTTTTCAGAGTGACGAATACTGTAGAAACAGAAAACAGAATAAAGTCACAGAAGATAAGAAGTCAAAAAGAAAACAGTCATGTGAATGGAATCATCTAAGACAAAAATGCATTGAAAAATATATAGATTACATTATTATTTGCAAACAACAAGAAGAGAAAAAAGGACTATGGTTTTTTTTCAGCAAACAACTGTCCAAGGGCAAAGGAATTATAAGAAGATGGTCATAAGCAGGGTGAATCTCATGGGGAATCCGGAAAAATTTGAAAAGGAAGAAAATAGTCTGATAGTAAAAAAAGAAGTTGGTTCGATTATTGATAGCAACCGTAACTATGCTCACACTTCAATCAATCTATCGTATCGGAGCATTCAAAGTTTGTAATCGTCTTCTCTTTAGAAACACAAATCACATAGAATAGTCATAGACGCAGCATCAATCTGATGCTTTCGACCGTCCGAATATCCTTGAGATTCTCCCAAATAACGAAAAAGGGACACTCGACATACGGCTTCCATTTTCTTTTTGCGTACAAGATCCAATTTGTTAAGCACAACGTGGTTTGATAAGAACTCTTCTTTACAAACACTGATAAGCAACATGTTGATGCAAATTGCAATATAGTAAAGCATTCTTTGAATTCTTCGAAAAGAAACCGCCTATTCCTAAAAGTGTCCTTTTTTCATGTTGTCCCGGTCATTTAACGTCATTGATAACCTGAATCCACTCTGCGGCATACGGAGCGTTGTAGGCTAGAAGTACAAAAGCACAAAGGAAACGATGCAGAAAAGCGAATTCTTCGATGTGGAAGGTAAGAAGATTACGGTAGGTATTGCGAAACGACGAAACTATTAATAGACCGGATTCTGGAGTTTTCCGGAAGCGTCCATCTAGATTCATCTCGAGCAGAGATTCTCCAACCTTCTGGTATCTAGGGAAGGTTGAAGTTCATCAGTGAATTCATCAATAAAACACAAATGCTCCTTCAAGTTCCGAGACCAAGACCAAAATGGTTACAGCGTCAAGGATTTGTTTCCGAACAAAAGAAGAAACGTGACTTTCAAGTTTTTTGTAGCTTCTCAAGTTACTCCAGAATAGGAGTCACCACTAACGGTGGGCCTTTTCTGTCCGAAAAAAAACAAGACGAAACCGGATGTTACGTAGCATTGCAAGTGTGTTTCTTTTTCGTTGTATTTCCGAACTTAAGAGATTCATTGAAAGTGTGTCAGAGTCGAAGAGTCTCCAGACTTTCACGGAGGTTCTTTTGTCCCCCGTCCCAAAGCACGGGAAAGAAGAAGACAAGCGGTTTTGACGTAATCATTGGCTATTAGGGGTGGGGCTATGTCGGTTTTTGAGCAACGAGAAGAGCTATGAAGAAATCCAAGAGTTGAATGAAGAATAAAAGACAAAAAACTACTGTGACGTTGTGAAAGATTCTGGAGTTAGTGGGAGAAGGAAGAAGAGAAGGGGTCATGGGTATGGGCGACCCCTTTTCTTTGATTTTCAGCCTCAACGGGTAAGAAGGTGACGACAACGGAAGTGATGGGAAATGGAGAAAGAGGAAGGTTGGGATCGAAAGGTATTGGGAGAGAAGGATTTCATTTCTGCAGAAGGAATTCCTTGATCTCTTCATCTCTCTCCAGGAACATTGATTCTTTTGAGTTTCTGGTCTTAATAAGGTTGAATGATGTTACTGTAGTTTCAGCTCTCATTTTACTTGTGCAGCTTTGAGCTCAGTTTTGTAGGATTGAACGATCACGTTCTGTAGGAAGCTATTTGTCCAATAGAAACTTTGATCCTTAAAACATTGATTACTAAAATACAGTCCACTTTCAAAGCTTCCTCTTTCCTTTGCAAGAACAATCTCTAGAGAGTGAGGAATCCTTTTTCTTGTGTGTAAAAACGTTGGAAACTTTCCGTTCGCTAACATTTTTTCAGAATCTCATCTCATCCGTCACCTGGATGTTTTACCATCCCCAAGGGTGCAACTTTCTCTTTTTTTCTTTTTGCTTCTCCTCTTTCTCCTCTTTTTTTCCTGCGCCACCCAACGACGTCTCCCAAAAAAAGAAGCGGAAAGGCATTCGCTCCAAAAATAGCTCTCGTGTTTCTATTTTGAGAACATCAGTTTTATACTTGCTTCGGACCCAAATTCACTTGTTTTTAAATTAAATTATCAATGTCTTTTTTTCCGATGACGAGACTCTTTTAAGACGAAATGTCTGCTACTGAGATCTTCTTCAATAGGAAACAAAAACATTCTTTTCATAAAACATTATTTTTCTCTGTTTTTTGCAAACACCGTTTACTGGTCCCCGAGTGTCTCCCGTCAAAATCAACTCTATTTTTAATGATGATGATGATGACATGTTTGTATAATGAGAATGAGAAAAAAACGACGTCGTCAGACCAGATTGCACAAGAAAGGAAGCCGATTTTGGAGGAAATTTGAGAACGAAGATCATTTTTACATTGAATGAAAATTAAGAAAAGGTCAAGAAATAACATCAAAAGAACAAGAACTGAGATTACGGTAGTGAGGGTATGAAGAAGAGAAAGTTCAGGAGACATGGAACGGGTTCAAATGAATTATTCTGAATTTAGTTTTGCAAAAAAAGAAAAGCCCAAAACACACTTAAACACCTGACAGTTTGTAGCGTTACGAAATGTTTTAGAAAATTTTCGTTTCGTTTCTTTTTTATTCTTTTTGGGACCTCTTTTTGACTTTTGAATGCACTAGACCGACAGGAAGATTCAAAATTCTGAGCTCACGGACTGAAAGGAATATCTATTGCTGGGAGGGTGGGGGAAATGCACGAAAAGTACTTTGGGATTCTCCGAAATCAGCTGATAGCAACTGATAAGGAGACGGATTCATTTCGAATTCTGAGGTAGAAGTAGTACGGAAGAAAAAGAAGAAGAAAGATAAGAGATAAGATGAAAGAGTAAAACATGTTTTGAATTTTCGTAGGTCTAGAAAAAGGTAATAAAAAATGACGAAAGAAATAGTAAATATTACTCATCTGACTTCTTTTTTTTTGGGATTTGATCTATTTTGGAAATCCGAAAATATTAATAAATTTATATTTTGGTCTGGAATGAGATGTGACAACTTTGGTCAAGTTGAGAGAACGTTCACCGCATTTCCGTTGGCCTTTAGATTGAAGACCGAAGCAGTTTGAAATCTAAGATAAGATTATGACACAGTCATAGGTGAAACCTCCGGCTCTGTCCCAGAATAACGGTCCTTTACATTCTCAGAGGTCCTTTGTCAAAATAGAGGTCCGTTGATAAAATAAATGGTCCTTTGAGAAATTGAACGGTCCTTTGGTCAAAAAAGCGGTCCTTTGAGAAATAAAACGGTCCTTTGAGAAACAAAACGGTCCTTTGAGAAACAAAACGGCCCTTTGGTCAGAAAAGCGGTCCTTTGGTGAAAAAACAGTCATAATATGTCATATCATATTATGAAAACTTCTTGGGTTAAACAGGATTTTCCACTAAATATAAGGATACCAAATTAATTGTTCGTTTGAAATTCAGAATTTTTGTAGTACTGAATGATAGGAAGAAAAATTTGAATTCTTGACAGACTTACTCTCAACGTCAAAGGACCGTTATTTTTTTCTCAAAGGACCGTTTTTTTGACCAAAGGACCGTTATATTTCTCAAAGGACCGTTATACTTTTCAAAGGACCGTTATATTTCTCAAAGGACCGTTATACTTTTCAAAGGACCGTTATATTTCTCAAAGGACCGTTATACTTTTCAAAGGACCGTTTAATTTTTCAAAGGAGCGTTTAATTTTTCAAAGGACCGTTGTAATACCCAAAAGGACCGTTATATTTCCCAAAGGACCTTTTTATTTCCAAAGGACCGTCGTAATACCCAAAAGACCTTTATATTGACCCAAAGGACCTTTTTATTTTGCGCGGGACCGTTATTTTCACAAAGGACCGTTATTCTGGGAAAGAGCCAAACCTCCCAGCTTGAAAGGTAGGTTAATCTGGTGTCGACGGGTAAATGTGATTCTCTAGAGCTCGAACTTCAGATTTGACACTTTCAGAAAAAAGAGCAGATTTTCGACCAGCTCTGCATAAGAATAAAATCCAAAAAAATCTCAAATGCAAGAATGACCGAAGTCGAATTCTTTGGAGTGGATATCCATTGAATAAAAAATCCTGGAAACAATTGAAACTGTGTTGAGTGGGCTGACGAGATGGGCGGTGCCGAGATCCAAAATCACGGCAGAGGCCACGGGACCGAAAAAAACTCCAGATTTCATTATTCAGACTTTTTCTTCTTGTTTCTCGCCTACACGTCGACACAAATTTGGACCGAGAACAAACAAAATTCCATTGCAGTGGACGCACTGAATGGTGGCAAATTTCACAGAATAATTCATTATTTGATTCGATTCATGATCTAGAACAAAAAAGAGGGGGAGTCGTTGTGGAATATTGTATCAACATGTACAAGTTACTTCCCAAATAGCTCAAAGTTTAAATGGAAAAGGTTTAAAATGCGGAAAAAATGATGCGAGATGTAAAAGAGAGAATTGAAAAGAGGCAGTTAAAAACGGATGGGAATTCAAAAAAATATGAATATTCTAGAAGAAGGACTTGAAATCGGATCGACCTATTTGAGGACGGAATTTTGATGAGAAATGCGGGAATTATTCGGAGGTCCGAATGTCTAGAATAAAAAATATAAGAGAGAATGACGACATGTCAGATTTTGATGTTCTCATGGAAACAATACGGAATATTCATAAATAGAAAACAATGAAAAGTTTATGGACCATTGAAATTTAGATGAGTTTCGGGTTTTGTGAAGCCTGCAAAAATGCAAAAGTATACTTATTTTGACGTCTTCTTCTTTGGACGAAGCAAGCTCCGCCCACTCCAGAAAAATAGAATGAGTGTGAATGTTTGGATGAGTTGCTGAAAACTATACATAGAAAAAATAAGGTAAAAAGCGATTCATTCGAAATGTACTTTTCAATTCGAGCACTGAAAAGTTTCCAAACTTTGCAACATCATAATTTGAATCCTAAAAAAACTATAATTTCCAAATTTCAATAACTATGTCGAAATTCAAGTTTTCGTATCAATTGTGACCAATACTATTCTTTTAACTATACGTCAAACGTATTTCCTGTCAAAAAATGTAGAAAATGTAGCAAGAAATGAAAAAACACACCGAGAAAATTGATAAAGAAAAAGCCCCCGACAGTCTGGCGTATTCATTCTTCAAGATGGCACGTTACGTAAAATAGTAACTTGAATTATGAGTAACCCCTTTTTATTCTAACTTCAATTGAACTTCCCCAAATTGAACTTCAACGAGGTGGCATTAGTCGGAATGATGGATTAGTTTTACTACTCATAATACTACTTCCTTATTTGTTGAAATGTCAAGACCCGGCTAATTGCAGAGAATATCTTTAGCCATCCCCCCAATGCCACACAGATACAAAATGAGATCATGTGAAAATGAAGATAGAGATGTCCAACAGAAATAAAAAGGTGCAAATCATAATGCAACAATTTTGGGAGCATTGACGTTAAAGGAAGTGGAGGAGACACAAAACAATTTAAAGGATTTGGAAAAATTCGGGAACAATATGACTAGATCAACCCATAGTAGTTTTTGAAGTTTGTAGTGGTCATTTGAAATTCAATGATCAACCGGATATTCTGAAAAATCGAGTGGGTTCAAGTTTGGCTCTAAATTTCCTTATACGTTTGTGTCCTGATAAAAGATAAAAAACTCAAATTTTCTAGAAAGTTTTGGTATTGGATTGAGCTGTAAGGTAGTGGCTCAAACGCCTTCAGAAACAATTATCTTTGTATTTCAGAAATTCTTTGTTGTTCTCATGTACCTGTGAAACTTCTGATAACTTCAAGTTTTTCTATGAACCACGCCTTTCTTTCGCAACGTCAATGAAATTCCAGCAACCAAAAAGTTCAGAATGTCCTCAAAAATGTACGAAAACCTGTGTGTGGAGGTTAAATCAACAAAACTGTTATCACTAGAATCATATTATCAACTACAATAAACGAATAAAAGTGTGATTCAACTTTTCTCAGAACACAACAACGAAGACACGAAGTTTGACGAAAGAAAAGGAAGGAAGTCATTAAGAAAAAAACTAGCGAGCCATTTTTCCCAGACTGCAAAAATTGAAATAACTTTTCACAGAATCCATTCGGGTCTTATTGTTCTACGTCACTTACGCCGACACTTCCCAAATATTTTCAATGAGGAAAAAACTGGGTTCTTATTTTCTACTTGTGTTTGTTCCTATGACATCATCAAGTTCAATGTGGTCCCAAAGAACGAAATGGGTTCAACCGAGTTTCAAATTTATTTCAAAGTCATGATTACATCAGAACACATCGTCATGTGTATATCAAATGGTTGCCATGGGGTGTATAGTATTAGATACGTGATTCCTATAACAATTAGAAAAAAAGAGAAAACAATTAGAGTATTCAGTCAATTCAAGAGTCGATTGTGATCACTTCACGTCCACTGCCGCCGATGAAAAGAACACGGGGCAAGTCTTCGGTCAGTACGTCCAGATAGGTCTGAAAATATTGCATTTGCAACTTGGTGTCTTCCTTTAAAATAATTTAATACCATGTATGAGTTATTGAAAGCGAGACGGTTTCTTGGTGGGGATGGGAGATTCAACAAAATGAGTTGAGAGTCTGGAGAGTTTTCACGGATAACACGATTAAGACGAACGGAGGTATTCATTTTGTGAATGTTCAGCTTCATGGCTCCCTCCATGTCTTCGTTTGGAGTTCCGGAACGATAGATATCGTCGAACAAACTTCTAGAATATTTAGAGTTACTTCTTTAAATGAAAAATGACTCACTCGGTGAAGGAAGTCTCGGCAGATTCATCGAGATTGATCGAAGTATGAGCTTGAGGAGTGAAGCTTCTTGTGGAATCACTATGTCTCATCTGAATCGGTCTTGGTTTTCCATTATCCTCCATGAATCCATCATTCAAATATCCACTCTTGCTTCTTCTCATTTCTTCGCGTTCTTTCTGTTTCCTCTCAACTTCTGCTGCCTTCTCAACCACTTCATCCGAGACTTCCATATCCAGAAGATCAACAATCTGAATATCAAGAACATATTTAAATAATGCGATTTTGAAGTTTCTCACAAAAAGTTCCGCATCGATTCTCAGCATGTAAATATACTTCTGAAGGCCAGCCTTCATATCCTCGGATTTCGTGGAATCTTGCTCACTGACAGCGAAAATACGAAGAGTGCATCCTTTCCAGACTTTGTGTTGACGGAGAAGATAAGCAATAAGCATCAGAATTCCACCATCTTGAACAATCCACCAGATATCAATGAATCCTGTGAGACGTTCCGAGTATTCTGGGAAATCAGTGATTCCTTTGGTGACGATCAGACAGTTGTCGTTAGCAGCTCCGTGGATTATTTCCTCTGAAGTGGAAATGTTTAATTGTTTTTTGTATCAAAATTTACCAGCAAACAAAACAAGTTCATCAGCATTTTTATCATTTGGCCAGTTGACAAGAATAGTATTTGGTTTCAATCCTCCGATACCAATAGACTGATACAATCCAGAAATGGTTCCGTTGATTTGATGGTTATTGTAGAACATTGTCTTCGCAAATCCTCGAAGTCTTACAGCCGTCATATCTTTCACGAGAGTGGTCTTTACATCTTTAGCTCTGTTCTTATCTTTCTGAGAATCAACGGTTCCCTTCAAGAATGCGCAAGCAATAGCCAATCCACGTCCAGCCTTCAGTTGAGCTCCCAAATTAAGCATTGATACTGCTCTTCTATCGATCATTTCTTTCGACCATTGGCTTGTCAGAAGAATCAATACTTGAGGTCTCCAATTCTTCGGATGCGGATCCTTATCTTCAACTTTCAGTAGACTGTATTGAGCAGTCGACAGTGCAAGTCCTCTCATTCCGTCTCCCCATTCTTTTTTGGCTCTAAATATGCTCAATTTCATGCTTCATTTGTTCTTCTTTTCCTTTGGACTCACCCTTTCCACTCAACGTATTTGTAGATGACTGCAGTAGCTGTACAAGCGATGCAGGCAAGAGGAACACTGGATGCAAACATGATGAAAAAACAGAGAGCAGCTCCGAGAAGAGAGAGGGACCTGAAACTCCAAATTTACAATTATCCATCATTTTATTTACCAGTGGAAATATTTGAATCTTGGTCTCCAGTTTGGTGACTTCATAATCGAGTGAAGCACAACAATCAAGTTGACAAAAGCATAACACATGAGGAAGAAGAAATCCAAAACTTCGGCAATCTTATCCACAGCTCCCAGAAGAATTCCACATTCAGCAATGATAACGGTAAGTACCAATCCAAGGAATGGCTCATTATTCTTTGTAACTCTTGCGAATGGAGCGAGAATCGGAATTACGTCATCCTTGGCGATCGATTGCAACAGACGAGGCGCACCTGAATCAAACTAGATACATCTCGATAAAAAGCGTAATGGTTGTGTGAGACAAGTGGTCACGGGATATGTTTCATTGTTGGGTATTCCAGAATAACGGATTAGTAGAAAAGTTCACTCACTGCAAAGACACTGCAACGCTGCTCCAAAAGTGGAGAGGAATGCTCCGACAGTGACAACAGCTGGATGAGGCCAGGAGAGAGCAGCTACCACCATTGTATTTCCGATGGATCTTCCGAATTTGTCTCTCAAAACACTTCGATTTATAGATCCACCGAATAGAATTGCAAGAGCATAGTAGATAGCAGAAGTTGTCAGGGTTGCAGCAATTGTACCAACTGGGATACTTCTCTGAGGATCCGCAAGATCTCCACTCATATTTGTTCCTGTGAAGATTCCAGTTACAGCAGGAAAGTAGATGGCCATGAGCATGAAAAATGTGGACGATTCATCCTGCACGACTTCAGCTGTCTCTTTTCCTCTCACTCCCGGAACCACTTCTGATTTTTCCATATATTCTGGCCACATATTATCATTCAGAGTTTTTGTATTGAACCCGGGGAATGCCATTTGACATGTCATTTTCTTTGATGTGTAATGGGTACAGAATACATCATCTTCGGCTGATGCCTCGTCATTGTTCACATTCGCACAGAATACACTTTCCAGACTAAAAAAACGGTAGTCTGAATTGAACAGGATTGAGAAATCTTACTAAAGAGATTTGTCGCAAAGATTGCAAAAGTCCACAGTTTCATTGAACCAGCTCGTTTGATTCTTATGTGTTGGATGAGTGATTATTGAAGATTGCAACAGATGATTATCAATTGCACAAACTCTGAAACATTCGAATTTTTAAAAATTTATCTCAAAATCTCTAACTTCATTCCTTCCATTGTGATTTGTTTCTCAATTCCTCCTCCGAAGCACGCCAAAATTGCCAAGACAACACACATGAGAGAAACTGGAGCCAACAATTGTACAAACTTCACACCCATGGCAACAATGAGAGCTTGAATTAGAAGAAAGACTGTTCCATAAAGACGCAGATTGTTGTAAAGAGATCCAAACATTTCCGTGTCATGAAGTGCATCAGCTCCACCAATTGCCATCTCTGGCCACAAGTACATCAGAATAACTTCAACTCCTCCGACGATGTACATAGAAGCAGCAACGGTATTGGCAAGATAGAACAGAATTCCGACGGCAGATCCAAATTCAGCTCCAAGATTTCGACTGATGATGAAATACGCTCCTCCGGATTCGACGACTCCGTTTGTGGCAACAGCAGATAATGAGATTGAGGTCAAGAGAGTCTGAAAATAATTGAGATGATTGGGTCTCTCTGTGGAATATCTTACAGAAAGGCAACAAATGGCAAGAAGGGCCATCGTCCAAGCGACTCCGGCCATTCCAACGACCCAAAAAAGACGGATAAACATAGTTACACCAAGAATATGTTGAATCGTGGGTAAGTATACACCAAGCATCACTCCCAAGTTGGCCTGAAAAATTGGAACGAATAAGATAAGAACAAAGACTTTTCTACTCACTTTCACATGCTCAGAAGTAGCTCTTTCTTTGGGTCCAGGTGTTGTATAACCCGAAATGAAAGAAGCTTGTGTCCCGATTCCCTCATCCTCCTTATACAATGCCAGGTGACCGAGACTTGTCGTGAATTTTCTGTTTCCTTTATAATCCGCCGGGATACCATCCTCTCCAACCGTTTCCATTCGCCCTGAAAGCATAATTTAAGCATGAAAAAAAGACCAATCTTTCACATACCTCCGCCTTTTCCCATAGCTTGGAGGCCTTCTGTATTTATCTGCGTCACCGTACTGAAACGGCGCCTGAAACAAAAGAAGAATGAAAATATATTACATAAAAATGAGCTAGAAGGAATATCTACTCACCAGTTGTCATGTAGGTGCAAAGTGAGAATCTAAAGTTAGAAGTGACCTATGTCTACCTGCGTCTCTTCACTTCTGTGACGTGGCAATTCAGAACTCATCGAATCGACTCGAAATTGATAATTGCCTCTCTCGCTCTCGTAGAAATCTCACTATTCTCCTCCTTCTCTTTTCCTATTGTACTATTTTACAGTAATTTATCAAAAAATGTTGAATGCCATCCCTCAACTTTTTGGATGCATACTTTATGTAATACGGGATCTGTCCTTCTATGTACATTATTATAATTCATCAGTTTTTTTTGAATGTAGTTTCTCATTAAACTCATGTTGATATATACGATTTCTTGATTGAGATATGAGGTGGTTTCAAAGTTATCGTTGTTTGACAAGAATTTATGGTAGTCGTAAAAGTTTTTGATGTGAAAATTGGACTTTTTCAGATTCAGAATTGCCGGAATTTTTGACGAGAATTTCACAACATGATTAACAGAAAATGCTTCTAACTGGAAATGGTCTAAATTTTCTCACTTTTTAAAATAATTAGAAGTTTGAATAAGTAAGATTCAGCCCTGAAGACAATACAATAGTTTTCATCACTTCCACAGTTATTTTTCTGCTTCCTGACACTTTCTGTATAATTTCTATTGTCCTACCCTTCTCTATCTAACCCAATAACACTGGTAAGTAGACTCTGAAATCATTTTAAAAAACTAACCTTGCGTTCGACATGACTGTCCGTCGTAGATCCTGAAAATCAAAAAATATTTTCTTTGTGCTGAAACGAGATTTCGTCAACAATTCGAACAATGAATTTTTCTGGAACTTTGAATAGGCGGAGAGGTCTATTCAGAACAACATCTTTTTCAGTTTTTTGGCTATTTTCATGCAAATGATAAGGCGTTTTTATCAATAGAAATGAAGTTTGATTTATTTTTTTCAATCCTATCATTGAATAGATCAAGAAAAAAGAACCGGCGATCGTCATGTGGATAGGTTTTTGTATGGAATGAAACGGCAAAAAAACAATATCAAAACTACTCGTTTTTTGCCCCCGGTTAGTTTCTGGATCAATCGTTTTACCCATTCCAAAAAAACTGGATGCAATATTGCAAAAAAAGAACCGTTATTTTTTCAGAACATGGTTTTTCAGGCAAGCACAAACAGAAAAAAACATGAGAGTATATCTAGTTAGTGGCCGTTTTTAGGGTACATGACGGTAAATGGGCGCATGTTTTTACCCCGAAAACCAAGTTAAAGTTTTATGGGGACAAACGGGAAGGATTACTGAAGAGAATATGATGTATATAGAAAAGAGAAAGGAAATTTGGTATTATTTGTTTTTTACTGGATGCAAGTTTGCAAATCCAATATCTAAATTACAGTAAAGTGTCAGGAAGACACCTGCTGAAATAGAAGGAAAATTCAGGTGATGTTTCAGAAGCTATCTAGAATCTAACTATTACAGGAATTTTATAGGTTTTCTCACGATTTCATCTCACAGGTTTCAGTTTGAACGTGTTTTCCTTCTGGAATTCAGTTCTGGCTCGCGAACCGAATCCCCACTTCAAAATCAAAATCATCAGATTTTTGACGCTCCCCATATTCAAGATTTCGAATTCAAAATCAAGCAACGCGTTGCAGCAATCTTAATAGGCAAGCAGTTCCACTGAAGAACTCTCCGAGGAACCTTATCATTTTTTCTCAAAATTTTGTTTTTCAGAACTATTTCACTGTCCCCAATCTAATTTTAACAACGGTTTTCTTAATACAACATCCTCCTGTTTCGGTCCAATTCCTGATCACATTTTGATCATTGAATCCACCCACCAACCCGTTTTCATCTTAATAAGTTACAGATCTATTTCCAGATGTTGTCTAATTTCGAAAGATCTCCTGAACATCATTGGGCGGATCATTTGGTTATTCACGATGACTGAGTTCCGAGATTCGGAAGGGTTTTCCCGGTTTACGAATGCTTTTGGCTACGTGAGGAAGTTCGATCGTTCAAAAGAAGTCGACTGAGATTCCGGGAAATTCCCGGTAATTATGAAAGAGCGTGAGAGTTTGTTATTATTACGACACATTCCCTGAGAACCATTCCGATTTCTTTTCGAAACTTCAGAAAATATAACCTTCCTTATTTTATACAGAAAAATGGATGAACGCTCTGATCATTCAAATCGTTTCGTTCCCTATGTCAAGGCTTATTTTCAGTTCTTTCTCCTAGCAGGACTAACATTTCAGTTTATTCTTCTCTATTTAATTCGGACAAAATCCCCAGCTAGCTTAGATCAGCTGAAATACTTTCTCTATAACACAGCATGTGTTCAAATTCTAGAAATCTTATGTGGATATTTCACTCAACACAGGTACCAATTCATTGTATTCGAATGATCGAAACATGCTTGAAAATTTCAGATCGCTTCCGAATAGTACTACTTTCGCAGTACTTGCGAATGGACCATGCCGATATTTTGGTCCCGCTGCTTGTTTCAGTGGATACCACATTTTCTTAGTCAGTTCATCGAACCCTTAGTTTTCAGTCATAGAAATAGTATTGTTTTTTAGGGAGTCACTTTTTGTGTGGCTTTATCTATTTCCAATACTGTGATCTATAGATTTTTGGTTTTGCGGAGGAGAGATATCACTAAAAAACATTTGATCTACATTATCATCTTATCTTATATTCCTGGAATCATAACCACGGTAAATTATCTTTCAGTAGAAATTTCTGCTCAAAATAATTATTTCTAGATAATACCATTTACTGACAATTGGGATTTTGCTATGGCAGTGAATCAAACTTATATGGAACATCCCACTTATGATCTTTCTTACTATACTCCATTTTCTGGATTTGCAAACATAAACAGTACTCAATTCCTATCAGCAACTGCAATTTTAGCAATCGGTGCATACGGGATTCCGTTGTGCTCTTTCTTATTGACACGGAGCATACTGAAGCTAATTCGAGCACATAGCAACATGTCAACTCGCACCAAAACACAAGCAAAGACGCTTGTTCATGTAAGTTTACAGGGAAAAAGTAAAAGATTTAAAAAAAGATGGCAAATCATACAGATTTCAATGTGTGTGAATCTATTCTTGTTTTCTTGATCTCGTAAAAAACCGAACGTTTCAGGGACTAGCGTGCCAAATTCTGATTCCTCTTCTATGCTACATTCCAATATTCTCTGTCTACTCTTACTCTCAACTCAATAGAAAAGAGAATATTGCATCTGAACATCTTCTTATGATTCTAACATGTCTTCCTGCTCTTATTGACCCATTTATATCGTTTTATTTTGTTGTTCCCTATAGAAATGCTCTTCTAAGAGTCGTCCTTAACCGAAAAGAAGACGAAAAGACGAGTACAATGGCTGTAGCATCTACAGTATCCATTCGACAAATCTCCGCTCACATTATGTCATGATAATTTTTCGAATAAAGAATCGGTCAGTTTAATAAAGATAACTCACCTGGAAACCTCCCATGGTTCCGGATCAAATCGACCAAACGGTGCGAATAATTCGTCGATAAATGTACAATTTTTCAAGCGCCAATGCGTTATACAACAGGTGAAAGACAGAAAAGGCGCGATTCAAAACGATTATCCAGCCGACCGGCGGATTTCGGTAATTTGTGACATATTCATAAATAGTATACAAGAATTGAGAGGACAGGCACATAGAGTGACAATATCCACTTGGCAGCGAACACAACAAATCCGTTTTTTGAATGTTATAAAAGTTACGAAACATGTACTCTTTTGAGTGAAAGAGGCTAATCGGAGAACTGACTGGACAGAGTACTTTTAGTATCCAGACAGAAAAGTACCGATTAAAAAGGTCAATAGACGGATAGTAGAGATGTAAGTTTCAACGAACGCAGAACTGATATTTCAAATTCGAGTTTTCAAGAAGTCCCGAAGAAGTTAAAAATATTAGTTTCCGTGAGTAAAAGCATAACACCTTCCAGCAAGTCTGCTTTTTTTTGGAAAAAATATCAAACCAGAAAAAGAAGTTTAGCAAAAACCCATCTGAAACATTCGAGAAAATATTGTCTGAAAATAGGGAAACTAGGAGTAAAGCTGTTCCTTTTTCTTCTATTTACCCATGTGCTTTTGGTCGTTTTTTCATTCCTTGTGTTGTTTTTTCGTTTTTCCAGTAACCAGTCAGAAATTAATACAACAATTAGTTTCATTGTTTTTTCCGGTTCTTCTTTTTTTTTTGATTTCTTGTGACCTTTTGTTGAAAATTGTA
This sequence comes from Caenorhabditis zanzibari, assembly GCA_963966625.1. NCBI lineage: Eukaryota > Metazoa > Nematoda > Chromadorea > Rhabditida > Rhabditidae > Caenorhabditis > Caenorhabditis zanzibari. The sequence goes on from OZ016469.1 coordinate 8,662,628, forward strand.
GGCGCTCTGCAAACTCATCAGAGCATGCAAGAAATAACGAAAAATGCAGCGAGAGGATATTTGGAAACATGCGAAAAGCACACAACAGAAAACTCCGAGAAATAATTTGAGCTTTTTAAGATGAGGGAAGTTAGAAGAGAATGGACTCGGGTAGGTGGTCAGGGATCGGTGGATTTGATAGAATGATGTTTTGGGTACACTATCGAATAAGGAGTATTTCTTTCCTATTTTCAGAATTGACACGTTTTGTGCCTGGGATTCAAATGATTCACCTCATTTCTGTTGTTGCAACAAACACAGAAAAGTTTCAATAATTTTTGTTTCTGTTTGACCTGCTAATAATTGTGGTTTCTTGCTTGAATACAGATTGATCTTCGCATTTTCACAATTGCTGTTTTTGACAGCTTTGACTCACTTCTTGAAATTCTCAGCTATTATCCCGTTCCTGTTTTTTAAATGGCACATCAAATGCTTAAAAGCCTCCTGGTTTTTTCAGATGAATCATGCCTGAAAACGGTAATTAGATGCTTCACATTGCTTCCTTTTCTTTTGAGTTTATTTTTTAGAAATTCTCTTACTCTCATTAATCTCCCAATTAGTTTGAATCTCCTGAGAGGTAGCTGACGTCTACATATTATCATCCTCAAAAAGGTCCTCATGATCTGAGCATTGAGTCTGCTCATTGGTCAGTTTAAAAGAACTTTTAAAACATTAAAAACATCCTTCATCCTATTTACTACCACTACAATATCCTCCCCCACTATCAAATACACCGCCCATTTTGGCTCCTTACGTGATTAACTCGACCAAACCATTCGAGTGTGAAAGGTGTGAGAATAGCATTTGACTTTGTTCTCGTGTCACAAAATTTGGTAATTCTTTGAAAATGTCCGATTCCAATCGCTTTGTTATCTACTTCGACATCTACTACTATTTCTATTTTATAATTGGAGTTCTTGCTCAAATTATTCTTTTGATTCTAATTAAAACTAAAAGTCCAGCGAGTCTCGAAAGTTTTCGTTACTTCTTGGTGAACACATGGATCGTCCAGTTTTCTGTTTTGTTAATGGCATTTTTTACACAATCGAGGTTAGTTCGGAATTTGGAATGTCTCTGAAAATGCGTTCCCATTATTCCAGGTGTCTACCAAACTCAACCACTTACGCAGTTCTTCCACGTGGACCATGTAAACTAGTTGGTCCGAATGCTTGTTTTTCTGGATATCACATATCCCTTGCTGTGTCTATGGGTGTAGCACTATCAATTGCAAATACAGTACTATTCCGGTATTTGCTCCTTAGATTCCATGGATTCGGGAAAAACCATTATCTCACTATGATAGCTCTTTGTCACATTCCTACGATTTTCCTAGCGGTTGGTGTTTTCTTCGAGAAACTTTTTGAAACAATTTTAATTTCAGATTGTCCCATTCCTGGACGATTGGGACTTCTCTCATGCTCGTTCACTCACCTACAAAGAACATCCAACATATGATTTCTCTATTTATGAACCATTTCCTGGTTTCTCCAACATTCAATCCGTTCCATTTCTAACTGCAACTGCCGTAGTTGCGATTGGTGCATATGTTATTCCATTGGGCTCTTTTTTCATAATATTCTCAATTTCATCACTAATTAAAAGACACAAAAGTATGTCTGAGAGGACGAAAGTTGTAGCCAAGATGATGGTTAAAGTGCGTTTGATTCGATGATTTTCGAAATTATATTCTCACTTTTTCAGGGACTGGCTTTCCAAACGATTTTACCTTTTCTATCCTATACTCCAATTGTCTCTTTCTACCTGTATTCTCAATTCACTGGAGAAGAAATGCTCTTGACTGAGCACTTCTTAATGGTCTGTTCCGGATTCCCGGCTCTTTGTGATCCATTTATTTCTTGCTACTGCATCCTACCGTATCGGCAAGCAATACTCAAGTATATTTCAAGACAAACTAGAAGAGGATCTGGCAGTAGTCGGTCAAAAGTATCTACTATTTCAGTACGCTCCGTTAATCTTCATGTATTTTGAAATTTCTGTTTTCGTCTTCCCTATTTTTAGAAAATAATGAAGTAAATCTTTATTCGAAGAAATGAGTCTAGTAGAGCGTTTTGTGATTTATGCGAAAGCTTCTTTCAAAAACTCCAATGTATCTTTCCATGACCTTTTATCAGCACTTTCATTGTATCCAACTCCAGATGGGGCGATTCCGGCGGAGTCTGACAGCAAAAATGATTATTTGATTCTTACTCAAAAAAAGTTTATGGAAACCGACCTGGATCAGTGAACGAATGCATTGCTTTTCCATGAGAAATAAAAACGAAATCGGCATTTCTCGCTCTCATTTCTTTGTGGAATGCGTCAACGGCGGTCTTTGGAATATGCGAGTCTAACAAGTCACCATGGTGTATTTGGATGGATACGTTCTCTAGAGAATCAAGGGGAAGACGTTCGATTGGGGAGAGGGTTCCATGTAAACTGATAACTGCTCGTACTCCGTCGAATTGATGACGTGCAACATCAAGAGAGCAGAGTCCTCCGAGGCAGAAACCAAATGCTGCAAGCTTTGTTGTATCCACAGATGGAACTGATTTCAGATAATTCAAACAAGCTTCCAGTCTTTGCTTCAGCTTGCCAGTTCTATCGGACATCAGAGGTCTGATCACAGTGAGAGCAGTTGGAATATCAGTAAACCGAATTGCCTTTCCGTATATATCAGCAACCAGAGCTATGTATCCATGCTCTTCTGCCAAAATTTGAGCTCTTCTCATTTCCAATTGGGTTACTCCACGAAACGCAGGAAAGATCACAACACCAGGATGTTTGGCAGAGGAAGCAGATCTAAAGGAAGAAAATTCGCTTGCTAAAACTTTGGATTAGTTGATTAGGCTTCGATTAGAAGTCAGTACCTTGGCGTGTAGAGCTCTCCAGCGTACACATTCCCATCCTCATCTTGGTATTCAACAGCCTCATGGGACGACATTTTGCTTCTGTAAAATGTGAAAAAAGGGATACACAAAAATGGAAAGTTTCTCGGAAAGAGATCTACTAGGTTGTGCGACTGTATCAAAAGTTATCAACTGTTTTATAAGTTGTCTCTTATCATATTTTATCGGCAAAAACACATGTAGATACAATAGAAGGTCACAAAATATTGTGACCAATGGTTTGTTAATCAGAGTAAAAAAAAGAGACAGTACAAAAAAGTATGATCAGCGTTTCGATTTTTCTCATTTTCATGCGAAGACTTCTTGGAAAATTCCAAGTGCCGCTCGCCACGATCTTTTAGCCGCTTTCTCATTGTATCCAACTCCTGGAGCATTGAAACTATCGGCCTCGGGCTCAGTGAACGCATGCATTGCCTTAGCATGAGATGCGAATACAAAATCAGCTTGACGAGTTCTCATTTCCTCGTGGAAACCGTCAACTTGATCCTTGGCAATATGAAAATCCGCGTCTCCATGATGAACTTGTACCGAGACTTCAGTGATTGGGTCGAGTGGAAGATCCGGAATAGGTTTCAGTGTTCCATGAAAAGAAACGACAGCTTTCAATGGAGCATTATATCTGGCCAAATCCAATACACAAAGTCCTCCGAAACAGTATCCAATAGCTGCAACCTTGGATTGATCGACTTCCGAGAACGTTTTCAAACTATCCAATGCTGCGAAAAGTCTTGGTTTCAAGAGTTTTTTTGGAATAAAGAGTTTAAGAAAAAAGGTTCCAGTAGAAACGAAGATGTAGAATTGATTTCGAGACACTTTTTTCGGAAGCTTCTAGAAAAAGTCTGTCGATAAAGTCAATGTCACAAACAGAATTTCACGGCTAGAAAACGGAAACAAAGAGGTTTGTACTGACTGGCCAGATGCAAGCATCTGTGGAACCCTTTCGCCACGGTGAGGCTCAGTACGTGAAAGGGAAAATTTTTTTGCCATGGGGAAAACTAGAAAACCCCGTAAGAAGAGAGAGAGAGAGAGAGAAAGAAATGGAAGAGGGTAGCGGTTCATTCTGTGAAGAAATTCCCGTTGGGAAGAGGGCAGCGGTTCATTCTGTGAAGAATTCCCCGTTAAGAGGAGGGCAGCGGTTCATTCTGTGAAGAAATCCCCGTTAAGAGGAGGGCAGCGGTTCATTCTGTGAAGAAATTCCCGTTGGCAAGAGGGCAGCGGTTCATTCTGTGAGGAAATTCCCGTTGGGAAGAGGGCAGCGGTTCATTCTGTGAAGAAATTCCCGTTGGGAAGAGGGCAGCGGTTCATTCTGTGAAGAAATTCCCGTTGGCAAGAGGGGGCAGCGGTTCATTCTGTGAAGAAATCCCCGTTAAGAGGAGGGCAGCGGTTCATTCTGTGAAGAAATCCCCGTTAAGAGGAGGGCAGCGGTTCATTCTGTGAAGAAATTCCCGTTAAGAGGAGGGCAGCGGTTCATTCTGTGAAGAAATTCCCGTTGGGAAGAGGGGGCAGCGGTTCATTCTGTGAAGAATTCCCCGTTAAGAGGAGGGCAGCGGTTCATTCTGTGAAGAATTCCCCGTTAAGAGGAGGGCAGCGGTTCATTCTGTGAAGAAATTCCCGTTGGGAAGAGGGGGCAGCGGTTCATTCTGTGAAGAAATCCCCGGTGGGAGAAAGAGAGAGTGAATGAAATGAATTACGATTTCTTAACCCTATACCCAAAGGGGCGGAGCGTTCAGTGGGCGGGGCTTGTCGGTCCCCTTTGTTTTGTTTGGCCTAATCCTAATAATGTCATATTTACAATCTGTTTCTTTGTTTTTATTCCTCACCACATCAGATCGTAAATAATGATAAAGGTGTGTGTACAGGTGACCCTATTGTATTCAAAAAAAACCCGTCACATTCACCTTGGTTTCTAGAACAAAGTGAACACAAAATGACAGCTCAATTTCGAAGGAAAATTAATTATACCCAAAAAAGAGGAAAAAAAATTTTTAACTTTTTAAAAGTTGTTCATTGAACCACCATTCATATCAAAGTCATAAAAAACATCAAGATCCAAATTTTATCCCTAAACCCTTCACTAATCGAATTCACTTTTTGCTCCACATCTTCATTTGCCTCCACATTTCCCAACGGTCGAAACATGTAGAACAACAAATCTTGCTTGGTTTTTCGTGGAGGCTCTGAAGATTCAGAAGACGCTGAGGATTCTAATGTTGTTGTGCTCAATGGAAGTGTTGCAGCGATCGGTTTTGTGGATTTAGAAGACGTCATCTTCGCCTTCGTTGGAGATTCAGAAGTCGTTTTTTCTGTCGTCGTTGGCCTCATAGTTGTAGTTGGTTCCGCATTATCCTCCTCTCTACAAATCCCAGTCAAAAAGCGAATATCCTCGTAGAACCAATTCATATTCAACCATTGACTCTTATATGTGTCATCTTCTATATACATGTGATCTGAAATTTTCAATTTTTTTGTGAAAATCTGAAAAAAACTAAACGCGTCGACCCAATAGTTTTTAAGGTATACTTTCCAGTATACTCATCATATGTTTGAATCACCAATGGACTTTCTTGAAAGTCATTTGGGTTGTAGTCACCGCATTTCATAATGTTCCGAGTGGCGAGGATCTGAAAATTGATTTTGGGGAAATTTTTATGAAAAATCAATTTTCGAATTTTGGCGAATTTTTTTCAAGTTTATATCAAAAACTTTAGAATTTTTTGCTGATTCGAATGCGCCTAACATCGCCCCACAAGACGCTGTAGAAAACATTTTAGGCATATTTAAATTTTTCTTACTGTACTTTTTTGAAAACATTGCCTCAAAATTTTTATACAAGGTTTTGAGCGACAATATCAAGCTTATTCGAATCAGCAAAAAAATACTGGCAGATCTAAAAAAAAAAATACTGGCAGAGCAAAAAAATACAAGCAGATCTAAAGGAAGAAAATTCGCTTGCTAAAACTTTGGATTAGTCGATTAGGCTTCGATTAGAAGTCAGTACCTTGGCGTGTAGAGCTCTCCAGCGTACACATTCCCATCCTCATCTTGGTATTCAACAGCCTCATGGGACGACATTTTGCTTCTGTAAAATGTGAAAAAAGGGATACACAAAAATGGAAAGTTTCTCGGAAAGAGATCTACTAGGTTGTGCGACTGTATCAAAAGTTATCAACTGTTTTATAAGTTGTCTCTTATCATATTTTATCGGCAAAAACACATGTAGATACAATAGAAGGTCACAAAATATTGTGACCAATGGTTTGTTAATCAGAGTAAAAAAAAGAGACAGTACAAAAAAGTATGATCAGCGTTTCGATTTTTCTCATTTTCATGCGAAGACTTCTTGGAAAATTCCAAGTGCCGCTCGCCACGATCTTTTAGCCGCTTTCTCATTGTATCCAACTCCTGGAGCATTGAAACTATCGGCCTCGGGCTCAGTGAACGCATGCATTGCCTTAGCATGAGATGCGAATACAAAATCAGCTTGACGAGTTCTCATTTCCTCGTGGAAACCGTCAACTTGATCCTTGGCAATATGAAAATCCGCGTCTCCATGATGAACTTGTACCGAGACTTCAGTGATTGGGTCGAGTGGAAGATCCGGAATAGGTTTCAGTGTTCCATGAAAAGAAACGACAGCTTTCAATGGAGCATTATATCTGGCCAAATCCAATACACAAAGTCCTCCGAAACAGTATCCAATAGCTGCAACCTTGGATTGATCGACTTCCGAGAACGTTTTCAAACTATCCAATGCTGCGAAAAGTCTTGGTTTCAATGCCTCGATGCGATTCGAAACAAGTGGGCCCATTGTTGCAAATGCATCTGCTCTCTCTGTTGGTCTCACTCCTTTCCCATAAACATCAGCGACAAAGGCAAAGTAGCCAAGCTAAATGATATTGATGCTGATCATTAAGGTCAACTTTTTGAATACAAACCTCTGCTAGTTGACGTCCTTTGTCCTTTTCGAATTCGGTGATTCCGCGGAAAGCGGGAAAAATCAAAACAGCTGGAACTGGGTGACTTTTGGCATTTCTGAAACGACAGTTTTTAATCAAGAATGGAACAGAAAAAAACGAACTCTGGAATATAAACGACTCCTTCAAAATCGGTTCCGCTTTGGTCCTTATAATCGATAAGTTTAGTAGTAATGGTCATTCTCGAATAGGAGAAAAAAGTAAAGAGAAATTATCAGTCGTCTGTCAATATATATACTATTTGGTGTTTGTTGCTGTCTGCGTTTCTTCAAACACTCATCATATTTCATATTTCTTTTTTCTCTTCTCCCCCCACAAACTGTGCAACGAAACAACTTTTGGAGTGACCTTGCTCTATCGAAAAGTGTAAAATTCGCTATGATTTCCCATAAATATATACATATATGTTCATTCTATTCACAAAAATTGGATCAATTTTCTTAGAACACCTCCTTGAACAGTGAAAGTGAGGCACTCCACGAACGTTTTGCAGCCTTCTCATTGTATTTTACTCCTGGGAGTCCGAACGAGTCAGCTTCTGAAATCCACAATTATTTATCTTTTAGAGCGAAGTATTCATGCCTGGCTCTGTGAATCCATGTTCTGCAAATGCGTGACTGGCAAATACGAAATCCGCATTTCTAGCTCTCATCTCCACATGGAATTCATCGACTTGCTCTTTCGGAATATGAGAATCCGCATCTCCATGATGAACTTGAATTGCTGTTCCGACGATGGAATCAAGTGGAATATCTGGGAGTGGTTTCAGAGTTCCATGGAACGAAACTACTGCTTTGAGTCCGATGTTATATCTAGCGAGATCCAGAACACATAGTCCTCCAAAGCAATAACCAATGGCTCCGATTTTTTGGACATCGATGCATTGAAAAGTTTTGATTGCATCCACCGCAGCTATGATGACAGGTTTCAATTTTTCGATTCGCTCGGAAACCAATGGACGAACGATTCCGAAACACTCCATCTTGTCTGTAGGGCGGATTCCTTTTCCGAATGGATCGGCTGCCAGAGCAATGTATCCTTCCTAAACGAATTGTTTAGTTATAATAATATAATATGAATTTCTACCTGAGCAAGAGCCTTCGCCTTTTCTTTCTCGAATTCGGTGATCCCACGGAATGCTGAGTAGACAACGACTCCTGGTAGCTTTCTCATTCCAGTGGTTCTGAAAAATAGTGTGTCAAAGTAGAATTTTTCTAGTTGGGAGCCTCTAGTTTCACTGTGACTACCACGATTACAACAACGTTTTCAAATTACCTTATTTTGGAAAGAGAAGATAGACAATCTAAGCCACATTCACTTCTGTGAGGATCGCTAGAACTTGTACAGAGTATTTGTGAAATTTTAAAAGAATTACAAACCTGGGTACATAAAGATCTCCTTCGTAAACTTTGCCATATGAATCCTTGTACTCCAGAAGGCTATGAGACACGGACATGTTAGTTTCGACGTTCACTGACCAACGAAACAAGTTTCACTTTCTTCCAAACTGGACCTTTATATACAATCCGCGTTCTTTTTGTTTGTTTCTCTACGCATCTCAATATCTCAAAAGAGCACAAATTTAGGTCACAAAATTTTGTGACTAACTTCATCAAAGTTTTCGAAACCGTCGTACGAGACGGTCGGATCACAATTATTACGGTCTGGAATAAGGAAAATTGTGAGATATCGACACAAAGACATGCTTGAAGTGTATATGAAGATATACATTATACAACTTATTTCAACAAAATAACTTTGATCACAGATGTTTGTGAATTGATCGGTTGAGAGGACAGACTATTCTCTTTCAAATAAGAATATCTTTATTTCGTTTGGCTGTTTTTCAAATATATTCATTTTGTTACTGTAAAATTTGCATTTGTAAAAGGCTCTGTGATGAGATTTTTGATAAGCCGATTTCTGATTCCTCAGTCATTCTTAGAATTCATATTTTCAATTGCATCACGATACGATTCTCAAATTTAAAAGTTTCTCAAAAACTGCATAATCTCAAACCAAACGACTTCTCTCGTCCATAACTTGAGATCCTTATCTGTGTGAACCAGGGTTTCGTATAAATGTGATGCCCACACTCTTCTTTCCTTACTTTTCCCGAAAGTGCCTCTCCCCAAGTCATCTCTGCAAAAAAACGAATCCATAAAATCATTATGACCATTCAACCCCCTCGTTTATCATCATTCCAAAAAAACATGATCCTGGCTACTGTACTCTCTGTTCTTGTCACTTTTTCTGCTGCTAAAATCACTCAAACGCCTCCAGAAGCAGGTGTCGAATGTGATATTGTTCCGGTTACACCATGTCCAGTTACTTGTGGAGGAGGATTTCAACTAATGAAGTACGAATGTGTTGAGAAGACCGAAAACTGTGGTTGTCCGTGAGTTTTTCAATTGAAGTAAATTATAAGAATTGTAATAATTTCAGAAAGAACCCAATTTATTATCAATGCAACAATCGTCCATGTCTCGGAAAGAATGCAACACTTCTTGATGTTTTCTATGATGAAGAGAACAAACAACAAGAAGAAGCTGGAGTGGAATACGTTGAAGACAGTGGAGAAGCTAAGCATCAATAGAATGTTCAGAAGAGAAAAATGTTATTTTTGTGTGTTGACAGACGTGAATAAATAATAGAGACAATGAAAACGGGGGAACCCGTAGAATTATTCGTTTTTTTACACAGATATTTAAAGCATTGGAGTGTGCTCTTTTGGCTCAGAATCTGAGTCGTCTTCGTCCTCGAGAAAGTCATTGAGACTTGGTTTAGATGGTGAAGCCAAATGTGGTGGAATTTTTGGGAGTTGGCGACGTGGAATTGTTGGAGTGAGAATTGGAAACGACATTCCAGGAACATCAGCAATCTGAAACAATTTATCGAATCAAGAATCCTTTTTTGTTTATCCTCACCAGGTTAATAGTATGATATAGAGGTCTCTGTGGACGGGGTTTGGCACGTTTAGCAATGAACTCGTTGATTGGGATAATTTCCGGATTGAGCCACACGTAGAATATTGGGTTGAGAAGAGTGCTTACACGACTGATGATTACCGGAATCACGATATAATGAATTTGATGGAAGTCAGATTTCATCGGATTCAGGCAGACGACTGAATAGGCAAAGAAAGGGAGAACGGAAACCAAAAGACATCCGAGTCCCACTTTTGCGACGTGATTCTTTGGAGCCCAAGTGCAGACTTCTGGTTTTGGAGCTCCGTTTTCCAATTGCACTTCTGCCGAATTCTGGCTATCAACATGGTCAATGATACTGTAATAAAGAGACGAAGCAATGCAGACTGGAATCAAGAAGAAGACAAGACACGTGGCAGTCAAGAAGGCAATGTATCGATGAGCAGACAGTCGAGACAATTCAGAATCCGGATCTATATTGCCTTGTCTCCAATCAATCGAACAGAACATATCATGATGGAAGGTACTGTACTTTCCATATCCAGCAGTAGGTACAAAACTCCACAAACCAACAGCAATCGCTCCGAAGAAGATAAGTTTGAAGTAATTCGAATGACATCTCCATTTTCCCCATTTCGGTGTAATCGTGACAATGTATCGGTCGAAAGCAATCATGCAAGCGAGAAGAACTTCGACCAGTGACAACGTCATGTCTGCTGCTCCATAAGCAATACAGCTCCATTCGGAAAACGTTCCCCTGAAATTAAAAGTTGCTCCCTTTTGCGTCATTCCTTCTGTCTCTATTCCCTTTTCTATGTTATTATCTACATGTTCAGTCGATAATTGTCGGATAAATAATAGTGGTCTAGACAGAGAAAAAACAATTTTTTTTTGTTTTTTGACTTTCCTTCTTGACCTCCTGATGTTTTATGACATGGTACTTTTTTACCCCTTTCCAAAAAAAAAGTTCAATAACTTCCGGTCGCAATGAAACTCCTCTTATATTTCCTCCCCCATCCCATAGTGCTGCTATGAATAATTCTTCCGAATCCAAAAGACTGGGACAAAACCAAAAGTTTTTTGGTGTTGGTGAAAAAAAAAGTAGAAGTTTTGAGAATCTGCACACACTTTTTGTCTCTTCCCAAAGTTAAACCCTGTAGGATTACGGACTCACTTTTCCATCAAAAAGTTGTGGATTGGGACGATGAGTTGGGCGGACATAAGCACATCAACGACGAGAAGCCAAACGAGCGGTTGAAGAGATGCATTGTCTCTGCAAGAAAGATTACGGTTAAAGACAAAAAGAACCCCCGGAATTGGGTTTGAAAGGGTGGAAGAGAGGGGAAAACAGAGCAAAAAAGCTTTTTTCAGAACGGGAAATTGAAAAGATTGATGGGTTACCATTTGGGGCGACGGATGTATATCGGGGTGACATGCTGAAATGGGTTTCCGATGAACACGATCGAAAACAAGATAAATTGTTGTTATTTTCTCACTAATCTCTTTTTAAAATAGATTCATGAATAGTTTTGACCTCCAAAGAGTGATGATCGTGTTCCTTTCCGTCCCACTATTAACAACTACTTGGTCCCCCTACTCACTCAAGTACACAAAAAATATGTGGAAAAACAGAAATAAAAGATTGATTTGCGTCGGCTAATACATAAATACCAATATCAAATTTCAGGTGAAAGTTATTTTTTGGTCGAATGAGGAGAGCCAACTTCCTACTCGTTTCTCTCTCTCTCTCTCTCTCTCTCTCTCTCTCTCTCTCTCTCTCTCTCTCTCTCTCTCTCTCTTTTCCCAGTTTACCTTATTGATTTGCCCTTCTGTTGTCGTCTGTAGAATATTGGCACAAGAGAGACCAAATTGAGAACCAACGGCACAGCGGCTGCAAAAAGAAACAAGGATTCCATGAATTTTTCAACACAACACCACTTTAGGTGCTCATTCTGTTACACTTTGCAAGTTTTATTCCACAGGTGCATGAACAAAATAACAGATATTCAGAAATGAGAAGAAAATTCAATTATTCTCAAGATTTACATATGCGTTCTCATGACGTCAGATAAAAAACAAGTGGAGGAGGAAGAGGAAAGTGATTCTGTTTTCTTATGGACACAAACTTGGAGCATAATTAATGACAGAAAATACTTCTGGGTTGGGAAAGAATTCATAGATCGGACTGATGAAAGTGGGTTCAGTGTTCACATTTATAATTGTTTTTCAAGTATTTTGAAAAATACTGAACCGTAGGTGTTACGAATTCTGAGACCTGAAAAAACATTTTGGTCGGACAATCTCTGAAACTTTCAAAAGGAGTTGCCCCTTTGTCCTGAATCTCCGTCTTTTATGGAATTCAAAGATTCTACATTTGCAAAACTTTCTGAACTTCAGTCCATCTTTATGTTCCCACGACCTCATAATCTGACCAGTTTGGCCCAAAAAGTAGCATGTTTTTCCCTCTTGGTCCCTTTTCTGATTTCACTTTATTCGGATAATGAAAAATGGGAGTAGACGTACATAGAAGCTGTCGTTTTCAAGTCCCCTCCTAAAAAACTTCCCCCGTAGGAACCGAGTCTCTCGTGTTTTGTAGCGCCCATGTTTCGAAATTTGCAAGAATACGAATAAGTACTTGTTGCTATGGATAGCAGTTGGAAACAGGTGAAAACAAAACGCTCGGAGCCACCTTTGATCGCGAAAATTGTGTTTCCATGTTCTCGCGGCAAAAGAAGAAAGAGAAAAAATATGGGATACTATAAATTAGAGATATTCGAAAACCTAATAAGAAATGACGTGGTTTTTGAAAAATGTTTGTTATTCGAAGGGCTCAATTTTAATTGCCTTCGAAATTGGAGAAAAAACTAAGAGAGGCAGTCCTATTCTGAGGTTATAAATCTTCTTTTTTTTCTGAAATTGAGATTGGGAACTGTTGAGGAAACGGGCGCGCTTCATCATATTAGTCCAGCTCTTTTGATTGCTTCGTCCATTTTTTCAATTTCTTATTTTCTTTGCCAGCTGACATTCATCACCTACACTCATCTATCAATTTAGGTTGGGGCTCTGTGGCCGCCTGCCTTCTGAATTCCTTCTTCTCATTTATTTTGTTTGAGATGAGGAGAAGCAGAATGAAAAAGTTGAGGCCAAGAGCCGAAGAGCCGAAAATGGGCGGATGATGATGGATTTGAACTATTTTCGTGGATTTCTTTTCCTTTTCTCTTTCACTTCCTCCCTTTTCTTTCTTCTGTGTTCGTGGAGGCGATGGATAAATCCAGAAAAAGAGTATAACAAATAGAGAAGATTAGAAATTCGAGTAGATCTGGAAGAGAAGGATGGAACATGAAAACAAGTAGAACTGAATAAATTTAGATAATCTGCTGCTGGTGCTGGACACAGAAATGATTTGGAAGGAACGAAAAATAGAATCATAACAAAAAGAAGAAGGGAAAAAGAAGCGATGACCTCTTCCACTCAATTTCTTCAACTAATTATAGACTTTGTTCTTTTTTCTTCTATGTTACAAGACTACTCTTTCAGATCCTAACTTCTGAGTCAAAAGTGCTCCAATCCTTTTTCCTCAGCAACTTGACAACTTCCTTCTGGCCCTTAACGACGTCATTATACATTTCCGGGCGGTCAATATTTGAAAAGAAATGAAGAAAAAGAATGAGAAAAAAACCGGAATATCTTTCTACAACTTTTGGAACCATAAAGTACAAACAAGATGCTTTTTTTCTGTTTTCGAAAGAGGGCACCATTCAAGAACCTATTAGAAAGAGGGAGAGAGAGCTGAGGATGTTTTAGGGGCAAACCAAGAAGATTCCGGTCAACTTTTGAATAGATGAAATCAGTGAATCAGCTGATTCTTAGAGGAACGGAAATGTCCGAAATAGGAAAACTTTGATCATTCATCTCTTATTTTAGTGGAGTGACTAATTATACGAGACCATCACAACATGCTTCATTTATGACTTACCGAATACGATCAAGTTCGAAGTTAGAGTCGAGTGCTTCATCTCCTCGTGATGTGCTTCTTCAACTCTATCAACCTAGAAAACAAGAAACAGTTTGTGATGAACAAAACATTTTGAATTGAGAGAGAAATCAGAAGGAGAGAAAATGAAAAGAAGACCGGCCCTTATTCTAGTAGGAACGGCGGCGCCAATTGTGTATGTTGTCAGTGAAAAGAAGAAGAAGGGGATGAATAGCCGTGCTGCATTTCGAATGCGCCGAGCCTTGGCACCTAGAGAAGAGAGCAGAATAGAACCCGATGGGGGCGGAGCTTAGGAGTGTTGAAGGAAAAGTAGAAGAAGGCGGGCGAAAGGGAATCGAGAGCAACGTGGCAACCAGAATAAAAGAGAAACACTGAAACAAATGTCTCGAGTGGAAGGGACGTCGACAAGAGTTATGAGACAGATTGAATGTTTGAATGGTGTCTAGAGGAAACGGGATGCGGACGAAGATTACTGTATTGGAGAGAAGTGATGGACATGAAAAGTTTTTTTGCTAAGCCGGAGTGATCCGAATTGGAGGCAGAATTATTGAGAGGTTCGTTAGTATTGTAGATTTCCAGAATCTGGCTAAAGGTACTGGTCAACATTTTACTAGGTGGAATCGGTCATAATTGTAAACTGTCGCATTTTTTCTGGATCAGCTTTCAGAATCTTGGCAATACATAGATTTGTGTGTTCGAATAGGTTCAGACAAAGATTGTCATTAACCATTTTTCGCGAAATTTTATTTTAGAATTTCCTTTATACAGGTGTATCCAAACCGATTAAAACAAAGAAACAATGCGCATTCTGAATTTCCGTTGCAAAATTTTTGATTTCATAGTAGAAAGCTTGTGGTCCATTTCAATCGGGGTCATTTAAGCTATCTGCCTCATTTCCACTCCCCGAAACTTTTCATAAAAGTCAAAACTGTTCATTAAGAACCTGGAAATTTCGAGTTTCAAATCCTGCATACCTACTTTTAGCAACTACCATTTCAATTAACTTAATTTATGTAGGACCCGGAACTTTTTTTTCAAACAGAAACGTTGGAGTTCGTTAGTCATTCAAGTCGTTGAACGTCAACACTACCGTAATCCATATCTCTCGTGAATTCTTCCATACGTAATAGAGCATACATCGAGACGTTATGATATACAATTTTCCCTGGTGATGTCGAGGCAAATGACATAGTGTCCCCCAAGAAATTCTGTGAATTTCGATCGAAAACAACCGAAGAAATTTTCGAGTTGTAACCTGTTATTATATTATGCGCTTTTTAGTTTTCTTGTCAATAAGATCTGAAAAACAAAAATAAAAAAGGAAAGAGAGTAGAAGAAATAGGATTATGAAAAAGTTATGGGGTTGACCTTTGGCTATTTCTAATATCATGGTTTGGTACGAAGGATTCTGGAGAAGCTGGATTTAGAATCACATTTCAAAGAATTTGCCAATACATCTTACTCATGTGTTATATGTTTTTCCTATTTCTAATTTCACCTGCAATGAATTACTAATCGAATTGGAGTTACAGTAGGAATCAAAACTGAAAACATGTGAAAGCGTCAAAATAGTTTTTTTTTTCGAGAAATTGCCGCCTCAAAAAAAAAAACAAGTGGTTCCGTTCCCATCAAATGGATGACACCTAAACGATCGGTTCACGGACACCGACAGGAAATTGAATTCCGTAATGTGTGGGCCTTTGCAGAAAAAAACCAGACTAAAAAAGAGAAAAAGCAATAACAAAATAAAGCGAGAGTAAGTGGGCTTCCGATGATGATGAAGATGATATGAATGAATAGAGAACAGTCTAAGAATATCCCATTATTCCTTTTTCCGATTACCCGGAAGAAGCTCTTTTGTAATTCAAATCGTTTTTTGGCGTTGAAATGGAACAAGTAGAAAAAGAAGAAGACACAAAATGCATTGCTCCATTCCCATTTTTTCTATTCTGTTTGATGTCGACCACCGATGAAATTATGCGGGTATGAGATGTATGCCTGTGTGTGTGTTGCTTTCATGAATTCGAGAAGAATGAACTTTTGGGTTTAAGGAGAAAGAGCAGGAATGGGAGAAAAATAAGGGAATGATGAGCAAAGGACAAACAAAAATGAAGAATGAAAAAAAGGACCATGTCTGTCTGAAACGAAGAACAAGGAAAGGTGGGATTACGGCGAGGCGACGTTTCGGAATTAGGTTAAGATTCCCAGAAAATAATTGAAAGATTGAAAAAAAAGAAACAAGAAGAAGGAAGTTCTATAAATAAAACCGAAAGTAGAATTTCAGAAAGTGCCAGAGACAATATTTAGTTTCTATCAACTCCTTAAATGTAATTGTAACTAAATGTAATGTTTATGTATGTGAATAAAGTTCCAGACGATAAATAATTTGAAGAATTGAAAATTCATACTGTAAAGATATGGACTAAGGTTATTGACAAATCTGAAGTTTGCATAATTGTGAGTCGGCTCATTCAAGTATTTCTAACTTTTTTTCGCCAAGTTTCTGCTCTTTTACTTCATTTTCAGACGATTGTTATAAATATCAAATCCTTTAATCCTTCTCAAAAAACCGTCACTTTTTTCAAATCGAAATCAGTTTACATCTTAGACTCACATCACTTTTTTTTCATTCATTCACAAAGTCGAACTGACCGAAAAGCGCCGCCTAAACCGTCTAATCCGTGAAGCCTCAGGAGGATCCACCACCCACATGAAAGTTATCAATAAAATGAAGTTTTTCTTCTTCCTCCCCCTGTCATTTCCTTCTCAATGGAGTTCGGTTCTCAAAAACAAGAAGGCCCAACTTCCTTCTTTCTTTCTCACCTCTGTTCTGCTTTGAATCTATTTCCCATTCCTCCTATTTTTTCATAATTTCAGCCTGCTCGCTACTTTCACATACACATCACCATCTTCATCTATTCTTATGATTTGAGTTGCACACCTGCTCAGAGTCTCTTTACAAATTGAAGTAGCTTCTCGTCATTCAATTTTCAATATAATATTTTTCAGACATCAAGTTGTTATTATATTGTTATGAGTAGTGCTCGTTTGGAATAGAGCACTCATTGAAAACGAGAAGAAAAAAGGAAATCATTCTATAAATTTGTAATGTAGCACATCCGAGACCATCTCAGAAGTTCATGAAGGACGTCAGCCGAAGCAATGAAACTTTTCAAGAATATGACGTGGCAGAAGAACATCGGTCTTCAAAATTGCCTGTTTCCTGAAGTCTTTCACCGATAAATTCAATAGTCCGAAACATCGATTTTGAAGTGAGAAGAGAAGAGGAAATTCAATCGAATCATCCGCACTTTTTGAGGAACTCAGAGTATAGAAAGAAAAAATAATGTATTTGAGACTCGAGCGTTTTTTGCTCCTTTTTTCAATTCTCCATTATGCGATACATTGAAAATTTGATGGGAAAGATGAATTGAGGGGCAAAAGAATGGGAACAACTAAAAATCACAGTCAATCGAATAGATTTTACAGTGAAATTTCAAATGTGATTAGTAGTGAAAGATGTTAGAAGTGAGAAGTGGAACTGGGAAATTGAGACTACAAGAATGGGAAGAGGCATATCACAGGTTAAAGATACACGAATAAAACTGAATCTAACTAAAATAGAATTCTAAGGAGTATGGCGAGGAAAACTACAGAAAATGTTAGAAATGTTGATAAAATTAATTGATTCACAAAAGGAAATAAGCAGAAAAATATAAATACAGTTAGATTGGAAGAGCTTTAGTTGACACGATTGATAAGACAAACTCGACTTCGAATCCATTTGGAACGTATTCAATCATATTGTACAGCATTGGAATTAGCTGAAAATGTAGAATGAGAACTTGAAAATTGTTTTGATTCTTACCTGATCAAGACTCTGCTTGTATTTATCGTTTTCAGCCTCCAAACCCAACCATCTCGAAACATCGTATTCAAATTCGTAAGGGGAAACGAAAAGTCTGATAGAAACGTTATCGATTCCAGCACGGATCAAAAACTGAATGTGAGGTTCCAGCATGGCTACACATTCTTTCGCTGCGATTTCAACCATTCTGTAAAGCGGATTGAAAAGATGTTGATAAGATGCGAAAGGGTTTACCCATAAATTTTTGGTTCTTCTTCTGGTTGAAGTCGTCCATCGCCGAGATTATAAACATGTGACATTCGAACACCATAATCAGTGATTCCTTGGACTTGTAAAACTTGAGTGAGTGCTCTCTCGAGAGATAAACCATACTGGAACTTGTTCTGAAAACGATATAATTAGTCAAGATCGGGATTGAGAATCCTTACTATAAGACATAGTCCGTCAATCTGGGACTTTGGAAAGAACTCATTCTCTGAAACAATCCAGTCCCCATCGTCAACGAACTCCACACGGAACTCCATATCTTTCGAAGTCTCAACAACATCGTGTCCATCATTTATTGCATTCAGAATCGTTTCGAGGCGTTCGCTTTGAAGCCGAATGGCAACTCCGTCCTCGACTACATTCACTTGCAGAGAGCTCACTTTAGAACCACCATCAAGAATCACAAATGATGCACTTGTCGCTGCAATAATCATATGTTTATTTTCCAAACGAATTGAATTCTTACATTCTCGCTGGCCAATGTATTTTGCGAAGACTTGAGTAGAGTATAGTCCCGGATCAGTTTCTTCGCAGACCTAAAAAATATCAGTGTGATACGAATCAACTTTTGAAAATGAAACTCACAAGAATACTGTCATCTTCTTGATGCAGATCACAACTCCATGCGACCATTGAACGACTGAAGGTGAGAATTTCTTTGAGCTGAAAGGATTGGTTTTCTTTGATTTTTTTTTTCGTGGAACTCACCTCTTTCATACAAGATTTCGGAATTCGAATGATTGTTTTATCGTTGGTCAGAGAGACCGTACAACCAGGAATGTGTCGCATTCGATATGACCAAGATCGGAAATCAGTGAACACCTTTAAAACTGTTCCCGATACATCGGTACTGTAGAGCGAGGGTCTTCCAACGCTGTTCACGAATGGAGTTGGGAACACTAAAAAACGACTTTGAATAGATTTCTTGCGGTTCGTATCAAACCATTGTATTTCTCCCCCAGTTTGTAGAGAAGACGATTCGGTAGAGCAGTTGCCCAACTGAGTTCATCGTCGTGAAGGAAGCAAGCAACGAGGAATGGATTTGTAGGGATTCTCATATTCGCCAGGCCAGTTTGGACGGTTGGACGGAAGAACATTACATGTTTTGTGAGAGGATACAGAGGCTCGATGACTGTATGAATACGCATGAGACGGTTGTCTACACGTCGAACCCCCGCATACTCATGTTCAGTAGAATTTGTGTAAATCTGGAAAAACGAATTGTGTGGAAAGTCGATAAATTCTTATAACTTACGGTTGAAATACGAAGAAGAACAGAAATCGGTATCAGGGAAAGAGCAGTGTTTTCATCGAGCTCAGGCTCGTTCGAGTCAACTTTTTGTTTTTCTTTATCATTAAGTGTCCATGAAAAGAACAACTCATCCAAACCAATTTGAGCAAATCCTTGAGACGATACAGCCCATACCAATCCGAAGTTTGGATCTGATTAGATTTTTTTTAATTTTCAATGTCTATTTTTCAGAACAACTTACTGTTAAAAATTTGAACTGTGCAATTCAGATTCTTTTTGAGTACAAAAGTCACCACTGAGAAGTTGCAAAGACTTTCCAGAACTGTTGAAGCATCTTCTAACTTTGGTTGCTCCGAATCAGGCTTGATTATTAAGATTTTCTTTGAATTCTCCTTCGGTAGAGCACATGCCAATTCGTCTTCCATTCTCAATTCTGCTATTCTTCTAACCACTGATGTACGTTTCCTCGACTTCTGGAAAGCTCAGAAATCTTAATCATATTTTTTTAAGTAGTAACAAACCTTTTTTGGTTTCAAAGCAGTAGACCGTTCTTCTTCTGGGTTTTCTTCATCTGCAGGTGCTCCCGGCCGGACACCATCACGGAACACAACTGATCGCCTGGCTGATTCTGTGATGTTTGCAGAAGCAGAAGGAATCTGACTACTCGTTGATGGACCATCCTCTTCGTTCCCTTGAGTCATTGATCTAGTTTTTAGAACTCCACGTGGAAGAGAGGCAGTGTGTGAGACTGAAGGTGTTTCTTCCTCATTCAACGGTCCTTCAGAAGCTACAGATTCTCGACGGCGTTGCTCTTCTTGTTCATGAGATTCAATTCTTGCTAGCATCGTTGAACATGGTTTACAGACACGAACTGGTTGTGGTTTCTTTCCTTCTTCTTGCAAATACTCCAACAGGGCTTTTTCACTGCAACAAGATCCGCAAAGAACTCGTCCACATGCTCGGCAATGATGACGGCGTGTTATAATAGTAAATCTGCAAATTTATGTTGGCTTTAAACAGTTTTTTCTAGCACCTACTTGGTATTGCAAAGCATACAGTGGGGACACTCTGAATCGGGAATCCAATATGGCGATGTTTTTCCGAGTTGAAGTTCTGATTCCGTCAATCTTCTTTCTCTTCGTGGGGTGGCTGCTTCGTCAGAATCTGACTCATTGAGAACATGAACTGTTGCAATGGACGACTGAAAAGATCAAATAGATTCTGGATAATATTTGTAACAATTACATCAAATCTTGGTCTACTATCTGCTTCCTCCTCTGTTCCTTCCGTCGATGAATCCTGACTCTCGTTCGAAACACTCTCCACTACTGAACCTGCTTCTTCTGCTGCTTGGTCGTCCAGTACTGCCACTTCAACAACAGTTTCGGATTGGGAAACCTAGAAACTAGAAAATATTTAACTTCTGAAAACCAGAATACCTCTTCAGTTTCCACAGAAGGACTCTCTTCACTCGGTTCTGTTTCCGATTCCTTAGCAACACTGTCAGTTGCTGGAGTTTCCGACATGACAACAACATCTTCCTGAACTTCTTGTTGTTCTTTTTCATGTTCTTGAGCTACGGTATCAATCGGTTCCAGATCATTTTCAGCGACTGCGATCTCCTCCTGATTTACTGAAGGTTCCGTGGATTTCCGTTCTTCTTCGACGGTCTCTGGGCATTGATTATCTGATCCCTCCACTGGCTCACTTTCGACTTTCTCCTGTTTCTCAATTGAAACCTCTTCCTTCTTTTCACCTTCAAGCTCCACTTCCGAACAATGCTGTTTCGATTCTGTTTCATCTTCATAACCTTCATTTTGTTTGACCACAGATTCTTCATGGCCCTCGGGTTCTGACAAGTATTTTGAAGCATCTGCATTGGAATGAGACTCGAGAGATGAATCCAAGGCAGCTGACATAACTTCTTCGGATAGTTTATCAGCGTATTGCGAAAGGATTAATTCGTCAGCAGATTCATCAACTGAATCACGTCCACCTGCTTTTCTTTCGGGTGTTTCTTCATTTTCTGTATTTGGTTCAGGCTTCTTCTCCTCTGTGAAATCTTCCTCAACACCATTAAGGTAATCCAACATGGATTCCATCTCTGTATCAAGTTCCAGATTCTGCGGGACTATATCAGAAACCACGGGGATAGAATCACGAGCAGTCACAATCAAAGTGGAAATCACTTGAGTTTCTGGAACAAGAGTTTCCTGAAAAGTTAAAATTTTCAGAAGGGTTTTGAGTTATTTACCTACCTCTTCCACCTCTGAAATTTCTTCGGGCTGTGGAACCTGCTCGGGCTCTGATTCTTCTTTGGGCTCTGGCTCAATAGCAGTGGGCTGCACATTCACTTGACTTTCAATGAGTGTACTTTTAACTACAGTAGTAATATTCTCAGTCCTTCGAGAATTTGATGTTTCTTCTGCTAATTGAGATCCTCCATTCATGTTTTCATTTGTCGATGAAGGTAAAATATTCTCCTTTTTCGTACCGTTCACATCTTTCACATTTTGACAAATTGGTTTTGACTGGAATGTGTTGGGTAACAGTGAGGAATCAATGTTGATGTGGCCCTGAAAATTAAATTTGTTTACTCAAATTTTTATAAACAAATACAACCTCCATGTGTTTGTTCATATGCTCACTCGTCTCAAACTTTGACACTGTCACGATGTTGTGGGGGATTGGATTCTGATGAACACCGCGAGGTTGCATTCCAATGGATGTTGGTGGTAGGAGCGGTGGTGGTTGATTAGTCCTCACTTCTCGTATTGCTTCGGACTCCAGCTGATCAAGTAGGTCGTCCATATCCATCTTGACTGAAAATAAGGAAGTTCAAAAGTGAAGAAGACGGCAAGCACGATCCACCATGACGTGGGAGAGAGGAACAATAAACTACACGTGCAAAATGGAAAAATCAGGTCAAAAGATTTCATAGATTTTATAAACGTGAACATCGAACTGGAGCGTGGGCAGAAACAAATTACACCTGTTTCTTTGTAGACAAACTGATATCACTTCCTTTAAATCAAAAGTGTGTAGATGACCTCCTTACTATGAGGAAGTTTTATCAGAAATCTCCACAGAAAAAATCAGACTACTGTCCTTTTTCTGTTGAAGACTGTATGAGATGGATCGAATTTGATCTTTACCTGGCTCTACAAGGCCCTACTAAATATTTTAGAAGAACCCTGAAACCTAGAGACATCTAAATCCAATAGTTAGCTAACCGATTCGAAAAAAGTGATACCACTTGTGATTGAAAGTTACCGAACCTTTTGAAATTTCAAAAAAGACTTACCAATTGTACATCATCTATTATTTTTATTTCATAACTATGACCCTAGTTATACCCTGACAAAGGAAGATCTTACACTAAACTCTAAAAATCCATCTTACACTAAACTCTAAAAATCAATATATCTCAGGAATAAGGCTTCCTTGAGAATGATTTTCATCTGAATCCCTAAATCTATATATAAACCTATTGAATTAGAACTTCAATACAATTCAGAGTTAAGATTTGGAAATCAATACATGTGTCGACTATAGAAGACAATGAAACCGGTGATTGGTCTCATGTCCGCAATGTGTCGTCATGGTGTGCGGAGAGAGTGTGCAATCTGACGTGAGGGTGAACATTCGCATCTGCTGACGTTGATTTTTCTCGCTTTATTGCTCCGTATTCCATCGTCGATTTATTGAATTCAGAAGAGAAGAACATTCAATCAAAGCTGAAAAAATGACAGAGCAGTACAACACCAAAAATGCTGGTAAGTGTTTTTGTTTTTCATCAATTGAAACTTCGAGAATAGTAAATGTTTGAAAAAATCACAGTTTATTTGAAAATTAAAATTTTAAAATTCATCTGAATTATTTCAGGAGTGAGACGATTGATGCAAGAAGCCAAAGAGTTGCGTAAACCGACAGAAATGTATCATGCACAACCAATGGAGGACAATTTATTCGAGTGGCATTTTACAATTCGCGGAACTATTGGAACGGATTTCGAGGGAGGCATTTATCATGGAAGAATCATATTCCCAGCAGAATATCCCATGAAACCACCGCAACTCTTTGGCTTCTTGCATCAATCGTCTCACTCCTGAAATAATTCAGATGAATTTTAAAATTTTAATTTTCAAATAAACTGTGATTTTTTCAAACATTTACTATTCTCGAAGTTTCAATTGATGAAAAACAAAAACACTTACCAGCATTTTTGGTGTTGTACTGCTCTGTCATTTTTTCAGCTTTGATTGAATGTTCTTCTCTTCTGAATTCAATAAATCGACGATGGAATACGGAGCAATAAAGCGAGAAAAATCAACGTCAGCAGATGCGAATGTTCACCCTCACGTCAGATTGCACACTCTCTCCGCACACCATGACGACACATTGCGGACATGAGACCAATCACCGGTTTCATTGTCTTCTATAGTCGACACATGTATTGATTTCCAAATCTTAACTCTGAATTGTATTGAAGTTCTAATTCAATAGGTTTATATATAGATTTAGGGATTCAGATGAAAATCATTCTCAAGGAAGCCTTATTCCTGAGATATATTGATTTTTAGAGTTTAGTGTAAGATGGATTTTTAGAGTTTAGTGTAAGATCTTCCTTTGTCAGGGTATAACTAGGGTCATAGTTATGAAATAAAAATAATAGATGATGTACAATTGGTAAGTCTTTTTTGAAATTTCAAAAGGTTCGGTAACTTTCAATCACAAGTGGTATCACTTTTTTCGAATCGGTTAGCTAACTATTGGATTTAGATGTCTCTAGGTTTCAGGGTTCTTCTAAAATATTTAGTAGGGCCTTGTAGAGCCAGGTAAAGATCAAATTCGATCCATCTCATACAGTCTTCAACAGAAAAAGGACAGTAGTCTGATTTTTTCTGTGGAGATTTCTGATAAAACTTCCTCATAGTAAGGAGGTCATCTACACACTTTTGATTTAAAGGAAGTGATATCAGTTTGTCTACAAAGAAACAGGTGTAATTTGTTTCTGCCCACGCTCCAGTTCGATGTTCACGTTTATAAAATCTATGAAATCTTTTGACCTGATTTTTCCATTTTGCACGTGTAGTTTATTGTTCCTCTCTCCCACGTCATGGTGGATCGTGCTTGCCGTCTTCTTCACTTTTGAACTCCTAATTCCGAAACGTCGCCTCGCCGTAATCCCACCTTTCCTTGTTCTTCGTTTCAGACAGACATGGTCCTTTTTTTCATTCTTCATTTTTGTTTGTCCTTTGCTCATCATTCCCTTATTTTTCTCCCATTCCTGCTCTTTCTCCTTAAACCCAAAAGTTCATTCTTCTCGAATTCATGAAAGCAACACACACACAGGCATACATCTCATACCCGCATAATTTCATCGGTGGTCGACATCAAACAGAATAGAAAAAATGGGAATGGAGCAATGCATTTTGTGTCTTCTTCTTTTTCTACTTGTTCCATTTCAACGCCAAAAAACGATTTGAATTACAAAAGAGCTTCTTCCGGGTAATCGGAAAAAGGAATAATGGGATATTCTTAGACTGTTCTCTATTCATTCATATCATCTTCATCATCATCGGAAGCCCACTTACTCTCGCTTTATTTTGTTATTGCTTTTTCTCTTTTTTAGTCTGGTTTTTTTCTGCAAAGGCCCACACATTACGGAATTCAATTTCCTGTCGGTGTCCGTGAACCGATCGTTTAGGTGTCATCCATTTGATGGGAACGGAACCACTTGTTTTTTTTTTTGAGGCGGCAATTTCTCGAAAAAAAAAACTATTTTGACGCTTTCACATGTTTTCAGTTTTGATTCCTACTGTAACTCCAATTCGATTAGTAATTCATTGCAGGTGAAATTAGAAATAGGAAAAACATATAACACATGAGTAAGATGTATTGGCAAATTCTTTGAAATGTGATTCTAAATCCAGCTTCTCCAGAATCCTTCGTACCAAACCATGCTCTTTTTTCTCTTTTACTTCATTTTCAGACGATTGTTATAAATATCAAATCCTTTAATCCTTCTCAAAAAACCGTCACTTTTTTCAAATCGAAATCAGTTTACATCTTAGACTCACATCACTTTTTTTTCATTCATTCACAAAGTCGAACTGACCGAAAAGCGCCGCCTAAACCGTCTAATCCGTGAAGCCTCAGGAGGATCCACCACCCACATGAAAGTTATCAATAAAATGAAGTTTTTCTTCTTCCTCCCCCTGTCATTTCCTTCTCAATGGAGTTCGGTTCTCAAAAACAAGAAGGCCCAACTTCCTTCTTTCTTTCTCACCTCTGTTCTGCTTTGAATCTATTTCCCATTCCTCCTATTTTTTCATAATTTCAGCCTGCTCGCTACTTTCACATACACATCACCATCTTCATCTATTCTTATGATTTGAGTTGCACACCTGCTCAGAGTCTCTTTACAAATTGAAGTAGCTTCTCGTCATTCAATTTTCAATATAATATTTTTCAGACATCAAGTTGTTATTATATTGTTATGAGTAGTGCTCGTTTGGAATAGAGCACTCATTGAAAACGAGAAGAAAAAAGGAAATCATTCTATAAATTTGTAATGTAGCACATCCGAGACCATCTCAGAAGTTCATGAAGGACGTCAGCCGAAGCAATGAAACTTTTCAAGAATATGACGTGGCAGAAGAACATCGGTCTTCAAAATTGCCTGTTTCCTGAAGTCTTTCACCGATAAATTCAATAGTCCGAAACATCGATTTTGAAGTGAGAAGAGAAGAGGAAATTCAATCGAATCATCCGCACTTTTTGAGGAACTCAGAGTATAGAAAGAAAAAATAATGTATTTGAGACTCGAGCGTTTTTTGCTCCTTTTTTCAATTCTCCATTATGCGATACATTGAAAATTTGATGGGAAAGATGAATTGAGGGGCAAAAGAATGGGAACAACTAAAAATCACAGTCAATCGAATAGATTTTACAGTGAAATTTCAAATGTGATTAGTAGTGAAAGATGTTAGAAGTGAGAAGTGGAACTGGGAAATTGAGACTACAAGAATGGGAAGAGGCATATCACAGGTTAAAGATACACGAATAAAACTGAATCTAACTAAAATAGAATTCTAAGGAGTATGGCGAGGAAAACTACAGAAAATGTTAGAAATGTTGATAAAATTAATTGATTCACAAAAGGAAATAAGCAGAAAAATATAAATACAGTTAGATTGGAAGAGCTTTAGTTGACACGATTGATAAGACAAACTCGACTTCGAATCCATTTGGAACGTATTCAATCATATTGTACAGCATTGGAATTAGCTGAAAATGTAGAATGAGAACTTGAAAATTGTTTTGATTCTTACCTGATCAAGACTCTGCTTGTATTTATCGTTTTCAGCCTCCAAACCCAACCATCTCGAAACATCGTATTCAAATTCGTAAGGGGAAACGAAAAGTCTGATAGAAACGTTATCGATTCCAGCACGGATCAAAAACTGAATGTGAGGTTCCAGCATGGCTACACATTCTTTCGCTGCGATTTCAACCATTCTGTAAAGCGGATTGAAAAGATGTTGATAAGATGCGAAAGGGTTTACCCATAAATTTTTGGTTCTTCTTCTGGTTGAAGTCGTCCATCGCCGAGATTATAAACATGTGACATTCGAACACCATAATCAGTGATTCCTTGGACTTGTAAAACTTGAGTGAGTGCTCTCTCGAGAGATAAACCATACTGGAACTTGTTCTGAAAACGATATAATTAGTCAAGATCGGGATTGAGAATCCTTAAGACATAGTCCGTCAATCTGGGACTTTGGAAAGAACTCATTCTCTGAAACAATCCAGTCCCCATCGTCAACGAACTCCACACGGAACTCCATATCTTTCGAAGTCTCAACAACATCGTGTCCATCATTTATTGCATTCAGAATCGTTTCGAGGCGTTCGCTTTGAAGCCGAATGGCAACTCCGTCCTCGACTACATTCACTTGCAGAGAGCTCACTTTAGAACCACCATCAAGAATCACAAATGATGCACTTGTCGCTGCAATAATCATATGTTTATTTTCCAAACGAATTGAATTCTTACATTCTCGCTGGCCAATGTATTTTGCGAAGACTTGAGTAGAGTATAGTCCCGGATCAGTTTCTTCGCAGACCTAAAAAATATCAGTGTGATACGAATCAACTTTTGAAAATGAAACTCACAAGAATACTGTCATCTTCTTGATGCAGATCACAACTCCATGCGACCATTGAACGACTGAAGGTGAGAATTTCTTTGAGCTGAAAGGATTGGTTTTCTTTGATTTTTTTTTTCGTGGAACTCACCTCTTTCATACAAGATTTCGGAATTCGAATGATTGTTTTATCGTTGGTCAGAGAGACCGTACAACCAGGAATGTGTCGCATTCGATATGACCAAGATCGGAAATCAGTGAACACCTTTAAAACTGTTCCCGATACATCGGTACTGTAGAGCGAGGGTCTTCCAACGCTGTTCACGAATGGAGTTGGGAACACTAAAAAACGACTTTGAATAGATTTCTTGCGGTTCGTATCAAACCATTGTATTTCTCCCCCAGTTTGTAGAGAAGACGATTCGGTAGAGCAGTTGCCCAACTGAGTTCATCGTCGTGAAGGAAGCAAGCAACGAGGAATGGATTTGTAGGGATTCTCATATTCGCCAGGCCAGTTTGGACGGTTGGACGGAAGAACATTACATGTTTTGTGAGAGGATACAGAGGCTCGATGACTGTATGAATACGCATGAGACGGTTGTCTACACGTCGAACCCCCGCATACTCATGTTCAGTAGAATTTGTGTAAATCTGGAAAAACGAATTGTGTGGAAAGTCGATAAATTCTTATAACTTACGGTTGAAATACGAAGAAGAACAGAAATCGGTATCAGGGAAAGAGCAGTGTTTTCATCGAGCTCAGGCTCGTTCGAGTCAACTTTTTGTTTTTCTTTATCATTAAGTGTCCATGAAAAGAACAACTCATCCAAACCAATTTGAGCAAATCCTTGAGACGATACAGCCCATACCAATCCGAAGTTTGGATCTGATTAGATTTTTTTTAATTTTCAATGTCTATTTTTCAGAACAACTTACTGTTAAAAATTTGAACTGTGCAATTCAGATTCTTTTTGAGTACAAAAGTCACCACTGAGAAGTTGCAAAGACTTTCCAGAACTGTTGAAGCATCTTCTAACTTTGGTTGCTCCGAATCAGGCTTGATTATTAAGATTTTCTTTGAATTCTCCTTCGGTAGAGCACATGCCAATTCGTCTTCCATTCTCAATTCTGCTATTCTTCTAACCACTGATGTACGTTTCCTCGACTTCTGGAAAGCTCAGAAATCTTAATCATATTTTTTTAAGTAGTAACAAACCTTTTTTGGTTTCAAAGCAGTAGACCGTTCTTCTTCTGGGTTTTCTTCATCTGCAGGTGCTCCCGGCCGGACACCATCACGGAACACAACTGATCGCCTGGCTGATTCTGTGATGTTTGCAGAAGCAGAAGGAATCTGACTACTCGTTGATGGACCATCCTCTTCGTTCCCTTGAGTCATTGATCTAGTTTTTAGAACTCCACGTGGAAGAGAGGCAGTGTGTGAGACTGAAGGTGTTTCTTCCTCATTCAACGGTCCTTCAGAAGCTACAGATTCTCGACGGCGTTGCTCTTCTTGTTCATGAGATTCAATTCTTGCTAGCATCGTTGAACATGGTTTACAGACACGAACTGGTTGTGGTTTCTTTCCTTCTTCTTGCAAATACTCCAACAGGGCTTTTTCACTGCAACAAGATCCGCAAAGAACTCGTCCACATGCTCGGCAATGATGACGGCGTGTTATAATAGTAAATCTGCAAATTTATGTTGGCTTTAAACAGTTTTTTCTAGCACCTACTTGGTATTGCAAAGCATACAGTGGGGACACTCTGAATCGGGAATCCAATATGGCGATGTTTTTCCGAGTTGAAGTTCTGATTCCGTCAATCTTCTTTCTCTTCGTGGGGTGGCTGCTTCGTCAGAATCTGACTCATTGAGAACATGAACTGTTGCAATGGACGACTGAAAAGATCAAATAGATTCTGGATAATATTTGTAACAATTACATCAAATCTTGGTCTACTATCTGCTTCCTCCTCTGTTCCTTCCGTCGATGAATCCTGACTCTCGTTCGAAACACTCTCCACTACTGAACCTGCTTCTTCTGCTGCTTGGTCGTCCAGTACTGCCACTTCAACAACAGTTTCGGATTGGGAAACCTAGAAACTAGAAAATATTTAACTTCTGAAAACCAGAATACCTCTTCAGTTTCCACAGAAGGACTCTCTTCACTCGGTTCTGTTTCCGATTCCTTAGCAACACTGTCAGTTGCTGGAGTTTCCGACATGACAACAACATCTTCCTGAACTTCTTGTTGTTCTTTTTCATGTTCTTGAGCTACGGTATCAATCGGTTCCAGATCATTTTCAGCGACTGCGATCTCCTCCTGATTTACTGAAGGTTCCGTGGATTTCCGTTCTTCTTCGACGGTCTCTGGGCATTGATTATCTGATCCCTCCACTGGCTCACTTTCGACTTTCTCCTGTTTCTCAATTGAAACCTCTTCCTTCTTTTCACCTTCAAGCTCCACTTCCGAACAATGCTGTTTCGATTCTGTTTCATCTTCATAACCTTCATTTTGTTTGACCACAGATTCTTCATGGCCCTCGGGTTCTGACAAGTATTTTGAAGCATCTGCATTGGAATGAGACTCGAGAGATGAATCCAAGGCAGCTGACATAACTTCTTCGGATAGTTTATCAGCGTATTGCGAAAGGATTAATTCGTCAGCAGATTCATCAACTGAATCACGTCCACCTGCTTTTCTTTCGGGTGTTTCTTCATTTTCTGTATTTGGTTCAGGCTTCTTCTCCTCTGTGAAATCTTCCTCAACACCATTAAGGTAATCCAACATGGATTCCATCTCTGTATCAAGTTCCAGATTCTGCGGGACTATATCAGAAACCACGGGGATAGAATCACGAGCAGTCACAATCAAAGTGGAAATCACTTGAGTTTCTGGAACAAGAGTTTCCTGAAAAGTTAAAATTTTCAGAAGGGTTTTGAGTTATTTACCTACCTCTTCCACCTCTGAAATTTCTTCGGGCTGTGGAACCTGCTCGGGCTCTGATTCTTCTTTGGGCTCTGGCTCAATAGCAGTGGGCTGCACATTCACTTGACTTTCAATGAGTGTACTTTTAACTACAGTAGTAATATTCTCAGTCCTTCGAGAATTTGATGTTTCTTCTGCTAATTGAGATCCTCCATTCATGTTTTCATTTGTCGATGAAGGTAAAATATTCTCCTTTTTCGTACCGTTCACATCTTTCACATTTTGACAAATTGGTTTTGACTGGAATGTGTTGGGTAACAGTGAGGAATCAATGTTGATGTGGCCCTGAAAATTAAATTTGTTTACTCAAATTTTTATAAACAAATACAACCTCCATGTGTTTGTTCATATGCTCACTCGTCTCAAACTTTGACACTGTCACGATGTTGTGGGGGATTGGATTCTGATGAACACCGCGAGGTTGCATTCCAATGGATGTTGGTGGTAGGAGCGGTGGTGGTTGATTAGTCCTCACTTCTCGTATTGCTTCGGACTCCAGCTGATCAAGTAGGTCGTCCATATCCATCTTGACTGAAAATAAGGAAGTTCAAAAGTGAAGAAGACGGCAAGCACGATCCACCATGACGTGGGAGAGAGGAACAATAAACTACACGTGCAAAATGGAAAAATCAGGTCAAAAGATTTCATAGATTTTATAAACGTGAACATCGAACTGGAGCGTGGGCAGAAACAAATTACACCTGTTTCTTTGTAGACAAACTGATATCACTTCCTTTAAATCAAAAGTGTGTAGATGACCTCCTTACTATGAGGAAGTTTTATCAGAAATCTCCACAGAAAAAATCAGACTACTGTCCTTTTTCTGTTGAAGACTGTATGAGATGGATCGAATTTGATCTTTACCTGGCTCTACAAGGCCCTACTAAATATTTTAGAAGAACCCTGAAACCTAGAGACATCTAAATCCAATAGTTAGCTAACCGATTCGAAAAAAGTGATACCACTTGTGATTGAAAGTTACCGAACCTTTTGAAATTTCAAAAAAGACTTACCAATTGTACATCATCTATTATTTTTATTTCATAACTATGACCCTAGTTATACCCTGACAAAGGAAGATCTTACACTAAACTCTAAAAATCCATCTTACACTAAACTCTAAAAATCAATATATCTCAGGAATAAGGCTTCCTTGAGAATGATTTTCATCTGAATCCCTAAATCTATATATAAACCTATTGAATTAGAACTTCAATACAATTCAGAGTTAAGATTTGGAAATCAATACATGTGTCGACTATAGAAGACAATGAAACCGGTGATTGGTCTCATGTCCGCAATGTGTCGTCATGGTGTGCGGAGAGAGTGTGCAATCTGACGTGAGGGTGAACATTCGCATCTGCTGACGTTGATTTTTCTCGCTTTATTGCTCCGTATTCCATCGTCGATTTATTGAATTCAGAAGAGAAGAACATTCAATCAAAGCTGAAAAAATGACAGAGCAGTACAACACCAAAAATGCTGGTAAGTGTTTTTGTTTTTCATCAATTGAAACTTCGAGAATAGTAAATGTTTGAAAAAATCACAGTTTATTTGAAAATTAAAATTTTAAAATTCATCTGAATTATTTCAGGAGTGAGACGATTGATGCAAGAAGCCAAAGAGTTGCGTAAACCGACAGAAATGTATCATGCACAACCAATGGAGGACAATTTATTCGAGTGGCATTTTACAATTCGCGGAACTATTGGAACGGATTTCGAGGGAGGCATTTATCATGGAAGAATCATATTCCCAGCAGAATATCCCATGAAACCACCGAACATGATCCTTCTTACGGTACCGTTTTTCATTCTTTATTCAAATTATCGTTTCGAAAGCTTTTCAGCCAAATGGTCGCTTCGAATTGAACAAGAAGATATGCCTCTCTATTTCTGGTTATCACCCGGAAACATGGCTTCCGTCATGGAGCAGTGAGAAACATCTTTCTAGCAACACAATCATTCTTATTTATAGTTCGAACTGCTCTTCTCGCACTGATTGGATTCCTTCCATCTATTCCAGGAGGAGCTCTCGGTAGTTTGGATTATCCACCAAAGGAAAGGAAGCGACTTGCTAAATTGTAAGAGTTTCTTTGTTCTGAATTTTTTAAATTTTCCTCTTTGCTCAGGAGCGGTGATTGGAAGTGCAAGGAATGCAATTGCGTAATGAAGGATGTGCTATTGCCAATCACAGAAGATGGACAGTTGAAAGAGACAAAAGAAGCGAAGACACTCGCTGCCCAATTGAAGTTTCAAGACGAATCAGCTGTTAAGAAAGAAGTGGCACAAGCGGCTGAAGTTCCAAATGAAGCTGTGAAAACTTCTGAAGCGGAAAGTACAGAAACTGAAGAAACACAACCTGCAACTGCACAAGAAGCTGAAACTTCAAGTGAAAACCCACTTGTCACAGAGACCAACGAGACTCCTGTTTCTGAAGTGGAGGCTCCAGAGATTCAAGAACGAGGTTTGTGTTTAAATAATTTGAACCAATCAAAAAATTTGATCCTTTTCCAGTACCCACTCCGGCCCCTATTCAATTCCAACAACCAGCACGCGGTCTCGCATCCAGCACTTTCGACTACAGTCTTCTCGTCAAAGTTCCTCTCGGTCTTCTTTGCATTGCAATTTTCCTAACTCTTGTTGCTCGACGAGTTTTGGTCGAAAATGGAAACTCCAGCAATTCCAATCCAGAATTGTAAATGATACATGTTGATTCCCATTGTATTTTTCCACTGTTCTCAAATTTTAACTTTTTGTGCAATCACTTGCCAGTGATATCTGGGCTTGCTTTCTCAGTTTATTGTAGTCTTTTAAAAACAAAACGGTTCGTAGTCGATGACTGTTTTCTGTGATTTTGATTTCTTTCAAAA
The DNA here is from genome assembly GCA_963966625.1 of Caenorhabditis zanzibari. Lineage (NCBI taxonomy): Eukaryota > Metazoa > Nematoda > Chromadorea > Rhabditida > Rhabditidae > Caenorhabditis > Caenorhabditis zanzibari. The sequence goes on from OZ016469.1 coordinate 8,695,869, forward strand.
CTCAAACTAATAGGATGTTTCATTCAATTAATGAATTTTTTTCAAAAATAACTTTCTGGAGAAGCAAGGAGCGATCAGCCAACCGGATTCAGCGATGCTCTGAAAATAAAGAATAAACGAGTTCATAAGAGAAAATAGAATTCGTATTAGTATTTCTTCATTCATATCCCAACCCGTACAAACAGATTCAAAGTGTCATAAAATACAATTATTAAGTGAGTTCTTAGCACAAGAAGTGAGCAAAACAACGGTAATATTCTAATTCTTTTGAGCAAGAAAAGTAGTGAAAGCGATACTCAGTATGATTCGATTTTAGAAATCTCGTCAGGTCGAATGTTATCTATTTCGAAAACTTCGGATTTTCGTACGTACCTTCGAGCAACCTGAAACAGACCAATACACGGTCTCCTCAATTCAAAATTCAAACTGCAAGAAAACGTGAAAAAAATTAGATAAAAATTTTCACGTTTTTATTCAATTCTTTTATTTTTTTGTACTGAAATTCTTGGTTTTTGAGGTTTTCAGTCGACTGGTCAGATGAAATTTCGATGTCTTTCATAAACTTTGTAGAAAATTCAAATCTCTATCTAATGATCTACGACTCAAAAATTTTCACTCAAAACTGAAGGAGCTGATTGAAAATAACTGATTTTCAGAAAAATAGTTATACTTCTAACACCAATCATTTTTTGAGGCTGAAATTTTCTATATATGCGCAAGAACTGATTCTGAATCTGTCTTCCAATTTCCATCCTCAAAAAATAATTGGTGTTAGAAGTTGAACTATTTTTCTGAAATTCAGTTATTTTCAATCAGCTCCTTCAGTTTTGAATCAAAATTTTCGAGTCGTAGATCATTAGATAGAGATTTGAATTTTCTACAAAGTTTATGAAAGACATCGAAATTTCATCTGACCAGTCGACTGAAAACCTCAAAAACCAAGAATTTCAGTACAAAAATAAAAGAATTGAATAAAAACGTGAAAATTTTTATCTAATTTTTTTCACGTTTTCTTGCAGTTTGAATTTTGAATTGAGGAGACCGTGCAATATTATCAAAATACACCCACGAAAACTCACGGAATCGTTTCTTTTATTCCTTCCGGGATTTGCTCTATATCCCATTTCTACATAAATATTTGAAGGACAACTAGAAGATGAAGATGATTCTTTCGATCCAACATTTATATTTGTCCTCAGCAATCGTCCATTTAATGATTTCAATGGACGATAAGCAGGTGTCATGAAGGAAGGCTCAGGTTGTTTCGTTTCTGTTTTCTGTAGTTCATTCCAGATTTGAAGCTGAAATTTGATTTTATTTTAAATAGTGGTGCGAGAAAAGCTTCTTCTTACATCATCGTTGGTAATGTAAATCGGATTATTCAATATGACCCATGTCACAGTTTCATGACATCCGGGATATGTTAATGAGCCTTCGTAAGTTACGTAGTGTGATGTTTTTGGGAGAAGGGCAGATGGTTGGAAGTCAGTGATATTTTTTGATTGACCTAAAATCAAAAGATTAAATTTTGAATACATTTTTTTCGTGAAATTCTTGGATTTTTTTTCTAGATAGTGACAACGTGACGTTGGATTACCGTGAACTTTATAGGTTTTTTCTGATTATCTTTTCAAAGATCTAGAACAAAGATCAAAACTGCTGATAAGAATCCGCTATATAAGCCGAAGGGTATCAATAGAATCCCCATCGAGTACAACTCAATCCAACCGCCATGGCCCAATCCGTCCCACCAGGAGATATCCAAACCCAGCCCAACGCCAAGATTGTCTTCAATGCCCCGTACGACGACAAGCACACCTACCACATCAAGGTGATCAACTCGTCGGCTCGTCGCATTGGTTACGGTATCAAGACCACCAACATGAAGAGACTTGGAGTTGATCCACCATGTGGAGTTCTCGACCCAAAGGAGGCCGTCCTTCTTGCCGTTTCTTGCGATGCTTTCGCTTTCGGACAAGAGGTAATTGATTTTCTGGGTCTTCTGGATTTTAAGATTATTCATTTCAGGATACCAACAACGACCGTATCACCGTCGAATGGACCAATACCCCAGATGGAGCTGCCAAGCAATTCCGTCGTGAATGGTTCCAGGGAGACGGTATGGTTCGTCGCAAGAACCTCCCAATCGAGTACAACCCATAAATTGTGTTATTCCACAATAAATGAATTTCTTTCTTTCGATATCGTATTTAGATGTTATCATAAATGACAATCTTTCTTACCTTTGTAAGTGATGCTTTGTGAAGCAACTGTCAATCTTCTCAACTCAACAGCCGTTGTTTTCCCGATCTGAAAGGTACAAACATCATTACACCCATTTCATTGGAAAACTCACATCAACTATAACGGAAACAGCAAGAAGACCCCTAGGAGACGTCATCGCTACACTGAAGTTTGGATAGAGTGCACTATTATATGCTAGTAATTGAATCTCTGCTGGGAATCTGACCCTATCTACAGTATGCTCGGATCCTTTCTCTCCTTCGTCTGCTCTCCCAAAGTGAACGCTTATCTGAAATTTCTTCCGTTGGATTCCTATTTTTAAAAACTTGATAAAAGTACCTGATGAAGTTTATATCGATAAGGCATTGTTGGTCCACCTGTGATGTTTATTGTTGGTTTGTTCGGAAGATCTTTGATGGTTACTACCGGTAGTTGACCAGTGTTTTCAAAAACTGCTTCCACCTAGAAAAAATTGAATCCGGAAATTCGGTATGAAAAACAACTTACAATATTGCCTTCGATGTTAATGGGCATTAGATGGGGATCATAGAGTAGTTGAGATGGATCAATATTAACTGGCGACTGCATTTGTCCCGCTGTGCACATTCTCCAGTCACCGTGAAGAAGTCCCCAGAAGTCCGGACCTAGAATTTCAGAAGTTTTTTATTCATCATTTCCTAGTTTTCAGGCTTCTAATGATTCATAAAACATTGTCCCTCTTTTACTCACCTATGACACAAGGATATATACAGGCTGTCAAGAGCCATGGTATCATAATATTCTGCGGAATCTTCTGGAAAAGAAGAAAAAAGAAGAATGAGGCAGGTGTTGTAAAAGAAAAGTGAACAAAGAAGACGAAAAAGAAGAGAAAAAGAGCACACCCTAAAAGAAAGTTGCCCGTGGTGACTGACACAGTTCTTGTTCGTCTCCGAATTATTTACGAGTTTTCGTCGGCTAATTGGTGTCGAAAACAGCAAAATGTACATTTGGAAGTAGACGGAAGAAGAAGAAGAAGTGGGACTAAAAAAGAAAAGGAGGAAGATTGATGGTGTGCACTTTTTTGAGATCGCCTAATGGTAAAAGAGTCGAATATTCCGATTGCTCATCTTCTGAGAGAGCACACCTTTCAACGTGTTCCGGAAACATGACAGGAAGGTGTATAGAAGACGTTGCACATTTTGCATATTCTGAATCAGTATGAGGATGGAGAGGAGGAGGAGAGGACAAGCAATTGAGACAATTCGAGAATGAAGAGGAAATCTCAACGACGAAATTAGAAAACAAGTAGTATTGAGTTTTTGGGCTTGCTCTTTGAAATTGTATTCTGAATATTTTGGGTGTGCTGACGTCTCGGTTTCTGAAGAAGATCAAGAAGAATTTTTGGTTTTTGGGATTTCCTTTCAAACGTATTCTTTGATGTTCAAAATTACTGAAAAACAATAGATGGAGAGAGAAGTGATTCACGATTTTCCCACCAAATTGATCCCTTGAAGTGTTCCGTCAAAATTTAGAAAAGTAAGGATTCGGTGTACAAACTTCAGGAAAAATTTCAGAAAACGTTCAGAAAACATAATCCAAGGATTGGATATTCCTCGGTTCTAGTAGAATGAATAGAGTGTGTTAGGGAATGAATACGAAGAAAACTAAAATCGAGAACCTGACTGATGGAGCCAATTATTCGAGTATTATGTACAAGTATGCTCTCTTCTTGAAAATGCACGTTTTTCGTTTTTATTGTTGCGAACAAAACTGACTGACTAAACGTGTCTTTTCCGCGGGAATACAACTGGGAGGGCCGAATTGGTTAGAAATTAGATTTTGGGCCAAAACATTTATTCTGACGGAGTCTCCGATTAGAAGAGGAAGAAGGCGTTGCACGCGAGCTATTCTCCTTCCAGGTATTCCCTCTTTTTTCAGGAAACGAAAAAGTTTTATTAGGGTAAAAGCAGGCACCAGTTGGTACGTTTAGAGTGCTTTTTGGGTTAACACAAGAAATGCATTCGAATGGGAATGGAAAGTGTCGATAAAACGGAAAAAAGTCAAGAATGTTGCCGTCTTGATACTCTCGCGAAAACACAGCCAACGACTGCGGAGGTGCACGAGTAGGCGAAAGCTCGTGAGCTCCTTTGGACGAATCGTGGGAATCTTTCTGGCCAGTAAATTGATGAATAATTCTTCTGATTTCGGGAGGGATCATCAAATGGAAAAGAGATAACTAAGAGATTTAGAGAATAAAGGTTCGAAGAAATCTCTGAATGTCCGAGGACTTAGTACTCGTTCTAGTTCATCAGTAATTCGGCAGAAAGGGTGGCAAAAAGTTTTTAGTGAGGAAAGAAGCCGAAGGAGTCATTCAGGGAATTTGTTTTTGTTGCTTTCTTGACAATGGGTAACACAATATTGAACGGGTGAGATTTCTTAGTCATTCCTCGAGCAGACTAAACAAGACTGAACGAGGCTGAAAATTTAGTTTCTAACTGATAATCTTCGATTGTTTGGAAAATTTGCGGTCAATCAAAACAGGAATTCATTATTTGCGAGAAAAAAACTTATAGATATTCAATTTTTTCTAGTTACAGAACCTAATCGAATTCCTTGAATCAAGTCAAGAAGTTCAGAAGAATATATGTTCTGGTTTCTCACAAAAATATGTTGTAACTATGAGAAACTTTCTTCGATAAACAGCTTGACTAAAAACAAAACGACCAACCCGGATCCAGATGATCCATCATTACTTTCTTGTTCACAAAAAGAAAGGAAGGAGAAGAAGTAACGAACACTTTCAGTTGATTTCACAGACTATCGTCGTGATCGGAAAATAAGGAAAGATTCTGGAAAAGAAGCGACAAAAAGACATGCGCAAAGTGAATTCTCGCCGCGCGGTTGAGACGGAAATTCGAATTTTGTGAGCCAAAAAAAGGGGAGTGAGACCTCGATTGTGTTTTTATGTATCAGTATTTTTTTTTCGTTTTCTTGCAGAAAAATGTATAGTGAGAAAAACATCTTACCTCCGAATAAGTCATTGTCAAATGTCCAAGGATACTGTACTCCGTCCACTATCGTTAGAAGAATCTCCATCATTATGTAAAGTAGTAACATTTTTTTGCGCATTCTGTATCTGAAAGCAAAGTTTTTGGAATATAGAGAGTTTCAGGAAAAGAGTAAACGGAACTGGAGCAATAATGAATCAAGAAACGAATAAAAATGTCAGTGAAGAGAAATGAGAACGGGGTTGCTTGGGGATTCAGAATCCGTTCGAATTCCAAGATAAAAGAAGATCAAAATAACAAAAAAAGTTGGGTCAACTGGTCACTCGATGCACTTCCCCGGATACCCAATAACCATAAATTTTACGAGTTACTCACTTGGGAGGGACCCTCACCCCCCTCTATGCCTTCACATTAATCCAACATTTCTCATTTTCGCGTGTATGAAAAGAGGCAGAAGAAAACGAAAAGGAATGTTTTAGATGGGGGACCGAAGAAGTACCAAAGTGCTCAAGTGAAAAAATGCTTCAGAATGCTTTTGCTTTTTCGGCAGAAGGAAGATATTCAATACATTGAATAGAGATGATGGAATAGAGGACAGTTTCTCACGAGTCGCTTTCTAATTGGGTTTCTTGAGGCAATAAAGGAGAAAAAGGAAAATAAGAAGGAGCGGAAAAGATGTGTTAATGAGATTGGATGACCTTTGTGGGAGCATCAAATGTGTGAGCATATGGGTAAGTAGTAATGGAAAAAAAAACAAGATCTGGGAAAGTTTTCAAGAATATCCCATGGTAATGGAGACATGGGAAAAAGAAAAGGATAAACTGAAAAAGAAGATACGAGGCTGATATGATAAGAGTGGAATGGGGTTTGAGAAAATACGAAAGAAGTTATGAATAATAAATGTATTCCAGTTTCCAAAATAAACCAGTTCAAATTTCGCAAAATTGGAGACAAGTTATCCCAAAAAAGAACTAAACAAAACAAATTCATGGATCAAGTTTTGTCTTCTCGTCAGTCATCCTTGCAAAATGGGACATATTAGTTGTCAATTTTTGAACCTTCAACATTGTTTGGGTCCTGAATTCAACTACACCTAATATTTCAATCAAAACAACACCCGACAACCTCCTGAAACTAACAAATCTAATATAACTGACCTGGCTTTTATTTTTCTTTTACTGACCCAATGTATCGAATTTCTACCAAAAATCCGGATAAGAAAAGAAAAAGACTATGAAAAATAAGGCTTAAACTACTTTCATTTCTCCGGAAACGCTCTCAAATTGCAAAGTGCAAACACATGTCACAACTAGGAGCAATTTACGAGAAGAAGATTGAATTAGATTCAGAGGTGGTAATTCGAAAAGTCATATCTAGAGGAACTTGGGGGGACGTTGGAGGAGAAGATCCCGTTTGGCACATCATTTACAATTCTAAAAAGGGAAACGACACTTCCGTTTCTTATTTTTCCGTCTCTTCCTTCTACTCCAAATGTTAATTTCCCCTTTTCTGAATACCTTTAATGCGTTCATCCATAATTTTTCAAATACATTCATGCACACGGAAAGAGGGAGAGAGAGGGAGAGAAATTCAAACAAAACGATCAGGAGAAAGATGGAAAAATAAGGCAAAGAGGGTGTCCAGAGCACTTCTTTTCCTTCTTGTCCATCCTCTAAAAATCGCTGTCCAGCTCTTTCTAATCTGTTTTCAATGACCTCCTCAAGCCGTCTTTTGTGTTGGATTATCGAAATAAAAAAGTCCAGAAACAAAACGAAAAATTCAATATTCCAGTAGCACTCTAACTTTGGCTATAAGACACAACATGGAGTTGGATTGGTAATTGGATTGGTGGCCGGAGGGTGTCAAAACGACAAAGTGTTATTGCTTTCGTTGCAAAAGAGCAAAAATAGCAATAAAAAGAGGATCAATGGCTTCTTTAAGGAAAAGAGAAACTAATGATATGTGACAATCTCTTTTCTTTATCTAATCACGAAAATCAGTTCAACTTCAATTCCACCTTCTCACTCGTACATCTGTAAATACGCATGTTTCGAAAATCTAATTCATTTTTGACATACTACTTCACGGATGGACCTGCTTCCATATCATTCTTTTTTGGTTTTTCCTTATTACGAAGTTTGTTGAACTCTTTTTGGAATTGAGCAAGTTTGAAGCATCTTTCATAACGCCGTTGAGCTTTCGCGTCGTTTGTTCGAGAGAACTGTGAATGGTCTTGAACTCTAAACATCACAATTAGTTGAAAAACAAATTTATTTCTTCTCACCTGCGACAAATCTTCACCAAAAATACGATTGTGCCAATGAAAGCAATCACAAACCAAGAAGCCCCCGCGGCTGCAATATAGGTCGCCTGGGCAGAATGTTTTTTGTCTTCCAAAACTTCAAATGGATACGTTCTGTAGTCGCGATCAGTTTCATGAGTTCCATCCTCAAATGGCTCCTTTTCATTCATATAAAACTTCGTCATTGTGTAATTATCCACGGTTCCCCAGTCTCTGTTTCTCCTCAAAACTGGAGGAGTTACGAGAGCATCAGCAAGTGGAGGAGCACGATGAAGAGTCGAAATATAGTTGTAGAGATAGAATGGAGGATTCACTTCTTCTGCAAAGTTTTGCTTTGATTAATACCGCACTATATTCAGTAATATACCTTGGTACACTGCATCAGAAAGCCACACGAGACATCTCAAATTGTCACGGTAGTCCTTCTTAGTATCCTTGTCAATGGTTATAGAGAGTTTTTCTTGTTTTATTATCGCTTCAGCTTCTTGAAATGCTTCCGGCTCACGACGGGTATCTGGTGCATTATCATGAGAGAATCTAGCAAGCATCAGCTCAAAATTTGTGATTTAGAGCAATATTTTAAAAAATTATCCTACCGGCCAGTATTGTGGAGAATTGCAGTAAGTGTTATTGCAAATACAGAAAATCCAATCTTTTTGATAATAGCACTTATTCTTTTTCAATGTTTTTGGAACCTCTCCAGACAGTTTTCCGACTTTAATTTGTCCTTTAAACTTGTTGGTACAGTCGGAAATACTATTTACGACCAAATCAGGCAGTTTAGTCAATCCACTCAAATGGAAACTAACGAAACAGTTGGCGTTGTCTCCATATTTTTTCTGAAAAATCATGTCTCATTGTTATCTTTACTAAACACTACATAGTCTCTGTTCATTTGTTCCATATACTTTTCATCATCCGTGTCAAAAAGCTTTTCCAGATTTATATCCATATGAGCACAATATTTTGATCCCAAACTAAAAAAAATCAAAATAAATTTGGAAATACGTTTGAACTTACATTGACGAGATACATATCAGAAAAATCGAAAAGCTGATCAACTTCATGATTAGGATTAGGAGCAACTTTCAATAACTGATTCAGTTGGGATTTCTCTAGAAGTGAAATACGTTTCGAAACGTGGGGGAATGATAGATTGAGATATTTCCAGCAGTTTTAAAGCTTTGTTCACGTATTGAAAAGCGGTACGTAAAAAAATTTGAATGCAAATAAATTGGAGTTTTGAATGTATTTATAGTTGAGTTTCAAAAAAAATGTAACATGCAAAGAATCAGAACACAAAATCAAGAATTTCAAAAACTCAAATATGGCGCGAATATGTGTTTGTTCAAAAACAAAAAAGAAAAAATATAAATTAAAAATCAAAGAAAAGGGGTCGTAATCCCTGAACGGTTGAAAAAGGATTGAAGTGCCTCAAAAATGACAAATCGACCAAAACTTCGAGAATACTAATCCTCCTCTCGAAAAAAGGCTTTTTAAGTCCCCGGTGCACACAACTTTTACCATTGAGTATTATTATATGGCTCAATGGTTTTGTGCCTTTTTCAAATGGTCCCTGGGACTAATCTCTTTCTTCTTTACTTTTGCAACCAATGAATGAATGACAGAAATAAAAGAAACCCAAAGCATATGAAGAAAAGAAAAAGCAAATAAAAATAGAAATAGGTTAATGAACAGTGACTACCTGGATGAATGGGAAGAAAGAAAGAACAAAAAGAAACACTGAAAAAGTAAAAATGAGAGAGCATATGAATCAGAGAGACGCAGGTATTCATTCAGCTGCTCGCTCATGCATTTCAAGTGCCGTTTTGTGACAAGTTACCCTTCTAATCGAGGTGACATTTCGATTCAGCCATGGATTCGAAAATCACAGTGAACATGAATTCAGAAATTGAGATGAAGTCTTTCAAATTTCTATTTTGAGCTTGTAATCCTAAAAAAATGAATTGATCATAGAACTATCGAGGACTCAGATTCAAATTCAAGTATTTTAAAAACATTGAATCTGGAAAATTCTTATGCCCAAAATATAGTGAAGCATCTGAAAATCGCTTAGGGTTTGTGGAACGACAAAAAACATAATATTTACTTTTTTCACAGCGTCCGCCTCCTCCTGCATGCGACATTTTTTAATCAGAACGGAAGAATGCAGACGACCTCCGATGAGAGCCGTTTTTGTTGTTTAAAAAATTATTCACGGCCTGGAAATATGGATTAAGAAGGAGAGGATGAGGATATATACTAGTATTGGGAAGGAAGGATGGACCCGTTTGTTTTTCCGTAATTCCAATAAGTTTCGTTGTGGTCCTCATCTCTTCCTTCTGGATTGCCGATACTTAAGAAGGATGGGGGAGGAGTACTTGAAAAACAATCAGAATTGAATGGAGAAAAACGAAGAGCAAGTTTTCATTCAAAAAATAAATATACAGCAGATAAGTTGAGATCGTAATAAATATTATCGATTCGAAAGTTAAATCTCATTGAACTTTTCATCCACAAATTCTCGTCGAACCAATGTTTCGAAATCTTCCTGATCGACATCGTCTGATTGGATCTAAAATGCAAACATTTTTGAATGCAATTTTTTATTTATCATACCAAGAACTCCTTTCGAATGCCTTCACTGTCAATGGAATCGTCTAAGTACTTCTCCAGAAGCAAAGGATTTAGACCAGATGATGTTGCATTACCGTCTTTTGGACTGCGATTTTGATAATGGTCAACTGGAAGAATTTGCTTTACAATTACATACGAATTTCTCTAGAATCTGAAGCATAATTATTCTCAGTTTTTACCTGTAGCATATCTCAGCTGAACAAATGCTTGCGCTTTTCCTGCCACCAGCATGACTGGAACAGTATTTCCTTGTGAGATCAAAGTCTGCGGCCTATCGATTTTGCAGCAGAACCTCGCCCCTGTCACAGTTTTGTCTTCATACATTTTCAGTTCGACTCCTTCTTCATAACATCCTTGGACACAGTTTCCTATCACTGCATCTACGATCACTACGATACGTTTTCCAGGTGGAGCCTACAAAAGAAGATATTTCAATCTTATTAGAAATTTTTCACCTTCACCTTAATATGATAGTTGCACTTCCGAACTCCATTCACTATATACTTCGGCTTGATATTAATTGTGAATTTTCTCTGCGTCTCGCCAGCAAACAACACTCCACTACACTTTGCTGGATTGGAAGGCTCAATCCCTGTACAATCTTTGCCTCCATATCCAGGGGGACACCTACATTTACAACTACATTTTTACGGGGACAACATGTAGAACACTTACACACAAACATTACAATTTCTCGGGTGTTGATAGCCTCCATTGACACACTTTATTTTGTTTTTACAGTTGGCTGCACAGTCGTAATGTCGGTTGATTTTCGCAACATCAAGGAAAGAAGGTCCACGGAATTGACCCATTGTGTTTTGCATGTTGATATCCTTCGCGACTATGGTATTTCCTCCATCAATCGAAAATCTGAAGCATGGAACATTTCCACTATAAGAAGAACAGCAAACTCACTCTGTTGGTCTATAATGCATCACACTTCCAATGTCATACTTTTGACCATAAGTTTCCATATTTCTCATTCCAACGATTGCAAAATCGTAAAAGTTCTTTTGAGCAATTCTAGACTTGATGATATAAACATAATTGTCTCTATCATATCTGGATTGCTCATGGAATAGTCCAAGAGCATGAGCCAATTCATGAGAAGTGATTCCAAACATTTCACATCCTATTCCGATATTGAGAATTTGTGCTTTCTGTGCTTCATCTCTTCCAACTGTACTCCAGCATCCCTCTTCTTCAGCAGCCATTAGTAGATACACCTCCTCATTCGTCCGTTTTCTGAAGTTGACACATGTGTTCTTTTCCCAGAAAACCATTGCAGCAATGAGTGATGCACGAGATTTGGGAGCTAGAAAACAATATTTTCTGCAATAAGAGTAAACAATTCGGAAAACTTACAGAGAGAGGTGTGAAGCTCGAAAGGAACATAAGGTTTCCAGATGGTACTTGGATACATTTCATTTCGGAATGCGGTTCTTTTTCTTCTTGGATGATCCAACTGCTCACGGACTATGTTGGAAAGATGCTGAAATGATAGGTGAATGTCTCCCTGGAACAGAAGATCTCTGAAACATACATTCGTTCGGAAAGTCAAGGAATATAATGATCTTACCTTTTTGATCTATTGATGTCTGATATACTGCTCAACCGGTCTGTATATTGATGTTTTGGATAGGAAATTCCTGCGGAATCCTGAATAAATTCGGTAAATAATTGAATCTTGTTGTCTTAGAACACTTACAGAAGCTACATCCGGAGTTTCAAGTGCAGTTATGGATCCCAAAATATCCCGAAGTTTAAATTGTTGGAACGGGTTTATAAGATCAGTTAGCTGAAAAACGTTATATTAAAAACTTGGGATATATTTTTACCTTTGGTAGTTTAGTTGGTATCTCTATGCCATGAGATCCGATTAAAAAACTGAGGAATAGTAACAAAACGCGCATCACCAAGAGAGGTCACGATTGAATTTTCTTTTGTGACCAAGAAGACAGATTGAGGAGGATCCGAACGACTGGTTATGCAGATCAGATTGACGGAGATCCTTGAAACGAGAAATATTCAGGTACATATATTCACACTAGGCATAACAAAAAATTTTGAAAAAAAGGTGAATGAAACTAAAAAGATCAGCATCGTCGACATAGTAATGTCTGGGCGTCAAGGAGGCGAACGACAGATATGACAGCTTCTTTTTCATTTTCTGATTGATAGAAAGCGAAAAAAAAAGAAGAAGAGGATAAGGAGATATTGTGTAAAAACCATTATTCCAATGAACTTGCCTTAAAAGGTGTGACGTACCAAAAGTCCAGAACGTGATTGGATAAAATGGATCTGTAAAAGAACAAGACCAAATTTTAATGGTTTCAGTGTTGTGGATCTCTGATAGGCAACCTTTTTCATGATGTTTCCGATCTTGTTACAGGTAGAAACTTTCAGTTTTATTCATAAATCGAGCGATCGCTATGGATGTATTCAATTTAGTTCCGGCTTCTTGCACTTTTCATATCATTTTATTTTCTCTAGACCGACATCAGCTGTTTAGATTTCAAAACTTTGCACTCCACAGTTGTTTCGTTAAATGACCTGAAATACCTCCGAACTCCAACAATCGCCCTCAACAACTGGTCAGATAACTCTTCCTTTCTGACTCATCTTCCCCACTCTCCAAAAAAATAACATTTTTTACTCCAGTTAGATTGTCCTCCTCTCAATCAAATATTTGCTTTCCAATCCCCTCTCAGCTTCAAAAATGTTCTTCTTATCAATTTCCGTCTTCCAATTAAACCACTTTGTCCTTCCAACTCCAGTTGTACTTTTTTCTCTTATCATTACGTCAAAGCTCTCATTTTCCAACATCTCTTTGCTTTCCGTCAGGTGTTCTCTAAATCAATGATTTTGACCCAGATATTTCTAAAGCTCACTCTCACACTCTCCGTCTCTTGTTCTCACCGTATTACGCATGATTCATTCTCAGTTTTTCCATTCGACGGACGGTTCTATTTTTATTTGCTTTTCACTTTAGATCCTCGTTTGAATACTTTTATTATACACTACAGAAACATGTCGAGACAACAGGAACCAACAACACCTACTTTCTCTGAGAGTGAGTTTTATCTTTGTGTTAATTAGTCAATTCGGTTTTTCGTTTTCAGTCCGACAACGTCTTCAATCTGGGGAAGATTTCGATCTAGCACATCGACTGCAAGAACGAGAATATGAGATGTAACGGAAACGCCCCATTGCGTAGTATGTTAGCTTTTAATTTGATAATAATTTGACAGGTACTACAATCACAATCGTAATGTGAATGGAACGATAGTGAGTGATCGAAAAAAGACAAGAGAGGAACAGATGGCGGAAGATCAACATTCAGTTGCGTTGCGGAGAATGGGTCAGGCTGAGAGGTATGCGAGGGAAAAGCTAAAACAGTTGAAATATAGCTGTAACTGGAATAGTTTTCTAGGTGCATGACAGATGAAGAATATGCAAGACAGTTACAAGAAGAAATGGATCGAATGGATGCTGCTGAACAAATGGATAAAGAAACGCAACTCCAAGAAGATGCCAGATTAGCATGGCTCTTGTCACAAGAATCATCTGGATCCTCGACATCTCAACCATCTCAAAGTCAAGATTTAATTTCATTTGACAATCAGGTATCCACTGGAGTACGTTATGTGACTGAAGTCCAGTATAACAACATGGCTAATCGGTTCCTTGGTGTGTGCACGGCCTCGATCACTAATCAATGCCTCAATTATAATTTTTAGAAGAGGAGCAACCCCCTTCTCAACCCACTCAACTAATCAATCTGTCACCTACTAACCCGTTCTTGCATGATGTTGAAGAGTACTTCTCACAACAACAGAATTAGTGAAGTGTGTTCCTTTTTTTCATTTCTTTCTGGCTAAAAACCAAACAACTGGAATCAACATGCTTGTTATTGTTTTTCAGACATCATCCACAACAACATCTTCTTCTTCTTCTTCTTCACAATCGGCTAACAACTCATGAATCATGTCAACTTTCGCTTTCTTTGGTCACTGATAATATGTATATTATACATCGTTCTTTCCAATTCTATTCCGTTTTCTTTAATGAACACATCCATTTGGTTTTGGTAGTTCAAATATCCTTTTCTGGAGGGAAAGGGGTCAAATGTATTGGCTAATTGAAGGATCTAGGTGAGAACGAAAAAACGACAGAAGTGACCGAAAAGAACATGAGGGGAGGGAACAAAAGGAAGAGGCAGGTCAAGGCATTGTCGATGGTATTTAAGAATGACCGAGACTGGTCCGACCTCCGATATTCTGGTCTCCTCTCGTCCATTTCCTTTTCTTTTTCTCGTACATCATGAAACATCTTCTTTTTGCTTCACTGGTTCTGATGGTCAGTTCATTTTTAAAACAAAAATAGCAATTCGTCATTGTTATGCTTCACCCTCACGAACATCTTGTTTTATTTCAGACTGTCATCTGGAATGTTAAAGGAGAAACTGACATGTATGATGATTCGTCAATTGTTAAGACAGAAGAAACTGAAGAAGTAAAACCATGTGAGTTTACAATTAGAGATAATTGTTTGAAATCCCATTCCTCTTGAAAACCTAGCTGAAACTTTGACACTTTTTGAAGTTCTTCAGTTGTCTAGAAACCTCAAATTCTTACAGTTTGAAACACTTATAAGTTACAAAATACCATCGAGTTATACAATTTTACAACTTCCATTCAACTCTTCTTTTTTCACAAACTCCATTGTATTTAACTATTCAGGCGGACTGAACGAGGTCTGGATGGTATGTTCATCATGTGAAGAAGAATGTGGAAAACCACCAAAACCATGTCCAAGAATCTGTCAACCGGCACGTTGTCAGTGTCCAGCACACAAAGGATTCAGAAGAAATGAGAAAGGAGAATGCGTATTCTGTCATGATTCAGTTCCTAAAGTTTGATTTTTGAGTGTTGAGTTTTTCGTTGTTATTATACTTGTATGTATCTTTTATTAACCCGTTTTTTTCTTTCAGTGAAAATAATAAACAATTCATTTACTTCTTCCACATCTCATTGAGCAAATCGAAATGAGTATCTGATTCTTTTTCCAGCTGACGACTTGGTCGACTTGTGATCATAGTATGGGATGGCGGGGGATCTGGCAACATTTCACTCGATTCCTGAGATTCTGGGTTGAACAAAAAGGGGAGAGCTTTTCTGAAAATAAATCTTCTTGTGGATAGTGGAACTGAATATCTACCTTGAAGCTAATCGTAGTTGTGCATTCTGGAATACAGCAACTATGGGGAACACTACAGCATACACTGGAATCACCAGCAAAACGACTTCAGAAAATGGAGCAAATCCAACTATTAGCCTCTCGTCGGCTGTTCTGAAAAAAGTTTTAAGGTTCCTTTGAGTCAGTTCAAATCTGGAACTTACCTATACATGATTGCAAAAACAAGCATAGATCCCAAACCAACGAATCCCAAGATAGCATGAACTGTTATAGAGGGGATCAAGATTTTCATGATTCTCACATTCTCCTGTAGTTGGTATCTCTCGGACAACGAGTGCATCGCCTTGTTCACAAATTCATTCACTTGACGTCTTTGATTCGATTGGAGCAATACTAAAGTAACAAACGTCTACACATTGAAAATATACAAAACTGACCGACGAAATAAACCAGAGTGATGACTTCCAGAGCTGACATGAAGCACAATGAGAACACGGAAGTTCTTGGATGAGAAATATAAGCAGTGCAATAATGAACGTATCCAGGATCAGAACGAAGAAGAACTGAACAGATTGCTACGATAATACAAACGATCCATTGACCAGCTATCAAAGTGAAACCAACTCGACGAGATCCCTTTGTCTGAAATGTACCCCATGAAATAATAAGTCCATTATTTTAATTTGCCTCATATGTTTTATACTTCAACGTAGCAATGGTCCTTTCAATCGCCAACACAATGATTCCACATAATGTCGCATAAATGGACAAGACAACTGGGAATCGAAGTATTGCACATTTTCTAGCTTCGTACATAGAGTCACAAGCATTGTCGGCTGTCAGAGTGAGGGCAAGACTGAAAATATTCCATAAAAACACTGGATTTCTAGTCAAAACTTACTGATAAAAGGCGATAAAGTCAAGTTGGAGGCAAGCAATGAGTGCTGCGAAGGCAAGAGATGCAAGTGAAATTCGAAGGTTTCGATGCAAATTTCTTGATGAAGAGTTTAGAAGAACGTAGATGAAGAGAAATGAAGAGATGGCGCCAAGGGTGCAAAAGAATATGTGCACCAGTCGAATAGTCTGAAAATGGGGAAAATTTTAGCGCTTTGAAAACCTCGTTATTTTACTGATTGGTTTGATTTTGGCTGTGAGCTTTCTACTGGTCAGTGTTCAAACCCAAAAAGCGTACCTGTATAAAAGGATTCGTCGTAGCATGAAATGCAATCTGACAGTCATCTTCTGTATAGTTTTGAATGGAGACAGAATAAGAGACGAGCGCCTGGAATGTCATGTTTAGAAGTCATTAGAAAAAAGAGCAAGAAAAAATAGAAGACAACTGGGTCATGACGATTCCGGGAGTGGCCAAATTTGAGCCGCCGAGAAAAAAGAAGACGAATGGCTTATTGAGTTCGTCTGCACTACTTCTCCCACATATCGTGATTTGTTTCTTTGATTCTTTTTTGCAGAAAGCTCACCTTTTTAGCAGTTTTCACGAAATCATCGGATGCCATATGTTGTATCTGTAAAAGGAGGAGAATGAAGTGGGCAAGAGAGACGGAAATAGATAGAACGAAGAACCGAAACACGTGTTGAGAGGAGTGGATTATGCAAATTGAGACTTCCGGAGTGACTAGATAAACTATTCCAGAAGGTGTGAGAAAGAAATAAGATATCGTTCACACTTTTTAAAAATAATTTTATAGGAAAAGGAAGCAATTCGGATGTTCGAAGCAGATCAAAGTGCCAGCTCAATGCGGATTGTAGCAATGTCGAGAGTATCAGAATAATCTTCTTTGTGGCAAACGGAAAACTGGAAAAGGATGAAGGGAATTTCGTTCCTGGCTTCTGAACTCATCGGTTTTTCGAAGAAAATCCTTTTCAATAAGCCGCATTTTTTATATTTTTAGAATTCATCGGCGCGGGCACGCGTTGCTGACGAGATTTTTAAAAGTTTCTTTTTAAAAAAAATTTGCCGACCCGTTTAAATAATTTTTAAAGGTTAAAAAAATCGAAATATTCCAAAAAAAAGGAAACATGTATTTTTTTTTCTTTAAAAAATGATTTGATTTTAAATTATCCCAAAAAAATTCGCCTCAGAAAACCGGCCCGTTTCGTTAAAAGTAATTACGCATAAAAATGAGCCCATACAAAGAGCAATAATCACTCAGACAGTCGCCGACGGTGCGCCAGACCTCTAAAACACTCGCAATGCGTTTCATTGAATTCTCCGTATTCGATTTGCTCGGAGTGATCTCATTAATGCCAATTTTGGTTAGTTTTATCAAGGATGTACAAAATACAGAATATCCGCCGGTGTGGCCGAGTGGGGTAAGGCACGAGTCGCGAGACTTGGCGGCGCATGCCCGACGCAGGTTCGAGTCCTGCCTCCGGACGGATTCCTTTTTTCTTTTTTAAATTTGTTTTTGTAGGTTTTTGCGGTGGTTTTCCATCGATTTTTCAATGTATTTTAGACGAAAATGATGATTTTTACGATTTTTCAAGATCGGTGTGGACATTTTTGTGAAAAATTGGGGAAATTGTCTTTCGTGGGAGATATAACATAACATAGAATTTGACGAGAAAAATGAGGTTATCGAGTGATTTTTTGTATAAAAAACAATGAGTGATTTATCTAATTAACTTCATTGCAAAACTTGAAATGTTCAATTTTTTGCGCTAACAAGTCTTGTGGAGCTCTCAACTCAGATTTATTATAAATACTATCGTTTCAGTCACTAAAAAAGCAAAAAGAAAGCCAAGAATCGAGCAATACACATCTAATCTTGAAATATTGAAGCTTTATTTCCGATGAACTGAAATGAGATGGGGTTGTTTATCATCCAGAAAAATTGGATATACGGAGATGAAATTTTTGATGAGAGAAGGGATAGATGAAAATATGAACCTTTATGAAAAAATTGTTGTTAATGGAGAAGAGGAGATGGTTCCCCGTAGAATATAGGAATATGAAAATAAATGAGAAGAGGCGAAAAACAGACACTTGTGAGTGCTGAAGTATGGCCAAAAAACAGAAGAACAAACACTATTTCAGTATGTAAGTGAGCAGATTGAGTCTCTCTTCGGAGAAGGAAAAAGAAAGAAGAAAAGGGAAGAGATACTAAAAAATGGAAGAAAAAAGGATTGAAGGAAGATGAAAAAAGAAAATGAAGAGGGAGATTCGTGAGAATATGTCAGATGGGTTGGCCCAAGAGATGGAAACGGTCTCTAGGAGCAACTGAAAAAAGGATTTATGTTTTTGGAAAGTTGTCGCAGACTTTTTGTTTCGTTGAAGTCAAGGAGCAACTATTGTAGACGAGGAGGTGATGGTTCTATGGAAAGGATCGATAGAGAAATGAGATACCAGTTGCTACAGGCTGAAACGGAACGAGAGGATTTAAATAGTTTTAGCTAAATGAACCTTCAAGTTAGAAGCTTTTGGTTTTACGAAATTTCTTATGAATTCCATGAAGTATGACTTCACTCTACTAGCTCATTCTAGCGGGCGGGAGGCACCAGCTCCTCTGGTCCCAAGACATGTTGACTGTCTGAAAAGTTAAGATGCACTTGACATGACTTCCAGCAATAAATGTTTTCTGATTGAATGCTGCGTCACTATTCAAAAAAGAAATTCAGAAATCTAAAGTTCGAAGCAATTTTGTAACGAAAAGTTGCACAAGAGAAGCGATATAGTGATGAGACTGGGTGGTGTTGGAAAAAGAAACACAGACGCAAAAAGCGAGAAATCATATTGACGAAACGGATTGAATTGAAAGTGAAGAATACGAACAGGAAAGCGACAAAAAAAGAAATAAGTGAAAATCGTGGGGCTAAGAGAGGGCGGTGAGTGAGTCGTAAATACATAGTTTGCGGGTCCACAAGATTCTTCTTTTGCTTTCTTTTTTCTTCTCCGAAAAAAGGGAGAAAAAACGGATAAGAAGTAGAAGACAGCTTATGGCCTTCATTTGTGGAAGGGTGGATACTCAATGACTATACAGACGAAAAAAAATGGAGAACTGAAACGGAAGGGAGAAGAAAAGAGATGAAGGAAACGATCGCTTCAAAATGGATAAAATTACTTCTGGAAGAATTGAAAAGCGAGAAAAAGGATTAGATGATGAGTGAAGTGAATTGTTTTGATGCAAAGAGAAGTCATTATGAGCTCTGAACTTTCACTTCTTCTGTGGAAATACGGATTCTTACTTGAGAAAGTGCCAGAAATAGGATGACTGGCTTCAGAAGGCGGCGCACTTTTAGAATTTACTATGTGCATAACCAATGGTACACCAAACACACATACACACACCCTTGTCGGTTTTCTGGCAGACTCTCTTAAAGAAATTGAAGAAAATCAGAAGACCAAAAAGAAATAGGGAGTGAACGTGACTGATGAGATTGTTTCTCTTATTCGGATGGTGCTCAAATCCTGAATATATTAGACCTCAGAGGAGAAGAGTAAACAAAAACATGGAGAGGTTTCATCTCTCGGAGAAGAAGAAGTTGCCCGACTCATTTCCCTTGTGTCACTATTCATTACTCTCTATGTTGTTGTTCTTTTTTCAGAAAATACCTAAACTGTGCCATATTTTTTTGCTCGTAAAAACTCGAAGAGATAAAGTGAATACATTATTATTGAAAACGGATAATGGCAGTCCGTTTAGGATTAAACTGACTAATCACCGTTTAGGTGCCAACTAGAATCCAAAATTGGTTTTAGCATAATCGACGACTAATAGAGAAAATCAAGAGAAATGAAGCTTGTTGTCAGTAAAAAGAATATTATTCACCCAATTCGATTGAATCGACCAGGGGTGAGAGAAACTCTCTTGTAAATATTGGAGGAAAGCTGAATTTCAAGTGACATCAGAAGTCTCAGTTCTCTTGTTCGAATGTTTTCTGTGATAGTTCAAGCAACCCCAAGAGACAACATCATAAATTTTCTGTCAACATTTTCCTGACAAGTGAGGATTTTTTATCAAGTCAAAAGACATACATTGTCAGTCATTCTTGATGTTCGTAATCGTTTGAATGAATACATGCTAACATGAATTTGCAATGAAATCGTTTATTGGTTAAAGTTCAACATAACACAGTTCAGCACACACCGCAGGTCTTCTTGCAGTCTCTGCAAAAAAATTCGAGTTTTATAAGTTTTTGGCGAAAGTTCTGAATGTAGATCTTTCTAAATAGAAAACCTGGATAGTTGGTGAAAAAAATTAAAACTTACTCCTTGAATTCGGGGAACATTGCATTGGTGCACATGTATTTCTTTTGCAAACAGTTCGAAAATGTATCCTGGCATGGTGGAGCAGTAGTTGGTGGATCTGCTGGGTCGACGCAGAGCCCACATGTTTTGCGGCACGATCTAAACGGTTACATTAAGAAAAGGCATTGGGACACAATTCTTGAAAACAGTCCGTAATAACCTACTCTTTGTATTCCGGGAACATGGCATTGGTGCACAAGTACTTCTTCTGCTGGCATGCGTCGGTACCATTGTCATCTTTGCAAACTTGCTTGACCGTAGTTTTCCTGGTATTCGGAATTGGGGATCGCGTAGTGTAAACTGCATTTGGGTCCTTGCAGAGACCACAAGTCTTACGACAGTAGCTGAGAATGGATCTTATTCTCGTGAAAAAATATGCAAATCTCACAATCTGGTATCAGATCCGAATGGGTCATCACAGGCATCCTTGTTGGCCTCGCAGTAAGCCTGAGTACCTTTATCGCTGCAATCGTCTGAAAAAAAAAACATGTCACTCTCCGTTGTTTCCAAAATAAAACTGAGAATCCACAAACCAGACAGCACTATTTTCCAATTTCTAGTTCAAAAGAGGTGGAGCCTAAAAAGTTCAACAACATGAAACGCTGGATTTCCGAAGGTACCAAGAACCCCTTTCCCTGTGACCAATGTCTTCCCGCCAAAACACTACCGATGTCTTATTATCTCTATTGATTGGTACGGTCCATTGTAAAGAAAAACCCATTTTACAGCGCATGTCCTATTGTTCTCTATTTCGTCACTAATCCTTAGCTCCGGTCATTCAGACTCCGCTCACTAGTAGGCTTTTCATAGTCAGCAGTCAGTGATGGTCCTGTCATTCTTTCGTTTTTGCTCCCCTATCTCTCTTTTCCTCTTATTGGTTTTTTTTAGCTTTTTTAGGAATTTTTTCTAGACAGTGACAAAGTGAATTAATTTAGTTGAATTACCGTGAACTTTCTAGATTTTTTCTTGTTATCTTTTCGAAGATCTAGAACGAAGATCGAAACTACTGATAAGAATCCGCTATATAAGCTCGATACAATCAATAGAATCTCCATCGAGTACAACTCAATCAAACCGCCATGGCCCAATCCGTCCCACCAGGAGATATCCAAACCCAGCCCAACGCCAAGATCGTCTTCAATGCCCCGTACGACGACAAGCACACCTACCACATCAAGGTGATCAACTCGTCGGCTCGTCGCATTGGTTACGGTATCAAGACCACCAACATGAAGAGACTTGGAGTCGATCCACCATGTGGAGTTCTCGACCCAAAGGAGGCCGTCCTTCTTGCTGTTTCTTGCGATGCCTTCGCTTTCGGACAAGAGGTAATTGATTTTCTGGTTCATCATTTAACTCCACTGTTTTCAGGATACCAACAACGACCGTATCACCGTCGAATGGACCAACACTCCAGATGGAGCTGCCAAGCAGTTCCGTCGTGAATGGTTCCAGGGAGACGGTATGGTTCGTCGCAAGAACCTCCCAATCGAGTACAACCCATGAGTAAAACCCAATAAACCTTCTCAATCATGTTCTATTCTTTTTGTTTCATCTATTTTTTAACTCACTGTTTGGAGCAGTAGTCGAGTCTTGGCAAAGTCCACATGTCTTCTTACAGTAGCTGAAATAATACAATTGAACACGATCTTCTTGGCTGTATCTCTGAATTTTCTCACAATCTGGTGTCAGATCCGAACGGATCATCGCAGAATTCCTTATTGTCTTGACAGTATTGCGGAGTCCCTTTGTCCGTGCAACTTGCTCCAGCAGCAACAGTAGTCCCGATGAGAAAGCAGAGAAGTAGGAATGGACGGAAAATCATTCTGAAAATGAAGATGACTCTTGTACACCGGCTTTCCTTTAAATAGGAGCTATTTTTCGCTTATCAATTCCGTCTTAATTTATCTAAAATCTTTCCAAATGGCGTTGCTTTATCAGTTCCTCCTTCTTTCCTTTTCTCTTGCACCTTTGATCTTTTTCACTCGACTGTATTTCAAACGTCGGTGTAGAAGAATGAGAATTTGTTCCGGAAGTTGGTTGATGTCATGAACATTTCCAGGAACAGGCATAGAATTCGGGGGAGGGGAATTTGTGGTAGTGTAGATGGTTATATTGATTGTTCAATTACAACAACTGGCTCTGTCGTTTCATATTGGAAGAGCTTTTCCTGCAAAACCGATTAATCCCAAAACTAGTTTAGGTGAGTTTTAGAAATTCCATTTTCATACGATTTCTGTTCTCCGAATGAGAAAGCTTTTCAAAAGATTTCTTTATTCGGGGAAACAAAATAAATGATTGATGTCATGCAGGTACCATGAAACAGGATATGGGCCAAAAGATTGTTTTGGACGAAGATGAACGGTGACAAAATAATTAGAATATGGTTGATTATTCTTTTCTTGGTTGAAAATCTGAAACTAAGCGGAATGTGCTCCCGGATATTTACAAAATATCACATTGAAGACAGGGCGGAAACTATTGAACGGGAAAATTATGAAATCAAAATAAGCAGAGATTCAAAATCTATAATTCAAGATCGGGTGGGAACTGGTGAAAATAATTGGTGTAGAGATTGAGAACGAGAGAAATCGAAGATCAAGTTGAGATGTATTCAAATGAGGAATTGAGGCAATTAGGTGTATGGAAGAGTTTGATTGTAGTCCATGCGGAGCTGTTGGAGTTTCGCATGAAGTTCTTCCTCGTCCTCGACTTTTCCCATCTCGATTTGATCGGTCGATGAGCTTTTTCTGCAATTTGTTTGGATTTAAAAAAAATTTAAACTTTTCATGTTAATTGTGAGGAATCAAATTAAATTAAAACCGCTAGCATAACTATATTTTTGGTTAGTAGTTATTCACTACGCTCGTTTGATATGCCAGTTTCAATTATTTAAAAACTCAAATGGTGGTTTAGTATTAATAAACACAGTACACTTTTCTCTATCTCCAATGAAACCCTCAAAATCAGTTTTGTCCAGCAGACTCTGGGAAGAAAGTACAAAACCTTCCACCCAGCAAAAAGTTCCGAATCTCACGTGCATCGCTTGTTCTGAGTCTAAAACCAGAGGTTCAAAAAGGTCATCATCCATTTCCGACTCGAATATTGGGTTTCAAAAAGTTTGCAAAGTTTCATGTGATGCATTCTAGTTAGAGAGATTTAGAGAAATCGGAATCAGAGTGCAAACGAAAACACAAAAAATGTGTCTACTAAGATACCTTCTGCAAAACATCATTCGTTTTTGGCTTTGACTTCTAAACATGGTTTGACTCATATTCAGATTTACAAATAAAAATACCTGTGTTGTCTGAGCTCTCCCTCAAATCCTCCGCGGAGTTCATCGATGAGAATGGCAATGAGAGTACGCCAAGCACGAGATGCTTCGCGAGTCTTCTGAAGGAATCAGTCATTTTTAGAACTTTCACTAAAACTAATTCTATTTTACTTACTGTGACGACTTCATGAGAGCAAACTCGCTCCATAGCAATCTCTCCGAGACGTTCCCAGATGTCTGAAGAGAAGTTGCTTCCCTTTGCGAGAATAGCATGGGCTGATCCGATTCCACGAATCTTGGCAACGAACTCATTTTCGTCGTCAAGAGTTGCCAGAAGCTCGTCGAAAAACCTGAAATTCTTATCTTAACTTCCTCTTATCAACAAAAAAACTGACTTGGTTGTCAACTTGATGTGCACTTCCATCGTAGCACTGTTATCCTCATCCTTGTTGAAAGCATCGACGAGAGCAGCCTTATAGAAGATTTGCTTCACTTTTGGAGAAGCAATCTCCAGCTCGAGGAATATTTTACGGAAGCAGGCCGACGCTTGTGGCTTCAGAAGACGCCACGAGAGATTGAGAGCTTGTTTTTGACTGAAAGTCAATGAAGCGATGGTTCCCAAATTACCTGAAAACGGAAGTAGTAATTATTTTGTGACTCATGAAATTTTCACTCCCACTCCTACAGATTTCAGTTTCATTTATTATTATTAGCAGTGAGTTACCGAATAAAAAACAGCTAATTTAGATTTCTGAGTTTTTGTTAATCATGGATAATTACCGTAAGAGTTATTGAATCGAATGTTTCCAGCACTGGATTTTCGAGAATACATTCTGAAAATGGCTCTGCGGAGAATTGGAGCATTTTTGAGAAAAAAAAGAGAACACAGTTTGTTATTCAAAAAAAAGTAAACTTGAGAGTGTATCCTTTACAGATCTATTTTTGTTTTCAAGTAGGAAGAAGATTCTCAAAATCGATAAGGCTATGGGAAGCATTGCAGTGGAGTTTTCTTGCAAAAAAAAAAAAAGTTCTTGCAAAAAACAAAAAATAAGTTATGTTAAAAAAGGAAAAGTGAAAAAAAAAGTTTTTTGGAGCACCTAGTGGGTCATTGGATAAACAAGGCGCAAGTCAGTAGAATGGGGTTTCCAATTGCCTTTCCTATGCAAAAAAGGGGAGAAAAAAGAACGGGAAATTCGATTCATACGAGTATGATCGAATTGTTGAAGAGGACTTTTTTGCGTGCAAATTGGATCTACATTCAAATGAGGACCACAACTCAGCTACATCATTTTTGGACAGGTAGTTCCGACGATTGAGGAACAAAAACGAGTGGCTCAAAGATGATAAAAAGAGTTTGGGGAAAACCTAGGAGAGAGAAAAAGTTTATCTGGGATGGCATCATATATAGAAATGCCTGGAGCATTTCTCTAACAAGAGGATCTATTTTCGGGGATGTCTGACTGTAATGAAACTTCCTATTCTTCTCTTTCTCCTTTTTCGTCTTCTAGAATTACATGGGACACGAATGGAAGAAATGTGGAGACGAAGGAAAAGTTGTGTCATGGATGAGGATGACTTAATAAATGCGCATAATACAAATTTATTTCCTTTCATCCGGTTGTCTCTTCTTCATTTTTTAGCTTCTTCTGAAGACAAATGAAGAAGGAGAAGACATGAAGTCGTAAAAAGCAATATAAGAAAAAGCAAAGAAAATAGGTAAAGAAAACGGAGCTTCGAGAATAAATTAGTCTCATTTACTTCATTTTTTAACCCTTCAATTGATGACGACAAATGCATTCATGCGGAAGTGGAACACCTTATAACACAAATGACTCATTCAAGTTTTGTGTTATTTTGAATTCTTCAAAATTTAATTGGAGAAAGTTTTGATTGCGATATGACTTTCATTTCAGAAACATTATCGCATTGATGAAATATCCAAATATGGGCATCTAATCGCCAAGGAAATGCCTTTTTTTCATGCACTAGATTTTGTGGGCTAAGACTACGAAAAAAGTTCTTAAATCTTTCTCGATTATCGGGAACTTTTTCCTTAAAAGTTCCAAAAAACGAAAAGCCTGCAACTTTAAAAAAACTTTCAAAATAACAAATTTTTAAATTTAAATTTTTCTTAGAGAGCTCGCTGCTGACGAATTAATACAAACGGAATGTTTTTCAGAGCAGTGGGTCTCAAAAGCTCTACGAAAAGACTACTCAGACCAGCTTGGAACTAAATCCAGTAAGCTAAGAAAAGGTCATAAAACTGGAGGTCTTGAGAGTTTGCTCTCTTGCTCCCGCCCATGTTTCAGCATGCTAATTAATCAGAAAAGACGTTTTTTTTCCGTGAGCAACGAAGAAACAATCTTTGTCCTTTCCCAAATCGTTTTCTCCATGACGTTTTCTTACCTCTTCTAGTTGATTTCGATCGGCTGCATCCACGTTGGGTACCACGGCGAGCGAGACCATTTGGTCCTGAAATAAACCATATCAACTCAATGTTTATAAGAAATCATAGATTTTAAAATGTAAATTTCCATAACCTACCATGTGCATCTTGCATTGAGTACGATCTGTCATATTTTGCCATTCGTCTCATTTCGAAAATGTCAATTTTTTGATTAAATGCTTATGTGTAATATTCCAATCAGTTGGTTAATTCGAAGAAACCAAACTATACATTTTTGATCTAACTGAAAATCCGCTCTTTTTGCAAGATCTCAATCGAGGATCCACCAGGAAATGATAACTAAAAGACTGGAAATAACGGAAATAAATGTTCTAAAAAAGAGAGAAAAGCACAAAGGATAGCCTAAAAAGCAAACTAATTACTTATTCGCTGCCAAAGGAGAAAAAAGGTGATGAAGAGTTGGAAGAAAGAAGAAGAAAGAAACAAGATGAGAAAAAAGAACGGCGTCAGAGGATAACGAAACATGGCGAGTTTTTTTGAAAACCAAGAATGGTTAATGCATTCTAACGGAAAACATACAGAAAAAAAGCGAATGGAAAAATCGGATATGTCTAGACTTTTCGAAGAAAATTAAAAACCGGGCATTTGTGATTCACATTTATTTTTGAGCCGTCCGAAATGTCATGTAAAATTATAGTAGAATCGAAAGCACGTGGACGGCATTGACTCAAAGCTTTGGAATCTCCATCCAATGATCGTCAGATTCAAATAAAAATCGTATTTCCGGAACGAATGGAAACTATTTCTGGGATGACGTTTTTTGCCAATTTCCGTCCGAATCCAAAACTTTGCTCAATACAAAAATCTCACTTATTTGCAACTTGATGCGGTGCGAAAAGTTTTATCCAATGTTTTTCTTCCTTCTGAAATTTGAGGAGCAATCCGTTTCAGGGGAGTTCCGACTCGCTCCAATGTGTAATTGAGCATCGGTCCGAGTTCAAATTTCAATTCAAAAAAACGTTCAAACATTAGGAATTTCAATTGGGAGGCTCTCGTGTCAGACGAATTTCGAGCTGACAATGAGAATAAATTCGTAAATTTTCTCAATGGAACTGCTGCTCCTGACAAATAAACTCGGACCAAATCGAGATGGGAGACTCCATGCAAATCTAATGCGATGAAATGAAAAATGACGGAAAAAGTAAAGGGGAGGAAAAATAGAAGAAAGAAGAGGAAGAAATCTAGAATTGTCGGATATAATGGTGGTAAAAAAGGAAACAACACTCTGCTGGATTATCCTGAGTTGTAAATCCGCAGATTTAATGATTTCATTATTTGTTCGGATGAGCACAGACTAGGCAAACAAAAATTAGGTCGAATCTGAAACCATCCATTTTGAGCTGGATTTTATTTCAGATACTATGGATTAAAAAGGTATCAAATTCCTCTCTTTTCTAGTTTCTGGCCTTTTTAAGTTTTAGGTAAAACTACAACCAGATCATAGTAGAGTTATATTACACGAGTCGGATTCAGAGACTGGAAACCATCGAAATTTGAAAGGCATAGTTGGAGTTTCGATTTTCAGAGCCGAACTGGGCCCTAAATCTATGGTATTTCTGTTTCAAAACTGTATACCAAGCAGCATCAAAGAAAATCCTACCTGAATTTCACACCCACCCTTCTCTGAGCCACAAAATCATACTCAATCCCAAACGAGACGAAAACTTTCAAAAAACCTAACTGGCTTATTGTCAACTATTGAAAAACAAAAGACAGCTCTAGATTAATAAAACGGAAAAGAAGAATGAAGAAGAAAAAGAAAGTGAAAGGTTCCTTTCTGTATATTATTAATAGAAAACAGCAAAAAAGTAATCGAACTTTTTCCGCCTTCTTTGACTTTCGATTCAATGAATGCGTTTATCCTGTTTTTAAGACGAGCAAACTTCAGAAACTTATGAAGAAGAAAATAAGGATCGGAAGTAAAAATGATGATGATCGAATGAACTCTCAAATGAAATCATTTATAGAACATTTTACATCAGAAAAATGATGATGAGAAGTCAAGGGAGATCCGAATACATTCGAATACGAAAAACGAAAGAAATCCTTTGTGTTACTCATCATGCGGATATTCAACTATCCACAAAACTCAATCTTGTCTCTGTTTTTGTTCCATGAACTTTGTTAGTGTTTTCTTTTTTCAATAGCTTTTTTTATTTAAAGATCACCAATCTTCCCTTAACTCACCTTTGTTTGTGACACGGCACGATTGAGTACGACGAAATTGGTATGGCGAAGTGGAGAGCTCGTCCATTCTGAAAATAAATGAAAGTGAGAAAAGTTGGATTGGAATAAAAAATTGAGATCAAGTGATGAAAACATCAGCCGAAAATTGAGCAGGTATTTCTCAAAAATTTTAAATTATTCAAAAAGTGACGAGAGGAGAGAAAAAGAGGGAAAGGTTGTTCGGTTTCTTCAATGTTTTTCGAAGAAAGGATATGAAATTATAGGTTTCATAACCATGGGATACACTTACAGAAGGACAAAGTGAATCAGAAGAAGGAAGGGAAATTGGACGATGCACAAACAACAGAATTGGACCTGGAGACTGAGTGAATATGAAACGAGAAAACGATCTTTTTTGAAAGAAGAGTACATACTTTGGGAGAAACGAGCAACACTTTCAAATGCATAGCCAAAGTTTCGGTTACTTGCTCCCAAGTCAACAAATTGGCCTAGCAGGTAGGTTTTTGTTTGGCCGACAAGAAAAGTGCACATTCCAAAGAAGATCCTCTGAATTTGGAATTCTGGGGATCCCTTAACACCGCCAGAAAAGTTTCAAAGTCCTATGACGTGACGGGAAAGGAAAGAGTTGTACATCGTTTCCCATTCCTTGTCTCCTTTTTCCTTCAGCCTTTTTCTCAAATTTCTTCTTCCGACTGATGCCACACAGATTTGAAGTGGTAAATAATTGAAACGATAGCGTGTTTTGCATCGAATACCAATGTTCAGTGACAGGGGAAAATTGAAATATATTCTGAAGTCAAAACTCAGGAATCTTCCAGGCTCCGACGAATCGGTTTCTATTTATACTGAACAGACGATGATAAAAATAGGATGCACCTTGCAAAAATGACATCCGTTAACCACCTCCACAGGAAGTGGGGGATGCTCGTGGAAGTTAATATTCATTCAGAAATAATATGATGTTGATTTGAAGATTACGGAAAGAAACGGAAAAGTGAAGAGATGATACTACTGGAAGAAAATAGAAACATATTCACACTATCAGGTTACCATTCGAGAAGGCGAGAAGATTGACTATTGATGACGCAAATAGAAGTAGAAGAATCTAATGGAAAAAACAAAACTAATTAGAAATTAGAGGATTTACAATAGAAAAAGGATTAGGTCAAGAAAGAAAAAGGGTAATTGGATACTGAACACATTGATTAGGTGCATCTTTTTTCCCTGAAGAAGTTCCACTTTTGTACAGCAGAAACCTTGCTCAGTTATCCACTTTAAAAAATGAAGTATTGCGTCAGTTCCCAATTTATTCGATTTACTGTCCGAGGTTCACAAAGCGGTATCAATGATTGATTCAGAAGATAATAATTGATAGAGTAATTCAAAAGTTCGAAAAATCAACGATTATCGAGTGTTCTAGACAATGAACCCGGATACAGACTAGTCAAGCGTGAATCAAATTACGTCTACATGTATTATGAGAATTCGAAACTTCTCATTTTGTCTAGAGCTTCCATAACACAATTGAAATGTTTTGAATATAGAGATTTCCATTACATCACTGTACATGCATTCAAAGTTTGAAATATAGATTGGTCAGAAAATTCGCGTGTTCTGAAGTCAGTTTCGAAACTGAATCATTTCGAAAACCACCGACCTTTCTGAAATAGTATTTCCTGGTCCTAGCAGTATCTTCGTACATGGCCCACAAAATAAAACAAAACGTAAAAATAGAGAAAAATAAATGGAACATGAGAAAATAATATCCGTTGTGTTTCATCCCCTTGGAAACATGTCGTTTCATAAGAACATAAAACTGAATGCGCCTCTTTTCTCATCTTTGTTTTGATGATGATAGTATTCTATTCTCATTACGTCATAACAAAAAGAAAATTGGAAATGAGTGCTGATTTTTCAATGTCGAAAAAGAGCGAGAAACAGATGAGAATCTCCAGATTCGTAGGTCACGAGAGAGTAGAAAACATCGCCACTGAAACGATTAAAAACGAATACAACGGGAGAGGAATTCCTTGAAATCTCAAGATCGGTAATACTTGACTCTTCACAAAAAACACACAAAAAGAGACTCATTTCAATTATGCTGGTGTCTTCTGAATAAAAAAGAGATGTCTAGGCGGGGGGCGACCCAGAAAAAAATGAGTAAGATTGCAGGAAGCGGTCTCTAGAAAAAAAAGAGACAAAAAATACATAAATAAAGCTAATTTGTGAAAGCACGAGACTCTGAAACAAGAAGAAGTTGGACGGGCGGGCAAGTTATCAATTCGAACAATGAGACATGTTCGGATGGTCAAAATAACCAATTCGGATGTCAAATGACACAAAAAAGAAAGTTGGGTAGGGAAAGGAACCCAGAAGACGTCGAGTGGCTCCTTGAGCACTACTTGGCGGGAAAGACGAAAAGGGACAGCAACAAAAAAACAAAGGAGTCGATGAAGCGAGTTACACGGTTGATTCGATTTGAATATGTTCTGAAAATGCGAGGAGCAGATTGTTGAGAAGAAAGAAATGATGAGTGGAAGAAAGAAAGGAGAGAAATAATTGGTATGGGGAGGTGCCCGCTCAGACTGGAATACGTGGACAAATATGAATATTCATGCTTGACAACAACACATAGGTAACAAGAGACGGTGTTGTTAGAAGTTGGAGAGAAAAGGAAAGAGGAAACCATCCATTATCTGGAAAATAAATGCTGAAAATTTGAGAAATGATGTGATAGGAAAAGGAAAAAGCTTTTTAATCAGTTTCCAAACGATCAACATCAAATTTCAAACATTTCTCAGAAAATTGGAGGTATTTAGAAACCCATAATCAGCTCAGAAAAAAGAAGATCATAAGTTTTCAATCCAACTTTTCGAGAAGTTTCCACCGAGAAATGACTCCTCTTCTTGAATCTCAACATCATCAGCACCTAATTAGCTTCTGGTGTGAGCTAGTGCGTTGAAATGATGTTCCGAAATGTCACAGTCTACCGATGACTAAACTCCGTGAATCCCAAACATCAGTGCCTTCAAGCAGACAAAATGAAATGCACCTCAATCAGCTAGACAGATTTGCCTTCTGTTTTTTGCACTCCTTCAAGTGGAAACTTGTGACATGTTACATAAACAACAAGCCACAAAAAGAGATTGATTTATTTCTGTTTTGAATAGTTTTATTGTGAAAAAAGGACCTTTTTAGGTATATCGTAACCTAGCTCAAAACAAAAACAAAAGATAAAACTCACTTGAAACTTCGAAACTGAACGTGGATCCTCTTTCGTAGATCTTTTGGGTCGTCGTCAGAATATTCCGAATTCTTCTGTAAAATAGATAAAATTGGGTTCTTCTCTGGACATAAATTGCTTGAGAAAGTGCAATAAATGGTTTTTTATGAGCCCGTCTCGTATATGGGACCTCCCCTTTTGTTCATTCGGCTAATCAAATTCTGACGTTTCGTTTCTAAAGACAGACAAATGTTCAATTCATGGGTACATCTGAATGTTTCCGAATATGACTAAAACCCAAAATAGATCAAGCCAGGGGGAACGAAAAGTAAGCATCTCTACAAATACGGTAATTGGCGTATGAAGAAAAAATAAGAAAAATATCAAAACATAATAGTGAACGAGTAAATGTAACTCACCAAAGATTGCTTCGGACTCCACATTTTTGCACGGGGAGGCTTCTGTTTCGCTTCTTGATTCAATCGAAAAAAAAGGGATAAATGAGAAAAAGATGAAGGCGTCGATAGGACGAGCCAACTTTTGTTGAAAGCGAGGAGGCGTAACGAAAAACAATTGAGGGGCGGAGATCGGAATTAGTTTCGTACTAGATTTCTTTGTCAGAATTGGTATTCAAGACACGAGATAGGGCCTTCATCACAAGTTGATTCGCTGATGAGCCATCATCACATGAGAAAATGAGCAAATGAAAAACGAAGAAGTGGACAAAGAGAAGTTGGTGGAGAAAAGAAAGGTTTGAGCAAAGAATGACTCATTTATCCAATACCAAACAGGTTGTTTCTTTGCATTTGGAAACAGCTTTCCAGTGAACTTTCATGGCGATCAAAGTTTTTTTTTCGATCTGGACTCCATTTGAGAACGTAGACTCTTTGGACAGTCCACTTCCAGTGCGGATTAGTAAATCAGTCAGTTACACTGAAATTTCAATTACCTTTCAAACGTTCTGGCGACCAGAGTTTCGAAATTTTGAAGCAGCCCCCACGTGGTAAGAACACATTGTCCTCACACAAAACAACACTTATCAACACTGTCCTCAATTCTCTTATCATTTCATCTGTCTATTACTGTAATTGAGCAGAGTGGTCAGTGATGTGTAGACAATGATGTTTTGGGCGGTGCTGATGTTCTTATATTGTTCTGTGGGAAATACAGTAGTAATTTACCTCGCCCTTAATTTCTACATTTACCTGTCTGACATACAATACTTCGCCAAAGAATTCAAAGAAACAAGTACCGCCGAAGAACTGATTGTCTACGGTAATAGTGGTACCTTATCTTTCCTCCTTACTAGCTCCACCCACTCGCTTACTTATCATAAAAAGTTGTACTTGTACCTTCATTCTGTCTGTACAATGCGTATTCTTCTTCTATTTTTAACTCTAACTTTTCATATTGCAAGTGCCCTTAACATACTTTTTTATCAAGCAGTAATCGGACCATCTCATATTGCATATTTGAGAACAACTATCGGAAAACTCATCGATAGAGGACACACAATTGTGAGGGCTTTTTCATAAAGCTTCAACAACATGTACCCTTCGTTTTCAGGATATTGTTTTTGCTGTTTACAATGAAATGACTAATTTGGATTTGAGTCCAAAAGTGAGACGTATTTACTATAACAGACATGGAGACCCAGATTATTGGAAAAAGAATGCAATGCATTTTTCAAACATGTTTGAGAAAACTTCTACGCCAATCGGAGAGTTTGAAATTTATCATGAGTCTGGCTATCAGTTATGCAAAAGTAAACAACTATTCAAAATTTTAAGGTATTTTTATCATTTTCAGTTGCAATCAATGACAACAAACTTCTCGAATTCTTGAAAACCGGTAACTATGATATTGGATTCAGCAGTGATTATGATCCGTGTGGAAATATCTTGATGACAGCAGCGGAGATTCCATCTATCGGGAGTATGCTTTCTCAAATGTTTTGGTCTTAAAATAGAATTCCAGGCTTAATGGCCACTCCTATTTTCTATCCTCAAATCGTAAGCGCAGGTCTTCCCACTGTTGCCAGTGTTTTTGGAAGTAAGGTTCTCGTGAACAAATATCTGAATCCAAAGTGAAAATTTCAGCGCCATTCTATCCAGAGAATGATGGATCCTTGTATCACAAAGCATTCAATCTTCTCAGACTTACTTACTATCATTACGTGATAGCACCGGATCTGGAAAGAAAATATGTATATGTCGATTTTCCAAAAAATGGTCCTAAATTGATCTTTTCCAGAACCATCTAATTCGACAAAGGTTTGGAGAAGAGTTTCCCGATGTTTCAAAAATTGAACGAAATCTTGATATTGTATTCGTCAACAGCCATGATTTCCTGGAAATGCAAAGACCAATAAGTCTTAAAATCAAGTACATTGGTGGAATGGCAATCAGAGAAGCAAAAGCTCTTCCGGAGGAATTTAAAAATATTTTATCTGCTTCGTCATCTACATTCGTTTTATTTTCATTTGGAACACAAGTTCCTACTCTCAAAATGCCTATCCAAATAAGGAAAAACTTTGTAGAAGCATTCAAAAAGTTCCCAAATGTCACTTTTCTATGGAAATACGATAGTTTGGAGTTGGACTCCGAGATCTTCGAAGGCGTTAAGAATGTGCACCGCCTGGAGTGGCTACCACAAACTGAACTATTGCGTAAGTTTGATTGCCTCTATGGAAATTTCGGATTCGGAACAATTCCAGATGACGATCGAGTAAAACTCTTTATAAGTCACATGGGATTGAACTCATACTTGGAAACTGCTACAGCCGGCAAACCTGTTTTGGCAATTCCACTCTTCGCAGATCAACACAATAATGCTAAAAATGGTATACCTATTTTCGGTTGTATGAAGAATAATATAATTTGTTTCAGCTATGAAGAGACAAATGGGTCTGATAGTTCAGAAGGATCAACTGACCATTTCAAACATTGAATCAACCATTCGCGAACTTCTCGGAAATCCAAAATACCTCACAAATGCCGAAGCAATCTCAAAAATGATTCTGGAGCGCCCGGAAAAACCAATAGATACATTCATTAATTGGTTAGAATTCACTGCCCACAATCCAGGGCTCCACAAAGTTTTAGAAATTCCTGGAGCAGAATTGAGTCCATTTTACTATTACTGTGGAGATGTTTTCTTGATTCTATTTTTAATCTTATTTTTTGTACTGCATTTTGGACTAAGCCGAGTGTCGTTTATATCGAGAAAAGTCAAGAATGATTGAATATACAAAACATTTTGAAGCTAGAATGCATTTATCAATTCGTAACAATCAAATATATAAATATGGAGGTTACCGCTTTTTCTCCAAACCTAATTCATTTTTACACTTGTCGTTATCAAAATTGAGAAGATAAATGTTGATAAAATCTTCCAACTGATCAACAATCGCAGCATATCTTCTGTCACTTATGATGTTCAGCAGAAGTTGTTTGGCAATTGTCTTTCCATGGATCTAAAAAAGTCAGGGATTCACTAAACTCTGTTCTTAGAATGCAAACCATGAGATTCATCTGACATATCGTGATTCCATTATCTTCTAGTTTTCCATTTGAATACAGCATATCTGGAAGATCGTTGAACACTGTATTGAACCAGACACTGGTGTAGTACTGAAAACAAAAAACTGGTGATAAAATATTCGGAAAGAAACTCACCTTATGCTTTAGCACATTTTTGAGAAAATAAACCATATCGAGCTGAATAACGGATTCTGGTTCGGGAGATACTGATGTTTCATCTGGAATTAATGAATTCAAATGTAACTTTTTACACTCTAACTCGCTGTTGGTTCCATTCGACTCTATCGTAATGTTGACTGCACCAGAATCTATACCGATAGCCACTGGATAATATTGTCCAACACTTCCAAAAGAGAAATTTCCTGCTTGCCACTGCGGAGACGTTCCAATAATCTGACATCGTGGTGTTTTCTGAAAATTTAAAATTTTCAGCAGTAATTTTTTGAATATCGTTTACCAATTTGAGTTGATTTTCCGCTTGAATATCGTCGGACACTCCGACAGTGAGATGAATGGATTCAGAATTTGGATAGACAGGGAAGATGTGAACTTTATAATCACTCAATTTGACGATGTTCAAATCCAGGAGATTTTGACATTTAGAACTGATGTTCACTGTGTGTTTCCAAAACTGAAAGTACTCATTGAATATATCCTGACGAGTCCAAAAACTCACCTCTTCATCTGAACTCTTCCACAAAGCGATTCCATCTTGAACGCAACTACCCCATTTCGAATATTTTGTTATTTTCTTAGTTGTCGTTAATTCATTGATCGAAACAAATACAAAGACTATTAAAATTGAACCAAACAAGACAGGTGTTCTCAAAGAAAACATAGAAACTTTCGGAAATGGATTCATGTCACACTTGAAGATTTCAAGTGGCTACTTTTTTTTAGCTGACGTGTCAGTTTTTACATTCTTTTTTTGGCTGCGAGCATCCACAAGTTCACGTTTCCATGGGAGATTTTTAACGCAGAAAGGATCGATTCCAAGTCTTCGAATATTTTCGAAGTTTTCTAGAAGATTTACTAGAAGTCTACAGACATGATTCGCTGGATCCGTAATTTGGCTTCGTCGTTTAAGAAACCAAGAGGAGCAGAGGTAATGAAAACTGGTGAGTGGAAATGTGTCATCAATCAATAAAAGGAATTTTTATAGAGCCAACTAACAATCAATTGAGAGGGAATAATGGTAGAAATGCAAAGAGCTATAGCGAGGATCATAGTGGAGATCATGTAGAAAACAGAGATCGATCAAACAAGTCGGAAGCAAGTGGAAGTAATTATGAATAATTATGAATATTGTTTCGAAACTAAAACATTTCACAGATGTCTCGACTATCACCACGACTACTTCCACCATATCAACTGCGAGCACGATTACATCATTCGCTTCTAGTGCACACTCAAGCCGATCTTCTAGTGGCAGTGATTCTTCATCTTCGATGGGAACGTCTGTATCGAATAATCCAACTAACACCAGCTCAGCGGACAGAACGAGAGGAAGAAGTCCAACAAAACGAGACAATGTTAATGCAGGTGAGTTCATGGAATCAGAAAATAGTCAACTTTGTTACCATTTTCAGCAAGATGTTCTCGTACAAGTAGGAAGGATGATGTCTTGAGTCCAACTAACGTTAGTTATAACTCTAGATAAAAGTTTTTCTATGATGAATAATTTCAGAGAGCTAACCAATTAGATCGTAGTCTCTCCGCTCATCACGAGAACAACTATCATCAGAGAAAAGCGACACCAAATGGAGTTTGGAATGAAGAATTCCCACCAGAAACGCTTATAGTGAGAATTTCAAGACTTTATTTTGTGAATGCCCTAAAATCTGTATTAGAAGGGCACCTCTAATAGTAGGGAACCCCGATGAGCTCAAACGAACGCATTTTTGAAATTATAACGAATTGGAATTAGTTTTAATAGAATCCTCGTCAAAAGTTGACTGGACGCATCACAAAATATGTTTCAAATCTCTTCTCCAATAGATGATCCATTTTGAGAATCCAGAAATATTTTTAGGGAATGGAAAAATAGAATGGCATGCCCTTCTAATACAGATTTTACGGTAACTTCACTTAAGATGTATACTGATGGTTCATACTTGAAATGGCAACAATGTTCTGGCATTGGAATATTTGTCGCTCCTGGACACGAATTGAACAGATCTCAAAGAATTCGAGGTACAATTCAGAATAGTGATTATGCGGAGTTTATTGCAATGAGGACGGCCTTGCAGAATGCCCTGGATATTGAAACTTACAGGTAACGAGGGAGAAAAAACCCAACAGAATAATAGCTTTGTTACAGGAATCAAAAGATTATCATTCGAACGGACTGTTTGAATGTGATTGATGCCGTTGCTGGGAAGAGATGGACTCAGTTTCAAGATGTGAAGACGGAGGTTATTGAACTTTCAAAACAATTCCCAAAAGGTGTCGACTTTCAACATGTATATGGCCATGAAGGTGATCCAGGAAATGAGTTGGTCGGTTTCAAATATCTTGATAGTTACTCAATTTATCGTTTTCAGGCTGACATGTTCGCTGCAATTTCAACTGGCAGATCGCAAAGTTCAGGTGGTGGATACAGAAAACGCAGTGCTAGTAGAGGTTCGTGGAGTCTTTGTTTCTTTCGGATAAAGCTGAAAATTTTCAGAAAGAAACAGACAAAGATCAAAGTCAAACGATCCCGTGATCATTCGTCAGCGGAGTCATTCGATCCCAGGCAGACTTTGAACTTTGTCTCGCCTCAAAATAATAAATCCCAGATTGAATTTTGTTGTTTTTTCTATACAAATCTGCAAAACTTCACATGAATTCCGACTGTCATCTCTGTATTTGAAAAGTCGACGCAAAACGAAGATTACAAGGGGAACAAATAGAAGATAGAAATAGTCATGAACCACGTGCGAATTACTTTTTATGGGTTATCACAAGAAAATATAGTCGTTTGATTTCCGGAGAAGGTGAAAGTGTGCACCCGTGAAAAAATCGTGTTTGAAAAGTGTCAGATGGACACATGATTACACTGATAACAAGAGGCAGCCACAGCAGAACACAGACGAAGGTGATTTCTGACTTTGAACACACATTACTGTATTTTGGATCGGTGGGGTGGGAATTTGGGAAAAGTCTGGAAGTATATATTGCGTCTCCATCTGAAATAAGATTCCCAGTTTTCCCTTCATTTTCCCATGACACCTGATCTCAACAAAATAAGCACAGTGACCATTGACCCCCATTGGTCCCACATTTTTCATTTTCTCTTCACGTGCACTGGTCAGCTCCCCGACTTCCCATTCTTCTTCTCTTTCGCCCTCTTTTCGCGACTCCGCCCAGTTTTGCTATACTAAAAATCTGGTGCCCGTTCAAGACAACATACGGAAAAGCTCAACTTGTTCCTGGTTCCCTGTCTCTTATTACTTTGTTTTTCAATCATGCCAGTTTACGTTTTTCCTTCTTCCCCTGGGTTCCTTTATTCTCATTATTGGTCTCTATTCTCAAAAAATCATCCTCTTGTTCTTCCTCTTTACCACCCACTTATTTTATCTTTAATCAGTTTTTCATCACCATGTGATTCGGTACGAGAGCAGAAAAGTTCACTGGACGCAGACACAAAAAGACGCCGAAAACCAACCCCCGATGATTTTCGAAAGTCACTTTTCTCTGCGCCTCTTCCTCTTTCCCGCTATAGAACTTTCTCGAACGTCTCTTTTTTCTATCTCTTCCTCGGAGCCTTCGTCTATTTCTCTTCATCTGCTATTGTCTTTTCACATCGCCCCGTGGTATCCACGTGAACACTTCACATTTTTCTTTGCATTGAAGGCGCCAACCCTTGCAAGTTTGACAGGGACAAAAAATAGATAACGGTTCGGACATTACCCCTGCAAGTCATCCATTCGTCATTCGTTGACACACCTGCGTACATTCTTTTTCTTAGTAGTACAAATATTTCGAAGTCTACTCTCTTTTTTTGGACTCTTACAATCTCAGATTCTATCCTCACTATTTCAGAACAATGATTCCATCTACAATCTTACCTAACAATGTCGAAATGCCTCTGATTGGCCTTGGAACCACACATTCCGGTGGATATTATCATGATGCAGTTCTTCATTCCATCAACAAATGTGGGTATCGTCTCATCGATACAGCTAAACGATATGGAGTGGAGAAACAGTTAGGAATCGCTGTCAATAATTGCTCAATACCCCGAGAAAATCTCTTTTTGTGCACGAAACTCTGGCCAGTAGATTGTGGTGATGGAGTTTTCGATGCGTTTCGAACTTCTTGTGAGAAATTACAAACGGAATATCTAGACATGTATATGATACACATGCCCCAACTTCCTGATTGGATTGTGGATCAGAAGGAGACGAAGGAGAAAACGTGGAGACAGATGGAACTTCTTTACGAAGATGGTGAGTGAATAAAAACATGTATATGAATTGTTATTTAGGAGTTTTTATTTTCAGAACATGTCCGCTCAATTGGTGTCAGTAATTATTCTATCGAAGACCTCGAAGAGTTGTCAGAGTTTGCCAGTATTCTTCCACATGCCAATCAAATTGAGTTCCATCCTTGGTTCCATCAATTTGACCTCAAAAAGTACTGTGATGAAGATGGAATTCTCACAATGGGATACTGTCCACTAGCCAAAGGAAAATATCTGGAAGATGAAACATTATGTCGAATTGCGGAGAAATACAACAAGTCTCCAGCACAAATCTGTCTTCGTTGGAGTGTTCAACAAAATGTTCCTACTGTACCTAAAAGTACAGACTCAAAAAGATTAAGAGAAAACACGGATGTTTTTGATTTTGAGATTTCTGAGGAAGATATGAATACTCTTTCTTCATTTTCTTCTCATAATCGAAAGGTAATAACCTCAGCAGTATATTCTTCAACTAATTTTTAAATATTCAGGTTGTGGACCTCTCAAATATCTGTCAGAAAATGACTCTTCCCGACGGCTACAAACTGAATGGGCGTGTCTTCGGAGTTCCAGAAGATAACGAGAGAATGCAGAAAAGTTGCTCCAAATGTGCTCGAGATCATAATGTTCCATTATCCGTCTGTATATAACTTTGCATCTTTCTTCCATCACTCTGCTCTTTCACTTTTTTCACTATTCGTTGTTACTACCACAGGTATCATCACTGTTTCTTTCAATAAATTTGCCATAAACAATTCTCGGATAATCATTCCGAGAAAGATACAAAAACGCGTCGGGAATTGAATCTTCCATTGTCTTAATGAAGAGAATCACATATCTTCTCCAGTCTCTTTTGTCCATTGTTTCAAGAAGGCAAAATCCTCGATCCAGGTCACCAACTCGTTTTTCCTATCACTTTCACCTGGCTTCATCTCCTTTCTTGCGCCGGGAGGCTTTCCGCCCATTTCACTCAGTCTCGAGGCTAATCACAATCACTGATTGGAGATGAACCCATTAACAGCAACTCTTCTTGCCGCTCTTATTGGCACTGCTGCCTCGGCTTCTTGTGGTTCTTCTGGAATTCCGTTCAGATTCGAAGTTCTTCCATCCGGGCAACCAGTTCTTGGA
Organism: Caenorhabditis zanzibari; assembly: GCA_963966625.1. Lineage (NCBI taxonomy): Eukaryota > Metazoa > Nematoda > Chromadorea > Rhabditida > Rhabditidae > Caenorhabditis > Caenorhabditis zanzibari. Next base: position 8,736,772 of record OZ016469.1, read on the forward strand.
TGTGGATCTCCAACTTGTTTCGGTGCTGAAAATGGAGGAAAAGACTTGAGACATGATTCTAATTTTATGGTGAGTTGTTTTGTGGAAATGTATTCTTAACTTGACTAGTAACTGCGTCATGAATAAGTCTTATTTTTGCCGAATTAGGAAAAATATTTACGATAAATCTAATCTTACCATAAACAGCTTTACCTGTTCTGAGTAACCATGAATAATATAACGTTCTAAACTGGTTATAAGGGATTTTGGCAAAACATGTAATGTTTATCAGAAAATTCTAAGACTTTGAAAAAGCATTCTCTATGCATATTCCTCAATCAGTTATCAATACCAGACGGTTTCAATTTGACAAACAAAATTCACTTTTTCTCTGCAAATCGAGACGTATCATAAGTTCGATCATAGAACTACAAATAAATCTTCATCCCGTAAACCTGTCTGCTAACGTTTCCAATCAAAAGTGCGATGTCTATTTGAACTGATAAGCCAACAAAAACCTGTTTCTTTGAAGGCCGGTCCAGACGGTGATGATGGATTCTTCCGCGAAGGAGATCTTGCCCGTGTCCGTGTTCGTAGTGGAGATGCTCCAGCTCAAATGGCCAACTGTCCACGCGAATTCTCTTCCTCTACTTGCTCAAACCCAATGACTTGGGTTGGAGGATTCAAGGCCAGCGAGAACGGAGAGTAAGTCAATGTTTCTTTGTATCTTTTTCATACCGAAAGTTTTTCAGTCTCGCCCTTCAGTGCTGCCATTACGAAGGACTCCGTTTTGCTCAAGAAGTCGGTCGTCCAGTTGTTCATCCAGGAGAAGTTTATTCCGGAGGAGAAGTTCTTCGTGATGGACGTCAAACTGGATTCGATGCCATTTCAAATGTGAAGAAGATTACTTCCGGAGACGGAACGTAGGTACATCATTCATTGATAATTCAAAATTAGTGCTTCCAGAGTTGCTTACGAATTGACTGTCACTCGTATGAACTGTCTTCCAAACCCAGCTGAAGAGACAAATGAAGTTTCATTTGACATTCAAAGAGACATCGGAAGAATTCTCGAGAAGGTTGGAGAGACTGCTGCCAGCGGAGTTCAAACTAACCACATCGAAGCTGATCAACGCCTTTCTCCATCCGCAGATGTTCAATCCGATTCCTATGTCGCCCCACCTGAAAATGACCAACAAGAAACAGTTGAACAATTCGTCCAAGTTGGAGAACAAGTTGTCCCAGTCACCTCTGCCGGATATTACTATCCAGTTGCTTCTGGAGTTCCAGCTTGTTTCACTGGAGATGCCAAGGTTATGACACCAGAAGGAGAAAAGACTATGCGCGATTTGCGTGTCGGAGACATGGTCATGACATCCGAATACGGAAAAATGGCATACACCAGAGTTGCTTCGTGGCTTCACAGACTTCCAGAAACCAAGGCTGCATTTATCAAGTTGACGACTGAGAACGGACCAGAAGTCTCAATGACTCCACAACATTTCATCTACAAGACTGATTGTGTCACCGAAAAAATGGATCTTGTTTATGCTGAAGACATTTCTGTTGGAGATTGTCTGATGGTCAAAGAAAATGATGAGAGTGAGTTTAGCAACTTTGAAAATGTCTTGAACTTCATTGTTTTCAGAGCTTATCATGACAACAGTGATTGCCAAGTCTGCATTCTACGAGACTGGAGTATATGCTCCAATGACTGAAACTGGAGATTTGATCGTCGACGACATCTACGCTTCCTGCCACAACGTCATCAAAACCAACACATTGTCTCACACATTCCTCAATTTGGCTACTACAATGCAGCAGAAGATTCGGTCCCTTCTCGGATCTTTCGAAAATTCCGGACATCTTCCAGCTACATCTGAATTCTTCCTGAATATTATTGATGTTTTGTTACCACACAAGTACTAGTCATCTCTTCTCAGAATCCAATTGTAAAAACTAATAAGTATTCCTAATAAATTCACAACCTGACATCTCGATCTTCGTTTGTTTTTTCAGTTAATAATGAAGTGTTCAATATTTTTATTCTGTTTTGCGTAGTGTTAATGGGATTCCAATGAAAACTGACTACGATGGATATTAGTAGGAGGTAAAAAGAAGTGTAAAAGGGCTGTATTTTCTATTCCGAACCTTTCGAACTTTTGATGTGTGAACGAGTTTTGTCCTTTTGCAGAATGATGAAGACCATAACTGAAGTTTCAATAAAATACTATTGATCATTTTAAAATCGAAACTGAGATATAACTGGCACAGATTTATTATTAGGTTTGTTATTAAAATTCATATTATTAAATGTACAAACACGTTTTGATAAGGACTCATTGGAATGAATTAGAGTGAATGGAGGGGAATGAAAAATGGAAAGATCATTGAAGTTGATAGGAAAGAGGGAAAGAGATAACAAGTATAGAAGCCACTCAAGCTTAAGCTCTGCGGATTCCGGTCGATTGTCTTGGGAAGTGTGGTGGACGATAACGGAGTGGGTTGAAGGCTTTTGGTTCTGGGGTGGTCTGAAATAAAACAAATTAGTTATGTCCGTCTTCAAATAATATCTTACCGTGACTTCCTCTTCCTCTTCCTCCTCTTCGACTTCTTCCTCTCCATCGTTGCTCTCAACGACTTCAGCTTCATTGTCATTTGTTGGCTCTTCTGTTTCAAGTTGCTCAGTCTCATCCTCTTCCTCTTCAACAACTGGGGTAGTTGGTTCTGGAGTTGTAGTCTTGACAACCTTTGGAGCAGCAGTGGTGGTGATTGGCTCAAAGTCCACTGGTTTCTCTCCCTTGGCACAGATCATACGGTACACCCAAACACGGACTCCTCCTCTGAAAAAAATAGCTTAGTGTGTAATTTGAGCTTCTCGAAATAATATTACTCACTGCTCAGTTCTGGCGTTGGCAACGAAATCGTACTCAGCTCCTCCCTTGTCTCCATAAAGATCCTTTGCAGCAACTTCTCCTCCCTCATAGAAGCTTCCAGCAGACACAACATCAGTTCCAACGTAGATCTTGTTTTTGCTTTGCATGGTACAGCAACGGAGAAGAATGCTCTCGCCGTTTGGAGCCCATCTCATTCCGGAGAAGACATCAGTCTCGGCACGGCAAGAGGTTTGGTCCTACAACATGAAAACTTGCAACTACGAAAATGAAACAGAATACACTTACATCAATGCAACGTCTTCCAACTTCTCCGCATGGAACTGGTCCACATTCAGCCTCAAGAGCACCATCTTCATAAACGGTCAGTTTTCGGACAACTTGATTTTTCGAGCATTGAGAGCCCATGCGGACGTTGGCATCTTTGGCTAAAGCAGAGAGTACTAGACAACAAATGACAGAAATCAAGAGCATTTTGTAAGCTATTGGAAAATAAGAGTGAGTGAGATTCTGGAGTAGATGAGGTGGACAATTGACGGAGGAGAGAGATAAGAATGCGGGAGGACGTACCGTTGAGTAGTGGATTACTGGGTTTATGGGTCACAGAGAGATGCGCGTCTTCAACGGAAAGATCGTGACGGGTCAAGGCCTTGATTGAATGGAAATAAGGGGAAAGATGAAGAGACGATTGAGTGATACGGATGTCGGACACGGTGCGGACGGACCGAGTGTGTTGCGGAAAAAGTCCACGGAAAAAAAGGGCGTCAAGTAGAAGAAAATGTGTGTGTAGTGAAGGAGAAAACGGAATGAAAAAGTTGAATGATTGATTTCGGGATGCATTGTAGGATTCAGATTGTCTGGATGCAAGAATTCACTTCATAACTGGACAATATTCGAACGGGAACAAAAGCTACCGTAAAACTTTTAATAGAAGGACACCTTGAAGGCCAACTTTCGGGGGCCCGCGCGACCGTAATTTTTGCTTTCTTCCGGTAAAACTTCCAGCAAAAAAAATTGCCTCTTCAGCTACAAAACGTGCTATAAGTGATTTTCGGAAAGTTGAATATATTTTCATTGAAAGGTTTACAAACTTGATTTTTCGGTGTCCCTCTATTGGAGGTTTTAGGGTACTTCTTGTTGGGGTTATACTACAGACTCCGTTCTCGAGATAGCTTTGAAATAAAAGAATGCCAGGAATACTCCGAATGCCACCATATAGATCTTATAAAATAATTGACAATTTCAAGCATGATGAACTGACGGAAAACCAACAATGTTTAACAACATTTCGGTAAACCCCAAAGTAAGAATGCAAATATTGAAGTTCAAAATCCATTTTCAAAAACAAAATGTTTCAAGTGACGTCATTCACCAACAAAACAAACTATTAAAGTGAACCCATTCCAAAATTTCAGTAAAGAATACTATGTTATTTTTCTATAAAACAAAATTTCCAGATGTCACTGTCATTCTGAAACCAACGCCTTCTTTTATTCCTTCTCAAAATCCGATTATTCTCAACCATTTTTCTCTCCTCTGTTCGTTTTTAGTTTTTCTGTTTGCTCGCCAGCTCCACGCACTCTATAAAAGTTGTTATCATGCCTTCCATGAGGTATCACTCCCTTTCGCCCTCATTCACATTATTGCTCTTTTCTCTAAAATGACTCAAACTATACCCCGACATGTAAGTCCGTATAAAAATGCCCCCAAGATATTCGGATTGAAGTTCAAGGTTCGTTTAGTTTTCAATTGTCCATTCTGGGAGGTATTGATTTTTTTCAGATTGCGTCCAGAGTTCTATTGGTTTTTGAATCGATTCTAGGAAAGTTGATGTTAGTTTTAGCGATTTGCTCCATAATCTACTCGCCATCATGGTGTAAGTTTGAAAAACATTTTCCCATGAGTTTTTTGAATCATTGTATTTTCAGATCCCGTATTTCTCAACTTTGCCTTCCTGCTCTATGTTATATTCTCCATCATCACGTATAACTTATGTCTCTCGAAGCAATCACCGATATACTCGTACCCAATGCTCTCTTACCAGGTAAGTTATTTAATTCTACTTTTTGTTTCTCCAATTATTTCATTTCCAGCTAGTCACCATATTCTGGTTACTCATATGGCTGTATGCAGCTTTGAGCGCAGTCGCCAGCGGAGTCATGTGGTCATTGGAATCCCTAGGAGGACCATCGTAAATTTGAATTTGGTGAACATCTTCAATTAATTCAAATTACAGAACAAGCCGTGTTCGCACTTCTCATAACATTAAGGATCCAAATTATGCGAATCCAAATGAGACTCATCCGGAAACTGCAAGAGGTGAGCAATTTCTGAACTAATCAAACAGGATAGACAAGAATCCAATTAGTGACGTCTTCATATTCCAGCAATTAAATATGGATCAATTATTGCTGCACTCTGTGTTCTTCTGATCTGTCTGAAAATGTTGGCATTCATCGTGGCACGAAGGACGTACTTCCAAACGCTTAAAATGCAACATGAATCAATTGAGCAATCTGTGAAGGTTGTTTCCATAAGAGAACGATTTTGAGACGGGGAGACTAGAGAAAGTACAATTCTTAGAATAGAAAAACAAAATTGTTACATAATACCTTGTAAATATTTTTCTCAAATATCTGTAAATAAAGTTTTTATGATTATCACCAATAAATTGATAAATTGAATACAACATTTGATTCCACAAACTCTGGTCTCCTCGTTTCATATCGGTCGAAAAAAAAAACACAAACCTTCGAATGATCTTTTTCATTTCAGGATGATACATTTGATGGGGCCGAAAGTGAAATTTCCAACATAGGAGGAACATCTCCGTCCTATCCAGTTGCATATAAGAATCGGCCACCAAAACCAAAAAGAATGGCGATTCTTGAAGAAGTGCAAATTGAAGAGTACACTCCGGAACCTTCTCCAGCACCGAGAAGAATGATCAAGTCTCCGGTGTATCAATCAGATGCCAGTCTCTCGGCAAAAGGGAATTCGCTGCCGAGATATGAAGAATCTGCGTTTTAATTTTAAAAATAATTGTGTTTTTTTGTTTTTATGAACTGATGCTTCTCTTCTAAGTTGTATAGCATTTTGGTGTTCCTGGCAGCAAAATGAGCACTCACATGAAGAAATTTGAGCTTGGAAAGATGTATTCGACGAAGATTTTCTTTCGGATACAGAAATGTTTCAAGATTACCTTGTGAAAATAAATCAATCAAAGATTCCACAGAATCGAAAACCGCGGGAGAAAAATGCCAAAAAATGCAGAAATCGTCGACAAAAATTGTCGTTGCGAGACCTCGTTCAATTTACGCTTGCCTGTCCCTTTGACGGGAGTACTGTACTTTAGAAAATGTTTTTTTTTTCGATTTTCAGGACGATTTTTTTGTCTTCCTCGTTTTTCGAAGATTTTCACCTCAAAATTCTTGCAGGGACCAAATGTTTTGAGTATTCAACATCGAATAATTTTCTGGGCAAAAAATGCATAAGGAAAAATAAAAATCAATGATTTTTGTGCAGTTTTCTGCCTCAAAAAGACCTTTTCTCGCTTTTACTGCTCCAAAAGCTACAAACTGCAAAGGGTTATAATGCCTTCGCGCGAGTGTTAGTCTGGTGGCCGCTGGACTAACTCTTTCTCTTCCATCTGCGCACTTCTTCTTTATTCATTTTTGACATTATTTCGACTTGCGACCTAATCAGACCGTTGTATTTTTGATAGTAGATATGAATAAAAAGAAAGATAAAAGAAACGAATAAAATAATTAGGTAGAATTTCAACATCACGATCTAGTCCAACTTATATTGAGAGCATTTGAAAACCATGCCCTCGAAAGCAGCAATTTCGGTGAACAATGTCTAGTTCAGCTATTTCAGTTAAAAATATCATCTTCAAAGGCAATTTCTGTTCTCAAAATCTCCTCCAACTTGTTTTAAATTACGAAATTCACTCATGTTTAACTTATTCCGCCCGTCTTGCAACGTTATTGATTTTCAAATTGTTGCAGAATGCAGTTCATCTGAAGTGAATGTCATCAAATGTTGCTTTGAAGCTGCGATTTCAAACAAAACTGATTTATGAAAAATCATATGGATCCACATTACAAGGTATTCATCCTTTATTCCTAAAATATGCGGTCATTGGGTCAGAATTGAGCTGAGAGTTCAATTATTTCAAGTATATACCAAACTGAATATATTGATTGTTGCCTGACGGCTTCAGCTGGAAAAGTGGTGCAAAACAAAAGCTCTTCGTGCGTTTCTTTATCTGCGCCTCTTTCAATCTTCATCACATTTGAATGGTTGCTATGAGCCGTAGAGGAAATTGAGCGGTCTAAACCAGAAAAGAAACTTATTTCAATTGATAATTCTCTTTGGGCAAAGTATTTATAACTATGATATCCATCGGACAGCTGCTGAGGAAGAAGGTGAAAACAGTTGGAAATATCCGAAAAAAATATTGACCGACAATCAGAAACCATTTCAAAATAGTTTCAGTTCGATGTGAACTCAACAAAAAGACCTCCGGCCAAAAATGGCAACGCTTCAAAATCAGATGCACAAGAATCATCGACTCAGCCAGCCACAGTTCAACAGTCTTCTAATGACTACAACATCCAATTCAATTCGCCAGAAGCAGTGAGTCCAAGAGCCAATGAAGTAAAATGCTACAGTCCGTATACACAGGAGGACATGGGACCTTTTGTTGAACTTTGCTTACCATTCGTTCGAGCAAGTGCATATCCTTGGTTTCATCTACAGGTTAGTTGCCAAAACTTGAATATGGCAAGAGGGAACCACGTAATTTAGGCGGCAAAACGAAAATATCAGAAAACAAACGATAGGAAGATGACTGCGGCTGAGGAAAAGGCAACGCTGGCTCAATTGCAGGTATTCTAAACCTGAAAATAATGGAGTTGCTGACCCAAATAAGTCGAAATTACAGAATGATCGAGACGAGTCGAAAGTGAAATGGGCGTCTAGGCTTCTTGGTAAACTGAAAAAAGATATTCATGTCGACTACAAAGATACTTTCGTTGCAGTGGTAAGACTCTCTCGAAAATACTTCACATTATAGTATCGTTTCAGATATCTGGAGAGGAACCGGACAAGTGTGTTCTTTCGGACGCGGATCAGAGAGGAAAAATGCGGCGAATCGACTGTCAACGGCAAGCCGATAAAGTTTGGAGGCTCGATCTGGTCACTCTCATTCTGTTCAAAGTATGCTTCAAAAAAATTTTCTTCATTCAAAAATCGATAATTTCCAGGGAATACCGCTAGAAAGTACTGATGGTGAAAGGCTTGAAAGAATCGACACATGTCGGAACAATCTTTGTATAAATCCGTTTCATCTGTCAATAACTGTACGAGGATTGGATATTTTCATGGCTAATTACCTTAGAGACGTTGACACAAAAATCACGTTAAACCAAGAACCACCTGAAGGAGGCGGTGGCACATTCATTAAGCAAGAACCTGGAGAGGCAGCAATCGTGCAACCACATGCTGTTCGGGCGACGGCGTCTACTCACAATGTGTGGAATTCAGCTCAAGATCAATCTAGTGAGCCAATCGTTCTGGTGTACGATCCAGTAAAAGCATCTCACACATATTTCGGTAGGAATTCTTCGAATTCATTCAAAAATAAAATTGAAAAACGTTTAAAGGTGGTCGTGCCACACTTCAACAGACTGTTTCAACTTCATATGCGTACCTAGAAAATAAAAATGCAGTCGATAACAACTACTACGATGCAAATCGATCGATCTTGTGTTTGCCACCTCCTCCGCCGTTGAGCTGCGTGATCGAAACGAACAATGGTGATCCGCAACCCATGGAAATATCGGAAGATTCAAACGATGGTACTTCAGCAAAACGAAGTAGAGATATGTCATCTCATGATTCTCCAAATTCCAGGTACAGTTTATTATTATATTTTTTTATAATTGATCTGTTCAGTACAAACGAAGAAGTTCGAAATATAAATAGCAATCGTAATCTGCTGCTTGGCCAAAACAGTTCAATTTGGCAAGCAACTGATCACTATCAACGGTCGATTGCTAGCAGAGGAGGTCCTGGTCCCAGTCGTCCTGTCAATCAAGTAGCTGATTTTCGTAATCAGGAGCCTATGCAAAATACAGCGTTCCAAGCGACAAAGCCTGTTCGACGTATTAGAGTTGCTGCTGGAAATCATGGTGATATGGGTGTAGTAGTTCTCGACGAAAGAAGTCGTCAGGAGACTGCACATGGTAAGAAATGTATGTTACTAACAATGTCAACTCTCGCAAAGTTCCAGCACAAAATTTGGTGAATGCACTCAATTCTCTTCGTACAACACCTACTATGAGGGAGAACCAGATTGGTAGAAAACGTACGCATCCTGGAACCAGTAGTCCTTTCGATTTTCTGAATCGTGGTCAGGATTTACACCAAAGTAAGTTTTTGATTAGATTGGAACATTCTCAAGATTCTCAACTTTTCCTTTATAGGTGGGAATGGAATAGGAAGCGAATTATCACCTCCCCATGCTGTGGTCTCGAATCTAATCAGTCGTGAAGGCAGCGGATTCATGGCCAGTCCAACAAAGTTTACCACCGCGAGAGGAGTTACAACGAGTTTCAGGTAGTTTTCCATTTAGCTATATTTTAAAGTTCGACAATTTCAGCAAGATTCTTCAAACCATAGAAGAGAAGAATGCACAACAGCAGCTGCAGCAACAACAACAACAACATCAGCAACAAGAACAGCATGAACAGCAACTTCAAAATCAGCCAAGCACCAGCTTCACTTCTCAGCCTCCGAATCTGACATCGAAACCGGTTGAGGCTAATGGTTCTGTGAAATTGGTTGCTCCGATTGCTCTGAAACCTCAAATGATGTCCATATCTGATTGTAATTCCATTGGTTCACCTATTACAACTCCTCGGATTACTCCGTTTCGAATGCTTGAGGATGATTCGCTGATAGGTGTTCTCGGTCTCAACAATAGCAACGACAGTACACTCCGTAAGTTATATTCAGTGTACAATTATATAATTTTCTCCCAGTTTTAGATGAGAATTTCCTACAACACTTCATTGAATCGAATTCGCGATCACCGTTGTTGAATTCAGCTGCTACATTTCCCGGTATCGCGATGGGAACGATGAATGGAACTCAAAATGTGCAACCTGCTCGCCCCGATAGTCCTACGAGCAAGTGAGTTAATTGATTTCCATCTCAGAATTGGTTTCTTCAATGAAGTTAGTAATTCAGCGGATCCAACTCCCTGGGAGCGGCTTTGGGACTCATAGTTCCTGCGGCCTTAACACTTGCCGTCCCACAAACGGGAACAATGTCCCCTCTTGATCAGGTAAGTCATTGGTCGGATGTCCTTTTTGCTATTGAAGCTATTTCAGATACGAATGGGCATAGGAATTCCTTCTGCTTGTTCTCCCTCATCATCGAACTCTTCTCTCGGAGCAGCTAATCAAGCACCGATTTCAAACGCACCAAAAGATCCAAACGCTCCAAAGCTTCCTACAGATTTTTCGCAGGCTCTTAACAATGAAACTGCGTAACTCCACACATTCACTGTTAAAGTCTTGCGTTTCACTGTCGGGTTCAGAAGACTTGTCGTTTAGTGCTTGCTTAGTTGTTTTCCGTACTTTAGTATCTCTCGATATAGTTGTTATTTTGTATTTTTACTTACCGTATTTACTCCAATAGACCGGCATGCCGGTTTATTTTTCGTGGTCCTCATTTTGATGCCGGTTTATTAGAGAGTGCCGGTCATTTAGAGGGTGCCGGTCTATTTTTCAAAGAGTCAATTTATAAAAAATTTAACAAAAAAATGTTGCTTTTTCACTGAAAATGAGCATGATAAAGCCTTTTTTGAATAGTTTAAAAAGCAAACACTATTCGAAATGCTGATAAATATTGAAATTGTGTGAAAAACACTGGAAAAAATTCGAATTTCTCAAAAAATAGTACTTTCCAATTTCATTAATTTTTGGGGTGCCGGATTATTGGAGGCTGCCGGTTTATTTTTCAAAATGATCATTTGACTGCCGGTCTATTAGAGGGTGCCGGACATATAGAGGTGCCGGTCTATTAGAGTAAATACGGTATTTACATTTTCCAATGTTTCTCTTCCGTCTGTGACGTTCTAATCTACTTTATTGTACTTTTCCCAAATAGCTTCTAAAAGTCAAAACCTACAAAAAAAAATCATTTTTCTACGGGGCTTTTTCTCTTCCCTTCTCTTTTGATCCTATTTACATGTTTATGCTTTTAAAATTCCTCTGTAAATCGGAAACTCCCTGAAAACGTTGTAGCTATGCACAATTTGCAATCACCGAAACCCAGTATCCCAGTGCTTTTCTCCCTCAATTCGTTGTATTCCTTTCCACCCTAATGTTTTTAGCCGCATTTTTTTGGTAATTGTTGTGGGTAGCACTATAGTCTTTGTCATAAACTGTCAGTTTTCCTTTTTTTCTACTTGATCCGAAAAAGCGTAAAGCTGATATAATATTATTACCGATTAAAATGATATAGTTAGAAGATGGTACTGAACGAAGGAAATAGGTTTATCGGGTGAAACTTGTTTATCATTCATCCTGGAAGCGACGAACACAACGACGACGAAAAATGATAACAGCTTACCAGTTAATCAAGTGACATACTTATCCAATTAGAATGGAATGATAAACTAGATGGAGAAGAAAGAGAGATTAGGAAATGAGGAAACCCAGACAAATATGAGTTACAGATGAGATTTCTAGAATTACAGCAAACGGGTCAGGAGCTGAGTTTGAGATGCTCTTTTGTTTTTTATGAGAAGATCGATGAAGCCCTGAAGTTACCAATACTGAATCGATATCAATAAGGATTCATTAAATATTTTTTTAGTTCATGAGATACTCTAAAAACTGAAAAGTGAGGACCTTCAGAAACTCATGTAGACTGATTGGTCCTTCTCAAGAAAAAATAGGAATAGTTATGGTATCCTTTTGTACGATTCATATCGAAAAACTAAACTCATAGATCAATTTGAAATATCTAAACTTTTACCTCATTTCACCCGACCCCCTCCTCACACTTTCATCCCTCATTTTTGATGGCAGGTCTGTATACGGATCTCGGTCTTTCCTCATTCACTCTTTTCCCAGGTTGAATCGGTTATCTTCTTCTTCTTCTTCCATGGGCGCCCAGCGCCACCGTTGCCGCCTGTATCTTTCGAAGAGACACAGATATAGAGGCGGGACTTGACGACGCAGTTATCCAGTTCTCCGAGGACGACTACAAAAGGCGCTGAAGGCGAACGAGCAGAAGATCCGATCGGCCTCACTCAAGCAGATATGGACGTCAAAGAGACAGAAGAGCAGCGGCAAATGCGACGCATCGCTTTCGTTGCCGTCGTTGTCTCCACTGCCGCCGTTATTGCTTCAGTTGTGACACTTCCAATGCTCTATAACTATGTTCAGTCGTTCCAATCTCATCTTATGGTTGAAACCGACTATTGCAAGGTAATTTTTTTTTAATAATTTCTTTAATAAGCTTCATTTTCTTTTTCCATTTCTATTTATTACTTCCTTGTTTCTGTAGGCTCGTTCTCGTGACATGTGGCTCGAGATGACCGCTCTTCAAGCTGGAAAGGGAATGGGACACCGTATGAAGAGAGCTTGGCTTTTCGGACAATGGATCCCAGAGACCTCCGCCGGTGGAGGTGGTTCTCAAGGAGGAAACTACGGATCGGGAGCTTCTGGAGGTGGTGGTTCCGCCAACACCGCCGGATACGGAGGCTACGGAGCCGCCGTTAACGCTGAGCCAGCCGCCGTCTGCTGTACTTGCAACCAGGGAGCCGCTGGACCACCAGGACCAGAAGGACCACCAGGAAACGACGGAAAGGACGGAAGAAACGGAAACGACGGAAAGAACGGAAGAGATGCCGAGGTTCTCCCAGCACCAGCTTCCGAGCCATGCATCATCTGCCCAGTTGGAGCTCCAGGACCAATGGGAGCCATGGGACCAAAGGGACCACCAGGACCAAAGGGATCTCCAGGAGAGCCACCACAAGACGGAAAGTCCGGAGACGACGGAATGGCTGGACAGCCAGGACCAATTGGAAGACCAGGACGAGACGGAATGAAAGGAGCGCCAGGAGCCGCTGGACGCCTCATTCCGGTGCCAGGACCACAAGGACCACCAGGAAAGCAAGGACCAATCGGACCACCAGGACCAAAGGGAAATCCAGGACCAGACGGACAATCCTACCAAGGACCACCAGGACCACCAGGAGATTCCGGAACTCCAGGACACGAGGGTCGTCCAGGACCAAACGGACCAGCTGGACCACCAGGAGACAACGGAGAGAAGGGAGACTGCGGACATTGCCCACGTAAGAATCATGTCGTTAGTTTCAGAAGTCACAATCTTTATCATTTTCAGCACCACGTACCCCACCAGGCTACTGAACACCATCCACGTCATGATCATTTTCGCCCGCTTCGGGTGTCTTTTTTCGTATCAAGAATAAACTTTTTCGCAATAATACTGTCTCCTTGTTTTCCTATTTTATTTTTGCGTCCGTCGCTGGAGACATTCGGATAAAGGAATGTGCGCGTATCCGGGCGAAGAAGCACGAAAAATCGAAATCCAGCTGTTGCTACCAAGTTTTCCCCCCGCTTTGCCTTCTTATCTTCTCCTCGAACACACGGATAATCAGTTTCGGAATAGGGCGCCGCGCGGCGCAGCGTCGTTAAAGGAGAAAGTAGAAAGAGAAGAGGCAAAAAACTCGACAAGCAGAAGGAAGAGAAGAGACAATGGAACGTAGATGAGTATCTTGATGCAATCCGGGAACCGCAAATGAGGTGCGGATGATGATGATAAAGGAATGAAGCAGACGGAAAGGATGGAGAAGCTGGAGACACTGAGATACTATTGGTCAGACCTAAATCGCATTTGTGAGAAGAATGGAATGATAGTCAAGGGTAGGATGGCATCCGTAGAAGAAGGTGTAGAAAGGCCCTACTTCAGAGGGAATCCTGCAAAAAAAAACAGATGTCCGCTTCCAATTGCACTCCATTGTAACTGGACACTGAACTCAAGGTAATATCCCAAACGTTGGCTGAAACATTATTGCACATTCAAAAAGTAATTAAACAGGGTTCAGAACCAGGGGTGTGCGAAATGGAAATTTTCGGAATTTCGGAACGTCGGAATATTCCGACTTTTAAAGCTTCGAAATTTCGGAATTTTCGGAATATCGGAAATGGTAATTTTTAACAGTATTTTTCGTCAAAAAATGACTTTTTTCGGAAAAGCTTTCCGAAAGTAAAAAAGTTTTGGTAAATTGACTTTTTCGAAAAGCGAAAACCAATTGAACATGCATATTCGACACACAATAATTTTTTTCTCCGGTTCTTTTTTCATACAGATTTTTTTTGGTTCCGAAAATTTTCCTTCGGAATATTCCGGTCGGAACCTCATTCCGAAAATAGCCAAAATCTTCGGAATTTTCGAAATTCCGAGTTCCGTTCCGCACACCCCTGTTCAGAACTTTACTCAAGAATCCAGTTTGAATGAAACCGTCGAACTTTAAATTTTCCAACTCAAAATTTATATGTATTTCTCCCGATTTCAAAACTTGATGTTCCCATTCTGGAAGACTTCCCCTTCTGGAAGACATTCTGGAAGACAACACAAGTCAGACTTTTTCTATTTGATCACTCGCAGTTTTGCCGATGTCTGTGACTATAGCAACCATGGCTTTCTTCCGCTACATCACTTTTTCGGGAATGAAATCATCGAACTTCAGACTACCGTACCACCACCCCTCTCATCGCGCAATACTTCTATGAATAGCATGTCTGAAGTGAGCTTCTTTTCTCATTTTCGTCTATTTTTCTTTTTCAATCTCCAAACTGACATCACTCTCATCTCTTCCATCACAAGCGGCTCATTTATTTTCCCACGGAAACCATGACAGCCGAAATAAATCGAGTGGCGCCTTATGCGACTCCTTCTCATTTCTTTGCCTTTCCCGGATATGGATGGTGGTGTGCCAGGCATAGTATATTACGTGCCGATTTTCAGAAGGCCATTGGATATCCGAAGGAGAAGGAGGAGGTGTCTGTTTGCGCTCCGTGCATAATAGAACAATCAATCAGAGAGCCCAGAAACCTTCTTCTCCTCAGAAGGCACATCTCATTTCTCCATTTTCTTTTGTTTTAGGTTGCATTGGTATCTACAAACATATGGACACGTTGTTTCAGATGGCGTCGGCAATGAAGTTTCAGTACTACTCGAAGAAGGCGGCTGGAAAGACTATGTCTAATAGCGTGTAAGTTACCACTTTTTGCAGTGTCTATAATAGTTGAACCTCATCTTTTGTCTCGATATTTAACTTTCGATTTACAATGGGTTTCGATACTATCTACTCTTTTCTCTCATCCATATTTCCATTAAAACGGTTTCTTCTTCTAAAATATACGACCTGAAAATTCTTAAGATCCTCATCTATTTCTTCAATGAATGATGCATGATTCGTGATGTCAAATTGAGCACGTGCTCATCACTGTTTCATTGAAATTTCTAGAAGATCTAAATTCAAGACTGCGTTCAAAGTTCCTTTATCCATACAAAATTAGGAATCCATCGTCTTACTTCCCGACTTTTCAGCTCAATGTCCAGCGATAACCGCATGGAGGACTTCAAGAGAAGATTCCGTCGAAGCGGATCTCTTGGAATTCCATTCGTTCCCGAGGAGGATGTCAAGCAGGTTAGTTCAATTATAAACCTTCAGACATTTAGCTCATTCATTAGCTTTTCACTCCGACTCGAACCATCCGCAAGGAGGCGTCGATCCGTGAGGGAGACGAGGAAGATGGTGTTCAAATTTTGACGATCATCGTGAAATCAAGCCGTGTCTCTGACGACATTGCCAAGATGATCGCAAATCTTCCGGATCATACCCGTGTCAAGCATCTGGAGACTCGTGACAGTCAGGATGGAAGTACTTCAATTATGGATGTGCTTCTGGAGATTGAACTCTTTCATTATTCGAAGCAAGAAGCAATGGACTTGATGAGATTGAATGGACTCGATGTTCATGAAGTATCATTCACTATCCGTCCTACTGCTATTAAGGAACAATACACTGAGCCAGGATCTGATGGTATAATGTAGTCATTATGAAGGTTTCTGATGTTATATTTCAGATGCAACAACTGGATCCGAATGGTTTCCGAAGAGCATCTACGACTTGGACATTTGTGCCAAGAGAGTTATCATGTATGGAGCAGGTCTTGATGCGGATCATCCAGTAAGTCCCCTCCCTTTTTCAAATTCTAGTTTCGAAATTTCAGGGATTCAAAGACAAGGAGTATCGTGAGCGTCGCATGATGTTCGCTGAGCTCGCTCTCCACTACAAACAGTAATCTCATGATCTCTTCTGAAACTTTATTATCTCTTTCTTGTTTATAGTGGCGAGTCGATTCCCAAAATCGAATACACGGATTCGGAGAGAAAAACATGGGGTGTTATTTACCGAAAGTTGCGCGAGTTGCACAAGAAGTGAGATCTCGTGGGAATGTTTCTGTGTGAATTTGGTCGATGATTTCAGGCATGCATGCAAGCAGTTCCTTGACAACTTTGAACTTTTGGAGAGGCATTGTGGATACTCGGAGAATAACATTCCACAGTTAGAGGATATTTGCAAGTTCTTGAAAGGTTTTGAAAAAGTGAACCAAAATCCATAAGCAAAAACATTTTCAATTTCAGCTAAGACTGGTTTCCGTGTCCGCCCAGTTGCCGGATACCTCTCTGCTCGCGACTTCTTGGCTGGATTGGCCTACCGCGTATTCTTCTGCACTCAATATGTTCGTCATCATGCTGATCCATTTTACACTCCGGAGCCGTAATAAATATTGAAGCTGTTCTAAAACTACAAATTTATTCCAGTGATACCGTTCACGAGCTCATGGGACATATGGCACTCTTTGCCGATCCAGACTTTGCCCAGTTCTCCCAGGAGATTGGATTGGCTTCATTGGGAGCATCTGAGGAGGACTTGAAGAAACTGGCAACGGTAGGAATTCCTACTATTTTTTTAATAACCCAAACACTATTTTTAATAACCCAAACATTCAGCTCTATTTCTTCTCGATTGAATTTGGATTATCTTCGGATGATGCTGCTGACTCTCCAATTAAGGAGAATGCATCTAACAATGAGAAATTCAAAGTCTACGGAGCTGGGCTTCTGAGCAGTGCTGGAGAGTTGCAGCATGCAGTTGAAGGCAGTGCCACCATCATTCGCTTCGATCCAGACCGTGTTGTTGAGCAGGAATGTCTCATTACCACATTCCAATCAGCATACTTCTACACCCGAAACTTCGAAGAAGCTCAACAAAAGCTAAGGTGATTCTTGATTCCTTCTGAGTTCTTAAAGTCAGAAAACTTTCAGAATGTTCACCAACAACATGAAACGTCCATTCATTGTTCGCTACAACCCGTACACTGAAAGCGTTGAAGTCTTGAATAACTCCCGTTCCATCATGCTGGCTGTTAACTCGCTCCGTTCAGACATCAACTTGCTCGCCGGAGCTCTTCACTACATTCTATAAATCTATTTCCATCGTCGTTTCCGATTCTTGCTTCCTTGCTTCTCTTTTTCTCTTATTTCAGCTTTCGCATTCTATTTTCAGAACACACTCATTACTATTAAATGATTCTTCTCCATTTTTCTTCCACCAGAAATCAATCTTATATTTTGCTTTTCTTTATTCTTTTCAAGTGAAAAATAAACGATTCAATGCACATAAAAAGTCAGAAAAAGTGAATAAAAACCACATCCAACAACGTCACAAACCATGAGAACTTTTCGTTTCCAACTTCCTTCTGCTCAATTCGGTCCAACACAAAGGCAAGTTCTCCGGCAGAAAAGGAACATCGTTGGCTTATGAGTTCCACAAAGACCATCGGCTGCCCAGAGCTAAAAAAATAGAGGAAGAATTGGAAATTACATGAAATGTCTTACTTTGCAGATCTTCCCTTTATCATCAACCTCCTCGTCACAGTTCATCTCAAACTTTTTCCCTGAAAAAAAACAATTGAAAAGAAGATAAGAGGTCAAAATGTTCCCACAAACTACAGGCTTCTTGTTTTCTCTGATTTGTCGTCGGACGGGAACCTCTTCTTCTTCTTCTGAAGAATCATCTTCATCATCTTCAGTATCTTCGCCCAATTCAACAGAGACTTCAATAGTTCCCTTCTTGACACCAGCTGAAAACATATCAGTTTCAACTAGGATTTTTAATCAAGAATTCAGATTTTAAAGATACTGAACACTGAAAACTTTTCCCATTCTCCGATTTCTGGCGTCTTCTAGTATTCCAAAGAACCAATATTCATACTTGACTGGACATTTCCTTCCTGTCTCAAAACAACATACACACCTTGCACTGAGTCATCTACGGTTCGAAGGTCTTTCACATGGATACACGTCTTCTTTTGAGCTCCAGGAGTTGTCATGAGTCGAGTTCTCGTGGTGGGAGAGGAGGAAGTCGTTGAAGTTGTCGTCGGTGTTGTGGCGGTGTCTATAAATTATGTCTAGATGAAGAAAATAATTGAAGATCACCCACGTCTTCTCGTGTTTTGTTCCGGAGTCTCATTTGTTGTCTGCGTGGATATTTTCTTGACGAACAGTTTATCGAAATCAAAAACATCTTCCTCCTCAACAGTGTCCTCTTGCAGTTCTGACGTCACAGGCGCTGAAAAATCAGAGATTGAAAAATAGAATAGTAATGAAAAAAACGAACTGGCTGAAGACGTGATATAATAGTCGTTTGTCATGTTTACAGTTGTCTTTTTCACGAGATCCTTCACATCATTGTTGTTTTCCTTTCCAAGTATGTCTGCCTTCTGGAATTCTTCTAGGTCATCTGTTGGTTCTGGTAGAATGTCGTCAATATCAACCCAAACATTATGATAATTTTTAATGTGAATATAGAAACTAACTGTAATTGGAAGTTCATCGTATGGGATCGAAACTGTTTGGTTTATTCTGAAAGTTGTAGTTGTATCAGGAGGAAGTAGTGTTGTCGACGTAGATTCTTCGGCTTCTGGAGGTCTGATTGATGGTGGAGCTATGTTAGCGGATGGAGGAGCAGTTCGAAGGATTGTAGGTGGAGATGGATCCTCTTCAAGAAAGAAGTTTGAATCGATTGGTAGGGCAGGGGGCACCGGAATACTATCCTCTAACCGTACTGATGAGTCAATAGTTGGTATGAAATCATCTAAATATGTGAAAATTATTTATTAGTCACTATCACAAGTCAGAATCATACCAAATTCTTCAATTGATTCCTGTGCTTTTTCTGGTGCGGCATCCCCACTTATTTTCCTCAGATGATCTGAAAATATTTAATTGAGAATTTGAAAATCTTATATGCATACCTTGTGCTATAACAGAATACAGTACAAACAACGCTGTCAGAAAGAGTCGAATCATCGGAATGACCATCCGCCGCTTTTGGTATTGTGTCTTTGTAGTTGGTTTGCATTCAAAAAGCTAATAGATTCAAGATGGTTTCGATGGTTTTTTCTTGGTAAGTGGCAATTGAGTGGATGTATGTTGTTGCGCATAATTGGTATCCAACTAGTTAACAAATGAGTCAGTATACAAGATGAAGAGACTCAGACAGCTCAAGTTTTGAGAGGAATCGGATTGGATACACAACTGATATGTTTTGTTGTGTTGTCTTTCTTCCAGATGTTGTCCAGAAACACGAGTATTCAGAATTATATTTATTCTTAAAATAATTTCTCGCTAAAAAGCATATATGTCAAGCAAAATAATACATGTCAGCTATTCCTTGAAACCGGAACTTGTCAGTCAACAGATTGAAGAAAAAAGAGAGGTTGAACCGTAACGAGGTATGCACAAGAATAAGTTATTGTGACGTGAATGAATACAGTAAAATGGATAAAGTGAGGGGAAATAAGGATATTCAACTGAAAGTGACTGTTCTGTTGGAGGCGACTGCAGCTGGTCTGCGAACTTCGTCAGATTTTTTGCGAAGATCCAGAGAGGTCATCGAACGGAGCGATGATCCATGATATACCAGATGGGATACATTGTCTTCGTAGGAACGGAGAAGTTCCTGAAATCAAAAAATGATGAGTTGGATTGTTTCGAAATAGGTGAAACAACGAACCCTGTATGGATCCTCATCCACTGAGGTTTGTTGTGGAGTTGTTGCTGTTGAAGAAGTGGTCGATGAAGCCGATGAAAAACTCTCGGTTGATGTTGAGTCGTTAGCTCTAAAATGCATGAACTTGAACCTTTAAGTTTTTTTTAATGGGACGAATGACTCACCTTTTGCCGAGAAGCTTGTGAGAAATTGAACGGGAGAGTTTTTTGAGCGGGTTATGCATCTTCTGAAATTGTGCTAATTATTACGAAAAAAATAGAAATAGGTCATAGGATTCGGAAGAGAACAAAAACCGCGAGGAAAAAGAGTTGTGTTGATAATGACGCGAAATGAAACAAGTGAAAGTGGCAAGATGCTATTTCAGCTGAAACTGTTGGAAAATTGATAACTCTTGTCAGAAACTCTAGATAAGCGGACACGAAAAATGGAAGGAAAGAATAGTTGAAAAGTGTGCGAATAGTCTAGCGAGAAAAAATGAGTGACGTTGTCACGAGAAAACTGCGATAGTCAGAGGTGAGGTAAACCGCGGCGATCGGCGAAAAAGGAGGTTCAGGGTCACAAAGTGACGGTATTTTTGGGGCGTGGAAGAACGAGAAAAGAACACCTTCTGATAATAGAGTGCTGATGAAGTAAACTAAGAAGACAATAAAATGAAAATGGAGAAGACGTTGAGAAGGGAGGTTCCTTCTTCTTCTAATTCTACTGCTTCCATTTCCACAACGTCACGAAACAGAAATACGAGAAGCATTGTGAACATAGTGGTGAATATTTGACCTTCCACCTTACATTCGTTTTTTTATACACACATTTTCGGATGTAACATCCACAACAAAACCGGAAACGTTTAAGCACACGTGGCACACAGACACATAAAGCTGTCTGAAGTGAGTGACTTCTGTCTGTTCAAGTGTCCAGATGAGTCAACTAGAAAAGATGCCGTTGTCAGAAGTTCTGGAAGTTCGAAATATCTTCTTCTTCTTTCTCGGTGATAATTAAATCAGGCGACAGCGACGCCCAAAAATGTCCGAAACATCGAAAATCATTAAATTAGTCTATTTGTGTGGGGGCCCATTGGACACAAAGGGGACACAAAAAAAGAATTGGAGAACACCGTTTCTCCTTTTTTAACGACTATCTTCTTTTTGAGGAGGAGCCATAGAGACATCACGGGATGCCTTTTGCTCTTTTTGCTCTTTTTTCACCGAAAAGAAGAAGAAGAAGAAGAGAAAGACGTTTTCAGAAGATTTACGGGCCGTCAACGGTGTGAGAATTCACGAATAATCGAGAAGTGACTCGAAGGCGTGTGAAAAAACACTTTGTGAATAATCGTTTTTCGTTGTCGGTTGAAAAGAACAAAAATGGCCTGCGATCTCTTCCTGCGACCAACAAAAAACGATTTGTTTTTCTGTTCTTTTCAGTGTTTCTTCTTGCAGAAAAACGCTTGAACTATGAACATTTGGACACTTACAATACAAGAAGACCCTTTTGAGGATACCTAAATTTTTAATGAAGAAAGAGGGAAACAAAAGAAAAGTGTTTGCAAACTGAATAAGTTCTTCTTCTTTTTCTTATCCATGTTTTCTTTACGTCACCACTCGAGAGCAAACTAAAACACAACGAGGAATTGTTAGTAAGTGTGAGAGGAAGAGCTCTTATTGAAAAAAGGGAACTTCAAAATGAACTTATTCCAAGCTACAAACAAAAAAAGAAACCTTATGGTCAGACGCCGTCAGGAGGTACTACTGACTCAGTCAATTAGTATTTCTTTTCTCTCGCTAATCAGGAGTCGTTGTAGTCGTAAAACGAGAAAAAGAGAAGAGCTCATCTCATTTGGAAACACCACATCATTGAGAAAAAGGGACAACAATTGCAAGGATTCTTAGTGCTTTGTCCGAAGAAGACGAAATAATGAAAGAAATTGAAATGGGGGGAGGAGAAAAAACGAAAAGCTGGTAATCCAGGGAGTTGAATGATAATCCATAGTGGAGATCCGGATAACACAGAGGCTAATATGGGATTCACAGGATTCAAAGGATTCAACCGGATTCAGAAGGGCTCACGGATTCAGAAGGGCTGTCGACGTCAGAGGTTCTAGAGGTTTATGGCGCGGAAAATAATTGCAAGTGAAATGGCTCATAAACTCCTTTTTAACCGATGGAAAAGTTTTGATTGGTTCCGATAGTTGACGTAAAGGAAACTAGATGGAAGTGGGCACCAATGACCTGCTCCATTTTCAGACATAATATATGCAAAAATAGAGAAAAAGGATTAACGGGGACAGAGTTCGTCATTCTCTCTGTTTTGCATGAAGTAAACTTTTCGGAGAATGATGAAAATAGAAACGAACATTCGGACACAGAAGATTGATCTTCAGATTTTGCAGAAATTCCATTTCACGTGCCCCTTTGCACGATCTAGAGTCTAGTCGTACCGACTAAAACAAACTAATCCAAAAATTGGCAGAAATCAAGATCAACAGAAACAAGTTCCACAAATCCTCAGACATGCCCAGGTAATAATGTCAATCAAGAGAACATCCGGAAGAAATGGACAATACGAAAAAAATGGAAGTACGAAATGTGAGCGGGGGAGATGTGGGAACAAATGTGAATGTGTGGGCGCTATGCATACAAAAAAGTAGAAGAAGCTGACGTGGCAACGAAATGTGTATTCCGTATTCCGCTGCAACAGTAGATGAGTGTCTTTTTGAAAATGAAGAATAAGGAAAACGAATATGTGTACATTTCAGGAAAAGGAAATGCTATGTTATTCCAATTAGAAGGTGGTAAGGAAGAAATTTGAGAAGAAACATGAGCCTCGAAAGCAATCAGAATATGAGACAAGTTAAGTGAAATGTGAAGAGAAACTAGTAGTAGTAGAAGAGGAGAAAACGACGAAAACACTGAATCCTAGGACAAAATGTACACGTTTCTAGTGTTGTTATTGTTGTTGTATAGATAACAAGGCAAATACATATCAGACCAAAAAAATGCATACAATGGTATGCATTGGGGGAACGGTGGGGTGTGCCTTCTTTCTCGTTTTCAAACAGACAACAAAAATAATAAAGTAATGGTGCCATCTCGGGGTTTTGAGACTCATAAACAGTTAGTAGCGTGATCTGTGAGCATTCGGTTGTGCTCTTTCGAGAGGGCAAACATTAAACGACCCATCGAGTCGAACGATCTGGTCGAAAAAGTTCTGTTGATGACAGCTTTACGATTTATAGCTGACAGTGAGAAGAGAGAAGGAGGCAGCAAATATAAAGGAAGGAAGTTTGTGTTTGTGGTTGAAGGTTATTGAAATCAAAAGAAGAAGCAAAGAATGACCGGTTCAGAGGTAGGAAATCAAACTGTTTGGGGTCGAATTGAATCTTGTTTATGATTGTGTTAGAACAAACAAATGAGGTACTGTATATTTTCGAAGAGGAAGTAGACTGAAAATCCATAGAAGAATCATTTGGACTGGAACGAGATTCGAAAAATTGAAAATTTTGACTCATCCGGAGGGTGTCAGGATAATCCGATGGGGTTAAGATCTGATTAAGGATTTTGGGGATTCTGAGTACAGTAATCTGAAGGTTCACATCTACTAGCTCGTTAAAACCGAAGCATCAATTAATTCATGAATTCATAATGATTTTCATAGTTGTCCATACATTAAAACACAATTATTTTTGGAAGTTAACTTATCGTTTTTTATAGCATAAAAAAGGGGCAACTTCCAGAAAGCGAATAAGTCCTTTTTAAATGCATGAATCAAAAGTACTGAACTTTTTTTTTTTGAGCGCAATTCAAGATAAACTGCACAGTTATTCGAAAATTTATCAAAACAAAGTTAGTCTCCCTGAACTCATTTAATAGTTAGCACTCAAAACTTCGTAACTGGGTCAGTTAGTATTCTGGAGACCAAGTGATCGAATGTCAACTTTGGATACTTGATTAGGTTTTGTTGAAAAAGGAGCGGACAAAGCGGAAGGAGGTGTTGCAAGATTGAGAGCAGTCTTGTTTCGTCACAATAGAATTTGAAATGTAAAACGAGGCGACGGGAAAGGAAAGAAAAGCCAAAGGTTGTTGAAAAAACGACAAAAGAAACTGAAATCAAAACCTGGAGAATTTAGAAGAAAGGGAAGAATAACGATTGGGGGAAACACGAACGGAATGAGGAATGGCAGCTGATCAGAAGCAAAGATATCGGAATAAGAAAGAGGAAGCAGGTTCTTGGCAGAAAAGTTTTCGATGATGGTAGACTAGACAGGAGAAAAAAAGAAGAAGTGAAAGAAGATAAAAGTGAATAAGAAGATAGAAGGAAGTATTCAGAAGAGTGAAAACAATGATAGTCAGTTTTCGAGGATTTCCAGATTTTCAAAAAATTCTTGTACGTCAATCTTTGATTTTCATGCACAATAATTTCAATATTTTGGAACACAAACTCTAATCCTGGTATTGTTTTTATCATTTTTGTGCATGAAAACAAAAGCGTATTACTATTTTCATATGCGTACCCAGTGTACCGAATATAAGGCTGATTATGTTTTTGTGGCACAAAACGAAAAAAATAAGAAAAAAACTAGACTCTCAAAACCTGACATTACCCAGGGAAGTGCAAAGTCTGATATGAATATCACCTAATTATAACATGAAAAGTCCGGTGACGAATCACACTTCTGATTTTTTGAGCAAAAAAACTGACCACCGAAATCTTACATTTCAGAAAACTAGTGTTCGATTTTTCAGAGCTTCATGAATCCTTAAGTTATGAGCCGGAAGCTGCAGCCATTCCAAAACAGAATAACCAGAAACCCGTACGTCACTTCCAGAGATCATCAAATCTAGACGATTTCTACACGGTTTTACAGGTGGCGGGACAGCACTTTCTCGGGGGAAATTCCGGGGGAAAATGAGAAAACAACAAAGTTTTAAATATAAATCCTCACTTTGCCACTTCCACATTAGTTGGTTTAGTTCCGGAAGACCAAGGTGTCCTCCAGTTGGTTCACTAAAAAACTTAATCCGAAAAGTGGCAGAGAGGAAATTCTAGTCGTTTCCAGGTATGCATGACAGCAAACGACGAAGAGAAAATGATTTGTAGTTCAAGTTGTTGTTGATTGATGACTGCATTCAGAATGAAAGTAGGTGGAGGAGAGCCCCTCGGACTAATTGTTTACTCTTTTTGCATTTTCTTGGAATCAAGAAAACTGCTGGACACTCTTGTCCAAAATATACCACCGACCTTTGCAATGGTTCTCATTTACATAACTGGATTTGTGAACTGAGAATTCTTTTCGGACAAAAAAGAGAAGAATCGAGATTCTGCGGAGAATACGAACAAACGGTCACACACAAAGCAAGCTGACACTTCTGAAGAGAAATTGCGGAAGTTCTATTGAGTTATAATTGCGTGCAGGTTAGAAGAGTAATTGACGAACGGAAGGAATGAGAAGGAGAAGAAACATTTAAGAAAATGGGCGGAGCTCTGAGATTCTGAGATTGAAGTCGAATGTGTGACGTGGCAATCGGAAAATGAAGGGAGATCTGATAACCGACGTTTGAGATTTACGACTTTCTTTTCTGTGAAGGGGTCTCATGACATGCAACACGTTCAAGTTTCCCATGGAAAGCGACACAAAAGCAAAAACCAAACACTTCATTTATTTATTAGGCTGTGAAAACAAGAAGTGAAATCACGATGGTTCTTCGTCGCGACATATCCTGAAAACAATACCGGTGAACGTTTTATGATCCATTTGAACTCACAATTCGACCTTTGTGGTCTTGATTTGGCCGTCAAAGAACACTGATTGTGCACTCTGGTTTTTAGGATATCGAGCTGCAATTTTTCCAGTGAATTCGTCAACACCTGCACCTCCGAATGCGAAACCATAACCATCGATATTTCTGAAATAAGAACAAAAAATTGAAAAGCTTTATGAGTGAGCAAGTCACCTGATACGGAAGACGAATGGATCATCACAAGTGATATTTGGTTTCACGCCACTCGTTATTTGGAAGAGATTTTTGGCCTTTCCACCGGAAAAGGCAGAGATGTTCATCATTGGATCACTCGCTCCCAATGTAGTTGTCAGTAAATATTGTTCCAGATCGTCTCCGAGTTGATGCATGATAAGACCCTTGGATAAACCAACTGTGAATCTAAAACATTTGTAAATATACGTTATG
Organism: Caenorhabditis zanzibari; assembly: GCA_963966625.1. Taxonomy (NCBI): domain Eukaryota; kingdom Metazoa; phylum Nematoda; class Chromadorea; order Rhabditida; family Rhabditidae; genus Caenorhabditis; species Caenorhabditis zanzibari. The sequence goes on from OZ016469.1 coordinate 8,763,020, forward strand.
CCTTCACCTGAAACTTACGTGGCATCGTCGTAGACCTCGGATCCGTTATTGTAATACTCTCCTGTGATGATGAGTTCATCGTGTTTTTGGAACGGACGTCCCAAAAGAATAACCTTCATCCCCTTATCGAAGTCGCTGAAGTCTCCATACTGAAATACGAGGTTATTTCGTAAAAAAATTGAAACTCACGATAGTCTGATTACATGCAATGAACGGAGTGCACCATAAGTATACAACCGGCACAATAGCGGCTAGCAGAAGTAGACGAAGGAACATCGTTATGACTCGCTTCTCTTCCTCGTTCAGTCTTTTTAAGCACAACTTTCCGGATGTGAATCGACATCAATAACTTTTGAGAAACAACGACGTATTTTATCGATAGGAGTGGGAACTTGAGGAAAGTTCCATAAAAGACCTGACATGGATCACTTTCAAACGAGAAAATCGAAGATGCGACTTTGGCTCACGGTGCTCGCTCAGGCACTTCTTGCCTCTCTCGTTCTGTCACGTAAGTTCAAAATCTTCGTACCGATCCAGAAGGGAATCTTCAGAAGCTGAAGAACCTGTCCCAGCCGCTACAGAAGCTCCTGCTCCTGATGGATCGGCGACTTCTGATGCCCCACATGAGGATTGTTATTTGTGTGCTCCAACTGTTCAGTGTGGAGAGAAAATCGAAGGAGATTATTCAAGTGGAGATGTTAATGTTCTTTTGATGAAGGCTATGGAAGATGGAGACTATTTTATTGTCAAGGGAGAAGTGTTTCCCAATGCGAAAAAGTGAGTTCGAGCAGTCTGTAATTTTGTAAAGTGTCTCAAAGTTCAGAATCTTCATCGATGTCTTCAAGGATCTGTCAGTCGGAAAAGCTCAAGAAGGAGGAAACAGTCAGCCAACTCTAGTTCAATTTATTCACTACTACGATACCAACATCACATATTCGAGATCAGGACTGAATGGAAGAGAAGAAGTAGATCCATTATTTAAGATACGTAAATATCATTGAATTTCAGACTGAGGGTGATGCCTTCCGAGAGGCTGTCCTTCCAGAACCAATCAGACAGAAGAAGCCATGGACGCTGATGTTTAAGTAAGCCTGTAGTAAAGGTCTCAAGGATCTTAATGAATTTCAGAATGCATCAAAACCAAACAGGATTCGAGACTGGAGACGAGACAGGATGGTTCAACAATCATATTCCATGGAATGCAACAGCAACAACACAATCATTCAATATTCGTGGAAGCTGGAAGACAACTTCTGTCGAATAGTGAGTTTAGAAAAACTTCGCTAACTCTTTAAAATCTTTAATTTTCAGTCATTGCGTCAACAGTACTCTCCCACTTCTATAAAATGTGTGTTTTTGAATAAATTATACTTTCTTGTTCATTTTCTTTTTTTCTGGCGACCTTCTGTCTGTTATGTCATATTCGCGCATTTGATTGCTCATCAAGTTAATTCGATTATTCCGAAGGTCTCTGTTTCCTTTCATTTGTTTGGAAAGGAGGAGCATTGAATGGAAGGAATACAAGTGAGAGTTGAGGTCTTTCCTACTTCTTCTTCTGATAAAAAGAAACAGGTTGAACAAATAGAATATGATTTTACGATGTAGGTCATTGGTAGTGGAAAGTATGTAGGCTGAAGAGAAGTAGAGAATGCATTAAATCAAATTAGTTGATAGCTTCGTTCTGTTTTGATAGTGAGTGCTGAAATGACAGGCTAAGCCTGGCACTGTTATGAATTTGATAACGAGTTGGGAATGATCATTTCCAGTTAACTGTTCGGTTTTGAGTTGTCTGGAAACTTGAAAAACTGTTCAATATTCCAAATTTAAAATTCGTATTAGCTTAGCTTGCACTCGAGAAATAGTGAAAAACTGTGTAACTTTTCACTTTTGAATTCTGTAGATTTTCGAACATCAACAAAAAAGTTACAGTTAGTAGGACATCGTCTTGAATCTCTACGGAATCGTTCCTATTTTTGGATACAATTCCCATTAACACCTATTCGAATAACTTCGAAACTCTCCCATTCGTAATTCCATTAGTCGAAGTTTTCAACTTTCCCACTAAAAGTGTTCCAATTGGGTCATGATCATCATTGAATACTTCTTAGACGACTTCTCAGCGTGAAGAATCTTGGGAACACTCCTCACGTTTTTATTTTTTCCCTCCAGAATCTATCCAATCAGAGAAATATCCTTAAATTCAGTACACAAATACCAAAAACCATATGCACGAATGTCAAAGCCAATTAGTGCTTGGTCTAAGTAACACAATAACGTGAATTATGTCTGTAGAAGGGCACTGACGATGCGATAATGTCAGGTTGAAGGTCCATCTGGTCGGGAAGGCTGTCAGCAACCGTGTTTGTTTTGCCAACATGACACCAATTGAATTAGTTTCTGGTGCTACGAATCCCCTAAAAACTCTCGGGATTCTCGGTTTCGATGGGTGGTCATTATATCTTCTCTCTCACTACGCCCTCGTTATGGTCATTTCATCAGAGAAGACCCAAGTGTTGCGCAATTGAACAAAAAGTGTTCCCCCCGGAGAAGATCGTAAACGAGCCCATAACACACCCAGAATCTATCATTTCGGGAGTATCCCTTCTCATCATCCTCCCGAAACAAATTTATTTCTAGTAGTCGTAGTACATCTCCATATCCTCACCGGAGTGTCACTTCTGTGTGATGAAGAAGACGTCTTGAGGATGGATATTATTACTATTGCGGAGAGTGCACGCATTATTAGCTGGGTGGTCCCCAAAAAGAATTAATAATCGAAGAAGTAGGAGGCTCCGTGTCCTTTTCGGGGGGTGGAAGTGCATTGAGAAGCGGCTTTATGACCGTGTATCCGCTTATTATTACTTTGTGCAAATTGAGCATGTCGCAACGGATGAGGCAGTGAATAACAACAAATTCAGAATGTTGCCAAAGGAGAATGAAGTAGACTCTGGGAATAGTGTAACCTAAAACTGCTTACTACTTGTCCCATATAAATCTCACAAAGCACCTGTCGCAAACGGAACGGACATCATCCATCAGAAGCGAACTATTTCTCAACTTAACAATTTCCTATACCTTTCTCTCCCACATAAATCATAAGACTATGTACCATTATGCGATAATAGCGCAAGACTATGCATTGAAGTCTCTCTTCACAATAAATGAATAATGATCAAAAGAACACCGCGTTTGATTCACCTGCTGATGGACAAGGGGGCTCATCTCCACCTCAAAAGGTAACCAATCTGCCCCTAAAAGACAATAGACTAGTTCGTTCCGCCTGGTTGCCACGTCATGACCTCTCTGTTCAGTGTTGATGTCGAAATGAGTCGATGAAAAAAGGCTCTTCACAGAGGGCAAGAATGTCCTTCGAAACGATATTCGCATCGTTTGACTGTCAGTCTAATTGTATTCACGCATTTCACTCGATTGGCAGAAACGACATTTCATTCGACTTTTATTGTTCATCGTCTTGTTGCACGTTTCTCGAGTTTTTTATTCACAATTCTGAAGTTTTTCTTATTCTGTGAAGATGTTGTTTTTTTTTGGGCATCTGAATTAGAAAGTTTGTGTCTGAGGTTCCTACAAAAGTAATAGTTTAAGTGAAATAGTTTTAGAAGCTACGGTTGATCAAGAGAGTCTGAGGATCTCAAAAGATGCTAACTTTCTAAACCAATGTAAAAAAGATCAGACAGGCACAAAGGCATTCTGATTAGTTTCAGCTAGTCATTCATTAATTCATATTGAATTATCATACCCGAAGTATCTCTATACTTTCATTTGTCTTTCTTCAGAATTGTGTTCCAAGCCTCTTCCTGATACAAAATCTAGATTCTAGAGTTCTCTTTCTCCTCTACTTCATAGTAATTCTACCTAAGAAAACTTCACATTTCTTCTATCCAAGAATCCTTCCGAATCCACCAGAATCTATCATCTTTATCGTCATCTTCCTCCTTTTGTATCCAAAGAAACAAGAAGTAAGCAATGAAGCGAATCGTCCTCATTTTTGTACGAACTCTTTTGCCTGCCAACTTGTCCATCACCGCCTGACACTTTAATTGCGTCTACCGGAAAAACGAATCCTTCCTCTTAGCCAACTCTTCCTTCCTAGCAACAAAGACAGTTAGGGCCTTCATTTCATGCGCAACATTTGGTTCCGATGGTTTACACCCCCCAAAGCAGCAACACTTCCGTCAGTTGACCCACCTATCATAACACTAAATTATTCAACACACGGGCGGTCTGCCGGATGCATCTGCTCTATGTGCCGCCCGTCGTTCCCCTTCTTCTACCGGCATCATTACCTCGTTTACGATCCGACGGTATACCGTTCATTTTTTTCTCAGATACCGACACCGTAATTGACCAGTCTCCTATTCTTCATTCTCACACACACACGCATGGTCGGTGTTTTGTGTCTCTATATTTATGGAGTTATGATTACAGACCACAACGTGTTGTTTTGTATTAATAACACTAACACCCGAATGGGTTTCGCGCATTCCAAGGGAGGGTTTCCGATTTCCAAGAAATCTTTCTTTCTCGCAATTACCCTTGACCATTAGTGACAAAAAGTGTGACCTCTCTCACTAAGCAAAAAAAGGAGAAGGCGCACACGAGACCCCGAATTGTACAAAAAAGTGTCGCGAGTTGACAACACCTGGCGCGGCGAGAACGTCCGCCCCACAAAATACCAAAAAAACGTTTCGATATTAATTAAAACATTTGAATGTTTATGTCAGGACCTTTTCGTAATCTTCATCACCATCTACAGTAGTTACACTTTTCCTTATTCCTTCCTGTTTTATTTAACCTCTTATTAGATTGAGTCATCGAAAACAATTGGAACGGAGCCACGTCACACCCGGGATTAGCCTTCTGGCAAATGATTGTGTAACGGAAGTCATTCTCATGTCGTAAAAACCGTTTCATGGGACCTCTGCCACATCGTAATTCTTCTGGGTTATGGTCCTCTGGGAATGGACAAAACGGCACTTTTAAAGTTTCCGTCCTCTTTTCTCAATGTCATCTGAAACATACCCTATAATTAATTAAAAGATGTCACGCAATCCGGCATTTTTTGGAAGGAATGATCTTCCCCTCCCTAATTGGGATCCAGAAGAACCAAAGATTCCAAATTGCCGAAAGATTCAAAGTGTCTCTAGCAGATGAAATGCTCAAGAATCCCCCGCTGTGAAATCTCATTATTATTTTTTGAAGAATCTCTGGTGCTCATCTGTATCGGTTGTGTTCGATGCCGAATCAGCTGAGACGTCTATTAAGAACACATCATTATCCAGAAGAGAGGAGTCCCCATATGGTGTCTTCTTAGCTTTTCGTTATTCTTTCTTTTCATGCCGCTCATTTCCTCTTTTTCACACAGATTTGTTGCATAATTCTCAAAAAACATGGTGCCATTTGACATAATTATCTCTGCAGGTGGCTTTATTTAGATATGTTTCTGATGGGAGAGGAAAGAATAAGACGCCCATCTGATTTCGAAGAAGCCGACATTTTGATGGATTCTGTTACACTTTGTGGAGAACGCGAAGACACACTCCGCCAAGTACACGTAAACAAGTTGTACAAGATGGATGCACATATCGCCTTTCGATTGATTACATTTTAATCGCAACACACATTCAATGACAGGTCGAGTATGCTCACGGGGTTTTGCTCCAAATCTGAACGTTAGCAGCTTTGTATTGGGATGACTTGTGAATCCAAGGTCTCTGAAACGGTTCCAACGTACAATCATAACCTTTTCTACCAAATCCGACTACACCTTCTCTCAGTTGGAAGTTTTCACCCACCATCTCAAGTATCATATTTGGAAGTAGTTCCCCTATCAAAACAATCCACAAATCTCCCGCAACGAGGTGAGATGATGAGGTGACAAATTGATTTATGTACTTCCCGATTTGGCCACCCTCCTCATACTGCCGTTATTGTTTCTTCCTTCCCCCTCTAGAATTCTCAGATTGTTCAATTACGTAACCTGGCACCAGATGCAGCCCTCCCATGTCGAGATGTTATCGTTCTCATACCCGGAAAAGGGTAACAAAGAATAAGAGGGAGAGTTTTCAATTTTGAATGTTGCAGCTGTCTGCGTTTTTTGTGATTGCGCAAACCCTCCTCCCAAATTTGTGTCCGTTTTTACCTCTTTTTTCGAATTCCCCGTTTTTTTGTATGAGAAAGCAGAATACCTGAGTACTTGAGTATGCACACTCAGGTACTGTCGAATTTGCAATTCGATGTGGGAAAATGATTGGAGAGAGAGAGAAGGAGACGCCGAGGGAGAATATGAAAAAGTCCGTAAATGTCACACCTCCATCATCTGCTCTTTTCGAAAAAAGGACTGTTGACTTTGATGACCGGCAAAACTCCTTTGATGTATTTAGTTTTGGGATGTATGACTAATGAAAACAGAAGGTTTCGAAACATGAAGAAGACAAGAGTTGTAGTACTAAAGAGAGAAGAGTTTTCCAAGCGGAAGAGAGCAGATGAGCGCTAAATAGAAAACAGATTCAGAAAACAAAAGAGTGTACTTTTCCTCCTAAATATCTAAAGTGAGCCTAGTAATTATGGGAAGATTTTAAAAGAACTATACAAAGGCTTGGGAAATAAGTCAACTTTTTGGGTACTTGCTCTTGAAAGTCCCCAAAATTCCGGCTCTTTTCGATCCCCTCCGATATCAATTTGTAATGTTTCAATCAGTTGTACGTACCTGTCCATAATTCAAAAATCCAATTCCACCACCTTTCTGTACCTATCCGCGCAGCTCTCATCGACCCCATACGAATCCCATTATCACACCCAAAACCTCTCGCCAACCGAAACTCTCTTCCTTTTCTCTTATCTCTGACAACCGTGCGCAGCACTAATTTACAGAATTTACGAGCTTTTTTGATTATCATCACACCGTGTACTGGTCAACTCTCGACACAGAGGGTCACTCTCTTCCCGGACGGACGACTGGCAGAAAGAGAAAAGAGGAGGAGGAGAGAACTATTCACAACGTGGGCGGAGTCAACTGAGGGGGTACCAGGGAGGAGGTTGTTTCATTTTCTCTTCATTTCGAGCTGCTTCTGATGATTGTGGTTTTCCGTTTCTTTCTCGCAGTCATTTTGACTTCTATTAAATTTGATCATCCTTCTCTCTTGCCCTATTCATTCCTTAATTAGGACACCGGGTGTCAAACAATGAATACAAATTGTGCAAGATTGCTCGCCTCTCCTATTCATATTCCTCTAATTTCAGTAGTTTTTGTATTGTTATTCTCATCAAGCATCTCCTGTACACCGTATGGTCTCTTGTATTTATACATTCCATATGCAGATGTTAGTATTTACGTGGATTACTGTAATTGTGGGTTATGGAAAGGGATATAAAGAGGGCTAGTATGTAGTATGTGCGCGAAACTAGTATTATTAAGATGCTATCTGGATTCGCTAATTAGGATTGTGCAATCGCAATCACGCTCCAACAGTCAGCCATAAATAAAAAGATCAACCATCACTCATTCATTCAGATATTCTCATTTGCATGAATTCCCGAACTTTCGTTTTCCCCCGTTTTGGAATTAAGAAATCCCAGTGTTGAATATATCTTTTTGATTCTAACCGAACGACCTAAATCTTTTTTCTCTACTAGAACCTTCTGGTTCCAAAACCTCACTTCCTGTGGTGGGACATGCCAATTAACAAGCGGCCCTGTCGTTCAAAATCATCTACATACGGGTCACTGGCTTCTGAGTGGCCTGCTCGAATTCTGGAGACAGGTAAACCGTGTGTTTCCGCTCCATCACCTGTTTGCTACATCCCTTCCGATTTCATCCATCCGAAACCGAAAAATTTTCCCCTGTGATGAATTTCTAATTGTAAACCCCTTGCAAATCTTAGAGTGTACTAATTCATATTCATATTTTCTATCCCCATCATTTTCATAATCCTCCCCTAGTGCACCGTATGTCACACAAGGCTTGTAAACACCCTTAACGTCTTCATCATGTCGCTGTAAATCTATCACTGTCTTCAACGACCACTTCCCGAATAAGGAGATGAGCAGTGGAGGTCGTAAAATAAAAAGAGGCGGGATTGAAAAGAAGGGGTACCTCCCGTTGTGATGTGTCAGTAGGGAGTCAATGTCTTCTTCTTAATGAGTAGTCTAAATATTTACCCACAAGAAAAATCAGTATCTATATATTTTAGCACTCTCTTTTCGGCAGTTCCCTCCTCTCATCTTCAGTGTTCACACCCTTTTCTTCACCGCCTTCTCTCCCAACGAACCTAATCATGTCCAGTGTCTTCTTCATTGAAATTTCCTGTACCACTTCCCGTTGGGACCACCAAAACCACAAATTTGTTTGCAACCACTCCACGCCCCTTGTTGTCGAGTAATTAAGCTTTGCCAGCCATCGGCGGCTTCTTCATTTTAAACCTCGTTTCTTGACTTTTCAAGAAAAGAAGCTACTGCTACGAATACTCTGTGCACATTCATATAAAAACAGATTGAATTTCCTTCTCCTCCCTTTTCTTGAGCCACACCGGACTAATTTGTACTGCTCGCCTTTTCCCGGTCTCAGTTTTCTGCCGTGCCCGTTCTAATTGAAAGTGACCTATCAGCTTTCAAAGAAGCTTTTCCGCGACTTCGTCCATCCGTAGTCCGGTCCTTTCTGCCCTCAATTATGCAATACTTTCTTGTTGTAAAACTGCCACCCCCTTTCCGAAAAGCTTCTTCTCCTTATAATTTTCCCTCTCATCTACTTCTTAAGCACTTGTGTGAAACATCAACATAAACATATCCGAACACTCTTATTATTCATTTCAATTGTTTATAAACAACACATGGCGGCTTCTTACAGAATGCTCTTCCGTTCCATTGCCTCATCTCTTCTGCTTCTCGGCGCCATCTCCGCCAACTCCCTCATCAATCCCTCGAATCTAACGGATGACTTCTGCAAAAACGGTGGATCTCTAGTTAATGTGAGTGTCAACTTTTCTTAACTTCAACTGGGTCATCCCTCTGGTCTTAATTCGGTTAAAAAACAGTTCATGCTTCGCTTCTCTTTCCATTTACTCATCGTTTTTCTTTTTGACCACTTTTTAATGCACATATGGTGGCATTTGAGGGCGGTCAGAGGGTTAATTCTGTGTGACGGACCGCCCGGATTACATCGAAAAAGAGAAGAAACATGCTACAATTGGGTGGCCTCCGAAGGGCTCTTCTCGGTCATGTCGTCGGTGCACAAGGAGCCACTCAAAAAACGGATTAGTGGGTCGAGTTGCGCGGCATGGGGTACGGGGATTGGACAGTTCTATGGGAAACGCTAATCACAGCATGTCATTCTTTTTGAAAACATAGAAATCTTTTGAAAACCAAAAATCGGAAATTGGGATTTTCAGGGAAAATGCGAATGTACACTTCGATACGAAGGAACTCAGTGTGAACGAGAAAGATGTTTGAATGGAGGTCGACGACATTCCGCGAAAGGAGTGGTAAGAGTTTTATAACGAGGTGACAAAATGTATAAATTTCCAAATTTCCAGGTCCGCTGCCATTGCCCATACGGATTGTCAGGAGACAGATGCGAGAAAGTGACCTATTGCGAACCAGGAAAAGGAAAACTAATCGAAGGAAAGTGTGAATGTTTCGAAAGATGGACTGGACTATTCTGTAATATGCGTACATGTTTCAACGGAATCCCAACCGGAGGTCTCGATGGATTCTGTCTCTGTGATGTTGGCTACACTGGTCCATTCTGCGATGCTCCGCTCATTTGCGAGAACGGAGGAACCGTGACACAGGTGAGAGAGAATAACGGGAGTGCGCATGAATGATTGAAAATGTTGACAGGAGAATGAATGCTCTTGTACCGCCGGATACACTGGAGATCATTGTGAACAATGCGCGATTGGATACATCAAGGAGGCACAATACTGTGTGCCAGAGGTCAGTCGAAAGGTGGTGTGCTTGTTTCCTTTTGTTGCATGATTCCCTTTTCTCCGTTATCTTCTGAAATCTTTTTTCTTAACAACAAATATTTTCCAGGTCTCTGAATCCTCTCTTCTCGCCCACACTGGATCCCTTGGAAACCGTCCATTCGCCTGGCCAATTGTTGTTATGGAATGTGCTGCCGCTATTGCTTTCGTTGTTCTTGCTCTTACAGTAATCTTCGCTGTCCGCAAATGGAGCAGCAAACCATCCAGAGTCAACTCAGTTCAAGGAGATCCAGAAAATGGAACTGATGTCTAAATGTTCTATCCAGTTGTTGTTTCCTTTATCTCCGGTCTCATTTTCAACCCTTCAATGTCTATTCTGGTCTTATCTATCAACTTTTTTAGTTTCTTTTAGTCTGAAAACTTCTATTATTCCTCCATGTATGTACATATCCCCCTTAATAAGTATTGCATTTACAAGCCATTAACCTCACCTCATCTTTCTTTTTTCTTCTTCTCAATTTCTTTTCCTCTTCCTACTGGTAACTTTCATCGCTCTCAAAGAGTGTTTTCTACGCCAATTCTTCCTTTCTTTCTTTCTCAACATCTAGGCACTTATTCGATTGTAGTAACTTATAAATTTCCATTTCTGATTCATCATCTTTGCATAGCCCCAATAAACAGTTGAATATGTGTCTCAAGTGCCCTTCAGAATGTTTTGAAGTTTTTTCACGCATAGGTTGGGGATGGAAAGGAGCAAAACTCCGATCTGTGTGAAACTCTAACGGATTGACAGAACATCGAACGTCGTGCTGATAATTTTTCATGGAAATACGAAACATATTTGAGCTAAAAACAAAAACCATCTGAAATATTTCGAAAAAAAAATGAAAACCAGTTCAAAATGTTTTCCATGTCTTCGAAAAAAAGTGCTATCATTGTTTCTTGTTGAAAGATCAAAGCTAAACGACGATGCAATCCGGCTTATCAACCTAGCCTTCTTCTCTCTTTCAATACCTTTTTCTCATCATCAGTTCATTCTCGTTTTCTATTTTCATGATCCTAAGATCCTCGATTTTCCTCCTTTTCTTCTCAACATGTTTAATTTTTTCTGCACGAATCGATTTACAAAATGTCGGAGGAGAAGATTCTGAAGAAGAAGAGCTTGATGAGCAGCTCACCGATAAGAAATCCAAGTCAATGTATGAGTTTTTATATAAAAGATTAAACCAAGAAGTTGTTCCTAAGAAGAAATTAGCGCCAGCTGTGTATACAATTCCTGGTAAGCTTGCGGTAAAGTGAGAACTTTTTTAAAAATTTGTTTTCAGGACCACAAGAACCACTTCCTGGACGTTCCCATCCTGGAGACTATTGGCCAGTTTTCCCATTCCAAAATCAATATTCTGGAGGTCTTGATTTGGATCCCTCTATTTCTCGTCACATCGGAGGAGATTTGAATATCGCTGTTCCATCTTGGGGAGTTCTTGATATTTACGGTCGCTTCTTCAACAGAATTCACGATACAACTTCTAAGTTTGGATATGTTAATCATCCAGTCAACATGTTAGATTTGGAGAAGGAAGACTTTGTTAGACTAATGAGTGATCCAGCTGTACATGCCAACCGAAGTGAGTCAAATTGATAGAAGCATTAGTCTCAATCACCTTGATTCAGTGGCTCATCCAACTCTTCCACTTGGAAAATTTGCAAAGACTTATGTACCAATGAGCTGTAAACCACCATTGTGTAATCCATACCAGATGAACTTTGGACTTGGTGTAAGTTATAAAAAATTATCGAAACTTCTGAAAAAATGCTATTTATCCATCTCAGATTGAACACGATTGGGGAGGTTCGGATGGAGTCGAAGGAGATATTGATGTTCCGATTCCAATCTCAAAGGGAATGGCTTACCGAATGCCATTCGGAGGAAAAGTGTATTACAGTAAGTCGTGGTAACCTTCATTCGAGCATAACTTCAATTCTATTCAGACCGCGAAAACGTCACTGTCACCTACGGACAAAATCTTGGCCCAATCGAACCATTCTCCAGTTTGTTCGACTATCAAAAACACAGAGATCCTGCTTTGGCAATCCCGAGGAGGTGGACAAGAAGTATCCGAGAACCGGTCGAGATGCAGAGACCGATGACAATGAGACAAATGGCAATGCCTGGAATGGAATATATGCTTCCGTTGCAAGATTTTGCTCATTTCCCATATATGCAGAAAGTTCCGGAGCACTGGATTCAACCATACTTTGCTCGTAGGGAAATGTATCCACAAATGATGGTTCCTCGAATGATGCATGGTCCAGTGAGAAGGAGAAGAAAGTATAGAATAATTCCTAATTATCATTTTGTATACATGTAATAACTTGAACTCATTTTCAAAGTAATAAGATTCACCTAATAAATGAAATGAACTCTCTGATCCTTGTGCGATAATCCAGTTTATCTTCACTCCTCCTTGTTTTTGAAACACTCTCGATCTTTCCTTACAAAAGAGACATTCCCAGTTTTCATTCTTCCTATGCGTCTCATTCATCAGGTGCTTTTACTTTTAATTTTTCTTGCTTACGTTGATTCGGAGGCAAAGTTAAATCTTCAAAATCTAGGAGAAGTTGAAGAAGAAGACGATGATACTGATAATGATGATGGGCCGAATGGGAAAGATGTTTATTCGTTTTTGGCTAGTAGAATGAATCAGGATCTTGGATTGAAAAAACGAAAGAAGGCAAATATTTACAAGATTCCCGGTAAGAATTTCAAATCTTAAACGATTAGCGATGAATTTAAAAATCTCAGGACCCCAAGAACCTCTTCCCGGACGTTCTCATGATGGAGACTATTGGCCAGTTTTTCCATTTCAAAATCAATTTTCTGGAGGAGTCGATCTTGATCCAGCCATTTCAAGAGTAAGTTTTTTGTTCATCTCGTTATTTCGAAAATTTCTTCAGCACATTGGAGGTGATATGAACTTTGCTGTACCTTCATGGGGTATGCTAGATATCTACGGACGTTTCTACAGCAGGTGAGTATTCGGAATGAATTTGAACAATTAAGAATCGATGTTTGCGTACTTTTGAGTTCACAAGACCAAATTTCGCTTGAGAAACTATAAAGCTTCCGACAAACAATAAGTCCCAGTTTTCAAAGAATTCGACAATCCAAAATATTTAGAACCCAAGACACGATGACCAAGTTTGGATATTTGAATCATCCAGTGAACATGTTGGATTTGGAGAAAAAGGATTTTGTGAAATTGATGAGTGATCCAGCTGTACAGGCAAATAGAAGTGAGTCTTAAATAATCGAACATCCAGACTTTTCGTTTTTCAGGAGCCCATCCAACACTTCCAATGGGCAAATTCGGAAAGCAGTATATGCCAATGTCCTGTAAACCACCTCTATGTAATCCATATCACATGAACTTCATGCTTGGAGTAAGTTTCCTTTGATAAAAATAACGTTGATTGGGTAACCAGTACTCAACTTTATTTTTAGATTGAACACGAATGGGGAGGCTCCGATGGAATGGAAGGAGATATCGATGTGGCTGTGCCAATGTCCAAAGGAGTCGCTTACCGATTCCCATTCTCTGGAAACTTGTATTACAGTGAGTATTTCTTTTCAATGAAACTTCAACAAACTGTTTCCAATTTTCAGATCGCGACAACATGACAGTTCACTATGGTCAGAATCTGTCTCCGATCGATCCATTTGCCAGCTTGTTCGATTACCAAAAGAATCGGGATCCAGCTTTGGCTAATGCTGTTCCCAGAAGATGGCCAAGAAGTATTCAAGAGCCTTCAAATTCCGTACATCGACATATTGGTCAAGTTTATCCACGGGAACAACAAATGTATGAGATTCCATATCAGATGGCTATGATGCCAATAATGAATACAGTAAGTACTTGAGAAAACCGTTTCCTTGATCGTAATATAAATATTCAGCCACCGTTTTATAATGCGTTCCAAGAAGAATATCGACCAATGGTTTTACTACGAAGAGCTCCTCCTAGAAGAAGACGAAGAGTAATTTACAATCCAAGCTTTATGAATCCTCCTATTATAAATCCCAACTTTTATCTCTATCCCTAATAACTTAATATTTTCTAATAATTGAATCTAATAATAAAATGTTATAAACGAGTGACCACCGACTCCTGAATAAACTCTTCAAAATGGACACGTCATCAATGGAGCAGGAAGTGTGTTGAAGTGGTTCATGTACTTGTGTTCGAAACGCAAACAGAGTCAGGACGAAGAGTTCGAAGTCAAAAAGACACATTCATTCCGAGATGTGGGTCATCTTTGTTATTCTGTTCTTTATTGAAAACTGTAAGCTCATTTTTTTGAACATTTATAAGTTTAGATAATTTCAGTTTGCTTATCATGTCGAATCGAAAGTTCTCTTCATGGAATCTACAGAAAACAGTCAAATAGTCTGATGCCAGTGGAAGGGTCTACTGGAAGACAAAACATCATTTATGAAGATGTAAGGTGTTTGGAAATACTCGAAAAAGACACAATTGATTTCAGATAACCTTAACTGCCACATCAATAAGTAATTACGGCGACTGCTATACTAAATATGGTCCATCTTATATTATGGGATTGAAGTAAGCAATTAATGAAGAAATGAAATGCGAAATAATGGTTTCAGACGAATGGGTCGCCCAATCTGTTTTCGATGTCTAACACCGATCCTATTGTCTCAAAATGTTCTCCAACTGGCACATCAATATGGTAACTCACATCTGAACTCTGTAACTATAACAACAATTTGCAGAAGAAAACTGTTATGAAACTGAAAAAGAAGCAAAAATGACTTGCTTTGACTCTGCTCTAGTAACGATATCAGATGGAGCCCTCTTGTTTCGTAGGTCAAAACTTTTCTCTCTTTGAAATAAACAGTTGGTTTCAGGTTTTTCTGATGAGCAAGCGGCTAGTTGTAGTCCGATTGATGGACGATTCGAAGTATCTTACCGAATGAATGACGCTGCGTTGAGTTGTGAATCTGGAGAAGGAACAACTGCTAATAATTGCGATTCTTCTTCAAAAATTCAGATCCATTTCAAAAATTGCTCTTTCCCCGATTTCGGTATACTTGTTTCAAGTTCAGTATTCATATGTTGAAATTCAGATATGTCTCTCAGATGCATTGGATCCTGGAGAGATAAGAAAAACCAACAGTACTTCATTGTCCTGAACGAAGAAAATGAGGAATATCGTTGCGGAGTTTGGCTAGTTCCCCTGTGCATTTAAACTCTGTACATTTTCAGATAGTGATTGAGGAAACCAATGTTCGGAAACTTTATTTTGCCAACGATTCTTCATGTTCCTCTCTATCAATGAAAACTGCATTCGACAGTTATTATTTTCATTCTGGAGCCATTGCTAAACCGTTTGCTCCGTGCTCGTTTCCGGTTTGGATGCAAGGGGAATTCGACTCAATAAGAGTTTCATCAAATGAACTACAATATTTGCAACATCATGTTGGAGCAGTTCCCCTTATTTCTCACTGTGTAAAAACTTTTGAAGACAGGGTTATGGTGTTCTCAGAAACTAAATGGTAAACTGAACGGAATGAGAACTGATTTTTAATATAAAATTTAGTGGTGAGCCTCTTGGATATCATTGCTTATTATTCAACGCTCGAAGTCAAAATCTGATTGAATTCAAGACAAGTGTTCCAACAGATAAATCGAATACGAGTATCTGCACGTAAGTTCAATCTGCACAGGTAGTTAGCGAGTCGACGCGTTTAGGATCGTTACGGATCCGGAAAGACTACTTCTCATGAAAAAAAGTTTCAGAAACAATACTCAATGGGATAATGTTCCATGGTTTTCATCTGTTGTTCTGAATACTTCTCCATATCCATGTGGAATATTCGGAACATTTTCCACTTCAAAAACACTGGACCAAGACTTGTGCTACGATGTCGTATTTGATTGTAATGAATCTTCTAAAATGGATGTTCTGGCATATCACTGTAACGATGGAGTCATTTTTGATTGTAAGTTCTTCATCATCTTCTCCAATAAGAGTCGCATTATTTTAGCTAAATCGTACACCTGTCTTGCTTCTTGGAAACATGATGATAGACTTTTAATTTACACGAATATAGGAAATGATGAGAAGGAATGTTTTGTGACACATTTTCAAGATGGAAAGTTGTATGTGGCAGCAACTGGAGATCAGTGTGAGAGGAATATTGATTTTGCAAAAAATCAAGAGCTCATTATGGTTCTGGAAGAGAAACGTAAGTTGGAATCTTCTATTAGTTTATTGAATCTAATGGTTTCCAGAATCTTGTCGAAAACACACTATGAAGTCCCGGAAACCCACGAAACTCCACGCATCACCACTTCTTGAATTTAATGTAACTTCTCCACCCATTGAAGAAAAGACTACAACAGAATTGTCAGTTTTGTCAGACGAATTCTGGTTTTCATCTGGATTCAGGGCTTCTTTGTCTCTAATTGTTTATAATATGTTGTTTTTATGGTTTACTATTTGAAGGGTTTATTGAAAAAGTGTTTACTTTTAAATTTGTAAAGTTATCATACTAAGAACCGCTGATCAACCAAGCTAGTTTTGATCAAATGGTTTGTAGACAAGTAACCAAAAATCATGCGAATGAGATGGGAGATTACATAGAGAACAGCTCCAGCCAAATAATATGATCCCGACCACAAATAGAATACTGTAAATGCAAGGCACTCGAAAGAACACCATGCCCATTCATTTCCGTAGACAAAACAACGAGAGTAGGCGATTTCAACATGATCTCTGAAAATTAATTTTTGTTTTTCTGAATTCTCTCCATTTTTCAGACCTAGTAAATGTTCCTGTGATCGATGAATCACTCATCTCTATGTCAAGAAGTGACTCCAGAAATGGGCGATCTCTGACAACATAATCGATGTCTGATATGGAATGGTCGACAAACTTCTTCAAAAACGAATTCATCTGATTATGGGCGTCTACAGTAGCATTCATCTGAGAAAACGTCTATGCTAGAATGTAGTGTATTCAACTTCTTACTCTTGCCGTAACTGCTTCATGTCCTACAACTCCAGATGTTGTCTGCTTAGAAATCGCTGCGATCTCATCATACTTCGAACGGAACATTTGTGGTAGATTTACATAAAATGTCTGCAACTCCGAACCTGTTTCCAATCCTCTGAATCCGCATAAGTTATTCTGAAAAATTGGAATTCGTTATCAACTTCAAGACAACAATGCTCACTCTTTCTCTTTGTAAGAACTCGTTCATCTCGCTCATGCCAGCATCTCCTTTTCCATGAACAGATCGACCATGAATATAGTATCCATACAAAGAGTGAGTCAGTGAAAGTACACTGAAATTGGACATAGTTTGGGAGAAAAAAAACTCAAAAGCACTCACCTGATGTTTGACACCGAACAGAGGTCGACAAAATTATGAAATGGGTCAGTCACGATACGTTCAATGATCAACACTCTTAGAAAAACTTGCACAAACGCTAGTAAAAGATAGAAAAATACAGTAACTGCCAGTGAACTGAGAAGAGTGGAGACAGTTGTTGAGGCCTCAACGCTGTCTATAAGAAAATTACTCAAAATTTATCAAGGAAGAAAAACCAACTTCTCTCAAATCCTGGCTCGACTAGTGCATAATTCTTCACTTGAAAGTACTCCATCAACAATGTCATCATGATAATCTGAAGAGCCAAAGACGTTTTCCTGTACTGTTGCAATTCATTCCATTCATTTGCAATCAGATAAGTTCTCCAAACGACAACAGGTTCGGGTTCTGTTGATTTATTCAAATCTCGAGACAACGGCATTCCATGTTCGTCGGTCTGAAATTCAATTATTTTTATTTTCAGGGTGAAAAGTACGAACCTGTTTCAATTTTTGTCTCTCCCAATCAATGAAAAATGTTTCTTGAAACACGAGTGCTCCCATCGTGAATAATAAACCAAAGAATTTCAGAACAAGAGCGGAAATGATGAAATGAAATAAAGCTCTCTCCTGATTCTGGGTTAGCATGTTGTATGATGCATATGTCTGACTCTTGTAAGCAAATGTAACCCAACAGGCAACTGTTCCGAAGATAATAGAGAAGACATCTCCAAGAACTGAAACTTCACAAACAAAGAAATAGAGAATGGACGATGCATCGACTGCAGATGGTTTTCCCTGCCTCCGTCCCCAACTATACGAGCAAAGTCCAGACCAAAAAACAGATAGTGGAATGATTATCGACAAACAAATTGTGAGCTTTTGGTCGTATCCAGATGGATCTTTGTGGTATACCACTTCAAGACTATTCTCAAGTATCTCTTCCGTCGTGTCATCGTATTCTATTGTCAAGTATGGTGGATTTATATAGCCATCCCGTTCTCTCTGAAATCCAAAACTAGCCAATAAACGAGAGAAAAATAGAACGTACCTGCAGAACTACATTGATCCCAACCTTTGCAGCAAACCTCATGAGTTTTGTCGAGTTATCGAATCTCAATGTGTAATCATCTACCAAATAAAACCGACGGGTCAGAACCCATCGATTTCTATCTTTGTTCGCAAAGTTTGGCATTTGTCCATTCATTCGAACTGCACTGTTCAGAACGTGCATCGGATAAAGCTTCGGTCTCCCTTGCTCATCAGTGAATTTCAGATAGACTTCGAAAAACTTCCTCTCGAGAGATACACCACTATGAGCCTCTTTTCTGATCTTGCATTCTTTGTAAAACCTTCTCCCGAAAAGGAATGGAGCGAATGGATCCAAGGTGTCTCCACAAAACAAAAGAGGTACCGATTCGGAAGAGAAGAAACCATCAAATGTTCCATTTACATCATATCTGCAATTAGATTGAATAAAGGCAAAAGGAGGATAAAACGAAATACCTTGCAAAGAATAACTCAAAGTGAGAATCATCTTTGAACAAATACTGATGATCGATCACATTCTCTTTCTCCAGTTCCGAATCATCAGTTGTTGCAAGAGCATCCCATGCATTTTGCCAAGGATTGAAAGTTCGTTTGATATTTTCCAACAATCCACACGCATTCATCGTTGATCCTGCTTCGAAATTTTGTAGGACACACATGTTCACCAATGCCTGCAATCAAAGATTTCAGAATAAAAATTATTTTAGCGGAAATTAAAATTTACCTCGCAACTTTGAACATTCCTTTCTGAACACAATTTTGCTTCTGTTGATAGGTGATTTTCAATGTAATTCGATTTCATTTCAACTCCATTTTGTAACTTTATTCGTGTGTAAACTTGATCGGAGTTTGTAAAATTCTGAAAAGTGAAAATTATTAACTTAAAAAACTACAAAGACTTACAATTCCAGGACATGAGTTTCCACATTTCGAGCATTCTCCTTCCTCATTCTTGAAGAATCCACTTGCACAATTGTCGCAAAATGCTCCATTTGACAGACGATGTCCTGCTGCATCTCGATAAATCAGAACACTTGATTGAGAGCATTCACATGTTCCATTTCGACAATTCAAACATTCCAATTGATCGGGGGAAGGGAATGTTCCTGAAGATTCTTCCATTAAATTGGTAAGACAAAGAAAATAACACCTTCCGGACATTCTTCGCAAACAGAAATGAATCCATTTTCAGAAAGTTTTCTTTGTTGTTGGCTACATTGACAGGATAATTGATCGTCAGAGGGAATTGTTGCATTTGGGCATGTTTCACATCTAAAACAAATAAGTTTACAAATAAAAAAGATAAAACATTACCTCAATTCTATCCGATTAAAATATTGAATCCGTGTACAATTCTCAACTGTCGTAAATGCAATGTTTTGTGAGCGAAATTGCGTATTTACTGAGGAGTTTAAGCATAAAAGAGCAATGATCCAAAATTTGTAAGTCATGTAAGAAATATATGTAGTGTTTGGTCAATTTGTTGAGCCAGGAAAGGGGAACGAGCAATGTTGCCATGGAGATTCGTGTTCAGTGGGAAATACGAATAGAGCAAGAGGAATAGGAAGAGAAAGGAAAAGGAGAGGGGAGCAAATGAGAAGAAGGAGGTAAGATGAATGAAGAGAAACGGAACCCTCTTCACAAGAGTTTCCTACCATTTATTCTCAATTTAATACAAAATTGGATCAAAAATACTGGCAACATATAATTTTGGGTATCTGTAGTATCAATTAGGTTCGAAGCAGATCATAAGTCGACGGTTCTGGAGAACATGGAAACGGAACCGGTCACTGGACTGATTTAGAACGAAAATGGAAAGGGTTGTGAGAAGTAAACTTTTAAATTAAATATGGATTTCTGGTTGACGCCAGTTTTTTTCATGATTCAGCAAAAACACATCAAGAATGTCGGAATATCTCTGCCGGAGTGGTCGATCTTGCAGGTGGACAACAAATCCTTGGCCAAGTCGACGTCCGTAACGTATCAAACGGCTCCTGCTTACGAACATCAGAAGAAGCAGAAGGAGTTTTTGTCACCTGTATTTTGAGGTAACACCTCCAGTACACAGGCAATAATAAAAAACGTTCATTTGTCCATAAGTAATAAAAATTCTCATTATTAAATTCAATTTGAAGAACGGGCTAGTGAGCACATTTGTATCATTTGAAGAAAACAGAACCCATGAAAACTCAGAAGAGAGCATTGACAAAACAAACTTGCCAATCTTACTCAGTGAGAGAAAGACGAGAAGGAATAGCAATTTCAAAATCGACATATAATAAAAAGAATAGAAAAGGAGTATTCAATATTGAATAGGGATTAGGCATGAAATCGACGAAAATGATTCTTGAAAATTACCGGTTATAAATCGAAAGGAACGGGTCAAGGCACCTAGAGATCAACAAAACAATTCTATTTATGGACTGAAAAATCAGCACTGCGATTCCGAGACATAGGCGATGACGCCTCCTTTCTGACATGTCGTGGCCGGACTATCTGATCCACTTTCGCTGTCTGAAAATGATTTGAAATGAGAATCCAGTTGTTTTAGAAGTGCACTATCTAAGAATACGCTCAATGTGTTTCATGCTGATCATGCTTAACAGTTCTAATAGTTCCTTTCAATCATTCCGTGTGGTTACGAAAAGTGCAAAAAAAATGGAAACTGGAAACACGTGGTGAGACTACTGTAGGATAGTTGAGTGGAAAAGGAAAGAACTCGACCAACTCACTAACTCTTGAGGGCCATATCGACAGTATCATCTGGAGACTGGAAGACGCCTGGTTTAGATCGAGACTTCGAACGGCTGCCATTTTAGAAGTTGGTGATGTTGTGTAGGGAGAGATTGCGTCAAGGCAGAAAAATAGAAGAGGTGCGAAAATCTGAATAGAATAATTAAAATAATATATTATGAATGGCTTTTTTACCGCAGATAATCGAGTAGGAGTCAGTCCATTGTGTGGAGAAGAACAGAGTACGGTGCTTAAATGATCCAAAACAAGCAGTAGACAATTTTTAGCTGATAGTTGTAAGCAGTCTATGATCTTCAAAACCAGCGTCCGATTCGCTTGTACATCGTTTGGAAGAGCCACAGTGGCAGCTTCCAAAAGCATTCCGTGGATTTGAGGAGATATCAAAGGTTCGGGAAGTTCTCGAAGGAAATCTTTGATTAAGCAAGCAATCACATTTGTATCTGGGATGGATTCTGCAGATAGTTCTGTTCCGAGTGGGTTCTGCTCCAACTCGGCCCGAAGCATTTTCTTCTTTTCCACTGATCCACACACTAAAAAATAGTGATTATTTCAGTTCGAGTTTCAAGACAAAAGAAAAACTTACAAACATAAAGTCCGCTATAATCCACTCCCCGTTTTTCAATTTCTTGAATCAGCCTTGTTAGAACTATTGGGGTATCTCTTCTTTCTCTTTGCACCAATCTTGAGAGAGGAATTCCAAAAACTCCATTTAACCTCGGATTCACTGTTCTTCTGAATACTGCTTGGAGATCATGAAATCCGATTCTAACAATCAGTTGTCCTCGTGGCTCTAAGTTCAATGCAAAAACCCGGTCATCATTCAACTGATCAACAACGAATGCTTCCAAAAGTTTCAGTGATCCTTTATGACAGAGTTTATGCCGAAATTGAGGATGCCATGAGTAGACAAAAAAGTTGGAAACAGTAGCATTGACGACATCAATGTGGAATGTTTCCCTCCATTTGAACTTTTGCTCTATCGTCGATACACCAGTACGAGCACGGTGTTGTTCATCGACCTAAAAAAGTTTAAAGTTAATCGCCTGATTCATCTTGAATTAGTACCTCGAGAACACAGTACATCTCTTCCGTCAACCCCTTTTGCTTATCAGGAATCTTCAATCCTCTTCCCTCGACAATATGCACGAAAAGTATTCCAGTGAGACTGCTGACACTCAGCCGATCCACGTTGATTCCTGGTCCGGCTGCTCGCAATGGAGCTCTCCTATTCATCAATGGTGAAACATGATACCTATCGAAAACTGCTGAAGGTCTATCTTGAACAATCGGTGGTGGATGACGAGGTAATACGGGACTTCCAACAAGACTCTGAGCTAGAACTGTTCTTCCCGGGAGCGATGCTGTTCGTGGTGCTCTTTGTTCCCCGTAAGTATGTGACCATCTTGTAGTTCTTTGTCCAGTTGGATATGGACCATACATTCCACGTGGATCATATGGTCCTGCCCAATTTCGGTATTCAGCAGCCGAGAAAATGTCATTTACAGTACGCCCTGGGCTTCCATTAGACAATCGGAATTGTTGCTCTGGAAAAAAACAAAGAGTTGGCACACTATGAGTTTTCTTCGAGACTCTCGGGGAACATTTTCTGCTCCATTTGTTCTATTGTGGTCAGAATAGACGTATGCTTGTTGGACTGCGCGTGCTTTTCCTTCCGCACTTGTTTCAGTGCCTCTAATGCACTTTGTCTGGGTCTCCACGCCTTCAACTATTCTATACTCGATGCGATAATTTGACAAGAGGAAAACAAGAAATACGCGGTCCCCTGTGTTGAGGTGTGACAACTTGTCAGTACTAATTAGCTCTACGGAAACGGACGATTACTTACGTTGGGTTAGTCTGGAAAATGGCGGTGAAGAGTATTCAGGAGCAGATATTGCTCCGTCACTTTCTTCTCCGCAAAGATCAGATGTTGAGACGACATCATTCCGCCATTTGACATTTCGACCTCCTGGAAAATAAGCCAGTAATATTAGAATGAAAATTTGAAAAAACGAACCGGTCATGATTCTTCTTCTGGGAAGCGAGTTACTCTTGTTACTATCGTTGGGTTGTCGGAGAGTTCTCGGCAAGATTGGCGAGCACAAGGAACGAGATAATAGCGGATCTGTGGGAACTGAAGAAGACAAACGGCCAGTCATGGGATCGTATGGAAGGTCTGAACGCATGAGAGGATCTCGTGCGGAATGAGGAATGGAACCGAGAATGTCAGGAGGTGGTACAGCTGTTGAGGATCGAGGAAGCGTGTACATAGGAGCACTCTGAAAAAATACATAATGAAAAACATTTTCTTATTTAGATTCTTGAAGTACTGAATTGGAAAAAAACTTACTGTGGAAACTCCCGGTGCAGAATTGAAACTTTCTGTTCTCCGAACTGTGGCCGATGCAAGTCTAGGAGGAGGAACCCGAGCTGTCCTCGAAACTGAGTCCGATGGCTCTGAGGCGAATCTGAAAGTAGCCATTTGATACTCTCGAACGTCAGAGAAGCATCTCAAATTCTTCAAAGTATGTCTCTCCTTTTTTGTGGAGGAAGAGGCAAAAGAGGAAAATCAGAGAATGAAAATATGAGAAAATGAACAAACCTCTGGTAATGATGTTCACTGGCGGAGGCCGTAGACGCAGACGGAACACCGATGGGATGGGAATGTCCGTTGACAAGTCTGGGAGCAAAGTGATTACGTGGAGAAGAGGTACTCGCATGAGCAGCACGCATTGTAGATGATGTTGTAGCGTTTCGCATCTCCTGAAATTATGAAGATTAAAAATATGAAGTTTATCTTGGTTTCTAGAAATTATGTGATGACTTCCTACTGGAAACGAAAGGAATGGAAGAAGTGTACAAAGGTGGAATAAATAGTGAAAGAGAAGCCGTCACGGGCAGATAAGTAAACGATCAATTGACGAAAAAACGACGACGTTTGGGCACAAAGAGAAGGAACAGAAGGGGAAAAAAGAAGGAGAGTGAGAGACAGAAAACGACTGCAAGGTCCTTCTATTTTTGTTACTTTTGACCACATTGGCAATTTAGACGTCTTCTGGATCCGCTTCCGAAGATAGACACACTTGTCGACAACTAGCATTTTCCAGCACAACCTAAATCAATCTGATCGATTTAGCAACGAGAAGAACATTTGGAGGCGAGAAGAAACGAATCCAATTTATTCGGAATCTCGGTGTGGTTGTGTGTCATAAAATCGGGGACCACGGGTGCTGAATGGGATATGTGGTGGGTGCGAGAAACAGGGATAAAATGGGCGGGAAGAATGAGAAGAAAAACGGAGTAGAAGAAGCAGAAGACGTGGCTGAAGCAGAAGCCGAAACCGTCATGACGAAACGCCCCACGGCCGCCTGAATTTCCGATGAGAAGACGTTTTCGGCACTTTGATAGAGCACACGATGGATGCACAGGAAAAGTGGAAAAAAAGAAAGGGGAGCCAGGCGAGAAGTTGGTGGAATTTCTAATGCACTTCTAAGCATCAGATTATTTGAAAAGAATGCGAAAAAAAAGAGACGAGAAGAAGCTTCATTAGAATTGGCTCCTGGCGTCGATTTCATTTCTGCTTGCTCCAATTGAGAAACCCAGAGAGTTGCAGATGTCCTTAGAGAGTACATCAGCTCGAATTGCCAGTTTAAGGAACTTCAAAATGGAGCAAAAAATGGGAGTATAGACGATCGCATTCCAAAGTCAATTGCAGATTTTCTGTTTTGTCGGTCTGCCCATTTGCCTTTCTTTTTGTTCGCTCTTGTCATCCCAACCCCATCCCCAAGCGACTTCGTCCTTCCCAAAGAAGACCTCGACTCCTTCTTGATAGCGTTAGAAAAAGAAGGCAACGGACGAACAACAACGACCACAGAGGGACCAGGAAAGAGAATATTAAAAAGAAGAGGGTGAAGAGAAAGAGTGGTTCGTTTTGACGTAGATTTATCATTCTTTTTTCAAAGTGGAGACGATGCGAGAATACTCGGTTTTAGAAGCAAGAGCAACACTTGTAGAGAAGAAATGTGGATCAGCGGATGGTTAAAAAATAATGGACATATTA
Organism: Caenorhabditis zanzibari; assembly: GCA_963966625.1. Taxonomy (NCBI): domain Eukaryota; kingdom Metazoa; phylum Nematoda; class Chromadorea; order Rhabditida; family Rhabditidae; genus Caenorhabditis; species Caenorhabditis zanzibari. Next base: position 8,788,220 of record OZ016469.1, read on the forward strand.
ATTGAGTTAGAAACAATAGGATGTGATTGGAGAAATGAAAGTGCATGTTTTTTTACTGGATGATTATGGTTCTAAAACAAATAGAGTTTGGAAGATGTTCATAACAATCATTGAACATTGCTCTTCATTTTTGAGTGTATTCCGAAACTTTTGAAAATGAAACACTTACCTCCATTTGTTGTCTGCTCTTCTTCCCAAGCCATGTATTCGCTGTTGATGTTGGCTGCGATAAAATCGGTGCATTCGTTTCACTGTCTCTTCGATCATCGTACTGAAAAGTTTACAAGTTTTTTAGGAGCAAAAATTTGTCAAAACACTCACTTTATGAAATACAACCACTGGCCGCTCACTCGATCTACTTGATATCACTTCATGCCTCATAGATTTTGAAAATCTAGAATTTCGGGTTTCATTTGTGCATTTTTTCAAATTCGAAAACTCACCGTATCCTGAGCAGAAGTCTTCTGGGAATACTAAGAATTAAAACTACATCATCGATACTCATCATGGAAACTTCCACATTGTTGATTGTCAGGATCTCGTCTCCAGGTCGCATAACTTCTCCATATCTTAAAACTTGGAACTTGCACTTTTCAAATACTCAAAAAACTTACTTTGCCAACTCTGAATTATCTCCGAATCTTGATACGAAAACACCATCAGACCTGTCTTTTCCATTTCCTTCTCTCAAATATAATCCGAGTGATTGTCCTGGTTTTTTGATAATTTCCACTAGCTGGAACACCAAATCTCCCCGTTGATCTCTGAATTGTGAGATAGCTTGAATATTGGAAAAAGTTTTGAGAACTTACTCGCTGAGGGTTCGAGCACTGAGTCCTTGAATTCCAGACTGTGTTAATGTACTCTGTCCCTGATCGACTGCTTTGATTTTTCTATAAACTTCATCTGGCAATCGCCCACCGCCTCCTGAATTCAAGATTGTATGGAGATAGTCTTCGACAAAACTTACCTGGAGGCGGTTGACTGGCATTCATGCGATCTCGTAATGCCGTCTGAAAAAAATGACTGTTAGTCGAAAAGGTCAAAAGGAAGAATAGAACAACATCGAAAAGTCAATTGGAATTTCGCAAGTGGTTAGAACACAAGCGAGGGTGGAGTGTACCCTTACATGCACATGAAGACACAACGGGCGGTCCTATGGACCACGATGAATACTTGGAGTTAGAAGGACATTGAATGGAGTAGACGAAGAAGAAGAAGCTGAGAGAGGAAAGAGGAAAAGGACACAAAAATTAATGGCTCTTTTCGCGTGACTTCTTCCACAATCACCGGTAATTCTGATTAGAAAAGATATCTAAACTGAAGAGGAGACTTTGAATTCTAGAAAAAGAAAAGAAGAAAACTAATAATTTCAGGAAGCAGATGAAAACGTTGTTGTTTTGAGTTCTGTGTCAGAATGAATTTCGAAAACAAATATATAGACGTGGGGTGAGTGAAAAAAGAAGAGATACTGGTTTCACTTTCAGCAATGCAAACAAAATTATTATTATAGCTGGGGAAGGATACGTCGCTTTAAAAATTTCCATTTGAGGTTAAGAAATAGTACTAGTATCCGTGCAATCTATTTTTAAGTTCGATAAATTATTATGAATGGATTCGTTTTTCCCAGACATCCAAACTACAAAAACGTCTTCATCGTCACTCATTCTACCAGAACTTCATCAGAATTTGTAATTTATTCGCACTGATTCATTTCCTTCGTTTTAGAATCCCCTAAACTCACTCAACCCGTACTTGACTCTCAAAAGAACACTCCAGTGGAGCAAAAAAGAGTTCAGAAATTAACTGATGTTCTCACGGGGGACTTGAAGTCCTTGTGTGTGCATTTAAAACGAAGGGATTTGAAGCTTAGAAAAAAAGGAAAGAGCAAGGAATCAAGGAGATGAGACGCCCTTTCGGCGGTGTCTAAAACTTGGAAAAAAACGAAGTGAAGCAAAGAAGAAAAAGGGAAGGAAGAGGCTGCTGGTGATGGCGACGATGGCTTCTCCTTCTTCGTCGGAGCTTCGTCGGTGGCCTCGTCGCCATCCGTCTATCGATCTCGTTTCCTTTTAGTTTCGAGTGGGCACACACACATACAAGTCGCCGTTGCTCTCGTCGAGCAGTTCAGAAGACATAGAGATACGCAGAGTGGAGCAAGTTGAGCCAACGGCTACTAGCTTCTTCTTTTCCCCCCTTCTTCGTCTTCTTCTTCATACTCGTCCTTCTTTTTCTTCTTCTTCCCTTCTCGCTTCCCATAGTAGTAGCCGTTAACTGTGTTCTCTCTGGAAGACGTGCTCTTTTCTTGGACCAAAACGGCCACCCGTCTAGTCCTTTCCCCTCCGAAACCACGTAGATTTCGAATCAAGTTCAGCTCACACACCAAAAGACATGGACTCGTCTTCTTCCTTCTTTCTTCTTCTTCTTGATGTCCAGAAGAAGGAGAAGATCTTCGAAATGTATCATTATTATATTTGAATACATCATGGATTATACCAAATGACGAACGAGTTAGAGTGGAAACTTAATTCCGATTTCACTTCTGTCATTCATTTAAAACCCATATCAATTAGTTTTGATGAATGTTTGTAGAATTATATCAGATGCGTTTATCATTTCTCAAACATTTCGTCATGGCTTTGAATAAAGATACTACTACAAATTAATTACTTTCCCGAGATGTTTTTTTTATTAAAAAGTGATGAAATCTATACTACACATATGTTATTCACAACTTGCATACACATACTTTACCTGATTCTCCTCCCCTTCATTCTCCTGGGAATTCTGATTTTTCCAACAATACATACTAGAAATAGGACAGGAATAAAATAAATTGAAGTAGTAGAAGTAAAAAAGAAAAAGAAGAGAAGACAAGGTTTTCTTAGTAACAAAACGCATAAAGATTTATGACGTGGCAACGACGATTCCTATGGAGACGAAAACGGAATCAGAAGAGTATACGAACTAGAGAAGGTTTGTCGGAATGTTCAAGCCGAAAGTAGGTTCTTCTCCATTTTATCCGTTTTCTCATTTTGAAAAAGAGTGCACTGATGCGAGAAGATTAGACGCCATCGAAATTGAATTTCTCAAGAACTACGGCAATTGAGTTTTCTTTTTTTTTTCGAAGGACGTGCACACGAAATAGATGAAAGAGAGATGAGAAATTTGTACCTGGTTGTTCTCGACCGTCGAGCAGCAACATAGAAGTCTGCAGAGCCAACAACAGCAGCATTCGGTGGTAGTGTGAGGTGGTTCTTCAGTATACAGGTAGGTTGATGGATACGGCATTCCTGCTGAAATAAATGTATGTATGATTCATCTCGTCTTCATTTCCTTCCGCGAGTCTGCTTTCACACATTAAAAGGGCGCGATGGAAGTCAGCCAACAATAATAAGCATACTATTATTTATTAATAAGGGACGAAATGAAAAGGAGTCTTTTATAGTTGAAAAGTACCTTTTCGTGGATCGGTGTCACCGAATCCGTTGAGTGGGAGCATCGTCACGACGTTGGAATTCTCATCTGAAACTAGTTTTTCGATATTTGGAAGAATGGAGAACATGGATAAAACGAGAATAGGGAAGAAAAAAGTCTCCCTCAAAGTAACGAGCTCATCGAGAACATTTCAATCGTCAAGTTTTAGATGGAAAGTTATGATTGTTTAGTACTTAATTTTGTGAGAAATTTTGATAGAGCTTCCAAATGATTGAAATAAAAATGTTATGTGCCATTGGTTACAGTAATAACTTCAGCCCATTTTCAGATAGAATTCAAATTTTCCTACAATATATTGGTATTGCAATACCCTATAACATTTGAAACTTCTAATTTCTATAGACCATTTTTCCATATAAACTGATGTATGACCTTTGGCTCTCTTGGTTTAGAATAGTCATAACCGCAATGAATGGTCCCAATCCCATGGTTTTGTTGTTGTTTTTCGTAGTACTTTTTTTCTTCATTTGGGGAAACTTTCGTACGGAGAAATGCAAAAGCTTAGAGCAAAATATATTTATTTTATGTTAAGACAACTAATTTTTTCCAGGTGTCATTCCTTGATGTTGGGACCCTTCGATGCATTCAACAACAGATTTAGCTTATAATTATCTGAAACTAAAGATTTTGATTAGCCCTACCAGTGATCTGAAATCACTTCAAATGGGGCCTGACATAAATTTATAGGCACTTTTAAACAACGGCACAATTTGAAATTGATATCAAAAAATTATAGGATCTTGAAATTTCAGACCTCAAAATCGGCTTAAAACTTTCTGGAACACATGGTGCAATAGGGGTAGAAAGGAAGAAAACGAAACAACAGGATGCGTTGTTATAGAGACCTCAAAATAGATGGATGACATCTCATAAAACACGTCCATTTTGAATTGAAACATGAGAATCGAAGTGACTCGATGACACCGTTTCAGACGTCTTTATCCTTCATCTATGAAAGTCAATAATAGAGGCGGGACTCCTTGTGTGTGTCAGTGGGTGAGAGCCCGAATCGAAAATGGCGTATACTATGAATACTAGCAGGAAATTTGGAGCAATGGAAATTGGCGAGACTGACTAGATATGTTGGGGCTCGGGTTAAAGAAGAAAAAAGAGAAGACGACAACAAAGAAATAAAAGGAAATGGAAACGATGAAGAGTTTTGGTGGAACAAGACAGGTGTTTTCATTTCCGTTTCATGGTTCCAAATGGTCCATTTAGAGACGGCGGAGATGGTTTAATTGGAGGAAAAGAAATGGAGAGGTGGAGCAAACTGAGAAGATGAAGAAAGAGAAGAATGTGTGGAATCTTGGTGGAGTGTTGAAAGGGTGATGAATGGTTCTCCTCCGTTCTCTTTCGTTTTGAGAAAATGAGGTTTCATACCATCTGAGAGTTCATTACTCTTCTGCCATCCGAATGACGCTTCTATTTTCTGAGAGAGAGGATTGATGAATCTTCAATATTGCAATACTAGTACGTTTGATTAAAGGGAGTGTTGGGAAACTGACAAATCGCTTCTCGATTTGGTTGCTTGTGACCTCATTTTTCAAATAGCTACCGTATTTTCTCTAACAACATGCCCGTCATAATGAATCGAGACTATTTTCAAACCGAGAACGTGTTATTTCGAGCTCAATTGAATGCTCTGCTATTAGGGGCTTCAATAAGAGAGCACTATTCAAGTAAATACGGTAATTCAATTATCACTTACATTTTTATTACGGTACCTGGCCAGAACAACTCTAATTTGTGAGATGAAGAGTTGGTTAAAATTGTTCCCTTGAAATTCGAGATGACCTGAAGTTGACTCGATGTGAGTAACTCGAACTCCACATTGGAACATTACTTCTAATAATAATAACGAAAAGGGAATAATGTTTGTAAGCTCAAAAAAGGTCAAAATGGAGGAGCACTCGAAGTATAATAGGTCAACGCCTTCTTCTTTTTCCGCTTCGCATGTCACTTGTCAAGTTTGAACAGATCGAAAGATTTCACTTCTTTTCTCCTGTGTTCGGAAAAACTATTGTTGAGAAAACACTTTAAAGAGAGATTCATTGAGCCAAGAGAAGCGGGGTCCTAAATTGAGCAGAAGAAGAAGACGAAAAATAAAACAGGCCATTTTTGGGAAACGGGGTGCCGAATCGGTGAAAAGCGTTTCACATTACATGCATGTCAAGACGACTACTCACCCATCGAAGCCCTTAATTTTGTTTGTTTTAAGCTCTGGCAGCTCACGGGCTCATCCCTTTTACCATGTGTTTGAGGTCCGCGCGTTAATGCATGCGCAGTACACGAAATGACTTTTAGTAGGATTTTACAGATTTATTCGGGAAATAAATAAATTACCGGATAGAGAACATTACACATAGAATTGAGCACAGCTATTCATAATCAACGGAAAATAATAATAATCAGTCATGTAATAAAATACTCGGATACAAAAAACGGTTTCAAGTGAAAGAGATTTTGTTTGGCGTCAAATGCCCGATATCTCCAATGGAACGGATGCTCACATGTCCTTTCGGACGAATCACAATCCAATTGATAGAACAGTTTCCAAGAGACATGCGAAGCCAGCCCTCTGGTGGAAATTGGAGGGCCCTGCAGATGAAATAACGAATGACGTTGGCGTGGCAGACGATGAGTTCGAAAGAATCTTCTTTTTGTGATGGCGGAGCACGGTGAATGTACTTGCGGAAGGCAGATTCGATTCTTGCGGCCTCCGTATAGAACTCCTCAAGAATAATGTATTTTTGGGATATTTTGAATGAGGAAAAGAACCAGGGATAGCGGAATGAGTGTATCTCTGAGTTTTGTACAACAGGTCCAATTTATTTGCCCCAAATCGGAATGGCATTCAACATTTTTAAAGGTTTCTAATCAAATTTACAACTTACAGCGTCAAGGGGTCTCCAGGTTTTGTGATCTGGCACTGGTGGATATGGAGGACCTTCTTCAATAAGCGAGGAAGAAGTTTTGGGCAAGTCATCAGGCAAATGCTTCAGAATGATGTTTGCAGTTTCGGTAGCTCGAGTCATTGTAGACATCGTCAAGTTCGTGAACTTGATGTCGGAATTCGCAAGACGTTTACCGAGAAGTTCTGCTTGTTCGCGTCCTACAAACAAACGGATAAAAGCAATAATGTGAATTTTTGTTCATGCCTAGCTCTGTGAGATGTTTCTGCTCACGATCAAGGTGGTACTGTCCGTGGCGAATAAGTATGATGTGTCTTGTGGCGGTTGCTTTGCAATCCTCAATTAGCTTCTTCTTTCCTTCGTCGTCTGCCTTCTCCCACTTACGTTTGTCCACAAGACTGATTGGATCACGACTAAAAATAGTTCGACCTTGTTGAATACTCTGAGAAGTCTAACTTACAAGTCCCAATTTTTGTCCCATTCGCCACGGGGGAAATGCTGATCGAACGGTTTTTGAGTGTGGTTTTGAATGAATGCAGTAGCCTTCCGGAAAAATAGACTCTTGTTGTCCTCATCTCCGAAAAGAACAAATCCAGCAGCGATTGCGGCCGACGGCAATCCAAATTTGAAGATTTTGGTTGCCATACTCACCAACTGAAAATAAAATAACTGAAATTTGAATCTTAATACTTCGTGCGGTTGTGGAAAATCTAAAGCCATTGCATTCAGATGTTCCAGGACCGGATGGGAGGCCGTATTTCCACCCCTGTATTCCGAGGGGTTTCTCCGTGAATGGGAGTTTTGGCCAGTGATTTTTGTGGCCGTCACGTTCATTTAAATTTTTTCTCTCCAAAATTAAATTTACAAAATTTTTACAACATAGGCTTAGCAAGGTCCCGGGGCCACGTGATTCGTCACAATGCCATTTAATACTTTTGTTTTATTGGAAATATTATATTTGAATTTGAAACACATTCCTCACGTGTACCATTTGGTGTAGTGGATAACACGATTCGATTTCAATCTGATCGTTGCGGGTTCGTTTCCTATCCATGGAATTGCCTTTGGTTTCGATCTTATTGCCAAAAGTTCAATATCTTTAGAATGCACAGTGTTTTGTACACATAATCAGAATTCAGTGCAATCAGGGAAAACCCCCTCGGAATACAGGGGTGGAAATACGGGCGCGCGGACCGGATAGCGACTGAATTTGAAATATGTTCAGCTCGTACACTTTCATCAAACGTGGCAACGCAGCAAATTGCAAGCATTTTTTCGAGCCACAAAAACCACGGAACGAAATTTGGGGAGAACACCGTGAGGTTTCGGATATTCATTGAATTCAAGGGAAAAAGTGGAGAAAAAACAGAGACCGCGGTTTAGACCGTGCAAATCGGGAAGAAACGAATCGGAAAGAAGGGCGAAAAGCGTGCACACATTGCAAAAATTGTGCGCAGGGGTTGCGAATTGCTTTTCGTTCCGAGAATTTCATTTAGATACAGTAACCTGACGCAAATTGCAACCCCTGCGCACAACTTTTGCAATGTGCGCACGCTTTCTACCCTTCTTGCCGATATCGACCGATTTTTTTCTTCCCGATTCGTTTCTTCACGTTTTGCATCCTTCCCGATTTGTACGGTCTCAAAAAACAGAAGTGCGGGAACTTGTCGTGAAATTTGGCGCCTCGCTGTGTTGGGACGCAATCACCGACACGGAAAGAGGAACTGTCTGCGTTCGAAAACTTTCTGTTTGAAATTCATCATTTCGCGCGCTAGTGAGCTTCATTGTCATAAATTTTCATTTCTTTCTGCATTTTTCGCTCTTATTTAACTGAAAAATCGAATAACACGTTCATCATTGACACCCGATAATTTCTTGCGAGATAACCGCTCATTGGTGTTTTCGTCCGTTTTCTTTGGCTAAGTTTAGGTCAAGCTGTCAGGAAGAACCAAATTTTGAGAGATTTTTACAATCGAGCTATCCATTACGCTTATCACTAATTCAAGCGAACAGAACTTTATAAAATGTGGTTTATAACTGTATTTCCACCAGACACTTAACCGTCACAAAGATTCGAATGATCTAACCTAAATTCCGCTGCAGCTACATCACATTTTATCAGTACTTTGGGGTTATTCAGGAGTAAATAAAAATGTTTTTACTGTTTTTTCGCCGTTATCGTTTTTTCTTTACTGTTCTTGAGTGTTAAACTTGATGAACGCTTCTTTCAGCTATGGATGTTGATGCTCCTGAATCGGGAGCTCCACCTCCTGTCGATGTTGAAGACGAAGAAACAAACTGGGTACTCGAAAAAGCCGAGTTGACGCAAAACGCGTTCAACATGAACCGCGAACTTACGGAGCTGCGCGGGCGTGTCGAAGAATTGGGTATCGCAAATCAGCGATTGATTGATGACTTAGCTCAACAGTCAGCCAATGTTCAAGCACATGCCGGTCGTGAGCGAGTACTGGAAACGGATCGAAATGACCTCACTGATAAAAAAGTAATATCGATAGTCGATACTGTTTTCTATTTTGAAGTTTTCAGCTGGAGTTGGAAGCAGTTATTGCTCGACTGAAAATAGAAAAGGAAGAACGGGATGCTGCCGCAGCTCAAGCGACAAAGCTAGCTCAAGCAGCTCAGCTTGAGACCTATACGCTGAGGGATGAAGTTCAAAAGCTCACCGCTGAACAGGCGAACTTCAAGTACACGAAAGAGGCTTTAGAGCGGGAGATTCAGGGCATTCAGGTACACAAAAAGTATTTTTTTTCCGATCATAACGGTTGTAATTTACAGTTTGAACGAGAAAAGTATAATACTGAGCGAGATCTACACGCGGAATCGAAACGATGGCTTATGCAGGAAGTTTCCGAGCGAGACAACAAGGTTTCGTCGCTACGGCTTGAACTTAGCAACAAAGATATCGAAGGTGCCAATGAACGTCTTCAGTATGTTCAACAGATCAATCTTCTAAATTCTCAAGTTGCGAGTCTGAATGAAAAGGTTGACATGCTCAACTTCACGAATACTGATCTAACAAAGAGAATGGAAAATGTAAGTTTCAGTCTCAATGTGCTAAAAAGTTGTATTGAACGTTTTCAGACTGAGCTTTCGAAAGCCACAGAAATCGCCAATTTGGAAGATGAGATCCGATGCCAAGTAGATCTTCAAAGAATCATGAAAACCTCAATGGAGGAAGCAAAAAATGCAGCTGACCATTTCAAGGATCAATTAGAGGCTCAAGAGAATATTCTTTCCGAAGTTCGAAGAGTGCTTCAAGAACATCAAGATGATTCTGAGAAGGAAAACCTTGAGCATGCGGAAGCTATCCGACAACGAGACGAAGAGCTCGAACGAACCCGCGCTGAATTGGCGAAAGTTAGTGAGGTCATGAAGAACATGAGTGACGTAAAGCTGAATGTCTCTGAGGAAGAGCTTTCGGAACTCGCTCCAGCTGCGGCTGAAACCGTTCGATATTTAAGAAGTGGGCAAACACTGAGCAACTTGGTAATAGAGCATGCTCGTGTTCGTGGTCAATTGGCTGAAACTGAGAGTGAAAATCAAAGTCTTCGCGCCACACTAGAAGATCTTCTCGAAACTATTGATCAGAACAAGCCACAACTGATGTCGCAAAAGGTTGCCGCCGACGAGCTCTTCGATAAAACTCACAAGTTCGAGAAACAATTGGATTTGGCCGAGTCTGAAAGAAGAGAATTGATCTCTCAACGCGACACAGCTCAGCGAGATGTAGCATACATCCGTGCTGAGCTGGAAAAGTATCAAAGAGATTACGAGTTCATTTCGAAGCGAGTAAGACTTGGAATTCCTTTTTTCAATAACTACATCGCTGTTTTCAGAACGCGGAGCTTTTATACACGGTTGAACGTCAAAGCAGAGTGAACGATCCAAACTGGAGCGAGCAAGCTGACGAGCAACTTTATCAAAATATCGTTCAACTACAGAGACGCAACGTTGAGCTTGAATCAGACATAGAGAATGCCAAGACGAGTGCTGCACAAGCTGCAATAAATGCACAGCGTGAAGAAATGGCTCAATTGCGCGCTGATCTCGCTGTTACTAAGAAGTCTGAAGCTGAACTGAAAACAAGAGTAGAGCAAACGAAGGAGGCCTTTGACAGCGTAATTGATTATACGGTATCTTCAGGTTTAAAATATGTTTTTTTTTCAGCTAAAACAAAGAACCGAACACTTCAAAGAGCTTGTGAGAGACAGTGTCACAGCAGCGGAAGCGAGGACAGCCCGACTTCGAGCTGAAGAAGCCATTGCCGCGAAGGTTGTTGCCGATGCAACGATCGAGCGTCTCAGAAGCCAAGCCGAAGAGTATAAGGCTGATAATTCACGACGTGAGCAAGAGCTCGAACAAAGAATCCAAAACACGGAAGCTAATATCGCGAGTGTTACGGAGACTAACATTAAATTGAATGCCATGCTTGATGCTCAAAAAACCAATACAGCTGCGATGGAGCAGGAATTCAAATCAGCTCTTAGTGAGAAGGAGGCAGCGTATGCAGAGCTAAGAAAAATGACAGCTTCTGATTCTGAGAAAGAGAGGCGACTTGTGGACTTAGGTCGGCAAGCTCTAGACGCAGCAGATCAAGCTGGAAATCTCAGGTATTCGACAATATAAATTATGTTGCTGTATTAGTGTCTCATTCAGAGTACGTGTACGAGTTCTTGAAGATGAGCTACAAAATGCGAAGTCAGAAGTCAACTGGTTGAAAATGACTACAAATGGACAAAAGAACAGTCTCGAGCAAGAAGAGAAAGTGGTAAGTAGTTGCATATATTTCTGAAAGTAGTTCGGTGATTACAGAGAATGTCGGTTGTGGAAATGGCCAATTTCTTGTCACGTGTTGAGGCAGAAAAGTTAACTCACGCGAACACACAGTTAGATGTTCTCCGATTGGAACGAGACAGTTTGAAAGCTTCAACAACGCGATTGAGTGATCAACTGACTCATGCTAAGAACGACGCTAAACTCGTTCAGCAGCGGTTAGAACGAGAGCTAGAAGTTGCCCGAAGCCGTCTTACTGAAAAAGAAGAATTCCTTGCTCGTGACCAAATGGAGCTTGCTGATCTCCGTTCAAAACTTGCTGGAGTTCACAATCAAACCATTAGTTCAGATGCGGCCGGAATGACGCCAGATCGGTTGAAGAGAGAGTACCTGCAATTGAAGACACGGAACCAGTTCCTCGAAAGCGAGTTAGACGACGCTAGGCGCAAGTTACTTGAAGCTGCTGCTAATCAAAAGCGAATGGATGCCGAACAAGCTGTTAATCTCACTCATCACAACGTTCTCGAGGAAAATATTAAGCAAACTCAACAAATGAGTGCTCTGGAAAAACAGCGACTCGACGCCAATGCAAAGTGTCTCGAAGAACGTGCTCAACAACTCACCGATTCACTTGCGCAGCGTCAGGCAGAAATAGACGAGCTTAGAGTTAACTACGACGAATTAACCTTCCGGAACGAAAGAGAGACTACTGAACTTCGCCGTCAGCTTCAAGTTGCATCACTCAATGTTGAAAACGCCAAGAGAGAGCTAGATGTTGCCAACAATTGTCTCATGAATCTCAAAAATGATGCTACCCGGAATGCGGCAGCGTTGGAGCAACACCATACTATTGTACGAGACTTCGAAAATAGAATCTCTGATATGCAATGCAGCAATGACCGCTTACAAGCAGAGTTGAACAACAAAAGCTTAGCTCTTGTGGCTGAAACTACTGCTAAGAACGAGGCTGATCAACTGAGAGAGCACGTGGAACGACAATTGAAGAACAAAACCGAAGAACTTGCCTTGTTGGAAGCAGAGAGTCAGAAAAAACAAGCAGAATACGATGAGAAACTGTCTGAGCTTTCACTGCAGTACGCATCAGTGAGTATTTTCCCCTATACACTATTTTATAAGTCTTGCATTTCAGCTGTCCTCTAATCTCACAGACCAAAGTTCAGCAATGGATCTGGGTGATAACACTGGAACAGATCCTTCTGGTTTCGTAGCAAACCTTCAAAAGCTCGTACAACTCCTTCGTCAAGATAAGAATGATGCTCTCAGTCGAGCTATGAACGCAGAGGTTGAGATGCGACGTCTTCGCGCTGAAACCGCCGAGTTCGAACGAGGAAAGAATGAACTTCTGCAGAAAATTCGTGACTTAGAAACTGAAAAAATAGCTACCACAGCATCTTTGGCTGACAGAGCAAAGCTCATTGAGCAAGTTCAGTCTTTGACATCAGTTCTCAACATCAACGCTCAACTCACCGAAGAAAAAAACAAACTCAACGCTCAACTTGTTCAAGCTCAACGCGAGAAAGCAGAATTGGAAAAGCAAAAATCCTTGCTTGCTTCTAAAAACGAAGAGCAGAGATTGAAGATTTCTTCCTCCGATCAAGAAGCAATTCAGAGAAAGAAGGAAATTGAGCTGTTAAAACAGCGTGCTCAGCAGAATCCGAGGGCCAATAATATTGCAGCCCAGTTGGAGCAATTAAAGGTTCAGCTGAATACTGCACGTGAAGAGTTAGTCGCTGCTAGTGAACGTACCAGACTAGCTGAAGCCGCCAAAACCGCTGCTGAGTGAGTTAAAACGCAGAAACTTCTTAATATACCGAATTTCAGAGAAAAACACAAAGAGATGCAAGCAAAGTTCACTCAAACACGCCAGCTTGCCATTAGATATCGTGACGAGGTAGGCAATTCATGTAAAAATTAATCATTTATTAATTATTAATAGTTATTAAAAGTTTAAAAAGAGATTAAAGCAATCAATGGTTATCCTAGTAGTCGTCCAGCTTCACCCCCAGCTAATAGGTCGAAAATTTTACTTTTCCTACTTGGGAAAAGCGGGTTATAGAATGGATCTTGTAGTTTGAATTGCGGCTCCGGTAACCCTTTTTTCACTTCGTACGGATTCGGCTCGGGAATTTTCGGCAGTGGAGCAAGCGTCTGTGGTGGAGATGGAGTCGTGAACATCTTCATCAGTGGGTTGAGCGTGAATGGGTTTGCAATACCAAGGATCGGTTTTTCCCATTCTTGAAATATCGGAGGTGGCGGTGGGACAGTGAATAAGTCGAACTTTGGAGCTGGGGCTAGCGTCGCTTGTCTCTTGTCGCGCTTGAAAAATAGACGGTCAAACATATCCGGATCAAATAATCTCGGAGTTGGAGTTGTAGTCGGCGGAAGTGTAGGAACAGATTGTGGTTTTCTTCTTAAAGACGGAAAGAACATCGATAGTGACTTCTCTAAAATGTTTGGCGTTGTTGTAGTTGTGGGGGCAGGCGTCGTAGTTGTAGTTGGAATCAGAGTGATTCCAGCCATATCTTTTGAGAAATCATCCAATTGTTTCTGCCAAGGTTCTATGTAAGGCTTGAATAGTCTTTCTATCAGTGGAGGAGCTTCCGTCGTTGTGGTGGTCGGTTGTTGAAGACGTTGGAACATTTCCCACAAGCTTCTAGAAGTACTCAGCGGGTGATCATCTCTGTCTTTTCTAATTTTCTCGGCCTGATCTCGCGCCCTCTGATTTTCTTTCATTTGGTCGAACACCTCCATTATTGGACTGATTATTGGAGCAATTATGCGATGCGCATCAACATCTGGATACTTGTCGCTCTAAAAAAATACATAAACTCATTTTAAAATAAAATAAAATTACCTTCATATTCGGCATTTCTGCGAACTGTATCTGTGACAACTTTGACATCATAGGATCAGTGTTAGAATAAAAAGGCATTTGGCCCGGTGCTCCTTGCGACTCAACTTTTGTTAATAAACATGCAAATAGAAGCCACAGAAGCATATTGCCTGTTTCTGGAGGATAGATAATGCTAAGAATACGCTTATGATAGCTTCTCGATGATATCGCCGCAGGCGATTGCTTGCTTTAGTTCATGGGCAATTGGGTCATGCGGCGGACAGGTTGCATGTGTGGGCATTCTCGGGATTACGAGATTCGTAAAAGCTGAACCGGTTCCATCCTTTCATTTTTTTTTTTGTAGTTCTTATAATTTCATAGTGGTTGTGTGTTGAGAAGAAGCGAACAATAAATAGTAAAGTGCAAAACTTATACGTTTTTCAGAACCAAGCCTTGAAGAATGCCGCGGATAGCAGCGGAGAAGGGGATCCATGTGCTTCACGTCTTGCAGCTCAAGCAAAGATTCACGAGAATCAAATTACTGAGCTCAACACTCAGATTCAAAATGCGAACAGCGAGCTTGAAAACTTGAGAATGAAAGTTTTGCGTATGAGTGTTTTGGAGAATACTCTCAAGAAGACTGCTGATCAAGTGACGGACTTGAAACAACAAAATGAAAAGCTGGCAGAAAATAACCGGGTATGTGTTGACGTTGAAGTGCAAAAATCCAATCAATTTCTTTATAGCAACTTACTCAACAGCAGTCTGCATCATCCACCGATCTGGAGCCGAGAGCCGCACCTTCATCTGCGTCAAGATTAGCAACATTCAGACAGACACCAACAAAGGCAGCTGAACCGGTGGAACCCGATCAAACTGGAGGACCAAGACCGGTTCAAAATCCACCAACTGTAGTTATCAGAAGACCAGTATTCGGTAGACAAAACCTACCATCATCATCGAACGTGGTTCCACCAGCGCCTGCTCCATCTTTCACGTCGCAACAGCGAACCTCGCCGGTGAAGCAGCGTCCCATTCCTCCATCTATCCCGAACGAACCGATAGATATAATTCCTCCAGTGCCATCAGATAACATACCTGGTTGGTTTTCAAGATATTGGACTGATAGAAACTCTTATCAGTTGTTCCAGATCCAACTCCACCAACGAACACGTTTGGTTCGAATTTGCCTGTTCCACAATCGTTCCAATCAGTTCACCGAGTTCCAGCACAATCACTGTTTGCTTCCTCTTCAACAACTACTGTTCAGCCCCAAGCAAAGAACGTTCTTCCCAGTATTGATTCAACTCCAAGTACTCCTGGAAGCAATCCTAGCTCACTTGTCACTACAACTTCGTCCATGATTCCTGGGCAACAAATATTCGGAACCAACACCGGAAATGTAATTAACAAATCCGCTTTCCTTTCATCTTCATTTTATTTAGATCACTACTTCATCGTCTGCCGACAATATGCTTCTTCCTGAAGAAAGTGTGACGGATGGAGCCGCTGGTCAGAGCAGTTTTGTTAGTGGCAGTGTTGATCAAGAAAGATCTGAAACCGCAAATGGTATCCATAATTTCAATAAAAATTTCCCATAACTTTTTAGCTGGATCTTCAGATGGCGAATCGCATGATAGCTCGAGTCTCGCAGTGTCCAGTTCAGATGCTCGTCGAAAGAGAGCTGCAAACGATTCTCACGTCAATGAGGCCAAACGTCAGCGCGATAGTCCGAACGAAGCCGTGACAAGCAGCGAAACCCGTCAACAAGGTTAGTGAACGTGTAAATCAACATCAGTCTACTAGATGCTTTTAGTCGCTGAAATCCCAGAGCTGGATGACGAAGAAGAAGTTCTCAGTTTGGAACATGAAGTTAGTGACGAAGATCCAAATGACAGCACTCTCAACGATAATCAAGACGAAATCATCGATTTGGATAACGACGAGGAAGTGATTGAGGATGAAATGGATGAGGACGGCGAAGACGATGACGATAGCTTCGGTATTGACGAGGATTATGAAAAACCAATGCCTGGGGAAAATTCTGATGGCATCATTGAGATATCTGATGATGAAAACGAGGAGCTTGAGAATGATAATGACGCTGAAAGTTTGAATGACGACATTGAAGAAATCGAGATGGACGAAACTTCTAATAATGATGCCGTTGAAGAAGTTCTTGGGGGAGAAGGTATTCGAAAACTTTTTTGATCATTTAAAAAAACCATTTCTTAAGATTCTCAACCATCGCTTGATGATCAAGATCGTGAAGCAGCTTCAGCAGTTGAAGAAGCAGAAGATGAAGGACGTGATGTTCTCGGAATGATTGATGAGCCAAGTGCACCTGCTGATCCAACTGGAGCAGGAATCGGAGGTTCTGTGCAAATGCAACGTCTTCGTCTGCCAACAGGCATTCGTGAGGCCGAAAGAGAGGATCAGTGCTCTAGCAGGTACATAAATGAAAAAAAAGTATGTTCCCTTGGACGCAATCATATTCCAGCAACGAAACTAACGAGGAGCGGCCAGATGGCAACGCACCGGCTCGTCAAGCTGCTCGCATGCAACGTCCTCTTCGAGGAGCGAAGCCAACTCGTGGGGTCTATACTCCAGGTCGCGGAGGACGCGGAGGACGTGGAGGCGCTGTCTAAATCAATATTCAGTGTCATCAGCTATGATTGTTTTGATTTCTTCGCCCAATTCCATTTTTTAATTTATTATTTAACCGATTGATCCCCTCATGAAGAGGTTCACTATTTTTTAAAAGTATAACAGCAAGTTCTGCAAGTTGAAAGTTTTTGTGGAATCAGAGACGAATAAACATCTGTGAATGAAATTTAGTGTTCGTTTTATGAAAGTTTAGGTTTTCAGATTGAAATGCTTTTGTTGAATAAAGGGATCTATGAAGTTACATCTAACTTCGAACCTGAAATCGACTATTCTCCCATTCTCTCTTTGGCAATTTGTTGTGAAAGTGAAACGCAAAACCACTTACAGTTACCGCAAGAAAGATTGTAATACAAGAACGGGCAATCAAGAGAGGTTTATAATAGACGGCAAGAAAAGACCGAGACCCCTTCTTGCCACCTCATTTCAACAGTCAGAGGGCAATGGATTCTATTCGCCAACTTCTATTTTTCTTCATCTGTTTTTATACAGTTACTGGTGATTTCTCGGCAAGTTTCAACAAGTTTCTGATTGATAATTACGGAAAAGGAATCAATGATTTACTCGCGAGAAGAGATATTGGACCTCACGGAAGTTATGGAGGTGGAACTCATGATGGAAGTACGAGAACTAGGTTGGTTCAGGGACTGAAGAGCTAAGCGGAGACTGAACGTAGCTGCTGAGATCATCAATTTTCCTACATGATCCGATAATCTTTTCGGGATTTTCTCCACTTCAAATTCAAGTTTTTTGGTCGGTCTTTATACCAAAATGTAGAACTTGATGAGATCTATAAATTGGTACTAAAATCTCCAAGATTGCCTGTCTCAGCTTTTGTCTAGAATTTGTAACTTGAATTTGAAGTCAGAAAATCGACGACCCGCGAAGGCCCCAAAAGTCCCGGATCACATGTATGTTCATTTTTAGTTTGACAAGTTGAGAGCAGTTCTCTTTTCAATTGCAGATACAGTAATTATTATTTTTTAATAGAGTTTCTGTCATCTGATATTTAAACATTAGCTGATCACAGTCCAAAACTGTCTGTCACGTTTACAAATCAATCTGATTTCAGTAAACAAGCCGTAGTCCTTGTACACGGAATCACTAATACGGCCGGCACATTCCAAGGACATCGTCATCATCTTCTGAATGCTGGATGGAGTGATGAATTGGTCAGTTCATCTGAATTTAAGTGTAATAATCGAAGCTTGTATTAATCGAAGCTTTGTTCTTCGAGAAACTAGTTTCCTCCTCTGAAAGTGATATCATTTAAACCTTTCTTCTTCTAACCTTCTTATCTTTTTCATGTCTTTGCAACTACTTATGGAGATGGTGGAAAAACAGTAGCGCCATTGGTGGATATGAAGTGTGGATATATCAAACAGGTTTCGTCTTTCTGTTTAGTTTGATGTGGAAGAATAAAGGTTACAGGTGAGGTACATGATTCAAGTGGTTGCTGCATTCACACATCGGAAAGTTGATGTGATTGGGTATTCGTTGGGTTCGCCAATTGCAAGAAAGGTAATGATATTCTATACACTTTACACTGCGAAAGTTACAGTCTAGTTATGAACAAAGACAATATTCTGACAAGGAACTTTTATGAACAGTTTTTAGGCGATTCTTGGAGGTGCTTGTGTTGACACTGGAGAAAACCTTGGACCATCTTTGACTGCACTAATTGATACGTACGTCTCTGTAGCAGGTATTTGAACTGAATGAAGAAAAGCAAATATTCGAAACTCCAGGTGCCAACCGTGGATCCTTCCTCTGCGCATTCCCATTCCCTGGAGCTTGCAATATGAAAAATGGACTCTCTTGTATGTCGGAATACATCAAGGATATCAACTCAAGACCCCGTTACGAAGGGAAATACATTTTCTCTATATATGGACCTCAAGATGACAAAGTTGGTTACCGTAATACATGTGGACAACTTTGCTCGCAGATCGCTGGGGCAAACGGCGAATTCGAGGTTTGAATTTGTACTTGAATTATGAATATTCTCGAAAATTCAGCGTCCTGGAAACCACGACGATGTTTTGATCAAAACGGCTGCATTACAATTCAAGCTCATTGATGAACACGCTGGATGATTGAATTTTGATGGTTATTTTCTAATTTCTGTACATTATGAATGTCTGAATAACTTTCATTGACTTAGAAATGAAGTAAATATTCATATAAGACACTATGTGATAAGAAACAAATAGTAACTACAATTACATTCCAGAGAACAGTTCTTTCTCTATTGTTGAACGACAGGAAAAAAGAACCAAGTTTCCAGAAAAACCGAGTATAAAAGAGCTGTGAGAAGCGAGAAATGTGTCAGGAATCATTTCTTTCCAAATTCTCCCAATGACTCTTCGTCATAATATTCTCATTGTTTTTCTTATTGGTACAGTTTCATCTGATTTTTCACCAAACTTCAAAAGCTTCATTATTGCCAACTATGGCCAACAAGTGTATGAAACTTTGGCTAGAAATGATTTGAGAGCAGTTGGAAGTTATGGAGGAGGATCTCATGATGGAAACAGTTCCACTAGGTTTTCCAGATTTCCTATCGGTTTTCATATCTTTCTTACAGTAGAAGAGCGGTGATTTTGGTTCACGGTATAACGAACAATGCTGGAAACTTTTTTAAACAACGGGACACACTTTTGAGCAATGGATGGGCTCCAGAGACAGTTAGTTTTGATTAAAGAATTTTAGAAGTTTTCATTTCGTTTTAGGTTTATTTAACTACATATGGAGCTGGAAGCTCTGCAGTGACACCAGTTCAAAACGTAGCAATGGATTGTGAATTTGTTCAACAAGTTTTTAGGGATTCAATTTACAGAATGATCGAATATGTTTCAGATGAGAAACTTTGTTGAAGTGGTTGCAAGGTTCACTCAACAGAAAGTAGACGTCATTGGGTACTCATTCGGATCCCCAATTGTGAGAAAGGTAATTGATACCTAGAAAGTTTATCGATATTCATGAATTGCAGGCTATTCTCGGTGGTAAATGTGTTGATAATCCAACAGTGGATCTTGGAACCCCTCTGACAAATCTTGTGGAAAATTATGTTTCCGTTGCAGGTCAATGAATTCCTCAGTAACTTTTTATGATAACCAAAACTGTTCAGGTGCAAATAGAGCCTCTTTTCTCTGTCCATTCACTATCACAAATGCTTGTAATGAGGTAAATGGACTCTACTGCAGATCGAAATACCTTAAAAACATCAATTCTTAGTAGGAATCAGACCAATGGTAAGTTTTTGAACTAAGTAATTTTACAGTACCAATTACGAGGGAAATCACATCTACTCTATCTATGGAGTTAATGATGACATTGTCGGATGGACCAATCTTCCATGTGGAACAAGGAATTCAGGAATCGGTGGATCCAAAGAATATGCAAATGTAAAAACGTGTTGATCCCAATCAAATTCAGATTTTCATTCTTTCAGGCGACAGGAAACCACGGCTACATTCTCTCGGAAACCATCGGTCTTCAAATGAATTTGTTGAATGGGCGTTTGTGAATGAGCACGACTTTGTTCCAACACTTTGAAGAGCAATAATAATTAAAACTTTATTGATTATTTGAATACAAAAAGAAATATCAAATGAGAAGGGACATAGAAATCCCACCAACCAAAAAAAGGGACGGAGCAGTTTTGATTAGGAGTGACTAGGCAGGAGAAGGCAAACTGTATGTTGGAAAGATTCCGGGAGGAAGCAAATGAAAGTTTCGGGAACAGTCAGAATCACAAAAGGAGAAAGAAGTCTTGAATTGAACATGCTAAGAGTAATGACGAAATGGCCTACTGAGAACAGATGAGCGACTTTGAAAATGCGCCAGGTGAGGTGTCCTCAACAGAAAAATGTGGATAATAAGAGGTGTAATATTGTTCAGGAACATGAGTTAGAATTGTGATAAACCATGAAATTATAATACAGGAAATATGTATATTTAGTAGAATAGCTTTCTGCTACTATTATGCCAGTCTCAGTGAATGTCAGTCCTGGCTGAATTTTTCGTGGCTTCGCGCCAGCGATATCTCACCACGAACAAAATATTTAATTTAAAGGAACAACCGTAGTTTGTAGGTCAATTTTCAATGTTTTCTTGTTTTTCGTCATATTTGTTGTATTTCGCGCCAAAATGTGTTAAAAATCGTTCGAAAAACGGGGAAAAAAATTGAGAATTGACCTACAAACTACGGTTGTTCCTTTAAATTAAATATTTTGTTCGTGGTGAGATATCGCTGGCGCGAAACCACGAAAAATTCAGCCAGGACTGACATTCACTGAGACGGGCATAATATGTGGAGCACCTCACGATTCGAACTCTCGTTCATGTGACGATTTTTACAGACAAATCTTTAACGTTTGTCGGCTCTTGTATTACGAATTGATACGCGCTGAGCGATGAAGGCCAACCGTTTTCGAAATCGGTTTGAATTTTGGCTTCGAATTCATCACTGAAAATTGGAATCAATTTGTTTTGGAATCATTGTCCCGAAGAAACTTACTCTACAATAGGCACTGCACATAACGACAAATGATCATAAAGTTCGGCAGGAGAAGAAAAGTTCACAGCTTTGCATTGCGTGCACTGGATATGACTGACGTCACGTTTGACTGGTCGGTGGTGCATCAGACTGTGCTTGTACTTAGGATCGAACATTCCTGTCTTGTCGGTTCTCTGAAATGATTCCCTCGTTATTGGATATTGTTTTTAGCATAGTCGGTTACCTCAAAATAGCAGAATTCTGGAAGAGATTTGCTGCACTTTCCATCGCTGTAGGTTTCCAGCAAGTGCAAGTTATACTGACTGTAGCTCTCAAAAGAACACTTGCAAATGTAACAGAAGACACCTGGCTCATTTAATTCTGGTTTCAGTTCCGATTCTGGACGGATTTGTGTATTTTCAACGAGCACTTCATTGATTGGATAATGGGGAATGTCATCCTCAAATTCCTTTTCTTGGGCATCGTAGAATCTGAAAAAAAAAAGAAACAATACTACTCTAAAGAAGGGAATGCGATGAAGAAGAAGAAGAAAACAACTTCAGGAGGTGCTAATCGAGTTGAGAGTCGTCCTCGTCTTCTCGCTTCTCTTAGCCACTTCAGTTCCATTTCAAACTCACTCTTGTTCCGGCTCAGAATCTAACTGCTCTGTTTCTTGTGGAATTTTCGAAACTTCTACTCTCGGTGGCATTATTTTATCTGGTTGTAGACTTTGCTCCAAACTCGCCAGAGCGTTGAATCTCCACTGTTTCTCCGCATTCATTGCAAGCTTCATATCTGCAACAATCCTTATTGATTTCATGAGTTATTTCGGAACTATACCATTGGTGCAATCGTAATCGAAGTATTTTCTTTCCTCTTCCTTTCTAGCTGCTTTCCGTTTTTCTTCTTTATCACAAACGTGATCCTTTATATGGGAGAAATAGCGAGATGACATCCGACAATGATCACAGAAAAATGGAAGAACTCTTGGTAACGACCGTTTTTTGTATTTTCGTAGAATGTTGGCGTATAGGCGGTTTGCTGGGCTCCCTCTGTTCCATCGCTTCGGATGACTGGAATATCAAATTTGATTTTTTAAAGGATCCCTGATATCTAAGACTCTCTTCCCTCTCCATGAATCAAATAAAAAAACGTTTTTTTCTTTTCTTTTCTCATTGCTCTTCTCAACATTACACTGTGTGTTGAGAACACATGCTATCGAGTCAGAGCATCGGATCAATACTCGAATTTTCGTATTTTAATGATGCCAATTTCTAATTCAGAACTTAATTCCGATGAGAAAAGTTTTTAGAAACCAACCATTGGAGCGTTTTACGAAGTGACGGATGCAGCATTGCGGCAGCAGCGGACGGTAAATCTCGAATCATGAGTTTCCGATTTTGGGGTCGTTTGGTTTTCTTTCTCTGCTTCCTATTGGGAGCCATTGATTCCAGAGGTGGCCGTCGTGGAGGCAAAGGAAAAGGAAAGAGTAATCTGCAATTTGCTCAAGTTGCCGAATTTTCATTGGTTCAGACGGTTCTGTCAGATAACAGAGTAAGAATAAACGAATACGTAAGAATAAAAAGGAGGATGAATTATTATAGAGCGCTCAAATAATAACTGGTTCACACTTCAGTCAGACCTATCGATTGGGATACAAACTTCTTATAATTTGCAAGGCACGCGGGGATCCAAGACCAACAATAAAATGGTACAAAGAGGGAGCTGAGATTCAACCGAAAGCGAGTATTCATGTGAGCATCATTACAAAATGTATAGCAAAAAATGGAAGAATTTCAGTACTACGAAAAACCGATCGAAAACGATACGATTTGGAGTAAACTAGAAGTTGGTGAGTGAATGGGGGAAAGGGACGAAATAGTTTATTGCGAAAACGAAAAGGTTGCGAAAAGAAAACGATCTGATAAGAAAAACGTTCATTATTAGCTGTCAGCGTTTTTGTTCCACAGAACGACTGAAATTTTTCAAAATTTTACCGGAATTATTGAAAAAATTGTCCCACAGAAATTTGAAAATATTGCCGAAAACTTTTTTTTGAGAGTAACTTTGGTAGAGCAAATGAAACACAGCAAGAGATGAAGAGAATGAGAGAAAAAGAAAAGTACAGTAACCTCATTTCAGACCCAGCGACGATGGGTGATCAAGGAGTCTACGCATGCGTTGCCAACAATCCACATGGAGTAATGGCTAAAAATTTCAAGGCAGAATATACTTATTGAATAAATAATATTCCTTTCTTTTTCGCATAGTTATCTATATCTCTTCACATTTAATCTATATGATATAGATTAACGGGTGGAATGCGTTTGAAACTACTCCCTCCGCCTCCTGCAGGCGCACGAGCGACAAAAACAAACAGTGTGGGAGAGTGGAATGGGCCAGGAAGAACAGGTGTGTGTGTGTGTGATCGCAAGTATTTTTGGGGTGGGATGTGAAGGGTTTTTGGGTGCTATACTAGGGCAGTGACTGATGACGTCGATGGATGAATCCACGAAGAAAAATAAGCACATGAACGCGCAAAAAGTAAATGTGACACGAGAAGGGAACCGGATTGACGGACTATTGATCGACGACCAGGAAGAAGAAAAGGGCGCGTCGTCGGTAGAAAAGGAAACTCGGGACTTTTCACTTATATTACTTGTAATACAGGCAATTGGGCAGAAGTTAGACTCAATTTGTGGTGATGCAAAAGAAAGCGAAACGGCCGCCTGAATTGAAATTTAGGCCACAGATAGAATCTCATTCAAATGATGAAGGGGTGAAGTGCGATAACGTTTCCGAAATAAGGTTTGCCGTTTCGAAAAGTGATTTATTGAAACGTTATTGAGAATATTCAGGGTCAAAACTAAGGAAAAAATTCAAAATGGTTCGCAAACCTAAATCTCTGATTACCTAAAACAATGTCTCGTTATATCACATTGAGACGGGGATCACTAACTAATAATCCATTATCGCTCAACAAACTATCTGAACTGAAAGATAAATTTAGTCTATTAACATGTCAAGACGTATTGAGACGATAATCGTACACTGAAAATATGAAAAAGTTTAAAGACCGCCCGTGTAAACGCTGGCTAGAGACTGAGTTTCGACTGAGTGGGTTACTGTAGTTCTGACGAAAATTACAATAATGAAAACTATTAGAGGCCTAAAGAATTGCAAAACTCCTAGGGACTGTATAATGACTTTTTGAATACTAAACGACCGTTATACGAGGGGTTTAGCTAGATTACTGGGTGGGGACTTACTAATCCAGGTTTGAACTGTCTCGAACACTCTCCCGTTCCTAGTTTTACTACATCTATCCGGTTTCTTCGTGGCGTGGGACCTAAATTTGAATCCAATAATTTGGGGTAGTCTGGCGACCCTATGTGAGATGTGGCCGTGTCTCCATTCTCTCAGTACTCTCTCACAACCGTCTCTATGTCTCCAAACACAACCGTTGTCTATTGCTGCGAGCGGCCGCGTCGCGGTTGTCTTAGGCTCTGCCGGCAAACTGTCCACCATCTTCTTACTTTTCTTTTTTTCGCCGTGTTCGACAAAGCTCTTTCACGCTTTTCGTTGGTTTAAAACTTTTTCTGGGATTTTAGATCATCATGCAAGTGATTTCTCTGATCAATCGATATAAATTCATAAACAGTACTTTTTTCCCGAAACTTGAATATTTCGGTCTCCTCCGCAGATGGCAGTCACTCTTCTAACCTTTCAAAATTATGATAAACTGTATGAATATAATCGAGATACAGAAAAATCTCTTTGATTTTGGAAAATCAGAATTGCGAAACATGTTTGAAGAAATCAAATGTCGGAAAGCTGAAATGTAGTCTAAACGCTTCGATGAAGTAAATACAAAACTGAAAACAGCGTTCATCTGGAAAACTAGATTCTGAATTCCTCGTACAGTACTCCACCAAACTTTCAAATCGTCCCAAAACCCGACACTATAATGACCCATGCGCCTTTAATACAGTACCATTAGAGTTGATTTTCTCTCCGACCGCGTTGCCATTTCCCTCGTTATCGATGAATCATCCAAGTGATTCCTCATCAGAAAACTCTAAAAAGAACTGTTTTCCTCCGTATTTTTCTCTTTTATTCCTTTTTCCACACCCTCTCTTGCTCTTCCTTGATTTATTCCATTGCCACACTCGATCGACGCACTGTTGTTTCGAAGCGAAGTATATATCGATTTTTGTCTGTGTAGTTTCGCAACTCGTTCGTTTTCTTTTCAAATTTTGTCCATTTTTGAAATTTCTGCTCTTCTCACTCATGACTCACCATTTGAACTTTTGACTCCGAAACCATTGCACCTAAATTTATTCTTCGTTTTTCAGACGAGATGCAGACAATCAAATGTGTCGTCGTCGGTGACGGAGCTGTCGGTAAAACATGCCTCCTCATCAGTTACACCACGAATAAGTTCCCATCCGAGTATGTGCCGACTGTCTTCGACAACTATGCCGTAAGTTGATTTTCTCTCTAGTATTAAATAACCTGCGTAGATATTCAGGTCACCGTGATGATTGGCGGCGAGCCATACACTCTAGGATTGTTTGATACCGCCGGACAGGAAGATTACGATCGGTTAAGGCCTCTCTCCTATCCACAAACCGACGTCTTCCTCGTCTGTTTCTCGGTCGTGGCTCCAGCTTCATTCGAGAACGTTAGGGAAAAAGTGAGTCACAACTTAACCTTTCTACATTATCACTTGGTTTAATTTCAGTGGGTACCAGAAATCTCGCATCACTGCTCCAAGACACCATTCCTTCTCGTCGGAACCCAAGTCGATCTGAGAGACGATCCAGGAATGCTCGAAAAACTTGCCAAGAACAAGCAGAAGCCTGTCTCAACGGACGTCGGAGAGAAGTTGGCGAAGGAATTGAAGGCTGTGAAATATGTTGAATGCTCCGCATTGACACAGGTCAGTCAAACAATTCTAATTATTACTTTTAAAAGTGTAACGTAGTTATTACTCTGAGTTGAAAAATGGTGTCAGGCCCCTAATAAAATCTTCACTATTTTTCAGAAAGGATTGAAAAACGTCTTCGACGAAGCCATCCTTGCCGCTCTCGATCCGCCACAACAGGAGAAGAAGAAGAAGTGCACTATCCTTTAGAGAAATTATCGTTGTTCCCGTTTTTTTGTATCGTGACTGTGTGTTTTTCTTTCTATGTCCAAATCTTCTTAGCCTCTGATGCCCCCACTTTCCCTCATATACCTAAACCCCCCTAAAATGCCAAAAAGAGAAGCGTTTTGATGGCTTCATTGACGGTGTTTCCCCCCCACATCGTTTCATATAATCTATCCAGTAGCATCTCGAAGAGCATGATTCCAAAACAATTCAACTATGGAATATCGAGACGCAGCTATGATTGCTGGATTAGCTGCTTCTCGAGATTCTGTTGAATTCTTCTCAAATTTCTAAAATTCATTAACTATAGATCAACTTTTCAATGACACTCTCTTAACATTTTCTTTGTCCCTTTTTCTTTTTTATCCCAAAACGTGTTTATAGTCCGGATACCCCGATACCTAAAAGCGCCTTCTTCCTCTTTCGTCCCCATGTTTTTATTATTAAATTGGTGTTAAATGGCACAATATGGCTCAACCAACTTCATCCCGAGTCGCTTGTTTCTTCATATGCTGCTCAAAAATACCGACCAGTTTTGTTTTTCTTTTTTTCCGTGCTTCATTCTTTTTCCATACCTACCTACACATTTTAACTGTTTCTCATCCACTCCGTTTTGTGTCTTCTTTTTTCTCTTCTAAGAACAACTGTATTTTAATTTTTCTACATATTGTTGTTATATATTTGCGATCCAAAACAATAAAGGTGTGATATAAAAAATTCGGAATTTATAGATCTGGAACGTTTACAAAGTGTAAAGAAAACCGGAACCGCAAGGCAATGAGAAACAATTATCAGTTGGGAAAAAACGAACATTCATAATTATCACTGAAAAATAGTACTGATTTTGACAAGGGAAGAGTTGGAAGAAATCACCGTTTGGAAGGAGAACTAGAAGCGATAAGAGAACGAGAAGAGGTGGATGGGCAAGGATGACTAGAATCAAAAAAATAACGAATTTTAAGAATTATTTGACTTCAATCATTTGACGTAGAGATTTTGGAGTGCTCGAATCGTTATAGTGCTTTGTTGTGAATCGAAGTCCGGCGAGAAGGCAGTCAGACTGAAAATAGTTCAGAAGTTATGCTCTTTGATTGGATTAACAGAATTCATGAAAGTTTTGACCGTATTTTTATCGATAGGTTAAATTTTGCTATTCTTTTTTTTATTTCTAAAGAAAAAGGTACCTGTTCTTGAGTTGTATTAGATTTGATCAACCTGACAACGTCTCTCATATCAATCGAAGAATTCGAAACAAATGCTCCATTATGATCGACGTGATCAAACAGAATCACCAATCCAGTCATCACTCGACAACATAAATGTTTCGATGAATCCGTTAATCGTGCCAGACACTCTTCATTGGCCAACATGAAACGACAAACGCTGAAAATATTCAGAATTGAAGTCAATTATCCGAAGAGCGTCTAAAGATACTTGATAATTGTTACAAAGACGTCAGTTGTATTGTTGATCGGAAGAGTTTGATGTGTATGCATATACGAATCGACTCCATTACACAAAGCCTTCAACATCGGATTTCCTTCACACAGAAACATTTGAACTTGAGGAAGTTCGGGTACTCCTTGATCTCTGCAATTTTTCAAGTTTTGTTTTCTGTTTTTTCTCAATTAAAGACTTACTCAAAATCCTGGTAAACGATGTGTTTCGCTCTCCGGTAATAGCTGTAATCGTTTGTGATCTGGGCAGTTCTCATCTGAAATAATTCTTGTTGATATAGGCATTCTCGGAAGTATTTCCTACCTTTATAACATCAAAATCTAGTACAAAACCAATTAGACGGGCAAACTGTTTGGCAATCGACTGTTTATTGGCAAGTTGTTCTTCTAGAGGTAATGGTCCAGATGATAGCTCCCAGAGTATGATCGGTACGATTCTCTCGATTTTTGCCACATGTTCATAGTAAGAACATGTCCTCGCTACAAATGGTTCCAATTTTGTCATCAAGACCTTCAGAGCCTGGATATCACTATCATTTTTCAATTGTGACCTTTCTGCATAACACCCTGAAAAAGAACGAAAACTGAGTCTCACTTTTCACCTTCTAATAGTAAATCCTTACCATTTCCATAATTTGAAACATCAGCTAAAACTGCATCACAATCATGTAGAACTTGTTCTGCCATGTTGTAAATTTCTCTTTCCTCTTCCGTCGGTTGTGCATTTTCAAAATCCACAAATATCTCAACCCACTTTGAATTGTCATCAGCTGTTGATCGAATGATTGATCGTATCATCTCGAGACATGATGCGTCCGATTCCCGAATGTTTGACGGCATTCTGCGAAGCATTAAGCTGAGTATTGAGGAAACTGTATTTTTAGAGAAAGTGAAACGAGAATAAGCGTATAATTACGAGAGAGGGGATCATCATAAGGCGGAATAAAAGTGGTGGTGGTAGAGGATCATCATGTGATGGTGGAAGTAGTTGAGTGAAAACTGGAAAGAATCGAAAAACAAAAGAAAAGTGAATGAAATAGTTCATTTTGAGGGGTTGGAAATAAGGGATCGAGTGGAGGCTGGGACGAGCGACAGCTGGAGCTAAAAAACCTGGTACGATTAGTACGATTTGCAGCTGGGTTATGTACCGAGAACTAACGAACGGGTTTGGATTTGTACTTTTGTGGCATTTTGAGTTCATCGTTCAAATAAAGTACCTTAAGAGATTCAAAGAATTTTTGAACTGGAAGGTGGAATTAGAAGAAGAGCAAAAATTGAATTCTTGATTGACCGGGAAAGTCGGAATTAAAAGTATTGGTAGTATATTATTTTTCGAAGCTATTTCAGAGGTGTGGCCCTCAAACTTTTGAAATATAATAATTTAATGTAAATTGAACGAAAATGTCAGGCACATTTCTGGGTTTTAGATCTCTCTGAGTAGTGTTTTACCTTGAACTGTGTAAATTTCCCAAAAGCTGTCCAATAAGATATTCTCAAATGTCACCTCAAACAAGATAAGAGAATGAAAAAGCGTAGGTGTGAAAGGGGGAGGGAAAAGGTAACCGAACATATTGGACTTGTAAAATGCAAACATATTGGGTGGCCGTGTTTGAATTGTGTATACATATATCGGGGCAGCAGTGCGCGGGAATGCATTTCCTAGTGGATGTTGTCCGAAAAATGAGAACGATGAAATGGAAGAAGAAGAAGTCTTGAAAGCTATAAAAAGTGCAGTCAGCGGCAGCTTGAGTCGAGAGAAACATAATGGCTCATGGATACGAAATGCGTGAAGAGCAGGAAATTGGGGGTGCTCCCGCCCTCTACGTCTTCTTCTTCTGCATTTTCATCTTGGAATTGAAAAGGAAAGGAGCCAGAAATGGGTTGAGACAATGGACTCATTTAGGAGGAAATGAGGCAAAATTCTGAAGATTCGGTCATAAACGAGGGGTGGAAGTGGAGAAATGTGAAAAGTTGTTTATGGATGAAGACGTCGTTCTTACGGAAAAAGAAGAAAGAAAAGAGATTTGTCACGGGAAAGGTAGGAATACAAAAGGAAGAAGGTGACATGATTAGAGAATAGGTGGGATACTTACGAACAAGTAGTCAATGACCTTGGAGACGGATGGGTGACATCTACATATTTATCAATTTGATGCCTCTCAAATGAGTCGTGAGATGGAGAAGAAAAAGGTGTGGCTGGAAAATTAACAAACGATTTAAGAAGAAATACTTGAAAAGTCGAATGTGTTCAATGAAGTGGTTTCTTTTATTGCCAGATCATAAAATTTGGGTGGAGTGGAGAAGCTGGTAGTTGATTAGATCTAGAAGTTTTAAAGATTCATGCATCGATTTTTGAAGTCAGATGAAAAAATTGAAAGTTAGAAAATTCTGATTTTCAAGAAACCTATTTGAATTCAGAAATATGTTGAACCTTCGGATCAGGTAATGATTTTGGCAAGTTTTCCAGGCATTCAATAAATTTCAAATTTGGCTAAAGTTTGAGAACTTTCACATAACTACGGTTGAAAACTCAGAATCCTGGTAACATCTGATCAAAATTGCTTGCTAAACAACAGAAGACGACCTCGTGATGATTCATTTTTCAAAATAGAAAATGGATGAAATTCAATCCACCCGAAAAGAAATGAAACTCAGAACATCAGATATTTTTTAAATTTTTTCTGATGACTTCAGCCGACAAAAATTGAAGAATAGAGAGGGAAAATGAGATCAATCAAATCAAATGAGAAGAAGTGAGAAGAAGGTATGTTTACCGAGTGTCAAAACGTTCCAAAAAGAAGAAAAAACGAAGAAGAAAAATGGGTAGGAAGTAAAAAGAAAACAAGGGAAATTGGCTCGCGCGGGTTCCCAAATGGTGACACGGAGCAAATAAAACGAAAAATGGGAAGAAAAAATAGGAGGACTGTTAGAAAGGGATGAAAAAGAGACAAATGACTTCAATTGTTATTCTGAAGACACGAAATTGGATGATGTATTATTCATCACACTTTTTTTGTCTATTGAGTATTTTTCTTGTTTTTTTTGTGAATCCTAAATATTTAGAAGAGAACAGAAATAGAGAGTGAAAGAAATCGAAGTCTAGACCCCTGGAAACAAAAGCAAATAAAAATCGAATTATGTCCGGTGCCAGATGGTGTCGATTTACAAGCTGTGTAGGGTTTGGAAAGGAAGAAAAAGAAGAAGAAGAAGAAGAAGAAGAAGAAGAAGAAGAAGAAGAAGAAGAAGAAGAAGCTTCAAGTGAATTGGCAACACTTATCTGGAGAGTAGAATGAAACGACTCGAAAATTTGATATCAATGGGAAACATATGTCGAATAGAAAAGGATTAAACGAGGATCGGAAAGGAGGAGGAAAAGATGAAGAGACAATTTGTTTTCGATGGACACACAGAGGCAAAATGAAACAACGAGTACAAGTTCATTTGGTAGTGTGAAATGAAGTGAGAGAGAGAGAGAATTAGAGAAACAGTGATGACTAATCAAAAAAATGACACAGGAGTGTTTCATTTTTATTCGGCCTCGTTTTGGTTTTCGATGAATGGGTTCGATGTGAAAAGTCGATTTTAGAATCCGTTGAAGTGGATGTCTATTAATTGGGTAGCGCATTTATAATAAAAGGGAATTGTGTGTGAAGAATCTAGAAAATTCTTTGGAAGTTTCGATAATTGAAAGACACAGTTAGTATACTTGTCCCTTCTAAAGGCTATAATTCCATTCCTGGAATGGGATAGGTGTAAAGAAAACTGCTACTAACTAGAATTCTTTTAGATTCCGTTTGAAAATCTCATAAATACGCAAACGCTAGCCTCACACATTGAAAATATATTGTTTTTTCAGGATTCCAGTTTGTTCAACTGCTTTGATTGACAAATGAAAACAAAAAAAACCAATGAGCATGTTTGTGTTTAGATCAACAGAATCTTCAGATTTTCAAATTCGATGAAATTAAAAACAGATTCTTTCGATATATTCAAAAATGCCAAAAAGCAGTAAGTGGTGATAGACGGATGTGATGGGGATCTAGGAGTGGACTATGGAATTGAGCATCAAGCGAGAGGGAAAAGAGAAAAAGCGCAACTTCCGAGACACTCTTATCCTCTCAATCTTATATACTCTCTCGCAACTGTCTATCAGTTGACATGTTGTGCCAGTCACTCTGCGTCGCAATAGACTGTATTGTGTTTCACACGCTCCCGATCCTCTTGGCCTGGGAATAAGAAGAAAGAGAGAGCTGGTTCTTGATGAGAAGAGGAAAAAGATAAAAGAGATTGGATAGAGCAAGAACAAGAGGTAATTTAATCACTTGCAAACGAAAGATGATAACGAAAACAGATAGATATTGGTCAGTAGGTGAAAGTGACCGATTTCGAAAAGAGAGCATGAGCTGTTCGGACGAGACAACACATGTCCTCTTTTCTTTTCAAATATTTGACCACGTTCCTAACACGGGCGGTCTTTTATGCTTCTGGCTTCCGCTCTCGACAATTAGCATTTCCCTTTCTCTTCATTGATTTTATGGTTGATCGAATGAATGAATTCCTCTCTTATTCCGAATCTAAATGTCACATACAGTGGCGAAAAATGGTGAGTGTACCTCTAAACTTTTGATAATAACTTTGCTGAAACATGTCCAAAAGACAAGAAATTTTGTGGAGACATTACTGATTAGATTAGGAAAAGCTCTATAAGTTTTTTGAATTTCAAAAATGTTTCGTTCCTTCAGAATATCATCAGAAGTGCCGGTGACGTCAGAATCAAAAATATTATCTTTCTTCAAAATCTTTTTTGTAAGGAGTTCTGAAGTGCAAAATTTTTGTTATAGATCAGATAGACACTAAAAAAAATTTGGAGCGATTTGTATGATCGGCTCCGAAGATATGGACGCCCGAGCACAAAATGGTACCTTTTGCTCATTGGCCGTATCAACGCTGAAAATTGTCCTAGGAGTCTCAAAATTTGGAAAAACGTGTACCTTTAGGTACTCTACAAAATGGCAAAAAGAAATTTCAATTTTGAGCAAAAAAAAATTTCTTGGTGTACTGACCCCATTCGGCCTAAACGAGCCCCATGCTTCGAAAAAATTTTGTTGCTCAAATCTAAAATTTCTTTTTTCTATCTTGTAGAGTACCTAAAGGTACACGTTTTTCCAAATTTTGAGACTCCTAGGACAATTTTCAGCGTTGAAACGGCCAATGAGCAAAAGGTACCATTTTGTGCTCGGGCGTCCATATCTTCGGAGCCGATCATACAAATCGCTCCAAATTTTTTTTGGTGTCTATCTGATCTATAACAAAAATTTTGCACTTCAGAACTCCTTACAAAAAAGATTTTGAAGAAAGATAATATTTTTGATTCTGACGTCACCGGCACTTCTGATGATATTCCGAAGGAACGAAACATTTTTAAAATTCAAAAAACTTATAGAGCTTTTCCTAATCTAATCAGTAATGCCTCCACAAAATTTCTTGTCTTTTGGACATGTTTCAGCAAAGTTATCATCAAAAGTTTAGAGGTACACTCACCATTTTTCGCCACTGTAAGCTCAAATGCGCAACGGGTCTAGGGGGGCGGCTCTGGAAAACATATGGCATATTACGGGATGGCGGTGCGCGAAAATAAATGAGAGGAAAAGGAAGAGAGAGAGAGAAAGCAGCCTCACCTGATTTATGACTCTTTTTAATCGTTTTGGCAAAAAGTCACAAGCGAGAGTGAATAGGAGGAGCCAATTGGTATTTCATATTAGCATAATCGACTAGTATATGGAGAAGAGAAGAAGAAAAACAGAATTGGCTTCGAAAAAAAACACGTTACGAATTCGAGAAGATGATACGGTTTTCCATGTTTTATGAATTCATCGTAAAACTCGCCAGAATCGAAAAAAGGGTTATCAGTTGGGAAATTTCGTGGGTGTGTTTACGAACTTTATCAATACTGTAGGTTTGATAAAAGTCTGAAAGGATTGGAAAAGTTGATGGGGCTGTAAATTTTTAAGAACAGTTTTTTCATCTTTCCGACATTTTGATTCTATTAGAAATTCAGAATCGTAACACTAATGTTATATAATTTTACAAACTCGACGAGTCTTCTTGAGAATTCCTCGTTTATTCAACTAATCAGCTTAAAGAATGAAGATAATTTTGAAAGTTGAGTTTCTAAAAAAGGGGCTCAATAAACGGTTTGAACGTTTCCAAGGTTAGAACATTTCTATGATTCTTGATTATCCGAAACCTAAACTATCCCGCTCGCTTCCTGGAACTGAAGTTAATCTATCAGAACCGAGAAAGTAGACTAAAACTTACCTGTGGGACTTTACAGCGTCAGGCTTCCAGAAGCTTATTTTAGCAATATTTTAGAATACTTTCTAACTTGTTAAAATTTCCCTGGTAAGTTATTTTTCTAGTATTCCTAAATGCCAGGAGTCCATCAATTTATGTACCTAGCCAAGTTCTAAGGAAGAAACCAATTTGTGGATGAAGAATGTTGTTGGAGGAAGAGAAGGGGCCAATAAGAGAGTTGACGAAATAAATGTTAGCGGAGTTGGAAGAAAAGAAGAATAAGAGGGTGGCTCTACGGCCATTAGAGAGGAAATGCTTCGAAGGCTAAGGGCACAGAGAGAGCACACGTTCCGGTTGTAGTACTCATTTAACTGACACTATGAATAATTCATGTTTCGAACAGGAGGCAACGAGACACCTTTTCTATTCATAGACTTGTCTAAACACACAGAAAACGACGGACCGAAAAGAAGGACTCTGAATTTCTGTGTGGATGTTTTGGAGATGTTGTCGTCGTTTCAAGTTTTGAATTCTTTTGGGAATTGACACGCAAAGAAGTGACAAATTGTGTGCATACGCTTAAAAATGCGACAAAAGAACGAAGCGAAGAAGAGGAGAAAAAGTTAGGGAAAGAGAGACGAGTTTATCTGATTAGGAGAGAGACGTTTTCCCAAAAAATTTCAATAATTGGAAATCTAGTTTGGTCCTTCTTTTGGGGAAGAGTCCGAAAACCTAGCTGTTTTTTGGTCCGTCGCTGATTTGCTGTCCATCACGATATTTTAATTCTCTAGTTTTTCAATATAAGAATGAACAATCTGAACTAGAATCAAATCAAATGGTCTACGAGCATTTCTAATTATCAATATCTGAAAAAACAAAACAGTAAAAGTGATATATGAAGTTTTTATATTTTCTCTTGAAGTTTTGCACACCAGATGTTCTGTTATTCTGAAATTTTTCCTGAACATTTCGTTACTGTATTGCACTGTGTTCAACGATTTGAATTTGAAATTTTTTATTTCTTATTATTTTTAATTTTACCACATTCAACGGAATTCATAGAGCATGTATAGAAATCTGAATTAAAGCGAGAGAAGATGCAATGTGTACATACATATAGAAGCTGAAAGTTTGAACATTTTGAGAGGAAAACAATCTAGGAAACAAAATAAACGAGGGGCAGGAATTGGGGGAATCTATAAAGTCTATAAATCGAAAACCGACAAGAAAAAGGAAAAATGGTAAAGAAAAACTGGTATGAGAGCACCGGAAAGTGCGAAAATCTAGAAAAAGAAAAGGGAGAGAAAGGAATAAAAACCCGATAGAAAGACAAAAGCAAAACAAAAAATGAGGCGAGAGGGTAGAAATCTATCAGTCCTTCGACAGAAGTTGTTGATTTTTGGCAAGTTTCAGTCTCAGTTCATAAAGCAAATTTGATGGAGGGTTTTTTGAGATGGTTCTGTATATTTGGATTTGGGATGAGGAAAGAAATTGTGATGAAGAAAGGGAAAATGTGAATTAATGTAGGTGATTGACTAGAATAAAAAGAGAAAAAATTGATGAATAAACGGAGAATCGACTATAAGCTGAGTGTGGCACCCGCTCTTTTTGTATTTATGTATGTGTGTTAATATTACAATAAATCACCTAGCGTATCATCTCATTTGGAAGAAAAAAACGACACGTTTTGAGTTCAGTTTGGTCCTGTTTTCTTTTTTATCATCGGGTGTTAGTTGTGTTCATCGTCTTCTGTTACAGTTCGAGCGGTTTCTGGTTCTTCGGGTATTCGAGATTGATACCATTCTCGATTTTCTTCTAGTTGATCCAAGATGTTTTGAGCATCCGGATAGACAAGATCCGCCCATGTCTCGTAGAGTGGATGGACGATGTAGTCGATGAATCCGACCTGCAAACAATTTATGGTAGGTTGAAAAGTTTAATTTCAAATTTGCCGTGATATTCATGAATTATCAGTTTTTGTCTAAATTAGTCTGACCTTATTATCAAGTCAGGGTAGAATGGAAAGTGGAGTTCATTAATATTATTTCATCCTTACAGTAACCCTTACAGTTTCATCTTACAGGTTTTTGCTACATAAGCCACAAAACAACTTCACTTTTCCTACCTGTGATTTTTCAATAGTCACATTTCCACGATCACACATTGGCGAAATCTCTAATCCGAGTTCTTTCTCCTTGTCTCCCTGTCTCCAGTATTCTTCCATTATCCTCTGATTCCACTGTTGATACAAGTCGATTGGCTTCGTTGGATTGGAGAGATCAGCCAGGTGAATCATCGATTGTAGTACCTGAAGTATTATGATTATGAGTGGGAGGTGTGTGGGATGACACACATGCATATTAAATTTTTAATTCGAAAAAAAGTTCAAACCTGAATTTTGTCGTTGTACTTGTCCAGCACGATGACATTGTTTCCGGCCACCTTCTTTGCCTCGACCATTGTTTTCAAATCAGCAAGAAGTGACATGTGTTTGGACATATCAGTGGCCAGAACCTATAAAATCAACATGAATAATTAAATTTGCAAAGTGAAAGTAAATTAAGGGACCCGTCATTTCCGTTGTTGCCGCACGTGATCCACTCATGACTAATCAGAAGAAAGACCGTATGGTGTTGTCACTTTTCAAATAAACACACACACACGCGTATGAATGAGACCCCAACCAATACAGTCCCCTCAATTCTCCTAATTTAATGTGACACTTCCGGTCCTTCATCATCTTCATCTCTGTATCTTTGCTTACCATATCAATGACAATCTTTCGAAATTGCAGCCTCTGTTTTCTGGACAAGTTTGCAAGGAAATCGCAGTTGGAGTCTTGCAAAAGCTTGAATGCGACTGCCAGATGGTGCTGCTCCAGAACGCTTTCATCGTTGTACATGATGGCTAATTCGTTGTCTGAAAAACAGTGAATCAGTGAAGGAGATCGAGAGGAAGTGTACTTACTGGAGTTAATCAGGTACTGATTCGTGAATCCTGGATGATCGACATCGTGGATTGCGCCAGCAAAGATTGCTGACAACACTTCCAGATCCGTGAAGACTTCCTAAACATTTTCAGAATAGAATCATCACTTCAAGAATCACTTACACTCGCAGTGAGAACGGGAGATTGGAGCAAGACGTGCATTGATTGAGCCACATCAGCGGCGTGGATAAAATTGTGATAATGATTGTTTCGATAGTGATGTTCAAGATTGAGCAAGTAGGTGACCAGAGTAGAAGGATGAATTTCAAAAATTTTGAAGAGGTTACGTTTTTTGAAGAGAGTATATGTGATGACAGTGAGAGAGTGATTCTTGGAGAGCTCGTCGATTTTGAAAACGTCGGGTCCCCAGGAGTCGAGTCGTTGCATGTGAACAGCAATCTCACGTGCACAATTGACTCCGTATTCAGGTACATGACCGTCGTGAGATGGAGCACGAAGCTTTCGAACTCCTGAGATCTTGTTCATCGCAGCTGTCTGCGCTTTCTTCAGAATCGAAAGTGACATGGGACCGGATGTTGAGGGGCCTTGTACCTTAAACAAGAATGATTAGTGAACATTGGAATAAAAAAACAGGAAGAGATTTTAGATTTTTGTCTTCTCCCTTATGTCTTAAACATCTCTAACATGTGGCTGATCTTTAAAATAATTAGAGTATTTACTATTAATTTATTTGTTTACCATGTATCGTGAAATCACATTTTGAAGGAAATCCGAACAGTTGAAAGTGTTATGAATAGAAATCATGAGTTCAGATGAGAACGTCTTCTTCAAAAATCAACTGTGAGATAGTGTAAAGTGAGTAGTAGCCAGTGATGATGGCTGTCAACAAAAAGATAACTGACCATCGAAAGGGGAGTGGAAAACTAAAGGAAACGGTCTGTTCTGATCAGGACGTGACATTTCGAGAAGCCACTTGCAAGATCTTTTTTGATTCGATATATAATTTTTGCGACCTCCATTTTTTGAAAGTCAACGAAATGATCAAAGTGCAGAAGATTTTGATAATTAAGTACAGTACCTTGTGCATTGATACGATTGAATTGTTATTTCCATCTTCTTCATCATCGGAATACAACATTTTTTGCTTCTTCTACTTCTTTTTAGGACAAAAGTGTCAAAATGGTTGTCAAAAGTAGTACAAAATGTGAGTGAGTATGAGGATGTACTCATTGTGTGTCTCTTCCATTTTTTGAAGAACAATCTTCTGCCAAGCCCGCCCCCGACAGGTTCTTCTTACCACACACATAGAGACTAGATAGATAGATAGACATAAATGCAATAGAGACATATACTGTCAGTTTGTTTTTTTTTGACAAAACACACCTCTGTCGGCACTTCGATCTCGAGCGGCGTGGGTTCATCCTCTTCCTTGTCCATGTAGGTGGTGATCAGATATTTGGAGACTTGGGTTCCGGACTTGGATGATTCGGCAAAATGCGACAACTCCTTGTTGAGCATCTTGCGGAACTGCAAACATTCGGGATTATCATGTGTTATCATTGCGTGGCGCGAGATGCTAATTAGTTAGAAACGTCCCCCCCCCCCCCCCTTTCTCTCTCTTATCATCATTCATCCTCCCGCCCCCCAAAAACAGTCAGGGGAGGCCATGTTTAAAAATCGAGAGAGGGAAAAACGAGAGAGAGAGAGAAAACTCCTCTTATGAAGGGAAATCACCTTCTTATCTGCGTCTCCGTTCAGAAGACGTCAAGCCAACCTGTTCTCATATTGTCTCTCTGTCTCTCACTCTTTTTTTCTCATTGCCCCCTATCACCATAAAGTATATAACAAATAATGACACCATCAATCTACAGCATCAATCACCGGAAGTCGCGCTTGCAAACCGCTACTAGAAGCCAAAGCACTTCGGCGTCTGCCACTCTCCGACTTCGAAGCGCTTCCTATTTCTTATCATACAAGATGTGCGCGGGTCCTGCGGGGGACAATTAGACGGTTTCAAAAAGAATGAAAAGAGATGGAGACGCAGGAGGAGAGATTATCTGTATCGAGTGCAACAAATCTTTTTCTAATTGATGAGATTGGCGCCTCGGCGCTAACACCGAACACTTGCTTCTGACCTTATTCGACTGAATCTCTATTAGCCGGAAGCGATTTTTACCCCATGACGTGAGATTTGAAACCCTTCCTAATCGTAATCTTGGCGCAGTGCCAAAATGTTGATCACCGATCGATTACGGTAGACAGACGGGATACATTCTTGACCTCCATTTCCCTATTTTTCATCAACAAATTTCACGATGGGACAATCAAAGGAGGTGAGTAACATTGTCTACCGTAACCCATGTGTATCTCTCATCTTTTGTCAGCTCTCTTCCTCTTCATCTTCTTTTTTACTTCCTTTTTTTCTCTTTTTCATCTTTCTGAGTAACCGAAAGACAAGTGCCATCTCTTGGATTGAGTTAGGCTCTCTCATGAACCATCTTCTGATGACATTGCTCCGGATTGAATTTGAATTCAGAAGAAGCAAATAGGACCCACAAAAAAAAGAAGGGTCCCATCTGTGTGCTTTTGAACAAGAAAGGGAGCACAAAAAGAGAAAAAATAGAAGAAAAGAACTGCACTCTCCACAAAGACTTTGAGCCTCACCTTACTGCTGGCCATTTCAGACACTGATCGATGAGTTTGAATCGTCTCCAGCTGGTCGAGACACCAATCGAGTTCTTCTGAAAATGAATACAAATTTACGAGAAATTCATGTGAAGTCTTGTGATTTCTAGGGACGTCTTCTAGAATCTTCAATCAAGAAAACATCAGAAGAATAGAATTCTATGATCGTCGTCATGCGTGAAAACTTAATGGCGCCAACCACCAACCAGAGAAACAGTTTCCGGCGAAACACACAGCTTCGGGAACAGATATCTCTGTCATATGTGGAGACGGCTTATCAGATAGTTGAAACTACATTTTTATCTCTAGTTTGACTCAGAAGACGTTCTTTTTTTTAAATTCTCTTACCGAGTGTGTCATGCGCACATTGCACCACATCGTCTGGAAGCGGAGTATTGTGCAACGGTGGTCTTTTCGCACTTCGATTCGCGTGTCGACTGTCGTCGCTATTCTGAAATTTGAGAAATTGAGAACCCAACGTCTTCCTATTCCCATCCCTCTTCTGTTCCCTAAATCCACGTGATACTTCTCCCAGGAAAAAAAAACGTTTCCCATTGTTCTAGAGTGTCTTGTAAAGGGTCCCAATGTACT
The DNA here is from genome assembly GCA_963966625.1 of Caenorhabditis zanzibari. Lineage (NCBI taxonomy): Eukaryota > Metazoa > Nematoda > Chromadorea > Rhabditida > Rhabditidae > Caenorhabditis > Caenorhabditis zanzibari. The sequence goes on from OZ016469.1 coordinate 8,828,568, forward strand.
ACTCCTTATTTACATATGCACTGGTATGTCGTGTGCAACGAGGCAAAACCTTTTTTCGAAAAAAGAAGGAAGAGCAACTTTTTTCACTTTCTCTCTCTCTCTGCCTCTCTCTGTATCTAAATTGCTCATCTACAAGGAATAAGGAATCGTGATGCCATGGCTCAAATTACAATTTTCTCTTCTTTCATAAAACTTTTTCCAATCTTTGATTTGTGTACTTACAAGGTGAATGCAACAATATAAGAATGCCATCAGACAGACAAATTGTTCAATTTTAAAAGACTACTTGTTGAATCAAAAACCAACGCAACATTTTCAACAATAGAAGACGTCTATTGGCGGATTGAATCATGAATTTGGAGAGTTTTTGCAGAGAGCTCAGAAGGCCAACCCGTTTAACTTGTTGTCTTTCAGAATTCCCTTTCTTTTTTTCGTGCAAAGTGGTCCCTGTCATGTAGACAAAATAACATGAAATATACTGTCCTCTGGGAGTTGGTTATGGCTCCATGAAAATACGAGAAATTTTTGTTATTCCAGGATGGATCTATGCACAGGAAAAAATGAGATTGGTAAGAAATAGGGAAAGAGAAAAAACGGGAAAAAACGGTATTCCATCTATAGAGATTGTCTTCCTGTTTCCCATTTTTCTTCCCTTGGATGTTTGATCTTTTTTCTCCGATGCTTACCTGGATGTTGGATATCGAAATCAGATTGGATCGAACGTTCCGAAGACTAGCCAGCAGTTGAGCAAACGGGGTTACAATCAAGTCGTCGCCGTGTCTGAAATCATTAATCGGTTGTTTTCAGAGTACCAGCTGATTCTCATATCCAATTGTTCTATTTTTCTGTTAGCACGCTGCTTTTTGTGTTTGATAGCCGACTTTTTGGTTTTTTCTTATTCTCCTTTCTCTAATTACGCGTATAACCATGCTTCAAAGCAAAGAAAACATAAACGAATCGGATGACTAGTCAAAGAAGAAGGAAGAAGCAACCATCCATCTGAGCCATCGTAAATACAAATGGATGACTACTAATCTACCCTCATCTATTTTGTTGATGACTTTTCGTTTCGAAAAAATAACCATACATTTCACTACCCACAGAAACATGCATACGAGGCTGGGAATGCTCACCGAAACGTAAATCCGGACTCTCCGAATTTTCGACGGACGCTCCGGTTATTATTGTTATTTAGAGAAATTGACATGGTACTTGGGGGGGGGGGGGGGATCTATGAAGAGAATTGGTCAGAAGAGAATGTAGTGGTTAAGAAAAATAGAAGAAGAAGAAGGGAATAACTGAATAGAATGAAGAGCAACGTCTCTAGGCCTGGGCTCAGCTGCTGCCGCAGCAAGCACCCAACCATCTAAACCTCCCGCCCCTTTCCCAAGACTCCGCCCATTTTCGTTTCTCATTTTGCTCCATGTAAAAGTGTCGGAATGAATGGAAGTGGAATCACGTAGCTCTCTCCCTGTACGTAACCTTCTTTTTTTCAGAAAAGTTATTATCTGACAGAAGAGAACAAAAAATGATTGATGTGAAAGGTCGGAGCAAAATAAGCTTTTCCTCTTCTCTGTCAACTTTTTTCAGCAAAAGAAAGGATCCTGGCGAAAAAAAGAAGAAGCGAAAAAAGTTTTTGAGTTTTCTGGAGTCTCTTCCGGGAACAGGTATTATGGGTGAATGACTTCGAAAAGTTCAGAATAAAATTCATTTTCCATGGAAAAACGACATGTGATTTCACTTTATTTTATTTTTCCAATTTTTTTTCCCAACAGCCCTTCTCTCGTTTTTCTTCTTCTTTTTCCCTTTTTTGAGAATCGACTACAGTGTCTCATGACTTTTCTGAAACCCATAACCAGGTGATCGGGAGAGCGAGACAATTTTTCAGAATTTAAATAAGCCAAAAGGGAAATGGAACTAAAAATGGGAAGAGGGAGAGAGAATAGTAGACGAAAAGATTTAGACACTAAAGATATTCGAAACAGAGCACAAACCTCCAAGACGATCTTCTCGATGAAGACGCGGCTATTGGATAGTCTGAACGAGCGGTCCAGTTTTGAATGATGAATGATAGAACAGTAAGGAAAATTTTCGAAGCCGAATTTCGAAGGAAGGTGTGAAACGCCGAGGTGTGAAATCAGCAATCCGAATACACACGACAACGACCCCTTTTTCCCGCCCCGCGCCCTCCCCCTTGAAAAGTCTCCGAGGAACAGAGAGAAAAAAGAAAATGAGAGAAAAAGAAGAAAAACGGCCACGGTATTTGTTTGTTGGTTTGCCCTCAATCGAAATGCAAGAAACGGTTGGAAATGGTAGAGAAAAGGGGAAGAAAGAGGGGACTCTTGGTTTTCTTTTTTATGTGTGAATGCTCCTTTCATACAATAACCTCTTCTGACCCCACCCTCTCTTCTTCCTCGAAATCATCCTTTATTTGGCGCGGGGCCCCACAAAAGTACGGACTGAGCGCTGAGCGCGCTGACTGAATAGTTGAGAATTTAGTGGGAGCGAGCGCCTGTGCGCGGCGCGGTACGTGAAATTGTCTGTATACACACGCACGCACACATGAGGCACACGCACGCAAACATACGAGGGCTACGTCACACGGGGCATACATAGCAAGAAAGGATCCACAAATCGACCAGAGCAACACCTGAGGTCGCGAACCGGCGGGAAGAGAGCATCAAACTGCCTCTCACAGTGTCCTTGGAGCTGGGAGCACACAGACAGGAAAAAGCGAATATTTAGATAGGAAGGATGACGAGGCAAAGGGTCAACTCGCTCGAAATGCAAAGATTAGAGACGGGTCTAGGATATCAGCGATAGGGAACTAGGGAATCAGAAGTACTTCTGAATCTTCAGTCGGTCAGAAACTTGAAGTTAAGATATTCTCAAAATCTGAAACTTTCAGTTTACCTGGATTCAAAATATATCGATAATTTAGCACTCAAAGATCCATCTGCAGATGCTCAGGTATGAATGACAGAGCTCCATCAAAACATATTCCAGTCTGATTGTAAGGTTTCACTTATAAATCGAGTTTCTTAACGTCTACCACAAACTGAATAACAAAATCCCAAGAGTCCTGAAACTTATGACCTAGTTCGTACAAAAATCAGAGAAAATCCCACACGTATTTTCTTCGAACCTTATGATGGAAAACCTATCGCATTTTTGAACCGGAAGTTACCGTATCCTTATCACTTGCAACAAAAAAAACTATACGAAGGTCGTCAGTCCGACTTTCAGACAGCAACAGTCTGACAATGAAAATTTTGGGAGACGGAAGTTGGGCAGAAAACAGAATAGTTGTCAAGAATGACAGAAGAGATTTGGGCTTTCCACAATTCATATCAGAAGTTCAACAGTTTTTTTTAATTTCGAAAATATTAGAGAATATAATTAAATTTTCTGAAACATCAGGCTTCAAATAAATAGAAGCTGATGCACAAACACTCAATATTCAGCTGCTCAGGTCATTTATGATTCTACGAAATGCGATAGGAAACTTTCATTGAGATTCCGAATTCTCGCATATTTAGTCATGGAAAATGGGAGAGGCAGGGCACATCGTTTGACTAAAAATTTGTATGCACATGTGCGTTTTTTCTCAATTAGCTTTGAATGGCACCGAATGCCTTCATCTCTCTCCAAAAAAACACTAATGCGTGTGAACTCACTGACGATTTGAGCGTGCTCGCAGAAAAAGACTTTTGAAAGATCCGAAACAAGAAGGTGTGTCCGACGGATGACGATGATTACGACGATGATTTGGTGGCAATTCGGACGACGGAGATGGATGGATCACAGAGGATCCGATTGAAGCAGACATCGGTCAAAAAGTAGAATAAGAACACTTTTTGAAGACTCTTTGTAGAATAAGGGATTGAGAGAGAGACGCTGATTTGGTTGTCGGGCCAGACGCCGAAAACAACGGATAACGACGAGAAAGTGTGTGGAGAGCTTGGAAGAAGACGAGGAGAAGAGAAGAGGAAGGATGGCACAGAAGGAGTGGCAAAAAGAATAAGAAGGCAACTAATACGGGCCACGGCTTTAGACACCGGATTTCTGGACAAACGGACGTCAGAGAAAGAGAGAAAGAGAGCTAATCATCCTTCACTTCATTTTCAATAAACATACAGTGGCGAGATGTGGTGAGTGTACCTTTGAGTTTGAGTGAATAACTTTGCTCAAACATGTCCGAATGACTTGAAATTTTGCATGTTTATTAACGATATGACTGAGAGTAGAACACATAGTTTTTTGAAAATGAAAATCGCTTCTGGCCTCCAGAATCCTTCCTGATGTAGACGTGTTTTAGAAGTCCAAAAAATAACTTTTTCTGAGGTTGATCGTTTTTTGTAATTTGCTTGAGAAAACGTTGATACTGGATAAAATAAGTAACTCACAAAGTTTGGTCAACTTTGAATGATTGGCTCCGGAGATATGGACGTCGGAGCACAAAATGACATGTTTGGAACAGTGAGCATATCTCGGCTGAAACTGATCGTAAGACTCTCAAATTTTCAAGGAATATGTATCGTTAAATGTACTACAAGATAGCAAAAATAATTATTCATTTTGATCAAAAAATATTTCGACGAAGTCAGTGTGTGTTTTTCGACAACGTTCGAATAATTATTCGAAAATTTATTCGAATAATTATTCGAACATTTTTCGAATACTGTTCGAATATTTTGTTCGAATACTTATTCGAATATGTTCGAATAATTATTCGAACTTTTCGAATAATTATTCGAAAAGTATTCGAACAATTCGAATAATTATTCGAACATTGTTCGAATTGTTCGAAAGGCAATTTTTTTCGAACAATTTTCGAATAAGTTTCGAATAAATGCAATGATTTCGCAATGAAAAAAATACAAACTGCAAACGACACTCCGAAATAACATGCTGCGCCTAGTTTACCACACGACAGAAATGTTCGAACAAATATTCGAACGAATATTCGAATAGTCATTCGATTATTCGTTCGATTATTCGTTCGAATAATTGTTCGAATAAAATTTCGAAAAACTGTTCGAACGAATATTCGAAAAATTATTCGAATATCATTCGAATTTTTTTCGAAAATAGATATTTTCGAATAAGAAATTTCGAAAAACACACACTGGACGAAGTACAGGACCACTTCTGACCAAATGGAGGTAGTGTATCGGAAAAAAAATTATTTGCTCAAAGTGAATAATTCTTTTCGCTATCTTGTAGTACATTTAACGATACATATTCCTTGAAAATTTGAGAGTCTTACGATCAGTTTCAGCCGAGATATGCTCACTGTTCCAAACATGTCATTTTGTGCTCCGACGTCCATATCTCCGGAGCCAATCATTCAAAGTTGACCGAACTTTGTGAGTTACTTATTTTATCCAGTATCAACATTTTCTCAAACAATATACAAAAAACGATCAACCTCAGAAAAAGTTATTTTTTGGACTTCTAAAACACGTCTACATCAGGAAGGATTCTGGAGGCCAGAAGCGATTTTCATTTTCAAAAAACTATGTGTTCTACTCTCAGTCATATCGTTAATAAACATGCAAAATTTCAAGTCATTCGGACATGTTTGAGCAAAGTTATTCACTGAAATTCGAAGGTACACTCACCACATCTCGCCACTGTATGTGAAAAAGATCAGAGATTCATTAAAAAATCAAGCATATGAAGATCATGTGAAGAAAGTGTTAGAAAAAGTACCTCAGAAGTCTTGACCCGTAAAAGTACGGTACTTGTAAAGAAATCTCACAGAAACCACCAAAGAAGGAAATGGAAAATTGGAAGAGTTCGGAGAAATAAAAAGGATTATTAAGATACAGTAAAATCTAGGAAAAGATTCTGAAAAAAGAAGTAACGAACTCAACATCATCTACGGACTCTTCATCGTCCTCCTCCTCCTCCACTTCATAATCGGAATAGTCCCTGTCGTCGTAGACATTCATACGGTCAGTGGAATAAAAGTGCACCTGCAGGCAAGATTAACGGAGACGACAGTTCGATGAAAATGACGATGTCTTGTGTATTCAGTCGATTATCATCACAATGTGAAAACGAAGAAGCAGGCCTTTGCTGCAGCAGCAAAAAGAATCAGCAAAAGATACAGGGAGACAAAAAAAAAAGTGGGCGGAAATGACTTGGCGCACGAGAAGATGACACTACACGACCGATACTGTTTCTTTTTTTGACACGACGGTCCATTGATGACCGACGATCCACAGGTAATCCCTTTCTATCAGATGTTCTTCAATATTCCGATATTCACTTCTTCGTAGAATTTTGAATCTTCTGGAAAATGTCTTCTAAAAAGTACTGTCATTTCTTCTGATTTGCTGATGATTGACGGAAGCTGTTGCAGCTAAGAAGGACGCCCTAGCGGGGTTGATCACCTCGTCATTAATCATGATATCAGACCGGAAATGAGAGGACGGCCCCGTCGATGGCGCAGATCATCTTTGAAGGTTTGTGTGTGTTCTTCTATCGGATTTGCAAAATTTTAGAAGATAATTAGAACAAAAAAGTGAGAGGTGTATAGTTACTACTAGTACATCGATTTGTTTTGATCTTTAGACAAGTATATCAGACTACGAGATCAAGAAAATGAGAAGAGAAAAATGAAGATATAGTTCAAGAGACATATATCACGAACTGTCGTCTCCATAATAGTTTGAAACTTGGTCTAACGGAAATTCAGATGAAACAAAACTATTGGACTTGATAACACCGGAAAGTACCTGACAAAGTTTTCTGTCTTATCATAGGGTTCTCTGGAGAAAACGTTGGCCTTAGATTCAAATGGCAGGTCAGGAATGTCTGTCATCAAAAATTGGAATCATGTAAACTTTGTGTTTCACAAAGTACATATCATTGACAAAAATATTGGTTCTTGAAATTATTGCTTACGTCAGAATTTGAAATTACCCAGTAAAACAGGTATGAAAATGTGGAAAAGCAAGATTGCCTGAATTTTAGAGATTTTTTTTTGGAAAATGTTGGTGTGAAGGTAGATGAATCTAGAAGGGAAACTTTTAAAATGTTTTGAAACTTTCTGGACTAGAATAGTTAAAAAAAAACATTTTTTTCACATTTTTTTAATTCTCAAAAAGTATACGAATTTTTGAGTTTCAACCATGGACCTAGATTTAAGAAATAAAATCGATAATTGCTATTCCAATTAACCAAAAAAAAATTCCCGAAAAAAGGAAATTCTGGCCGAAACTCGAAAATGGAACTAAGAGTTAGCAAACAATAATATAAAATGAAAGATTATGGAGAATTTGTGTAACAAACTATCAAAGACTTACACCATGAACTGTCTGGATTCATCATCCAAATTAATCAAGAATACAGATTTCGGTGGATTGGCATGCGTTGGAGAGCAACATGGCATTACCACGACCATTGTGAGCAACACAAAATGGTCGATCACACAGGCAAGCGGTGGTTGTGTTGCAGCATTGATAAACTCGATGCGTGTGAGTTTGTGGCGCTGATAAGAGATGACAAACCGCGTCACAGTGCATAGACGAAACGAAGAGGTTTCAGGCGGTCGAAAATTATTGTTTAGGTGCACACCGTGCATCACAAACTGATCGGCAGAGAATACTCGTAATTCACGTGAATTCCTAAAACTCTCCATCTCTCGATTCTGATCATTGAATCAGGTTATGCTTCCAAATTAAACTTATTTTACTATTATCCAAATTACTCAGATAACACTGTACTCCTTCCTATTATCAATTAAGGATTCTCGAATCCGGAAGGAAGAACGATCTAGTACTTATCAGAACATTGACCTTGTGACGCCACACAACAAAATGCAAAAACTATCGGAGAATAGTGATAATTACGAAAAGAGCACACCCTTTCCATCATCGTCAGCACTTCACGGTCTATGAATCAATCAGATTACCTCATTTCTAGAATTTTCACACACTCATCTGCAATTCTTTGCTCCCTGGATCTTCTAGTTGTTCAGTGTTGTGTTGCTTCTTGCTTTGCTCCTCGCCCAAAGTTTTCGAGAAAGAGATAAGTTCGAGTTTTTAGGTCCAAGGGAATCTTCGAGGAACTTAGGTTGTGAGAATTCATATGAGACGCAGATATCAACAGATAAATGTTTTCAACCAATGGTTCCGGAGTCTTTTTCTTCCACCAACAACTGCCACTCCGATTCCTATGCTTTTTTACTCCCAACACCAACAAAAGCTCGTCCTAATTGTGTTCAAAACTGAGAAGAAAGAGAAGATCTTTTTTTTTAGTTTTCATGTCTTCAGACGACTTCTTCTTCACGAAACAAGGAGAAGCAGTTGATGACAGGAAAATGACAAACGACGACCGGAGACGGAGCTGGAGATGAAGATGATGATGCTTCAGAAGACGTTGAGCGTTTTGACATATACATACCACTCAAGTGTTTCTGTGAGTGAATCGACTCACTCCCTCCTATTATTGCTCCCGTTTCAATAGATTTGATGAAAATTCGAGGTGGCAACCCGGCTAACCCAACCGAGAAAAAGAAGAAGATGAAGCCAACAGGCGTCTTCTATCTTTTCCCTTCTTTCCTCCAAGCTCCACCACCATTTTCCTCCCAAAAACTCTTTCTCTTTCTCGTGACATCGGTCATCGTCGTCGCAACATTTATGGGGCCCCGTGGCGTTGCGGCGCCTGTGAGAAAATAGCATCCGTTGGGAGAGCAAAACGCGGAATTATTACACACTTTTTGGTCCCGGGAGTGACGTAGACAATTGCTATTGCAACCTTGTGGATCGAGTTGATTTCGTTTATTTGATAACTGGAAAACTGGCGACATTGTTCCCATTCATCATTCCTTGACACTATTTGACGTTTATATTGTTGTCTTTAGGACTCCCAAATGCGATTTTGCAAGTAACCACACAGTTGTTTTGTGTGCTGCTCAAAAAAGAAGAAAGCCTCATGGCTTCTGGAGTCTTCTACTCGCGCCACCCTCAGGGGGCTCATATCGGTCACACCTCAAACATGCGCTACTCTCGTCTTCTACTTTCTTCACACACACTCTACCCAGAAGACACACAACACCATCGTCGTCACAACTAACACTTCTTTTCTTCTTCTGCTTCTTATTCTATGCATCTCAATTCTTCTTCAACACTTTGTAATTCATTCCTTGATTCATTTCGTTGGCTGTCCTCTCATAGAAAAATGAAAACATGGATAATTTGAAGGAAAGAGAAGAGAGCAAAGATGCTTCTTTTCACTAACAGAAGGAAGTTCTCTGTCTGAGAGTAATCTGAAAGACAAAAGACAACACAAAACACCTCTGAGCAACAAATTCCAGAGAGAAAAAAGCGTCGGTGCCAGTGGTTTGTCTCCCAACTCCAGATCCAATAGACACAACTAACACACACTCCGTCGTCAACACCAGAACGTTCACTTTTTGTTCGTGGGCCATGAATTCCGGACCTAACTTGTATAGAAGAGAGAGAAAGTTCTATGTAAATTTTTAGAATTGAATGGAAATGTTGGTATGGATGGGAATACAAATGGAATAGAACATTTTGTTGCAAATTATGACGATGATTATTGGTGAAAAAAGGACTAGGAAAATGATCATACGAGTTAAAAAGAGGATAAAAAGAGAGATGAAAGTTCATTGATGCACAGACTTGAAGGACTTCCTTCCGGAGGGATTAAATCAACAAGAAGATGCAAAAAAACGAAAAATTAGAGATTAGGAACGGAGCATTAAACTAGAGAATGCGAAATGCAATATGGAGCAAAAATCAAAAACTGAATGAACGGATTGACAATCAGATAATCATGATCATCATGCGTGTGAGAATTCTAGAGAAAAAGTTAGTTGAAAAAAGGATAGAATTTGGGAATCAAAGGATTTGGAAAGATGATACGGTAGCATAGAGTTTTGCAGAAAATTGAAAGTTAAAAAAACGTACCCGTGCTCATTAGACGCGATTGATGATGCTCGACTGACAGGTCGTAACGATGATGCTTCTCGAAGATCATCACTGGCACGGTAGAGAAATGATTCGCGTCTCGCGTGTACTGATGATGATAGTGATGGTGTCAGATGGGCACCTCCAAGTCCGTCAGCTGCAGTTGCCGAGCCGGCGCTGAACGTCGACACGGTAAGCTCGCGTGGCGGGTGGTAGGATGAAGCGGAAGAGGTCAATTTGTGATTACTGCCCGGAATAGTAACAGCTGACGTACGCGGCGGCAGCGCTGGCGTTCGAGACGTCGACGACGACGACGCCGACGGCGAAGAGGTGCGGAAGAAGTTGTGCAGGTGGAGTTCGCGTCGGAGACTTGATAATCCGAAGCCTCCTCCACCACCACCACCTCCGCCACTACCACCTGCCGCCGACGACGACGACGATGAGCCGCGTCTTCGTGGCATTTGATATGACGAACGACAACAAGAGCAGAGCAGAGTGGCCCCTGGACAGGACACGACAACCCGCGACTCTGTGCTCTGCTCCGCTGCTTCTACTGCTGCCTGCCTTCCTCAACTCGTCTTCTTCGTCGTCGTGCTCGCGCTCGCGCCGAGCCATCATTCTCTTCGCTCTAAATGTCTGCGTCTCTCCGCTTCTGTCCAGCTTTTCCGAACCGCTGCGGCACGCGCGCGCCACGCCCTCCGCAGACTAACCGGGTCCCTTCTCCTCCCCATTTTTGTTGCCTATCACTGCGTCTCTCATCAGTGGTCCCCTCATCTTTTCGGACAACCTTCTAACACACTCTCACACACAAAACCCCTCATCTTTTTTCTTTTTTCTCTTCTTCTCCTTACTACATTTTTCGACTGCCGTTTTTACACAATCACTCAAACACACGCACACATTGAAGACATACGCACGAAAATCTCTTGGAATCTTATTTTGTTTATATTTACTCGTTTATTTGCCTTTTCTTTTCTCTCACACTATTGCCCCCAAAGCTTTTTCATGTCAAAGTCATTAACATTTTATTGTCTCTCAAATTTATACACCCTACCGTATATAATTTCAGCATTTCAAGGTTTACTGTATTCGGAATTATAAGGAATAGAAGAATTGTAGTAGAAAACGAAAAGAAATTGAAGAAAATACTGGAAAGGAGTAGCCGAGCAGAAGAAAAAGGCATACGAATGAGGAGAAGAATGGAAAAAAGAGGCAGTGGCTAGTCCCATTCCCATAGAAACATCTACCAAACAAACCCATAAATCTTCTCTGAAGTATCTTCTCTTTTTTGTGCTCTTTTTTTGTTTGGAAAATAATCTCTAAGCATCTAGGCAATTTACTAATTACTCATGCAACCCCGCCACTGCTAATTCTACTTTTAAAAACTACAAAAACTACGGTATATTTACCTCCTGGATCCTGGCACGAACCACACAGTGTGCCTTCTGGACGTCATATCTTCGTCGTGAATCTGGAACGAGACGCCGCGACTCGAATCGTAGGCAGTGGTCGGCAGTTTGGAAACTATGGGAGGCCGGCACAGGCGGTCCGATGATGACGTTCGGAATGTAGCTTATTCGGGACAAATGGATTTATTCTGTTGGAAGAATGTACTATAGAAAGTGGTGGAAGAAAAACGAAGAGAGATGAGAAAGGTTGCATAAAAAGTTTTCGAATAAGGAGGATGATGTCGAGAATCAAGGAAGATGATGGTATCAAGTATAACAATGGAATTGAAGATAAAAAATTATGAACCTGGTTCTTCCGAATTTCAGGATAGGAGTTTTCAAAAATTTGTTTGGGAAATGTTAAAGAAAAAGTGTAGAGAGTCTTACAGTGAAAAATTTGGATAATGTATTTCTTCTGAGAAATATTTTAATGTAAAAAACATACCGACTAGGTACCATACAGTATAGAGACAATCGCTACACGTTCTAATACTGTATAGCTTTTTGTATTGTCAACTTCTAGTAGAAATTTACCCGAAGTTCAATATCTCAAAGATTAAAATAATTGGATTTTCGTATGAAAAACCTATAATAAAGTTAGTAGGTCTACAAACACGGCTTACAGTACTACAAACCTTCCTGGACCTTTTCGATAGACTTTGTATAAGAAACCTCAATTGCGGTTTAGCAACCGAAACCACTGCTCGAAGCAAAACAAAATCATAAAATCGCAACCAGGTGTTATTTCTCCAGCTATCTCATCCATCATTCTCATCTATCAGGCTCCACCTGCTTGTCTACTTCTCCCTTCAACAAAAAACGAGAGAAAAAGAGAGATAATTCGTATCAAGTCCTGCTACCGTACCCGGTTACCCATCTTTTGGGAATTCGGCAGACAGCGAAAATATAATTCGAATACAAAAAGCGTCGATACAAAAACAAAAATCGTATCTGTTTTCCAGGTAAATCCTATGATATGGGACTCTGGGAGTATATCAATCGGTCTGAGGGGAATTCTTTAATTGGAAAATAATGTATAGGGTTTTTGAGGAAAAGTAATAGAGTGATGTGACAGACTCGCTAATTGGCACCGACAGCCAGAGGGCAGTGAAGAAACGAACACTTATAGTGCAATATCTGACTGTATAAAGGACAAAAAGTGGTTGAAAAAACTAGTTATTATCAAAAAGCGTCAAATACATCACATAACTGTCTAGGGCGTTTTGGGGGGTGTTGGGAGAAGAATGAATTCTAGACAAGAAGGAGAATGTCTTCGGGAAGAGACTGACTGGGCCGGAAGGCGTTGAAAAGCAGAAGGAGCATTAATTACAGCCTCTTTGGCACATTGACGGAAACGGAAAAGAGCTCCCGAAGAGTGGCGAAAAGACGGTAGAAGAAGAGTGGGTACTCGAGAAAGACAATAACGGAAAGGGTCAATGACTGCATTTGGAGATTCATTTTGGATGATGATGGAGAGCTTTTCTGGCTCCATTTCTTCTTTCTTCCAGAAGCCGTCATTTCTCCCAAAAATAGGAGGATAAAAGAGAGCACATATGCTAGTTGGAAATGAGTTAAAAGCGAGATAAGTTGGAGAGAGAAAACGAGTGCTTTCCTAGGTACTTTGCCTTCAGTAGTCCCATTCACTTGCCAAAAACTGCCCTTGTTTCATAAAAGGTCTATGCTAGAGGGCAAGAGAAATAGAAAGAAGAGAACCAATTGCAGTGACCTAGGAATTTATAATTCATTCATTCTCAGCTCTTGTTTTTTTGAATGGCACAACATTTCTGGTTCAAAGCAAATAAATATTTCCGCCTACACTGCTTTCTATCGCTGGAAAAGAATGTAGCGGTAATCGAATATCGCTGGATAAACTTTACAATTTACTTCGATTTGTTATTTCCCGAAAAATTCGTTTTTGGAATTTTGGGAGTATCTATTGATGGCTCTAAATTTTCATGCCACACTTTAACTTTTTTGTAAAATTAAGGTAAAAATATCGGCCAAAAAACTACTTTCCTACTTCAGACGGGACTAATAAAAGTATATAAGACTTGAATAAAAAGAGAATCTGTCGGACTGCAGATTCCACAATAACCAATTCTAGAATTAGTTTCTGCTTCCTGGGTTTTCGTTGACCAACTTCTGACCAGCCACTCCAGAATTCATCCTTCTTTTTTTTTTAAAATTTCACACGAGAGTTCAAAGTTTCAAGAATTTCAAAGTGTGGGTTCGAACAAATGAAAAGAAAACAAGAATCCAGTTGGTAAAGAAAATAGAGAACCTAGTTAGTGATAAGTTTGTCTCTCCCCAATTTCTCAAGAGATATAAAAATAGAAAAAACACAAGAGGTGTCTTTTTTTTTATTTTTCATCCTTGTGATATTTGGAATTTCAACAATTTATAGTTTATACTTATAGAAGATTCGGAAAAAAAGTCAGTTCATCTTTAGTACATCCAAGATCCAAAAAGAAACATACAATTCGTTGTTGATTTCCATGACTGAATAAGGGAACACATTCAAAAAAGGATTGGTCGAAAAAATACGAGATGACGGACAAGCACGGCAACAACATTCGGAAACTTTGCAGAGCAGTGAACTTCGGAAACGCCGAAAAAGTGTGTTGCGGACGGAAGAGAAATGGAAAAGAGCCTTATAAATAAATAATAAAAAGAGACGGGCGCCCAGAAGGTCCATGATTCTTTTGTAACATTGGAGAAGTAGAAAAACGGAAGAAAAAGGGACCTATCAAATTTCCGAAATGAAAAGACCTCGTTGAGCTGATCCAAGTGGGTCAGAATAGATGGGTCTTGTTGGAAAACAGAATTGTTTGAAAAGAAAAAAGAAGAACCAATAGAAACAAGAGCAGGAGTTTACGACTTTACGACCCGCGGTGTTTTGTTTTAGATGAGAGTATCAATTAGAGAGAATCCAAAAGTTTCAGGGAAACTTACACAAAGTTTAGTTGATAATTGAGAACAAGAAGTTGAAAAAGAACAAGAATTCGGGAAGAAACCGAGGAGAAAAGCGGAATTGACAAGAAGAAGATGTTGAAGAAACTAAGCCAAGAGGGAAGTCAAGAAAATGGAGAAATCAGCAAAAAACGAGGAGCACGAAAGTGAAGAGGAAAGAAGCAATAGGAAAGAAAAAAGGCGAATGAATGATTAGTCTTGAGATAGGACGAAGAATCAAGGGTACGTCTACAAATTGCTCTCGATATTAGTCCGTTTTGCTTTTCAACTTTTTTCTCTTGAACAAATGGATCCAGTGGAAGTGGAACCTCTGTGCAAGAGGTCTTCTCGAATCAATTCACAGAGGAATCCTCAGAAAAAAAGAAGCTAAACAAATTGCTGGAGAGAGATAGTGAGAAAGGGAACATAAAAAAAAGAGGACTGATTCTGGCTCCAAAAAAGGGCATACTCATACATACACCCAGAATGGCGGGACCTTCCTAACGGATTGGGTTTTTTAGGACGAATGGAGGAAAGCCAAGAGAGATAGAGAAGATGGAGGAGAAGAGATGACGATTAAACCGGATGTGCAGTTTTCTTCTTCGCCCTCACCCCCATTTTCTGAACAAGATGGGGAAAGATGTCAGCAGAAGGGTCATTTCAAGCACTGTTTGGATAAAATAACGTCATCTAGAATTCTGAATTGGAAAAAAAGAGGAATCAGAGAAATGAGATGAATATTTGAAAATCAAGAACGTTAGTAGTGGGTCAGAAATGAAATTTAAATCGGAAAATTTAGGAACATGATTCAATCAGGAAGACTAACGTAATCTAGGCGGGATATTTAGAAATATTAGTGTGCGATTGTTGGTTTCCTAGATTTCAAGGTTAATTATATACCAATTTTGAGGAAATTCTTCGTACTTCCAAAATGATTCAGCTGGGCCTAAAGAAAAAACTACAAATCTTCTAACTTCTAAATTTTCGACCACACTTCAAAACTTTTCATCGGACAGTCTCGAACCATACTAGCCAAGACATTGTTGTTTTAAACTTCATTTTACACTTCCGAATTAACTTTTCAAACTAGGAGGAACATAGATTTTTTGAAAGTTTGAACTGAGAGTTCTCTGCATATTTATGACCGCATTTTCACAGGAAAAGGGAGAGTTTTCCTCGGGAATATCAGATGATTTATGCACCGAGAGTCAAAAATCGTTCCTCTCGTAAGGTTCGTCTATTTTTTTGACCACACAAACAAGTGAACATGCATCAGAGGATTAGACAAGATTTGAACTAAACACAAGTTCTGGTGACTAAGTTGAAATAAATTCAGGGATTTCTTGTCTGAACGATGAACATTCCGAACTTGATAGAATAATTTAAACGGGTATGAAGACGTCAGGTTTGTCACGAGTAGATGGTATACCACGTTACCATAATGCGACAGAAAAATATGGAATAAAAAATGGAAGAAGAATGAATTCGAAACTGAAAGAATAACACCAACAATGACGGGAGAAATATGTGTGGTGACGGCACATTTAAATGCAAATTTTTAGAAATAACGGTCGACAGAAGAAAAAAAGTCGGAGAAGAAGAAGATGAAGGAATATGAAGGCATAAAGTGGATTCTCCTCGAGTAAAGAACTTTCAGATGGACGAGAAATCTTTTTTTGTTGTTAGAGAGTCTTCTCGTTTGGAAAAGGAACGAAGAAGACGTCATCAGTCAACAAAACAAGCTGTGCTAACCATGGCAATTTGGGTGTGTAGCGGAAAAAAAACGAGGAGTTTTTGTTCGGTATGTTTGTGATGTGATACAAAAATTTTCATTTGGGTATGTGAGGGAAAACTAGGAAACGAGACGACTATCAAGTTTTTGTAAAGTCCTAGGGGAGCTGGTAAGGGAATGGAAATCGATAGTAATTCTTAAAAAACCTTGAAGGAATTATCAAAAGTTTTTGTAATAGATGAAAACCTCGAACTTCAAACTGAAATCCTACAGTAAAACATAGTTTCATATAAGTTTTCATTAAAAAAAAAACCAAAAACTAATAAGTACTCAAATCCTAAGACAAGATTTTTAATGTTGACAATCAAATTGTTTTGTGATTTCAGTAAAGTATGAAAAATCATAATTTGACCAAAATTCCAGGGTTCAGATTTTACTTTCATGCCCTTTTCAACTTTTCCGTAATTATGGGTTTTACGCCAGTCTCTCACTTTGAACGCGCAGCTCTATAATTTTTTTCCAAGTTGACCTCTTCCTGTAAACAAAAAGAAATACTCACCAACTGTAATGATCGTGTCTAGATGGAAGCGCCGTCGATTGCCATGGTCTCAATTTGAACTGTTTCCGACGTGCCACCCCGTTCATCCCGTCCTCGTTTCTGAAACATCAGAATCCTTATTCAGAAACTCTTGAAAATAATTGAACACCGTCGTAACTGTCGTCGGGAACCGCACATTTTGAGTAAAATAAAGACGGTTATGGGGTGTTTTTGTAAGAGAATGACGTTTCAAAAGGCGTTTTTGTTGGTTGGATAGGGGCCAATGCTAGAAAAAAACGGATCTTGGACATGTGCAATTGAAACGAGGGCAGTTTTACACGCCCGCAAACAAATCTCTTTTTTGGTGACAGGTGTAACATTGAAATTTCATGACTACTGACCGCCCCATGAGCAGTCACTCTTCACTTCCATTTTGGTTTCAAACATTGTCTGGTTTCTCTCTCATCCGGGAACTTCAATCCGCTTTTTGAACTTTTCTTTTTCGAATTTCTCCCACCTGTCTAGAGTTGCAAGAAGCAGCGAGGACGTAGACATTCTGCACTTTTTTATAATAAAATTTTGAGTAATTTGTGTTGGCCAATGAAATTAAATGAGATTGGCACACAACAGAAGAGATATATCTACTGGAGTCAACTCATCGTCTCGACACACGTACGTGTCACAGAAAGATGACGAAAAACTCCTGACCTCATTAGAACAGCTGACATTCAGATATTGGTCTTATTTTTTGTTATAACAAACCGTTTTATAGAGAAGATGGGCATGAGAACGACGAGTAGAACGGCCAGATGGACGTCAGACTGATCTGGTGGCAGGAGTGTATAGATAGCGAATGCTTGAGCAAAGAGTAAAAATAATAGAATAGATATAGGATGAATATTGAAATACAGACAAAGGGAGGACAACATGGCGACGACGATTCGAAGAACGAGAATCGACGGACAATAACTCGATTCTTGATTGTTATGTTGGCAGAATGAAGGGGCCGGAGAAAAGACACGAAGAAGGAAGGCAGAAGAAACATGCAAACCTTTTCAAATTTCGTGCCTTCTTTCCTTCTTTCAGTGACAGAATCGTCTGAATTTCCGTGTGCTGGATGACCTGTGGGTCACCTGACACAAAAGACTTTAATAAGAGAAGGAAGAGGCACTGTGGGATTATCTGGATGAAGACGTCGACGACATCGATGTAAGTCGTCTGCCCATTATCGTTCGAAACACTACGACAAAAGGACGGACGGGGGTGGGAATGGAAGCCTTCCTCTTATTCCGTCGTGTTTTTCTTTCCTGCCAGGGCTCCTTCTTCTTCTTTTCGTCGCCGAGAGTGGGAAGGAAACGACAAGTGGACCCGTCGAAAAAAAAGATGTGAAAAGAGCAGGTCGAATCGAACAAGAATTAGAGATGGAGAGGCGTACAACAGAGTGAAGGAAGGCCAAGGCGACGGAGTTTCGATAAAATAACGTTGATTTCTCGCATTTTCTCTCTCTGGGCACCCGGGGCGACACAAAGCGGACGCCATTTTATGATGTTTATCTTTTTTCTGCTCCAGTTTTTTGGCAGAGACCCACAAGCTGAAAAGACAATCAACGACGGCGTTGATTGGCCTGTTATTCTGCTCGCAAAATTTGGAGCATTTTGAGAGAAAGATAAACTTTTCAAATATTGTTTTTCGTTCGTTGTTCGTTTGCTGAAATGTTTTCGAAAGTTTGCAAAATTTTTGCAGTCAAGACAACATTGTGCATTAAATCAATTTCGATGACACTTTTTTTTCGAATTTGTAGCTGGCTGGCGGGTTTATCGACTAATCGAAACTTTCAAAAATTGTATCAAAAAGTAGGACTTCACTAATAAAATTTCACAAATTCCGTCTGTGTGTTTGTTTATTGTCGGAAACAACTCGGCTCAGGTTTGGATAAAAATTAAAACAATGGATCAGAAATATGTCTAGTTTGATGCCCATATTTCTCCAAAAATGTCAACTAAAAATTTTGAAATTTTCTTATTTTACTCTCAATTTTTTGAATAATTCGTCTACTTTCGATAATAAAAATGCAACAAGTTTTCGAAGTTCTCTATGGAATGCTTCAGATTTAATGTTCCTAAAACTTCCAAAAGGAGGGGAATTCTTAAAATTCGGAAAGATAAGGCAAGACTGCTGTTGAATCTACAGTAGAAACCGTACTTTTGAAAACCAATGAATTCAGATAATCAATGAAAGTTTTCTTATTTTCAGTGCTATCCTTCAATCTCCCTTCCGAATTCGAAAACATTGTCATCGTCAATGTTCAAAATGTATAAACTAATGATTTGATGTGATTTATGATCCGATGACACAGTTTACTCACAATTGGAGGCCTAAGAACCGGATGATTAAAAAGAAAAGTCCCTCGACAAGACGGTCAAGGAAAGAAGGACCTAAAACAAATCCAATTAGCCGCCTGGTTTCTGCCCGATTTCTGGACAGAAGGGGACATAACAAAGAGAAAAGATCCGAAGGAATCGACATCTCAAACGATCTCGAGGTACCGGGAAAACATGGAAAACAAAAGAAATGAGAGTACATATGAGCCCAATGTGCTCACCGGCATTCGTCCGGTTGCTCTTCGCCATGTGAGAAAATTCTGTGAGGCAGAAAATATCATTGGCAACGTCGAATTCGAGATGTTGGACAACAGAAAAGAAGAGAGGGTGAAGTAGTAGAAGAAGAAGAAGTATCTGTGCGAGAAGGCTCAGCACAAAACAAAATAGGAGACAGAGGAATCGAGTTGCGAATTTGAGAAGACAAGTGTTCTGATATTATGTGAGAATGAAGAATTCTAGAAAAACGAACGGCGAATAATATTGCTTTACGATGTGTTGGGCATGAAAACATGACCGAAATTTTATGGGAGATATGCAAATCGGTTGGGAGAATGCGCCTATGTTGAATTTTATGCAGTGAAGATGGAGGAAAAGTTCAATGAGAAGTAGTGGACTCTAGAAGAATCCATATGGAACAAAAGAGAAAGAAGAAAAGAATTAAAGGAAAAAAGAAAACGGCAGAGGGAGAGAAATTATTTGATTACCCAAAATGGAAGGAGGTCCTCTCTTCTTGTCCAAATGATGAAAGAAGAAAAAGACAAATGCACAGCAAAACAGAATTCGTGATTAGTTCTCTTCACAAGCACTTTTCAAAAATCAAGAACGCTAGTTTTTTCTTCGGATTCCAGTTTCTATCATAGAATTCTAGGCAGCAACTATGGTTATTCAATTAATCTTGGAACTTTTCCATTTTCTTCCACTTGGATTCTTCCGTATTATGCAACGGTTGAATTGCGGAAGTTTTGCTTCAAGAACTACGTGCACCGAATCCCTCTGGAGATTTTTTTACTTCGCAGTTTTTTTCTTTTTTTACTGGATACAAAATGTGCACGTGGTACGATTTTTGTGTTGAAGTGGTAATTGGGGGTTTTAGGTTGAAATATGTGAATTTTCGATTTCTTGGAAACTTTTGAAAGTTGAAGAGTTTTGCAGAAGAAATAATCATAATTTCAGTGGGGTTTCAAAGTTCAAAGTTAGATTATGTTATTCGATATTTGCGAAAATCAAAATCATTCTGGATCGAATGATCTCGGTTCAGAGTTTCCTCTAATTTCGTTTTCAATAACACGATATTTCAAAGTTTCGTTTTTTTTCAGATACTGCCAAAACTTCTGCCGATGGTGTCCGAGAAGCTTCATGCAATTTTTAACATTTTTCAATACAGAATCAGTTTCGGTGAAAATATGACCCTTCCGAATTCAGAATATCCCAACTTTTTCAAAATATCTCACTCACCACTCCGTTGATAGTTGATCCTACAGTATCCTCCGCTTCTGTTTCGCTTTTTTCCTGTTTAATGTGACATCAACGAGAATTCTCGAATAGGTTTCGAGGTCTGCAAAAACAAACAAATGACGAGATTTTCGAATGAGAAAAACCGAAATGGGAACTAAGAAACTGGTAGAAACGAATGGACGGCTCTTCGGCTCACCGAAATTGGATTTTCAACGACTGGTGACACAAAATTAACGAGCCATTAGGAGGGGTAGCAAAAAGGAAAAAAAGAGGGAATTAGAGATGCTGAGATAAAAAGAAACAGAAAATGAGAAGAAACCTTTCATCTGAAAAATTCTCATAATAAAATGACAGAGAGTAGAATGAACTCGAGTTTTTCTCCAACCAATAATTCAACGAAAAGAAGAACAAGAAAGTAAAGTTTTGGGTATCCTCTTTGAAAAAACGATTAGTTGGTCATGTGAACATTAAGGGAAACAATTGGGTACGGACTGACGAGCCAGTTATTGGGTCGAATGGATAGAGAAGTTCAACTGGTGGAGCATTCTGGACCAGTCGCATAAAAAGCGGAAATTAGAATTTTTGGGTTGTGCCTAGAGAAAACGTATAATGAAATATGTTGTCTAGAGGATTATGAATGAACGTTGCAGAAAAATATAGAAAATTGGGTTGGGAACAGTAATATTAACATTGATAATTATGTGCTCAAAAGAAATGGGATTTGAACTTTTCATATTAATTACCTCGTACTTTAACTGCACTAATTATTACTGATTTGAGATCGCGTTAATTCTTATGAAGTTGTCAATACTTCGTCATAAACTTCAATCAATACAAAATATATTATCCCAATGATAGGTTGTTTTGAACTACAAATTCTCCCTTCAAAGTAATTCATTTGTTGGATTTATGACAGCTTTTTTCCCAGATTCAAAAAAGAAGAAAAGCAGCAGCAATTTTTCAAAAACAAGACACAGGATTAAAAACCGTTGGCGGAGGTCGCTGGATTAGTTCCTGAATACTACACCGAGCCGTTCCTCATCCTTTTTGTCTGTGTTTTCTGACAAAATGGAACAAAATATGCAATGGTTCGGCTATTCTATATCCAGAATCCCTTACCCAAATTACATCATCCGCCTAAAAAAGGTCGGTTTTTGGATGGAAGAAAGCTGAAAATGTTTGAAAAGAAGAGAGTGGCGGGCGGAGCATGCTTCCTTCAATGCATTCAAAATGAGTTGAACGAAGAAAAAGTTGAAAAATCAATGGATAGAAGAGTAAATCTGTCAGAAAACTTTTTTTTGTGGCTTGTACATTTTAAATACTAAAAAAGTCGTCGAAAAGAAAAGAATAGGAAAAAATAGAAGAAGAGGATTACATTTTGGGTCCAAGGAAGAGGAGTAATTCGGAATTCAGTTGAGGTTTTCGGGTTGAGAAGCACCCGAAATTCGACAGGAAAATAAATAAAAAATGGAAGAAAAAGACGGGGAAGTGGTCCAGAGGTGTGACGTTCGGGGAGGCAAGAAAACACCAGCAGTTGAGAAAAATATGACGAAGAAGAGCTAACAAAATAATAAATCACACATTTTGATGGGTTGATCAGAAGGAAGAAAAAATTATGGTTGTATTATTTTGAAAAAGATTTTGTGGAAAGTCAAAAAGCAAAAATTATTTGTTTGGATTTAGAAAAGCGCTTCTTTGTCTTTGTTCTTCTCATTTTTCTATTTCAAAGAATGAAAGAAAGAATTTCAATTCCCAATGGTCCATGCCCTCGAGAAGATCAGATAGGAGAAACAATTTGATCTTCAATACTTGGGAAACAAGAAAAGATCGAAACAAAAATGACCACTGTATCGATGGAATTCGAAAGGAGAGACCATGCTACCTATTTTTAGAATCTTTAATCGGTTTTCTATTGAAACGAAAAATTGATAAAACTGATAATAGACTATTTCGATTTCCAGCACTTGCTCATAGCTGCAAAATAAATAGGATTTCGAAAACGTTCCAGGCTCTGAACTGGTATTTATGAAAAAAAAAACGCACACTTATTAAGATGGTGAGGAAAAGCAAACAGGGAAGATTGAATTTACATTCCAAAACATTTTAGAATACTTGATTTCTAAAAAAACTAAATATAAAACGAAGAAAGCGGTGAACAACAAAATATTTTTGAAAAGGAGTTTATTAATACGAATAAGTCTTGGTTCATGATTATACAAAAAGTCGTTTCCGGAAATACTGTATATTTCCAGAGTTGGTTTATCTGGGCAGCTAGTTTGAATAACTGGAATATAAATGAATTGTAATATATCGAGATTCTATTCAGGATCTTTTCAGACAGAAACTGCAAACGTCCAGATTCTCTTCTTGAAGTTTCCAGAAAACCAAATCCGACAAATTCATTTTTCGTATTATGAACAAGTACAAACGTCAGTCAATCCAGAGTGACAGAGGAATAGTTATTAGATCTATTCTGATCTGTTTGTGAGCACAAAACGACACCAAAAACTTTAAAAACGGCTACTACAATCATAATCAAAGCTATTCTCGGTGCCGAAACCACGTCAACGAACGCGGATTCTGATTAGCAGAAAACGAGAAAATGACTGCGGAGGATGTGAAGTCGTCTTCGTCTCGACGCGTACTATTCTATTCTATTCTGACAACAAATAGACGACGTCAACACGGCGGCAGCAGCAGAAGAAAAAGAAGAAGAAGAAGCACACAAATGTAGAAGTTTTTCTCAAATTACCACAATTATATCTAAAAGAAGAGGTAAACGAAAAAAGAAGAAGAAACGGAGGAAGAATAGAACAAGAGTCAATAGGATTCTCTATTTCCCACCCCAAGTATATTTCATCCTTGTTTTCTAATACCAAAGGAAATGTGACAAAAAATGGAAGAACTAATTATAGAAGATGATGATACAACACTCCGGAGAAGGAGCAGAATATTGAATGTCGGGCAAGAAAATTCTGAGCTTTAAGATGTGCATGAGAACGGACAAGACACAATTCCCGGTAAAACAATAATTGTTAGGTGTGACTGAAAATTACTGGGTACTCTCTTGTTCAAAGAAATTATCTTGACGACGTCAGACGACAGATCAACTCGAAGTCGAGAAGCTGTTCTTAAAGTTTTTTAAAAAAATTGTTTACTGTGGGTAAGAGAAAAAAATACTTAGAAGATATGTTTACTGTTCCAAATTGATATTATCATTATTATTTTAGTAATATTACTCTTTCTGAGTGTGGATCTGTTTTCCGGAAATCCACTTTCAAAACTCTCCTCATATTTTTTGCAGCTGTTATTGTAGCTACAGTATCCAAAATCAAAGGTTTCAAGGCATGATCACTGAGAAATTGAGTTTTATACTGTACTGGAAAAACTCAGTCAAAATTTTTCATACAAAACGCCAACTAATGAAAACAAACATGATTTTTTTCTGTACCAGAGAATATGAGAAACATTGAAAGTCTTGAATTTTCCCCAGATTCATAATTGGAATTGTATTCTTCGGGAGTCAGAAGTCCCGAATCGAGACTTTTTCCAGAAATTTTCAATTTTCGGGTTTGACATAATTTCTGATGGTTGTTGTTCTTCATAGCTGTTGTGGAAATACGGTGAATGTTTTTAAACCGTAAAAAGTTTATGTACCGAAAAAATACTAATGTACACGAACGAAAGATAATTAAAAAAAGGCAACGTTCAAAAGTGAATGGGAGGAGGGGGATGTGGGTATAGGAGGGAATGCAACTAAATTCATCAGAAACTGAAAAAAAACAGAGTATCTTGTAAATTAATGACTACAATTGAAGTTTGGTGTATCAGAGCAAAAAAGATTATTAGAACAGTAATCAATATACAATTACATATAAATGAATTCAGAAATGTCGGGCTGAAGTATTTCAGCTCTCGCCAGGACAGCATTAAAAAGTGCATCATTTGTAAGATCCATTGCTTTTCTACAGTCCGGCAAACTAAACGACTTAGATCGGGTTCCACATTCTTTTTCATCTAGACCAGGCCGACTGGCATCTCGAACGTAAGCGATGAAAGCAGCAGCGAGGTTATCAAAATAAAGCATCAGCTGAGAACAGAATCCAGCACGAACAGACTCTTCCATTGGTAAGAAGTCCATTTGTTTAAGAAACGAGTTAACACTATCCAGAGTTCGACACGGAGACAGTTCTCTGAAAAATGTAGAAAAATATAGCAGTTTTACATTAGTATTTTCACTCACATTTGTGGGGCTTTTGTGTTTTTAGAAACCATAATTCCGGCGTGCTCGAGAATCAGTCGGACACCTCTTGAATCATTTCGGGCTCGCAAAACGCGATGTTTTTGGTATGGGGCTGACATACAAACTGCAGATCGATCAAGGTCGATTATGCAAATTGGCCACGGACTGGATGTTCCACTCATGATAACGGATGGAAGTTCTGCCTGAAATCAAATGTGATTCCAAAAGACCGTTATACGAGAAAACGTCTTACTCTTCTAACGCCTTGCAGCCTAAGATACGGATTGTATTTGTGACGATACGGACGCAAGCAACACCATTGATGTGCTTCAGGAACGAAGAATGCGAGCGTGTAGAGGAGCCTTGCCACTAGAACATGATCGGATCCAATGATTACAGTATGACCTTGACTTTGCAAGCATCCCGAAATCGCTTTGGCGAGAATCCGATTTTCACACAATGAAGATCCTTTGTCGGTGAACAGAGTGTTTTTGATCTGAAGATTTATTGTCTTACTTTTGAATAAATATTGAAAAAATCATACCATCAATGGTCGTTCCAGCGAAACTAGCGGGAACCGTTCTAAAGCAGAAAGCAGTGATAGAAGACGTGATAATTCCGACGTCACTCTCACGAGTACATCGTCCGAATCTTCTGAGAAAAGTGACGCTTTCATTTTGGGCACTGAATCTCCAACCATTCTTTCAAACCACGAATGTCGATCGAGATACCATTCCTGTTTCAAATGGGACATTAGAAAGGAGATGGCATAGGTGATAGTCGATCCAGTTCGAGTTTGAGCCGAGAAAATAAAAGCAGCCACAAGGAGATGACGAGATGGAGAAACGATCATTTTGTGCTGCAGAGGACAACGAGAATGGGGAGCACTGAAAATATATTATTAGCGATATTTTCAAAGTTACACCGCGCTCTAATATGAAAATGGTTAAAATTTGAATTGTGAGCTTTACCGCTCTCCTGTTTCTTCTCGAGATCAACTCGGATTCATTAATTTTTGGTAATTTTGGGATCTCGAGTTGCACCTGACCGGAAAAAAGATAAGCGGGAAAGCTCACAATTCAAATTTCAACCATGTTCGCAATAGAGCGCGGTGTAACTTGGAAAATATCGCTAATAAATAGTTCAAGAAGCTCAAAAAGAAAGGTCTTACTTGCAAATCAGTTCAGCCAAGACACATTTCGCGACGAATGCTTCATCAGTCATGTATGTCTCTCCAAAATCAATTTGATCATCGAAAAAGTCGAAAATATCTCTTGGAGGAGGAGTATTTGTATGCTCCCTATTATCTCTGTACTTGAAAACGGTTGGATTTGGAGTCGATGTCACCATTCCAAACGCATCTTCAAATCTATTGGTAGTATTTCCACTTGGAGGGCTTTGACACAGAGCAGATAGATCACTGTGAGTGGAAACACCAACTCCGGAGTCAACACACGATCGACGAAGTTCTGATGATGATAAAATTTAGAAAAACATAAAAACGTTAAAATTTACCATCATCATTTGTGATTGGTGATAGTCTATCCAGCTCATAGTGATCCGTAAGATGAGCGACGCAATCGCTTGTCTGAGGGGCCACAGATGTTGACGCAATTTTATCTCTTAGATACTCAGCAAGCTCTCTATCTTCTTCATTTGGATATTTACTGGCTAACAATTTTCCAAGATGTCCAGTGTCGTTAGGAGAAGGGGAGGCAAGTGTGAAACTTGTTCCCGATTTTTCTTCTTCCAGGAACTTTCCTTCGCAGCAGTGGTCGAGTCCTTCGTCTCTCAATGACTTTCCAAGACTTTCAGGGCTATCAGTTATTCTAGAATCATCCATCGTCAGGGTCTTTGTACTTGTTGTTGCACTATCCGTCATATACTCGTCCAAATACTTCATCGTTTTATATTTATAATCACCTGCGTGCAACATATCTAACGTGCTAAATGAATCAGTAAGGTTTTCACCTAATCCATCAAGTATTGTCAGCTCTATCTGAAAAAAAAAACTCAAAACGTTGTCTTTCTCTAATTCAAATGGGTACGTACTTTTAAGGGGTCGTCGATTTCCTCGAAAGAGACTGATTGATTAGATCCTGACGAATCCATTAAGCTTTCTGCGTCTGCAATCGATCCATCTTCTCCAGAAAGGTTCACAGGAGAAATTGAAGTTGAAGGAGTGATGTCCCACACGAATTTTAGTTCTGGCCCAGTCATAAAATCGAATTGTGACCATACAATTTTCATTATTCCGCAATTTTCACTCGTCTTGAGAGGCAACTGCCGACGCACGGCGTGCTCTTTCTTTTGCTGCTGAAAATTTGAATATTTTAAGCATAATTAAACTCTGATTGCATGTCAATCTTTTTTCTAACCTTGAACTTGAGTCTTTTTACTGCAGCGGAATACATTTTTGCAATTTATAGTTTTTACTCTACATGAAATGTTCATAGGCAAGTTCAAAAATGATAAGCAGGTGTGGCCGATGAACGAATTGACGATAAGAGAAACAATGATACTCACATCTTTAAGCGCATCGTAAGTGGTAAAATATTCATCCGCTTCCATAAATATGTCTGTTTTACACCAAACTCTGTAAAAAAACACTTATGCATCAACAGCAGCACGAAAATCAATAATGCGACTATGTTTTGTGAACTTGTGGGAAAGCTAGAAATGTAAAATGAACAAGAACAGGAAGAACTGATGTATTTACACAGGCAACAAAGGATGGAAATTGCTTGTAGGTAACATTTGTCTAACTGTCTCTGTCTCACCGATCCGCACTCTCACTAGTTTACTAGACGCCTGCCCGATGGTAGAATAGGCAGCGAAATCGATTAGTGAATCATCAACTTGTGATTATTGATCGCCGAGTTGCAATTGCCAGCTGTTTCCTCCTAGACATTGCGGCCAACCGTTTTATGTTTTTGCATTCCCCAAAGTCGTAGTAAAATCTCGGATAACATCCAAATTCTTTAATGAAACAAAATTAGAGTTTTTTCGACTGTTCATTCGACATATAAATAAGTACAATTTCTGGCGACACATTTTACAAAGTACACGTATTGGGTTTTTAGTAAGGTGGGTTTAGTGAGAGGATTTATTGATGTTCCTTATTGAAAGCACTGAAGTCGCCGTTTCTAATACGATTGAGTCTAGTGGGATTGATTGCGAAACGGCATCTTTTGTCGATCTTCTTCGCAATCAGATCTCTGAAAGTATAATCAAGTTAATGAATGAATTTTCCAAATCAAATGGTTACTTCAGTGGTGGAGAGAGCTGCTCGACCATAGCGGACACTGCGTCGAAAGGCTGCATGAGCATATCCAAACTAAGCCAGCCACTCAGAGCACACTTGCTGTTCAGTCCTTTGGTCACACATGGCAGGGTGCATTGAAGCGAAGTGCAAAGATCTCCGAGATGATCAGCAACAATGAAAGCGTTTCCTCCGACAGTGGCGGCGAACTTAATATTCGAGTCTTTAGAGAAAGCAGTGAGGTTTGAACGAGCGTAGCATTCTTTATCGCAAGCTGAAACAAAACTGAATTTATTCAAATATATTTTCTAAAATGTTCGATACCTGACATCACGTCGTCCACAACTGGGTTGAGGCAAGATTCCATGCGCTCGAAAAGAACATGCTTCGTGGCGCACATGTACTCCACACTGCTACTGGCTTTGGAAAAGATTTTATGGTGATCACAAAACTGGTTAGTTTTTAAGCAGGTCAAAGCCTTGGCATGAAGAGTGCAGACGTTTCTAGCCTGGTTGACGACGTTCTTCATTGTCCACAGGGATGTCGTTGCATTAATGAATGGGTCAATGCAATTCCTCATGCAATATGGAACACCAAGCGCACGGAAGATCGTATCGACATCGAGCACTAGAAAAAAGGTAATTACTGAGTTATACAAAATTGATCACGGTACTTTGCTCTTCATGAGGAACCACATCCTTGTCATCGTGGGCTGGCTCGATGACACCATTCACGGCGGAGAGAACGGAGAAGACGAAAATCGAGAACAGAAAGATGCCGCGCATCTGGAAAAAGAGCAGATGACAAAGAATATGGACAAAAAAAGCGCAAGATCCCTCAAAATAACCTTTTCAAAATTCAAAACGTTTTGAAAGTTCGATCATTTTCGCGCAGTATTTTCGCGGGCATAAATCCTATCATTTTCGCGCAAAACGATTAGAATTTACGTTTACAAGTCTAGGTTTACAGAAACAAGAAATTTATCCTGAAAACTGAACAATTTTTCCCGGAAAAAACTTAAAGGAACATTTACAGTTACTCACCTTGGGTCCTGCCACGACAAACAGAAGCCCGCGCTCATCTCCTCGTTCAAACTGTTTTCAAAAAGTCTGAAATCTTCACAAATTTTCTTTTCAAAAGTTTTCACAATTCCGTCTGAATTGTTGAGTGTTTAGCTGCGTTGAGTCTTTCCATTTTTCAACAAAAAAAAGCAATTCTATGACCAGAGAAGCACATATTTGGGTTTCAATCATGTCCTCTGCTTGAATACAACAGAAGTTCAAACAATTCTTCAAAACTTTTGCGAGTTGGTGTTCTCGAATTTGAAATTTCCCAAAAGTTTCATCAACTGCGATGTTTCATTAATGTATCTTATATTAGTTGTATAACTTTTGGCCAGTTCCGCTTCTATCAGCTCAAGATATCAAAATAATCTTTTTAGAATGCTTCTCAAGCGTTTCCTTTTTTCCCGTTCCTCTGTTACCAGACCTGAAAAAGATATTCGTTTTTTCCTCCAACATTTCCCGCAAACACCACACCATACGCCTCCGTTTTGGCGCGTCTTCAGATTTCAAAACGCTGGTTCTCCTGTCTCAGTTTTCGTAAATGTTTGTCAAGTTTCACTGTTTAATTTCGTTTCCTTGTGGTTCTTTTTCGCAAAATACAATGAATATAGATGAATGTAATCTTCAGAAACCAACGATGGCTGCGATTAAAATCAGCCCTGACATCTTCAACAAGTACCATACAAATGGAAAACTTCGACTCACCACAGGTTTCGTTCAAGAAGCCCTGGAGCAGCAAGGATATCCGGGACATGACGGAATCGTCCAAATCCTGGTACATTCTGAATTTTATTGATATCGACATAAGTTTAATTTTTCTAGAAAGGGAAGGAGGACATTGGAGAGCAGATGGGGCATCCTTTCACTTACAGAATTCGTATCTGCGACGGAGTTTTCCAATACAGTGAGTTGCGCACGATTATAAATACCAATTCAGCCTGGTCGTTTTTCAGACACTCTTGTCAGTGCGGATCTCGACTCCCAAATCAAGCGCGAAGCTGAGCATCTCGTCGAAGGTGCAATAATTGCTATAACAAATCTCACTACCTTCAGTCAAGGGTAGAATACTCGAATTATTGTCCTCATGTAAATTTTTACTTGTAGAGGCGGAGTGAAGACATCGTTCTTGATCACTGGATACACACTCTTATCCCGCTATCATCAAACACTGAGCGCACCAGAAGTCAAGCCAAGATCCCATTCGGGAAATCCGGAGGAACACCACGGATACCGACCGACCATCATTGTGGAAGATGTGTGGCCAGAAGCGGAATCTCTGACTTCTGAATTCCAGGAAAATATGAGTAATCCTCCGGCAGCAAAAATGCCCAAAAGAGAGAGTGGAGGTTATTGTGTATAAATATTTAATCATCAAATTCTGATTTCAGATGCCACTCATAACAGAACTGTTGCCCCAGAGCCAACACGTAGCCGTGCTGCACCACCACCAGCTCGCCGTGGTCCATCCAACACTGAACGAGGTGTTATTCCGATCGCCATGGTCACCCCGTACGTCAATAACTTCAAAATCCACGGAATGGTTTCTCGGAAAGAAGAGATGCGAACTATCCCGGCAAAGAACATGAAAATTTTAAATTTCGAGGTAACTGATGCTAATGGAGACACTATTCGCTGTGTCGCGTTCAACGAGACAGCCGAATCTGTCTACAGCACGATCACTGAGAACCTCTCGTACTACATTTCTGGAGGACAGGTTAAGCAAGCTAACAAGAAGTTCAACAATACAGGACACGACTACGAAATCAACCTTCGTAATGACTCAATTGTAAGTTCTCATTGCAAACCCCGTTTTATAGATTTTTGTTTTCAGATTGAGGCCGGCGGTGAACTGCTCGCGGCTCCCAAATTAAATCTCAAAAAGGTACCTTTGGCCGAAATTGCAGGACATTGTGGAGAAATGATCGACGTTCTCGCGGTTGTCGACAAAATGGATGCCGACGCAACAGAGTTCACTTCGAAAGCTGGAAAGCCATGTGTCAAACGGGAGATGGAACTGATCGACGAATCGCAGGCACTTGTCCGCTTGACGCTCTGGGGAGATGAGGCAGTGAGAGCGAGCGTGGATGATTACCTCCAGAAGGTGGTTGCTTTCAAGGGAGTTGTTCCCAAAGAGTTCAACGGAGCGTACACCTTGGGAACTGGATCGAGCACACGAATCATCTCGGTTCCGGAGATCTCGGGAGTTGCCGAACTCTATGACTGGTATAATTCCGAGCGTCCGAACATGGATATCAAAATGATCAGTCAAGGCTCTTCTACTAATTCAGAAGCTCCTCGCACGATTGCCGGTCTTCAAGAAATGCAGTTTGGAAAAGATTCAGAAAAAGGAGATTACGCTTGGGTGAAGGCGATGATCACCAGAATCAATCCTACCAATGCACTCTACAAAGGATGTGCTTCTGAAGGTTGCCAGAAGAAAGTTGTAGAATCCGATGGAGAATATCGCTGCGAGAAATGCAACAAGAGCATGAACAAGTTCAAGTGGCTCTACATGATGCAGTTCGAACTATCTGATGAAACTGGTCAGGTTTATGTGACAGCTTTCGGAGATAATGCCGCAAAGGTGGTTGGCAAACAAGCTGCAGACATCGGAGACTTGAAGGACGAAAGTCCAGAGGAGTACAACGCAGTTTTCGAAAAGCTGCAGTTTGTTCCAAAAATGTGGCGCCTCCGGTGCAAAATGGAAACCTACAACGTAAGTTGATCTCAAAACAAGCTCGCTGTCATATGAATGTTCTTATTTTAGGAGGAAGTTCGTCAGAAGATGAATGTTTACGGTGTCGAGGAGGTCAACCAAGACAAGTACATCGAAAACCTCAAGGAACTCATCGAGCAGATGAAGGGAATCAAGGACGAAGGATACTAAATCTGAAATTCCCGTATATTGTCTCGATCTCATTTTCTCAATTTAACCTGAATGTTATTTTTACTTGATTTCGCGAGCATTATTCTCACACCTTCACCATAAGATTTTATGTTTTGTGCAATGGTTTTTCTTCCTATTTACTTGCGAATAAACTAGCCAATGTGAGCCGATCTCAAGATAGAGGCTGACACCCAGATGTATTCTGAAGTGACAGCGTGGGGTCGTTGCAATGTCCTTGAGAACAGTGAGGTGACTGACCGACAACAAACGGCCTTGGACTGCCACTTTTTATCCTATTTCTCTGTCCACCACCACCACAGCGTCCACTCGTAACCCGCAGGTTCGTAGGCAGCCAACGAGCTCCTCGAGCTCTCTCCGCCTCGTTCTCTATCTCGCTGTCTTTTATGCATTATTTGCTATGAAAGACATTGGTGGATTAGTGGAGAAGGCATATTGCTTTTTTATTTGGAAATGTCTCTCATGTTATCACCTGTTTCTAGTCAATAATATACATATCTATTAGTGCAAGATCTTGAATACTTATTTTCGAAGTTTGTATGCTAGGTTTCTATTTATTTTGTTTCAATTCTTCAGAAAAAGAGCAATTACCATGGCCCAAGGCTCAAAATAATTAACTGCTCTATCGATGCTCTTTTTGTCAGATTTCCCTCATTGAACAGCCGCCAGATTACATTGAACTTTGTTGTGCACTCGGCTCATGGCTCTCCGGCTCTTCTTTTAGCGACCAAAATTTCCTCGCCTAGTAATATTTGATTGCTGTCATCTCCGAGGAAAAGGTACCTGTATGGAGTTGACCTAGGTCACGGCAC
This sequence comes from Caenorhabditis zanzibari, assembly GCA_963966625.1. NCBI lineage: Eukaryota > Metazoa > Nematoda > Chromadorea > Rhabditida > Rhabditidae > Caenorhabditis > Caenorhabditis zanzibari. Next base: position 8,861,301 of record OZ016469.1, read on the forward strand.
ACAATGGGTAGAGAGCCTACCAAATGGGGAAATAAATATTAACAATTTCTGTAGTCGTTTTCTCTAGGAAGCTATATCATCTTCAAGTTTTCCGTTAGCAAAATCTTCTATTTCTTCACCTCTCTTCTTCACAAATCACATCGAACGCTTCAGAATTTTCAGATTTCTAGTCATGCTGGCTGCGAGCTGCCCACGAACAGCTAAAATTAGCAGAGAGGTTAGTTTTACCGAAAGGGCAAATTGAGGACTTGAAAAGAGTGCAATCCTCGCCTGGGGACTCATACATCATATTCTCAATGATTTATTTCAGGTTAGCAACTTCATTATCACAGAGGTTCTAGAAAGAAGCGATGATCTCATCAAAAACTCATATAGACGTCTTACAACTGAAAATGTAGCTAGGAATGAACATTGGTCACGGATAGCGGAAAAAGTAGCCGAAAAGTTTGATGTCCCAGCAGAGATGGATCGAGTCAAATCACATTTCCATAATAGGAAAAAGGTTCTACTTGCAAGAGTCAAAGATGAGCTAAAGTGAGACAAATGAAGGAGACTTTTGTAAATACCAAACGTTTTGTAGGATTATTCCGAACTCCTCAATGTGGACAACAGATGAAAAAGTAGAAGAACTTGCTCGAAGAAGAATATGCATTGGAGAGCACGACGAGCAACTTACCAGAGTTTGTCTGGATATTGAAGAAGAAGAAAAAGGCAGAACGGATCACTATGGAAATGAACCAATGATGCCACCTATGGTTAACTTGTTCACCGAGACTAGCCATCAGTCGTTGTTGTGAGTATCAATATATCTAGTAGATTTCAAATTTATGAATAAATTTTAAGATCTCAACTGCTCAATGGATCCACCTCACAAACAATGGTCGACAAATATATTCCATCTCCAAAAAACTTCGCATCCAGCCGAGAATCGGACAATGTCAAAGCACATACTCCCCATCCTACTGTAGCCACAACAAGAGCACCACTTCTTTCAAAACTCCTTTCCGATCCATCAACATCCAGGGAAAATGGAAATCTGTCAGGAAGAGCGGAAGCTCCAAAAATGGCTAGACTTTCAACTGAAACTCGAATTCCATCAGCTACAGTGCCGGATCGAAAGCGTCCTGCTGAAAGTCCCATGGACAAAAACAGTCGTTCCCCTGCTCTTTCAAGCCTCAATGGACAATATATTTCACATCTCATCGTTGACGTCTCCTCGCCAGAAGAGTTGAAGAAACTTCTTTCTGTTTTAGTAAGTGTCTTTCAATTCTCTAGATCAATTAACCATCTCAGCCCTTTTTCATTCTCAAGCAACTGTTATTTTTTTGTCATTTCCATCGTTCCGATGGCCTTTTCTAAGAAGATATCTCAAGTCGCATCCCCATCATTGCCACTCACAAACAAAAAATACAAAGGTTTCGGAGAGATTCCGACGTGAGTGAAGGCAGAGAAATAGTGAGCGATGAGACACTAAGGGAGTGGCGTTGCGCGAGCGTGTGCGCGTAGCGTGTGTGTTATTTTTGGCCTTCTGTGAGTTTTTGGCTGTAATTATTGCTAACTGATCCGGAATGTTTGAAAAATATAGTTAAAAGAATCTATGAACGAGTTCAAGTTCAAAGTTCAAAGTTTATAGAAGTTCATATTGTTTCAGATCGACAATGGGTTCTCCCGGTTTCACAGTGTCACAAACACCGATATGGCTTCATCTTCTATTGGAGCAGGTAAGAGTGCTATGCAGGAATAGGAATAGGAACTATTGAACCGGCAGCCTTGATAATCCCCGTCTATTAGACAATGTTGTATCTCAAGAAATCAAGGTTGAAGTAGGTTACACTAGCTTATCATCAATGGAGCGCATGTGCAATTTTTTTCAACTGGATGTGGGTAATACTATCAAGTATAATGACATAAAGACGAACGAATAGAACACGAAGTAATTTCGAAAAGATTGATCATTTTACAGATATACGTCGTGCGGCCAGCCTGAGACCTCCGGACCATATAACGCAGGAATCACCAAATGAAGATTTGTTCGATAAAGAAGATACAAATTTTTGGAATGGACATACTCTTCCGAATGCTTCCACACCAGATAGAGATATGATACGGTCGATTGCAAACAGGTTCGAGAATCTCACATCTACAGTAATCAAAGTTCGGTTTTCAGAGTAGAACGTGTTGATGTTGAAGTGAAGGTAGAACCTATCACAGACTATGATGAAGAATACGAGGAAGAAGAAGAAGTCGATGAACAAACTGCCGAATTAGAAGCACAATTATCATCTGAGGCAGTGAAGAGCGGCTTGGCTCCTTTTGAAAGACCACCATCTCCAAAAAAGGCCAAGATTAATGGAGGCTCCGCAAATGCGAGTACCAATGGGGATACTGTAACAGCACACTGCGCAATGTGTTCAACAGTAATTCGATTGAATTCCGGCGGCTCCAAATGGAATTTCTATGAGCATGTGATGCTGAAACATTCGATTTATAAGCCTTACAAGTGTCCTCATTGTCCATATCAAACTGGACGGAAAGTTCGTGTCAAGCAACACGCTTTATCTCAGCACCATATTGAATGTGAACCAATCGATATGATGTAAGATAATGACTCTATGAAATTGAATGAAAACATATTTTCTGAATTTTCAGAACTCCAGAAATAAGGAACGAATGGCTGTCATTAATGTCTCTATGCTTCCCCGATCATCAATATGTGAGAAGTCTCCGAACCTAGAACCGAATGTACATTCTCGTTGTTTTATTCATAAAAGAATTTCGTTGAACTACAATCTGTCATTTTTCAAAATTTCTTTTAATAAATTCACAGGAGTCAAATTTGAATATTTTTCCGATTCTATGATAATGAAAATAGTCGAAACTATTCTCGAATACCTTTGCTGCACTTGTTACTCCTTCTTTAACTTCTTCATCCCCCATTTTCAAGGTGTTGTCTCCTTACGAACCGAGCCCGGGCGGGATGCAAAAATTCGTCGTCATAGAGCTGAACGACGATGCAGCAACTATCGATCTTCTGAGTTATTGTGTAAGTCACTATTAAATTATCAAAACTCTTCGTATAGAAGTTCTATAAGTTCTCTCTTTTTTTCCCTCTCTTCATGACCATCCACCACCAGCTCCACATGTGTCTGCACATGAATTTAGTATCCCACACAATACTCTGCAATCGCAACACTCTTTGCTTCATCCTTGCTCTTCATTTCACACGATGCTCATTTCGAATTCCACATGTATTTCGCATATACAGTTTCCCGTTGTTAACTCCCTGCTTCTCCCCGTGCTGATCGCGGTGAAATCACCGCGGCGCCGCATAAATGTGCAAAAGAGAAAACGAGCTGCAACCGCAATCACCACCTCCATCGTTGCCTCTCCCTCTCTTTCTGTTCTCATTTTTTTGCAGTGTTCCCTTTTCCATTTATGCGAGCACCAAACGCCGTGCTGGTTTCATGGACGACAGCTAGACGAGATAGTGTATATTGAAAAGAGGTATCAACTGTTCCCGTCAACGGAGCCACTCTTCTATACCATCCCGTACCATCCAATGACTTTGAGCTTCCAGTTGATTGCCTATTAAATATCAATTTCTGCGGAGCAATGAGAGATGGCTCCAGTCTTCAAAACATCTACTCTAGTTAAATTATTATCACGAGACCATCTTTATCAAGATAATGGTATTCTTTGATGAATGGTATGTTTAAGATATTCCCAATCTGATTCCAACTGTACCACTTCTTAAATTAGTGTATTTCTTTGGATTCCTGAGTACTGTACATCAGTAATTCGAAATTTACTATCCATAACCGAGAGCATCCATAATCACAACTTCTTTTTGAAATTCTCCTTTCGATAAACCGATAGCACTGTACGAGCTCACAATAGAACGAGGAGTCGCTTTTCAATTCCAGCACCATCCGGAGTGTACATATTTCGATTTCGTTGTCATCGTCGTCATCATAATGCCTTCTCCCATCCTTTTCTCTTTTTCCTATACCGGGTATAGAGAGAATGTGATGCTGTATGCACAATGCACACAACTGACAAAACTGTACTCGTCGTCGTTCTCGTCGACACCTCCGCCAGAGAGAGCGCAACCGACAACAACTATCAGCAGTGTTTCCTTCATTTCGTTGCACACACTTCTAAGCATCGCTTCTCTGGTTTGAGAGCGCTGAGAACGGTGGACGATATCATAAAACCATCGTAGCACAATGCTTGAATGTGTGTGTGTGTGTGACCGAATGCAAATATTGCCGGCGGAGCAAGAGGCGAGCACACCGTCACATAACAATATCATACCATTCTTCACTTTTGTGCATCTTCTTTTCGTAAGTTCGTTTTGTCTCTTTTTTCTTCGCCAGTCCTTTCCCATCCATGTATTCCCCAACTATACTAACGTAGACTCTTGACTTCACACTTATTACAATAATCTCTATATTCTGAGTCCTCTTGCGAGAATCCACTCTTCAGTCCAGCGCACTTATCCGCTAAAATTCCGTTCTAATACTTTTTCTCCTGCGTTCGGAGAAACACTTGATTTCAATAGATTCTTCAGTCAGTAGTCAAAAAGAAACAGGTCAATTTGAGCACTGCGTCTTTTTCAAAACGAACGTCGGATCCATAAAAAGTACACTGTCAGCATGGTGGAATTGGTACAGTACCCTTGTACAGTAATCCCCCCTTCGCCAAAGACGTGGGTCTGGACAATGAGAATTCATTTCCCAAGAAGATTCTAGGTTTCAACTCTAGGTTCACATTACTCCATCGCCTCTTCTCAGATCCAGTTCGAGTATCCGTTTTCACGGTGTGGCGATGAGTTTACGGCATTACAGGAGCGCGTCCGCGCACAGTGCGCATTAGTCGTCTCCTAGATCTTTCTCACTCTCCCGTGGCGCATATTATTCCCAATCCAAAACTTTCTCTTTCCACAATGTCCAAGGAGTAAGCGAATGCATATCTCCGTGAAGTCACTCGTGCCTTCGAGGCCGCAAAGAGACGGACACCCGCACTTTCGGCTCGCGATGACCTAAATTCTGCCGGAGACGGTACAGTGAAAACGAAGATGAAGTTGACGGAGTGTGGTGCGACCTCCTCTCCGGTCTATAAATCGAGGCCCCGATTGGAGCCAATTCAGTCGGTCGGTCGCGCACGCTTGTCTTCTAAATCGGATTCGTTTTACCAACGTGATTCATCCGCGTTCAACCATTATTGCACACAATGGAATCGGCGACAAATCGACACAGGCGCCGTCAACGAGGACGAAAACGAAGTGATGAGCGCATGGGGAGAGGGCACCACTCAAACTGGTTTTTCGCTGAGTTACAACCACAGAGGCGCGGTCGGGCATCACTGAGCGAGGCCATCACACAATTCTCATTGTCAGAGAGCCACTACCAAACAGTGTCAGAGGCATCGTTAAACACCCGTGCATCACACACAGAAAACCATTGGAAGGGAACGACAAGGGCCATTATATTTAGAATGAATAATGTGGAGGGGATTGAGTTGAAATGAGCATCCACATATGCGATTCTAATGTGAATATGAAAAATAGGAGGTTTCCAAGATAAAGTACCTTTAGATCCCTAGTTGGGTTACTGTAGAATTTTACTAGTTTCACTCCAAATTAACAGATTCTTGGCTCTGCAACCGAAATTGGAAATGTTTACTAGTGAACTGGAAGTTTCGGGAAACCAGAAATGAAACAAAAAACATTCCTTCCTCGTAACATCACCTAATCATTCTCGATGACTCACACACACGTACTTCGCCAAACACTCTCTTTGTCTTAACGGCCCTCTTACTTCCTCTCATCTTAAACTTTCACTATTATTGTGCACATATTCAAAAATGTATTCTATTTTTGAGGAGAAAAATGTTTATTTAATCTTCAAGCTCAAAAATCTCCGTTATGTTTACAATGTCCTTCCGAATTTTCAAATGTTCTTGTTTCTCTCAGCTTTCGTAAGCAAGGTCATTTAGCCTAGTCTCGATGCATTCTGCATACATTCTATCAGCTCGTTTCAAGGCTATCGAGACTGCGTCATAAGATTACTGTCTACAAGTTGTCGGGCTCTTCAACACTCCCCGATTCGATTCCCTCTCTCCATAGATATCTATGTCCAGTCATGTCTGCGAAAAGTCGTTCATCTCTCCAACGTTGGAAATGAGAGCAACGTCGTTGACGAAATGCGCGATTCGGGTGCGACGGGGCGATAAAACTCATGACCGGCCAGTCAGTGGCCGTTTTCGTGAATGAGAGAGAAACATACCAAAACTATGTTGCTGTCCTCCCTTCTTTCACGTTCTCTTTTGATCTCTCTTCATCTACGACTCGAATTCCGAAACTCGTCGTGCTGCTGCTGCTGTTGTGCGCGCTTCCGACAACGTCTTCTCAGCCGACTGCACCGTATCTTTTCAATTACGTCAACTTCTCTCGCGCTCCAACGCACTATTTCTCTTCCCGTAAGCGCGCAACCTCCAAGACGATGCGCACATCGGACAGTAGTCGTCGAAAAATAAAAGAAGATGAGCCAGTTTTGTCTTCCACACACTTCTTGCTGGTATTCTTCATTGCGCGGGCGCGCACAACACATACACATCCTCGCCTTCTTCTTCTTATTCTCACATCTTCTTCTTCTTCTTCCTCTTCGCCGATTCTCAAAACGATTCCCCGGGACGCATGAGACAGGGTCTGGCTCCTGTCTGCGTCTCAGTGATTGGTACAGTTTGCGGTAATTCAGAACAAGACGACGGGTCTTTTCTCTTTTTCACTCTTTTCTATCCCATGTCTTCTGGCATGTCGCTCGTGATAACAACCCGGCTGCACACAAACGATGCGCACGCATTCCGATGGAATTACGGTGGAGAGAGTGGGCTGATGTGCAAGGCCGGTTCTAACAGAAGGTCCAATTATTTACCGGATTTCGCACATGTGTTCACATCGTATAGAATCGTCCAATTGAGCACGACTGTAGTCGAACCCTAATCTAACTGTTGGAGAAATGTGACGTAGGCACAAAGACGTCATAACATATTTAAGGTGACTAGATATATCGAGCTTTGTACCCAAAATATTTTCAAATTGAGACTTTGGAGCAGTTTTTTGAAAATCTGAATATTATTCCACTCTACAGTAACTTTTCAAAGGATTGAGGTTATAGGAATTGAATTTTCCGAATACCGCAAGAGAATTGAAAACAATAACCGAACTCTGAGCATTCTTTCACATGGCTCCCACATTATTCTAACTTATTACCCTGTCCTAATTGGAGCAATTTACGACCTTGCGCCATTATTTTCATGAAAAGAGCCGATCCGGTTCAGATGAAAGAGACGAGCCTTCGTTCATCTCCATTTTCTGAATCCCCCTGTCACATTGTGTGCGACGATCAACTCCAATTTGTCATCATAATACAGCCGACTGTCGCGAGTGTCTCTTCATCTGTCTCTATCTCTCTCTATATACGGTCTCACAATTGTAGTCGTCGGTCCCCTGCCGCTCGCGCACTGACGCCGTCGTGCCGACACACACATACCTCATCCCCTAACCATCAATTTTAGTTCGGGCGGGTTGTTTTGATACACATTCACATTGTCAGTGGCTCGAGTGACCTTCATTTCCACCTCTTCAATTACCATGCGCGTCCGTTCCCAAAGTGCTCATTTTACAATGCGACAATCAAAGGTACAGTAAGCCTTGGCCGAGTGATCGTCGGTGTTTATAAGAGGGTTATATCTGAGCAAAGAGTACCTTCTACGATCGACAATTACTCAACAGTGTCCTTGAGCAGCCGTTTATGGTGACGGATCTTTTCACACCAGCCACACATTTCTCATCTTTACTCTCTCACCTACAGCATCTGCAGAGGCTCATCGGAGATTATTATCGAACAAGAACATTGTCTGGATCTGCATTCTCAAGCCCTCCTTTCTACGGAGCATTCACTGAGCCTGTTCGAAATAAAACCTTCTGAGTCCCTCAAACTCCAATGAATAGTCATGTGAAGTGTGAAGGCCGGCTGAGCCGAAAATGGACGTGTACCGTCAGTTTTGTATTGAGTTGTTGTCGTTGCGCATGAGCGGCCTTCTTCTCCGATTCAAGGACGATTCGGAGACGAACGCAGATACTAGAATGGGGAAAGATGAGCAAAGAGTTCGAATCTAAATGAGGAGGTCGTGGATGTAGAAATGACCTGTTTCTTGTTGTGAAATAAAAGAACTGTATAAACTGTATGAGTTCCCATTTGTACATTGGGAGAGTGGGATTTTCTGAGAAGAGCAAGAGTGAGAGTCCCCGAGGCAGGATTAGTCTGTCAGTTAGAATAAGGATAATGATCCGTCTACGTCGTAAACGACACAGGACAGTGACGATAAATATCTATGCATGAAAGAGCTCCAGAAGGCCGCCCATTACTCAACACAGTCATTACCACTTGAGCCCAGCTGCTGTGCATTGTGCGGGGATTAGCTCGTCTGTATTGGTATTTAGAAGACTCGTTTTTTCTTCCTTGTTATTCTTCTATCCAACATTGCAACTTTTCTATCTGTGTGCGCGCAGGCGCATCAGATGATCATCTTCTCCCCTCTTTTCTGCTTCTTCTTCTTCTTCCATTCAATTCAGCGCACACAAAACAGAAGCACTCTCATCCTCAAACCGGCTTCTACAGTCACCCCTCTGAGCGCCCTTCTCTTTGGGGCCATCGCTCCATTCTTCGCTCGTGTCCTTATTACACTCCGAAGGCGCTCACAGTTCTTCTCATTTTTCCTTTTTCTTCTTTTACTACCACTCCTTCTAAGGCGAAGAAGAAGAAAAAGTAGGCGACGTTGCCAATTTGAATGCGCGATTTCTTGTGTGAGCGCGCTCTGTGACGGAAGAAGGAGATGAAGAAGTTGGCGTGGCCCAAATTGCTTGCCATAACAATTTCGGGCCGTTGTCGTCGTTGCCGCCGACTGCAGCAGCAACGACGCCATTTGCTTTTTGCTTATCACGAAGTGAAGCAAGAACCGGTTGGCACTCGTCTGAGACACCACAACCATCAAGTGCTTGCTCGTCTTCTATTCACGACTGTCAACGCCATCTTCTTTCTTCCTTCCTGCCACTTATGTAGTACAGTAAATCGGTTCTACTCTTCTGAAAACTTACCTTTCGTACTTTCCGCTGAGAATGGGTTGGGTCAGCAACGGATTCTTATCTCCGTTCATAAACTCATCTCATCTTACTTAATGGTTCTCTCTCGGAGCAATGGTCATCTTTATCGGATTCCTTGATCAGACCACATTACTTACGTCCTTGTTCCGTACTCTTCTGAGGTATCCAAGATTTGAAATTGTCCATTTTCGTGCTCATTGATCTCTCACTCTCATCCTTACAAAAACCCTTCACATCTGAAAGTGTGAACCGCACTCGCCTCCTGCTATTGAGCGAAGAATCGTTTCCTCTCCTCTTTAAAACTCGTTGTGTCGGGGGTGACAGGCTCCTGAAGAAAAACGAAGGAACCGCCCAACTTCTTCTCTTGGACGCCATCTCGCACACTATTTCTGTGCCCCCATCTACGATGCGGACGTACAGAAGAGCCGAAAACGAGTTTTGTCTCTTCCCTAGATGGACGCAGCGAGGAGTGGGGAGGCATCACAGTCTGTGTCGGAAGACGAAGAAGACGTTTCTCATTCCTTGACGTGAGACTCCTCGCTCGCTCTCTCCCATCGCCACGATCTCTACCGTCCTTCAGTGGCGTACGACCGTGGCGTAAACAGCACTCGGGAGACAGCGGGATACGGTAAAAAGATAGTGCTCGGCGAGTAGGGCGCAGAGAACCTTGATTGGGTAATTTATCGAATGATAACATCCTTCAACTGTCAGTTTTCGAGACTTAAGGGAAAAGAGTGCCACGAATTTTTTTCTTGTTGATGACATAATAGGTTGAGAACACTAGGAAAAAAACAAGAAGATACTGATCATTTTTACTTTCTATCAGTTTCGACGCGTTGACGGATTGGTTCAAATTCTCTCACGTTATCTAAATGTTTATTACTCTTCATGAAATGCAAATTGCAGTTCTCCCATCCTTGTCTTTCCGTCCATCGTCGCCGTTTTGTCGTCCGTTTCTGGGTCACCGGAGCGGCGGCAGTCTCTGATAATTGATATGTGCGCAGTTTACGACACTTTTCCGAAGACCTTGACGAGCTCACTCTCATTCCTATGCATTATATGCATATAGTCATCACACTATTATTTTTCCATGCTTCGGTGAGCTGGCTCCGCCTCTCGACTACTGTAGAATGAGTTGCCACTATTTTTCTACCCATTCCCCGCCTCTTCTATATTTTTCATCGCTCACAGACCCACTCACTCTGTCTGATGCAACGGTTATTGCCCAAACCCTACCGGAGATTGAGATCTTTGTGCTCGTTGAGTTGGCCATGTTGCCTGATTACTACCTGTTTATCCATCTCCTTCTTATTTCGCGACCTTGATGCGAACCACTCTCTTCTTCCTCTCCACATGAGGATGGATGACTCACAATATACATCATTCGAATCTTGCTCTCCTCTTCTCTTGTTCCACCAATTTCATGATTCATAGATTTAATTTGAAAATAGCTCTAGTTCATGTTTTACCGGATCTTCATATAGCACGCTACAGCTTCTGAATCATTCATAAAACTCTCTATATTTTTAGTAATAGTTACCAGAAGTCTTCTTTGATTATCGACCTTGTCCCTCTTCTATGGTAGTGAGCAACAATCAAACGAATTTCATTTCTTTTCCCTCTCTCTCTTCACATCTTCTCTCTGTTCTCTTACCTTGATCCCCCACTGCTCTTCGGACTCCGCCCATCTCGCCCCTCCCACCTGCCCGCTCGCGCACAGGATTTCCCATTCGGGTTTCTTTTCCCCTTCAGCTACTGGACCTTTGTGATATTTTAGAACTCTTTTGATTCATTTTATTCTCACCTTCAATCTCTTCCAGGTCAAGAAGAACTTTGAACGTGTCTCCTTGCTCAGTCGCCTCGAAGATCATCCCTATCTTCGAGATGATCAGGAAGTCGTTCAAGATGACCCGCACGCCCCTGAGGCAGATGGAATGCTCCTGCAGCTCAACGATGAAGAGCGTCAACGATTGATGAAATTGATTAGCACACCTGGGCCGCAAACCTTGACAATGGAGAGGATACAAATGGATGGACAAACACAACATATTCTGCAACAGCATCAGATACCATCGACATCCGGTTACTCCAATGTAAGTCAATATAAATAAGGATTTCTATTTCCACATCTTCTGATTCTTCAGAATTTTTCGATCTACATCAAAAACGACACTCAATACAAAGATGAACCCCAGCAACAGCCAACCCAATTCGACGATACTGTCAATTCAGTTGCACATGGACACACCAGCTTATCAACTCTTGAAATGTTTGCCTGTAATGCATCTCCACCACCGAATGAGCCCCTTCGTAGAAAAACGCCGTCTTCAAGGAAACCAGAAGATTCTATAAAAGCGACTTGTAAAGTGTGCGGACATGATGTTATGTATTCGCCTCAAAGGACGTGGAATCTGATGCGACACGTCTGGATTATGCATCAGTCGTCGAAACCGAATCAGTGTTCAGTTTGTGGATACTCTCATATTAAACCATACGTTAGGAAGCACATTGAATCTCAGCATAAACACGATGCATCTGCAACAATTCTAGATTTGAAGTGAGTTTGTTTACCAATTTCGTCCAACATGTTTGTTCTTCAGATCACCTGAATTAGAAGCCGAGTGGAGTCAGTTGTTAGATCAATGTTTTGGAGTCACATATCGAAAATGGAAGCATCATAAAGAAGATGCACAACACACCGGTGAGTTTTTAAAAATTGAACTCAGTAGCTAACTCCCAGTGTAGTTTTTACAGCGGGAGATGAGGACTACGGTCACGAGCATCATTTCTCGCCAGAAGATGATGTCATGCAACCTCTATGATATATCAGTCTTATTCTTCTTCTTCTTATCACGTTGTTCCGTCATCTCTTCATTTCACTCGCCACATACTGCCGTGTGCAATCAACGCTACATTATTAGAATTATTTTTATTCTTAAGCTTATATTTCAATAAATGGTTGAACTAATTGGTATGATCTTTCCAATTGATTGCTTTTTCTTACAATGAGTTATTGTAACTCTTGAATATCTCGTCTTGTGTATTTTTATCTTGTTCTGCTTTTTACTTTGCCTTGCTAATATTTGAACCTCTTTCAGATGCTCTCCAAATTTGTAGTAGTCGAAGTGAGCAACACAAACAACACAATGACACTTGTCGAATACTTGGTAAGAAATTTAACAACATTATCTTGAAAATGTTCAACTTTTTTCAGGTAACGCATGGATTCGACAAGTTTGCAGTAGTGACAGATTTGATGGATCATCCTTCATTCAAATATAAAGATGGATCTTCTAGCCCCGAATCTCCCTCAACTACAGTATCCACTGCTGCACAGCATACACCTCCACGAACAGCCGTATCAACGCCTACGTCGATGTCAACTCCTGTACCACCACACAGTAATAAGCCTCGGGCGTCGATTGAATCAATAGCCAAAGCATTATCTACGAAGAAGAACTCCCCACCACCCGCAGAAAAACAGCAAGCTCCACAAGTAACGCCTTTCAACATGTTCCAACAGCTCGCCAACCCTCACGCGATGTCCCAACTGCAGAAATTGTTAGAGGAGCAACACAAAGTGTCGATTCAGAAGAAGGAGCAAGAAAGACAACAAGCTGAGATTCACAGGATCATTCTTCAACAAGCCGCCCAACTCCAGCAATCGTTCGGTGGAATGGAACGATTGACACCAGAATATGATGACAATCATCATAGTGAAACCATCTCTAAAGCCAGTTCAGAAGATATGAAGACCGAGCCAGATTCATCAGATTATGGACTTGGAACAAGCGATGAGCAGATTCGTGCTTCAATGATGCACCTCCTCAATCCTGGACTTAATTTTGGAGCACTCGACACTGAGAACATCTTCGGAACTGCATCGACTCAATCGACACCTGGCAAGGTGAAAAAGAACGGAGAGCCAGGAAGTGCTCCATCCAAGAAGCATCGTTGGCTTCCAGTTAATGAACTCGAAGAGAGCAGATCATCACGAGGAAAGAATTGTGGAAGAGTTCACTGCAAAGCGACGTATAAGTGTGCTCTTTGTGGAAAACCAACTACTCTCAATTCAACAGGATCACGATGGAATCTTTTGAGACACGTCATCATGATTCATTCAGATGCAAAGCCATACAAAGTAAGTGTATCGTCTGTTATCTGCATGATTGTGATGTGTTGATTTGAATGTGCTGACATGTTCCTTTATTAACCCTCTCTGTGTGTGCGTGTGTGCAGTTTGTAGCTGTGTTCTTTTTCAGTGCTGGGATTGCGACTTCACCGGAATCAAATCGAACGTTATCTCCCATGCTAGACAGTGCCGCCATCGTGCCGATGATGCCCACGACATTACGTAAGTTTAACAAGAGTCAAGACAATCAGAGATCATTATGTAGTACTGTTGAATAGTGTGAAGTGTGAAGCTCTTCTTCCTCTTATCAGAATCGCTAGTGTTTGATGCATGGAGTGTGATATATTCCCTCCCTTTTAAACTTCCCTACTTCCTCCTCTCATTCCTACACCTCAAGATGACTTTTTACAAAAATCGCGTTTTTAGGACCGACGAGATGCGTGCCGAATGGAATCTCCGACTCCACGAATGCTTCCCAGACTATGTGCGTGCTAAGGAACGAGGATGGCAGCCAGAAGAGTCGCCAGAGAAGAAACCAGAATCTCCGACTCCTGTCAAATCTGAGATTGTTGAAGAACCAATGGAACCAATAGTTCAACCCCTATTGCAGCTCGAAGCTCCACTGTCACTTTCATAAATGTACCATTCTTATAAACCCTAACTTCTTTCAATTCCTTCTAAACTTATTATGATTTGGTATCTTGCCCCCAGAGATTAATCCAATCATTCCAGATACCCTTGCCTCACTTCAAACGTCTGCATTCCTTGTTGTTAGTTATCTGTGATTAAGTGTTACCACACTGGTTGTGTTCCTTCACTTATCTTTCCCGCAGGTCCGGTTATTTCTCACTCTCCTCATCCCAAAATTGCCTTTACCTTATTCTCTCTGATATTGTGCCTTCATTCCACTGTACATCTCCCCCATTTCACATCTTATCTTGTTTCCCCCAATTTTCTCGACGGGTACCTTCGATGTGTTGCGCATTTCAGCCTTCCATCTGATTTCGAGATTTCCAGTACACTGATCCACAAAGCTAGTGATGCATTACGCATAATCATATTTCGTTCACTTGCATAATTTGTCACAATTTTATCACACGGATGGTCATTCAAAATATTAAAATAAAAATTATAAACATTAAACATTTTTAGAACATAAGATATGAATAATATGGAAAGATATGAAACTGAAGAAAAATTTTCAGGCTTCTTTTCGGATCCATGGATCTGATATCTAGGAATCTCGAAAGTTTTCACTTTTCAAAACCTCAAGGATTCTCTTTTCACGTGAACTCTGAAACTCGCTAGAATAGTTTTCTAGTACCCTAGTTGACTCGTGGCTGCAAATATTTCCTCTTTTCTAATTACTAATCAACGAGAAATACGCATCAAAAATGAAGTTGATTGTACTGCTGACATTTGTATCCTTTTTCGGTTTTAGCTTTATTTTTTATAGTAAAACTAGATCTCAAGTTTCAAATGGTTAGGGCAGTTTGAAAACTGGAAGTTACTAAATTTTTAAAAATTCAGAAACTACACTTCGAGTAAAACGAACCATCAATACCGTACCACCCTTCGACTTGAAATCTAGACGATATTTGCCTTTGAAACCTTTGAAGAGACTTCCGAATGGAAAGAACTTTCGAAAATTTGTGGTGGATAGAGATGATGTTGCGACTATTCAACATTTCTTCCGTAGAAGGTTGGAATTGAAATTAACAACATACGGAACATATTTTCAGTGGCCCAATCATTGGACAACTCACTCTGAAAAACTTCAACACTTTGGAAAGAACAACTGATGTTTGGCATCATAGACTGATAAAAGCTTCTCACTTCGAAACAAGAAAAATAATTTTCGATTTTTCCAGTAAGATTAGAATATGGAAGTTGTACATAATTTTATCTTTTTCAGAGCCCAGTAAAAAAGCAAGGCTATCTTTCGATAATTGCTATGATGGATGGTTTCCTTTTGATTATTTCGAAATAGTTGCACCGATTGAAAAAGAGGAAATTCGAGTCAAGAATCCCATTTTCAACTGTGAATTTCATAACAAGACTCTTCCCAAAGCGATGCAATTGGTTGACAAGTACGGATCCTTTGCGGTCAAAATCGATACGGCTTGTAAATGGAGATATTGGAATTTCGATGTGACAAATGTGAATATGGATAGATTTGAATTAAGTTTGAGAAGTGATCTAAACTTCACATCGTCATTACAAGTGGTGGCGATGAAAATCAAAGGATTCGGATTGAATTCGACATTTCTGAATGAATGGTTGGTTAAAAGACTTCGATTGGACTGGATAAAAAACGTTGGAGTTAACGATCTAGGTACATAATTTCATGTTTTTTAGATTTAGATTTGTTTTCCAGTTTACAAAAATGGATGTTTGGTGTTTGAAGACACTGATCCACTTGGAGTTTTCCATTTGAAAGGACTTCGACAGCTACATTACAATAAGGAAAACTTTAGAAAATCTGCACCATTTGTCATAAATACTCCAACAATGAACTGTTTGAACTTTTCGAGCAAGTTGGAACTGTTCGAAAGATTCGGAGTTGTTGCACTTCATATCGTGGATCCTTGCCCTGAACCCAGAAAAGTGTTGATTATTGACGGAAGACAGCCATTCGACTATGTCAGAAACAGAGATGATATAGGATTCCATCCTGGTGACTCTCTTCTATTTGTTAGAATTCGTTACTTCGCGGAAGAGGATCACTTGAAGAATTTGGATAAATGGTTCAAAGAAATGGGATATCATAATGTTGTGGAGGTTGGAGACCCAGATGAAACTCCTTCGGTTCCAGGAGTCACTGTCAGTGGATCAATTTCAACTTTCATGCCAGTTCCATATGCTAAGAGAGCTATTCGGAATTACAAGGATCATCCAACTTCAAAGTATACTGTAGGTGTCTTGAACAATCTATCAAATTGAATCATCAATTCAGATACCATTATTCTATTTTCGAAACAACAGTGGATTGGATTGTCAGAATAGAAGATCCGTGAATCTATTCCGTCGTTCGCTTGGAAAATTCTCTGTATCGACTTCTCGTGATTGTGAATGTGGAAAGACAACAACTTCTGACTTTTTCTGGAGAAACTGTTTGACGCACCGTGGAACTCTGGAAGTAACAAGATCTCCATCCGAACAGGAACTTCTTCGATATCAAAGTGTCCGACAAATACGAGGAGGACAACTATGGATTCATGACACAGATACAGTATCTGATATGAAACGTCTATCCAATCTAGAAAAAGTTCACTGCGAATCGGGAGGAGACGGTGTAACCTGGAAACAGTTATCAGCTGTACGCGTGGATGGGGATAATGAGATTTTGGAGGGTTTAGATCTTCCAAAACTAACAAAATCCGAAAAATGTGAACGTCTAGTTGCAATATCTGGAGATGAAAAGACTCTTCCGAATTACTCTGAATCTCCCTGGATGGTGAGTTTCTAAAAACTTCTGAAAAACAATGTTCATTTTTCAGGAGACGCATAGAGAATTCAATTCGATAAATATCGATTCTGAAAACAAAGTATGCGTTGCGTATTCTGGAAGAGGTGGCGGAATGTCTGTCGAGTTTGCGCACCAATTGGAAAATTGTCATTTTATCGAGGGGAATCTGAATATTGATGGAGACGTTGACGACATTCCGAAAATGACTTCTGCCCTCCGAAACATCAGAGAAATTCGGGGAAACGTGCATATCAAGAATCTGGAATCTAAAAAATGTAACCTGTTAAAGCATGTCAAGTACATTAGTGGAAATCTGACATACGATAACAATCCATTCTTGAAAAGTATTTCTTTTTCTCTACTGTATGTGAATGGAATCGTTACAATCAGAAGAAGTAGAGGGTTTTGTTTGGAGTTCCAGAAAACTCGTCGATTAACTAGTGCATTTCAATTTAAGTATGTCGTGACAGATTGTCCGTTTTGTGAGTTGACCACTAGATATCTGTTTTCTATTATAGTTTCAGACGACGACTCCACATTCAAATTCTTCGAAGATCGTGTAGGCAACATTGGCGTAATGTCTCATCTTGGAATCTGCTTCACATTTGCATTTTTTGTTATCTCGATGATGCCAGAAGTACTGTGGAAACAACTGAAACCTCTGAAAATTTCCCGTTGGCGAGAGATGACAGAACT
This sequence comes from Caenorhabditis zanzibari, assembly GCA_963966625.1. NCBI lineage: Eukaryota > Metazoa > Nematoda > Chromadorea > Rhabditida > Rhabditidae > Caenorhabditis > Caenorhabditis zanzibari. The sequence continues at coordinate 8,878,764 of OZ016469.1, forward strand.
AGATATGCGTCTGAAACTGGATAGAGAAGCTTATTTGGATGAGGAATCGTCTGACGAAGAGCAAGATGTAATCACATGGAAACGAAGGATAATGATGAATAATCGTTTGGATGGAAGAGATATTGAAGGAGAGAAAATTCGGAAAGAGAGAAAAGATTATTTAGAAAATCGGAAAGGTGTCAGATTTTCGCAAAAGATGAGAGCTATGTTGAGAACATTGAAAGAAAAGGATTCGGATAGTGAGTATTCTGGACAATCCTGGTTGAGAAGGAAGAAGAAACGGGAGATAGTAGAAGATGAAGTGAACGAAATAGAAGAGCTTCCACTTCAACTCATGCTGAGTACAGGACAGACAAGCTGGGTTGGTAGATCGAAACCTTTTGGAGCAGAAGAAGAAGAGAAAATGAAGAGGAAACTGACATTCTACGAAGAGTTAGATGAGTTGATTGAACGAACTGCCAAAGATGAACACAAAGAAAACATGCATCAGAAGAATGTTGTTTTGGATATGTTGGAGGAGCACGATCTTTTGTTGAAGTCGAAATTCATCACGAAATATAATAAGATTGAAAAGTTCCTCTCGTTCTTAGAAACTAATTTGGACAAGAATGATACTAAAAAATGGAACAAGTTGGTCGCTTTGCGGAAAAAGGTCAGACTGGCAGCTTTGGAAAAGTTTGGAGATGGAGAGAAAATCCGATTCGAAGAATTGGCTGTCGACTCTGATGACTCCGTGAAGAAAAAACGAATGCAGGCCGGAGTTTGCGAAGAGAAAAAGGAACGGAAAAGAGATGGCATGTTTGCGAAAGTCATTGTGGAGACATTGCATTGGAAACCTCCTCGAGAGATAGAGATGACGAAGAGTAGGCAAGACGGTTCTGATCATTAGTTTGTGTTTTTGATTCTATAATAAAACTGAAAAAATAACATTTAATGCTAAAATAGAAAATAACAATGGAAGTTTATGCGATGTTTGGTGGGATGTCATCGAAGATTGACTTGATGGGCTGGCGGGATGTTGCAATAATCGCAGGTTTCTGCGGAGTCGATCTGGGGCTTCCAGAGAACGCGAATGTGTTGTTGGCTGCATGAATTGCGGGAGAAAGGAATCCGCGTCCTGCTGGCAACTGAAATCAACGATCTGATAAATCGGTGAAGTAAATTTAATGTTACCGGATTAGCGGGGCTCATTCCAGAAGGAAGAGGTGAGGCAGCAGCATGATCTTGCTTTTTTTCTTTTCTGAGAATATTTTTGGTTGTAAAAAAATTATTTTGATAATATTTACCTATAAATATAATCGGGCTCATCCGAGTTTTCGGCCTGGACAGATGCAGTTGGTTTCGCTTTCAATTCAAATCCGAAAGCAGCCAACTCGAAGCGATCGCTCAATGTGACCTGAACAGTGATAATGTTTTTTTACAATAAATAAATAATTTTAAAAGTTCAATACTTTTCTGAGAAGATTTGTGTTGTAGTTGAAGCGTTCGGCACATTTGAAGGCCATATTCCTGTCTTTTTCGATATCTGAACTATTTTTCATCGCTTTTTGATCCATTCTCATCTGAAAATTTGAATTTCTGCATTAAATACACTTTTAACGAAAAACTTACTTTGAAGGGTGTAGAAGACAGAGTAATATGCGAAAATTCGCGTTCAGATGACATCATTGAAGCTGTGAATGAAAAACGACGAAACAAATATTTTCCCAACCGTACTGTATTTTTTAAAGGCGCATGCTTTTCGTGAAACACGGGTCTCGCAACGGCTTTTTGCGAAATTTAGCAACGGCTTTTTGCGAAACTCATTCGAACATCTCCAAGCAAAAGAATGTGCACACCTGGAATTTACTGTCTTCATTCAAAGAATGTACATTGTTTATCAGTCATAGTCTACCTATGTGAGACCAAATAAAAAAGGAAAGAAAAATGAAATGGCAAAAAATCTATATTCTCTCATGGAAATGGCTCGATTGATCCGATTCGTATCCATCGTTTTCTACTCCTTCATTCTCAAGTTGTTCCGTTCGCACTGAATATTCTACTTCTGATGTTTCTTGGAAAATGTGAGTAGGTGTCATGGGAACGTTGTCATGCTCATCGTAAACCGTAATCCCGTGATGCTCCTTCATATGCTTTCCGAAGTCGATTTTTCCACCGGTTGGAGTTACTCCTTCGCTGCAAATGATTCCCAAGTATGATTCTAAAAAAACGAGAAAACTTACATAACAGTGTTTGTTCTGCTTCTGGTATGTTCAATAAGTGCTCTTGTGAACACTAAGTTACTGTTCAGATCACCTCTAGCGATTTTCCTTGCATCCTCATCCACCAAGTGCTGAAATAAACCGTAGTAAATAATACAACCACTTCGGAAATTCAGAATACCTTGTACTTTCTGACCAGTTTCGTTTTGTCCATTTCCTTCATATTGTTCTTGTTAACCAAAATAGGTCTCAAGAAGTTATTGTTCAACGAGTTCCATGAGTCACGAATCCAATGATGTCCCTTGAATCCAGCGATATCTTCCATTCCAGCCATAGTCGTGTCAATAAGCTGTATTAATTTATAGATGTGTAAATCATTAGAAAAAACTTACTTCACTATAAATGTGCTCAATCATATTTTTCGAGTGAACATTCTTCTTTTCGACTTGCAAAAACTCAGCGATCGGTTTCAGCGTGATTCCCTGAATATAATGTTTTTTGATTCAACATTCTTCAATTATCAAAAACCTGTAGGAACACAGTGAAGTAAATTACAATAATACAACTGGTAACAAACATATTCTTGGCAGGGATGAAATCTGGAATGGCGACGACAAGACCGTAGGCGATTGCACCACGAAGACCTCCATAAGCCATAATGAATTGATCAACCTGACAATGAATTATTTCCTACTTTCCAATCTTAAATACCCACCTTTGTGTACTTATTCAAACGGTATTTGTTCAAGAAATAGCACATAACTACGACACCAAGAGTACGGTAGATGAGACAGAAAACGACAGTGAGAACGATGAAAGAAGTGTCCCAGTGATGGCTAGATGATACTGTAGAAAGACCGAGGAAGACGAAAATGACAGTTTCAGAGGCAAGTGAAAGTACTTTGATGAACGATTCAGTGGCTTTAACTGTTCCTTCGTCCACATTTTCCCGACAGTACTGACGCATGGCAGCTCCGCAGAAGACAATGCTGGAATCATGGATTCGAACATTTTCTGAATTTGTCGAAACTTACGCCATGATACTGGAAAGTCCAAAAAGTTCTCCACAGAGGTAGCAAGTGTATGGAAGGATGAGAATGAACACGGAATTAAGTACTTTGATCTCATCTCCACGGGAATATTTTGTGAGAAGACTGACGAAGAAAGCAAAGAGAAGTCCAATACCAATTCCACCAAAAGCGACGACAAGGAAAGAAACACCTCCATTGATATAATCCGAAGTTATTAGATTTTCAGTTCCAATTTCAGAGAAAGTCAAGAACATTCTATAGAGTACGACAGCAACTCCATCGTTCAAAAGAGACTCTCCGAACACGGCAATAAAAAGTACTTCGTTGACCTACAAACTTTGATTTCTTTTTCAGAATCCTTATCACCAGACAATAAAATTTTAAATGATTCCTCACTTTGAGTTCCTCGAAAATGACAATGACTGCCACCGGATCGACATCTGCAGCCACCGAACCAAAGAGAAGCATATGGATGAGAGGAGTCTCGACGGAGAATAATCCAGTCAATCCGATTGCCCAAAGGGACAGAGCTGGAAAAGTTTCACAATGGGATAGATTTTAGAAGTGACATTGTCTAACAGTGTCTATGTCTAACAATCTCATTGTCTAACAATCTAATTGTAAAAGAAAAAAATTACCAATAGCGACGATGTTGAATGTTGTTCCAATCATGGCAAAACAGAGAATGGATCCAAAATTATCGAAGAACTGTCTGGCTGGCATAAAGTATCCGGCGTCGAATACAAGTGGAGGCAGAAGGTAGAGCATGAATACTTCACTTTCCAAGAAGAACACATTATTTTTCACTCCGATCAATTTGAATATGATTCCGATGATCAATCCAATCATAATAAGCAAGGCAGAATCCGGGAAGAGTTCATTGAGATGAGGAATCAGGTTGAAAACTGAAAAAAAAAGTTGTTAACATGCTGCCCAGGAATATGAAAACTTATTTCTTCCACTCATAGCTCAACAAATTTTGCTTTCAAATTCTATCTTTTCCAAACTCACTAATTTTAGCAATAGATGCTCCAATGAGCCATAAGCAAATAGTCATTGGAATTTTGACATTCTCCCATTCAAAATAAGCAATTGGATATCTCGATGGATATTCTGTTTCTTTTTCGGAACATCCTGATTCTTCGGAGTTAACACACAGCACTAAAGCCACCAGTAGAATCCCACTCCACCGGAGAAGACCCATGATTTAAAAACTGAAATCGATTGAATTTCAAAACAAGCGGAAATAGAAAAAAGATCTTAATAAAAGTTCGGAAAGAGAAACGAGAGAGCACTATGCTCTTGATGTTAAAATAAACGATTGACTGATAACAAGTAATTGAATGAAAAAGGAGAAGTAGAGAAAACAGAGAATGGCAAAAAGAGAAACATGGTAATAGGATTGGAATCTTAGTTATGACGGTGACGGTGAGTGGACAGGAGAGACTTTGAAAAAAGAGGATTATTATTATTAGTTTTAGGTCTGCAATTATTTATTTGATGCTTAATACAAGAAAATGTTCAAGAATCATTACAAAATGAACACTTTTCTGAATCCCTCAAGTTAAATAATCTTCCGCAAAAGTTGCTTTTCTCGAGCGGAAAATCTTTAAATTCAAAATGGGGTAAAGTAGAGTTTTGCCTTTGACCTAGCACTTTGATATTGACAACCACACCCTCTGTGAAAATGAAAAAAACCTGAAAATAAATAGATCGTAACTTTTATATTGTCTATGAGTACAAAAATAACTCTTTGAGTGTTTTCAAAAAACCCGGAGGGAGCAAGGAAGCCACGTCCACATGATAGTCGGTAAAAATGGGAGAAAAGGCCATAAAGATAAGGAATTGAAGACAAAGAAGAGAGAGAAACGTGTACGCGGATGTGACGATTGAATGGTTGGAGCAAGATCAGATAGATTTGAGTCATATGGGTCAATCAGAATTTCACAAGAACTATCTACCGTTAAACCTTGAGTAGAAGGACATGCCCTTCTATTTTTCAACCTCCTCAAAATCAAAATTCGAGTTTCACAGAAGTTTAAATTATTAATTTTTGAGAAGCAACTCGTGGAATGTTTCATATTGATCCTAGTCTATTTTTGACAAGGAATCCATTGAGACTATTTTCAGATTCACAGAAAACTGTAAAGTGATCTTTTTGGACTCACTTAGGTGTCCTTCAATTAGAGGTTTACGGTATATTACCTTGAATAAAGGAATTGATTGTTTTATCAGAATGCTAGAAAAGGATTTCAGGTGTATATCTTCGACAATAACTTGAACATAATGTATTTTTAGTACCTTGGAAAGCAACTTTATGGGTTCAAATACCGTAATCCCTCCTATTCTCAATCCCTCTAAAATTATGTTCTTCTATCAGAGGTTTTACGAGATGCCCTTTATATGGTTTCATTAGGAGTTACAAAAAATTCAATCTTCAAATAACCTAATATCCCCGAAATACAGTTTTCATTGTTGATCAATTTCTTGAAAAAAGTAAAGCACAATATTTTCTACCTCTTACTTTCGAGGTGTTCATAAGAAACCATTTCTAAAAAGTGCGATTCAAAACTTTCATCAAATTCATTCTTATCAAAAAGACATTGAAACTACTCTGAAATCAATAAACCAATTAGAAGTGTGCCATTGCGGCCGAAGAGCGCTAATAAATTAGCTTGTAAAACTTTGGCAGTGTCGTCAGTCCCCTCCAGTGATAAGGAGACCGTCCTCTAGCACATTACATGCAAAGTAGTACAATCTGTTAATTTATCAGTCGACACGTGGTGGTCGCGGCAAGGCTGAAACTGATGTTCGACAGAGAGATGATGGCTAAGAATTTATTCTTTAAACTGGCAAAAAAACGAGCAGACAATCTAAAAGATGTCTTTTTAACATAGTCTGATACAGACAATATTTACAAATTTACAGTTTATAGAACATTTTGTCCAAGTCATCCACACTTCTGACAGGCAAACTGCACGAGAATCCTTTGCACATGTACACTGCTGGTTGTGGACCTTGAGACATTCCTTTGTGAGATGCTCCAGATGCTCCGATGGCGGTTTCTGAGCTCACGTGAACAACAGAAACATTTTCGATCAGCTTCTGATTCAGTCTTTTGCGGGCTTCAGTGAGAAGTTCCGATACGGGTTCTCCCACAAGAACGAAGGTCGTCGATCCATGCTGCCAACGATGAAGGGCTATTGCCATTTTTGGAAGAACAATTGGGATTCTGAATGAAAAAGGTTCTCAAAACACAAAAATCGAGTGATCTCACTTGTTCAGCCTTTCAGATGCTCCACGGAAGCACTGTTTGGCCTTCTCTCTGTATTCCTCTTCTTCTAAAATATCATAGAATCTTAGAAGATTATTCGATGCAATCGAAGTTGCAGTTGGTTCAGCACCATCCTGATCTGAAAAACTTATTTTCTTTGTCTAATATTTGTATAATAAACCGACCTTCGATCATTCGAACAGACATTTTCTCATCATCCTGTTCACTGATGAAATATCCGTTTCCACTCCAGAATTTTTCATCGCATGTTTTTTGAAGTTTCACAGCATTTTGAAGATATTCATCTTTTCCGAGTACTGTGTACAGATCCAGGAGAGCTTGAATCAAGAATGCATAGTCATCCGAGAACGCCTTCATTTTTAGGTTTCCTTGTTCAACTTCTCCAGTAGGTCCCAAATATACTGAGCGTTTCAGTTCGCCGTTGTCTTCAAGATACTTTCGAACAAATGATGCACATTTCTCCGCTCTTGAAATATACTTGACATCATTTGTTGCTTGATATGCCTTCACGAGTCCAGTGATAGCCAATCCTTGCCAAGCAGTAACCATTTTAGAATCGAGATGAGGACTTGGTCTTTGTGTCCTAACGTTCCAGAGTAATCCTTTAGCTTCCTCGATTCCAGTTTTCAGTTCTTCAGCACTGATTCCATGATTAACAGCGCATTCCTCATCGGTTAGGAGCTTTCTTAAAATGTTTTTATTTTTCAACTCTCCATGAGGATCCAATGATCTTGGGACGTTTCCATTGTCCTCCACGTCGAAATAGTCATGGAAGACCTCCACCAGACTAACCGATCCTATTTTCTTTTCACCGAGAATTGACTTGATATCTTCCTTTTCCCAAACACAGAAGGCGCCTTCCTTTTTCTTCGTAGAATCATGACTGGGTAGTGAATCTGCATCTTCCGCAGCATAGAATCCTCCATCTTTGTGACTGATTTTCTGCATGTACTCGAAGATGTCGTTGATGACGTATTTTATTTTTTCCTTTTTCTTTCCGGTAAGAATGTAAAAATCAGAGTAAGTGGCCAAAAGCTGAGACTGATCATAAAGCATCTTCTCAAAATGAGGAACATGCCACTCGGCATCCACAGAATATCGGTGAAAACCGTTTCCAATATGATCATGAATACCACCATCCGCCATTGATTCCAATGTTTTTTCGAGCATCTTGATTATTTCTTTGCTCTTATCAGTGTTCAGATCTGGTTCAGCACTAGCCATAGAAATCAAGAAATCCAAATCAGAAGATTTTGGAAATTTCGGAGCACTCCCAAATCCTCCAAGTCTACTATCGAAAGATGACTGCTTTCTTGAGTAGATCGCTTGAAACACTTCTTCTGACCGATTTACGTCTCCAGATACTAACTCTGGTTGTAGAAGCTTGGTAATTTCAGCACCACGTTCCTTCAGACTCTTTCCATCTTTTTGCCACTGAAAATTTACAAGCTTAGTTTTGAATTGTATTTAAAATCGAACCCCAGAATGAATCAAGTTGAGTATAGTGGGGAATCCTAACATTCCACGGCTGTCATCGGGAGGGAAATACGTTCCACCAGTGATCGGATAAAGCTCTGGTGTCAGAAAAACTGACATTGGCCATCCACCGTGTCCACTTGTAGCCTAAAATGAAGCTTATTAGATGTCCTATAAACTGGTTCTCCTACCACAACGAATGCCATGTAGAGCTTATCAACATCCGGTCGTTCTTCTCGATCAACCTTGATGGCAACAAAGTTCTCATTCAAAAGTTTTGCTGTATCCTCATTCTCAAATGATTCTTTTTCCATCACATGACACCAGTGACATGTTGAGTATCCAACTGAAAAATTCTATATCTTTTCAACTGTTCCAGTTGGATCTACCTGATAGGAAAATAGGTTTATTGGTTTCCCTTGCCTTTTGAAATGCCTCTTCACCCCAAGGATACCAGTCGATGGGATTATTTGCATGTTGAAGAAGATATGGGCTTTTTTCCAAGCCCAGACGATTTTTGTATGTTGAAGACCTACAGTAATTATTGTTCTGTGCCTGTTTTAACTCCCACTTACATCCTGATCACACTTTTTGATGCATGTGTCAGACGATTCAGCATTAACTTAACTTTCTAATATTTGTTTGAACACAATGAGAACTTTTTATTGAAGGTAGTAGTGAGTTGTTTCAAACTTTGTAAACATGATCGAGAAAAATTGGAGATCAGTTTTATTTGTTATCACATGAGTGTTTTTAGAGTTGTCATGCATCGTCCAGAGGATTTTTCTCCGGTGGCGGCCCACAAGGTTGAATCATTCGATTGATCAGGTTGAATCTGGTACGGGCACGGCTCTCATTCTCCACAACTGCGATGTATGTGTTCATTCCAGGGTGCGACATTTGGAAAGCACGAGTGTCGCGGTGCTGAAATAAATTCATTTTTGGAAAACTAAAAAGCTAATATTGAGTATTGTAAAATCTTTAGCATCAATCAACATATTTACAACAACCTACCTGATTTACTACCCATTCATGTCTGTTCATATCAGCATGACCAGTACCAGTGTATTTTGACTGAAGATGCTCCAATTGAGCGAGCACGTGGAACCGCTCTCCGGGAAGTGCCATTTTCTGTAAACTTAAGACTTAATGAATTGAAGGTTAAATGAGCAATTGCTTATATAGAGAAGACTATTTAAATAACCCAGAAACAAAAATCGATCATAATATTGTTGACAGAAAAAAAAAACATGGAAAATAATGTTTGCGCGGCAGTTCTTGCGCATCAGTGCCTTCTGTGTTTGCGTACTTGCATACCGTAACTTTCGAAAAAATTTGCGATTTTGTCCTTCGCGGAATATTTTCACCAGGAAACTTCATCAGATTCTTCGTCATGAGCGACAATCGAGCTAGTTCTCACGACGAAGGAGAACTTTCTGATGAATCTCACAAAAGAAGTAAGTGATTTCTGGTAATTTCCAAAAACAAAAAGCATTTCAGGTAACCGAGCATCAAGTTCTGAAGAAGCCAAATCTACCAGTTCGAGCAAAGGTGAATTCAATTCAAAATTACCATCCTATCATCGTTATTCAGGTCTAGAATCTAAAATGCGTGAAAGTATTCTGAGTCGACTGAGCAAGCGAAAACTTAGCGAAAGTGATGATGATACTACTGAGCAACGGTTTTCCATTCAGCCAAAGGATGCGGTAAGTTATTTGAATTATTGACTCCGTCGAAATCGAAACCAAAATGTTTTTCAGCAAAAGGCCAAAGAAGATCGTTACCGTGAAAAGGAACGCGAAAAGAAGAAAGAACGGGATCATGAGAGAAGAGGAGGACGAGATGCCGACAAGAGACAAACGAATCGAGATCCGAAAGGCTCCGGAAGGAACGAAAGGCCTGAAAGAGATGGAAGAGCACATGAGCACAGACATCATCACCATCATCGCAAGCACGATGGAGAAGGTCACCGAAGCAGTAGACAGGAGAGGGATCGATCATCTGAAAGAGACTCCGACAAACACAAGAGAAGAGAAGACCGTCATAAAGATCGCAATAAAAAGTAAGTGAGAATAGTCATTTGTAAATTGTTATCCCATCAGTCTTTTTCAGGTCACAAACTACATCTCCTGAAGATGATCGCTCTCAAAGATCTGTAAATAAGAAACCGAGACATGACGATGCCCCAGAGGATGCAAAGCTGTTTGACAGAGGTAAGTTGTAAATTTTGTTATTCTGATAATCTCTTCAGCATAAATATTTTTAGTTTTGGATCCAAACTACAAAAGCAAGCAAAACGAAGTCCTTGTCGTAGAAGACGTTGAAATGTCACCGGTTGAAATATTGGAAGAGAAACACGAAACAGAAATTGTAGAGTTTACCATAGATTCTCCAGCTGGTCCGAAGAAGTACTCAAAGTTTGAAAGCGACCCGGAAAGTGATCACGAAGAGGAGAAGAAAGTCGTTTCAATACACGATTCTGATGATGATGTGGTTGAAATAAACAATATGCCAATGAACTCTGACGAAGACAACGACGATAGTGATGATGATAAATACTCAAAAACTCCAGAAGACAGAGAATGGGAAGAAATGACGGAAACTGAGCAACGAATGCACAAGGAAGCTATGAAGGAGCGGCACGCAATACGCCAAAGAGCACTAATCGCTAAGCTACCAGTGTTCTATCCCGGTCTGATGGGATGTAGAAACATCGATGAGTACGAGTGTGTCAATAGAGTTGACGAAGGAACTTTTGGAGTCGTCTATCGAGGAAAAGACAAGAGGACAGATGAGATTGTAGCATTGAAACGACTGAAAATGGAGAAGGAAAAAGAAGGATTCCCGATTACAGCTCTTCGTGAAATCAACATGCTTCTCAAGGCAGGAAACCATCCAAATATCGTGAATGTGAAAGAAATTTTGCTGGGAAGTAATATGGATAAAATTTACATGGCGATGGAGTTTGTAGAGCACGACATGAAAAGTCTTCTAGATACGATGTCTCGTCGAAATAAGCGATTCTCGATTGGAGAGCAGAAGACGTTAATGCGACAACTTCTGTCTGGAATCGAGCACATGCACAAACTGTGGATCCTTCATCGGGATCTTAAAACTTCTAATCTATTGATGTCTCACACTGGAATTCTGAAAATTGCTGATTTCGGACTTGCTCGTGAATATGGCGAACCATTGAGAAAGTTCACATCGATTGTCGTCACCCTCTGGTATCGGTCTCCAGAATTACTTCTTGGCACCCGTCTGTATTCCACTCCGGTCGATATGTGGTCAGTTGGTTGTATTATGGCTGAATTCATATTGCTGAAGCCATTGTTTCCGGGACGGGGAGAGCTGGAACAGATCAAGAAAATTTTCATGGAGCTAGGTACACCAACAGAATCTATATGGCCTGGTGTTTCGGAACTCGAAGGATGGAAATCCTTAACTTTCGAAAAGTACCCATATAATCAACTTCGGAAAAAGTTCCTTGCTGGCAGACTTCTGAATGATACAGGATTCAAACTTTTGAATGGGTAAGAGATTCAGGATTGTTCGCGAAGATCAACATAAAAATTTTTTCAGCTTGCTGACATTGGATCCAAAGAATCGTTTCTCGGCTACTCAGGCTTTGGATCATGAATGGTTCGAGTAAGTTTTAATATCTACAAAATGAAATATTCAAGAAACATTTTACAGAGAAGAACCGTATCCAGTTCCTCCAGAGGAGTTCCCCACTTTCCCTGCCAAAAGTGAGCAAAACAAAGCTCCACCCCCAGCAGCTAAACAAAAACAGCCGGATAACCGTATGGCACACGTGGATCCGGAAACTGCCAAACTCTTGAAGCAGTTTGAAGTTCGACCCGAGCAAGTTAAGCCAGGTGGCTTCTCTCTGAAGTTCGATCCGACAAGATTCTGATCTCTACTCCAACTGATTTCTTCCATATATGAAATTATTTTCCCACTGAATTTGCGAGTAAAATTGTTCCAATAAAGATTTTATTTTTAATAAATATGATTTTTAGATGTGGTTTCTTTTGGAAATGGATCAAGACAAGAGAGGAAAACCCATACTTATGGTAATTCTGGAAACACAAACGGAGAGCAGTGGAATGTTTTCGAATTGTTAACGGGGAAAAGTTAGAAGGAAACTTTGGGGGATGAGAATCACAGCAGAGGATGGATAAGAATCAGGAAAGTAAACATAAAGAGTAAAAATGCCGAGAATTTTTGCATAAAACTTGATTTTCGCTTGCTTTTTCGGGACCTAGAAAAGCTTTACGACGATTTCAGAGCGGCCACCAACCATTGTGATTCCCCATCTGAAAATTGAAAATTATTTCATAAATCAATCGAAATTCTCACCTCCACCAGCCAACAGCCTGTTCTGGTGTCTGTCTTCGAGACGAAATCATTGCTCTCAATTGTCTCAATGTTTCAGTGTCTTGATGGACTCCATGGGCGTAATGGGTGGCAACAGACAATTCGAGGTTTTCATTCTTTTCCGGATCTGGGGCAGCACCGTTTCTCTGAAAAATAGATGGAGTCAGAAAATAAGTCTCAGTAAATAATAAAACTTACATGCTCCAAAAGAATCCAGAATCTGCGAACTTCCGGAGCTTCGTGTCCGTATGTCATGAAAACGAAATAGGTCTGTCTTCTTCCAAACTCCTCGATATCAATATCAGTGAATGACCAGGACAGGAGATCATAATCCTTGAGAGGGGTGACGTGCAGAGACATCTTATCATAGCCACCACGAATCTGAATTGTATTGTTAAAATGTTTTCATTTGTCAAAAGTTTACCTCGAATGTTAGATTAAGATTGTTTCCCATAACCTGTCGAGAAATCAATTTCAAATCGATCGGGAATGGAAGCACAACTGGCGATGGAACAGGCACCCAAAGAGATTGCTCAGGAGGGAAGAGTTCATGAATAGCAGTGTAATACGGCATTCGACAGTATTCATCAACTACTCCAGTGCAGTTCGGAGCCGAACTTCCTTGCAAGAACGAATGGGATGGAAGATCCGATGCTCCACGATAATCGAGAGAATGGACAAATAAGGCGTTGTCTCTCTGAATCAAATCTCCTTCGAAATTGTAGATTGTACGATTAGCATGAAGAGCAATGATTCGACGAAGGCGTGGGTTCTCGTCGGAGTATTCATATGGATTTCCGACTTTGGTGGTTATCAGAATGAGAATGAAAAGAGCGAAGATAGCGAACAGCACTCTGATGATGTAGTTCATTCGGCGAGAAATGTAGAACAGATTGTTGACGAACAAAATGAAGCTGGAAGCAATGACGAGTCCAATGGGTCCCATTATGAATTCTGGATTGATGGCATTTCCGAGTCTGAAGAATATGATCGTAATAATTTGGATAGAGTATAGTCACTCACCTTCCCATAACCGGCACGAAGAAATCGACGCACTGACTGATAGCATAGGCAGCGAATACGAATGTTGGTAGGAAGCAGAAGAGTTGGGTGAAGAACAAAATACGTGGTGTAACACGTCTGATGACACCAAACAGTCCCAAAGTGTAAATGATGATGTCCTTGAACACCGGAAGAATGAGATTGTTGAGCACATAGAAAGCAGAAGAGAGATTGTAGAATGTCATCAGGAGAAGAATCGATGCAAATGAAATGAGAATCGTGTCGTATTGAACCATTTCAACGTTTCTGATACGGTTGTTGTCGGCGTAATGAGAGTGAACGATGGCTCCCGCGATGAGCATTGGAAGAACATAAAGTGCTCCAACGATTTCTGGCATCTTATACCAACACATCACCAGATCGAACTGAACAACGAAGGCTATAATAGCAAGCATTGTGACGGTCATTGCGATCAGAGCCACGATATGATGCTTGAATGCAGCAGTGAGATCTCCAGTTGAATAAAATCCCTTTCTGATGCGAAGGAAGACAAGGAGATATGTGGCGAAGCATGCGAAATAGTTCAACATTTTTCCGACGCTTACAGAATAGTAGACAGTGAAAAGACCGACGACGTCATAAAAAACCCAGCGGTTTTCTTCATCGAACGTTGCTGGTTTCTCGAGATACGGTGAAGCTAGAATGGCACGAACAACTGCCAGGACGTTCTCTCCAGCTCTTTGAATCGCTCCAGCTTCAATCCGCCATTCTTCGTCAAATTCTGTGTGATAGAACCATCCGTTTTTCGTGTATGCAATATCCAGTCCCGAGATCCTGCCGTAGTCACGGAAGATTCGGAAATCAGTATCTGATGGGATTATTCCAGATTGGAATATTTCTTGGGCCAAAACGGAGCAGAATGGATGAGGAGCGTTTTCCAGGTACGTTTGAAGAAGCCACGAGTTTCCTGGTCCGGCTTGGAAAAGAATTTCGCGACCTCCGGACCCAGTTCCTTCCAGATTGATGAATGCTCGGATGTCATGTCTCCATGGATGTTGATTGATGAATCCATGAGCAGCTTGAAGGAAGTTTTCTTCAGCACCATTAAATAAGAAGACAACATCGTTCTGAAGTTCGGTTTTGGAATGAGCCAAAACTTCGAGAACATCCATTAGAATCGTGCATGCAACGGCATCATCAGTTGCTCCAGGTGTATCAGGCATGGTATCGAAATGGCAGTTGAGAAGCAGCGAATTTCCCGATGGTCCATTCTTTGGTCCGATTCTAACAACGATATTTGTGATCTTGTGGTAGCATAGAGTGAAGGAACTGAGGAATTTCAAATCGAAACATCCCGATGGACGCTGCACATCCGCCTCGAGACGGTTGAATCCAATCTCAGTGACAACCGAGCTGACTTTTTCAATACGATTTTGAATCATGCCGAAAGCTTTCTCCTAAATAAAAAATATTCTGAAATAACAGAATGTGAATTTTTTTACCTCCAGGTTTGCAGAACCACTAGGACGGGGACCAAGAGCGGTAAGTTGTTTGAGCAGGACACGAGCTCTTTGCTCACTGAATTCATCAAACGAAGATCCATCACGAACTGCTGGCATCTTTCGATGCAAAGCGACGACTCCAGCGTAAACGATTGCGACGGTCAATACGAAATAAATCCAATGACGGAAACCAATCGATTCCTGGAAAAAAGGAATAATAGAGAAGCAAGTAATATCAAATCCACGAACTCTGCCTCTTTTTGTCCTCTGATCATCGTCGTGATGATTTGAGATGTTATTCGGTTCATCCCGTGACTCGTTTGGTCCTCCACGTCTGCGGATCATGTCCTGAAAGAAAATGATAAGACCAGATTGAGCTGCATTTCTATAATTAAATGTAGAGAGAAATGGAACTTTTCAATTCATCAGGAAGGTATTTTTTTCAAAAAAATAATTGCTAGTGTTAGTGCCGCCTGCCGCCACTGGATATTTGATAGAGTTGGAAAACAAAATCTCGGCCAGATTGTAAGAGAATGGAGGCCAATTTTGATAAACAAAAACGACAGTTTTTAGTGATTGGCAAAGAAATGCAAAGAGAGCGATGAGTCACTGAAACACAGACTACAACTACATCATTGTAGCCACATCAAATATTGGTTTATGCTCGTTCCTTGAATTGTCTGTTGACATGTTGACATAGCAACAGATATTCGTGTACTCCAGAAACACACATTTTGCAAGATATAACAGAAACGACTACACCAAGCAAAAAGTTCATTTTAATTCACAGAAAACATTTTGTGACTGATGAAAAAGTAATTAGAAGGAATATAACATTTGATTAAAAATTTCCGGATTAATATTAAAAGAATGGATTATGAAGTCCATTGTTTGAAGTGAAGAAAGTGTAGTACCCAAGTTGAGATAGCCAGCTCAATAGCGACGATCGCGATCGCGTCTGAAAAAAGATTGATGGAACTGTGAGATGACCTCCAAATGCGTCTGATTGAAATAGAAATAACGAGGTCATTATCAATTACAAAAGAAAAAAAATGTTCCGAATGTGATTGATGCCAATTTTTCAAAAAGTATTCGTAAAAAAATGTACTGTACCTGTC
This sequence comes from Caenorhabditis zanzibari, assembly GCA_963966625.1. Lineage (NCBI taxonomy): Eukaryota > Metazoa > Nematoda > Chromadorea > Rhabditida > Rhabditidae > Caenorhabditis > Caenorhabditis zanzibari. The sequence continues at coordinate 8,894,769 of OZ016469.1, forward strand.
GCGACTATCACGATCATATCGACGGTCTCTGTCGTCTCTTCTATATGAGCGATCGCGAGAACGGCTTCTGTCACGGTTGCGACGATCTCTGTCTCGATCACTTCTGTAATCTCCTCGATCTCTGTCGCGTCTAGAAAAATTTAAGTTAGTCTTGAAACAAAATTCAGTTGGTAATTCTATTCACCTTCCATACGTCTCTCTTCTTTGATAACCTCTCTGTGACCCCAACTTCTCATCTCTTTCTCGGCGTCGATCATCAATCGTTTCTTTCATCTTCAAATATGTTTCTCTCGTCTCGACCATTCCAATGTGCATCTTTCCGTTGTAGTGATCTGCGATTCGTGATTCATGATCCGTGATGTTGAGCTGTGCTCCACAGTCTTCACAGACACGGAGTTTTGCTGAATTCGACCCTGGTCCAGCAGTTTTGATCTCGGTTTGACTTTCCTAAAATTCCGATTATAATAAGTTTTCGAATGACTCTGAATACCTCGATCTCTTGAATTTTCTCTCTGAGTTCCTCCACATACTTATGGATCTTCATTGACTCTTCGATTTTTCCTTCGTTACCAAGTTTTTCGATTTCTTCGACATTCTGAAAGTACACAAGTTGAATTAGATAATTCTTTTTTGAATACCTTGGCAATTTTCTCTTCAATCTCTGCTACTTGCTTGGCTTTGGAATCTGCTGCTTGAGAAGTCTGTGTTTTGACATCATCTTCAAGTTTTTCACGGACTTTCGCGATTTCGACATCAACGAGTCGAACTGCGTTTTCAATAATATCGAACGCCTAAAAGAGATTGATCTTATCAATTTACGTTCAAAAAAACATACATCAACATCGTAGAAATGATCCCTCTCCTTCTGAGCTCTTTCGTAATCAGCCTTGTGAGCAGGCTCATGCACTTTTCGACAGGACACAACATTCTGGAAGATGAAAGATTGAAGAATGTTGGAATTAATCACTACGATGCCGTGGAAGGTGAACAAAATCGAATGACACATCCACAAAATTACTTTTTCTTCCAAACGGGGAGGCTGAACTCACGATCTTTTCGCATCATAGATGGTATCCGATTCTCGACGGAGCAACCGCATTATTCAAAAAAGAATGTCACTTCGAGTTGGCAGAGTTAGTTTATTTATATAAAGTCGTGTGAAATAAAAGGACAGTCAAAACTCACAAAATCAACCTTGTTTTGCCGACGGATTTATGAAACGCTCGCAGCACGGGGCACCTAACATTTTAGTGGTTTTCTAATGTCAAAAAGTACTGCGGCAAGCCGACTTAACTCACCTGGAGCCGACTGTCGGGTACCATATCGTGCGGACAGACTCCTAAAAGGAAGGCACGGCAGACACTGTGGTGATCGAACGGCATAGAAGGTTTTTCTGGAATATAAATAGAATATTTTCATGAAAAATGTGGAAACAGTGTCAAATACCTTTGTTGTCAACATGCTGGCTTCCCATCAGCTGGGCGATCATATCGCGCATCTGATCCGTCATTCTGAAAAAAAGTCGAATAAAGACTATGTTACAGTTGTAGTAACGAGATATAACCAACAGATCAAACTGATTAGAAAATATATCTGAAAAATGAATAAGACATCTTTATTTTAGAAAATACAATTGAACTAGTATAAAACATTCCATAAACGACAGATTAATTTACACTGCTACTTCTTCGCATTTTTAGCCTGGTTTTCCAAAAGTCTTTTCCGAAGAAGGCGACCGTATTGAGTACCCAGCCATGCGAGAATTACCACTCCAATAATCAATTCGATAACCCTGAAAAGATAAGTTTTTCACAGAGTTCAATAACGTATCGCTACCTGATAGTGGTCATGCCTTGATACAAATCAATCTGAACTCCTTCTGCAAGTCCTATACCGATTTCAGCTTCGGCTTTTCGAACATCTGCCCAGAACTGCTGAGCGTTTTGTGGATACTCTACGACCACAGACTGCTCTGATGCAGGCTTTCCGTCAATTACAGCTCCTGAGTGCAGAATAGCGATTGCACGAGTGTTGGCAGGTACAAAAACTATTCTCTTCACTTCACCATGCTTCAGATATTTGTCGATGAACGTTTTCATAGGGATCCCTGGCCTAAAAATCGAATGTTAAAATTTTTATTTGCAAATATAAACTCAACCTATTAAAATCCTCACTTGTCAAACCCTCTGCACTGCTTCTATCTCCAGTGAACATTTGGGACAACATAAAGAAAGACGTGACGAATGAAAGACCAGCTACAGCGAGCACATACATTCTCAGCTTCCTAACTGAAAAAAACAATTATCGGATTTCCCATTTTCTAAAAATCGAAAGAAAGAAAACTCACTTGTAGCGGGATCGATTTTCTTCGGTCCTTCTTGTTGGTCACTCTGATTTTCTTCTTTATTCTGATGTTGACTATCATGACTTTCTTCATCTTGTTTTCCTTGTTTATCATCTGGATATCTTGCACGAATGAACTGTTCATCTGAAAAAAACGTGGATTAACGATTACTATTTAAAATGCTGAGAAAAATACCAGTCAAATGAAGTTGTCTTTTTTGCAAAAAGAATACGTTTTTCTGCCCAAAAATCGATGCATTTTCTGCGCTCGTTGTAGCAACAATTGAGCATCTGTGACTGAAACAGCGAGCCAAGCGATGTGTGGCAAACGTCAAATGAGAACGCATTTTCGGGCCAAAAACGACAGAGGGGGCGGAGCTTGCGACTCGAAACGCAAGACGGGCACGCGATTTCTGCAACGGCGTGCGCGGCAATGTGTTTTTCACATTTATGCAGTATTTGTCAACAACATTCTGCAAGAGACAAGGGTTAACTGTATACCTAAAACCAAATCATATAAAGAATTAAAGAGATCTTCTATAAGTAGAATTCAATTTCAGAAAAGAAAGCTTCGAAAACTTCCTAAAATCCGTTTTTTTATAACAGTCGGTCTACAGAATGTCAGGGTTTCCATAGATGTCAGGACTTGGGGTTTTCCACTATAACTTCTAAAGATGGAGTTCATTGGAATTAATTGCTTATCCCAAAGAGAGTTTTTCGGATCACTCATCGAAATAACTTGATTCTTCTCACTGAAAATATATATGAGCCGGAAGGGGGCGGAGCGAAATGAGGGTTCAAAGTCTAATAAATGGAGCAAATCGAATAAATGTAACATTTTATTATGACTCTAAATGTTACAAGCAATTCAGGTGGCCGTAGTACGGTAATATCAAAGATCGGAAAAATCACCAATCGGGATTGTTTTGGAGAAGAGAATTACATGTTTTCGTTCTTATTCTTTGAAATACTCAGCTGCACAAAAAACATTGTACCCTATAATAGAATCTCAACATTCATCACCTGAAATTGTTGGTTGTGTCACTCTCAAGGCTCAGAGATATCACCTGCTTCAACTCTCCTCTTTATTTCGCTCTGCAGTTGGACTCTAGATTTTGTTCATTTTTCCGATGAATTTACCATATTCACCGGTTTACAAATGTCCCGAAGAAACTGCTTCCCATTGTCAATGGATATACTACTTTACCCATTTCGAGTTATTCGCCATGGTGATTGAGGTGCCTTCGTTCTTGTTGGTCATTTATGCGACCATCAAAAGTCCATTCCATTATAATCTAACTTTCATTGGCCTCTTCATGCTTCTCGGCTACTATGTCTTTCTAGTCGGTCGATTTATCACATGTCTCTATGAAATTGGAGTCCTGACTCTCAGAGGTAACTGAACAAAACATCAAAAACTTTAAAACCAGTTTCAGAAGAAGATACGGTAAACGAAGTGTACCCCTTGCCTTTGATTGTGAGCTCCCTAATGCAATACTTCTATATGGGATGTGCATGTGGAATGTAAGATAATTTATTCAAATGAAATTAGTGAAAGTTAAAAAGGTTCTCAAGTACTGAATAGTTTTATCAAACTAGATTAAGAATAATTTTATTTAACGAACATATTTACACAATCAGAAAAAACCCATATCACAGATCCCTGGCTATTGCATTCGAAAGGTTCTTCGCCACTTACTATGTGGATACTTATGAGAAACAAAAACGAAAATGGATTTCGTTTTTGGTCTGCTCTGAGTTGACATTCGCTTGTGGTATATCTGCAGTTATCATGGTCTACGGTTAGTCTGATTCTGAAAAAAATGCTACATAAAATATACTTTTCAGACTTTCTTCCGATATCAATCGTGGCGTTCGTTGGTGTTTTTATAAGCTGTGCATCGTTTTTTGTAGGAGAACTCATATATTTTCCCCTAACAAACCCGAGAAATTTCAGTTCTATCTGGTGCTATTCATCATGAACAAACGACGTCTCCAAACTATACAACAGGAGCGAGTAGAGGATGTTTACACTCTGAGTGTCCGTTTCCAGTTATCAGAAAACCTCAAAGTCATGACAGTAAGAAACAAATTTTGCAAAACTTCCATCTGAAAAAAACAATTTGTAGCTGCTCCGAAACGTTGTCATATTTTCCGGAGTGAATAATCTTGTTATGGCGATTATTCTGACTCTCTACATGTCAAAAACTTTCAAAGAAGCTCACCCTGTCACATGTCTTTATCTTCACTTTGCATTTAATTTCTGCACTATCATGTAAATTTAATTACGGTAACCTTCGGTACCTAAATGCTTTCAGATATTCTTTCCTGATGCTCATCATAATGGTATTCAGTGTGAAACAATACAGAATGTACTTCTTCTCTCTCCGTTTTGTTCGTAAGTATTGATAGTTGGGAAAAAAAAATTTGCATATTTTCTTTTAGGAGTAGTATTGTATCCTCTTGTTGGCAGATGGTTCCAGAATGAATTCGCTTTGCCTCCAGTTCAACAACTCACAGTTCGAGATGAAACTGATTGTTACTTTGATAATCTTTCGAGTCAATGGGACCAAAAATTCGAGAAAGTTAATAGATCCTAGTTTTCCCTTATTCTAATAAGATATTTTTCTAAATAAATCGTTTATACACACACAGAATAATCTCGTTGACTTGGTTGACAAATTATTTTGGCCATTTGGAACATAAAACTAAAAGGGAACCAGAAAAATAATAGATTTGGTTTGGGAGGAAAGAAAAAGATTATAGTTTGGAATGGGAAGAAAAGAAATCGGATCAAATTTACAGAGAAGAATCCTGAGTAGATCCTCCACTTGATTCCAGTGTGCTCAACTCAACTCGTGGGAACTTCATCTGAAAAATTAAAAAATGAATTAAGTTTGGTTTTCGATCAACTAACCCTAGCCAATCCTCGTTCCTTCAACCGTCGTTGGTACTGTTCTCGGTTAGTTTGAAGAACAGAGTGACATCTTTCAGGGACTCTAACAGTCAAACTTCCACGCATTGTCTCAATGTCAAGGTATTCTGAAAATCGAAAATTCTGATGACAAATGTCAGAATTCGAAAACGTACGAGTATCACTTCCTCTTCTATCTTGTCTCGGACGAGGTGAAAGATCTGGTGGAAGGATCAAGTTAGGCATCAGACTTGGAATCTCGATTCCAATATGTCGATTGTCTTTGGTCAGCTCGAAGTCGAACTCAGTTGGTTTATCCGGGATCAATGATGAACTGTGAAACAGTGGTGAACGGCACACCTAAAATTCAGAACTTACGGTATTTCAGTTTTCATTATTAGATACCTGGATCGGAGGCTTTGCTGCAATATTGGCATTGTGCATATACTGAACCATATGTTGAGGAACATTTCTGAGAGCAGTTTCCGCAATTCTTGATTTATTGAGCCAAGGAGCTTCTGCTCCATTGAGCAAAGATTTTAGATGAATGAATTGAACAACATCACGACGACCATCTTTCCGTTTTGAGCAAAGCTTTTGAAGGGGTGTGAAATCGTAATCTCCCATTCCAATGATCAGAATAGATAATGGAGCATCAGATGCAGAGTTCAAGGATTGTTGGATTTCCTGCAAAAAGCAAATTTTCTTTTTATTTCGGAGTTTATTAAATACTTTGAGGTCAGTCACTTCTCCTCTGGTAAAAAGTGCGAGGACATGATAATGAAGACCTCGGAATCCTGATCGATGTGACATTCTGGTGACGTAGTTGATCACAGGAGAAAGCTTCGATTCTTTGAGTGGAGTTACCATGGTCTGAGTCTTTCTGTACGCTTCCATAACACCATCCAATCCACGACAGATTGGATCCATTGAGAAGTTCTGAATATTGAAATCGAAGATATATTTTAGAGAGATTTTCTCACCAGAAAGAATTCGTTGGATTCGTGGAAAGTTGGTGGGATTTTCGCTCCGATTCCAAAAGCAGCAAAGAGACGATTTCTAAAACTTCCGAATTCGCTTATTTTCGAATGGAGAAACAACGTACGGTGTGTAATCACGGATGATTGATCCGATTGCTCTAATCGCCATATGCAACTCTCCATCGAATCTTCTCTGATCCAGTTCATGTACGGGTTCTGGACTGGAGAAGTCGACTCCAATTTCAAAATGAAGTTGAGTTCTGAAATCAAGGATTTGGTTTCCTCAATGCCAAAAAGCGTTCTTTATTACTTACCCACTCACAATATAATCCAGAAAAGAGTAGAAGGAGACATCGGTGAATTTGACAAGTTCCATTTTTCCGCTGTTTTCGTAACTCTGAAAAGAACTGTTTAGTCTTGGGATTCAAAAAAATTATTTTTACCTTTTTCTGTGCCTTCTTGACATCATTTATAACACTGTATACATTATCAGACCCTGGTCCATACTTCATTTTTGCATAAGTCGTCAAAAACTTTCCGATGTATCCCTCTTTCCCGTCCACATCCTTATACATCACCCAAATCTCCAAAAGTCTATTTCGGTTATCGGCAGCATCTTGAGTATCCAAACGAAACTCTGCCCATTGAGGATGAGAGTGATTTTTGATGGCCTCGCTTTCGTATAGAAATATTAATGAGTCATCATCTTTTCCTTCTTCCAAGCGGAAAACCTAAAAAAATTTGTCACTACAGCTATTGGTAGGAGGATGGAACTTACTCTGAAAAATACAGCAGTTTCATCCCACAAGAAATCTTTTCGATCCAGCGATTTTCCATGGAACTGAACGACAATCGGTTGTTCCTTCTCTGGCATTTCAGCTGATACAATGATTCCTCCCAAGTATTCTTCAGTTACTCTCTGAGTTCCAGATAATGCATTCGCAATGCTTCCAGTTTTCTGAAGTTGACGTCGAAGTTGTAATCCAAACGATCCAATGAGCTCATCGACTTTGAAAATGGAAGTTGCGAGGATGTCACTGCTCGAACTTGATGGTCTGTTCTGATCGGAACATCGAGAGAATACTGCTTTGATCAATTGAGTCTTTTCGAAAACGTATTGATACGAGAATTTGTCCGGGAAGACGATGTTACGAGAGAACCGAACTGGGGAGCTGGTTCCCACTTTGCTCCATTTATCTTCACATTCTGTTTCATTTTCGTACAGTTCGCAAATGATCTCTTTGGCAGTTTCAGTTGTGGCAAAGTCACTGAAAATAGAAATGTTTGATATTTTTTCCAATAATTTCAGTTACTTACTGTATAGTGATGGATATTTCGATGGTATTGGACATGTTGATTCCGTGTTTCGATGTAATACAGGGAGCCACACTGATTCGGGGCGACACCCGAACACCGGCAATCGACTGAGATCGTCTGGAAAAATAAACGAGATTTGAATGAAGAAGAGTAGAGGAGATATTCTCAAGGGAGTGATTCCTTTTTCTGGCTTTGACTCATAGTAGGGGTGAGAAGAAGACGAAGAAGAAGAAGAAGAGACACTAAACGGGAGCAAAAACAACAAGGAATGACGTGGCACGGAAGATACTCACAAAAGTCACCCTCCTGTTGTCCAGAATATGTTGTATGTAATGTGCATGTGACAACAACCATTTCATCAGTAGAGGAAAAGAGTGAAGGAGCACAATACAATGAGATTTGACGGGACCCGGACTAAAAGAGGAACATGTGACTGACCTTTTTGAGAATTCACTTAGCATCAACCCTATATTTACAATTTATTAGTTTTGAAGTGATAGAAAACGAGAGGGTGTAGACTTTTGGGAAGGATATTTGTCCGAAAGGTGTCCGTTTTCATAATGGAAAGGAACAATTGGCACGTAGCAAAAAATAGAAAATTCATAAGAACATCCTTAGTTTGAGCGGAACAAAAATAGAGAGAAGTGCCATGAATTAGAAAAGTTTTGGAAGGAGTTCAAAGATTATGAGCTTTTTTCCTTTTTGTTCTCGAAGTTCGATTTTGATTATCAAATTGCGTTTAGACAAAAATCCAATCTATGAATTAGGTTTTACTGAAAACCAATCGGTCCTAGAGATACTTTTCGATTGGATTTCGATTTTCAATTTGTTGGAAAATGTTACTCGGAAAAAAGTGAAACGGAGAAGTAATGTATAAAGTTCAATAGAACTGGATTATGGAATTCTATGATAATCCCAGTTATGAAAAAGAGACAATGCAGAATTCTTGGAACACTTCCTAATGAACTCAAAAAGAACGAAAGGAAGGAAGAACAAGAAAAGGACAGCTTATCTTCTTTTTATGTGTGAGCAGTTCAGTAATGTTTCTTTTCCCTACACGTGTGCGTGAAAGTGTAATTGAAATGGCAACAAAAAGAAGCGACACGAGGGTGCTTTTGCCTCTGCGCGTCCATTCTTCTGTCCTTCAGTCCTTCTACTTCTACTTCTTTTTCTTCTTCTTTCAACTCTTCTTCTAGTACCCATAAGAAGAAGATGTCGAAAATAGATTCGCATAAGTAAACTCTTAGCTCAAGAATTAACCTCTCTTATGAAATGGAAGTAGACATGATGCTCTCTGACGATAACAAGAACAGATTCAGAAGGACTGATGGGCAGAAAGAAAGGCGTTTCACAGAAGGGATGCAAGAAATTCAAGGCTCTTCTTCTCTTCCTTTCGTTTTCTTTTCCTTTTCTTGTCGTCCCATTTCCGTCGCCTGTCGAAGATTGAATTTCGTAAAAGACATGGAAAACTAAAAAAGGAAGATTGAAAAAGAGAAGAAGAAGGAAAAGAAAAAGGAGTGTCAGCCAGAAATTCCGACGAGGTGTCCAAACAGGTGAATTCGGAATACCAAAATTTTTTTTCCAGAATCATAAAATAGATTCTGAATGTTCCATTGGGTTTTGCACTTTCAATACTGTTCAAAAAGCAAGTATCTGGGTTTTCTATCTCTTCAAAAATTAGTAAAACTAGAGAATCTCAGAAAAAGTGTACTTGAGCACCACTGATGCATACAGAATTTCTTAAAACGAAACTTTGCACTTTTGAACTTGTTTGTTTGAAGGGAATAAGGAAACATGGAAAGGTTGAAATGAGTCTTTGGTCTCTAAACTTGAAAATGTTATATTCTTGATTATAAAACGATAGGAAAAAATGATTGGAATTTCGAGCTCTAGCCTCAGAGCAAAATATGAATGAATCAAAAGTTATTTGCATAGAATTTAAAATTCAATATCAAAAAACAAGGTTTGTTATTCATTGTGAATGAAATTTCATCCTCCAACTGAACAAACGGTAGAGACAAATCTTTGGCCTTTTTTTGAGTGGAGAGATCAAAAAATTCCCTCTAAAAACTGGAATATGTTCTGAAAAGAGATATGGCAGTAGTATTTGAAGATACTACTATAAACAGAAACCATATGCAGCTCCTAGATTTGCCTCTAACACTATACCAATGCTGAAAATATTTTTTCCTCGACTACTGCTTAATTAGGAAGTATTCTCCACCTGCCAAAGCAATAACTCAAAACATAGAAAAAAACCCTCCAGGGGAAAACCTACAGTACAGTATACCTTCTCGTCCGCCATTCAACTTACCCATTTCCGACTGCCAATGGTTTAAGCTGAAGCCTCGGCACCATCATGTTTTGTTTTGTTTGTATGTTAGTGAGTATTTGCAGAAACCAGAGACTTTCGAAAAATAAGTATCAGCGGTGGTGACGACGGGAGGGAAGCATAAAAGTTGGTTGGCGAGTGGTTAGCATGTAAGTTTGCCGGAGTGTGTGCTCCCGGAGAGTATGTGAGTGTGCAATTCAAGCGATTAGCAATTCAGTCGAGAGTTCCGGAGGAGTGCAATCCCGGGCACCCGAATGCCTGATGACGTTACAAGAGATCCTTCAGATTTCAGATGACTAATAGGTAGACGAAGAAATAGTTTTGGAATACTCATGAACTATTCAAGGTCCACCAGTTCAGTGACCACACCTTCACACCTCCTCCCCGATTATTGTTTGTTCTAGAGACACCCACCGTCGTTGAGCAGGACAACGGAGAGCAGGAGGGGATTGTGGCGAGAAAGAAACACTGAGGCGGAATAATTGGGCACCGTGAAGAAGGACGCTGGAGACCGGGAAGGGGTGGAGGAAAGAAAAAAGGAAGGACAATCAGAGAAGGAAAAAGGAAACGAAGATCATAAAAAAAAGGAGAATCATGTGGTTCGGAAGATTTTACTTTTTCTAGTTATAGTGCACCTCGAGTAAAGGTTATCCAACCGTGAATCTTTGTTTCAACATTATGACAAGAATCGGATTCTTTTTTTAGACAATGGTTCTGAAACGAAGCTCTTGACCATGGATTGAATTGAAAATGTTAGACAATGTTTGAGCCTATATCTTTAGAGGAAGGTTATTGACAAGTGTGCTCTATAAAATAAGTCTTTCTCTGAGTTCCAGAAAAACTGCTAAAAATGACACATTTTGGGCGGAACTTGATTCCAATCAGTCTGTGGTAAGCTATCTTGCATGGTGATGGTATTACTACTGGATTTAATACTAGCGAGAGGTAGTACATCTTAGCACAACTTTCTAGCACTTCCAGACGTTTCTCAACTTGAAGACCCCACCCAAATCACCTGCCATTGTCTAAACGTGTGTCCAAAAAGCTTACACCTTTTCAATTCATAAGTGTTTTTGTCGTAAAAAAAGTATCCCATCACAATGCCGTTCTCAACCACTTCGTTAGTCTCACCAGGATCTTCAAAAGAAATCAGAGTCACGCGATCTGTTCCACGTCATAAATGTTTCTTACTTCCCTTGTGACCTACTTCTTTTTTCAGTCAATGAAATCTAAACGTCACATCAAGCGGAGAATGGGAATCAGTCGTTGGGATCTTTTCGTATATTCTTCTGTCATTTTCATTTCCCCTTCATAAATCTCAAGCGATTTCCACATCAAAAAGGTGAATCCGTCAAAACGGAAGAGGGACCCATAAAATGAAAGACAGAAAAATTAGATGAATCAAAATGATGAGAAAGATGTCTAGTGACGGCGTTCAACCGACACGGATTCATACCTTTGAGTGAACGGACGACTGAAGAAGTCATGGAGAGCTTTCGTGGACCGACGACGGTTGATTCGGGTTGGTGGCAAGGCGATGGCACTGTTGGTCATGATCTGAAAATGGAAAAGTTGAGCAGAAAAACAACACACAAATGAAAATAGGAGAGAGAAAACTTAAAGAAAAGAGCAATTATCAACACAGAGAGGTTAAGAGGAGGGAAATCTTCGTGGGAAGTGACATTTAGAAATGAAGAAAAGAATGCACTGAGTGCAACAGTATCATCAGAATAAGTTAGGATTCGGAAAACTTTAGAAGCGAAAGCAGACGTTCGGATCCAAAGGAGATCAAGAGCAACGATAGACAAATATTAATAAAGTAATAAAACATTGTGGATTAAGGATTAAAGGATGTGCGTACATATACCAATTGTTAAAAAAGAGAGTAAGAGCAAGATTACGACTTCCAAAGGGTCGAAGGATAGTGGCAGCTGGACAAGAAAAGAAAGAGAGAAACGTCATCTGTTAGGTTTTGGTACGACGTCAGAGAGTAAGGGGGTACAATGCGATTTGCGAAATTTCTGTCGAAATGCTCCTGCTTTTCCACGAAATCCAATTGTCCACTTTGAAGTGACATTGATAGTTTCCATTTTGGGATGACTCTTTGTATTTTCATCCCTTTCGGATTTTTGAGACTTTCTTAGCAACTCAAAGACGGAGGGACCTTTTGAATTATTTAGATGTGTCACTTGTGGAAGTTTGCATTGCAATACAAAGACAGCATAGAAAATATTTAGGAAAAAAAAAGAAAACGTCATTTTTATCTGTATTTTAGCTTGCAGCGAAGAAACGTGCCCTGAATGTATTAGCTCAGCAGAGTAGTTTGGCTGACCCATTCTAGGAATTGAAACTCATTGTTTGGCGTTGAGCTGGTATTTTTTCAAACATCTAAGATGGTTCTACTTCTGAACGTTCGCACCATTTTCAGCGGGCTCTGTTTTCGAAACATGCAATTACAGGATACTTCACAATCAGCTCTCATGATTTTCATTTTGTTTTCAAAAGTAAAGTGAAAATATCTCGCCACATGATCTAATGATCTACTTTCAGCTCAAAAAAGTAATGCATCAGTACAGTCCTCGACCCTTTTCTGATTCCATTCCCAGAATACCAAAGTTTCTAGAAAGAAGAAGAAATTCACCCTCACACCCACCTGACCACCACAACTACTAGAAGAATGTAACGTTATGAAAATCTGTCCAGTGTCCAGAGCTTTACTGACTCATCTCCGACACTAAACAACAGATGGATCAGCTCTTTCCCGAAGGTCTCAGAAACCTCCAGATGTCGATTGTGACAGTGGGAACAAGGAAGAAAGTGGAGAGAAATCAGTTGGGATACAAAACTTGTAAAACGAAAGAGTTGTTCTTGGGAGGGTGGGGGGCATCGACAAGTGCGAGAACAAATAAAGATCAGAAGCCACGAAAGGTTCTCTTCTCGAAACGGGCACCGGATAATAGCCGTGTGTGTATGTGTGTGGCAGTGAGTTTAATTAATAGCTGCTCTCGAGAAAAAGGAAAGTAAAACCTTGGGGGCACTCTCCAGCTAGTATACGTATCTAAATGTTCATTTATTATTGTTATTGTGTTAAAAATAAGGCTGATGACGACGGAAAAGGAGAGAATGTTGTTGCTGTAAGAGTGTTAGGAAATAGGAAATATCTAGGCGGGAAAAACGACAAAAGAAAATGAGATGGCGACAGAAGGAAGGAGGAAATACGCTTTTCTCCAGTGAGTACGTCGAGGAATAATGAACAGATTCATGTTCAGAATCAAATGAAAAAATAAATGGCACGAAGGAACGGAAAACAATGAGAAACAATATAGGGAAATTGGAAAATAGAGAGAGGAGGGAGCACACTACTTTATAGAATCTCAAGGTAAGATAGGAAAACATAGACTTTAGAATGCTGTAGGAAGTAAAGAAACTATAGAAATCTTTAGAGAATCAGACGTACCAGGTATTGAGATCATTGGGATATCAAGATCGTAGTATTACGTTCCCTAAGAAATTGAGTCTGTTCGAAAACTTTTTGACGTTCCAAAAAACAATTTATGTATTCAAGTAGACATCCTCCATTGTCATTTTGAGATCGAAGTCTACATGAAACCTCTGACACTTTGAGCAAAAATATGCAGACTGGGGTGATTTTCTAACTCTCGAAAGGAAGACAAAATATGCAAATGGAAAATAAAACAAAAGAATGTTTGATGACTTGGAAATAACAGATTGGATCACTGAACAACTGCGAACCAAGAGGAATGGGGTGAATACTCTCATATTCACAATAAAACGAGCCAAAGTTTTTATCAAAGTGCCCACTTGCCGACGGAGTAGCCAGTGCACAAAGTGCGCTTTTCCTGATCACAGTGTAATCTGTGTCTAGACTCTCTCACGATCGCACACTCTCTCGTCGATCGCTATTGAGTTTCGATGTCAGAAAGAAGGAAAGGGAAGACGGCGACGATCACTGGTTTAGAATTGTAATTCTGATATGATGAACTGAGTTTGTCTCGAGTTGATGATGGGAGTGAAGTACCAGACAAAACAAGTCTAGAATAACAGAAGTAAGTGGGTGTGGACGCTCAAGTATTCACTGAACTCCTTTTCTCTAATTGGGCGCTTGGGATACATGGAAAATGAGAATGTGTTTTGAGGGCGTGAATAACGGGAAAACAGTCTACACTTTGTGTCTGTGGGGGGAGTCGAGGTAAAGAGATGTTTGATAACCTGTCAATTTTGATAGGTACCGAGTATTGATTCAATGGAGAAAATGAGTGCGCCATGTGATGCAGCAAATAAGGTTAATTGTGAATCTGAAAGTGCCATTTCCGAAGGTCTTGAGAAAATCTGATACATATGACCACAAAATCAGAACCACCCGAAATGTTTTATTAGGTGCTCTTTTTGGAACATGCCATCGGATACCACCTAATGCTCAGATGTCTAAAACTGAAGTCATATGAAAAAGAATTGAAACTGAAATTCAAGAGAGAAATAAACTTTCCTTGGTGTCATAAATACCTCCAATTAAAATGAGTCATAAGGTTCTGAAAGAAAGGAACTCTCTTTCTTTTTGTGGACCTCTCGTGACATTCAAACTAAGAATAGACAAGATGAGTTATATCAAGCAGAAAGATCAGATATCTGATTGAAAAACGAGTAAATGTTCGCATAACGAGCCATAAAACTCGTCTGACTACTACTCGTAGTCGAAACGAAACGATTATTTATTTTTGTCTGGATGCCAAGTGAAAAATTATTTACGGAGCAGGACCACACACAGAGGACCGAGCCATGGAATACGTAATTAGCGGTAGCAGAGAGAATGGTTATCGGATTACAAAGAGGAAGAGAAGACAGACACGATTTCAGAGGGAACAAAAGCTTTTTGAGCAAAAATGGGAGAAATTGAATGTGTTTTTCGAGTGCACTACACACCTTGTAATTATAGGGTGAAAAAAGAAAATGGCACCGGAAAAGGTCGCCAGACTCAGTTTTCAGGAAAGGATGATGGATTGAATGTTCAAGTGTCCTTTGAATTTAATAAGATGTATTTAACTACTGGTTTCGAAAAAGCTTGAATGATGTCAGTCTAAATGGGAATAGGGGACATTTAATGTTTGAAAGATTGAGAAATGGACTTTGAGATTTTATAGGTGTTTCCAAGGGATACAAGAAATTTTGAGGTAATTTGAAAACCACATGTAGTATCAGAATTACAAGCGACTCGAAAAAGTATGAACGAGGGATTCCGGAGTCACAACAACTATAAAATCTCAACACATTATAGAAACTTGAAACTTGAAAATCTTTACTAATAACAACCAGTGATTTTATCTGTTGGTGATTCCTTCTTCTGCCAGTACCCCTCATTTGAAACTTTTTCGTTCTTGTAATGTCTGCATTGTCTCTCCATCTCTTTTTTCCTAGATTAATTCCTTGTAAATGCTGTTTCATAATCCTGGAAACTCTTCTCATTGCCCGCATACAGTAATCACCACAAATTTTATCAGAACTGAATCCTTAGTCGATCAGCTGGAATCTGTTTCATGGAAGATCCCTTTCTCATCAGAAACAATTTTATTGCATTCCGAAGATTATGATGCTCCGACGACATGTGTTTGTTTGTGGGACGCCTCGAATCCGCAACAAGATATTTCTGTTGTGCTGTCGAAACCTTTTTTTAAAACAGAAATCTCGTACTTTGCATTAGTCATTGCTCATCTAGTAGTGGGTGTTCGTTATTATTATTACCAGTTAGTGTTCGTTTTACGAAGATACGTCGGACGTGATGATGAATTGAAGTTTTTGGTTGTAAACTGAAACACGGAGGAGGGAAGGTTTGGAGATTATTTTTTCGACCATTTTTTCTTCTTGTTTCAAACTAGACGAGCTGAAATGAAGAGTTTCCATTCTCTCGAATTCTTCAAAGATTCGAAATTAGTCAACTTGTGAACGTTGCAAAAGTATCAACAAAGTTCTAACGAAAACGATTCTCGGCCATTGAATGGACGCTATCCACGGCCGTCCCAGGTTGTAACATCCTGGCACTTCTTTTTCCTCTATCAGCTCCAATTGATTGTTCTTCTCTTCATCATTTCGAGAGAAGCAGATAAACATTGATTCGGAAGAGACATCAGACGCGAACGACAGGCGCCCCGATGGAAGTAGCCGAGGATGCTTCTGCGGGTATCACACACTTTTCGATGCTTCAACTCTCTCTTCTCTCTTTCTTCTTCTACTTCGCCCCCACATGCACATACATCTACACACCCTCTTATCATTCCAGATACTCTTTTATCTCTTCTTTATTGATTGATCTTTTCTTCGTTGTTGTCTTTTTGTTGTTCTGAAAGTGTATGTGTATTTCTGAAACTTCTGTGGTACGAGTGTATGCTAACATCTTATGAAATGATGCGACATGTGTCAACTGGGATTCCAGTCATAAAAATTTTTATACGAGTTGTTCGATTTCCCTTCTTTTTTCCCCCGAAAATATCTTTCTCGGATTTTGAAATTCGATGTCGAGTGTGATTTTCATTATTTTTCATTATACAACTATATGAACTGAATGTTCTTTTTATCTAATTCTAGAAACTGAGAATAATTTTTCTAGGTCTTTCCATTTTTCAACTTTTCAACTACCTCAAGTCCTTAACTCTTATTATTCTTGGACCGCGTCTTCCACCCCACTCAATATTTTGTGTTCTGTATTATGTTTCCATGATACAAGACGCAGAAACCATGCCGTGCCAGACTTCTCGCTCAATCAGTCGGTCTACGTTCACTTTTACCAAAAGCTCCACTTTTTTTGCCTGTCAAGTATCTTGTCCATCCTCTGCTTGTTCTCATCCTGTTCAAAAATCAGTCATTCTTTTTCATTTTATTGTTTCTTTCTCATTTCTCACGAAAACTTTTCATTTGCCTTTTCGCCAGTGCTTTTTTAAAAATCATCCATAACATTCATTGCCAGTGTGATAATTACTTTCTTCTCATCTCTTGTCACTTTCTATAACACTTTTTGCCAAGAAGCTCAAAAACCAACAGCTGTCTGTTGGCGAATTCTTCTTTATCACTAGAATCGCAATTTCCCATTCATCCATCTTCTCTATGATCTCTGTATGCACTGATCTAGAATTGGAAACTGTTTCGGACAAACATGTGGACCTAGTAACTTTTAGAAAAGATATATTTTTCGATAACTATGTGCCGAAAGTTTTTCAAAAAAGAAAGAGAGCAAAGGCGCTAGGACACATGTTCGACAAAAAGTGATAGGCGAAACGACAGATTCCCGAGGTCAACAAAAATTCGACAGAGGGGCAAACGATGTTTGGGGAAAAAAGAGTACGGCGCATTTTGGTTCTTACGGATAACAGCCACTTGGTTGGCAAAGAAAAAACTGGCAAAGAAAACTAGATCAAACATATCAGAAGGAAAGAAAAAAAGCAAGTGGCATGAAAGAGCAAAACATAAAGCATGAGAAGAGAATTGAAGGTTAGAAGTATCTTGTGAGAAGGGCTTTCGAAGATTCTTAGGTCAAGAATCATTGAGAAAACCAGTTGGTATCATAACCACGTTAGAACTTGGGCCTGTTTTTGAAGAAGAAACCTGTGTGAATTGAAATCTGAACTAATATGATGGATCTTAAGAAACAGTTTTGACCTACTCTTTCCGAATAGTTCTCTGCCTCATGTTGATCGCTAATCACAAACACTCGTTAATTATTTGCTCTCAATTTTCTCTCTCCTCTCCTCAATCAACACACTATTTCGTGTGGTCCTTTGTGAAGATGGTGGCAAAACGAATGTACTAGTAACTTGTAATCGAAAAGAAAAAGGTTCGATCACTACCTCTCCATCCCCGTACATTCGCCCCGTCTTATTCGAAACTCGAAATGAACGAAATCGAAATTAGAGACTTCCCCGGGTCTTCAATGACGTCATCGTGCCACCAGAAGCAATTTAATAATTCTGGTCGAGAAGTGTCTTCTGATGGAGCTTCAGATGATATTAAATCTGAATCAGAAGATACTTTATCAAAAGGATCATCACACTCAGAAACAGTAAACCACTTGAGTGGTGGCGGTTTGGTGGCAAAAGATTTACTTTTCTCTCCGAGCATTCTCTTGCCGCAAATTCGCACCTGTCAAAGCATTGATATTGATACGAACAATCGATCGAAAAATGATTCCATTCTGAGTTCTTCATTTCTATATTCATCCTGTAATTATCTTCTCAAAACAATCATTCCTGATCCACTGGATCTTTTTGCTGCAGCGGTCGGACAGTCGACCGCTCAAGCACTTTTAGTTGCACAGGTAACTGTTACTTCCGAATTCCAAACTGATTTCCCTCATATATATCCCTTTTGCTCCGAGACTTCTCTTCTATGTTTCTTTTCTTTTTACTTTCTTCCACTTGAACATGTGTACAGTTTTCCGAAGAGAATCCCTCCTCCAAAAGACATGATAACCCTTTTGTTACGCACTCTCTAAACTTTTACTATTGATTTTTTAAAAAGAAATTGAATTATTTCCGGTCAAAATTTATAAATTTACTGTAATTTTAATTTATTATAATACCTTAGTTCTCAAGGTTCTAAGAGACTATGAAAAATTTTTAAGACTGCCGCCTTATAGAGATTTTCAAAATGCTCCCAAATGTGCAGAATCGTTATGGCAAACCTTTTCACATTCCCAACTATGCCTTTTTTTGCAAACTACCGAATAAATTCAAAAAACTCATCCAAACCCATATTAGTTTTAAGTCCAAAACTGGATGTTGTAAAATTCCGTTGAGATTTTTGAACACCTCAAAAACAAAAATTTAAGCCCCAGTTACGTTATGTTATTTTTCAAAAGAAAACTTCTAAAATTCAACCTTTAATACAATTTTTAATAGATAACGATTGATCGTAGAGATTAGATTACCATATGAGTTTGGTTTAAAAGACCTTCCAAGTAATACTTTCGTTTTGATTCATGTTCCCCAACTAACACAAAAAGTCATTTGTCATTGTCCTTGTCTGTAATCCATCTTGTTCTTCCAGATCGGTTGGATGGTTTGTGTGTGTTGTCGTTGTTGTCTGTGTAAATGTGTCACAGGCGGCCGAGCGGTTCGAGGACAGAAAAAACAGATCCGAGAACCGACGATAGCCGATGACGATGGACGTGATTTGCCGTATGAGGTTCCGGGTCTGATACACATTCCTAAACCCGTGTACGGTAAAAAACTCTCGAAATCACGATCATCGTCTGTCCCACATGTCGCCGTCCCGTCACTCGTCTCGTCCGGTGCCAACTATAAACGCATGTCAATGTGGGAAACTTCGTTGAATGTACAAAGTGACGTCGAACCGTTGCACACGCCGCCACTCGTTGTGGAACGGAAACTTGACTATATAGACAAAGAAGGCAATAATCCTAATTGTTGTAGAGAAAGAGGAACGCGCAAACCTGGCTTCAGACCGCTGAGAGGATCAGGCTCACCGTCACCACCGTAAGTTTATTTGGCTCTGGTCTTGAATCAAAGAATCTGATTTCAGTGATACCCTAACTTCGACGAAAGTCGCTGTCAGCTCAGCATCAGAAGTCAAGAAGACCAAAGATCACAAGAAGGAATTGAAGAAGGAGAAAGAGAAAAAGAAGAAAATGGATAAAAAGCAAGCGTCGAGTGGAGGTGGATTTTTTACTCGATGGTTTGGAGGTTCTGGAAGTAACAACAGTCAACAGACTCTTGCTGAAGATGTGATCGATGCGCGAAGCGAACGAAAAACCGCGAAACAACGCGAACAGGAGTTATTGCAACGATCTGAAAGAAGATCCGGGGTGAGTTTTGAACGCTGAATCCTAGAAAAGTCTGAAACAGCAACAAGGTTCTTCGTAAGTCCCAGAAATTAAAAGAATAAAAGTATAAAATCGTCCTATAAAAACACATATTAATTCCAGGGAAGAACTCACTCCCATGAGGAGTACCGTCGTCATCAACAACCAAATTTAATGGTAAATACGAACCTTGATGAAGACGATTATGCAACGATTGACAGAGTTCGAAGATCAAACAATCGTGAAAGTGAGTTTTTGTGTTCCGGAATCTCCTATACTGTTCATTTTTCCAGTGTCAATGCCAGCCTCACCACGAAATGTGCACTTTGTGGATGAATCATCAGGTCCATTGAGTCGCACAATGAACGAATCTGCATTCGGTGATCGTGCCCACTTACAATATCGTCCACGTGCTCAAAAAGGAGCCACCGGTCCAACAACTCGCGGTGCTCCACAGTCTTCTGTTACGAAGCTTGATGAAGCGACACTGGATTTACTCCGTCTGTCCACGGAGCCAAGTCCAGTGCCGACTAGAAAAGCTGTTTCGAAATCAGCTTCTCTTAGTTCAGTTCAACAAAGACAACCGATAAAAACAATAGATGGCGGACAATTGAGAGTTGGAAATGTGTATACGTGGGATCAGAATAGCGTCGATACGGCCACTGATGATGATCGTGGAAGAGAATTCAACAGAGGCGACAGATCGAGTCGGTTATCTCCACAAGCAGAACGGAGAAACGAGAGACGTGAGTAGTTTTGTTGATCAGATGTTAGAATAGTCAGGAAATGATTTCAGAAATTCAAATCCAACAACGAAGCGCATCGAGCGGACCTTCAAACCGTCGTGAGACCGAAATCGAATACGAAGAAAAGCGACAAGGACCTCCAGTGGTTCGAACGACAGTTGAAGGAAAACTCAAGATGGAGAAAATTGTTGGTGCCGACTTGATTACTGTAGACAGCTGCATATCAAGTGCATGGACAGTCAGAGACACTGTCACTAATTATAAGGTATAACTTTCATTGAATCGGGAACATTTTTTATGATAAAAGTTTTCAGATCAAATCCACAATTGGAAAGAAGAGCTTGATTTTGGAAGAGATGAAAGACGGTCAATCCAAGTACAAGGTAATGTTGACTAGTCTGGTTCGTAAAATCTGAACCGCAGATTTTCAGATCACTCTTATCGAAAACGGCGAAACGAAAATGGAACGAGAAGCCAACCTGGACGTTCCTGACTTTGTTGTGAGTGTGATCAATAGACGCCATAAAAAGTCAATCATTTTCAGAATAAGAAGGACTATCTTGCCGAAGTGAGCAAAAAATTGCTCAGCGATCTCCGTGAAGATTCTGAATCAGTGTCAGCTCTCACTCATATTGAAGTTGAAGTTATTGAAGACGTTACCAATATTCTGAAGACGTACGTCATCGGAGAACGTGCTGACGATGTGCTAGCTGAAGAACAATTGAGACTTCATTACGAACAAACTGCGGATAAGACTCCATCCCCGATTCCTCTCGAGAAGAGTGAGAAGATCTATGTTGATGTACTCGAGAAGGAAAAGATTCCATTGGAAGATCCAGAAAAGGCGGACATTCATCTAATCAAGGATGGACGTCACTTTGAAGGAGAAGGTGCTTTGAAGAGAGTCAGAAGATTTGAAACTGAAGAAAGTATCGAGAAGCCAACTGTTATCAGAATGGAACCAAGATGTGCTCATGCATTTGCTGATTGTGACGTGGCGAAGAAAGAGGATACTTCTAATTACACTGTGAAGATTGCAGTTCCTCTTGTTCATACCATCACTTTCTTGTTGAAAAAATCGAAGATGATGAGACAACAAAAGGCAGCTGGATATGAAATGGAGCAAGAAGGACAACTATTCGAAGATGAAACCACTTTGAGAAGAATCAAGAGATACGAAACTGAAGAAGAGGAAGAGAAGAAAGTGGTTGTTGTTCAAGAAGAAGTCAAGGTAGCAACAATGAAGACACAGCGAGAAGTCGAGGCTGAAGGAAGACAGTATGAAATGTCACAAGAAGGAATTCATCTTCGTGGAGAAGTTGCATTTAGAAACCGTGGCAAACATTTGGATTCCGAGTCTTCTGAAGAGAGATTTTTGGAAAGAGAGGCTGAAGGCGGACAGTATGCGATGCAGATGGAAGGAGAACGACTTCTTGGTGAGAAGAAATTCAGAAGCAAGGGTCGACACTATGAATCTGAATCCGAAGAATCTATGGCATCATGGAATGGAGGTTCTCCAACTCTTGTTGATTTGGTGAAGAAAGAATCTTCGTCTATTTTCGAAGCTACTTTGGAAACTGCCAACAACCACTCTCCAATTGTTGCCGAGATCAGAAGACCAAAACTGAAAAAGGAGAATACCACCATCGGATGTACCATTTCGAATCAAAAGGCTACTTCAGCAAGTGCAGAACTTACAACAAAGCACGTCAACACTCAAAAGGAAGCTGGAAAGTTCCGTGAGTTGGGAGAGGAATCAGCCATGATGCTTTGTGGATTCGAAAACCAAAAGAGTTCGAAGGAAGAAATAGTTGGAGTTCGTCAACAGAAGAATGAAAGCAAGGTTGTGTTTGCTGCTGGATCTGCAGAAACTGAGAACGCAACAATCTCGACAACTATCTTCCACGATGCTGATTCATTTGCCGTCGAAGGATCTTCCAAATCTGCCAACTCTACAGCGACATACGGACGTTTCAAGGAAATGTCAGAGGAAAATGCATCCAATATGGTCTATCTTCAGAAGAGTGAGAGCTCGAGCACCAACTTGAGTGAGACTGAGGCCAGAATGAAGGTAAGATTTACACGGTTAACAGTCTAGAACAACACTTCGTTCCAGCACGTGCAACGTCAATCATCTGAAGCCCGTTTCGCCGAGTTCAAACAAGTCGCTGAGAGCTGTGCAGTCATGATCAAGAATACCGGAGTCGAACGTGGATCAACCTCTTCAACTGTCGCCGAGGCAGCTACTGGTTAGTTTATTCTATTATTTCCCCGTTCCTTTAGACACAACTGAGAATTTCTACCCCGCACACGATTGAGCGTGATTTTGATCTGAACCATTTCCCCCATTTTGATGTTCTGCACACACGCACACCCAAAATCCACCAATTAGCACAAACACAAAATCACACACACCCACACACCAACCACCTTCACCATCTCCATGCACCGAGCACGCGCACGCCAAAAAAAGAAGACACCATGACCTTTTTAGATACGTAAAAGAATCATTTGTAACTTCTTGTAAAGCGTCGCGCGACTGTATTGTAAGTTAGGTAACGCCCATGCCGCATAACAATCTCCATCCTAATCTTCAACTCTTGTCCTAAGATCTACGAATTCGTCGCAAGGATGCGAGAGGAGAGATCACCGTGTTCGTGCTTTTCAAGAAAGTATTCGGCAATTATGTGCACGCCTCGATGCGAATCGGCTCTTCTTCTGCTGGGCTCCGAGAGCATCGGGAGATGCGTTCCTCCGAGCTTCAGAAGAGCAGCAGTATGGTGCACCAAGAATCTCACTATGCTCATAGCTCATATGAGCACACGAGTGAGCACTATTCACACTCTTCATTCTATCATCAAGGTGAGTCGGCACCTAGTGCCTCCCGCTCGTTGCATCTGCTTGTCCGTGTCGGCATTTTTTGATCTACCGTGAGACTTTTGGGGCTGTGAGTGATGTATCTAAATGGGAGAGAGACTGTGACTAAGACTCTTTTGACATTGACCACCTCCTGAAATATGGCACCAGGTACATCTTTTGGTCTTCTTACAGAGTCCAGTAGCAGCGTCAGATCCAGTTCGATATACATTGAGCTGGGCGACGACATGGAGATAATTTGTGAACATAATACTAAACAAGCCATTCTAGCTTACTAAAGAAACAACCAACTATTTTCGTCTCGTACTGTTTCTATGTAAAACATCTCCCAGTAGTGAATGAGTAGAGAGGGGCTCACATCGTCAAAGTCGTTTCTAAAACCAACTCATTATTTTTTTTTGTCTTTGTAAGTCCCTGAAATTCGCTAACGTCTACTCCCTAACTTTCGTCGTGCCTGGTTGCCCTTAGTTTTAGTATTACTAGTTGTGTGAGGAATGGATAGGTTTTCGTCTAAAAAAGACTAAAAAATTTTGACTTTATTCACAATTTTCGCGTTTCTTTCTAAAAGATGTACTTTGAAATTTTGGAATTCAATAAATCTTGGCTTCTGGCCAGTGAATAAAGTTGACCTACATTCCAGAGAGTGATGAGCACGGCTTAGAGTCGGCCGAGCACGTTTCTAAGCAGTTGAGCAGTATCGAAAAGCAGCTTTTGAAACTAGAAGATGTCGTTGTCGGGGCTGAAGGGACCGATGTCGTCGAGGTGAAGGTGACAATCAAGAAGAGGGAACAACACGCAAATCAACTGATTGTCGTGTTGGAAGAACCATATGAATCTGCGATTTCGGGAGAAATCAGACAAGTGAAGAAACCAGTAGTGGATACTTCACTTGAAAGTAAAGTTCGGAAGTTGGAACAGAGTTCCTCGTATTCTATCATCAAGAAATCGTCGTCGAAAGAATCGGTTGTTCACAGTGGTAAACCTCCACTTGAAAGACAAGCAAGTCTTGAAGGAAGATTCAGAATGCAGGAGAGTTGGTCATCTGTTGAATGTAGAAAACGGTCTGCATCTATTGATCGTGCTTCTTTGAATCTGAGAGCTTCTCAAGAAGAAGTTTGTACTGGATTCTGGAACACAACGAAAGGAGAAAGTACAAAAAGAACTCTTCTTCAGAAGGCAAAGAGCACTGAGAGCATGAGTCTCAAAACTAAATCCGCATCTCTCACTAATATCGAAATGTCTTCTCAACATCAGAGAACAGCTGTCACTCGAGAAACAACCACTGAGATTGCATCTCATAGAAGAGAAATTGTCGCAGGAGCATTTGGAATCTCCGTTCAATCTCTTGAACGTCTTCTGAACTTTGTTGAAGACGTCGATTGGGAAAATATCACAATGTTGGATTCTCAGAAAGAACGGTTGTCGATCAATCTTAAAGCTCTTACAAGTTCTCCAGTTGTTCTCGATATTCCAAGTGTTTTGGGAAGAATCGTTGCTCCTGCTGAACAAGAAGCTAACTTTGATTTGATAATGAGAGATCGTAACGAATCCAGAGTTTTCGCTCAGCTGAGAGCATCGGCTGATGAAATGACAGCTAGAGAAGTTTCATTGGGATCAATGAGTGAATTGGAACAAGCTGCTTTTATGAGTTTATTGGTCACTAGTGCCTCGAGATGTGATCTTCGAACTATTGCTCCGAGCAATATATCTTCAACAACGGAAATCTTCTATGATGTTGCTGAAGAGAAGATGAGTACAAGCGGAGTAATGAATAGAGAATCCAGACGAGAATATGAATCCAGAACATTCACGTCTTCAAGAGAGGAAATCGTTCAAGGATTCTGGAGGGGAGAAAGAGACGAAGAAAAAGTTGTGAAAACTTTGAAAGAGCGAATGGAAAGTTTCAAACAATCTATTAGTGTCAAATCTTCTTCATTTGTCTCTGAAACTTCAACTTTGGGAATGAAGAAGGCTGATCGAAAGGCAGAAATCAGTCATTCCCACAAACTGACACCGAAAGAAATCGTATCAGAGGTATTTGGAGTTTCGGAAAGTCAGTCGAATCAATTCTTCGAACTGATGGAGAAAATAGATTGGAGTCAAATTGAATTTGGAGAAAATGAATATTCTGCCATTTCTGCTAATATTCGAGCTTTGGCTCCGGAGCAAAAGTCATGTGATGGAATATTGGGAAAACTGAGAGCTCCAAAGCAACAAGATGAATCTGCTGATGTAAAGCTACAAGAAATCAGAAAAGCAACTCTTGTCATGTCTGTTCGTTCTGCTCTTCAGTCTACAATCACCAACAATTCCAATTTCTCCAATAATATTTCGAATTTTGAAAAAGCGATCTTCTCCAACCTCATCAGTGTCATGGTTTCACACAATTTGTCAACTATTGGCACATCATCTGAATCAACAACTGCTTCAATTAATTACGAAGATATTCCTGAATCCCTTGCAGCTTCGAAGACATGGATTTCAAGAAACTCTGAGAAGTTGAAGGGAGACATTCGAGAACCTCTTATTGAGACTGTTGAATCATTCTGGAATACTGCAAGCGATCAAGAGAAAGTTGCCGTTGTGGTAAACGAGAAGATTGAATCTATCCACAGTTCGCTGCAGACTTTGGCAGCTAGCATTGCCAATGAAAACGTCCATAGAGAGCTTGTACATGAAGCAGAAACTTATGGAAAAGTGAATATCAAATCAGTCAGTCCTCGAGAAGTCGTTAGCTCCTCTTTTCAAATCTCCAGAAGTGATCTTCATCAATTCTTCAACGTCGTCGAAAAAATGGACTGGACCCAAATCAATCTGCCCCTTCCAGAACATTCTATTATTTCTAGAAATATCCAATGCCTTGCTCCTCCATCATTCGATTCTTCGAGTGTTCTCGGTAAATTGAGAGCACCTGAAATGCAGGAGCAATCAGCTGACTTGAAGATTCGACAGGCTCAACAGGCAAAAGTTGTTATGGATGTAACTGCAGCTATGAAGTCTACTATTGAATCGTCTGAAACGTTTTCCAAAATTCCAGAAGAAGAAAAAGCAGCATTCACAAATCTTGTTGGAATTATTTCAACTCAGGATCTGAGCACAATGGGTTCATCTTCAGAAAGTCAAACCGTTCAAATTAACTATTCAGAAGCCCAAGAACAACTAGAAGCCAGCAAAAAAATCGTTGCCAAAAATTTGACTGTTTTAAAGTCAGAGATTCGTGAGAGCAGTGAAGAAGTTGTTCAAGGATTCTGGAATACAGCTTCTGATCAAGAAAAAGTTGGAGCTGTTGTTTGTGAAAAACTGAAGAGTATTCATCATTCACTTCAGACTCATGCGATTCGAACTGTCACTGAAAGTCTTAGTCGAGATATCAAACAAAAAGATCAGGCTCTTGTGGGACATCATTATGTCAAACTTTCCCCAAGAGAAGTTGTGCAAGTTGCATTCGGAATCTCATCAAAATCTGTTGATCAACTTTTGACTCTGCTTGATAACATGGATTGGAGTAATATCCAATTGGCGGAGACTGTCCATTCAAATATCTCCGCAAATGTCAGAGCACTTGCCACATCTTCTTCTCAATCTTCTGGAATTCTTGGAAAACTAATTGCGCCGCCACAGGAAGATGTGTCTGTAACTCAAGAATTTCGTGATTTGCACACTGCCAAATGTGTTCTGAATATGATTTCATCGTTCAATAACACGATATCTTCAGAAACTTCTTTCGATAGAATTCCAGAAGAAGAACAGGCTGTGTTTTCCAACATTGTTGGAGTTATGGCTTCCAACAATCTTACCACATCTTCAGAATCCATCTCTTCATCGTTTGGATTCAATAACGTTTTCGAACTTTCTGAAGCTAGAAGTATTTTGAAGCAAACTAATCATCAAAGTTTGATTCAAAAGATTCGAGAATCTTCCGAAGAGCTTGTTCAAGGAATTTGGAACACTGCCACTGAACAGGAGAAAGTTGCGATTGTAGTGAAAGAAAAGTTGGAGACTATTCACCAGTCAATGAAGGCGTTGGCTATTCAGATGGCTACACTATCAGTGAACAGAGAGCTATCTGGAAACGAGGAAAGTCTTGCATCTATAAGAAATGTTGCCCTGCCAACGAGAGAAGTCGTCCAATCAGCTTTTGGAATATCGAGTGAAACAGTTCATAACGTACTGGAAGTATTATCAAAAGTCGAATGGAGTAATATTTCCTTACCTGACAAGAACCATCGAACTGTTTCTCAGAACGTTAGGGCTCTTGCTGGTTCAGAATTCAATTGCGACAGTATTCTTGGTAAACTCAATCCACCAGAACCAGAATCTGAATTTGCTGATCATCAATTATCTGAACAAAGAAAAGCATCTGCCGTTGCTACCTTGAAATCAGCTGTTGAATCTGTCATTTCAGCTGATTCTTCGTTTACAAAACTTCCATCAGAAGAGAAAGCAATTATCACCAATATGGCTGGATTGGTTATTTCAAACGATTTAACATCGATGTGCAGTAGTTCTGAAACTTTTGGATTCCAGCAGAGAGTTGCTCGCAATCAAAATGCAACTGCTCTCCTTGAAACTAAAAATTCGGAAAATCTCCTTCAGCGCCTGCGAGAACCCATTGAAAACCAAGTTCAAGGTTTCTGGAGCACTGCTTCGCCTAAAGAGAAAGCTTCTCTGATAGTGAAACAGAAGTTAGATACGATGTATGAGGCTATGAAGACCATTGCTACCCAGATGGTTACTCAAACTGTCGACAAAGACTTCAAAGGATCTGCGGATGATTCAGAATCACACAAGATCATCGACAGAGCAGCAAGAGAAGTTGTGACAGCAGAATTCGGAATCAGAAGTGAGAATGTGCAAGCTGCATTGGAAGTGTTGAGTAAAGTCGAATGGAGTGGTATATTTCTTCCTGAGAAAATACATCAAACTATCTCAAGAAACGTCAAAGTTCTTGCTGAACCATCATTCAACTTTGATAGTATTCTTGGCAAACTCAATGCGCCAGAACCTCAATCTGCTTCTGCTGATAAAAAGTTTATGGATCAGAAAACAATTGAAGTGTTTGCCAAAATTAAGTCTGCTGTAGAATCTGTCGTCTTCAGTACTTCAGAAATTCGAAAACTTCCAGTCGATGAAAAAGCAGCTATCACCAAAATTGCACAATTGGTTATTTCGAATGATTTGACTTCAATGACAAGTACTTCATTCAGCTTCGGACTCCAAAAAGATTTGTCTGATTCTCAAAATGCTGAAATTGTCCTGGGAACTGCAGGATCTACGACGTTCCAACAAGACCTTCGAGAACCAGTTGATTCTCAAATTCATGGATTCTGGAGTACTGCTTCTCCACAAGAAAAAGCTTTGTTTGTAGTTCAACAGAAGTTGCATTCTCAATACGATGCGATGAAAATGATGGCAATCACAATTGCTTCTGAATCGGTCGATGCTGAACTGAAGAGCACTAATGAAAATGTTGAACTGGAGAAGAACATCGAAACTTCAACGAAAGAAATCATTGGATCTGCATTTGGAATTTCTAGTGAAACTGTTCAGAAAACATTGGAAGTTCTGTCAAAAGTGGAATGGAGTAACATTACTCTCCAACAAAAAGAACATCAAACTGTTTCTCAGAACATCCGAGCTCTTGCTGAACCAAGTTTTGAATGTAATAATATTCTCGGGAAATTGAACCCACCTGAATCTGAAAATGAATCAGCAGAAACGATTGTCACGGAACAGAGAAAACTGGTCAATGCTGCAAATCTGAAGTCTGCTGTTCAATCCGTCATCTCTACTGACAACAATTTCAGTAAACTGTCAGAAGAAGAAATATCTGCACTTTTGAAGATTTCTGAAGTGATTGTAACAAGTGATTTGACTTCAATGAGCAGCTCTTCTTCTGATTATCGATTCGAACAGAGATCAGAAAATCAAGAAAATGTGGATATCTTCTTGAGCTCTCCTAATTCTCAGGCACTTGTTGAACGACTTCGAGAACCTGTTGAGAAGCAAGTTCAAGGTTTCTGGAGTACTGCGAATACAGTCGAGAAACAGGAAATATTCTTGAAGGAGAAAATCGAAACTATTCATGCGATGCTGAAAACGTTCTCAACTTCTCTTGTCAGTGAAACGATTCATCGTGATTTCATGGCAACTGCCCAGAGTTTAGCAGCTCTTCAATCAATTCAATTGACTCCTCTCGAGATTTTGTGCGCAGCTTTTGGAGTAACCAGTGAGCAAGTGAATCAAACTTTCCGTGCTCTAAATGAAGTCAATTGGAGTGAAATCGAGATTCCTGCTAGTCAAAAGGAGACCTTATTAGCCAACTTGAGAATAGTGAACACCGATGTTCCGAGTGTCTTCGGAAGTTTGATTTGTAAGCCGGAAGAACGCCAAGAAGCAACTACAGTACTTTCTGATAGCCAAAGGGCTCAATTCTTGCTCAATCTTCAGAAAACGATGGAACAGTCAGTCGATTTTTCGTCGTCGATTTCAAGAGCAAATGACAGTAGCGAGACTCAAATTTCGAATATTATTTCTCTAATATCATCTGAAAATCTAGGAGAATTGATATCTCAAGCTGTCCAATTAGCTCAACC
This sequence comes from Caenorhabditis zanzibari, assembly GCA_963966625.1. NCBI lineage: Eukaryota > Metazoa > Nematoda > Chromadorea > Rhabditida > Rhabditidae > Caenorhabditis > Caenorhabditis zanzibari. Next base: position 8,924,700 of record OZ016469.1, read on the forward strand.
AAACATGGCTGAAGAAACATCAAAACAATTCGAAATACCAAGAGAAATCCTTCTGGATCGAGTTGTTCCTGAAACTTCAGAAGAATCTGTTCAATCATTCTGGAAAACATCTCAACTTTCTGAGCAAACATCATCTACCATTTCTCAGAAATTATCCACATTGACTTCTGAATTTGTAGTTTCTGCAGCTAAACAAGTGAGCACTTCTCTTACTTTGGATTATCGACGAAAAATTTTCAATCAGAATTCAGAAATAATTTTCGGAGATTTGACGAAAGACGTTGTCAAGGCTGCATTTTCGATATCCGAAGAGAGCTTGAATCAGTTATTCTATCATTTGGAAAAATCTGATTGGAGTCAAATCAAATTGACATCAAGACAAAAGGCTATTGTATCATCCAACATTAAGGCTTTGGCTTCTTGCAATTTGGATACACTTCTCGGACATCTCGTCTCAAAACCAGAAGAATCTGAATATTCTGGAACTTCATTGACTGAACAACGACGTATTGAAGTTGAGAACTCGTTCAAAATCAGTCAAATTGTCTCGGAAACTGCTATTGTAAACGATAGAAGTGAAGAAGAGAAGGCTACATTGTCAAATCTTGTGAAATTGCTCACTTCTGTCGATCTGAAGGCCGCAATTCAAATTGCTTCATTTGACAGAAAACCAGATTCCCTTGAAGTAAATGCTTCTACTACACCCGTCATGAAGATCCAAGAATATGTCCGGGAACCAGAAGAGCGAGTTGTTCAAGGATTTTGGAGTAACGATAGACCACAACAAGAGACAGTTGAATTTGTTACACGAAAAATTGAAGTTCTGAAAAGCATTCTGAATTGTTACGCTGTTGCAGAATGCCAGCGAACTATGAAGATTTCGGAACTTGTCAAGGAAGCATTTTCAGTCAGTGACCAGACTTATTACAAGATCCTGAAAGTTCTGGGAGCAATGCAAAGTTCAGAGATTCCAGAAACTGTCAAAGAGACAATCTCGAAGAATCTCGAAATTCTGAATCTGCCACCAGTCGAGACTTTGATTAGATCCGGACAACAGGATTTATCAGTCAGTGAAACTGCGAGAGATCAACAGCTGGCTCAATTTTTATTCAATTTCAAGTCAACAGTTGACTATGAAACTGGAATCACGGCGAATATCGATAAAACTTCAGAAGAGGAGAAAATTGTTCTGAACAATTTGATATCAATCATCTCATCAGTGAATCTTTCAGCTATCATTCCTGAGAACGGTCAACTTCCACCACCTGAAGAACAAATAATTGACTTCTCCTTGCATCGTCTGGAATCACAAAAGTCTCTTTCAACTACTCGTGATGAAGCCAATACTTTGAGACACTATCTTCAGACATTCGCAATGTTGAGGACATCAACGGAAGTCAACAGAGTTGTCGATATCATAAAGACTTCTCAAAGTTTCCATCTTGTTCACACAACTGTTCTCGAAGAGATAAAAACTATTCAAATGAGAATGGAAGTTCTGAAAAGAGTTCTTTTGAATCAAGCAACTGCTGAAGAAATTCTTCAAGAAGCCTTCCAAAGTAGTGAACAACAAATGGAAACATTCCATAGAATCATTGAAAATGTTCACTGGGAAGAGACACAACTGACAGATGAAATCCTCGGAAATCTGAGAATCAACTTTAGAGCTATTCCAAAGTTCGAAGGATCCGTTGGATGTTTAACTGCTCCAGAAGAGCAACAACAGTCTGCGGATACTTATGTCTCTTCAACTAGAAGAGCTGAAGCTGTGATGAATCTGATGGCAGCTGCTGAAAATGCAATCTCTACGTCTTCGTCTCTTTCTATGATGGAATCTGATGAACGACTCCTTCATAAAACTATTCTGAAGACAATGGCTGTTTGTGATTTGACGGCTCCAGTGACTAGTTCAGAGATTGAAACCATGACTCAAGGAATCTATCGAAAGATTGAAACATCTGAAACCGAGAAGCAAATTTCTGAGAAACCGAAGAGTAGTGCTGAATTTGGAGCGATTGAAACTTCTGAAGAAGTTGTTCATGGACTCTGGGCTAGTCGAAAAGAGCAGGAATCGTCACAGATGATTCTTCAGGCAAGAGAACTTGAAAGAGCCACACTCGCCACTCTAGCAAGTGCTGAAGAAGAGAAATCCATTTATACCGAATTGGCATCATTTGGATCGAATGAAGAAATTGAGAAATTGGTTGCGATTGAACTTCGGGACATCATTGAAAATAGTTTTGGAATCTCGGAGCACAGTTTGGACAAACTTTTGGAAATTATCCCGAAAATGGACTGGAGCAGTTTGACAATGCCAATAACTCAGAAAGATCTCGTTGTTAGAAACCTGAAACTTCTCGTTCCAGCAGATGCTAATGTCATGGAAACTGTTGGAACTATTCAGGCTCCACCAGAAGAAGAAGCATTTGCTGAATTCGATTTGAAACAAGCAAGAGAGGCAAAAGTGATGATGGATATTCAAGAATGTGTGTTTACTACTTGTACTGGATATTCTGAGATGAATAAACCGGATGAGACAGAAGTTACCAGTTTCTCTGCTCTTCTTGGAACTATGTCGATTTGTGATCTTGTCACAATGGCTGCTTCCAATATACAAGTTGACAGTAAATATGATTATTACCGTCGTCCAGCCCCGAAAACTGCGGAGTTGACCATCACTGGATCGAATGCGGACGCCTTCTCTTTGGCACTACATGAAACTGGAGAGGTATCATCATCTGGAATTTGGAGTACTGTATCGACTTCTGAAGCTGCCAAGACTACAGTTTCTGAAAAAATGGTTTCCGTTTCCAAAACTCAGATATCAACTAAGGCTACTAGTGAACAAGCTGTCAATCACGATCAAGTTTTGAAGAAAGATTCAGCGGAAACTATCGAGAAGAAAATTCCGCAATCAATTCAAGAGTCTCTCCAAAAAAATTATTCCATCGATCGATCAGAATCCAATGTTCAAATTCAAGGAAACGTTGCCTCAGAATCATTTGAGGTGAAATATCCAACTCCTTGCGCTGAAACAATCAGTCAGACAATGAGATCCCAAAGTCAAAAAGATCTTCAATTCGGAGGAACTTTCGGAGAACTGGAACCACCTCTACCACAAGAAGAAGATACTGAAACTACTATTCGTCAGAGCAGACTCTACAGATCTTCTAGTCAAATTCGTGCTGCATCTGAAGAGTCGATTCATAGAACTGAAGCTTTGAGAAGATCGGAATCTGTGGAATCCAATGCTCGGAAAACGTTTGTCGAAAGAAGAAGAGAAAGTATTTCATTGAGTCAGAAGGCATCTGTTGAAAGAGAAACAAGCATGGAAGCGAGAGTTTCAAAGCCAGAACACTCTATTCCAGTTGAATCTCTTCAGAAATCTAAAACCAAGGAATCGACGTCTTCTTCAATTATTGAATCAAAGGATTTGAATGTATGTGGAAGTTGGACAACGGCCAAACCACCAATCGGAGCAAAGGTTTCCCATCAAGCTAAAAAAGTAGAAAAGGAGGTCACTTCAGCCACGATGACGGTAGCTAGTGCTAGTGTTGAGTGTGAAGTAGGGCTAGAGAGTAAAAGAACTCAAAGTGGTGATGCTACAGGATCATTGGTTCGAGCGAAGAGCATTGAAGAAGTGGAAAGAGAATTCGGTGTCGAGGTGACGTCTACGGAGAAGATTCTGGAGAAGAGAGAGCAGATTGAGTCGTGGATCAAGAGTCTACCACAAAGTATGGAAGTAGAAGAGACTGCTGAATTTGGAGACGATGAAGTGAAGATCGGAGGAGTTATGGGAGTGTTGAATGCGCCACTTGAGCAAGAGGAAGAAATTGAAAGACGAGTGACGGTGAAGAGAGAAGCCAGTGAAGTGAGAAATCTGAAGGCGGCTACTAAAGAATCCATTGATGAATCTGATGAGTTCAGCAAAACAGAAGTTGATCAAGAAATACTTACTATCCAGAAAGATTTGGTCAAGGAAACTGGATCTCTGAATGCAGCTGCTTCGAAAGAAATCAGTGCAACTACGAAACTTGAATATGCGAAGACACCATCTGAAGACGTGACTGAACTGAGCATGACTGAATCAAGAAGACAATCGAATGTTGGACAATTCCAAGAATCCAAAGAAGAGGAGTTCGTTGGTCTCTGGAATACAGGATCTAAAGGAGAAACTGCTTCGATGATTCTTCCACACAAACCACCAATTGATACTGCATCAATCAAGGCAAAGGCAATCAGAGAAAATTCGATTGAAATGTCTGGAAGTCTCCAGAAGTCTCCATCTGCTGAAGCAATGGGAGTTATCAGCCAAAAAGTTAAGATGGGAGCTGATAGCAAGTTTGGTATCGCTCAGGGAGCATCTGAAACCACTTTGACATCTTCTGATCAGTCTGGTGCTACGGTTCACAATATCAACATCTCGAATACCGGAGCAGCTACTGGTACAGTGAACCAGTACTCTAATGAAGAAGCTGGAGTTGGATTCGGAGCATCCAACTTGATTGCACCAAATCCAGAATCCGCCGAAACTGAGTTCACTGGAAAAGTTGTGAGAACTTCTCAGGCTACGTTGAGTAAGATGGCAGCTGGAGACGCAGACGCAGTTTTGGAGTCGAGAATTCAAGGAACTGGAGAAAGTGTTGAAGATGCATCACTTCTCAGAAAGGTTGCCTCTACTGAAGCAATTGGATTAGTTCTTCAAGCATCGAAGGATTCAGTCGTCACTGTTGAATCCAAACAGTCTCGTGGAGGAACTTTCGATGAAAAGAGTGATTTGAATTTGAAGGCTGCAAATATCGAAAGTCAGAGAATGAAGGTTGCTGAGACAAAAGACGAGGAGAGTGGTCTATTCATACGGTCTAGTCACGAGTATGAAGAAACTCAGAAGACGTTGAGACATCGTAGTGCTTCCCGTGAATCAGCTAGTCGTACTGTAACAGCCCCGACAAACCAAGAAGTCCTAGTTAACTTTGACAGAAAACTTGAAGAGTCCGTTGCTGAGGGCTCATTGAGCATAGGAATTGTGAGAGAGTCGTCGCAAAGTGAGGTGATGAAACACACCGAACGGACAAGTGAACTGGCGAAATCTAGCTTGAACGAAGAAGTTGCAGGTGTCAGAGCTGTCAGTGAAACAAGAACTGAAGAATTCAGAGGACGTCAGCAAGGAGATGTTGAAGTTCAGACGGGAGCTGCTATGGGAAGAATCGAAGCACCGAGACCTCAGAGAGAAGAAACGGAATTCACTCAGAACTTGAAAAGAACTTTGAGTGTGGAGAGAAGTGCCAAAGCAGCAGAAGTCGTTGAATCACAACTGACAGCCCAGATTCAGAAGAGGGAAGATTCTCTTGCTTCAGAATACTCTGCTAGAGAAAATCTTCTGTTGAAATCGTCTAGTGTGAGTCACGTGGCCACTCAGCAATTGTCCGAACAACTTGTGATGAGAAGCAAGAGTGAGCATCATATCTGTGAGAAGATTCAAGAAAGATTGTGTGAAAAGGAATCATTCAGTTCTCAAGAATTCATCACTGAGAATCAAGGAATCCATACACACTGGGATGTTATTGATAACAATGGGGAGGCTCTTATCTGTTGGAAATCTTCTGAAGTCGAGCAGAAATCATTGGACGCCAAGCAGATAACTGAATCATCTGCTGGTACAACTCTCGATTTAACAGTCAGATTGCCAGGTGGTAGGGACGAAGAAAAGGTTCAAGAACACGTCGTCGTCGGAATCAGTGAAGCTCTGAGTGTTTCTGAAACAAGAGCTGATATGGAGATGACTAAACAAGACGTATTCTCTGATGATGCCACGTATGTTGCTTCTGATATTCTTGAGGAACACAGTCTGTCAACAGTTCACGAGTTTGGAGAATCCGAAGCTTCAACAACATTTGGAGTTGGAAAGCTTGTATCCAAGAAACCGGAGCGAGAAGAAGTAGGACGCAGTTTCTCTGAAACTCGAAAGCTTTCTCAATTCTCTGAAATCACTGCTCCTTCTGAATTGACCACAGAAATGGACAGTGAGATTCTTCGTTTGCCAGAATGTGATCAGAGTGCTAAGCTGATTACTCAAAAGATTGAACAAAAGGATTCAAGAGATCTCAAAGCAACAGTTGAGACTGCAGCTGGAAAGGAAGTCAGTTTGGAAAAGAGAGATGTTTGTGAACAGTCAGTGGATGTCAAGAAAGTTGATAAGCGAAGTGTTGCAGATGCGAAACGACTTTCTGAGCCAAGAAATGAAAATGCTCTCTCAAAATACACTTCAGAAATTGTTGATCTTGAAGAAAAGAAAATCGTTCCATTGACTAGAACTGATTCAGCCAGCATGGTTTTGAAGGCCGCTCAAACGAACAGAACTGATCGAGAAGTCAGTATCGACCGAGGAGAAGCTAATCGAATGACATCCAAAAACATCATGCAACGTGGAATGTCTCGTGCTTCCGAAGAAAGACGTTTCCAGATTCAGATGACGAAATCTGACAAGATGTTGAAACGAGAAGACAGTTTCGATGAATCTGAATATGTTACCTCTGTATCATTAAGAGATGAAGTGACTTCTGGAACATTCCGTGAATATGGAGATGCAAGTGTTGAAGTTTGCACTTTGTTCGGGAAAATCGTTCAAAAGAAGTTTGAAGTGGAAGATTTCGAAGAGATTCTTCCAATGGTCAGAAGATGGGCTGAAGTTCTCAGTATGAAGGCGTCAACCAGTGTTGACATTCAAGCAGATAACTCCATCTCCAAACCCGATTCTCGAGAAGAGAGTAAGAAGAATTTGAAAACGGCCAACAAAGAGGGTCAGAGAGTCAATGTGAATGCTGCCCGAGAAGAAGTCACATCATCTGCATCTGTATTGGAATGCAAGAAAACCGGAGAAGATGTTGCATCAATTCGACTTCGTGATAAATCCAGAGAAAGAGTTGAGAAGAAATATCAAGAGAATCAATGGAATCTTCTATCGACCAGTGCAGAATGGGAAACTCTTCTGAATGACTTGGAAGAGTCTGTTACCATTGCTCAAAGCGTTCAAGACTCGATGGCCTTCTCAGCAAAAGCAACATCGACTGTCAACTTAAATTCTGAAGCATCCATTAAGAAAACAGAGCCAACTCTTGGAATTCAAAAGTTCATTTCTCAAACTAACGTCGATAAAACAATAGGACAGTTCAGCAGTGCCAATATTGAAAATGAATTGTTAGTGACAAAACTGGGAATGGATTTGGAAGAAATTGAAAAATTGGTTGATGAGATTAATCGAGAACAAGCAGTTGGCGGAAGAATCCGAGAATTCGGAAAATCAGAGACTGGAGGAGGAATTTATCTGGTTAGAAGAGCACTTCCGAAAGTCAAAGAGACTTCCACTCATACTGTAACTGTTGCCACGAGCTTCCAGCAAATCTTCTCGACGATGAGTGCCGGAGATCAAACCAGTGAAGCGAATGTTGAGTTGACAATTCCAAATAGTACAGTTGGAACTGAAATCAAGAGTACTGTAGCTCGAAGTGACTCGACGACATTCACAACTTCTCATGCTTCTGAACATACAGCAACTACTGTAGCGGATTATGCAAGAGATATTGCTGTGTCTGCTTCTACTGCTGCAAGGAAGAAAGCGATTCCCGTTGAAAGATCAAGTCAAAAATTGAAAGAAGTTGGAGCAGATGGAATTGAGATTCTTTCTCTCTGGGAAGGAATCGAGACCGATTTGGATGCGAGCACTCAACTTGTTGATCTCCTACGTGTCAAATCTTCCCTTCAAACTATTGAATCAAGTGAAGAAGTCGAAAGAATCAATCAATATTTGGAAATGCCAGAAGAAAAGGGATTAGTCATTCATCTGATTCGTGTTCAAAACGCGGATTCTTGCGAGAGAAACTTCAACGTTTCAGTCTGCTCTTTGGATACTGCTCTCTCTAGGAAATTTGAGATTCCATCGGAATATTCTGTGAGCAAAGTGTTGACCGATAAACGTGTACTTCGTGAGATTTGGAGAGTGATTGAGAGTGGAGACGTGCGTTTCAACGCCGTCATTAATTTGCATAGATACAGTCTCTCGAAACCGACACTGGCACAAGAGACCGTGCTTAGAGAGGTGGTCCGAATTGCAGCACAACCATTGTTCATATCAGCAGGAGACATTGAAAGCGACGTTGTCTGGAGTACGCATCAATTGGAGAAGGCTTCGTGGAAAGAGGAGACGAATCGGACAATTGTTGGAGCGAGGAAAGGAGAAAGTGTCAAGAAGAAGTTGGAAGAATCTGGAGACGAGAAGGTGAAGCTGAAAGTGGACTTGATCGGAGGAAATCAACATAATGAAGTTTGTGAGAAGTCGTGGAAGATTCCGAGATCGGGAGACAAAGTCAAAATGGATACGGAAGAATTTGAGTATGACGAGTGTCTATTCTACGGACAAATCAACTGCAAGCAGACTCATTTCGAAGACAAAGATCTGGTTATCACGATACCACGTGTCACCTCACTCAATATTTCTACATTGGCTTCTACCATTGAAAACAAGGAAGTTCATGAGGCTTGGTCGATTCCAAATCAATCAGAATCTGCCAACAAACTTGTCATCATTGGAAACGTCGGCCAACCAGCATACATGAGAACGAAGGAATCGACTGAAGATATTGTCGGAGTTGGAATCGCCTATAATGTTCCAGAAGAAAACTTGAATTCATCCATGAAAGTGAAGGATAAAGCATCTGGAGGAAGCTACGAACTAAACACCAAAGCCGCTGGAGATGAGTACAAAGTCATCAGTTCTTCCCTTTCAAGAACACAAGATGTCGAGAAAGTCAAAGGAAAAATGATTCAAAAGGTTATTGCAAAGGAAGAGATCAGAGTTGTGGAGTCGACAACGGAATCTGTGAACGCCAATTTCAACTACGAGATTCCAGAGCCGTATTTTAGTGTTGGAGTCACCAAGTCTTGTGCAAATAATGCTGCTCCATACACAATCAGACTTCATGAATGCTTGGAATACTTTGTGAAAATGTTCTATAATATGAACAAGAAAGACGACTTTGAGTCAATTCTGAAAACTATCATCATATCAAATGAAATCGAGCCAAAGACTTTATCGTGCTCAGCTGCTGAATTGGAAGAGTCCACCAGAAATCCTGAATTCAGTCGTCCATCAGAATTCAGTGATTTGCAAAGGACTGTGATTGACTTCAACAGAATCGAAGGAACTTCTCTGAATACTTTCGAACCAACAATTGAAAAGATGTCACTTTCTACTGTACTCAACAGAGAAAATGAGTATTCTAGAACAGAATACATCGTCAAGGACAAGAATCGTGGTGCCAATTTGAAATTCCGATTCATCGAATCGAGTGAAGAGAAGCAAACTGTATTTAGCGCTTTCGAAGTAGACTCTGAAATAGAGAAAATCGAACGAACGATCGATTTGGTTCGTCAAGGCGGACACTATAAACTATCCACTGACGCATCTGAAGATAACGAAATCACTTTGCACCGCGATATATCCAAGCCGCTTATCACCCACTACGACACTTTGCACCAAATCACGATTTCGAATACTGCACCGCACCAAATGTTGAGCACCACCGGAACCACACAACAGATTCAGACAATCACAACACAACTGTCGAAACCTTCTGAATGGTTGTCCACTGAATTGCTCATTATCGATAAGAACACTGAGCAACCTGTGACGTGGCGCGTGTTGGAGTGTGAAGAGTGTGTTGAGAACTTGCACCCGATCTACCGTAGACCCGACGACATTTTCGATTTAGATGAAACGTGGTATATCGCGAGAAACGGCGGAAAATTCGAACGACGATGCAAGGCGAGTGGCGACGAAAACGAAGTTATCAGTCAGGATATCAAGAGTCGTGGAATCAAAGATGACGTCGTTGATAAGAAGTTCATTGTTGGAAATAAAGGAGAACCCACATCATTCAACACTATTCAAACTTCTTCAATTGTTGCTTCTGTGTCTCAGGATATGAGCCGATTGGGAGAAAAGGAAACTGTAAGGAAGATTCTGAAGAACTCCAACAAAGGAATCAATGTTGAGAAAAAGATGATTGAAGCCACTGAATACAGAGAGACAATAAGTGAACAGTTCAGAAGAAATGATGAATTCGATACTGCAAATCTTCTTATTAATGATCGCCGATTGGGAGGATGTTATGAACTTTCTACAAATGCTTCCGAACAGAGTTCATCCAGTATTTCTAGTGCCTTGATTTGTCCAAGACCAAGCCATCTGTCGATCGAAAAGACATTCGTCACTGCTCAAACCATCATTCCAGCTGTTTTGTCTTGTAAGGCTTCTGAATCTGTTGGACACACTGTCACGGAACAATGGAATCGTCCAAATGATCATTTTGCAATTTCCAAAATCATCACGGATTGCAACAAGGAGAACGAGCAGTTTACAGTTCGGGAATCTGGAGAAGAATATCATACAACCAACTGTTTCTACACTAGAGAACAAGAAGAGAAAGTTGTTGCGAAAACGTTGCATGAAGCGAGAAAAGGAAGTGGACAGACTTTCGAAACGAAACATGCAACTGATAGATCGATGGATGCAGTGCAACATCTTGAGAAGGAACGCCTGGCAGAAGCGCATGCTGAGAAATTGTTCGTTATTGGAAACTCCTCTCCTTCTGTTTCATGGACTACCAGAGCTTCATCGGAAATGCAACACAATCAAGTTGTCACATTGAATCGTCCATCTCCATATCACCAAGTGGAAATTACTCGTCAAGGAGTCAATCTTGGAATTCCAGTCTATTTCACTGCGATAGAATCAACTTCAAAGACTGAAAATGTGGCTACTCAATTGAGCAGAAAAGAAGATAAATTCGAGATTGCTACAACTAAGACAACTCCGTTGCTCGCTGAACCTGTTCTATTTGATACCAACGCTTCAAAGTCTCATTCTGTTTCTTTGGATAAAAATCTGACTGCTTCTGGAGATTTCGAACTAGATGCCGTCGTTGTGATTGTCGATAAGAACAGAGAACAACCTCAGTTCTTCCGTTGTTCATGCACTAAAGAGGCATCCACTTCTGCTGCTGCAGCTCTTTCTGCTGGTTCCAAATCTGAATCTTGTAAACTTGTGCGTGTCGCTTCCAATCTGGGTCATCCGACCAGTCTAGTTTTGCGTGAAAGTTGCTCGGTGCAGGAGACCAACAATGTGCACTATCAGCGTGACGAGCACCATGAGCACATTTCAGAGATCAGGTCGTACCCAAGAGACGGAGGACAGTTCAAGTTGGAAACCAAAGCCAGTACTGCCAATGAAGTTCGGATTGATAATGATTTGGAGAAGAAATCGGATCGAGAACTGGACACTGAAAAGAAGACGATAATTCGAAATGAAGCAGAACCTGTCGAGATTTTTGTGTCAGCTACAGAAGAATCAGCAGCAGGAGTAACGGCGAACCTGTCAAGGTCTAATCAATACGAAACATCGAATATCAAGTTAACAGCAGCCAACAAAGGAGAACCAGCGTATTCGAGAGTCACAGAGACAACAGAACTCACCGAAACGAACAATGTTCAACTTCGACGAGATGAAGAACATCAAGAAACTGAGAAAATTGTTCAAATTGCTGCGTCTGGAGGTTCTTCTCTTCTTCGTGCTGGATTTGCTGATGAAAAGTTTGCCGATGTCGATGCAAAACTTGGCCGCGATGCGGAATTCGAATCTACTCAAATAGTCAAAAACATCGGAAACGAGGATAAAACCAACTTGTCAATTGGAGCCAGTCAAGAAACTTCAGTCAACTTTGACGAGACAATTACTTGCAAAAAGAGTTCTTCCGAAAGTACATCGATTACAAAAGTGGCAAAAAATATCGAACCTCACGTCATCTTCAGAAGTACAGAAGCATCCGATATGGCTGTTGGAATTCATTATACTCTTAGAAGCAGTGACAGAGTCGATGAAACAGAAGAAATCAAGAATGTTGCTAGAAATGGAGGTTCTGCAACATTCTCGTGCTTCGCTGCTGGAGAGGAATCTCCGGATAGTGTCAGTGCATTCCTGACGAGACAACCAGAAGAAGAAATCACTGAGAAACTGTTCCCAACCCCGATGATCGACTCAATCAAATTCAATTCAACAGCTGCCGAGGAGTTCGCTGTTTGGAACACTACGAGTTTCAGAAGAAAAGATCATGAAGAAGAAGTTGAAAAAGTATTCAACACTTCTGAAGCGGGACAAAATGAAACGTTCTCTTCGAAGGCATCTGAGGACGCGTCGTGTACTTTGGATGCTGATTTACACTTTGGAGTCGGATACAAAGAACATCGCCAAATCACGAAAGATGAAGCAAACCAGGGAGAAGGTACTGGAATGCACTCTGGTGCTTCAGAAGAAACCATCTTCAATCTGGGATACGATTATTGCAAACAACCAACCGAATTCACAACTGTCTGTGTTACCGAAGACAAACTTCTCATACAAGGAGCTTACGGATTCCGTGCGGCAAAAGAGGAATCCATCACTTTGGATGCCGATCTTCACTTCGGAGTCACTTATCGAGATTTATTAGCAATGGGTCTGCATGCATCTAACAACGAAATTGAAGGTACTGGAATGCGTTCCACTGCATCCGAAGAAACCATATTTAACCTGGCATACGACTACTGCAAGCAACCCACTGAATTCCGCACTGTCTTCGTCTCTGAAGACCATCAATTTGTTCACGGCGCGTTCGGTTTCCGAGCAGTCGGAGAAGAGCATATTGAGACGCAATTGCTGGAACTTGAGGCACGCATGGTGGAGGTCATGGTGGAGGGCAGTGTGCACAACCTTGCTCGTAGGCATGAAGATGAACCATTTGTATTGTATACAGAAGTGATCGAGGAAACCATTATTCGTGTCGACGAGCAGCTCGAGAAGAAGACTACTGTGGTTGAGACTGAGCAGGCATCTGAAGTCAAGATGAGAGAGAAAGGAGAAGAGCGTAGAAAGGAAGAGAAAAGGTAGGAATGGAAATAGGAATGGTTCAGATCACCTAGGTGTGCTATTTCAGAGTCAGTTTTGCCGCTGAGGTTCAAGAAAAGACCATGGAAGCCATCGATAAGAGTTTGGGATTGGATACATCCATGGAGGTGAGTGCTTCTCAATTAAGGTTAAAAAACACAAATCGAAAATTGCAAATACTAGAGATTCAATAATCTAGCGTTGCATAGTGTGACGATTTCGGCACGCCCTGAGTATTGGTAGATCAAAAATATTGAATTTCATAAGTAGGTCTATTTTTTTGAGAAACATCACTGAAAGTATGAACATTGTGAAAAGCGATTTGAAGTTTGTAAAAAACATTCTTAAACTGAATTGGAATTTCCAAAAAACCGAAGCTCAACGTTTCAATTTCCAGGTTGAACCAGCCTTCCAGAAGCCCTCAATCATCAAGAAACCAATGAAGAAGGAGAGAGAAAGACGTAGTAGAGATCTCCGTCAAAATGCTGCTCCTGCATTGTAAGATTCTTCAATTCATAAATTTTTAAATTCCAAAATTTCCAGCAAACCCGTTCGCCGTAACTCTCTCCTCCAGGCTCTTGCTATCGGAAGTCCTCACAACATTCCTCATTTCAAAACTCTTGACGATATTGTGAAGGCTATCAAGCATGTAGGTTTTACAGATTTTAAAAGCAGTTTCCGAATAATTAATAGAATTAATAGAGTGAATTGTGTGAATCACCAAATGTAGACTAGATAGAATAAACCACCCTAATTGATCACTAAATTCCATTCAGACATACATCGGCGATTTTTCAACGGCAAGTTTCGTATCCACTACTCTTCTCACAAAACATTTTCCCTTTCTCTCTCTCTATGCACATGAATTTAGATTCTTCATATCTCTTAGCATGTCTCCTGCACTATTTTGGACCAACTCCAGATCTCTTCACTATTTTCTTTTTCTACCAGGGATTTCATTACTCGTGATAAACTTCTCTTTTCAGGCCGGTCTGGAATATTCCAATTTGATTTTCGGTATCGATTACACAAAGTCCAATTTCTATCAAGGAGAACGAACTTTCGATAAGAGACCACTTCACACAATTGATCCGGCTGAGATGAATCCATATCAACAGGTAAGAAAGGAACTGAGAAGAAAATGGAAATCGATTATTTAGGTAATCCAAATTGTCGGAAAGACCCTTTCCTCGTTTGATGCCGACGGACAGATCCCAGCATATGGATTTGGAGACGAAGAGTTCACCGATCAAGGAATCTTCAACATTGCAGACAGATATGATCTTGATAAGGATTGCAATGGATTTGAAGGTCCACCTGAACTTTCTATTCTTTCATTCATATTTCGATTTTCAGAAGTACTCAAAGTATACAATGAAGTCACACCAACCATCGAAATGAGCGGACCAACCAACTTTGTCCCTCTGATTGGTAATAAAATTGTATTGTATGTTTTTATTCCTATAAACTTTCAGATCGTGCGATCGAAATCTGCAAGGAGAAGCACTCCTACCACATTTTGGTCATTGTTGCTGACGGACAGGTCACCAACGAAAAGATCAATCAGAAGGCAATCGCAGCCGCTTCACACTATCCATTGAGTATTATCATGTAGGATTTTCAGGCGTTTCAGATTAAAAATTATGAATGTTACAGGGTTGGTGTCGGAGATGGTCCATGGAACATGATGGGCAGATTCGATGACAACATTCCAAAGAGACTTTTCGATAACTTCCACTTTGTCGATTTCCATAAGGTTAGTTTTCTGTTCTAGTCTCGCTCAATTCTGAGTTTCAGGTGATGTTCAACGCTCCAAACGCCGATGCATCATTTGCTTTGAACGCTCTCATGGAAATTCCGGATCAATATAAGGCTATTAAAGAATTGGGACTTTTGAAACATAGTCGTCGTGGCTGAATCATCGCTTTTTTGTTACCTAGTAATTTTTAATTGTTTTATTCTTGTGATGGTCCCTGATATTATGTTGCAAGTTGTCCCAGATTCTTAATAGTTCAATTTTAGATTTTTTCCATGAAAATTATAACAACAAGATTTGCAATAATTGTTGTTCCCCACCACACCAAACCTCCCCCAATTCTTTCGCGATTTTTCATTTTTGCACACGATTTTTCAGTACCGTTTATTTTGGAATTGAATACATTGAAAGTTTAAAAAAAATATATTATACAGATAACTATAATTATTATGAATAAACATTTGTCGAACGTCGAAATGAAGAACAATTGCGGAGGGGCGGGGGTTAATTGCAGACTGTGCAAGAGTTCAATGATCAGATTTATGTGGGAAAGAGCGGCGAGCAGATGGTCGGAGATCAGTGAGCAGATGAAGAAGATGCTGAGTGCTCGTGTACTTTACGGCGGAGTTCCTCTTCGACACCACCTTCCAGAGTCTCCTGAAATTTGAAAAATGATTGGAAGAAAAGAAAAAAATTTGTACAGGGACTGTGAGAATACTTCGTAACTCATTGTTCTAGAATGAGTATCTTTAGCAGATTTACTTGTTTATGATCGTCTAAGAATTTTCAAACAACTATCATTTCTTTCAAACTGTGCTAACTGGCAGACTCTCTTAAAAATGTTCAAAACCTACTAACCACAGTCTCTCCGTTCTTGGTGAAGACGAATGTTGGCATCATCTTGACATCGTACTTGGCGCATAGATCTTCCTGAAATTCAAAAAAGTCTTGATTTTTTAAAACATTGATTATTTAAAAAAACTAACCGCTTCCTCAACATCGACTTTGCAGAAAATAACTCCCTTGTACTCCGTAGCGAGCTGTTTGTACAATGGAGCAATCGCTTTGCATGGTCCACACCACGTGGCAAAGAAATCGAGAATGATGACTTTCTGTGGATGCTGACGGGTCAGTTGCTCGAATTCAGCCTGGATTTGTTTTAATTTATATGGGAAAAATAAAACAAATTATCTGCTTACCATATCGGACAACTCGAGAATCGGTTCCTTTGAGAGAGACATGTTGATTCTTTTTGATATGATCAAAGGAGAGATAAAGGAAACTCACTCAGATATCAGCGGAAGGCTGATATTTAAATGATGAAAAATGAAAAGAAGTGAGCAAATATGAGGAAGAGAAACTTTGAGTCTATCTGACGCAGTCACGCCCACATAATTACAGGTTACTAGAACAGGCGGGAAAGAAGAAGAAAAAGAAGCAGTACCGACAAACAGAAACGAGTGGGAGGAGAGTGAGGAATGAGGGGGAAGGTAATGAGCGTTGTCAAAAAATGGACAAATTTATCGAAATCAGAGGTTTGGTTTTTTGAGGAAATTCTAGGTAAACAGAATGTGTTAGTCACGTGTAAGTGAAGGATTGAGAGTGTGGGCGTTAAAAACTTATGAGCAATGTGATAGTGTCGATGCATTTCTGGAATGACGCGTTGAAAGTTATTGCTAAATGCATACTTTTTTGTGTTGCTGATTTTCACATTTCCTCAGATGTCTGTAGAAAAATCTATTGTTCAGTTCCATTCATATATTTTCACTTTTATTTTCTTTCAAGCCTAATTAGAAGTCCATCAGTCTCCGGGCCCCCTGATGTTTCACCCAATTTCGTTTCTCCAAGTTGGTCTTTTATGGATCGCTTTAAATTGAATGACTCTTTCGAAGATCTCCATTAGGATATTGGATCTGACATGTTTGCAAAGTCCGTAAAAACCGGGAGAAAAGTTCGATCTTTCAGCAAGGAATTCGAATCCTAAAAATCTTCCGATGTGCTCTTTATTTAATCATCGAAATTGTGAAACGCAGCTTGTACTTCTTTGGGGAAGCCCAGATACTCTGAAAACCTGAAATCTGGAAATTCTTTCCGGAAGAAGATAGCTGATTCCTCGGTAGATGGTCTTTATTGCAGATTTTGTTTCATATTTGTTTTCACATATGGCAATAAATCGAGGTTTTTTTTGGGAGAGAAAGAATTGGTTTGCTAATTTTCTAAAAAAGGAAAGTGCAGTGTTGAGAAGGATGCTGAAGTCTACTTGGACTTTACATTGAACAGAATGGATCATCAGAACATTCTTTAGGCGAGGGAGAGATGTAGGGAGACTACAGTAATAATGAAGATTGTGAGTGGATGAGGAGAAGTTAAAGAAGTTAGGTAGATTATTAATTGAGAGTGACTCTGTTTATTTCTTATGGAGTCTTCTCTTCATGTTCCTGTCGAGAAATGGAGCATAGTAGACACGAGTGCATTCCAAATCTCCGCGTTTGTCAAATACGTGCAAGTCTCCGAGTTTGAGGAAGTATTCAGTGCGAGCCAATTCCTTTCCGTTTTTCTTTTCCAGGCGAATGAGAGTTTTTTGGGAGGTGAAGTATTCGATCGAGTGAGTCTTGTCAATCATTTCTTTTGTGCCGAGATTTAAGAACTTTTTGTTGTAGCTCTTTCCACCCATAGTAGTCCTCAAAGTCATCTCATCCAACTCGAAAGTAGGGTCAAAATCAGGTGCTCCGTTAAAGAAAAGCTCCTCGTCGAAAGTATTCTCCCATTCCATGCCACGAACAAAGTTCTCGACACCCTCAAAACGAGTCAAGTCAGGAATCCATTCTCTACGGAAGGCCACTTCAATCGGTTGTTTCTCGGAAAGCGAGTAGAAGAGGGCGGCATTCTCATATGTGTTTACTGGGCGATTGAGTCTTCCAGTCATTTTCAGATTGGCGGTGAACTCGGCGACGTTAAGCTTGAATTTTTCGTCGGCCTTGCGGGAACCACCCAGAAAGCGCTAAAATCAAATATTTGTTGTTGGAATTGAGAAACTTAGAAAACTCACATCGCCAATTTTCAAGTCGAGAAGATCGAAGAAGCAGATGAAGATGAGAGTGGAGGAGAAAAGCGAGAAAGCAATAATCTCTTGGAGAATTGCCTGCTTCTTCGACATTTTCTTCTCCGACTTCTTCTTCTTCGTGTCCACGACAGTTTGCTCGATAGACTCCTTGACACTCTGCAAAATGCAACATCTGTTACCGTACCTATTCCAATTCTTTTTATACCTTTACGGTTTTCAATTCAACCTCTTTTGCCGCTTTTGGAGCACTCCTCTCACGAATTAGTACCTCCGAAACCATGTCAAAGGTTGACTCCGTGTCTGAGTCCATGATGGTCCTGAAAAAGGAAAATTACATGAGAGTACGATTCACTAAAAAGGAGGAAAAAGTGAGAACAAAGTGAGTCAAGAAGGGCCCAAGAAAATGGGCGGGGAGAAGAATCAATCTCATTCCCGTCTAAAAGACGGCTCGATCCGTGTGTCCTTCGCTTTACGGTGCTCATTAAACCCGGCATCCAATTTCTTTCATTTCTTTTAATAAAAAGAAGTGAGGTAACCTACTGACGAGGCAAAAAGAAGACGAATGTGACCTCGTCTTCAGCTCTCGCCACACGAATATTGATTCGCTTTCCAGAAAAAAAGACGGGGACGAGAAAACGAAGGGGAGCCGTGCCGTGTTGCCTGGTGTTGAGCAAAAAAAGGAGCATGAAGGCGAAATGTAGTCAGGAAAAGCACACTTGACTGTGGATTTTAGTATAGCGCGTGAGATTATATATGGCATGTGACACATTCGGTTGGTTTGATGGATTTATGCACTTGCTTCAGATATTTTGGCATTGGAACCAGGAGTAGACACGGGAAACTCGCTGGTAGGAAAAGTCTAGACTGGATTTGATTGGGAACAGGGGAGACGGGAGTTTGTCAGAAACAATTTTTTTAAAAAAATTAAATTCAGAAGTGAAAGGACAAATAAGCAAAATTTAGTTAATTAATCGTCCACATATCATAATGCACATCTTAACTATCAGTGATACCTGAAACCTGAACTAGGAACACTCATGTGACAATTTCAGACATCTCGTGTTCGAAAAACCAACCATCCAAGTAAATTCGTCTCGTGGCCTTCCGGACATTTGAACTTTGATTTGATCCCTGTTTCTTCATCCATATCAGACAGTCCTCTTTTTTCCAGAATGTTATTATTATTTTTGAAGAACGCACGTTTCAACCTCTCCCAGAATGTGACATAGCGCACCTATTGTCCGATAATCCGATTGTTGATGAGGGTGTAAATTCCAAAGTTATTCCTAAATCGAAGTGACCAAGGTCAATAAAAACGAATAAAAAAGGAATTAGAAACGAAGAATTTTCAAAAATGTTGGGTCTTCTACTCCACTTTCTTGTTATTTTCTGGCTCTCCGATGCGGCTATTATCAACCCGAATACTGTTCCTCCAAAAGCGAGTAATGTATCATCGGTGACTATTCCAAAGATTCCAATGAGGCCGAAAGGATTTGCTGCTGGTAGAAAAACTTTTCATTATCAACTCTCATATCTCTGCTTTTTCAGGGCGTGATCCAAAGAAATTGGCAATTCAGAGATTCAAACTTCTCGTTTCCGACTTCTTAACAGATGCTCAACTTTCCAAGGTTCGTTTTCCACTTGATCTTTTGAACGAACTCCAATTTTCAGAGCATTGACGTGGCAGCTGTCGGCATGCACAAAGGAAAACCATTGGATGATATCATGGATGGTAATTATATGCTTCCCTCTTTTTAAAAATATCATCATGAATTTTTAGATGTTTATGCACGCCTCCGTCGAAATTTAACGACACAACAAATAAGCGATCTGACGAAAGCACAAAAAGGATTAATCGAGGATTTGGATGAAAAGTCGGCGAAATTGGTGAAAGCCAGAGTGAAAAGAATGATTGTGTATTCTTTCGATCCTGCCGCCGAACAAATCCACAAATTCGCGACGAGACCCTCGATGGCGTTTGCGTTGATTGCTGAAACCATTAATGAAAGATTTGTTGGATCCGTGAAGGATTTGATTAAGGATGTATTGACGCCAAAGGAATACGATATCTTCCGAAAGCACTACCATCCGAAGATCTTCAAGTTGGACAATGACAACAAAAGCATGGAAATCGTGAATATGACAACTCCGAAAACTAATCAATCTTGGATGTGGTAGAAATCTTGTTATGCTAATCTTGAAGTTACGATTTCATTATTAACTTTTCTCAATAAATACAGATAATGATTGAAAACAAGTAAATATTACAACGATGCCTTTTGAACAAAATGAGCATATTCTCCATCTAGAGCTAGTAATTGTGAATGAGATCCTTGCTCTACGATGGCTCCGTTTTTGACAACAGCAATACTGTCAGCACCTGAAAATAGTCCTTTGACATGAAAAAGAGAAAAAATAAGACCTCGTATAGTGGTGAGACGATGAGCAATCACAACACAAGTTCTTCCTTCTTTTGCTCTTTCTAATGCTTCTTGCACTAACTGAAAATAAGAAACTCGGGTCTGAAACTGATGATAGCTGACCTTTTCACTCTCCACATCTAAAGCACTTGTTGCTTCGTCAAGAAGAAGAATTCTCGGATTTCTGATGACTGCCCGAGCGATAGCAATCCGTTGTTTCTGTCCTCCTGACAGTTTGTTTCCACCTTCTCCAACAATTGTATCGTAGCCCTGAATTCTTAAATTTAATCATAATTAATGATTCATGTTATACTTCGGGCATTCTGGTGATGAACTCGTGAGCATGTGCCAGCTTTGCTGCTTCAATTATTTCCTCTTCCGTTACTGATTCTAAACCGTATGCAATATTTTCCTTAATCGAATAATTGAAAAGAGTCGGTTGTTGTCCCACTAAAGCAACTTGCGATCTTAAATGTTTCAAGTTCAGATCTCTCAAATTCACACTTCCATAGTTGATATTTCCCGCAATTGGATCATAAAATCTTTCCAAAAGTTGAATGGTTGTGCTTTTTCCACAACCACTTGCTCCAACAATTGCTGTTGTTTTTCCATTTTCTATCTGAAAATATACTATATTTAATCAGAAGCGAACATATAATACCTTTAATGAAAAATCTTTGAGAATCATTTTCCTTCCAGACACTTGGTAGCCAAAGTAGACATTGTTCAGTACGACGTCTCCATTCAACATTATTTTCTTTCCAAAAATTGAATTATTATCAATTTTTGGCTTTTCTCTCAGCATTTGGAACATGAGACCAGCTGAACAACGTGCTCTTGCATATTCAGGAAGATATGTTCCGAAGGCGAGAAGAGATGGAGAGGCAGAATTCAGAGATTCAATTACTCTGAATGAAATATTTCAAGTGGGGAGATATCAAACAACTTACTGGAAAGCTGTGAACGGATTGATTATGCCATATTTAATTAACATGACTCCATATCTATATCCGATGACAAAATTAAAGTAAGTGTAACTAGTAGTCAAGGAAAACGACAATGCTTGCAGTATTCCACGTCGCAAGTTTCTAACATGAATAGGATGCATTCCATCAGCGAACTTCTTCACAAAATCCTTTTCTCTCGCCAAATACTGAACAGTTCTGTATTGTTCAACAGCTTCAATGGCCAATCTGGATGGTTCTTCTGCTCTCACTGCATCTTTAATCCCTCTTTTTCTCAAAATATGAGCTATTAGTGCCTGGAGTGCCATCAAAACTCCAACGTTAAAAATACCAATGGGAGCCATTATGGAACTGAACCAGAATGCAATCGCTGTTCCACAAATAATCGCTGATATTCCTTGAACAACATCGGCAAGACGTTGATCTATTGCTGCTCTCATATTCGGAGCATCCGTGGCAAGGCGTGTGGTTAGACGACCGGGGGAGTGTTCGGGAACATCAAAGTATTCTCCATCCTAATCAATTATTTATTTTTGAATGTTATGTCAGTTTTATGATACCTGTCGGAGAATATTCTCAAAAAGCAGAATTCGCAATCTCTTGGTGAGCCTCTCTCCAGCTTGCCCAACCGAATAACCTGATATCATTGTGACGCTTCCAGCGAATGTTGCTAATAAAAGGAAGTAAATCGCATTTGTGTTTGAGCTTTCACTCTTTTCTTCTTTCGTTCCAGCTGACAGTATACGGAAAATTCTTCCGTACAAAATTGAGAAAATTGGATTGTTGAATCCACGAAGAATCGAAGTCAAAATGGCCACAACTAGAAGAATCCACAGCGGTTTTGCAAATTGCAAAATCTCAAGAAAGTTTGAAGAGCGTTCCTGGTCCTCTTCTTCTGTCTAAAAACTCAAAATGTTGAAGAGTAACAGTTAATCCTGAAACCTGTACTGGATAGATATCAGAAAGCAACTGCTCAGATGCAAGTGAGAAGGACCGCGACATTCTTCGACTGACTTTTTTACGGGATAACTCTGTCTCAATCGTAGAATCTCTTCCTGACCTGGTAGATTCTGTAAACTTTCTGATTCCTCGAGGAGTTTGAATCAAACTTTACCTTCTACAGTGGATTCCTGGCTATTTTCCATTTCAATCTCTTGAGATCTGACCATCTTCGCATAGTGCCCATCATCCCTCATCAATTCTTCATGACTTCCAACTTCAGCTATTGATCCATTATCAAATACATAAATCCGGTTACAATTCCTGATTGTACTCAATCTATGAGCAATTGTGATTGTTGTTCTTCCTTCTTTCGCTCTCTCCAACGCCGCCTGGACAAGGGATTCACTTTCCGAATCGAGTGCGCTTGTTGCTTCGTCTAATAAGAGAATCGCAGGTCTGCAAGATATGCTAAAATGTTTTTGAAATTAAGTATGACTGACTTCCTGGCCAACGTCCTAGCAATTGCAATTCTTTGTTGTTGACCTCCTGAAAGTTCAACTCCTCCGGTGCCAATGACTGTTTTATATCCCTGAAACCAAGTTTTACACTTGCTAGAATCCAGATGACATACATTTGGTAGTTGCTCAATAAAATCATGAGCATTAGCCAGTTTGCAATAATATTCCACTTCGTTATCATCAATGTCCGGAGCACCTAATCTGATATTGTTTTCAACCTGAAATCTATGATAAATTCCAACTCTAGGTGGAAAACATACTGTATCTGCAAATAATGTTGGTTCTTGACTGACGATTCCGACAATATTTCTCAAGTGAAACAAGTTCAGCTTCTCGATGTTTGTGTCGTCAATTGTAATCTGGAACCAATATCTCAAAATAATTCTAAACAACAGAAAATTTCCTCGTACCCTTCCATCATTTAGTTCGTAAAAGTGCATCAAAAGAGTTGCCATCGTACTTTTTCCACTTCCAGAATGACCAACCAAAGCAATATTTTCTCCTGGATTTGCATATAAACTGACCCCCTTGAGCACATTGACCTAAATATTCTCAATATTTTTCGATAATCTAAGCAATTTACTTTGGGTCTAGTTGGGTATCGGAACCAAACATTCTCAAACTTCACTTTTCCTTTAACCTTCCATAATGTTGATCCTTTGTCTGAAGTTCCATCAATAAGAACAATCTAAACGAATAATTTGGTTTCGAAGGAGAAAACAGTGAGACTCGCCCTATCAATGATTTGAAAAATGGGTGAAGCTGCAGAATAACAAGCGAAGAATGCCGGAAGTAGTGGTATTGCCTGTGCGAGGAAGAAAATTGCTCCATTGACTGCCCAGAAGACTGCGAAAACGGTTCCTTCTGTTATTCTTCCATCAAGTACCAATCCAGTTCCAACCCTGTAAGTCTTCATATTCCTACAAATAGCTCGTAGGTTCCAAACAAACCAGAAAGATATTGCCATTGATGCAAACATGGAAAATGTGATGAACGAAGTTCCGAATGTGGTAAAAAAAGCACGACGAAGTCCCCAGTGCATTCCTTCTGATAAGAATTTGGAGTATCTGAAACCTCAGGTATCAAAAATTGTTTATAAAATAGTCTAATACCTTTCACTTTCTTTCTGTTCTGCGCCAAACGAATTCACAGTTTTGATTCCGTTTATCACTTCTTCAGCCACGCTTCCAGCAGATTCGTAAGCCTTCATCTCTTTTGGAATTAATTTTGACATAAACTAAATAAAACAAAGGTAATAAGTTTGAAATGTATTGAACTAACAAAGTGAGACGCAATGAGTGGGGAAATGAAGAAGGGTGCACATGCCAAAGTTATCATTGTCATCCATGGACTGAAATTATATGTGCATTATTATCGTTTGGGATGTTTGACTCTCACCTGTAATAAAAAGCGATTCCTATTCCGCCGAAGAAATGTGTTATGTAGGAGATCACTGTCCCGATTTTGTCACCAAGACCGTCACGGACTCTGTCTAATCCGCTGTAAATGATAACTGGAGTGATATCTTAACTATTCGAACCCACTCGCTCATTCTCGTTGTAACCGTTCCTGAATCGTTTAGATCGTACCATTCCCAGTTTTGACTGTAACTTGTTCACATATAACACATTTTACAGCCCATCCGCCTACCGTAGTAATGCTGTGAAGTAGGCTTGTCTAATTTTATGAACTTGACGTTCACAGAATGTATTCCAACAGCACATCTTAAAATCTAATATTCAGATGCTTTTTGTTTTTCAAACCTCACCGAACAGAAAGAAAGAAAGAAAACGGTAACTCCAAAAAGGAAGTAGTAATGGATAACATTCAATGCATCTTCTTGAAATTTTTGATTGTCAAAGGTTCCGTTAGACCATGATTCTTGTCCTAGAATTGATTGTGTTTAAAAATTTTTCATTTTCAGGTTTTTACCATGAATAAGAACATCAGTGAGTTTCCTGAAGAGAATTGTATTCGACGCAGTACAACAGCCTTGCACAATTGCCAATACGATTCCAAGAACAAGCAAAAATACATCCAAGGAGTTTGCGTATCGAAACTGAAAAATCAAAAGACATAGGTTCCACCGAGATTTGAACTCGGGTCGCAGGATTCAAAGTCCTGAGTGCTAACCGCTACACAGGTGATTCGCGAAAAACCAATAATAGGTGAAAAATGGTTCGCGCGCAGGTGAATTGGGTACCTCGGAAAAACTTGATCACAGACCTATAATAGGCCTATCGCGAAGAATGGTCTGCAATAGATCTACAATGGATCCATCGCGATCAAAATTCCTATAATAGACCTATCGCGAGCATTGTAATTGATCTATCACGACTGAACTGACCTATTATTGGTCTATCGCGAGCTGTGTAATAGACAAATCCCGAATAAAATACCAATACATTTATTCAGCTAGAACAAATAGAACAACGATAAGCGAATAGAAACCATTACCATAAATTGAAGTTTTTGGAATGTATGGGAACAGATTTTTTATTCGAAAACAAAAATTTTCTTGAGGGCATATCCTAAATGAAGTCTTAAATTGAGGCTTGAATATAAAGTTTCCAAACTTCAGCCGTTTTTCAGTTGATTTCCAAAATAAAAGTGTTCAAAACTTCTCCCGTTAAATTTCATTATATTTTTGGGAAATCAACTTATAAACAACTGAAGTTTTGAAACTTTGTATTCGAGTCTCAATTTAAGACTTCATTTGGGATATGCCCTCAAGAAAATTTTTGTTTTCGAATAAAAAATCTGTTCTCATACATTCCAGAACCTTCAGTTTCTGGGAATGATCCTATCCTTTTGTAATACAAGTTGAAATTTTCTAAAAATCAACACTTTAGTATTTCTTTGAACTGCATCGGCTGCTTTCTGGTTGAATGTTGAGATTCCTCCCTGTACCATGCCAGGATTATCAGTTCGAAAAGTAGTTTTCGATTCCAAATCGAGAGAAGATTGATCTGAAAATTGTTATCGGAGAGTATCGATAAAGTTTCGACTTGATACTAACCGCAAATCCAAAAATCGCTCTGCCGCAGAAAAATTGATTATTATCGTTTTTCTTCTTACTGTTCTCGTTGTTATCGACGCGTCAAGTTGGTGAAAATTGAAGAAAAACGGTCTGAAAATTATTATCGAAGAGTCTCGATAGAATTTTGTAAGAAAAACGGTAAAGTTGAAGAAGGTAAAACGAAAACAAAATAAAACACAGAAAATCAGTAAGAAAACAAATTTGCATCACTTTCGTGATATCTCCATTATAGGCCTATTATTGGTCTTTTTTCGCAGATTTCGTGATAGATCTGTAATAGGTGAAAAGGAGACACGATAGATCCATTATAGGAGGGCAGAGTTCGCGATAGATCTATTATGAACCCATAAGTAACTGACACTTGATTATAGAAAAGTCACGAATCACCTGTGTACACCATGGAACCGACAGCGCTGGAGACAGCTGGGAGTCTATACGAATGTGCGGTCAGTGCGCACACAAACACTCACGAGTTGAAAGAAACGGAAAGTTGTGGTTGAGACGGATTCGCTTGATGAGTGCAGCTGGGAATCGGAAGAAGTGACAGTATAGGAACGGGTTGATTTTTCTTCCATCACAACCAGTTTTGAATATCTTGTGCAGTAAAAATTTGTTGAAACCAAAGTGTATAAACTGAATAGGTATTATCAATTATCAGCTGGCACCAATCGTTGAATTACATGTTTTATTGTTTTTCACCTATTTTTTTGGTTCCGTGGTGTTCTTATCAAGAGAATGAATTTGATTTTTTGAGTTCCATGTCAGTGTTGGTTTTCAAATGCAATGCGGGACGCCACACGAATCGGGAGCAATTATTTATTATTTCACGCTATGAGAATTTCAGAGAATGCAACGAGTAGAGAGATAAAAAGTAACAGATACATTTACAAGGAAATGGCTTAAATACCTTCCGGCTTTTTGACTTGCAGGAATGGGATGACGACGTCTGGAGAGATCATGATAGAGTCCCGTGCTTCCGTTTTCAATCTCAAAATCTCCTCGCTCCAATCAATTTTTCCGATTTCGCCAACTGCCTCCACGAACAACGTTTTCGCCTTTTCCACGTTAGCTGCGAACACTTTCATAACAGACGACGCTGTAACGTGATCTTCCTCTTTCCAGCAGTCATAATCGGTGACGAGAGCGGTTGTAGCATATGGAATACCAAGTTCCTTGGCGAGAATGCACTGAAATCAAATCTGCCGTAATTAAATCAAAATTAATCAATTCGATTATACCTCTGGCATCATAGTCATATTCACGAGACTGGCTCCCCACGACTTGAAAACCATGCTCTCGGCTTTCGTGGAAAAACGGGGACCTTCGATACAAACTCCGAATCCGGTACGATGATGAACGAGTTGGCATCTCTCAGCAGTTGAAATAAGAACCTATAGATATATAAAACTGCATGAATTAAAAACTTTTAAAGCAAACCTGTCGGAGTTTTTCGTTGTAGGTGGGATGTGCTTGAATGTGAGAGACGCCTGGTGCTTGACTGTAGCTCCCGTCGAAAAATGTACTCTTTCGGCTGTTGGTTCTGAAAAAAATCAGATTTTTACAACAATCCGGTCGAAAATTTTACCTATCGAAAACAGAGTCTGGGAACAACAAGTGTCCAGGTTCAACGTGTTCCTGAAGAGATCCGCATGCAGTAGAAGCGATGATTACGTCGACTCCTGAACAGACACGGATTAAAGTGATAATGAAAGCTTATTTTTCGAACCGAGTGCGTATAGAGCCCAGAGATTGGCGCGGTAGTTGACATTTCCAGGCATAATGTCATGTTTTCTTCCATGACGAGCCAGAAGAACGCATTCTACTCCGTTGATGGTGCCTGAATAATTAACGACTGCTTATTCAAAAATAAAGAAAGTGCTTACCTTCGATGAGGTGATCACTCGGTTTTCCATATGGTGTGTCGACCGAGACGGTTTTCGGGTCATGGAGAATATTTGGATCCTCCAATCCACTTCCTCCGATGATTCCAACCTTGACCATGTTTGTACCGCGCTAAAAGAAAAAAATTATAAGAGTGCGAAATCTGAACCCGAGAGAGATCAACTAGAAAAAAGGGCAATAAAATGCTCTATCTTATCATAGATGCCACTGATAACACACAACCCCACTCACGACACATAATATTCTGCATTCGGAAAATCAATATTGAAAACGAGCCAAATGAGATTAGGTGCATGCACTGTGATTTTTACCGGAGATTCAGTTTGGGAGCCTAGGCCACGGCCCCCCGGCCTTGCCGCCTGCCGGCCGCGGCCACGGAATTTTCGCAGTGTTAATTTATCTTCCAATTCACTCAACTGAAAATTTCTCAAAATCTAGCGGATAACTTTTTTTTTCTACGGATATTTTTCTTTTAAATTTAGTTTTCAATTTTTGAACAAAAAATCAGGTCCTAAAAAAATGTCCTACGACCAGCATTTTTGTTTTACGGCGCAAAAAAATGCGGTGGCCTAGCTTTTTTCCAAGTTAGGCCGTGGCCGGGAACTGACTGACCAATCAGCATCGTTGGCTAGCCAATCAGCGACCTTAACTCCGCCCATTTTCGTTTCACTGCAGCTAAAATTCGTTTTTGCCCAATCTCCGGAAAAAATCACAGTGGCATGCCATTATAGGGAGAGAGCGGAGAGGGCGCCGCGCACGAAACGAATAAGGCGCCAGGACACCGAAAAGGAGACGCCGTCAAGCACTTGACGCATTCAGAGTCAAGAGCTCAGAGTAAAAGTGATGATGCTGTGCCCGAAGCAGTTTTTGAGTGCGAAATTTGCAGTAAACAGTTGTTCAAAGAAAAAACGCAAAATATTCGTTTTCTTGCGGCTGTTCGTCGCGAGACCACTTTAATGACCGTATGTTTTGCAGAAAAACGTATGTGTCTTTCAAGATTGGATACGGTTTTAGGATTGGTCTCGCAGCGACGACAGTCAAAAGATGAAAAGTAAACGCAATTTTCTTCGTTTGGTCACCGGTTTTTTTGCATGCAAAAAAACGAAATGCTTTGGACGCATCATGAAAAAAAATATTTGTAAACAAGAAAGCTAAAATTGCGTATGTAAAGCCATATTTATGTCTTCCTCCATTTTGTTTCTAGACCATCCGTCGAGAAAGAAAAAGGAAGCCATAGTGACACCGCGGAGCTGCTCCTGAATTATTGAGCTTTTCGCTAGACTTTGACTAAAGCTGCAACTATTTCGGGCAATTCCATAACAAAAAAGCAAAAACGAAGGGCAATGGGTCACAAAAGTTGTCTCGGGAAACTACAAAACTATCACATTTCAGTTTCCCAACTCTAGAAAAACAAACAATATGGATCATTTTATGTACTTTTACTAATATAGACACACAAAGGAAAGAGCACTTCGGAACATTAACACTTTATTAACAATCACTCATTGCACGCGAATCCCAGATGGTTCAGCTGCCAGTTGTCGTCCTTCTGAAAGAGCTAATTGAAGTGATCAGTAATTTTCTAAAACTAACGTAGTATCCTTCGTAGTAAACACGGTGATTGGATGTACTGTTGTCTGATCTTGCAGTCAACGTATTCAGAATCCAGAACCCAACTTTCGACTCCGTGGCAGTGCTTACAGACGTTTGCATTGGCAATGATTTAATGTAGTGCTTGGTCAGGTCAGCTAGCCAAGTCTCGAATTTGTCTGTAATCAAACCATTTTCTAGTCTTATTCTGTTCAACTTACTCCACTCATCAAACTTGACTCTATTACAGGCGTAACCGCTGAATGATTTCTGTTCGAACATTTCCTTGAATGCCTGCTGAGTATCCCATTGGAGTTCTGACTGGAATAATTGATCCCATCTTCTCGAAGCTAAAGCCATTTTATGAAGAGACTCGTCAGATTTTGTCATTCTGAAAATCTCCACAATTCAAATCACTGATATTTTCAACTTACTTCGTTTTGGTCTCGGTACAGTACTGTTGAACATTGACAATGGTCCAATCCGCGAAATTCTCAAAGTATTCAACATTCAAGTTTGCCCACTGCAATTAGAAAAAGTTTCTGATTAGCATTATATTGACAGTAAAACCTTTTGAATCTTAAATCTATAACTGTCCCGGAAGAAACTGTTTCCTGTTCCAGGATAAGTCACTGCGAAATCCACGAAGTGTGTCTTATTTTCAGCATGAGTTACTTCGAATTTATGATCCTAAATTTAAATTATTTGAAAGATTCTGAACTTTACTTTGGAACAAACTTTGTAGGCTTGAATCTTTCCATATCTCTTGTTCCAGTACTCCACGAATTGTGCTGAAAAAAAAGAAATAACAGAAAATGGCGGGGTTTGAACCAACTAGAAGACATTTTCCCAACATCGCAAACGTTAATGAATGGAACTGGATTCAAGTAGGTGAACATCGATTCATAAGCAGATTTGTAGTGGAGTCCACCATCGAGGAAAATGTCATTCACCAATCTTAAATTTATCAGAATTAGTGGATGTCAAAACCTTCGGAATCTAACTTGTTCTTCAAACTTGAAATGAAAGTTTCCGCGGGAATAGCTGGCTCAAGTGGAGGAGTTTTTGGAATAGTGGTACAATCTGAGAGCATTTTCAGAGTGTTGATGACAAAGTACCCTTTGTGCTCATCGAAGGTAGCCGACATTGTCCATTTATCAACTCTTTTGATGTCTCCTCTTATTACTGATTTGTAAATCAACTCGGTTGTAACGTCATAGTCCGATTTGTCTTTCAACATTGTGCTCGTCATCTTTAAAAGAGCAAATTCCAAGACATCTTCAATTGGAACATACCGATACTTCCAAATAAAACTTGCTCAAATGGGTCATCCATTTATGGAATTGCTCCAAAGTCAATCCGTAAGCTGACTCCATACACGTTTCAATATAAGCTTCTGGCGACATGATCTGCACCAATTGATTCCATTGTGACTTTTCTGCTTTGTGCAAATATGTTATGAAGTGTTTATTGAATTTGTACATCATATCAGGAGCGGTTTTCGGCATTGGTCCTTGAGCAAGTCTCCGTTTTCCGACATCAAAATCTGGGATCTCGTTGTCATAGAAGTTATTAACGACATCCAAATAGTCATCTTCCGGAAATTGGAAATTCAGTGCCAGACCCAGCAAAGGGAGAAGGAGTGGGAGAAAAAATAGACGCATCGGAGTCCACCTCGGAAACGATGAATGAGAAGAAGAATGGAGAAGCGTACGGTTTTATAGCTATATGGGAAATACGATAATTCGATTTGTTCAGTTTCTCAGCGGCGGTCGGAGGTGTTACAGTACTTTTTGCAGTTTTTAGGAACCCATGATGAAGGCAGCCTCATCTTTTGTGATTGGATGGGAAGCTACAGCTTTTAGAGTTCTGAGTACGGTAAACGCCGGATAAAAGAGGTTCTACCGTCTTCGGTTGAATACTTCTGAAAGAAATCTTTATAATGTAATCTACTTCGAAGAAACCAAAAAAAAGCATGTTTCATATATTTATTCAAATTTAAATCAAATCAATGAACTTTCTCTTCTTCTTCTTGGTTTCTTCACATTCGAAATACAATCGATTCATTCTCCAGTGTCCTTTATCATCCTTGTATCCCGCGAATCCAACATCCAATTCTTCCTGCTCTTGTACCTCAGTTGCTCGACTCATCAAGAACGTGGTTGAGAAATCAGCAGCCACAAGATTCCGGATTCGAACTTCAGAAACTGTGCATTTTGCATATCGGGGAGTGACTCCTTCCATATGAGTACGAAGCTGGTCTGAAACATTGAAAACAAAATTTTCAGTGTTTTTTGATAACCTACCGTAACCAGCGGTTTTCGGTCCAAGACAAGATCCCCATTCGGTCTTACTGGGTTCGAACAGATCGAGAAATGATTGATACACATCCCAATTTTCTCCATCCATCATTGAACAGAATCTCTTATTCACTTCGCCCAAAATTATAGCTCCATCCAATAAAGCCGGATGTTGGGTGACGTCTACAGTACACTTTTTTGTTATCCAATAGATTTTCCAGAAAGTAAGCGCCGTCTTTCTGTATGGAACAAATTCTTCAGCCTAAAAAAATTCGGATTTTTACAAAGAAACGAAGACTATTCACCTTCTTGACTCGAAACTCGTAAGTATCCTTGAAGCGAGTGGTGTTGTCCGCTTCCCAAGTCGTAGAAAAAGTAATTTCAAAGTGTTGATCACTCTTCACACTGCTAAATGTATTGTCCTGAAATTATATTCATCCTGACATTTCTGATTTCAACTTAAACTTACAGAGTATAGATTGACACCATGGTATCTTGCAGCCATCCACTTGATGAATTTATCTGAAATTAATTTCAGTAACAATCATTCATCGATACTGAATCTCACCTGTGTTCATTTTCTGCTCATCACATACAACAATATGAGCATCTGGAACAATCCAGTCTCCAAATTCTTCAAAATCTTGTAATGTCTGAGGTGCTGCCATGCGCAAGAATAATCCATTAACCAGTCTCAAAAATGAAAAATCTTTAAAAATGGTTCAAATTTGTCTATCTCACTTGGATCTGACTCTCTCGATAAAGTGATCAACATCTTCAAGCGGTTCCTGTGAATCCGAAACGGCAATCGACGCACAGTTTCCAATAAAACTAATATAGTCAATCACCATCATATTCTTCTCATAATCCATTGATGCTTCATATTTCCATTTTCCATGAATCGTAGTTCCTTTTGCAGTGGATGCATTGTAGAACATCACCCCCATGACATATTGGTTTTCGTTCGGAAGTTGATTATGAATTTCCACATTCTGAAATGACTACTGTTTAAATTCGTTCAGTTGGGGTAAAAGACTTACATGTAATTTTTGATAGTAAGCAGAGAGGTAAGCAACAACCACAAAAAGCTCATGGCGGTTTAGTTCTCTTCCAGTTTCAAAACATGCACGAATTTGCATTTTCGGATGAAAGTATTGTGCCAGATCATCGTAATGAGCACGA
Source organism: Caenorhabditis zanzibari (assembly GCA_963966625.1). Lineage (NCBI taxonomy): Eukaryota > Metazoa > Nematoda > Chromadorea > Rhabditida > Rhabditidae > Caenorhabditis > Caenorhabditis zanzibari. The sequence continues at coordinate 8,957,355 of OZ016469.1, forward strand.
CTTCTTCCTTCCAAAATACCAATCATATCTTCTTTGAATCGATCGTTCATTTCTCCGGGAGTTTTTGGATCGGGAACTCCTCGGGTGGTCGGTGGTTTTCCAACACTTTTAACTAGAAGACGTTTCGAATCGGTCAAGTTAGATGGAGACGCATCGAATTCGAAGTCAATGAACTCAAATGCCGACGAGGAAGTGAGGAAGAGAAGCAACGGGAGAAATAGATGCATCTCCGCTAAAAGTGAAGAAGCGGAAAAAGAAAAGGGAACGTTTATAGAGCTGAACATTGCAGGTGTTAATTCGATTTGCACATGGGAAAATAACTGCAAAATACTGTTTACGGTGATCTCAATTTATTGTCGAACAAAATTTCAGAAAGTGAGAATCAAATCCAACTGGAAGAAACAGTCAACACGTTTAGGTTAGTACTACTTCTTCGATTTTTCAATCTTTTATGGCAAATCCAGGCTTTGACACGAATCCGAAAAGGGCGATTGATAGCGATGGAAGATATTGAAGTTATGGTTCCATGTAGAGTTATGATTATAGTCGACAAGTTTACGAGAACTAAAATAAAATAATTGCTCCATGAAATGTTTGGAATCAAAACTTACTTTGGTTTCTATATTTCAACATGAACGAGAAAAATGTATATCCCATTGGAACTACAATAACTGATAGATGAGTTAGGATCTGAAACTTTATAGGATATATTTAATCATTAAAAAGTAAAGTTACCTGCAGCCAAGCAGTGAGAAAAAATTTCTTCTGCAACTTTCTAGTTGCCTGGGACATTTTGCTCTTCTCAATGGAAAATAAGAAGTAGAAACTGAGAAACGCAAAAGTAACAACTTGGACTAGAATAATCAAAGAAAACAGAAGGACCGTTGTGATAAGCATGGAAACTGACACTGGTTTAAAGGAGAACGCCATGGTGTAAAATTGAGGAATTGGGCACGAAATGTACTGAAAGCTATTCAAATCTCAAAAAAAAATGATAAAGTAAAACTAACTCCAGAATAATATTCTTTCGCAATTTTCTGATCTTCCAGTTTCAGAAAAGAGGATATTAGAAAAGAGAAACTGATAACAAACATAATCGCATGATACGCTTTTCTACGGCGAATTTTGAATCTAAAATTTGGGGGAGAAATTGCATTGAAACGATTTTCGAATATCATAACAACTGCGGAGCCAAGACCTGAAAATGAAGATCAAAGTAAATACGTTTCTGATTAGTTCTAACCGGCTATAATAAGAAGAAGAGAAACAAGTTGGATTTCAGTTGGAACTTTAATCATACTGAATATTCCAACTGGAAGAACAACGAGAGTTGGAATGAAGAAATATGGGATCACCAATAATGAATACATCAAATCCATTGATCTGGTCCTGAAAAACTAATCGTCATTGCCAAAATCATAAAATACAAAGTACCATAAGGACAAATTGATGAGGTACCATTTCATTTCTTTCATTTGGACGGGTGCATGGAAAAACAATAAATACATTGAGTAACTGGTGAATATCAATTCTAATAGAGTTAATGCAAAGCAAAGATTCCGAAACGATGTAGGATTTTCCAGGAAGGAAGCATCTTGATTGCAACTCATGGTAGTCGAAAAGGAATGTGGGAACTAGTTATCAGGGTGCAAATATTTTTGGCTTTCGTAGGATTTGTGACACAAAATTTGTTGATGGAAAGGTAAGATGAGTGAAGCAGAAAGAAATTAGAAGAATTCAGGCGATTTGTTGATTTGTAAAGAATGTTCTTGGCTTTTGTGTAGGCTCCATTTACTGGTTTCATAGTCAGAATTTCTTGAAGATGATCAGCTGATTATTGAGTGACCTCGATCTCATTGAATTTTGAGTCGTTTCAGCTGAAAGAGTTCAAGTTTTTGAGCTTTTTGAATCATTCACGAGACCTCTTCATCATTGAGAAACCCACGAATCGTTGGTAGGTGAAGAGCATCACTCATGTTCTTATCAAACCGATCTTTGCTTCTGAAAATCTTATTGTCTTTGAATCGTTCTCTGAATTACCGTTGAGCTGCAATGAGATCCTTCCCCTTGAGTGCATCTTCTCTTTCTATTATTAGCTCTCGAAGACCCGCTTCTCTTGCTTTCAGATCTTTGACACTTTCATCTATTGCAGATGCTTGTGCATATCTGAAACAAATTTTTACAGGTTTTCAAACTCTAAGTACAACTCCATTACTTTTCTTCCCATATCGATTCCTCTCGTTTTCTCTCAAGAAGTCTCAACATGTTATTGAATTCTGACATTCTAGAACCAAAGTACACCTGAAACGGACTCTTATTGAAATTGAATCCGAAAATTCAAGTGGTCCCTAACCTCTTTTCTGGGTTTCCGTTTATTTACTTTATCGTCAATTCCTAATATTTCGTCCAATATCTGTTTTTTCGACCTTAAAATGCATTTGTTGTTGACACATCTGTTTTCTCTCTCAATTTTCACTGTGTTCATCTTCATTATTTGGCCTTTTTTTGCACATGACTAGACGAAAAAGAGTACATAGAAAAAGCAAGAATTTGTGACGATGCAAGTGATGTCAAATGGGTGGGAAGAATATGTTTAGGAAATGAAGAAAACTGAATAAATGAATGGAATTGGAAGTGGGAAGGTACAAGAAACATGATAGAGGGATTGGAAAATGATAAAGGAATATGAACACAATCAGAATCAGTTCAATCCAGACTACCTGTCCGATAGTGGTGGGGATACGGATGATTGAGGTTTGGAAGATGAAGATGAGGAGGATGCCTGGAATTTTGAAACTTTGGATTCATACTTACAAGGGAAAGGCTCAAACGAAAGGCGGAGTTTTGAAACGAGGCCTATTTAATCGGTAAGTTCTTTTTCATTTCTTTCCAAAGATTTCTAGGATGTTCGAAATCCGCCGCAAAAACTGATTTCATGTTTGTTATCAGCGTTTTGCCAGCTTTCAGATGATATAGGTCACGATTTGAATCTTCACCTCAAATTTAGAGGATTCCCTGCTTAGAAGAAATTAAGAATATTTTTTTTGCTGAGAGTCAAAGGAATGCCAAGTTTCTTGCACTGTTTCAGAAAGTTCAAAATCAAACAAAGATTTCTTTCTCGTTTTTTCTTTGGCTCACTATTTTTGAAATTTAAATATACTCACTGGTGCTGACTTTTCACTGTTTGTGTCCACTTTGATTGCTTCTGTCACTGTCGCAGGTAATTGTGGATTCTGAAGTTCACATTTTATTACGAATGCACTGTTCAAAATAGCTTACCTTCATAACAGCTTCCCTTTTCCTTAATCTATTAAGCATATCCTTTGAAAACAAAATTTCTTCATCTTCAGAATCCGTATCATAAAGTCCAACAATTGTTTTTGTTTCTCGCATTTTCTGAAAAGAAGAAACAATGAAAATGTAGGTTGTGCATTCGAGCATAAGGAAACAAGGTCTTTGAAATTTTTAAAAGAGAAGGAAAAATAAAAACGAAGCATGGAAGAAGAATGAAAGATTTGAATAGGAAACGACTGATGAATAGTCTCCAACGGATACCAAAGAGAATTTTCAGGTCACATGGTCTCCAAACTAGTATTTTCTGGAATTAGACCGTGTTGTGAAATAAATGTTCCGAGAAGAGTCATATGAGAAACCAAAAAGTATATTCCGTCTCGAGTAGGCGGCAGTTCAACTGACTCGAATAGCAAATAAGAAGAGAAAGTAGAGCAAATAGAAGAAGCTGCCAATCTATCTATGTTTATTTTTATTATGATTATCATGTCTTTAAAAACTTGAAAAAGATTTTTGAAGATTTAGAAGTTGATAGTATAACTCTAAGATAAAAATGGATAATCTTAGGGTTAAGGAACCCCGCAATGCTTGCGTGTATGAATGAGAATTGTGTCTAGAAAACCAAAAAAAGTGGACTCTCGTAGGTCTTGTAATCCTTCCTTCGTAAAACTTCCAACCACTTCTTGACTAAATACACTTTTGTTATGCGATTTAATAAAATTGCGGAAGGAGAGAAATATGCAACGGGAGGAAAGAGGGGTATACCAACAGCGTCAGAACAAGAAGAAAGGTGCCTTTCGATGACTAACCAAATATATATACATGTACGTATTTGGTGAATAAAGTGGTGGTGGTGACGAGGAAAAGCTTATTTTCAGGAAGAACACCTGCTATTCTTGGTTTTCTTGTTTTCGCTGTGACGACTAAATTGGAAATTAAGACGACGCTTGTAGTAAAAAGTAGGAGTCTAGTCTAGTCGTAGGGTCGAGTAAAACGCAGGGTGGAAGGAAGTTTGGGGTGGAAATCCAGAAGTAAAAAAGTTTTTCAAAATCTCGCAACGCATTATCACAAAACTGAATAATTGAATATCTAATGGAAGGTGTTTGATTTCTGCTATTCACTCGTCACTGATCGTTAGCTTCGTTTCAATAAATGGCCAGGCCCACTCAAGTACCACTCTACTTATTCCTCCAGAAAAAGAACACAATTTTCTCACTGACCTTATTTACGAGCCATGTGCCAATTAGATCTTCCACACGATTGGGTTTTTCACTCCCCTTTTCTCATTTTCTGTCCCATTTTTTGAATGTAAAACGTCAATGACATAAACGAGAGCGTATGAAAAACCGATTCGAGTTTCGAACAACGCAAAAATGAGAAAAAATTATTTAAAACTGACCGGTTTTGCCTTCAATGGCAACAGAATGCCTCTATCGAGTTCGACGTAACTCATCGTTTTCTGCTTTGGTTCGTCCTTGAAACTGTTGTTGAATGGAGGTATTTCACCTGCAATTTACGGGGAAAAGGTCATTCGAAAAGTGAAATTGAGAAGTGGGTGAGAGAAGATAATTAGTAATTGAGACTTTGAAAACGTCTCAAGATCTTACTTTTCTTCTCGTGTTCCGTCTCTTTCAAATGATCCAAAAGCTCAAAAACTCCAATGGTTCGCTTAGTCTCCGACTCCATTTTTAGAATTCTTTTTGCCTTTTTCGAATGAAAAAATGATAGGAGACGGGCAAAAATTGACATTGGATGGGGGTTGGAAGGATGGATTTTTCAATGTTTTTGATAGAGAAAAATAACAAAAAAGGCACAAAAAGAAACAAATATTCCGGGGCTTTATGTGACACCGAACTTTGACTTTCCAATTTTCGCATGAACAATGAGGCTTTTTCTTTTTATATATGGATATTTTCTGTGGCATCTCTCCATCGAATATGACATTGATTAACGAGAAAGTCACATTTTGAGAAAATCGAAAAATATTTCAGAGACTGACCTGCTCCACTAATAACAACGGATAGAATTGACACTTGACGATGATGATTGACGTCAGAATCCGAGAATCCGTGTATAGATATTCTGAAATTGGATGGTTAAGTTCTAGTTTTTCAAACTTCCATATTCAAAAAAATAGTGGAAGCCAGTATGCATAATGGAGCGGAAATCGGGGTCGAATTGAAATTGATGGAATATGAAATGAGAGCTTTTTTTGACATTGAAGTCATGTGAATACACCGGAATTCAGATGTAAAAAAATTGAGATTGGATTAAATAAAACATGCAGCTGCTGGCACAGAGAATAAGCTTTGATTGAAATTTCTATTTTAACTGAAAATTAGATTTCAGTTAAAAAACACTTTCACATTCGCAGTGAAAAAAGTATTTATGTTGAACATCTCGTATAATGAGTTTATGTTATCTGCATGAACATTATCTAATCGGACCTACAATCTTATAAGTGTAATCGTTTTCTGACTTCTTCTTCTTCTTTTTTTACACAAAAATGAGAAAAACTGAAAATTCCTCAGAATTTCAGCGATTTCTGATGACTGAAGAGAGTTCCTTTCTTGGCCAGCATTTCAGGAATACTTTGGATACCTATATTTGGAAATGCAAGTTTATGCATAGTGAAATTACCTGAAATCTGAGACTCGACAGGAAAACAAAAGAAAGAAAAAAAAGTAAAGGTAAAAGGCGGTTGTTATGGAGAAAATAAAATTGAATGGAAGTGTGGACTGAATGGAAAATAATTGTGGTGTCTGAAAAAATGAGTATTCCCAGAGAGCAGAAAACCTAAATACTAAAAAGAAGAGAAAGTTCTCGATGGTATTTCTTATGATTCCACCCTTTCTAGACACGTAGTCTTGGCTACAAACTCTTGTGTTATTGTGCTCTGTGGCGAGCCAACCAAACAGTTTTGACACAAACACAAAATGGTTTTTCTTTCTTTTTCTATTTCTCATTTTCTTAGTACCTACCGACCTACTTACTACTCTCAAACAAAAGTCAACACAACGGACATTGGGTGCCAACAGCCTTTGGGTTTTTTTTTGAAAAAAAGGAGAAGAAGAGGAAGCAGAGGAACCCATTATTTGCTTTTGAATTGACGATTCGACGATTTTGTGCAGATATATTTGAAATGATGTCTCTAGCTCTCTTTTTTAGATAAAAAACATGTTTGCTCAATACTTGGATACTCCACTTCCATTAGAGGGAACGAATTTATGTTTTTTTTTCAGACCTAGACGAGCATATTAATTTCCCCAGTACCGTGAATAGTGCAGAATGTCACTTCACCTAACGAATTTAGCCGGAGAATTGAGAAAAACAGTTGCCTTTGGATGCTTCTGACCGTATTCAACATGGAAATCATCTCTGAATGATATCTCCTGGCGAACTGAATAATCAGCATTATAGGATTTTCCTCGAGAATTTCTGAAGTGATTCGATGGAATTCCCAAAGACACGGTCAATGATGATGCTGAAAACTGATTATTAATCTAATTTCAGATTCGAAACTGACGAGGATAGTCTTTATGCACAGTAATCTTGACACTGCTGACCAGAGATTCCTCTTCTAACTCCAAAACCATTGACTGAGGAAATGAGTGATTTCTGAAAATAGTATTCTGAAATAGATACAGATACTATTCCGACTTGGCTGAAATCCAGTTGACATCAAATGATTCATACTCCTCATCTGAATCGTTTCCTTCCAAAACATCTTCAGAAGTTGTAGAAGTTACAGTAAAGGGAATTGGCATTGTGATCTTGGTGGAAGAATAATTTGTATGGGAAAGAAAGTTTCAAGCAAGACGAAGCAAGGAGAAGAACGGAATTATTCAGAAGACGTGGTCATAGAAACAAAAATATTCTTGAGAATCTTTTGTCGTTCAGAACTTGCACAAGAAAATTATCCGTTTTGCTCAAGATTCTAATAAAGGAATAGTCTGGATTCGAACTGGATTCGAAATTTCTGGGAAAAGTTCGAAACAATTAACAGAAGAACTTAAGAAAGTTCCACGTTCCAAAAAAACTTTATTTTAAACGTGACATTCAAATAAATTAAGGTCGCCAGTTTTACCACGTCGACACTTTTTGCTTGCACAGATCTCTCGCTAATCAGACAACCATCAGTTCTGCTGATTCTTCCTCTGGAAATCTGAAGATTCTGAAGAAATGAACGTCACCAGTGTTACCTCCGAAGACGGTGTTAAAGAATTCGAAAAGATTGTCGTGGAGCCGGAAGAGGTCGAAGTTGTCGAGGTAAACTGTCTGAGAAGGTTCGATTGTAAACTTCCGAACTCAGATTGCACCAGACGCAAAAGTTGTCGATTTGACACGTCATCGTCTGAAGGAGATCGGAGATTACTCGTGGCTCACCCATGTGGAGGAATTCCATCTTCGTTGGAATTTGATCAAAAAGATCGAGAACCTGGATTCGCTCACGACGTTGAGACATCTAGAGTTTTATGATAATCAAATTACAAAAGTCGAGAATTTGGATGCTCTTGTCAATCTGGAGATTCTTGATATGTCGTTCAATCGGATCTCAAAAATTGAGAATCTGGAAAAATTGACGAAACTGAAAACGTTGTATTTCGTTCATAACAAGATTACAAAGATTGAGGGATTGGAGACTTTGACGGAGTTGGAATATCTCGAATTGGGAGATAATCGGATCACTAAAATTGAAAATCTCGATAACAATTTGAAATTGGATAGACTGTTCCTCGGTGCCAATCAAATTCGTACCATTGAAAATGTGGATCATCTGAAGGATTTGACTGTTCTCAGTCTCCCTGCCAATGCCATTACCGTAGTTGATGTAAGTTCAAAATCACACAATTTGTATCAAATTTGGATAATTTTATTTCAGAATATCGCCGGTTTGAGCAACTTGAAGGAGATCTATCTGGCTCAGAATGGAATCAAATACGTATGTGGAATTGATGAACATCTTCCTTTGGAGATTCTCGATTTGAATCAGAATCGTCTTGAAAAAGTTGAGAATATCCATCAGTTGACAACTCTCACCGACTTCTGGGCCAGAGGAAATCAGGTTTGAAATTTCGATTGAATTTTATATAAGAAAGTTGAATATTGCAGCTCTCCGATTGGAGCATCCTCGATGAACTCGTCTGTCTTCCACAGCTCAACTGCGTCTATTTGGACAACAATCCATTCTCACAAGCGGATACTTATCGTGGAAAAGTTCTTCGCTTCCTTCCACAAATTGATCGTCTCGATGGGACAAAGTGTCGTGAAGTGAACAAATGATCTCCTGGAATTACCTTAAATATTAATATTATTCAGAAATCCATGCTCCGTGCTCCTAAAACTGAGAAGCCAACCACCGAAACGACTCGTGTCGAATTCGAAAAGACGACTGAAGAAGAGCCAACACTCGAGTCGATTTAACAAACTCGTGAAAAATTTTTTAGATTCTTCTGTTAAGTGCGATAAAGTTTTGTAGATTTTTTATATTTTATTATGAAGTGGGATATAAATATAAAATGGGACGATTTGGAATCGGGATCTGGAGAAAAAAACTACGAAAACAGGCAATACTGGTATCGAATAATACGGGAGGCACCCCAGCCAAAGGTGGATTTCATCAACGGAAGCGGATATCATAATGAAATTAAATTAAAAGCAAGATAAAGTCAAACTTGTAATGACATGATTAGCTAAAAATTTACTTGTGAAGCTCTTCAAGAGCTTTCTGAAGCACGTCGAAGAGTACTGATGGCTTCTGGAAGTCATTATCCACGAGAGTCACCAGTCGGAAAGTGTCATGGATTGATTTGATGACTCCGTATGACTTTGATTCCTTTGGATAGAAGTCTCCCCTGAAAAAATAAATTTTAGCTCGAACGTGAAGCCGGATAGTTACCATTGAGCCATCCACATTTGGTAAGCCTCGTCTCTCCAAGCACGGAATGACAGTGGATCGACGACTGTTGGCTGAGCAATTTCAGATCCTGGGAAGACTCCCCATGTGACAGCTATTGGCGTAGTCTCCTCACTGTTGGTCTTGTCGAAAGTACTCTGTAATGCTGGATGGATTGAAAGTAACAAAACTTGTTTTCTTACGTCTTTGTCGATAGCATGGTAGTTGACACGAACTGGGAATTCCTTTTCGATGATTTCAATGAGTTTTTCAGAAAGTTCAGCGGTCATGAAGCATTCGAGATATGCTTTCTGGTAACAATAGCCTCCTGGTTTGCCCCAACCAACAAGTGAGTCAGTCGATGGAGCTCCGTTCACTGATGGCTGACTGTTCACGGTCAGAATTCCATTTTCGTTGCACCACACGAGTTGTTCACTAATCAATGAAGTTTCTGGCTGAACACCGGTCTCGGCTTCAGTCCATGGAAGAACAGTGACCTTCTTTCCAGTATTGTTCGGTGTTTGAGTTATGTAGTTGATGAAGACCCGCTTTACGTCATCGATACTGTCGATATTCTCTCCGAACATCGAGAGACGGTCATCTCCATTACGAAGAGTCTATAAATAGATAACTAATTATAAAGCTTATTTCAGAATCCCTACCGTCAAGTTGGACAAATAGTAGCTGCTGACATCGCCGAAGGCTGGAGAAGAACTGTTTCCCCATCTTCCGTTCGGGAACTGATCCCAATCACGAGTTCTGGTGATGTAGCTGCGTGGACGGAAGCTCCAGTAGATTGGTCGAACACTTTCAAGACATCTGATTGGATGTTGAGAACGATTCTTCCATGGGAACACACGATCTCCTTCGAGTTTCCACAAACCAAGAGACTTGAGGATCTCACGAATGCTACCCTCACGGTTCATGGTATACAAGTGGATTGATGGAGCAGATCCGTTGTCGAGAAGACGTCTACACATTTCGATACAACGCTCAGTTCCGTACTTTTGAACAGCGTCGTCGTCGTGCTTGATTGGCTCTAGATCATCAAGGATGTGTTGAGGAATTTCCAATTGAGAAAGCTTAGCGATACGCTTGATGGACTCGTATCCCATGATTGGCATGATTCCAGGAATGATTGGCTTAGTGATTCCGATCTCGCGACAATCACGAACGAATTTTTCGAAAGTCTCTGCCTCGAAAAACAGTTGAGTGATCACGAAGTTGGCACCAGCATCACACTTGGCCTTCAAATACATGAGATCGGCCTTGTACGATGGAGCCTGTGGATGACCAAGTGGGTAGCCGGCACACCCGATAGAGAAGTAGTCTCCATACTCCTCACGAATCCAACGAATCATATCAAGAGCGCGGAATTGGTGAGTGTCTTCAAGTTCAGTCCCTGGTGGAAGGTCTCCTCTCAATGCCAGAATGCTTCTCAATCCCATCGCCTTAGCTTGCTCCAAATGTTTCAAAGTATCGGCTTTATTGTATTGAACGCAAGTCATATGCAACATGGTATCAACTCCGCAATAGTCGAGCATTGAAGCAGCAATTGAAGACGAGGAGGTCACTTTATCGATATTAGCTGGATCACTTCCCATATGCCAAGTCATGTCCACGAACACAGATCCTCCTTCGGAAAGACGTTCAACACGTTCGAGAAAGTTTGGAACTCCATTGACGAAGCGTGGAGGGAAGAATTCCAAAGAGAAAAATGGAGTCTTTTCGTCGATCAGGCGTTCGATTCTCTCATGAAGAAGTTCGTAGTTCCTGAAAATGCAAATTTCGAAAACGAATTGATTCATCAAGCTTACTTGAGTGACCAACTTTTGCTCGTCTCGAAAACTGGCTTTTCTTCTGCGACAGCATTGTCATTAGTGTCGACGCCACTGTAAAAAATTTAATTACAATTGGAATTCAAAATATTGGATTAGAATTTGTCAACCTACTTAGAACGTAAAATAGCCATTGAAACTAGAGTTTATGGAGAGTGGAAAATGCGACTAATGAAGAATTGTGGCAAAAACGAGAATATAAGAGAGGGGTGGTTTATATCTCCTCCAGGATCATGTGATACGATATAAATCTATGGAAGGAGAAAGGAGAGGCGTCACTAAAATGAATTGTACTTTGCCTTACTATTATGTGTTGGTTGATGGTTAGTGTTTTCAAAATTGTACATGCGTTAGGAATGAGGTGAAGACCAAATTTTTGCATTTCATAACTGTTTAACCCCAACGACAATAACTGATCGCTATGAAATCGGCATATTTTTGATGTGAAATCTTGTTGGGCATCTCATTCCTTGTTTCTGCTAATTCTCATTCCCGCATCTTTTTGTTCTAATGCATCGAAATATACCGATCCTTATCTGCCCAAAAAGTGGAAACACGATAAGATTTGAATGTGATAGATCAGTTTTCGATCTTTCTCCGAAACCCAAAAGATACTGTGCCGCTTGAACTAATAAACTTTTTTCTGACGACAGGCACGTTTTGTACTCTGATACGTTCGTCTATCATGATAAGATAAAGTGGGGTGAGAATAGACAAAAACAGTAGCAATTATTGAACTGACTAGTGAGTTCGAAACATGAACGCTTCCTCCAACTATTTTTTCAAGCATATTTGAGTTCAAATGCCGATCCCCAGATAATTTTATATTTGAGCTAATAGAATCTGTTGCGGTATGTAGCTAGACTTTAATCTCCAAAGAACTTTTCAGTCACGTGAAAATGTTCACCACGACTGTTCACACAGTGGTCAACATTTGGTACTGATATGAGATCAGTTTGTGATCGTTGTGTAGGTAATGGGGTAGACATTTATATTTGTTCTGATAAGATAGAGGTCATTAGGACGCTCATGGGAAAATGGAAGATGGTGGAGTGAGTTGTATCGAATTTGATGAAGCAGTGGGATTCTCATTAAACCATATTTAATATGAAGTGTCTTGGGTTTCAGAACTAAAATAAGAGAAAAATGATTTAAGTATTATCCAACTTTCTCAAGTTTCATCGCGCTCCATTGCGAACTTGGTTAAATTCAAAATTTTGAGCTTTCCCGCTCACTTTTTTCTCATGTAGGTCACGTCAAATATAAAAATTTTGTTGATTTTGCGGTTTCGACGTGACCTACAGGCGAATTAAGTGAGCGGGAAAGCTCAAAATTTTGAATTTCACCAAGTTCGCAATGGAGCGCGATGAAACTTGGAAAAATTGAATAATATCTGAGTAAAAAATAATTTGACCGTTCTTTAGATGCCCTCCAACAGCGTTTTATAACCAAAAATCACGTACCAGTATGGCATGGTTGACAACGAGTCGATTTTCTTAATGGTATCCCGATTCTCCACGACCTGCATCTCTCCAGTGTTTGTCATTCTTGGTTTCACCAGTAACTATTGTTCTTCGATGGCACAAATCCCACTTGTTGATTGCAAGGCACGCCTGAAAGATGCTCTTCAGTTCATTTTATATTTTCACGAAAATGGGCGGAGCGTTTGGGGTTTGAGAAGGTTAGGAAAAAAACGTCAGAGAACTACCAATGTCTCCTCGACGTTCGATATCTCCGAAAAAAAACGACGGTACGACATGGACAGCGAAACAGCATGTATCGCACATGATCTTATCACGTATGTGGCACCCATTTTTGGCCTATTTTGCTTTGCGACTGTCCTTTTGTTGCCCATTTGTCGTGGCACTTTTGTATGCATATATCAGCAGAGCGCTGTTACCTTTGGCTTGTTCAAAGTTCGACGGAGAACAAAAATGAAAAAGATGAAAAGAGTGGGGGTATTGGGGATAGAAATTTTGAAAGACGAATGTTTTCGATTCTAATTTGATAACAAGAGTATTTTGATGCACTTAATTATTTCCTTTGTACACACTGTCTGAAATGAACAACTCATTTAATTGGTAAATGTAATTTGGTGGAAGTCTTGAATCAGTTGAACTTTCTGGGGAACGTCAGGATCCTTCCATGATTCTTTCATTTTCACCTCCCAGAAACTTGATGATTACATTCGAGCATCTAAGTACGTCTCGCTTTTATCACTTTTCCTGCTTCAGAGTAATTGGTGCACTTTGCTTTTCCATGAATGGGACTGGCTACAAAACGAAATCGACATGATAACCGAATGAAATCGGCGTGTATTGCACGATATCAGGCCATTTCATTTGCCCTTTGCCGCATTTATTCAGCAGTGATTATTTGAACTTGCAGGTCATGTGGGGGATCAGATTGGAGGTTTGATAAATAAAGCAAATCGGAATATGTTCAACCAGGCTCGAGAAGGGTTATTCTATCCAGAAAAAAGTATATATTTATTATTTTCAGGTTAATAGCACAACATAAAAAACATATTATTATCACTATGGTTCATCTTCTTCGATCATTTCAAATTTCATTTGATTGGTGAATTTTTTCAGCTGCTTATCTGTAGCTTGAACTTCTCCATGCCATGCTTGTAACTTGTTCGCCCATTCATCACTTATTCGCTGTGGTTTCTTCTCAAAGCGCAACGAGGGCCTTTTCTTTTCAGGTGAACTGGAGGATGCATTGCTGTAAAAGATTATTTACTTTGCAACTTTGAAATAAAATTCTGTATCATACATTTGGGAGGTAGTAGCCTGTGCTTGATCATCGTTTGTAGTTTCGGGTTGTACTGTTATTAATTTTCCATGCTTTCGCTTTGGTGCTCGAATTTTGGCGACTCCGGATGTTCCCTGCTTACCAATTTTCATTCCCAATTGTTGCTCTTCCTCTGAAAATCACGGGGGAACTTTATCTCTTTTCAGGTCAGAGACTCACCATCGAACTCAGGCTTCACTCTTGATGCATATTCATCAAGAAGAACTTGTTCAGCAAGCTTGTGCTCATCAACATGCTCCATTGGCTCTACACTTGTTCTTCGCCTTCTTCTATGTTTCAGAGGACGGTCGGTATCACTGAAAAGTTATTTATGATCTGCATTTTTTTTTCTAGGAACTTTATTATAAGTTCAAAACTAGGCACATACACATGTTCTTCATCCATGCATTCCTGTGCAATTTGACCGAATGTAAGATGTTTGAAGTTTTCTGAAATAATCGAATGCAAATATGCTTTAAAATAACCCGAACCTTCCATGTTTGGATCGAGATGCCTCCGCTGTCTAGTATGCCTTAATCCAGAAGAATATGCCTTACTTCGTAAAGCAGATCTGCTTGACCCTGCGGAATAGTCTTTCACACCATCTCTGGGAACAGCAGTTCCGTCTTTAACGCTTTCAAATTCCTTCTGATGCTTCTCAAGACTTTTCCGAATTTCTTCAGTAGGATCCATTTTTTCTACCAGTTGTATATCTGTTAATCCAAAATCCTTTTTCGCCTGCAATGATTTAGTATTGTCTGGAATTTCCCAGAAAAATACCTTTGTGTACACATTATGCATTAAAAGAATCTCGCCAAATAATTTCTGATTCTGCAAAGCTTTTACTCTTGAGAACGGCTCCTAGAAATATTGAATATGGATTTTTACTTATTCAAACAGCATACTCACTATCGGTTTCGTACTGTAATTTGGAACCTCTTCTTCAGACAAATATTTTTTGTGGGTCACGGGATCATAACTCGATTGGAATATCGTTAACCGAAATGCTTTCTTCAAAATAAGGTTCTTGAGGGCAGCCAATGGTTCCAGAATTTTTTCTGATTCCAAGTGGTTTTGAAAATTGAGAAGTTCATCAAACTGCGTCTCCGTGACGGGAATCTGAAAATCCAATTCTAAATCCAACTGAAGACGAGAGAACTCACTTGGCAAACGTGGTCGACAGGCTGTAGATTATACAAAGCATAGCAAACATAAATTCCAAATATCCGCTCCTGTAAAAGACTTTCTAAAAAATTTTGAAAAGGAAAAAAACTCACTTTAAATGATCTCTTGACTCCGATTTCATTATTTTTACCAAAATACATCGCTGCATTGTGTAGGAGATATTCGCTAAACTGAAAAAGAATAATAGGCTTGAAGACGATTTGTTATATTACTTCTAAATGCTCCGCTGGTCCTACTCGATAGTGAAAAATCGTGTCGAATCGTGATTCCCGGAAAACACTGGCGAAATCTCGAATTCTGCAAAAAAAAAGTATGTGAGTATTGTCAGAATCTCAAAAAGATTAATCTTGTTGTTTTTTTTTTTCAATTTACTTTGTTGGGTCGGTTGTAGAGAACTTGTTGTACAATAAATGAAGATCTTGTTTTATTCCTGAGCCTATAAATGGGTTCGGAACACCGGAGGAAGCCATTTGATGGTTTAGAATAAAGATCTGTTGCCACAAACAGAGCCGATTCGATCGAAAATTCGAACTGTGACGTCATTTTTTCAGTCAGAAAGCGCGCGCCGCTGCACTCGATTTTTTCGGCGGGAACAGTCACTTTTGAAATTTTCCACGTCCAATTTCCAATTTTTCCAATTTTTAAGCTTTTCGTGAGCTTTTCAATTAATTTTACTTCCCTCTGACAACCTGTTTCTGTTATTAGACTATTGGCGAAATGCCCGACGACGAAGAGAAGCTACAGCTACGTGCAGTGAGTTGCGATGAATAAGAAAAAAACAAAACATTAATGAGATTGCAGGACGTAGAGCGTCTAAAAAGAGCTGTCAGACAAAAAGATGAAATGATAGAAGAGATGGAACATGAACTCAATAACTACGGGAAGATTCCTGAATCTGATGGAAGAGCGGAGGCTCGAGAAAAGGAGCTTGCTGGACAAATTCGTGATCTTCAATTTGAAATGGACGGAAAAGACGCTGCCATTCACGACCAAACAGACATTATCACTTCTCTCCGTGTTGAGATAGACAAACTTGAGAAAACTGTAAGAAATGTGATCCTATTGGATTGTAACCCGATTGTTTTTACAGAACCGAGAGCTCGTAAATCGAACAGACTGCTCAGAGGGCGATGATTCATCTTCGTTCGTGGAGTCTGAAATGCTTCGTATCAGTGAAGAATGTGAGAAATTCAAAGAGTTAGCCAACATGCTTGGCGAAGAAAACCTAGAATTGAAGAGAGAAGCTGTAGAACTGAAAGAAAACTATGAAAGTGCTTGTGATCATGTCAAGAGTCTGGAAAGCCACAGTAAAACGAAAGAAGAAGAGATTATGAGACTCGAAGGAGAAGTGTTTGACCTCAAAAATTCAACGACTGGAAAATTCGCCAGCACTGGAAATTCAATTTTTGCGGAAGCGATGGACGCTGAACGAAAACTCGAAGAGGATTTGAAAGTATTGTACAGAGAAAAACAGGCCCTTATGGGGATGGTCAAACGGCTCACAATAGAAAAAGAAGAGATTGAAGAACGTGCACGTGCTCAGATGAATCGAGGACTTGTTGTTCGAAATGCCATCAATCATATCGACGTTCAAGAATTGAACAGATTGAACACGAGAATTCGGAAACTCGAAACAGAGCGATTCCAGTTTTGGGAGAAAATGTTCATCAAAATAAGATCTGTTTCTAAGAAAGAACTCGGCGCGATGTTTTTGGGATATTTTGAGTCATTCAAGTGTTCAATTACAAACATGAAAGACGGATTCGACGAATTAATGAAAAAGAACGAACAACATATCACTACTATTCGTGGCCAACAACAAGAAATCGAGACTCTACGAATGAAGAATGAGCAATTGACGTTTGATGTTGAATGTTTGGAAAGAAAAGTTCGATCAGCTGGAAATTGTGAGTTGGAAAACCCTCAACTTCGTGAGCCTCTGAAGCCAATGAACAACGCCCGCCCTTCTTTATTCGTAAAACCCAAAAAAACTGATTCTGTTCCACCACTGGAAACATCAATGGCGAGCATGATGATGACACCACAGGTAATTCAATCTACTCAAGATGTCGATTATTCCACTTGTTACAGAAACCATCCCCACAACCGACGTGTCGTTCAACTGCTAAAAAAGAAGAGACATCTGAATGGGCGGAACGAAAGATGAAATCCAAAGCGGAGAAGAAGTCGGCGACACCAGCTCCTCGCTACAATTACGTCAAAATGAGTGTCCCCGTTTCTAATAACAGATTCAAGCCTGCCACTCTTACCATGCCGTCAACACCATCAACGCATCCTGAACTCGAAAACTGAAGCAATTATGAAACTACATTAGTGTTTGTCCCTTGATCTCTACTGCTAATCAACAAAAATGATTTAGTCACAACCCTTTTCTATAAACTTCTAAAGCATGTCAAATATTATTTTTTTAAAAAGATAAAAAATCATATTCATCTTAACTTGTGTTAATAGTTGTGCTGATTTGGTTACTAGTTCCACTGGAAACCTTTTATTTGATAGTTTTAACCACTTACAAGGGAAGTGTTTTCGGAGGGGCTTTGAGAATTTTCTGAAAATTGGTACACTAGTACTTTCGACCATGCTGAAAAACGTGGTAAATTCATTTTTTGCCCCTTGCCCCCGGGGAACGAGATATCAGCCGACAAAGCTGTCCCCAGTGCAAATAAGGGGATTTTTCGAGAGGCTGTAACTTTGCTTCTAGGCGCTTTTAGAAGGTCTCGTTTTTTGTTTTGGACTCAGAATTGATTTTATAACAATTTGCGGTACTTTTTGGAGAAAAAATTTTTTGAGCCAAAATTCGAAATTTTGCCACCATTTGGGTGCGAATTTTTTTGAAGTACCTGGATTTTCAAAACTGTTTGTCCAATCTGACAGTTCTTAGCTGGAAACGATAGATGGTGATTTGTAGAACATTTCTTGACATTTTCATGTACTTTTTCACTAATTAGGGTGCTTTTTATAGGTCAAAAGTTGGCTGAAATTTTATCGATGTTTTTGGCTCACAACTGACCTTATTTTTTGAAAAAGTGACAAGTAATGTTACCAAAATATGGAGAACTGTTGTACAAACACCCATCTATCGTTTCCAAACATAATCTGGAAGGTTGAAATTTTTTTTCAAAAATCCAAAAAACTTGGAAAAATTTTGCACCCAAATGGTCGAAAAATTTCAAGTTTTTGCTCAAATTTTTTTTCCTCCAAAAAGCATCGGAACATGTTATACAATCAATTGTGAGTCCAAAACAAGATATTACACCTTCTGGAAGTGCCTAGAAGCAAAGTTACAGGTCTTTAAAAATCGGCATTTTTTGTACTGGATTTTGCCTTTTTAGCGGATATCTCGTTCCCCGGGGGCAAGGGGCAAAAAATAAATTTACTACGTTTCTCAGCATGGTCGAAAGTACTAGTGTGCCAATTTTCAGAAAATTCTCAAAGCCCCTCCAAAAACACTTCCCTTGTTAGTATCGAATTTCCTTTTTTTGCTCTTTGCCACACTGTGATTTTTGCCGGAGATTTGATTTGGGAGCCTAGGCCACGGCCCCCCGGCCTTGCCGAGTCCCGGCCGCGGCCACCGAATTTTTGCAGTGTTAATTTATCTTCCAATTCACTCAACTGAAAATTTCTCAAAATCTAGCGGATAACTTTTTTTTTCTACGGATATTTTTCTTTTAAATTTAGTTTTCAATTTTTGAACAAAAAATCAGGTCCTAAAAAAATGTCCTACGGCCAGCATTTTTGTTTTACGGCGCAAAAAAATGCGGTGGCCTAGCTTTTTATCAAGTTAGGCCGTGGCCGGGAACTGACTGACCAATCAGCATCGTTGGCTAGCCAATCAGCGACCTTAACTCCGCCCATTTTCGTTTCACTGCAGCTAAAATTCGTTTTTGCCCAATCTCCGGAAAAAATCACAGTGTGCCAGTCCAAAGTTTCCGAGAGTGCAGTGGGGCGCATTCTCCGTGGCTAGCAAACAGCTTGTTCCTGAGCGAATCGATTTTCAAGCTATCGGTATCTTTATTTTTTTTATAAAACCGCCCTTTTCACTATATATTTACTCCAGATTCATGTCGAGATTTTTTAAACAAAAATTTGTGTTTTGCAGAGAGATGACAAGTGAACCATCGACCTCCAGTCCTCCGAGCATAATTACGATCACCTCTTCCGATGGTAGCGAGTTTGAGATGAGCATCAATTTAGCTCAACAATCAGAGACACTGTCCAATCTTATAACAAATTTCGATTATCATCGAAAGGATGTGAAAAAGGAATCGATTCCGTTGGAAAATATAACAGGTGCTCAAATGGAAAAAGTGTTAAAATGGTTGAATCGCCACAGACATGCTTCTAATTGGGTTCCTCGTGGGAACGACTACGTTCCCAACTATAAATTCGACAATTGGACTGCCGCATACCTAAATGTGAATTTTGGAGTCGAGAAATTGGCATAATGAATCGTTTACAGATTTCCAACAACCAACTGTTCGAGCTAATGAAAGCTGCCAATTATCTCAATATTCCTCGCTTGTACGATGCCGTCTGTAGAAAAGTTGCATCAAAGATAGCTGGGAAAACTGCAGATGAGATGCGCCAGGCTCTGAATCTTCGACCGGACGCCGACGCAGAAAAAGAAGCTGATGCGATGGATGGAGACGAAGATTCTGAGGAGGAAGAATACAAGGACGAGGTTATGAGTGAAATTTCATTAGACGAGTCGTCAGATTCCGAAGATGAGCAAAAATAATATTTTAGATACAATTAGATAGTTTTTCGTCATGTAAAAAAAAGCAAAAATTCATTATCTATGAAGATGTAAAACTGTTCCCATTGGAAAGAATCTCTACCAATGTAGATTTCCTTACGACCTGTTTATTGAATACATTCCAGCCTGTATATCAAATTTCATTTAATAGTTTCTAATTTTGCTAAATAAAGAGTTTCTGATCATTTTATCGTTCCTCGTTTATTTTGTTTCGTAACCTCGAATATTTCTTTACTTCTTCATCACCAATTTTGGATTAAGAAGAACCTCGATGGAAACTTCTCCATTCGTTTTTTCAAAAGATTTCTACATTTAATGTTTTCTTATGAAGTTTTAGGAAAAAACAAAGTTTCCATAGAAAATGAGTCATCCTTTATTCCTATTCTTTCCGCTCCATATTTTTGCCTATGAAAAATATTTGTTGCGTTACAATTGCAGAAGGCCTCACATCTGTAAAATACAGCCATAAATGCCTCCAAAGAAAAATAACTCGAAGCGCCAACAATCCAGGTAATTGCTCCGAGATTTATCTAGTAGAACCATCCATTATTGCAGCACACCGAAACCCACGATTCCACCACGACTTGTACAATTAACTTCATCTGATGGACATATACTACAAGCTGACGTCCGTTCCCTTCTTCTCTCCAGCACGTTTGGTGCTATCATCCGAGAACGTGGGTACGATAAGAGCGATTTCAATGATCCCATGTCTTTGGAAGTGAACAATGTCGTTGGATTTACACTGAAACTAGTTATCGAATGGTGCGAAAAACATAAAGAAGACGACCCAGCAATCGCCTTAGCTGAAAAGGATAAGAAGAACATTTATATTCCATCTTGGGACCGGCATTTCCTTAGCAAACTTCCCATGTCAAACCTTTTTGATTTGATAACAGCTGCCTATCATCTCGATATCACTGGACTGATAAATTACGGCTGCAAAACTGTGGCGAACTCAGCAAAAGGAAAATCGACGGAGGAGATGCGCGAGCTATTTGGAATTCCCGAGCCCTGGGAGCAACCATCGACTTCAACAGCCACTTGGGATGATTAATCTACTACAACTATTTAGCTATTATTATATCGATCTGTATCACATCAATTTTTCCTACACCGGTACACCAGAAGCAAGCTTTTGATTAAGAAATAGTGTCCAATTGCAATTGTTTTTAGACCCAACCGTTTAGTGTTGTTCGAGGAGTAATAATATCGTGTTCAATTATTCAATGAAATTGCCAGTTTATTTTGAGATGTTGAAACTTAAGTTTTCTACAATACAAGAAACGAGTTGATGATTCATTTGGAGCTGTCGTCTGTTGATAAGGTCTTCTCCAAAATGGCTTCTTTGAAGTTTTCCTCCCAATCGTATAGATCCGTGAGTCTTTTTGGGGAGTACAACTTTTTCACACATGTTTGAAGGGTGGCATATGGAGGATCTACCATTGGATCGAGACCAGAAACCAACTTTGAAAAATCGAAAAGCTCACGTGCCATTCCACTAAAGTACTCGATATGTCCGTACTGCTGAAAATATTTCAATTTGGGGCTGAAATTCAGTTGAGAAAACACTGACAACTGCCTCTTTGATCTTCCAAATATCGTCACTTTTCTCGAGATTTCTCCAAGGTAATTCTCCAGCCAACAATTCGAAGGCAGTGTACATGAGTGAAACCATATCATCAGCTGGAGTTTGTTCAAGACGACGATGTACTCGAGTTGAAACGTATCTTTGTGTTCCACGGAAACCAGCTTTTTCTCGTTGTGGCCTCCATTCACCATCCGGATCTTTGTATCTACGAACGAGCCCGTAATCAAGAAGTTTTAGAACATGACGAGTCTGAAAATGAATTATTTGTATAAATCTAACGTATCCTCCAAACCGCTGGAGTTATTCCAAAACAAATATTCGCAGGTTTGACATCTCTATGCAAATATCCAATTTCATGAAGATCTCGTAGTGCAGCTATCGATTGTACGGTAATTCTTCCTACCGTGGATTTACTCAGTCTCCGTGTTGGGCTCATTCTTCGAATATCACCCAAATTGATACTCAACAATTGAAGGACTTGAAAAAAACAATTCTTTGGATTTTTGCATAAAATTAACACACCTATATAGTTGAACTTATCCGTGTGTCCTGATCCCAAGATCAATGGAGAATGTGGTTTTCCCTGTAACTTCACAAGAACAGCCTGCTCCAGAATCATTCGACGTGCCACTTTCCCTTTTCGTTCCATCGGTTCTGCTTTTATTGCCACTTCCTCGGCCATTTTCATATCTATTGCAGTATAGATCTCTCCGTATCCTCCCTTTCCAATAATTCCTTCGATATGCCATCTTTTTCGAAACTTTTCATCGATAGGAATCAATGGAATCGAATCAGGTTCGGGCTTTTTTAGACGTGGCATCACACCGAGTCGTTTGATTGGCGAAGGAATTTTCTTATCACTTGGCTCTGCAGACGGCTTCGAGTTCCCACTAATTTTCTTTTTTGAAAGAGGAGACTCCTTTCTCGAGTCATCTACTGCCATTTTTTCGGATTTCTCAGTTGCTGGAACCGACTTTGATGACTTTCCAGATTCCTGAATGTTCTAGAATACTATATAGAGTTATCTTTCAAGCCTACATCAGTTTTAGCACCATGTTTTGGATTCATCAATCTCAACCGATTACGACTCCGACTATGATTGAAAAGTAAAAATAACGACGTTTCGTGGATATTTTTCGAAATCCATCGAATTTTTCTATTGCCACGTATTCCAGTCAGATACGGATTTGAACGGTTCTTACACGCTAATAATGAAAAACGTTTAAAAAAATTTTTGAACAATGAGAAACTACAGTATCTTGAATGTTTTTTTGTTCTGATATTTACAGATATGTTTACTTTTTTACTTTATTTAGAAAACATGGCATTCTAACTGGAATCTGCCAAAACATGGTGCTTCAAACAACAATATCAAGATGTTGTATTTTGAAAAAGGTTTATTCTAAACAGATTCACAGATAACAAAATAAGTGTGATATTGAAAGATTCTTCCAAAAAAAAAAAACCAACAAATAACAATATCATTCACTTTTTGGCTGCACTTCGCTTCAAAGCTCTCTGCTCTCTTCTGTCTATTGCTTCCGCTTTGGCCATTGTCTCCTTTTTCTCTCGAATTGCCTTCTTTTCAGCTTCTTTAACACCCCGAGCTGATAACTTCTTCCGAGCCCGCGGCTTTGTCCACCCTTGCATATTCTTCTCGCTGCTCGTCAGTGAGGGTTCCAACTTCCTCCATCATTTCCCATGTGTGTTTTCCATGAAGTCGATGGGCAACGTAGAAAGAGGAGTGGTCCATGAGTGTTTCAATCTCAAGGTAGTTGGAAGCGCTCATGACTTTAAAAAGCATTTCGTTATCGAACGAGTCGAAGAACTTCTCATCCCAGGTCGAAAGTTTGGCTTGCACTCCATCGGTTCCTAATTCGACGTGCGGTTTCACATCATTCTTGTGATGCTCACAGAAGTCGAATACTTCTTTCAGGGTAGCTGCGTCGATATTGTTCAACGGAATTGTCATTCCCGCGTCTAAACACAAGTTGTCAGCTAGGTTTCCAAGGGTGACAGACTCCTTCAAAGTTAATTCATCCACCTCGAAGATTTGGTTATCAGAAGACTCAATTTTGAATTTGAGGTTGGTATTTGTGATTGATAGTATCTGCAAGAATTGAGAATGAAAAAAAGCAGAGAGGTGTACAAGTGAAATCAATAAAAACGAAGGAGAACATTGCTTATTGGAAAGAGAATAGAAGACTCTTCATAGTGACCCATAATCAATATGTTGCGCGTGCATTGCTAGGTCATAATGACCCACCGGGGAAATTAATCGATAACTTTAGTAATGTCCTTGAGGTTGCAGTTGGAACTTTTCGCATAACTTCGGCCCAAGTTAAAATCTGAAATAAAACCCGGCAGAGATGTTCATATAATACATTTATTTGATGGAAAGTTCATGAGAAATTCAAAGTAAAAACTGACCAGTTCAATGAAAAGAGTTTGGTTTTGAATGATAATTGATTAACTGATAAAATTGAAAGATAATCATTACAAGATTTACAAAAAAGATCACGACATTGATCCTTGCCGAAATCTGGATAATTGTTCATGGGTAGTGGCTGGAAGCATTCGACTCAATCTTCGAAGTCCTGCTCTGCTGATTGATGGAGGTCTATCTCTACTGATTGGAGTACCATCATCACATGAGACAACACAGATGGTAGGGGCTGGAGATGAAATTGAAAGACGAGATGGATCAGGTCGAGATGTTGGAGGTTGTGGAGGAAGTTCGGAACGTGTGGATCTATAAGAAAAAGTGTTATGTAATGGTTTACGTGGAGGATTTATTTGTTAGAGAAGTTGTATGTTTCGTATGTTGTGAATCAAAATTTTTGTTAATGTGGGACCAAAATCGGGTTGAAACATATGGGGCGCAGTTCCGAATCGAAGGTTTTGATTTTACCTCGCAAAATAATAACCTCTTGAATTTCTGCATTCTAGACTTAAACACCAGTATTAGTAGTTTTTATAAACCAAAAAACCTTATTAAAAGTGCATGTTTAGAAAGAAGCAATGCCATGTCAAAAAGGGTAACCAAACTGAAAGTACATAGAAGAGAGAAAGAAACTGAAAATGCGAGTATCTGTCAGCCAACAAAACCAAATGAATAGAACTGAAGCGTACAGTAGCGAGTGAATCAAAAAGAGTAACCAAACGATTCCGTAAAATGAAAAAAAGCGTTTCGGACCATCATGCACTTTCAATACTTTGACCTACCTTGCTCTGCCACGTGAATGTGTGCTCTCTCATTACTCTATTTTATTATTGAAACTGAAAATAAAAGTTGCGAAAATTCTGGCGAATTTTCATGCAAAATCAGGATTTCTGGCCGGAAATCTAACCGAATATGATGGTACGGGAGAAGCGAGAAATTTGCAAATTTGAACTTTTTTTTGGAATAATTACTCCTGAAAATTCAAGCGAGAAGCACAAACAACTCACATTGAGATTTCTTGTCCAGCCGTGTCCAATTGCATATTTCTCATTTTACTTCGAGTTTTCGTGTCATTTGAATTCCCTCGGTACCAGTCAATGAACTGAATAAAGAGGAATATTGTATACGATTTAGAGCGAATAGCCTACTTTTCCAACTATTGTAAGTTTCAGCCGGAATGCTTCATGTCGAGATTCTATACAGTATTCCCCGCAAGCAAGTAGGAATGCAACTATTAGACCAGTGAGAAGAACATAGAATATTCCTGAAAAAAATGAATATTGGGATGGCCTAATTTTGAAAAAGTACCGAATATGTTTTGAGGTTTTGAGTTTGTAGCCTTCTCAGCAGGAGGGGGGCCACAAGAAGGTCCTTCTGAAAAATAGAACGATTGAATTGTTAGTTAGAGGAGATAAAAAACCTCTCCTATCCCTCCACCATTTGTTTTTCAACGCCTCCAAAATAGTTCTTTCTTGTAGTTGTAACACCGTTCTTGATAGAATATCTCGAAGAGGGGAACCTTTTGGTAATGCAATTCCGTAACCCTTAAAAAATGTTTTTAGAAAACTTTTAATCCAAAAAGTACTCACCTTAGAATCTAGAAGACCTCCAATACTTTGTAAATCACAATCTCGTTCCAAATAATATTCCAACATTGAGCTCTCCATCATATACGCGTATCCACCCGATTTAACCCGTGCTATTCCTTCTCGAGAGCTATTTACAAAGACTCCAGGAGAAGATGATTCCATTACTGACCACCTGAAACTTTTCAAAGTTGAAATCTACAAGTTCTAGAAAAAAGACTCACATTCTTTCATACATCGGTATTTTGCTTTCACGGAAGAAATCCATAGTCGACCCGCTTTTCAGAACTCCGTATCTAATTTTTTGCTGGTTGGCCAAATCTTGAGTACTCTCTGGAACATTCACGATTTATAAAAACACGATTTAAAATCTAGAAAACCTATTGGCGTTGACATTCTCTCCACAGTCAAGAAAGCAGCCAGTTGGGCAGTATAAGAAGAAATAATAATTTGTGTGAACATCCACCAAACAACCGCAATCAGTCGTGTTGCAGCTGCTCTCGGAATCACATCCGATCCTTGTTGCATAAGAGATCCCATTGTGAACCAGAATGAATTCAAAACTGTGAATTGATTCTTTTGATTCTTTATGTTCTCGAAGTCCCTTTCATCTATCCTTTCCAAGTTGTACCTGAAACGAAATAATGCTACTGAACTCGCGCCAAAGACGAAATTACCATTCATAAGGTGAGAATTTCGCCAGAATGTGCATTGAATAAGAAACGATGCAGTAACTCAGAAGCAAACTAATCCAAACTGTGAGAGACAAAGGTTCAAGGAATGTCCAAAGCGATCCTTTATCAGTTTCTTCAGAAGTTCTTGCTAGAAGAATAGATATACCAAGGTGCATGAATGGCAATGTGAAATCTGGAAACAATAAATTCCGTTTTGAACTCAAAACTCTTAAAAACTCCAAAAACTCTCACCAACAACTTCTGCTCTACTGTATGTTATGGTTACTGCAGAAAGTGACAGATCTGCCTCGTGTCTTTGAAGTGCTCCAATTATTCCATTCCATCTTCCAGATTCATCCTGAAATTTCGGTTTCTAAAAATTTCTTTTCTGATGAACGTACCTCAATTCCATAGGTTCCATCTTGAACCTCTATAATTGTGTAGTTGAATTTCAAAACTTTTGTCATCTCATTAAGAAGATCTATGCAGAATCCTTCGTATTGATTTTCTCCTGTTTTGATAACAAACGGTTCTTCTAGATACACAACTACACGGAGATGTAGTCCTTCAAGATCTTCTGAATCCGGATCAATATCGAATTCCCAACGGTTCGCATATCGGCTATCGAAGTTCCAGCCACGTTTTTCAGACCAGTTGCCGAGCTGAAAATGTAAATGAAAACCTTTCAGATTTTACATCTTCATTCCATCCGCATCGTCTCACTATCCCCAAGTTTTTTATTCCGTCTGAACCTTGTTTTTTTCAATCTTTCTCATGTTCTTCAAATGTTCCAGTTCCCTACACAAACACTCTAAATTTCTCTCAATTTGCTCCGAGTGCTCAATTGAGACAAAGTCCAATGTGCGAAAAAGTTTGATTCCAGTAGTAAGTTTATTTGCATTTCAACTCTTTCTACCCTCAACGATCAACTGCTTGTTTGTTTTCTTCCCCATTTTTTGCTTCTTTTCGGCATTCATTCATCAATCCCAATACATTCCTTCAGTTGCTTCTGCTGCTGCTAAATACAGTTTCTTTGATCTCTGATCGTCTTGATAGAATCTGTAGTTTCTCGATTTTCTGCACATTGTCGGTGGATTTACTATCTACAAATGTCCATTGTGTTTGCCTTGTCACGTCATCTAAACACAGATGACAATGAGACATCTTTATTACCGCCGATTGCCACGTCATAATGAGTCAAGATAACATTTGATGAATTGCATTCTTTAAAGATCATCGTAAATCTATTCGTTTGATGGACACTCTTGAAACTTAAACAAAGAATGAGAAAGTGTGTGGAGGTTGGAATACAAGTCAAGATGATTTTTTGCTTCAATTTTTCTGACCGACCATCAGAACAAATCAGAAGACGTAACGTCATCTAAAACAGTCAGAAACTTCAAACTAAAACTAACAGTCGTTAAATGAAATTGACCGTTTTTTTCGGACAAGAGGAAGTAGATAAACGAGAAAAGAGATGTGAAATCGGGAAGAATTGAAGGCAGAAGTAACAAAGAATACGGATGAGAGTGGACTACGATTCGAGAAAAACTGAAGACGATTATCATTGGATAGGGGAGAAAATGGCGTTTTTGATGGGGGGAGAGTAGAAATGAGTTCAAGGTTGTACAAAACAACAGTTTTTGTTTCAAGTTTCACCTACACTGCCTGACCATGACAAGCTTTGAAAAAGGGAGGGATGATGTCATAAGAAAATGTGAAAAGTCAGACGAGGTTGAAAGTGAGAAGATGTTAATGAAAGGTCGGACACATTTCAAACTGTTGACGTGGAATAGATGGAGTGATAAAACGACATAGAAAAGGGCAAACTACTGGTTGACTGAGAGAAGGTATCAACACCGAATACGGTAAATTCAGGTTGTCGAAAAATTTATGGATGTATCGTTGTTAAGATTTTGGACCGGAAAAGAGGTCAAGGAATAGAATTTGTTATAGTTTTGAAATTGGAAAAACGACGAGTTTACCCTTTTGATCGTTTATACGGCATCCACAGAACCCTTGGAATAATCCTTTCTTTTAATAACACTAGGGAATCTGAGAATCTATCTGAATTTCTTAATAGTTTCTGATGTGAGAACCTTCAAATTCTAGGATAGTAACTACAATTCAACCAAGATTCCATACGAACAGACTTTCATTTAATTTTTCGTCGAATTTGCTACGATTCTGGATCGTTTCCAACCCTCATGAATTCCGATCCCTCTTCCCGGTCCAATCGCTTGATGACGTTTACTATAACTTCTGTTCCAAAACGAAACGAAAAACAATTCGTCATCTATCCACCATGGCTATCTTGAAAAGTCTCAAATTCAGCGATTTTCTTCATCGGAAAACTGGTCAACTTCAGCGAACACTCTGTCTCTATCTGCGTCTCTTCACTCTCTTTTCCCTCGATGATCTACAATGTGGGAGGAGCGAAAGGGCGGCACAGAAAGACAGAGATAGTGTGCGTTGACAGTATAAAAGCGACTATTTTTGTTGGGGATTCCTCATCAGTCGTCTTCTACTCCTTCTGATTCCAACATCCCAAAATGTGCCGTCTTGCCGTTTTCGCTCTTCTCGCCGTCGCCGCTGTTTCTGTCTACGGACAGCCAGCCGGAGGACAAGATGTTCCACCATTCCTCCGTAATGCCACCCCAGCTCAACTCCAGAGCTTCCAACAGCTCATCCAAGCCAACGGACACTTGACCGAGACTGCTCTTGACGCCAAGGTCCAAGCCTGGGTTTCCCAACAAGGAGGAAAGGTTGCTGCTGACTGGGCTGACTTCCAAAAGTTCATCAAGGGACAACAAGGACAAGCTGAGGCTGCTCACCAAGCCGCCATTGCCAACTTCTCTCCAGCTGCCAAGAAGGTAAGAGGATTTTACAGATTTAGCAGATTTAGTAAAAACCATTGTTGCAAAAAAAAAAAACTAGTCGAATTAGTAGTTATGTTACATTTGAAACAAATGAGTAATATTGAAAAACCGGATCATAATTCTCTCGATTCTTTCAGGCCGATACTGACCTCACCGCCATCTCCAACGACTCTTCCCTCTCCGTTCAAGCCAAGGGACAAAAGATCCAAGCCTACTTGAACGCCCTCCCAGCCAACGTGAAGGCTGAGCTTGAGAAGGCCCAAGGACAATAAACACACTGATCAAACTGCTTCACAAAAATCTCTGTTTTTTTTTGTAAATACCCACCATCCCCACGCTCTCTTCTCTCGTTCTCATCCGATTGATTCCCTTTTTTGGAGCTCTAATTAAATATAATAAAACATCGTGATGCTCTCGAAGTTCGTCTCTCTTTTTGACACATATACAAATACGGCGTAAAACTAGAATATTCGTACAAATAACATGTGTGCGGATGTGTCTATGTTGAGATGAATGTACGATTTGAACAGAGTTGACACAAACTTGTACAACCTGTTTGTTTGAGTTTACAAGTACACTTAGTTGTACAAAAAAGTGCTCGGAACTATTGGACAAGAGGGGAATTCGGTTTAGCTTCTGGGTGGGGTGATTCTAGGTTTTCCGTAGTTTCTGTTCTTGTCACAGTTTCTGAACAAGACCTGATTTTGGATTGAACTTTGAAACTAAGGGTTCAAAACACTTGAACGTCTTCAGAAACCGTTTGAAACTTCTGTGATCAGTTCCAATACTTCCGAAAGAAGACGCATTTTGTTTCCTCTTTCCCGATCGAAGGAAAGTACGATAGATTGACAGCGTAGATCAAGGTCTTTCTCCCTAATAGATCATAGAACATCTTCAATGACCCTTCTTATCAAATCTTGACCATGTTCCAGACTATTTACATTTCGAAGAAAAAACGTATTCTCTTCTAAACCGGTTTCGGTCAATTAGACCTTCTCCATGGTTTTTTGGTTATTTTCCTCTGATCCTTACCTTCACGAACTGTGAGTTGATGCGTCCAACGCCATGGTACATGATGTCGTCTCGTTCTCCATTCGATTTGAATTGCACGTCTCCGGTTAATTGGTTACGTAGTTTCAACTGCAATGGCAAATTTAGGAAAAAAGGTGATCAAGAAAGAATAGGGAAGTCAAGTGTGGAATTAAATTAGTGGGACCGAAGAGTAAAAAATATGGTTTGCAGGTTTTGGAAGTTATTGGAAACCGTGGTTGAACTGATGATTTTGAAACGGTATTTCTTCAGCTTGTTATCCTGTCGTCCCTAGGACTCATTCGGTAAAAGGAAGTCTCGATAAGAATTCTACAAAAACAATGTGGCGTTTCTTTTTACAATTTTAACCACTTTTCAAACATTCAAAGTTGATCACTTTAAATTGATAATTCCAATTTTGTGTACCTCTTCTCTCCTAATCCATATTTCAATCCATGAGTAACTTTCCAGTCTCAAAAAAGTAACCAGTGCAATCCAATTATCTACTTATTCATAATGTCATCTAGAGGGCGTATCCATAGTCATTAAAAATGTGTCATGTCCGTTCCAAAAGATCACGCAATGTCCACTCAATTGCAATTTTCGCGAACTTTCTACGTTTACACACGCAAACATCCGCGAAACCAAGCGTTGCGACCATCATCCCAACAACTACAGTAATCCTTCATCTTTAGAATAACTTCCTTCTTCATCCCTCTTTTTTTACAATTCAAAAGAATAGAAAAAAATAGACAAGTTTGAAGAAGGATCAGGAGAGAGAGTGGAAGAATTAGAAGACGGTTTCTATTGGTTGTTTGCGGATTTGAAAAGAGAACTTGAAGGACAAATGGAGAATTGAAAAAAAAAGGAAAATTGCTGTGGTATTATTCGAGAATTACCTTTCGAATTCCTTCATTCATTATTCGACCATCCGACCAAATGTCATGAGAGTCACACATTATTGACGATTGACGGGGAGCATGTCCGAGCTGAAAATGGAAACTGGATTGGCAGGAAATTCGAAAAATGGTCTCACTTCTCTCATTCGATATATAGCCATTCCAACAACGTAAACTGCTTCTGAAGTCAACGCCAACTGCGTCTACAAGAAACTTGTTTCAAAAGGTCAATTTCTGGAAATCTTACCTTCATCATCGGATCATTTTTGACCAACTGCAATCCAGTAATATTACAGTGAAAAGAGGCCCCATACATATTGTTCAAAAAGTCTTCTAGAAGAGATAGGTCCTAAAAATTAGAGTTTCTAATAATAACTTTTATCTAAGGAAGCTTACAGTGTTAGTAAATACATATGAAAACGGAGGTTCCGCCATATTCAGGCCACGAGCTTGTTGAAGAAGGTTGTAAAGGACGGTGATGTTATTGGAGTGTATTATCTGGAAATCGAAAATTGACTGTCTAAACTCAGAGCACAACCGGTATAGTGTTCTTTCAAGATGCTAAAAAACTCACAATATTGGTCTGTTTTAGTCTTGTCTTCACATATTTCAGAAACGGCTCATAGTCATCAGTATTATTCGGAAGTCTTCGAACTTTGATGTGAATCCTCCGTCCACCAGTATCAGCAATTTGTTTGTACTGCATCAGTGGTGATAGATCTTCTAAATCTGATCCATGTTGATAGGCTAATAGAAAACCAGTCCATCTCATTGAATCGAGAAATTCGCTGGTGGCTCTGGCTCCCGCTCCTCTTGATGGACCGAGGAGAGTCACGAAATCAGAGATGGAATCTCGAAGAGATGTTGATTGGAGCGAAAGACAGGGAATCTAAAAAAGTTGAAGAAAATTTTACCCCATTTCTGTAGAGTTCAACTTCAGGTTCTGTAGAGGCAAACTTTGAAAACATACAAAAACTTACATTGAAATAGTGGCACATAGACTTGATGAGTTGAGAGTCTTGTTCACTTTCTTCATTTGATAATACAACGGCGACGATACCTTGCTGCATGATCTCACACACTGAAAATTAAATGAGTTTAATTCAAAACTCTGAACTATTGTTTTCTAGTTTTCAATGGAAAACGAATCCGTTTTTTAAAATTTAATTCCATGTTTTGTTCTCAAAATTCAATATCAGCTCACTTCTTTCTTCATAATTATTATCATATCGAATCGGGGACACAATGGAGAATTTGATCTGAGTATGTGCTCCGTGTTCCGTATTCCATCGGTCTATTGCATATCTCAAGTGTTCGTATGCAAATGATCCTCGATTTGCAATCGTACCTAAAATTGAGAAATCAAAGGTAATGATTCAATTGAAATTTTCAAAAATACCTATATGAAATCGATCGTCTGATGTGACATGTGCAGAGAAAAGGATGAGAAGAAGGAGGATTTCGATTGAAAATCCAGCTAAGCGACATTTTTCTTGCATGCTTTATTGAAAGTTTAGCTCATCTGAAATCATAATTTTTAATTATTCAAAAGAAGAATATATCGTATGACGAATAGTGTAGGAGACAAAAGAAGGAAGGGATTGCAGCCACGGGAATTTTATATCAAAGAGTCTATCGAAAAGTGGAGAGAAAATAGAGAGAACGAAGACGGGGGAATCCCAAGGGACATCAGAAAATCCAAAGAGGTTATGAGAGGAGTGAATTGCAGTTTGATTGCACCACAGATTTCATCTGATTCCCCAAATTTTTGGACTTCTTTCGAACTGATACAGACATCGAAAGTTCATTTTGAATCTATTTTGAACGCGTTTTCAAAACGACGCTTTCTGAAGAATCAAATTTTCTTGAGAAACAGTAGGATAAGAAAATTGAATTTTCCTGTCGAAGAATATTAGTGTCTTCTTTCTTTTTGAGAAAAACGAGGTGATTTCTAAAGACAAATAGTAAAAAAAGGAACGGAAAACGACAAAGTAAAAAGAAAAAAGTACTTGTGAGGGATTTGTCTGGACCTTTTTTTTGGAGGAGCAGGAAAATCCGGATTGGAAGAAAAAAAAAACGAAAAAAGGAGAGGCTTGTTTTTGCGTCGAAAACCATTAAAATTTCACAGCTTTCGCTTTTCGGTCGATTTTTGTGTATCCTTCTGTTCGTTTTTCGTTCTTTTCAGTCAAATAGTTTCGAATATTCGAGATGAAAGGATCAATGATAGAAAATTAAATAAGGATAGGACATTCCACGAATGACTAATTTTTGATGTCTATGATCTTTCTAAAAAAGGGAATGAAATTGAAAATTAGAGAATATTCTCTCTCCCAAAAAAAAAGTGCGTCGATCCAAATACGAACTTTTTGGGGGTGAAAATAAGGAGATGGAGCACACAAAAAAAGAGAGAAATGGGCGGCTCCAACGAGCACAAAACGACGAAGATGATGATGATGACTATGATGATAGGGGGCGGAAAAAGAGACTCTGAAATTGAATTGTGTGTCGAATTGAAAATAGTTTATGTAGACAAGAGGTTTAGACATGTGTCAGAGTTTCTTTCAAAAATCTCGGAGCTCCGACACAGCGACAACAGATTCTGTGTGGACGAGACATGGAATTCTGAATGACAAAGGTCATTTGAGAATCTGTCTAACTGGAAATAATAATAATCGGATCTATGGTTTTTTCTACGAATTGCAAACGAGAAATCGTAAAGCGGAAGGATTTTGTCTCGACGTTTCAAAAGTCTGTTCCGGACTGGAATCTGTAATTTTTGTGAATGAGTCAAACGAGCAAGGTGGGAATTTGGCTACATGTTCAAAGTTCCATACTGCATTTCGGAGAAGCAAATTTCAAGGAACATCTAGAGCTGAAAACTCATAAAAATAAAGTATGTTGTTCATTGGAAAACTGACGGAAACAATAATATTTTAAAAGATTTCTGAGGGAAACACATTGAAAATCGTTGGCATTGTTGAGTTATATTCAACTTCAAGCTCTTCATTGTTAAAATAGTTTAACATATCATTTTGGAAATCCTAATTATATCGTTCAAATACATCATCAAGATTCTCAACGGAAAGTGTATTTTTCCGAAAACAGAAACGAAAAGTGTATGAGATTCTGCAAGTGACAAGTTCTCTCTCGTGGTGGACAGAATACATTCGGAATGGTTTCAAAACCAGAAAAAATATGTGAACTTCACAACCATTTGTCTATTGATACATTGTGTTGAAAAATGAGCAAAGATCTGAATACGTCTGCTTTTCACTCAAATCATTTTCAAACATCTACATGTCAATCATTTTCCATAAAAAGAGAGATTGGAACATTTGACAAGAACACGGAAGGTTTTGAGTTTTCAGGATGGATAACTTGAGTTTTGAGTTTTAGTTTTTTACCAGATACATTATTCCGAGAGGGATCAAATCAAATCACATGTTCTTGGGTGAATTTAAAATGAAAAAATGGACATTACCATTAAATTTTCGAGAAAAAAGAATGCAACATCCGATTTTTGTACTCACTTAAAAGACATGAAACATCTCCCAAGTTCCTCATTCTCTTCTGTTTCCGCCACTTCAAAGTTCACAGCTCTCTTCTTTTTTCTTCTTAACAGTAGCATTCTCTTGATCTATGAGCTAATTGAAGCATCTTCAGAAGCAGATTGGAGGGAATTGAAGATCAGAAATTGTAGAAAAAAGAAATGTCTTGTTTTCACAGACAAAAGATTATGAATACAAAGAATTGTATGAGAATACAATGTCGAAGTGTCTATGTCTTCGGAACAGTCAATTTAAAAAAAACAGGGATTGATAGGTCCATTTTTTAGTTTTCTGAAATTTCAGAATACCGTTTTTCACTGAATCGGATAGTTTTGAGTTATTTGATGATGAAAAAAGTCAGTAAACATAGAAAAACTGAGTTTTGAAAAAGGAAGTTATTGGAAGAATAACCTTTGACACACCCTCAAAACTAATCCCGTTTGTTCAGAAGGCTGTGTTGCTCCTCCCAAATTTTATCTTGCTCCTCCTACAATTTTTTCTTTTTCTTCTTCTCTTGTCGTCGAAAGTCCGTTTAATTCTATGCAAATGTGCGGCAGAAAAGAAGAAAAGGAAAGAGCAGAAGCAGAAGATGTCGAAAAGTAGAACGAAGGAGAAGGTGAAGAGAAAAAGAGTGTGAAGTGGTTATGAAGAAAATAGAAAAAGAATATGAAAAGTAAGAATCAGAATAGAAAGAGAAGCGTAGGAGAGATTTACCGTTGGGAAAGGTCAAGACATGAAGATTAGAAAAAGAAAGAAGAGGTCAAGATGTGTCGGAATCTTTGATAATATTCAGAAAAGCTTAAAACAACAGGGACCATGACAAAAAATTGAAAAAGGGTACAATATTTCAATGGCAAACGAAAGAAAATTTTATTGAAGGATGCTGAGGAAAACTTGTTCTTCTTGCACTTTCTATCTTTTCAGGTACCATTGGGAATACTAATGCGAGGGAAGGGAAAACTTCATGGGAGGTGATGGCTGAAACGGAAGGTCGAATGATTTGAAATATGGATGAGAAAGATCGAACAGTGCCCGAGAAAGGGAACTTTTGGGTTGATTGCAAGTTACTGAGGTAGAGTTCAGTAGATACGTATATATTTCTTTGAAGGTTTCGGTAAGATTAAAAAAAAACCGCCAGACAAACTCTAAGAAACTTCACAAACCAACTGAAATTCTAGCATGTCCAACAGCTCAATCAAAATTACACCCTTTCAAAATTGCATAGCTCTCAAAGCATACAATTTTCAATTATCTTATCCTATAATCTTCTGTCGAAAAGCGATACATAAGATTGAATAAAACGAACAAGAGCTCTCCCTTTTCTCGCTCAGGAGTCCATTTTTTCTGGTAGTCGACATGCGAAGAACATTCAAATAAGTGCCAATAAAGCGATTCGATGCAGATAAACACGCACCCTGAGAGCGAATTTTTCGACTCCACCACATCCGACAAATGCTCTTTTCCAGACACTTTGAGTACAAATACATGAAAAATTTAAAAAGACAAAG
Source organism: Caenorhabditis zanzibari (assembly GCA_963966625.1). Taxonomy (NCBI): domain Eukaryota; kingdom Metazoa; phylum Nematoda; class Chromadorea; order Rhabditida; family Rhabditidae; genus Caenorhabditis; species Caenorhabditis zanzibari. The sequence goes on from OZ016469.1 coordinate 8,993,295, forward strand.
TGAAAATTGTCAGGTGCTTTCCGGGTACAATTCCACTTTATTTCGAATAATTGAGTGAGTTGAAAACGGAAATAAACCATTTCGATTCCAGCGATCAGTCAAATGGAAAATTGAAAAAGACTTTTGGAAGAGACTACAAAAAACGGAACAAGAAAGGTTTTTAGGGGTTTTTTAGTTTCGTTCTTCTCGTTTCTCGAAAACAATTTGAGTTTCAAAAAAAGCCACTTGAAAAGCTACAAATCAAATGAGCACAAAAAAGAAGGCGGGCGTCGGACGAAACGAAGAAACGAAGAGAAGGGTTTCTCGTTTTTGTGGAAAAAAGTGTCTTTCGACCTATTTGTTATGCGTACCCGAAACAATAAAAAAAGGTAAGAAAAATGAGGAAGAGGAAGGTTTTTGCTCCAAGGATTTCTGGATTTCAGATAAAAGAAAAAGAGCAACAAGAGTAGGACGTCATGAATTATAGACAATTTGAACTTTTGTCAGATCCCATTCTTCCGATTTTTCAACTGAAAAGAGTCTCGTGATTTCATTGACCTATTTCAGCTTTGGGCCTGACCTTCATCGAAAAATTGTATTTGGTTCATATAGTGAGTCGCTTCTTTCTCTTGCTCTAATTCGTTTTTCATTTAAAACAACACAAAAAACAAAACTCAATTAGATCTAATGAATGGATATTCCAGTTGATTATGTCAGCCAATCAGCTCAAATGTGTTTTGTTTTCTGTCTTCTGTTTTTGAATTCAGTTTTTGTATATTCTGTATACAGCCAAATGAATGAGAACATAATGAATGATGACTAAGCTGGGAAACTTCTAGAACTCTGTTTTACATTCTAGCAAGGAATATTTGGACCATATATTGTCCCCGTTTCAGTACCAACATGAAGATGAGAATATGAACACGAAGAATGAATGGCATCTCCATCTCGGAGAAGTAGGAACATTCCAAAAGGAATGCAGAGCTGCTCCCATTTTGAGATAGAAATCTCGGCGGAACAGGAACGAATCCAAAGATTCGCAGAGCTGTTCCCATTTGAGAATTCAGTACTATCAAGAAGAGAAGATACGAGTATGAACTAGAGGAATGAAAAGGAAGTTATAATAACGTTCAACTCGGTGCAACAGGTACAAAATTTTCGCATTGTCCGTATAAAAAGTTAGGCCGCGAGGGATAACTTTTATACAAAATCTTGGGCTAACACATCAACGAAAGTCTACATTTTTTCATCTTCTTAAGAATTCTTCCGTTCCGACTTAATATTTTCAATGAGTTTTTACAGATTGCATATTGGCTTGGGATTCGTGAAATTGTATTTTGACGTAACGTTGACCATGGTTGGGGGTTGGGGGCCGGCGCCTCATATCTAGATTTACGTGGACATTTTGCTATTTTTGGTTGAGGATTTGGGCTTTTCAGGGTCAATTCAGACTAGGACTAAAGTTTCAGAAAAAGTTCAAAAGAATGATGAAGTGTGGTGGAAGAAGTCAGACTGCTAAGAGTGCGAGAATCTCAAATCCTCAAAATCCCGGAGCTGCACTGGCGGAAAATTTTCACACTTCGGAGAGCCAGTGGTCGAACTGTGTATTTCAGTCAGAAATTGTCAGATCCATTCGTTTTCGTGTGCCTGAGTGAGGAATGCCTGAACTGAGACTGGGACTCAATGACAAGACCTTCTTCCAGCAGTCGGGTGCTAGTTCAAGGCTGAGGTAGCGAGATGAAATACGGTTTGGAGAAGTAGCACATATTATTTTCAATAGAGCAAGCTAGCGAATTTTAAACTCGGCATTGCGTCCAGTTCTGATATTCAGGCAATTGTTCCGACATATCACGACGAATACAATAACAACACCTGGGAGAAGTCCTTCCTTTATTCCCAAATGAGCCGAAAACTCAACTGATCTTTTCTTTTTAACCTTTTTATTTCAGAAAAGTATTATATCCTGAAACCTCAGATTCCAATCACCCTCAAACTTCTAAACCTTAATTCGAACTGACGCTTAGATCGTAATCTCTTTTTCCTTTTTCATGTTCTTTTACGATTTCAAAGATTCTAAAACTCGATGCCAAAAGAAACAATGTCAAGGGCGTCTACAGTCGATTTGCCGCATTTTTTGAAGTCACCGATTTTTTTTCATAAGATCTGATTGCGTGGATCTATTGGTAAAAAAGATCAGGTAAGGAGATTAGGTACTGTAGATATGTTTCGTCTCCCTTGAGATTTTTTCGTATTCCTTGTGAATCGTTCTCATTTCTAGATCGTAATTCTATCACCAACATCGTGTTTTTTCCAATGAAATGTAAATGTGTCATTGAGCTGTGCAAACACCAGATTTACATATCTACAGTATTCACAAAAAAGAGAACGATGTTCACAGTCAAACAGAATAAAAAGAGATGGATCACAAAAGGCAAGAAGAATTGGGAATAATGTGATTGTTGACACATGTCAATCGGGAAGAATAGGAGCTGCTGAGAAGGTTCTTATACAGACGAGTTAATGGTCACAAAATGGAAAGAATTCGTGTACTTGTCTGTTGAACGATTCGATTGGGTAATTACCGTAATCGAGATGTCAACTTGTCATGAATTGAGTACACGAAGATTCTCGGACAAATTTTGAAAAAAAAATTCTCGGAGACGACTCGAAGAAAAAACTTATATAATTATTCATGAAGAGTCATGTGACAGATAAGATCCATGTATTGAAAACTAACTCGGTTGAGAAATATACTCGCTGTTTTAACGGATGTGAAAAAATTGAGAGTAAATCTATTCTGCAACAGTAAAACTATAGTAAAACTGATCTCACTTCACTCCAAAAGGTGCCAAAATAGCTTGAAACATAAGTGAACCGTTTTCTCTCCAGCTGCTCTGCTTAATGTTTCGCCTAAAAATTATTCACTTCAGTACTTTTTTCTTTTCCGTATCATTTCCCGAAGAGGTTCCTTCCTTTCATGTTTCCATATTTTCCATTTTGTTTCCTCCAAATCAGAACTCACTGACCCACTCTCAGAATGTGTCACTCTCCTCTGACACATTCTAATATTTGTTCGAATTCATTTCGAAAACACCAGACGTGCCATAAGCCCTTGACCCGTTCCTTTTCGTTTACCTGGTACTTGTGCAAGAGTTTTTTCCTTTCTTCTTCAAAAAATGCCTCCCGCTTTTTTTGGTTGTTGTCTTTACATTCATAAATATTTTTCTAGGGGGAGGTGGAGAGAAAGATAGAAAAAGCACAGGTTTTTGGCGCACAATTTGTATCTGAAGAAATAGAGAAATGACAATGAAAAGAGACCTGAAAGAAATCAAACAAACAAATAACAGTTTCAGGAGAGAGAATGATAAGAGTGTGCCAAATGATAAAACTTCTCCAGGCATATGTTTTACCTCAAATTTTTGATTTCTTCACCTGAAACTAAAGTGGTTTCTGTCCCTTCTACTCAACCAGTCAGTTAGTCAACCGTTCTCTTCTTTTCATCTCATTCTATTTTCATTTACGCAATAGCCCTAACCGCTATCATGGTACCACATCTTAAGGTCATTCCCTCTCAGAACCCGAAGATAAAAATCTCGAAAAGCCGCGCTCTCATTGGTACTGAATACCACCTCCTCTTCAACCTGACAAAATGAATTTATCTCATTTTCTCATTTGAGGCATCTTCTGGCGCCGTGCCAAGTATGCCGACAAACCGTTTTTCCAAGGACAACGTAGCCATTTTTTGTCTCAGTTTTTATAATCAAAAAACGTCGGCAGATTTGTTTGAACAAGTCATCATCGCACTAATTTGTCATTGTTCGGATGTGAGATTCTTATCCGTTTTGCTTCCGAATTTAGGTTCCTTTTTTTTTTTGAAAAATCTGTTCCTTTGAAGATTGGTACAGAAGTCTGACGAAAAGCCCAGGTGGTGTTCAGGTGTCCCACAGCTGGGAGGGAATTTAACTGAGGGGTAGAGTTTGAGTCAGCGAGTTCGTCTGCACTTTTTGGAATAAAGGGGTGCTAGGAAGAATGTATAAAATTTGTAGAGGATAGAGCTGTCACAATGGTTATCTGTAATCGGACAACACGATACAATTTTGATTTAAAATTGTGGCAAGTTACGGTAGAATACAGATATTCTACAGATTACTTTTTGATTTCAAACTGAATCACCCGCAGTAAATCTATAGAAAAATCATCAAAGTCTCTAGACGCATGTATATCCATTTCCCTCTGGAAACGAAACAAGACTTGAATGAATATCATTGTGGTCCCATTTTCCCGCCAATCGAATAAAAAAGTTCGACATTTTCAATCCCTCAAAACTTTCTCATCCCTTCTACAGTACCCATTCGGTCCCTTTTCGTTTATCCAGAATCTCCCATTAATATCTCTCATTCTCAATCGCATAATGCTTTTGCGCAACTCACCCTTTCAAGGTCGCTGCACCTGGTGCTCTCCACAGGTAGTTAGCGAGTCGGCGCGTTTAGGATGCGACTCGCGAGAAGTATCGTTACGGATCCGTAAAGACTAGTTTTTCCAAGCACTCGTCCGCGCACGGCTGACTCATTTCATCCGCGAACGGACCGCATGAGTGTAGCTAGCACACTAGGGAAATACGACTGATGTCACTGTGACTTGTCCGCGCACGGATGGGATACGACAGTATTACAATGAAGTCTACCCGCGTACGGACCGTATACAGATGGTCGAGGCGGCGCCTGATGCAAAATTTCTTCCATATTCTGTTTCGAATTGTTTTCTCGTATTTCGACTTTTGTTTTATTTTCGATATTCTTTCTGTTAATCTCATCTCAACAACGAAATTGAATGATTTCTCGAACTTGCAATTTCCCCTGCAGGAACATGACATGAAATTAAGGTAAAAAATGCAGTTCTTCGACGTTGGGATTTTAATCGCTTTTTCAGAATCTTCGAAATGTGGATATCAGGCGATCGCTTATGACAAGAACTTCGGTGAACTACATCTAAATTTGATAATTGCTGATGTCGAGAGTGAACGATGTGGAGAAAATAACGTATGTTGCAAATCATTTTTACTCATTAAAATTCTGTTTTTTCAGGATAGGAAGAGCGGCTACAGAAAGAGCCAAGTGATGTTATTCGGAGTGGCCCGTCAGTACAAGCAATACCGAAAGATCGCTTATATCGCCTACGGATCATCAAAATTTTCGAACTCGTCAAATCTAACCCATTCACTTTAAGTTACTTCCTTCGATTAATAGTTATTTTTCTGATCTGAAAGATTTCTAGTTATTTTTTCTATTTCTAGTTGTTTTCAAGGTTTCCTATGTATCTCTAGAATAATGATTAGGTATTTGTTTTCTTTCATTGTTTGATTTAGTGTTCAATGAAATAAATATGCTAGAAAAATTCAAATTTTCTGTTCGCACAAAAAAAAACATCGCACGCGGACCGTATGCTAACCAAAAGCCACTCGCTAGTAATTCGCAATAAGGGTCGTGCGCGGATGAAATACGGATCCGTAACGAGACTCGTTTTCCATACCAATATGGTCCGTGCGCTAGCGACGGTGCATCCGTAACGGATCGTCTGCGGACGACCTGTGTCATCTCTTTTTTCTCACCCTTTTTTGTTGTTGATCGCCTAATTTGGTTTTTCGAAAATGAAAATGCCACCATAGGGAAAAGAGCACCCTGGGGTTATTGTTGAATGTTCCTCATTGAAATTCTCGTCTCAATTACTCCTCCCTCCTAGTTTCATCTCAATTTTCAAATTCTCCGTGTCTTGTCGCCCATAACTCAATTTTTCGGTCGGTGGAGAGACCTCACTGTCCGATTATTGAGAAGATATGCGAATAGGCATTAAATAGGAAGAAGAAGAAGAATTGAAAGATAGTAATCACCGATGCTTCGAATTAGTGAAGACACCCAACCGACCGACAAATTTTGACGATTCTGTTTCAGTTATCTCAATCGAGAATCTTTTGAAATTTGAATGAAACCTCAAACGACGAGAGGAGTTTGTAGGTCAAATACTGTTTACCTTGAGGTTTCTGAAACAGATTTGATGTTGTTACAGATTCTGAACCTGAGGTGCTCTGTTTGGTCGGATAGTTGTTTTCAGCTAAAGTTAGAAGTTTGTTATTGTTCGCATTGGTTAGAGAGGTTGGGGATTCCAGGATTATTTCATCCTGATGATTTTGGGATCATCTTAATTGGATCTGGCACAACCAACTTTTCATTTTTTTTTCCTATTTCTAAGTTCTCAATTTTTATATAACCAGACGGGCTACGCCCCTCTGGGGCCCTTCGGGCAACGTGAAATTTTAGAAATGAAAATTTTGAAATTTTGAAAAAATAATTCCGTGAACTCGTCACTCTCCCCTTCCATGAGAAAAACTACTGAATGGACTCAAAATGGAGGTTTTTGCGCTCTTGTGACCTCAATTCTCCATGAATCGAAAAACAAAATAGACGGGCATCATCTCGAAGAAATTTCTGATGACCTGCCAAAATTTGAAAAAAATCGATCCACTGGGGACTGAGCTAGGGCCGGCGACCGACACAGCACAGACACACATACACACAGAATTTTGCGTTTGTTAATAGTAAAGATTCTGCTTTATTCCTTGTTCTGACATCTGACCATTCTAAAACCCTAGGAATTACCTTGTCAAAAAATGTCCAAGTTCTCCTCCTTACTAAGTTTTTACGATCGTTCTCCATTCTTTTATTCTTATCCCACCCATTCACTGTTTTATTATCTTCATAAACTTCCCCAAATAGATGCATTCGCCCCTCGAAACAGTCCGTTTTTATTGATAAGATATTCCTGTTGGTACCTTCTCGTTACTATGTTCCCAACCATTTGCAATGCATATGCAAATTTTCCGTTTTTATTGTCGACACGCTTCTCCTATTCTATCGTCTATTCTTTTCCGTTGGCTACTATATTTGCATACTTATAGTGCAACGGAGAAGCTGCGGGAGAGAAGCTTCCATGGAAAAAGAGATGGTGTTAATGGAGGTTTACGACTTCTAACTGAAAATTTGAAAGTTCTGTTGGGAAGCTTCAAGCTAACTCATGAATATAATGTAACTTTTAAAAAAATAGCTATTGTTTAGCTGGTACTCTAAAGGGGGCTTGTTCAAAAGAATTTCTGTGATTTCAATTTGATTTTCTAGGATCAGATATTACTGTAACTAACTGAAATTCCGATAGAAGGAAATACAACCCTCAGAAATAATGTCGATCCCCAATTTGAAACTCCGCAATATTGTTCTCTCTGCGAGTTGTTTTTCACATTTGGCACTCGTTGCCCTCTGCAACAATCTCATCATTCCCATTCCATTCCGATTTCCCTTTCCATTAAATAGTTGAAAAAACACACACCATGATCACCCGAATTTTGAGTTTTACCCGCCAAAAAAATGGGCGGCGGAAATTTAAAAATTGTTTTTGTCGAAATGGCGGTATTGGGCGTCGATCGTTTAGAAAAGAAATGAGGAACCGGTCGGATTGCGGGCGCAATTGAATGAGAAAATGGTGGCAAAATCAGAAAAAAAAGAGAGATGCCAATGGTTGTCTCAACCACATTACTTCTTCTCTTGGTTTTGTCAATGATGATTTGGGAAATAGGCATTCATGTATCTGGGAATCTTTTTGATTTTGGAAAAATAAAAGATTGGGAAGGCAATAATGCTTGGTGAATAACGGATTTGTCTCGGTTACTGTAGTAGTTAGAATTCTGGAAATACTGTGCATCATCTTCAACTTTTTCATGATCTTTTTTTCAAGCAGAATAAACTTCATTGGTTCCGAGAGTTTAGCATACGACTTCGAATCCTAAAGTTGTGTTGACACGCACGGCAACAACTCCGGAAAAGCCTGGAACACGTTTTCTGCGTCTTCACTGATTCAGTCCCTTCCACTTTCAGAACTCTTCCTCCTACCATTTGAGTAATCTCACCAAAAAACACGTATTTCCGAATCACATGTTTCATTTTTTCGACACCTAAAGTTGGTTGGCATCATGCCAATCGCCATGATCAGCTGCGCGAAAATGACCATTTCGCCCTGCTGTTTTTGCGCTCACTCACACCTCGACGTACACATGTGAAAACGAAATAATGGGACAAAGAAAGAGAAATTTTTTAGCCATTCTCTCTCACTTGTCGAAATTTTTGGCGCCAAAAGTGAAGGTGGACAGGTTTTTTTCAATTTCTATTCGCGTGGCGCGAAGTGATCGAATTCGAAAAAAATACTCGAGAGAGAAGTGTCTTCGAGGACTTTGGAATTCTGATATGAAGACAGAAGTTTTTTTGTGGTCAAAAAGACATGATCTGATGGGATTATTAGAAAAATATCAAAAGGACACAAAAGTAGGACATCGTGAGAGTAATACGGTGTGACATGAGAATCTGTACTTCTGAAGAAAACTCGGATTCTCAAAGCCTGTGAGAAGGTCAAAGTGGTGGACACCAAATAGAGGATTATGGGTACAAAAAATTTTTTTTAAAACTTCTCAGTTTTAAAATTTCGAAGGGTGAATCAGAATCGAACAGAAAAATAAGTCGTAATTTGGACTGATCGAAACCTAAGACTAGCCGAAGAATTGGGGTTTATCCCCTGCAGTGATCATAAAATCTCGAACTACTCCGCAGTTAGAGAAACTGAGTTGGCTCCTTGTTGAGTTATCAGAAAGCATACTGTAATCTTGGGCGACACCCACCTCTTTCCTGGCTTTAGATAGATTCATCAACTTCCTATCCTCACCCACGAAACTTCTCTTCATTGAACCTCTTCATGTTTCTTTCGAAATCCAATCAATTTCCATCAAGTCGTTCGTGTCGAAATTACTCTTCAACTGGCACAAGTGGTTCGGAACCTTCGAAAGACAAAGACTTCTCGCATTTAATTTATTTCCTTTATCCTCTTTCCCTGGTTACCCTACTTTCAACACTTTCCACATGTGTTCACCACCGGAATGTTGCCGAATTAATATTTTTGTTTTCTATCCCGCCCAGTTCGTCTTGTTTCCAACTCGATCTGTCACAGGGATCTGAGCGGGAAAAACTGAGAGAGGATCAATCGGCTTCTTCCTTTTTCGAAGTTGTTTGTTTGTATATTCAGAAACCGTTTAACTCCTCCCATTTCCAAGAGATTTGAAACCCGTTTCGCTCATTTTTGAAATCATATGATGGGTATTTCGGAGAGCGATTCCCAATTTCCAACGATGAAGATGATGATGAATTGGTCGGTTTTTTCAAGACAGTACTCAACAGGAAACGTTTTAGATTTCATTGAGAAGATAAGAAGGTTGAATGATGAAACAAACACAGGAGGGATAGTTAAGTGAAAGGAAAAATGTAGAACTAAAGTAATAGGAGAAAGTTTAAGAGATAGTATAGTTTAGGACGAGCGTTCTGAAAAATCGTTCCGAATTTCGAAAATTACGAATATACGGTACTTCCATTTTTGTGGAATCTTTCATGTACAGTATGAAAATTGTTAGAAATCTTTAGAATTTGAAATAATTTTTTGGGATCTTCACTAGAATACTTAGAAAACTGTACTTTCCCCCTACTTTCCTCTGTTCTCCATGTCTGTAATTCCTGACAACAACTACCTTCCAGAATGACGTGTCTTTCTCTTATTCAAGAACTGTCATTCCCTTCCCTCTTTACTTTCTCTTTATGTCTTTATTTCTGGAGCATTGTTCCTGATAAGAACCTGCAGGTCGACAGTCAATAAACCTTATTTCTCCCCCCTTTCCGTTAACATCTCAATTTTCCAATGTCTTGAAATGTATACAGTCACCGGAGCAAAAAAAAAAACCGATTTTCCTTTTTCTTACTATTTCAAAAAGGCCTACAACTGATAAGCCTCGGTGGGTGATTGGAGTAATTGTGGAGTAGGGAAAAACTCTAAAAGGTGTTACATTATTGCCCGAAATTATTATAACGATAGCAGAAATCTTATCAAAATTTCACACCAGAACCACCCGGTTCTCTTCACTTTCAGCACTATTTTCATGCTTGAATCACACCAACAAAGTAACATGAATAGTTGCGATGAACAGGGTGTTTGGTGAGAGAAGGGGGAGAGACGGAGTGTCTGCGTCTCTTATTCTTCTACACTCTCTCGAGTCTTGGCAGAGTGCCAACCTCTTCATCGGAGGGCGGCGTCGAAACGGAAAAATGGGCGGGGCGAATAGATGAGACGAGCCGTCTGTCTCTCGCATTTCGTTCTGTTTTCCACTTGTACCTTGCCGCCGATATCTTATGGGAAATGTTGTTTTCCGAAGAGGAGGTATATCCTGGGAGGTCCAGAAAATGGGCGATTAGCTTCTTCTAGAACCCCTTTGGAATCTGAATCTCTTATTCTCTTCCTTCATTTTCTTGACTCCTAGTCCACTACTTCCTTTATGATATGATTCCAGTCGCTTCTGGGAGGTCCTATTCTTACATGTTTTCTGAAATCCCTCGTTAGATTTCCCTGTTCAAACTATTGCTTTCTCACTCAGCTCTTAATATCCCATTCCTATTCTGACTTCTCCCATTCATCTTACCTGCTGGCTTACCTCCATCCATTTCCTCTCGTCGTTTAAATGGAATTCATAATTACGTGCTAGATAATTTGTTGTTGTGCTGTGCTCGATCTCTCTCCCCTCGAACATCTGGCTCTGTTCCTTTCCTCCTCTCTTCTACATTACATTCTGCACACATATCCTTTCCTTCGTTCCTAGCAGCCAGCTAGAACAGATGCTCCGGATTTGAGAGCAGCCGGTTGGTTGTTTTTAGTGACAAATTGTCGAAGATTGAAATCTATGTAGATGCTATCTTGAGCCTCTCACCTTCCTAAAAGTGAGCATTCGGCTAGAGTATCAATCAAGTTTGTCTTCCATCTAGACACTCCACCTGTGTTTTCTCGTCTCTTTGAAAAGTTCCGCTTGTCAGACGTCTTACTGTCTCGTTCCTAATCACAAGTAACAACATGGTCATTTGTTGACCAACCCCCTTCAAGGGTCAACTATCTCTCGAGACCGCCCTATTTGAACAGAGCTCCCTCCCTTCTCCTTATACAGTATGAGTTTCCATCGGCTGTTATTGTTGTGTTATCACTGCTTCTTCTCCTTCCTATGACTTCACACCAACTATACACCTTCTCTTCGTCATCCTATTGTATATACATTCACTTGTCTTCTTCTCGTCTCATCCAACAATCTATTTGTTTATCCAATTAGTCATAGTCGTACCACCATCCGGCACCAAGGGGCCGTGAGCAGAGAAGAACCGGATTGGAGAGACAAAATGTTTTTTGTAGCAAAATTTGTAAACGCTTAGAGTGGAGCTAGGTTGCTAATGGAAAATTGATGAATCATGTGTTACTGTAGTTTCCAGAGACTCATTGATACCAGTTTTGTGTAACTATTCATGCTAATGACTAATTCATAAGAGAGTCTCATTTTAGATGGCGTACATTCACACCTTTGAAGAATTAACTGATCGTAACCTCTTTCACTATTAGAAATTTTGGTCTTCACCGATAAGTGCACCTTAATCTCCCATTGTAACTCTAGGGACCCACTGTTCTCAGTTCATTAGCATTGCAGCCGAGAGCTTATTACACATCCAGTCTAATCGTCTTATCGGCTTTTCTTCCTGTCACACGGCTTCTCGTTAATTACCTCTCCAGGAGCTTTTGGAAATCTTATTCCAAGGACTCCCAAAAAAAATACAAATTGCATTCTGATTTTTAGCTATAGCCTTTACGAAACTTTAACCTCTCCCATCAAGTTAGTTTTTTCTGATCATGCTTTAGTGAGCTTCTCTGAGTCTCTACTTTGATTGATCACTTATCCATATCTCCTTAGAACTTCCCGATTGTTTATGCTTCTCCCCGTTCTCCTTCTTCCTCCTTATCGTCTCAACTTTCGGACCGCCACAAAAAACCCAACGGTATCTCTTATAAGTAATCTGATACCACGAGTGCCCCGGTCAAAGTGGTCCAAGTCGGTGCGACCAGCCGTTGCGCATAGTATATACGTATTTGCTTGGTCCGTTCCCCTCACTTGTCCGACTGCTGACCTCGGCCACCCTCAGCACCCTTCTATTACACCCGACGATGCCTCCGGCAACGCTTATGACTCCTCCCCTTCTCGTGGAAAGGGCGGGCCTCTCCCTCTCTCTTTCCTCCTCCGATGGAGATATATTCAAATGTATGTGTGTTCGTGACGGGAGGGCGTCTCGCTTGAGAGCCACCATTTATTATATCTTTCTGACTTCTCTTATGCTTCTCAATCGTTTCTTCTTACTCTTATACTATTCTTTAACTAGTTAACCTTTTTCTAAAAGTTTTCTGATTTCAGTTCACCTCAATCTGCTTTCACATCATCTCAAAATGTCTTCTGCTCGTCGTTGCCTTTTCGGACGCCCGACTCCCGAGCAACGCTCCAGAACCCGAACATGGCTCGACAACGCTTGCAAGCGAATGCGTCAAGAAGAAAGTCAGAAATGGGGATTCGATTTCGAACTTGGAATGCCTCTTCCTTCTTTGATGTCTTCTGAAGCCGCGTTCAAATATGAAGTCCTTCCAGAGTGCCTCGTTCCTGATTTCTACAGGTAAATCACTAAAATATTCCAATCATTTTCTAAGCATTTTGATTTTTCAGAACCAAAGTCATCTCCGTTCGTACCTCAATCTCCTCCATCACTGATTTGGACATCAGCTCGACCACTTTGACTCCATTGAGCTCCCCAAGCACATCTGAAAAGGAGGAACCTTCATTGATGGATCACAACAGCTCATTTGAAGATGAGGAGGAGCCAAAGAAATGGCAGTTCCGAGAGCCACCAACTCCAAGAAAGAGTCCAATGAAGCGTACCCAGAAGATCACCGACTTCATGAGTGTTTCCCGCAAGAAGAATTCCTTGTCTCCCAACAAACTCTCACCGAAGAATGTGATCTACACTCCCAAATCCAGACGTCCAACAGTCAGCACTCGCTCGCCGTATTAGAGGTTTCTCATGATTTGATATGTCCATGTTTTGCCCATTTCAACGGGTTGAATCTAATCATTTGATTATCTCTTTGTCTTTTGTTTGTTGTTGAACTAGTCAATCCATCCCATCCAAACTCTCAATTTAATATTTTATTTCCGAAACCCTGTGATATTTCACCCAAACATAAGGAACTCCTCTGGAACTCTTTACTCTCACATTGCCATTTGTTAATAAAGAAACAAACTCCAAATAAACCTATTGAACTTTAACACACCACTTTTTTAAACTGAAAGTTTCAGGTTGAGAATCGGGAAAAAAAGTTGAGGCCCACCTGCAGAATTATGAAAATTACGCAATAAATTGCGTGGATCTTTTTTTGCAGTTTTATTTGAGTACATGTACTTCGAATTACGTAACACGGAGGCATCATATCAATATGTCCCTCGCCATCTCAAACTTAATGGACCATCATAATCTCTGGCTAATAAATCATATTGCATAAGTTTAGAGAGTACATCAACATTATGCCTTCTCTCATGGTTTATGTGTGGCACTCGCAGAAAACTGTCCCCTTCCGAGAAGACCTTGGAACGGACTTTTTTATTGCGGTTTTGTATTGAATCTCCGAGTGGTACAGAGGCACATTGTGGAAGAGAACGGGAGGGCTATTACGTGAAGTGGAGGGCACTGGCGTCCGTCGCCGTCCGGGATCAGAATTTGATGATCAATGGAGGGGAGCGAAGAATTTATGTGACTAGAGAGAAGCTGGCTGTTTGTGGTTTTGAGTTATGGGGGTTTCGAAGTGTCCAGAATTTGAATCTTATCGAATCCTACTCTTGACAGCCTTCTACCTTTTAATTCATTCATTCCATTGAATATTCTGTGAATAGGTATGTGCTTCTAAACAATGGAGAGTTGGATAACCCCTCTTGTGGATTAACGTCCGCATGTCATTCCCCTCATCGCTGACCTCTCGTGTCCCGTTCAAGAGTAGGACATGGTCCGAGTGCAATCTATCCTCCCCACACATTGTATCGTATGTGTGAAGAAAAGAGAAGAGAGAGGGGACCCCTTCGATGTATGCACAGATGTGTCAAATGCACCCTTAAACGTTTTATAACAGTTCTTCTCGCAATCTGTTCGTGTGGTTCTCAACCAGCTGGTACCAATTGCAATTTACTAGTGAGAAAACGAGGAGGTGGGCGATAAGGTGACGCCTGATTTACGGCAGCGCCACACAGTTAGCTTGACGGTTTTATGAGGTTGAAACGGGGATCCAGGAGGATTCAGATCGGCCATCAATCCTTCAAGTTTATAGACTTCGAATGAAACAGAAAACGACATGACACATTTTGGCGTTGTGCCAAGTTATCAGAGAAAACAGAAATGATGACGTTTCAGAACTTTTGTTCAACGAGAGAGAAGAGTGATAAGAAACTGTACTGTTTTCTCGTGAAATTTCAGTTTGAAAAATAAAATTGAAGCTTAGAGTGACAGGTACTAGCAATGGATTACTATTCTCCAAAAAACAGGACTCTAAATCTTTGAGTCTATAAAACGGAGAAGATGAAAGGGTTGAATGTTTTGACAATGGCCTGTCATCGGCTTCTTTTTACATGCACACACATCAATATTATCTATACAAACCGGCTGGCAACAAGGCATAAAAAGTGCAGCTGTATTCTTTCGGCTTCCGTTTTTATTCATCATAAACGGGTCAGTCAAGAAGAGGAAGAAGAAGAGCCGTATGCAAATTTGTGACAAGGCGGCAATTCCCTCTATAGAATACACAAGGGAACACCCTTGTGTCCGGCGGACCGTCCCGGTCAAGTCAGTACATAAATCATCGGAATACCCATAGACGGAACCTAATTAGATTGCAATATGCACAAACATTCTCTGTCGTCTCTCTGATCCCCATTGTATTTTGGATTTAATTAGAAAAGAGGAACATGCCGACATTTGATGTATAGAAACAGACGAGGAGCGAAGACGGCGTTGAAGAAGAAGAGCACCTAATAATTTATGATGTTTCACTTTTTTTCCGACAGACGGGTTTTGATAGATGAGAGGTTGGCGGTAGGGCGCGGAAATGATGCGGAATAAGAATACAGAAGATCTTATGGGTTTTGTTTGGGATCACTCTGTAATTAGGAAGCGCTAAAGGTGAAAGTTTCATATTGTTCTGGATCTTTCCCTGAAAAAAGGAAGATAATTACATGATTGAAGTTGTAATCTCCTTTTATTGAACTTCTGTCTGGTCTCTGAAATTATACGATTGCTCATCTATTATCTTAGAACGCTCTTCGCAGACTGATACCTTGAGGGATACCGTAATCCTTTATTGTTTTGGCTTCTCCTGGATAAGAGTCTGTAGATGAATAACATGAAACACGACCGCTCAAAATAGGATTAATTTACAATCCCATCAAATGCTTTCTCTTTTTTCCTCCAGAATACCATCTCGGCACCTCTTCAAAAGTTTCTTTGACCGCCCGTCTCGCTCTACTAATCGCATATGCAAATTTTCTTCTGATACAGTCACTATAACTCTCCAAAGCGAAGAAGAATACGAAGACAATGAGAACAAAAGAACCCACTGGAGAGTGACAGGAAAGTAGTTGTTCTGATAAAGAGTACATGAAATACAACATTTGTGCATGAGAAGGCGACTTCTACTTTTTCTGGTCATGTGTACATAATCGAGTTTTTTGACACTTTGACAGGTTTACGGCAGTCAAACCAACTAAAATGGTTATCGGACAGAGCTGGCATACGGCCAATACCCCCATCTTCGAAGTTTTTACGATTATCGAATTGTGCATGGGGGTTGTATGGAATGAAAAAACGAAAAATTTTGTGCAGTTTTAACCAGAGAGGGATCATTGAAATTTGTAGATCAATTTGTTTCGAAATTTGCTTTTAACTGAATTCTACTGTCAACATCTGACGTATCCATGACGCCTTCTGTGCACACATGTTGTCTACTTGTTGCCACCTAATCGCTCACTTATCCTAATTGATATTCACCCACTATATCGACCCCCACTTGAACGGCCAACTGTTCGTTCAATCCGATACATTGCTTCCGGAACCTAAATGACCGAGTCTGTTAGTCCATCAACGATCCGCAGTTGTCGGCAGGTGTGTGGTTGAATGTGACGTAACACTGGACTAGGTGTCGGAATGAATATGAAGTCGAGATGCGCAACAGCTGGCAGAAGAAGCCACGAGATTCCAATGATGATGATGTGAGGAAAAATTGTCTGTGAGGGAGTGGTCGAGGTCACATTGTGAAAAGTGAATACAAAGGATCACTTCAGAAAACACATTCCACGAAATGAATTTGACTTTAAAAATAGGAAAAATTTTATTCCGCAAGTTAGACATGGGAGAGTTAGAGACAGTGCAAATCGGGAAGAAAAAATCAGGAAGAAGGGTGGAAAACTTGCGCACATTGCAAAAATTGTGCGCAGGGATTGCAATTTTTTACAGGTTACTGTATCTAACTAAAATTCTCGCAACGAAAAGCCATTTGCAACCCTTGCGCACAATTTTTGCATTGTGCGCACGCCTTTCACCCTTCGTCCTGATTTTTTTCTTCCCGATTTGTTTTTTTCTCGAATTGCGTTCTTCCCGATTTTTTTTTCTCGAGAGTGAGTGTTAATACGGTATAAATTAAAAAGTTTGAAGCACATCATCTTCCAAATCTTCAAAAAAGGTCTATCAAAGTTTCAAAACACCTTTTTGAATTATCCACCAACTCCTTTTCTCACTTTTATTATGGTGATCTCAATAAATGAGAGTTCTGGCTAAGTTTCCCCGATTTTCGGCCGCGATATCTCTGCACGAAAATGCTACCGTAATATATTAAAATTTAAAGGAACATACTCGGTTTTTTTAGGTCAATTTTTAAAATATTCGTGTTTTCCGAACTGTTTTCATCAAATTTCGATGCAAAATGTTTTATTTTGATCCAAAAATTGCATATCGCAACGAAATTTGATGAAAATTGTTCGAAAAACACGAAAGTTTTAAAAATTGACCTAGAAGTCAGAGCATGTTCCTTTAAATTTTAATATATTACTGTCGCATTTTCGTGCCGAGATATCGCGGCCGAAAAATCGGGGAAACTCAGCCAGAACTCTCATTTATTGAGATCACCATAATATTACATCGATTCAGACGCCCGATAAGCGTTTTTTTCCACCTCTTTTTCTGACTGTGTGTCAAGATTTATGAGGACCACCCGTAGATTATTTTTATTTTCTGTTTCTATTCAAGTTTTTGATGCGTTCAGGTGGTTTTAAGTTTCTTAAATCCTGTGGTTATTCGAAAAAAGACATCTTAAATTGCAGTGCGATCATGCTCCGCTGTTATCCAAATCTGCAGCGGCAAAACCAGCGCGTTTGAATTTTGATATCCTCGATTCAAAAAAATCGCACGGAAAAATCGACTCGATTTGAATTTCACTTTTCGCGCCTTTTTCAGATCAAATATCGGCCGATCAAAAATGTGCTCTTTTCCGGGCTCTTTGATGAAATTCCGAATACTTTTTTGCATAAAATTCTTCAGAGATACATCCCAAAGCACGGACGACTGAAAATTTCAACAAGATTCATCAAAGAGCCCGGAAAAAAGCAAATTTTTGGTCGGCCGAAATTTGATCTGAAAAAGGCGCGAAAAGTGAAATTCGAATCGAGTCGATTTTTCCGTGCGATTTTTTTGAATCGAGGATAAGTTCCCTTGACAAACAAAAACATTTTTCCTCCTAATTTCATCGATGTCAGCTCGAAATTCTTGCGCACACGTGTCGTTGTTCGATTCCTTTGTTCCTCAACCACTTTATTTTGTTTCGCAACTCACTTCGTCTCGTTTCTCTCCTCACTCTTCACACTTTCTACCGCCTAATCGATCGATTTGCCGTCGCGGTGCGCGACTATTTTCGCTCTTTTTTTCTTACCGACGCAGCAGAAATGTGCGTTTTACCGCATTTCTCTCACTTAATATTGTATTTCTACTTGCCAGTTTCTTATCAAATATTTATTTCAGAGACGAAGCATCGCAATGGCGACATCGACCGGCGACTCGAAACGAAAGGCGGCTAGATGTCTCTTCGGAAGACCAGATCCAGGAGAGGTAATTGAAAATCACTGTTTTGCCGTAATTGTTATGGGGAATTACAGGTTTCTCAAAAACTGGACAAAAATCTCCAGCGTATGTACCAAGAAAACTCGCGTAAATGGAATTTTGACTTTGCTGGTGGAGTTCCAATCGTTGGGACTCAAGGGGATTACGACTACGAATCGGTAGCTGCTTCAGATGTTCCAAACTTCTATCGCGAGCAAACCGTTCGTCCTCGGAAGCAAAATGCTCGCCCTAACGCGTCTCCAGCAGCATCTGACACCGTCGAGGCTCCAAACGAGTCGCTGTTTGTTGTTGAGTCGAGCGAGCCACAGTTGTTGGTTGAATCAACTTCAAAAGAAATCGAGGAATACGAAAAGCCGGTGACTAGGTACGTTTTCGAGAAAAAAATTGCTAATTACCGATGTTATTCAGATCCATTACTGCCAAAAAAACCCACGACCATCAAGATCCTGATAGTTTGAAGCAGACTAAGCTAACTAGTGAGTTTTAGAATTTTTCTATTTTTGTCATCCCTCGAAAACATATTTGAGCAACAGAATTGGCACAGTGCCAACTCTTATCATTTGTTTATTTTTTCATTAGTTTCAACTCTCGTCACTCGAACAGTCCTCGTCTGCATCTCTCTAGTTATTATATTTTCGCCGTCTGTTGTCAGGTCGATTTAAAGACGCACAGAGTTTCTCAAAATGGTCCCGTTAGGAAGCACGAGAAATGCACCATGGGGCACGAGAAATGCGCAAAGGGCTCTCCTTGCGCGCTTCGTGTTTATAGTATATTTTTTTGTGCGTTTTTGTGCATTTTTTCTGGAATTCCGCGATAAAAATAGCAAAAACTTTCATAAAAACAAATAATTTGATTGTCAGAATTGTTCTAGGTGGTTTTTATTTCGTAAACTCGCATTTGAACGGAGTTACGCTCAGTCAAAAAGCTACTATACACACGAAGCGCGCAAGGAGTGCTCTGCGCATTTCTCGTGCCCTCGTGGTGGGACCATTTTGAGAAAATCTGTGCGCCTTTAAATCGACCTGACAACAGACGGCGGAAATATAATATGTTAATGTCTCGTAACTCCATGTGAGACCGTTGACCTTTTGACGGCTCATCGATCACTTTTCTTCCGTGATGGGTTATGTCGAGTTATGCTAACCTTCCGTGAAATTCGAGAAAAGAACAGCTGCTTGCAGTGGAAAGAAAAAGAATTCGAAATTCATTGAGAAGAGGTCATAAAAGCCTCTGTCGATGGAAATAAGCAGATGGGACGACAAATTACTAGGTTTCGAGAGACGTGTTAATTTCAGTCCCTGCGCATAGAGTAAAAATTTTGAAACATTTCAAAATGATTTATTTTCTAGGCTTCGAAATGTATGACTGATTTATTTACTAGGCTTCGAAATGTATTCCCTTATCGTAGTCCTTTCGTTCTATTTCATCCGTATTACGTTTTGAGCATTACGTCAATCTCAACCTTTTCCTTCCTTTCCACCTAACCGCTATTTGATCCATGATAAGATCTACGGTTATTATTTGGTGTCAAGGACACATTGCGTCTGAAATTGTCGTGGATACCAGTTGTGAGGGATATCAAACGAATCGATTTTCAGACTACATGCCTGTCCGTAAACGTCGCAGTGAGACATCTTTGGTAACAGCCGCGGTTTCAATAAGCCGTTCCGTTTCCATCGACTCCAATATTGCTGTCGCGAAAGAGAAGCGCGGATCCAAACTCGGCAACAATAACAAAGGAGCCCCAAAGCGACCATTGAGGTGATAAATAAAATGTTTTCGCATCATAATTTTTTTTTCAGATTCGTTCCTCCGAACCTTCCAAAGACCGCACAATCGTCGGTATCGGACAGTGCTCTCGTCTCATCACCACGTTCTCCGCCAGTCAAAAAGAGTGTCAAACCAACTCGTCGTTCTGGTCGTTCGATCGAAGCTGGAGACTTCTGAAACTGACAAAATAACTCATCAGTTCAATGACTCGTGTTCCATTGCTTTCCACCTTCATCGTGTGTATGGTACGTTTTCATCTTTCGTTTGAAAATGCGGGATAGATTCGTATCAATCATGGGTTTCAATTGGGTCAAAGGGTTTTGTGTCAAACGGAGAGTACATGAAACATGATGCGGCAAACGATGTTTGAAATTAGGTGCATCGAAAAGATGTCATCAATCTAGCTGCCACTTGATGCAGCTGTACTGATTGCCACCGCTGTCCGATTCTGAACACGTTACAAATCACGACCCGTCTGGTCGTTTCGCCGACAATCGATGTAATTGACAAGTGGTTTCAAATTTAACTAGAGGGGGTTTCATCTGGGTAATCTACAGTATCTCGCTTCAGTTGTCGAGTAGAGATCAGGTATTGCTTGAATCCACTTTCACACGCACAAGGGAACAAAAAGTAGTCGTTCAAATCATTGAGATTTATGACACATTTTGTGACACTGTTTGGTGGACGAAAAACTGGTTTCTCCTCGCCCATCACACCATTCACCATTCGAAATGATCCTCCAATTGCGCCCTCCTCTTCTTTCTCGATTTTGCTGGCGAGTTTCCATGGAAAGGGACTTTGCGTTTTCGTGTAGTGTGAAAGTATACTATCCAACCACTAGTTGAAAGGCATCACCGCCATTGTGTTGTGAGATAGTTAGGTGAAAATTGAGAAAAGAGGGGAACCGAACAGGTGCATCCAGTGGCGACGGCTCTTTTGATGTTCATCCGAAGACTGAAGAAACGAAAAGTCGTCGTCTTTGAACGAATGTTCATTGAAAAGAAACCGACAATTAAACTGAATAAGAATCAAAATTCTGGCAGTACGATCGTTTTTCAGCTATTTTCATAAATACTGTGCCCAAGAATATGAATTTGAAGTGAGACAAACTCGATAGAGTACAATTAGATTCACATGTTGTTTCCTCCCTAAACTATTATGTGTAATAAAATGCGGGTAACCGATGATTCATATCACACAACGGTATGATGCACAATGCATTCTATTACAACTAATGTGTTTTTATTGTGATACGGGGTGGTGCGTGGCGCCGTACCATGATGTTGAGATAACCCTTCTTCGTTGTACTTGATGCTGAAACAGTGTACGTAAACGCGATCGGTTTCATATAATGTCCCTCTGAAGAATATCTCTTGACTTTGGTATAAGTCTTCTTGTTTTTCGGGATTGAATAAGGTTTTCTATCAAACCCAGTTTTCAATAATCCTCATATTGAAACTGATCCGTACCTGCTGCAGATTCTCAAGGAGTCAATATAAATCTTTGTGTTGTTCAATCCACGACCCCGATAACGAGTACGATTATATTCTTAACTTCTCAAACAAGAAGTTTATCGAACTGAAAATCTATCTAAATCTACTCACTAAAATGCATCCGCCATGGATTTTCCATAATCTGGAATTTCTTGGTTTCCGAACATAATAAAGTACTTTTCCACCCTCAACTTATAGAAGAGGAGTTGCCGGTGATAACAGAAATCTAAAGTTCACTAGCAAACGGCGAATCTCAAGTCGAACATTTATTTCCCATTCGCTATAAAATGCCAGATGTGACATGTAAAAGAACAAGCCCTCTCAACAATGGCATGTCGGCTTTTTGACCAACAGTTAATACGAACTACCCGATAAATCGGCAATTTATGAGCGCCGAAAAAAACGAATAAATTGAAAAAAACTACAATGGCATTGGGTTCTCCTGTTCCGAAACAAATCGTTGCTAGACTCGTTCTTTTTATAAAACAATTGTAAACGGTGAATAGGCTCGTTAAATTTATAACTCCCAATGAGACTCTTCCGTGTCGTTTCCATTTCTGAATTGGTTACTCTTGAGAACATAATGCTTTACTCAATCCTTCTCGACATGGCTGTTTCAGCTTTTTTTGTCTCTCTTTCAACGGAGTTTATCGCAGAAGATCCCTTCCGAATAAGTGCAAATATTCCCAGGATCTGGTGTGCTGTGTTGCCTGCAAAATTTTTATTCAAACGTTCTCATTTTTGTACTCACGCTCTCCAATGATATGATTCATATAAGGAGACGATTTGAACGCGTCTATGGGCTTGTTGCGCAATCCGCGAACAGTTTAGATTAGTTTTTCTCGATAAGAGAGTTATGAAAGATAAAAATTGATGGGTGGACGACGGGATAGTTGCGTAACGAACGGTGGAGGTCGAGTCGACAGAATGAATGGTTTGCTCGAAGGTTTGCGAAATTTGAATACATCTCAGGATCCCTACCAATTTTCTCAGGACTTCAAGCTTGCGTTACTAGCGAAATTCGGAAGAAGCTTTGTTTTTCGGAAAACAGAGAACACAATTCTGCTAGAAAAATGTGTCATAATTCAATTTTAGACTACCTCCCATCAAAAAAAAAATGTCGTGTGAAGTCAGCAAATCGTGGGGAACTCAATTAATATTAGTCAACAGTGAAATAAATCAAATTTCTGATTTCAGACTGCAAATATTCCCCAGTATCGCCCAGAATGAATCAATCTCAATTCCGTGATCGCCATAATGGAATTTCAAAAGTATCCCTTTCGTCGCTCTCCATTCTTTAATATTCATCGTCATAAAGCATTATTAGTAGTAATTGATTTTGTTTTTAGATTTGCCTGTTTTGTTTTTTTCTATTTTAAACCCGATTTCTTCTCTATCCGTTTTTTGTTCTTTCAAATGCTTTCTTTGCATTTCAGTACACCCAATTATCTGTGAATTTGATTACACCTATCCCCTTGATTGCTGTTTGCTGTTCCTGTAAAATCCCCCAGCTTGAAACATTTCCAGTGTTTTGTTCCTCCCGATCCCATTCCAGAACTGCCACTTCATGCCACCTTAATCATAGACATTATAGTTATGTCCTATTTCATTCCATCCGATATACCTCATTCCAACTCTTGTTTTGTTGCATTTTTGTTTTTGGCTATATGAAAGTATATGCTTCCAGAATTTTGGCAAAATATAACTATTTTGCTGATTCCGAACGGTGAGCTACAAAATTTCCGAATAAACAACAGATCGGAAAGAATCGGAACAAAATTACGTGTTTTTCCCCGAGAAAAAAAAAGTCTGGTCTCCTGTGCTTCCGAGAATAATTTTTCAATAATCATCCTGTCACTCGACACTTCCTTATTTCGACTCTGGAAAAAACAAAAAGATTGTGTTTTCTTCTGAAATTTTGCACAATTCGTGTGCGTTGTTTCTCACATTTTTTGTTCATCTAGTTTTCGGGTCATCTCTTTTTTGGATTACTGCAATTTCTGAATGACGAATTCTATTGTGTTTTCGAATTATTTTGGATCAAGCTTTTCGATTGTGACACATTCAATCTTCGTTGAAAAATCGAAATTTTTGAACAGGAACTCAAACTAGTATCTCTGGAAAAGTTTTGATGCAAAGATCAGGGATGTCTAGGTTTTGGAAATAAAAGTAGAGATTAGTGAAATGGAAATTTAAGGTCAGGAAATATTTCATCTTCTTAGAGTTTCTGATCAGATTGTTGTTTCCATAAGCTGGTTCTAGTTCCATAGAGCCCGGATATCGAAGTTTACATATTTTTGAGAGAAATCAGAGCATTTTGGAAATTTCGAGAGTAATTGAAGACTTCAGAAATGAACGGTTTCAGGCATAAGATGAGAACCTCGTTCAATATAGGTTTCTTATTTTCAGGAATCAAGTATCATACACAGTTACAAACCATAAACAAAGATTTTCCGGATTTTTGGTCATAATGTTTTGATCTGATTCATGTTAAAGTAACTGGAACTAACTCGATCTATCTGAGTGCATGATGCTATTTACATTGTTTGATAATCGTCATCAAGATGAAAGCAATTCATTGTTTCATTGACTCTTTTCATCACGAAAACCTCTTATGACACCTAATCCTCACAGTTTGAAAAGAATACCTTCTTCGAGAGAGACTTGTTCGATCACCCTTCTTTTTTTATCATTCAGATCAAGTTTCAGACAAAAAATTCCTTGTTTTTTTATTGACTGTCAGGATAAAGATACTAGAAAATCGAGAGATTATAACAACGTAACAAAGTCTAGTTTCCTATGCGACTCTTACTTTTAAGCAGATTTCGGACAACCCGAAGTTGACTCAATCTGTCTGTGAAGATGGCTGGATTTCGAGTGAATCATTTTGATTTGACTCATTTTTGACTTGAAAGAACCCACTTAAACTCTACGCAAGTTGTCATAATACCACCAGCATGATATTGGATCCCCCGATCAAGGAAGTTGTTCCATTCAATAGATGCAAACTTTCCACTTCGCGAATGATGTGTTTCAGAAAAAATGGGAATAGAAAAAGAAAAAATACTTCCTAATTAAACACATCGCTTCTTCTAATACTGGGTTTACGATGCGGTCGACTGCTTTTTGATGTCATTCAGTGCAATTTTTAGACAGAAAAAAAAGAATCTTCTTGAAAATGCATTAACAGTCATTTTATGAGGTCGCCAGTGTGGTAGAGTGTTCCACGTCACATTCTTGGAACCTCAGTTGTTTTTTCTTTATTTAGAAAATTCCCTGTTGTTTCAAAAACATAGATGAGCTGATTCTTGAAACATCAAAGTCTAGGAACGGAAAAATAAGGAAAAGAGGAAGAAGAGAAGAAGAGATGTTAGTGCTCTCGAAGCGGAAGTTTTAGGTTAGAAAAGGTTCGAATAGATCAAAAATTATCGGAAAATCAATTCTGGATTTTTGTAATCACTTCGTCGCACTGAAACCCAAAATATTTACATCATTTTCGAACAGTTTATCGTTTTCTTTTTTCGAAATCCAAATACTCCCAATTCTCAAAAAATCCTAAATCATATGATCATTTCACCTTATTTTCGATATACAACCAAAATACAATTCTCCCATTTTCAGTGTTCCTATTCCTTTCGCCACATCAACATTCTTGTTTTCCAGGTGTTCAGAGGTGCATAAAGAAATCTTAGGATTGATATTGAGAAACAGTTTTTCACTCAAAACCTACAAACCGATTGATGTTTGATTCGCATCGTTCGGACTCACCGATTTGAGAATTCTGCAGTAAAATCTTTTCGAATCCCTTACAAGGGAGGTGTTTTTAGACACCGCTTGGGAATTTTCTGAAAGTTTGCTCATAAGTACTATTTGAGCCGCTGAAAAAAGTGGTACAATTTTTATCTGCCCATATTTAGTTTCAGTGCCAAAAAATGACCCAGAAAGCGTTTTCAGTACTAAATTTCACATACAATCTTAGTTTTTCTCGACGACTGGATTACTTTTTTGAGGAAATTTTTACACCAGTCTCCTTAAAATATTTTTCTCTATCGATTGACATACATTTCAAGCGAATTTTGAGAAAATTTTTTTTTGATAAAATTGAGCATGGGTACCCCCAGGCTCTTCAAGCGATTTTTTGAAGTTTTTCTAGAAATCCGAAAAAACAGTACTATGCTGTTGCTACAGTCAAAAAACATACACACAGCAATTTTTATACGAAAATCTTGCTTTTGGACCCCAAAACAGTCAAATTCCAAAAAATGCTGATATCCTCAAATTGGTCATGTTTCTTCAAAATGACCGAAAATGGTCAAAATATTGCGAGTTTGCCGGCTAATATTTTAGTGCTGATTGTTTTATCGAGATTCCAGTCAGAAAAACTGAAAAAGGAGTCATAAATTCTTTCGAAATCGTACGATCTCTGCTTGACGACCTAGCTTTTCAAGCCGCCATAAAAATTTTCTGGGTCAATATGGGCAGAAAAAAATTACGTCATTTTTTTCAGCATGTTTGATAGTACATATGGACCAACTTTCAGAAAATTCCCAAGCGGTGTCTAAAAATACTTCCCTTGTTAAGAATAAAATCTATTTGAACACTTTAAGAATACGCCCGTGTTTACCAAAAAATATCAGTCCAAATTTCCCGTTTTCCTTACACAAAACACCCACAATTTGATCTGATTAGGATTCTGAGCAAATTGTAAGTTTTGTCAAAACTGTTCACAGAAGAATCTGAAATTTGGCAGAAAAAACAGGAGAAAACACATCATCTTGAGACAGTGAGTGGAAAAAATAGAAGAATTCGAAGAAATGCCAAGAAGTGATTTCCGTTTCTTGAGTTTATGGAAATCTTCCAGTTTTCAGGAAGAAAGATTATGCACGGAAATAGTTCCAATTTGTCTTGGTTATCTGTAACTAGACTTAAAAGTGTGTTCCTTTTACTACATTTCTCAATATATGAAATATTTGCACCCAACTGAGTCACAAACTCCAAATTTGACAGCACAAAAATAACCACTTCATTCATTAACGGACCATCCACTATTTCCTTAATGATATCACTCTTCCACAACTTCCGAATCCTTCCAGAATCCCACGCATCTGAATCCAGACTGGCACAATGCACAAACTATTATTCATATGTCACACGCATCTCTGTCATGACAAAATCCTCTTATGTCTCCATGTCATCCCCTCAAAAACTGTTTGTTTTGACAAATATCCGCTTACCATCTTCATAACCCTCTCCCTCTCCCAATCCGATTTTCAGCATAGTCCCCCTCCCTCCAGAAAGTGGGCGGCGTCTGAGGAGAGAAGTACTGAAAGGGGCGGAGTTTAGTCGTGTGCTTAAATCTGGCACCCTCGACATATAAAGCCGGCTTGCTCTGAGGGTGACACCAACTCAGTTTCACACTCTTCTTCCTTTCTACTTACAATGCGACTCTTCTTCTACTTTCTTGTTCTTTGCAACGTCATCTGCACCCTTCTGGCATACACTGTTAACGATTTTGAAGTCATCCGACAGAATGCTGTCCGGAATATTGCAAGTCTTGAAAACATCCTAGAACACAGAGCTTCTGGATCTCATCGACACCATAAAATTCCAAAGGTTGGTTTCTAAAATCCCCGTTCGTGCATATTTGTTTATCATTTTCTTCATTTTCAGAGTCGACGAATCGGTGGTAACATCGTGATGGGTTAACTTCCTTCATTCATCTACTCAACTTTTTGTACTTCTCCATTCCAAACATCATCATACCAATAACGGGTATCAACAAAACAAAACTTGCCTCCGCCTCGCCGGGTTCGAAATTGGATTACCGTAGTAAACAGAGTACTGTGTATTTGTTGTTTTTTGTTTTTGCATTCACTTGATTTCATTTCACTTTTATTTGTAGTAGTTTTCGTTTAGAAACTTATTCATTAAGAAAGATAATAAATCTGTTAAAAGCTCATTGTAAATGTTTGATAAGTGAGGGGAAAGTCGTCTTGGGGAGAAAAGGGAAGGGTTTTTTGGTCGAATTTTGGGAAAAAAGGCACACCGGTAAAAGAAATGGTCAAAATAATGTTGCTAAATAAATATTAAAGAATATTTCATTTCTGAATCTTGAACTTCTTCCCAAGAAGCCAATTCCCGGGAGACGCTGGATCTTCGGAATGGAAAAATTGTTTCCAGAGAACGTGGAACTTCTTTTTGTCGATGGCATGAATCAATTGACCCTGATGATTCTGAAATTGAGATTATGATGAATTTGTTGTTTCCTTGACTAGACAATCGTAAAATTTTGTATCTATTCTCAAGTACGAAATTACTCCCTATTATTCATGGATGCGAAAACACACTTCTCTTTTACAATTTACTGTATCAACAGGTATCGTAAAAAGGGAGAAAAATGTTACGTAGCAGGATCATCTCCTGAAGAAAAGACTTATTCGTTGGATTATTTGGGAATTTGAACGACTTATGGACGTTATTGCTGAAATTTGGAATTTTTGAAATCGCCAGATTTGCAGATTTATCTGAGTTTTTTGAAAACAGCGCCGTTTGTCACTTGGTACCATCAAGATATCAATAAGCAAAAAGGTAGGAGGATGAACTGATGAAAATGGTTTAGGGCATTAAACGTCAGAGAAAGACGTAGTTGAAAATGTGAAAACACGATGGAATTAGCTTGATGTTGAAATAGAACTAGCCCTCGTGTTTGACATATTATTACGGACCAGGGATTCAAAAAAAGGAATATCTAGACAGACAATTTCCGTTCCACCATAACAAGAAGGTTCATCCAGAAAAATAGTTTCTTCAAAACTTACAAAAGCAAACTGATCGAAACAATGGCTAGAATCCTTTCTATTGACTCCAAAGTATCCGAGCACTTGAACATACTCCGCTTGATCCACAAGATGATCCCCTGAAAATGACATATTTTCTAATATCACTCCATTATTTCCTCGTTTACCCGATTCATCCAAGAGTTTAAACATGTACTCAACGTACGCCTTCTGCCAAGCCGGCTCACGAACTGATTTTCTCGATGATTCGCAGAGTTGAATCCAGTCGGAGAGGGTGATCTACGAATTGAGAGGATTGAGAATAGACACATGAAGGACTACGTGACTCTTCGGAAGTATATTTTCTTCGCGAAGGACATTTAAAAATCCGAGAAGATGAGAAGGGACGACTTACAATATCTTCCTCTTCTTTTCCAATTGCTTCGGTCATTTTTTGCCAGATATCTGGAAGACAAAGACGGGCGGTCATGAATACATCGGAACGACGTCCACGAACTTCTCCGATGACCTGGAAATATAGGATTATAGAAGATAGTGGGTTCAGTTTATTCTGCGGTTTATTCGATGTTGTACTGATAGTTTTTTGGGTTTTATTCCATATTTCAAGAAAAACTGATTTAAAGCCTCCCCAGTTTTTTTATTTACATAATTTTAATTTTCTAAACTTTCCTCTCTGATCAATCATCATTTATCTGGATAAATAAAAAAACAGAGATCTAAATAAACAAACAAGTAAAGTTATATCTTCAAAGAAGTAGGTAAAGATATAAGTCGGTGTCTTTTTGATATATAAGTCCCCTAAATCTAAAAATACAAAGGATATGATAAAATGCTCGAATCGGTCCATAATCCCTATTTTCAGATTAGACAGATCTCCTGATAATCTTTGCAGACACTTCCAGAAGTAAAAAAATATTCTTGTTGCATTGAAGCATACTCACCTCGATAAGATCTTTGAAATCTTTCCATTCAATGAGTCCATTTCGATCCAAATCTAAAATCATTCTTTCTAATCATGTCACTGTGAGATGACGGAACGTACCGAAGAAAGTGGTAAACGCGTGTTTCCACTTGCTCTCCAAAAATTCTTTTGAATGCGCAGCTTTCGGATGCATATCTGTCATTTTGAGAATTAAAGAGAAGTTCGAATTGTTTTCAGTTTAGTCGACGGACAGTTTCAAAGGGCGGAACTGCCATTTGAGTGTTACGTGACATAGAGAAAGAACAAATAAACGAGTTGTGGGAAGTGGTATTGGGCGAAAGAGCTGCTGCGTCACATTTTCAAGTGGCAAAAATCTATTGAAATTTTGAAAACGAACGGATAGAAACGAGATTTCGGTGGGAAATGTGACACATTCCATTAAATATTTGTGGTTTTTTCTTATCGAGTCAACCGATCATAGATCTGATGGATTGTGGTCAAACTTATCGGAGAACAAGACAGTTGTTTAGGTGGGATGAAGGTTGAGAACCGTATCGGATTACTTGAAATACTCTGGATAACCTATTTACGCGAGAAGTTAAGTCAATGATGTTACGAAACTCGGTTTGGGTTTCAGATGATACCGTGATGCAAAAAAACATGATTAGGATTTCAATTACCAAAAGATTCAAATCCGCAAAAATATTGCTTAGATTTTCAAATGCTTTTTACTCGGCTCCAAGCGAAGCGTTTCTTCTGAAATTTTAGGAGAGTACTCAGAATTTTTCCTGAACATTTTTATATGAAAACATGTGAAAAATGGTTGAGTTTGAAAAAATCGTTGCGATTTGGGTTTACAGAGTAACGAACTTCTACATCATGTTTGGAATCAAAACCTTGTAGTGATGGCTTTTGGAATAGAGGGTACAGGAAAAAAATCCGATCGCATTTTACGTACGGAATCAGGAGACTAATGAACGTTTTCGAAATTGGGGTCCCACTTTTTAGAGACCCAAGGAACACCGGTCACTGTGCATCACAGTTTGAATCTGTTTTAGGAACTCTGATTATGGGGCTCACGGTGAGAATGCGCCAATTAGGACGGAAACAAAACTGCCTATTCCCTAGTAATAATCATTAGAATGGAAAGATTCATAACATGCAGTCAATAAACAACTGGAACCAGGAACAGAAATTGCTTTTCAGCCAGGCCCTCTGTGTTGTCATACGAATAATTATTTCTGGAATCGGTCACCCTACGACATCCCAATCTGATGGGCGTGCCATAACAAAATGAAAGGGCAGAAGGAAGACATGAAAATATCATATGTCAAACTTTTAAAATGATAAGATAAACAAAATCTCATGTGTCACGTTGTTCCAAAGAATCAGAAGTAGGATACGATTTCATTGAGCAACCAAATTGAAAACATTTTTGATTGGGGATATCCCACAAAACAACGAAGTGGAAAAACGTGATAAGTTCGGAACACAAACCTCATGAGTCGGTCCTCCAGAGATATGTTCTGATCGGTTATCTTATGATTTTCAAAGAAAAGCATGATCCATCCTCGTCTCAAGTGGAGGGATCCGTACTGCTCTTTGCTCAAAAAAATGAGTTCTGACTGACTCGGCGAGTCGAGAGTTTTAAATTGTTTCTCCTCACATCACTGCGCCTCCTCAATCACCGTGATACTTCTGGAAATTTGACACGAGGTGAAAAGAGACAAGGTGATGACCCTGACAACTGTTTTCAGCGTCTTCTCCATTTTTCTCGATGTCTCAAATGTGTCGCAAACAAAAGATATGTTATTTTGAAGTGCAATTAAAGTTGATAAACGATGAGGTGAACACGAGAGAAAGAGAAGGGGAAATTCCAGAGACATCTGGCCCCATTTCACTATAGTTTTACAAAGACAGCTGTCTGGGAGAGAAACGTGGAAAACTCTTGGGTAATGGGTGCCATCTTTTGATCCAAACACATTGACGCAATAGAGAGTGAAGATTACGGTAGATGTAACAATTTGTAAGAAACGAAACAAACAGCTGCAAAATTGGCGCATTAAAACAAGAGTTGTGAAGGGGGAAGGTCATGTGATTAATGTTCCAGACGAGTTTTGGATTTTACAAAAGGAAAGAGATTGGAATCGTGATTATGGAACAAACGGTGAGAAAATTCCTACTTTGTCTGGAAACTGACTCATTTCTAATAATTACAACCAGAGCCTATCAGAAATCGAATTGGCTCGACAACACAATTAGTCAGTTTTAGTGAGCCCATCTACATTAAGATAGGATTGGAACACCTTAAGCATCATCAGACTTTCAGAAGTTGATCTAAACGCCCATCTTCTCATCCAATCAGTAAAATCTTTTGACCTCAAAGTCTTTCATATACTTCTCAATCTGTTCAAAACACACTTTGTCTACCCTTTTGAAATCTAACTCTCATTTAAAAATAGCTTCAGCTCTGTCTTCCTTTTTCCCATTCTTTGACCTCAGTCTGCATTACTTGTCAGGAACGAAAACACAGAGAAAACGGGTTGGATGGCAGTAATTCTTGTTGTCTGACAAAGGTTGCACCTCTGATGATTGACAAGTCTATTCGTGGAGAATGGGGTATGAGAAGAAGAAGAAGCTATTGAGACTGGAGACCAATATAGGAAAAGACCAATTTTTGTGACAAGCAGGACAAAGGAGATTGTATTGACGGATGACTGAAAATTGTTTTGGGTTTTTACAACAGTAAATAAATGAATAAACCAAGAAATAATTGGGTGCAGAACTGAAAAAACTTCAATATATATGTGGAAACTTTTAGAAAGGGCGACTATTGGTCCTGCCTATTTTTGTTTGCATTTTCCATATAAAAAAAATCATCGATTCTCATCAGGACAGTGCGGAAACGAAATTTTCGGAATTTCGAAATTTTCCAAATGTCGAAAATGGTCATTTTCTACAGTATTTTTTTGTTAAAATGAACTTTTTTCGGAAAAATCCTTAAGTTAATTTTTTTTTGGTAAACTGACTGTTTCAAAAAGCGAAAGCCACTTGAACATGCATATTTGGCATACCGTAACTTTTTCTTCGTTACGTTTTTCTTAATGATCGGAATTTGATTCCGAAAATTTTCATCAGAATTACATTCCGAAAATATCCCGAACTTTTGGAATTTTCGGAATCCCGTTCTGCTCACCTCTGAATTCTCATTAAAAAAATCTTTTTATCCCCTATTATTAGAATCGAAGACTTTCGTGTAAACAATAATTTGCGGCTCTTCAGAAAATATTTACCTGTTTGGGAATTTCACTCCATTACAAACAACTAATATTTATAAATTCAAACGGGGTGTCAAACCTAATTCAACATGACAAATATTGAGATGAGTGGTGATACCTGAATACGAAAACTCAAACATCTCACGTGCATTTTCCTGCGATTTCGAACAAGTCACACTGGAAGTTCTCAAGTTTCCAAGATGGATGTTTATGAGCTCAAATGATGTAATTTCCTGTCATAAGTTCCGATTTTCACATAAAATATTCCGCATTCCATTTCCTCATAATCCCCGATACCTCTCACATTTTATTTCAAAATGCGTATGCTAATCCTTGCTAGCTGCCGAGCGTCCAGTAAAGAATGACCAGTGGTGTCTCCATGACAACTGAACCAGAAACATGTTCTACCAAGAAGGACGTCTTCGAAACGGAAGGGTCGTTTCTTCTCTTCACAAAGTGGTCGAATCGTGTCGATTTGCTCGCATTTCTATTCCACTTAACGCATTCTATTCATCCAAAAAAACGAAAAGAAGAAGAAGAGGAAGACTGTCATTTAGTCGCATCTTCTCTTTTTGTGTCAGATCTCAAGCTTCAGTCAACCTAATAAGGTTTTCAATATGTCAATATCTTCGAAAAAGGATTGCAAAAACTCCCAAGTTAAATTACTCAAACCAAAACTTCTAGGAATAAGAAGTTGTGATGATTTCAAGAAGCTAGTCATTTTTATGGCTTTTTCGATCCTCGAAACGTTCCATCTATATAATAGAGCTGAATGTTATTTGAGTTGATCTGGTGTGTGTGCCATCTGAAAGCAATTATTCCACAAGGATCCACATCAAAAATTCAAATTTCACGCCTTCTATCTATCCGATATGCCATTCGTTTCGTACTCATCGTTTATTCTTTTTCTATCTCATTCAAAATTCATCGCGTTTTTCGCTTTTCGAAACGTAAAACCGCGATACAGCAGTTCATCTCATTTTACCCTCTTTTCTCGATGTTTTGTTGTTGTTTACTGCATTCATTCTTTCTTACTCTCATTTCCCTCTATTTCTCTGTCGTCTCATGGTCTCTCGAATGAGGGCTCGAGGAGCCCCCAACACCAAACATGGGAAACGAGGAACAGAAGGGTGAGAATTTGTAGAAATCGAAGAAAAAAGAAGAAGAAGAAGTGAGTCAGTTTTGAAACACACCCACATCCCCCAGTTTCTTTTATTCTCTTCTTTTTTTTCGAAATTTTTTCTGAGGGCAAATTGCTTTTTAGCAGGGCACCCAAATGTGTCACTATTCATTTATCTGTTCATTTATCATTTTTTATTAAGAATTGGCTTTTTGTGGGGAAAAGGTTATAATCAAAACGGGTCTATAAATTGAGAATTCGTTGACGATTTTTTGGGAAATCTATTTTTTGATCTGAACTTTGACGGAGTTGCTTCAAATCAACATAAACCAAGCGATCTCAAAAACATTGACAGGAAGAGATTATTGGATAAACGCTTTCTTTTTCTAACAAAGAAGAGATAAAAGATAACCACACCCTCTTTTTTTAGTATAAAATTACTAGGTTATCTTCTTAGTTTTATCAGGTTCTGTGTCTGTTATCAACAAACACACAAAACTACTGGATGCAGTTTAGAACCTCGTAACTCTATTTTTTGCATCTTGGAGTAGTTACTAATTTTTTGACCAAAGAGTAAAACTGTGAGACTATAATCAGAAACTTCCCTTTTTTCTAATACACCTCATTTTCCAGCGTAATTCCTCTGTTTTCCTCTCAACCTGTAGAGGTGACCAATTATTCCATGGTCGACCACCAACTAGTAGGAAGAAGGTTCTTCCTCAGGCACCTCCTGTTTATTTATATTATGCGTGTCTCGGTATCTCTAATCCTCTCGTTGAATACTATTTCTTCTCTTTAGGCGGTTGAAATACTCATATAATAACATCCTCTGTCTCCGTTCTCTCTCACCGATTCTATGAGAAGACTCTCCGTTATTTTTATTATTATGTACTACTTGTATGAACATGCCCGGTTTTGGTGAGGTGAGATGGTAATACATCTCTCGGTTTCATCTCACTTTCATTTTGTACTTTTATATCGTTTTTATGGGGCTAATCGTCACTTTCTTTGAATTCTAGGAGTTCTCATGGAATGTTGAAAATTTGACCTTTTAGAAATTATTTTCAAGGGAAGACAAGCAAGTCCGTTTTTTATGATCTGGGAAACGTTAGGAAAATAATAGTAAGTTGAGACTTGAAGTGCTCAGTTATCGTATTCAAGACTCATTCTGGAGCACAAATCTCATTCAACAGTTTTTCAAAACTTCGGAATAGAACTGGAATCTCCAAACAGAACGTTCCACAGTTCACGTCCACATTCTATTTTCCATGTAATGAGCGGTCTTTTGGTCATGAATTACACGGAAAACTATTGGTTTATCTGTTATGTAATGTGTATGTTCTCGCCCTGAAACAAGAATTGAAACTAAAGAAACAATTGGCTTACTGCCTATTACGTGTGCATTCTCTCGTTCCGCCGTCCCTGTTCCTTCCGGCAGACTCCGCCCACAATTTCCTCTTTTTTCGATCCGACGCATCAGTTTTGATCACTTCTACAAACACATTCATGCCCGTCCAAGTTCTCTTGAGAGGCTTGATTGGTCATTGAAATTTGCCTCGGAACCTTTTTCTCTCTCAATCAATTCATCATTTGTTTTTTCTACCACTTTGTCCTGAAATCTTCCCATTCCATTCTACTTCTCACTCTTGCTCTCAGCCAATAAATCATGGCTGAGCTTTCTAAAATAAGACGAAGACTGGTGTCGTCTTCTCGAAGACTCTCGTCTCATCAATTTGAATCCAAACAATGCGATATGGCATAGATTTTCTCACTTTTTGCTCTTCAATTTCTTTTTTTGTTCCACTTGAAAATGTGAAAATTGTGTGTTTTGAAGGTTTACGTGGGAGAAGTGTTCTTGAGAAGAGAGCGAACATGCTATCATCTTGGAAAATGCCATGAGGTGTTAACAAGAAGACGA
Organism: Caenorhabditis zanzibari; assembly: GCA_963966625.1. NCBI lineage: Eukaryota > Metazoa > Nematoda > Chromadorea > Rhabditida > Rhabditidae > Caenorhabditis > Caenorhabditis zanzibari. The sequence continues at coordinate 9,028,712 of OZ016469.1, forward strand.
CTTTACCTAGTCTCCGAGAATTTCCCATCTGGAAGAAACAATGAAAACGCAGTTGGTAAAGTTTCAGAACTCAAGAGTAGCGATCCTCTGGATAAAGGAGCACCTAAAATATGTTTATGTGATAATTTGACAATAGACATTTTTAAATTTGAAGATCCTGAAATCAAATTCCAAAATTTCACAGATTAGGAGTTTAGCAGTTTTCTTTAAAAGTTTCTCACTCTAATTGACGCTTTTGGTTGAGTTATCTTTGATATCTTTTCGGTTGTCCGATTCTCGGAAATATGAGGATCAAACGGGTATCTGTGAACCCGTAAATAGACTGCAAAAAGAGGTAACTCTTGTCAGTTTGACAGCAAACAACAGTACCAGCAAGAATGCAGGTCACAAATAATTTCTTCATTTTTCTTCCCTGACATTGTATTCAATTTCATGTTTGATTTGTGCGGCTGCTTCGTCGTAACAAGCCCATGTGCATTTATCTCTTTCTCCTCTTGTGCCCTTTCAACTTTTCATCCTCTTTGCCATTCCCAATTTTATTAGTTTACCTTCTCTCACTTTTATGACGTGGCATCGCTTCTTCTTGTGTTGCTATACTCGACCAGTTCTTCTTCTTCCTTTTCTCGGTCTTTTTTCTTTGCTAATAATACCTGACCACCAATTTGGTCTTGTATAGAGAGGAGGACACTTGAAGTTCCAAATAGATACTTATAGCTGTATGCCTTTTTTACTGTTTCATATGTGTTTTTAGGTTTGTTTTCTGTTCGAGTTTGTTGCTAACTGTCTGCAGATTATCCCTCTTTTTCATCCAAATTTGAGTAGATTTGAATCGAACAAAATGTTGATGTTGATTCGTTATTATTGTTCGCTCGTTTTCCGCCCGAAATTTTTGTTCCTCCTCATATTCAGAATTTCCGATTCATCCGTCAATTGCTGACTGCACAAAGTTTGTTTTCGTTGAATTTTCTTCTTCTATTTTGTTCCTCCCAAAAACTCGCACCCCAAAATTACTGTTTTTCTAGAAAAATAAACGATCGACACACACAAATAAACAGAAGAGAGTCTCTTCCAATTTTCCGATTTAAAAATGGATTCGCATGTGGGCGAAGTTGATATATTTCAACAATGCAAGTATATTCATGAGGTAGGATCAAGTTTCAAGTTTGGTTTCAATAAAAACGTTTTGATTTCCAGGTGGAACTCGTGAATATGAAATTGCAAATGCGAATCTTGGAGACCCACATTGAAACCAAAGATAGACTTCTGAGAAATTTAGAAGATATTATAGATGAACAAGAATCAAGAATTGCAAATATGGAAGATTTCATTCAAGGTTTGTACTTTTGCTCTTGGTTTTCGTGGTGATGTTTGTGTTCTTAAGATTACGCTTGTTTCTCGAACTGAAATCCTTGTCGATTTGGCTGATTTAAGTTCGGGAAACATAAGATTTATCAACGATTTGAAAGTATTTTGTGTTGTGGTGGTCGGATTGGCATGATCTTTCCTGTAGTAATCTTTATTTTAGTGATCCCTTTTCGTTGAATATTTTGGTGTTCTCAACATTGTAAATCAATTTCTATCTAAATTTGGTATCCAAATCATTTCAATCCGGCCTTAAAAATTCAAAAGCCATCAAGCTAGTTCGCTTACGAATCATGTCAACAGTTTTCACTAAAAATGAATAACTTTCTAATGCTTACACTTTTCTAACCCCGGTTAATTGGAATGATGAGGAGAAGAAAAAGAGGGAATTGATTTGCAGGTCGAGCAACAACATATACAAATCGATCAAATATGCTCAGAGGAATTTCAGTTCTCTCATTGGATTTCGGAACACTTTCGGAGGAGAATTTACGACTGAAAAGTGCTTTGAGTCAGATGCAAAAAGTGGCAAGAGTAAATGAGATTTTGGAAACAGATGAAGATTATGAGAGTGATATGACAAGTAATGAGGATCGGTTCGCTCTGAGGTGAGTTATTGAATGTTGTGGAGTTTTTGTTTCTTTTTAATTTCCCAACATTGTCTTGCACGTTTTTGCATGCATTGTCTTGTATCATTTCCAGCCGTGATTCGTCATGTTCGGTTCCCAGATCTGTAAGCCCACAACCAACTGGAGATGTAATCAAACCGTATCCTCAAATGGTTCAATCAATGAGAGAAGAAGGACAATGGAAGAAACTTCAGAGATGTGCGGAAGAATTGAAAAACGAAAAAGATGAATTGAGACGACTTGCAATTGATACGAAAGATGCGTTCAATGTCTGTATGGCTGAAATGAATATGCTATTAACTTCGAAGACGACAGATTTCTTCCGAGTTCTCATTGAAAGATATAAAGCTGAAATGGAGAAAAGAAAGCAATTGCATAATCAATTGGTTGAGTTGAATGGTAAGTTTTTGTTTGTGATTTTTTGAAACTCTACTCTGTTTTCTAGGTAACATCCGAGTATTCTATCGTATCCGTCCTCAACTAGCATCTGAATCCGAAAACCAAAAACCAGTAGTGGTAATCGATGAAATGGATAACGGAGTTGTTCATGTCTCCAACACATCTGGATCTAGAAAAACCAGTGCTGGAGCTGATAAAGTGATTCCAACTGATTTCTCACAAGAACAGATTTTCAAAGAAGTATCTCCAATCATCACTTCGTGTATTGATGGATACAATGTCTGCATTTTTGCGTATGGACATACTGGAAGTGGAAAAACATATACAATGGATGGACCAGTAGAACTGCCGGGTATCAATCAAAGAGCCATTATGCAATTATTTGAAACAGCGAAAGAGAGAACTGGAGATATCAAATATGAGATCAAAGTCGCTATGATGGAAATTTATAACGAGAAAATAAGGTATCCTGATAATTGTAAAACATTCTCATTCGGCTTTTCAGAGACTTACTGAACACTTCAAACACCAATCTTGCGATTCGGCAGACTGAAGAAGGCAAAAGTTGCATTCCTGGATTAGAGGAGGTCAATGTAAATTCTGCTCAAGAAGTCACTGAAACATTGGCACGTGGAAGAAAGAATAAGGCAGTAGCTGCAACAGAAGCAAATATCGAATCAAGTCGATCTCATGTAATCGTCAGAGTTCTAGTCTCTGCCACCAATCTTATTACCAAAACGACTACTGTAGGAAGGTTGAACTTGGTGGATTTGGCAGGTTCTGAAAGAGTTTCTCAAACAAATGCAACCGGACAACTTTTGAAAGAAGCTCAAGCCATCAACAAGTCTTTATCGGAACTTGGAAATGTCGTCTTGGCACTTCGTCAGAATCAGAAACACATTCCATTCAGAAACTGTCAGTTGACTAGGATTCTGGAGGATAGTTTGAGTGAGTTAATTTGTTTATCGGTGATAATTTGAATTTGAAAGTTTTCAGACGGTGATAGTAAAACTCTGGTGATCGTCCACTTGTCTCCCGATGCAAAGAGTCTGAATGAATCCATCAGTAGTGTGAACTTTGCAGAGAAAATCGGACAGGTGACTATTTATATTTAGTTTGAGAACTATCTTTCTAGTTTCCTGATTTCAGGTATTCACGAAGAGCGGAACGATGAAACGAGAACCAACACGAAGAAGTATGACTGGAGTCAGCAGTGGTCAACGGAGGGAAATCCCTGCATCTCCGAGGAAATAAACTTTTTTCACTTATTTAATCATTTTTCATTTTGAATACCCGCTTCTTTCCTTTCTAGTCCATGAAAATACAATGAAAATCCCCAAATCCCGTGTTTCCCAAATATTGAGTTTGACCAAAAAGACTTGCAATACGGTTGATCTTCCCATTATTGTTTCATTATTTTTCCTTGCAATTATTTGTGTGTGAGCTTTGCTTAATAAAATTTATACAACAAGAAAATTAATCTAAAATTTTGATGGGTGGGATGAAAACAAAAATAGAGCAACATATTATGAATACGATTGTGAAAATGACCAGACAGAATCTGTCAACTGCTTGGGCAGCAAACTTCCATTCGTCCTGAAATCAAAGTTTATGGTTTTTCTCGAAAAACTATTCTCATTTTCGACGGCTGATCCAGTATCCTCCCATCCCTCCAAATATTGTATCTTCAATACACATAGACACAACTCATTTATTGAAGAGACGCAGACGGTCCACTTGAAATTCTCTTCCACGGCCACTCCATCTATTGACTTCTCTATTTCCAATAACGCCACTAACCTGAATATCCTTTCTATGTCTTTTCAGAGCAATCCTTTTTCGAATTCTCTCCACTTGATTTACCATCACTTCATACATTTTGATAATCGTCACCAATACATTTGCCAGCTCTGATCCTGAACGAAATATATCGACTTTTGTGTGCACACTATTAAAAAACGAACCATCCTCTCGAAAAGTTCTCTCACAAGCTCTCATTCCACGTGTAAACTTCTCACTTCGTGCCTCTTCGTGAATTCGACATTTTCTTTGAATGAATAGACCCTGAAACAATTTCAGATCAATGGAAAATGTCAGAGTCAAAGGCAAGGAATATGCTACAGAAGTTATCATTAACACCAAAAAGAAATCTCGAGCAAGAGGCAGCGAGATCAATTGAAAAAGAGGAAGAGCTTTTACAAAAATTGAAAGCGTTGCAGTAAGTTTCACCGTTTTCGAGACATCAAAATTTCAGTTAAATTTCAGGGAAGAAAAGAATTATCTGCACATTTCGATGACTTACGAGAGTCTTGCAGAAGTTATTGAGAATAGGAATGTGGATAGAGTGAAAAGAGGAGAATTCGGGAAACTTATGTATTATTATCAATTAGCGGCTCAAAACTTAATGAAAATATGGAAACGAGATTCTGATCTTCCTTGTGAGTAGAGAAATTTCCATGTTTTAAGATTTGTTCAATTAATTTCAGTCGAACAGCATGTCAGTGGAGATATCTCTCGTCTATATCATAAATCGCTGGACATTGCTGTTCGATACATGGATCCAACAGTTGTGCACACGTTAGCTCGTGAAGCTGGATTAGCATTGTTGAATGTTGATAAGCATATAGAGGCAAGATATATGTTTGTGAGAGGAGAACAAAAATTGGAAGCTGTTCCAGCTAAGCATTTACCCGATTTCATGGAGCGTCTTATTCTTTTGTATGGAATACTGGATACTCTTTTCATAGAAGAACGATGGAATGATTACATGATTTATACTGATAAAGTATGGATGATGTCGATGAAAGAAATGAAAAAATCTCCTTTTTTGGATAATATTGTTAAGGAAGCTGAACAGGTCGCCGTACTTATGCTAGTCTTTCAAAAGGTTAGCAATTCAAAAAGCGAAATTTCAGAGGAAACCTTTTTTCAGAAAGTAGAATGTAGTGAACGACATAAACAACTTCTAGCTGCATATAGATTGGATGATTGGAAATCTCCTGTGAGTTTTTAGTTTCCACTTTCAGATTTTATGTAATCATTTTCAGATAACGAGGCCAAATCTATCCGCTTTGAATCCATCAGAACAGAAAATATTCCGAAGGTTCATATTCTACATGATATCCACGAAACGGAATTACGAAAAGGTTTGGGTTTCAGTTATGAAAATAAAATTAAATTAAAACTTTCAGGCTGCAAAGATGATACCAGAAATCACGGATACTGTAGCTCGATCATTCCGAATAGAGTCTTATAATAATAATGAAAAATTGAAAAATCTGGAAGAAGTGCCTATCTACAGTAGGACGGGAATAACATTCTTTCATTATGCTTTCCTCAATTATTCACCTTTTACTACATGGATTCCTCATTAATTTATTATTTGTTCCTACGAGTATTAAGATTTGTTGTGCTCAAAATGTTACATAATAAAATGAACTCACATCTCCAACTTTTCTACTCAATGAAAGAGTCTCTGCAGGGAATGGATATAAAGTATCAGTGTCCACTTGTTGCTGATTATCTGCTCCACGAAGGATGCTCTTCAGCTCTGCATTCTTTGCACACTGAAACAGATTTTGTAAAAGTGAAACATCCAAACTTCATTTTACCTGAACACACTGATCAGAAGTGCTATCTCTATAAGAAGATCCATGACGGAATTTGTGTTCAGGTCGTTTCATCATCATACACCAGGGCAACCATTCGAGGAAGATTGATCGAAACTAAAACATGAAGTTTTGGAAAACGGCGTACACCAAAACACCTACCAGAGGAGTGAGATAATGATTAGTGATCTGACGGTATCTGATATTCAATACAAGGATAGTGAATGTTGTGGACATGGCTACGATGAATGTTAGCGCTGAAAAGAATACTCCGAGAAGCGGAACAGCTTCAGAAGTTGTCGGTGTCATTTCAGAGAGTATAGTCAAGAAGAAACAGACGGAAAGCAGGATGGTGGTTTCTGGAAGTAAAATGATGGAAGTTATCGGTAGATTTGAAAAACTCACGCAATCCAATTTTCTCACTCAAGTCAGTTGCTGGCAGACAGAAAGCTAAAAGTGACATGAAGGAAACTAGCAATGTTGGTAAGACCACATTGAATACGTAGTAGAAGGTACGACGTCGCAAATGAAGGTAGAATCTGATGGAACGATAAAATGGGAAGTAACATGAACGAATGCTCACTTCACAGTTGGATATGGTTCTCTGCAACATTTGTAAAACTTTTCTTCTCTTCTCGCAGGCGCTGCCAATAGATGCCATTCCCCATTGGTAATGTAGGTTGAAAGATCCGCAGATGGTTCTGAATATCCAAAATTTCGATGGGATGACTGATTTAATAAACCTTGTCCTTTCACAACATCCAATCGTAAGTCCAGTGCAAATCCATGATAAGTCCAACTTCCGAACTTCATAAAACATATTTGCTCATCAAAAGGAAATAGTGTAATATCCATTTTACAGCTCAACTGAAATACATCCAAAATTGTAATTAAAAATCTGCCACCACTTACTTTAAAAATTCCAGGTGGTATCCAGTTAATAACCCCATCATTATACACCAGCGCATTGGTTTTATAAGTGATGTCGAAACTTTCTTGCTCACTGAAATTTAAAATTTATTGAAGAGAATTGAGAGAACAACGGAACTCTTCAATATAACGATTATACAAAAGTATATCTGGTTGCCAGATCTGATCTTCCCCGTAAAACCGAACAGAAGTAATGTTTTCATAATCCAATGGATTCCAACGAAGACGAAAATCTGTCCAAACCTGAAAAATTAATATAAAAAGGTGGAATCCAATTGAGATTCTGACATATTTCAACCAAGCGTTAACTTCAATCATTTGATGTTTTGCATCCACTGTCAACACTTGTTGAATAAACACTTTCATTGTCACTGTCAATGCTTTCTTCGGATTTCTGACAGGTCTCACCAGATAACTATAGTTTGCCAATAAATCTCTGTAATTCAACTATCCTCTATTTCAGTGTCGTTATTTTACTACCTGTATAACTGAGCTTCTCTTTTACTTCCATCGACTGAAGATCCACTTAATAAAAACAGAAAACATATAGATATAGGAATGATAATATTTATTGATGATACCATTTTTTAGGAATAAGCGATTAAGTGATTAGAAGAGACAAGATGTCGAACCGAACTGTCAAGTGGGCTCGCCGAGCAAACAATGCTCATTCACTCCTCGAGAGAGAAAGAAGAGATAGACCTGAGTTTTTGGCACTTTATTAAAACAAAAGAATAGTTGTTCACTTTTTTTCAATGGAATATGGGTTCACTGGGAATCAGGCAGTTCCAGGTCCAACTTTTTAATATTTGACGTTCACTTTTCACCTGAATTTGGAATCGTTATTATCTAAATACCTGAAAGAAACCTAAATACCTGAAATCCAAATCGTAAAAAATGCTCCATCTGTAGTCGTTCACCTTGTAGTCTAGCTCGTGTATGATTTTTGTCAAAACACACAGCTCGATCTACAGGGTAGACGATTTCATTCTAGAGTACATATATAAGCTTACCATAATTTCTTGCCGAAATTCAAATCCAGAATAAGATATTGTATGGAAGAAGTTCAAAAGAGTGGAAACATCGAGTGCCCAATGGAGGGCGGACGGGGGAAAAAGAATGAGAAGGATTCGGGGGGAAAAGAGGGACGGTCGTAAATTTAACGACCTTCTGGACGGCGGGACGAGAGGATTTCCATTGGAAAACTCGTAAAAACGAAGGACACGGAGGGTTGAATAGCGGCAGAAAAAAAGGAATGAGTGGACTTTTTGTTGTTGAAAGGTGTCTGGGATTAGAAAGAATTATGGGAAACATCGAAGAGAGCTGAACAGTTGGAGAATTCAAATTCTTTTCCTCCCCTTTCCTAAGCATTCAAAGCTTTTAACAAATGCTCGAAACCTCGTTTTTATTGAAAATGTATCAGATTCGAAATGAGTCAAAATGTTTCCTACTCTCAAAAAATGGCAGGACTGAGGGTCAAACTAATTTTTCCCTGAATCCCCTCCCTTTTTCAGATGCTGACAACTAGAAATTCGAATCAAGGGAAGGTGTGAATGTCAGCAAACTAATAAAACTCTTTGGAAAACGATATGAGAGAGAAAGAGCCAAGTGAGAGAGAGAGAGAGTTTTCTTCGTTTTGTGTGCTCACTCAAACACATAAAACACGGACAGAATGACTCCAGAGAGTGGTGATGACCGATTGAATTGAGAAAGAAGAGGAAGAAAGAGAAGAATCACTGGTCTTATCACTGGAAAGTTTTCTCGATAGGTTGGGAACATGTGGACCAAAAATGGCAGGAATAACATTTACAGGTTCCTCGGGAAATTCAATTCATTGAATCTGAGTATTAAGAGAATTCAAAAGGAAATCATGATTGAATGGTTTTAAATCCCTAGTCTGAGAATCTTTGGATCATTCTATCTACCGTAACTCAACACTCCCCGGTCGATTTATGAGCTATTGATGAGAGAAATGAAGAGAGAAAAGATTTTGAATCCTTATGTTTAAAAATCAAAGGTTTATCTAGAAAGCAGACAGTTGAAAAAAAACTCCTACGATTCCAATAGCTTTGCAATATTACCATAACTTTTGGTCCTCTTTCTCTGCTCGTATAATAATTCAAATGGCATCGAGAGAGTTCAAAGGGACACCGCCGTCCGTCTATTATTCGTCGGACCGCGCATTCGATAAAAGATAAAATTTATTCGTTTTCTGTCCGGGAGACGGAGTGAAAAAAGAAGAGACCACGGTCGTTTCGTTTGAATTATCTGTTCCTTTTCTGCAATGACTTGGTTCTGTCCCAGAGCTTTTTCTCAGATTGTATGGATCCGGTCCGAATGAATTTTTCGATTTGCGAAAAAATCGGTGAAAGCAGATAAAGGACAAAGATCGGTTTTTATTTACGAAAAAAAAACAACAAAACAAGAAATACAACTAGCTAAAAACGGAAAATTAACCTAATATTTTCGATAGGTGAAATGTGGATGCGTTTTTGCGGTGATCGGGAGCTCATCTTCTTCTGGTACATCGGCCTTCCACTTACTGGAGACTTGGAATACGTCATGTCCCATTGTTTCAGTATCCCACAGTTCTTGACCACGTGGAAGACGACGATTGACACCTCGCTTGTATCCTGATAGTTTCGATTATATGATTGTTCATGTACTAAATGACTAACCTTCACGGTAATCTCCTCCGATCGACATTTCTTCAACCATTGACAGAACTTGCTCTTTTGATTTCCAGTTTACCCGCTTCTTGCGATGACGCAGCCAATTGTATCTAAACTGAATATGTTTAAGAGAATGAACATTGGATAGACACTAACTCTCCAACAACGAACGGATCACAGGTAGTATATGACCGTTGAAGGAAGTACTTGACTTGAGGATTGTTTTCGCGGATAACTGGTAAGTACTCTTCCACAAATTGCTCCAGGCCTTCAGCTTTCAGATCGTTGTGGGTCCAGCTGAGTCGAAGTGCAACAAAATGAGGTACGAATCGAATTATTTTGGCTGTGAAGCCGTTCTGTACACTCATTACCGCATTGGCCCCAATCGACATCTGAAAATGACTATGAACAGTATTTTTAAGTTAACCGAGAAGTAAAAATTTGGTTCATAAACAATTGAATTAGAGATCAATAAGCTAAATCAAATGACAAAATACATTTATTGATGAAATAGTGAAAAATATTGTAGATACCCGAGAAAATATTTAGAATACAAAAAAATCCACATAAAGATCGAAATGATCACTTTTCTCGCTCCCTTCTGTACTCGATAACTAAATCCGGCATTTCCTCACTGAACTCCTTGAAAAGATGCGCACGGAACTTTTTGTAACATTCAATTTTTCCGTTGACCTTAAGAAAATGTTAATTGATCTGAAAGAAAAAACACAGTTCAGTCTTACCGCTTTGTTTTTCTCCAACGTTTTTTCCATGCAATTCTTTGAATACAGCAATGGATTTTTTCCATCATCTAGATACGGCAGAATATCAGTGGGGACCTTCTTGTCACTGAATGAGCTTTTCATTCTGTCCAAATCCTATATGAAATGGTTTTGAGATGAGCTTTTACTGTTCTTAACTTACTTGTAACCCTCTAACCAGAGAGTATATCCTGCCGTTCAGTGCATCTTGATTTTTTGTGTGAAAGTTAGAAGCAAGTTCTCCGATGAAGCGCGCATTCTCCTGAAACTCCTCCAGTTTCTTTTCCAGTTGAAGCAATTTTTCATCTTCTTGTTTTTGCTTCTCTTCTTCTGCTTCCTTTTCTCGTTGCCTTGCGGTTCTCTGTAAACTTTGAAGAGTGATATTCAGAAAAATATCCCTCATTTCTACCTCTCTTTCATTCCTATCTTCCATAAGCCTCTGTTGACCCAATTGTTGTTGTTGCAGGCTCTGCTGGTACATAGGACTGTTCGGGTCCATCTTCAAACAGAATTGTCACAACTTCAACGAAAAAAAAAGATAACTCAAGGTATTCAGCGGTTAGAAGACCAACTTTTGGAATACTCAATTCAGTCTTTTAAAAGCTTCAAATTTTTATATTGATTTTTCAATGTCATGCATACCGGAGAACAACAAATGAAAAGAACAACCTAGTAACAGAGAGAAAATAATTTACAAAACTGGCGGATACGTACAAGAGAATTTGGAAGTGATGCAGATCAAGTGGAAACGAAATCAACAGGAGGATCATTTATGTTCATTATCTGACGAGCTACTTTGCCGATCTTTCAGCTTGTCATCATCTGTATTCAAATATTCTTTTCGAATTTCATCGAGGTCGATTTCAAACGGTCTTTGTTTAGCGAGCCTCTGAACATCATTTTGATTTATATAGACCTTATATTTACACCTTCACCTCATCAACGCATCGTTTATAAACTTCGTGAAACCTTTCGCATGGATTGACAGCGTACTGATGTCGATAGTTGGGAGTAATGAACTTTTGGAAAAACTCTGTGAAGCATTTATCGTATATCTGAAAATATGACAGTTATGTAAGTCGGATCGAGGATTCTTACCTGTTTCAACTGATCGCACTCTGGGAAAATACTCGACATGTGTCTATCGCTCATCTTTTCTGCATTACTGAAAACTCAAAATATTAAACTCTGGTAAATATCGAAATGGGAAAAGTAACGACAGGTTAGTAACCGCATCTATCACATAGTAATAAGCAAAATTTTCCGTATATATATAAATTTATGAGCGCACTCGAGTGAAAAAATAAGGCGGATATTTTTATAGAACAGGATATTGTGGAATGTGGGTGAGAATTATGCTTCAATGTATAGTAAAAAGAATGGTAAAAATAATAATCTTAAGGATATGAGAATAAAGTTTAGATGGACTGGCAACATTAAATATATAGTGTATGACATGAAAAAATTGATGACCCAATAAAATGTAATCGTCGGAATATGAATAAGTAACAGGAAATGTCAGTCGATCGGCAGGTTAAAACTCGCAGTGATGAAGAAGATATTCAGTGAGGTCCCATCCGCAAAGCTTGAACGCCTCTGTAAAGTACTCCATTATGAATAGATTAGTCGGATGAGGACATTTTTTAACACGCACCTTCGGGGCTCAGCACTTTGCGCTCACCACTTATTGAGCTTTTCACCAAAATGAGCTTCTCATTCGTTCCTTTAGTGCTTTTTGCGATTCCTTCGACAGTCCATGCTACAAGTTTCTAACATTAATTTAATAGGAAACTATATTTTTCACCTTCTTTTTGATCTTTTGAAGTCGACGGTTTTTCACAACCATTAACTGCTTCCTTCGGAGCTTTCACCTTAAGCTTGAAACGAATTGCGAATTGCATATTGCGGAGTACTTACATTCTTTGAGGCAGCGCGAAGGGGAGGGGAAGTTGCTCGCGGGATCGGACTTGCAGTCGGGGTTTCAACGGGGTTAGAGACTTCAATGGGAACCGCTGGTTTGACTGAAGCCTGTGCAACATCAACGTTTGGCTTTACTTTGCTCGCGATTTTGTCTATTTCGCTGATTTGCTGCTCATCATCGTCGTCGTCATCTGATGATTCCCACATTGCGGAACGAAGGCCTTGAGCCAATCTCTTTGCTGAGTTCGTTACAGGAGTTACCGGAGCTTTAGCTGCAGATTGAGAACTGTAAGCTTTCACAGCTGCTTTCGTTTGTACTTTGGGCGTAGATGAAGCTGACGAAGTTGAAGTCTTGTCATTCCTAAAAATTAGAAGATAAGCAGTCGTTTAAAAAACTATGATGAAGTTCGATATCTAAAAAGCTTATAAGACAGGCTAGTATAAATTATACCTTTTCTTTTTCTTTTTCGCCGGAGTTTCCTTCGTGTAGCTGTCATCGCTCTCCGCTTCAGAATCTTCTTTTTCGCTGATAGGAGAAGGGGACTTTTCTCGTTTCTTTGGTTTGCTCGCATTGCTCTTTTGTTTCTTTTGCGCTTCTTGTTTCACTTTCTTGATCAATTCCGATCTATTTTGAACACCCAGCGATTTGTAGTATTTCCCGACAACTTTTTTTGCGCATTCTTGCAAATCTTCCTCAGGCTCCCAGGTGTCTTCGCTCTCATCATATCCAACCCAGCGAACCTGAAAAGGAAGTTATTTGCTGAACTTCAAATTCATACCTACTTGAAGGAACAACTCGTTGTTCGGCTCGACTTTGTGATTGAGAATTTTCTCCACTTCGAATATTTCTTCCGATTTTCCTTCCTTCGCTTCGGGCTCGCGGGAACCTTCACGAGATGAATCTTAATTAGTTTGGGTTAAACGAGCAAAACATAACAGCTACTGACCGCTATCGTCGCTCATCTTTGATTATGCTCGGGAGACACTCGATATCGGGAAAATGGATGCCTGATGACTGCAGAAAATGAAAATTGCGTCGGCGAAGAAAACGTTTTAGAATTAAACGACACTCCGTTATCTCGCAGCGCGCCTAGTTTAGCGTTCGCGCCATCTGAGTTTTTTTTTGGACTTTTTTATTTTTTAGATCAAATAAAATATATTTTTTACCCTCAATTGAATCTTCCAACAAAAATAACTCAAATTAGCTTATAGCATCACACAGTGATAAGTTTATTTACGCATTTTGGTTGTATTAGCAATGAATTTCTCGATATTTCCACTCATAGCCCGTTTCACTTCTCTCCCCCCATCTAGAACTTGTTAGTTTCACTTGTATGTTCAATTTTACAAATTCGAAGAGTGCAGCACCAATTTGAACACTTCTGGTAGTTTTCAGCAGCACAATGCGCATTCCAGCCGGAGCACCAGTGCCGTTCTGGCTATCAGTGAAAAACCGATTTCCGAAATGGGCAAAAATGAATAGGCCAACGCTTGGATCAATGGCTGTCGTAGCTACTGCAATAGTGACATGTTGTGCTGTAGCAGCAGTCACTCTGTATCCGAAATATCATCACGACTATTACAAAAAAGTACAGAAAGAGGAGCGAGCTCTACTTCGTTCGTCTCGGGAGCAACAAGCTGGTCCTCAAAATGTTTGGATTGATCCGTTCGAGAAGAAGTAATCAACATTTCTCCCGTTTTCTGTTTGTACAACGTGTATTCTGCCTCATTTTTAGAAAAAAAACCTAGTTATGTTTGTTAGAATTAAGTCGCATCCCATAAAATATTTAAATTCGTATCTGTATCTTATTTCTTTTACTGTTTCCTCGTCTCCCTCGCTTATGATATCGTTGAAATACTCGAGCTTGATTTTAAAAAATAGCATAAACAGACAATTTTAAGCAATGTCGGACAAGCAATCAGCAGAGGTGGTAGTTCTTCCACGCGACGAAGAAGAAGAGACGAAAGAGCCAGTGCTCAAAAATCAGTTCGATTTGAGTACTTATGATGCGGATTCAACGGTTTGTTAACATAAATAAGATTCTGAAAATGGTTATCGGGTTTTCCAGGAAATCGACCTAACCCACACTCGTGCTGATCATATTCCAGAGTTGTCCCGGTTTACAAATATTGAGGTTAACAACTTCTTCCGTAATAATTTACACAATTATTTTTTTTTCAGGAGCTCAGAATGAGAAACAATCTTCTCACTTCGTGCAGTCCAACACTGTCTTCATTAACGACTCTCACCTCCCTTGATTTATACGAGAACCAGTTGACTGATATCTCGAATCTCGAGTCATTGGTTAACTTAGTGTCGTTGGATTTGAGCTACAACAGGTTCTTTATTTCGTAATTTACCATTTTTTTAAAATTTATCATTAATTTCCAGAATCCGTCAGATAAGCGGTCTCGATAAACTTACCAAGCTCGAAGTTCTCTATTTGGTCAACAACAAGATTGAAAAAATTGAAAACTTGGATAGTTTAACACAACTGAAACTTCTCGAGCTTGGAGATAATAGGTGCGATGATTAATAAAACTATATTCACAGTTTCGTTCATTTCAGAATCAAGAAGATTGAAAACATTGGTCATCTTGTCAACTTAGAAGAATTGTTCTTAGGCAAAAATAAAATTCGACAGCTCGAAGGAGTGGAGAATCTTCAGAAGCTCCGCGTTCTCAGCGTTCCAGGAAATCGACTCGTGAAAATCGAAAACATTGAAGCACTCAAAGAGCTGAAAGAGCTTTATCTCAGTGATCAAGGACTTCAAGATATTCATGGAGTGGAACCATTAGTATGTTATAGTAACTCAGACGAATTTGAAAATCTTTCTTACAGGCCACTCTGACACTCCTGGATGTGGCCAACAATGAAATCAAGACTTTCAGTGGCGTGGAGAAACTTGAAGCTCTCAATGATTTTTGGGTATTTCTTCTGTGTTAAAAATCGGTTTATAACTTTGATTTTGCAGGCAAACGATAACAAAGTGGAGAGCTTTTCGGAAATCGATCTGCTTTCAAAGCTAAAGGAACTCCAAACTGTTTACCTTGAACGGAACCCGTTCTACTTCCAAGACACAAACCAGTATCGCAGAAAAGTTATGCTGACACTGACTCAAATCACTCAACTTGATGCGACTATGTGCAGACAACCGACGACTTCCTAATTCTCTGTTTATATTTATAACTTTAATTAGACCTAAAGTAACTATATCTGCACATAAATTTCTGATTCAGTACTTCATTTCAACAAAGAACAGAGAAAAAGGGTGAGTTTTCTCAACATGAAGACAAGACGGTCAAGAGAATAGTGAAAATATCAATCGCTTCCTAGTTCCGAATTTATGTTCAGCTGAACAAAACGGAAGATTTCTAAAAAAAATTACATTACTCGAAGGTACAAATTTGGAGTGTTGTGAACTTTTTATTGGTTCTTGGATTCTGGTTTCACTAAACTCAAATTTCGATTAGTTGAATATTCAGATCAAATTCACGTACAAATTTCGAAATAATTTTTACGTAATCTCCCACTAATCCAATTTTTTTTCTTGCAACGTTTTGAGATTCGGCAGTCTAGGGAAAATCGGAAAATCAGGAGAATCAGTACTCGAAAAAACCTCAGCTTCTACTTGGAAACCAAGAACTTCTGAAACAAGTAAGTTCCCCGTTTCACAGTTTCGATCCAGATTCTAGACTTGAAATTTCAGGATTTGGCTAGCCGAGGATACTGGGATTTGACTAGACAAGGATTCATTTGCTAGTCAAACAGAATGGCCGTTTGCAAGTCTACACATCAAAAAACGATAACAGTAATTTTACTCTAAATTCTGACTTCTGAATTCTCTCTCAACTTCCCTTTTGCTGCATTCTAATGTCAGACACCCACGGATTTCCGAACAGACATACATGTTCACCAGATTCGACCAGGATAGCTGGCGGTCCGTTGACATTGGGATGCCTAGATTCTCTTTATTCTGAAGATTCTCATTCTGACGTCTTCTGAATTCTTTAACTTCCCTTTTGCCACATTCTAATGTCAGACACCCACGAATTTCCGAACAGACATACATGTTCACTAGATTCGACCAGGATAGCTGGCGGTCCGTTGACATTGGGATGCCTAGATTCTCTCAATTCTGAAGATTCTCATTCTGACGTCTTCTGAATCTCTTAACTTCCCTTTTGCCACATTCTAATGTCAGACACCCACGGATTTCCGAACAGACATACATGTTCACTAGATTCGACCAGGATAGCTGGCGGTCCGTTGACATTGGGATGCCTAGATTCTCTCAATTCTGAAGATTCTCATTCTGACGTCTTCTGAATTCTTTAACTTCCCTTTTGCCACATTCTAATGTCAGACACCCACGGATTTCCGAACAGACATACATGTTCACTAGATTCGACCAGGATAGCTGGCGGTCCGTTGACATTGGGATGCCTAGATTCTCTCAATTCTGAAGATTCTCATTCTGACGTCTTCTGAATCTCTTAACTTCCCTTTTGCCACATTCTAATGTCAGACACCCACGGATTTCCGAACAGACATACATGTTCACTAGATTCGACCAGGATAGCTGGCGGTCCGTTGACATTGGGATGCCTAGATTCTCTCAATTCTGAAGATTCTCATTCTGACGTCTTCTGAATCTCTTAACTTCCCTTTTGCCACATTCTAATGTCAGACACCCACGGATTTCCGAACAGACATACATGTTCACTAGATTCGACCAGGATAGCTGGCGGTCCGTTGACATTGGGATGCCTAGATTCTCTCAATTCTGAAGATTCTCATTCTGACGTCTTCTGAATCTCTTAACTTCCCTTTTGCCACATTCTAATGTCAGACACCCACGGATTTCCGAACAGACATACATGTTCACTAGATTCGACCAGGATAGCTGGCGGTCCGTTGACATTAGGATGCCTAGATTCTCTCAATTCTGAAGATTCTCATTCTGACGTCTTCTGAATCTCTTAACTTCCCTTTTGCCACATTCTAATGTCAGACACCCACGGATTTCCGAACAGACATACATGTTCACTAGATTCGACCAGGATAGCTGGCGGTCCGTTGACATTGGGATGCCTAGATTCTCTCAATTCTGAAGATTCTCATTCTGACGTCTTCTGAATCTCTTAACTTCCCTTTTGCCACATTCTAATGTCAGACACCCACGGATTTCCGAACAGACATACATGTTCACTAGATTCGACCAGGATAGCTGGCGGTCCGTTGACATTGGGATGCCTAGATTCTCTTTATTCTGAAGATTCTCATTCTGACGTCTTCTGAATTCTTTAACTTCCCTTTTGCTGCATTCTAATGTCAGACACCCACGGATTTCCGAACAGACATACATGTTCACTAGATTCGACCAGGATAGCTGGCGGTCCGTTGACATTGTGATGCCTAGATTCTCTCATTTCTGAAGATTCTCATTCTGACGTCTTCTGAATCTCTTAACTTCCCTTTTGCCACATTCTAATGTCAGACACCCACGGATTTCCGAACAGACATACATGTTCACTAGATTCGACCAGGATAGCTGGCGGTCCGTTGACATTGGGATGCCTAGATTCTCTCAATTCTGAAGATTCTCATTTTGGCTTCGTATCCCTTTTACAATTCAGTTCTTTTCTGCTTTATTGTTAACTTTCTTTCGTAAATTCTTGCATTCAATTGGGAATTTGTACGTTTCTTTAACAAACGCGCCCAAGTCCCTAATAAAGAGTTTTAAAAATTCTTGGGCGCGTTTGGGTAACTGAATTCTAGCCTCCATAAAAGCGAGTCCAGAATCACTTCCGATTGAGTTTCAAATTACAAAAAAATAAAGAACACGTTTTCAAAAACCCATACAACATCAAGGACTCCCAACCTGGGAATCCCCAAGCCGTCTCCCATCGAAGCCGTAGAAAGACGGGAAATTTTTAAAAATTCCTTTGAACGATTCTATTGATATGAGATTTTCCTGTTCTCGAGGCTACTATAAGTTGAGAGAATCTGACGAAAAACTCCATAAACCAAATGGGCTCATTCCAAAATGTGGCTCTCGAAGAGACTCGAGAGACCACACCATTAGGGGAGAAACGAGACAGTGGGAGGAACCAACTGGGAGGAAAAGTGGGCGGGGCGAACATCGCACTGTAATTGAAATCTGTGCCGCAATTGCAAAAAACTCGCGCGGTAGCTTGCGTTTTTTCGCCCCGCCTACTTTTCCTCCCAGTTGGTTCCTCCCACTGTCTCGTTTCTCCCCTAATGGTGTGGTCTCACTCGAGAGACTACTGTGCGCGTTGTGCGAGTTGTCGTATTGGTGTTTGCACCACTCAATTCGTTCGAATTTGACGTGGCAGAAACTGCTCTTTTTTCTGAATTTACTTGTAAAATCGTGATTGAAAACAGCTTAATTTCAGAATGAGGTGGTTACCTACGATCTTTCTTGTCGTTTCTATCAGCATTCGGCAGATCAATGCCGACAGAGTTCTCGTTTTAGGAGAAACTGCTGCAGTGAAGGACTCGCATTCTGCCTTCCTCAATTCGATAAAAGGTATTGCGTGCATTCAGTGAATAGAAGGTGTTCAAATTTCCATCTTTCATTTCCAGAGCGAGGACATGAGCTTACCATTCGTGCCGCTGATGACTCTCAACTTGCTCTGTTCAAACATGGGCAGCTGATTTTCGATCACCTCTTTGTTTTGGCCCCCGGAGTTCAAGCATTCGGAGGATCCCTGTCGCCTGCCGAAATTTCGAAGTTTGTTGATGAGGGCGGAAACGTGCTAGTTGCCGCTGGCTCCAACATTGGAGACGCCATTCGTGAGCTCGCAGTTGAACACGGATTTGAATTCGACGAGGCCGGAACTTCAATCATCGATCATCACAACTATGATCAGACACTTGACGCTGGAGATCACACTACTCTTGTTGTCGGCAAAGACCAATTCATTAACGCTGAGCTGATTGTTGGAAATTCTGCAAAGTTGAACCCGGTTCTCTTCAAAGGTGTTGGTTTAGTTGCTGGAAAGGGAAATAATCTCGCTTTGAACATTGTGAAAGCCTCCGGAACTGCATATTCATTCGATCCAAAAGCTACTCGAGTAGTGGTAAGTCCAATAACCGATTATTATGTATATAATTAAATTTCTCAGAACCCATCAATTGCTGGTTCCCGAACTCTTCTTATTGGTGGACTCCAATCTCGCAACAATGCTAGAATCGTCTTTTCTGGCAGCGCTGACTTCTTCTCGAACTCATTCTTCACTTCCAAAACCAACTCTGCTAACCCATCCATCCAAGGAGCCGCTTCTGGAAATGCGGAACTCGCTGGAGCCATTGCTAAGTGGGTCATGAAGGAGAGCGGGGTGCTCCGTGTCAAGTCTGTGAACCATCACAAAAAAGGAGAGACGATGCCCCCAGCTGAAGACTACTTCATCACCGAAGACGTCGTTTATACTATTGAGATTGAAGAGCTGAAAAATGGAAAATGGGTTCCATTCCAAGGAAAAGATGTGCAACTTGAATTCGTTCGTATCGATCCATTCGTGCGTGCTACATTGAAGAATAACAACGGCCAACTGTCTGCCGCATTCAAACTACCGGACGTGCTCGGAGTTTTCAAGTTCCTTGTCGATTATCGCAGAGTGGGCTACACTCATCTCTATGATGTCCAACAGGTATTTAAAAAATCCTTGTTTTCAACTGCAATATTCTAATTTTCAGGTCTCCGTTCGACCACTTTGGCATACACAATACGAGCGTTTCATTCGTTCAGCCTATCCATACTACGCCTCTTCGTTCTCAATGATGGCCGGCCTTGTACTGTTCTCGATTGTCTACCTTTATCACAAAGACACACCAGTCAAGGGTGGTAAAGTTCTGGATTCTGAAAAGAAGAAGAACTAAATTCGAACACAAACAGTTCATCCAGAATATGCCTTTCAAACTGGTCCTTTTTCTCAATTTGTTTCTTCTACCAATTCCAATGATTTCTAATTTATTTTGTTCTCCTGCTTTTAGGTAATCTGAATCGCTTTTCTGTCACCCCCTCCCCACCAAAGTTCTTTAATTTATTCAATTTTCCTGACTGGTTGTTTGTTGTAAAGAATATGTATCTCTTGTGATAATAATTTTAGAAAAAAAGTATTTATTCACATACGGATTTCGCTTATTAGCGTTGGCTATTTGATATTTAGTTCTTCGAAAAAGGATAGCATAGAATCAGAGACTACAAGAATAGCTTCGAATGAAAAATAAGTCTACACTTATCTGGAAGGCTTATGGGTGACTTAGCTGGTTATATTACATTGAAATGAGCAAGTATTGAGGTACCAATGTAAACATGAGAAAGAAGTAAAATTCAACCAAATCCTTACCAATGATATAGTGCAGAAAAAAACGGGGTTTAGAAACTGATAATGAGAATAATGACGACATCTACCGATACAAAAAAAACAAAACCTATTCTATTCACACTCGGGGCTTGAAATCCAGTCCATAAAAATTGTGACGAAAAAAAAACCACAACCTAAAAAAATAAGTTGAAATATAAAACACAGGGGAGTTAAATGTGCTGTGAAAACTTTTAAAAAACTGCAAAAAAGGAACTAAAAACTAAAAACTAAACTATCTAAAATGAAAACAAAGAACGATAAAAAAAATATTATCAGTTTCTGGAAGGGTCCTAGCTAGACTGAAGGGGAAACAGAATCTAGCTATAAAATGACTATTCGACATTTCTAAAATCTGTGATTGGCATCGTTGAAGTTGGAGAGTCCAAGGAACTGAAATTGTATGCATTGAAATTAATCACATTGAAAATACCGTACCTCATCAAAAACATCATCATCAAATGAACCTCCAAAATCGCCATTCAAATCCATTCCGCACAGCGGATCATTAAAGTTTTCTGGGAGATTAGCAGCGAGTATTCCATCAATACTTGAAGTGACACCAGACGCTTCTTCACCACCACACAGAATCTCGTCATCTGTTCCATGAAGGTTAAATAAATCCTCAGTTTTGAAATCATCGAATTCATCCTTCAGTATACTCTGTGTGGCGAGAGCATCTTCGTCATCCATTTCGATTTTCACTTTCTGAAAACAAGAATCATTAATAACTAGGGAAAATATTCAGTAAACACTAACACTCTCATCGAATTCTTGATTATCTGTGTTCAATCCAATATTCTGAAGTTGTCCACCATTAAAGCGAATCGGCACAGCCGTCTTCATTGTGATCGCCTCTAATTCTTTCTGAAAACTGGACTTTTAAATCATAATCTTTTGATTAGTTCACCTTAATGTTCATTCCAACGAACGGAGGTCTCCGAATTCCATTGACTGGTGATTTCATAGTCATTGGTGTCACTGAAAAGAAAAGTAGACAAAAATATTTTTCCTCTATACTTACGATATGAATTATTGATTGAAGACCCGGAATCACGGAAGTTATTTCCGTTGTAGATGGACATGTCGCGATGGTATTGTTCGAACCAAATAGGCATTTGTTCAATTAAGCCGCTGTCAGTTACAAGACGGAAACGACCAGCGGAACTGATGTAACCTGGATATAACAACTGTAGACTGAGGATATCTGATATCTAACTCACTGCGAATAGTTTCAATGTTTCCCAGGACGTCGATTCCTTCATTTACTGCCTCCACAAGAGCTCCTATCGAGGCCAGCTCATTGGGTTCTAAGACCATTCTTGTATGATCGATTTCGTGTCCGCTGTGATGCAAACATCCTTCAATTTGAAGCTCGGACACAGTTGGATTCTGCTTGATTTTGAGATAGGCCATACAATTTCTCCCGCATTTGATCGATGGCCTTGGTGGTCGAACGTACTTCTTGTTCGGTCTCTCCTTCTGATCACCACTTCTTGAGCATGTCAGATAGTGCACTTGGAGCCCACGACCCCATTTCTTGGATCCAGATGATACGACGAATTCAACAGCGTGAGTTTCACGAAGAGAATCGAGCCAGGATTGGAGCATTTCTCGATTGGCAAAAGTTCTTTTGACAAGCGGAGCTTCAATTCCATGTGCATCATACATGTGACGAAGAAGAAGTGGACGAGAGTAAGCGAATGTATCACACTCACTGCACTTCACCTGAAAAGAAAGATAGTGAAATGTGGATAAATGAATGACAACTCACTCCTTTCGGCTTGGGTTGCACAAGTTGAACTTTCATCGTCTCTCCAGATTTGTCATAGATTACAGGTTGTTTCTGACCATGAACCAGCAAATGCTTTTTCATGGACATCTCATTCGTTCCTCGCCAATAACAATCTTGATGTGGACACCTGGAACATGAAGCGAATTTCGATAATTTTAGAATAAACTCACGCGAATCTGTTTCCTGGTAACCGATTTCTTTGGAGCATTGTGAAATTCGTCGGTTTGATGGAAGAGCACGGTTGTATCAGCGGACCCGATGACTTCAAATATGGATCTGGAGACTCTGATTTTGGAGATTTGTCAGCGTTGAAGCCATCCCCAGTCAGTTCATCTGCTCCCAAATCAGCAACCTCGTCATCAACTTCCTCCTCAGTTACAATTTCTCCGCCCATCGACATACACGCTGGAACTGTAGTGAAGTGCTGCTTCGGAGGTTCTTGAGCTGGTACGTACATGTTGGAATTCGGTCGGTTTCTAAAAATTGAGATATTTTTAATGTTTTCCGGTATTACACTTACTCGTCGAATTTCCCGAAATCTTGTTTAGGTAGGCGATAAACGTACTTCGGTGCACTCCCACTTGTGTCAAGTGTCACACTTCCAGTTGACATCGATGTTGCATGATATCTGAATGTAGATTAGGATATCAGAAGTAAATTTCAGTATACTTACGATGGTGCTCGTATAGAAGTGTTGATTGTAGTGAGTCTTCCTGCCATTGAACTACTTTTAAAGCCACCATTACGACGAATGTAGATCTGGAATAATATTAATGTTTAGTTGGACAGATTATCTACACTTACAATTTTCCCACTTTCGTAGTTTTCTTTCATTTTTTTCATATAGTCTGGCGGTGGAAACGTGACTCCCGAACTACTTGTCATTGACTTCTGAACCCCATCAGATACCAGAAGACGACGACGAGGAGCTAAGCGGCATGATGGTATGCTCTGCAAGGTCTATTGATGTTTCATAGAAATTGACAGATCAAAAACTAACTTTGTATGTTGCCGGGATCCTCTTAATAATCTTTCCCTGCTGCGACCGGAGTCCGATGGACGAAGCGATTGTTGATGGTCCCTAAAAATTGAAAGCACTATTTATTGGTTAGTTTTGATTAGATTTTTTGACCCCTTTGTTCAAAAACAGAGGTTGGTCTTTGAAAATGCAAATTACAGTATTACCTGAACGGGTGAATGGAATTCATTCCCGTACGAATCGCTGTACATGGACGCCTGGTAGCGCAGCATGTGAATTACCTGAAAGAAATTTCTATGATGATATCGGAACAAAATAAGAATCAAAAAGTCACGGCCTTGGACGAAATAAAAAGTATATTGGAAAGGTTTGAAATGCTTTTGTTGAAAGTTGGACGAATAAGCTTACTGAAGAATAAAATGAAACGGATGATAACTGAATCTTCTAAATTAGTAGTGCCTGAGATAATACATAGGTTTGTTCATTCAGAATGAAAACTGCAAAATAGACTTCGTTCAGCTCTATTCTTAACCGCTTCACATGGCTACAGAAGAAAGAAACATGAATGATCTTTGGTTCTGTGTCTTTTTTTCGTTTCTGTTTACGTTTGAGACAAAAATGAAGAATACATCAGATGTCTTTGTAAATGACAAACGAATTCAGAGTTCGAGTAAGAAATTTACTTTGATCCTCTGCAGAGTTAGGAATTGCGGCCTAAATTGTTTTGATCATTTCTTATTTGAGATTTTTTCATCAAATTTCCGATAAAACTGGAAAACAGCAGGGTAGTAATCATTGGGCTCGAATGGCACACGACGAGTCGGTGGCTCGGCGAGCTCAGCAACAGTTGTTAAGTCCTCCGTAAAAAATGTGAATTGTCGTAGAATGTGGCGCGGCGGGGTACGTGATGCACACTTCACCCTCCACCGTAGTAGCCCGCAAACCCCCTTCAATTCTGTTTATTCAGAGAAGAAAAAGAGGAAGAGGATTTTTTTTCGGAATAAATTGAAGAGAATGCGAAAATCACAAGTAAAGACAGGAAAATATGGTACAAACGGGGACAAGCTTAACTGGTTGATACAGTTTTAAAATATTCTTTAGAATTGATAAATTTACAGTTATGAAAATCAATAAATGTTTCTTTGAATTATTATTGTTGACCTGAAACAAACTTTTGGTCACGTTGGCAATCTATTGAGCAAAAGTGAAAAGCTTTGAAAGCACAAACAATTATGAAAAAAATTATGAAAGCTCTACTTTATTTTTTGGGTTCGATTCTGCGGAGCTCGTAAAGACCACATTCATCCTGATTGAAATCGATGAGAGCTAGTGATTGCATCTTCGTTGAAGCAGCAAGAGGATCCCATGATGATGCTGCCCATGATGCGGATTTCCCTGAAAATAAGTTTTTAAAAAATCAACCTTCGAAAATTATTTACCTCTTCCAAAGACCGCAAATTCAATAGCAACAGCAGCGAGAATAAAGAAGAGAACCATAGCAACTTTCATCCATTCAGCTAGTTTACTGAAAATTTCACAGACCCATTTTGAGAATTATTTGAACAACTAACTTTTCTGCAACTGAGTATGTCACTACCATAGGAATGATTGTAAACGCCAGACCGAATGGGATCGCACACATCGCAACGAGTTGTTCAGCAAAAACTCTTCCTACTACTGTCAAACTTCTAACGAATCCTGTCACAATAGCCAAACCGAATGGAAGCATTGAAATCAATAGTAGAGATAGGAGCCTGGAAAATATTCATACACTTTCAGAAATTGTATAGTTCACTAACCCTGCTTTAGTCTGTAGATACGCTACAAGAATTATGGCAACCATCAGAATTGCAGCAAGAGAAAACGCCAGTGTATTCAGGATTCGTATGATTTTCGTTGACGGTCTGAAGAGAAGATTCAACGAACCAAAAATGGCGCATGCGATGGGCTGAAAATAGACTGTAATTTCAAACTCTAAACGGATGTCTTACTAATAACTGGAACGGCAAACTGCCATGCGTTCCGAGCCCTTCAACCATAAAAATATCTGGTGATGCAAGGAAGGATGGTAGATAGATTGTAAGGAATGCAGTTGCTGAGAATAATCCAAACATTGACGACCAGATGCTCCAAGCAGAAAGTGATTTGAAGAGACATGCATGCTCATCAGATAGAGCACGATTTGAATGAAGCTCCTGAAAACAAAATGTGAGTTCGCAATTTGAGCTTTTTAAAAAACTCACCTTCACTTTACCAGCAACTATTCTATTCAACTCGACCCCGCTGACCCACGGATGTTCTTGAGGGCGATCCCGGTAGAAAATCGCCCATCTGAGAAAAATATTTTATGTGTGAATTTGTTTTTTAAACCAACATGACAGTCAGGAATGCCGTTATTGCACTTTGAATATAATATACATGGTCGTGTGCAACTTCCAGCGAATTTAGGTAGTTTGCGACGGGCCAGGCTACGACAGGACCAATCTGAATGTAGGTAATGTCAGAATTATAAGACTGCGAATTTGACTCACTGAAATGAAGGTAAGCATGGCGGTCAGGAATAAGAGTTGCTCTTTCAGTGGTCCCCATTGAACCAATAAACTTCCCATCGTTGGAAACACAGATGAGAACAATACTCCTTGTAGAAAACGAACGATAGTCAGTAGCAAATAAGCTGAAAATGGTGTTTGAAAATTTCTGCTGAAGGAAAATACTTACATCGTTTTTGGAAGTACAAGAATATGAGAATCGACATTGAGGATTGGCACATACAAGCTATGAAAACTTTGCGAACTCCATACTTCCTTGTTAGATTTAATGTCAAGAAAATTCCGAAAATGATCCCGATTCCTGGAGATGCGTACAATATTCCTCGCCTCAATCTTACTGAAAGTGGTTCAGCTCTGAAAAAAATTTCCTCAATTTCGATTTTAGGAAGTTCAAAATAATACCTGGGCTCGAATGTATCTACGACTTTCTCGAGAGCACTTGAAAGTTTTCCTTCTTCGGCATCTCTGAGTTTTTTCAGCGACTTTTGAACTTCTGCAATTAACTATCAAAAACTAACTTTCAAGAGCACAAATGGAATTACCTCTCGCCACAACATCATCTGATGTAGTTGTTGTCTCTATTACCGTTGTGGTTGCTCTTTCGATTCTTGCAGTTGTTGTTTCAGGACGATTGGTTATGAAAATAGGAACTGGTTTTTCGGTTTTCTTGGTTGTGGGAGCCTCTGTTGTGATAATTGGCACTGGTTTTGTTGTTGGAGGAAGAATCGGATGTCCTTCTTCTTCTTCTTCGGTTGATTGATCGAACCTCACAACTTTGGATGGTACTTTTGATTCAGTCAATTCTCTTTTCATACGATCATATCCTGAAGAAAAATTTTTTGATGATCCAAAAGAGTGCATACCTTTATAAGAACTTCCATGTAATGAATCAAGTCCAGGAACGGGTCTCAATTCTACTTCCGGATCCAAAATAGCTAGAAGATTGAAAACCACTAGATTTGAGTATAAACTAGCGATGCATAATGTGGTGAGGATTAATATCGGGAAACGGACGTTGTTGATGAAACAACAGCAACCTGCTGCAGGACGGCCTCCTGCCATGACATCTATCTGGAATTTATCGTTTTGTAAAGCATGTGAACAATAAGAAAGTCATGTTTTGAAATAAAACGCTGTTGAAATCTATTTCATGTAATTAATGAGTCACGAAGAAAACACCTAGTCAATTGGACAGAGTGCAGGAAATTTTTTCAAGGTTTTTTGAGAAGAAAAAAAAGATTTTCATTTTTTTAAATTTAAATAACATGAAATGTATGTTTTTTAATGAATAAATATATTTTCCAAGAAAAAAATATTTTGAAAGCGAACACTTTTAATGTTGTCCTCGAGGAGTACAAAGCATCGCAAAACAACCGGCTGCCGTCATTTCGGAGCATCGTCCGAGAAGTAAACAAAAAATAATAAAAATCTCAAACTTCACTTTATTGATGTTTGAAAATGACAAAATCTGTTCAATATGATTTGAGAGAACAGTTAATCAGGCAATTATAGTATTTACAGATAAATATACATTACTCTAATACAGCGCAATATTTTTAAGTCCAATTCCCATGTTTATCGCACGATCCACATTTCGCATTGCGATAATTGTGGCCTTCCGGTCGGTATACGGAACTACACGCCAGTCTCGAACAACCGTAATGTTTGTTCCTCGGACACAGATCGAACCTGAAGATACCACAATTATTATCTCCACGGATTTTTTGCAGTTTCTCAAGATTTATTCTCGAGGTCATACCATGCGCGTTCACTACTGCCTGCTGAAGATTGTCCATGGGATACGCATCGGAAATCGTTCCTGAAATGTATATGAATGTCTCTAATTTCAAAAACAGTTTATTAATGTACCGTTTTTTGAATCAATCCGAAACAGAACGAATCCGATTTTAGTGTATAGAATATCCGAAACTCCTGTTAACTCCAGATCGAACAAAGATTTTTGAGAAGAGTGTTTTGCTATCACAGATATATCCATTTCTAAATGTCTCCAGTCTGAACTCGAGAGGAAACCTCCAGTGTCAGAACTTTGAAGACTTCTAGAAAGAATCATTCCATCGAGAGTAAAACACCACAGTTTGGGTCCATCGGATTGTAAATGAATACACGAGATCGGTGAATCAGTGAGTATCTGGAAAACAAACTGAAAGATTGAAGCCAGCATTCATGAATACCTCAGTCCAACTCGTACCAGTGAAATGTTCCCTATCCACACCATTACGCTTCAGAATATGACCATCTTTAGTGAGGGCCACAACTATTATTGTCCCCTAAAATTTTTATTAGCTGAAAAATTGATGCAATAGGATTAACAAGATCTATACCTCTGAGGATTCTTTCTTTGCCACTCGAATACATTTGATTGGAGGAGCCTCGACATGACACCACGGCGAATTTTTGGATTCGTATCGAGCTTTCCTGGTCCACAAACGCCTGCGAGCTTTTCCTTCGTTGGATTCATAGACGCCATCGAGATCTTTTGAATATTTCCATTCATCTTCTTCCAAATGCCAAGTTGGATCCACCCAACTCCAATTGGACGAAGGTAATGAAGAGAAGGACGGCGGGCACGGTTGGCCATCCCACATCCAGGCTGATATCCCCTTTTGAGATCCTTGGAAAGAAATGAAGCCACGGAATACTGCATGTTTTTGATATTCGTACATTTTCAAAGTGCGTTCAGTAGTCATTTTGTAGTCGTGCACGGTGTCATGAGAGCTCAGTGGATTGAAATGACTGCTTAAAGCATACAGGGATCCGAACTGAAACTTTTCGATGCATATATCATTAATCCTAGTAGAGCTATACCTCTGTAACTGCCCATACACTTCCTTTGACTCCACAATCGATGCTATCAAAAATTCCACCCTTAACAACAAGACCACGACTTTCTCCTGGATTCACTCGTTTCTAGAAACAAAATAGTATTTTTTAATGTATTCACTTTGATTCAAAACCTCGAATTTGCTCTCTGGGCTCATTTCCGCTAAACAATGCCACCGAATAACGCCATTTTTACTCACTGTCCACATACTTTCTCCAAATGCACTACGAGTCGAGGAACAAATGCAATCACAAATGATCTGAAAGTTGAAATTTAAAGGATTCAGATTAATATTTAACTTACATTCTCGATGTTAGATTGCAAAGTGGAGCGAGATTTTTCATCTGTGAAAGCAAAACATTCACACTCCGATTGAGATCCAGTGAAGACGAAAAGAAGATATTTCTGAGGGAGACTTTGGAAGGATGGTAGAACGGATTTGATAGTTGAGTACTCAATTGATTTTGAAGGGACTTGTTCTCCGGATATTTCAACAGTTTTTCCTGTTAAAGTGACACTGACACTCTTGAAAACATCTCCTCGCAGTATTTGACATCGAAAATGTTTCACCGAGTTGTTTTCATTTGAGATATCTTCTGGAGAATCCAAATTGACATCTTTCACTCCATTCATTGCAGACCATGAGCGTTTTGTGGACTCTTGCAGTTGTTCTAGTATCTGGAAAGATAATTATCAAGAATGCTGTTCAATTCGGAATGTATACTTTCATTCTCCAATCAGCTTTCCTAAACTGCATTACTTCCATTTTTGACTGCAAACTTGATGACGACGTGAAATATTCAGGAACATGATTGAATGAAGTATTTCCACAATGTATCTGTAGTTATTCTGGAGTGTTTGTTGTAAAATAAACACTTACTGAAATCCATCTTTGATCTTTTGGTTCTCCACGATCTACAATTTTCTCAAATCGTTTTCCAGATGGTTCGTTTGCTTCAATTCCAGATCTTACTTCAATTTGTTCTCGGGTGGAAATACAGAACACCTGAAATGGGATATCGTCATTGAAAGGTGTAGATTTGCAACACAAAATAACCTGATCATGTTTTGAAACTGAAATTCTAGAAACTCCACCTTGAGTGACCAATTGGTATCCTTCGCTACTGATATTTTTCATAGTATGTTCTTTGAGCTTTTCGTCGATTTCCAGTCTCGTAAACCATACCTAAATAACATTTATTAGAAAATAAGTACAATGATATCATACACATCCATCTGCTGTAATGCACCACATTGTTTTTGTACCGATTGACGCACAAATAACTGCTTTATTTTTTGGAGTTGGAATACTCTGCCAGGTTGATCCTATTGATGATTTTCGAGTGATTCCTGTTCGATGAAACATTTTTCCATCCCATGTTATTGCTATCAGAGTAGCAAGAGAAGGAGACGCTGATATCAATGTGATATCATCTGATTCAGAATCTGAAAATGTACATTTTATTTATCTTTTAAAAGTATTCATCACCTTTAAACCCGATTTTAGGAATTATTTCCCATCCAGTTCCACCAGGGCAATTCGACTGAATCCCTATTCTTCTATAAATATTTCCATCTCCTCCAAGAGCGAACAGAAGTGTTTCTCCTTTTTCCATTACATCCATTCCACCGATCGCTAGTTCCGTAAAAATCCTTGATTCCTCATTCGACATCTCAATCCACTGATCATGCGATGTATATCTCATATGTCGTTTCAAAATTCTTCTTCTTACGAGATGATACATTCGACACTGTTTATCCCATTTTGGTGCCAAAAAAGACAACGAATACTGCCAACCTTCTTTATCATACTTTCGAGGATCCAAGTGAGGAACCCATTTATCTTCCCAATTCCATCCATTACTGATTTCGTTGTGATTCGGGTCCATTGAGATTCTGCCACTTTCATCCGAGTACCGAGGTCGATCAATGAAGAATGTTCCTCTCCAAATACCAATCCATCGTTGATTATTGAATATCTCCACTCTTTCCCTGATTGCTATGTGTGTTGGCATAACAAGAATGAGCAATCTTCCTGATCGATCGATAGCAAAAGCAGCTGAAGGAGAAGAAACAATTGTACAGATTGAAGAACCATCTACACATGGTATTTCTTGCCATTCTACTTCACTGATGCATCCTAAATGAAACAAGATATTTTCGATTTTTCTTCAATCAGTTATACTTGGATCCGAAGGAGCTGGAATTCTGCATGGGACTCCGTTGGCTGAAACCGTCCAGATGTACTCACACGGCATCTGGGATTCAATCGATGTGTATACGAATTCACCTGTCGTCCGGGATAGTTCTAGTTCGAAACTACGAAGTTACTTTTAAACTATATTGACAGTCGTTGACTGTTTTTAATTTATTAACAGATATACTTTGGAACGCAGAAAAAAATGGAAAAAGGGAGCAGAAAATGGAATTTTTGTCATGAGAGACAAACATTCAACATACATTGGAAAAAAATAAATTGAGAAAATTCAATCAATGTTACAAGAAAAAAAGAGGAATGTATGAAGAAATCACCGAAAAATAGTGTGTAAGAGAAAAATTGTTAGGAAATATACATTCGTTTTTGAAAGGAGAGCGGTGGCGATTGACTGAATTGTGCTCTAATGAACTAGAAAAAAACATATCACTAATATTTAATTGAATGGAGAGATGATCGAATGACATTTACTTGTTTCCGAAAGATGCCTTGTTGGTCTGAACAATTCCGATAATCATTCCGAAGAGTCCAATGGCGGAGGCGAAAATTTCGATAATGAGAATCTTGACGAAAAGTGCTGGATTGGCAGCGTCAGCAATAGCAGCTCCAGATCCTACGATTCCGACAGCAAGACCACAAACAAGGTTGGAGAGCCCGACAGTGAGTCCACCTCCGAAGATCATGTATCCGGCAGCAAGATTACGGGCAAGAATCGTTACTCCATCATCAGTATCAGGAAGGTCTTCGCGACGGAACTCCTATAAAGAAGGATTTTGAAGTAAAGCAAAGAATCTTGGTGTTCCTTCTTTGTATTTTTCAAATGTTTGAATTAAAGCCATCACAAAAACTGGTTATAGAGACAATAAAAATTTGATCTGAACTTACAGCGAGCTTTCCGACGAAAACGAAAGCCATAATAATTCCGAAAATGGCGACGGCTTCACAGAAAATGATTGAGACAAGATTCTTTGTTCTGATTCTTGGTGCTTTCACTCCTCCTCCGAGAATCGATGATCCGGTGGTGAAAATTCCCCTGAAAGAGAATTCTTGTAAATTGTCTCAGGGTATACGAGAAATTGTACCATCCGGCTCCGAGAACTGATAAAGATAGTGAGAATCCAATACCAAGACCAGCCCACATGTGAGGAGAGGTGGATGTCAGGAACCACGCGATATCGAATCTGTGTCCTTGCCCACTGAGCATGTAGAACAACCCTGAAAATCATCAACTTGAGATATAGCGATTTTTTGGAAATAATTCTTACCTGTTCCGACGATAATCAGGGTTGTGATTGCCGTTAAGGTAGCAGTTGTTTTTAAGATTGCTCCGGCCGCCATTACCTGACAAAAATCAATAATTTCTTGAAAGATTTTAGACAAAGTTGAGTTATAAAACGGCTCAAAAAGGTGGGCAATGAGATCCAAACAATAAAAGTCAAAAACAGGGGCGGAAAGGCAAAGAACGAATTGATTTTCAGATTGAACGAGAAAAGAGGGCTGTAGCAGAAATTATCGATGAAAATGTGGTTTTCGGTCGAGCGTGCACGGAAACCAGGCCATCTTTCTGGCGGCCGCGGCCGCTTGTGAAAATAGGTTGTCGGAGGGAATTCGAATATAAAAATAAAAGAGTTAATGTTAGCGTTTGAAAAACAAAACGTAATTGATTCAAATAAGGTCGAGTGGCACCGCGGATACACGCATTGGTACGTGTCTATGACTGAACGACAAAAAAAGCGGAAATCTAACTCATTTTATTTGTGAAATGGAGTGGAGAAACGATGTTTTAAGTTTCAGTGGATTTGAATACGGTGTTTCGAAACTAGAAAAATTAGCTGAAGGTAACAAACCAAAAAAATTAAAAAATTTCAATACAATTCTAGAAAATTCTGATGATCGTAAGCCGGATTCAGGCAATGTTTCAATCACCCCGCTTGAAGGTTTGAGTTAGAAAAATCAGAAAATTCCAAAATAATCTGAATTCAGAATTGAATGAAAATGAATTCACGGATCAGAATGAAAACAAAGTGGTTCAAGTCGAAAA
This sequence comes from Caenorhabditis zanzibari, assembly GCA_963966625.1. Classification (NCBI taxonomy): domain Eukaryota; kingdom Metazoa; phylum Nematoda; class Chromadorea; order Rhabditida; family Rhabditidae; genus Caenorhabditis; species Caenorhabditis zanzibari. The sequence continues at coordinate 9,061,805 of OZ016469.1, forward strand.
ATGCGAATTTGATCCAATGACTGAGAGGAAAATTGAGAATTTCTATTTTCGGAACGTCGAACAAGCTGAGAAAAAAAGTAGGCTCCTATCTACAGAGACATATTCTTAGCCGAATTTTCAGTGAAAAAACTGACACATCTCAAATCAAGATGGTCTGAGCCCTGTCGACCTGGTGATGAAGTAGTAGCCAAGGTTTTTTTGAAGCCGAAGAACTATGAAAATCCATGGAAAGAAAAAGAAACTCAGGAAAAGGAAATCGCTGAATCTCTGAAGAATCATCAGAGAAAATCGTGTGTTATTAGCTAAAATGTGGTCAATCAATAAAGATTATCAGCTTACTGCATGAATAAAAACTTCAAAAATACTGACTGCGAGAAAAAATCGCAAAAAAAAGACAAAATGCTTCATCGTTTCGAGACCTTCGGGACTCTAATCGTTTCGAAGCCATTTAAATTCACGCCAGCCATGTTCCTTTAATACAGTAATCACAGCAAAGTGCCGCGCCAATTTTTGTTTTGAGTTTTTGGTGAAACAAATTTCTTCACTTCCCGAAGATTTTTTCCCTTTCCGCCTTTTGAACTCGGCTTGATATTTTATTGAACCGTTCAAAAAGATTGACTTTCATTCAGATTTCTCAATATGCGAGTTACAATTCTTGGAAGCAACCTGACCGCTCGCCATTTTGCAAAATATCTGTCAAGCAGCCATCCGTCTGTTCAGATTTCACTTTGGACTTACGACGATGCTCAATATCCTGGTACTTGATAATTTACTAGTTTGATATGGATAAAACATTGTTTCAGAGTTCGAATCAGTTGCAACCTGCCTTCGCTACCATGGAATCAGAAACCTGCCGAATGCCCTCCTTGCCGCCGATGTGGTATTGTAATCAGTTACACTTTTTTTGTAAAAGAATTTTCAAGGTCGTCAATCTTCACGAATGCACGGATTTCTCAATGTTGCCCGATATCACGAAGCTTCAACTTCACAATGTCGAAGTCGTGCGTTCTGTGATATTCCACAGTGACTCCCCACTGGTCCATCTCTCGACACCGTTCTTGCAATGCTCACATCGTTGGCCGAACGTGTACGAGCCTGAGCGGGATCCAACTGTGTTCAGATCACAGTGGCCATTTCCGGAATACTGCGCGAGCAAATTTGAAGCTGAAAATCTCGTGAAATCTGCATCCAATGATTGCTACATTGTGTGAGGAATTTTAGGTTTCGATTTGTTTTGTTGAACTTTATGTTTTGCAGAAGAAGTGTTCCAACTTACGGAGAAGGAGACAATTGTTCCATTCTGACCGATCTCATCTATCTCTCCAACGATAAGACTGTGTTTTCGCTGGGAGACGATGATGGTCATATGCAAATGGCGTATGCTGGAAACGTTTCGGTGGCATTGTGGTCTGCTGTTTGTAGACTTCTTTCTCAATCTACCAGCCTTGATCTCAACGAATCGTTTGATGATGAACTCACTGATTTGCTGACTTCTGCGGAAAATTCTTTCCGGTATCAGCAAATTAATGATAAATTCACGGACAACAACAGACCAGAATTGTATGTCATCAAAGAGGAAGATGAGAATCTTGAGGGATGCCGAGCTCGCCACAACACCGTTCGTACAAGTTTCGACGGTGACTGTGATTCGAAAAAGGGATGCGAAGAGACTGAAGATAGTGATGTGTTCGGTGACGGGAAAGTTGTTCAGGATAATAATACCACTATGGTGAAGAAGAGTATCCAAAATGTTGATTTCTCGATTCTGAATGATGCGACTTTCACCGTTGAAAAGAAGCGTGTTTTCGAGGTATCTTTGTTCAAGTCATTGCAATTTGACAAAAAAAAACTTTCAGATTTTCCTCATCAATGATGAGACTCCGAAGAAGACAGTCTACAACACGTATGCCCAGCTGCTTTATGTAAGAAGATTTGTTATCAGAACTACCAAAGAATGAGTAATATTTCAGAATAGCAAGCGACTTCGTTCGGCCACACAGCTCTCATTCATCCCACTTTATTATATTTATCTTCTTTTCTCCATGATCGTTCAGTTCACGATCAAGCTGCTCGGACCTCTCCGATTCGCCACTCTGCTGCCCAGCCCATCATTCTTATACTTCTATTTCCATCACTGGACCTTCTTCAACTCCACGAAGAGTCTCCTGCTTCTCGGTTACAAGCCAGAGTTGGAATTCAAGGAATGCGTCAGCAAGTGTGCTCAGCACTATCGTGAACTTCGCAAGAAAGATGTTCGCATTTTTTCTTGGCAAAACTCGATGATCTACCCAGAAGCTTCTAGTACCCAGTTGGCTATTCGTTAACTCTTCTAGTCGCTCTTGTATAACTATTATGCTTTTCTCATTTTGATATTTTTCTATTGCTTCCAGCCTGTAAATATATGTAAGTAATTTGCCACCTTGAGAATAAGCATCCAGACAGTGAATGAAGTATTGCACCGTTTTTCTGTCCAATCTGCTCGGTTCTCGAAAGAAACAAAAAAGATTTCAGGGTAATCATGCTACAAACTCATATCAAATCAAAAATCAGTTTTCCGTTCCACTTGTCGAATGCTTCTCCTATCACGATGCAAAGTAAAGAGAGTTCCCAATTGAGAGACTCCGACAACTCTTATCAAAACATGCATATCTCCATAAGTGTTCGGGGAGCACAAGTTCGTTTGAAGAATAATACCACCTTCCTGAAAAGAGCAAGTTCTAAGTGCTCTAGTGAGTCTCCGTTTCCCTCAATCAATAAGTAGCCGTGGCCATTTTTGGAGCCGTCTTCTCATCGATTCTCGGCTCTTTTCGCTGCGTCTCTTTCTCTATATTTTCTGAAGAGAACATTCTTGAAAACTTCTTCTTCGCCTCTGTCGTTTCGCAATCCTCTCTTTTTGTATTGTAAGCGGTTAAGAGCGGCACTCTAGTCTAACCCAGTTATTCCAGTCATTAATTGAGCGTTTCCAGACTCGCCAACAGCCAAATGTTCAACGCCGTTGTCTGCACTCTCTCGTGTGCGCACACTCTCTCACTTGACAACGACACTCCGCTGTGACACTCATTCGGTCTACAACTTTGGCGGAGGCGGCGATTGGAGGAAGATGTCTGCGTCTCTCACTCTCTCGCTGACGGGTATATAAGGCGACCGGAACGCTCATTCGGGGCAATTCAGGAGTTTCCGACTGGACTCCGGTGATTTAACTAATTGCTGCGTTTTTACCCGTTGCTTTCCCCATTCGCCCATGCTCTTGTCCCCCTCATGCACTAACTAACTTGTAGCTTGTTTAGCCTAATAAACCTGTAGTTCTTTAATCACGCTTCCACACACTGCTTATCCCACATCCAAAATGCTTCACAGCATTACTGGTAGCAGCGAGTGCGGACGGCGCTCTTATTTTCTTTTGCCGTCCGTACCTCGGTTTTTCCCCCTGGTTAGGTTCGCGCGCTCACATTAGGTTAGGTTTTCTACATTTTTAGTGCATTTTTAGGTCATTTAGCATATCCCTTTTCTTTTCCCTTTCTTTTACTTCTGCAGGGTTTTAGTTAGGTCGTAAATTTTTAGGCGTTTTGCGTTTCGGGTTAGTAACATTCTAGGGTTTTAAATTCAGCCACCGGGGCTAATGGGTTAGATTTAAGCGCGTCTTAAGCGTAGGCCTTGGCGCTTATCGCCCTTTTCTCTTCCCATTCTCTTATACTCGTCGCCCCAAAGGGACGTAGTATTTTCCAGTCTAAAAGGCGATATTTTATCGTCTTTCACTCCTTTTCCCCCCAAACGGTTCGCTCGGCGGGCAGCCAGCGATGCACGTGTCATACATTTCAGGTAAACCAGGTATAAGGTGTCGCTAGTACACAGCGACAAGCAGTGACGATGCGATGCGGATTGCGGAGTGAGCGGTAACAGTGGCGATCGGAGTCGCTGTTGGTTGAGGACATTGTAAGGTTAGTTAGTCGTTTCTCGTCGCATTAGGCGGCGAGATCGACGAACAGTGGTGGGCATGGGTTCCGAGCAGATGGTAGCACCTATGTGCTTCCATTCGGCAGTCCCTCCACCACTGCAATTCTCTCTTTTCCAACCACACACTTCGGGTGTTACCCGTCTTAGCTCACTATTTTAATCGCTCGTCAGAGAGCTTTTACAGGTCATCATTTTCGGACAGCTTCCTCGCTCGAATATCGTTCAAGGAGACAACGGAAGGGACACACGCAGGATACAAGTACAGGTGGAGGCCGGAGCTCTTCGGGAGACTCCGCAAGATGACGAGGGGAAAGTCATCGGGGGAAGACATGTCGATACGTCTTCCACGACACTGGCCAGGGCTCTTACACTACCATCGTGCAGAGCAGACACCGTTCTTGAAGTTTCGAAACGTTCAGACGCCGAGACGGAGAGGACGGCTGTCGGTAAAGAGTTTAGTCAGCATTTTCGACAAACTGACAGGTAAGGCCCGATCGGATGGAACGGATGCAAATCCGAAGGATCGCGGCGGAACTCAAATCACCCTCTGTAGGTTTTTACAGATTTAATTTTGTGTCAGGTCATCGGACACAAGGAGCGCATCGTTCGCATGCGGAGACGGATTCAAAAAGGCACGGATGCTGCCAGGCACACGATCAGGAGAAGGCACGGAAGCTGCCAGGCATTTGACGTCGTCAACGGAAGTCAACGGAAGCCCAAGTAGTTCCATACTTGGCGGGCACTCAGCACAGTCAGAAGGTCACTTCTATGAGTGCAATCAATGCGGCAACAACGCATTGGGGAGGCGGGATCAGTCACGATCTCGCAACACAATACACGACATTCTCGTGTATGACCGATGGATGCAACATGCACCGGCAGGAACATCAATCGCAGAACCAGGATTTCCTAGGATCACGCGACTTCCAACATTTAACGGAGGCGATATCTTGTCGTTGTGGTCAGGGCAACAACACGGATTAACGGATGAACAATAACTCATCATCAAGCCAGTTGTTATCAAGAAGGCCAAGCAAGCCAGAGATGGTCGGTTATTTTAGCTGGATCAAAGCTATCGGAAGGAGAACCCGCTGGCAGTAGTACCTATGTTCTACTGTGGAATGACACTTTCGATAGGCTCCAGCTAAAAGGAAAATTTTACTCAATGAATCTTCAGATTCACAAAAGTCAAGCCGACGACCAGTCAACGGTCGTTGAAGTATCACCAACAGTAAGGAACGCAGAAGAGCGTTGATGACGACAGCCGAAGTCAAACTGGTCGAGAAGATCGACGGAAAAACAGGGATTCGACACAATCCAACGAGAAGTCGATCGACGATAGCCAGACGTCACGGTACTGGGCATTCCCCACCTGAAAGGCTGCTTTTCACAAGCAGATTGTCTGTTTCGATGCTTAAATCGATTTTTCCTTCGAGATTTGCAATGGTTTTTGCAAGGATTCGTCGCCAAAACCGACGAAAACGCGGATTATCGACGATCGGTCGAATTTATTCCAAAATTCGAATTTTTGGAGTTACCGCCAAAAGATTTGCAAAAGGACGAACGATTACGGTTCACAACGAGGTCTCGACGCGATGTGCACACGGATGTCGTGGTGTTTGCGGACATAGTCACACGAGAGGGCGCCAAAACTGTTTTTGCAGTCATTTGGCCTAAATTTTGGCAAAATTTCTTCATTTTTGTCTCAAAATTTTCGTTTTTGTTCGAAAAGCTTCTTTTCGTTTCGCTTTAGGGCATCGCTTGTAAGGCAACTCGCGATTTTTGCGCGATTCGTCAATCGGTTAAAGTAATTGCGTCATTTTTCAGACCAACTGCAAAAAAAAAAAAAATCGACCGGAAATCACCCCGTACACCAATGGAGTCCACTGTGGACGAAGTAAACAAGGACGTCGTTCCGATGCCGACGTCGGCGGAAGTCAAGCAACCGCCGGACCCGAGGACAAAGGAGGAGGACGCCGTTCCGAAGGTAAGTGCCCATACCAAACCCCTCCAGCAGATCTCGCAGACTGCTGGACCGTTGTCCAGCAGTGAGATGACGCTGGAGGAGGGGGCAAAATCCCAACAACCACTGACCAGTTTTGGTCATTTCGATTTATCGAATTCCTCCAAACCCCTTACTCGAATCGACATGCAAAACTGTCGTGAGGCGAACCCGCGGGTTGGTGGACAAATGTCCAGCAATGGGATGATCCTCACGATGGTGTCGAGCTCGAGACTCTCTCAACCGTCACTGTGTGATACACAGCCACAACCAGCTAATAGCGCTCCCTCGGAGCATGTTACAGATCAACCCGCACGGAACAACACACAACACGATGTTTCCATTCACCGTGTTTGCATGGCATCATTCACCGATGGACCGCAACTTTTACCATACTCCGGTAATGCGACGGACGATTTGATGGCGTTCAAAAGAAGTTTCGAAGACCGTTTGGAACTCGTTCCGGAGTGGAAAGGTAAGGCAGTCACTCTCCTCTTTACCTATCTTACAGGTGAAGCACGCGAAGTCGTAAGAGACTTGGAAGAGGACGCTAGATCATCAAAGACGTTGACAACTGATGAAGTTTTCCAATACTTGGAGAGTCGTTTCGAAGGACCAATTTTCCGAGAGCGCCTCAAGAGTAAACTCTCCATAGCACAGCAAGGTGCCCAGGAATCGGTAAAAGAATTCTTTTGCGGAATACTTCGCTTAGCCTATCGTGCTTTTGCCAGGGAAGGACCAGAGATAGTCAGCAAAGCATTGCTCAAGAGTTTCGTCAAGGGTCTCGACAGAGATGTCGGACAGCATGTCACGAACCGGATGCCGACAACGCCATTGCAGGCTTACACGTACGCATTAACTGCCGCAGAGATGAATGCTCTCCGTCGTCGTATGGACGAAATGGAGGTATCACATAGAAGATCGTGGGATCTCTTAACAAGGATCGTCGAGCACCTGGAAAGTGTTTCCACCGCTGACAAGCAAGAGGAGCCTGCAAAGGACAACAACAGAAGCAGCTCCTATCAACACGACATCTCGCAAAAAGGACAGGTGAGGTGCAACTATTGCAGGAAGGCCGGTCACCAAGGGAGTGAGTGTCGGAAAAAGGAACACGACAAGACACAAGGTTTCCGGACCTCATGCCAGTACTGTCCCAAGTTCGGACATACCAGTGACGAGTGTCGGAAACGTCGAAACGTTGAAACGAAGGGCAGAAAAGCGACAACCGCTCGAGATCCAGCAGGAAGTCATCCGATGACCAACGAATCGGTGGTTAACACGCTCGATAAAGGATGTCAAACGAACCTCGCAAGGAAGGCCCCACGGAGAAAGAAGGATCAGGCGAAGTCTTCGGTTCTCCGAGAGACAAGCTCAGGACAACAATCGGCTGCCGAAAAGACCGCAGCAGACCGACGTCGCCGTCAAATCAACTCGAGAAGCAAACGGTCTGAAAAGACTTCCCTTTGAGTTCTCTCAGGAGAATCTGGTAATCTTTGCAAGAATTTCGTGGCAGAATCTTCGATAGGAGCGAATCTCAGCGACTGTACGATTTTCATCCAAAATTCGCACTGAGTAACAGCCAGTCGAATTGTTTCATCGCTTGCGATTGGCCGGCATTTTATTAAACGCCGTCTTGGTAGCCGCTCTCTGCACGAAAAGTCTTCAAAGAGTTCAGTCAGCACTAAAAGTTCGTCTTTTCAGACAGAACCAAGTCAGTTAGACAAGTCCAGAGACATCGAAGGAACAGTCGTGAAGGAACAGTCACCATCATCAGCAGAAGTTCTACCTTCAAGTCGTGGTAACCAGACACCCAGTACAGCTGTCATACGGACTCTTTCGACGAGCTCATCTTCGTCCTGAGCTGGAATCGACACCACTTAGCTGATCACGTCGACGGTCACCCTCAGCTCAGCTGACAAGGCTAACGGAGCACCACGCAGTGCAACAAGTTCGGACTTCACCAAACGACGAAGAACTATGGTCCATCAAGAAGGTCACACACTCGCGGACGAGTCATCAAGAAAGAAGAAGTTGCCACCGTCAGGAACAGACGCCAAGTTCAGCTAGACAGCTAGTCAACAAGGACGAGAAGGATACCGTCGCCAGGACAGAAGCGATCTCCGGATACTGATGATTCCAAGTCACCAGCCAACACGATGCCTGCGAAGAAGCCAATGGTCGCGAAGGAAGATCAGTCAGGTAACTAGGTAAGACCTTATCCCCTGGCACTTTCTGAGCCCACCCTGCAGAATCCGCTGGCAGCAGAACCGATGTTCTGCTGTGGAATGACGCAGGACTGGGTTGCCAATCACAACACTACCACCGTCGAGGACTTTCCTCATGTTTCTCACGTTTTGAGATCACATAGCCACGACTCTACCGAGTCGCTTAACGTTCCTTCCCAGGAACAGTTACAGGAATCTTCCCGCAAACAGTCTGAGGGGCCCATCGAACAGCGGTTATTCGAGAAGGAAGCTCACGAGCCTCTAGATTCATCATCTGGTGAGGAAGAGACGGTTATGGACACTGTGGACAAATCCGGACTTACGCCGAAGTACAAGGTCGAGTTCACGAAGCCCAACAAGCCTGAACAACCGAGTCACCCACACGGACCATGGGACCGATATTTACGTCCCGAAGAGATCATCGCACGGTCCCTGTCACCATCAACGAATTTCATTCGCCAAGCACATCGGCGTCATCAACATCACGTTGGAGAGAAGAACCGTCAACACGTCAAGCTGATATTGGCACCGCGCCGATCACAAGGAAGCCCAGGTAGACAGCAGAACCACGAAGCTTCTACACCAGCTATACTTCGTCTCCAACGACTGCATCCACGATGAGCCAGGAGTCTTCAAGTTGTTTTCGGACGGTCAACGCTCGCGGAACTTCCACTCGACGTCAGCTCGAAAGGTCACACCATCTGGAGCGTCGAGGTCGATTTTGAATAGCTCAACATCGCGGATGACAGCCAACCAGGACCGAGTACATCCCAAGGACTTCACTAAGTCACACCCAACACGCTGCAAGGATTGGTATCAAGCCCAGAGCTACACAAGGACAGGACACCTCAAACCCTTTCAAGTCTAAGTTTACCAGACCGGGGACGGTCTTCTTCTAAAGGGGGGAGGTGGTAAGGGTTTGAAACGCCCAATTTTGCCATTCCCGACACAAGCTCCTTAACCGATACCAGGTTCAAAAGTTAATCAGACCGAGGTCGGTCTTGTTCAAAAGGAGGGAGGTGTAAGCGGTTAAGAGCGGCACTCTAGTCTAACCCAGTTATTCCAGTCATTAATTGAGCGTTTCCAGACTCGCCAACAGCCAAATGTTCAACGCCGTTGTCTGCACTCTCTCGTGTGCGCACACTCTCTCACTTGACAACGACACTCCGCTGTGACACTCATTCGGTCTACAACTTTGGCGGAGGCGGCGATTGGAGGAAGATGTCTGCGTCTCTCACTCTCTCGCTGACGGGTATATAAGGCGACCGGAACGCTCATTCGGGGCAATTCAGGAGTTTCCGACTGGACTCCGGTGATTTAACTAATTGCTGCGTTTTTACCCGTTGCTTTCCCCATTCGCCCATGCTCTTGTCCCCCTCATGCACTAACTAACTTGTAGCTTGTTTAGCCTAATAAACCTGTAGTTCTTTAATCACGCTTCCACACACTGCTTATCCCACATCCAAAATGCTTCACAGCATTACTGTATGCAATTTCTGAGTTTCCTTCTCGAGTTTTCTTAGTTTCTAAGTACGGATAAACATTGAAAAAGAAACAACTCAAAACATGAAAAAGAAGTAGAAGGGGAAGCTCATTGAGCTGTTGATGAAGTTCTCTTAACTTCAACTTCTTCTCTTTGTTTTCGTTTATGAACCAGTTTGAAATATTTTGGAAATTTAGGTTTTTGAAAACTGTAGGTTACATAAGATCACGAATAAGGACCTTTTAAAAAAGTACGGTCGAAAAATACAGTATCCTTAATTTCATATTCTCTGATTCATCTCAATAAAATGTTCAAATATCAAAGTCAGAAGTCATAAGATTATGCTAAACCATGATGTCAGAAGTATAAACATTTTTTTGTTCTGGAAAAATGTTTTTTCGAGCTCGATAGTTTTCCTAATTATACTCCTGCTCTATCCTCTTATTTTTCCATTCCTCTTCTTCTCTTTTTGTCTTCTGACGTGGCTTTCAAAGACACCGTCCGTTCCCCCATACACCGCTCATTAACTTCTCTCTGCGTTTCGATTGAATTCTCTTTTCTCTCTTCCATTTTTATTCTTCTAGCAATTTCCATGGAAGCGTCCCCCGTTTCTCCATAAACAACGGACCACTTCATGTGTCTCTTCAGAGCTCACTTTCTCCTTTTTTCCTTCCTCCTTCACCTCAATTCCATTCCGAATTCATCCACCTGTTCAGAATACTTAAAAATCCGTTAAATAGGTCAACCCAATCGACATATGAGATGTCCAGCTGTGCCGTCGAAATATGTATGCCTCTCTTCATATTTCTAGTATTCGGTTTCACTTCGCGTTTTGTTTAGAGGGTTGTGTGTTCTCAAAAAATGAAAAACGTCAAGTGGTCCATGTACTAGTAGTACGTTGAACCGGAAAGGAATGATAGGTTTTTGAAGTTTGAAAAGCAATACATTTTGGAACTTTTCTGAAATATCTTTGAAACTTTTTCACTTTTCCAATATTACGAATAATAATGAAAGTACCGTATCCATCCTACATAACTCTGTACTACCTAATTTCCCAAGGCATAAACAATTCCAAATCTCTTTTTCTTTTGTCCTGACCTTACTTCCTAATTTGTGCACCCTATAATTAGTGGTGCGAGTAATGAACCTGTCCATTTGAATTTCAACTTAACCTATCTCTCCCCGAGAATTGTGCCGATTAAGTGCTACTGGAGACACAACAAAAACAGTGGCCCGACTGCCATCTCACCCGGCCAATATTCCGGTTTTGAAAAGATAATTCCAATGTGTCTCTTTTCTCTCTTCTCCTCTCATATTTTCGCTCGTTGTGCTCTCTCAAGAACCCTTGAATACTTGATTTTTTGACGCGTAAATTGTTCGTTCGCACAGTTTTTTTGTATTGTTGATATTTAGTTTTCATATATTTTTCATGAGTATTTTTGCTGGAACGCCGCAAATCCAGTATAGCTGCAGCGAGTTTTGAGACAACCTTTTGTGTTCCTGCTCCATACAGTAGTCTTTACGAACCACCACTTTTTTGTCAATTGAAGAACGAGTACATTCTCAATTTCAAAATCGTGATCCCACGATTCGAATCTGGTAACCAAGACAACGTATCTCACGACCACCTGCGTCTTCCCATCTGTCCCTAATATGTCCTACTCTTCTTCTCTGCTTCACATGCTTCTTCTAAACCCTTCTGGAATGCTTGTTGTTTACGCGAACTCTTCGTCTTCTTCTCTCACATTTCGCAATTCTTCTCCCTCTCATCGCTTTGTGGTTCCACACATCTCTCGTTTTTTTTTCGGCCGGAAACAAAAAAATGACTCAGATGACGCCTTCTTTGGGTCATGCCATAACTTTGTTATATGTTTACATGTCCATGAAATGGAGGTCACCACCGCTTTTTTGCGACTCCGTGGCTACTATTACGTTTTGTTTGAATTCGATTCTTCAGATTCTGTGCACTTTGAAAATAATTGAGTTATTTGAAAGTCTTGAAAATTGGGAAGCAAATGAGCTGTTGTCAGGGGAACCCAATAGCAAGTTCATAGACAATAGATTGTTTCGTTATAGTCCGCGATCACATAATCTGCTCATATCCGTTTCCTGTCTGTCTCCATGTCCATTAAACAATTCCATCTGCTACACCATTCAAATTTGCATATAGTGAGTATGATCCTTGCTTCCACATCGTCCTTCTGTCGAGGCGGGAGTCGCTTCTCATCTCGCATGTTCATCCGACCATAATCTCTCTGCGTCTCTCACAATCACACGATCTCTTCTCTTCCACTCAATCCTTCTTCTTCTTCTTCTTCATCACTCACTTTCACACCGTTTTGACAACACGCGAACAAGAAGAAAGAATAAGACCGGAATCTCTTTTTTCTCTTCTCCTTTTCCCGAAAGACAGATCCTCAATCGTTTTCCCTTTATCTGCTTTTCGGTTCACCTGAAATTCCTTCATTTTATCTTTATTTCCCTCTGCTATTAACTTGTTTTTGAAATCGAGAGGAACAATTAAATCCAAGGTTGAATATACCACAGAAACCAAACAGATCATTCCTTTCCAAACTAAAACTTTATTGTCTCTAGAAATGGACATAGCCTCAACTTTATATGTTTGAGATTACTGTAGAAGGCTACCTGATCCAATAGACAATATAACAGAGTTAAACTAATCGCCTCAGTACGTCATAAACAACTAGAAATTTCCAAACGCTTTTTAAAAATCGTCAATTGGGAGGAGACTCCGATTTTCAATCCCTTCAAACTATTACTTTTCTGCCACGACGCCATATGATACTGCTGTTAAAAAGTAAACAAGAGAGTTTTAGCTCTCACGTGATACACAAAGAGCACAAAAAATTGTGCCTAGGACTTTTCACACCTGTTTTTCGACATTTCTTTTTTAGGATTCGGCTGAATATGTTTACAAATCTTTTTCTGGATTGAATTATAACTTGTTTCTCTTTCATATTTGTATACAAATATGTACGATATTCTTCATACGTTTCCTCTCTTTTCCTTTTCGTTTCTTACATTTTCTAATCCGCTCAGCCATCCTTCCGCATCAGTTTTCGCTTGCTTTCCTTTTTCAGTTCAATTGATTAAAAAAAGCTTTGTCCATTTTTAAAGAAGATTTCATAGTATTGAAAATTCCTGTACATATCACCGAAAATCCCGAATGAGTTTGATTTTCTAAATTATTCTCTATCCATAAAAGCATGGATTAAAAATGCTTGAAGTAAAGAAAAATTCAAAATATCCACGATCCTTTTTAAAACTGTACCATCCATCGATTCTGCCTAATTGTTTGGTCAGCCGTCTCTCCGTGACACATCATTTCCGCATTTTTGCTCTGACTCCTCGTCCCTTTTTTCCATGATATGTATACAGTCATCTGACTTTTCTCATGCCACCAACACCATCTCACTAACCGCATTTTTCCTTATCTCTGTATTCCGATAAGCATCCTTTTCTCCACTGAAACCTTCATTAATTGGCTTGTGATCAGACTGATTTGATTAGGAAGGTATGCAAAAAAGTGTGTATTGAGAGAGTCAACAACATGGAATAATTGCACGGACTTTTAATGAGTTTGTTGACCACTGGGAAAACACAAAATATATCATGTGGAACTGTGTGCCCTTTTGAGTTGTTTTGATTCGACTCTCTAGAAGAGTCTACATTCTCATTCTCACATCAACAGTATTATAGTCAAATCTAGTCTTTGAACGTAGATTTTTCTGGAAATGTAGTTTGTAAGTGTCTTTTGGTGTATTATGTTTCTTCAAACATCTGACCTACTGATAACTGTCGGCGGGAGAATAACGTCTTTTTTGCAAGTACAAACTCTTTACGTAGATAAATAAAACAAGGTGTAGCCAAACATACCAAGATCTTCTCCCCGATGGAATGTTGCTTCTTCATTTCCTTTCATCCCCAATGGTTCAAAGTGTTCGATTCATTCTTGAGAGAAGAACGAGGTCATGAGTAAATATGAGTGTGCTAAACTGTGCAGTTTTTAGAACGAAAACAGACCGATAATCTGTGATTTCGCAAAAAGAGCGAGAATGAATGGTATTTGCGCGACGGTTTAGAACCGTTTCTTTTTTCTCATTTCATGTCCTAAAGATGGCGCCATTCGTGGTGAGACCACGAAATGTTAGAGTCAGAAGTACTAAACGATTATCATGGATTACGGTAGTTGCCTCGAAAATGAGGTGGAGCCAGAAGAGCACAATTGAGTCCATTCAGAGCAACACACTCATTACGAAAATTGGTACTTTTTCCTCTTCCTCAATCCAATTCTCCCAACAGAATCGTTCTAAAAATATCAAGTTTCCCTCTTTCTCTCTCTTCTAAAAATAGGAGACCACATCAAGAGAGTGAATATGTTTTTGTGGGATAAAAGAAATGGCCCTTTGAAGAAAAAAATGTAGGATTTTCTCTCCAGGACGCCTGGCCGGAAATTGAGCGGCTTTCTTTGAGAATAACATTTTTCTGTCAAGACGTTCGCTTTCGATTCGTACCATTTCGTGAATTTCAGAAGACAAGAGGTGAGGAATAAATGAGAGTACGTCAGAATCCTATTTTGTGGTTCGGTTCAAGATGATTTGATTATACGATAACATTCCTCAGTCAGAGTCTTTGGAAAATTGAGTTATTTAAACTTCTGAGATCTTGAATCTTCCGCCAATGGTAACGCTAATACTGTGAGGTTCAAATTTTCTAGATTGAGCATATCTAGGAAAACTGCGAATTGGATTCTTCTACCCTGATTTGCATATTACCAACGATTCTCTGTAGTTTTTCGGAAATGTAGTTTTTACTGTAGCCTACTGTAGTTTTTCGGAATCTAATTTTCCAATCTTTTCAATCTCAAATTGCCCCTTTCAAATTCAAGAACTTCATGTGAATAAAAACTCTTCCACTTCCCTACCGTAGTCCTACTTCTTCTTATTCCCCACTAACCAAATTACCCTATTCTGACTCTGCTATGATTATGGGGTTCTCCTCTGAAAATTTCGTAATACCACGTATTCCTTTTTTTCTCCCAAAACTCTTGCTGACTCATCGTTGTTTCTCTCGATTCTCCGTAACATCAAGAATTGTATGTATTCCGATCATGACGAGAGAGAAAATGTGATTCATTCCGCTATCCAACTTTTTCTCAGCCACTGGGTTCAAAAAATTAGGTTTTGAACAGAAAAGTGGAAAAGATAACAGTATCTATTTGAATTGTATCATGATTCATCTTGTTTCCTCTCTTCGTGAAAGCAAACAAAAAAAATATTTTTGGTAGAAAAGTAGTGGGAAACTGAAGGAATTATGTCTTTTTGAACCATGCTTATTTTTCCAACACCAATCCATGTTCCAATTGTGCCACCAGACCCCTCGTTGTAAAAAGGGTACTGTACCTAAAGTGATATTTGCCAAGTGACACATTCAATCAGACCATGTCTCTCCCACTCAAAAGTGCATGTTTAGAAATGACCAAAAAATTGAAGAAGGCGTGTTTCTGTTTTCTATATTACCACTTGTATGTTTATATTTGGGAATCTCTCTACCCACAAATTTGAAACACTTTTTGATCTACTCATTATTTTACAAAAAAACAAGGCTAAAAATAAAGCCATGACATTCCAACCAATCTCTTTTTTCTTACAAAAACCCCTTTTTACCAATATCTGGCTTCCTTTCCCTCTCTCCGTTAGTCATCGTGTCTGCTCCTGCTCCCAACAATCCGCCACATGTTCGTTACGTCTGTGTCTCTATATGGCGTCCGCGTCCCTCTCCATTCCGTTTTCTCTCCTCATCTGCCCACTATCCCATCCATCCTTCTTCTATTTCTTACTTCTTCCCTCCGTCCCTTCTCCTCCGACGGGCAAAAAGAGGAAAAAGATGTTGTGGTCGCCGTCGTCGTCTCTTGCTTATCCCTCCTTTTCGCTTGTTGCTTTTTCTGTTTTTCGCTCGTTCCCTCTCCTCGCCTTCAGGCTATGTTTGGTCTATTTTTCTCTAGTCTAGCAATAATTCGAATATGATTATTCTATTCAAGTCTGCCTCTCCAATGAATCTTCACTTTTTTCTGATATTTGCTCCTAGAATTTAATGATTCGTCGCATGATTTATCTTCTTGATCAACAAAACTTTTTTGCACTCCCATTTTTTTTCCCTAACAAAACTTATATTTGACGAGTCTAATATCAGTTTTGATACCCTCCGACCCATTGTCCCTTCTTATCAGTGACGTGCTCCAATCAGCTGACCTTCTTTTAAAGAATTCTATCAGCTTTTGGAAAATTGTCTTATTTTCCTCATTCCTTTCCTATTTTCTTTGAGTCTCCACCGCGGCGCCATACTATCCTGCCTCCTTTTGCCTCCGTTTTACGAGTTCGATTCTCAATTTCACGTCTCTAAACCCGATCCATTGCGCCCTGCGTAGAGGACACCACACACATTGACATTTTATCGTCAATTTAGTTCCGCTTCTCGCGCAGACTGATTTTTTAATAGTAATTATCATTTTCAATGTAACCCCAAAATTTTGTGTAATTTTTGCTTGCTTGAAAAACATCAAATTTGCCTGAATTTTTCAGTATTGTGTGTCTTTACGTCGCAGTGTTTGCGTACAATACCTTGCCGAGTTCAAAAATTTTCGAGCGCGAAGATCTGAATTTTGTTTCAACAATTTATTTTTGTTTTTCTCTGGCGTATTCCATTTCTCCGTTTGCTTTACCCTATCAGAAATAGATCTGAAAATTTTCTAAAGCAACATTTACCTTCAAAAAACGATTGAAAATTCGTGTTTGACCTGCACAATATTTGCTCTACGCCCTTTCTACCGCCACCCGCGAACACAAAGTTGAGCGCGAGTTTTCTCTCTCCGTCCCATTATTCCTCATTCTCTTCTTCATCTCATTCGCCACTCATTCTCACACATTTTTTGAATTAACCGTCATCAGCCGCCTCCACGTTTTTGTGTTGGCTCGTTTGAAACGTTGTTTTACTTCAATCTAAATCTCTTTCTTTATAGTCAGCGCTGCCTGTAAGACCCGACAAGTCGGCAGCAATGCTCACGCTTCTGGAGCCGCCCGGGGCAAAGCGTTCCCCGAATGTCGGCAATTATAACAACAGATCGGCTCAACACTTGTTAAATCTAGGTAAATCAAATTATCCAATTTTTTGGTTATAAAATCTATTTTTTTCAGCACCAGACGAAGAAGATTTGTATGAAGCGTTCGAAGAAAACGAGGACTACGCTGAGAACGAACGACCTGGCAATATGCTCACCAGAGTAAGAATATTAGTGAACGTAAATCATGATGCTAACGAAATTGTTAGTCATTTCAGTTTCTGGACCGATACCTCGTTGGACAGTCATCATCCGCAGACTACAATGATCGATGGAAACGGGAATTTCGTGCGAGGCCTTCATGGTGTGATGCCGATTTGTGTCTGCAACAAATGAACCGGGTAAGAGCGCCTTTAAAACTAGTCGTTGTACCCAAAGTCCATTTATCATTGAGCCCATTCGTCTCCCAGAGCTGTCTCCCTTTGTATATCTAGTTTTTCTCACGTTCTTAGTTAAAACGATAGTAGTTGGGAACCAAAATGTATGTTATCGTGGCAAGCAGCTGTTGTAGTAAGAGCTCAAACTTTTAAGTCGTTTTTTCTCATTTCCAAGTTGTTTAATCTCTAATAGTTTTTTTGGAGAACTTTGAGTTCTAAAGCTATTGAAATTTGACATTCTTGGCGTTAAATTACTCACCTTCGCGGCAAATGAATAAAAACGGAAGCCAAGTTGAAGTGTTCATTTTACTCTATTTCCTCTTTCTGCCGCCACTTTGCATACATATATTTGCACAGTTTTGCATTTCCGCAAAGTCAATTTCCCACCCCAACTGTCAATCGTCGCTCAAAGTTTTTAACTTTATTGATACTTTATGGGATCTTGAGATTGCTGGTTCGTATAGGCGGATTCAGGAAAAGAGACTCTTTCATTCGAAGGACACATACTGCTAGTAGTTGAATTAGAGGCCTTTTCCTTCTCTTTTTCCTCTTTAGACCACCCATCTTCCCATCTCTCAAAAGAAAGGCACACTCGAGATGAAATTGGAAGGAATAGGAAAGAAAAAAGAGGAGAATAGAGGGTATTTCAAATTGGTTTCCAAATCAAGATGATTGATGCAAAGCGACGAGAGCGGGGGCACAGCTAATTGCTGGATTTTTTAAAAGCGTTCAGATTGTTGATATCCGATGTTGGTATAATTTTACGGGAAAAAAGAGAAAATTCGAATAAGGATACACTTTCTTCTCTAAATTTTTGTGTGCTAACTGACCCCAGCCACGTTTTTTTTTCGATTCGGGTGTAGCATCTAACTCGATTGCTATAACCCATCTGGCGCCACAATCGCTTTGTTCCATTTGATCCGACACCCAATATCGTTGGGAAGAAGAAGTATCCAAGGACGATCTGAGGTTTATGAGTCTTTCTTCCTCAATGTGAATTGAAATTACTCATTGATGACCTTGAAATTGACTCATTTTCACACCATCGGTTTCCTCTCAACATTTTGTTGGAAGGTGCATGAAAACAATGATGGGGTTATTCATTTAATTAAAATGCAATTTAATGTGCACTTTAATTCAATTCATTAAGTGCATTTTAATGCATTAAAATACAATAAAAATGCATTAAAATGCAGGTCTCCGCGGGACCTCACAGGCGAATAAATCGGTGCACCTTTAAATTTTTGAAAATTAGCACTGGCAATTAAAGGCGCACAGATTTATTCGGCTTCTGGGTCTCGCAGTACCACTGCATTTTAATGCATTTTTATTTGCATTTTAATGCATTAAAATGCACTTAATGAATTGAATTAAAGTGTATTTTTAATTGTTTAAAAAACTAATGAATAACTCCATGAAAGTTGATCACCGTAAATGAATTGGTGGAATTGCACACATCAAATTTCTGTGTACTTTTTGAAAGATGAGAAGAAGTGTCTGGTATAAAAAACTTTATTGCTTCAGCTGTGTTCATTGAACTCTCTAGTCTTTTTTTGCTCACTACGGGCTCAACTCATCAAACTTGAAATGATGAAATGAAGGAACAGAAAAGTTGCCAAGTTTTTTTTCATGAGAAAGCGGATCGTGGTGACTTGAAAGTATCGGATGACAAGGGAGAAGAGGCGGTGTAATGGGACGAAAGAACATAGGTTGAGGGCAAAAGAAGAGAAAAACGTGATATCGCGAAAGTGAGGTTATGCATTTTTGATGGATAACCCCGGGGAAAGGGGGACAAAGAATGTTTGTTTGAAACAAAAGACAAGGGGACTGGTAAAAATAAAGTTCCAAACTAAATATATTCAATTTTTATTCCAGGGGAAAGCGACGGGTAACCGGTATGCTCTGTACTCGCGAAGTTTGATCCAAAAGCTCCTCTTCGCTTTGGGAAACGCCGTTCATCGAAATGCATGGTCCATCATCCTTGTTGTTTCGATGATCTTCGCGTTCTGTTGCTATGGACTTCAATACGTACACATCGAAACGGACATTGTGAAGCTATGGGTAGCGCAAGGAGGTCGATTAGATGAAGAACTATCTTTTCTGCCGAAAATGAAGGAACTGATGAAAAACGAGACAGGAGATTCTGGACCAGAAATTGTGAGGGAAAACGGTTTAGGTGGTGGATATCAAGTACTAATTCAAACACCGGAAGTGGAAGGAGAAGATGCATTATCTCAAAAACCACTTTTGAAGCATGTCGAAATTATGAAGTATATTGCCAGTTTTAATGTATCGCTTCATGGAGTGTAAGTATTTATTTCAATGATGAGTGATTCATGTAACAATCACTAATTTTTCAGTGACTGGTCTCTCTCCGACATTTGCTTCAAACCGGCACCTCCAAGTCTCGATCCGAATTCAATTGGAGCTAGTCTTGGTGACGTCATCGATAAAATTGTTCCATGCATTTGGATCACTCCAATAGATTGTTTCTGGGAAGGATCAAAAGCACTTGGACCACATCCAGCTTTGCCGAAGTCAGCGCTTGGATTCGTAGGAATGTTCCTCAAGTCACTACCTGACGATGACCGGATTCGGTGGTCAGATTTTGATCCGATGAAGGTTATCAACGAAGTCCACAAATCGTTCAACCTCGGAACCCATTATACATTCTTCGAACGAGCTGGAGTTGGTAGTGGATATATGGATCGTCCCTGCATTGATCCACTCGATTACGAGTGCCCTCCGATGGCTAAGAATTATTTCGATGTATGTCCATATGTTGACAAAATTCGAGAAGTCGCGGGGAAGTACGGTACTGAATTGCAAAAAGAAAAGGAAGCGAGCGATTTCAGTTTGTTCGATTTTCTCGGAAGGAAGAAGAGAGAGGCAGGAGAAGAACAACCACAAATGATCCACCCAGCTCAACCAGCTGATTCAATTCCTCCTGTCGAAGGAGCTGTGCCAGCAGATATTCCAGTGTCGGATGCGCCTATTCCAGCCACGACCACTCTGTCGCCAGAGGAGATTGAACGCGAGAACAAGAAGAAAGCTGATGAAATGAAACAATGTAAGTGATAAAGTGCTCCCAGACTTAATTAATTTCCTAATTTCAGATTGCAAGTCTTACCGCAAGTCATCATTCGAATGGTTGAAAGCGAATAAAGACAAGTGGAATGAAGTTATACCAGAAAACAATTGTCCAAAGAATGTCGATTTTGCTGCTGAAATGACTGGTGGATGTTCGGGATTCGCCTCGAATGTTCTGAATTGGCCAGAGGATATGATACTCGGAAATCCAAAGCATATTAAGAGAGGAGGCAAGCTCACTAGAGCTGATGCTCTCCAATCTGTATTCCTTGTGGCCAGCCCGGCTGATGTATACCTCCGGTTCAAGCAAAAAGTGGGAAGAAATCCTCCTAAAGCTGGACTTAATCAAGAAACGTGGAATGAAACGGCTGCTGAACAAGTACTTCAGGCATGGCAAAGAAACTTCACGAAGTCACTCTACACTCATGAAGCCAATTTCGATGAAAATGGAAACGAACGAAGAACTCTTCATCCACTTGCTTCCACTTCGATTGCTGATATGCTTGAAGAATTTTGTCAGTTCAACTACACTATAATCTTTGCTGGTTATGCCCTGATGCTCGCCTACGCAATCATCACACAAGCACGTTTCGACAACTGTCTTCCGGCTACAGAATCCTCGATGGGTCTTGCTCTTGCTGGAGTTCTCGTCGTAACATTCGCTTCAGTAGCTGGACTTGGACTTGCCACGTGGTTCGGAATCGAATTCAATGCTGCCACTACTCAAATTGTTCCATTCTTGACCCTCGGAATCGGAGTTGATAACATGTTTATGCTGTTGCACAACTATCGTGACGTCGTGAAACTTGCCGGCGGACATGCTGAGATGGCGATTCTGATGAGAGAAACGGGAATGTCTATTCTCTGTACCTCCATCAACAACATCCTTTCATTCCTCACTGGAACACTGTTGCCGATTCCTGCACTACGGTCATTCTGTGCACAATCCAGCATTCTTCTCACGTTCAACTTCATTGCCATCTTGACTATCTATCCAGCTATTATTTCAATAGACCTGCGCAGAAAGAAGGCCCAACGTCGGGATTTGCTTTGCTGTTTGTACGGAGACACTCGTGAAGAATCCTATTCAATGATTTCCAAGCCAACAATTCCAACAAAACGGATAATTGGCGCTCCATCGGAAGCCTCTATAATGCAGCAGTTCGATGGCATGACTCAGGCTCAAATGGCTTCTAGCGATGATCCAGCTCCATATTCTCTTCATGCTTTCATCCGGTACTACTACATCCCATTTATCTCGAGACCGGCTTGTAAAGTTGGAATTATCATTGGATGTCTTGCTTTGCTCGCTGCCTCTATTTATGGAATGCAACAATCGACTCTTGGTTTGGAACTTGGAGATGTTCTTCCTGAACATACGGCTCCTGCTCAGTTCTTGAGAGCCAGAGACAAGTATTTCAGGTGAGTTTTATAGTATTTGCCTATCTCGCGATTACCTGGAAAAATTTTCAGTTTCTACCCAATGTTCGCTGTCATCAAAGGTCCCAACATTGATTACGCACACCAACAACGCCAAATTGATAACTATCGTCAGTCTATTGGATCTTCAAAGTTTGTGATCAAGAACAAGAACGAAGAACCATCGGAGAAGTACTGGTTGGGATTGATGCGAGATTGGCTGATCAGTGTGCAGCGTGGATTCGATGAAGAAGTTGCAAAGGGATCGTTTGATCTCGTAACTGGACAAATCATTGGGTTGAATATATCGGAAGACGCTCGTATTGGCCATGCTCTCATGTGCTCTCATGGAACATCATATGAGTGTGCCGGACGTGTTGGAAAGATAAGATTAGTCGATGCCAGTGGAATCATCAACCCTGATGGATTTTACAACTACTTGACCGCTTGGTTCAACGTGGATCACATGATGTACTATGTATCGCAGGCTTCTTTCTTCCCAACACCACCAAAATGGGAGCCAGTGAAGAATCAAACGGATAATTACATTCCTCCTGCCAAACCACTTGTCTATTCTCAAATTCCATTCTACTTGACTGGTCTCACAGATACCGCCGTGATTGTCGAAGCCATAAAAGATATCAGAAGTGTGTGCGATCGGTTCACGGACCAAGGACTTCCAAACTTCCCCGAAGGAATCGCTTTCACATTCTGGGAGCAATACCTATTCTTGACTGGAAATCTCATGCAAGCGATCTCGATCATCACCATTTCTGTCTTCTGTGTCATTTCTGTTCTTCTGTTCAATCCATGGGCGGCTGCTATGGTAGTCTGTATTCTGGGAATCATGACTTGCGAACTTGCTGGATTCATGGGACTCGTTGGAATCAAACTAAACCCAGTATCAGCTGTAACACTGATCACTGCAGTCGGAATCGGAGTCGAGTTCACTGTGCACGTGGTTGTTTCTTTCTTAACAGCACTTGGAACTAGAACTCAACGTACCTCATCCGCTGTCGATCGAGTATTTGTGCCAGTGATTCACGGATCGTTCTCAACACTTCTCGGAATTCTGATGCTCGGATTTTCAGAGTTTGAGTGAGTTTTTCTTACATTTTGAATCTATTTATTTTTATTGCGCAATTTAAGGTTCGTTGTCAAATATTTCTTCATCGTCATGACTGCTCTTATCGGGACCGGAATAATCAATGGTCTTATTTTACTTCCAGTTCTGTTGTCGTGGTTTGGTCCAAGACGAGAAGTAAGATATTTTGAGTCTTTTTATTATCTTCAATTCATTTTTTCCAGATTTCACCATCCGATGGAAAGACAACTCTTGCCCTGCCACCGCCACTACCAAAAAATCTAAACTCGTCCCGATCAGGCGGTGAAGATTCAGATGATGACGATGAGCCGAGCGGTCTTGTGATGTACTCTCGACAAGCACCTCTCTCGAGAACATCAGGAGGAGCACGTCGACAATCATCAGGAGGAATTAACACATCACGTCGCCTTCCCGCCGTATAGCAGTAGTAGTTTGCTCCGAAATTCGGAGCACATCAAACTTACAAATGTAAAAATGGGTAAAATTCTTTCTGATGAATTCAGAGCATTACGAACTTATCCTTCTTTCAATGTTTCGTTGTCATATTTTCTTCTAAATTATTAGTTATTGCTCTTTTTCTAACGGTCGATTATTCAATTTCTGGTGACACTTCCTCTCCCCGTATAACACATTTTATAGTTGTCTATGTTAATTTCTTTCGAAAGAGTCTATCTAATTAACATAGTCACTATATTAAATCAACTTCTCATACCCACTCTCTAGAACTCAATTAACATCTTCAAAAACTGAAAAACACTAGATTTTTTGCGCGGTTTCCAAACGAACACTAAAGCTTTACTCTGTTATAGTATTCCTTTTTTCCATCTCTATTCTTTTTCGTATCCATATCGACGATTGTTTTTGGCACCGTCCATGATCTTTTCTCGATATTGATTGAAATAGCTCTTTATCGAAAAGAGATGTGCATAATAATCATTCTGAGTTCAAAAAAGATGAACGATAGAAGCGTATTGTTGAGATAAAAAAGAGCCTAGCTGTATCGTTCAACTTTTTTGTATTCTTTTCAACTGCACCCACTTGGTCTTTTCTCTGCCGTTTCTTTTGTTCCCCTCTGTGAATGATCTCATCAAGCTTTGGGATTTTAATTATTTTATTAGCACAAACAAAGATTGTTTCGCTCTGTCCCTCTCGATTTCTATTGTTTTTGCCCCCTTCCCAGCCCAAATTTTGTCTCGAATTTTTTCGGATGAATAAACTTTTTTCTAACATGAAATCAGTGTTCTATTTCTTTCTTTTTTCAGATCCATTAAAATACGGTAGATTCTAAAAACGCATTTTACCTTCGGTGGACAAGAAAAATGAAAATTCGGTTCCCGCGGACTAGTTTTCCCATTCCGCGTCCATCGTCGAACAATTCAAAACAGTTTCGTTCAGACGAACGGACAATGAATGATGCGTTCTCCAGATCCATTTTCGGAAGATCATGATTCAGATGATTCCTTCGAAAAATGTATGTCAAATGCAACGTTGGTTAGAAGACGGAGTGCTGTCATAGTGTTACCGGAAGAAGTATTTCATAATTTTTTGATTTCAAAACAAGGTTTTTTTGAAGGAATCGTTGGATGGATTATTAGGGAGTGAACAAGTGACAGTCATCGAAAATCGATCAAATGATACTATTTTGGGAGAGGAAGATGAGGATTTTGGTGAGGGAAGAGTGAATTTAGATGACACGCTGACTCGGATGTTGGAATCAAGCGATGAGGAAGAACAGGAAATGGACGAGGAACCTCAAAACGATCAACTTGCCAATCTTCTGAAATCATTCTCAACGCCTGGGAGAGCAAGAACACGTTCCAGAACACTTGAACCAGAAGATACGGGAAATATCAGCATTGATGTTTTTGGAGACACGATAGTAGAAGAAGAAGAAAAACATGTGGAAAGAGTACAAGATGAAGTGGAAGAAGACAACGAGAGAACCATTTTCAACCACAATAATTCATTTAGACCTGTCTTTCTACCGAATCAAAAAGAAGTTGTAACAAGAAAGGTTGTTCTTTCAATTCTCGATTTCTATTAGTTTCATTTTATAGCGTCCTCTGTCATCGGATCTTTCCATATCATCTGGTCCATCAGCATCATCTGGTCTAGGTGCAGATGGTCCTGTTGGCCTTGTCAGTTCAGACACTGGCGAATACTGGAATCAACCGAAAACTATCAATGTTCATGGACAAAACTTTGAAATTAACAGCTTTGTAAGTGTTTAAGAATGGTGATATTCATAGTTTTTAAAGTTCAGAACGACTACATGCGGATGAAGATCACAAAACTCAATCACCAAGTGAATAGTGAAAAATCAAAACCATATGAAAAAGTTTCTGAAACTCTGAAAGGATATTCAGTATTTGTGAATGGATACACAGGTTTAGGAAATGAAAGGTATAAACTTTAAAACTCCAATTTTCAGAACCTCCAGCTCTTGTAATTCGAGATCTCATGATGGCACATGGAGGAGAATATCATTGTTATTATCAGCATGGAATCACCACGTATACGATAGCATCCTCGATTGCAACAGCCAAAGTTAACAGAATTCGAGAAAAAGAAATTTTCATTAGAGCCGATTGGATTACCGAATCGTAAGGAGAGAAATTCAGAAACCAAATCGACCATTAAGAATTCAGAATAGCCGCAGGAAAACCACTAGATTATCGAGACTTCTTGATATATGAAAAAGGTGCACAAGAAAAAGGACAAATGCAACAATTTTTGTCTTCTTCCAAACCGATTCCTCCTGAGTCTACAGTACCTACAACATCAAATTCAACATCTCCAAATGGATTCTCAGATGCTCGAAATCCAAATTTCATTCGTGATTATTACGCGAGAAGTCGATTACATCTCATCTCAACTCTGGCTCAGGATATGAAAGATTTCGTTGCGAATTTGAAGATGGAGGGGAAAATGACAGAGAAGTGTTTTCCAGAACAAGATCTCATCAATATGGGAGAGAAACAAAAATTCGAAAGTCGGATGAATACCGTATTCCATGTGGATTTGGACTGTTTCTTCGTTTCTGTTGCAGTACGAGACAAGAGAGATCTGAAAAACAAAGAAGTTGCAATTACTCATAGTAAAGTAAGAATATAGTTAGAAAATCCCTAAATTTTATTCAATTCTTCCAGGGAACAACCTCAAATAGTATGAGTGAAGTTGCTTCGTGTAGTTACGCAGCTCGAAGTTGCGGTGTCAAAAATGGAATGCTCGTGAGAGATGCTCTTCAGAAATGCCCTCAACTGACACTTCTTCCCTATCAGTTTGACGATTATGTGCAAGTCAGTCGACAGATTTACGAGATTCTCGCTAGCTACACTCTGGCTTTGCGAGCAGTTTCATGCGACGAAATGTATATAAATATGACGAGTTTATGTGAGCAGTATGGTATATCCGATCCAACCATTTTGGCTGAACACATTCGAAAAGTGATTCGAGAGAAGACTGGATGCCCAGCTAGTGTTGGAATAGGATCAACTAGTTTATTGGCTCGACTTGCAACACGACACGCAAAACCAGATGGAGTGTTTTGGGTTACTGAAGAAAAGAAATGTGACTTCATGATGGAGGAAAAAATTAAAGATCTTCCAGGAGTTGGTTATGAGATGATGCATCGGATCACTTCATTCTTTGGTAATTTGAAAATCTCGAAATCAGTATGAAAATAGTTTTTTTCAGGAGAAATCGCAACCTGTAGTCAACTTCAAAAACAAACAGAACAAGAACTCATTCCAGTTTTTGGTCCGAAACTTGCTACCAAAGTATTCAAGCAATGTCGGGGAATTGAAGAAGATTCGGAAGATTTCTGGAAAACACATGTCAGAAAATCGGTGTCTTGCGATATCAACTATGGAATCAGGTTCACCAAGGTAATTTTCTTCGGAATTCAATCTTCAGATTTATTGATTTCAGAAAGAAGAAGTTCTGCAATTGATGACGGCAATAGGGGCTGAACTGGAACGGAAGCTGACAGATTGTAAAATGAGTGCAGGGTCTATAACACTGAAACTGATGGTAAAGCAAGACAACCAATCCCACTTTTAAATTATTCATTTCAGGTACGATCAGCCGATGCTCCTGTTCAAACTTCCAAATTCATGGGACATGGACGCTGCGACACTTTCACAAAAACATGCAATCTGTCAGTAGCAACAACTAACTTTGAAATATTAACTTCTGAATCAATGAGACTATATGCAAAAGTGTCTCCAAAAGTAGAAGATCTTCGAGGAGTTGGAGTAACATGTGGAAAATTGAAAAGCAAATTCCGAAAAGATGCAGCTACTGTAGTTCTGGAAATGTTTGGGAAAGGAAAGAAGGAATCGAATCCCACGGAACCAATACCGAAAAGTGAGATTTCATTCATTCGTGTCGCAAACTTTCCTAAAACTTTCAGAGACCACCGAAAACAATCCAGTGGGTGTAGATGACGATGAGGAAATGTGCGACAAAGTAGTCGACGTACCTACCATTTCTAACGTAAACGAAAAAGCAAGACAGAGAGCGCATCCGACAGAAGTACGAATACCAAATGATATTGATGTACCTGGTTTGTTGACCATGGCCAAAAGTACCATTAAGAAAATTGTCAAATCCTATGAGGATCTGGAAGGCGAAGAACTAACTGAAAAGTGTATCACTGAATTGGAAGGATTCCTTGAGAGTGGTTAGTTAAAACTTATCGTTCTAATTGGAAATCTTCTATTTTGCAGATCCAACAAAAGAAAATATACTCGGTGCTCATGAGATTCTATCATCCCTACTGAACGCTGGAAAACTGTCTACATTTGAACTGGTACTCGAAAAGTTTGAGGAGATGGCTTCCGATTCTCAAATATGCCATGTAGAATGGTTCAATGCTTATTACGCAATGTTGCCGTTCCTCAAGGAAGAATCTGAGAGTCTGCTGGAATTTCCACTGGATATCATCCCGGAGAAATTTACGATACGACCCAAACAAGCAAAGGGAAGTACAGTATGCCCCGAAAAGATTACGGTACCTCGAGAAGTCCATGTAGAAGAATCGATTAATCATTAAATTAGACATGTTCTGTGAATAATTTATTCAGTTAATATCTGTGATTTTGAAAATAAATCTAAATCAATGTTATTGAGTTTTTTCCCCGAAATATCCTCGTCTTATGGCAATTTGTTCAAATCTCCATCTTCTATAAATTGATCGCACAGTCTCTTTGCATACAACAACTTGTTTTCCCAGCACAATCAGCTTATATTACAGATGAACTCTAGAAAAAAATTGTCTCCGCGGAAAAAAATAAATTCAACAAAGAAACAGGAAAAGACTATATACTTGTGTGAGGTCGAACTACTCTAAGAGCACAAATGAGCACCGCGCGGAAAACTACTTCGGCACCGGAGCAAACAATCCACACTCTTTTGAGAATTTATTGCCGCGAGCAACTTTCGTTTCATTTTTTATTCCGCTTACATATATGATTCTGTTCTGGAAAGGGTTTTAATCAGAAGTATTGTTGGGTTCCGATGTTTCGACACGTTTTATAGTATCGGTATGGATTACGGTAGATTCGGTGAATCGGCGTATTGTCGGATTTCGAAAATTGAGAATCGGCGCTTGCAAAGTTTACAGTTTCTGAAGACAATTTAGGCTATGTGAGCTGAAAAATCTTCAGGCACCGAGTCGCTGTTTTATTATTCCAACAATATCCCTGTTTAAAAACCGAAACTCCATGGAGGTTGCTATTTCAAAACTGAAGGCCCTCAAGTCCCCTCATCATATCTCTGTTGGTTTCATCAATTTGTTATCATTCTTATTCTTCTCCCACCGGATCTTCTTCACTTTACTGCTCTCAATTGTCGTTACTGCGATCTCCTCAACTTTTCTCTCAGTCTCTTCATCTGTAAGTATCACTTTTTGCGCGGTTCCTTCTAAATGTTCTGCACATTTGCATTCTGTCAGCTGTCTGTCTCTATATCCTGAATGATTCGTCGGATGGAGTACATCCTAGAGGAAATAGTTAATGTTATCGACCACTCTTCTCTTCTTCTGCTCCCCGATTCTCACCTTTTTGTTTTCTTCTAGAAGAGTATCCCGAGTTAACCTCAAAAATTTCGATTATTTGATCATAAAGTGTCCACCCGATTTTGATATGTTTGAACGAATTTCCGCTCTATTTTTTGTCGGCAAATTCATTCGATTCTTGTCAACTAATGTCCAAGATTTTAGAAAAATATGAAAGACCCTTCTGGCTCCTCCAAACTACAGTATGACGTTTTGGAGTTTCCGCTGTTCTTTTGTATTTGCAGTTTTCCTATGACTCATTTCATAAAAAATTTTCATGACGAATTCGTTATATAATTTACTCTTAGAGAAGGGCAAACATTTATATGGAAAACTCAAGAGGGGTTTTTCTTCGGCAAAGACATTGAATTTCAATTTCAACTCTTCAATCAGAACCCCTTTCTCATTTACAAGCTTTCCAACTAATAGCTACACCGAAAAAAAGCATATTCCACAAAGATTAATATAGGAATAGAGACTCATATAAATTCTAGAATCGCCTTCATGCTTCGAAATGCAGAATTTCCCTTCTCCATTTTTAGTGCAGGCATGTTTTGTGTTGAGAGAGAGAGAGAGACTGTCTCCCGCCCGTATCAACAATAATATTGTCTTAACATACCCGCGCACTCTCTGCATTTCGTTCAGTTTCTCTCCGCTTGTCACCACCACCTTCTTATGTAATATATACATTCGCCGCTGCTGCGCAGCCAGTGGCTTTTCCTTTTTCTGATTACACACATACATACAAAACTATCAATTCCCAATCTGATCATCATAATCGTTATCAACCTCCTACCCCCTCCCACCTTCTTCTCATTCTTCCGTTTTTTCCCATCCAATTGGTTCTTTCCAAAAATCTTTTGTTTGGGTACCACCACAAGCTCATTGAGTTTTTTCCACCACTTTGCTCTATGTACAGTGATGATATGATTGTTGATCAGATCAGTGTAGGAGGGTGTTTGAGCATCACCCAGTTCTTTTTTGTTCTCCTCGTAGTCTGAGTGAACTTGAAGAACACTAGAAGGGATTACTGTAAGAAGTGAAGTCTGTAGGAACACTAGATGATATCATGGGAATCATGGGAAATATATCCCGGGTAGTGTGGTCAGAGGAGATTCTAAAGGTAAAAATGATCAGATTCAGTCAATCTTGAGTTGGGATATTGGCGCTCGTTGTGTGTTCTATTCCAGGCTTCCAAAATAAGCTTTTCTGTTTCACAAAAGCTTTCCTTTCGATTCCTTCATTTGCTCTACTTCTTCTACTCCACTTTCTACCAATTCATTAAACCCTAGTCCTCCATTTCGTTCTTCTTGATCCTCTCATTTCATTTATTTCATTTTCAATTTCCGCAATCTATCAAAACGACCCCGATAGTCACAGTTTGACCTGCATTTTCTGTTCGCTCAAAAAATGAACATGATATTCGTTTCTTTTCTATCTCTCTCTCCCTCTCTCCTACCGTCTGATATTATTCGAAAGTGCGCTCTTCTCACTTTTCATCTTCTCTTGCTTCTGTAGTGGGAGTCTAGTGACGACACACTTTCAAAAAGTGGGAGGGAATATGAAAAACCGTTATGTATTTCAAGTGAGAGGAAAAGGGAATACCTCGTTTTGACTGCGCAAAGATGACGAGCGAAAGAACAAGCATTAACCCGATATTATGACCTGAAAGGAGGCGGGATACCGGTAGATCAATCGGTCATCCAGGTATCCCTTTTTATCCGAGACTTTTTTGTCTATATCGAATTATGAAATGTTTCAAGTTTCAATCGGGATTGTATTCAAGAGCGCTGAAATGTATAAAAGTATATTTGACGAAAGTATCGTAAACTTTAGGAGAACTTCCAGCTCGGGAACAAAATAAAATGGATATAAAATTTACGATACCCTAGATTTTGAAACTACAAATTTCACGAACTTCGAACTTTTTGGTATACTATTTCGGTATAATTGCCCCAGTTTCAATTTTTCCATAAACATGACATAGGTAACCAGTTCAATAATTATAGAGGTGGGGCACAACTGAAAAAAAGCTATTTCGTTATTTGGAATATTGGAAATCGAGACTCTAGCAAGTCAAAACTTGTATTAAGTTTTGTTCGTAGCCAATGTTTCAGATTCTCAAAAATCCATCTTTATCGACTCAGATTCCCTATGTCTTACAGTAACTTCTCTTCCTTTTCCAGTCCACTTTTAATAAAATTGTGCTTCTTCCACGAACCTAATTAAAGTTCTCCATTTCCATTTTACTCGATTACTAAATCACAATCACAAAGCAAGTGTAAACCATTTTCCTCTCACACTCTCTTTTCAGCTGACTCACCATTTCCCGTTCTTTTCTTTTCAATCGTTTTTTCTTTCTCACATATATCTACATATCCATAACGAACCATGTTTCTTCCCAATTCCTTTCCATCGCAATATCTTCACCAAATACTGCTAGATTGAAAAAAACGGTTTTCCGTTCTAGTTTCTATCTGATTCCATATGCTAATTCAATGAGTGAGAGTGTGTTTGAACATGTAAAACGATCCAGAAAGCAAAAATAAAGAGATAGAGAGAACAAGAATTCAATTTTTTGTATGTGGTTGACACTCGCAAATCGAATCCGAAATTCACAACTTCCGTTTCTTTATTCGGAGAAAAAAAAAGAAGAAGGCTCAAAGAAAAACAGCTTCTTGTACTAAACTGGTGTTCTTTTCTGCAGAGATTGCTGGTTTTGACACTTTTTCTGTAAAACTCTCTCGGATCCTAGGATCCTGATAGTTCTATGATACGCTTCCTTTTTTTTCCAATTTACTATTTCAATATCCCATAAATCCATCTTAGATGTCATCATTTTCATCTGACCTCCATTCCCCTGTCCGCATATCAATCCATCCTTCAAATTCCTTCCAATTTTTTTTCTTTTTCGTTGTCTTCTATATTCAGCCACGTTATTCACAAGCTTTCATCAAATCGTCCTTCTGATCGATTTATCACCTTGCTTTTTCCCTGTTTTTCGTTTCTTTTATCGTTCCTCTCATCGCCTTTTTTCCTCCTCTTCTGTTCCTTTTTCTACCATCAAAAAGTCATAAAACCATCTCGGAGGGGTTTTTGGCATGCAAATACTCCCTCTCTTATCTCACCACAAACCATTCCCGTTTCATAATTCGTAAGTTTTGAATAAATGTTCCATTCATCTTCAAAAATACATACAAAAGAGGATCCTTTTTATTCGTCTTCTCGTTTTCTTTTCACTCCCGGAAACCTCATTAAACGGCAGCAAAGCGGGGTCCCAGACCCAAAAAAAAACGAAGAAAAGAGTCCATTATTTTGATATATTTGTTTCCTCTTCTCCTTCTCTCCATCATTCGCTCCATTGGCTCCACATGTCTGTGCATTTTCTCAACTTTTCTACAAAAAAAATGAAGAGTGTTCCTTGTTTCTGAGTTCTGCATAGATTCCAAAAACCTTCTTGTCAAGGGAATAGGATGAATTGTGTCCAGAGATATTTTTACTGGAGATCGGGAAAGAAAAAATTACAGTATCCACAGTTCTTGACTATAAAAATTTAATGTTTTATAATTTTGCAATGGAGATCAGTATCAGTTCCTAATCATACACATAACCATCCATTAATCTCATTCTTCTCCCAAAAAATGTTTATTTCTGTCCCACCCAAAATTCCGTTGTTGACCTGTCTTCATACCCATCATGTTCTTGACTTTACATTCAATGGTTCTAACAAAAATTGGAGTATTGAAACGAGACATATATAATTAGAAAGCTCATAAGCAACTGAATCCAAAACTGATTTCAGTTTTTGCTGCGGAATCAAAATAGCGAAGAAATACAGATTTCAACCTAAATTTAGTTTATTTTAGCACCGAATTTCTCACGTAAAAATTCAAATTCTGAAACTTAAAATATTCATGGAAATAAACCGAATTTTGTGATTATTTTTCACATATTTCCAAAGAATTCTAGGTTTTCCGAAGTCCGCAGCAAAAACTGATTTCACGTTTGATATCAGCGTTTTGTCAGCTTTCAGATGATACAAGTCACGATTCGAAACTTCACCTTGAGTTTAAATCATTCCCTGGTTAGAAAATTGGAGTTTTTTGAAAATTTTGCAATGGAGATCGGTATCAGTTCCTTATCATATACATAACATCCATTCATCTCATTCTTCTCCCAAAAAATGTTTATTTCTGTCCCACCCAGAATTCCGTTGTTGACCTGCCTTCATACCCATCATGCTGTCATCTCCTCATCATCACGTTTAGTACATACCATGTTTCCAAAAGTCTTCTCTCTTATTCTTTTTTCGTAGAAGTAGCTTCTCTTATCTCTATTTTCATCTCTTCATCTTCTTCTTCCGATACCAGAAAACCCGCGACTTTTTCGACGCTCCTAGCAGTGAATTCCGTCATCTGATGACAAGGTTACTCCAACTTTAGACCTCCAACACTACCATCGAAATGTCTATTGTTTCACAAATTGAAATCAGAGTAAATGATCGGGAAGAAGAAGTGGGAGGGAGGAAACTGATTTATTCTTTTTACATCTGTTTCAACGTGACCTGATTACTTTTTACAAAAACAGATCAGCGGTTTCGTGGTGTTCCGTTTTGTGAACAACGTTCCAGATAATCAAGACCTTCTACCGAGATAAAAACTTTAGCCACAATTAGAGTCTTGAACTTTCGACAGTACTTGTTCCTAGTTTTTTAAAATTCGTACTCTCTGAATTAAATCCCAACTCACTGGAGTGGAGAATTCGTTTGAGCTTTTGCCTTCTGACACATACCGAGTTAACTTTGTTGTCTGAACACCTTCTGTAAAGACTTCTATCCATTCAATCTTAATCTATTTTCTTTATTATTTTTTATTCGGAACAAAAGATATTTCTCTATTTTTTGTGTCCTGGTTCAACATGCCTTCAACGCCTCCATGTTCTTTTTTTCGTTTCCACTTCTCGTAGTTTTGCCTGTCAATGGTCATCTTTTCATTCCGACGATTGACTTCTCAGTAGCACTCATTTTGACATGAATGACCTTTTTCTTGTTGAATTGAAATAAAATGCATTGCATAAACTTTGGTTTTTTGTTCATTTTTTCCTTGTTTCTTGTCATGTATTCTTGTAATTTTCGCCTCTCCCACAACATCAAAAATCCTTTATTATAATTGATAAGAACTGATATATCTTTTTTCTCATGCATCCATTATCGCCCATTTTTGCAAGTTTTCTTCTTTTTTCCTTTTTCTTTTCTGATCTTGGAACGATGATTCATATAAATTTCGATATTAATGAGTTTTCAAATTTACCCTGGAGCAAAAAAATGCGATAACCAAGTAAACGAAGAACTTGGAAAACATCCGGAACTATTGAGTAAAATAGGCTGAAATAGATTGTTATTGTTTATTTTGGCTAGTTTTGAAAATAGATTAACATTTTTCGCACATTTTCTGTAAACTTTTCAGCTGGAACAAAAATATAACAATCATTTTTTTCCAACCTCCGCTGAAAGTATCAGCTTACGTTCTTCTCTTTAACTTTTCCTCTTTCTTCCTCATTGTCGTCGTCAGTTTCGAGAGTCCTATTTTTTGGACGTTTCCGTTGCGCTTACCCAATCTGGGGTCCAACAAAAGAAGGCGTGGGGAGAAGAGGAAGAATTGAAGACGTCATCCTCCTCTTCTCCAGATGATGATGGCGAAAAGTTCGGAGATTTTCGGGGCGGAGAGAGCAAGTGTGAAATTGAGATGGATAAAGTCTTTTTTGGAAACCAGTTGATGTATTTTTTGTGTCTGCACTTCTTCGCTTTAGAACATAGCTATAATCTGATTTTTAAATGGTCAGTCCACTGAAAACGACTCATTCCCATCATCTGACCATCTATTCTCAGTTAACCTGAGGGTATGCATGTAAATATCTCTTTTTTTTGTATCTGAAAATCCATTGCGATCGTATTCTTAAGACTTTTTTATAGCTTAGAGACTAAGTTTGTATTACAAGGACATCACTGTAAATGAATCCAAAAATCTGGAATATTCATTGTCAACCCAAACTCAATTATTGTTCTTTCTTCTTGTGTTATTGTTCATTTTTTCTTTCCAATCTATGAATTCCTGGAATTCGATCAAAACACATTAGATATTTATCTTCCCAGTATGCGTTTTCTCTTTTTTCAATTCATCTTGGGCTCTTCGATCATTGAATTCGACACCTCTCTCTTCTTCCATTTTCCCCACTTCTAATTTCGCAGAAGATCCGATATTTCGAAGATTCTTTCATTTCATTTTTTGAGGTTTTCATCTTACTTCTCAGAGTTTTCTTCCAAAGTTTTGGGGACTCTAAAAACCTTCAAAAACCAATCAAATATCTCAATTTCTTCTTATCAGAGTTCAAGATCAGTCAACGTGCGGATGAAGAAATTCCAGTTTGAAGAGCAATTTTTATTGGGTTCCGAATAGTTAGACTGCTCAGACCAAAATAGATATTTTCTCCATTCCTCCCTTTTC
The DNA here is from genome assembly GCA_963966625.1 of Caenorhabditis zanzibari. Classification (NCBI taxonomy): domain Eukaryota; kingdom Metazoa; phylum Nematoda; class Chromadorea; order Rhabditida; family Rhabditidae; genus Caenorhabditis; species Caenorhabditis zanzibari. The sequence continues at coordinate 9,097,159 of OZ016469.1, forward strand.
CATTTTTCCAATTGAAGTATTTTCAAGAAGTGTCTGGAAAATAATGAAATGTAGACGTTTTATGAAATGAAAGCATAATATTTTCTATCTGAATTTCATATTGTTTTGTTTTTCCTATTCTCTCAAACTCATCAAATTCGTTTCGCTTCAATGCTTCTGTTCATACTATAATTTTCCAGACAATCTCGGATTCAGTTCGCTGAAATCAAGTCGACGCAATGTCGTCGACGAGCAGTATCTGCTCATCAAATGATGCCGATTTCATCGTGGACACGAGAATTCCGTCGACAATTCGGAGAGACATCGATCGATTTTCAGTGTTCATTAATCGGCTTCGGGCAACATTGGATCTCAATTCGTCTGTTGTTGGTTAGTGTGCTGAAATGAACAAGTCTAGGTCAACTGAAGTTGCTGAAGAGTTTTGAGTTGTAATTTTCTCAATCAAAATTTGAGTATCTTGAAATCATGATATTTTATCTCCCACAGCTGTGCACAGACAATCTTTCGTTTTATCAAAGTATCAAATCTAGAAGGAGTAGAAAACTTTCAATTTTTTATATGTTTATGTAATTTCTGAATATTAGAGAAGGTAACTTTCACTTTCACAGTAACTAATCCTGACAGATGTTTTGATTCGAAAGTTGTTTGTATGAGTAAAGAGACCCTGAATAAACAAAACTATGACTTCTGGGAAGCAGAAATACGGGAAACCTGTACATTGGTAATATTAGTTTTGGGATTAAGAATATAATAATCAGGAATGAGATACCACAACTCAGAGAGCTGACAAGAATTACAAAAATCCAAAGCCTAATGAATTCTGAAAATGTTTGCAGACGGCGAGTCAATGTGCGTCAACGTGCACGCATCTCTGGAAATGGTGTCTGAATCGATGCGAGACTTGTTTAAATACTCTCAGTTCAAAACGAATCCCATCATTTTGCTGTCTCTTCAACTTGTGCAAGCCGTCAAAGGTAGGAAAGGGAGTCCTTCTCATGAGTGTGAATCTTCTTTTTTCTCATTCGAAGACTCTTCTGCACAACACACATTTCTCATTTAATTTTACTCTCTCTTTTGGAAAAGAGAGAAATACACAAAAAAGTTGTTTTATATCTCTATCTATGTGTATATGTATGTGCATCAACACAAGAATACTAAACGTTATTTTCATTAGTCCAATGTTCATCTGAACGTTTCCAAGAATCCTTCTTCTGCAAAAAGTTCTCTGAAACCGTCTCTAAATTCAGACTTGAAATTCGATACGTGCTCAGTGGATACGACACCGGTGCTGAACATTATCGATCAGTTGGAATCAGCTGTTTTAAACATCATTCTGTGAGTTCTCTATCTTTCCGTCACCTCCTCCTACTCCTCATGCTTCTTCATCTCAATTCCCACACACACATTTTTTTCTCACCTCGTTCGTTTTTTTTTGCTTTTCTTCGATTCCTCCTCTTTTTGATGATGATTTGTTCTCTACTCGATTTTTGAAACAAAAATCTTGAGAGAAAAGTAGTAGAGAAAAAGAAAGAGAGAGAAATGAGAGATGGATTTCGAACGAGGAAGGAATTGGATAAGGTAAGAAGTTTGCAAAAAAGATCCCAGAATTTCAAATTCTGATACCTGAATTTTTGAAAAATCCCCTCCGTTTTTCATGCCACTCAAGTTTGAGTGGTTGGAACGGGAGTCGAATTTTATCAACAATTTCGAAAAATCTGTGCTTTTTTGCAAAAAAAAAACAGTACACAGTTTACGATCGCTTTTTGGTTTGAATTTGCATGAGAACAGAAATGAATTTCACATTGTTTCCATCATTTCACAGTAGAAAAAAAATGCGATTTCGAGTGCTGCGATTTTTTCGATTTCTTAGGCGAAGATATCGGTGAGATTTTAGGTTGTTTAGGGAATACGATAGTCAATGTAGGGTTTTCTAATTTAGGGTATTTTGATGTTTCCAAGTTTTCTTATCCTCTTCGAAAACTTAGAATAGTTTTCAACTAAGACCCTGTTATTAACTGAACACTTTCCATTAAGTTTATCGCTTTCTTGAGGATGCTTCACAGCTGAACATAGACCAGCTGGGTAATTTTTATAGCCATAAAGAGCCTCAAGACCCAATTCTCACATTTCGGTTCTCCTAGTTATACTAGATTTTCAAATCTACCTCCATGGAAGGATTTATCAACCGCGGATACTATTCCGATGATGAAATGTAATACATCTCACTAGTCCCCTGATTTCCAGTTCCCAAACCGTCCTTTTGATAATATTCTTTTTTTTTCCAGAAACCGTCACATTGTCAGTTCCGTTCACCACACTCCAAGTAGAAGCTCCACGTTAGGACGTTGGAAACAGAATGTGAGTTAAAATAATTGTTTTGACTTTTGAAGAAAAACTTTCTAAAAACCATGTTTTGGTTGAAAAAGAGAGAGAGAGCTCTCGTTTTTTTCTTCGTTTATATATACACTCAACAATATTTTGTTTGTGTATGTGTCAATCCTTTCGTCTTCTTTTCTCTTCCGTCCCATCTTCACCTTCTTGTTCTTATTTTCCCCTTTGAATTATTATTCATAGTTTCTTTTTTTGCGCTATCTCCCATAAACTCTTTCCACTTTATTGTCACTTGAAAAGTTTACCATGTGGTCGCCTACTTCAAAGTATCGGAGTTATGGCAGGGTGAGTTTAAGTCTGGAGAAATGGAAATGAGTCATACTGTAGGAAAAAGTGAGAAGAAGAAAAGGAGGCGTTGAGTAAAACGAAGAAGAATAGAATTATTGAAAATTGTAGTTTATCAGAAAAAAAGAGAGCCGTTGCCTTGGTTCGCCTAACATCTCATTTTTCTTTTTTCTTCGTTTTCTTCAGATGACAAAAATGCGAAAATGTGGAAGCTAAATCTATCCACGTTCTATTAAATTACTAGAACCGAAATTCAACCTTTTGAGAATTTGTGACATACTTACCGGACTCTTTCTTTCTTACAGTTCACCCAATTTAAAATCTTGTCGTTCTTACTATTTGACAAGCTTAAACACAAAATATTTCCAAACTGAGAAGCCTCAGATATCATGCTCCCGTCATCCGAGTTTCAGATGTTCCCTGGTTTGACACCCATAAAATCTCTTAACTATTTCAGAACTCAACCGATTCCTATCTTCGCCACAGCGGAATTTCGAATTCAGTGTCTCAATCATTACAAAGAAGGCATTCGACTCATCAGACACATCCTGAATCAAATGATCGTACGTTTTTTGAAAACCCAAACAACCAAGTTTCGGTTGTTTCTCTCTTTTCTGAGAATATTTTGAAACCACGTCATCTGTGGAGAATAACAAAATGACGAGCAACCATGATTAATAGTCAACGAACAAGCAAAGTTTTGATATTTGAAGTTTGAAACAAGGGTTTATTGAGACTACCTGGAAAATACGGTGTCTTTATGTACTACAAGTTTTTAGAGTTTTCAACGACAAACGAAAGCAATCCCACAGGGCTTATTCGAGTCAAGAAAGAATCCTGAAAATACAATAATTTCCTTCCAGAATCGACAGAAAAGGTGATGGAATGCGATAGACTTTTGCTCGCCCGAGCCGATGGAGTAGATGTGGCATTTGATAGAGCAAAAGCATACAGCACATATATGAAAGATTGGATATCATTTGTCCGTGCACGGATACAACTGGAGGTTGATCATTCCAGAAAAGTTCATGCATTGATAGAAGCTTCACGGAGAGATATCAACAAGGTATGGAGAATTCAAGAGGAAATCGAGAATATTTCGAATATTTCAGCCATTTATGCCGTTTCGAGAAGTCTTCGAGAACTCATTTGACACGGAAGTGGAAATGGTAACACATACGAAAGAGGCAACGGATCATGTAAGAGATCGGACTGGAGATTCACTGGATTCACGAAGAAAAGATCATGATACGGTTAGAAATGCATTGAAAGCCGAGTGGACGAAAGCGACGAAGGCGTTGGTGAGTTCTCCTTGAGTTGATCTTTGGAATGAGTGAGGATATTGCAGCATGATACGGAAGAAGCTTATGAAAAGTCAAAAATCACATTACGAATGCGGGAAGAAGCATTGAAAAAGGCACGGGAGAGTTGCCTTCGAACCGAAAGTTCACCTCCAGAACGGGAAGCATCGAGAAGGAGACGAGATTTAGAGAAAAAGAATCGAGCGGTTGAGGAGGCGATGATCAAGGTATGACAAATGATGTTTCTTAGTTGAGCTATGACGATTTTTAAAATTACTTGATCGAAACAGTTTTGATCTCACTGACCCGCTTTTCATCTGTTCAGATCTTATTTAAACTGGAATGTGTATCTTAAAGTGTTTTCGATCATGACCTGATCCCAAAGATCCCTACCACACAACCCGCTTTTCACCTGTTCAGCTCATTTTTAGAACCGTGACCTGATATTTTAGAAACATTCGTGATTTCAGAAAGAAGAAGCCGAGCGGCATGTGATGACAATAACAGCTGAATTACGAAAGAAGAGGCGAGACATTGACAAGACAAAGGTGAGTATTTAAACCAACTTGTAATTTCGGTTCTCAAAATCTATCCCTCTCTTTTTCTCATCTCATAAAAACTGACTTGGTCCGTCTGCAAATGCCAAAAACATTTTCTCTCTTTTCATGTCTCCGTCTCTTCCTCTCTCACACTATTTCCATTTCCACCCATGAAACTCAATAGGCACCAAAAAGTGCTGAAATAATTGATAAGGCTGTCGGACGGGGACTTCGTCCGGTGGTAGTTTGGGAGTGGGACTAGGACGACTGCGTGGGAAACGAAAAAACGGCGTTTTCTTCTTCTTCGTGAATTCTATATTTCACGAAAAAGAGCAAAAAGAGAGAGTTTAGGTCCCTGTGTGAGCCCTTGAGTTCAATTTCCCGCAATTTCCGTTTTGAAACCTTTTCTCGCTTTCAATCAATTTCCTGTCATCCATTTTTGAATTCAATTCTAACCTTCTGGAGTTTTTTGTCTCTTTTCTCTTTCTTCTTTTTCACAAAACTACTTTTCGATGCAAAGCGTTCATTGTTCCAGTTTGACGCTGTTAGAGCAGTCATATTCTTTTCTTGTTCTCGGTTTTTGAAAACTCTTCTAGAATATTCGAAATCAATATTGTGGTATGCACCTTGTGCACCCAACATCTTCTAATCCAAAAACGATGTCATAGTTCTACCGTAGCTCCATATTGTTGTTTGATCCTTTGAGTCAAATTCATCGACCCAATTTCAACTAATTTGTATAGTCTACGTGACAGAATGTGCCACGTCATAAAATGATGTGATGATGAGGTCTCGTGAAATGCGATATTCAAAAGTGTGAGAAGAATGAGGCATTCAGAAGAGAAGATCACGGGCGTGAGAATTGACTTCATCTGGTGTCCCCACCGACATCAACAACTTTTTTCTTTGTTTCAATAATTATCTGATGTCGAAATACAGTAATCCTAGGTTCTCTAGCTTCCAAATTTTGATTCTCTTTCGGTTTCAGTCATTTATTTTGATATTTGTTCTATTTCATCCTCATCTATCTTCCTTTTTCTCCTCACACAAGCAATCATCGCCTTCTCTCTTTCTCCTCTTCATCATCATCATCATCATCATCATCATCATCATCCGTGCTCCCGAGACGTCGTCCACGAGTAATCAAGTTTTGGTGTGCAGCAAAAAAGAGCAAGAATAGTGTATGAGACGAAGAGACGCAGGCATTTTCCGTTTTTGGGCAAAAAGAAGAAGCATCAGCAGTAGAAGCACGCGACGGAGGACACGACGATGTCGAAGTAGAAGTAGAAAAAGTAGAAAATGATGAAAAGTCATCAAGTTATCCTGATGATTAATAGAAACCTCCTCATTCTCTTCTATCACTTTGGTTATTTATTTTGACTTTCTGACAGATCGGGGGCTTTTGGAGCACAAAAATGTGTTTTAATGCTCGGAAAATCCAGATTGTGAATTTTCAAATTTCAGGCTTTCTAATAACAGTTTGAAATTTCGAAACCAGTCAAATTTTTGTTTTCCAAAACCTCCGTATAAGATAACGTCACAGATTTTCACTCCAAATTTTCAGTTGACTTCTCCTCGATTACTCACCTATCATTAGCGGCTTTCAGTGAACACGAAAGTAACGAAAACTCCACTAGACATAGTTCCTGTCCATCGTTTTTTCCACTCCTTCTCTCTTGAGTTAACAATCCTAATTTGTGATGCTGTACATCTTCTCTTTTCACTCATTTCTCTTCATCTTTTCCCCCAGTTTTCCACTAATTATTGATTTGTATTTTTTTGCCTGTGTGTGTTGTCCCTACCCTCTCGGAGAGCTCTCCTCCTATTCAAGTTTTTTGTTTTCACTGAGAGTCATTCCTAGAAACTACCTATGAATACCGAGTAAACTTGTTCCGTTCTCAAAAAGATATTCATTAGAAATGAATCTGTTGAGAATGTAAGAGGGGGCTCAACCAAGCGGTTACCATGGAATTTAAAAACGGAGTCTGAAACTACAGGTAATAAGAGTTTGAACTACCCACTCTAGGTTGAACAATTCGGATGTTTAGCCTATTCAAACTAACTTCGGAGCCTCGATATATATTAAAGTCAGTTTCTACTTTTAAAAACCTCCGAAATCTAGAAAAATAATTTTAATGAGAATCCATGGCTTCCTTCAGAAAAGCCTGAACCAGTACAGCTACAAATAATATTCGATTCCTAGCTTGTTTGATAGAGCAATTGTTGATAATTCAAGAACTCCAAACTTAATTGGAGAGCTCTTGGGTAGCTGTCCATCGAGACAACAAGGACTACTAGATTTTTGTTTTTCTTCCCGAACCCCATAGTTAACCAAAACCCGAATCGAACTTTTCCGGACTTTCAACGTCCCCGTATATATCCGACATTTACCTAGTTCCTATGAACTCAAAAACAAGAGGTGCCAACTTTCTCCTCTAACTTTTTCTCCTTTTCCCTTTTTGCCAAAATTGGTGTCACCTCGGGTGGATGCAGTCCATAAATCGTCCTTTTTCGGTCCCCCCTTTCCATGCTCCAACTTTTTTTCCTTCCTGTCCGCTTCCGTTTTTCCTATCTCTTTTTCTCTCAACTTTTCGGCATCTTTCCATCCTTCTGTCCTTCCAAATGAACCTTTTTCGGGAGGGCAAAAAAAGAAGAAGACCTTTCTTCTTCGGTTTTTTTTCCCTATCTTTCTCCTTACTCATTCTCAACTTTTCTGCTCTCAATTCATAAGTTTTTTCTTATTCATATCTTCCTCCCTTATTCTTCTTTCTCATTTTTATACTTTTCTACTTCTACTTTTTCCTCTTTCTTCCCTCCTCCGGTTTTTTGTCGTCGTAGTCTACGTCTACATCTCCGTTTTTTCGTCTCTTCGGGAGGTCCTTTTTCCTTTCTCATGTCGATATTCATTCGTTCGGTTCGCTGTTCCATGCAACCTTTTTATTTTCAGAGACACACACACACTATTTCTCGCTCGGTTTTCTTTCCATTCGCCCCACACACATCGCTCCCCCGTTTTCTCATATTTCTCTTTTAGTTCCCTTTTCAGTTTATTGGAATTCCGGCCGAAAACACGGATCTAGAAAACGAGACACGAACCGAACGAGTCAGAATATCTGATGATGTGGGTCGGGTTACAGTATCCGAAATTTTTGAAGATATTTGGAAGTCTGTCCCATCTAGTCCTGCTACTTCAGTCTAGATCCACGGGTCTATCCACTTTTTGGAATTTTTGGTTAGGATCTCAAACTTGACACGAAAGATCTTGGTTTTTTAATGTTAGAGCTGTAAAAGTCGAAAGTGGTAATATAGAATCGAACGAAAATTTCCACTGAACCTGTGATGCCCATGAAATTTCACAGAAATTATTTTAACGTTGATGGTTTCTTTACTGAATTTCCATACGAACTGTATTTGTTTTGTCGAGACTTCATTACTTTCTTTAAAAAATTTCAGTCATTTTGACCTCAAACTCTGAAAATACTCCAATCGGAACCCGACTTCCAAACTTTTTCGAAGATCCTGATCATTGTCATTCGAACTGTTTTAGTTTCGTTTGAACGAGTTATACAATGTTATGTAAATGTTTTTCAAGAAATCCATTTTTACAAAGTGCAAGTACTCTTCCTCGTATTTTACTCTCATCACTAGGTTACGGTATTGTGTTTTCTGAAATCCCAGGAGATAATACTTGAGAAGAATCTAAGAGATACAAGAACATCAGTTCTCAAATTTAATCAACAACAAAAAAGTCTCTCCTCCTGCTTTCATACTTTTTATTGTTGTTACGCAAGAAAAGAAAGAGAAGACGGCACGACAACAAAACGTGTCGCTTCTTCTGTCCCCACGTCTTCTGCTTTCTTCTTTTTCTTCTTCTTCTACTGCTTATGCTCCTTAAAACGCTTCATCCACACGTTTTATTTATAGAATCATCACATTCTTTCTACTCGCCCTCTTCCTATATTTCTACTTTTTGTTTCTTCCTTCTTTACTTCTTCTTTTTCTTGCTATCATCTTCCAGAATTTCTCATCTTTGGAATCCTATTTCTGTTCCATCTCCAAAATCTTGCTCATTCAATATTTTTCCTCATTTTTTAAAAGGTGTCCAATTTCATGGCCAACTTCCCGTTTTGGCTCCAGAATACGTGTTTATAGAGAGAGTGTGTGTTGAATTTCGATGGAATCTGAGAATCAATTCTCAATGAATTTGATATCCGATACCACCATCTATCTCCTCCTCCTCCAGGTTTCTTTTTTTTGACAGACAGAAATTGTAATATTTGATGCCTCGCTACCTCCAGACTACCGTATTTTTAAAAAATTAGTCCTATTCGAATTAAGTAACTGAAAAGTGGAAAAGTAAAGATTTTGGGATAATGATTGTTCCAATGAGTTTCAGTCTAGACTTCAGTTTCACATGAATTGACATTTCAAAGAAAATTAAAACCTAGAGTTTTCCTTATCTGTCTGTGTTCCTATGAGTGTCGAAAAAGGGCGGAGCTTGATTAGTTCTCACTGTTTATCTTTTATGGTTCTCTGAATCGACCGGCTGTTCTCTAGAATCAGTTTTTGTTCCTAAAGTAAAAAGAGTTTCCAATACTTCTTCCAAAACTAAAAAACTAAACTAGTTTATCGTTTCCGATGACTTTTTAGGTAACCTATGCAAAATCTGATATACAAGAATCGAGCATTCAATTTTTTTGAATGAGAACCAATGTCCTTTCCTTTAATCTTCAATTTTTCTTCAATCACGCCCACTACAATTTTTATTAGTTTCCCGATGACGTTGTCTACCGTAATCCCTTGAATCTCTCCATTTTTGGAGTCAGCTGTCAAAACGAATTTCATTAGAAAAAGTACACACGTCTTCGTTTCGTTTCAATCTTGTTTCGTACCTCAAACTCTTGATGAGATTCGTCAATTCTCGTGATTGAATGAAGAAGCAAACACTACTTTTTTGGATTCTTCTTTTTCTTTATCTGATCCCTTGCTTCTCTTTCCAACAACGGGTACATACCCGATTTCAGTCTTTTTTCTTCATTGTGGTTTCTTTTTATTTTATTTTTCCTCCCGAAAACGCCATGTTCTCTCGTGTGCACCCCAATAAAAACCTCATAAATCCGTCGGTATCCACGGGCATTTTTCCTCAACCTTCACATGATTTTCAGACCTTCCTTCTCTTTTCCAACGACTTTGTGGTCACAATGAACTTTCTTTCTGATCCTTATAGTTTATATTCTCCAGCTCTTCTTTCTTTTTTTTTGTATCCTGTGTTTCCATCTCAAGTCACTTCCTTTTATCATCTGTTTGAATCCTTCCCTTCCTCTAGGACCAAAACTAAACCAAACAGAAAAAACAGAAAAGAAAAAAAAAGAGGAAGAGAAGAGAACCAACACAACACCTACTCGATAATATGTTTTCCCTTTGGGAATTCTTTTTTTGGGACACACAATAATACTAGAATTTGTGTTGCAGGAGAGCGTGGTCGAACGGCTCCGCGAGCTCATCTATCAGTGCGAGAATACGACCAAAGCGTGTACAGTTCATTATTTCACGGTGAGTTCCTTTTTTTTACTGTTCGAGGTCAAGAGGTGGAGTTTTCTGGAAATGTTAGGAATTGTAATCTTTCTGTGGGTTTCATTTCAAGATTCACATAGGGATTTTTTAAAAATTAAGTGAACTGAGAACAGCCTCTAGCCGCCCTTCCAACGATAGATACAATTTCATTCATTCACTCATTCGTACATATTCTGACCTTTCTAATAACTTTAAACAATTTAATTTTCACATCCAAAAATAACCAGCACCTCCTTTTTTTCCATTTGATATAATGCCATCACCCAGAATATTCGAGTTCGTTTCTCATTTCCATTTCGAACTCTTTTTTCTCTGTAAATTCCATTCATTTGGTGGTGGGTCACAAGTGAACCTAGAATAAAGAAGTGAGGGGGCGAAGAATTTAATTAAAAAATGCCCTCCTGACCCATCTATTATTTTCCTGAATTCGTCCAGTGGAGAGTTTCATTGAATCGAATTCGTATTCCACCAACTTTCTATTCTTCACTTGTTAGGAAACAATGATAGAAGTGGTAAGAAGCCCTTGATCTAAACCCAGGACAACCAAAATCCCATTACAGTTAATTTCCTCATCGTTTCAGTCACTGGCGGCGCTTTGGGCGCGATTGCCGGGAGCATTTCACGAGTTGTCGAATGCGACAAGAGACTATCAAGTGGGATCCGAGTTCATGGCATTCTTGCAGACATTGCCCACGAGAGCTGCCAGTAGTAGCAGTCTTGTCAGGTGAGTAAATTTCTTATCTGCTTGATTTGAAATTTTAATGATGTTTCCAGGTCTGACCGTTCTATCGACGAAGGTGTAGCATCATGTGATGGATCGTCATCTCTGACATCTCTTCGAAGAAATGCCATCAATCCAGACGACGAAGGAGCTCTTCCTGATACAAAACGGCACAAGAAGACTAGCTATGGTGAGTGGTTTCATTGAGGTATTGAATGTAATTTTCTGATTCCAGCCGGTCGAACATTCGATAACCACGAAATCTCAACAGCCGCTCAATCCCATCACATTCAACGAACAGTGCAGCCATCGAAATGTTCTGCTTGTGACACGTTGTCCATCCTGTACACAGTTCAGTGTATCGATTGTGGAGGACAATGGCATAAAGCTTGTTTCCCAAGAGTACGTTGCTTTGATTTTCAAGAAAATCTAAATGAAAAATCTAACTTTAGATTCAACAAGTTTGTGGTCAAGCAGCAAAATTAGTCGATCGTCGGACATCAATCTTCGGAGTACCTTTGAAGGGTCTTCTGGAACATCAGAATAGGCACATTCCATTGATTATCGAGAAGAGTATCGATCAGTTACAGAGGAGGGGATTGAGAGCTAAAGTGAGTTTACAGTTGAAATGCAGAATCGATATAGCGAATGTTCCAGGGAATCTATCGAACGTGTGGAGTGAAATCCAAGATTGAAGAGATCTGTAATTCATTCGAGAGAAGTTCATCTGACGATGAAGTGTGTCTGGACAACGAGAATCCAATGAACTTGGCATCAGTTGTCAAATTGTATCTTCGAAAACTCCCAGAACCTCTTCTCACTTATGAATTATACGATGATTTCGTGAAACTAGGAACCGAATGTTGTTCAGCTCAAGCATCTGGATCGAACTGTGAAGAAGAGAAGGTGGATCAACTGAGGCAACTTGTGAGGAAGTTACCAGTGCACAATTACGAGACACTCAAGTTTATAATGCTCCATTTGAATCGGGTTTCATGGTTCGTTTTTTTCGATATCGAACTGAATATGAAATGTGAGATTTCAGGTTCCACGAAGTTAATCTAATGGGTGCTGCGAACTTATCGACAGTCATAGCTCCTTCTCTGATCTGGATGTCTCCGAAACGGATAGATCACACTTCAGCTATAATGCATACACAGTATACAAACAAAGCAATTGAGGTGATGATTCGAAATTCTTACTCAATATTCGGAATGGATCGACAAGCAGATTGGCAGAGCTTTTTCTCCAGATACAGTGTTGAAGAACCACCGAAAGAAGAAGAAGATTGTGGAAATGAATCGGATATCGAAGATGATATTGAAGATTTAGATGAACAAGACAGGTCGGATGATGATGAGGACGAAGCTATCTTCCTTCCTCCGACACCTGATATTCTGAAAACAACGAGGAAACCTGTGGAACAGACGACGTCACTTCCGAATCCCAAACGTGAGATTTCGCAAAATAAATCAATTCAAAAAACTACTAGAGCCACTTCGACATATTACTTTATTTTTCTTGATCTTTTGAGTCCCCACTCAGAAGTTGCTGACACCTTCATGATTAATTCACAATTCATAATCATATTACTTTGTAGTGCCCGTGGAAAGAGTATCAAGTGGTCGACGATCAAACAACAATGAACCACCGACGACGGTTCAAAGAAGGACTACAGACGTTGCAAGGAGAGGTGATATGGGAGATAAACGGAAAAGTTACACCACCTCGATCGTCATTGCTCCTAGAGGTTGAGAACATCCTAATATCTGAAATATTTGTTAATTTTCAGATGGATCACCTGATCATGTAGACCAAATTCAGATAATCGAGCGGGATGTGTATGACAAAAGGCCTTCACTGGAGCATGAGAAGGTATTCATTTCATTTTCTTTCTTTGATTCTAACTCTATCTTTCTGGTGTTCTTTCGATTGAGTTGTTGACACATTCCAATCATACTAACCAACTATTCCTGTGTGCAAAACTCTTTTAGTATATTCATTGGTTTTGGGTGTTTAGAAACAAAAAAGAAAAGAAGAATTCGAAAGGCGTCTGAAAACTTTAAAATGATTTGAGAACTCCTCCGGAAGGAAGATGCGCGGGAATTCTCCCTTGCTCCAGGAAATGTTTGCTGAGGGATCGGTGGGAAGGACAAGTAAGAGGAGCAAAAACATTGAATCAGAGAATGAGCATTGCACAATTTTCCCCCATTTCCTTTTTTGGCTCACTGATTATTTTTTTCATTTGAAATGACTCTGGGAGTTCTGGGATGGGGTTCTTTCCACTTGGGATTTTGGGTTCTCCATCTCAATTTTCCTTTTGTCTTTTCATTATCCTCACAACGCAAATCCCTCACACGCATACCCGCCGTAAAAACGAATCGAAATACTAAAAATGCATGATGTTGATTTTGAATTTCTCTTGCTGAATTCTCTTTTAGTTGGTCTATTTGCAATTGACCACCAGTTTGTTCAGGTCGAATCAACGCGTCTTTGAATACTCTTCGAGATGCTTCTTCATCCCTTCCGCATGAACTCAAGCCGAGCATGATTCAAATATTTCCAATTCACTCACAACCATAGATCTCCAACTACATCGATGAACAGGTTTGCTTACCAATTTTTTATCGCTTACATTTCTTCTTTTCATTTTGTCATGAGGTTTTTTAGCTTCATTGCTTTATGCCATTTTAGTTTGAATCCCCATTTTTTTCAGTTCGGAAAAATTCTTCTCTCCCACTAACTTTTTGATTTTCCATTTTTCATTTCTCAATATGCTATGAGCAGAGACTCACAAATCTCAATTCCATCTAGAAATCCATTAATTTTCAGTGCTACTCTTTGGTGAACGAATGTGTACAGTCTACGGGGGCAGCAACTCGCAAAACAAATCGTCCAAATCACCGATATCTCCAACGTCAATCGACCGCCGAAGAGGAATTCGACGTGGTGGACGTCGAAGCGAACCGGAGAGGAACCAATCCGACGACGATGACAATTGTATCACCAATGACAATGCAGCCGCCAAGGCAGAATAGTATGATTGTGTTTGCCGATGAGTTTGAACTGTTTAGAGATCAACCCGTTTCTTATGTGTAAATAATTTGGGACAGGGAGAATCCAAGGATTCTGAAGACTTTCTTCTGAAAGTTCTCTTCGCCCAACTTGTTTTTCTTGTACCCTTCTTTTTTCTCCAAAAATCTCATGTCACAAAAAAAACTCATTTCTTTCTCTTCTTGTTCATCAGTTCCTGATCCTCAACATATCCTGAATTCTTCCAAAAATCCAAACCGTTTTTCCCGTTTTTCTCTTCTTCTCAGCTTTAACATTTTTCGAACCAAGTTTCTACCAAAAAACCATTGAGCTTCTCCTAGGCATCAATCCTATTGCTCTCTCTTCCAATTTCCAATGAACAATCTTGCCATTTTCTCTGGAAACAACCCCCAAAACTTCATTTTCTCTCTCTTTCTCTATTCTTGCGTTCGAACTGCGGGATTCTCATCAATTTTTTCTCTGTTTCTGTAAATATTTCTTTTGTTGCTTTTCTCTCCTTCCAAACGATTTCTATTGACAATCATTCATCATTTCAAACGTTTTGTTGTTCTACAGTTTCAATCACAGTGTACAACAATAAATATGTGTTTATTTGAAATTCGACAAGAAATATAGACAAATATAGAACTTCAAGAATATCATTCAATTATACTTTGCTAACAGTAACATCTCCAGTGAACTGTGCCTTGTAATTCATTGCCATCTTCTGAAGGAATGTGCTCTGGACGATATTCCAGTAGAAACGAGTTGCTCCGACGTTGCTGACAGTGACTCGCATAGTGACATGGTACGGGGTGTAGGTGAGAATTGCTCCTGAAAATTTGAAGTTTAGGATTTCAGTCTTCAAATTCATCAGGAAACTGACCTGTAGTGACTCCTGGTGCCGTCGCAACAAGTGCTCCTCCTTCAACCTTTCCGTACAAACTTCCAGTCGGAGTCGTCGTTTGTGGATTCTCCACTTGAATCGGTTGGAAGTCATTGGCAATTGTCACTCCTTGAGTTTGCACATTCGCAGCTACCAACGCTTCCAACATCTGAAACTTTCTATTTTATCTTATTCTTCTGATTTCGAGCTTACAGCAGCAGTCAGTTCAGCGTCAGCTCGATTCTTTGCAGTAGAAGTGTCATTGGATTGTCCAACAAAATACCAAATAGCTTGACTTGTTACAGAAGGAGTCGATGGGAAATAAGTCCATCCGACGGGTGGACTGATTTGCATTGTGAATACTGGATTGGCGATGTATTCAGCATCTGTAGAGGATCCACAAGCATTGGATAAGTCAACATGGAAAACCAAGATGGCAAGAGAAGCGAGAAGGCAGAACTTCAACATTTTGGAATAGGATATGAGAGATTCTGGTGGTCCAGGTGCTCTTTTATATGAATTCTGTTGTGTATTTGATGAGGTTGTAACAGTATAGAATAGGAGTGTTCTGTTAGTTTTTATTTAGAAAAGTCTCTGTTCAGATAGAAGTCACAATGGAACATGTTGTAAAACTTTATACAATTGTTTGGTTTCAAATTTTAGTTGCGTAATGCTTGAGGCTTTGTATTTGTAGAATATCGCAACAACTATCATAAAAACTACCGTAGTCCTCCCGATCTCGAATCCAATTGCTCATTTACACATTTGCAAAGATAATATAATCAAAGACTCATTAATTCGCAAATGCATGATCATCGCTCGAGTCGTTTCTCTTTCTGCTTCAGTATATATCTTCACCTTCTCTTTTCATCCTGCTCTTCCAATCAAAATTCATCGTCGATTGAGGGACTTCTTTTCAAAACAAAAGACAACTTTTTCTCGTACGCACACTGCCCCTCGTCCCAATGGATGATAGAGGAAGATGAAGAAAGTGAGAAACGAGGAAATTGATGGAAAAAAGAGCCCCTTTCTCTATTAAATGATAGTTCTCCGATGTGTGTAACAGACTCCTTCACTTGCAACTTTTCCCGCTGTTCCGATGAAGTCGCGGATTCGATCTGAAATTTCAAATTAAACATTTTTCTAAACAGAGCTATTGGATCCTAGCTGTTCCAGAGTCTAGTCATGCTAAGGTTAATACTGTCCGTGAAAAAAAGTGACCACAACTTTCCGAACAACCTAATATTAGGCATCCATTGAATATCGCAATCCGACAGAATATAGTCGGATTTCGATGTGAATATTATGTCAAGTTTTATGTCTTATCTCACGATTCCAAACGACCTACTGTTTTGAGCGAAACCCTCTAGATTTTTGGCTTCACAAACTTCTCTACCTTAAAACTGGGAACTGTCAAATTACCCATTCATAGTCATGTCAAATCGTACCCAAAAACGTGTCTGTCTATGAATGAAGAAGAGATAAAAATAGAGCATCCTCTCTCTCTCTTTTTTCTTCTCCTCCCTTTTCTCTCCTGATAGTCTTGTTGGTGGTAGTAGAGAGAGAAAAGTTGAGTTCGGGGGTCCGTTGTAACAGGTGAGTGACGCAAAGAGTCTCTTTTCCTCAAGAAATCACCACAATGTCGCAGATTCTGTGTCCCTTTTCTCAACTGATTTCTCCGTATCTATATTTCTCTCTTGCTCATCTTCACACTCTATTTTTGTTTTTTCACAAACTTCACACCTGAACAATACAATACACTAATTTTAGGAACATCCCTTCTTTGTCGGGTTTTTTGTAGAGAAAAAACTGGAGAAAAGTATCCTTAAAGGAATGCTTGGAGCACAAACACAGAGAAGCAGAGATCTTTTTGTTTTGCAAACTTGTGTCATTCGATAGACACACACGGACCTTCAAACTGAACCGACACAACGAGAAGATGAAGAGGAACAGTTTGTTTCTCTAATACTAATTCGATTGATTCGGTTCATTTTTTTCTTATAAGTCGGAGGTGACAAAATTCCACGTATCCAGTTACTATCAGGATAGTGGAACGTGTGAATGTGTGACCTAGTGGCTCGTGATTCTAGAGAAATAAGATCCACCTGTGATAAAACAAAAGGTACATTTCCTTCAAAATTTAAAGTTTTCAAAACTAATTTGTCTGTGCTTTGTTCCATTTTTCTTTCTTCTTCTCATTATTCTTTGCATTTTTTTGCTGCATTGTCTTGAGCAGACAAATGACGAAGTTCCGGATTCCGGATCCCGTTAATTTTCAATGACGGATAGTTTCTTCAGATCCATTCTTGCTCTGAAAACATGCCCCCACTGAAAACTTCCGCAATTGAAACTGACAGAAACATTTCGCTGACATATCCAGATCTTAATTTTGTTATTGAGTTTTGCCCTCAAAATATGTGCATAAATTTTAAGAGAATTACTATTCAAGGATCTTTGAGAGATATTAGGTCAAAACCATCGACTATTTAGTTTTATTTATTTCTCATAACTGACTCTGAGTTGAGACGGGGAACAAGAACTCACTAAAAGTTTCCGGAGCACTTAAATTCATTGCTAAAAGTCTTTATCCTTTTATTTGTTATTTACTTTTCTTTTGTTTTTTCCCCATTCTCTTCCTATTTTAATGCATTTATTCGTTCGTCACAAATGCTCCAATGATCTTGTTTCCATGAGAATAGTAGTGTCCTCAAGTGCACTTTTTTGTCGAAGATTTGGTGTTCCAAATGGAAAAAAGACTGGAAATACATCAATTTTTGCCGCGTCTAAAGTTTCTGATGATAATTTAGCTTGTGGTAGCATTCAAACTTCAAAGAATCCAATTAAGGCCAAAAATAGACTTTTGAACTCATAGGAAATGTTTTATTGCCCATTTTTCCAAAGAAATGAGTTTATATATAGCTCCATGAAAACGTTTTTGGGTTCTTTCTTTCAAATTGGAAATTATTCTCGGACTTTGTTCTTTCCAGTTTATCTTTAGAGCGCTAGTTCAAAGTTGTCTCAATTTATCTCCATAACCCATTAGTTGTTTTTTTTCTGAAAGTACTTGTTCCCGAATCATGTTCCACGTGTCACATACACATACACACAGTCGACGACGTGACTTGTGTCCTGACCTTTCGTCGTTTCGTAGTCTCTTTCCCTGCTTGAGCTCAATCCGGTGCTCCCAGCCGCAACAACTGACGCACTAATATATCAAAAAGTTTCGTTGAATGGAATCGGAATCAAATCATCTCCCTATACTCTTTTCCTCGGCTCCTTTTTGTATCAGGACGTCATCAATATGTTTTCAAAGAATAACGTCTTTTTTGTACTTTTTCATTATCTTATTTTGAAGAATTTCAGTGAATGACAATCTCTTACTCGGATACGTTCCTCAAACTATTATTCCGATGGAAAGGTTCACTTTGGAAAGCAATATGGAAGCATCTACTTATCTTTCTCACAATGTACTATATTATCAATGCTTACTACAGGTAAGTAGCAGATTGCAGTCACCTTCTGAAAAAGCGAGACCACCCAAACATTAAAGCTGAGGCAATTTATCTCCAGCTGAAAACCCCCCAGATGCAAAACTAAAAACTCTCGTTTTTAAAACTAAGCACATCATAAATCAGGCAGTTAACCCTCTCCAAGAAGAGACCTCCCTTGCTATAGATCATTTCGAGTGACACTTTCTATTGGGTGCAAACAAAAAACGACCCTTTTGATTTATTGCAGCTGTCTACAAAAGATGATCTTCCATTTCAAAATATTGTTTTTTCTTCAGGTTCGGGATGACGAAAGAGCAACAAAACGAATTCATAAAATACGTAATGTTAGTTGATGGATGGACCAAGGAGATTCCATTGACGTTCTTATTAGGTTTTTATGTTGCAATGATTGTTAGGAGGTAACGGAATATGAATCAGAATCAAATATTCGAAGCTACTCTTTTTCAGGTGGTGGGACTGTTGTCAACTGATCAGTTGGCCTGATCACCTTCTTTATAATGTGTCAGCACTTATTCGAGGTCAAGATGTAAGTTTTTCTCATAGTTTATGTTAACAAAAGACGATACGGTTTCAGCCAGAAACACGAATAATTCGAAAAACGATAGCTCGATATGCAATTCTAACATCAGTACTTGCATGGAGGAGTATATCCCTTCGAGTCTTGGCCAGATATCCTACAGATGATCATCTAGTGGATTCTGGATTGATGACGAAGGAGGAGATGATCATGTTCAAGTCGATTCTCGTTCATGTCGATCCACATCAGGTAGGATTTTCGGTTAGAAAAGATATGAAGACCATTCAATTTCAAGAGGTTAACTCAATTTTTACATTATGTTCCCATACCTCCTTTAAAGAACTTTTTAATTTCTTCCAAACTTCAAATAATGAATCAACATCGCATGTTTCAGAAATGGTGGGTGCCGTTGAATTGGATTCAAACAATGATGGTTCGATGTTTCGAAAAAGGAACCCTCACCCATACGAACGAACTTCGAGTCCTTCTGGATGCACTGGAAAAGTATCGAAACGGTTTTTTTCAGTTGTTCATTTACGATTGGATAGCCATTCCGCTTGTGTATACGCAGGTGATGTCAACGTTCGAAATCCAAAAAAAAAGGAATAAACAGAGAAAATCAGATAAATGAGCAACTTGAAAATAGCCATCTTCCAAATCTATCTTGAAACAGAGAAAAAATTATAAATAATTTCATGACGTCACTGCAAATGCTGACGAGAAAATTGGAAGAGTATCGACAGAGAATCGCCAGTGTGTTCCTTTACGATTGGATTTGCATTCCGCTCGTCTATTGCCAGGTGCGCGGGAACAGACATAGTGGTGCTGTGAAATAAAATAAAAAAGAAACTGTAACTATTTCTCTGCGCTTTTCTCTCTCTCTCCCTAATTCTTTTTCCCTCTCTACTTCTCTCTATTCACTTTTTAAGCACAACTCGTCTGTCTTCCCTTTATGTACCTGGCATGAGATGTGCGGTGGCGTTTTAGAATTAGAAATTGGATTATACTCAGACTATGGAATGCAAATCAAACCATTTCTGAACCGTCAAAGTTCTTGTCTACACATAAGTCCTTGTAATCAAAAAATAGGCTATGCTCCGAGTCTCGGAACACAAAAAATTCTCTCCTCTGTTTATTAGACAACTGATATCTGTCCCCTATATTCTTATTTCATATTTTCAGGTATCCACAATTTCCGTCTATGGATACTTCCTATTTGCACTCATCGGTAGGCAGTATCCGAGCAAAAACGAAAACGAGGAAATTGTGGATGTGTAAGTATTTCCGATTTCAGCCAAAACATGCAGTATTTTTTTCAGATATGTTCCCATCTTCACAATTCTCCAATTTTTATTTTATGTGGGATGGCTGAAAGTTGGAGAAGATCTGATGTTTCCGTTTGGAGCTGATGACGAAGATTTCGAATTCAATTACATTTTGGAAAGGAATCTGGAAGTTTCGATGCTGATCGTTGATGACCTACACAATCAAGTACCTCCTGTATACGTGGAAAGTTTAGATGATGAGATTCATGTAAATATTTCTGATTCTGAGAAACGTTATTAGGTTTATTTTTGCAGTTACTACATACAAGTGCATCAGCGAAACTATCAAATCATCCACAACGACAACATCTTCGAAAACTGAAATTCAATGTTGATGCAATGCAAGTGCAAGCCGTTCCAGGAAGTGGGAAAAAGAAAGATGTGATGAAATAATTCGTGATTTTTGAAGTTTTAGATCATCTAAACGAACGGGATGTCTCTGTGTCCACAACTTCAAAACTCTCATTTGCCGATTTAGAAAATCTGGCGAACGGACCAAAGAATTTGCCAAAGTTTTGATGATTCGTTTCTAATGTTTAGTGTTGAGTACAAGCTCTTTCATTTCATTGATCTCGACGTCTTCTTACTGGTTTCATATTCACGTCTTCACTCATTTCATTCCTTGTTTTCAAATTATTATAAAATGCTTTTGCTATGTGCGTACCAAAATTTTTATTAGGGTTACCAGTAGATCAACAAGAATTTGACAAAAAACAACGAAAAAAGATCAATCACTTGTTAACTATAAATTCCTCTTTAGTTTTGCAGTACTGATAACGAGATGGCTCCGAAAATGAGCAAACAATGGTCTTCAACTGGTTTTCTGCTGCTTGGGACCGTCTTCCATTCACCAGAATCCACGGGACCTAAAATTTGAATTATGTTATTATCGAAATGTCCCAAGTTTCACCGCGCTCTATTGCGAACTTGGGGAAATTCAAATTTTTGAGCTTTCCCGCTCACTTGTTTCCCGGGAAAACAAATGAGCGGGAAAGCTCAAAACTTTGAATTTCCACAAGTTCGCAATGGAGCGCAGTGAAACTTGGGAAAGTTGGATAATATCTATTCAGAGTTTTCACTTCAAAACCAACCCAATCAAGCTCTGGAGCAACTTCTCTTTGTCTATATCCGTGTTGCATCATGAGCTTAGCACCGAGCTGACTTTGAGCACATCTGGTCATGCTGAAAATATTCTGGTCTCGAAGTAAATCATGTCTTAGGAGAACGTACAAGTTTTCATCGAGATCAGGTCTTGGGCGGAAGTTCACAATGCAGTCGTCGATGGCAGAAGAGAATTGAGATTTGCCTTGCATACAGTTCACTGGAAAAGTAATTCGATCAAACTGTTTTGAACTGGTCGGGAATCTGATCAACGATTTTTTGAAGACAACTAACCGATAGGAAGATACAGTTGCGGAAACTCAAGTGCACTGATGACACAAGCTTGCAACATATTCAGCTGACATTCCGCAGGTCCATGTTGACAAGTACATCTTCAACAAAGAATACTGTTCCAAAGTTCACCAAAAAAGAGAAAAATAAACTAACCCGACGATACCGTTTCTCCGTCTGCATTCGGCCAATCCGAATGGATGATAAGTGATATTGATAGTGGCGGATGCTTGCAAAGCTGTCCAAACCGGCATTATGTGATTCCGGAAGTATCTGCAGAAACGGTTTTTTTGTTATTTGGACTTGGTTGCTTATTGTTCAAATACCATACCTTGTAGTATCCGGACAAAGACTTTCTCCGAAAAATTCAATGTTGATCGGGGGAGTTTTAGCTCGAGCAGCTTGATCGTTCATCATAGCTTTGTAAATTTCCAAAAGATTTTGTCCAAAGACAGCCGGGAAGATCACGGCAGCGATGATCAGCTGAGTTGATAACCTCGGCATCATTTCGGTTCTGTAAAATGAGTAAACATAAAATCAGAAATCGTAAGTGTTGACAAGGGAAATGGAAAAGAAACAAAAACGGATATGAATGGAAGGACGAGGTCACTGACGGAAAATAGTGTTCAAGGAAAACGAAAAGAAAAGTGATAAGATTTTATTGATCGGATATCTTATTCACTCGGAAAATACCTGATAAGATAACTCTGAACAAGTTGAAATTAGTTGATGAATGAGGGTAACACACCAAATTAAATAGAGAAACTTTTCTTTTGGAACAAAGAAAATGGGAAAAGTAAATAGAGGAAACCAAAACAAGAACATGTTGATCGAAGGCGACTTTGACACTTTTGTGTGCTTGAAATGATTCATTCAGGAATAGAGTAGATTCGAAATGTGAGGGCGAGATGCTTCTAGGAAACCTTGTCTTAGAGTTATTATCTTTGGAAAGGATTACAGAAGTGAGAATACCGTATGACTAGGCACCGCAGTGCGAGGGGGCGGAGCCTAATTTTTTTTCTCCGCGGGGGTATCTGGCATGTTTGAAGGCCGATAACTCGAGACTGGATGGTCCGATTTCTATGAAATTTGGTCTCCTTATGTAAAAAAACACGTAGAATCGAATGAAATAAACAGTTTTTCATTCAAATGGCAAGTTTGGAAATTATCATAGAAAAATGAGGGTCGGCGAGAAAAAATCGCTCATAGAATTTTTGTTACCCCCAGGTACGCATCTGTTTAGAGCGGATTTAGATACTTCGAGATATGGTTTATAAGAGGTTTATGTCCGTTTTAATCCAGCAGTTCGCCGTTTTTTGTAGTAATCTATCAAACTTCAAGCAAAAATTGTGGAATTTTTTCAGCGATGACATTAATTTTTTAAAAACTATATACGTAAAGGAACTCACTAACTACCTTGAGACAAAATTTGAAGTTTGTTGGATACGTATGAGTCACTCAAAAAGTCATTAAAAGTTGGGGCACTCCAGAATTTTTCAGGTTTTTGTAGATTTTACCCATTATGCAGGTCGAGTACGCATGTTTTCTCTTGAGTTTCGAATTCTACGTAAAATTTCGCATAAGAACATGCTTTCCGTTTTTGGCCACCAGTTCGCCGTTTTTTGTAATATCGTTTTTAAATGCGCGAAATTCGCATTTTTTCAACGAAAATGTCTCTTCAGTGCAGTCGGAAAGGGTAGGCGACATCACTACTTTATCACTGCCATGCCGCGCGCGCGACGAATTGCCCCTCTTTGGTCGTGTGGGTAATGCGTTCCAACACCGGCGGCGCGATGGGTGTTCGACACCGGTCGGCAGCTGTCTCTCTTTTTATTTTTCCGGCGCGGAGAAAATGGTCGATTTTTCGCATTTTCAAATGCTTATTACTCAGCTCCTAGCGAAGCGTTTCTTTTGAAATTTTAGGAGATTGCTTAAAAAATTTTTCTGAACATTTTCATATAAAAAACGTTCAGAATGGTGGTGTTTGAAAAAATCGTTGCGGTGCCTACGTATGACCGAGATGATTTCCAGAAGAAAACTTTCTGATACCTTGAACAAACTATAAAATGTTCAACTACTTGTTACTGTTTATGTTTTTATAGAAGTTAACATGTGTACCTTTCTGATTTTCCATTGGTCTCATCAGTTTGTTTAACTGGTAAAGATCACGTAAAAACCTTTGCATGGGCTCGTTTTCAAACTTTGCTCTGAATTGGATTGCTTTTGACCTACGTACGTAGGAATATAGCACAAAGAACAGAACAGTGCCAAAGAAGAAATATGGTTACGTGTGAGATGGTAACGGAAAAGTCTTGACTTTCCCAGGAATAAAACGTGAAGGACATGACGAATGGAAGAAAAACAAAAAAGGATGAGAGTTTACGATTTTGTATTGAAATGGAGATCTTCGTCAGCATCTCTGGTCACAGGATCTGGAAGATGGAGCATCTGAAATTCTAAGAGGCGGATCAGTAAAATCCAGAATTGGCAAATCCCGGGCCGGCCAGGTGGTGGCCCGGCCCGGCTTGACCCGCGGGCCGGGCCGGGCTAGTGGAAAATTTTGCCGGCCCGGATAGGGAAAAATAGGGAAAATTGTCGAATTTTTTAAAACAATTTTTGAGTTTTTTTGTAATTTTTCGCTGTAAAAATGACACAAAATATTCAATCATTTAAAAAAAGGCTCATTCAGGAAAAACCACCAAAAAAATAGATTTTTCGCTTAAAAAATTCACGCCAACATTTTTCACTCAGGAAATCCGGGCCAAGCCGGGCCGGGCCGACAGAATTTCTGATTTTGGCCCGGCCCGGCCCGTGGCATGTCTGGTAAAATCACTTCGGAGTATATTTTGAAATATTTTGAATCAGTTCGAAAGAAAGCATTGGAACGTTTTTCTGAGAGATGAAGCAGAGATAATCTGAAAATTTTAGCCTATCCGTCAAGGTTTCTCCATATTGATGAATATTTACATTGAAAGTCAATGTTCGATTCGAAACGGATTCTAGTATTCATCTAACTAATGTTTTTCTATTAGGATCGTTCCTCTGATGAATACACTCCTCGGTGAGGTGAAAATGAGCTCTTTCCTGAATTTCAACTGTTCGAGAATGAACTTATTAGACTACTCGCCAAAAGTTACATCGACCAACCACAAAATGTTTTCCAAATTTCTTCTCAACTAGATTTTAGGATTTATTTTTCAAATTCAGAAACATGTTTTCAGATGTTGGGAAAATAGGTCCACGATGTGTCTTCTCGAGGTACAGTACAGTAACCTTAGGATATGCTTGTGCTTGATCATGAACCTGCCAAATTTTATCCTCGCTGATTCGGGGAAAAAATTGTTTTCGAAGAATTATTTTAGAGGAAAATGGACAGAATTTCTATCGCAAAACCTTGCCCCAGTTTGCTGGAATTACAACTATTTTTCAACCGAAACCTCATATAGTTTCCTTGAAATATGTTCTAGAGACATGTCTTAGGGATCGGTGGAATTTCAAAACTTAGTTTCCATCGGTTATCACTGTACTGTTATGATATCAATGACGAATGTATCCCTTTTTGTCAGCTGATTATTATCTGTCATTGAACATTCCTTCATTTCTCATCTATTATTACCTCCTTGTTATTTTTTCCCGATCTCTGGTCCACTCTTTTCCTATATATATTTTTCACTTTTCAAACCTCAAAACCAGTTGATATAATTCGAAGACTAATTCCTCTTATTCTTTTTTTCGTAAATTCAGTACGAGACAAGACACACAGACACTATTCTGAAGACGTGATTGTTTTTTTTCGAAGAAATTCGGTTCCACCTGTCCACTTCAGAATCTAATCGGTTTATAAACTTCGATACGCATGACCTCTGAATCTTGTCTTATAAAACGGTTAGAAGGAACACGAACTTGTTGAAATGAGAATGATGAGAATCTTATTTATTTCGTTCTCCTATCTATGTATTCTGGTATTATGTTCATCTAAAGATTCGGAGAAAATCGAAGAGAAAGTGAATATTGTTGCGTTTGGAGAAGGAAGATGCTCCGACACTTCATAGTGAGTTTGAGGCAATTCAGAGTGAATGACTAGAAATTTCTAACAGAAAAATAAAATCTATTCCATGTTCTAGTTGGATGAAATGGCACTGGCTTCCAATGTGGAGAATGTTGGGATCAACAGGAAGAATAAACTTCGAATATCATCCATACGGAATCAAGACAACATGCGTGGACACCGATTCAGGAGATGATGTTACGTAAGTTTCTAAATGAGAAACCAGAATCTAAAAATTAGATTTCAGATGCGATTGTCATCATGGAGAACGGGAATGCGTTCTGAATGCACTCCAAGCATGTGTAATCGAAGCACTTCCGAATTTCGAAGAGTACATGGAAGTTGGTAAGAATTGGAGTCTCAGTTTCCCAGAAAAACTGAGTTTGTTTCAGTGACCTGTATTCAAGGAAAACAGAACATAAGTGTGGCAGCCGATGCATGTTTCAATGAACCCTCAAAACTAGAAAGAGCCGAAATGGTAAAATGTGCTGAAAGTCGTCATGGAAGGATGTTGTTCAGTAGCCATGAAAATTATGTTGCTCAAATGGCCCCAGAAATGGATTGGGTCCCTTGGATTCTGATCAATGGAAAACGGTACAAGGAAGCAGAAGAAGATTTATGGCAGTTCCTTTGTGATCGCTTTATCGATCCTCGACCGATTCATTGCCCCAAAAAGATAGTGTACTGATTTTTTGAATTCATTTTTAGACATGTAAATAACTTCTGTAAATCTCTTTATACTACACGAATATGATTATGTGCTATTCTTCTACATAAAAAATTAAATGGCACGAAAATCAGAACCCAGCTAAATTTCTGTGGTGAAATGGGCTGAAAATGCAATCGTTGTCTACAGTATGCTCTAGGAACAGGCACCTCGGAAAAAATAGCGAAATGATGAAGGTTGATTGGGGGAAACGGGGGAATGTAAACATCAAGGGGACAAATAGGCACCTAATAAGTTTAACCTGGTAAAACATGTTATTAGTGATATCATCTACTTGAGTTGAGCGAGCATTGCTGATGGGTGTTCAAGGTAGAACTTCCAGCGGTTGCTGAAGCGAGCCATGGTGGCTCCGTCGACGACTCTGTGGTCTGCACACCATGAAACTTTGATGACATTAGCGGCAATAACCTGAAAAAAAGCCTTTGCTAATGAAAAAAAACGCCATTTTCTCACATTATCGTGTCTGTCAAATCGCGGAAGACGTTCCATTTTTCCAATGGCTCCAATAGCGACTTGAGGTGGGAAAATCACAGGAGAAGCGTATGTTCCACCAATCTGAACAAGTCCTTTATTATTTCTTTAAACTAAATTCTACACTCACAGCTCCAATGTTGCTCAATGTGAATGTTCCTCCAACCAAGTCTTCTCTTCCGATTTGTTGACGTTTTCCTGCTTCCATCAACCTTGTAATTTCTTGAGCGATTTCGAAAACACTGCGCTGTTCACAGTTCTTGATGTTTGGAACAACAAGACCTCCGGGAGTATCCATAGCCAAACAGATATTATGTGATGCCTTGTGAATAACATTCTCCAATTTATCATCTGTAGTTGCATTCAGTCCTGGGAATTCGAGAAGAGCCAAAGATGCGGCCTTGATGAAGAAAGGCATGTAGCTGAGCTTAACATGACGTTCTTTGGCAAAGTCTTTCAGCTCTCCACGAAGTTTCACGAGAGCATCAACATTGATCTCATCGTTGTATCCGAAGTGTGGGATTTTGAGTGCCTCGGTCATAGTTTTGATCATAGCACGAGTATATCCACGAATTGGTACAGCTACATCTTCCTTGAGAGCTTCATACTAAAAAAAAAATAACGATTCATACAATTTCGAAACTCACGACACTTACAGATTTAGCCGTTGGAAGAGGAGCTTGGTGAGTAGTGCGAATGTTGGTTGATCCGGAAGAATGATCTGAAAATGATTTATGGAGATATGTTGCTGGTTTATAGAGTTACCAGCTGGGACTTGTCCGAGGAACTTGAGAACATCCTCCTTCAGAACTCTTCCGTCCTTCCCACTTCCACGAACACTAGACAACTTGACATTGTTCTCAATCGCAATCCTGCGGACAGCCGGAGTGGCGAGAACCTTTCCATCTCCATGAGCTGCTTCTGGAGCAGTTGTGCTTTGTTCTTTAGAGGCAGATTTTGGAGCAGATGCCTTTTCCTCTTTCTTCGGCTCTAAAAAAGAAATGTGAAGAGCCAGAAGCGAGTTTTAATTAGCTTAAAACGAAGGGACGAGTCCCCAGGGAAATCAAAATGAAGTACGCTTTAGTTTTGACACCATTTGAAAAAAATCTTGATAAATTTGTGAGTTGAAATTCTTGATTGTGAAATTGGATTTTCAGATTTGAAGCACCGGTCGTGATTAAACGTTTTTTAATCAACAAACCATTGTGTTTGGAATGTGTAAAAACTCACTTTCTTCTTCTTCCTCTACGTTTCCTTCTACTTCGACATCAATCAGAGCCTGTCCAACACGAGCCATTCCATCTACATCGTGATATCTGAAACACTTTGTGAAATAACGAATGGATTCTTATTTTTTGTCTGACTGCAGACTTTGGTCTATCAAAAGAACGACTTTATTGCGTTTTCCCCACACTGTCTCTGCTGGCTTTTTGTCGTCTCACTGCATGATCAGTGATCTTATCTTTGTCAATCATCACCAGAGAAAAGAGACATAGAGACTTGTGCAAACCAAGGCGCCACGTGCGTTGCTACTTTTGACACATGCTAGACATTTGAACGATAGAATAATCGAAAGATCAATGGAATAATGAGGTCACCGAAAAAGCTTACAATTTTCTGACGATTCCGTCGTATCTACTGGAAATGGTTACCGCAGCTTTATCACTCTGAACTTCGCAGACTTTGTCGAACTGCGCAATCGTGTCTCCTTCTTTGACGTACCTGAAAAATGCAAAAGGTTTTGAAAGAAAGCAAGCTGTGAACATGTACAACGGTTACTGTAGCAAAACCCACCATTCTTTAACTTGGACCTCTGCGATTCCTTCTCCAATATCCGACAATTTGAACTGCACCACCGGAAAGAAAGCAGCTGAAAAAACGTTTTTCAACAGAAAAACAATTGCAACTAACCTTGAGCTGTACGGAAATGTCTGTTGAACATTGCAATTTTTGAGGAGGTGCCCAGAAGTCGTGCGGCCATCATTTTCGTCGGGTTTTGTTACCAGTTTATTTTTCTGGAATTCTTTTATCTTTATTCAAGAAAAACAACGAAATAGGCAGATGTTGAAGCTTGGAAAAAATAAAAATCGTGGAAGTCGTGTGAAAAATGCAGAAAAATCAGCATGGCGTCATTCTTTTCGCGCTGACACACAAAGCGCCTTGACGCGATTCTCGTGCGCAAATGCGCGGTAGTTTGAATTCTATTTTTCAGATGGGAACCTTTTTTTTTCGGAAATCAAGATTGATTTCGAAGAGTGGTCAAGTATCTTATTCAGTTTATTCATATAAAGCTAAAGCACTCCATAAACTTCATTTAAAAGTATTTCATCGAAGAAAATTAAATCAGGAAGAAAAGAGATCGAAACCGTAACGCCCAAGCAAATTCGTAAAGTTGGGTAAAAGTTTTTTGACAAATGAAAGTGGAGAAATAAAACAAAAAATAAAATCTACATAAGTGTGCATTTATCTTTTTTGACAGTTGAGTTAGCTGTAGTATCTGCTTGAACAGGTTCAACCCATGCTTCGGTTGAGGATGGTGGAGATGTTGTAGAAGAGTTTACAGACGAAGACTGTTTTCTGAAACGCTGAAAAAAATTGAAAAGAATTATAGATAAATCGGAATTCATAATTTTGGGTTAGTGGTTAGAATATTTGAATGAGGGAATCGAATATTACCTCTCATTTGCGTTCACATCCTTCTTTTGTCGTGTAAGTTTTTCAATCAAGTAAGCAAATGGATGCATAACGTTGAACTCTTTCATTGCCGATACTCTGAAAATGCAAAAAGTCTTATGTCTTCAAAACCCGAAAGAACTACAAACCTGTACAGTCGTTTATGCTTTTTCCTCATTTCCCCTTCCACCAATGTCTTATCCATCTGACTATTCTCCACAATGTCCATTTTGTTTTCAATAAAAACTAATGGGATCTTTTCTGTCGTCTTTTGAATCTCATTGTACAATTCGAGTGTGTATTCGAAACTCTGAAATTATACTTCTTGATTCAAAAATTTGATGGATCCCTCACATAAACATCTGTAGTGGAGAATACCAGAGCGATTGCATCATTCTCTCTGGACATTCCTTCTTCCCATTTTTGAGTAACTGTTGCTTCGATCAAAACCTTTTCTTCATCCACATTCAATGATGTCCAGATACTTTCATCGTCACCTTCAGTGCAAAATGATCGGAGAAGAGTCTTTTTTCCAACCTGAATTCAAAAAAGTTTCGTAAAAGAATCTTGTAAGATCTTTTGCAAAGTTTAGAAATTTTTATAAGTCTATCAATTTGAACTCAAATTGTCTAGGATCCCGTTTTAAATCAGACATCATCATTATTCTCTGTTTTTTTGAGAACCGTTTTCATATTTCTTTAGACCAATGAAACAATTTTTCGTTCAAAGAACGGAACACGGTTCAGAAAGGCATGAGTAATCATGAGGACCAATTCAGATGAAATCAACTGGAAAATCGTTGCTGAAAAAATCAAGCGAAATGAAATTTACTTCCTCAAAAACAGAGCGCTGAGTGGTTCCTTGTTTTGGTGTTTCAGTCAAAATCTTAAAAATTCAGTAGACTCAAAACAAGATATTTCGACGAAAAAGATTGACTTTTTTTCGTGGTTCCCATTTGTGTTTCACTCACCGATTTTCCTCCCAAAATGACAAATTTGAACACTCGATCAAAAGAATTCGGATCTGGAGCCATTCCTCTGTAAAATACAAGTTCGTTCATTTTCAGATGAACTGATTTGAATTAGAAATGGAATCATTGGAGAGAAATTGGAAGAGTGGAAAAAGAAAACGACGGATGTGAAGAATCCGAAAAACGAATCGGAAGTCAATTTTTGCTGTGTACTAATACTTTGAAATCTTAGCAAAAAAAGAGGAGGGAAATGAAGACGTTGAGAAGTAGGAAGTGTGTAATGTACAACTTCCTGACCCACAAGTACTTTTTTCATTTGGTACTACGTCTTTTTTTGCTATACAAAATATGGTAAAGAAAAAAGAAGAATGATAGTGATAGTGACCGTTTTATGTTTTGGAGGTCATTTTTCATAATGGACCTGATCTCAGTTTTTGAACTGATTAACAGGTTGTAGTCACTAACAGTTTGTCAATGTTAGAACAAAGAGATTGAATTTTACTGCGTCACAGATAATTTTTTTGAAAAAAAAAGAGAAACCTTTAAAATTTGATAAGAGACAAAGTGTCCTGGACTTCAAAAAACAAATTTTATTCGTTCAGTTGAATGAATTTGTCGAACAAAAAGCACAATTGTTTTCAAAAATAATCGAGGATTTTTGTTCAAAAAATGGAATAGTGTGGATGAAAAATTCAATAGATAGAGAATAGGGAAGGAGGAGTGGAAACGAGCGAAAAATTTCGTTTCGTCTCGTCGGATATGAATGACAATGAAACGACGGATATCTATCAAATTGCGGACGGAATTCGGTAGTTTTGGAGAGGAATAGTATGGGGATCGAGAGATTTAGAGAGAAATAAAAAGACATGAGAAGAAAAAATAGGGATTCGGTTTTGGGAGTGATCCGGACGATTTATGGAGTGTAGTGATGGATAGATATGGTTTGGGATATGGTTAGAGGGCCAACTAGACTCTACACAGTTTTTGGTTCCAACGGAAATGATAGAGGAGCAATGGAAACGCCCAGAAGAAAAGCACGGGTTCAGAAGGGTACAGGTGAAAGTATGCATCCTTTCAATTTTTATAGGGTGACTCAGAATGTCAAGTATCGTGACAGTTTGTGTCTGAATCATGATTAGAAGCTGAAAATGACATCAGTGATGTTCCATAAAAAGTAAACATGTATACAGTTTCATATGTTTATCGGTAAAACTTTCTGACCGTTCTTTTAAAAAACATGAAAACATCCGGAATGTTGAAACTATTACATTCGGAAGTAGCTATTTTTGAAAAAAAGATAAACTATGTGTTAATGACTCAAAACGTATTAATTTTGATACATTTGTGATCATTGGAAAGTTTACAGTACTTTGATACTGATGATTTTCCAGAAAAAAAGTACTTTGACTCGTTTTGTTGTATTCGGAAAACAGGTAAATAAAGTCGATCAGAGTATTGAAGAAGAAAAAGAAACTCAAGTTTTTTCCTGACGATTTTCACCTGTTCAACGTTTGAAAACAAAGGTCAGCGAGTCGAGAAAAAGACGAAAAAAAGGCAAATCGCCCACCTTACATCCGTTTTCCCTCTACCTCAAAAAATAGCAAAGGGTTCCAGGTAACCAACAAAAAACGAAAAGGTTTCTTTCACACAAAAATCGAAAACCTTCTGGAGACACCGGATATGAACTCTGAGATTTTTCTCCATTTTCTTTCACTAAATCTCTTTCTCTCTCATACTATTATTTGTAAATTTGAATCTTCTGAATCTACAATAAATTGTTGTTTGGAAGTATGAGACACTTGTATTCCAAGAAAAGAGTACACAGAGTCAGAAGGTAGACAAGAAGACAGAAGAAGTGGATTGAAAAATGAAAAATAGATTTTGAGGGAAACGAAGAATTCATTGAAGAAAATACATGTCAACAAAACGTCTGGAATGAATAGGACGTAAATTGGAAGAGATGGAATAAAGTAAAAAATAACAGAGGAGGTAATCCTTTCAAAAATTGGAAAAAATGGGAAAATGGAGAATACAGAAGGATTAAAGGATAACTAGAAAACGGAAGGTGGAAATGAAAAAAAATGAGTTGAATTCTAACAATGATGGAGGCGGATGAAAAGAAGTCATCCGATAGGTAGACGAAACTTATTCGAGTTCTTTATTATTCCTTTTCAGAACCTTTATCTTCTTTATTCAAGATCTTCTAAATCTGAATATGTTGAATATGATTCACAGGATTATTGTTTTCCCTAGATAAGCTGATTAACCGAGCACAATTTCGAAAAATTTGAACTTTTCTGATTGAATCAGAAGGTGGTGACTGTCACGAGTGCACACCTACAATTTTGAAGAGATTACAGTATTTTTTGTATTATTGCAGATTGTTATTCTCCGAAATTCAGACAGGGATTTTCAAATAAATTTTCAACAATTCTTTTTGAAAATCTATTTCAAAAGTTTTTGAAATTGAGGGGTAATAAAAACCAAATAGCGTTTTGAGTTGGAATGATCATTTTGGACGGGATTCCCGATAGGATTAGGTTATACTAAAAAAGCAAAAGAGACGGAGAAAAAAAAAGAATAATGAGTCTGAAAGCACGCACTGAACTGAGGATTATTCTCCCGTTTTTTGTTGGCCGAAAACGAGAAAAACAACAACCTATTAGTGAAAACAACAAAAAAACGATTTGGGGGAAGAGAGAAAAACGGATGAACATAAAACTTTGATCCATCCGAAAGAAAGGTCAAACTATAAACACTTCGATTTCAAAAACCAATGGAGAATGGAAATAATAGAGGGAGTAACTTTGGAAATATGGATTAAAGGACCTATGCCATTCTTGAAGTTGCAGTTTTTTATACTGAAAATGCTATCGGTGTCAGAATCTGACAGCAAAGTTTAAGTAACGAATATGAAAGATTGAAATTATAGAGTTTTTGTATAATGATTATAAAGTTTTAATACTATGTTGACGTAAGAGCAGCAATCAGAAAAACTTGAATAGCTATCGAAGGTATATATTCAAAAACCTTCAACACTGATCCAAGTTTTCTACTATTTTCATTTTGAAAATGTCCAACCGCTCGTATTTTATATCGAAACAAATACCTCCCCTTTGAAACTCGCCAAAATCCGTTTCAGATGACCTATTAAATGCAACCTTTAACCGACAAAATTGCAATGAAATCCGTTTCAAATTGATGTTGAATGGCACATCAAAAAAACGGATTAAACCGGTTTCCGGATGAGGGTGTGAGGCATGAGATAAAGGTCAGAGAACTCATTTCCTCTGGTACATTTTTTGGGTTTTCAAACATCCAAAACAAATTGTGAAAGGGGCCTTCTAGAATTGTATAAAGTACAATGAAGAGGACAAAAAACAGATCTGAAACTGAATGGAAGTTTTTTTTGGGGAAGACCAGTGTCTTCTATTCATCGAATTATCCAATTATGACATCGGATTGAGGGTTGTATTACATCACGAGGAGGAGGAGGAAACAAAAGAGGATCAATTGGAAACCTGTCTCAATTTAAAATAGTGTGAGATTTGAGGAGACGCAGAGACAAATTGTCTATTGTTTTTTGATACAAAAGATCAGTAGAATACGGTAAGAGAGCTTCCGTGTTTGAATGCCATTTTCTCTCCAAAACAGAATGCTGACCAAGTATTCTTATGCAATTGAGCCGATTTTCAGAGGAGGCGAGGGTGGGAATCAGTGGAGGCTGTTTTGCATAATCCTGGACGTTCTGATCGAGAGTTCTGTGATCACAGATTGTTTCGTTGGAGAATAGATCGAAACAAAAATCAAAAAGGTTTTGGATGTTTGACTTTTGAAGTTTCACTCCATTGAGAACATGGCTAAAATTCGGATTTTCGAAAATTTCCGCCGTATTGTAAATCATCGGGAATTTCTTTCGAGCAATCTGGTTTGGGTCACAGATCCAGAAATTTGAAAAAATATTGTCATTGATTATGATATGGGAATCGTCAATTTGGTTAACGTCGGAGCTATTTTGCAACTCGATAGCGGGAAAACCATGTTTTGAACCCAGGATCGACTTCAAGTGTGTCCAGGATATGGGGGCCTAATGAAGATTATGGGACAAGTATAAATATTCAACTCAACGACTCAATAGTGGTAGAACTTTGCAAGGAGCTGTAGAATGCACACGAACTTTAGATTTTGGACGAAACTGACTAGGAAATCTGGAACATTCTCTGATGTTTGATGATTTGGAGCACAAGAATGCTCTTGAAGTGTTTTTTACCAATTGAAATGGCATCATCTGCCTGTCTGGTTGTAAAACAAGAACAACATGCTCCATTTCCAAACGTTCTCTTTTCCTTATTTTCTTTCAAAGTGCGTCAAGTCTAGCTATTTTTCAATTCTTTGTTTCTTTTTTCCCTTTTAAAAACAGAACACCACAACAAAAATGCAATTATTTCAGTTTTCATGTTAGTCAGACCTGATAGTTACTTTTTTCTTCCGAGAATCAGCTTTCTCCTTTAATCAATCAGATAAGTTTTCGGTTCTGTATTCTAATCAGGAATGGTTCTTTAAAACTTGAATTCTGGCTCAGAAGCTGTAAACAAGTGAAACGACAAGTCGGGTTTTTCCTAAAACTCTTTTGGTACCTAAGTAGAACAGGAAGTTCCCAATTCAGTGAGTACTCCTCGCTCTTGTTTTATTACTCCCAGTCTTTCGAAGTTCAGTTTATAGAGCGGGTTTTGGAATATCACCCTGAATTCATTTTTCTTTTCTGTTGAGCTGTTTTAGTCTCAATTAATTTTGCTTCACTCACTCTTCGATTTCTAATTTCACAGTGCAGTTGAAAACTGTATAGAAAGTTCCTCCGACGCAGGATTCTAGTCGATCCCTCATACCAGGCTTGATCCACCTACACAAAATCCATTTTTTTTTTGCATCGAATAATTCTCCGAAAAAGTTGCGAACGTGACTTGCAAACGCAGAAGAGTTCAATTCAACAAGTTTTTCTTCTTCCATAAGGACCTCAAAGAGCATTCATCTCTCTCTTCGGGTACCTGCTCTGTCCAGTTTGAATCACTGAATATTTGAATATTCATGTTTGCCCCCGTCTCTTTAACCAGTATTCCACGGATGCATGTGATAGATGTTTCATGGATATTACCTACATAAACTTCTTCTTTTTTCTTTCATTTCCTTTTTGTTTTCTCCAAATTACTCATCAAATTAGCGTCATCTATTCGTTTGATTTTCTGCTCCATTCAAATCGCTTTTAGAAGATCTTGGAGATTCCGATGAGAGAGTGTACGTGTTTTTGTGGATTGTTTGTTTCTTCGCAAAACAATTGAACTAATATTCAAAAAATTGGCTATAGAAGAACTCGTCAACAACTAATTATAAATTCAGAAATAGGAGTAGAAGTAGAGGTGACGGCATCCGAAAGGAGGTAGGAAATTTGAGTTTTTTTGCTTTGTCAAGATCATTTTGAGACGGTGACGAGCATGTTTTTTCTAATTTTGTGCATCTAGATTGTTTGTGTCAGAAATCAAGATTTCTTTCAAATTTGTAAATTAAAAAACTCAAAACCGACAGGCAGATTCTGTATTGAAATTTTTTCCAGAGGCTCTCTAATCAATGGAAACCTCATGAAAGAATTTCCAGATTTGAAATTGAAGTCCAATGACATATTCTTTGCTTTTTGTAGAGCTATCTGCAAACAGTTTTGTTTCAGCTTTTTAAAAATATGCATCGATTTTTCGAACTTTTGCCTGCTTGTCTGAAAAGGTAAAAGTCGAAACCATGAGAAACAGGAAAACGATCCAACAATGTCCTTCTCTTTTTTCTGCATATCTTCTATTGCAGTGCTACTCAAGAACTTCATGTTCCATGACTCCGGGTGTCCCCAGATTCTTCTGAAGTATCGATATCCGTATGTCCACCCCCACATCCCTTTTCCAATCCACGACGACTATTTCCTTCCTTTGCCCTTTTCTTTTCCCATTTTTATTTGTTTCTCTTTTTGTCCCATCCATCTCTCAATTTCAAGAAAAAAACCATCAAAATGCGGTCTCTCCGCAATCTGCTCCACAATTCCTTTAATGGGTGAATGATGGCTCGTAAACCGTGTTGAAACAAGTGAAAAAGAGAAGAATTGAGATGAAGAATTGTTGGATAGAAGAAGAGAGAAAAAAAGAGAGCACCGCCCCCTTTCTACCAAAAAAGAGACACTTGAAAAACGACGATAATCGACACGAAATCTCCAGAGAAAAGAGCAAAGAATGAGTTGGGAGCAAGTTGAGAGGCAAGAAGAAGACAAATTGAAGAACGTGTTGAAATGTGATAAATCCCAAAATGATCATCACTTCACCCTTTTGTTTTTTCCCGGCTCTTCAGCTCCTCAGCTCTTTTTTGTTTCTTTTGGTGAACTCTGGACCTTTGGGATGACTCCAAAACACGGGACAACTTCATATAAACATTCCATATTTCTTTCTTTCCGGTCACTTGGTTGACTTTTTGCACTGTAAAACTACTAGGTGTTCAAAATTTCCTAAAATAGATTGATTGGTCATTCTGACATAGCCTCACCCATTTATGTTCTCCTTGTTTAGGCCACATGGAACATTTTTTATTCTTTTGTTTTTTATTTATGTTTTTTATAGGTTTACATGAAGTATACGTATAGAAAAATGAGTGGGAGGGAAGATGTGTAGGAATAGTTTGGATTTGCATTTTGCAGTTTGGGAAAAGAGCACTTTTAGATTTTTTTGAGTTCCGCTAAAATCGGGGTAGATTTTTTGGTTTCCAGGATACTAGACACTCAAGTACTTGATTCCTAGTCTGAAGATTTTGAACTTTGGGACGAGACAATGTATAGTTTTGAATTGGGACCCAGACAACGATGCTCAAGAATCGTACTTGACTCAAAGAATAGAATAAAATTTTCCATAGTTGGTGACTCCGTTTAGCAGTGCTTTTAATACCCTTCATCCTTGAAACCAAAGCAATGTTTTTACTAACAGAGAATTCGAAAAACCAGTTCAAATTTGGAGTCAATACCTCTTCCAGCATTATTCATCACACTTGTCTGGTACATTGAGCCCATTGGAATTTCTTGAAAATGCCTCTTTCCTCACGTTTTCCGAATCCCCCCTACAGTTTATCACCTCAAAACATCCCAATAAATTTTTGTTCTTTGACTACTACGAGTTCGCCGGAATTAACCAGACCATAAAATCGTCCCAAGAGAAGAAAGTTCTCGGAAGTCGTTGGTCTCTGGCCAAAGATGGTGCATTTTCAATTACACTGCTTTAACAAAATTGCAACTGAAAATTAGTTGAATCATTTTATCGATATTCCAAAATTGCGAAATATCCGAAAACCTATCAATTACTCAATCCTGCTCACAATCAGAGTCGTTCATATTTCAAAAGAAGTGGGGATTTCCCTTTTTTTAGTTTTCTGACCATCACATCAAAACCAGGAACCAATGGAAGATACCCATCGTTTTGTGTCCATCACACCCTTTCTTCTCTGTTTCTGGATGAGTCCTGTTCGATGAAATTTAAAATTTATAGAATTTCAGTCGTCGTTTTCTTCAGAAAAGATGAAGAAAAAGAAGAAGACCCCTTGAGGCTTTTGTGCTTCCAAATGACCCAACCCTCTGCAAAAAAACGGGATTACTTGACCTTTATATCCCAAAAAGACATTCGTCGAAATGAAAATTAATCCACCGGTTGGTTCATTATCTCATAAAATATTTCCGAATGCCACATTCTGAATTCGAAGGTTCCAAATTACATGTGACAGTTTTTGTCTGAGATGTCCCCTTCAAAGTCCAATATCTCATTCGAAACGTCTGTACATCCCATTTTCTCTTCTAGTCCCAATTTCAAACCCAAAAATGATGTCAGAGCAAACCAGAAAAATGAAAAAAGAAATCCCACCCACATTCCCTTGAAAAATGGAACAAAGACTGCAATAAGAGAAAACAAAAAAGGCCTACCAAAGTTGGATTAATTCCCGAATTTTCTTTTTCCCACCCGCTTTGTTACTAATAAAATAAACACTTGACCCTTTTTTCTTTTCGATTTTTGATCTCACCTCAAAAATTTTAGGGGCGGAATCTTTTGTTGAATGACCTGTTGCTTCTTCCATTTTTGGACACTACTGATTTCGTGATGTGAATTTCAAAGTGTTCATGTCATTTAAGAAGATCTTTTTTAGTTCCTCCCTACGGTGTTTCCGTCATCAGAAATGTGTAGTTTTTTCTTTCATTTTCTTCCTCAATCAGTGTCATTGGCTGTGATTAGTTGGATTAATTGGAGTCTGACTACTTTTGAAATAAAATGAAACAAAAATAGGTTGAGCTAAAATTAGAATTTCTAAATCATTGGAATACGTATGTTGAATAGAATTAGCCTCTTCCTCGTCATAGTGATGGGACTGCCGACTTCTGGGAATATGGAAACGGATTAGTTTTTGCAGTGTATGCGAGTATGCTCCCATCAGAGTAATTTAGTATGTTTGAAGTATGAAACGACAATAATAATTGATAACCTTCCTTCGAGATAGTGTTGCTCCATATCGGTGTTCTTTACATCAGAACTTCTAGCCCTTTTCCAGCGCAAAACCCCGCAACCGTTTTTCGGGAAGATTCGTTTTGCAAGTCTTCAGTCTCACGTGACCCAGAATGTGTCATTTTTTTCAAAACTCTCTCTCCCAATGCATGTTTTGACAAAGAAAAGGGTCGCTAACGAGCTCACAGAGCTGAAATTGAGTTCCAGATTGTTTGGGTGCGAGTCAAGAAAAGAGTTAGTCTGGTTGTAGGAAGCAAAGCATATCTTCCTGTCCCTCGGATATTTCCGAAGAGGATCGGTCTCATCTGAAACATAATAACTACTCATAAATTCTGCTTCAACCGCCTACATTTCGAGAGTCATAGAGCAGCACCATCATCTGGAGTAATATAAAATCCAGAAGAACATGGTCTATTATTCTGGAGTAACTCATTCCAATATATTTTTCATTCTTCCCGACTAGTACTCTTTCATCTGTTCGAGGTGTCCACTACTACTTCCTTCATATCATCAGCTGTTCTCGAATGCCCCCTGGCTGCTCCCAAACTGCTCCCAGTCGGTCATTCTTTGAGAAGTGAGAGCAACAAAAACATGTCATCATTAGTGATCCCTACCCGTGAAAATCCATCTCCTCCCACTTTCAACACACCTGCCACTTCGGTATTCCTTCCAATGATCGAATTTCGTCTTGTTTTTTTTGTTCAGGTAGACAAGACCTGCAAAAAGAGAGTATTGGGTTTTCAGTCATCCGAAAACATGACTTTTAGCCTCTTGTGTTACATTCTCGTTTTTTTCTTGTCAAGACATGATATCCCAGTGTCGTTCAGTTTTTCGATCTATGGAATTACAATATTAGCAATGAATCGTTGTTTCAACAATGTTCACCTTTCTGAATATTTTGTAGATCAAACTAGCACTTTGAAAATTTTTATCTTCTTTTTCAAACCTACCGTATGACCCAACAGTAACAGAGGATGCAATCGAACTGTCTTCATCTTGTAATAGTGGGATGGATACTTCTTTCTACAGTTCTCTTTTATTCGCTTTTATACAACTTTCCTGGCTTTTTTATTCTGGATTTTTTTAAACCGTCGCTAGCCATCCAAATATTTTTTTCACAACTCCACCAGACAGACTTTTTTGGTAGCTAGGCTACCAGATGACTGAAGCTCGTCAGCTCAATCGACAGATTCACACCTCCAAACCAAAAACTTTTCGAAACTTAGTTTCGATGAAATTTCATTTTGTTCCTGGTACGCCTAGACTCTTTGCAAGTGTTCTATCGCTGCGTCATTTCCAATCACCGTCATTAGTGGGTGGATAAATTAGGATGGGAAAAGGATATTTATACTTGAGAGTTTCCTATTCAACTTCAAGTTCGTTAACTGTATTCCATTCCACCAACGAAGAGTTCAGAAAACGAAAACTCAAAAATCAAGGCTCCCTTCACTTCCAAAACCTTCAATTTATCTCTTCGATACGATCTAACAACCTCGGAAAAGAGTGTGAAAACCAAACGTCCATATCCATTTCAACCCAAAACCACTCATTTTTCTTTTCATTCTTCTAACGCATAACCGACTGAAAAAATACTAAACAAACGAGCCAAAATAAAATAAATCAAATCGCCATCTTTCGTCTCCTCCTCACGTCGTCAACCGAACGGGACGAAGGAAAAAAAGAAGGAGTGGTGACGTGTAACCATAGCTCGGTGATTTAGAAGAGTGAGCACTTCTGTCGAGAAAAAAAGGCCTCCCAGTATTCTTTTCACTCATAAAATATGTTTTCGCCTAATTTCCTCAACCACTTCCATAGTCATCTGCTGCAGCTTCATTCACGACTTCTCAACTCTCTTTTTCTTATTTCTTCTTTTTGTTTTCCTGTTTTCCGGTTTCATTGATATTCTCGAATTGTCTGGAATCTTCTCGAACTAACGTTCCATTTGTTCCAGAAAGATGGCATTTGGAGGTCTTCTCGATGGATTTCTCCAAGAAAAGTCTCATTCACACATGGCAGGAGGTGGAAGAAAAGCATCGGCATTCAGTCAACCAATGAGGAAGGATACTCTTTCAATGGTACGTCTTTTTTCAGACAAAGAAATTTAAGAGAGGGAATCTAGTTTTGGGTCATAAAAAAAGAGTAGTAATAGAAAACTGGAAATCGTACAAACGTCACAGAACCAATCACAATCGCAATTTTGTACTCAAGACTCGAGAGAATGTGCAAATTCGAAGTTCATAGATTTTCAGTCAGTAAAACATCCTTGAGGTAGTGGAAATGCAGGCGAGCCCAAAATACACACTTTCGTAATCGGGAGATTGTGGCTATTTTTGAAAAAGGTCAAAGTTCGGCTTACACCAATCATTTAGACTAATTTAGAAATACAAAAATCAATACCAAGACAATGAAAAAGTTACTAACAGGAATCTATTGCCTGTATCAATGTTTAAAAAACTTTTAAACCTACACAGCCCCTACTTCACGAATACCAGTCTCATCAATTCCCTTCCAAAACTTCCCAAATATTCCTCGAAGTTTTCACGTTCTATGTCACAAAACACAAAGTTCCTTGTGACCGGATAGAAAGTTTTTTGCAAAATTTGGAATCGGATTTTCCGAATTTTGAATAGATGCTTGATGAGCTGGACACATCCATTTCTGTTTGTGAGGTCAGCAAGGATTTTCAGTTCTCGTAAATTTTTTTGTAGTTACGACTTATAAAAACTGCTTAAAATCTAAGCGATAGAGCTGGCCGTTTTTGATAAGACAATGAAATTAGTAACCTAATAATGTTCTTTAAAAATACCTTAAATTTCATCGAATGGTTAGATTACGAAAACGCGAAAAATCCACAAATATTTGGAAGGATAAATCTGAAGATATCGCATTGACAGTAAACTCTAAAACTGATAATGGCAATAACTTCATTGCAGTACCAAAATCGTGAAGTTCTTGCAAATAACCGAAAAGCGAGCAGTATGTCGATGGTCAACCATAAGATGAGCACAATTTCAGCAGTTTCAGTCGACATCATTCCTAAATATTCGTGGCACGGATCATCAGCTCGTTAGTTTATTTTGAATTATCTCGGATTGTAAATGCGCTCGATGGGAACTTTTGGTCTTCACTTTTACAAAAATACCTAGTTCCCAATCGAGCGTATTTGCAGTCCATGTGTTCCGTAAGATGCGCGAAGTTGATTATTTTTGAACTGTTTTTTTCTAGTTTTTTCTCTATAATATTCAAGTTTATTTCGTAACTTCTTTTTCTGGATCGTTTTCATTCTTGTTTTTGTTTTCTTCTCATCAAGTGCCATTTTCGGGGGTTCGACGCCCCCCTCAAGATGGAGTTTTTTGGTCTTTTCTATCTAATTATCTTCTTGTCTTAACTTTTTTTCAAGAACAACTCTGAAAATATCTGACAACTACTTCTCGGAACTTCCTTAAAATATTCTTTGATCATTCCAATCACATCATTCCCGCTCTTCTTGTTTCAACTTTTCATCACTTCCCAACCATAAAAAGTGTAAATGAGAGAAAAGCAATTTGATATCTCTTTTCTAGTTTTTCGAAATCTCGAAACATGGCCAAAAAAGAACGATTCGCGCCTTTTCGCGTGCTATCCACTCGAGTTTTTTTCTCGGATGAAAAACCGAAAAGAAAGATGCTTCTAAAGGTCCCGAATGTT
The DNA here is from genome assembly GCA_963966625.1 of Caenorhabditis zanzibari. Taxonomy (NCBI): domain Eukaryota; kingdom Metazoa; phylum Nematoda; class Chromadorea; order Rhabditida; family Rhabditidae; genus Caenorhabditis; species Caenorhabditis zanzibari. The sequence continues at coordinate 9,139,775 of OZ016469.1, forward strand.
TGTTTAGAATTTTTAGAAAAAAAGAGAAAGAACGACAATAGAAATTAGAAAGAAGAAAAAGAAGTTGGTCGAGAGATTAATAGGAATTAGAAGTCTCTTTTCGAAGAAGAATTCCATTTTCTAAACTGTCAAAATTCATTTGCCTCCCCTTGTTTTTCTCTCGCGTTCTCATAGCTGATGGTAGATTTTCATGAATTTTTAGTTTTGGTGACTGTGGTTGCTCTGACAGGCTTCTCCTTAGGCATTCTCGATTTCAACCCTTGGTTTCTCATTTTTGATTTTTCTCCCACGATCTTTCTCTAATTAACACCAGCACTCCAACATTCAAGTTTCCATCGGTAATTTTTTTTTTGTAAAACTTTCAAAAGAGCCTTCAAATTATAAATCATTCATTGATGGTCTAGACTCCTCCACTTTTGTTGTTGTTTTCTTGTAAAAAATGATCTCGGCTCATTTTCAATTTTCCAATTAATTTTTCATCACTCCAAGTTATTGTTTTATTTTGTTTTTCTGGGTGACAAAACTGGAAAACATTGAAAACCAGAAAGTTTATGTATTTCGCCCAAGAAAGTCGAAATTCCGTTCCCACAAAACCAGAAAGGCTGAAAATCCAAAAAGCAATATTGTTTGCTTTCAGTAAAGTAGCTGAAGCTGAGACTGACTTCTTGGTCATTTCATGAATTCCCATAAAATATGAACGACCGCTCTCTCCGTTGCTTTTCTCGGAATACATACAACAAACAGCCAATCGTTGTTGTTTTGGTCAAAATGTTGCTTTTTTTGATATATGCTCAAAATAAGAGGACTTTTCGAGAACACATGAATTCTGAATTGATGCTCTTTTGATATTTGGTAGAATGAGAAAAGAGGGACGTTCCTTGTTCCTCCCGTGAAATTTGTCACATTCCGAGTGATTTGTGGTTGTGTTGCAACATTATGTGTAAACTTGAATATGTTGGTGGCATAATTGTTCAATTGATCTGATTTCTGAATCGATTCTCTGAAGTCCTCCGGTTTTTCCACGGATTCCCAAAGTTTCTAGAAGGCAGAGTTTGCCATAATGCTCTCAAAACTTTTTGAAAGCTTTCGAGAAATCCTAACATTCAGGGTTGCAATCCGGACCGAAACGGGCCGGCGCGGGCCGGCAATTTTCTTCCCTCTAAACTAAGATTTTCGGGTCAAAATTTATATGAAAATGTAGAACTCGATGAGATCTTCAGAATGGTAGTTAGAACATCTTAACTCCATGCCTAGATTTTCCACAAAGCGTCGGAAAGTGGACGGGCCGAAATCTCCGACCCGTATGCTTTTCGACGTTTTATGGAAAAGCTAGACATGGAATTTAGATGTTCTAACTACCATTCTGTAGATCTCATCGAGTTCTACATTTTCATATAAATTTTGACTCGAAAATCTTAGTTTAGAGGGAAGAAAATTGCCGGCCCGCGCCGGCCCGTTTCGGCCCGAATTGCAACCCTGCTAACATTGATTTTTATTCTGCATTACTGTATCACGATTCAAATTTGAACATGTGCCCCACAAGATCCCTTTCAGCCGCTCAATGCACTTCCAATACAAAATCCATGCTATGAGGTGTCACCTCACCCCATTCACCCATCACTCTTACAACCTTCCAACTTGTTTCATTGTTCCAAAACAATGACGTCATCAATCCAATCACTGAAGCAATTCTCGACGCCCGTTCCAAAATGATAAATCTCTTGTTTCCCTCAGTTTCATCAGACGACGTGTCTTCTTTTGTCTGTTGTCAGCTGTTCGGAATGCGAGTTGACCTGTTCCTCGGGCCGCGCGAGAAGAGTGCTCTCCGAGCTATAAATCAGTGTTGTGTTTATTTCATTCTCGACACTTCTTCTCCTCTCCGTTCTTCTTCTTTTTATCTATATCAATCTTTATTACTTCTTCCGTTAATGTATTCAAATAAGTACATCTCGACGACAATTTTTTTATTTGCTGGAAGAAATTAGTTCTTCTTTTGCATCTTCACTTGTAGCGATCCGTGTTTTTCCCCTTTTTCTACCTCATTTTCTTCCTTTTCCTGTTCGTTCCCCAAAACTTCTCAGCTTCGCAGTCTCCATATTTTTAATCATTTTTTAGTGTGTTACTGTTCCCTTTTTCAATAATGCCGTTTCTAAATCTAAAAGTCTGTGGGAAGTTATGATCTTTTGAGATATTCACTGAGTTGGAAACTTTATTAAAACTAATCATTGGTTATCAGGAACATTTATTTGACTCTTTGACTGATGATGTCAGTTCCGTTTCAGAAAGTTTTCCAAACTTTTAATTACATCGAGACCATGGAACAATGTCTCCGAATTAATTAGGTCTTGAAGTTTTTCTTTATTCTTTTTCTCTTATTGATTCCAAAAAAAAGTTTTTTTGGGAGACATATCCAAAATTGTGAAAGTGACACTTCAGCTCCAATAAATCAGAAAAGACACTCTCGGTTTCCCGGCAACATTATTTTTCATTCATATTTTTTGACTAAAGACTTTTGGACCACCGGAAACTAAAGTGAAAAAGTCGAAGAAAACATTACTACAATTCCTAAACCCCTTGCAAAGAACACCAATTTGTCTCATGCCTTCTTTTTTTTTGCAGGTTTTTTGAAGTGAATTTTTTTTTCAACGTTCTACTCTACAAATTGACAAATTTGGTAATTGTTCTTCAATATCAATGTAGATCTCATCATATTCAAAGCTGAAACTCACAAGATTCAGGCAATAACAGTTGAGAATTTCACTTTTTTCTTTTAGTTCTCTGAATATTTATTGGCCCATTTCCAATGGAGCCGTGAATTGATAAATTGCCAAGCACTTTCAGTTATTTGTCTGGAAGTGTGTTGTTTACCAGTCTAATGCAGATTCAATTTATTCGGGTCAACCTCTTCCCAGCGGTTTTCTCTCCAGTTTCACCGAATTGCTAAACTTTGCTCTGAACTTTAGACCAAATAGTTCTGGATTCCTCCCACCTTTTGAAATCTCCTCGTTTTTTCGAAGGAATTTACATAAAAGGAAGCAGACAAACTATGACCAAATTATCGTTTTCCTTCTTTTTCTTGACCTCCAACTTCCTCATTTTTCCTTTTTTTCCCTACTAATTCCCCTGTTTTTTCTTCTACTTTTCTTCCTTTTTTCATTTTTAAATGGTTCTTCCTTTCTCTAATTACTCTCTCCTCAAATTTTCATCCGTTTCCAGAGAGAAGAACTTTTCCGGTTCGCAATTTAATTCAGTTCATTTATACTTTCTTTCCATAAGTTTCAGATGTCCTCTTTAGTTCACAAAACTCTCTGTACTCATTCCATTTCTCTTTTGAAAACCGGAAGTTTTCAGAATAAACTTCCGTTTAGGGGCAGAGAAGAAGAAGGAAGAAACCTAAGGGTCCGTTTAAAAGGGTAAAAGATTCAGAGATTTTTTTTTCATTGAAAGAAAAAAGTTTCCAAATTTGGTACGAAAAGTAATTGAGTTTTATAGAATGTCATGGGAACAAAAATGAATAGAATGAGGAAAAAATGGGGGAAATATTGGGTAGAGGAAGAAGTAGGCGGAACGAAAAGAAAATGTTGGTGTGCTCTGGTGTCGGAAAAGTCAAATTGATTTTGAGATTTTGTGAGTTTTTGATTGATTCTGAAGACAATTTTTTCGAACCTTTTATTTTTTTTGTGATCAATTTTTGTGTTCTAGGCGCTAGTTCTTATTAAAATTTAGTTACTATTACATTATTATAGTTAGAATTACCTTCTACCTTGTCAATTGAATAATATTACACGAATTTTAGCCTGTCCCAGAATGAATTCCAGAATGAAAAAATGCCGCAGAAATTCTGAATGATGCTAAAACGACTGGCTAGATCTCTGATTCACCAACCAGAACAAAATTTCATCTTTTTTTAAACAATAAAACAGATCAATGAGGCTTCTGAATAAAATCAATCGTTTTGTCACGATTCCTGAACATTCGTCTCCCCTAGAATCCCACATCTTCCGACGAACCTTCCTCCCATTCTGTGACATTTACTATCCTTCGGGACCACACGTACCAGTCCCTCTCTCTCAAAATGACATCACCATCTTCATCATACCAATTTTCATTATTTTCTTTACACTTCTTCATCTTATTCTTTTTTTTCCTGTTTCTGTGTTATTATTTCTTTCCTTCAACTTTTTCCCATCTTGCGTCTTCCTGTCTCTATGAAAACTTTGGTCCCATTTTATCGTGCTTTTCCTCTTTCTCTCTTATCAAAAACAAAAGAGTCCGTAGGTGTTCGAGAACCCTTCAACATCTCCTGAAGTCTTCTTCTACAACTATTCCCTCCTTCTTCTCTTTTTGCCCCCGATCCAATTGAATTTCAAGTGTTTTCTATTTAAATGCCCCTTTTTTCTATCCCTCGTTTTTTTCGAGAGTCTCTCTGAGCCAACAACTCCATCTGTCGTGTCCCCAATTCCTTTTCATAATCTTCTTCCATTTTCCCATATATCCATTTTCGAACAAGACATCCTTTCTGAACAAGTGTGCAATTAAGAGCCCTCTGCAGAGCATTTTCTCCTCCTATCCCAATCTACCTGTATCCTCTTGACTCATCCTTTTCCGCCGCCTACGTATCTTTGCTCTTTTGTGCTCTTCTCTCGGGAGGGCTCTCGGAGCACAAACACGTAATAGCAACTCTCACGTAAACTGTAGACGAAATTGAACAATCCAATCAGTGAGTGAGAAGGACTGTTCTTTGTTTTTTTGATTGCTTTATCTCTCTAAGTCTCTAGTTCTCTTCCATCTCTTTTTCCAAGTGTTTCGAACTCATTTTCTCAACTTTTTCTTCACAAAATCCTTTTCATTTCGTTTAGGCAAATATCAAGGGCACATACTTTTTCAGCACTTTCAAGACTATCATATATTTCTCATATACTTTTTTCTAGTCTCTCCCGAACTTTGCCCTTCCGTTTTTTGTCTTTCAAAAATTTCCCTTCTTTTAAAAAATGCTCACCTTATTCTCTGCCCCTATTCTTTTGCTCTTTCCTCTATTTTCTTCCTGAATATATGTACAAGACGTCACCAAAATCCGGTTCAAGTCACTGGAAAATTCCGAAAACCCGAAAATAGCTTGAGTTTTCTGAAAGAAGTCGAAAACGTCTCGAGGTGTCAGTTTTTGGTGGGCCACAGAGGGAAAACGGACTCATTTTCAGCAACATTCCAAAACCTAGACAATAGAGACCTCTGGAAAAGAGAAAAAAGGAGATTTGTTTACTCAAGAGAGCCTTCTTCAAGCCAAAAAGGTATCGGATACCTCTGGCGTCCTCCCACATAATATGTCCCATACTTGAGCATTTGATACTACTTGGAGATCTTTTCTTATTGAATATTGACAATTGGTTTAGAGTCTTTCTAGGACCAACATCACCCTTTCACTTGAATTCTGCTCTTTTTCAACTTGAATTTGATCCGAGTTCATTCTCAAATATAGTGAAGTCTTGGATGCCTGAAATAAGCGATCGTTAATGGTTTCAAAGTCTGGTTACCTGTGGTCACTTTTTCGTCATCGTCATCAACACATGTCCTTTTTTCTCTTATCCTGCCACTCGAGAACTCGGATCCATGAAAGTAGAAGAAGTAAAAGAAGAAAGGAAGAGTCTCGTTGTCGATACTGAATAATTCATAAAGACATGACAGTGGAAGAAAAAGAAACCGACTCGACTTTTACCCCTTTTTCTCTGTTTCTAACTCATTTACGTGTGTGCACATCCATTTATAACTCTATCATTATCTTCCATTATTTTTTTATTGAGTGTCGAGGAACAGGAAGTTGTTGCAATGTTTAGATTTCGTTTTTCAGATATGGAATCAAGTTACTGTAGGTCGAATTTCACTGGGCGGAGATCTCTGGTCAGCTTCTTCGAAATTGAGAATCTTTCTAAAAGTTTGGGTGTAGTTTCCATTGGAAACTATTCTACAACAAGAAAAATTCCACAGTAAATATAAGATTCAAGATTTTCTCTAGTTTTGAATCCGTCCCTATCTACCTTGATCCACGTAGAAACACTTGACACCCAAACCCATCAGTCCTTCTCTCTTTTTTCTCTTATTTTCTTGTCCTTTCAGTGATTACATTCAATGTTTATCACCAATTCCATTGTTCTTCTTTTCCCTCTTCAAATTGCCTTTCCTCTGGAGCAATAAGGTGTGTTTTATGGTGCAACCAGCTGCTCTTCTTCAATCTTTTCCTCGATTTATTGAGGCTTATTTCGATTCTTTTCAACGTCATCATCATTATCCTTCTGATTTTAGACCAACAAGTATTCTGAAGAGTTGTTTTAAAATTTAGAGCCGGTCCATGGAGCACTAGAGAGTATTGCAGATTCTCAAGGGTCATTGAGCATTTTTGTGCAAACTGACAGAATAAAAAAGAAAAGAGGAAGAAAGTGGTCCCGCACATGACACGGTGATAAGGAGAAGAATAGGAAATGGGTTGGAGTTTGGTCCGATTTTTCTACTAGAGCGGAGGATGCTTTAAAATTTTTGAGCCCAGTTCAACCAGTAACAGTTTTTCTAACGATCAACCCGCTTTTAGTCAAATGTGTGAGAAATTGGAATCTAATTCGATAGAAATCTTTGTATTTTCTTGACCTCCCTCAACTTTAAACTCTTTCCTCACATTCTTCTCTCTTCCAAAATCCAATTTCGGACTTTTCTTCTTTCCCTGTCTGTCTCCTCATCATGATCTTTCTTGGTCTCATTCCGCTAACCCATTCCAAGAACTGACCCACCAAAACTCATTCGTCCCATTTCGGTTCGGACATCCAAAATGTTTCTTATTTGTTTCCGTTCAGCCCGTATCGAGTTTCTCTTCACTTCCATTTTTTGCATAGTAGATTTCAGAGTCAAATCAGATTCTATTGACTCAAATTGTGACGTCTTCGAAACTAGAATGTCTCTGATCGATTGAACTCTTTTGAACTGTGTTTGTTTGAAAAAATAAATAAAAATATGAAGTGAAGTGCAATTTAAAAAGTAATTGAGTTCTCCTCTAGAACATTCAATTAGATGGAAAAAAGGCAATAATGAGTCAGACGGGACCCTCATTCTCTCTCTTCGCCTTTTCTTCTAAAAAATCAGGCTTCTGTCCCCCATTCATTCGCCAATTCATCGTCCTTCGCCATCTTCTTCCTTCTGCTCTATCCATCCATTTTCTCTGCGTTTCCAATTTCTTCACACTATTTCGTTCCTGTTTCAACTCCTTCATCTGATGACAAACACGTGTTGTTTAGTTAAATGTCGCCGTCGTTTTTGCCTTACTTCCCGACGTCTTCTTATCCGGAGAATCCTCCCGTCGTCGCCGTCGGCGTCCCCAGGACCAATAATTTCCATTTTCTTAAGTTTTTGTTTTTTTCCTTCCTCCACATTCATTCATCCTTAATAGTTGGAGAACACAATTCCACAATTTATTCCCATTCGTTTTGCTCCCTGAAAACGTTTTCGTTCAATTATGGGGAAACGTGCAAAAGAAAGTAATGAGATCGATGGAGAGTGAAACACCAATTGAGTTAAGTAGTACGTACTTAGAATTGGTAAACGGTAAAGTTTGGAGAATCGAGTTAACAGGTGTCACACGATAGGATTAACTAGGTTAGAGGTGATTGAGTTGGCCTTCGAGATATAATTTACACATCGAACCATTTTGAATCTTTGATTTTACATCTGCAAGTTTCTATTTTTATTGAACACCTAAAAAGTAAATTGAATCTCAACATTTGCTTTTTTTCCTGTACGATCTCATGAATGCAATTTTCTGTGAATTTCAGCCAATTCTTACACTTCTCTTATAATTTCATCTACTATTTTTCTGAAAACTGTACCGAAATTCTCATTTTTTGCCTAACATCAATTTTGCTTTCTCCGTTTCTGTGCTGAATTTTGTTGCTCTTTCGATTATTTTTATTTCAAACTGCAATTTTTTCAGGTTTTCCAAATGTCCTCTACAGTATTATACTACTACTACTGCTATTCAACTCTCTTTTCCTTTCCGTCCACTTTTCCAGCTCTGCATATGATTTCATATCTTTTCTATAAAAATAATTTTTCTCATCATCATCCAATGTCTTTATTCATTGTTCTCATCTAATGGTCCGTAACATTCTCCTCATTTGCTCCATCTCTCTTTCTCTCTCTCTTTATTCTCTTAAAATCTTCCGTCGTCAGAAGAAGAAGAAACGGGTCAAAGATGTTCTTTGTGCTTCCCCTTATATTAAGTGTTGCGCAGTTTCTTTCATCATTTTTTTTTTGCATCAAAAAAGGAAAAAGCCCTCTTCTGTCTATTCAATGAAAAAGTTTACGGAACCTTTTTCTAGTGCTTTTTTTCCGAGAAAAATATTTGGGATAAAAATTGAGATTTTGCGCACGCACTTTTCCATTTTTTTTCATGGGTCCAATGAATGTCTCCTGACTCATATTTCTCTATTCATTATACCAGCTGATACTTTTTTTCTGGAAAAAAGTGCACGATTCTCCTTCTGTATTCTGTGTCCACTATATCCCTCGGGGGACCTCCAGATTTCCGAACAACTCCACCTACGGTCATTTATCATCTGGACGCATGATTTTTTTTGTTACGAAACCAATTGTGAAACGTCACTTTGACTTTCAGCAAAAGTATATCTATGAATTTTTGAAAGGTCTCATGAAATGGCTGAACTTTTCATTTCAAAAAGAAAAAACTTGAGCTTCAAGTCCAAAAAGATCTAAATTCGTTGTTCCTCGAGACAATACAAAAGAGAGTCAGATGACAATTTTATGACCATAAATTCTAGATGAAGATCACTTTTTTTCCATTCCTTCCTTCCATTCTCTATACAGTAGTTTGTTTCTTGTTTCTCCACCTAATCCATCTTCTTTTTTTCGTTCCCATTTTCATCCTGATTTCTCTGCAACTCTTCGAAATTCCGACTATTTTCTCTACCGTTCCCCGGGGACCCATTTCAACCACTTTCTCCTCTTTTTTCCGGTCCATCGGTGTGAGAGTGTGTGCTTCGTTGGGGTCTTCCTTCTTCTTCTTCTTCTTCTGGTTTCTTTTCAGTCAAAAAACTTCTTCCCCAATTCTCTTCCTAACCCATTTTGACCCAACACAATTCGTTTACATTATTAGTTGATTTCCATCGGATCGCTTATCTAGAATCTCAAGGATCTATTTTTCCCGTTGTTTTCTTTTTTTTTCTTGGTGTCCCATAAAGGTCCGAGTCTTGTCGTCGTCAAACATCAAACTTGTTTTTTTTTCGTCGGTTAGTGACACAAAGAACCAACCGGAAGGAAACTCTTCTGGATATTAGAGTTCTCTTTTTTTTATCAATTTGAGTGGGTCACCTGTTCTTTTTTTCTCTTTGTGGATTAATAGAATACTTTTTTCGAGATTAGGACAATTTTGAACCGATATTTTTAGTGAAAAGTAGTTCTTAACTTCAACTGTTTTCACCTAAAGAGCGTAAAAATCCCACTTTTTTCGTTTCAGCTCCGCCCACTCTCCCTCGAAAAATACTCCGATCCACGTGAATTATGTGATTCTTTCTCTTTGAACCCTGTAATTACTCTGTCTCCACGAGTTTCAAGTCTTCAGATTGCTTCAGGCTTCTTCTACTTTTTCTTTTTGTGCTCCGGAGTGCAATATTCCATTTCCCCTATAGTTTAAATCGTCCTCTTCCCGTCCTTTCCCTCCTATCCTCTCCAACGTCTTTTCAAGTTCAATAAATCCAAAAAAATCTCCTTTTTTTGACGAGAACCGTTTTTATCACCCTCATATGGGACAAGAACTTGTCATTCGAACCGTCTCATACATTCTCGATTAACTTATGAAAAATTGATGAAGATCACTGTTTCTTTTTTCTATTTTTCCTTTGTTTCCTTCCATTTTTCTTCCTTCGAGGCAAGTTCTCCTGGAATATTTTTCTCTTGCGGCTTCCTGATTTTTGTATCAGAATGATGTGAATTCGAAATTCGAAATTCAAAATTGAATTTCTTATAATATTCTCACATCTTCTGATTCTCAAATCCTGATTCCCTGGAGATCGTCTTCTTCTTCTCGCATCTCATTTATTTTCACTTACTCACCAGTCCATAACTCATCTTTCTCTTCCTTCGCCCCCGAAAAAGTTTCAAAAACTTGAGATTTGTTGAATATGAGCTTTTGGTCCCGAGGCATTTGTGCTTTGCTCGTTAACTGAAAATGTTTCCGGTTTGAAACTTTTTTATTCCAACTGGGTTCTCTCCTGGAGCATTGGTCAGTCGGGTGAACTTGAAGTTGGACTCTTTTTTATTGTCTTATGAAATGGTCGTCACAAGTTTCAAAGAGTAGGGCTTAAGGTTCCGAGAATCCTGGGAACTCAAAGCAGGCCTAGTACAGATCCTCATGTACTGTTTTTTGTTAGTTGATGGATTTGATAAACCTCGAAATGCTGAAACTTCGTTGGAATTCTAAGAGTACGGCTATCTTTTTCAATTTGCGATATCTGGCGAACGATAATTTGAATGTTTCTAACTTATTTTTTATCAACTGGTAATTTCATAATATTCTGATCGCCGAGAATCTGAACCTTTAATCTGAAACTTGTGTACCTACACCTCAAACTTTCTTTCATGTTGATTTCCTTCCGGAAACTTGGATCATCTCGTTCCTTTTTGAATCGTAAATACTGTTACACTTCAACTTCACTATCCGAACTGTATCCGTCATCTAAAAGCAAATTTTCGAATAACTTCTGGAAACAGTTCACCGTTTTCCAATCCGTTGTCTTTCTGTCATCCCCTCCGCAAATTTTACCGCTGAAAGAATTCCCACAGGAACTTACCGCCAAAAGGCAAAAAAGAAAACACGGCGTTTTTCAGGCCTTCCATCCGTTCTTGTAATTTATTGTCACTCTCTTTCTCTTTTTATACGTCACAATGAAACCGCCTGAAAGTGAGAAAACGTAGAGAAAATGGTCTGGAAGAAATGAATGTAAGCGTTTTTGATAGAAACTCTTCGGTCCCATGGATTAGTGTTCGGACCCATTTCTCTTCTCTCCTTTTTTCGTCTCTTTCTACAACTTGTTTTGTTTATGGACATTCCTTCCGGATTCTCGTTTTGTTTCTTCTTTTTTTCCTATCTTGTTTTTTTGCTCTCGACAGTGGAAAGTACAATACTCTCCAAATGAACTTGACCTTCTTTCATTGCCTCATCAGAATATTCTCTCAGTTGTTCATTCTTTCTTCGATTCTTTCAAAACTTCTTCAAAACAACACATCGAATTATGCATAAAGAATCCCTTCTTATTTTCACAATGCGATCATCTTTCATTTTCCTTTTTCTTCTTTTTTCAGATGACTTTCTGAATCTTTGTCGTCTCCAGAATTTTATCCTCTTCGTTTTTCTTTTCCAGATTGTCTTCTATGTAATTTTAACGTCACTTCTGACTTTTCCTCGGTTTCTTCTTCTCCACTCATCGTCCTCTTCTTTTCCTTCTTTTACTCCTGAATTGTATTTCCTGCTCCGTTAGTATTTTCTGCAGTTAATTTCCAATCAAGAGATACACTCTTGTTTTCTCCATTTCCATCCATTCGTTCTCTCTTCCATCAATTTCTTCACTAATTTTCTTAAGTCTGAAAACGTCACAAAAGTTGCTTCGTTTCGCTGTAAAATCTGCCGTCATCTGTCAACCTTCTGATCTAGTTTCTCCGAACATTTCTTGAGCCATTTTACTAATTGACTCACTCAACGCTCTCGTGTCCTTTTCCTTTTTCCGGTGGTCATTAGTCAGAGTGAACGACAAGGTAATCGACCACTTTTGACGGGAACTAGGTCAATTTGAGAGGGTCCATTCGAGGAAAGAGTCTGAAAAGTAATGACAGATGATTCAGGGAACTTCTGTGAATTTCGTAAAGAGTCAAACATCCTATCAGAATCTGTTTTTAGGTTTAGAAGGTTTTTTTATCCGAAATTTTCCATTCTCTATCATTCAGATCGAACAAAAAATATTTTGTATTGATCTTATTCTGTTTTATTCATGCAGAGAAATTTACAAACTAGAAAATTGAATCGAAAATAGTTGATTAGCTAGTTTTGAAAAGTAGTGAGACTGAAAATTTGGCGGATACCGAGATAACTTGAATCAAATTTTGATGTTCAATGTTTGGACTTTTATATAGACGATTTTTCTGTCATTTTCCAATTTCAATGATTTTTTGGGGATTTTTTGCGACTCGCTTACTTTTTTCTATGCCTTGACATTTCAAGACTTTTTGGATCTCTGGAAACCCAAAAACCTAATTTATCCACCCCAGCTACCGATCCGTTTGATTCTCGCCCCGTTCTCTCCGATCCACTTCCCCCTTTCCCACTGATCAGAATCCATGATCAGGTATCGATCATTTCAACGATTTTCGTCATCACTTTTTCGATTTGATAGTTTATTTTATTTTATGATTGTCTTCTCTCTCGCACTTCCTGCTAAAATTTTTATAACCCATTCAAAGTTTTTGTTTCATCGTCCATCCAGATGTAGATCCTTCCACAGAGAATTCATCCGTTTCCTATAAACTTTTTTTCTCGGGAATTTCTTGAAATCTGTCGTCGTCCGTCGCAGGTGTGAATTTATACCGACGGGTGTTGTTGAATCTTTTGAATCTTTCATCGACACGCAAAAATCTTTCTTTTTTACTGGAAAAGAGGAGAAAGAGGGATAAGAGGAAAACTTCTTGCCTCTTCTCACTGAGACTCCGCCCACTTTTCATACCTTCCAAAGATTGTGAAGAGTTTCGGAGAAAATTGCTGATCGGCTCTCCAAACCTCTTTTGTCTTTTTTCGATATTTTCTTGTTTCATTTGTCAAAATGTGTGTGTCCACGGAACAACACACCAAAATGAAAAATTTGAAAGAATGGGACGTCACACACAACATGAAGGGTCCAAAAAAGTAGAAGGGGGACCCTGAGAAGAAACAGAAATTTGAGGAGTCTCTCAGGACGCCAATTATTTCTCGCACAGGTGCACTCCTCCATCTTCCGGAAGTTGTTTTGTCTCGCACGGGTATCTTTTTTCTTATTTTCTCTCAACAACGTCTTCTTCTGATTTTGAAACATCCCCGGTTTTCGGTCGAAACTTTTTTCTATTCTGGTTTGGAAGAGGTTGTAGGAAAGAAAAAAGAAGATAGAGAATATAACTATTTCTGGTGTCCAAACTTCTTGTTCCGGCAAAGAAAGGAAGTGATGGTAATGGAGCAGTCCGTCGGAGAACAACTTAGGTCGACAATGTTTTTGTTTCATGATCACTTTGTTCTTGAGAATAAGTAGAAGAAGAAAAAGAAGAAATCTCGTGTGCTTTTCCATAGATCCGTCTATTTGCATTCATCATAGAATAAGTGGATACGAGTAGTGACTTCATCTTCCTTTTCTGTCTTCTTGATGCTCTTCACTTTCCCAGTTAATTGAATTGGACTGTACGAATTTTCGCTCGAAAAGTTTCGAGGGTTCAAACATTCCTGAAACTTGAATCAAAGTGAGAATCAATGTCCTAAGCATTGGAACTACCGACTAAGCATTTGTGTTAAGATTTTGTGATCCGTTACAATAAAACATCTGTTTTTGTTTCAGAATCAAAATCGCTGACCCAAGTTTTACAGTACCTATATTTCAATCGATATTATTCTCGTTTGAAAATTCACTTCTTTCAGTGCTCACTCGTTCCTATTTTGTTATTCTTCTTCCACTTGAACAACTTTGATTTCCTACCGTACCACTTCCGGAAACCTCCGAATATTTTGACAAACTTCCGTTTAAATTCCAAGTCATCTGTAAAATATATACTAAATTCGTGACCATTTTCCACAATGACGTCTTCAAGTTTTGACACTCCTCCGCCCTTCGTCTTCTTGAAGCTTTTCCTCGTTTCCCTTCTTCTTCAATCCATCGAGAATCGGAAAATAGCTTCGTTGGGACATTGAGTAATAGGCGCTCTCATCCTGTGCCCCCTATATATTCTATTCACATGACCATTTTTCACTGATTGACCCAATAATTCACTCGACGAAAAAAACTTTGTGCCCTGGAAGAACGAAGGATCAGACGAGCATCAAGAATTCTATCGTTATCCTGACATCTGTTTCTTCTTCATCAAATTTCTCATACTTTTCAAGAATTCATTTCGAGACCATCAAATTCTTTCCAAATTTCAATTAATTTTCGGACATTGTCCTTGTTTCTGTCTTTCCTACATCTAGATCTTATTTCTTATTTTACTACCTCCCAATTTCATTTTCTTCATCTTCTTTCTCATCAAAATTCCTCTCCACATAACTATTTGTGACATTCTTTTTTTTCGGTGAGCCTTTTCTCCATAATCTACTTGTACATATAGTAGACGGGGTCACATGGAAGATATCTTTTTCCTTGTACTTTTTTTATATTTTATTTGCTCCTTCTTTTCGATACTGGGTTCCTATATTCTAGACGTGTGTACATCCCTAGGGGAAAGTGCTTTTTTCATAGATGATGTCGTTTTGAATTTTTGATAAAAATCTCGGAGGGCACTCGGCGATGTTCTGTTTTTCCGAACTCCTGAGAATCTGCTTCTGAGTGAAAAAATTAATTAGATTCCTTCTTTTTTAGTTCAAATTCATCTTGCATTTAAAACCCAAAATGCTGCTTTTTCAACTTCAGTTTCTGGTAGAACCTATTTAATCCTTTTCCTGAAAATTTACCAAGCTCATTCCCCCATCACGATCCGCTAAAATTACACTCCTCATGTACTTCTCTTTATTAATTCTTCTTCCGATCTTCTCTCCATTCGTTCACATTCTTAGTGTATCCAAATTATAGCAACCACATTTCCAACAAATCCGTGGTGCTCGAGACAATGCTCCGCGGCTAAACAGATGTGGGGCGACACAGAAAAACCGGATCCACTGCTTCTGGGAACCCATATCGGCGACGGCCGTCACCATCCCCACCATCCACATCATCATGCTCATCATGCTCATTTCGGTCTTGCCGGAAAGCCATTCTACCACGTGGATCGGTTCGCGGTGACGGCTACTTCATCGTCGACGACGACGACAACAACCAACTCATCTTCTTCTAACCACCATCTTCCAAATCATCTACATCATCATCATAATCATCACAATGGTATGACTGCTGGTACATCATCAATGGGTCAAATCAATGGAACAGGATCAACTGGTTCAAGGACAAGGAATCCGCAGCCAATTGTTATGTGGAAAGGAGAAACGAGTAGGAAGAAACGATTCGGTTAGTTTCATGAAATGCTCTAACTCCATTTCAGAAGATTTTGAAGCGCGCTTTTAAAAAAACTTTCAGTTTTTCAAAAAGAATATTCTGAAATAAATGTAAATCCAGCTAGGGTTTCTGATCAGCAGCACGTGAGTCAGCTGGAAAATCTGAAAGTTGAAAAGTGTCTGGGGCTTGAAAACAAGGATAATCGGGTGATCTGGCTTATTCGCCGCCTGGAAAATACTGTTTGGGTGGCTTGGAATTTTTTTGATTTCTATAGTTTGAAGAATTTGAATTTGTGCTTTGTCTGAAAATGTGTAGACGGTTGGAAAGACTTTGAGAATTAACCAAAAGAATTTTGAGCGGTAAAGAGCAAGATTCTGTTGGAAATTGTTATTATAGTAATTTTTGAAGTTTCCCGTTCCTTTTCGGTTTCAGTTGTATTTTTTGGCTAGAAGAAATTTTCGGTAATTTTTTAAACTTTCTATGTTTTCAACCGTAATCTTGCTGGGTGCGCAGAAAAAATACAGAACTGAAACTCCTGCGGATCATATCCAACTTGAGACACTTTCATGATATTTTTCCATCAGATTTCGAATGATCATACGAAATGTTGATATGAGTAACCTAGAAACCTGTAAGACTTCACAAATATCTCATTAAAATGTTCAGTGAAGCATGAGTTCCCTCCAAAACTTCTGATTTTCTTTTCTTTCCATTTCCATATCAGTAGCATTACTCCAACCTCCGAAACAAGCACAAGACCGAGTGTCAAGAATCTAACAAAACGTGCAAATTGAAAACGGAGGCAATTTCTAATTCCCTTTTGATTATTTCTTTCGGATAATACATATTTCTTCTTGCAAACGATTTCCAATCATCTTCCCAATCGACACATGCGCACAATATCCCAATTTATAATCTTGATTATCTTTCTAATCCAAGCTCCGATTAGGCAAAGTACGCAAGCTGAAAGGATAAGCCCCGCCCCCAAAAAATTAAACTATTTTGAAACTGATAAAACTCATATGACCACTGGCTCTGTAAACATCTCTTTCGTTTCAAAACAAGCAAACTGTATCTAAAGAAAACTTTTTTTGGCGATGATTCTTCCGTATGTCAAGACTCGTTTATCCGGTTTTTAGTCGATTGCCCCCTTGCTTTCATTTCTCTTTTCGTCGGAGAGAAAGAGACGGAAATGTATTGAATGCTCCAAAAATATATATGGATGGCTGGAATAAGATGAACTAGTCTTCCTCTATTTCTCCCTTCTGACTGAATATCATCTAATGAACTATTCACTTTTAATTTTTCATTTTTGATAGTGGGAGATCTTGTTTTTTTCGCTTTTTACTGAAGAGTGGGTGTTATTCAAAAATTGTTTTGTATCAAATATCGAACAGTTCGAAAAACTCAAACTCCAGATACTTGGAGTAATGACTTTTCAGAAATTGAGTTAGTGTTTTCTTAAAGTTTCTTTGTCTCATGATGAGTTTTTTTCCAGAACCTTCTGAGTCAGTCTCGAAAATCTTTCCTCCCTCCGTCATAAATTCCATTTTCCATATTTTATGCAAATCAGAAAAAAGTACGAACATCAAAATACAATGTACTGCTACTCCCTCCCCCATTCTAATATAACTCTTCTGACTCATTTTCTTTTTTTTAATAACTCCATTTTTCAGTCCCTTGATGAGTCGAAAAAGCATCGCATATGTTTTTTCTCTTCCCATCACCGCCCGCACCATAACAATTTAGATGTTGATGCTCATTAGATGATGACAAATTGAGCCAATTCACGAGCATTTACAGCATTCTGACATCTCTTTTTTTGCTTTTTTTAGTCAAATGAGTGTATGCAAAGATTACTGTAGTTGCAAGGAAGTTTCACGAGAGAGTTCAATGGAATCTAAATCTTTATGAACCATCAAAGATGGCGAAGACGGAAATTTGATTTCGAGGGTGTAAAAAGCCACGATTTCCAATTTTGCTCTCATCAAGGCGACGCATTCTGAATAGGGTAATCCGATGATGGTCAAATCTCAAATTTCCGTCATAGACTCACTGACCTTTTTTCGACTGAAAAATGCTTTTCTGGCTGCACAATTATGCAAAAAGAAAGCATTTTTGCACATGTTGCTCCATGCTCTTTTGCCTCATTATAAGCCTTCTTTCTGGTTTTTCTTCCTGTTTGTACTAACAAGAAATCTTTAGTTTTACAGCAATTAGATGACTGAAAATATTTCTTCTTTCCTCTTTTCACTTCCAATTTTCAAAATATTGTCCAGGAAGGTTTTCTGAAATTTCTAGAGAAAATTCTCGAATTGAAAATATGAAGAAGAATAACAATTTTAATTAGGAAAACGAAAATGAAAATTGTTTTCAATATGATTCTCTGGGAATACTGGTGGGATAATAACAAAACAAAACCTCTGAACACTTGAGTTTTTGAGAATCAGCTGATCGAAAATATCGACAAAAGTAAGTGAGAGAAAGAAAGTGGAGTGAAAAATCCCCATTCGATTTTTGGTTATCTCTTTTTGTGCGTAGATAGACAAGGGTTTGTAGTTGCAAATCACGTCATAATACACGAAAAGTGATAAGTACTCAAAAGAGAAATGGCTACAAAAGAGATGAAAGAGTTCCGAAAAGAGCAAGTCTCAGCTCAAAGTCCGAAATTTTCTCGCGGGAAAATCGTACAAGCTAGAGACGAGTTTTGCACATTTCGGCTCAACAGACACGAAGAAAACTTTGATTCAGATCTCAGATAATCCGAGCATCGGTGATCACTATTTCCACGATCTCTGAAACTTGAGAAACATCATACGGATTATAATTGGTTCAATCATCTAGTTCATATTGACCTTCAACCTTCTAGATCATTATGCATCACATGCTTCTTCTTCTTCTCTAATTCAGTTCAAAAAGCCCCTCGAGACAAAACTTTAAACTTCAATTTCTAGATCCTTCTCTTTTTATGAAACCAGACATCATGATCAAAAAGACTTTGCTCTTTTGATCGGAACTTTTATAAAACGAGCAACACAGATCAGATTCAAAGGAGACAATACTTTGGACCTGTCAGGTCCCTCCAAAAATAACTGTTCTTTCTCTTTCGGGACTCCGAGATATCATCACATCACCCTACTCGATTCATTTCAAATATTTGTTCTCCTCTTTTTCAAATAATTCTCACCCCCGGGAAAAGGATGAGGATCGTGCTCATGATTCTGTTGATCTTGCTCAAGTTGTCAGCTACGAGCACTTGTTCGTGGGAAACAGATATCCCGGTGTCTGATTTTATGGTTTTTGGTTCACTTTTTCTGTTGAGAGTTTCTTAGAACGTGACAAACTTTTTACTCTGTCTATACTTTGTAGCTTCCTGGATATATTCAGGAACCTTTTGGTTGACAGCGGCGTCAATCAAAATTGAAGACGTCGGTGACGAGTAGTCGACGACGTCAGAACAAGAAAAAGAAGACATTCAGATCTAAATTGGTGCAATTTCGGAAAAAAATCCAGAGACAAAAGCCTTTTCGACATAAAGTTTGACCTTTTCAAACTTCGCGTTTTGTCCACTTCCTCCCTCATTTTTCTCAAGGTTCCGGGTTTCTGGAATTGAACCAATCAAATGAATCATTTCACGATGACGTGACCACCGTTACTTATCTACAGTAATCCCTGGACTTCTGACCCCATAACACATCCATCACTTTGCAAAACTTTTTTCCTCTGAAAAGAAACCAATTTGTTTCTTTTCGAACCCGTCTTCTCTCCCCATTTCCCATTCTCCCAAATCCCCAGCGCGTTCCCATAAAAAAACTAAAGAATGGATCATTCTCAAAAGAACCATTAATTTTTCCCGTCGAACTTTCCGACTCGCCTTTTCAACCATTCCTCTTTTTCTTGCTCTCGAATCGCCCTTTCCGTTTCATTATGCAAAGAAAAAAGTCCCTTCTGTATGAAGCTATATAGCTCTCCGTCTTCATCGTAAACAAAGTTTTTAACTGAATGCAAATGAATGAAATGAGGTCTCTTTTTCCAAAAAGAAGACGAAGCAAGAAACAAATTGTGGTTAGTTGGCCCAATTTTCTGTTTTCCGAGGGCGGAGGAAGGATCTGGAGCATCTTTTCTTCTGTTCTGAATCATCTTCTCATAATATTGAAAAATAAGAAGTAGGACTAAAAAGAAGTAGGTTGGCGGGCGGGAGGCTCTTTTTGCGTTTTGATTGGTTTTTCGATTCGATTGCCCCCTTTTTTCTCGCCACTCTTCTCTCCAACTACTCTTCTTCCTTTTCTTCATCTGCACATCTTCTTCCATTTTTCAAATATTTCATTTCATTTTCTGTTCTGGAAAGTTCTTACGAGGACAATGTCTTCAGAAGACGGTCTATGGTCTTGGTCTTCTTCTTGAGAAGATGATGAGAGAAGAGCTTTTGAGAAGATTATATGAATAGAGGGGAGAAGAGTCCTAAGGAGTCCAAAATGGGAAACATTCTCGTGGAGTTGTCCAGTCTCTCATGTGATCTGAACACACCACTGGAATCTGAAGATCAGCAGAGAAGAAAACAGAATCCTTCAATTGGGTCTTTGGAACTTTCCAATTCTTCTCATTCCCATAGTCTTTTGCTCGTTTTGGAGTTATTCAAATCCTTCGTGGGGAATCTAAGTTATATCAGTGCTACTAGGAACAAGAAAATATGTAGTACGAAGCCATTCTATCAATTCATACCTGCTTCCCCCTCACTTCAAAATTTTGAGATCCCAATCAACAAAAAGTGCATTGTCTGAAATTCGACTCCCATTAAACTTTTCTATGACTTCCTTCTTGTTATTCAACACGATTTTTCAGAAGAAACATGGATTTTTCAATGTTTTTGTCGTTATTTTTTCCAGTTCCTTCTGTTCTTTTTGTCAAATGAAAGACGAACAGAAAACCGAAATGAGAAAAAACAATGGATTTTTTCAGGGGTGGGTTTTTCAGTTGAATTGAACACATTGAGGAGCTCTCTTTTTACCCAAAACATGCATTTTGAAAACGTCGATTTGTCATAGGGAACCCAGAAGAACAGAAAAAAAAACAAATATTATTTTTCATATGCACTTTTCTCTTCTTATCCTCCCTCCCACATCCCTTTACCCACACTGTTCTCTTTCCAAATAGGCTCCGCCCACTTTCTAGAAAATAGTGAGCTTCTTCTTCTTCTTCTCGTTTCTACCCGCCTTTTTTTCCTTCCGAAACGCTTTTGGTGGAGACTCTTGTGCTCTCCGACAACAGCTCCGTCGCTTTTTCTGCCACTGACCAATTCCGCCCATTATTGCATTCAATTCAATTGGAAACATTGGTCCCGACGAAACTTTTTGACTTTCTTGACCAATTTTTTGTTAGAATTTCCGAATTTTTGGTCGCTTAGATCCTTTTTTTGAAAGAGTGAAAGAAACTACTCTCTAAATTCAATAGAATACGTACAAAACCAAGAATCAATCATTTCATAGCTAGGAGTAGTAGAAAAACTCGTGTCTTTCAAGCTCTAATTATTTTTCAAGTGTTCTTCTCCATTTTCTTGCTCACTCTCGCGCCCCCAGGAGGAGTCCCTTGTACACGACATCATTATTTTTTACATATACAAAACTCAAATAGGAAAGGAAAAACGAGAAAGAAGAATGAGCATAGGTGGACGACCAGAGCTCAAGTTTCTATACATCTCCTCTTCCAAATTGATCGTTTTCATCTCAAAGTAACATTCCGTGGGATATTCGATCCTCCGTCCATGATGCTCCATCCTCCTCCTCTTTGTATGAATCACTTCTGATCACCGATCCTTCTCCATCTCAACACCCATCATACTTTCTGGGATGGGTGACCTTGTCAAAAACATACTTTATTTCTCGGTGTCAAGTATCTTTTTCTCCTCGAAAAAACCCATCCACAACTGGACCACAAATCGTTGAAATGTCAGTTTTCGACAACAAAGTTGTGCCTGGGTCATGTTCAAGAATCCCTTGAGGAAGAGCGCTTATTAAAGAAGAAGAAGAGGCTAAAAATAGGAAGCAGAGGCAAAAGTTCTTTGTATTGAGCAAGACAAAGAGCATTTCTTTTCCCTACTGGATCTCTAATTGCTTGCTCCTTATAATTCCATCATCACCATCATCATTATCTACATTTTTCCTCTCTTCATCTTCTTCTTTTTCTGCACGTCGTCCTTTGAATTCATCTCCAGCACCACTTCTTCCAAAACAAAATAGTTCAAACAAAAGAGCCTTTTCTTTTTGCTTCTGTTGCCGAGATTCTTCCTTCCATCGTTAGAAATTCAGAAGCAGCACGCGGTCGGAAGGCGACAGCTTCTTCTTCTTCTTTTTCTTGTCGCCTTTTTTTCTTTTTCAAGTTCAAAGAATCTTCTTTCGAGAACTACTACCTAGAGAGTGCCCAGACTATATAGAATCGGTTCCTTGAGCAGAATAACCTATATCATGTGTGCACCAGAAGAAGAAGAAGAGAGTTCCGGTTGGATGAGTTGATTGACCAGCAACAGAGCAGCATTCCCGAAAAACACCAATCAGACAGATGGATGGGTGGTATTCGGGAAAACTCAGTTTTGGCAAATACAAACTTCCTCCTCTCTTCTGGTTTTTTTCCAAATTGCACGGTCCTTCTCTCTAAAAACTAGAACATACATCATTTTGAGAAGTAAAGACGAACGACTTTTTCTGCAAATGCAAAAGTCCGAAATTATTCTTTCTTTGTTCATCTGAAGTGGAACCGGAGGAATGACGTCGGTTCGACCTGAAACGTACGTCAGTTTAAAGTTTGAGTGTGCATAATAATGAATCCACACAGGGAAGAAAAACGGTTCAGAAGTTCAAGTCCAACCTACTCGTTTTCGCTAAAACCACTTAAGCCCACACCCACCCCGGAATCACCTTCACACTTTAGGATTTTTAGACTTTTAGAAAAGTTCCTCAAAGCACCTTCTAGAAATCACCGCGACTTTGATTTATGACGTCCTAGAATCGAGATTTGCAATTTACGAACTTTCAATAGAACAACACGTCATTCCTCTAATCGTTTCTGCTCTCAAAAATCAAATACAATTACATTCTGACCCCCCATTGAATGTGTCATTTTCTATTCCCGTACCAAGTTGAATACCACAAAAAAAAGCGAGTCCAGACATGCAAAAATAGCATAGAGAAATGGGCACCGCCCATCTTCTGACTCCGCCCACTTTCTTCGGAAGGCACCTTCCCGTTTTTCCTTATCTTCTCTGCACTCGTCATTCTTTGAGTTTTCCTTTCTGTCAACAATTGAGATTCATTCGCGCCCCAATCAGTAGAGCACTGTTTGTTGCTAATATTGCAGTACTACACACACACTCACTTCTCTCTTTAGTACTCTTCTCTTCATCTCTTTTGTCTCTACAAAATCTCTTTTTTTCTAATCTCAAACACGAACATCATTTGTGAACACACTCCAGACTCTCTCTGTGACACAAAAAGGGATGTTGTCGGGCAACACGACCATGATGAACGACTACATTATGTTTCGACTGCTTGTCGATGATTCTGGAAGACATAAACAGAAGAGAAATTCATTGCAACCACCAGTTGCCACCGGTGCAGTTGGTGCAACTGGAGTTGGTCAAGGGGCGGGTGGACCACGTGGAAGCTTCTTGATTCCAAGGAAATCTCTTACTGCTGAAAATGGTACTGTACTGAAATATGATAACTAGCGTGTCATCGCTGGAGTGCAAGCCTAGGACAGCGCGATCACTTCTCAAGTTCTGCCATCATAATTTTTCTCATATTTCAGAACCATTCTGCTCTCCAATGGTTCCCCATGTACCGATCCGTGAACGTCTCGCCCGGAGAGGAACAAGTGGTAAGTGACGTGGCGATTCAGATGAGAAGATGACTGTTGACATAAACATGACCATTGTCAAGGGACGAATCTTTTTGGGGGTGTCATGAGAAAATGATGAATGTTAGGGACTAGTTGAAGATGCTTATTGGTCTTTTCCGTCCGTGTTCACAAAAAAGAGCACTGATTGCTCTTTTTTTGGGGTGGTGCTCTCTCTGTCCCTTATTTTCTTTTTTGAGTCTTTCGGCTTTTTGTTCTTGTTTAAGGACCCTGGAAAAAAGGAAGTTGTGTAGGAGGGATAGAGGAAAAGAGTAATTGCTGAAGAATAGTTTGACACGAGAAGGACACGAGTCCTCCGGACTCAAAACAACTAAACACGAAACACAAATAAACAAGGAACTTGAAATTGGAAATATGCATGCTTCTGTATATATTCTAATTTAAACTTTTGTTTGCAGCCGATATGAGCGATGACGCCAGTGCGTACACGTGTTATGCTCCACGTCGTCGACGAATGAGTCTTCTTCAAACATTGAGACAACAGAATCGAGCATTGGCTGACAGTGGATTCGACATGCATCGTCAGAGAACGGATAGTGAGAGTACCAACAGAGGTGAGACTAAAGATTGCTCAATTTCAGGAACTAGAATTTTTCCTCTACTCGCACCTTTGAACTTTTGGGTTCAATTGTGCGGAACCAGGAATTGAGTTAGGCCGGTTTTAGTCATACCGGAATCAGCGAACCTCATGTTTTGGTCCGAAACCCAAAACTCAATTATTCATAGACTGCGAAGTCGTTCCGTTTTTTCTCATTCCCATAGAAATTGAAATTGACGAATACATTTACGGAAAGAAGAAAAACAATTCGGCGATTGAGCCATCGATGAGAAACCTTTTTTCAGACACGTGCTCTCCAACCCAAAAGACGTCTCCACCAGTGACACCATCAAAAAAGGCGACAATGGCGTCGCAAATCAAAAACAAGTAAGGAAATCGGATACGAAACGAGACAACTCCCTCGCCTCATTATCTGAAATTAGATACGATTGTTTTGTGGGAGAGTGAAAAAAGAGATAGAGCTGAAAAAAGACATGTTGACATAAATCTGGAAAAGTTACCGTACCACCTCTTTCCATTTCCTTCCTTTTTCTTTCCCCAAGACACCAATGTGTCCTTCGTTTCACGTACGTTATCCGGGTGCCCCACGAACTATGACGAAGAGCTCCCATGGGGGTAACCGACAGAAAATGCGAATAAATTGAAAAAACGGGGAAAGAAGCCACCACCGAAAAAATAAATGTTTTAAGAGACGGGGCACACGATTTTTGGTGCGGTTTCTTAGACGGGTCTCATTCGGTCCCAGATGGCGTGCGAAACAAAAGAAAAGACGGAAATGAAATAGAAAAAAATGACGAGTGGATTTGCAGGATATTCGGAAAGAAGAAGGACTCGGGCGCCTCGGGCAAAGTGTACAACAACGGGGAATACTCGCAAAGTTGTGATTTGATCAACGGTAAGGAATGAGAAATGAAAACAAGGAACTCTTATTCAGTTTTTGATTTGTGTTTTAGTAACTAACCCTCACAATTAGATGGACTTCATAGGACCCTTTTCCCATTTTCAGGTCGTTCTCGTAAATCTCCATCCACCACTAATGATTCAGGACGTGGAAGTCAAGGACATTTGGAGGAGAAAATGGAGGCAATGGTAATCGAGGAACACCTTGAGAATGGATGTGGATGTGACGAAGAGGAGGAAGAAGAAGAGATTGATGCTCCGATTCTGAGCAGCAAACGTTCTGATATTAGAAGACATCGTACTAGTGAGTAGTGTCACTTGTCGTTAACCATGTATTCACACTTGGAATTTCAGGTTCCTGTCCTGATATCGCTTCATTGGGACTCAATCACCCAACATCATCATCGGTGGCATCTGGACACAAGAAATGTCCGATTGCGGTTGACACTGAATCCGAGGAGGATCATTTTGAAAGAGTCAAAAGACCGTGCTCTCCAATTTCAGGTACCCAACGAGGTCGTGTCGTACTCTGTACTAGTTTCTTTCATTTTCAGCTGCTGATTGTCTTGTCGAACGTCGTCTGAATCGAAAGTTCATCGAGCAACGTCGTCAACAAGTCGCCATGTAAGAGCAGTCTCCATCTTCAGTTTCATCTCTCATTCTCTCTCCGAATTGATCTCAATTTCTCTCATGTACTTTTTTTTCCCCATTTCTATCGGGCAACATCCATCCATTCATTGTCTTACCAGTATTTTGTGTCGCTATGTAATTATTATTCTAATCTAAACAAAAATTGATTTTCTCTCCCGTTGATTTCGACCCGATTTGCAAAAAGAAAACTTACTGAACTGGTGTCTCCAAATAAAAAAAATGAAAGAAAACACCAAAAAAAATCTGAAATTTCCGCTATTTCCTGACTTGCTTATATTATCAATAAAGTGTAAATATCACATGTCAAATCGGAATATTTTCAGATTTTCAGCCAGATTCCCTAAAAAGTGGAAAGACTTGAAAATGAATATAGCTGAAAGAAAGTTACTGCATGTAGTCAGGCGAAAATCTGATTGAAACTGAAATTGATTTTATCTATATTTTGGTAAAAATTATAATTTCTGAAACTGATGATGATGATTTGTATGGAATGTTGCCCGGTGTTTCTCTAGTTTTTTCTTTCTATCTCTCTGTTCTCGCTATCAGTCTCACAACTATCCCCATAATGTTTCTCTGGTTTCTCCATTTCCAGTTTTCCAATTATTGTCTTTTCAGGAGCCACATCGATGAAGTCTGTGATGCTGTTAGCCGGATTTCAACAAATTCTAGAAGGTTTTGAGTTAGAGATGAATTTTCAACATGTAATAATGGAATTTCAGAACGGTTCAAACAGAAGATCTGGCTGATTTTGATGACAACATATCGTCCGTTATTTTGGATCATTTTTTATCCACAACAGGTTAGTGTTGAGAAATCTGAAAGATCGTAGATACGTGCGAATCCAGAAGATTAAAACTCCAAACATCATATTTTGTAACTTTATGGGTTTCATTCAAAAAGTAATATAAAAATTTCGATGCGAGCAAAATGAAATTTGTATAGTTTTTTTTCTGAGAGAAGGTGTCAGAGATCTTCAGATGTTTCACATTCTGAATCATGATGGAAAGGGATTTTTGCAACAGTAATTAAAAATTCAGAAGAAACGATGGTGTAATTTAAATCATGAAGCCAACTGGTACATTCTATTGCTCATAGTCGTAATGATAGTTGTTCCAAGTTTCATCCCGGTTGAAAACCAAGTTTCGAAACTTTTTTTTCAAAAAGCAAAATCCACGAAATTTCCAGTCGCCCCTAGTAACAGAAGACACATCTCTATTTTCTTTATGTCTTCTTTTTGCTTTTAAAAATATTTTCACTCGTAAAAGTGTGTACATTTTGTGTTTAGTTTCGTTGCTCTTCCCAGTTAAAACGATGTTAAAGAGAGAACAAGTGTTCTTTATATCTTCCCATCCATCTCTTTCAGGAAAAAAGAACAATTTCCCCCTCGAGACTCATAAATGACAATGACCTGAAATCCCTTTAACATTTTTCTTCCTAACTATACTTTTCCCTTCGAAATTCCATTAGATCAATTCTCCCTGATATGTCATCCATTTGTACATTTCTCTCGGTTTTTTTTTCGCACCGAACAAACATATCGATGAAAGCTTTTGGGGGCAACCGAGAGACTCTTCAAACCTAAACGAAGACTCTTTTGTATCGAATTTCACCACTCGCGCAAAAATTCTGTTTTATGACATCCATTTTAGAGTCTGAACCACTAGAAGCAGTGGAGTGTCGTCTTTTTTATTTGGAAAAAAGTTTCAGAGCTCAACTTTGACGACTCCGACTCTGCCGATTTCTCGTTGAACGGAACCATTGAGGACGAGTTTGACGAACCAGCACC
Source organism: Caenorhabditis zanzibari (assembly GCA_963966625.1). Taxonomy (NCBI): domain Eukaryota; kingdom Metazoa; phylum Nematoda; class Chromadorea; order Rhabditida; family Rhabditidae; genus Caenorhabditis; species Caenorhabditis zanzibari. The sequence continues at coordinate 9,166,845 of OZ016469.1, forward strand.
GAGGTGAGCAACTATTTTACTTTTCTTCTATTTTTAACTAGATCAAACTTTGGCTAGTAATTATTGGAAACAACCTAATCATCCAGATTTTGGAAAATTTTTCATAGGAAATCCTCCAAGAAAAACATTATTGAAGCTTTTCTGAAACTTCTACAAGTTGCTCACAAAAAATTCAATTAACAAACGGTACACTGGAAAGCACCCATTTCTGGAAATTATCTAGTTTATATGTAATCTGAAAACGTCTTCATTTTTCGTCGTCCTTTCGATATGTTCCTGATAACCAAGAACCAACGAAACCGGAAACCCTCGCTTTTTGCCCATCAACCATCCTAGTTCCGTTTCGATTCCAAAAAACGGCTGGTTTCTTTCAAATAATCCTAGAAGAACTCTTCCAAAAACTACAAAGCCATTGTGTCTTCTAATTCCTCCATCATCTTTTGCCTCTTCCATTTTCTTCTCTCTCCTTTTACTGAAACTTGTTCATTGTTTCAGCTCATCAAATACTGCAACTTCTGTGCAGACAGATTTGACACTTTTGAAAGTTGAACAAGAGATTTCCGAATATTTGGAGCATTGTCGAAACGCCAGTGTCAATATTACGGAAGAAGTAAGTCAGGAGAATATATTCAGGAAAGAAAACAAATAACCTTCTTGTTTTCTTTTTCTTGATTGTGGAATGTTTTCGAGTAAAAAAGGAAAAGGTTCCTTCCTTTCTGCAAGAAAGGAATCAAAGAAGCTTATGATACACATTGATTCTCTTTTTTCGTTCATTTCAAATTCAGAATCTAGAATCCAAACTAAGAATAATAAACAAAGGTGTCAAAATGAGGAAAGACGACAAAAAGGGAAAAGAGAAGGATGCAAATTGGATTTGACCCCTTCTAGTCCTCCTTCTTTTTTTTTTGAGGGTACTGATGATGCATCTTCTCAACATTTCTTTTCCCCTTTTTTCGGTGGTTTTTTTCGTTTTCAATGATCTAGTCATCATGATGGAATCTCCCCTGAGATTCTACAAACTGCTCTCCTTTTTGTTAGAAGAACTATCAGTTTCCGGATAAAAGCACCGCCCGTAGATTTATGTTGAATTTTTCGGAAGAATTCCGGATACAGAGGTTTATCTTTTACTAACTGGCAGAGAAAATATCTTGAGTTTTCAAACTTAACAAGTTTAAATAAGCTTTAACAAAGGCTACAGTGGCGAGATGTGGTGAGTGTACCTTTGTTTTTTTAGTGAGTAACTTTGCTCAAACATGTTCGAATGATCTGAAATTTTGCATGTTTATTAACAATATGACTGAGAGTAGCACACATAGTTTTTTGAAAATAAAATTTGGACTTTCAAATCACGCCTACATAAGGAAGGATTCTCTTCTGAAGTCCAGAAGCAATTTTTATTTTCAATAAACTATGTGTTCTATTCTCAGTCATATTGTTGATAAACATGCAGAATTTTAGGTCATTCGGACCTGTTTGAGCAAAGTTACTCACTGAAAAACAAAGGCACATTCACCACATCTCACCACTGTATGTAGCCAGATCCAGCTATGGTAGTCTTTTAGATCTTGGGGTAGGAAGCTCTTAGGAGAATTTTCCTTCAAGCCAGGTGCTCGATCTCTAAAAAATTTAACTATCTTTTACTGCAACTAGATATTAGAAGTTGACCTCGCTATCTCTGTTAAAGTACTAAAGTCTACCATTTCTTCGAAAAACTCATTATTCTTTGCTCTGTCTATCGAGTGAAAGCCATCAATTTTCAAAGAAGGGGTAGAGATTAGAACCTCTCGTTTTTTGGCAACTTTCCTAGCAAACTCTATTTTTTCCTACTTTTCGAAAACCGAAAAACGAAAAAAGTGACTTCCTCTTTTCCCAAGCTCTCTCTTTACGAAATAAGATTCGTTGTCAATCTAAATTAACTAAATTATTGAGCCAATTCATTGACACTATCCCTTGTTGTTGTTGTTGCTCAAAAGAAAATAGAAAAAACTGAGAATCTTATTTTTATTCTCTTTCCATCTTCGGACCCCGCCTTCAATTCTCTTCCCGACCTATTCAATCAGTGTACCATTGTCAAAAAGAGAGAGAGAGAGTCTCGAAGATCTCCTTGTACATCATACATATACAAAGAAAAGGAAAAACCCCGTCTTGTCGGAATTTTGAAACCAATTAGGATCTCGGGAGCCTATTTTCCATCTTTTTCCATGCTCCCGAAAGTGTCATATTTTCGTGTTAACCGTCGGTTGAGCGACTCAGCGCCCTGAAACTTCAGACACGTCTTCTCCATTTTTCTTCCCCGTGTTTTTTTCTCGCCTACGATGGGAGACGTCTTTTTATACTAATTGAAACCCTCGTTTACTGACACCTTCTAAAAAAATAGAAGTGCAGAATGACTGAATACTTCCGTTGGCCAAACCGATCATTCCTTTTCGGGCATTTTTTTCATTAGGACTTCTATTCTCGGGCTCTCACTTCTCAGGATCTTTCAGAATCCGAGTTCAATAAGATCTCTCTACTAATCTTTAGTTTTTCAAGCTCCATCTGATTTTCGACTTTAACAGAAAGTTCTATAGAGAGACTATACATTTTCTAGAATATTCAGTGTTTTATAAATGAAATCATCAAACTGACAGTCTCAAAATTTTAAAAGTGGTTTGGACGACTCCAATTTCCCTGAAATAAGGATTAAGAATCTGAATCAGCATGTTTTTCATTAACTGCTAGTAAAATACAATTTTTTGTACTTCTATGATTCAAAATCTGATTTGAAGCCTACATTTTCAAGACTAGACAAGCAGCTGACAATACAAAAATCCAAACCATCTGAATCAAGCTCCTGAGAAACTAGAAACCAGAAAAAAAGCGCTTCCTCATAGTTTCTTCTACCTCAATTTACGACCCGAGATTCCGGAATCTACTCAATTCTCCATACTCTCTCTCTCAAAGGACATACTCTATTATTAAAAGAACTCATAAATCCATCAAAATATCCTAGCGACCGCCCGTTTTTTCCTCTACTTTTTCTTGTCTTTTCGATTCAATTTCAAAATCCAATTACCGCAATTTCTGTGTCGTTTGACTACAGAGTTGGCAATGGCCTTTCAAGAAACGGAGAGCTCCTTCACTTTTTTTGTTTTGCTTTTCCGTTTGCCCTTTCATTCAATTACCCTCATACAGCCAAACCAGCCAACCTCATTGCTTTCCGTTTTCAAACTATTCTTCTCTTCTCAGAATTCTTCTAAATTCCAATATCACTTGTAGAAAACAAAACTCTTTGATAATGCCTGACGAAGTTGCTGGTCCAACTACAGTAACCCCAAATGTTCCTCTCACTCCGTTTTGGTGGAGAGAAAAGAGATCTCCAAAAGTACAGTATTCTCGAAGTTCATATCCAAGAAGCAGAAGTTCAGATGCGGATTGCCGTCACGGGAGTGAGGCCAGAATCGAGTTAAGGTTTTATGACTTTGTGGGAAGCGGGACTGAGGAAAATGTTTTTAACATTTGAATTCAAACGGCAACATTTCCGCGAAAAGTGCATCACTGTTCATTTGAAATTGGTACCAATGAATTCCGATTCCAATTAAAAATTAAATTGAGTTTCTAACCGATCAAAGTGCTCACTTGGTACTGGGAATCGCTTAGTTCCTCTTTTGCTCTCATCAAAATAAAAAAAAAGAAAGAGGCGACAGGAAACACAATGAATTCTAAAATGAGATGGGCTCCACAAGCAAAAAGATTGGATCCTTTGACAAAAACTCGAAAACATTCCATTCATTCAGATATATACTAGTGTTTTTTTGTGTTCGGTTTTGAATTAAATTTTTCTTATTTCAGGGCATGAACTTCATCGCGAAACACTTTTTTGAATATCAATCTTTCATGAATATTCCTCATAAGGCTGTGCATCTTCATAAAGTGGTAAGTCTTTTGATCTTTCTTTAATTCTAAGAAAAATTTTTCAGCCTGCTTCTCAAGCTGGAACAGATCCTTCAATGGGTTGGGCTCCGAAAAACATGCTGAAAGCAGGAAAACATCAACCTGCACCAGGAGCACGAGCAAATAGAGTTCATAGAGATCCACGTCCAAATGGAACGAAATATGGACGGGCTGGTCGACATGAACATCGAGAATGGGGAGATAGACATGGAGAATTGAGAGATGAGAAAGTGGCATGTCATAAGGATGCATGGACAAAGTTCTTGGCAAACGATGATCAAGGAGCAAGGACGGCTTTTGAGTGTGATTTTGAGGATAGAGTGTTGGCGGTGAGTGATAGAATGAAGTAACTTAAATCAACTTTGTAAATTTCAGACGGAAGAAGAAACTCTCCAGGAGAAACTCTGTCGAACATCCCCAGAAGCAATGAATTTGAATGCTCTCTACGCGGCTGCCAACAAAGCAGTCAGTTGTGGTGGAGAATCATGCGAACTTTTGACTATTCTCACTTATGCTCCAACTGTTCAATTTGTTACTGCAACTGTGAAAAAAGCAAAGGCTCTACCATATAACAATGCTCCGTTTGCAAGAATCATGCTGTTTGAGGGAAGACGACTAGTAGAGCAGAAACAAACAACTGTGAATCCATCGCTGGTTCATAAATCTTCTGTGGAGTTAGTTCATCGAAAATGAAACTGTAATCGTAAATAAAGAATTTTCAGTGGATCCAAACCATCATCTTCGTCTGCCTCCACATCTTCTAATGATAATCCATCAGATGCTTCATTCTCTGAATCTTTCCTGTTCCATGTCCCACCAACCAAATTGGACAGATCACATATTGTGATAGAAGTGAGTTATAGAAAATCATTAAAAACGTTAACTATTTCCGTTTCCAGCTCTACGATCATGACGATGAAGGAGGTCTTCAGAAGATTGGTCATTGTGTGATCGGTCGTCTTGTCGATGGATCAGGCAATGCTCATTGGCTTCAAATGGTCCGTCAACACGGATTACCCGTCTGCATGTGGCACAAAATCGGTCCAAATTGATTTTGTTCTCTTTTCTTGTTTTGTTTTTCTTTGAATATGATCCATTGTATCCGGTGCCAATCCAATTACCCAATTTTGCCATTTTCCCTTATTTTCACTTTTTTTCTCCGAATGTTTGCCAAAACACTTTTGTGAATTTTTGCTTTTGTCGCTTCAAATGGTCTGGATTGAACGGGTTTCTAATTTAAAAGTAAAGATTTCAAGATTCATTTCAATTAATCACACAAAAAAAGCAAAAATTCTAATTCAGAAGATATGGAGTGACGAGATTGAAGTGATTGAGTTGATCCTGCTGCTCTTGGCTCAATCCGACACGAGAAACTCCCAAAATTTCAGCCATTTCTCTTGTGCTCTGTCCCTCCAATTTGGATGCAATCCATTTTGCAGAACGCTTTTCGAGTTTGGAGAGACCCAGGAAAAGGCTAGCCTGAAAATTAATGACTGAGATTTATAACACTCATAACAACTACTTCAAGAATTTGAATGCATTCCTGAACGGTGATGTTGGGGAAGAATTGAGAGAAATCCAAAGTGGACTCGTCGATTTTCTTAGCCGAACGACTCCAATCAATGATTTTGTACATTGTAGCCGAGTCGATGGAAATCGGAATCAGAACCATTGGCTCTTCCGTTGTTTCTCCATTTAATGCCTTCAAATTGATGAACATGTTATCGATCACCTCCAGATACTTGACATCGTCCGCACAGAGAACCAATTTTTGGCTGAAATTAAAATTGATTGTGAAATCTCGATGTTTTCTTGAATCTCCGGTTTTAAAGAAACAACAATTACACCTACGTTTCAATGATATTAATGATCTCGCTCAGTGAGCAAAAAACATAAACAAAAATATTTGTGTTCCAAATGACACTGTTTTTGAATTTCTCGAGTTTTCTTTGTTGATCAAGGTGATTTATTAGAATACAAAAATTAAATGATTACAGGACAACTGTGTTCGCAAATCTTCTGATTCCTATGCTTCAAAATTTTTACACTAAAAATCATGAAACCATTTAGAAAACCAAACAATTCCAAGAAAAAAAACATTTCGAGATTGCAAGTTTCGATATACCGGAAAACCCCTAATAGAAGGACACCCAAATGAGCCCAAAAAGAACACTTCCTCAGATTTCTGTGCATCTGAAAATAGCCTCAATCGATTCCTCGTCAAAAATAGACTGGAATCAATATGAAATATGTGTTGAGTTTCTTCTCAAAAATTAGTTATGGATACTTTTGTGAAGTTCGAATTTTGATTTTGAGGAGATTGAACAATAGAAGGAAATGTCTCTCTATTAGAGGTTTTACGGTATTTTTGAAAGCCTGAATGACACCAAAAACAAAAACGAACCCATCAGCCGTCTTGATAACTCTTCTCGCCTGATTCGGTGTCACACAAACCGCCGTTGTCGGTTCCGGAGGACTCGGAAGAGAAGCAGTTGCCACCTCGCCTAGTTCCTGGAAATTTTTTCTAGAAAAAACAAGCTGTAAAAGCGAAGAAAACAGGGAGATCTGAAGAGCAAAACACACAGCGTTCACTTCTTCTTCCTCTTATTTTGCTGTTTTTGGTTATTGTGATTTTGGATTTAAGACTTCAAGATGAATCAGTCATGTTTTTCAGTTCGTTTTTTTCTAACATCAGGAAGACTAATACATACCGATGAGAATTTCGTGCTGGAAGATTGGAAGAATTTATGGAAGAAATTCATTATCTGTTTTAAAATAAATTGAAATAAAACGTTTTTTTATTTTTATTTTTCAAAGTAAAATAAAAAAGAAACTGGGATAGAGAAAAAGGGACAAGACTTTTTGATGATCACAATTCACAGTTTACAATATTTCGTTGACATATTTTATGGGTTTTTTTGACGAGTTTTTGATTTTTGTTTGGTTTATGGACATCAAAGTAAAATTAGAAGACAGAAAAGTGTCTACCCTGAGACGGGAATGCTTAGAAGAAAAAAGAAACAGAAAGGAAATATCTAGTTACACTAATTGCACTAGGGTATTTTTTTCAAGTAATTGCCAGTAGTCAAATGATAATCGGGATTGAATTGAAGAGAAAAAAAGAGAAATGGAATGAAGGCAGTCATTTAGGCACGAATCGAGCTATTTGGGCATCCAGTGTTTGAATGGCGTTCGACCATTTGTCGGAAGTTGGACAATGCTCTGTTCAGCTCAACGAGCTCCGCATCAAGACGTTGTCCACGGTGTTTCTCATGGAGAACCTGCAGAAAAACATGTTGTTGTTGTTTTCTTTCTTTCTTCGCTAATTCAATTCTCCAAAAATAGAAAAGTGTTCAGCTTTTCAGGCATGAACAAAAAACAAAAAGCTTTTTTCTCTTTTCCCACCTGATCCTCCAATTCCTTTATGCGATCCATCTTCTTTTGACGGCACTTGCTCGCGGCTTGCCTGTTACGAGCACGTTTTCTCTCCAATTTCTTCTTTTCTTGATCGTCCATGGACATCCTGAAAATAGATAAATTCATTGGAGGTTAATAATATCTAGGTTGACTATTTTTATACCATTCAAGATGCTCCTCGGGTGTCATTCCCATACTCTCTGGCGACCAGACCATTTTTAGTTTTTTTAGAAATTTAGAAATTTAGAGAAAAGAAGAAAAAATGAATGGGGTAATAGCAGGATGTGAAGAATCTCCTTGCTTCTTCTTCTCCTTTTTCTTACTGCTCGCCGCCTTCTTCTTTTTATCTCAAAACAAACCAAAAAATGGGCGGAGCTTGAGCTCCCGCTCCTAAGCTCCTCCCCCTTCACGGCTTCAGTTACCATGGAATCTTTTGAGGTGATTCATCAAAAGAAGGGCTAATCCAGGCACAGAGAATTCCGAGAAGAGTACACTCTTATATGTCTAGGTGTGATCTGAGTCACATTTTCATCTCATTTCGGCTAATATCAAAAAGAAAGAAAGATTGAGAAGAGGGATGAGACGGATTAACAAATTCTTGTGTTTATTCAGAGGAAAGGATACTTATACGTACAAAAATGTGCTCGAGAACAGTTTTCTTCTTCGAAAAGAAATCTTCTTCCATGTGACTTTCTTCGAAACAAATGATCTAATTTAGGCAATGAGTAACTTTATTCACGTCAGTGTCTACTCAAATGTTATCCCTATTTTACTCAAAGATCGTTTTTATTCGGATTTTTATCCTTTTTGGGTTGAGTAATGTAACCTGCGTTTTGAATTTCTGCAGAATAAAAGAGACAAAAAAGTTCAAGCGACCCTGAGGTTTTCGCAAAGAATAAGATGATATTTCATTTTCTTTCTTTTCATTTTTCAAAGATAAACTATCTCCCCTCTCTCATAAAACGTTTATAGTCTTCTACCGGGTGGGCTAGAAAGACAAAATAGATGAAACATACAGATCGAAGTTGAAGAATGGAACCTTCGAAATCGCATCAGGAATAACTGGAGAGGATTTCGGGGTAGGAATAGGAGAAGACGTGTCAGTTGTATAGTTAGAAGTATCAGAAGATGGAGTAGAACAGAAGTTGAATGCTGGATTTGTTGGGGTGAACATCATCATGTTTTGGAGATTATCCGAAAGTGAGGATGTTCCCATTGCGAATGGAGATGAAGTATTGGAACTCATCAGTGAAGACATCCATGGTTGATAGGACATCATTTTGTATCAAGCAATGAGACAAAAATGAGAAATGTTTGAATGAGCACGGAGGCAAGAAAGGGCGAGTAGGGTGGAGCGAGAACCATTTTTCTTCGTCTCCACAATCACTACACTCTCTCGCTTGGTGATTCAGAGAAGGTGTCTCCGCATGGCACCAAGAATTCAAATTTTCGAACACTCTGTTGTCGCGTCACCATCCAGTTGAGGAGAAATCGGTGCTGCAGCTAGGAGTTGTTTGTCGAAATCTCAAAAATTTTGAGAAGAACGCGACAGATGCATGAAAAATTACATGGATATTTTCTCGGCGCGGGGATTTCTAGCAACCTTGAACAGTGCAACCGTCGGATATTGTGCAACGAGAATATGATTTATAGTGAAGATTTTTCGAATTCAACAAAATCAGTGCTAAGTATTCTTCTAGAAAGTTTTACTACATATGCCAGGTAACAGACTTTACATTATTTTATATGCTGACCAACGTTCAATCATAAATACAATCTTTCGGTCAACATAACGTCTGTTAAACTAAAGGTTATGGACGTCTTGTGGACAGTTACAGTAGCCTTTGAAAGAAAATTTTATCACTAGGACCTTGACTAAACGATAAAACATTGATTTTCCGAATTAGCCACGCTCCAAAATTTGATAAAACTGGATGTTCTTGACTCAATTTATCTGACCCAGAAATAGTGCAAATTTCCACTTCCTTCTCGACTTTTCGTTCTATCAAAATTCAATAAAAGTTGACTAAACGAAAATAGCCAAAAAGAAGGAAAAAATAAATCCTTGACAAGATTAGACCAGATTATCTCTGTCTACAAATTATTGGAGAGTGTGCTGAAATTCAAGTAGGTCAGAAGAGTTTCTAGTTTCTGATTTCTTCATTTGAGGAATGTCTTATTTTGCAACATCTCCTGTCTGGACGATAGAAACTGATCTGATAAAAGAGAAAACGAATCCCGAAAAGTTCATAGTCCGTCCCTTTCATCTTCTCCTCTATTTCCACAGTCTCTTGAATTCTCAACTTTTTCTTTTTTCCGTAATTGTTTCGATTTCTTTCGAAATGATTGCGAAACGAACAGGTTTCGACCGGGAATCCCCCATCAAGCATCGTTTCAACAGAAAACCGTGTTGTTCGTTTTGTTGAAAGAAACCAAAAGGGAAATCGAAATTTTTGGAGAAAATGGGTGTATAGTGTATATAGATGAGACACTGATAAGGGAGGAAGCAATCGGATGGAGAGAGAGAGAGAGTGTGGAAGATCAAGAGACGCAGAGAGAGAAATATGGATTGTTTTCTGTGGAATAGAGAGGAAAATATGAATGATAATGATGCGTAAGAACAGAGTGACGTGATGGGGTTTGTGGTGAAGTTTTGCGGAGAAAAAGTATTGAATAATCGATTGAACCAAGTTGACAGTGAGAAGAGCATTAGATGATAGGGCGAAAAGTTGAAGAGTTCAACACAGTTTTTTTTTCAGTTCGAGATGAAATCAGGTGATTTCATGGACCGCTCGGAAGATTTTTATGTTTTTAAACAGGTACTCAAAACTTGAATTATTTGGGAGGACAGTAGAGTTTTCAGAATTCTAAGAATCGTTAGCATAAAATGGAGAAGTCTCAAAGTTTCCGACTGGACGGGAGAAGTATAAATTCTGGGAGTTCGCAATTGGAAAAAGTAGGCTCGAATCATGTCCCAGGGGAAACCAGAGCACAGTAAACCAAGAAACAGTAATCTTATGGGAGTAGCAATCTTTATAGATAGTCAACAAGGAATATCAAACTTACATATTGTTTGGATCCATATTAATCGGTGAATAGTCTCCATATCCACCTCCTGCACCCCCTCCTAGTCCTCCTCCGTATTGGACATTGCCTCCTCCACTTCTGCTTTCATGGAATCCTTGATTCCTTGAATCAGAGTTATAACTGGAACTCAAATTCGCCGCTACAGAAGAGGATGAGGATCCGGAGGAAGAGACTGACGGTTCATCGTATGAATGGTGATCCCAACGGAGCATTGTTGCCTAATTGTGCTTGCTTGTGTGTCGACTAACGTCGTCTGATAATGTTCTTCTGATGAGTGGATGGTGTACCGTGTCAGTAAAGGAAAACGAATAAAAGGGGGAGGGAAAATGGAAGAAAAGAAAAGGGCGGTCAATGGGCGGAGTTTCCCCATGAAAAGAGTGTATGGGAGACGCAGAGAATTAGATAGAGATAGAAGGGACGGTGGGAGAAGCTGTAAATGAGTCACCGGCATCTTTTTGCCTGGTTTTGGTCTGACTGTTTGTATGTGTCTCCACACTGGCTAGTGCCTGTACGTATGTTTGTACGTTCGCACTTGGGGGCCTCGAGACGGTGACTCATTTGTGTGTGTATGAGAGAAGGTGAAAAAAAATGAAGAGAAAAAAGGACAACCCCTTTCTGTGCAGTATTTATGATTTGTAGGTGAGGATGATGTGATTTGTATACAGGGAGGAAGATCAGTGGAAGATCAAATCAACATTTTGAATGGAACGTGAGAAATTTTGGAACAGGGAGGGAGAAGAAGAAGATAGAAATTAGGGTGGACTACAGTAATGAAAGTTAGAGGAAGTAGAAAGTGTTCCAATTTTTCATCGAGAAAAGTGAAAAACAGACAGACCGTTCTTGCTAGTATTTCTTTGAGGAACTAAATGTTCACTGCTGCTTGCAAAGTGTTTTGAAATGACAAAAACTAGGTTGGTTACGGTATTTGTTCATGAAATGTTGTGAAATCAGAAATTCTCCTTTGCACGGGGTTGCAAAAGGGTACATCCGTAAATCTACCCCAAAAATTTCGTGTGGAGATATTCGCTGCGTAGCGACTCAATTACGTGCTTTAATTGTGAGTATCGCGAAGGTCTCAGCACAAAATTTTCGGGGTAGATTGACGGATGTACCCTTTTGCAACCCCGTGCTTTGTAATTAGCATAGAGTCGAAAGGTATGAACAATTAGCTTATCTAACATAGATATGGAACTAAAGTAAATATCTGCTCTTCGAAATGACTATAGCTTTTCACAAAAAATCCAATTTTCTGGTGACATTGAAAGTCAGAGAAAAAATGCATTATGGCATCTTGGCCATAAACAAAGATTAAGCTTTTATATGAAGTACTACAAAATATTGTACATGACTTTTGACTTTGTTTGGCAATAGTCCTATTGTTGATCTTTGTGAAAAAAATGCCTTTGAGCCTAAAATTTCGAGAAGTAGCTGTTCAAAGAACTTTTGATCACCTACTAAACAGTTTCAGGAGAAATTAGACCATTTTCGTCTTAAAAAGAAGACTAAAACCTACAAAAATTACAGGTCAAAGTTCCACAAAAATTTTCTCATTAAACTGTGGAATTTCTCTCTTGAAAATTATTATAAGAAACACGAGACATCTCAGCTCTAACCAGAGAATCACAAGAAAATGCAAGAGTTTGACAGTTTTCGGAAACGCAGACTATCCGTTTTTCTTTTTCAAGAACATGTGCAAGACACCTGCTCCAAAGGGTCAACCATTTCTTTCAATTTCTTTTTTTCGATTTTATTCCTCTTTCTTCACATTCTTTATTGGTATTCAGAGCATGTATTGAAGAAGAAAATGATCAAGGAAATTCAGAATTTCTGAGTCATTTAGAATCTTCTTTCTAATTCTCCGAAAAATTTGTCACTTTAAAATTTGTCATCTGATAAGCAGAGAATTCTTGGGGAAGAAATAACAAAAAAATTGAACAATATGCCTATTGTATGTGAATCCTAGGAATGAGAAACAAAAACTGTGATTTCAATTGGAATTTTTCGGGGAGAAAACGAAAAAAGAGGGGCACAAATACAAAATACGATTCGTTCTCTGTTTCTGTGCTGCCAAGTTGAAAAGAGAGCAAAAGTGATTGAAATGGAGGAGAAAATGGGACACTCCCTGTTTGAACAACACAAATTTATCGATATGGAAGAAACGAAGGAAGAAAATGGAGAGTTTGTAAGGAAAGGGAAGACGAAAAAAGTGCGTGCACACATACGCATATACACATATTCTTTTGTATAGTTCAGTATACATTCCTAGGTTGAACACAGACAAAATGTATTCCATTGAGAGGGGTTTTATTTGAGGAACTGTATTCAATATTACCGTCTTAATCACATGAAAAAGGTCATAAACAACTCTTCAAATCGATTTGATGCACAAATTTGACGAACATCACTGTGTTCGTGATGTTTTTTGGAATTTTGTATGTGTTTGTGTGTTCGGAGAAGAACACATTTTCTGGGGAAGTGTTATACAAAATGATATAGCAATTGTATTAATGGAACTATTTCTGAGGAAATCTTAAAGTTGAATGAACTCTCATAATAAAATCTGTAAGAAGATTAACTGGGGAAACATCAAAATTGAAAACTGTAAAACAAATTTCGCATTCGCCAAATGGAGCATTGTAGCATTCCTGGCTGAATTATCAAATCACAAGCGTACTGCGGTAGTGAGGTGGAACTGAGGCTCATGCTCAATCAAATGATCCTAAACTCTATTAATATTTGAAAAAAAGCTTTCAGGGAAAAAAGTTCCTTGGTCTCCGAACTATTGGGTACGGTAGCCATCCAATCAAAATCCTCATCGACCATAAACATCTTACAATGCAAACGAAGCCAATTCAAGTGTCTGAACTAACACACTAAACGCCTCTTCGCCTAGAATCAACTGAATTCCACACATTCCTTCGTTTCCATAAAAAACTAACACAGTAATATATCAATCTGTCGGAGTACATGTGGTCACAATATGGTATCCTCTCTCACAGTCTGTTCGTCTGACTCATTTACATTTACAATTCAGGGTCATCAAGGAACAGTGAACTGTCAGTGACTCATGATCTTCTTATCTCGTTTTTTTCAAGTCCTGTTTCCATGTTTAGTCATCTATTGAGTCATTAGATTTCTAGGTGGTCTCTATTGGAAATGTTTTGCAAGAATTGAGGAATGAAATCAAATAGAGAAAAGGGACGAGACAGGGAATAGGGCAGGTGATAAAATCCCGAATTGTGATTGATTTGCGAACATTTTAAAGTAAAAAAGAGAGTGGGTGGAATGGTAAAATTGAGAGAGAAAACGTTGCATTTTGCATGCATGAACTAGTTTTTACTGTAGGAGGGATCATGCAGATTTTTTAGTTTCGAAATTGTGTGTGACTTTCTGACCAGTAAGAGGTTTATACAAAAGAAAAAGGGGTTAAGGGCTGAAAAAGAGAGAAAGAGAGTATAGTTGAGAAGATTTGCACTGAAAGTTTAGAGGTACTATTCAAAAATGGTAACATTTTGCAAAAGTCTCTGGGGGCTGATTCAGGAGTGTCGTCAATCGGAAGTGCAGGATAAAAATAATAAAACTTCTTAGGTTTTGATTTCAGGACCAGAGGGGTCTGAAGAACTTCGAAATCTGGGGTCAGTTTCTAACACATTCAAAGTCAACGAAGCAAAATTTCGAACTCCATTCGAAAGTCTTCAGAACTAGACAAAACATTTCAGGTGGAATGATTTCCATCTGTCTCGCCTCCTTTTCTTCTTGTTCTCAATTTGTCTGCTATTTGAGCAGAAAGACCGAGAAAACGTTGAAACAGATGAGCACTGGTTCAAAATGATGCGGATCTTGGATCACCTAGATGGACAAATAACGAACACTGCGAATGAAATCATAGACGGAATCAAGACGAAAAGAATAAAAAGAGAACATGTGGATGGAGAATGTCCTTTTTGTCTTGGAAAGAACTATGAATTATGAATGAATTGACGGAAAGAGAGGGGGGACCTCTCGTCTATTTTGCATCCATAAAAATTTTTGAATATTGAGAGAACGATGAAAAACGAAACGAATGAGAAGTCGTTTTTTTTTCTGTAAAGACGAGAAAGGAAGAAAAAGAAGATGAAGGAGTAGTAGGAAGAAGACGAACTACTATTTCTCTTCTTCTTTTTTTCTGTTTCTGTTCTCCTGCAAAACGGACTCGCCGTGCCTAATTGTGTGAGCTCAAGGAGCCAAAGAGATGGAGACTTGGACCCGAAGAACAAGACAAAATGAGAGGTTGAACGGAAAAACGGACTCACCCATCTCGACCGGATCCACCAGCTCGAGAAGCGCTTCTTGAATCGAATCCACCGTCTGAATCATCACTGTAATTGGCCATCGTGATATCGTTTTGTGGAGGCTGAAAATGAATTGTATTAGCTGAAAGAACACTAGGATGTAAGTGTGAATAAATTGAAAACGAATATCTGAAATTTTAGGAGCTCTGAAGAACTAACCCTTTGTGCAACTTGCTCTCAATCGACTTAGGGGCAGAATCTATTCGAGCCTAAGCTAGCCGCTTGACGTTAACTGGTAAGTATGAATCTTTTTTAAAAGCCAAAAACCCTAGAAAAAATTTCCAGTAAAGGATTTCCGAATACCATATTATTTTCCACTGAAAATTCACAAAATTAGGCCAATTTACAAAGTCCAACGGGGCGCAATATCTCACGTAGGCGACCCAAAACCCCCACTGATATCTCTCATTCCAATTCTCATTTCATCTCCAACTTTCATATCACACAATTTTCAACTCCATCCAATGCATGCTGATATAGTGGAGGCAATAAAACGCGTCTCTCTGTCCGATACCAGCAGAAACATAACCGCCAACTGTCGCTTGCACTTTCGGCCTGCTTAGTATAGTGGTTAGTACTCCACGTTGTGGCCGTGGCGACGCTGGTTCGATTCCAGCAGCAGGCATTTGTTTTTTTTAATAAAAACTTACAGTCAAGTTGAGTTTGTCTGGACGGGAAGTAGAAGCAGTGGTAGACGAAACGAAATTGTTTAGAAGTGGAGGAAGAGTCGTAATTTGAGTAGTATTGACCACTGCTGCTGTGGAGGAGTCTGGTGAGTTGGAAGAGGAAACGATTGGTGGACCAGGAATTGCAGATGAAGCGAGAAGCTTCATAGATAGGTCACTGAAAGAAAGAGAATGATAAACAGAATGATGAAACTGTAAAAAGAGAAACGGACAGTTTATTTTCAAAACATGCAAGTGTTGTAGTTTGAATGTTTGGGAAAGCGGCGATTCTTTTTTTTGAAAAGAGACTAGTTCTCTCCGTATCGAATCGATTCTGAATTGTATTTTTTGTTCAGTTGTCTTTTTTCTTTCGTCCGGAAAAAAATCTATTATTATGCGGGAATATTTACTCAGTCAGTTTTATGCCTGGGTTCTCAATATATTTTCACATATTTGTGGTTTTATGTGGTCTAGGTTTAACCGAGAAAAAAATCGGGTGGTCTTTTTGTTTTGTTGAGGTCCCGAAATCCACTGTGGGAAAGGTATTCGAAAAATCAAGTGACTTTCACAAGAATTGGATTTATTGGGAAAAAATAATGTTCCAAATGTTTTAAATGAACGGGGGAGCCAAAAAAGATAGGAGTTCATTTGAAATTCTCTGGGAATTTTGAAATATTCATAGTGAAATATTTTTCAGCATGTTCAATTGAAACTTTCAGCCAAAAACAACCATTCTTATGATCAAAGTTATGATATTCATAATATTGTTCGACAATGTTTGATTTTGAGAATATTTTGAAGTAAAAACTGCCCTTCAATTTTCAGTCTTTCGAATTTATTCCAATCCAATTTGTTCAAGTAATTCATCTTATTCAAAATTTCAATTTTCATAATTAGGTTCCAAGAAACTTTATCCTCACATTTTTTATCTATCGAGATCAAGAATCCTCGGATTAGAAAAATTCAGAAAATGGATATTTTCTGATTACCATTTCAAAACATATCTGAAACTTCGGAACAGTTTCACTCTTTATAACTTTCGCCCCGTCTTTCTCGCATATACTTTCTACTCAATCTCCCAAAATCCTGATTCCCATCAGTGGTCATTCTGCTTTTGATCATTGAATCCCCCCTTTTTCTCTCCTACTTTTTTATTATTTATTTCATTTTTTCCCCCAAAGTGACGTCTTTATGCCAGGAGCAACTGCACGTGAGAGTACGTATTTCCTGTTTTGATGCCTTCTTCTCTCACCCATTTTTTGAGGTCTGAGAACTTTTCCGGAGGTCAGGTGGAAGTTTAAAAAAGAAAAAGAGATCACAAAAGATCATTTCTCCCTTCAATCTTTTTTTCATATTCTTTCAGATTCATTCATAATACATCTATTCATTTTCCTTATTTACCACCCTCATCTTCTTTCATTTCTCTAAAATTTGCGTCATTCACCATCACGTATCCTCCCACAATTCCTTGAAAAACATGTCAAAACATTTGGGGAGTGCTATTTTGCTCACTGATCTCTCTTCTCTTATTCTACTTTCTCTCTACTTCCTCATTAGACCTCAATTCATATTCATTTCCCACACACTTACTCCATTTGAAGTTCTCCACTTGTAACCAATGGAAGAAGTGTTGGTGAAGACAGTGGTGGAATTGTTGGAGCACCGCCAGTAATCGGAGTTCCAAGGATTGACATTACAATTGTGTGCATGTCACTGAAATTATTTTGTTTTAATTCAAGCCCCGGGTACATTCTGAAGTAAGCTTTGGTGATCCAAAACGTGTTTTTTTAAGTTCAACAGTCTGAAAGTTTTCAGCTGGATATCAATGATAGAAAACAGGTGAAACTGGACGAAGTACTTGAGAATCAAACTTCCGGTGACTAAAAATCATTTTGCGTTTACAGTTTTCAGACGAAACGGAATTTCAGATTTTTTGAAATTCTCAGTTATTCAGCCAAAGATTTTTTTTCATATCCCTGGAGACAGACTGACAAAGTCTTCAGGGATATGAAAAATCAGATGCCTCTTTTTCTATTCTTCTATTTTGATTCGACAATGAATCAAGGTAATTTTTCAGGACTCAAGAAATCCTCGCATCACCATCCCCTCATTTTCTCCCTTTCAAAAAGCTTTTCCCTCCGAAAAAGGGCTGAAAATGTCTTTTTTCTAGTGACGATGTGGGTGTCATCTGGATCGTATGACTGGGATTATCCACTTTTGGAATCCATGTCGCTTCGGATTATTTCCTCCGTCCATATTAATGCCCGAAATTATGGATGAGAAAAAAAGAGAAAGAAGAGGATGAACTAAATTAAGAATCTCGAAGGGCACTTTTCAGCTAATCTTCTCTAGTTGATGATGGAAAAAAAGGATACAACTAGAATCAAGTGTGAAGTGCTTGTGTCCTTTTAAAAAAGGATTAAAGATTTTCGAAACTTCTGGAAACTGAAGCAAAAAGGAACCGAACTGTTACCTCGCCGTTGCTGGTGTAATTGGACTGAATGCTGTCGTGGATAGATTTGTCGGGAGAACGGGAGAAGTGACTCCATTGAATTCAAATTTGTTCGTAGATTGAACCACACGTAATGCATCTGAAAAAATAGATTGTTTTGGTTTTCAGAGAAAGTCTTCTTTATAATTTTAGCACTTTTAACTCTGAAAGAAAACCTAATTTTGTTATTTTCCCTCGTTCCAGAACCAAAACAAGTACTTTATATTTTCAAAATTCGTGAATTTAGATCATTTACCAACGTATCTTCAGAAATCAGGTGAATTCTATTTCAGATCTTCTAATGTTTCAAGGCTTCTTCTCTCCTTCTTTTACAAAAAATGTGCTTCGTAGTGTGATGTTTGTGTGCCATGACCTAGTTAAGTTAATAATGAAAACTTCCTCGTCATTAGAGGGTTTCCCTTGAGTGCAAATCTATTAAACTACACGTCACTTTCAGATATTGAATTCGAAAATTTTAAATCTTCTCACGTAGATTGAAGTATTTTCTCAACACCCCTTTTCGCCCTCATCAATGTCACATATAATCTCTTTTCAGCGGAAAAAAGTGTCACCAAGATCTTTGGTTGAATATCACAAATCATGTGGAAAGAATCTGAAAACTACGAAAACTACCCATTGCAACCTAGATATTCTAGCACGGTACCACGTCACAGATGTATGTTTTTAAGAATGTGCCTCCGTTGTCCCCAGGCGACATCATCACAATCATTCGTTTTGTTGTTCTCCGTATCCCCTACTAACTATATTATTAGCTGCTACGCCCGTTCGTCCCCAACTAGACTGGCACCGGCTCACACTCTTACTTTGTCAGCTCTCGAAAACAATCTCCAGCCAATTAACGGAAAAGAAAAAGAGAATGAGGCTGGTACGAAACATGAATTCCTACTATGAATCTTTTGTGTTATCATCTGTTTTCGTTCAATGAGGAAGAGAAGACGAGGTGATGAGCTAATAGAAAAATGAGTGATAATAATAACAATCAATCC
Source organism: Caenorhabditis zanzibari (assembly GCA_963966625.1). Classification (NCBI taxonomy): domain Eukaryota; kingdom Metazoa; phylum Nematoda; class Chromadorea; order Rhabditida; family Rhabditidae; genus Caenorhabditis; species Caenorhabditis zanzibari. The sequence continues at coordinate 9,185,776 of OZ016469.1, forward strand.
AGTTTCCTCTTCTTTTTACTTCCTTTTCCCATCCACACGGAACACGAAAGAGAACGAACGGATTTGTGTTCTTATGATCTGTCTGATCTTATTTCTTTGTTAATTTGACTCGTTCTTTCCACTTGGTTTCCGGTTCAAATGATGACAGAATGCGTAAATTGAGTTTCAATGCTCATTTAGAAAACGGAGAGAGACATTGTGTCCGTTTGGTGGAATACGTGACAAAAAGTGCTAAATTAACTAAAAATTTCAAATCCTAATATCAGCTCGTGATTCTTGAAATAGTGACCGTTGGACTTTAATTATAGAGATTAACGCGAGGGAATTGAGTGTAGGCTAAACCCATAGTTTTCTGGGAAATTACTGAATGAAGATCAAAAATGGGGAGGCATCGGGACTGATGTGTCCTGGGGCTTGTCAATGGATGGGACAGAATGGTAGAACTCTGAAGACTTAGCCAAGTGATAACGTCCCCGATTCTAATCCCAGTCGTGAGAGAGGTACTGTACAAAGATAAATGAGCTACGAATGAGATACTCCTAGAAACCATGCAAACATCAACATTTAAACTTGGAGAAAAAAGAGATCATGAAGATTCTCACCGGCAATCAAAAATTCTGAGAGATTATTCAGCAACATCGTCCGTTCGTTCGAATAGTGAATAGAAGAGGCCCGTGTCCAGTTTCAGATTTCTTATGTGTGTTATGTGCTCACTGAACAAGTAGTGGACAGCGGCTCAGCTCACCGAACTAGCTCAACGCTCCAAATGGGCGGTCCCTCTGCTTCTTTTCTCTCTACTTCGCTGTCGTCGTGGCCGTCGTCGTCGTCTTGTTTTGCCCATTTTTTCCCTGCTTTTTTTAGCTCCGCCCATTTGTTTCTTTCTCCCCCACTTAATGCACTTTAGGCTGTCTAATTACTAGAACGTCCTTTTGTTATGATATGCAGTTCCTCCACTATTTTCTAATAAACACGTTTCCCTTCTCTTTCTCAATCAATTTTTTCTCATTTTATGACAGTCTGTCTTAATGGTATTGACGAAAGTGGTGTTAGAAGCGGGAAGAAGAAGAATAATAAGAAACTGACATTTTATCGCATAAGATTAAAGATGGTAATTTCTTTCTAGATAACAATACTCCCACTCTTTAATTTCCCAATAACTTATGTAAAGTACATGTCGTCACTTCCGGTTCATTCAGAATTTCCGAGAAACTATCAAAGCGAAACAAAAAACTAGAAAAGCAAATGGGAGAGGATGTGCATGGGATCATCTTGAAAAGTCACGAGATATGGAGAGAAATAGCATTATGTAATTATTAGCCATTAGTTTTGAATAAATAAGACTGAAAATCAAGTTGTATCTTGTTGGTGCAGTGACTCGAAAATGTATGTATGTTTACGTAAATGAAGAGAAAAGGAGAATCAGAATTACATTATGGTAATGGAATTTTGAACGAGATTTCTCATTTTCTGGTTATTTTCGGTCATGGGACAAAAAAGTTATGGGCATTGAATGACCATTGAATTAAGAGGAATGTATATATTTGAATTGGGACGAAATAATTCGATGCTTCAAGGTTTACTGGGATTTTCAACGTTTCTAAAAGTTTTCGTTCAATGTAAAGAGTGCTTATCTTTTTCAGAATTCTCTAAAAATTTAACACGACAGTCATCAAACAACCCTGCTCACCAGAAAACATAGACTGTCACAAAATTCTTATCAGCTTCGTGGTAACATTTTAATAAAGATCAGTTCTGAAGTTGGAGTCGAACTTATTTGAGAATACAGTAATGGGGAAGAGTGGGCGATTCTGGAGTCATGAGACTAGAAAGTGTAGCTTTAGAATTGAAACAGGAAAATTTCTCAGAATATGGTGAACAGCCATGATTCTGTGACCGTTATTACAGAAAAATAGGAGTTATATTTATTTCTGAATCTAGTTTAATTTGATCTAAGATTTCCTGGACTATCTTGGATCTCTTACGGAAGACTTCAAAGTCAATTCTTTTTCATAAAATTACAGACTGGAAGGTTTCCAAATTTCCAGATTGTTCTTCACTACATGACAACTCTTCCCTTTTCGGTGATGGCATCATACAATTTATCAAAGGAGTATTGTTGACAATTTTACTTTAATTTTTTGAATATTTGATCAGTGCAAACCCTCATATTGAGCGTAGCCCGATATAGTTTTTGGACTTTTTAAAAATGAAAATCTCACCAAAAAATCCTTTGCAATATTGTGTTGTGCTCTCCTTCTCCCCGTCCTCCACCCCCATATCCTGCTTTCGATCTGAAAATTTTCAAGGTTTTCAAGTCTCATTTTTCTGATTTTTAGATGTCATTATAGTTCCAAATTTCAGATGGAGAGAGAGGTTTTTGCGCAGTTTCAAGTAAACCTTACATGGCGAGTTGGTGTGTGTCACATTCATATCAAACGAATTATTCATCATCGATTCACAAAATAAATAGAGAAGAAGATGAAAAAGAAGGAAAACGAAACGATGAAAGAAAGAATGAGATGGATGGAGAACCTTTTTTGCGGGTGATAAGCGAGTTCTGACTCATTCTTCACCACCCCATTTTCGGGATGAACTGGAAGCATCTAGAGGAAGAAGCATGTTATAGTGTAGCATCTATAGAGGTGGTTTTTCGATTTTTTAGAATATGAAGTTTTTTCAAGATTCAAAAATCTGCTAGAAAGGTTAGACTGGACGCTTCCAACTGGAACATATTCTGAAATCCACTAGATTCTATGAAATCCTAAAAGATAACCTCTCTGTTCTCATACAGTTTTCAGTATTAGGAGTGAATACAGTACTTCTAGCCTCACTTTTTTTTCCAGATTCCTGACTCTTCCGAAAATGTCAGCCACTTATCTGAATGTCATCATTCGTGGCTTTTTCTAGTTTTTTATATGTTGATCAAACAGGTAGGACGGCAAGAAAATCTCTGAAAATTGGTCATCTCTTCCCCGTAGATTTGGAAAATTATAGTTGTTCCGGATATGATTTTCGTGTTTTTATTCCGAAAAAAAACTATTAGGATAACAAATCAGAAGATGTATTTGTTTTTTATCATAATCAAGGGAGAGCGACCAATAAAAAATATTGAATACGAAATAAGATGACGTGTCATTTGGAATGAAAAACAGAAGAGAAAGAGAGATCGAACTCATCTGATTGATTCAATGAATTGACAATGTTTCAGATTGATCAAAGCATTATATGAGAGAATTCTCAAAGAGAAATTATATTCCCAGAAATTTGTGTCGCCTGGATTTGATTAGGATCACTTGTTATGAGCGAAAAGCATAAATCAAGTTGGCTGATTTTCAGAAAACGAGGCGATTTCCATTCGATTCGTACTTTCTATTCCCAAACTCGAGAGAAATATGAAAAAAAATTTCTAAAAGATTCTGGTTCTCCTCTTCTTTTCCGTACCTCCGTTCTTGTTTATGGTGTGAGAAAAAAACGCAGAGTGAACGGGAAAATGGAGATTTTCAGATGTCGTCGCGTTCTAGGGTTTGAAAGAAGAGAAGAACGAAAGAGAGTATGAAAAAAGAAAACAGAGATGTAGAAAATCTGAGAGCTAAAAACGTCAAATAGTGTTTTGTTAAAGGTCAGTGCAAAACACAGAAGAATGTGATTTTGTTTTGGTTTCGCAAGACTGATCAGTTTCATTCCGATTTCTGTCAAAAAGATATCAGAGCCAAATGGGCGGAGCTAGAAAGAGTGTCAAAACATTTACGAAACCGCAAGAAGAATGACTCATTTCCTGGGGAAGGAGACAAATCGAGAATAGTCTAGAAGAGGAAGGAGAAATTTCGGAAGGGGTGTGTGTGTGAGACGACAAGCAAATTTATGATTATTCTTAACATTTTGGACTGATAATGACAATTGAATTTGAAGTATTTAGAAATAAGCAGGTTACAATTGATTGAATAATTTTTCGGGTAGACTGAAAGACTCTAAGATTCGACCGACTTTGAAAAATTGTCAGAATTTTGACGTAAGATCCTGAAAACTTGAAGCAAAATGTACTGTAACCTCAATTTAAATTCTGGATTTCTACCAATTGGAAGAAGCAGAACTTCATTCTACTATAGATTTTCAAAGGACTTCAAAAATTTCAAGATTAATCTTCAGGATTCCGAGACTCCCATAATCTAAAACCTATTCCAAGGAAGTAGTTTTTCGCTTTTTCAGATACTCAAAACGGCAAACTACAGTATCTATTTTGAACTTCTACAAAATTGTAGTCTCGGAAACTGAACCCAATTGAACGGAACATTTGTTTGACATATAAAATTCCGTCTTTTCGGCACACACAAAGTTCACGGAGAAATGAAATATTAGTGGAGCCACTAACGATGGGAAACTGGGAGAAGAGATTGGAGGAGAAACGAGGGACAGTGATTTATTGAGGTACTTTTGAGAAATGGGTCTTCAGGTGAGAACAGGGAGGAGTCAAATCATATGTTGGTTCAATACTCAAAACTAAATGGTTTTGTATCGAGAAACCGAATAAAAAAGAACGAAGAACGGCATTCGTTTGTAGACTGTAGCGTGGAGGTGAAAAGAGCGTGTGAGACGAAGAGACGCAGAGAACAGACAAATTGGGGAGAAAAAGAGGCAAAAGCTGCGGGGGCCTACAGTAGCGATGAAATCGGAAATCACGTGTCATTTTGCGATACTTCTTTCGTTCATTCTGCGTTTCTCTATTTCATTATTGTGCCTCACTTGTTCCGTAGTTTTTATGATCATATTGTATGTAATAGTGAACTTTCATAATGGGGCGGAGTTTCGAGTAATAAGGGGTAGATTATAGTGTTCCTCTTTCACATCCTTTTCGTCTCGCATGGTTTACTTGAATTGCTTAAAAAATCCACCTAGAAGACTTCACCCGGAAGTCTCGGAAGAATTAGAAACATGGAGACTGTTTGGCTTCTTTATCTTCTTGTCAAAACACGTTTTGCTTTTGTGAATCGAATCAAAACAAACAATCTCACCCCGTCTGGTAGCTCTCCGTTTCTTCGCAGATGACGTTGGCGCCTTCATAATGATTTCAGGAGATTCGGAAGATGTCGAAGACGTTGATGGTGGCTCGTCGTCTTCCATGATTTCTGATTATTGTTTTTGGGATAGCAATGAATTGAAGACGATGAAGATAGAAGGGAGAAGTTGATGACGAATCGGTTGACGACGACGATGGGGGTTAGTTGTTGGCGGGCCGAGAATGAGTCACACGCACACTCACTCTTCTTCTGTCTCTTTTTCTCTCATTCATGTTGTTCTTTTCTCTCTTCTCTCTTCCTTCTTCTCCTCCCCAATACTTCTCTTCGGTTTTTCAGAATTTCGTGATCCATGGCATTCTCTGGAGACGCAGAAGACAAACGAACATCGCGGCGCGGGAAAAAAAGAAAACATTGGAAATGGAGAGAATCCAGAGAATATCTCTCTCCATTTCTTTTCCTATTTTCCCAACTCCCGATTGACATTTCAAAAGGTTAACAAAGAGTCTAGAGAGAGAGAGAGAGAGAGAGATAAAGTTCGTGGAAATAGTTACCGTAAATAATGTGTGCTTCCTTTCTTCCTCCTGCTCTCACTTCTGTATTTGTCTTTCTCAACCACCCACTTAACTAGTGAAAGAGCAACTCCCGGCTTGTTTTTCTTGAAGATCCTGCTAGTGAGGTCCTCATTAGACCCAACGGACCTCCCGAGAATTCTTTCCTTGTTTTACTGACATTTTTGTTTATGTGTGCACCTAATGGAAAGTCGACTTACGTCCTAATAGATGTTTTGAGGGACTCTCATTGGTTCTTCAAAGAACTGTGGTAAATCTATTATTTGATTCCAGGTTCACTTTCGAATATCCTGCAACTTTTAAAATTTTCAATCTTTACCAATTTCTTCGAGTCTATTCTACAGTTTTTAATCAGTTTTTCGCTCTGAGCATTATTAATTTCTGTGGTTTGACATTTAAGTTTGTTGACGAATTGTCATCGTTTCATTTTTCTATTTTTTTATCTTATCATTTCCCATCCCTACCATCGATCCAACATGTTGTCTCCCTCTCTCTTTTTCCATCACCAATAAATTAGTACAGTAGTATCACTCATCATTGATAATTTCTCGACTTGTTTTCTCTCACCGTATTTGTTCTTTGAGCCTCTCCTCATTTCCCACACTTTCTAACACTCTTTCATTGTCTGCTCATCCATTTTTCAACGGTCATCGAAATCACATCGGAACGAATTTCTCCGCCTGGCAGCGATTCGAAAATCGCACCGAAAAGTAAGGGAGAGAGAAGATTAGCGAGAAATGACATCACATCGGAATCAATTTGGTTTTCATTCTTCAACTGCCCACCCATTCATTTTTCAGGTGATTTTTGAGAACCGAGGTGGGGAAAGAAACGTGGCTGAAAATGAAGAGTTCTAAAAAGAAATAAAGAAAACAAAAGTGCATTCGAATACGTAATGAGACTCATTCTGTCAGGGAGATAATATTTACAGCCAATCTTCTGTGTTTTCTGTTAGATGTTTTTGAAAAGGGATTCAAAAATAATTTAATGATACCAAAAAGCAATAAAATCTAGGGATTTTTAAAGCTCAACTTTGAACATGGGATCAGTAAAATTAAAACAGGGAAAGATAGAGCAACAGGGAAAGAGATTGAAGAAACCGGTAAATAATTATAAGCTAATATTATTATGCGAACTATCGTCTTCAAAGTGAAATGATAAGGGAATGAGAATGTGAATATTCTAAAAGGCAAGCTCTTCCGGAACATCGTTTTGATCGGCGGCATCAGTGTTTTCCAAGGCAACACGACTTCTGTTTGCTGGTAGATGACCTGATTTAACGAAATCTAGACACTCTTGGGTGTAGGTAACAGGATGGGAACGGAGGTGTTGGCAATGCAGAGAATCGAGAAGACGTAATTTTGAAATGGATATTCCACGTTCCTCCATAAGTTTGGCATAGTCTTCGATGGACTCTTCAGAACAAACCTGAAATATTATAATAAATGAAAAAATTCCCAATTGATAACAACTGACCAAGTCTGCTGGTCCATAAATGTACAATTGCTTGTTCGGTAGATTTTCAAATGTCATCATTTTGAAGTAAGCGTAATGTTTCTCGTAGATCTCCTTGTCCAAAAACGATCTCAACCACAAAACTCCTCGATGGAAAGAAAAGAAAGTGTAGAGAACTGCTTTATATGATCCTCTCAATGCTCCATGATAGTGGCTAGGTGGCAACGTGGCAAATGAGATTGCTTGGGCACTTTGAGATGGAGATGTGAATGCAGGACAACTGTCGAATATAAGACCTTTTGCTCTTGATTGAACCTCCTTTCCGTTTTCCATTTCAGGTAATTGGTCCCAGTATGCGGCCAAAAGTGAGCATCCATTCATTGAGAAAACGTGGAAATAAATCGTGTTGATATCTGATTGCTCTTGAAGCATCTCGTTCAGAATTTGATGGAAGCATCTTGCGAAAGGTCGATAGGATGCAAAACTGCGGATTTTCGCGATTGGAGCAGTGAATCGAACTGTTGATATTCTGAAATCTTTTTAGGAATTTTCAAATTTATCTGAACCCCATTATGGCAAACCGTTTACTCGTAATCAACTTTTCAAATGTTTATTTTTGAATTTTCAATGGAATAAATACAACTTTTCAAAATATTTTATCAACGATTCAAAATGTTTTTTTGTTCAAAACGGTCCTAATTATTATTTATGGTACCAGTAAAGATTGCTAATTAAGAGACGACTACTGCCATCTGTCATAACGAAAGTATTATGAAACTTCCTATTGCGAAACTTTCTATAAAACTTTAAAAAAACACCCAAAGACATACCCAGCTTCCTGATAGTATTGTGCATATTTGGATAAATATCTATCCCTACATCCTGCCCATCCGAAGAGCACAACGAGTGTTTTTGATCCAGGGATCAAGTTTTTGATTGCCGCTTCGTTGCCCGTCTTCTTTGATTCTTCTGGAAATTCGATGAACTGCGAAGTTAAGTTGAGAAATTCTGATACCTTTGTTGGTTGTTATATCTTCAGCTTCTTTGTCGGTAACTTCTGATGGTGCCACTAACGTCATTCTGAATGAGGGCAGTTTGGAAACAGAATATTTACGTTTTAAAGTTGTGAAGAGTATGAATCACTGTTTGCATGCATAGATTGGGATGCAAAAGGCATCAAACAGACTTTTCGAAAAAGGAGAAGTCGTTGAAACTGGAAACTAACCCGATGTAAGTGAGAACAAAAGCCGAAGCGAAGCCGACGACGGCTTCGAAGAGCATTTTTGGACGACGGATTTACAATGACAACACAACACCGATTCTAAAAAATAAAGAAATCAAGGCGAAAAGAGAAGGCGCCGAGAATGGCTGTGCTCCAAGAGAGCTCAAGAAATAGAAACGCCGATGAGATAGAAAAGAGGGAACGAGACGACTAGAGGAAAAGGAATGTATGTGGAATAATGGTCTTGCTAGGGAAAAACGGGCACGGCCTCGTCCTCGTTTTGCCTCCTTTTTGCTTCCCGCAAACAGGCATCACTTAGGCTATAGGCTACAATATAGTCTGCTCGTTTTTGTGTCTTCTGTGCACTTTTTCCGTGTTGCTTCAAGTTTGTTTCGTGTTGAAATTCCAGTTTCAATTGCGAAATTCGTGTCCTATTTTCCCAAAGGACAGTATAATGCAGTAACTGTGAAAACAAGAAGTGTTGTGGCGTGAAATGTACTAACCCTCTACGTGGAAGATCTACGTGGCGATAAGAACTGCCTATAAAAGCCTATTGAACTCAGTGTAAATTGGTTCTCTCTTATGTAAATAAATGAGATTTACTCTCCTTCTCGAGGCCACCGTAAGGACATAACAGTGGCGATCAGGATGAGATGGTGGATCCCAGAAGGCTGAGATGCTGGATCCAATGAGCAATGTCTGGTGTGCTTGGTGAGGAAGGAGGAGGACCCCGGTGTTGGGCACCGTAAGTAAGGCGTCGTGGAAGAGATCTTGGAATTCGATGTTCGGAGAGGCTGTTGGAGCCCTGGATGGAGGGACTTCTGCGGAAGGTAGAACTGGTCTACGCTTCCCGACTGCAGCAACGGTTGGCTCGTATGGATGGATTCGCAAGTATGGTATGGACACCCGATGCGCTCGTTGCGTTTGAGATGGAGATCACGTCAAAATCGAGGCAACGACGACTATGAGATGGCTCTGGTCAAAAAGGAATGCTGTGGAGTCTAAGCAGCGGCTGTCGTGGTATTTCGTGGAAGGGTGCGACAGTAGACAAACAACTTCTTTAAGAAGGGGAGGTGTTGTGGCGTGAAATGTACTAACCCTCTACGTGGAAGATCTACGTGGCGATAAGAACTGCCTATAAAAGCCTATTGAACTCAGTGTAAATTGGTTCTCTCTTATGTAAATAAATGAGATTTACTCTCCTTCTCGTGGCCACCATAGGGACATAACAAGAAGTTATTATGAAACTCTTGCAAGCTTGTGGAAAATTAGAAAATATAAACACAAAAATATCGAAAATTCGTTAAAAAATAAGAAAAAATGTGATTTTCAAAATTTTAGAGTCTCTTGTTAAATATTTTCAAATTCCCACCCAAAAGTTCCGAAAAAACGCGCTCTGCTGTACTGCGCGTTTGAACTTCGGCGCGCTCCGTTTCCATGGAAATTTCAATATTTTCCATCGAAATTTTAATCAGAAAAATTCCGATCAGACGATTGATTCTCATTTAATTCGTTTTCCTGAATTGCGCGCAGCTCTTATTTAAAACTAGCGCTTATTGTTATTCTGCATCGGGGCGCGTTTCCGAACTCTCTTGTGTGCCTTCACTTTCCCATGTTTCACAACAGTTTGATTCAAAAAACAATGAAATCATCAGTATTCCAGCTATTATCATGTTCCTCGAAGAATGCAAAACTCATTTTGATACCGAATGCCTCTACGAGCTTTTAGGAGTTCAGAAAAATTGCGATGAGAAAGAAAGTGAGTTTTTCTGATTGATTTTCATGTCAGCCAATTTAAAGTTTTGATATTCAGTCAAAAAGGGATATTACCGTCAATCCATGCGCTGGCATCCGGACAAATCCAATCTCGGGGAGGAAGAGAAGCAAACTTACACAACCAAGTTCCAACTTCTCAACAAAGCCTACCAAATTTTGTCTGATAAAGAGAAGAGGAAGATTTACGATGAGACGGGATCAGTTGATGACGAAGAGTTAAACGAAGACGTCTTGAAAGCATGGAGGAAAATTTTCAAGAAGGTGACAAAAGAAGATATCGATAACTACATGAAGACGTATCAAGGATCCAAAGAACAAAAAGACGAGCTGGTGGCGCATTACAACAAATGCAAAGGAGATATCTCCAAGATTCAAGAATACGCAATCGGATACGAAACTATTGACGATCTGAAAGCAGCTCTGGATTCCCTGATCGAAGACAAAGAAATCGAGGCAACCAAGAAGTATGAGACCAGCACCACTGAGGTATTTGAGAAATCCTGTGTAATCATTTGTTAAATTTCTCTGTTTTCCAGAAGAAGATGATAGCATACAAGCGCAAAGCTGAGAAAGAAGCTGCCGAGGCGGAGAACGTCACTAATGTAAGGCTATCATCGTCTATAAAATTTCTCTGTTATTACATTGTCATTTTCAGAGTGATGCGGATCTCATGGCTCTGATACGAGGTCGTCAGAAGGAACGCGAAGAGAAAAACGATTCGTTTCTCGATGCGCTGGCAGCTAAGTATGCACCTTCTTCCTCCAAAAAGGCAAAGCGGCAGTAATTGAATCAGAATCCGCCCCTTCTGTCGTCACATCTTCTCTTCCGCTCACTATCTTCTCACTTTTTTATATACGTTTTCTCTCGATTGGTCATTGCTCCTCACTGCTAAAAAGAATATCTGTAGAATGATCTCCACATTTTCCATTAATCAAACTGATTCCTTTGTATTTTATGACAGGTTCACCCAGCATTCACTTACTCAATCCAATAAATTCTCGTTTTTTTATTTTCTCATTCTTTTTTCTACTACCAGAAGTTGTTCACAACTTTCGAATATTTTTTTTCGCTGTTGGGCTCTCAATATCCGGCCAAAGGAAATTGAATTTGTATCTCTTCGAGTAGAAAATCGAGAAATGTTGTTTGCGTTTCCCATTGCCGTCTTTTTTGAAAATTCTTTCTTCAAACATTGTCGTTTTCAGATGTCTGACTTTGAAGAAACTATTCGCCGTCTACAATCAGAGAAAGGAGTCGTTGGAATCATCGTTGTAGATTCTGCTGGTAAGTGTTTGGTGTAAACCTTTTTGTCTATTCAAGGGATGTGATTTTCCTCTTTCAGGAAGAGTTATCCATTCAACGATCGACAGCGATGCAACACAATCCCACACTGCATTCCTTCAACAACTCTGCGAAAAGACGAAGACTTCGATCCGTGAACTTGACTCAAGCAACGATCTTACTTTCCTGCGGCTCCGAACCAAGAAAAACGAGATAATGATCGCTCCGGATAAGGACCATGTCATCATGGTTATCAAGGACCTTTCCTAAATCACTGACCAAACTTTGTCGAAACGCGAACGCATTATATTAAACTATCCTGCTTGTGCTATTTTCATTTGTATATCATACATGAAACGAATGGTTCATATGCGATTGCTTTTTGAACAAGTCACAGTGGTTTGAAACAATTAAAAGTGGATGATGAAGGGGTAGAAAATTGAACCAATAAATTATCAGATAATATTACGCGAGCCCCACCTGAGGGAGGCCTCATAAACAGAAAACATTTGAGTATCCAATACAGTATAATAGGAGAATATCTGGCGAATGTGTATACCATAAATTATTAGGAGCAGCGCGACTAACAGAACTTCCAGCGGTTTCCGCATTCGAGACAAAACACGAACGTTGTCATCGGTTCGTCTGAAGAGCGTGTTTGAAGTTGAGTGTAAGTGCAGTTCTTCTTTCCACATTTTCCGCACTTGAACATGTCCGATGGTGTTCCTTGCTGTACACTCATCTGGTGCTCTAGAATTGCTTCTTTAGTGAATTTATCTCGCATTTCTCGAATTTCTGGCGACGCCATCTCCTCGCTTGTCATCGTCGCGAACTTTTCAGCGCGAACGACACCAGTGAGAACGTTCTCGCGTAGGGCCAGATTCTTCTTGTCTCGAAGGTTGAAAATACGACTGCGGACAGCTGCCGAGTAGTTTTTGTTGGTGTCACGATGAACCTGAATACGTCTATTTTTGTTAAATTGATGAGAATGTCCCTTACCGAATACAATTTCTCCTCGATTTGAACGGCCAGCTCTTCTGGATCGAGAGTTCCATCTGGCAATTCTCCAAATCTCAGAGCCGAAAGAAGAAGCTGGGCTGATTTGAGACGAGTCTCGTCGTTCTGAAGATGCTTTGGCGGGAATGAAGCACTCGCGAATTGAGCAACGATTTCTGGACGATTGGTTTGTTCTGGTCTCTTGTATGGAGCTTCAATTTTCTTCTTTTCGGATCTTGGCTCTTCAACACTCTCCTTTCTCTGTTTCTTGGACGGTGGTGCGTCGTCATCCTGTGGCTTGCTCTTGCCGTCGACGATGTTCTTCCACTCCTAAAGCTGAGATCATTGGAAAATGAATATTCATTCAATATTTACCTTGATGATGTTTTTCGCTCTCTTAGCCATCGCCTCATCTGGGAGTTTCTTCCGCATTACGTTCAGTTTCACTCCTATGCTCGTTTTCTGAAAAAAACAATACTGTTGTTAAACAGTCTTACACTCACCTGAATAATTTCAAAGCTCATTGGAACTTTAGCTAGTTCGTCGAGTAGTTTTGTACATTGTTCTGTAGATTCCACTCCGTTGTCGCAAATATCATCGACTTGTTTGCAAAGAGCTTGGACCTTTTCAACTGCTGACATGATTTCTGCAAAACAATGATACAGATTGAATTTTTGACAATGAGTAAAAGAAAAAAGAACAAAATCGATAGCCGTTGCCTTGGTTTCGCCAAAAACCGAATATTTGAACTTGATAAATCGCAGAAAGTGCGCCAACGGGACCCATTGATGCGCCAACGCGTTGGAATGAGAGCGCATCTCTCGTGCAGTGCCTCGAGTTTTTCAGAGCGTTTTTCAACAGCTTCTGAAAAGTTTTCACCTCTTGAAACATGTTTCAAACTTGAATTTGTATTTTTTTTTCTTCTTACAAATACTCGAGAATGTTTGAGACACCTGCTTGCAAGCCATATTTTATCGGAATTTTTTTCGGCAAGCTCGAAATACCCATTCACCGCTTTTTCTCACATTTATCGTTTGGAAAAGTACCAGTTTCAATGATTTCAATATTCTTCTTTTTTAATTCGTATGACTGGAAAAGTCTTGCCCGTCATGTGTCTACGGATGGAATCTCTCGAACAGTTGATTTGATAAATAACAAACATTTTTTGTCTTTTGCTCTCCAAAAGCGAAACTCTTTCAATTTTAATTAATTTTTTTCCTGAATCGAATAGGAAACTGATCCTTGCATTTTTATTGCGAAACTATGTTTACTATGCTTCCCCTCTCGCTCTCTCTGTCGCAAAGCTCTCTACGGAGAAAACATCTAGCTTTCTCTTTATCGATCTTTCTTCTTTCTTTTATTCTTCGGAATAATCATTTTTCAGTCCCAATGGAACGAGCTGGGCGCTCGTCGACACTAGGTTCGACAGATGAAGTGGAACTGGAACCAAGTGGAACTTCTGCCACGATACATCTTGATATGAGCGCAGGTGAGACTATTTCTCACAACTGACGATGTTTATATGAGCACAATTTTACAGGCGGGGGCAACTCCTCTAGTGATTTCAACCCTTTCGGTACGATTGATGACGTGAGGTTCAAAACAGACGACGATCTGCCTGACGTTATGGCACCTCCGTTTTTTAGGTATCCATTTTTCTAATTTACCGTCATTTTATTTACTTTTTCAGCAAATATGGAGATTTCCACACCATTGATTGGCAGAGAGATTTGGCAAGAGATCGTTTACGACATAAATTAATATCTAAGAAAAAGTGAGTCCCGATTGGTAATTGTATCTGATTTATTTTTCATTATTTTTAGAGTAGACTTTCCACTAGGTCTCCTTCAATCAGGTTGGGATGCCGGTGCAGGATGGATATGCGTTTTATTTGTTGGTCTTGCTGCTGGAGCAACTGCGGGAATAATTGATATTGGAGCAAGATGGATGAGTGATTTGAAGGTTTGTAAAATTTGTTTTTACCCGTTTTAACTAGTTTATTTTTAGACAGGTGTATGTGCAGACCGCTTTTGGTTGGATCGAGAACACTGCTGCTGGTCTTCCAACGATACATGGTATAAAGATGATGATTGTAAAGCATGGACCAAGTGGCCATGGATGCTTAACAACTATAATTCGTCAAGTTTTCTGTTTCTCTTCCTGGAATGGATTTTCTATATCGGCTGGGCCGTCGCCATGTCTACTCTGGCTGTGCTTTTTGTAAAAATCTTCGCACCATACGCTTGTGGTTCTGGAATACCCGAGATCAAATGTATTTTATCTGGATTTGTGATTCGTGGTTATCTTGGTAAATGGACGTTCATCATTAAATCAGTCGGTTTGATTCTCTCGTCGGCATCTGGTTTGTCACTTGGAAAAGAAGGTCCTATGGTTCATTTGGCTTGTTGTATCGGAAACATCTTCTCATACCTTTTCCCGAAGTACGGATTGAACGAAGCGAAAAAACGAGAAATCCTGTCAGCATCTGCTGCAGCCGGAGTCAGTGTGGCTTTTGGTGCACCGATTGGAGGAGTTTTATTCAGTTTGGAAGAAGCTTCGTACTACTTTCCACTGAAAACAATGTGGCGATCGTTCTTCTGCGCTCTTGTCGCTGGAATAATTTTGAGATTTGTAAATCCATTCGGAAGTAATCAGGTAAGCTAAATACTAGATGAGTTTGGTAATTTGAAAAGATTTGCAGACATCGTTGTTCCATGTGGATTATATGATGAAGTGGACATTCATCGAGCTCGTACCGTTTGCTCTTCTGGGACTCTTCGGTGGAATAATTGGAAGTCTGTTCATTTTCGCCAATATTAGGTACTTTTTTCTGTATTTTATTCCTTGTTGCATGAAAATATTTCAGATGGTCTCGGTTCCGTAAAAACTCGAAGACTCTTGGAGGAAATCCGATCTATGAAGTCATGATCATCACTCTTATCACTGCCGCTATCTCTTATTTCAACCCTTTTACACGAAAATCTGCCCTTTCAATGATCCAACAACTTTTCGACCGATGTGAAGATCAAATCGATGAAGATTCCCTATGTGATCAAAACAAAGCATTGAGCATCGCTTTTGGTCAGCTCCTGTGGGCACTCATTTTCAAGTTCATCATCACAATCTTCACTTTCGGAATCAAAGTTCCCTGTGGTCTTTTTGTTCCTTCAATTGGAATGGGGGCAATTGCTGGACGCATCCTCGGAATCACCGTCGATCAAATTTTCCGTTCTGTTCAAGCAACACCAGGACATTCTGAATATTTCACATGCCAAATTGGAAAGGATTGTGTTATGCCAGGATTGTATGCTATGGTTGGAGCTGCAGCTGTTCTCGGTGGAGTCACCAGAATGACTGTATCCCTCGTGGTCATTATGTTCGAGTTGACAGGAAGTCTTGAATTCATTGTACCGACTATGGTGGCGACAATGTTTTCGAAATGGATTGGAGATGGTATTTCAAAAATGGTATTCACCTTTTTGTCATGTTCTTCTTCATAATTATGTTTTACAGGGAATCTACGAAGCACATATCGAGTTGAACGGATATCCATTCCTCGACTCGAAGGGAGAATACCCATACTCCACAGTCGCCAGTCAAGTCATGCGACCTTCTATTCATCGCCAAGTTGCTGATGAAATGTCGATGAGCGATTTGAGAGAGCTCAAGAACGAATTGAGTGTGATTACGGAAAGTGGAATGACATTAGGTGATCTGGAGAGTCTTCTGAGACAAACGGATTTCAATGGATTCCCAGTGGTTGTATCTCAAAATAGTATGCATTTGGTTGGATTCGTTACAAGGTAAACATTGATTTTTGCGTCTTTCGAATTTATATAAAAGTTTTCAGACGAGACATACTCCTTGCATTACACACAGCTCGGAAAACGCAACCTTATGTTGTCACTAATTCAATTGCATATTTTTCTGACGGAGTACCTGACTCTGTGCCAGGAGGCCCAGCACCATTGAGGCTACGGAAAATTTTAGACATGGTAAGTTTGACATTATTTTTGAGCGCTCATTAAAACATTTCAGGCTCCAATGACAGTAACCGATCAAACTCCTATGGAGACTGTAATAGACATGTTCCGAAAGCTGGGACTTCGACACGTATTAGTCACCAAAAACGGAAAGGTCCTTGGAATCATCACCAAAAAGGACATTCTTCAATTTATGCGCAACAAGAACTCACAATAGTCATTTTCTTCATGTTTTTTAATTTGGTTTTCTAAAAATTATTCATTCTGTCAAATTGTACATTTTGCATAACTTTCCTTCTTTCCTTACTAGTCTTTGAAAAGTTGTTCTTCCCACTTTGCTCACTTCCTTCGCCCATTTCCAGTTAGTCTGTTATCGTTTTCACTTTCATTTTTCAGCCAACACAAAAGAATACTGTAAATGACTTCCCACTCTATAGATTTCTATCATTTTGTCTTCCATTACTTTGTGAGCTTATTGTCTTCCATGCATTCATCGAGAATTTAATTAATTTATTACAGAAATTTATCATAAACTATTTGCACTTTATAACCGCAAACGCAAGTTTGCATAACAGATCATCAAGGAAGAATCATTCGCTTCCCCCATTTTCGACTATTGGCCGAGAATGGAGCACTGAAAGTGAGTCACTTCTGAGTCATTCTCCTGTGAATTCACATTCTGCCACCTCAGAACTGATAACGGAATGTGCAATTCATTTGATGAGAAAAGAGTTTCCGTCGACTTTTTGTCTGTTTGACAACCACTTGTTGTAATAATGCCGTAGTGTTGATGAAACCCAAACATCCATTTTATAATACATTTTTCACTTCAACCACTGATTCCTTTCTCTTTTTTTCTGTTTCAACTCATTGAATTGAAACAGCTGGAACCAGACTATAAACAACGTCGTTTTTTCCTGGCTCGTCTGGTGGTGAATTTTAGAGAAAAACGAGTCGAGTTGGGGCTCTGTTGCTCCAAATTTGTCAACTCTTCCCCAATTGTTATCTGAACTTTATTCCTTCTTTGAGAAAATGGAAAATGTTTTTTCTTTGCTATGCTTGTTTTTGTTTTGGTAAAATTTTGTATGGCTTAATTTGATTTGTGATTTTCAGGAAGATCTTATTGAGATTTCAACAACAGCAACTATGAAGGGAAGGTGAGTGTTCATTTTCTCAGTTTCCACTTTCAAATTACAAAATTAGTATTATCTGAAAACCATCAAAGTGAATTTTTCCGAAGAGTAAGTATATGTCTATTGTACGTATTTATGAAAGGTTGGCAAGTTTTACAGAACCCAGTCGCACAGCTTTTGAAATTCGAAAATTGACTACTGTAACATCTAGAGCAGAGTTCGGGATCTCCCAAATGACACTCGATCGCCTTGTTTAATTAAATTTCAAATTGAATTCTTCATTCGTTTGTTCACCTCGGTCTCTCATTTATTCTATGAATATTCTATAACCCATTTTCTTTCTAACTTTTCAAACTTTGCCCCCATCCTAAATTCAAAACTCGATCCATATGGTATTAATTCTAATTTGAAACATATATTCTAAAGAAACAATTTTCACAATCTCTTTTTCATTTCTCAAAAAACTTGACCAAATTTTCTTCAAAAACAATCTTTTGTTTTTGTGTCTTCATCATCACGACCATCATGAATGTCGTTTAATTTCCTTCTTTTTTTCGACCTTCGCTCGAAACTCAGATTTAGAGAAAAAAGAAAGAGACATTATTATTGATAGAATTGTCCGTTTCTATGCCTTTTATCTTTTCATATTGTCTTTCGACCCCTTTTCAACACTCTTTTTGAAGAATTAGAGACGTCTTGTGATTTTATCACAGGTACTCACATGAGACGTCTGGGGTGTCGTTGACGCGTTATTTAAATTCTGATAGTTTAATTTTTTCCAATTTGGATTACTGTCGTTTCGACCTAATGGAAGTAGGATTATGAAACGCATCGAAAGTTTTGAAACTAATAGAAAGTGAGAAAGAGAAAGAAAATGAAAATTCACTATTTGTTTGCTTTTTGCACTTTTGAGACTCACTCTTTTTGTTTGTTTTTTCTTTGAGTTCTATATTATTCTTGACTTTTAAATTATGTCTTTTTAAAAACCTTTGATTATTGACCATGATATCATGAGAGGTTCTATTGAGGTAGTGATAAGAAAAACAGAAAACATGTACATATAAAAGAGAAGCTGTTGGAGGTGAATCTTTAGTACTAAAATTTAATTTTGCTCTTTACTACTATTTAGTTCTATGTTTTTGAAATTGGTGAGTATTTCCAAGTGGTCAATTGGGAAAAACTTGACTGCACTTGAACTTTTGTAAATTTTTCTGTCTTCTTCCTTATTTAGTGAAACAGTTCTTTGTTCCAATTAGTCCGAAATCAGTAATTTTCAGAATGAATAACGCTCCTATGACTTACAAAATGACTCCAATGAGGGATGTCTATTACGAGGAAGAGAAGAAAGTCTGTTGTGGAAAACTAACTTATAAGGTGAGACTTTCTCTCTTTTCATTGTAAATATAGTTCTATCGTGTTTTCAGAATGCTTGTATTTTTATTGGAGTGATGGAAGTTGCCTATTGGGTTTATTACGGAATCCTCCTGCTTTTTGCAATTGTTCATCACCAGAAGGCTTGTGAGTTTTTCAAAAATCTTTGACATACCATTATTTCTATTTTCAAGGGAGTGTCGTTTTCACTGGTGTCAACCTGATCATGTTGACTGCTCAAGTGGTCATTCTGTGGTATGGAGTTATCAATGAGGCTCACAAATTCCTCCAAACTCATCTTATATTCCTGGTAATTCATAAAGAATCGTTACCTCTAAAGCGGTATAATTTCAGACGCTAACCTTCTTATGGGATGTTGTTCTAGCAATTGGGTTCTTTTGCTTATCAGTTCTCCCATATGCCTACACAAATGACATTCTTCAATACAAAGGAAGTGAATGGAATGCTAGATTATTTGGAATCATCATGGGTTCTTTACTTCTCTTCTGGTTCGTCGCTCGATTCTTTGCCACTGTCATCATTTACAGATATTGGAAATTGTTGAGAGCGTTGCAGGGATACGGTAATGATAATGACTTTTAAATTGCATATTTTTGAATTATTGGTTCTAAATACGGGTTTTTTGTTTTAGATACTGAATTATGTTATAAATCATTTTCGATTTTTTTCAAGTTATTATCTTATCAGTCTCGTGACTATAAGTTTTGTTCAATTCGAACAAGAAAATAATCAACTTTATGAGAGACATAAATAATTGATAAACTAGATTTGGAGATCGAAAGACAACAAGTCAGGAATGAAGATATCAGCTGAAATTGTCAATATGATGTGAAACAGTTCAAACATTTTAAATTCTGAAAGGATAACAAAATGGACTGTACAAACTCGGAGTTTTTCATCGATATTGAAACAGTTTCGCTTGAATTTACCCCCGATCCAGTTTTAAACTGCACTCGGGGCGGCTCCTGCAGAAAAGAGTCGTTTTTCTGATCCTTAAAATGTTTCCCTGGTCCTTAGAATTTTTCGTGGTTCTCGAATTTTAAATGTCATGGTAATTGTTTCCTGAATGTTTATTTCAGCTGTAGAACGCAGTTTGGAATTTTTATATGAGACAGAAACAGATGTAAACATTATTATCATTACAAATTAGCAAATGATAACGAAAACAGACGCTACAATCACCACTGGACATATGATTTGGTACCGCTCTACATCTCCATTGAACCGCAAGATGACGTAAGCTATACCCACCGTGTGCTTTCATTAATGTTGTTTTTTAGATTACCGTATTTACTCCAATAGACCGGCACCTCTATATGTCCGGCACCCTCTAATAGACCGGCAGTCAAATGATCATTTTGAAAAATAGACCGGCACTCTCCAATTATCCGGCACCCCTTTTTTTAATTTCAAGTTTTTCCGGTGTTTTTCTTACAATTTTGAATTTCACATCATTTCTGATGGT
Source organism: Caenorhabditis zanzibari (assembly GCA_963966625.1). NCBI lineage: Eukaryota > Metazoa > Nematoda > Chromadorea > Rhabditida > Rhabditidae > Caenorhabditis > Caenorhabditis zanzibari. Next base: position 9,206,060 of record OZ016469.1, read on the forward strand.
CTTTGCCCTTTGCAACTGTTCAAAAAAGCTTCATCCTACATATTTTCAGTGAAAAAGCACCAATGTTTCGTTAATTTCTTGATAAATTGACTCTTTGAAAAATAGACCGGCACCCTCTAAATGACCGGCACTCTCTAATAAACCGGCATCAAAATGAGGACAACGAAAAATAAACCGGCAATATATGTGTTTAGTGGATCATTTATTTATATAAATGTGCATGTGTCTCTCAAAAAACGACAGGACGATGCTTGGGAAGAACTATGAAGTTTTTGAGTGACGAGTTCCTAAAAAGTTTCTGTCGCACCTGATTCCAATACAAAACTGTAGGAAAACTTTAAACTATTCACATTGAGGTCTACAAATAATCACTCTCGACCGTACACTGACCTCAATTCAAACGAGCCACCTGGACTATTTTTCCTTCACACTCATATCATTTACACTGTGATTCTTGAATAAAATTTCCCATCATTGTGTCTTGTCTCTCCCCCTTTAATACTAACAATACAGTGTCACGTCATCTGAAAACAATGTCACATCGAGATGTGACAACTGGGTGCCAAACTAAATCTGCGATGGGAGTTTCTCACAGTCTACAAAACTTATATTGATCTTCCATGAGTATTTTGTCCAACTAAATATATTCATGTTTCTCAACATTTTGCTCTGAGGCAGGGTTGCGGATTGACGGCCCGGCCCGTCGGCCCGTCAACAGTTCTTTTCAGAGAAAACATTTTTTGAAAAAAACATTTTTTGAACGAAGATATCAAAATTTTGCCACCATCTAGGTGGGAAATTCTTTGATCGACCTGATTTCGACAGTTTTTCCATTCCATTTGCAAAATATAGGTTGGAAGAGCATAAAAAGCCGAAAAAAGATTTCGATTTCACTTTGAAATACTTTTTTAACATCTATTGATACCAAATATAGAACAAAAAATCTTCAAACTAGAAAAATTCGAACTGAAAATTTTTTTAGTATGCAGACGGGCCGGGCCGGGCCGGCCCGTCGCAACCCTGCTCTGAGGTTTTCCCTACATTTCGTCTTTTCTGTTGGCGCTTATCCATATTGGAGACTATTTCCATACTGTTTCTCAATGGGAGGGGCTATTCTCAATTTCTCGCCGGTAGATTTTTGAATTGAAATGAATTCAAAATAATGATAGAGAGGTCGTTTGAGTCTATCGGAAGAATGTCTATATTCTCTTTGATTCCCGCAGTGTCTATTAGTATTCCAAAAACAGCAGGATACTGGCACCGCGCGAAAGACGATGGAGAGAAGGTGTCAGAGATAATCAATTTTTGGGGAAACACTCACATAAAACATACAATTCAAATAAGAAGATAGAAGTACAAACTGGTACCAAGGCCAGTGGGTCAGCTACTACCTCATTTTAACACCTTATTGTTTTCTGGTATTATTTGCTTTCTCCTTTTGAAATATCCTCCTAATCGGCACCATAAAAAGGACTTTGATGGGAAAATACTCCTCTTATTCTCATTTCTCTTGTCCAATTGTTCTCGTTTTTTCGATTGAGCTTGCTTCTTGTCCTTTTCCTGTCGGCTCTCTCATTAAAAAGAGCTCAAGTGAGCATATAATCCGGGACACTGAGAGAACGCCGTCTAGTCAATTACAGTATCGTTTGAGCGGATAATTGACAGCTCAACGGAGCTTCTCGTTTGTTTTCGAGTGTTTTTCTCGCCTTTGTTTCATCGAACCATTCGAATTTGAAATAGATAGAGATGGAGAGTGGAACACACTCATAACCATAAACTATGATCGACGGGCTAGTACCCATTTCATCTCATTAGGTCGCATTTTATGGATTTCAATGATATTTGTATTGCAATTAAATGAAATCTCTTAGTTACGTTTTGGAACAATATTGAGAAATTAGATTTCTGTTTGGTAGAAGTCTGAAATTGTTGCAATAAAATAAAATTTTACCCAGCATAGTCTTCAAAATTTTGTAACTTCGAAGATTCAAGTCCTCAAACTGCCCTTTTTGTGTTTAGTTTTTGAATAGTTTAAATTTTAATTTATGAAAGTCTGTGACTTCATGATATTTTGGTTTTCAGATCAATTCTGATAATTTCAAAGTTCCGCTTCATGTCATGCACTTATGTAATTACATATTTACTAGCATTTCAAAGTCAAAACTCAGAATACACTTCAATTTGTTTAACATCGATTCATTCCTGAGAGCAGAATCCAAATTTAAAATTTTCATCGGAACATTCAGTTCATGGAATCTTCTCTGAATGATCCCTACTTTGATATCTCTTGGCTTTACTATCATCCGCTAATTATCCTTTTCATAAACTCTACACTATCTCCCTCTATCCCCCATAATGATTCGTTCCCACCCCCTTCTTTTCTTCGTCCCTCTCGACTCCGCCCCTTTCTTTCGCGCACACCAGCGACACAATCGTTCCCGCAACCAAGGAAAATACCCTTTCTTCATTCTCTCAATTTCTTCTCAGTTTATGAGTTTATAGTTTTGTACTTTCACTATTTCAATTCTTGCACTCTTTCAGTATGGCACCATCTACTTCTTCTTCAACATCCATGTCCTCATCGTCTGCTAAAAAGGTTTCATCATCGAGTAAAATGATTCCAAAACAAACGAAAATCAAGAGAAACGAGAGAGAACGGAAAAGAGTTGATCAGGTAACACATTTCATAGTGAGCCTCATTTATACTTTCCATTTTCAGGTGAATCAAGGATTCATTCGTCTTCAAGAAAGTGTTCCACGAGTCAAAGGAAGCAAGACAAGATTGTCAAAGGTAACTATTTACATCTTTGAGCATAAAGTGCATGCTGAAATTTCAAATTCGATCAGCTTTAAATTCAAACTCCAATTCAAACTTTAAATGTTCTAATTTTCCAGGTCGAGACATTGCGTGAAGCCGCTCGTTACATCCAGAAGCTCCAAGAGCAACTCGGAATCACTTCGCACGGAATGCCAGTCGACTTCCCAACTCCAGAACAGTCTCCAATCTATCCACAACCAATGTACCTAATGGTCCAAACACCCTCCCCATCCTACAACACTTCTCCATATTATCCACCAGCTCAAATTCATCAAGAATTGAATCCATTCTACTACGGTAATAGCTGTTCATCTGTATCCCCACCTGCATCTTCATCCGGAGAACAGACTAGCTTCTATGCTCATGTAGACACTAATTAGATTGTAACTGTCTCATTAATTTATAAATTTCGTAGTCTCCCCACGGGTTGGGTTCTCCCTAATATTTTACCGTTTTCTACAAGGTTCCTTATTTCGCTTTTTTTGTGCACAATTTTCTTTCGATCTCTTTGTTAAATACCATCGCCAAACATCAATAAAATCTAATTTCCATATTCTTTTTCTTGCTTCTGGGACTAACTCTTTGCACTTCTTCCACCAAAGCGGCTACTCTTTCGCAACCTAATCCTTTTGTCTATTTTCCTTTTTCGGCGTCATCGAGAAACTGTAAAGTCTCCATTTACACCCATCTCTCGACAACTTGACCTCATCTAACCCTTCTTCTTCTTCCTGTTCTTTTCTTCTTCCAAAAAAAAAAGAACTGCTCAAAAATGTGGGTCAGTAGGGGAACCAAAAAGGACGAAATGGACACTCGATCAAATGCAAATCGAAAAATGGGCCGTCAACTCGTCACTCGTCTTCTTTTTTTTTTCGTTTTTCGTGGATCCCTTGTTTTTTTTTGTGGTAGTGTGTATCCATGTCTTTGCGAATTCAAATTGACACCCGCAAAAGGGCATACACCCTCACTCGAAGAGTCGAACGTGCTCATTAGTCAAGCAGTGTCTCTTCGAAAAGAATCGGAAATAGTATTCAGAATCAGGAGATGGACGGAGAAAAAGGACGTTGAAGAGACGAATTGCATAGTAAATGGTAGAAAAAACAGTTGAAGGGCTCTCCGTGTCTTACAGGTGTCAATTTGAAGAGGGAGAAAAAGAAAAAGGATTATCATGAATTGATACCGTAACACATATAATCCGAGTTGCATCATGCGTGTTGTTTCGTAATGTGAACGGGATTAGGAATCATGTTATTCTAGTACCGATTCAAGTTAGTTACATTCTTTGAAACAAGTCAAGGTTCAGATATTCGGTCCGTTTGGGAATCGAATGTTTTTTCAATTATTAATTTCAAGTCTAGTAATTAATGTTGCAGAAAATCAGACCTTTTAGTCTCATTTCCCTCACTGTACAACAATACTAATTTAACTACAATCCCCAAGATAATGCAAAATGGAAAACCACTGCTCAACCAAGATTACTGAACTGAGTAGAGATAAATGAGCACACGAACTCTTTTGTCTACCATCTGTGAGCATGAACAAGCTTTTTCTACTGAATAGATAAATGTAGAGCAATTTTCAAATCATTTCTTTTCTCCTCTCATATGCTACATCTCCTTCTCTCCGGGCCATGCTCTCGCATAAATTAATCAAATAGCAGGTGTGGACCGTATTGTATGTTCATGTACACATGCGCACGGGCTTCCGAGAGACCGTATGATTTTTTGCAGGGTTCCTTGATTTCCAATTCCCCGATTAGGTACGTTATGAAGCGAAATGAGAGTTGCACAACACCAATTACCGGGTGAGGACCACGTACACTGCTCATTCGTTAGTCGGGGATTTTCGGGATTTACCGGGGGAAGGGAAATTAGGAGACTAGGGAGAGAGAAGGGTGTAATTTTGATATGAGGGGAAATATTAGGAAATTGGGCAAAGGGTCTAGAGAAGAGACTAAGGGGGATATTTTTGCAAGGGAGGTATGTTTAGGAAGAAAATGTTTTGATGAGGGAGAAGACAAGGTCGTACATGGTATGTTTTTTTTTCGTAGGTGGGGTGGGGAACAAGGAAACATTGAGAAGCCAGACGAAAAACAATAAACGAAACATTTCATTTCTCCGAATATGAGTTGAAAAAATTCAAACAAACTACACGAACTCTCCGACTACATTTTGCACTTTACACCTTCTTGACCGATTCCGTCAACATCTTCACTACAACATCTATAATTACAGCACCCACTCGACTCTTTCTTTCAATCACCAAACTTCTCTTTCTCAATTGTTTCATTATGTTCAAGTGATCACTGTCTATTCTCCACCCATATCCACAATAAGTTGATTATCCATTGTTTCCCCCCATCTAATTGCTAGTTTCAAATCGTCGCACTTTCCGTTTGCAGGTGTGAGTCTATGAAAAGAGACATACACAAAAAAAGAGAGAAGAACATAATGGTGGTCGAAGTTTTTTTGGTTAGAAAAACGACACCACTAGCAGATTTGGGGAGCACACACACGCAGACATTACCATTTCATTAGGAATCTCGCGGAATAAGGTCATCGTAGGGATTAGGGGATAAGAGTAAGAGGAGGGACAAGAACATAAAAATCTTTTCTGATGAAAAGAAAGGCATAAATCATGCTCTCTACTGGTATATAGTTATAATTAGACTTAGATGAATAATTACATAGGTTGCCGGAGAGCTAGTTGTGCTAGATGAAAGCGTGCCGATTGTTATGACAGGAGGGGGGAAAAGGAAAGGATAACATCATAATAGGGAAGGAGATTATCTATGTACAGTGAAACAATAAAAAATTGTACATGAGAGATGCTATGGGTACTGTTCGAATATTGGGAAGTTTGAGGGTACTCAGAAACCTTCCTCAGCAGTTTAAGACATACCGTAAAATTTGTATTAGAAGGGCACCCCGGTGAGCTCAAAATGGGCACATTCTTGAAATTCAAACGGATTGAATTTAGTCTTATTAGAATCCTCGTCAAAAGTTGGTTAGAATAGTAAAAAAAATGTTTCAAATATCTTCTCCAACAGATGTTATAATCCATTTTGAAAACTCAGAAACATTTTTTAGGTGATGGAAATTAGAAGGGCATGCCTTTCTAATACAGATTTTACGGAATCTGATTTTCAGACTATCTGTCCAGCTTATTTGTCTTACCTCAAACTTTTCAAACTATTTATCTGAAGTCTTGTCGGATTAGTGCCTAATTATGTGATTGATGATGAACTAACAATTGGTCCCCGCAAAGTTGACCTAACCTTACTTGACTTTCTTCTGTGCAAACACGGAAAACTACTGATGCTCTTCGCGTGCCAGCACATTTGAATAACAACTTGGCAGCCACAAGAGGGAAAGTGACGATATTTTGAGAAATTTGAAATGAAGATTTTATTACGACCTGAGTTAAATCACATGATCAACATTAAACGATAGGCTTTGCAGTGGTTCCACAGAGTTGGCATGTTTTTGGGCATTGCTCAGCGATGTTCTCATCGTGACATTGTCTTACATAGTTTGGACAGAATCCCAATTGGTCAACACATTGGAATGGAGTGTCGGTGACACAGACTCCACACGTTTTGGGGCATCCTCTACAACATTAACGTGGATTTTATCTCAACAAACTTCTACTTACCTCTTGACATCTCCCTCGTTACAGTAGTCCTTTAGTGATGGACAGTTTGGTCTGGTATCCAGACAAGATTCAGCGACAGCATAAGCCACGAGGAAGACGGAGAGAACCATAAGACAACGCATCTTGATATCTGCCTAGTGGAGTCTGTAGCCAAGTTTATAAATGGAATTCTTATCAGTAAATCTTGCAGATCAAATAATCAAGAGAAACTAATTTCAGATAGGGAATGAAGTGGGTGGAAATAAATGATATCATTATGTTCTATGGACAGTTTCAGTGCAAAATGCACTGGAAATGTCAAAGATTAGTGTGGTGGCGAGATGTCTGAAATAGGTTTGTCAACGACGAAACAACGTAAGCAGCGGCTTATCAAACACGGGCAAACGTGGCCAGATGAATTACAGAAAAAATAATCAAAATCAATAGTTCGTTCTAAAGTGTCTATTCTAGGTATAGCATTTATGTGAACCCAAACGCTTCTTTCAGCTTAATTCCTGGGAACACTGCTATTTAGGACACTTCGCACCGAAGGATCTCAGTCTCGATAAACTTGTCAGATTCAAATGTTGCTATCCTGATTCATCAAATAGTATGCAGTTCCAAAAAATTGACGCTCTCGAGAAGGTATGAAGAACAATGTGAGCCAATCCAAAATCTAATTCACATGAGGTTCCAGCCCACGGAGTACTTTATCAAAAGCATTTTCTGCTCAAATTAATTGCCACAAATCAATTCAAAAAGAATAAATCTCTTGTGACCAACGATCTGCAAACTTTTACAGGTAGATTACATTAGGTAATGGTAACAGTGTCCCTAAAAATTCCTCTAACCGAAGAGAGTCCATGAAACAAACATGGAAAAACACATCGAAGAAATCGGGAATTCTAGCTCAATTTTTGAGTTTGCATAGTTCTCGCTTGCAACTTTTTCCAATTTGCAAATTACCGTATTTACTATAACAGACCGGCATGCCGGTTTATTTTTCGTGGTCCTCATTTTGATGCCGGTTCATTAGAGAGTGCCGGTCATTTAGAGGGTGCCGGTCTATTTTTCAAAGAGTCAATTTATCAGAAAAAAAACGAAAAGTTGGTCGTTTTTCACTGAAAATATGTATGATAAGGGCTTTTTCGAACAGTTATGAAAGGTTAAAATTTTCAAAAATAATTTAAGCTCCCGAATTTGTGTGAAAAACACTAGAAATAACTCGAAACTCTCAAAAGTAGTACTTTCTAATGTCATTAGTTTTTCGGGTGCCGGTTTATTTTTCAAAATGATCATTTGACAGCAGGTCCATTAGAGGGTGTCGGACATACAGAGGTGCCGGTCTATTGGAGTAAATACGGTAGCTTTTGAAAATAGCAAAATGGATTATTCTGAATAATCTTGAAGCCGCCTGTAGACGAAGTTCAGAGTCACACTAACTAGGGATATTGTAGCTGGGAAAAAGAAAAATTTACTCCAACATACACCCCAACTCGCTTCTCAAAAATCTTTATTTGGTTTACATTGAATTACCGCAACCAATTTGTAGATCCCTTCTCACTCTCATTTTCATTTTATTGATCTAAACTCGGCTGAAAATTTTTAATTCCATTTGATTTCAGATCTACTTCATCCTGCTTTACGGGCGAGCATAAAGCCGGGAACCCAGGCATGGGACATAACCGAATAGTCCGAAATGACCCTAAACTACTCCTGATTTTTCGGACAATTGAAAGCTCGTTCGTAGTTTTTGAAATTTTGCCAAAAAATCCATGATTTTTCGCATGTATGTGAAACGAGTTCATGTCATGCGACAAAAAGGTGTTCATCTTCTACGAGACTTGCAGATTTGCCGCCAAGTGTGACCTAAGTGGCTCCCCAGTAAAGAATCGAACGGACGGGAGAGAAGGTCTCGAAGACAATGGACAAACAAATCGGGGCCATGTTTGGAGGTATTTGTACTATCCGACCGTCTTCTCCGCCATGCACCGCCACATTATGCTGTACCTCGAACTATTTTTCAATCAATTTGAGCAACTTTCTTTCTTTTTAGAAGACTTGATAAATCGAAAACTTTCAAGATAGGCTTTGCATATTGTAGTTTTTATTCTCAAAAGACAGCAATTCATCATATTTTGTAAGTATCAGTACTTTGCTTTTGGTGATAGTTTTGCCAGTGTCTTGTCGAAGTGTCTTGCAGAAAAAATGAGGATTCTATTGAACTTCTTTTTCTACAATTCAATTTTTTGAGATTTTAGTTAAACAATATTCCTGTGGGATTTTCGGAGATTTAAGCTCTACTTCTTCCTATTTTAATCTCGAGAAGTCTTAGTCGTGGCTACCTTTTTTGGAGCAAATGTTCCCGATTGGAACACATTCATATCTAATGATTCACTTTGTTTTTGGGCAGGTTTCCTGGTTCAAGGAAAGCTGAGTCCATCTTTTCTCTGGAGCTCTGAAAATAGGAGCAACTATTCTAGATTTCGACTCTTTTTACTGACAATGAAAATATGGTTGATGATTTACGGAGCTAGGCTTATGAAGCTTTACTATTCGGGACTTTTTCGGCAAAGCGGCCCCACTCAGACTCTGAGCTTCCTAATCTCTCACCTGATGATTTAGAATAGTTCGATTTGTAGTTTTTGTGATCGCATATACCGTAAAATCTGTACCTCTAATAGAAGGACACCCCGATGAGCTAAAAATGAGCACATTCTTGAAACTCAAACGGATTCGTCGTATTAGAATCTTTGTCGAAAGTTGACTAGCCAGGTTACAAAATATGTTTCAAATCTCTTCTTCAACAGATGTTATGATCCGTTTTGAGAATTCAAAAAAAAAATTTTAGGTGATGAAAAATAGAAGGGCATTCCCTACAGATTTTAAGGTAACTACAGTAATTTGTTTCTAGACAGTCTAAACTCGCATACTGATTTTCTCAACTTGATATCCTTCTTGTACCCAAATTTTGATTTCTCACCTTCTCTGCCCTCTTAACTTTTCTTCTCTGCACGGAAAGTTTGCCGCTTTTAAAATTTCTTGAAATGAGCGGCGCGGAAGCCCCCAGCAGCGGTCTCTCGTCAAGTGCCTTCCATCCCGTGGCGTCTTTTCCCACCGTCCCCTCATCCATAAACTGTGCTCATGCGAGAGCATTTACAAAAGAAATGCTCCAGGAGCCCTCCCACCTCATTCTTCAATAATAACAAGCAAATAGACATGCTCAAACACACATTTGCACCATCCAGGAGACCACGGTTATTAAAATGTTGTAGTCTTCAATGTTGAAATGGCAAAAAAAGTGAGTGAGAAAGAGAGAAAGGGTAAAATCTAGTCGACAAGAACACTTGTCGCCGTCGTTTTCCGCATCTCTCTGCTGCCAAACTTCGTCTAATCCGGCGTCATTGCACTTGTTCAGAACTTGAGAATAAGTCAACTGTATTGGCGAAAGTGACGTTTTGGTGTAGAGGGTTTTCACTTAATTGGAAGACGTTCTATTTGGGGAACACCTTCCTTCATGTTTCCTTCTGATTTTTAATTTTCCCAACTTCGTCTTCTCCTCCGTTTTTCATCTCGTCGTACATTTTGTTCTGCTCTTCGACCTCTTTTCGCCCCGTGTTCTGTGTTTGCGTTCCCGATTATTTTTGATGAATTAACTGAACTATTTGATGAGTTGTGGAGGAAGAAAAAGAAGAAAAAGAGAAAAAAGATAAAGACAGCAGGCATTGATCATTCGGCTGGTTCCAATCCGTGTTTTCATAAAAACTCTTCTTTCAACAGCTGATTTGATCTTGTTTCCGGTTGAGGTTGAAATAGAAAAAGTTCGAGTTGGAATGCTCAATCGATTGTTTTTGAATTCAGAGAAAAAATGAAAGCATAGATTGGCTAAAAATAGCTTAAATCATTGTTTTCTTTTTTTTCGATAGACTTTGTAATAATAAGGTTCTGGATAAAGCTTGAAAAGGAAAACATGAATTCTGATTATTTTTTGTTGAGTGATTTTGATCACGATTATCGACGGCTTCATTGGAAACTTTTGGATCCAAGCCATTTAAGCAGCTGCTGAAAATAACATCAATTGTGATGTACTTTGACTTTCTAAGTTTGGAACGGATGTCGGAAACTGAAACTTTCCGATTTCAGGTATTTACAAGTTTTTTCTACAAGTTTTGCCGCCTGAAACTGGTCGAACCTCTAGTCCCGATCATAAAACTCTAATAGACCGACATGTCCTTCTATTGCTCAACCTCCTCAAAATCAAAATTCGAATTTCACAAAAGTATCCATTACTAATTTTTGAGAAGCAAATCATAATAAGTTTTAGATTAATCCTAGTGTATTTTTGACAAGGAATCTATTGAGACTACTTTCAGACGCACGGAAATCTGAGAAAGTTCTCTTTTCGGACTCACTTGGGTGTCCTTCTATTAGAGGTTTTACGGTATTTGAAAAAACGAAAGAGGCCATTGGTCTGCCTTCTGATCTCTTTATCTCAATATGCATTCTCCCCCCCTTCCATTCAATTATTTTCCCTTATTAAGTAAAAAATCATGCAAAAAATTTGTCTTCCGTCAAAAAAAAAATGTTTATGAAAAACAAATCTCCCCATATTCTTACCGCTTTTCAACACGTTTCTTCTCACCTCTTCCTGCCAATTGATACCTGAGATTGTCATCTTTCTTTTTTCATTTCCGACAGTTTCAATTCTGATGTCTCTCTTTTCCGAAATTCATCCTCCACCGGTTATCTCGGTCCACATCGGAATTCGACGTACGCCTTCACAGCTTTTTGCTTTCCTATCGCGGCTTCATCCTTCCGTCACTATTTCATATTCGTTTTTCAGACTTTGACCTTTTCACTTACTCTTTTCGACTTTCCATTCCGTTTTTCTGGAGTCATTTCTCTTTCTCTCAATTGTAATTTTCGGTTTGCGTCGACAGTTACCTTTTAACTCACATTTATCTTTTTCTTTTTCATATTCAATTCAAAACCTCCCATTAGACCTCCCGGTTGAAGGGTCGGTATGCAAGGCCGCAAAACGATTTGGGTCACGGCTCTTTTTTGGTTCTTCAAACTGTAGTCGTTCGTGTTCCTCATCGTTTTCCCCTCTTCTTCTTCTTGCTGTTTTTTCATATCTGAAAATGTTTTGTTTCTGAATCTTCCTCTCTATATTGTTTCTGTTTCCGTCCTCTATGTTTCTGATGACGCACAAAAGATGATGATGCTTCAATATTTCTGGCGCTTTCCGTGGAAAACGGGAGAATTTTTCGGTGTGGAATCTATTCCAGACTCTGAATTTTTCACATTATTGAGGCCAATGCTTCAGGAGTTGTTGAGACATTGACCTCCTCACTTTTCTAAATAAGTTTGAGTTTTTTTTGAGATGATCCTAGACCTCCCGAATATTTAAAAAAATTCGAGGTGCTAAGCAACTGTCCAAAGTGACTTTCCCTTGATCTGAATATCTAAAGACAAACATCTCCACTGTTGAGTATTCTAATTTGGAACTCTCCCTTCCTCCTCAAATCTCTCGCCACCTTTCCCAGCTGATATGCTCTGAAACTGACCGCCTGTGTGTCTGACAAGGATCGTCTCTCTCATATTTTCTCGAAAAAAGTGCGGTGTAAACAGTGCGGAGGAGTGAATCTCTCTCCTCCTGTACATATGTAAATATGCTTCTTCAGCTTCTTTTTTCTACTCCTCCCCTCACTTCGCAATTACCGGTTGCGTTATTTGCGCCTCGAGAAACAGAAAAAAGTGACTTTTCACATTTCTAACTTTTTTCAACTATATTTTCATCTGTGTTTTATCATTTTTGATAACGAAGCTTGGTGATCATCACTGAGCAATTGTGAAAAGAGGGTTGAAAGTGTGGGAGGATCTTTTCCGTCACTGAAAAATCTCTCTCTAGAACACCTGTTCAGGTCAGGAGGTACCATGGTTTTTGATTTCGGAAGAGAAAGAGAAAGTTGATTGACGAAGGGAAAAAAAGGATCTTGTTGTCTCTGAGAGGTTAGGTGACAAGCTCACCGAGCTATTTATCTGTTTTCCATCCGTTTTGACTTGGTTTGTTTTCCAGTTCAATTAGATCTTGTTTTGTGTCGATGATAGCTCATATTTCGAAACATTCAGTGTTCCAGCTTTGATATCATCGTCCTATTTCTCGAAACTCAAACTGATTAGGGTATTGGATCCCTGAACCTTGACTGAAGAACACTAAATGTTTAGAGTTTTATATTTCGGAGGCTGGTAGTGTCAGAATCTAAACTCCAGGATCATCGGTACCTAGAAACACCATCCAAGCATGCTGACCAGCTTATCGAGCATTTTTTAGGTTTTTCATAAATATGACTGCATTTTGCTTTCTAAATCACTCTAGAAACCTCAATGTCAGAACGGAAAGTTCATACCGAACTTTTTGCTAAATCGGAGCATCTAGTTCCGCTTGCAGAACACCCTATTTATGCTCTTCGTCGAAAATAGACCCGACCCCTAATCTGCTCTTTAGGTGGGTATTCCCCTAAACATACTGTCAAAATGAGTCACTTTTCTCCTCTTCTTCGCTCACTCTCTCTCTCTCTCTGATACGTACACATATCGGGACAAGGTGTCATTCATACATACCTGTTGACTGATTCATCCAATATTTCGCCCCCTATTTCACTCCAGCATCATCATGTAATATTTCTTCTCTATTCCATTTCCCTTTTTTGTATTTTTTTTCGATTTTAAAAACAATTGGACGGCAGAATTATGATCCGATGCTAGTTGCCATCAAGCACACGAACCGGTCGAATTCCGAAAAGAGTCGCTTCGCCGCACCATTTATGATAATCTGTTCTCTTTTTTGGGTTTGGTTTCCAAATAATATGCTTCGAGAGAATCAAAATAGAGACTGGTCACTTTGAAAGAGAATTAGAAATGAGTGAACTAAGGTAGAAGAGGTAATGTGATCCGTCCTTTCTTGAAGTCAAGTACCCTTTTCAAGCTCCCTCTGGCACCAACCAGTTGTGGAGGGATTTTCCAGTAATTGTCTGATGATATAATCATGTTGTTTTCTTTCAATCCGTGCCTCTTTTTCTTTTCTTTTTCTTTTTCTCCTTGATCCCTCTCTATGAACACATGTTGCCGGCGCGGCTGGCGGGGGTCGCCTGCTGATAACACTGGTGTCTTCTTCCGAATGAAAGGATCCTTTCCATTCTTTCATTATCATGTTTCTTGTACAATCCCGCATTTACTATCATCTCTCTTTTCATGTTCGTGTGTTCCTTCGATTACGTAACTTCCTCTTTTCAGATCGTTCCCCAAACCATCTCAAACTCGTTACTGAGCCATTCTATTTGCTCAAGAGGAAGAAGAGAAAAGAAACAGTGAGTTTTTTTCTGAAAAAAAAGTGCTAGAATATTTCACCATTTCCAAAAACTGATATGGCAACCTTTCCTTTCTTATTTGTTTTTGTTCCACTCGTTTCCTGATAAAAGAAGTAAGGAAAAGTTCTCTAAACAGCTGTGAAGAGGAATAAAGACAGAGAAAGAAAAAGAAAAAACGTATTGGAATCAAAAGAATGTGACATTCGGATGAGAAGGGGCGGAAGGAATGAAGAAGAAAGCATCTGGTGTAGAAAAACGAATTGAGGATCAGCTTTACGATGTGCACCTGGAAATAGTTCCAACGGAGCAAGAACATTTTCGTTGAGTTTTGTAATTTAGGTTATGAGAAAGATCCCGATTTCAAAACTTCTGAGTTTCTTCCTGTGAAAACTTTCGAAAATGCCATTCGAACTCTCAGTTTGCTCGAATTAATTTCCATTGACTGAAATCAAAAACTTCCGAATTCCCTTTCAAATCTTGCTCTTGTACAATAATACTCAAATATCCATCAAACTTCTAGCATCTCCTTCCGTTTTTTTTTCTTTCAAACTGACATAATAGGCCTAAGCTCCGCCCCATTCTCAATGAGTCAATTTCTACTTTGATAAAAATCAACTACTGCTTTTTCATTTTTCGTTCATTCTTCCCATTTTCAGTCTCGTTTTTCGTCGCCGTTTTCAAATTCATACAAACCACTTTGTCGTCGTCAAACAGTTACTGAAAACTTCTTTCGAATTCTAGTTGTTTGCTCTCTTGTCGATGTAATCCTGAATAATTTCCCTCTGCGTCTCTTCTCCGACCATTTTCTCTCGATTCTCGCTCAAAAAACGAACCGAAAAAAGCTCATTGCTTACTGTAAACTGTTTACAATCGTATTCTGAATGTGTCCCTCTTTCATTGAATTCTCCTAATTGCCATATCTATTCCCTTCAATTACCTAACTTTGACACGTGCCAGGTGAATTCATGGGGGGTCGGCGACCTCGTCGGAATTCCGTAATTACTCTTTCCTCATTCTTCTTCTTCTTTCTTCGGAATAATTCCCTCTTTTCCTCCACCTCTTCATATTCCTTCAACCTGCTTCTCCATCTCTCACTGTATTTCTACAAGGACACCATGGAAGCCAATTTCGCAATGTTCTTTAATAATAAGAGAGATTTAGTGAGAAAGAAATGAGCGACGGAAGGTATGCAAGCGCGCATATACAGTCGAGTGGAGGCACTGCAAAAGGTCTTTTTCTGCCATTCAAATTATATGGAGACGTTGGGAAGAGAGAATAAGGAAGAAGAAGCCGAGGGACACAGACTGCCCATTTTGTACTATTCCGGAGAGAGACCGGACAGTTGAAATTATGGAGAAGCAAACACCATCTGGTGGATTTCAGGAAACGAGAATTTACGATTTTAAATACAAGCTTCGACAGTAGACTTTAGTAGGATCGGAAACTGTAAAAAAAGGGTAGGAGACCAGTCATTTTCGAAACAGGCGTGGTCTTTAGAAAACTTTTCTATGGCTTCACAAACTTTCTGACTTTCAGATATCCTCGTTTTTGATTCGTAGGTTTTGCAAGCATAGTAAAAGTTCTGAATTCAAGTTCTTGAAAAAAGCATGTCCAATAGATATGGTCATCAGAAAGGCTCTCATTTTGACAACCGAACTCTGCATTGATTTTCAAACTCTATTCCTATAATACCAACTTCCTGGACTATTCAACTCTAGATTCTCAAAGTTTTACACACTTTTTCATTGTTCTGACTTTTTTCTCTCAACTTGACATGTCTCCTCATAAGCCGTTCGTAATTCCTACCGGATGGTGCAACAAGTAGAGAAACATTTAAACAAATCACTTACCGAAACGAACTGCAACAACGAATCGAAAAAAAAATTGGTGAAGCGATTTGATGACTGACTTGTCTAGTTTTTTTTACTCTGCTGAAGAAATGGGGTGGAGAGTCGTCTCAATTCGGCTGGCAAACAGTATACCCACCCGTACAGGAGTACATGTTTGTTCTCCGAACGCCTCTGAAAGAAAAGAGAGGTCGTGGCACTTGGATGGATTCCTTCCGGGAGGAGACACCACTTCATTTAAATTACTTTGTTCTTTTTCTTTCTTCTCCAATTCTCACGTCAGAGGTACGAAGGAAACAGTGTTTGACACCTTCCTTTGGAATTCTTTTTGTTTCTTTCTGGAATTCAAATAGGCGTATTGTCTTGTATTTCAATGAAAATGATACAATCATTCCTTCTTTGTGGTTTCCCATGTCTTTGGCTTGTATTCTTTTCATTAGATTGAAGAATTGAACGTTTTTAGAAAGAATTTCATTCAATGACCCATTGCTCAAAAACCAGAAAAGACTCTTTGTCTTTCCCTTTCAGTTTATCTTCAAAGTAGGGTGTCTCAGATTTAGATACTTTCAAAAATCTTAATTTTCCAAACTTCCAAGAACTCCAGATATCTCATACCTATTGATCCAATTATAACTCCCCCATTTCAAGAAAACCCACGGTTCCCTAATAAAACTTTTTTGTTTACTCTGACCTGCCATCATGTATCTAAATCGGTGCTCATTCACAAATCTAGATTTTTCCATCGCATGTGTGTGGTTAGGTTCAACTCATGGATCTACTAGTTGACGGGCGGTACAAACATACACGAACACAGTCACTATGTAAACAGATGGGACTAACTTATCAGAGAGAACTTAACAATCCTGATGTTCTGAATTCTTCCTGAACATTTATAACTTTTTCACTCGTTCCGGATTCCTTCGGATTAGGACACGAGAATCGATGATTGAATTCGAATCTCATCTTTTTCTCACATTTCATCTCTTCAAAAAACATGTGTCTCTAAGAAAAAGAAAGAAGTAGAAGTTGTGAAAAGGAGGCAAAAGCCAATCTATAAATCAGCGGTATATCACTTTCACTCAACTGCCAGCCGACCGTTGCCTATACCAATTATCAAAACACTTGCCTTTTTCCACTTTTTTCCTATTAGACACCTCTCTCCGCCTCGATTTCCATTTTCTTTTCGAACGACGGTTATGACCGAATCGATCATAGTTATGTCCGTTTGTGACCTACCTTTCTGGTCACAATGATTCCCGAGGTCCCAGGGCTTTTCCGTCTCGGATTTTCTTTTTTTTCTCACTTCACTTTACACTGACCGTTTTTTGTCGATTCCTTCTCTCTCTCTCGGCGCCACGAGTGTCTATGAGTGCTCAAGAGAGAAATAAGAAGAGCAACAAGATGAAAAAGAAAATGATCAGCTCCCGTGAGTAAATCCATTGAACTGAGAGAGAAAAGCGCATCACTTTTGATATTATATCCAACTCCTATATATACGCTTCATTTTCTCTATTTCTGCATGTTTCCATACACACATTCAGTTCCTAATTTCGACCCCGAAGGAACTAAAGTAAACACATAATAATAATACAACACCTTTTTGCCTACAAGAAACTTTTCTCTCTTTTTTCTCGCACAATTTTTCGAACAAATACCATGCGTAACATTTATGAAAAGAGAAATACCGCCCCACTCAAATTGAGTCACTCAAAACGGGAGAAAATTCTCGTATTTGGGGAGGAAACGGAGTGAAGCTTCTTCTAATTTCATGTGAAATAGAATTGTGAACATATTTGGGTTCTTTTCTGAAAATTTTTCTGAGACTTTCGAAAAGTATAATGTTCAATTTGAAATCTGGAAGCTCATCCGGAAAGTTGACTGCTTCAGCTCGAAAAACTTTTTTACCAGTCTAGTAAAAATTTAAACTCCATCACTTCAACATTTTCATTCTCATCAATCGCAATCTGTTCGATACTCGAACTTCTATTCTCAGATCATTATCTATAGTTCGACAGTCTCCTCCCTCTCTCTGATGACACTATTATTCCGATATCATCCACACTTTTTTGTTGGTTCTTGTCAGATCTTTATCTGGTATCTTGTTTCAATCAAACTGACCTAGAAAACTGTTCGATATCAGACTGATGAACGAGGAATCTATTCCAGCAGCATCAGACAATCAACTTCCCTTTTTCCTTCCTCCCCTCATCACAGAAATTCCTTCATTGCGCAACTCGTTTGTTTCATTCTATTCGCTTCATTCCATCTAGTAGTTTTTTTTCGATGATCATGATATGATAGTCTCAAAAGTGTACGCAAGCTTTTCTCTGTGTATGTTACACCCTCAGCTTTGATTCATTATCAACGAACGAAGGTCGGCTTCTACCTCTCGAGTCAGAGGTTAGACAGGTTTATGGGGTAGTTTTATCTAAACTGTTTTTGTTGATTTTTCAGTTTCTTGATCCGTAGTTACTTTTTATTTCAAATCGTTTGATCCTGATCCAATTAGCTGAGCATAATATGTATGTTTTTCTCTCCGAGCTTCTCGTAGTGTAACACTTTTGTTCTCCACTTTTCACTTGATCTCTCTCTAAATGTCTCTTCACAAAATGAAAATCAATTTTCTCGTTTTGTTTTCATGATCCATCATAATTCTGTCCCTTTTTCCAGGAGCTTCGATCGATTGGCCGGAAGCCGACGTGCCAAGGATTCGATAAGTGAATCATGTTTTCGGGACACCCCATTCTTGATGTGAGTTTTGCATTTCGCCAGTAGATATGAACTGAATAAAAACCCGAATGTTCAAAAACGGGTTACTTATTAGGATTTTTGTTTAGAATAGATACAGTTCAGTGAACAAATGTTCTATTTCATATATCATTCAAACCCATTTTCTATACAAAAATATCTCAACCTACTTCTATTCTTCCAGATTTATTACCAACAATTACCTTTTTTTCAGGAAATCAAGAAGGGGTTCAAACTTCGGCCAACCAAAACAGTCGACAAATCAAAACCGGTCATTCAAGCCGAAGGAGAGGATGAATCCGAGATTGCTGTCACAAAACAGGCACCAGCTACCGGAATCCTTCCACCAGGACAGACCATCCCAAAGCCATCCTTCATACCTCCTCCCATCCCAAATGGATTCATTCCTCCTCCATTTGAAGGTGGAATACCTCCACCACCTCCGATGTTCTCCGGAGGTATTCCACCACCACCGCCCATGATGGGAGGTATTCCACCGCCTCCTCCGATGTTCGGAGCACCTCCTCCACCCCCACCTCCTTCCGGATTAGGGGTCTCTCCACAACCTCCACGGCCAAAGACTCCATTGAATCCTGCATTGGCGAAGTTGGGAGGGAAAACACCTGGAACTGTGGATCGAGGAGAGTTTTTGAAAGGAATTCAAGGAGGATTCAAATTGAAGAAAACGGTTACAAATGATAAATCGGGTTTGGTTGTGGACGAAGAAATGAGAGAAAAGAGTTGTACACTCATTGAGGCGGCGCCTTCTTCGTAAGTTTCTAAAAGACTGAAACTGAAAAAAAACTAAAATTACTTTTTAGGTATATAGCACCGGATCGTGGAAGAAGCCCCGCTCGCCCGCACTCTTCTCTCGGTTTTGGTTCCGATGATAACAGATTCAGAACTCCCGAACCACGAGACGACTCACCAGAACAACTACTTGGACAACGACGGCCGATTGTGATGAGACAGAAAGGAGCTCCTCCGCCACCACCAGCTGAATTTGGTTTTGATTCAGAGAAGCAAAAAGTCACTTCTGAAGATATCGAAAAAGAGATCAAGAAAGGATCAGTCGCTTCGAAAATGGCAGCATTGATGGGAAATATGGGATACTCGGCTGGTTAGTTATTTCAAACATTAAAGGCTGAAAAACTTTTGATTTTCAGAAAAGTGCGAACAAATTGGAACAGGAACCCTCCCACGAGCAACATTCAGAAGAAGTCCTCTCAGAAGTTCAATGATGTCATCATCCTCTGAAGTGAACAACAACCATGATAACGACACTCCAAAACCAAAACCTGTATCAAAGTGGCACGTTGACACAAATTATGGTCTCAAATCGGCATCAAGATGTAAATTCTTACCTGATAATAGAAAAATTTAACTGCAATTTTTGCAGCTAATGTCCCGATTGAAAAGGAAGAACGAGCGTCATCTGTAATGAGAGACCGCAGTTCGTCTTGGTTGGAATTGACGAGACCGCCAGTGGAAAGAGCAAGAACTCAATCACCGATTCCATTGTGCGAACGGCTAGAACTAGATGACCTAGATTTTGATCAGGTACCATTCTTCATATACATAATTTCTATTCATCCAGAAGTTTTCAGCTTGTTGATGAAGTGGCAGCTGAAGAAGCAGCTAAAGCGGCTCGCGCTGCTGCTGAAAAACCACCTTCCACTGAAAAGAAAAAGACAACGACAGCGAGAAAGAAGTCAAAGCAACTACCGGAGCCAATTAGCGTGACGACAGACTTTTGCACAACAGGAGCCAGAAGACCCTCAACGACTCCACAGATTCAAGAGACTCCTCCAACACCTGCTCAGAAGAAAACGTATGGATACCAACAGCCAACAACTACAGTACCAGCAAATAACAATTCACGAGGAACAAATACATGGAGGTAAGAATTTAAACATTTATTTTCGATTTCACATCTAAAATCTATCTCAATTTTTCGAAGGTTATCTGAAAACCAGGAAGGTGTTCTGCAGAAAGTAAAATCCTTTCTTCTTGAGATTTTGAATTATATTTTTTAGAAAACGCATAAAAACTTCGAAATTGACCCAGTTTCCTTTCTCTTTCAATTCGATTCTTATCTTCCATAGCCTATTTTTCTAATTCTTTCAGATCGACCAGTCCATCATCAGCTGTAGAACCGTCCGGTGGAATGTCTCCTATTTCTTCCATGTCATCAGCTTCTGCTCCATCTCCATCGTCTCTTTCAGCTGGATCAGTATCTCCCGATTCGACGCCGAAGAAAAGAATCGGAGCGAATCCAAACTTTGAGAAAGTGAGTAGTTCGATGTTTTTTGAATGACTGGAAAGACTGGATTTTGAAAGTAAACCGCTAGTGTGAGATATTTTTTAAAATATTTTGATTAGTCTAGTTTCTGTCAGATACCGTAATTACCAAAAGAACGTCAGAATTGAGAGATGCACCTCTCATTCTGACGTTTTTGGTGACTACTGTATCCGCAGATGTCGTTTTAAAATTATAACCATTTGAATAGATCCTTCCCCAAACCCTCTCGTTATCCTCCAATACCCATAATCAAATCCCCTCTCTATTCAGGCAAAAGAAAAATGGGGAGCTGTTCCGAAAGCGGACGACTCACCGCCAATGACTCGTGGATATCTGATGCGTGAAAGCAAGACGCCGACACGCGAAGAAACGACACCAGTTCGAGAAAAGACGCCAGTGAAAACAGAAGAACCGAAGAGCAAAAAGGTGACTCCTTTATCTTCTTCTGCGTTGAACAAAACAAAGGAAAAAGAGAAGAGTCCTCCATGCTTCGCCGTGACCGCTGCCGAAGCGAAAGGTGCGGCTGCGGTTGCGAAAGCGAAGAGTCGAAAGAAGTCGTTGAAGTCATCAGCTCCATCTGTTCCCGTTTCCACACCAGTCACAACCACCCCCACCACCACTTCCACAACTAACAAACCTACTAGCACTTCCTCAACCAAACCAAACACCTCGTCCACCGAGCATTCCCCATCCCCGAATGCATCATCTACCCCGAAAAGAGGCAGTCTTGGCAACACTGATATTAAGAAGAAGACTCCATACGGACAACCAATGACAGGAACTGTCGCTGATCGTGCAAGCAGATTCAAGCAACAGCTGCAAGCTGATGAGGACAAAGGAAAGAAGCCGTGGCAGGTAAGCATCTGTCCTAATGAGGAAGAGGAGAAGAGAGATAGTGTTCTCGTGGGGTATTCAATCTATGACGTCACTATAGTCAATATGACCCGAATAGTCCATTACCACATCATCTAAACCTTCTCTTCTTACCTCTACACACACTCAAAAAACCCACTCGAAGGTTGATGGACAGATGTTCGAAGGTCCTGCGGGAAAGTGGTATCTTTCTCCATGGACACACAATCCATCAACCTTTGTGCTTTAACACCCGATTCACCCACAAACAACATTTATGTTCATTTAGAAGGGAGAGACTAAGAACTACTGATCCATCCAAATCCGCTGCATCACCCGGGAAAAGGTACTTAGAATGCGGGTGGCTGCTGTTTTCTCATCTTCTTTCTATCATTTTATGTCTAACATAATGTGCACCTGTTCAATGTCCCTTCTGTCCTTATGTGTGCCTGGGTGTGCTCATTATTTATTGGGTGTCAGTGTGAGAGGCTAATATACAGAATGAAATTGGAATGGGTTTTGATTGGGAAAACGAATGAAATATCTGAAAACTATAAATCTAAAATGCCCTGTGTGATCTTTCCCTAACGTACGTCTTCAGCATCCCTTCATGTCTTCTACACCTCCGCTAACGTCGACTCGATCTGCCAGAGAGCAGCTCTTCTCCTCTTCCCCACGTCCCAGTCAACATGTGATAAATGTTCCAATAAGTGCTCCATGGTACTCGAGGGATCCGATTGTGAACCCAGAGCCGCCGACGCAGAGCTCCGTACCACGTTTGTCGAATGCGTCCAAATACTCGCCCAACTCGTATCGGGTATCGTTTTATTTGTCTCTCTTATTTCTCTCTGTGGCAACAATCCTTTTGTCGGCATTTGAGATCGTTGACAGTGAGAAACTGTCGGCATGCGAGTGTTTTGATACGGTTCAATTGGAATGGTGTTTAAAGAGTGTTTTTTTGAATAACTTGAGAGTTAAACAAAAGTGGAAACAATTTGAAGGATTGCGGAGCTACTTAATCAGAACCAAAAATTACAGTATAACAACCTATATTTAGAATTTTATAAAGGTTTCACAAGTGCTCCATGAATCTTCAAGTTTCCAACTTTTTAATTGAGGCATCCTCAAAAATGTTTCATCTTTCAACTTTCAGATCTCGTTCGACGAATTCACGGTGCCGCATCCATCCCAAATGCGCGATCATCTTCATTTTAACATTGATTTGTCTCACGATATGCCACTTTTCGTCTCTCGACGCTAGTCATCATCCAACAAATCGTCTTCTTCTCATGTGTTCTTAATTGTGCTATTAGTTCATATTCTACTTCTAATTTCTCTTATTTTCTGTTTGTAAATAAGCTCGGGTTCCCGTCCCAACTGTTTCTTGTTTTCAAAATACTCCATTATTCGGAGTAATTTTGTCCCCTTTAGCTTTCGGTGCAGGACCGCCGAAATCCACCCTTCGTGATTTGCTTTCGGTGCTTCAACTATTCTTTCCTTTCCTTTTCTTGTGCCTTTTATGTATTTTCAGTCGAATGCTTTCATTTCATCCATTTCTCAGAACATCTTCAAAATCTTCTCCGTCTCTCTGTCTCTCCACAAAATGTTTCCTAGTCGCATCATTTTTTTCTCTCTTTCCTGTTCATATTTTATTATTTTCTTGTGTAGATTTATGTATGTTTCGAGAAACAGTTTTATACAAGTTGTTCTTCTCCTGCGTTTCTTTTCCCGACGTTTTTTTCTTCTCATAAAGAATCGCTAATACGTACAGTAATCCGTCATCAAACAAGCATCTGCTCACCAGGAGAATACAACAGTTGGCGAGCAAATACGTCACAATTGTTGGGTGAATGGTGAGGGTGGATGGTGCAACTCTTTTTTATTGGCAGGTGCATGACGAATGTGTTACGCAGAACACCTTAGACAGCGTCAGGATTACGGTTGAAGACAAATTGGATATACCGCACATTATCTGAGATTTCGAACTTGTTCGATACACAAAAATGGTAGAAACAAATGGTTTCAGTTCACATCATTTCACCTAGTTTGTAGCCTCGTGTAAGAACCGTTCGTAACTCACTCAGAACTTCAGAAGACGTCAAGTTTTTTTTAACGAGGATACGGTTAGCACGAAATGGTGAACATGTCGTAAAGTCGCGTTTTCGTGTTTACGTACTTTTCGAATTTGAAAAATATTTTCGTCACGAAACACCGGCAAAAATCCAAACTTTTCGTTGTTTTTTTTTTAATTTTGTGAATTCGGAATACCTTTTTTTGACATTTTGTTGAAATAATTATCACCATGATCCTGTATATTCTCAAGGCTATATTTAGGTGCTCATAAGCTGTCGCTCTTTTGTTTTTCATTCCGATAATTAGCTGATCCGTTTACGGTTTTTCCACCATCCATCGAAAACAAAAAAGAACAACTTGAAAACGCGCACCCCACCACATGAACAGACGCACTTTTTGGCACGCAGCCAATGTTTAAATAAACGACTGCGCATCGGCCTCCGATTCATGGGAGACTCCGCCCAGTAGAATGTGTGAATCGAAGGACTTTAGCTAAGATCCCCCATACTCTCATAGGATACTTCGATCAATTTCATTTTGAGGATTTATTTCGATCACCTACAACACAAAATCCGTGCCTTCATGATTCTTCACAATTTCTGTGTTCATAATTTTTTAATTGTATTTCTTCCGAAGCCTTCTCTAGCTACCCGTTTCGCTTCAGGCAATGGAACCTCACTATTTCTTCAATGAGCGATTTTCGAAGTCACTCACTAACTCGCTCACTAACAAATACACTCACATAACACAAGCGTGCTGTGGTGGCCTGGTCGTCTTCCTTGCCGCCTCGAGTAACAGCAGTTGTGTGAGTGTGCGTGTGTGTAAAGGGTGGGCCAGGGTTTTTCTCTGCTCTATTGGCACAATGCCAAGTATTCTTTAACCGCTTCTGGACAGTAGCGCCGCTCCCTTACCTCGCGGAATCGGGTTGTTTACGTTAATTACACCTAGGATGCGTATTTGAATCATTCTCTGACCATCGGGTACGGTGAACGTCGCTTTTTTGGAGAAAGTGTGTGTTAGAAGAAGAGACCCAGCGTAAGGAGGCGGCCGCCGGGTGGGCAGGCACGCAGAGTAATCGCCGGCCACACCGAGACTCCGCCTCCACGCGCGCCGAAATGGGGAGCTCGGCAACCCCTCCTCGCTTAGTTCTACACCAGCCCTGCAGTTGAGAAGAGGACCTTAGTTTTCATATTCGACTCAATCTATTGATTCCAAATCGCCTTGTTAACCCCAATATTGACCAGAGCAATCTCTTGTTTTCTTTCTGTGTAACATGGATTTCCATGAGTATTTTGAAATCGTCTATAGTCTTATTGTGACTGGTGATGCTTGCCGAGTCAACAGACTTTCCTTGGAGATCTCTGATCTCTCAGTGTATCAGCTTCAAGCGGTTTTTTGATCACAAACAACTGGTATTGTTTTCCGTAGTTTCTCATGTTTGAATTTCGCGGGCAGAATCGCGTCACTCTCTCCCTCTATCCCTCCTCTCTTCTTGGCCCGCTGCCAAGTCAACATGATGCGCCCTCTTTTCCTTTTCATATCATACCTCTCCCTAATTTTTTTATTGTTTATCGTTGAATATAACTTCTTCAAGCCCTTATTATGTAATATTATCATATTTCGAAATTTCAGAGTCTCCACCTCAAAAAACACTTCATCACTATGTCGGCTGTTGAAGAGAGACAACCAGAAAAGAGATCCCTCGACAAGGGAGACGAGAACGACGATGTCGTTCCAGCCAAGGAGGCCAAGATCGACAACGGAAAGACTGAGGTTAGTATTTTTTTAGGATTCGGAAATGACAGCTTATGAAGAAAGCTTCATCGAAGTTCAATTAGAGATAACTAAGATTATAATTAAAATTGCATTTTTCAGGAGGAAGCAACGGAGAAGGTCGACAAAGGTCAGTCAATTCTTTCGGCGTCACAATTCGTGTCAAACTTAAATTGAGCATTGTCTCAATCCTTCCCTCTTTATTGGTTTCTCTTCCTTTCATAGTTTAGTAGTGGACGGGAGTATGTGTTTGACGGTGTTGGTAGAGGTGCTGCGAGGCGGTCATCCGTCGACCGACCTCGGCCGAGATAGTGTTCGTGAGGCATTCGGAGCGACGACTAGGCGAGGAATCGAGCGCACGCGTTGCATCAACCGCGACGCGACAAGATAACAGCCGTGCTTGCCTGGCTGGCCTGGCCGTTGTGAGTGTTTGTGAGGGACAGAATGAGCGAGTGAGCGTTTTGTGTGTGCGTCTTTTGAATGAACAAGAAAATGCTGGTCTCTGAAGAAGACGACGCTCTATGAGGAAGGGAGAGGGACAGAGAAAGAGGGCTGTGGCGGCTGCTGCTGCTGACTCGCAAATTTGTATGGGTTGTGCGTTTTGTGTGAGTGGTGGAGACTGCGACGCGACATCGTCGTCGTCGTCGTTTGCAAATGACGGCCTCTTCCCTCAGCTGCGGATTGATTTGCGCTGTGTGATGTGAGGAATGAGAAAAAACGGAAGGCCACCAATGCCGACGACGTGCCGAGATTTCAATAAAATGCAATGAGCTCATGTTAAATAGAAGCAGACATAAATAGAAATATGGGAGAACGAGAGGATATTGTAATGAGAAAAGTACCATCCGTGGATCATAAATCTTTAAATTACGATTGAATTTTAACTAATATGTTTTATAGAAGAAGCTGAAGGAGAAGAGGAAGGTGATGACGAAGACGCTGACGATGAGGAGGATGAAGTAAACGACGAGGAGTCATCGGAAGGTGAAGGCGAAGGATCTGACGGTGGAGACGGAGAGGAAGAGGAGGGATCTGGTGATGACGACGAAGGAGATGACGCTGAGGGAGGCGAGGAGAGCGATTAAGCGATGCAAATACCTGTGGAAGAAATGTCGTCATGCACACCAATCCCACACCCAAACAAACACAATTCTTTAAATCCAAATCTCTAAAAAATCTTTTTTTGGGGATAGATCTCAACTCCTCAGTAATTTACCCGAAACCTCCAATTCTCTTTTATTTTGTTCGATGCTGACCCACTTCTCCACAAAATTTTGTCACAATTACAGTAATCCCTTCAACCATCACTCCTCTTCAATTGTTGAACATCCTATGTACCTGTTTCCCCTTCTTGGTGTCCATCACCCTAATTCCCATCTTTTGAACCTTTCATGATTCTCTAGCCCATCTGCTATTTCTTGGAAAAGAGTTTTCTGTAAAAGTCATAAGTTATTTTTCACCACGATATAAATTTTATTTCGGCCTCTGCTGATCTAACTGCAGTATTCCGTTTTATTTATACCCAATAAAACTTCACGAAGTTATTTTGTTAAATTTCATCTCATAGACACCGGCTAAAAAGATGGATTTGATTCTATGCTTATAGAGCAGATTAGCGAGATCAATACATCTTTCTGATTTTTTAGAGGCAATCCTTGAATACGTAAGTAGCATCAGAATCTACCATTCAACCGAGTTATTCGGACTTCACGGTGATTTTTTCGCTACATTTTTTTTGGTTTTCTCTTCCAGAAATCGTTGGGAAGTTAGGCCGCGAAATTGAAACGCTCAATGTTAATTTCTCTTCCATCTCTGATTTTTGACTTCAAACAGAAAATTCTCGAAAAAAATTCCAGATTTTTCAAAAAAAATTTCAGATTAACCTCCTAAATTAAATTAACTTTGAGTAGTAAAAGTATGAAACCCGAAAAAAACTTCCTTCGCACTTTCGTTTTGAATCTCCGTTATCATTTTTGATGATGGAAGAGAAAATTTAGCCGCGGCCACCTTAC
The DNA here is from genome assembly GCA_963966625.1 of Caenorhabditis zanzibari. Lineage (NCBI taxonomy): Eukaryota > Metazoa > Nematoda > Chromadorea > Rhabditida > Rhabditidae > Caenorhabditis > Caenorhabditis zanzibari. The sequence continues at coordinate 9,233,485 of OZ016469.1, forward strand.
TGTAGAGAAAAATCCGAGAAAAAGTGTGCGGCGCTCTTGCGTTTTTAAAAACCGTGCCCCACTGATGATTGGCTGGCGCCGCTTTTTCTGCTGCTTTTGAACCCTTAATTTTTGCCACTAAAAATGTAGCGAAAAAATCACCGTGGGACTTCACCGAGTTATTCGGGCAAACCTTGCGAAGTCTCTCAGACATAAATTTATAAAAAGAAACCTATCAACAGTGACAGTTTTTCAGGTAGCTGGAAAAAATCTGTTCCATCTCACTGTTGTATACTTTAAACCAAGGATGTGAAATTTTCAAGATTCGAACATCAAAAATTTTCAGTTTCTATTTGCAGAAGCCGTTTTGGAGCTATGCAACAGAGTCGCGAATTTTCTCAACAAAGAGGAATCGCAAGAAGGACGTTATACCCACTAATTCATACTTTCTTGATTGCTAAGTAAAAATATATTTCCAGAAAAATGTGATCAAATTTTTAAAGTTTTACTGAAATATTCAGTTTCTGTATATCCGTTTCTTGTCACTCAACTTCACTTTTTTGTTCTTTTACATAGTGTAATCTTAACGATTCCTACAATATGAAACCATTATTTTATATAAATTATTTTTTCTTTATCGAGAAATCCTTCAAAACAGCAGGAACAATCGTTTATCTGTGCTTGACGTCAAAAAAATTCGAAAAATTGAGGCAAAATTATGTGGAGGTAAACGCGCTCCGCCGCACACGTTTGATACTCAGCCAACCAGCAGCGAAATAGAGTGTTTTCTCGTCTTTTTTAGGATTTCTTGGCTTTTTTTCGAGTTTTTGCTGGGTTTTGAAGGGGTTTCGAGTTTTTTTCAGCTGAAAATTTTAGAAATATTAAAATTTAGATCTAAAAATATACTCCATGTTGAAATTCATCGAAGTTATTCCTTGATATTCACAGTTTTTCAAAAAATTATTTTTGTTGGTGTATTTTCGTTGACGACGTTACATAAATTCATTGTTTCTTGCTAAATTGGTCGTTATTGAAACTGTCGCACTCGCTAATCTTTTTTATGACTGATTTTCAGGTAAAATGGTCCACGTCTCCGGAACCAACGTCAAGGTTGTCAAGAAGAAGCTCACCAAGTTCAAGAGACATGAGTCTGACAGGTATTACTTACCGCTCGATTTATGCACATATTTTTAACCAAAAATTTTTAAGATACCGCCGTGTAGCCCCAAGCTGGCGCAAACCAAAGGGAATCGATAACCGTGTCCGCAGACGCTTCCGTGGTATGCGTGCCATGCCAACCATCGGTTTCGGATCTGACAGAAGAACCCGCTTCGTGCTTCCAAACGGATACAAGAAGGTTCTCGTCCAAAACGTCAAGGTAATTTTTCAATTATCAAAATTGTACGGTTGATTAATTAATTTTAGGACTTGGACATGCTCCTCATGCAGTCCTACAAGTACATCGGAGAGATCGGACACGGAGTCTCCGCCAAGAGCCGCAAGGGAATCGTCGAGCGCGCCGCTCAGCTTAACATCAAGTTGACGAACGGAAACGCTCGTCTTCGTACTGAAGAGTCGGAGTAAATTTGTTGATCTTGTTATAAACTTGTTTGAAAAAATTCAGTTTATTTTTCAAAAAAAAGAATCAGATACACAATTCTTAGAAATTTAGACGGCTTGTCTCAGTCTTGCCAAACGTAGCTCTAGCTGGTCTTCTGGTGTTCCTTCCTTGTCGAATAGTCCAAATCGGTTCGATGGAGCTTCTGGGAGATGCATCGATTCGTCTTTCTGAAAATGTTAGCAATCGCAGACTGAGAAACTAGAATTCAGATCAACTCACCTTGCTTTCACTGAGCAGGTCATCCAATTCTTGTTCAAGTTCAGTGTCGTTGAAACCATTAGCTCCTGCGATTGGAGAAGAAATAGCCTCTTCAATCTCCCTATATTCATCGATTGAGTTGACAACATCGTCCATTGTTTCGTGGATCTTGTCTGGCGACAATCCTTGTCGTGCCAACGTTGCCTTGAAGGCAGCTGTTCCCGATTGATAGGCCTTCAGGACATCTTTGTTGTTTTTGGCTGCAGAAATTTGATGAAGCATTGTGAGAAGTTTTTGGTACTGCATATCCTTGTCAGCAACGTCTTTCTCTGCTCGTTTCCGTTGTCGCAAGAAATTTTGAGCTCGGCCTTTATCGCCTGCTCTCAAGCAAGCTCTGCACTGCTCGTCATACTTTTTAACTTTTTGCTCTAGTTGCTGGATCTCACGATCCAATTTCGTCATTGCTTTACGGATGTCAACTACGCTGGCATCGGCTTCAGTGAACTTGACAGGATCTTCGCTACCATGATCTTTGAACTTGAGAACCTTCTCTCCGTTTTTTGTGATCCCGACTGTTAGATCACCAATGTCCGTGAGGTGCTCCAGTACGATATCAAATGTTTCTGAAGTAGATACAATGTGTTTTGCTCTTTCAAACATGTCCTTGTAGGTAACCACTTCTCCAGTGCAGTCTACTTCTGAGCGCAATTCAGCGTTATAAACTTCGAGAAGCTCTTTTCCCAGTTTCTTCACAGTTGGTAAATGAAGTAGCTTCTCCGAATCTGGCGAACTTCCGAACATCCAACCTTTTGTTTTGGAGAGTCCCCAGCCAACCCATCCCGAGTGACGGTCTCGCCATTCTCCAACAGTGATCACATCACCATGTCTGGAAAAACAACAATAAACTTCAGAGTAATTAAAAAAGGCATATACTTACCCTTTCAAATTGTCCAGCACAACATCTAAGCTCGCTGGAATTCTATTCTGACGACGAAATCTCTTCTTCAAAGTCAATAGATCAAATACTGCGTTCTTTTCACCGATACAGCTCGAAGCGATGGCATCTGTCCAGAACCGTAATTTTCTGTCATAATCGACTTTGTTAACCATCCGTTCCTATAAAATAATAGTAGCCAATATGCACACCTTCTTCATCAAAACCTACCTTCATGACGGACATTAACCCGTTCATTTTAACATCGTCATCCCATTCTCCAGGAAGATATGAAGCCATTCTGCAATTATTAATTTGAACACACACTTTGAAAACGATTTGTATATATAAATACAAAGAAAACTCTTAGAAAAAAGAGAGCGCAACGAAAAAAAGTGAATGGTCCGACAAATCGTGCGAAGTGACGTCACGGTGTTTGCGTCAATTCAAATTCAAAGTGTGCAAATGAGCGTCACGGTGTTGATGTGTTTGCGTACGCAAAAATTTTTTCGATGCGGCAAAAAATATCTGCACCTCCCTTGTTGCTTGTTTTAAAGACCCTATTCAAGTTGGAAAATTAACTGTTCTGCACGAGATAAAGTTTAGACAAAACGCATTTGAGCAGCGCGATCCTGTAATGCGTAATACCCATGAAATATATATCTTTTCATGCCAGTCTCAGGGAATGTCCGCCCTGGCTGAGTTTCTATTGGTTTCGCGGCAACGATATTATCGAAAAAATCAAACTGAGACTCGGTGTTTGCACTGTGTCGATTTACGAGGCCCCGCCCACAAATCAAAATAGGCGGCGCGCAGTTGATTTTTTCGATAATATCTTATCACGAAAAAATAATTAAATTTGAAGTGTTTAGGATTACAGTGATTTTTCAATTTTCTCAAATGATCGTCCCAATTCCAGTATTTACAAAAATAACAATATTTTTGCATAAAAATCGGTAAAACTCGAGAAAATCGATTTTCTAAAAAAAAATGATTGTAATCCTACTTTAAATGAACGACAAAAAATATTTTGGAGATCAAAAAGACCCCTTTCATTGTAGCGATAATTGTTGTTAAAGTAAATTTCTACGTTTTCTCATTTGTAACGATGGCACGCCTCGTTTCAAAGCCTGATTGGAGTGAACCTCACCCTTCTCACTAGCGTTATCTCATTTCACCTTTCGGATTTGTACTAGAGCGGTCTTCCATTAAGACCCGGAAGGCGGAAGCGTATCCCTTAGTCTCTTCTTTAATGAGCATCAGGGTTACTCATAATTGTGAGTTGCACACATCTGTGTTAGGCGTTTGGCCCCCAGCAAAAGCTCATTCGAGTTTTCATTAAAACGAGAAGAAATCAAGTCAGACGAAACTAATGCGCAAGAGTCAACATTGCCGCTATTCTAAAAACGTCGTCAGTTTTGAACTCATGAATCTATATGCTTTTTTCATCGCGCAAGAGTCAATAATAATTAAAAAAACCCTATTCCAGGTAGAACAGAGTGGCACAATTGTGATATTGATTGCCGCCACGCTGCAATAATTCTAGACAAAGACGGGTTGAATTCGGACAGGGGCGATTCTGTCCCCAGTCCAATCCCTCGAGGTAATGAATGCGATCAATGTGATGTTTTCTTACCCCTTCTGAAGTATTTTCAGACGACGAGTCCATAGATCTCGATATGCCAGTTGGTGAATCGGCGAATTCGCCTACGGATGGGGACACTGCTCCTCTGAATGTGTCTAACAACGAGTCTGGAGATGAAGGACCACGAAAGAGATCGGCAAGCCCAGCAACAGCGAATGAATCAGCATGGGGAGATAATCCTGCTAAGGTTGGTAATCATTACTATTTTTCGCATCGTGTTTGCCATTGACAAATATTTTTTGCAATTTTAATATGCAGTTCAAAAAAGTATATCTTGAAAAAAGAACGGCGTTTGATCAGCTCGTCAACCTAATCCGATTTCATACCAAAGATGCCCATTTCAAAAGTTTCAGAAAATCTGCACGGAAGGTATTGGTTTATGGGTTCAGTCCACAAGTGAGGCACCACCTCCAGACGTTACAGAGGCATATCAAGGGAATCACGATATGCTTGTTTCAATGGGGTCAGTTGATTTTTCTTGTTCAGCCGATCATGTTTTTTCTTGTAGGTTTAACGCGGATGAAATCGATACAGCTTTAAGAATGTCCAATAATGAAGTGGAAAAAGCGATACAGTATTTGACTCGTGAGATTACTGGCTTAGATGCAGCTTCGAAACCTTCTTCATCCGTCGATAAACCCAAACAAACATTCGCCTTAAACGAACTTCTACGGCAGTTTGTTGACAGCGATGAAGAAGAAGTGGCCGAGGATAAGAAATTGGTCTGGGATGACGAACCAGCTATCAGACTTCGCACAATAATTGACACCTGCCATCGTTTTGTGATTTTTCGTAGAAACGGCACACTGCACCGGCGAATTATTGTAAGTTATGAGTTTTATAAAAAAAGTGTTTTATCCTCTTCAAATGTTTCAAGACTGCAACAAACATCATACGTTCCAAAAAACACGAGAGAATGGCGGATGTTCTAAGCTTTGTCGATGAGCTCATCAGCTATACAATTGGACGACATGTGAACTGCAGCGACGTGAGACCCGGATTTGAATTGATTCGCCAGCTCCTCGATTTGCAGCCACCATATGTCACGGAAGCAGAAACAGCGCAGATCGAACAGTTCTATCTCGCCATAACTCCTCTGATGTGTGCTCGTCTGACTCTTTCACCGTGTAGCGTGAAAACAGTATTGGCCATTGATGAAATGTTCAATTATCGGAATAAGTTTTTCACACAAGCAGTACACCTTATCGATACAGAGTGAGTTTGCAAAACGGTATGTAACAGGGTAAATGGTTTTGTCTTCAGAGATCGCGTGTATCCGCCGCTGAAATATATGGACATTGAGCGACTGGACAGACTTGACCACAAACGTATCTATGCATATTTTGCAGACGTGTTTGTAGAGGCTCTCATTCCAATGCTTGATGAGAGAATGGAAGTTGAAAATGATGAAGAGTTCTTCGAAGTCACTCTCTTAGATCTTCAAGTTCTTTTTAGAACACTCAATATCTTCAGTAACTATATGCACCGAAACTTAGACATGTTCCTTTGTAAAGTGGAAAGCTGGGTTTCGAAAGCTCTTGATCGATATCGAATCGTGAACGACAAAGAGATCCGTGATGCTCTTGTAAGAAGACAAGGGTTGGATTTACTCCAAGAAATTGTTGTTCTCTGCGATCGTTTTGGTCTTGACGTTGCAACTACGACGCAAGCCGCGAGACTAGACTACCTTCGTAAATGGATAAAATGTCCACAGATGGAAAGCATCTTGCACGCACTTGAAGAACTTGGAACCATTGCTGATCGATTCCATCGAACAGGAGGAATGACCATCACTCGACCGAGACCCTGTGTGAATGAAGAATTTTTCAAAAAATGGCTCGATGAAAACAAAGTTCTTCAAATTGTCTTGACGGGAAACATGGATCATGTCGTATACGTAGAGCGCATTCAACCCATTCTACAGTATATGACTCCCGAGTTAACACTGGACGATATCAGTGAGCTCAAAAAATTTTTGAATGAATAATAGCAGCACAAATTTCAGAGTTTATTTGGTCGTTGCGAAAAGGCAGGATGGGCGTCAGCATTGAAAATTTCAACAAGATCATGGAATTCATTTCGAGATCTGTGAATAGCGAACAGATCGAATGGCTCATCGAACTTTTCAAGAAAAGCTTTAGGAGTCGAGAAACACGTCTGATTGAGCTCATCTTCAATTTGTCTTATACAATTGCGACTCAGAAAGATCGCGACGATGATTGCAAGCTAAAGATATGTAAAGCAATGTGGGATTTGATATTCATTGCACGAGGTCCTCCCAGAGCTGTACCTTTCAAGTCGATTGAACACGGAATGAGAAAACACTGCGATTTGCTCAACATGATGTTCAATAAATCTGAAAGAGATGCTTTTCTGAACAATGTCATGGATTCCTTAAACACGGACGAAAGTTTCAACGAGATCATTGTGTATTACTTGTTTATAATGCTCGAAAAAATGAAACGACTATGCGGAGCGAAAAAAAGTTTTCATGGTAAATAAGCTGCAATCTTACTTCTTACAATGTAGACTTTCAGATGATCAAGCTATGGCTAGACTCAACGATCTGAAAAGTCAATTGCGAGAACGGCGGTTGGCTGACCCTATTCTGAGTCGTTTGGAGCATATTCGTCGAATAGCTCATGAACAGTTTGATGCACAACAACAAATCAGTCAAGATTCCATGTCTAACGCCGTTTTTGAGTGTAAGTTTTAGTAAAAATGAAGAAGAAAAATTCAAAGTACTGTTTTATCATTTGTTTTTTTTCAGCCACCAATGATTTGTTTAATGGTCACCATGTAGAAAATATCCTCTCGACAGTAATCTATGGATGCACGGACTATGCATTTATCCTTCAAAATGCTTTACGTATTCTAAAATGGCTTCACGACAATGATGCGTCGATCGTTGATGTTGAATATGTGCAACGGTTGTTTAACATTTTCATTGAGCGACCTGATTCAACGGCACAGGAACGAACAGAAATTTTCGGATTTCTTTTTGAAATAAGAATGGCGCTCATGAGACCGGAGACATCTAGAGCCATCATTACACATTTATGTGCTATGGATATGTTCACCCTGCAAATCACGGGGTTACGTTGTTTCTGCAAATATTGGGAAGAGCTGCCAATTCTAAGCAATGAGGAGTCCCGGCCAGTGGAATCATTCATTGTGAAAGTAGGTGTTATATCATACGGAAGACTGTAAAACACCGACATGTTATAGAAAGACAATGAGTGCAAATTGTTCGTGTGGAAACTTATCCTTTTCAATCAGTACGATGATGTTGTTGAGAAATGTATGGAAACATTCTGTGAAAGAGGTGAGAAGAATGTTGTGATGGTTGGTAATTAACTTTGTACAGATTTAGTGTTGGTCGAATCGCCATGGTCCGTTCGTCATCATACCTACAGTTTCCTATCAGTATTCAGTTTCTATGTGGAAAAGTTAAAGAGGTAGAGGTAGCAATACTTTTAAACGTCACTGTTTTCAATTTAAGTGAGCTTTACAAAAGAAACGGAAAGCCTAACACCGAAATCAACTACGACACAGCGGAACTGAATCTGAATGCTGATGAGATCGAACAACATTATGTGCCACTTGATGATATGCTCACTGAAACAATCGCACGGGCTCTCAACAGGCTTGTTCGCTTCATGACCCGTTTTGTAGACCAAGGCAATGAAAAAAATCATGTAAATTATATCGATTGGTATATGAATCGCTCATTTTCTAATTTTCAGATGATTCGAGAAAATCCAAGTCATGGATCATCCATCGCTGGTCACACAGTCACATTTAGTATTGAACTGAAAAATGACGATGATGATATGGATGTGAGTTTAAAAATATTGCGAACCATAGTATAATGAGTTCTAGTATTTCCAGTGCGGTCTCAACTCATGGAAAACGCTTGTTTGCGATTCAAGCACCACTGTGGGAGAGTTCAAAGTCCGCCTCGCAAAACGTTTGATGTTTCACGAGGCAATGACCGAGTTCACCGTTCACAAAAGAGACGAAGATACCACGTATCCTGAAGCGCATCTTCGATATGATTTTTTGACATTGCAAAATGTAAAACTGGCTACAGAAACCGATTCCATGTTTCTATCAGAAAAATTACGTCTTCTCGTCAAGCCAAAGTAAGAATTTTGATCCTCAACCTTTAAATTTTGAAAAATAATCCTCTCAGGAAATCAAGCCGTAGGTCGGAGAACCATCAACTTAATCAGAAGAAAGCACTTCGGGAAGACTTTCTCCCTATGTCAGTTATTTCAAGATGTAACTTTTATGATCTCTTGCACGAACTTGCCTCGATCGGTGACAAACATATTCGTGCATCCGTGCGAAGATTGCTTCTTCTTCTTCCAACTCAACCTTCTCTTCTCAAACAGTTGACAATCGTGAGTGATTTGATTAAAAGAAGGATACAAATTTATTCATTATTTTAGGACACCGAACAGGAAGATATAATAACGCTTAGGAAGAAGGTGAAATCGATGTATGAAGAATACATGATTCCCACAGAACCAGGTCGTATGTTGTATGCTCTTGAAGCTATCTGCTCAATTGTTGCACCGACACGAATGACAGAACAAACTACTGATATTGCTACGGATTTGATCGAATCACTTTTGGACCCAGAGAGCACTGTCATAAACAAGTTGATAACTGAAATTCTTACGAAACCACACGTCATCCCACTCAACAAATGTTCTGCCAGTGACCGTCATTCGATTTTTGAGAGGATTTTGCAAATCGTCAGAAGCGTTCTCACTGGTCATAATACATTCATCAAAATGGTCAGAAATGAGAACAGAATTCGTGATGAGATGAGAAAAACTTGCGAAAGAATGATTCAAAGTCGGCAGACTCCCCGTCCCATGGATCCGCCTATGGAATTCGCTCTGACGAAGCAACAAATAATGCCTCCTCCAGTGGATGACAACCAGAACAATCCAGCTCGTTCCACCACAGACCACGTTCTTATGTTCAGAGAGTAAGTTGATTTAAAGAATATCGAGACTCTTAAAAGTCAGCTTTCAGCGAATACATACGATTGATCGCTACGTCTCTTACCAATTGGAAGCAATCTGATCTTTTGTCGTTCCTCGAGAGCATCCGTAACTTTGTTTGGATTCATGTGGCGACAGAAAGTCTCGTCTCTAAAGAAATCGATCCGTACCGAGAAGATCATCAAAATCCCGATTTTTCAAAGCCTACTGCCAGCGATTTGATCCGAGCAGTTATTCGAGGAGATAGATGTAATTTATATGCATTCCGGTGTAATTCTAACAATGCTCAAGTTTCAGGGGGTGACGAATGTCGTCTCATTATCGTGAAGAAAGCTTTTTCTGTCATTCGACACATAATACGCGAATGGGTTCAAAAACAAAAAGATGTTGCGATACCACTGCTTGAAACACTTTTTTTGGACAACGGATGGGTTCAGTTTTATCAAGACGTTCTCGTGAATTCTCAGCAAGAAGGCTACCGAAAATACCAGCAAGAACATTTGGTGAAAATTGGAAAGGACAGCTATGAAATCACAACATATTCATTGAAAATGCTCATCAATATGTTCATGTCTCTGCCGCTACATGTAGGACAAACATCAGAACTCGATGAGCTCCAGAAAAGACAACGACATCATTGTGACAATATTGTTCAGACTATGGTTGAGATTTTCTTTTACGAAACACCCCGACGATGCCGTGAGAATCAAAAAGATCTTGATTGGTCACACATTGGACATAGGCCGATTGATGTCGTGCGCGGCCAAATCCAAAGTGTGCTCGAGTTCCAACCTCAATTCAGTACTACCAATAATGATGCCGCATTGACTGAGAACGTTTATGCAGCGTCGAAAATGAAAATGATCAACTGTCTTCTCCCATATTGTACTCAGGAAGAAGTGGAAGGATGTCCCGAAAATTTCCTGCATTCTATAATCAACGATTTCCTTTTCCCTAAGCTTCCGGATATCGAGGATAGCATGCTCGAAGATGAATCAAGTCGATGGGATTATCAAGCAAGAGAAGCAGCGATTCAAACTATCAACGCATTCTGTGAACGGAGCTACATCAATTCCTATAAACTTCTTCTCCACTGGGACAGGTTTTCAATTCTGCAGAAAGCATTTGATCCGTCCTACCGCCCGATTGTGCGTCCAAAAGCATTCGATAAGGTTGGCCTGAAAAATGATGGTGGTACATGTTACATGAATGCAATGATTCAACAATTGGCACATGTTCCGGGACTCTGCAGGGATCTTATTGCAATTCGAGACATTGATCCTACTCTGAAGTGGGGCGACAGCACTTCGTAAGTTTCTTTTTTAAATTATAATTTATTTTAAAATTTTTAACAATACTCAAAATGTAACAAATTTGATTTCAGCGCTTTGCTATGCGAGCTTCAACGAGTGTTCGCTCAACTCAATTTCGCTCAATCGCAAGCGGTTGTCCCGTATGGCTTGTGGAGAGAGTTTCGTTTCGAACCTGATGTACCGCTGAACACCAAACAACATCACGATACCATTGACTTCTACAGTATCCTTCTTGACAAATGCGACTACGTTCTCAAGAAGCTGGAACTGCCGCCGCTATTCCAGAACAAATTTTTCGGCAAGTATAGCTATGAAAAAATTTGCTACGGATGCTGGCATCGCTATAATAGTCCGAATGAGGAGTTCAACTGTGTTTCATTGGCACTTAGCGGAGACAATCTAGGAGAGGCTTTGGAAAATTTCCTTGCGGCTCATGTCATGGAAGGAGAGAATGCGTACCATTGTGAAAAGTGCAACGAAAAGAAGACTACATTGAATCGATCTTCTTTTCTTGAGCTGCCAAGCACGATGACCATTCAATTGAAGAGATTTACATACGACCTCGTCAACAATATGATCAAGAAGGACAATCAATTCTTCAGTTTCCCATTCGAAATTGATATGGCACCATATATGACAACGTCCAGACATGTGCCAGATGAACACGTTCAGGATCTTTTCGAGGAAATGCTGTATGGAAACATTGCCAACGAAGATCCCGCGTCTCCACAGCAGAAAAATGGCGTAACGGAGAAAGCGAATTTGGGCACAGGATCTGCGAGCACTCCCTCACTAGAATCATCTCAAAAGAAAATGTTCCGACGCCACCGATCATCAACTATGCGTCTTTCCCAATCTTTTGCGAACACCGCTGGTTTCGATACACCAATTCAGCAGAAGCCTATGATTTACGAACTTGTCGGAGTTCTAGCCCATTCTGGAATAGCTACTGCAGGACATTACTACTCATTCATCAAAGAACGCCGAGAAGAGTACAGAGACTCACCCACATTCGGAAAATGGTATCATGTCAATGACATGTATGTTTCTCCAATGTCTCACAGTAACATCGAAGATATTTGGTATGGTGGCACATTCATCCAGGATGGTGCGTTCGTCGGAGTTGATGAAAGAATAAGACACTGGAATGCATATGTTTTATTCTACGAGAAGAAACAGGATGACATGTCTGTCATGATTCCTCGTCACATCGTTGATCCTCAAAACGCAGTAAAGCCTAAAGTCACATTTGATGTCACTGACGAACTAATGGACGATGGTGAAGATCGAGTAAGAGAAGCGGAAGAAGCACTGGAAACCGAAATGAGTGAAGCACGAAAACTTCGTATCAGCATGTTTAACTCAATCGATGAACCTTTGAAGAAGTTCTTAAATGATGAGCACTGCAAGTTCATCGATGATCGTGACTTCTTCTCCTTCGATTTGTATCATATGTACATCAGCTCTTTGTTACCGCTGTTGAGAAGAGAAGATACCGTGAAGTACAATGTCGCTGAAATCAATAAACCGGATTTCTTCAAACTTGCTTTTGAGCACATAGCTTCGTACATAATTCGAGTGGCCTGGGTGATGTTCGATGACAACAGACCGAAAACGTTCCCACGTGCTGCTACTGAACTCATCAAGTTACTTCTCCAGCGCCACCCTGATAACAAAGGAATTTTCTTCAAAATCCTCGAGAACAACAATTCCGAAATGTTGAATAGGCTGCTCGAGACGACGGAACATGACGTGCGCACCTCGTTCTGGCAGTGTATGAGGATAGCTCTCCGGTTGTGGGTGGTTGAAAACGGAAATAAGGATGAGAACATGCTAGATCCCAGCCCTGATTCAACTGATTTGGATGATGATGATGAAGATGAAGATGAGGACGACGAGGATGATGACTTGGAAGATGAAGATTCTGAAACGGAGGAGATGATGCGCCCAGATCTTATGCGGCCGAACCCGATGGCACTTGTGAACCAATTGGTTATGAATCAGGCCAGACCACCGCAACTCAAACCAATGTTGCCAGTTGATCTATCCAAATCACGTTCTCAGCGTGTGAGTCTGATGGGCGCAATGCACCTCCTAAACAGTCATTTCCAGCTTAACATCGTGCGGAGAATTGTACAAATGTTACCGTAAGTCTTTATATTTAATCAGTTACGTAATTGTTCAAAAAGTTAGTTACAGCTACCGAATCCATCGTATGGAAGGTTCCGGACGGCACTATTCGAGAAGTTTGGTTGAGATATTGTATATGATTTCGAGACTGAACGAATTTGGAAGAGGTGTGCTTCAACTTTGCCAGGCCCTCCCATTGGTTGCCGAGTTTTTGTGGGAAGATTATTCAACAGTATGTTTTTTCAGCGTTTTGAGTTATGCTAATTTATCTCGTTCAGGTGTTCTGTCGACTTCGATTTTCTGAAGAGCGAATAAAGAGCGTGGGACTGTGGCCAATCCTGCCGGGTCTCTACTTTGAACTTCTTCTCGACACTATGAACAAAAGCTTGCAACATATTATCGATCCTCATATGCACTTCCGCCATGCTGTGTAAGTACTATTTGTGATCAACACAATGCTAACACCTTGAGATAGTGATTCCAGAATGACGACACAAGGAAAGTTTGTGAACGAAACTTTGGTTCTTTACTGTGCATCTCGTGAAGAACATGAAACGACTGAAGGGAAATCCGTGAATGATGAAAAGGCTTTACATAATCGCATAATATTGTGCTACGTCCGTCAAATTCAACTAATTTCAAGATCGGAGGAGCAAGAAGCAGTTCGTGACTATATTTTCAGTGTTACGCAAATTCTCCTCAAAGCGTTCCTGAAGGAGTTTTTGTTCATGTTCACAAGTGTCGAGCATTGGAGTCATGTTGTTGAATTTTTCTCTGATGTATGTTTCTGATATTTGAAACAGTCGTAATTGTAGAGATTTTAGCTGGCTGTGCGATTGACGCGTGTAGATTTAACAAACTATGCGTATTGCGTCCTCAAAAACTTTTTGTACGTTGGAGTTGCTGAAGACGACGAAGCGGTTCAGCATGGAGTGTTGCCTATATTAGCTCAATGGCATCAGCAAGATCCGCACAAGTATCGAAAAATGCACGAGGCTTTATTCAACATCCGAGTTATGAAACAACCAGAGTAAGTATATAATTTACGGATGGTCAACCTTTATTTTCGTATTTCAGTTTGCGCAATTACCTCAACAAACTGACACGACGATTCAGTTCATCGTTCCGTATGTCGACCTACGAAGATCTGTCAAGCGATGATGCTATGGATGAAGAGGTTATGATCGGTCCGCAACTGGCTCCAAACAAGAATAACTCTGCCGATTCAACGTTAGTGACATTCGTTTTTTTTTTTCGGACTGCACAATATACAGTAGCACAATCCTTATTTTGAAATTGTTCAGGCCGACCGAAAGCGACGCAATTGCAACAGCAAGAGTTATCGAGGCGAAAGAAATCAATCTGGAAGAAGAACTCAAAACAAACGAATCAGCTCCCGTACTCGAAATGATTGAACAACCTTCTCTTGAAGAGGTTCTGAATATAGAAAATGCCGAAGAAGATCTCAACTTGATGGTTATGGATGACCTCACAAATAAGGAAACAAAGGAGTAAACCATCTCAAATATTGAAGTATTATGTGCCCAAAACGTTCTTTCCATTTGTTAGTTATCATGACCTTGCTTTTTCGCACATGTTTTACTCGATCTCGTAACTGCATTTCATTATTCTTGTTGTTTTTTAGATTCTTCCGTTCATCTACTTACCATCTATACCGAATCTAACCTTATTTAAAACAGAATGATGACGGAAGAAATGACATATTGTAAATATTCATATCGCACTTTCGTTGTCACTATTTGTCCCATGCACCTTCTTCATTCCATCACATCAGTGTTTTACCCATTTTTCTCGGTTTACATTAATTATTCAATTTTCCATCATCATCATCAACAAACTACTCTCCCTTCACCCGAATCAGTGCATTTCTTCCGGGCGTAGTTTTTCCACGTCATTCTCCAATGTTTGCATAGGTCACAACATATAGCACTCATGCTGTCAAATCGCGTTCTGGTTTTACATTGGTTTGATTCTTCAAAATTTCAGTCGCAGGAAACAAATCCAGAAGTCTGAATGTACTTTGACAGAATGTTGGGCCTGATTTTACCGTCCTGTACCACTGACATGTAATTGTTGTAGTTTCTTGTAAGAATAACAACCAACTGGAAATTTTTGAACTTCCAGTATTTAGCCCGAAGCATAGTTGAGTTTGCACCGAAATGTATGAATCATTTTTACTACATTAACTTATTTTTTTCTAAAACATTCTATCCTTCCTAATTCTGCTCCCTGTCGTTTTCATTCCTGTCAGTTTCGAATTTCCTTTTAACTTTCGGTAACGGAACTAAAAGCTCTTTTTTCCGCTTTATTTCGTTTAAAATTTCCGTGTCTGTCTTTGCCCATCTTTTATTGAACCTGGCCTATCTTTCCCCCATTCAATCCGGGCCACTCAATCGTTCTCTTTTTCCATAACTTCTCCTTCGTTTGATATTCAAATGAAATGTATCTATTTACTCTTTTCTGTTTTACTCATCAGAAGAAAAAACTGAGGTGTCGGTCAATGATCCAGATTACTTGAGCATAACTGTTTTGGATTAGGACGAAATATTTAGTTCACATTTGCAGATGATAGATGTAGGGTGGATCTGTGTAGCAGCAGTGAGAGCTGTGTACTGGCTTGTGATGCTCGTTTGCAACTTTCTCGGATATTCACCGCTCTGGGCTCAGGTCGCCATGAAAAATAGGAAAATGGAGAATGTTAGGATCAGAATCCCCTCGCATCTGGCAGTGTGTTTCACCGAAAAAAGACTTATCGATTTGGTTGGGAAATCGGTGTGAATATAAAACGAATCGAAACTATTTTCAGAGTGAAGTTATACAATTGATGGATAGTTGCGTCACTGCTGGTATACGGCAATTGTCACTTTATGATCCCTTCGGTGAGCTAGTACAACAAATCGGCCAAATTGAGCAGGCGTGTCGTTTGTTCACTGTAAGTCAGCAAGACAATGATCAACCGTGTATAACTGCGTTTCAGCGTTCCGATCTTTTCTGTGACGGTAAACCTTTGTACTCCAGCGAGTTAGCCAACTTACAAGTAAACGTTTTGTCACGAAAAATGGGTAAAGATGCTCTTGTGAAAGCCTGTAAAACGGTAATATACTAATTATTAAATCATTCCGTTAATCTTAAAGTTTCAGCTATGTCTTGGAGATGAAAAGATTACTGTAGATCAAATATCGAAGACACTGGAGGAAAAGTTTCATCTCAACGATCCAGATTTCCTGCTCCAAATCGGTAGCGTTCCGACACTCTGCGGCTACCCACCATGGAATCTGCGGATTACCGAGTTTCTCCAGTCACCACGTCTTCCATGTTCACGAAGAGGACTCGACTACTGTATCGAAGCATTCAGTCAGCGAGATATTCGTGTGGGCAAGTAGAATTCCTTATTTTCCATTCGACATTCCATAACACTTGCCTCTCTCTTTAGTTTTATTCCAAATCAGTCACAGTTTCTTAGATAGATTGATTGTTGCAATCTAGTTAGTTTTCGCTTCCATTTTCCTTTTTTTTGTTTATATTATTCTTCTTTGAACTTTTGTATTGCTTTTTTCTCTCAATCCTTGTCGCTTTAACTTGTTGTTTTTGGTTTTTTCTTTACATTTTTCATGTTCTTGTTCCTTCATTCTTCTCCCCCTTTATCGATGTGGACTATTTTCTGTGATATTCGATATTCGAATCGACATGTGATTCAAATCTGATTTATTTCATTTTCGGTGTCTGAATTTAATTCAATTCTTTCTTAATAAATGTGAATACTTTCAAAGTCCACTTTACTTTTCAGAACTATGTGCGATTCTGTCTGAGTGTTATTTTTGAATACAACTGCTCTCAGATCTCGAATTTCCATTTCTTTCCGCGAATTGGTTCGAAAGCTCACTTCGCATTTTTTTGTCTCTTCTCTCTTTCGGTACTCCCGATTGGGCATTGTGTCTTATCAACCACTCAGTCCCGTCCTAATCGTCCAAATATTGATCCCCTCGCTCGTGTTTCTTTCATTTCTTTATTTGTCGTCTGTTTTGTCTTTCTCATCGTCTTCTTCTTTATTCTTCCTACATTCATTCCTCTCCAATATCACCTGAAATTGGTCCGATTGTGATTAAATCAGTGCAGTAGTTTTTTCTCCTCCCCTGATCCATTTCATCGGTAGATTATGATGACAAAAGCGAGAAAATTCGTCATCAACCAGAACAAAAATGCTGACAAATATTGAGAAGCCACATTGAGAATAAGAGACGCAGGGATAGAGAGACATCACATAAATTGAAGAAGCTTGTAGGAAGAAGGAGCAGAGTTACCATGGGAGAAAGGAGCACGTCGAAAAAAATGTACTTGCTCTTCAGTCGCTTTCTTTCTAAAATATCCATATTCAAATTCATCTTACTGCTCTCTTCCTCTGTCTTCAGATTCATCAAATCACAAAATTTTGTGTCCGTCTTGACAAAAATTGGTTTTCATGATCCCACCCATTATTTCAAAATATGACCGGGTTCAGTCATTTCAATTTTTTCTGATCTTGCCAAGGATAAAGGATTTCGAAAAGAAAATCTACCTATTGGGTTTTTGAAAAAGAATCATGTTCTCATAATTGAACTCTTTGATTTAAGCTTTTCAGTTGCTGGATGATTATTCTGATTCACTTCGCTGCTTGCTAGAACATTTTCATTTCTGATCTGTTATTATAAGCTTATTTCAGTTAATAAGAAAATAAATCCGCTTTCATTGAATTCCATTCTTCCCCTTCCATCGTTCCATCTCTATCAGGTCACAGAAATTTTTTCCGTCCTTGAATTGATATAAAAAACTGACGCAACATTTCTCTCGATATCTCATCAATTTACAATTTTTCTCCTTTCAGCATGGGTCTACTTACAAAAGGTAGTCCGTTAACTTGGGCCGAGACCATTCAGCACATTGACTACATCAAGGTTTGAATTTTGAGAAATTCTGAGCTTAAGAATTTTCAATTTTAGGAGCATGGAATCAAGCAGTTCATCAATCTCTACCATCGTTTGAAGTCGAGACATGGTGATCAATTGAAATGGGGAGATGAGATTGAGTACACCATAATCAAATTCGACCATGAAAACAAGAAGGTCCGTGTTTCCTGTCGTGCTGAGGAACTGTTGAATCGACTACAAGCTGAGGAACAGATGAATGCAATGCTCGGAACAGCCAATCGATTCCTCTGGAGACCTGAGTTCGGAGCATATATGATCGAGGGAACCCCTGGAATGCCATATGGAGGTATGTACGGAACTGGATTCGGTTTCACTCGGTTTATTAGGGCGCACCACATAAAACAGATTGTAAATAGATCGTTTTAGGACTGATCGCGTGCTTCAACATCGTCGAGGCAAACATGAAATTGC
The DNA here is from genome assembly GCA_963966625.1 of Caenorhabditis zanzibari. Classification (NCBI taxonomy): domain Eukaryota; kingdom Metazoa; phylum Nematoda; class Chromadorea; order Rhabditida; family Rhabditidae; genus Caenorhabditis; species Caenorhabditis zanzibari. Next base: position 9,251,719 of record OZ016469.1, read on the forward strand.
GTAGAGAGGTTGTCAAAAAACTTTTGAAGAAGGTGGGATAAAAACGAGAGATTACGGTTTAGTAAAAGTTAATTACAGGACGAAACTTGTCTGTCTATCTCGTTCCCATCTCTCGGAGTTCCTGGATTCACCTTCCCTGACGTACCTGCGGACAGAACTAACGAAGATGCTGCGAATAGTATTTTTTGGCCGGAGCAAGCCGTGTTTCTGGGACATCCGAGATTCAAAAATTTGACGAAGAATATCAAGGGCCGTCGAGGAAGCAAAGTGGCTATCAACGTTCCAATCTTCAAGGATAAGAATACTCCGAGTCCCTATGTTGAAGATCTATCAGCATTTGGAGGTCCAGATGACACTCGTGACGCGAAACCCGATCACATTTATATGGATCATATGGGTTTTGGAATGGGATGTTGCTGTCTTCAAGTCACTTTCCAAGCTGTGAATGTCGATGAAGCTAGATGGCTGTACGATCAGCTGACACCAATCACCCCAATCTTGTTGGCACTCTCTGCTGCAACACCCATTTTCCGTGGAAAACTTTCAAATGTCGATTCTCGATGGGATATTATTTCAGCAAGTGTGGATGATCGTACTCGCGAGGAAAGAGGACTTGAGCCATTGAAGAACTCAAAATGGGTCATTGATAAGAGTGTAAGTAGCGTGATTTGGTAGGAAGTAAAAACAACTTTTTATAACTTCAGCGTTACGATTCCACGGACTGCTACATTTATCCTTGCTCTGTTGGCTACAATGATATTCCACTTCAATATGATGAGACAATTTATCAACAACTCATCGATGGAAATATTGATGAACCATTGGCGAAGCACATTGCTCACATGTTTATTCGTGACCCACATCAAGTTTTCCGTGAGAGAATCGAACAAGACGATGAGAAAAGCAGTGAGCATTTCGAAACGATTCAATCTTCAAATTGGATGAACATGCGATTCAAGCCACCACCACCAGACGCTCCGGAAATTGGATGGAGAGTTGAATTCCGTCCGACTGAGGTTCAGTTAACTGATTTCGAAAACGCTGCCTACTGCTGCTTTGTTGTATTGCTCACTAGAATGATAATCTCCTTCCGTTTGACCTATTTGATGCCGATTTCCATGGTTACCGAAAATATGAAACGAGCTCAGCAAAAGGATGCGGTCCTTAGTCAGAAGTTCTTATTCAGAAAAGGACTCGCCGAGTGCAAATCAGCTCCAGAGAATCTGAAAGGATCGGAGAAGTGTGGACCTCCGAGTCAAGACATTGAAGAGATGACAGTTGATGAAATTATTAATGGAAAGAAAAATGGATTCCCTGGACTCATCTCCCTCATTCGTCAATTCTTAGACTCTGCAGATGTTGACGTGGATACCAGATGTACTATCTCACAATATCTCAATTTTATTTCGGTTAGTATAGATTGTGGAATACTACTGTAATACAAATATAATTTCAGAAACGTGCAACTGGAGAAATCAGCACGCTGGCTCACTGGACTCGCGAGTTCGTACAAGCCCACCCAGCATACAAACATGACAGTGATGTGAATGACACGATTGTTTATGACTTATTGAAAAAGGTTGGTTCATTCTGATGACCAAACTCTCGAATCCCTAAAAATTTTCCAGATGGACGCTATTTCAAGTGGCGAGGACCATTGTGACAAACTGCTCGGATGTTACCGTTCTAAAACTGATCACGCGATTTCTGCAGCAGTTCGAAAGGCAGAAGAGCATATGATTGTGTCTAGTCAAAAGCGTGCCCATTAGGCAATAATTTTGTGATTGTAATTTATTTTTTGTGACCTTTTTTTCTCATTCCTATTTAGGCTTAAAATACAGTATCCGTTCTGAAAACGTAAGATATCACTTGTTCTTCGGAGAGAGTCGGGAGTTTTCACTTCGCTCTGAAATTTTCACAAATTTTCGGATGCCCTTTGGAAAACTAGCAACTTCACCTTTCAATTTTTCAAAGCATTTGTGATAATTGCCGCTCTCAAAAAAAATTTTTTGTGTTGTGAATAAAAGCAAATAAACAAATTTCTGAATCCAATGAACGTTATTTGGAATGCAGTCAGATTAGATTCCATTAGGGATTCTCTAGTCTTCAGTTTCTAAACATCACATTATCAGAGATATTTGCATTTTTGCAGTCTTCTGAGGACAAGATGAAGTTCGCGACAAGCATTACGATGACTGAAAACTAGAGAAAATAGACGGACGACTTCTATATCAAGAACAAAAGAAATTAAAGCGGAGGTCACACTTATTTATCGCGCGACAATGCTTTTATTAGGGCAACTGGAGGCTTTTGCCTCATTCAGTCACTTCTGTCCGCGCTCACGGACAACAAACTTTCCCTCCATTTTTCTGATGCAATCCCCCCTGATTCTTCATTTACTTCTGATTCCCTCTTTTCACTGATTCGTTCGTATTCTGATTAAGAAAACGAACACTTTTGTTTTTCTTCACACATCATCTGATTTCCCTTTCCCAGATGTCATCTTGATGGATTACTTTGATCCTGAATTCACTTTTAATCATTCTGAATGTTTTCTTAAATTTATCACCCTGATGGACCAGTGTTCCTGAATATTGAAGTATTCCCGAGTCCCTATTCTCGATTTCTTGGAAATTAGCGAAACTCTCCACAATTGGAAAATTCCAGATGAGTCAGAAGAAACTTTCAAATGTCCCTCTTTGTTACATTCTAGTTTTTCTTCGTGAATTTACAATAGCATTGTTTCATGTCCATTAAAAAGGAACACTGAAAATAGTCTGGTCTCCCATTTCAATTGCAAAATCTTTGCCCAGCTTTGAGTGTTTGAACTTCTCAGAATTTCTTTTCTGGATATTTTCTCACGCTCAGATCAGAACTTTTTTGCAAGACAGCACAGAATCTGGTGACCACTCAAAATTGCTCATTTTTTGTATTATGGTTCTTTTTTCCAGAAAAAGCGCGCTCCGCTGAACTAGGCGGCGGACTAGCGTTTTCTAGAATAAAGAACCACAATAAAAAAGGTTCATTTGAGTCTAAAAAAGTGGTTTCCAGAAATCTGATTCATCTGAAAATTCGCGGATATACAGCGCAACTCAAGGACTCTATTTCTGTAGTTGACCACTTTTTCATGTGATTAGAATCCAGTTAGTTAGGCTAAGTTGACATGAAGTTGCCTCGAATTTCGTTTTTAATTTCGATCATTTTGGATTCTTTTTTTTCATTCTGGCCAGTATTGCTTGTAAATTCGAAGCTGCAATTTCTAAAAGTTGAGTTCCCAAAACCTTTCCTATTAATTAGGTTCCGTTTTGATGATATCATCTTCATGAACACCGGTTCAACCCAATTAACTACTCATCCAACTTGTGTCCATCGGATTGAAAATGAATCATCTTGAGAGTGCCATCACATTATTTTTCCTCAGTTTGAATCATCGGTATTGATGCTTGACAAACAACCATTTTCCAGAATTCATGGAAAAAAAGAATTCTGAACCCCCACGATTGCTCATTTATCCCTTTCCCCCTGTATCCGCAAAACATTTTACCACTCAATTTTCGACGATCCCATATAAATCAGATGACTCAATTCTACGAAATCACCTGGTATGAAACCATATCCCATTAATTACCCACTCATTTATTTGTTTTATATTTCCGCTGTGGGCTTCCGTCTATCCGTCAAAACTTCTTCCGACATCTTCAACGTCTTCTTCTTTTTTTTCGCACGTGATTTATCTGCGTCGTTGCCCTCGCTTCGCGCATCCATCTCTCTATCCGAATGCAAAAAGAAAAGAGTATCAGTGAGAATCAGCAGAAGAAACGGTCAATGAAACCGCATGTCCACTTCTCCTTCTTCTTCTTTCATGTTTCTGCAAAGCAACCGTTTCGAATTGACCATCAAAGGTTCGGACTTCCGATGGATGAAGGAAGAACGCCGGAAGTGATGAAACGATGGAGAGAATGATACGGAGAGACAAGATTGATAGAAAAGAAATTGGAGGGGATAAGATGGGATTAGACAGATTGGAGAGGAAACGGTACAGATAGTGTTAACTTTTGAAGATGTTTCGTAATCTGGTTTCAAAAGGTCAACGGCAGAGAACGTACAGATCTCGGGGAAAACTATTGGCTTTTTGGGAAAAGCTTTGAGTCGACTCTTGATAAAACAAGAGTTTCGTGAACACTTTTTTGGTAGTATTTTATAATTGTAGTAGAGCATAGTAGAATAGAGTAAGCAGAGCATAAATAAAAATTAATTCAGTCAATTAGGTTGTATCTGATACAATTTCACCTTTAAAATACCCGAATCGAGATTGGTCCGTCTTTATTTTTAGTGGATGATTACTGTTTCAATATTTCAATCCGATTTTACTTGCTCTCACTTTTCAAAGTTAAATTCTGATTCTCGTTTCGTTGTATTAAGTGTAAATCTACGAGCATTTAGAAAGTCCTTCATTCAACCCCTTCGATCCAATGTCCCTCTGATTTGCTCTCAATAATCTTCAAACGTTTCCCATTCCACCTCCCATAATGACCTTGATAAGAAGCGTTAGTAGGTGGGATCAAGTTGGAGAATGTCCTATGTCCATCATGCCTTCTTTCTCGTAAAACTTGGCGCCAGTCGGACGGCCATAGGACAAAGACTACTACTATCCGGATGACTGATGAGACAAGGGGATTTATGGGGGGAGATATCAAATAATACAAACAAAAAATCTGAACCGTATTATCTGTGATATCGCTTCTATTTCTCTTCTATTCGTTTTATGACTTCTCTCCAACCAGTCTCCGCCTTTTTCTCTCTTATTTTCCGATATGTGTCCTCTTCTTTTTTATCAATTCGGTTTTACCCCCTTTCGGATTTTCAAAAGTTGCACGGACTGTGTTTGTGACCGTGTTAGTTTAGTCTTTGTTCTTGACTATGATTTATTATTTTTATTTAATTAATCGAAAGATTCGTGTTAGGTAAGGGTGCGCATAACCTTTCTTGAGAATTCATTAATTTCTTAATGGTCCCTTTCTCTTGAACCTCTTCTGTTCAAAACACACTCATCACTAATTTGAACAACATTCTGATAGAATGGTTTCGAAATAAGTTGCCAATAACTTGTGTTTTACAATGTCAAACCATCTTCTCTTCTTCTTTTTTCCATGTAGAATGACCTACTAAAATCATTGTTTCTTTTGGCTATTCCTCTCTTCTTTTTTTGTCTTTTCGAATGAGGAAACAAATAGTAAAAGTACATAAACTTGTAGACAAAATATAGACCTCCTTTCCATTCTTTTCTCCCTCCAACACTTTAATCCAATTATCTAGAATGCCATGTTCCACATCACCTCCTCTCCTGTACTTCCCAATGCCCTTTCCCTTTATTTTTGATCCCAGATGCTTGGTGCCCAACTGTCTTCCATTCTGTTGATCCATTGCTGCTGATACCTTGTTAAATTTCTTGCTAATCGAATCAGTTTTGAAACGGAATCCTTCGAGAGGGCGAAAAGAAGTGAGAGACGATCGTTGATTAACTCAATGAAACCCTTCCGACCCACCCTTCCTCTCGATTTTGTCTATTTTGAACTGAAGTGTTCAACTGGCCCATCATCTTCTCCAATTTCTTCTTTTTTCCTAACCTCACAAATCCATTTCTTCCTTCTCGTCACCCCAATTTCTCATTTAATATAATCTACGTCAAGAATCTGAAAACCGTCTCAATCTTCTCTTTCTGAACTCGTGGTCATCTTTTTCATTACAAACGATGTCTTCTTTCCCCTACTTCTTCTTCTTCTCCTTTTACGTCTTCCATTCATTTTCGCGTTCTTTTCTGCCAATCTATCATCATCGCCCCACACTGGCTGATTACGATCGAATTTCCGACGGATGGACACTCCTCAACCCCCCTTTTTTTCTGTGCCCTCATCCCTTCTGCGGTTTCGTCCAAAACCCATTTTTCATTTCAGAAAAAACGGTGTTATGGGATTGATACTGTAGGATGATGAAGATGTTGAAGATTAGGATGAGAGAGATAATGATGATTCGTGATACAGAAAACACCATTAATTCTTTGAATTATTACCTCATTAGCGAGCGGAGTGATGGGCATCTTTTACCGTTGTTTCAACATTTGGAAAATCGGTTTCTGGGAGGAAGGATCGTCAAATCACTCGCTCTCTGATGTACCGTAATCCTTTGGTTGATTGCAAAATGGTAATAAAGAACCGTTAGAAGTTCGTTGAGGACTTTGTACTCAACTACAGTATCCAGGTTCAATTAGAGAGTTTGGGTTGGTTGGATAATCATGTTCTTTGAATCTTTGCTCGGCTAGTAGGCGTGTATTCTAGGAAAACGGATCGGAGTCTAAGTAGCTTTGTCAGGGGGGCAATTCGTAATTTTCGAACAAATGAGGTACTAGTTATTAAGGCCTCCATAAGCTTTAAGTTTGCACGAAAAGTTCATTGCCATTTTTCTTTAAATTCATGCTTCGCAGACTATCTGAGATTCTTTATCTGAAGATAAATTAGGAGAAGTGTTCAAACGTGTTCAGTTGACTCGATCTGTTACAGATAGTTCCAGAAAGTTCGATACTATAACAGCTTAATTTTTTCAAGCTCGAAGCTGATATATCCAAAAATTACTCTTTTGGTAGCCTCTTGCTACTCGAAAAGTTTGTTCTAGTTTCAAAGTCTTGTCAGAAAGATTTCAGCATATGTTACTACCCCGTTTGGTAAAAAATTTTCTCCATTTGACCATAACCCTTCATCGAATTTTTTCTGAAGATCGTATGATTTCAGAGAAGTTCTCTATTTGTTTCAGATTTCCTTATCTCTAATAATTATCAAAATTAGTACACCATTTTTCATCTATCTCATGTGATGTCGTGTGGGTTCACTGAAAAAAGGTATCTCCGGAAAGGGAAAGTTGAACGTTTTGTATGTATCACAAACAATATTGACTACTTTTTCAAGAACGATCTAGAAGATAAAAAAATCGTAAAGAAAAACTTGATATTGACTAGAGTGTAATGCTCTAAAACACACATCTTTTGAGAAGAACGTTCAGCTATATCCTATTCTTGTAAAGATTCTTTCTGATTTCCGTTAAAAGTACGGAGTACTCACACTCCCATCTGAAACGCATCTTTCCATCTTTATCTCATTATCTTCTTTTTAATCTTGAGTGATCTTTGTAGCCGACTGACCCATACCGGTTTGTTCCGGGGGGACGAAATAGATACTCTCCGCCCATTGTCCGTCGTCCGGCCGATGGGGCTACTACCATTCAGTCTTCATCTTCCATTTGGGCCTCAAAGCCGTTTTCTCTTTTCCTCTATTTCCCTCCAATTGTCCAGCTCCTCCCCCTTTCACCTTCTTATCATATTGGTCATGACAACTGAGAATAAACGGGGCAGAAGGAGGAGAAGGCATCAGTAGCATCAGCAGAAGTAGCGGACAAAACAAAAGACAATTGAACAATTACAATTACATGGTATGTTCATCTACCCGTACATCTACTGTCCCATAGCTTCAACTTCTTCTTCTTTTCCTTCGTTTCTTCTGCTTCTCGTCGTCGTCATTACATCAGAAGAAGAAGCTGTCGCCGGGCGACTTGTGTAAATCAATCAGCAGGGGGAATCGTGTCGTTTTTCTTGTACTATGTCGAACCGCCTCTCTCCTCACTTCTTCTTCTTCTTCTTCCTCTCCTCTTCCTCTCAATTATTATCGTTATCTCTATTTTCCTTTTTGCTTCTCATCGATCGATCCCTTATCATTAACGGTTCGAAATTTCAGAACATGTCTTCCGAAATTTCAAGGATTGTGCTCTCACTGCTCGTGGTGCTCGTGGCTCTATTGGCGAGTACAGATTCAGCACCAGCCTTCTGTAGGGCATGTAATAAGAATTGCTTCATGTCAGTCAACGGAACAGAAGAAATCAACAGGTAAGAAGACATCCGACCTTGGCAGTTTGACCTTGAGGTCAATAGGGTACAGCGGGAGTTTGGGAGAAGCTGATTGCGAGATGTAAACAATCTAATTAGAGCATAGTTGTGATCTGGATTATCACAGAAAAAACTATGCTTGTGTTCTGTAATTTGGACCATCCTTTTTTTTCAAAAACGAACTAAAACTTTCTTTACTGTAGCAGCTAGCTTTGTTGATATTCTTAACAGAAATTACGCCTAACATTGTCTATCTCATTATAAAATTATCCGTACACGAAAATTTTGCCTATCGGGCTCGCGGAGCCAAACCATCTGTGCACTAATCTTTTGATCTCTTTCTCATGATATCAATATTTTTATCCCTTTTATCTATTTCTTCAACTTTTTTCTATCACCATCGCAACCACTTCCGTTCTAAATTTTCTACCGGAAACCCTCTTTCTTATTTCTCGACGCAACGGTCTCACTCAATCCAAACGGTTTGGATGATAAAGCGATATATATATATATATATATATATATATGTAGGAAGGGGTTTTGCAGAAAAGTGACCTTTCACGAAACAGGCTTTGCATCCGGTAGTCTTCTCAAGATTATACATGTAAACTTGAAGAGTTTTTGAATGAAAAAAGAGAGGGATATAGATATGGGTATCATCATCGGCGATATCACTTTTTTTTCGATGATAGATGAATGAGATGTGATTTATCTTCCTTTTCGAGAATTTTCTAATGAATAGGAGGGCAAGACAGAAAGTTCTGGTAGATTTTAAAGGAACTTCTGAAGCTCGAGCTGGCGTTTCAGAGCACGAATATCCAGTTGAAGATCTTTGTCATTTCTAGACTCAGACTTGAAGGTCAACCTACTACTACTACGATTACTATCATCTAGACATGATAAAAAAATCATATTACGTCAGCAATACCATCAAGTTCAATTAGTTCTCTGCTTTTTTATAATCTGTCTACTTCGTTCTCTGATTTATCACCACGTGACTGTACCCTTCCGAAGAATATCTGTCTGATTTTGAGTACCATTTTCGAATTGAGATTATCTTGATATTATTCTATCACCTTGTTGTGACCGAGACGTGAAAAAAGACACAAAACTTTGGGTGACAACGGGACGTTGATTTACGAGCGAAACCCTTTAGCACCCGAGAAAAAGAATACGTTGATTTTGGAGAGAAAGAGAGAAGACGTTCTCGTATCTCTCAATCTGTTATCAAAACTTTTGAAGAAGAGATTTCGTGCGGCGCACCGTCGTCGACGCAGTTTATAGTGATGGTCTGGCTTTTGGCCGATTTTGACAAAATGATTGATAAGTTAATGGGATTTTTAATGATACAGATAAACTGTTTATTTATGTTTTCTTTTCTTTCAGCACTGCCGTTGATGTTGATCTACTGAACGAAATCGAAGTTGAGGATAATGAAGTCAGAAACTCAAGGAGGGTGAAGAGAGAAGTGGAACTCCGTCCTTGCTCTCGATTCCAGATTGAGATGCTTCTGATTCCTCTTGCTATTGCCATGATACCTCTTGTGCTCTGTGCTCTCTTCTTATGCACTTGCTGTTGTGGACCGAAAGAATCTCGTGGAAAACTTCCAGCCGAATTCCTAGCAGCTCTTCCAATGTCCAAGAAAAGGAAAGACAAATTGGCATCGGAAGAGATCGAATTGGAATGGGGAGATGGATACGTGGCAAGAAAGGATTCCACTAAAACCAAATTCTCTACTACAGTATCCTATATTGAGGCTAGAAGAGAGAGTATTTGGTCAGCAACCAGTGTGGCTAGTGATACGGTAAGAGCATTACATCTAGATTTGAGAAGTTTATATTTTCGATTTCAGGCAGCAGAAAACTTGAAGCATGAATCAGCGAAATGCGAGGCCCAATTGGCAACTTCATCTTCTGCTCCGAAACTCACGAAAGCGATATCCTGTGATTCTATCAAAAGGACCCGATTCTCCGATACCGTATCCGTTATCTCCTTAGACTCGGGTAGCCGACGATGATCTGTCTTGATGACAAACTTCCCCAATAGGCTTATTTTAGAATCTATTTGTTAATTTTCCCAAATTGTCCCACCCACTGCCACGTTCTAATCTAGTCATGTCATTTCTGGGTACATGTCGTCGTCGACGATTTCGTGGATTTGCCTTCTGAAAACGAAGACGTTCGACACCTTCTCTCTCCATTCCTTTCTGCTCCTTCTCCCCTCCTTCCTCAGTTGTTTAATCATTTTCTGAGTTGCGGGTATTGCTGAAATTCAGTGAAATCTGTTTAGGAAACCCTTGGATTGTTCCCTTACATTTAGGGAATCACAACAACACAAACGAACCAAAAACTTCTCTTCTGCTTTAAATTATCACCCGATGCCTTTTATTGAGCTGACGAGTCACTGACCAAAACCCTTTGAATCTGTAAATATTTGAAAACACGAATAAAGTTATTTTTCTCTGATACTTGTATCGGTTGTTTGAAAATTACACAATTCCGAATTGAAATCGCACAACTAGGGAAATAAAGAAATCGAATAGAGTATCAAACGTTTTCAATATACCGTAAAACCTCTCATAAAAGGACACCCAAGTGAGCTCGAAGAAAGCACTTTCTCAGATTTCTGTTCATCTAAAAGTAGTCTCAATCGATTCCTTGTCAAAGATAGATTGGGATCAATATGAAAATCGTTCTGAGTTGCTTCTCAAAAATTAGTAACGGATACTTTTGTGAAATTTGAAATTTTATTTTGAGGAGGTTGTACAGTAGAAGGACATGTCCCTCTATCAGATGTTAACGGTAATTTGGAATTTTAACGTATCTGATCGGGAATACTGAAACTTTTCGACAATATTATGACAGTTCGCTGTTCGGAGCCATGTTGCCGTGACAGTTTCCAATCGGATCACAATTTGAAGTGTGATTTAAAACACAAAGTTTTGAAACCGAAGCTTGCATACGCCTACTAGCACCTTTAAAGTATCAATCTTTCTATTATCTGATGTTACACGGACTTTTCCAACCCCAATTTCCAAAATTAACCCCCGAAGACAAACCACTAATTATGCGTGCCACTCTGTCCTTGAACAGTCTCCCCTTGTTCTTTTCCTGGAGCACTGTCGGCTCTCAAATCCTCATGCCGTCCACATTATAACAGTGTCCGACTGTCTTCTGTCAAGTGTGTACGTACCCATACACCAATTTGGCGGTCACTCACAGGTCACCCACCTTTTACTATTCCTTTCATTAGAGGGTCCCCCGATTCATTCGGTTTCTACGTTTCTTTCCATTTTGGTTTCCCGAAGATTTTCTTATCTGATCCGTAAAACTAAACATAATTAATAGAGTAATTGGCAATCAGCCAAACGGAGGAGAGGTGTGTCTTCACACCTTTCCTGTAACTTTGATTTTATCAGTTTGCTTATACAGACTGTACTGTTTGAGATTGATGAGATTTCTGCATAACTAATACTTCAGAATTTGAACTATTCAATATTGAAAGAAATCCTTTGGTTTCGAAATATCAGACTTCTGATAACTGCAGCCTTCGGACTTCTCAAAAAAGTGGATCCGATTTAGTAGTTCTATGATAAATTCTGAATCCCCACTGAATATTTCCGAATCTATATTTCCTCTCACCCGGTCCTTGACCATGATCTGAAATCAGATTTCCGTTTGTATTTCAATTTTCAATCCTTTCTTTCATATTTTTATATTTCAAGTTCCCAAATTCTCGTATCTATATCTCCATCTGTTTCCAACAGAATGACTTTTCAACAATTTCCGTTTTTCTCATTTGCGTGCTTTTTGTTTTCCGCAACTCGTGCGCGAGAAACCCGACACCTCTCGCACAATCTTGGCCAATTAGTCGCGCGAATCGTCCTTTTCTCTCATTTTTCGATTACTCCTCATTTCCCTCTGGATAGTGTGTTTTTTTAATGGCGCCTTCTTCCTCGCCTCATCCCTTCAATCGTTTCCAACATGTTTGTCTTCTCCAACCTTCTCTTTCTCTCTTCCCAAAAAGAACCGCCTTACAATGGATGGACTCCAAAAAAGGGGGCAACTAGTGAGGGATTCTTCTCTCTCCGAAGGCCCGCGGAGCACTGCTTTACGATGGTGAGCAATCGCCAAACATTGCGGACAATACCCTGCGACTGGCCAGGAGCAAGTCCACTTTTCCCTGTCTTCTTCTTCTTCTTCTTATGTGTTTGTCTGATTGTGTCTCTAATCCCTCGCAGCTCATTTGAGTGGAATCTTCTTCTTTTTTTCTCATCTCCACTACTTTTGTATTTTTGGATTTCCACAATCAAACCATTTTTTCTCAAATCACCATTCTCTTACTTTTTATCCGAATGTCTCAAGAGGCTCTCATCACAAAAACTTGCGACTAACTGCCACTCGAATGGGCGCGTGGGGTCTTCTCCCCCAAAGACAGTAATCTGATACTTTTTCAATGTTACGGATTTCATTTTGAACGCCGCCTGTTGACCTTTCATGGATGTTTTTGGGGAAAGATCAGACTAGAAACTTCGAAAACGATAACTATGCAAACATTTTTGAAACTGATTTCATTATTGTTCTGGCTCAGAAAATCCTTGTTGAACCCTGATGATCTGCTCCCAAATGAAGTATCAAAGCCGAGTTTCCAGAATTACCGTAGAGCCTCTAATGAGTCCTTCTATTCTTCCACCTACTCAAAATCAAATTTCAAATTTCATAAAAGATTTTTTTCTAATTTTTGAAAAGCATCTCATAACGAGTTTCATATTGATCATAATCTATCTTTGACAAGGAATCGATTGAGACTACTTTCAGATGAACAGAAATCAGAGTGAGTGCTCTTTTTGGGCTCACTTGCGTGTCCTTCTATTAGAGACGTCCTTCTAAGAGAGGTTTAAGGTATATATTCGTCCAGTTCACTAAAAGATAGATTCTGGTCCTCTGGAGACAAGTTCCGTACCATGCATTTAGTACTACCATCAGCACAAATCGTATTGTTTCACTAGTCATCGTTGAACAAAAGTTCCTGATTCTGAAGTCGTTTTGTCCTTCCAGTTGTATTCTTCTTTCTCAAGTGTCACTTTTTCCTGAATTGCCATCAGAATCATCTGCTTTTGCTTCTTCTTTTTCTTCTGTATTCCGTGTCCGGTTCATTCACACATCATCTGCCTGTAGTCATCGTCGTCGCAAATCACGCGTGTCTTTCGTTTCCACTTGATGTCCCTCTGTGTGTGTGGATCCAATCACTTATTCTTTCTCCAAATCCTTTATAGTTTTTCTGTGACCACTAGAAGTACATCTCGATTCTGAAAATATATTTGGTTGTCTCCCGAAAAAGGGTCAGTTCCGTTTTCCGTAAGGATGAGGCATTTGACATGACACACACACACACAGATGGCTTCTTTCTCTCTTCAGAGCAACATGACCGGTTCCGATGGTGGCCGCCGTGCCAATTTCCAAATTTCTATTTATTTGCTTTGTCATTTTTGAAACTTTTTGACGCGGGTTATAATGTGGAATTAGAGAGTTTCGAATACTTGACTCCGCGCGGAAAGCAACTGCGGAAGAATCATTCTACACACTTTTTTGTGTGTGAAAAAGCTGGTTTTCAATTTACCCAAGACAGTCAAATTTTGATCCTTAATTAATTTTTGCTAAATTTCGTACTGTTCCAAGATTCACGATTTTTAAAATCACTTCTTCCGATTTAAATCCCAAATAGTAGTTCTATTTGATTACGCACTCATTTCAATAGTAGTTCAGTAATAAACGAGATGTACTCTTCGACTGAAAATATTGTCTCATGAGTCGTCCGACATCAACAGAATCAAACCGTTTATAGAACCGACAGAGTCAGAATTGGAGATTTTCAGACATGTTACGGGCTGGGCCGAAATCAGAAAATCTGTCGGCCCGGGTTTTTGGAGTCAAAAACTTTTGTGTAAATTTTCTAATCAAAAAGTTACGTTTTTTTTGGTGGTTTTTCCTGAATGTGCCATATTTTTAAAGATTGAATATTTTTGTCTTTTTAAAAGCGAAAAATTACAAAAATTTTCAAGAATTGGGAAAAGTTTTCGATAATTTTCCTTATTTTTCCCTACCCGGGTCTTCAAAATTTCCACTGGCCCGGGATTTCCCAAGTCTGAAGATTTTGAACAGCCCACCTTCAGAATCTTGAAATTTCTGAATCTCTGAAGGTTCATGGTTAAAAGTCCTCCAGACTACTTTGACACATTTTCACCCAATTCTCAACTTTGTAATAACATGTGTGAGAAATCCTCCTCATAATCGATCTCCCCACTTACAACATCTTTCCGGTTCTCCCTCCCTGATAATGTCTTTCTTTATGTCAAAACACCATCTGGAGGGATGTCTCTCTGGGAACCTCAAAACGAAGCCGACACCTTTTCCCTTTTAAAACGAACACCTAACAATTAGGTCATATTGGAAAGAAACAATGCTTTCCGAATCCAGTCTTCTTCCTTTTCTCTCTTTTCCGTGATTAGGTTTTGACCCACCATCGGTGGGAAGAAAACGAAAACGGCAAACGTAATCTCTATTGTTTTCTCTCATTCTATCTTCTTGTCATCGGCTTCATTCATGCCTCTATTTGAACATTTTCTAATCATTTTCCAATCAAGTTGCTGCTCTTTTCTCCCCTCCGTTCGTCGTACCGAAATTGTATGTGTTTGTATATTTATATGTGTCTGTTGTATTTGAATATAGTGGACTGTTAGGGGAAATAGTGTGTGAGATCAAGAAACGGCAGGCATTTCTCACAAACACTTTACGAGCTCCGACCACCCACCCGAAGCCAAAGGGAACAGAGACACAATAAGAATATGAAGAAAAAGAAGAACACCCCCGTCATCACCAAAACTTTTTATACATTACCCAATCCATCCTTTCTCACACTCTCTATTGATCTTCTTCCAGAGATCAGGTTTCCAAATCCTTGACCATCGTTCCGGATTCCATCAAATCAATCCCTTGATGTCTCTACTTTTCACACTTTTTTGCTTTTCAAACCGTTCGATTTTTCGTCGCTCCCAGTAGTATAGTTTTCTGTTTGCCTAACCTCCGTTTTTTGTGAACTTTTGTTGCAATTTTTTGATTTTATGATCCTTCTATTGTTTTTGTTTGCATAGTGAAGGATTGAAGGTCAAAAAATATTCGAAACGACCTTATTACGGTTGTATGAAAATTTTTGTATTTAGTATAATCTCTTGGACTGAATTTTACGGAACCTTTTTCTCAAAGAAATCAATTTCACGAATGAAGTCTCATTGAAAAAAAAAAATAATTTTTGGAAAAGTTTTACGTACTCTTTCTTCTCAACTTGAGCTGCGAAAAATGAACTTAATCCTTTCCTGTAGCAATCTGTACATGGGCTTACGGATGCTTCGCCTGGAGCTCCCAATGCAAGCTTTGAGAGCCTTTATTAAAAAAAAACTGGAACAGAACTTGAACCGTTCGTACAGTTTCTCAAGTTCCAAAAACTCCCCAAAATCCTTCCTGAAATCATTCGTTCAGTTCATTCTCTCATCTCTCTAAAAGCCCAATAAACCCGGAACGATTCTCCCAAGTGCACTCTTCTCAGCGAGAGCATTCCTTTGGTCAGTTTCTTTTTCTGTTTGTCCAGTCATTTTTTCCCTTTTTCCCCCAATTTCTCTCTCTCTATTCCCCTTCCCATACTTTCGCTAATTTTATTGTACTGAAACTCTCTATATAGTATTATAACCACTCTCTTCATCCTCCAATTTCAAATTACCGATCCCCCACCGAAAGGCGTTTTCTCTTTTTCACTTACTGACTAATCGTTGCTTACCGTGTCGCTCCTTATTCCTCCGACCTCTTTCCACTTCCAGATATATCCATTTCCCAACCTGTTCTACTACTCATTTCTTCCTAATTATTTCCAACACGTCAGTATCAATTACCGTATCCTTTCTGTTGGGAACAAAACATAAACATTTTCAAATCCACCCCATAGTAATCCGTTCTTCTTATTCTTTGTCTTGAGAGAAGAAGAAAATATAAACTATTCATCGTTTCATTGTGTTTATGCGTTCGTCTTAGTGCCCCCTATTATGAATATAAACAATCAGAAGACCGCAAGATGCTCGTAAATCTTCACCCATTTTCTTTCGGGTCATCTAGTCTTCCGGAAGAGACAGAACCGCCTCTGGGTAGCATCACGTTTCACTTTTTGATCATATTTCGTTACAAAATGATATGATTCTCCGATTCTCATGAATAGAGAGAAGGTCTAGGCTTACGTCTAGATGGTGTAAGATTGTGTCTCTAGGTAACATAATGTTGATTTGATTCCTAATGAATTTCGTTTTACGCTGAAATAAAAAAAAACAATACTCTTCCAAATGCTGATCCAGCCAGAGCTTCTCTATTAGCCTAATTGTTGTTCATTGTTCTAGAAGCTTCTTGTGACCCAATTGGTGTCAAGTGGATTGACATAATGATTCACAACTTGACTATACCTTTTCCCACCAACCAGTTGCCTTGAGAAAATGTTAATTTGCGCTTCAGCGGATCGTCGCCACCAACCTCTTCTCCCTCTCTTCCTTTCTGAATAACTGTAGTGGGTCAGTGTGTGGTCAATCCCGGATATTCAAATATTGAATCTTGAATTAACTTCGTCTTCATCTTTTCTCTCACGCGTGTCTCGTGTTGTTGTCACCTTGAAGTGGATGAATGGCAGAATGGATCCTTTTCTTTTTGGCGACCGAAGAAATACTTGACTATATGGTTGGTTGGCGCATCCATCCTTCGCTCCTCTCTTCGGATTCTGCGTCTCCTCGACGTCCTTGACACTCGTCTCTCGCACTGTCTTCTGGCGTTTCCCGCCACTCGACAGGAGACACCAATCCGTTTTTCCACAGCAAAAACCGCAGTTTTGTGTGAAGAAGAAGATGAGGAACAAGGGAGGGACACCCACACGAAACGATTTGATCTCTTTTCCTCGATTGTCCTTTTTTACTTATTCATCTTTCGATGATTCGGATCTTCCAGGGTTGATGATTCATTCTTGTTTGTTGAATTTTCAAAATTCAAGATGTTGTAGCAATATTCTAACCTCTTTCCTGCAGAATAACCTCTTCAGAATTGATGACGATCAGATACGGGAAGTTTTCCGCAGTTTCCAACCACTTCTTTTTTGCAATCTAAACTCATGAAGATTCCAGTAATACCATTGGTTCCTCCGAAATCCTAGAATCAGCCAAGTTTCTAAACTTTTAAGTTTTTTTATTTTCTTGCTTATGTTTCCAGAGACAACTTTTTTCTGATAGTCTTTTATTTTTATGTGATCTTATTCCTCATGATTAGATAATTCTCTTCCTAATGTTTTGGTTTTAATTCGGATGATTCATCTTGCCTGTTTTTGGCGATTTTTCATTTTTATTTCCCGAATTCCTTGCAATATTGCTGAATTTTGAGTTCATTCCTGGCGGTCTGAAAGTTGTTGTTCTTTGCCATGAACACTGAAATTTTATAGCTTTTGGGAACACATCTCTCCCGTTTTTACAGTCTTGTTTTCAGTGCTTTTATGTTCTCTAAAATTGTCTATATTCTGTATTGCAAACATTTTGTTCCCTGTCTCTATATGCTGTCCTCGGCTCATCTTTTTAGAGGCATCATCAGTTCAACTTGGATTTTTAGAATCTCTATAACTTGAAGCCTGAAACTCTCCCAAAGTCAACATTCCAGCTTTTGTGCCGAATAAAAGAGACAATATTCACTCCCCATTCTCTTATTATTTTCCCTCACCCAATTGTCCCAACTCATTCATCCTCTCATGTGTTGATTGTTATTTCTTTCCACAACCCACAGTACCAGTTCTCTGTCAACTAGACTTCTCTCTATTCTTCCAGCTTTTTTCTTCTTTTGTTCATAGTAAAAGCCACTTGACATCTCTCTTTTTATTCGGGTACAAACTACCTGTCCGTTCTCATCTAAAACTTACCTCTCGTCGTTTTGAACACGGAATGAATGACCCAAAATCTAATTAGAAGCTGTTGTGGGGGGAGAGTGATAAAGAATCCATTCTCTGTCCATTTTCATCTATTTTCTTCTCTTCCGATGGTCACTTCGGTCACTTTCTCTTCATCTTCCTTTTTCGTCGTGTTCACCTTTTCTTGTCATTTTGACCTTCTTTCCGATTGCTTCATCTCTTTCCCTTTCCATTTTCTTTTATCTAGCCAATATTCTCTTCAAATCTTTCGATTCCAGATCATGAAATGATACGCTGGAAGTACGGTATACATTATCTCATATGGTTTCTTCTCGTGCTGCATTTGTCGACGTGTCAATCAGATTCCTCTTTGACGACGTCGGCCGAGCAGCACGAGTTGTTTGCCATCAAAAAGGATTCATTGTCCCCGTGGTCACAGATTCTTGTCTCATTACCACGAAGGCATCCGTTGTATCAAAGTTTTGCTGCCAAGATTCAAGATGTTACAGAGAATATGTAAGCGACTCTTTTGTGGCTTGGGAGAAAATGAAGGCGTTGTTTTTCAGACCAGATGATATAAGGGACTCCAACAAAACATTCGTTTCGTCCGATGACTCTCCCTTCAACATTAGGATACATGCTTTACGACCTGGGCATCGATACTCGTGAGTTTTTTGAAATTACTGGAAAGTTTCAAAAGAAAAAAGTAATGATGCTTTGGAATTTCTTACAATTATTTCAACTGAAAAAAACGAATAAAGTTTGAAATATTGTACCTATCGTGCAATGCAAAGAATCTTAAAAGAGCCTCAATTTGAACATTTTGTACAAACTATCGTAATCAGTTTATTTTCAGAATTGCAATACACGGACAAAAAGATGGTTCGACCTCTTTGATAAAAGAAGAATCCGTTGTGATGGATCCCCGAGCACCGGATTTTCGCTCGACGGATTCAGATATTCAAGTGGCTGAGCACAACATTACAATGAGAACAATCAAGAATGATTCTTATCTTCAAGACTCTTTCTCTATTGAGTATCGACAAATCAATCCAGACAAAAAGTTCCCGGTACTCCAGATTTTGGATATTCCTGAACAAAAGAACTTGGAATTCTATTTGGGAAATTTGAATTCTGGATTTGATTATTCTGTCAGAGTAGTTGCACATAAAGATGGAATGAGCAGTAGACCATGGATTTCGACATTGACCACTAGTAAGTAATACGGACATCCGAACGCACATACATCGTTTGATTTTAGAACCATCGAAAATCAAGGCAGTCAACATAAATCAGAATTCTGGATCGTGTGTCGAAGTGACGTGGCAGACAGATGAATTCAGTGGAGCTGATTTCTACACCATTCAGTATGCCCTTCAATCGAATCCATCAAATTCTACAAATGTTAGTTTTTTCAACTTTTTTGTTTGTTCACTAGTGGGTGGTTCTCACTTGGTCTTCACACATAATATTTGCACTTCTATTCTTTTCTTTTCTTCAGATGACAATTCCATCAACCGAATCGTCCATTTCCATTTGTGACTCGATGCTCCAAGGAGAGGCTTATCAGATTATAGCCACTGTTCAGAAAGGAGGGCAAGTCTCTGAACCATTGGTTACCAAGTTCCAATTGAGACCTCTACCTCCAATAGACTTTCGAGTGAGATTTTTGGTTAGAAAAAACAGATTGAATGATGTATTTACAGGTTCGTGCTGATCTGAAACGTGGAAAGTACAAAATGCTCGCCGAACTTCCGACGTCTTCGAAAATTGACAAGTGCCAGATTACGGTAGCAGGAGATGAAGTTGAAAGATCCATCAATTATGCCAACATTGAGCAAACGAAATCTGGTCACAGAATGTAAGATCCTGAGTTCGGAGCGATTTCAAACCCGTTAAAATTTCAGATGTTGGTTCAACTTTGCGTTGTCTCCAGGAGAGAGATTCGACTTTTCGATTTCTTCAATGTCGGATGAATCCACAAGTCAGAAACTTCAGAAAAGTATTGTGCTGACTCCTGCTTTTGACTTTAACGCCTTTGGATTGACACTCCAAGAATCAAATGGAGGAATTGAACTGATTTGGCCAAAGAGTGAAGTATTCATGACGAGAGTCAAGGATATCTGGAACAAAGTTGTTGGTGCTGACAGTCTTTTGAATATGAGAATCACTCCGATTGGAAATAATGATGAGACTGACAAGACTTTGAAATTTGAGACTTCTCCGAAGAATGTGGATCCTGTTTTTGCAAAGAATCTTGTGAAGGGAGCCTGCTACAGAGTTCAACTCTTCACTGTGACCAAAACTGGAATCATCTCAGAAACAAGACATAATGAGACCATCAGAATGTCAAGTCCAGCTGTAAATGTATCATTGGAAAGTGTGACTAGATCATCTGCAACTCTCCGAATCGTCTTCGCTTCCCATCACGATTCCACATCAATTTCGAATTGTCAAATGCACATCGTTGTCAGGGATATGAATGGGAAGAGTGTGTTTGATAAGAGAATGCAACTAACTTCGACGTTTGCACCTCTTCTGAATCTAGATGGATTGAGACCATTCCACAAGTATACTGTAAATACTCAAATCATTTGCGGAGGTGGACACGAGACGCCACAGTGTCCAGCTGCTACGAGGACAATGAGGCAGTTATCGTTTTCGACAAGACAGGATAAACCGGCTGCTGTGCAGAATTTGAAAGGTAGGAGGGAAGTTGAAGGAAACTTTCGGAATGTTGAAAAGAACTGTCGAAATAGTTCAAAACACGTTAAATTGCTCCAAACTTCATGTTCAAAATATGAAAAATGTTGAGTTTGAGCTCAGCACCGAGAATTTCAAAATCGGAGATTGACTTAGTTTTGAAATTACTCCGGTATCGAAGTGACTAAAAGCGCAGTTTTCAAAATCATATGATCTTAAAATGTATTTTTTTCAGTCGAACCCTTGAATTCCTACTCTGTAATGTTAACCTGGCTCCCACCAGCACTTCCGAATGGAATCCTCACTCATTACAACGTCAACGTCACCAAAATGGGATCAGATGAAACGAGAACCATTGACGTTGGAGTCTCCTCTAATCGTTCTGATCATACTGTTCAAGTGGTCATCGATGAACTCTTCGGAGGACATACCTACAACTTCAGTGTCCGTGCAGTAACAGAAGCGGGATTCGGAGAGACATCTCCAGTGATTCCGAGTGTTTCAATGCCACTTATGGCTCCTCCAAAACCAACATCAGCTCCTGTTATAATGAAAGAAAGCGTTGGTAGTCATAGTATGATTGTGAGATTCCCTACGACTATGTTTGATAATAGGAATGGAGAAATCAAGCAGTAAGCTTTTGAGTTCAGTCCAAAAACCATGACGTCTTGTTTTCAGATTTGCCATAATAGTTTCTGAAACGACAGCTGACGAATCTATTAATAGATGGCTTGAAACGGACAACGGAACTTATGTAAGCATACTTAAATTATGAAATAATTGAATACATGACGTACATTTTCAGACATGGCAACAAGTTCAACGATTCGATGTTTGGCCATCATACGTGGCAAAACTTCAGGATATTCAGAAGATAAAACAAGATGCAGATGTTTCGATTTTTGAAGAAATTGGAGACGATGAAAGTTGCCGAGAAGTCCGAGCCGATAGAATCTGTAACGGACCTCTCCGATCCGCATCGAAATATCGTGTCAGAATTCGTCTGTTCACTTCGCCAACTCTTTTCATAGATTCGCCACCCAGTCAAGTGATGACCACCGGTGAGTTATCTCTTTCATCTCTTTTCTTCTTTTTATTCTGCAATCAGGAGCAAGAAAAGTTCCATTCTCTTGTCTTATCAGTCACAAGAATCATCATCATCATTCTTTCTCTTTCTCTTTCTCCCTCCCCCGCCTCGTCTGTCCTTCTCCCCCAGGACTCTTCGTTTTGACGCCCACAATTCTTGACTCCTGCTCTTGATAACCTGAAACCTGAGAGCTTTTTTTGAAACAAGAAGAAGGTCCCTCTCTGGGTACAAATTCCACTTTTTTCATTCATGGGTGCAACAAACATTTCATATAGATCCAGTTTCCCATTTTGTGCTCTTGCTCTTTCCTCTGTTCAATTTTGTTTTTGATTGTTTTTTCTTCGAAATGCTCCCTGTCACTTTCTATCTCTCCCACAGGTCCAATCATTTCCGGTTCGTCAGCTGATGACATCGGAAAATGATCGGATTGAATTGATATTAGAACCTGCTCAAACAGAGAGATGTTCATCTTTTATCCGCTGAAAGATGAAAGAATATCTGATACGTAGGGAAATCTGCTTAAAATTCGTATTAGGACTAGAGAGATGGTTTACAGTTCAGCTTATTCTGATTTCCAAGGGAGCAAAAAGCATTATTAATGAAAGAGTGTAGTTTGGAATCAGTCGTGGTCTGTTTCCCAGTGTTCAGAGCTGAGAAGAGGCTACTGTATTTTTCGAGAAGGAAGATTACTGTAGATGTGGAAACTGGGTTGTGAAGATTCGAGTGCTTTTATTTAGATTTTAAAACAGTATATTTTTGTGGGTAGAAAATGTGAGTACTTTTAAAAAATTGATTACAGTAAAAGCCATATTCGAAAATTTGGAAAAGTTTTGGCCCAGAAATAGAAACTTATCCATTTTCGTCTATTTTCTCACTTCAAAATCTCAAGCTCTTTTCCTCAAAAAGCTTACCCTACAATTAACTCCGAAATGTCCAAATATATATTCCAACTCTCGAAAATCCCTCCTACCATCTCTGATCCCTTCCACACCCACACTTTTCTATTGTTTTCCCAAAATAATTTCTAGAATAGTTACAGACAATTATGAATCATATTTTGCTGATAAGAAGAGAATGTCACTACTGCTTGATAAGTACATTTTGCACATACGAAAGCGTTAGATCAGATGGAAATTCTAGGATTCTGACTCCTGAAATGGACTTTTGAGTATGACTTCCAGAAGTCTATTTCTGGAGTACAACTCCGTCTTCCGAGAATCAGAAGAGGCTCGTCGTCGTCGTCAAATCGAATAATTTCTGGTTATAAAAGAGTGACAGGAAGGCACGTTCCTTGGTCGTCTTTTCCCGTGATAGATTAACATTTCCGATATGTTTATAAAGTAAAAACTGTTTGTGGGGTGCGTGAGTCCTGTCTGTCCATCCTCAGACAACAAATACTTTCTTTCTTTGCCACCACCACAAGCCTTTGCCCCCCGAACTTTGCTTTTGCCCCCCGGGGCACCGCCCACGTGAATATATGATATGTGCACACATAGCGACGTGAGCCCCCGTGTGCTCTGAGAGAGGCAGAGTGAGCACAGCCGTGTTGGAGGAGCACCACCACCCCAGGCATCAGCCGTTTTTTTCGGAAGCGAACACCCTTTCTCTCGTTTTTTTACCCGTCAATGTCCACCTTCCGCCTTCTTTTTTTTCGAGTCCGTTCGTTTTCTCTTTTTCTCTCTATCGGTGCAATTCGCTATTAGTTGTTTATTGTGCCACTACGTCTTCTTCTCTATTTTTCCTTCTTTTCTTTTATCTTTTCCTTCTTCTCTTCTCACCTCTTCTTCTTTTTTCCAATTTTTCATATTTTACTTGTTCGGTTCACACCACCTGACAAGGGGCCAATAAATCACCGTGAAGGCGTTCTCTCTTCCGATTTTCCAATTTCTTTCTCTTCGGAAATGTTGGGGTGTTTTTGACTGATTTTTTGTGGAGAATGGGTTAGGTTTTCGGATTTTCGGCTTTATCTGTACAAAGGCAAAGAAGATGTCCAAAGGTTGAGATCGGCTGGTTAGCCTATTCAGAGATATTGTTTCTAGACGTTCCCATTTCTACATTAAAGAAGGCGTCCGCTAATTTAAAAATGTTCGATTTTTATATGAATCGACGCAGAATTGGATTTGAGGAACAAAATCTTCTTGAAGGATAGTTTCAGACTACCCTCCAGGGGGATTTTATTCCCGTATTCCAATTTTGCGTCGATTCATATTTAAAAAAAACAAAAATTTTGGAGTTAGCGGACGCCCCCTTTAAGATTATTTGTGAGGACTTTATTTAGTTTTTAAGCTTTCAATCCTATCAATTTGTTTTCCAGCCTCTGAACCTCTCCTTTTCCATATTGAATCCCACAAATTCCAATTAGAACAAATCCAAAATAGGCTCTTTTTCATGTAGTCCATCCCGTTCTCCGATCCCTCGTCCGCCCCCACATATAATTTTTCCAATTTTCGAACCCGATTCGATGTCATCCATCTCTGTCAATTTTGAACACAAAAGAGCCTTTTTTCGATCACGCCTACCCGTTTTCCCGATGAAAAGACAGGAAGAAAGAGAATTCAAATAAACCTATCCGAACAAAAAGAGCACAGAGAAATGATTTGATAAGCACCCACGAACCTCTATTGTGTCCATTTTGCAAAAAAAGAATTCAATGTAATTTTGTAATTTTTGCTCTTGCGACGTCTTCTCCTTTTTTCTCTCTTCTTCGGATAAACGACTAATCCGTAGGGTCCTCTTGGAGTCGTCCGTGATGAGCACACAGAGCCACAAACAGCTCCAGAGCTAAAGTTATGAATAAATATGAGAGAAGAGGCAAAAACGGCATCCTATCTTTATTCCTTCGAAATGAGACACCATGCATTTTTGGGAAGAATTTTAGGCTCTATTTCTGTGAATGACTTGGGGAACGTCTCCTTCTCTGATCACTTTCAGCCTCCTCAATTTTCAGAAAACTTCTAGATTCCGCCCACACCTCAGGGAATTTTGGGCAAGCAAATAGCAAGTTGCTGGGCGTAAGGCAACTTGCTGGAGAAAATAGCAACTTGCCCGGATTGTTAGCAATTTGCTGGCTGAATCGGCAACTTGCTGCGCGAATCGGCAACTTGCTAATCAGCAAGTTGCCGATTGCTTGCTGTTGTTGCGGCAAGTTGCCGATTCGTGAGGGCAAGAAATCGGCACCGCAATAGCAAGCAATCGGCAACTTGCCGCAAAAATCAGCAAGTTGCCGTGCAAATTTTCCTGCTTGCCGTTTGTCAGCGGCAAGCAAACTTTTTTGCACGGCAAGTTGCCCAAAAATTCCCTGAGACTCTTTGGTTTTTACGAGCAATGTCTATTTTCCTGTACGTCTTCTTCTTTTTTCGTTTTGTCCCATTACTTTTCTCATAAGAAGAGGGTTCAATGTGTTTGTGCTCTATCCAAAAACCCTCTTTAAACAGGCTTTGTTGTGAATTCAACAATAGAATAAGGGGAAAATGAAGTATGGGCTGAAGGAAACGAAAGTAGGAAAGTTTCTAATTAAATCTTCACAATCCTCCACCCTCAACATCTCCTCCTCCTTCTACTTCGACGTCTTCTTTCCACTTTCATCTGATTTGAAACCTTCCCTCTCTCTCTCTTTGAAATGATTACCCGGCTCACCGCTTCTTTTACTTCACTTTTTACTCATTCCTCTTTTTCTTTTCTCTCATCTTCATCATCGTTGCCTTTCTTTTTTCAACATCTTCTTTTTCTTTTTTCGAGTTATGAGAGGAGCACCAAAGCGTCAGAAGAGGCAAAGGCGCATCTTCTTCTCCTTCTGTCGCCCACGCAAAAAAGACACCTTATGTCTTCGTTTTGCTCGATGAACATCAGCTCTGCCATTTTCTGGGTTTTCGTCTTCCGGTACTTCTTCTTCTTCTTTTTCTTCCCCATTTTTGCATATGCGTGCTTCGATTTGTTCGTGTCTTCTTCACTTTGGCTTCCCTTTTTTCTTCCTTTTCTGACACATTGTCATCGTTTATGCGCAGGGCAAAGGTTATGTGCTAGATTCTGAAACCGAACTTTGTTTTGAATTTTCTCGCTACTGTGAACTTTTCAAAGTAGCGTCACTTTCTACCTTGAACTGATTGCATAGTGAGTATAATTCAAATGTACTATGATTTGTCTCCAGTTCAGATTTTTGAGCCGAAAACCGAGTCATTCCGAGTCAGAGTCATTCAACTCATATCAACTCGCGTCTATCGAAGATAAAATTGATAAGAACTTGTGTTCCTGGTCAACAACAACATATAGTAGAGTAATTGTTCCTATTTTCAACCACCCACCTTTTTT
Organism: Caenorhabditis zanzibari; assembly: GCA_963966625.1. NCBI lineage: Eukaryota > Metazoa > Nematoda > Chromadorea > Rhabditida > Rhabditidae > Caenorhabditis > Caenorhabditis zanzibari. The sequence continues at coordinate 9,277,719 of OZ016469.1, forward strand.
AATAGACAGTCTTGAAATAGTTGAGGGGCTTATTGAAGAGAAAAAAAACTGTCACAAAGAATTATCGTCTTACTTTTGGGGGTTGTTGAAGAGAAAGGTCTAGAATACGGAAGGCTTGACGAAAAAGAGAATGTAGTTATTTTTAGAAAATGAAAAATTTTCATTCATTTAGATCATAACCTAGATTGCTCGATATGAACTTACTGCGAATTTCAAAAATCATTGCTTCTAGACGATAGTTTTTGAATTGTATATTTCTGTTCAAGTCATCTTGCTGTACTCACTGCGAATGTTTCGAAAAAATTTTTTTGAATACATTTTGTTCTGAACATCGGCAGGTCGTTTTGGAGCAACAAGATTCTTAATGACGAATTTTCGGTTTCGATTCTTTGATAAATCTTCCGGCTGTATACTCATAGGGTAATCCTCAGACCTTTTTCAAAATTCCAAGTCCGTTTTTGAGACAGCTTTGCAAAATCGAAGTCATCCTTTTCTCCTTTCAAAACATCTCCAAAGTCCAGATTTTCTGTAGAAATATTTTAAGCCATGTATACATTGGTGCAGCCGATTTCTCATTCAAATCCCGCGTCCTAAATTGGATTTTTCTAATCCTCAGAATCCCAGTTTATTGCTTCCTGGTTACCCACGCAAAACTACCGTAATCACCCGCCCCAAATCTCTTTCGTGCACAATTCCCGATACACATTCAATCAAGTGTATGACTTTAACACTCTAAAAAGTCATGTTTCTTGGAAGAATTGCCTCAACACTTTAATCTAGATCCTTGTGTTGTTGCCTGAAATTGCCTCTCAAAACGGAATGGAGCTCCTCGATGAAGCTCCGCCCACTTCCAGTTTATTTCTTTCGATTCTTTTCCGCCTCTCCAGATTTTTCTGAAATTTCCTTCACACTGCCACGTCACCTATTTTTCTGAAAGAAACATACAATTATTCGTATTCTTCGAATAGATCCTTGGGTTTTGAATATGAATTCTGGAAGCTCCGCCCACTTTTCCAAACGGTCCTCTTCTTCCTCATTTTGGCTTCCAAATGACGCACCCATATTCGCTCTTCATTTCGATCTCCGATCCGACCTGTCACTTCCATTCATTCGTTTTTTCTCGTCCAATGACGCCAATTAGACCCCCTTCTCATCGACTTCTCTATATATTCTTCTTCCAATATTTGATTCATTTCAGGCTCTGCAACTCCTACAATCCCATTCATCACCGTCGCCATTGTTCTCACTGTCATCGTATTCGCTGGCATCGTTGGAACTGTCTTCCTACTTTTCTGGAATCGGACAAAGAAGGCGAGGTAAGAGAGAACTAAGAGTATTATTATATTTTCTGAAGTCCTTTTTCTTCTAAAAAATACCGAGAAGAACTAGTAGTATGTTTGTTTCCCGACACTGTCCTCCGGTCTTCTTCCCCATCCTTTTGTGTTCGAGTGTTCAGCTGTTTTGCAAATCAAACACAAGCCTTTTCTCGTCCTCTTTTCCATCCGTGCCCTCCGTCTCTCTTCCGAATATTCTTCCATTTTTCTGGTTTCATTTCCTGTGAATGCTCTTCCTGGTGGAAGTCCCCCTTGTTATTTTTTCAGAACACCACAAAATGACTAATTGATGAATATATAGCGACTACTAAAATCTCATATCTGAGTCACTTCTCATTCAGCTTCATTTCTCTTTTTTTTTTTGCTTCTGTAGCCAGTCAACTTGTCTTCTCACGGCCCACGCACCATTGTGTCTCTTCAGTCTCCAACCGACCACCCAAGGGGGCATGAAACGAAAAAAGAAACGATAATAATATATTGTGATAAAAGTGATACTTCTTTTTTCTTTTTTTTCTGTCTCCGATCCGCCTCCGCCTCCGCCCACAAACATAGAGAAAAGTAGACAGTGCCGATTCTACTGGTATTTATAACACTCCTTCTGCTTCTTACTCTTATCCTTTTGTTTCTGAAAAGTGTTCCTTTTTTCCTCTCATCGCGACGTCTTCTTCACGGTGCCATCAGAATTCATAATTTAACCACCGACCCAGAGCATGATACAAATTGACGTCATCACACTACTACTCTCGCTCGTTTTGCATATGTGCCGCACGTATAAATACATAGAAAACGAAGAGATAGACATCAAAATTCATGAAAAAAGGACAACTCGATCTTTTTTTCTTCTGGAGACGAAGTAGACGAAGAAGCAGTAGAAAAAAATGTGAAGAAAAAGTATGAAAATAGAAGAAACGAGTAAAAAAGATGATGTCTCCATATACTTTTTTTCGTTCCTTTTCTTCTCTGAGTATCTCATTTTCAACACTAATCCCCTTCTCCTCCTCCTCGTTCAGACATATTTTTATTAGTAGATCAAATTGCAGACTCGCAGCGGCGGCATTCAAGAACGGACCCTCGAAAGAGAAAGAGTCTCAGTGGGAGGCACTCAAAATGATGATGGCAGAGAGAGCCGCTGACTGCTTGGCCAAGCTGGGTCTCGACGCGACGACACCGCCACCGTCATCGACGACGACAAGTTCCAATTCACCGACATCGACGTCGACGACGATGACCGACTGTGGAAGTAATCCGCATCTCGGAGCACCGAATGCCAATGCCGGAGGACATCGACGAACGAGAAGTCTTCGGGAGAGGACGGGTGTCGAGCATCGTCTCGAGCGTCTCTCATCTGGACCCATTCATCGGACACCATTGTACACTGTCATCTCTGGAGCCAATACTAATAAATCGTGAGTTTCTGGAATTCTAATTGTAGTGAAAAAACTGTTAGTCCAAATTATCAAGAACCGTTTTGTAATTTTGCATATTTGATCATTCACCGATTTCTATTCAATTTTCTAAAAATTTACTGTAGTTTAGGGTTCGTGTAGAAAACTTTTGTAACGTTTCTAGAAGTAAATTTTAAAAGTATCTGCTACTATCTCCATCAGATTTAAGATTCAAAACACTATCAATTTTGTATTCAAAATAGAAAACGCATTCCTGAACACATATTTTTATATTTCTTCTGGTCATACCAAACAAAAGAAACGAACTACCGTAGTACCATTCTTTATGTGGATAGAACATCCAAAGAATTTCTGAACTCAAGGAGCACTCTAATTTGATTAAAACATCCCACTGACTTCCATTTAGGAAATAAAAGTTGTGCTAACATGGGACTCAATACTACATTATCTAATCACTTTTTTGACACGAATCCAATCCAAATTTTATTTTCAGACGACCCGTACGACTAGAAGACTTCGCCGAGCACGTTCGACTGATGTCAGCAGATTCTGACTTTAGATTCTCGGAAGAATACGATATGATGCGAAATGTAGGAGTTGGCCAATCAGTCGCCGCTTCTGAACTGCCCGTGAATCGACCCAAAAACCGTTTCACCAACATTCCCGCCTACGATCACTCCCGTGTCAAACTCTCGAATCCAGCAAATATCGAAGGAGGAGATTATATAAATGCAAACTTTGTTCCTGGATTCTCATCTCGTCGAGAGTTTATTGCTGCACAAGGACCTCTACCTTCAACTCGTGATCACTTTTGGCAAATGACGTGGGAGCAGCAGTGTCCGGCGATTATTGCATTGACGAAATGTGTGGAGAAGGGACGAGATAAATGTCATCAATACTGGCCAGACCATGAAAATGTGCCTGTTTTGTATGGAGAGATTGAGGTTTGTTTCAAACTTATTGTTGTCTTTCTAAAGTTTTCTGTTCCAGGTAACCATAGTGGCTGAGAAAGAGTACGACGAATTTGTGATCCGAGACATTCGATTGGAAAAATCTGGTCCGGAAGGTCGAATGACTCGATACGTCCGCCACTGGCATTACATGGCGTGGCCAGATTTCGGAGCTCCATCCAATCCGAATGGAATCATTCAATTCTCAAGAATGTTCCGACATCAACTTCCACATTCCCCACACAATGCACCAACGATAGTCCATTGCAGGTACGTAATATAATTTCTATAACTTACTGTATCAATATAAAACTTTTTTCAGTGCTGGAGTTGGTCGTTCGGGTACCTTCATTAGCATCGATCGTCTTCTTCAAACAAGTTCTCTTGGAGAACCGATTGATGTGTTTGGAACAGTATGCGAAATGCGATATGAACGATGTCAGATGGTGCAAAATGAGGTATTACATTATCTAAATTCTATTAAATTCTAATCATCTTATTTCAGCAACAATACATCTTCATTCACTATTGCATACTTCAAGTCCTTCAAGGATCCTCTCCATCTCCAACTTCATCTTCTGCTGGTGCTCATCACAATGCTGGTTTTGTACAAGATGGTCAAATCATTGTCGAATCGGGATTCTGATTTTCCATCCCCCAATTTCTCCGGATATTCATCTTGTTCTAGTCGTCTTTCTATTCGCCCTCATTTTCCCCCATCTTCCCATCCGATTTTTGTTCATTTTTTGGTATCCACGGGTTGTTCATTGTTATGTTCCTTCTTCTCCATCTCTTCCGTGACTTCGTCAATTCTCTCTTCTTTCTGGAGATTATCAATTCTTTCAAAACGCGCGCTTCGATCCATTACGACGGGTAAAACACTATATTGAACGTTTATTTATTAAATATGTAATTAGTTTTTTTCCTCAACGATTAACTTGCGATTAACTTTTTGATATTATTATTGTATCAATTAATAATAAACTGTTCTCAACTACTATAAAGTGTTCATAGTGGTGTTCAGTGAATCTATGTAGATGAATTACAGGAAAACAAGAAGACTTTCATCGTTTCAAAACCAGTTGGAATCGAACTTCGCCGTGTTCTCAAACAATTAAAAAAACCATAAATACCGTATTTACTCTAATAGACCGGCATGCCGGTTTATTTTTCGTGGTTCTCATTATGATGCCGGTTTATTAGAGAGTGCTAGTCATTTAGAGGGTGCCGGTCTATTTTTCAAAGAGTCAATTAGTCAAAAAATTAACGAAAAATTAGTGCGTTTTCACTGAAAATGTGTATAATAAAGCCTCCTCGAATAGTTATAAAGCACAAAACCATCCGAAATGATGTGAAATCTAAATTTTGTGTGAAAAACATTGGAAAGAAACTTAAAATTCCCAAAAATAGTACTATCTAATTTCGTTAATTTTTGGGGTGCCGGATAATTGGAGAGTGCCGGTTTATTTTTCAAAATGATAATTTGACTGCCGGTCTATTAGAGGGTGCCGGTCTATTGGAGTAAATACGGTAGATTTTACCGGTATTTTCCAAGTTTCAATGCACTTCATTGCGAACTTGCCTGAAACTGGAGAATTTCCGCTTGCCTGTTTTCTGTTGAGATCAACTGGAGATCCCAAAATTAACAAAAATTAGATTAGTAAATAGAATTGATTTCGATGAAAAAGAGGCGGGCGGGAATTCTCGAATATCCAGTTTCAAGCAAGTTCGCAATGAAGCGCACTGAAAATTTGAAACTACAGATCATATACTGTAGCTATCAACTATACAAAACAAAATAACTTATTCTCTCTACTCCATCCTAGCAGCCCCCTGAATAATATATTAATTCTGATTTTATGACTATAGTAATAATTGAAGAAGCCAAGGTTCTCTATCCAATTTATCAAATCTTGTTATTGAATGACAAATTGAAGAAAATCAAATGAAAAGTTACAATTCAGTAAAGTTGCCACTATTAATACAATCAGCAATATGATTCAATGTCATTTTGTGTTCATAATATTATTGAATTTTCAGAAATTCATTTTGAAACTTCACAACAGAGTAACCCTGAATTACTTGAGTAGGCGGTGTCAGTCATTAGAAGTTGTTTAGTTTTGATATTTGCCCGAACACAAGAAATATCAATTTGTCACTTTACACCTAATTGTCTAACGGGAAAAAAAGAAACCTCTAGTGTTAGGAACTCGTGAGCAAAAAGCACGCGGCCCCCGTTGGGAGTCGTCAGGGCAACGGAAAGCTCCGAGAATTTTTAATCCCAGCTGTTATCACTCCGCCTTTCTCTCAACCTCTTTTCCTCTCTCCCTTGTTTTTCTTTTTCAATTCGACTCAATTATACTTTATCCTTTTAGTCTGTTGTCCATTGCAATGGCTATTTTTCGAGTTTCAAATTGAGACGAGAAATGACGGATGAGCTCAGGAGACGATGCGATTGAAGCTATTCTGAATGCACAGAATCAAACATGGAATACATTTCCGAGATTGATTCAACGACCTGCTCTTCCTCCAATTGCTCCGAAAACTACACCAAGTATGTTGGTCAAGAATGATTCCATAGGTTTGTTTCCTCGTTTTTTGAAATTGAATGAGCTCGAATCTACAAAAATTAGATACCGTATTTACTCCAATAGACCGGCATGCCGGTTTATTTTTCGTGGTCCTCATTTTGATGCCGGTTTATTAGAGAGTGCCGGTCATTTAGAGGGTGCCGGTCTATTTTTCAAAGAGTCAATTTATAAAAAATTTAACAAAAAAAATGTTGCTTTTTCACTGAAAATGAGCATGATAAAGCCTTTTTTGAATAGTTTAAAAAGCAAACACTATTCGAAATGCTGATAAATATTGAAATTGTGTGAAAAACACTGGAAAAAATTCGAATTTCTCAAAAAATAGTACTTTCCAATTTCATTAATTTTTGGGGTGCCGGATTATTGGAGGCTGCCGGTTTATTTTTCAAAATGATCATTTGACTGCCGGTCTATTAGAGGGTGCCGGACATATAGAGGTGCCGGTCTATTAGAGTAAATACGGTAAGCCCGTTGATCATGATTTGTCGCATTAGTCTGAATGAATCCGAAACCCCACTCATCCTCTTTTCATTTCCGTTTTTGAATCAGTCTAGATTTCATTTTTTCAGAATCAAGCCGTCCAGCGACATCCGTCGGAAGTCGTCCTCCTACAACATCAATTGGATTTCCGACTCTCCCAAAACTAGGTGCACTTTCCCTAAAACCATTGGAATCAGTTCTGGAAAAAGTCGTGGAAGTTGAAAAAGTTCAAAAATCTGAAAAACCACAAACTCCATTGTATCCCATACCACGAACAAACATTTCTTATTCTCTCAATTTACAAGATATCGATGAAAACGAGGTAAAAATCACCACTGAATTCTGAACTTTGTCATTTTGTAGATCCTCCGCCCTGAATCTGTAGCTTCTACTATCATTGACAGTGATCGAAAGGTGGATCAAAAGTTTCTGAGCATTCCAGAAACATTCGCTGAATTTCGAGAACTTTCTGTTGATTTGGATCAAGTTTCCATGGAGGATGTCGAGAAAATGCTACAGAATGCAATGGGTCATGATCGTCAGAATCGGGGATTGATTTCGCTTACATCTGTTTTAAGCTCGATTCGAATGGTTCATCCTTCTGACACGTGGCAGCATTTATTGGATTGGTTGATAGCCAGAAGTATGGATGAGCAGAGGGATACTTCCAATTCGAACATTTTATTTCTGATGGATTATCAATTGTTCTTTGCAGTCCTACAAAGTGATAAACAGGCGAGAGAAGTTCTGTAAGTCAATGAAATCTTGAATTCTTAACAATTCCACTATTCAGAATCAACATTCCTGACGTTCTAGATTCTGATGACAATGGAAGTGTATTTTCCCATCTTCCAAGTAGACCAACCTCAAGTCAGGAGCAACGGGAAAAGGGTAGAGTCAAGGTGAGATTTGTTATTTACTATTTTCATTTTTTAATTTAACGAATTTCAGCTGCTCATCGATCTTGAATATATTTTATCGCTAAATTCAGATATTGACATTGAGAGATTCAAGATGGCCACTGAAAAGAAGGTAAGAATTTGGATTCGACTTCAAAATTCAAACTTCTTTTTCCAGATAATATCTGTGGAAGAGCTCAAAATGTTATTTCAAATTTACGGTCTTGCCGATCACATTCAACATCTCGAACAAAGAATCATCGATTGCTTTCTGACACACGATCACTTCTTTTGGTAAACTTTCTCTATTAAATCAGAATGTTTTTCAGCTGTTCATTGGTTCATAGAGTTCAAAAATCTAGATGTTGTAGCGGGAAATTGTGGTGAATAAGACATTTTAATCAGACATTTAGTTTGTAGGCAAATATGAAATTAAAGTAAGATCAAAAGTATGAATTTCGTATTTGACAATGTTTTGAAGTGCATTCAGTTCAAGAATCAGGGAATCTCTAATCTACTATTTTTCAGTTTCTCTGCATTCGTTGGATGTCTAAATCAAATAAATCCAGCAGTATTTCGGGTACGAACCCCCTCTCCTGTCGTTCCTAAAATCGCCCCATGGTCGAAACCTCCACTCCCAAAACTCAATGATTCTGGAGTGATTCCTGATCTTGATACAACTGGTTCTAGTTTCAAATCATCTTCTTCTGATAAACTATAAATATCAATTCAACTCACTCCGATTCTTTCAAAACTTTTCCCTCTGATTACCGGTTCTATCTTAGTGTTTCAAATAAATCTGAAATTTCTTCCTCTTTCTCTTTTTCTTTTTTTTCCATTTCTCTAATGTCTCATCAATCAGCTGCCGCCGTTTTTACACATGTCAAACGAATCTCTATCTCTTTTTTCCCGTCATTCTGCAGAGCTCTTCCTGTCAAAGTTAGCTTCCTCCAGTTTTCGAGGTCATTTCGTTTTTTTTTTTTCGTTTGAAATCCGAGAGGATATGGAAAACAACATGCAAAACATGCACTTCAACCTAGGAAGATGCCTTTCGGTTATTCATTTTCTTTGTGGATTTTTCATATTGGTAAGTGATTGAGAATCATAGAATTCACTCTGAATGTTAATGAGTTTCAGATGACTGGAGTTGGATCCAACTACTTGTCTCATGATCAACTTTCGATGAGTTTTGCGTTCATCTACATCTTGATGTCCCTTATTTGTTGTGTCACAACTAGGTGGGTATTAATGGGATTCTGAATTATACAGGAGCATCAGTTTTACCCCGAAGTGGAAACTTCAAAAGCTGATACTCAAAAAAAAAACATTCAAATTTCAGAAATTACGATCCAATTTGTCTAAAAATGTGTGCAGTTTTCTCCCTTCTGATGAGCATTGCTTCTGGTTACCTCGTATATCAACATGCCAGTCAGGTAGATCTTTTTCTCACAAACGGTTTCTCCTAATCTAAAATGAAATATTCAGACAGAACAAGTCTGCCTTCGGAAGTGCGTCCGAACTGAGGACTACTTTCATACTCAACTCGCGATAATCTGTGGAATACAAGGTACTTTTCTCATTCCCTCGAGAATCCAGAGTCCTCTCGATTTATCACTTTTTCAGTCCTCAACTGTGTCATTTCCATTGTTTACTCCCTTTTGTGTCTACGAAAATCCCCAAAGAGTCAAGCATATGACCGTGTGAAAATGGAACCAGAAGAAGTGCCAGTCACCATTTGAGATCCAATTGGAAGGGATAATTTATTTATGGATTTTAATTGACTTAAAAATAGATCTTAATGAATTTTTACTCACTGATCCACAAATCCATTAGCTTTCAGTTTCAATTTTAGAAATCCAAACGTGAAAACTGATTATTTTGAAAACCAAGCTTTGGAAGAGAAAGAACACTTCATTGCGATAACTTTATAAGAGTTGGTATCGAAATGGGAGACGAAATATCAGCGAATTTGAAGAGTCAAAGCTCGACTTCGATGGAGAATATGCAGAGAAAATTGGTAGGTCTTTCTATCTAACTATTGCGAGCTTTCTCTTTCAGCTTCTTTTGGAAATTGAGAAAAATGAAAAATCTAGTTTCGATGACGTCATCACTGGTGCGGAATCTGAGAACGGATGGGAGGATTGTTTGAAAGAAACGGAAGATAGTAGAAGCCAATGGATCACCGAACAAGAGACAATTTCATCTCCGACTGTTCGAGAGGATTCTGATGGACCCCAAAGCTTCTATGAATTGGATGCTCTTAATCATAAACCTGTCGATAACAGTTTTCGTATGGCTCGTGTTCCGTCACAATACCAATTGGATTCTCTTTCGGAAATGTTCATTTTCGATTTGCCGCAACATATTACCATGCAGAAAATGCAGAGTTCTTGTCATCCGGAAGTTTTCAATGCCATGGATCAGGATAATGAGAATAATACGACTCCGTACTTCATTAACTCGGAATATGTATCTGAAATGTTGTGAGAAGAAGACTAAAAGCACCACTAACCCATATTAACCCTTGTCTGAAATGAAGAACTTACTTATATATTTATGAAATACTGTCAGCGACTTCAGTGGTATGATACATTGCAGAATTAGGGCGCGAGAAGAATGGAATTTTATTGACCTAAAAATAGATCTTAACGGATTTTTACTCACTGATTTGATTCACAAATTGGGTATGTTCGAGAAGATTCTAGATTTCTAATTTTGATTCTGTATCCTAGAGAATCCTAAAGACTTAATTGTCAGAATACAAAATAAATCAGAATTTTCAAAACTGCCCAAGACACCCAGTGGACATGCTTACCCACCAGTCGACGCAATTAATTGAAAATTCTGATTTATTTTGTATTCTGACAATTAAGTCTTTAGGATTCTCTAGGATACAGAATCGAAATTAGAAATCTAGAATCTTCTCGATCATTCCAGGGCGGACACCGTCTTATTTTTAAGGCTTCCATTCGGACGAAAACAATTCGGACCCCCGCCGTCCGTCCGTCGTCCGTCCGACTTTCGTCCGACTTGCTCGTCCGTGCTACGCAATATCGCGTCAGTGTGCGTTGTCTACCGTAGTAAATAGGGCGAGACCACACCATTAGGGGAGAAACGAGACAGTGGGAGGAACCAACTGGGAGGAAAAGTAGGCGGGGCGAAAAAACGCAAGCTACCGCGCGAGTTTTTTGCAATTGCGGCACAGATTTCAATTACAGTGCGATGTTCGCCCCGCCCACTTTTCCTCCCAGTTGGTTCCTCCCACTGTCTCGTTTCTCCCCTAATGGTGTGGTCTCAATCTCAGGGAATTTTCCGCAGAAGTTGGGCGGGCAGATTGCGCATTGGGGCAGATGTGGGCAGCTTGCCTATTAATTGGGGCGAACTGCCCACGTTTTGGGCAAAACGCGCATGGGCAGGTAGTTGGCAGATTGTGAGCTGAAGAGAGCAGCAGATGCGCGATCCCTTCTTGCCCATTCTTGCCCCAAAATATGGCCTTCTTGCCCACTCTTGCCCCAAAATAAGCACAGAATAGGCAAGGGATGGGCCGAACATGGGCAGCATGTGCGCGTACATTGGCAAAATCGTGCAAAAACAAATCATACAAAACATTTTTTTTTATTTTCTCATTGTTTCCTTTTCAAGTTACATTCCGATTTTTTCTAAGTTTTTATCTTAATAGTATTACTATCCTAATATGATCCTAATTCGCGAAATTTTACAGTGCTGCGATGACTAGAAGGATATCAACAACGATGCGAATCGACTACTGGGAACGGCGAGGTTTGATGATAGTATTTTGGGTTCTAAGTATATTTAGTTTTCTTTCAGGTTTGAATCATTGCAACGAAGGGACCCTGCGACAATCTTCCGTCGATCGACTCATGGCCACTACTACAACAACACTTTTCTCCAATTCCTCGGCAGTTAACGATAAATATTATTCCGATTGTTAAGTTTTTCGTTTTTTAAATTTTATTCGAGAATAAATTATTTGTTTTATCCGAAAATTGTTTCGAAACGGCACAAGTTGGGCAGATAAACCGCACGATCTACGTACTACAGAGCTGTATTGAGCGGCGAACGGCAGCCTTCGCGCGGAAGTTGTTGGTATATTAGGGCGTTCGCGCTACCAATTGGGCATGTGATGCGCGACTGTACGCAGTAAATTGGCAGATTGCTCAAAAAATGGGCAGTTCGCGCCTACATTTGGGCAGCTTGGCCCACGGTCGTGGGCCAAGCTGCCCAATTGTAGGCGCGAACTGCCCATTTGATGGGCAAATTGCGCAAAATTCCCTGAGATAGGGCAAAACCCGTAAATAAAAATCCAACGAAAAATTAATTTGTCGTCAATTAAAATGCAAATTGTGCACTGCGCTGACGCGAATTTGCGTAATACTGAAAAACCGTACAAAATGATTCGAATTGCGCGCATCGGTTTCAAGGAACATACCTGCAACTCGCTTGTGGGTCTTGAAGGGAAAGACAGTACACCGAACGTTTCGAAGAAAAACATGTTGCGCATTTCGCAATTTTCTATCTTGTCAATTTTGTTTATTTTGAGACCGTACCAATCGGAAAGAATTGGAAATCGGAAAGAAACGAATCGGAAAGAAACAAATCGGAAAGAAACGAATCGGAAAGAAACAAATCGGAAAGAAACGAATCGGAAAGAATGTGCAAAATCCGCCACGTCTGAATGCACCAAAAACACCAAAAATACTGTAAAAATTTTGTGAACCGTACTTTTAAAACGAAAGAATGAATTGAAAGGAGTACGGTTTACAGAATTTTCGGTGTTTGTGCATTCAGACGTGGTGGATTTTGCACATTCTTTCCGATTCGTTTCTTTCCGATTTGTTTCTTTCCGATTCGTTTCTTTCCGATTTCCATTTCTTTCCGATTTGTACGGTCTCTTTATTTTGGTTATTTTGTTATTTTGTTATACACAAAAAATTAATGATCCCCGTGCTTCTTTTTGTTATTTCTTTCGGGAGGGACTACGAAAAAAAAATGGGCGGAGCTTGCAAAGTGCGACACCCTGTACTATTTCTAGGTAACGTTTTCATTGCAAATGTGGAGGAAGAGTGCTTTGAAACTTGCGTTTTTTGCGAGCTCTATTGTGGCGGTTAAATGCAGCTGGATTTGCGCCACCGCACTCCTGTGGTAAAAGGTCCCGAAACGGTGATTTTTCCACTGGAGTGCGGTGGAGCAAGTTTACCTACATTTTACCGCCACAATATCACTCCATAAGAAATAAGACCAAAGAAAATGAGTTTGTGCTTATTTAACCCACCATTGCCTGACTACATCTTTTTTTTCAGGTGTAATCATGGCCAGGAAAGCAAAAGTAAGGAAAACTCAGATTTTAAAGAAAGTGAATATGTGTTTTTTTACAGAGACTAACGCTCAGAAAGAAAACGTCTAAAGAAGAAACAGGAGCTGACACTGGATTATACGAAGTGGAGAAAATCGTCGGAAGCGTAATATTTTTCAGACTACTTTCTTTAAAAGATCATTATAAGTTTTCAGCATTACAAGGATGACATGCTGTACTACAATATCAAGTGGAAAGGTTATCCGAGTGAAGAAAATACGAGCGAACCTGAATATCGTTTGGTTTGTGACGAAAAGGTCCTTGAATACTTCGCCGAGAGATTCAACAAGGACGACTATCTAGACAGGATTCCAACTTCCGTTGAAAGTGTGGATAAAATTAAAAATAATAGAAATCGCATAATGGGTAAACTTCTAATTATCTGAATGCTTCGAATCTCAGTCTTTTACAGATGTTATTGAACCATTATCATCTATCGGACAAATGACGATTTTTGGAGGATCCGTCAAATTTGTAAGCACAGACACGATATCGAAAAAAGTGAAGTATTTGAAATATGTCGTGTCCTGCGATCAATCGTACATTCTGCATTCGCTTCTCGTTCCCGGATCCAGCGAAATCCGCAGAGATATAGAACAGTATCAATCAGAACTTGATGCTCTACAAAAATTGTATGTCGACTATCCAAAGATCAGCATCAGAGTTCCTTATCAAGTTGGATGTACCTTTTATTCACCACCGCCTCTCTCGAATTTGCTTTTCGAACCAGTGACATTGGAAATGTTCAACAATCGGGATGAAGACAAATATCATTTCGCGCCAAAATCTGATACCCACGGATTTAATAAGGTTCTTACCAGATGAAAAAAACACGTTAAGAAGACTATTCTGTTTCAGGTGAAGGTTTTCATGGAAGGTTCTCATTTGGAGAAGCTAGTGAACAAGGAAATAACACCAATCGATGAGTTGGAGAGATTTGAGTTCGGGTGGAACTTTTTGCCAGTTTTTAAAAATCAAAAAATAAAATTTGTAGCCTTAATCCTCGCTTCGATGTTAAGTTGAAATTAACTCAATCCGTAGCTCGTGGATGGAGTCTCGTTTTGAATCAGGAAGTAAGCGAGAATACTCCTTTGTTGTTGATGTCTGGCATTATTCGCCCAACCGAAGCAGCTCAGGAGTGTCTCGAAAAAGATGGAGAACAAGTAGCATTCAGTTGTTTCATTGAAATACCAAGTTCAGGAGTGTGTCTCGATCGACGCCAATTCCATGACTTCTCCAAGTATATTCCCCACAGTGTAGGTTAACCAACATGCTGCAAAGTTATCGAAATTATTTAGTGTGAGGCAACTTGTGGAGTTCGTCTCGTAAACTCTGGAAACGGTGTGCCGGATCTTGTGGTCTATTCTCTGCAACATATTGGTTCTTCCGACTCGTATGCCATCACACTTGACTACTTCAAAATGTTTCGAGACGATGTTCGAGCGTATTTCGGTAGAAGCCCTTCAGGTAAATTCCCTGCTCAATCGTAGTGAAATTCAATATTTATTCGGACATTTTCAGGTCACCACATCTTCACTCTCTACGATGAAAAGACAGATTTCGTTCATTGTCAATGCGGTGCAACAAAGTGTAACCACGTTTTGCACATCGGACAGACGCATTTTTCGAAGTCAACAGAACCACTAAAGAAACGATCGAGACCCTCTTCAGTGGATGATTTACCAAAACCAATGTACTGCGGTCTGAAATTGCACGAATCAGATATAGTTTATACGATCACGGATGGAAAATTTACCGAATGATCCACAATTTTCACAATAAGTTTTAATGCGCCTCCTGAATTTTGTATTAAGATCAGCAAAAGCCGATTGTAACTCGTTTTTAAAATTAAAATTGATCATCTTTCACTCCATTAAATAAAGTTCAAATACCGTTTTCTTTTTCATCGACCTATTCCAGTGTATTTAAAATCAAATTGATTATCGTCTCCTTGAATACCAAGCAATAAAAAATTTCCAATTCATATTAGCATCCAATTTTTGATTTTACGAATTTTAATAAAAAAAAGTATTGTTATCGAAAAAATAAAACTTATAGCTTACATAGCTTACATTTTCTTAACAATAGCTTACATTTTCTCGCTTTTTACCACTTCAAGCTTGTATTTATTATCGAACTTTCCCAAGTTTCATCGCGCTCCATTGCAATCATGATGAAATTCAAAATTTTGAGCTTTCGCGCTCACTTTTCTTATGTAGGTCACGTCAAATATAATAATTCTGTTGATTTTGTGTTTTCGACGTGACCTACAGGAGAAAGAAGTGAGCGGGAAAGCTCAAAATTTTGAATTTCACCAAGTTCACAATGGAGCGCGATGAAACTTGGGAAAATTGACTATAATCTTGCCGATTTGTACGGTCTCTAACCGGACGAATTTCGGACGGACGGAAGACGGACCGGACGGACCAAAATTCGTTCGAATGGAGGAAGCCTTACTTATTTTGTATTCTGACATAACCTGGAAAATCGGAAAAATGCAAAAAAAATTGACAGAAAAATCAATCAATTTGCATTTTTGTTTTTTATCCATTTTCTGTCTATGGTTTATCATGAACTATTTTATTTTACTCAATTTTTATTAAATTTCGAAAGCTGAGAGCTCGATGACAGTATCACAAGAATGTGATTAGCAGCAGAAGGGAGCGAGACTATTATGCCAGTCTCAGTGAATGCCAGTCCTGGCTGAATTTTCCGTGGTTTCGCGCCAACGATATCTCACCACGAACGAAATATTTAATTCGAAGGAACACACCGTGGTTTGTAAGTCAATTTTCAATTTTTTCTCGTTTTTCAAACGATTTTCAACACATGTTGGCGCGAAATGTCACATTTGTTGTATTTCGCGGCAAAATTTGTTGAAAATCGTTCGAAAAGCGAGAAAAAATTGAAAAATGACCTACAAACTACGGTGTGTTCCTTCGAATTAAATATTTCGTTCGTGGTGAGATATCGTTGGCACGAAACCATGGAAAATTCGGTCAGGACTGACATTCCTTGAGACTGGCATAATAACAAATTGATCAGATTATAAAAGATGACAAGTTATGATGACAAAATAGAAAATACATATTATCGATTTTACCATGGTGGGCGACTCGATTCTGGTGACCAGTATCTACGATCTAGGGGTGAATTTTGCTGTGGACGGAAGTCGAAACCTTGACGGACGAATGGCATCACAGGAGATTCGTGTTGGGGTATTCTTCGATCTGGACGCTCGCGTTCCCTTCGATTACGGTATCCAGCTGGCAATCCGTAATCAGGTCCAAATGGTTGGTTCTCTTCTCGTGGCTGAGCAATGCTCAATCCGACTGACAATCCGTTTACAGTGAGGGATCCTTTGCTGTAACTATGCATTTATGAACCTTGTTTTTATTATTATAAATGTTAGACAACTACTTATCCTCGAAATAAACAATTTCGACATCTATTTCCCCCGCTCACCTCACAATGCTCTCTGCAGCTTCTGCACTTGACAAAGTCACGAAAGCAAATCCTCTGAATGGTTTTGGAATGAACACATCCGTCACGACTGCAGTTTCCACATAGACCTTTGCCTCATCTCCGAAAACTTTTCGTAGTTGATGTTCGTCGACTTTATCAGTGAGTCTACCAACAAAAATTCTACTGATTGATGGTCTTCCTTGTTTATCCTGAAATTTCAACGGTACAATATTGCAACGCATATACACATACCCTTCCATCTGGAATCTTCACATCGCATCGTCGTCCATCTATCATGTGTTGTGGAATAGCGAGTACTTTGTTCTGTTCACCGACTGATGCCATTCGAACGAACCCAAATCCTTTGGAGTTTCCGTCTGATTTTCTTTTGATCTGTAAAACATTCTTGAAACTAATACACTACAGGAAAAAAAATTTGTTAGGAAGTGGAAGAAAAATAATCTGTAATAAAATAATTGTGTTCAAGTCACTTCAGTCTCACGAACCTCACAGAACACAACAGTTCCTATTTCTTCGAAGTATTTCTGAAAGCACTCGTCACCAGTTTTGAAGTCCACACCAAGCACGATGAGATCAACTGGCTGACTGTCTCTCTCAACCGCTCTCTTCCTGCCCGACCGTCCGTCACGACCGTCATCCGAATCCGAATCGTCACTCGATCCCACTTTACGTCTCTTCGCACTCGTCGCGTCAGCTGATGACAACGCTCTGACTCTCTCGCTCTCTGAATCACACTACGTCACTCTAACGTCTTCACTCAGACTGTCTGATTAGTCTTATTCTACTACTCACTGTCCAAAAGCAGGTGTTCATTTTGAAATTCTAAAATTCAAGTGCATCTTTGTGCGAAAAGCTTACGTGCTGCCATAATCACATGGAATGTTTTGTTTTCCCATCCATCAGCAGGTGGAAGCAACTTGGAACCGCTTGGATCAACTCTGAAGTTTTCAGTTTCGTCAATAAAAACACAAGTAACGCCTTACTGCACAGCTCGATTCGCGCCAGTTTTCGGATTTTTGTATTTCAGGCCAGTCGCTCCCGGAAACGAAGCCTGTAGAGTGCTCATCAAAACCAATCCCTCAGCCGTTGGCAGTTCTATAGGCTCCTCTCCCGCGGGATCTTGTACAGTGATGAATTCGGGATCTGCCTCTTTTTTAGTAGCATCTCCAGTTTGTGTCTACAAATATTTTTAATAATTTGAGTTTAATTGGTAACCAGAATAACTAACCAACTCCGCTTCCTTCCTAATTTCCTTTACTTCATCTAGTGGGGATTTGACATCGTCTTCCGGTTTCGGCTCGGCCTCCGTTTTTGGTGACTTGTCAGTCATATTGAGCCAGCGATTCGCGATGGGTGTGTGGAAAGTTTATCCAGCGGAATCGATGAAAAGTTGTTTAGAGAAAAGGCGTTGGAGCAGCAGATGCTCGATAAGTTTTACACAACTGGTGTGCAAACATTATGACTGACGCGCAAATGAACTAAATCGCGCACCGTACACCTCGCATCATTTTTCCTTCAATTTTTTTTGTTTCCAATCTGAAAATGGAGAATTCGAAGAATGTCGTGATGAGTTCGAAACCTACAGGAACTGCCAATTGGAAGATAAAGTAAGCTTTTTTTCTAAAATAAACTCATAATGTAAATTACTCTCAGGATGCACGAAATTCTACGATATCCATTGAGGAGGACAGGTCCTGCGATGGTTGCATCAACTCTTCTTTATGTGGTCATGTATAATGTTGGAGTCAGGTAAGATTTTATTCAAATTATTATTAATTTTTTGATTTTGCTTCAGATGGTGGAAAGGCGAGCATCACCCAGTTAATCGGTTCATGTGGCGGATACAGGAGCAGGAAGGAAAACTAGATCCCGTTCTTCGAGCTAAAAAACAAGCTGTAAGACGTTCGATTGTAAAATAAAGTAAAATTCGGAACTAAATGTTTTCAGGTTCTCTCATATCAAGAAGATCGATTCTACCATCCGCGAGACACGGAACCGAACCTTGGTGTTGCTTAATCTATCTATCATACAGGATTGCTAATAAATTTTAGAATTTTACGAGTTTCAGTGCAATGTGAGAAACCATCCAAATTTAGTAATAAAAACATATTCAATGTCGCTGTTTGAAACCTCTTCATTCAATTACAATGAAACTTACAAAAAAAGACAAAAGTAAAACTCTGTTCGTTCCCAGGAGAATACTAATAACTAATTAACAGAGGGCAAAAAATTTATCGGTATGTTCCGTACTCCTTCTTGTGATTTCCCCAGTATTCTGGATCCTCTTCCGAATCCTTTGGAATACCGAGCTCTTCATCGGTGAATTCAGTAAGGTAGGGCATGTACCAATGGCCGAGAAGATGTCCAGAGTGATAGTACATGTGGTAGGAAAACCATGCCCAGATGACAGCAGAGATGAAATAGGTCACACAACGGTCGATGTAGGTTCTACCAGTGGTTGGGGTACGGTAGAAATAGCTGAAAAACTTTTGTGTTACGATGGAGAGCGATTAAAGGGGGATTTTTACTCTGGAATCGGCTTGTCACCCTTTGAAATAGTTCCGCGGTAGTCTCCATCATAGGTGTGCAACTCTGGATTCTCCGACGCTCCCATCTTTCCTCCAACCGGTACATTTGGGCCGACAGCATCCGATCCCCAGGCAAATCTATGTCTGAAAGCTATCATGATATGATCACAAGTAAAAAAGATCGCAATTTACCTGACGGAAGTGAGTCGGGGAGCTGAAGTGAGGAGTCCCCGGTTTCGGAGTTGCTGGAAGGCTAGCTGTGCGAGAAACTTGTTTCCCAACATGGTCAGAACCTGGAAGCACTGGGATATGCAGATATGAAAAAATGAAAAAGATAGATATAGCAGAAATCGGTGTTTAACCGATAAATATTTTGGATATTTCAATTATGAGATTAAATTTTTTTTTCTTAAAAATAACCAACAAAACAACAGAACAAAAAACGGTAACAAAATGAGAGCATAAATAGATGGAATTAGAGGAAGAATCGACGACGACTGGTTTCCATTTCGTGTCTCTGAAAAATAAATTGAATAATTCGATGCATCTTCTATCATTTTCCTTACTTTGAGAACCCATTCGAACTCTCCCCATTTTGCATCGAATGTTCCTTTTTGTAACCACTTCAATCTCAGTGTAAATCGTGGTCCCAGTTCCAGAAGTGCCGCCTTTGTGCCTTCTTTTTTGAACTCGTATCTGAAATAGAATCGCTGACAGAAATAAAGGATTTGAAAACCAAAACCTGTGATGTCTGAAGAATATGTAATCTCTCTGATTGTGGAAAGTGACGACTCGGCGACCAGTGAACTTCGGATCGTGTGGGAATAGACAAGCAAGCATACGAGCGATACTGAAATTAACAATATTGTCATTCTCTCAAACGTTTTGACTCTTACTTGTGTCCGAGGCGAGTGTTGAAGTTATTCAGGATAACTTCTGGGAAATGAGCTGTAGCCTCGCCAAATTTCTGTAATTGAAAAATAATTACAGATAATGAAAAAATCTTTTACCTTCAAATCTTGAGTGAATGTCAGACTATTGATTTTGAAATAAGCAGTTGGTCCTTCTGGCAAATGACAGAAAATGATACCATTTGGTTTCTTTCTGTCTTCATGCACAACAAGTAAATCTGTGAATTCTCGTTCCTTCGCTTGCTCGATGATCGTTTTCAACAAAACATTTTTTCTCGTGAAGATCTCGGAGTTCGGAATGCATTTTTGAAGTTCGAAGCAGAATTTGAAGGTTGTCTGAATATAATACGTTACTCTTATGATCACAAAAGAAATAGCAACTCACGATTTTGGCTTTTGGTGTCATAGTAATCATTACTTTCGGAGTTGTCTCTCTGTTGAAATATGGAGCGAACTCATCGTTGGCTTCATCGTGCTCCACTTCGTCGTCTTGTTCATCGACCATTGTAGCATCGTACTCTCTCATACTCTCAATCGTTTTCGGAACTTCCTTTTGCGGTGCACTTTCTCCCATTTCCTCTCTGATTTTGGATCGTTCTTCTTGACGAGCTCGTTTGCCTTTGCGTAGAGCTTTCTTCAATGCCTTTCCTCGTTGACTTTTCGGGAGATGCTTAAAATCATCCTTCGTTTTTGTTGCAGCAGACTTCGATGCTTCATACTTCTCGAGTAATTCTTGCAGTTTCTCGTCTGTTAATTCGAGTTCTTGTTTGACTTCCTTTTTAACGACCTTCTTTTTCTTCTTTGGAGGCTCATCCTCATCAGAATCTGCCACGATATCCTCAGCTTCCTCAAAGTCTCCGTCATCTACATCACCGGTTACTTCTTCCTCAACAAAGTCAATCATTGATTCTTCTTTTTTTGATTTCTTGGATTTCTTTGGAGCCATCTGGGAAAATGAAGCTAGAATAACAACTACGAGAAACAAGTATAGATAAAATTGGATGAGAACCAGAGATGAATATTGCGGAAATTTAACCAGAATTTAAAAATTTATGATACCTGAAAGCAATGGCAAAAATTAGAAACCGTCGAGGAATGCAGTAATATACAAATAAAGCTAACCGTACAAAATTGAGATATCATATAGAGGTGAAATATAACCGGACAAGAAATTAAACTAAAGTTCATCGTCAAACTGGGACGTGAAAGATGGCCGCATTTTCGCCAATTCGAGGTCTGTTTTTGCATCGACTCGTTTACAGCCAGAAGAGGAAAATGCTTTTGAAGATTCGGGAAAATATTGGAGGGAATTGAGTACTCTTTCAACAAATTCTACATTCGAGACAAGATCTCTGCGCCCTCGTTTGGAAAGGTACGCTTCCACACATTTCTTCACATGTTCTCGTTGAAGAGGTAAAAATGGGATGAAGTGATCAATGAGATGATTTGAAATTAGTTCACTCATTTGCAATCCACCTTTCTCATTGAATGAAAAGTTCATTAGATCTCTTTCAAATGATTCCAGTCGAAGTTGTTCTCGTGGATATCCATTTTCGTACTGCCTCAGCGTGATTTCGGCGATCTTTCCGCCACCTTTGTTGCTAAGAAGGATAAAAATGCTCCTCCGAAAATCCACTCCAGAAATTTTGGAATAGTAATCTAGAAACGGCTTGATAGCTCCAAGTAACTGCTCCGGGAGCTTATCGGTCTCATCGAAAATAAAAATCGATCGATGACATTTCTGAGCTGTAGATAGAATCCGATTCCTCAGTTCCGTTTTGTAATCTTCTATTTTGTTCTTGTCCGGAAAATCGTTCGTTGCTACAATGTGCTGCACAAAGTTGCTTCGCAATCCTTGCCTGAATTTTTTTATTGAACAATACAATTGGTAGATTTTTTCCACTTACTTGTAAGTGTTATTAGCAATAATTTCGGCAACGTAATTTTTTCCAGAGCCAGTGTAACCATGAAAAGATAGAACGAGTGGCTTCTTTGGATTTTCATTATGCCAGTGAGCTTTCAATGCATTAACAACAACATCTTTCACCAAATGTTGTCCATAAAGAAGATTCGCAATGTCAGCATCAAGTGCTGAAACTCCCAATTGTTGTTTCAGAATAAAATTGTTAACTCACTGTGGTGATTGAAGTTTACATCTGGTTCGTTACAGCACTCGTATAATTGACATCTTAACCGGTCTTTCAGACCCCAGAAAGCGCCTGCGGATATTGCGATTGCAGTGCCTGAAAAATAAATAATTCAAAAATTAAATTTGAACTTCATAATTGTACCTTACCAGTGAGCAAACTGATCAATTCGGAATTAACGCTCCACAGGTGGAGCAATAGTAGTATAACATGATACGTTCTCATCCACCTGTAATAAAGAACTTATTTTAGAATTGTCTAACATTTCAGTGAACACATTGAGTTGATATTTTCAGAAGTTTTCTTTCAAAATTATATTTTGAACTTTGCAAAAAATAAAAAAAGAAAAATCGGTGAACGGGCAAAAAAGTTTCTGCATCTTTATCGTGTGGTGTTTGCACCGTTGTCCACCGTAGTCGCTCGTGAAAAAGGAGGGGTGCAGGTTCTCCAAAAACTCAAAAAGCGAATGGGTTTCAGGAAAATTGAAGAATCGGAATAGAAAACATCTCTTCTGACAGCAGGAAAAAGTCAGAAGTAAAAATGTGTTGTTCAAGTTTTAAAAAAAGTATCGAGTGCTAAATTGAGCATAAATAAAAGATAACTGAAACAGCTGTTTGAAATACCGTAGTTATTTAGATAGTGAAAACCAATTTTGTGAATAAGGTGATCTCGGACATTTGATAATGAATTTCAAGGAGGAATCTTCAATACCTTTCCAATGACTCCATAAAGTTTGTTTCAGCAGAATCTCATTTCAGAACTTCGGAATTCTTCTATTTTTCTTCTTCGGTTCTTCTACAGTATCACACCATTCCTAGTGCCCCTTTTTCTGTTATTTGGAGCCCTATACATCATAATCGCAATTCCGAATCTGCCCCTTTTCCCTTTTTTCATTTCGATGCTCCACCTCTCCAGATGTCTCTTCCATGTCCCTACAAGGTTTTGTCCTTTTTTCTATACTATGTGGTCACAATACATATAGATAGGCCGATACTCTGCGAAACAGAAATATTTGCTCTTTTGCCATAAAATTTTCTGCCTGCCCTGTTGTCGTTATAATCGGTCGCGCCTCCCCTCGTTATCAATCTTTTTCAAAATAACTTTTCTCTATTTTCTCGTTTCTCCCTTTCTACCTGTTCAACTCTTTCTATTTGGCTTCGTCTGCCTTCACACTTTTCTCCGAATCGATTTGATCCATGAAAATGACTCAAATGTTTGCATTGTGTGGATCAAATGATGTGGCATAAGCCACTCACTGTGTCTGCAAAATCACTTTCTTCCTCTATTGATTACAGTTCATTTTAGTCAGATGCTTTCGTAAGAAACTACATTACAAAATGACGTATATAGGTGTTTATTTGTGATGTCTTAAATTCAAGTCAGTATCCAAATTTGCACAGGAGTTGAACATGATTTCCTAGTCTACATCCGAACTTTTTTTTTCATTCAAGACTTCTGTTGTTCCAAAATCTATCGGGAACATTTAATTTTCAAAATTCCTTTATGTTGTCTGAAAATAAGATTCTTCTCTAAATATTAAAAGATGCTCCCACTTTTAGGATTCTGGTTTCAAAATTAGCAATATTGAGTCGTATTTCAAACTCAGTATGGGTTTCTGGTCAATCCTGCTTACACCTAGTTTTTTAAATGCTTATTTGTTTAGCTACTTCAAGGGTACTCCCCTTCTCTTTCTCTCTATCAATATGCCCTTTAAAAAGTTTTAAATTTCACAACTCATGAGTCATTTAATAACCCAGGTTTATGACACTGTCTGTGCTCCTTTTTTTCTGATTCCTAGTCAACTTCATCATCAATTTCATCTACTTCTGTTCCTCGTGACTTGACAACGGTTTGATATCTGCTCTCTTCTGTTACTTCAGCATTTCAAAACTGCTTGTTTCAGAACAATACCAAGCATATGACTCGTTCCTCTTTCTTCTTTTTCTACATCATGCTTTTCCCCATTTTTATTCGTCCGTTTTCCTTGTTTTCCTCATACATTTTCTTCCCTTTTTACTTTTTCCTCAAATCGATAACAGTCCCGAGAACACAAACTTTTTTATCAGCCACAACAACTCGTCGGAGTGACCAAAAAATATTAGTTTCTGCTGAATCACAATATGTTTCGGTGACCGACTCAAACCTGTTTTTTGTATCTGTTTATGTTTACTCTTACCTGGTTAAATCGATTTTCAGAAGTCAAATGTTTTTCGAGTTTTGAATCTGTGAATTTCAGCTAAAAATGGCGTATCAAGAGATGAAGGAAATGCCACAAGTGCTGAAACCAGCGATTCTGCTTCTCACACTTCTTCAAATCATTTTTATGGCGTCTCCAGGTCTTCGTGGATGGGGATGGTTCATTTGTCTCACTTCTATTCTTGAATTCATCACAGCAATCGGCGTATTTGCTGCTGTTTTCTTTGATCTAACTTTCACAAAGTCTGGACAATGGGTTCTGGCTGTGAGTTCTTCAATTTCTGAATTGACCTTGTAATCCTTAATTCTTGATTTTCAGGAGCTGGGATGCAGTGCTATTTTCTGCGTATGCAGTGCTCTAAACACTTTTTATTACTTTGTTAATATTTTCTATCTATTCAACTTTTGGTTCCTGTTGGCTACGGTAAGTTGATTTTTTTGAAATAGGAAATTTTACAGCTTAATGAATCTGTAATTTTTTAACAGAGGGTGTTTTCCAGACTAATAATTAGTGTTCAAAACTGAATTAAACTTCTTTCAGATCACTTCCGTCTTGCTTGTCCTAGCATACGGTCTCAATGCTCTTGTCCACTGGACAGCCCGTACTGGATCATCGACAACTACAAGCTCTGCGAACCAAGCAACGGCGTATCCACCACCACCAGCCGGCTATCCAGCTGGAGTCAACCCAGCCTAATTATTATTGTTTCGTTTTGCTTTTTACGGCTTCTAGCTTTCTTTCATTTATTGTTGAGCTGACCATTTGCAAGCTTTCTTTCTTCTCTTCATTATTGACATTTTGAAATTCTGGATAAAGTTATGTTCCTTTCCCATATTTTTAACGTGATATTTTCTCAATTTCCACGATTATAATCCAACTAACAAAAAAGAAACACGAAAGCGAGTATTTCACAAGATTCAAAAGATTGAAGTAGAAGCGAAATCATAAAATGTCGCTATCGGAACTATCAGTTCTCTCAGCTGAGACTGCCGTCAGTTTTCATGAGGACGATCTGAATCTCCTGAAGGAAAGCCAGAAGACGTTCAATCCAGTCGATGTCGTGATGCCTGAAGAAGCCAAAACAGATGAAGTTCGAGAGACTGTCGTCTTCGTCGCTGTCGATGATCAAAACTTGAGAAACGGAGATCAAAAGGATACATTCATCTTCGAAAAGTTGGTATTCTGTGTTAAACAAGTCATTGAATATGGAACTCGACGTGTTTACCTCTCGGTTCAATCGACAACTCCAGCTGAATGGCAACTTTTGGTGCAACTCAGAATCAAGACAGGAAGCGAGGCAAGTATTCTGAATGTCGTTGACAAGGATGTCTACAAATTCGATACCTTCTCCTATCCTCTCAACGTGGAAATTCAAACAAATGATGTGGCGTTTTTGAAATTCGAGATGAGAGTTTTGAATCTTGTAAGTTGGGTGATCTGAATTCATTCGAGAGTTGAAATATTTCAGATGTATCTGGAACTTCCAAAGTTCGAAGACGGAGACGAAGTAATCGAATTCGACGATGGATCTCGTATTCGTGTTCATTCCAACATCCTCGCTCTTCTCTCTGATTTCATGGGAAAAGCCGAAAAGGAGTACGCATCTCGTTCCGATTGTCCTGCAATCAGAGCAACTTCGTCCGAAAAAGAAGCATTCCTGGAACTTCTCTATCAAGCATATCCAACTCGTCGTCCAATTTATGCATCGTTTCGCCGTTTGACTGCTGGTGCTGTTGGATATAAATGTGATACGTTGATATATCACTTGTCGAAGCATCTCATGGACTACAATTACAGACCCGTGAGATTTTAGATAAGGAGACAAACGAGATTATTAATAGTTTTAGATGACGTTCCTCCAACGCTTCCAAGCAGCCATCGAGAATCGTCTAGAGCCTGCAATTCGTGAATTGGCATTCAAGGCTTCTCTGGACGGAACATGGAATCGAATGATTCAATCGGGATTTGAGCCGGAGAATTTCTGTGGAAGACAAGTTTACACCCAAATTGTCTGTCCGGCTATTCTGCAAGCAAGAACCGCTAAATCAGATGCAACGACACTTCAACCACCAGTCCAGAAGTTTAACTTTATTGAGCTAGAGGTAATTTAGTAATTGATTTTCTACAATATTCTAATATTTTTAGGCTAGTGATACTACCAAATCCGCAATTCTATTCCGTGGAACTCTTTTCTATATCAACAGTGGACTTTTGGCTGCTCATGGAAAAGAGATGTTGTGCATCGGACAGAATGGAGAGTACATTGCTCGTTACACTCCAGAATTCCATCGTGAATGTGCTCGAGGAGATTTGATTCCTGGAGAAGTTCTTGTTCAGCTCCTGGCCTACATGCATCCGATGGGTCCCTATCCACACCCAGATATGATTCGTGCATGCATTGTTTTTGCTCATGATCATGGATGGAATGTCGTCAAGGAGAATCTGGAGCAAGAGTTCGAACCTCCAATGACTCCGGATGAATACATGTCTCAATTGGTGTTTGGAGAGAAGTTTGGTCTTCAAAACTTGCTTCGTGTCAATATTCAAAGAGCTGAGTCAAGGTAGGGATTTCAAATTTCAACATCTTCAGAAAACCATCGTTCCAGCTGTCGTGAACTAGCCGAAGCGCTGGAGAGACACGGAAAACTGAAAATGCTCAAAGATCGTACTCGTGAGGGAATCTTGGATAGAATGTGCAGTGGATGGGGACTCAATCCGATGGTTAATCGTCTTTCTACCAGGTAGTGAATCTTGATCAAATCTATCTCATTTTGAAATGTTTAGATTCCCGACTACTTTCCATAACCGTACTGTTAATTTGCAACGTGGAAAAGCGGTGGTTGTTGGAGAAGGAAGAGCCATTGACACACTGAACTCTCTCGCTTCGGAGCACGCTTTTGGAGAACCAAATGAGCTAATCGTTGTCGACTAGCAACTTCCTGAATGTTTTTTGATGTTCATGCCATTTCTGTGTTGATTTCTCGACTTGTGATTTGTATTGCTATACGCCCAACTCTTTTTCTATAAAACAATTCTGTGTTTCCTCCCTTTGTGCACTTTTTGCAGAGACAGAATTACAGAATTAAGCTCCGAACACATGTGTCGTTCGGGTCGATAATCCGAAAATACGCAAAAGCGCCTGATATGTGCTCTTCTTCATCGTCTACTCCCTCCGAAGGGGCTCTCCCCGTGCGGCTCCCGCTGAGGGACTGCGCGGAGCAAGGCGTGTTTGCAAATGCAAACAATGACCGGATGGTATGTGTGTGCGTCTCCACCGATCAGCATGCTTCTCGCCACCACTGGAATCGTATTTTGCCACTTTTCTGCTATTCCACCTCTACCTGATCCTTTCACAGTCATCATGCCAAAGTCTTTAGCCAACCACTAGTTTCCTTTTTGTTTCCTTTCTTTTTTTTTTGTTACCAACTTTTTCGAACGTTTCACTTATCCTTCTCAAACATCGACTTTTTGATACTCTTGATTTTCGAATTGTCTAGTTTTCAGTAGATCTCTTTGAACTGTTCGTCGCTCCCAATCTTTTCATTTTGCTGGTCTCCCACTCCCAGCTCTCCAACTTTCCACTCTTCTTTCTTGGATTATTCTCCGATTAATGCTTCTGAAACCTCATCATCCGACTATTGTTCAAACACTCTCAAAAAAATGTCACAAACAAAAAAACGTCGTCGTATTCGTTCGGAGGAGAGGCGAGGAGATTGCCGAAAATACGAACAGTATGGGGAGCGACTCGTCCTTTTGTCGCTTCTTTGCTTCGAGTTCGAATTTCACAACTTACACCACTAATTTGTGCACTCCGTCGTCCTTTGAATTCCCTTTTCGGAGCTTATTCGAAAACTCGCTTCTTCTTTTCTTTCTTCGACTCATTCCGACCGGGGGTTAAGCACGGCTTACATCACTTTTTACCGCCGTTTTTCTCTCGTTTGATTGAGCTTAATTCGAGGTTACAGTACTCCCAGTATTTTTTCATTTGTGAAGTGTCTGGGAAACTGATGGCCAGAAGATGTTTGAAAATTGTTTCAATCATCCGTATTTTGTAAACTGCATTTTAACTTTATTTCCAATTCTTGGTTTTATTCTCATGATATTTAGGTTCAAGTTCGAATTCCTAGTGTTAGTGTCCAATTTTTCGAAATTTGATATCTTTGATTAAAATCACTATTCAAGAATATAATTGAATGCAATCGTATTTTTTTTTGATTTTTTACCTCTTTCAAAGGTAGTTTGTCTTTTTATACATATATATACATCTTCATTCAAACTTTTTTTTACATCCCATGCCCTGTAGCTCAACTAAACGAATCTAAATTTCCTTGTGTTTCTACATGAACCATTCCCGAAGTAACCCTAATCCAATACGGTTTCCATTTGTTCTTTCTGTCTCTCGATACATTCCTTCTATCTCCCACTTGTGCTTACTCATTGTATCCATGTCAATTATCGCATGCTTCTGCTCAACACAAACATTTCCGCGCTCCTTTTGTCCTCCACCAAATGTTTGCAATTTGGTGGCGTTGTTGTTCCTTGTCGTTTTTTTTCGATCAAAATCAATCCGGAACCCCATTTTCTCCTTCGATAAACACATTCAAATTGAAATGTTTCATAATAATCGGTGTGTGGCAAGGTGTCAAACCCGAGCCAAGAGCACCCGGTACGTCTGTTGGAGGGCAGCTCGAGTGGCTCCGCGGAGTCCGCCAAGCCTGTTTTCTGCCGCCTGCTCCAACCACTGCAGTCGTTTTCTGCTCACAGAGACCGCGCAATCGCGTGTGACGTCAAGCACGTAATCAGTGGCAAAGAATCCAGTACACCACTGGTCAATGACTAATTGCAAACATTTCTTCTCACTTGTTCATTTTCATTACTTCTTCTGTTAGTTTCGAAAACTTTCATATTCTAGCTCTTGACTATTCCTTCAAGCTCCTTTTTCCTTTATTCCCGATAAGGATATAAAGCAATTGATAAAGAGATAATCAACTATTTATTTGATGAGTGGATAAATATAGACAGTCCGCTTATCCGAACCGTATTTCTTCACACTCCGCATCTATTGCTCTCGTATTTTCGTTTCCTTTTTATTGATTCATCTCAAGTTGATATCCATATATCTTTCTCTCTCTTTTTCCTTATTTGTTACGTATTCAGATTCAACTCGGTGTGTATGAATGAATGTTTTTGTTGATCTTTCTACTGGCTAGCTACAACTCGATAGCATCCTCGTCGTCGATTCTCGTCGACTTCACCAGCCATGCTATCCAGCCGACACCTCAAGCTTATATCATTGAATACAGTCCTCCAGTCGGATATCCTCCATCTGGATCTGCAGTTGAAGGGTTTGTAGTTCACCCATACATTTAGTTATGAAATTGAATTATTTTCAGAACAACCTTCCATTCTCTCATCAATGGAACCATATCAGCAACAGAGTACACGGTGTCGGTTAGTGCGATTCTGATGGACGGAACAAGGCGGAATGTTGGAGAATTGGCTGTTTTCAGTAGTAAGTCATTTTATTCGTTGAATTGTCATTTGTCACTAGTTAACTTTTGTCATCCCCCATTGAAAAATTTTGTCACTTAGTTGATCCTCCAATCTGAACTTTACATTTTCTTGAAAATACAAATTAAACAGAAAGGCCTAGAAAATTAGCATTTGAGTTTGTTAGCGTTTTGAATTCTTCGAAAAGTTAAGAAATTAAACTTTTCTGCCGCTTTAGATATATTTGTATGATCATTGTATCATAATGATTCAGATTCTACTTCCACTTTGCTAATGTTTTTTGACGTCTTGTTTTTGAGCTACTTATAAAATTTTCCGTATTCATATCATCCAATCACGGAACCTTGAAACCTCGGTCCCCACCGAACCGAATTTCACAAAACTCAGGCAGATTATCAGGAGTTAGACTCTAATGATGCTAGTTCATTCAGTTTTTTGATTCATGTAGAAATTAGGTCACAAGTGCTCAAGAACGTCATGGGGATAGGATACCACTGCGCCCCTTCCATGAACATTATCCTAAACCTAGCAAGATCAGCTATACCTCAAAATAGGATCTTCGAAACGACTTGAACAAATCTCGATCTTAAAACTTGAGAATTATTCCTCAGGTCCAGAGAGAACAAAAATTGTTTCCTTATGTCCTGATCAAACTTTGCCCTCTTCCTAGCTCCATGACACTTTTTTGTTGATTTAAATACAAAAAGCACTGGTCAGACAGAGAGTAGAAAAATGGGGGAAATGTTTGCGATTGACACAAAGTGATCTACCGGGGGCATCGTCCCTGCGAGAATCGTGTTCACACTCCGCCTAACCGGATTACAACGGTGGTGGAAATGTGTGTGGTCAGAAAAGACTGAATGAGCGTAGTCCAACATAAGCATGTGCCACTTCTGTAACAGTGAAATGGCAGATTTGAATTGAACTTGAAGTTTTCAGGTCCTGACGCACCGACACTTGATTCAATTGAAACTACGGAACATGAAGCAACAATTTCCTACTTTCCACCACAGGGACAAAACATCTCATATCACATTGAATACTATCCAGAAGAGCATAAAGAATACTCGAATGCCATTGATACAAAAGCATCTCTTGTGAGATTACGTGGATTGGATTCTGGAACAACATTTCGTCTCAAAATTAGATCCGTTTATCAAGGCGTTTTCTCTCAAGAGCTCATCGATTCCACTTTCGTCACTCAAGGAACAGCCAATTATGATTACTCGTCTTCTGCAGAATTGTACAGTGTTAGAACTCTGCCACCAAACTTCAATCTTGGATTACAAACAACTACAGAAATGACATCATACGAGTATTCAAAAGAAATAGAGGAAGATCCAGCAATCACAAGTAAGCATTCTGTTTTAAAGCTACATTTCAATAAGAATTTCAGCACCACTAGTTGCCGTCATCACCACAACCACCAGTCCCTCAGAATCTCCTATCTTCGCTTCTACTACAATTTCTTTTGAAGAGACTTCCACCACTCCGGTACTCACGGAAACTGTTCCATCAAGCACTACCACGCCAACTGAAACTTCGACAACCACTAGAAGAACCACGACTACTACAGCTGCGAAACCAAAAGCAGCTCCGGTAGAAGTCAATTCTGGAGATCTCGGTGAAGATCACCCGACAGAAGTGAGATTTTACTTTTAAAACTATTATAATTGTTATTTTCAGACAACAAATGCATTGGTAGACATGTCAGAAATGCTCCAAGAGTACGGTCATCCATCTGAAGTATTCTTATCCGATGAGAATGAAATGTTACGACTCGATTGGGAAGCACCAGAAAATGCCAACTGTGAAGCGTTCTTTGTCAATTACACTATTCTGACACTCAGCCGTCCTCGTTCATTTTCTTTGGCCACTTCTGATGAGCATGCAAATATCAAAATGTTTCCAGAGCATACTCTAGACATTCGTGTTTTCTGTATGCTTGCTGGCGCATTGAGCAAGACTTGGTGGGCTCATCGAATTGCTCATCTTTCGAAACCCAAACAACTGGAAAACGCGAGAGTGGCTGAAGTGAATACTGATGAGTTCTACGTGGCGAGTATCAAGTTAATGTGGGATTGGCCAGTTTATCATGACTTTGAAAGATACAAAATAGTGATATCTTATGGAATCGGAAGAGCTGAAAGTAAAGAAATGGAAGTGACAAATAAGGAGGAGTTCGTGATATTGGACAAGTTAGAACCATCAAATCAGTACATGATTTCTGTGAGGAATGCATCAACTGAATTGTCTCTTACATCGAAATCAACACAGCTGGAACAAGTAACAGGTAGGAGAATTGAAACATTCAAACAAAATATTCTTCAATTTTCAGCTCCAATTATCTCGTCAACAGTGTATCCGGGTCAGATTTCTTCAAACTCTATAAATATCAACTTTGGAGATTCCGACCCAGAACAAGGAAGATTCGATTACTACCTTTTGACTTTCAGTGGTAATAACAAGAACATTTCCAAAAAGGTTGAAATGGAACATGAGTGAGATTTCTTTTCGTTTTTCTTTTGACTCAAACCTTTCGATTTTCAGGAAATCGTTCACATTCACCAAACTGATTCCTGGTAAAACATATCAGTTCTCCGTTTATACAGTCTACAAAGGTGTCAAAAGTCGACCAGTATCTGCAGATATTACCACATGTAAGATGGATAAAAGATATATAAAACCAGATTGGGTAAATTTTCAGATCCTCTCAAAGTGAATCAATTGTTCCCAGTTGTTGGAAAAGACTATGTGGTCTTATACTGGGACATCGAAAACTTTGCAGACTCGGATTGTAGATTCAGATTGAGGTATTGACGCTTTATGAAAACTTTTTTTCAAACTATTTTGTTTTCAGTTACAATGCAGACAACATTCCAACAGTTTCAGTTGAATTGAAAGGAGCAAGTCGACACAGATTTTCTGGTCTCAAAGCTGAAGTCTATTATACTTTTACTATCACAGTTATTATGGGTATCGGACAAGCTGCCGCCGAAAGTGAATCTGAAATGATTACGGTGGCGATTCCAAAAGGACGACTTCAACCTTCAATTCATCGTCAAGGAAGTCGAGAACTTGTAGTTGGATTTGACAATGATCTATCAGTGTTCTCTCTGCTCAATGGATCTCCTGATAATTTCGCCGTCATTGTATCAGATGACACTTCTTTGAATGACGACAACTACGAACTGAAGTCTTGGTTCGAGGTGAAGGATGAAGATGTTTGGGGATCTTATCGAGCATCTCCATCCACGTGGAATCCATTTGATTCTGAAAGAGTTAGAAGAGCTGCATTCACAGTCGGAACTGACGATTGTGTCAAAAGGAATCTAGATGAGCCGTATTGTAATGGAATCCTGCGTGCCGGCACGGACTATCGAGTAAAGATTCGAATGTATACGGATACGAAAGTGGCGATGGAAACAGATTGGGGAAAAATTGAAGGAGCGAAGAATTCGGAGGGTGATGAAGAGGAAGAAGAGGAAGAAGAAGATGGTAATGTTTTAGAAATCACAGTTTTGAGTTTACACTATTTTCAGATCGTCGTTTCCCATGTCACATGTATCTGAATGGTTGTCGACGAAAAGCAGCCGACAATCATTTTTCCATCATTCCATTCATCTTTTCTATATTTGCTGCTGTTCTACTTCTATAGTCATTTCCTATTTTTAGTTTCCAAAATTTTTCAACTTTCCCTAAAATCAGTATTATTTCTTTATACTATTATTTTTATATAACTTATAAAACAATCTTCAGTGCACTCCGAGTGATCCACTTAGTCCGGCCTTCTTATTTTGAATTGTCTTTCCTATATTGTGCTCCCGGACCATCTGCTTATGGGTTTTCTCTGTTTTTCAAACATCATCTAATTGTTATTTCATTTTCCTTCGCTTTTCTGAATTGCCAACTTGTATAAGTTTCTTCAACAAAGCTCATTCTTCGTTTAATAAATGTTCAAATTGAATCCAGACTGCTTGTTTCATTCAATTTGCAAAACAATAGAAAAACGGGACTAACAATGACAACGCCAATGGATCAACAGATCAGAGCAAGAAGTTCTCATGAGTAAAGAATAGAGTCTCCAGCTCTAACCATCAAATGTTCAGTCAATGCTCTTAGTGTCTTGTCTTTAAAGGAAAGAAGATTGTTTTACTCGAAAACTGGTAAAGTTGGAAAATTTAGTGTTACTAGAAATAAGTTTTTGTCAGTCAAGGTACATGAAAGTATTAAAGGCCGAGATTAAGTAAGCAAAATTTGAGAATAGAACTAAGTTACCCGAGCAAGGCTACTGTACCTGTTTTTGATATAATTGTTATGATAGTTTCAACAAAAGTCTGAAAACTTCTAAAAGTTCAATAAAGGAGAATCTGAAAGATTTGCTTACAAAATTGGTTACAAATTTGGTTACAAAATTCATGAAAATTGGTTGGCCAGAAGCCGAGAAAGGGCGAAAAATACTTTTTGTAAATTTTTTCTTGAGGTTTTTAGCGATTTTGGAGTGTCTCTGACCCGAAAAATCTATTTAAAACCCGATTTTAAAAATTCGAAAATCGAGAAAAAATGGCGAAATTTCATTGAAAAAACCGGAAAATAGTATTTCTGCATTTTTCATGAGATTTTTCGTTGATTTTTTAGTGTTTCTGACCGAAAAATCAATTAAACATCGATTTTTTCACCTAGAAATCAAAAAAAATGACGAAAACCGAGAAAAAATTACTAAAATCCGATGAAAAATGCGAGTGCAATCCTTCCCCTCACCACACGTTTTTCTCTGACCGGGAGAGAGTGTGTGGCGGGGTGGAGAGTCCCACACAAAACATAGAGGGCGGCGGAACCCGTGAGGCGACGACCGCTCTCCAGGACGACCCTATATAACGGCCGTCGCATTCTCGTATGCGCGCACAAGAGTCGGTTCTTCGCAAACCACCCAGTTACTATGACGCAGCTCCATGGGCTGTCGAGTAGGCGCCGGGCGGAACGGGGTGCCTTGGGTGTGGGAAACCTTGCGGCGGTACCCATCCTGGCTGGAGTGTAGAAGACCACCCCCGGAGCTGCAGTTACCGGGCTTTTCTGCAGCATCGGGGGGCCGGTTTTGCAAAAATTTTGTTTGCGACCATGTCCATCGTACGTTGACACCGAACGAAGGCCTCAGAACGTGGGGCACAGTACGTAGGCCATGGCCAGTGGCGCGCCCAGGCGGACAGTACAGGTGGGCGCGACATAGACGGGCCATTCAGGTTTATAGTGAGTCCCTGAACGGTTGGATGGACATTCTTCCGGTTTACACCGTAGAATCATTGTGCCGAAAATTTTTCGTGTTCAATTTTCTGTCCGTTTCCAGTTTTTTTCCAAAAAAGACTTCAAATTCTTCGAATTTTTTGCGAAACTTAATTTCCCAACTGCCGACCGCCGACAGAGCCACATTCTTATACTGTATACAGTTGAAAATTAGTTGTGGTCCCTACTTATACAGTTGTATAATATTTACAACGTCCTCGTCGCCCGCAAATCGAGCCACTCCAAAGTTTGCAACGACATTCCGTTATGCCGCATGCGCGTTGTTTAGCCGCGCTGCGAATTTTTTTGGTTCGAAAAGTGCGATGATTTCCAAGGATTCTCGTGGTTTTATCAGATTTTTCAAAAGCTAAAACGTTCAATAAAATATTCTGAACCAATGCAAAGCACCATTGTTAAATATTCCTTTTTCAAAAACAATGGAATAGGCAATTTAGGCACGTTTGAAATAATTACATCATTTGCTCACTCATGAAACTCCTTTTTCAATCGCTCGCAATATTTTCAATATATTTTTTAACAATTTTGTTTTTTTTTTCAGATGGCGTCACCAACAGAAAGTGAGTTCGCCACCCCAATCCCTCAAACCAATCCGGGTTCGTACGAAGAGCTCCATCGTAAAGCTCGTGATGTGTTTCCAACATGCTTCGAAGGAGCCAAACTCATGGTGAACAAAGGACTCAGCTCACACTTCCAGGTAATTTTTGTCGATCAGATTTAAATCTAAAATCTCGAGTTTTCAGGTTTCACACACCCTTTCCCTCTCTGCCATGAACACCGGATATCGGTTCGGAGCAACTTACGTAGGAACAAATCAGGTAGCGAGTCTGTCGCTTTATCTTGGAAACGATGATTTTTAGGTAGGACCAGCGGAAGCATACCCAATTCTTCTCGGAGACACCGATGTTAATGGAAACACTACCGCCACCATTTTGCACCAGATCGGTTAGTTCAACGGACAGAATATCCTTTTAAAAAAGATTTTTTTAGGTATCTACAGAACAAAGCTTCAAGGACAAATTCAACAAGGAAAGCTGGCCGGTGCACAAGCAACAGTTGAGAGAAAGTGAGCCATCGGGGATGCTAACGGTTTACTATTCGTTCATTTTAGGGGTCGTCTCAGCACTTTGGGTCTCACTTTGGCTAACATTGATCTTGTCAATGAAGCTGGAATTTTGGTTGGACAGTATCTCCGGAGACTGACGCCACGCCTCGATGTCGGAACGGAGATGGTTTATCAGTACGGAAAGAATATTCCAGGTTCGTCTTTCGCGACGTTAGATCTCATCTCATCTCTAAATTTTTAGGAGGACAGATCTCAGTTCTCTCGTATGCCGCCCGATATACTGCAAAAGATTTCATCGCCGCTGCCACACTCGGAGCTTCTGGTATTCATAATGTCTGCTCGATGCCTCAATATTTTAATACTTTCAGGAGTACATCTGACATACTATCACAAGCAAAACGATACTCTGGCTTTTGGAGTGGAGTTTGAATGCAACGCTAACGTCGGAGAAGCCGTCACCACGCTCGCCTATCAGGCTGAGATGCCGGAGGAAGGTGTCACAATGAGAGCAAGCTTCGATACCAACTGGTTCGTGCTCGCGGAATAATAATAATTCAAAACTTCGTTCAGGTCCGTCGGTGGAGTTTTTGAGAAACGTCTCAGTCAGCAACTCCCATTCACTTTGGCTCTATCGGGTACCCTCAACCACGCAAAGGCTGCTGGAAAGTTTGGAATCGGACTCATCATTGGTTAAATCATTGCTCATCTTCCTCTTGTTTATCTGTTGACATTTAAACGAAGTATTCCCGTTCCCTCATTCAACCATTTCTCCTCCAACACCGTCTCACATTTTGTTATCCTTTTTCCTACCATCGTAGTTTTAGGATTAGCTCCCTATAATTTATAGGTTAATTTCCACCAAATAATCCATCTGTCCACCCTTCAATCCGTTGACATTCTTTGTTTTTCTTTTCCTCTTTTTTCTTTTTTAGAGCGTTTTAGTAGTAATATGAATTATTATTATTGTATCCTGTTCCTTCAGAGGTTCACTCTCTCTTGGTAAGAAAGTGCATTTTGTGATTCTTCAGGAAGATCATAAAACATCCATTCTAACTTTATGTGTTTGTCTTTAATAAACTTTAAGAAACAAAAACTAAAAGTTCATTCATTGGATGTACAGTGTTCAAACATGAAAAAAATGGAAATTCTATTTAGGTCGTCTGCTTGTAGCATGAGGAAGGCAACTCTTCGAATACTCCTTCATCATCAACTCCTGGCGTCATATCGGGGAACCAATATTCTTTCCGGAAGAGGCCAGTATGATCCTGGTTCGTCGGTGCGAAAACGTAATCCCACGCATATGCAAACTCTGAATATATCAAAAAATTAGATGTTTATGAACCCTAATTACGTACTGTTGCTAGTAGCAGTGTATGCTCGAACTATAGCTGGATGCATTCCTTCGATTTCGATGTCCTGAGAGGGTTCTCCCTCGAAGAAGTTGACATTCACACTTTTGTCTCCTTCGATTACAATCGACTCAGCTCGTTGCATACTAATCTTCTGGAAGCCAAGTCTGCAAAAATTCGATAAAAACTACTGTAGTTTCCTGTAGTTTTCTAACCGTCTCAAGTACTCATCGTAGCCATAAGAAACTCTCGAGCATCCGTTTTTATCCACGAAGAATGTGTGATTTCTGGAAAAGACTGGGATGTTTGGATTCAAAATAGGACGATACTCACGAGAAAACATAATGTGTCACTTGCCAGTCCTTATTATCTGAAGCAATTCCAATTCGATGATAGAGTCGTTTTCTGGATGAATCCTGAAGCCATGCGATTCCAGTGGAAACTCTCTGAATTTCTAGTTATTTTTTGTTAAGAAACGCCTTCCTTACATCATAATCATTCACAGATCCAGTTCGATTTGTCCATGTCAATGTGCCATTATCACAGTGTTGACTGACGTCATAAAGGAAGAATGTAGCATTTACAGTGTCACCTCCTTGTTCTTCTTCGGCTGAAAATGGATTGCTGAAAGAGAGCTCATAAAAACAAAAAAAACTGACATTTGATAACAGAGTATATGATGCATCCGGTGGCGAAACCAATGAATAGTAAGCCTAGGCAGACTTTGATTATGATGGCACTCCACTGAAATTCTAGATTTTTGAATGAAAATGAGAGTGAAAATCATACATCAACGATTTCGGATCTATCAATTATCGATACATCATCTCCGTAGTCATAATCGTCTATTCTGAATTATTCCTGATGATTCTCCTTCGTATTTATTCAATGAAAACTTACGGTCCATGATCTTTCTCTGAAACACTCGACATGGCTCTCTCTTTATTGCATTTCCGTCTAAAACAGTATTATAAGTGTTGGGTGGTGGTGTCGGTTTTCAGTCGCAAATTGATTTTGCCTTATCAATGATGCCGGCATGCTCGTGCCAATGTTCCACGAGTAATGCTCTTATCAAATTAGAAGGACGAGTGGGAAACATGGCTTCAGGAATTTCGAGTTTAATGGTCGGGAAAATATCGAAGATTTATGGGATTCGAGCGGCGGTTCGGGAAAGGAAATTCTTGGAAGTAGACTTAGTTTTTGAATTGAGCTTGAATACACAAATGTAAATAGAAACTAAATCTCAATCAGAAACTGGGAATCAGATTCCGGTTGACTATTCAATTTCGTGTTGGTTACTGTAAGAATCGGAGAATCCTGAAGCATGCTTTCCAAATATTAAGATTCCTTTTATGGTATTCTGGAAGCTTTTTTCCAGATAATCATCAAAACCCAGTTTATTAAATCTCCTTCTTATTGAAACACTTCAAATTAATTTTTTTCCGGGACAAAATTTTGCAAACATTTGGTGAAATCTTTGTTTGAATTCGCGCCATTTTCTCAAGACATTCGCCTTTGCGCGTTTCTCGTTTTAGCTGGCGCATTTCGCGTGCTCGGCAAAATCGTTGGTCTCCTGAAAGGACCATTGTTTCTCTTTCTCTGTAATTGCTCCCCGCCCATCGCCGTTGAAAAAATCTATAATTCTTCTTATTGCAGGGTATATAAATTTTCATAATTTCTAGTCAAGTTATGAGCAAAGAAAATGGTGAGTTTTTATTTGTTTAATGAATTACACGAATTTATAGTTGCTTTAGTGATTGCTGAAAGTTGGGAAGATGCTGATGCGGATCCAGTCAAAGAGCTTATGGAGAAAGTTGAAAAGGTGAAACTACTTCAACGCAAGGAAGAAAAAAAGGAGGCGTATTTTGAGAAAGTGAAAGCAGAAGAACATATCGCTCCTACTCCAAAGTAAGTGATTATTATTTACATAAAAATTCAACTACGTTCTCTCAGACTGCAAGTGGAAGAAGGACTTGGACCATCTTCTGAGGAACCGAAGCGAGTTTTCCTCCGACGACCGAAAGATGGCTTTTCGTCAGAAAGTGTCGTCGAGTCGAGCCCTCCTACCTCTACATCGACTGAAACTCAATCAGCACCGCGCGGTCGCTCTCATCATAAATCCCATCATAAAGAGCCAAAACAACCACCACAAACTTTCGAGGAACGGCAAGCAGCGTACCAAGCGGCACGAAACAGGATTTTGGGCTCCGAATACAAACCGGACAATCAGGAAATCAAAGAGATAAAATTTATTGATCGGTCTAAGTCTCCTGAAACTCTCAAAATGACGCAGCAAAATTTGGTAGAACACTATGGTGAAGAGCTCAGTCGGGAGTTGATGCATCAACCGGATGTACCCACTGAAGCTAGATTTCTTCCTGATTTTTCGGTATTTTGACTCCTTTTTGATTTCATTTAGTATCACTTTCCAGCAACCACCTCCGAACATGTGTCCACCTGAAACTACTCCGATTTACAATGGTCCGCCAGGCTTCGCGCAATGCCCGCCAGGTTTTCAACAAAATTATCAAATGCAACAGGCACTGGAAAATCAGTACTATCTTCAAAATGGACAAATGCCTATGCAATATCATAATCAAATGCAGCAGTTCGTTCCACAAGATCCTTCCGCTGCTAATGCAGGACCACCGAATACCTACGTGGAAGGGCACAATGAGCAAATGTTATATTATTGCCAGCCAACACACCAACAAATGGTAAGTGTGACGAACTTTTTTTTGAAAATCCAGTAAACGCTTCTATTAGTTCCAGAATTACATGCAGAACAATTTACCAAACATGTCATACCCTCCTCCGAACTTTCAACCACAAGTACAGCAGCATCAGCCAATGAATCAGATGAGCCAACCACAAATGCTTCCTGTTCAGCAACAACAGGCAAATGGGCAGATGGTTACTCAATTGCAGTTGAAAGGTGGAGTAGTTCATGGAAACAATACTGCTACTCGTGGTGCTCCGAATGTTAATGGAGCTGGACGAGGACAAAATCGACCACCAATGATGTATTCTGGAAACATTGGCATACCCCCGAATTGTTCAGGAGGAATGTACACCACACAAATGCAACCTAACCAAGGGTATCCAAACAGGAATAGTGGGAATGTCCAAATGAACCAACAAAATGGTCAGTTCAATCAGCCTCCAAGCAACATGTCGAATGGGAGAAAACAATCAAATAAAAATGGAAAATCTGGACAAAATAATCAAAGGAATAACGTGCCTTCTGGACAGCAACAGATTCCAATGGGGCAAAATCCTATACCCTTTGGGTAAGTTCATTAAAATACTGACTATTAAAGGTGGCGGGACAGCACTTTTCCGGGGGAAATTCCGGGGGAAAATCGTGCATTTTTGCGTGAGCGTGTCAGTTGTGGTGTATGCGTACAATGCATCAAACCTGACGACATTTCTTATTTTAAGGCTGTTTTCTGACGGAAATCAACCGAATTAGAACAGTTGCGATATCAGAAGCCACTTGGAATATCTATAGCTTCAGTTTACAGAAGTTTCAGAGAAATTAAAAATTTGCTGTCCCACCACCTTTAACAATAGAACAGTTTTAGCTGCCCACCACGTCATGTTACTGCAATGAGGGAACAACAAGCGAATAGCATGATTCCCAATAATGGTGCTGGTATTCTAGGAGCCCATCCGATGGCATCGAATCAGTGGCCTTCACTCGAACAAAATAGGCAGCAGTAGTCTTTTGTTTTATTGTTCCTTCTTATAGACAAGTCATGCATTAGCCCCTTTTCATGCGATGTGCCTTTCTCTCATCGCTATTTTCCCTGTTCTTGTTCCATCAGTCAGATTCGGATTTGTGTTAGTCTTCACGGGTTTTCCAAGTTTCTCTGCAACCTATCCATATTTTACACATTTTTGGCATGCTTCAGATTATTCAATCCGTTTCGTTGTGTAAGCCCACTTATATAAAGATTCTTCCTTGTTTAAACTTCAAAATGCATTTATTATATTGTACCAAAAAAAAATGGACAGAGGATTGATTTATGCAAGGACAAGAAAAACGCGAGACTGAGA
Source organism: Caenorhabditis zanzibari (assembly GCA_963966625.1). Classification (NCBI taxonomy): domain Eukaryota; kingdom Metazoa; phylum Nematoda; class Chromadorea; order Rhabditida; family Rhabditidae; genus Caenorhabditis; species Caenorhabditis zanzibari. The sequence goes on from OZ016469.1 coordinate 9,319,305, forward strand.
GGAAGAAACTAGCCAAGGAACAGAAGTGAATCACAGTGATATAGCATAGAAACAGGAACGAGAACAAACTACGAGTGATGACCAAACCAAAGGTGACGGATAATACGATAAACAAGGAACATTATTCACAAAAATGCAGACATTGGAATGCAGGTAATTCTACATGAATTAAAGTTCTATACTTTGGCTGGGCGACGCTTTCGAGTGATACCTTCACTGGGTGATGGTGGTGCAGATATTTCCTGGAAAATGGTCAGTGTTTTTAAGTTTGAAATGGAAAATGATCACCTCGTCGTCAATTTTTTCATAGTTTTCATCAGTTGATGCTTGACTGAATTTCTCTGCATCTTCATCTTCTTCGTCTTCTTCCGCCGCCTTGGTATCTACAGTAGGCTCTTCAACAGCTTCTTCTGCATCGGAATCCTTATCCTTCTTTGACTTTTTATCCTTTTTCTCTTTCTTATCATCTTTTTTCTCATCTTCTCCACAATACTCATAAGTGTACCATGGTTGGAAAGATTCAAGAACACCACAATCTTCGGTCAAGTTTGGCAAAATCCATAGCTTATGCTTTCCGAAGGTAGCTGCGTAGATGATTCCGAATAGTATAGTACGAACTGAAACATCATTTCACTGATGGACTAAGTTTATACCTTGACTCACGAATAGCAGTAACAATAATAGCAGCAAAGCAGCCGATTCCTGTAATTGATACATAGTAAACTCCTTGCCGAAGCCAAGCCGGCCAAAGCGGGAAAAGGCATCCGACGATGGTTGCAACCACTGAAAATAGATAAATGTATGTATTGCATATTTTTAATTTACGATAAACTTACACATCAGAATGCCAATGATCTTTTTCATTAGAGGAGTTGGATCAAATACCCAGACGTATACATCTTTGTCGTCAACGAAAGATTGGATTTCATGAACTAGGAGTTTCACCTTTTTCTTCTTCTTTTCTTCGTCTTTTTTCTCATCTTTTTTAGTCTCTTTTTCATCACCTTCAGCTTCAGTTGCTGTCTCTTCTTCCTTGTTCTTTTTGCTTCTTCTCTCGACAGTTCCCTTTGGAGATTTTGTCACTTCAGCTGAAAATAAATATAAATAAAATTTATCTTCACTCATAACAAACCGGAAGAATCATTTCCTTTGTCTTTGATCTCCTTCTTCTTGGCAACCAACTTTTTGGCACGGAAGAAAAGTTGTTTCGAGTTCAATTCGCAGATGTAATGGAAGCAGTCGTCCCTATAGAACATTTATTGTTTAGGACATGTTAATTACCAAATAAAAACTCACCTCGTTTTGAACATTGGGTCTTTTTTAGCTTTGTTTCCATATTTCGAGTCCCAAAGAGTGTCAACAGCTTTGTTTCCTGTATATTCATACATAGTCACATGATTTTTTCGAAAGTGGACTCACCGCTGAAGTAATGAACTTCGTTTCCCTCGAACATTGTAGTAGCTGTTGGACAGTTGAATCTGATGTATTTAGCGATTTCCTCTTGTTCCTTTGTCATTTTGATCGCATCTTCAGACGGAACATTCTGAAATTAAAAAGTTAAAGATTAATCTGAATAGAAAATTTTATAAAAACTTACTTTTTGGTTCCGTCTCGACATGTTTCGTCTTTTTGTGGGGAAACAGTAGAAAAAATGCACTAAATCTGAAAATTCAGGAAGACAATAGTGATGCGTTGGAAGAAGCCACTATTTTCTCGGCAATTGATTGAAAAAAGGGTGCCGCAGTTGCGTTTCGGCCGAAAACGCAAACGGCGCGCACTTTATCGCTCCGTAAATCGACACCAACTCGGCTGGCTTTTTTTTCTGATTTTATCATTTTTCCTTTTCTGTGTCATTTTTAGCCGTAATTTATTAAATTTTACAGAATGGGTGGAGGACATCACGAGCCTTTCAAGATCCCCAACTATTCAATCTACAGCAATTATCGTGATTTCCCACAGTTGGCGCAACATGAGAAGAGACTCGCGCAGATCGGATTGAAAGATCCGTGGATCAGGTTCGAGACTATAGCAAATTCATCAAATCAATATGCGCGTTTTTCAGAAACTATGTTTACTTGTACGACCGAAAGTACCCTCACGTTGTTGGACAATGGGCACATTTCAAGAAGGCGAGTTTTATGTCTGATGTTCTCTTATTGGCAAATATTCCTTTTCGAATAAACAAAAACTAAACTAAAAACATTTTTATTACTAGACAGCTAATTGAAAAAAATCAAGTAATAATAATAATAACAAGCAGCTAAAGTTCTGAATAATTCAAAATACGGGTTCAATTTTCAGCTCATTCTCCCTGGATGGAAAGCCGGAGTTGCATTCACCGCTGCGTTGATTCTCGTCGAAGAAGCTTACCAATATAAGACTCATGGAACGACCTCATGGGATGCCCATCATTAGATTCATATAACTAACGAGCCGATATTGTTTAGTTAAAAGTTCTCTTTTTTGTATGTAGTTTCTCAAACTTCAATAAATCGTCTTCCATTGCTTTGATAAAAAGTTTATTAATAAAAAAATGGTACAGAGCCAGTGAAGTTTCTGAAATAAATATAGAACGCTGTACGCAACCTTCTGATGTTATTCTTATATTTCAGAGCATGTCTGCTCTTGAACAATTTATCAATGATCAGAAGAAGAAAGGGAGTGGTATATCCGGTTCAGCATCATTTTCATCTCTAGACTCCCTTCGCAACAAACTTCCAACGTCTATTGGGTGAGATTATCTTCTCGAAAGACAAAAATTGAATAGTTTAATTCAGAGGGTTTTCTTTACTTTCTCGAAGTGAAACAACGGACAGTCAACAACTTTTAGTTGGTGATGACGGTGGAGATGGCCAACTTCCCACGTCAAGAAATCGGTGAGCTTTTCCTATGGCTTGTAGTTTCGAAAAAAAGATGGATGTATTAAAAAATAAATCTGTAAAACTATAATAAAAATACCGGAAAATGGAACCACCTATGTGCTAATATGATAACATTGTAATCTAGCAACAAGCGATTTTCAATTTTTTTGTTAGAAGTTCAAAGGTTTAATTAAATATAACTATATGTATGTACTGTACCAGCTCTCAAAAAATTTATAAAAAAGTTTATACACAGTCGAAGTTTATACACAGCCAACGACGTAGCCATTTTTTTCGAAGATTTTGCACTCTTTCCTGGTCTGACGAATTCCATATTCATTGAGTTTTGACATACTCTGTGACTCATGCCTCGCCCAAAACCCCTATCCATTTAAAGATCTTGAATCTAAAACTTTCATCTTTTCAGCAAGAACTCCGGATGGTTCACTTCATCAACTCAGGATGAAAGTATGTTCGGAATGACCAGAACACAACGAGTTCTTGCTTTCTTCATGTGCATTATTGGAGCGATTTTCTGTTTTTCCACAGTAAGATTTTCTTATGTTTCACATGACCCCTTGGAGTCTTGGAGATTTGTGCAAAATTTGAAACATTTCTCCGCAGATTTCGAAGAATGTCTTCAACACATTCTACTCTCGAAAATGTGGATCCCATTAACTGAATGTCTGATTTTCTTTGCTCCATACGCTATTGCCTTCGCCACCCTCACTTTATGAGAGTAGCGGCTGTCCATCTGAGACGTTGTTGGTTGCGTTTTTTTTTTTCAACCGAGAACAAGGACCATGGCCGTTGACTCAGAACACAAAAAAAAATGACTGAAGGAGAATCAGGAATGTTATTATTTTTTTTCAGGCAGCAGTGCTCATCCCAGTAATATTGGTGTCAACGAGAAAGTTTGCAGCTCTTAACACATTAGGATCTGTTCTATTGCTCATGAGGTACTCGTATCTTCGATTTGTATTTCAATTCCCACTTCTATTTCAGTTTCGGATTCCTTCTTGGGCCTAAATCCTACTTGACGCATATGGCATCGCCACAACGTCGACTCGTTACAGTATCCTACGTGTCTGCTCTATTCGCCACTCTCTATTCGTCCCTTTGGGTAAGATACACTAAAAAGTAGGACCTTGTTGTTTTTAACAATCCTATCATCATCCTTCTCCACCAATTGATTGTAACACAAGCAGTCAGTAAGAAAAGACAAGAAAGAGGGAGAGCAAGCCGTTGGAATGTGCGTCGCTTGATTGATAACCTGGCTCTCGATTGCTCGTCACACGTATGTCTTCTGATTCCGATTGTTTGATAGTTGGATGTATATCACAGTAGTTGAAATTAGTTTATGATAATGGCGCAATCGCAATAATATAAATAGCGAGGAGAGAAAAAAGGATAAAGAAATAATGGGAAGCAAAATAAGCAAAAGCGCATGGAACGAATAAAAATTGACAGTTTTAGGAGAAGCGAGAGATTCGGTGGAATTATGGTTTAGAAGTAAAATGGTGACCCGGGAGGTGGTTTTCTTTGCAATTGACTTTGTACATGATGGTTAACTTAGCTGGAGAAGGTGGAGGCGAATTCCTCGTAGTCGATCTGTAAATATCGGATAAGATCTTCTGAAATAACTCCAGTCTTCTCACCTGTCCATCGCCATCAGTATCAATTTCTGCGATAATTTCATCGACTTCCTGGTCACTGAATTGATCTCCCATGTGGGTCATAAAGTATCGGAATTCGTCAGCAGTTATGAATCCGTTACCATCACGATCGAAGACACGGAATGCTTCACGAATCATTTCACTGTCGTTTTCCTTGTTCATTCTTTTCATCATTTGGCAAAACTCTCCAAAGTCAATAGTTCCACTTCCATCGATATCAACCTCATTGACCATATCGAGAAGCTCTTGCTCTGTTGGATTCTGTCCGAGAGAGCGCATGGCGACTCCCAACTCCTTGGAAGAGATGGAACCGTTGCCGTCCTGAAATCGGAAGAAAAATGATCAGCATTAGTTAACAGGAGATAATACCTTGTCGAAAAGCCTGAAAGCTGCCTTGTACTCCATAATCTCTTCTTCGTTGAGCCCTTCAAATCCGGAGACCGGCTCGTTGTTTTGCTTTGAAGCCCATCGGTTGAAAAGAGAAACACGGCGAGGATCGTTGCTCATTGTCGAAAGATGAGTGAGCGAGCAAGCTGAAATAGAAAGCAAAAATGTCTTCGAGTTAGATGCGAGTTTCGAGGAACCGAAGCCTTTGGGGAGAAGTCTCAAAATGGCGTTTTGGGTGCGGAGAAACACAAAACGAAACGAGAAAAAGGCGAGAGCTATTTGAGGACGGGTTTATGACAAGTGCTTGACATCATTTAGTGAAAGGCAGAAAAAGGGGAAGATGATAGGATGGATGAGGGCGGCAAATGACGCCCAAATTCATCTGAAAAGGGGTAGAAGCTCATTAGGAGGGTAAAGGGATAGTCATAGAGAAGTTGGAAAACGTTTTGATGGATGCTCCCAAAGTGGTGGAAAAAATGAGGAGGATAATGGAAGTTTAATTGGGTAATCAACAGAGAGCAGGCTGGTCAGAAGGCCTGAAACGAGGGGAAAGAAGATTACGGTAACCAGGAGGTCTTCAACCGTTAGGGAAAATACTAGGAAATTCCGGATTCAGTTGAGCTCAAGTCTGAGTTGGGTCAATGCCGGAATCACAAGACTGACCAAGATAAAATATCGACTCATGCAAGGACCCTCGAGGATGAGAGCTTTTTTTGCTATTCTGACAAGCTTCCTCAAAAAAACATTACATTTAAATGCAAGTAGGATAAAGAAAAAGTCAGAGAGAATGGTGGGGCAAACAAGTCCGTCTCCTCCAAGCTGTACCGCGTCGAGCTCTGATGTCTGACTTTTGTGTGGCTCAATGCTCAACCAAGAGAAGAGATAACCATCGAGCAGATACGCTTAAAAGCTCAGAAGAAAAAAGGAAAGCGACAAGGAATGAACGGAATTTTTTGGTAAAGTCGCCCTCGGTGCTCATGACGGCACATGGCGACGGAGTGAGTAGAAGGGGCGGAGCTTGAGCACAACACAACCCAAGAAATGGGCGGAGTTTTCATATTTTGGTTGTGGTTCAAAAGCGATTCAGCAGGGCAAAGGCCAGAAATACTCTAAAGCAATTGTTTAGAACAAGAAAAAGTCGCGTGATACCTTTTTCGAGATGGCCCAGTTTATTTATGGTAGCTGGGATGATGTTAGATGAAATAAAGAGGGGGGGGGGGGGTCAAGTTAGCACGTTTTCGGGCCGGTGGTTTGGCTTGTAGCAGTTTTAACGTCATCGTGAATAATCGAGAAGACCTCTGAACTCCGGAACTGAAAGCAGCAGGAGGACCATGTTGTGAAAGGAAAATTGGGTCTGCCTTCTGACAGACATGTGGAGATCTCTTGTAATTGAGATTTGGTCCTTGTTAGGTTAGGGTCTACCAAAGTGTGTGCTTCCTTTAGAGAACTCCGTGACGTACCTAGTCCACTACAAGGCAAATGGTATCCGAGTCTCATGGAGCTATCACACAATAACAAATATTCCCGAAGAAACATCAGGAATGACCTCAATCGACCTTTTTTCAACGACACGTGAACATAGAGAGAACTTGTTTCCGTCATGTTCCAGTGATCCGAGAAGACAAGGGATAATTTTAGAAAGGTCCTTCCTCCTGTCTCGGATAACATGACATGATATCTTCAGAGATATATCGCTTCACTGGGGGCAACAATCGGAATTTCCAAGGGGTCAGCTGACCCGAAATTTCTTCCGGTGTAGAGTGAGTTTTATGCCCTGCGAATTCATCGAGATTCGGAAGATTTTTTAACACAGGAGAGAAACCGGGGTGGATCGAAAAGGAAACGTTGCGTGCAGTTTCGTTACACATCCGATTGCTTCCGTTTCCTCCATTTTGGGTGGTTTTCAGTCCTATACTTATAAATACGCAGTTATATTACATGTCTTCATGGTGCAATTATAAAAAAAGGTTCCAAGAACTGAGTTGGTCAGACTCATCCAGAAAGAACACTTGGAATCCCCATGAGACTTTCAGATATATTCCTTCTTTGCAAAAAAGCGACGAAGAGAATATTTATGAGAGAAAGGAAATTGGACCGATAGATCAGTTTCTTTCTCAATTTCCGAATGTCACTTTTGAAAGATTGAATAGTTGTCAGTGGGAGCGAAATTTATGAATACTCGGATTATAATCTCAAAAGAATCTGCATGCACTCACTTCCATTCCCATTCAAATCAAAATCATTAAGTCCAGGTCATCTGGTCGCCATGTGCTTCCGATGATCCACGAATTCCCCAAGATTCCCACCCAATTTTTAGATATGTGCAAAGGAAAGAAACGAAATAACTGGGATTATAGGAGCTCTGCGGCAGTGTCTTGATTTGATTCAATTAAATGCACCCCACATAAGCCTTTCTGTTCTCCTCCTTCGCGTTTCTTTCGTTTTCATAGTCTTCTGGAAACCACACACGCCATCGGAATTTATGAAAGGAAGGACGGGAAATTGGCCGAATTGAGGCAACTCGTTGACTACTGAACCGCCATAAATATGACAAAATGGTCCATGTAAGACACGAGTTTTCTCAGTTATTTTCTTCGAATGCTCCGACAAAATTGTTTTGGGGAAAAGGAAACGAAAAACGAAAAGCGAGTCGAGATGCTTAATTTGCACATTAGGAACAAGTAATAGGCGATCACCAAGACGCTTACTAATTGGGTTATCAGCATCATCGTGTTTTGTTATTCCTTTTTGGAAATGACGTGGGTGGGGAGTACTGTAGGTGGGCTAAAACCTTTTTTTCACATTTAAAAAAGTCTACATAAAGAAAATTAAATGGGGTTTAGGTATATGTTTGACGGAGCTAATGAGTTCACAAGTGAAAAGTGGGAAATAAGATGTTGATTTGAAAAGAAGAACAAGCACACTCACATTCCACACAGCAAAACACGAGTTTCTTATCGGGGTCGATGAGAAAAAAACAAGTGCCTGAAAGTACTTTAGAATGAGAGTCCCTGTGCCTTATCGAATGAGATTTGTTCCGGGAAGAAAACGGAAAAAAAGAAAAACTCACGACTTTTCAGAAGTGTGTTTGGTATTTCTTTCTCTTTGTCACAAAGACATGAAATCTGGTTGAAATTGGGTTTTGGAATGGGGTAAAGACGGGGATGCGGATACTGATGTGGTACTGAGAAGTACGCGATAAGTTATTTCTGGAATGTCTCTTTTCAAGCACGTAGGATGTTTGAAAAATGCCTTAAGGACCGGGAAAACAGCTCAGAAAATAGTTGCGAACCGACGAATCTTTGACTTGGATAGTTCCTGGATGCCAGGCTTTCGTGATTCTGAATACCAAACTATATCCAGAATTATTGTTTGAAAGAGTCACTTCGACCTCCCATCTCACAAATAATGCATGTGAGAGAACCTTCTAGAAGTGTCCAGACTACTTCCCATCAAAATAAATCTGATTTGATATGTGCATACTCATTACTCCAGAATGCATTCAGGAAAATAATAAAACAAATATCACGGAGTAAAAAATTGATTTTTTTCAGCTCAAGAGCACAATCTTCACGATGATCGCTGCCATTTTCCAAGGATTTACTCTTGTATGGTTAGTTATTCTTCAATCTTTTCCCGGAACACTACCTAGATTACTGCAAAAAGAGGAGAAAAAGTTAACGAGAAAGCAAAAAAGGGAATTTAATTAATTTTTGGGGCGAGCTTTCAACCCAGTAAATTGCATTTATCAAGAGCTAAGATCGACAGAAAAATGCTTGTTTGTTACCGAGAATCACGAAAAATAAGAAAATGTGACATGTGATTCTGAGTATCAGAACGAAGTAGCTGGAAAATTACATTGATCTCTTATTGAAAAAAAAAACGCTGCAGTTTCTTCCTTGATTAGGAATTCAGTTGGCAGACGAATTTGCAAGAAAATTAGCAACAATTAGGCACCAGTCTTCCTTTAAAAGATATAAGTCTTGTTTTCGGAATAAACACCAAACGGGATATCGATTTTGAGAAAAAAAAACATGAATACCTAATGGGGTCTAGACGCTAAGTGGCAGAATGACGTGAGGTGACAGGGTGACCCATTCATAAAATTTTCCAGAGTTCGATAGGAGCAAACCGCAGGCAAACTCAAACCTTTTTTGAATTTTCTAAAAACTTTAAATGTGGTTCTTATGGAACGACCATTTTTTGGTTTTCCAAACAAATGGCAACACAAACAAAAATGCGATCAAATCCCCAGTGGTCCGTTAAGCCCCCTCACTGTGGAAAAAACTGATTGATAGACGAGTTTTTAGACACGAGTACTCTTGACCGCCTTCTTTCCATAAACAATTTCACTAGAAACACGCGAGTTTGTAGTTTGAAAACTACTCTCTCTTTTTTTGATGAAATATTCCAATGTTGCAATCCATATCAGATTTCTGTGAATGAAAAAAAGGAAAAACTTCTGGTGGGGTGTCTAATGATGAGAATTTGGAAACCAGATTCGATTGGAATGACGTCCAATGGACTTGGTTTTGGAATTCTTTTCTGATAGAAAGTTTTGAATCAAAGGAAATTAGATAGGGATAGAGGGGATATCCCTGGTGGTGAGGAGGGCGAAGTGAACGGATATGAGAAGATAAGTTAACTCTCAACCGGAACGTTACAGCAGGTGACAAAGTCACATTGTTCCTCAATGCACTTTGATTGACAAGTTTTGTGAAAACTTATGGAAAGAAGAAACTTGAAAGTTCTGAAAAATAAGTAATTTTCATTGTCCTCAACAAATGTGAACAATGCTCCAGCTAAAGTGTGAAGATCGTGTTGAAATTTGAGAGTGCATGTCAATTCAACAAACTGAAATTCAAGATCTTCCAAAAGCCATTTGTGAAAAATCAACCTTATGAGAGTTTTAGAAATTATTGAAAACTGCGTATTCTAATTCTTTCATTACAGGTATGTCCTTTCTTATGTTCCTGGCGGTGAGCGTGGACTCTTCTTTATGACGTCACTCTTCACTTCATTCCTTCGACGATCGACCTCATCTACCGTACTCCCAATCTAATCATTCCTACATCATCGTTCCCCTTTTCATTCATCTTTTTCTGGTGTGCTTTAGCCATTTCTGGGTCCCATTTTTTGTACATTCTATCCCGTTTCTCTGCATATTTGTGATATAACTGAACCATGGCGGTCAATCATTTTGGATATTTATTTTCATCTAGAAATACTCGTTTAATTCTAAATAAATGTGGTTTTGGATTTCAGCTCACCATTTCAAAAGTAATTCCCCATAATCCTCTTCTCTTTTTTTCGTCTTCTCCTATTATTATGCTGAACGTCACTCCTTAACTAACTGGTTTGCTTCCCTATCCTCTCAAAAAGAAACCGCAATCAGTCTGGTCGACAGTTTGCAACACACGGAAAACACACACATTCACCCTTTCTACTTGACCATTACAGTTTTGTTCAGGCGTCGTTTGAAATCCGTTCAAACATGCGTAAATCTGTCCGTTGTTCTTTTTTTGCCTATTATTCTCTTCCGCCTTTTCGTTACTTTTTCGAATTTGGGTGATGACGTGGAAAATACAGTAATTCGCTTTCTTTGAGAACCTGCAACATGGGTTGCTCGATTTGAAATGTCACAGAAATCACGGTAGAAAAGTGGCTCGTGGGGCTTTAGAAATATCAAAATTGAAGCATATTTTGGGAATGATTCAGTCCACTTTTGATGAGGATTCTGATAAGACTAATTTCAATTCGTTCAAAATCCCAGAATGTGCTCGTTTTGAGCTCATCGGAGTATCCTAGTATAATTCTATTAGTGGCGCCCTTCTAATACAGATTTTACGGTATTTATATAAAAGAAGTCGAACTTCAGTATTCGGATTTTTGAATCAAGTTGATTTCAGATTTAAAAAATGTCTGACTTGATGAACCCTTCAATGGACTTAGCACTAATGGAAAAATACTAACCTCTACACGATATTCCAACTTCCGCAAACTTCCAATTTCACAATTTCCTGAAATCAAGAACCTACTATTTCAGCCAATACTTAGAATACTGTGTTAACTCTGAAATACGTCCTGGATGGATTAGTGACAGTCTCATACGTAATTTTTGGACTCTGAAGTCTGAAAATTGTGTCTATCGAAATCCCCTGATTGATAAAAAGCTCCAAATGATCTTCCGCTGTGTTCTGCTTCACATTGATCAATTTGCCCTCAAAAAACCTTCTCTATTCCTCGTTTTGACGAGAAACCAATGAATCAGCTTTTGATAACTGCACTTATCCCTGATCATTGTCCGCCTCATGTCTGTCCATTTTCTATTTCTGCCATCATTTTCCTTTATTCCCCTTGTCCTTTTCCCCAGTTGACACTTTCACTCTTCTACAATCTCATATTTTCGTTTTTTCAAGTATACAATCGTTTTTAGACGTACCGCCCATTTCCTTAAGTGTCGCTGATGCTTCTTCTGCCCCCTTTTCACTCACCTTTTTTCCGATACGATCACCTTTTTGAGATGTCTTCCGTATACGAATCAGATGATATCTCAGCCATGTTTCAATCCGATTATGCAACCTTTTCCCTCTGTCACACTTCTATACCAAAACTACTGAATACCTGTGCGGAGGAGAGATTTTCAGAGAGATTAGCCACCGTTTCACATTCGAAAAAATAGTAAAGTTGTTCGTTTTGGGTGAAAGTGGTGAAAAACGATGATCCGCATCGTGGAACATCTAGTGATGAGGTTGAAAAACAAAAATTTATGGTGCTTTTTCAAGTTTATGACTATTTGGTACCTCCATATAAACCAACTCATAAAGAGAGGTTCTGCTAATTTGTTGAACCTGAACATTTTCAGATTCGAATCTGATTTTAAACTGAGAATACTTTTTTTAAAAAATCCCAAGAATTGTAAGCATTGTACCTTCTGAACTCTTTTCATTTCGAATCGCAATTCTACTAAATTTAGTTTTCCGAATTCCAGCGAACCCGATTTTTTTAGACGATCAGATTTTATCGGCAAATTTTTCAATTCAAGCCAGACGCCGTTTTTTGAAATTTGGCCTATCTCATCTTCCATTTTTAATATTTTCTTTTCTCATTAATTTATTATCCATTTGTGGTTTCCTGCTTTTCAATTGGTCTTATTCATTTTTTTGAAGTAGGTTTTCGGCTCTAATTGTAAATAAACCTTTTAGGGATCAATGAACTGAAGGTTTGATTATTGAAAACTTCAAAACTTGAATAAAAAAATACTATCAATTTTAACAATTCTGAATTTCACCCTACTTTCACTCTATGGGCATATCCCACGGCGCCGGAAGCTCCAGCTTGCTGGAAGTTACTACAAAAGCATAGAGATCATATGGTAGGTGCAATTTTTTTGACCATTTCAATTATTGGTCAGGAAAAAGTTTGTATGAAATTTGAATGAATTAATTTTCGAACTATCATATTTTCGAAAGTCGCGAATCCCAGTAGCAATGAGTGAATGAGTTTCGAGTCCTTCGAACTTATATTTTTCTATAATTATTATCTTCCATAACCTAAACGTCTCATATTTTCATTTCACATTTAAAACTGTTTCTGACATCCCATAGCTTTTTTTCTCCCCTCAAAGGCATTTACTACTTCCATCTCACATTTTTCTTCGTTTTCCTCCAACAAAGTCAGCTCTCGAAAATAATACGAATTGAGCCTGCAATTATGTTCTCTTTTCCATTTTTTTTCTGCCGTTTCACTCGAGACGAACAAAATAATTCCTCTTTTCCAGTTCACTTTTTTCCCTCCTTCAGATAATTGTTATTTGGAAAGCGTCTCTCCGACCTTGCTGGGGTCACTTCCTCGACGACAATTTGTAGTTGGCATGTCTTTCGATAAAGAAGAAGATGAAGCAGTGAATTTTCTCACGGTTCGAAGAAGCAAAAAACGTCCAGAAAAGCGGAGAGAGAAAGGAAGTGTCAACATCATTAAGATTGCCACTCTCCTCCGCAGACAATTGTTCATGCCGTTCTCTCAGAGACTGTTCCTCCATCTACCTGCTTATTCATCCTTACGGTTTACAGCTTCACAAAAAAAGTGACTTATTCTCGAGAGGAACGGAGACGCAGAGATAAGGGCGTGACTAATTGAGTGAATAAGAAAATGAAGGAGAAGCAGCGCCTTGTACACCATTTAGCTATTATTATAAACGAGACGTCGGAATGAGGTGTGTTACTGTTATAACCACTTAGACACTTTTCTACACAGAGTATATACTACGTTGTGTTACGGTTCTTTTTTTTTGAGACGTAATGAGAAAAATTCCATTCTGAGAACTTTCGCTTTGCGGAATGGTAGGTGGGCCTGAAATTGGTTTAGGTTCCTGGTTGAATGTTACTTTGGTCCATTCTTTGATTTCACGTTCTAGACCTTGTGCAAGGTTTTGAAATATTTGTGGTGAATGAGCAAACATGAATCATATCAGGACTGAAAATGTTGCAGAACAATAAAGTTCATGATTGTGACCTTTTTGAGACCTTGTGGTAATGCTCTTTACTATCGGCAAAGCCTCCCAACCCGAATAAGATGTTCTTTATAGTACGAATACTCATCTTCAGCTTCAGAACCAATAGTTCTCGTCTTTAATACCATTTTTCCTACCCATCCCCTACCGTACCTTATTGACTCCTCGAACCTAATGAGAATATCCTACCAACTCTTTCACCATTACTCTTCTAACTCCAGAACGCCATTTTCATTCTGTCATGTCACATATCCTTCATCGTCGGAAATAGGAGCTCCCTCTTGCTTGACTAATTATTCTCCAACGCCTTCTTCTCTCCCCTACCCATCCTCATAGCCGAGAACGAATTCGTCGCCCCTTGCTTTTCTTCTCATCTCCCGCTAATATGCAAAGCAGTCAGGAAGCATGAATAATGGCTCGAGAGCATCCCGAAACAAGGGCAAGTCAAGGAATTTTCATTCCGCGAGAAGAGAGCACAACTCTCTGCGTTTTGGTTAATTATTGACGACCGAGTTGACTTCCATTATTCTCCCTCCCATCATACTATTTTCCACTCTTCTAACACCATCTCTCTTTTTTACGATTGCTTCTGTCTCCTTTTTTAGATTAATATGTTTAGTGGATTGGAAGAGAAAAGTTGCAAGAACAAGAAGCATAAAGGTTAATGTAACTACATAGTTACTCAAGGAATCCTGAGAGTGGAAAAAATGGAGAAAACGTTGGTGACCACTCTGATTGCTTTTGAGTAAACTGGAATGTTACCGAAGAGACGGGGTGGAAACCAAAATAAGGTATTGTATGGAAAACATTCAGTTAAAGTTTGATTAGTTTTGAAGCTGATTGAATTTTTGGATTGGGCTGCTGTACAGATACCCCTGTACAATTGATTTCAACTTTTAAAACTCTACTTGTTCTGGCAAAAACCTTTATTACCGTATTTTTACCCATTGCTTCTCAAAACTATCTACTTCTGATACATTTTAAAAGCAAGAGGTCGAGTTAATCCAGTTTTCCAAGATAGAGTTTAACTTTTTTATCAGTTTGTCATTTCAAGTTGATCTTCATCAGGGCTGGGCGGCAACAACATTTTTTCGGCAAATCGGCAACTCGGCAACTTGCCGATTGTCTTTCGGCAACGTTCGGCAACTCGGCAATTGCCGAAAACTATTTTTCGGCAAATTCGGCAATTTTCGGCAACGTAAATTTGCTCGTCACATTGAAAATTCACTCTTTTTTCAGTGACTAAATGTAAAACTACAACCAAAATTTTCCTTATTTGAGCTATTTGAGAAAACAATTTGCAAAAAATCAAAGTTTACTGTATTTAATGACGCAGTCGTAGTTTTTAACTCGGATTTTGCAACGAAAACCAACTTTTTGGGTTGTAAAATTTGCCGAAATATCTGTTGCCGGAATCGGCAACGGCAACTCGGCAACTTTTTTTTCGTTGCCGAAATCGGCAACGGCAATTCGGCAACAAAAATTCGGCAATTTCGGCAATTTCGGCAATCGGCAATTTGTTGCCGCCCAGCCCTGATCTTCATGTATCAGTCTGAACCTTAACTACCTTCTTGAACCCATAATAATTTTGATTTATGTTTTCCAATTCTTCCAATTAATCAGTATCATTTATCGCGTATCAAATGAGAATTCTACAATCATACAAATTACATGCTTGAATGAGTCAACTGTCTCAAATTTTCTTCTACCCACCATATTACAGCACAACTTGTCTAGCTCTGTCCACTTCACCACACCCTTCGATCTATATCCAGAAGTCTTCTCCCTTTCTAATTCATTTTTCTTCATCTTACACCCCATACTGATTACAGGCGAGGGCAGCTTTTGGTCATCGAATTGAAAGAAATACCCCGTAATTTAGGCAATCCCAACAACCGTTCTTTAATTGTTCCGAGTTTATGATCTACTTATGGTCAGAAAACGGAAAAAGGACAATTGTCATAAAAATCAGAATCAAACGGAAATTCTGGAGAAAATGGGATCTTTTGGAGAGGGTGGTAATGGCAGAACCAATGAATATAACCAAAAAAAACGAAAAAGTATAATTCGATTATCATGGTTTTCCTCGTTTTTCCGCTCCTCCCCCTTTTTTTTTCCTTTTTCGATTCTGCTTTTTCTTTTCGTATTCTAAAAGGTCGTTGACGTCTTCTTGCCCGTTGCGCAACACTTTGTTATCGTTCAAATCTGGACAGGAATTCGGGTATTTCGACACCCGATGCATAAAAGCTTCATCTGACATTCCTCTCTGTTTTCCAAAAAAATGTGAATTTGACATATTTTTGAATTTTTTTTGACAGAAGAAAAAATCTGAAATCAGAAGTTTGAAATTTGGAAATCCCTAGTCATCAAAATGTGACACTTTTTTTCCATCATAAAGATGATCCTCTCTTTGATGGAAGATTTTTGGTTTTTTGAAAACTTAGAAAAGTAGTAGAAGACTATTCCTTTTTAGCTTATTGGTACTGTCATTTGATCGTAAAGATTATTATTTCCAGAGTTTTAAAGCAATAGAATTTCAAAGATTTTTTTGAAGGTTATGATCCTTTTGTTTTCCAAATTCTGAGATTCTTGAATAAATTACTTCTGGGACCGTTCCACTTCTTCCCATTTCCCCATGATAATTTGTCTCAAAAGTTGTCACTTTTCGAGTTTTCCTTCTTGTCAAAATATTTCAACTTTTTTCTCCTTTCTATCCTAAACCATCTCGTTTATCTTCATGGATTGCGCAAGGCTTCATCTTCTTCTTCTTCCGATTGTTTTTTTTTGGTTCTGTACCGCCCATTCTTCTGATCACCTTGTCTTATTGTTGTTCCTTCTTTGCTTCATCATCGTTATCCATTCCCAATCACTGTATTACGCATTCATTATGTCACATTTATTGGGAAAAAACAGTAGTAGGAAAGAGGCATATACATCTTTTACAAAGATAATCTAATTTCGGTTAGGATTCGCATTTCAGACGATGAAGAAAGAGGAGAAGAGCAGAGGTTGTGTGCTTCCCCGTGTCTTCGACGTCTTCTATTTCTTTCGAGTAACCTCATTTTTATTTTTGTATTGTTATTCATTCTTCCCTCCGAGTGAAGTTTCTTTTCAACTGAAGATGCATGTTTTCAAAGTTCTTATCTGTTTTCAAACCACCTGTATGCATACATACTTCAGCGACTCAAATACCAAATAACACGTTTTCAGATTCTACAACTTTTTTCCTCTATTTAAGTAGATGAATTATTCAATATCCCTTCATCTGAATATGCATTTCCTACCGTTTTCTCCTCACATTAACCTCTTTTCAATTCCAAAATTAGTTCAACAAGTAGTTTTTCCTTTCGACGCAAAAGTGTCGTAAATTTGCTTCTCCGTTATTGGGCAATCGCTTATTTGTTGAGTGTTATAAGTATAGATAATGACACAAATTATATACGTAACATCTGTGTGTTAGTTTGTCACAAGAATGTTTCAGAATAGATTTTTAGGATGTACTTACCAGTGTTGAGCGGAATTCCTTCCGTGTTCCGTAAAACTTTCTTTGTTCCGTCTTCCGTCTTCCGTGTTCCGTAAAACTTTCTTTGTTCCGTCTTCCGTCTTCCGTGTTCCGTAAAAAAATTTTTTCAGAGTTCCGTCTTCCGGGAAAAATCACACTTCCCGGTTTGTTTTTTTGTGAAAAAAAGCTAAAAAACCGGTTTTTTGGAAAAAAAATCACCATTTTCGTGAAAAAAGTGCACCTGCGAGCCGATATTTCTTCATTTTTGCATAACTTTTATGTTTTTCGCCACAAAAAAAATATGTTTTCCGTCTTCCGTAAAAAAAAGTTTCTTCCGTCTTCCGTCTTCCGTCTTCCGTAAAAATGTTTTTGTTCCGTCTTCCGTGTTCCGTCTTCCGTTAAAAAAAGTTTCTTCCGTCTTCCGTCTTCCGGAAGATGAAATCTCATTTCCGCTCAACACTGGTACTTACTCATACTTGAACTGTGTACTCAAAATGAGCCAACAAATCTTGATTCAAATTTCTTGAACCAAGTTTTCATACTTTTTTTGGGTGCTGCTTAAACGAAATTCAAAAAGAATTTCTACGCCTCAATGTATTTAATATTCATAGTACTTTTCAGGAAACTGACAACCTTTGGTTCTTCTGAATCATGTGATTTTTCTGGATCCCAGTCACTAGTTAGCTACAAAACTCAACAGAATACTATGATCAGAATCAAAATAGTTCATGAAGACTACTCTGTTTTCAAAGTTATTCTTTTTGTACCTCAATTCTGCTTTCTCAAAACTCCTTTATCATGTAACTCCAAAATCTCGCTTCAAACGCCTTCTCCACTTTTTCAATTTATCCTCCACCTCCCCCACTTCCATCAACTGATTCTTACACCTTTTTCTGGGCTTATTTCTTTCTTGTTTCTCTAAATCTCTTCTTCTTCCACACTCTCTCCCTTCTCCCACCAAAATAAACGTTTTCAGTGGGCGTGGCTGTCATCTTGCTCGTAGTCGCCGCCGCTGTTGGCGCAGAGACACAAAAATTGGAGCCAAACGAGCCGTGTGTGGAAAGAAAGCAGTGTTGGAAATGAACTGGCGATTCTCGATGCTCCTTCTACTTTTATTGTGTTTTGACGGACCTGGTATCAAGTGTCAAGAGGAAGAAACTCTACAGAGGAATGAGGTTCTGGGTGAACCAACAGTCAGGTCAGTGGAATTTCTTATTCCTAAAGTGCTTCTATTCATTGACAATTATGGAATCTAGCATGTTCAGCAGATTAGTTGCAATTCTACATATCCGTTATTCACTTTTAGTGCTTATCCTCTTTCCTGGAGCATCCGTATATATCTGTTTTCTCTTCTTCTTTTTAGTGCCGTAGCTTCTTCGTACGTTTGGTGTCACAATGCGCAGGATTAATGGCTTCGAAAGGGGTTTCCAAAAGGCGAAGAGTATCACATTTGCATATTTGACCGCCTAAACGGAATTTTGTAGAGAGTGTGTGAGACGAAGAGACGCAGACGGTTTTAGGCAGAAAAGGAAATGAAATGGGTTTCTGAACGGAAGTTTTGTAGAGAGAAAAGAAATAAGATGGTTGAAAAGAAAAACGAAGAAAAGAAAAACAAAACAAAAAGAGGAGAAGCTGTGAAATGACATGGCTAGATTACATGGATTACTGTAGTTTTTCAACAGTCAAAAACTAGACGGTTTCGGTAAAACCGATCAGAAGTGAAACTAACACTTTTCAGGGATTTTAATCGAGGTAGACGAATTGGAGAACTTTTGCTTCACTGGGGAATAGTTTGAAAACTCATCAAACCTCAAACTTTCGGGAGGACATTAATTTTCATGCTCCTGAATTCAGAAAAAAGGATTTTGGTCCACTAGCTCTGAAAAATTGGTCTCCAAAAATTTTGGTTAAGATTATTCTCCACTGTTCCCATCTACCATCTGAAAAGATTCCAACATTTTCAAACAATGCCAGCCGTCAGTGAAAACTGTTGAATAGTCCATCCCATCCAAATCGATCTTGTCCAAAACGTCCGAGTATCCGAGAACGGATGAATTTCAATGTATGCCAACATCAGATTTTTGAATCTTTTTGTTTGCCATATTTCTCAAATTTCTCCACCTTTGCTGCTTTTCCATTCACTTGAGCAAGAAAACTTTTTTTCCTTGAGCATATTTGTACAGTACAGTTAAATGTAAACACAATGCCTTCATGAAAACCTGAATACTTTACCGAACAACAAAAGAATAATTCCTCCTCTTGTCACACATTATAGTATATTTTGACTACGTCCGGAAGCATGTAACCCGGGGTGTCGGAAGCTGTCATTCAGTGGTCGAAATCGAATGCCATTTCATTTTATTTCATCCAATACCACTACGACCCAAACAACAAGAGAGAAACCTCAAAAAGGGAGCCTGCTCAAACATTTGTTCTGTGTCTCCTATGGGTTCGTGTACTATTTCGTTTTTCACTGAAAACCTCATCATCTTTTCGAGTATTTTATATTAAAATTGTTGCCCGATTTACATATTATTTTGGATTGGCGAGATGTAGATGAAATAGTGAAAGTGTGTGGAATGACCGTTGATCATGAAGAAAAAAAGTAGAGAGGAAAGAAGTAGGAAGGGAATAAGGTGAGCATGGAGAAAAACCTGATTCAATTTCTGGGGGATGAACTGCAGAAAAAGAAGGGTTTCAAACTCGATTTCGTTTCTGAAATGACGAAAGAAAAGGGAAAAGAGAAAAATAGAAGTGACATGGATAGGTATATGCATTTGAACTTTCTATTTTGAACTAATTTCAGTTGTGCTGCGGATGCGATCTACGTAAAACTTCGAACGAGATCCACATTTCTTGGACATGTGGATGTGAAGTATACACCTGATAAGTCATGTTTCCAGGTTAGAACCAGAAGAATCTGTTATACATAATACTTGAAATTATTGCAGAGTCTCGTGACAAATAACCAAATTGAGATTCTGATTCCCCATGAGGAATGTATGGTGCCGAGAAGAAGGTTGGTAATATATTTGAGTGGTGTCGGGAAATGTTTGGGACGGGGTATCAAAAGTGCATTTGGAATTACTAGGAAAATTTTAATCAAAAATTATTTCATTACAAAACGTTTTGAGTTTAATTTGGGTGTAGTTTATTACTGTAAAACCTCTGATAGAAGGGCACCCTGAAGGTTGACTTTCGAGAGTCCGCACGATCGTAATTTTTGTTTTCTTGTGGTGAAACTTCCAGCAAACGAAATAGGCTCTTCAGCTACAAAACGCATTTTCAGAAAGTTGATTATATTTTCATAACAAGGTTTACAAATTTGATTTTTCGGTGTCCTTCCATTAGAGATTTTACGGTATGTAAGTTCAAAGATTATAGACAGTACTACTGTAATAGCTCTAAAATTTGTATTCCAGAAGTCTCCATCCAACCGGAGTGATTCTTGAAGTCTCTCTATCCGTATCATTCCACCCTGAATTCACAACAATTGATGATCGAATATTCAATATGCAATGTTTTCATCAAAAGAAAACAAATGGATCTTCGAATTCTCTTGCCATCGGATCTCCACAACCTCCACCAGCAGATACAAAAGGTCCCAGTTGCTCGTATGAAGTTCTATCAACTCCAGGGGGACTTCCAGCCGGGAGACTTGCTCTCGGGCAAGAAGTATACCATTCTTGGCAATGCCAGAATGTATATGTAAGTTTTTATAATTATTTTGAACAATATTTAATGTCCCTTTAGGAATCTTGTATAATGATCGAGAGCTGCGAATTGGTCGGTGGAGAAGAGACCCATGAAGTTATTGATTCTTCTGGATGCTCAAAACATGAATCAATAATGCCACAATTAGAATATCACAATCGTACTCATGTTGGAGCATCTGTGAAAGTTTTTGGAGTCTCTCATACTTCGATTGTCTATTTTGCATGTCAAGTACGTCTTCATCCACAACTTCCAACTGGAGAATGTCCGAAACCAAAGTGCGATTTGACAAGAAGGAAGAGGTTTCGAATTTTTCGAAATATTCTTTCATTCCTGCTATTTTCAGAGATGAATCATCGTCTCAATTCCCATCGATTGATGTTCGAAGTCAAAACTTGGAAATATCTCAGCTGATAAATGCAACAACTCCGCCAGTGGAATCTCCGAAAGAAACTGTCATTCAAAATATTTGCCCAGATATCCACGTGGAATCTGCTCCAGCCGAAGAAGCTTCAGAATCAAAGTTTATCGAAGAAGAAAGAGTTTGTGCAGATTTGAGATCTGTACTTGTAGTCAGTATTCTGTTAGCTATGGTTAGTTGAAACAAAAAATACCAAGTTCTGAACATTTATTTTCAGGCTATTATACTTATAACCACTACGATAGCTGTACTATTCGTTCGACGACAAAAATATGAAATCGCTAGCATGTCATAACCAGCTCATCAATGTTTTCCATTGCCATTTTTAATTTCTTCATTCGATCTCGATCATCTTTTTCATTTTTCTAATTGACCCTTTCTTTTTTACGGATCAAATCACTTTCTTTTCCGGTGCGCCTCCCGGCCATTTCCTCCCCATTGACTTAATTTTTTATCAGCCATCGCAGGGTTTCTGTTTTTTGTATATTGATTTATTTTTTGCTTGAAAACTCAAAATGAAATTTTCTCTAACTTCAACTTTTAGAAGATGGATGCTATTCAAAAGCACGAATTCAATGAAAATTTCTTTACTCCGAAAAACAACAGGTGGTTCGATGTGGAAAGAAATGCAGAAAGAATGGAACAGGTTGAACGAATAACTAATAAAACTAGGTAAGTTTAGATGTATAAAAGGAGATGGAGAGAGAAACAGAAAAAAAAATGGAATTCAGTATACTATCAAATAGAAATGATATGATGAACAGAGGGCAATAAGAATGCTTCAGAAATTTCGATCGCACATACATTAAAAATGAAATGAAAATTAACGAAGTTCTAGGAAAATCTTCAGTTCCATCTATCCACTGAAACATCAAGAAGAGCTGGATCCTGGTAGACTGATGGGAAACTTCTTTGTTTCGCAACGAATAGAGATGCCTCGGTTTCATACTTAAACATATAAGATTGGTAAGAAATTTAAAAAAAACAATACCTCATGAGGAAGATTGGTTTTATCGTAATCTGATACGAAAGTTGAACGGAGCCAGTAAATGTAGACGAATAAGAGGACGATCACCATAAACATTACGATACAGGTGACAAGGAGCCATTTTATGTAATCCGTTTCGTTCTCTTCCTGAAATCATTATAAAATTCCCATGATCGCACAAAAATGTCGACTGACTTGTCCCAGTCCAAGATATGTTCGTTGTTCTTGTTTGCACGAGTCTTTGTTGTAGTTCGCTCCATCTCTTAGCATGCAAAAATCGTCTTCTCGGATGATGATGAGTTTGTTGAACATAGGAACGTCGGATCCTTTTATTTTAGCTTCACATCTGAATCCGGGTTGGAGAGAAACTGGAACAAGCGATGAGATCATAACAGTCGTGTTTCCTCTGTTAGTCAGGCTCGAATGGAAAAATGCACTTCCACTCGCTCTGAAAATTGTCACTGCTTTCTCGATTCTACTAATACTACTAGGATCATCCTAGTTACTGAAATACCCCAATAGTTCTTCGCTGTGGTTGATCATTCCGATTCGAATACCTGCGTCTCCTTCGAACGCAGTTGGGATGAAAGCTCCCATCGGGATCTCAAACATCGCAATCTCGTTGTCGATTTTTTCTTTGTAGTAGAACTTTCCAGCATACTGATCTTCCTGCCAGTCATAGCGGTTGCTCAATGAATTTCTGCTAAATTCTCCAATTTTTTTCAAATAGGGTTTTTCTGAAAAATAAAAACAAAATTTCCAATAATTTCTCATTGATCTTACTGGTGAACAGGTTCCCAACGTAATATTGGTGTACAGAAAATGTGCTTGAAGACATATTTTCCATGTAGAGGATGTGATTAGTCGAATCGAATAATGTTGTTTTCTGAAAAATTTTTCATAAAGCTGTGGGCGACTGCAATCACTTACAATTGTTTTCAAACTGACATATTGATGTGTTCCTTCTGACTGCTTAGAGAATCTCACACCTCTCTGAAATTTCGTTTGGAAGACATCGGTAACCTGAAAACATTATATTTATGGTCACGGCCTTCGAAATAGCGAATACATTGAGAATGAATGTTTGAAGAAGAACGTGGTATTCTGAATTAGACAATTTTTGTTGAAGAACCATGAGCAAAGGCGGTGAATGTCCGAGATAATCACGAACGAGATGCACACCGACGACTTGATAATTGACATTGACTTGGCGTAGTCTGCAAGTCAGTACATCGTCTATCGAATACAAAACATTTTACACACTTATTTAATGACTTCGTCATGAAATGTGGACATCGACCCGGAGGCACATCAATTTCGATAGAAGTCGCTTGGTCTTGCTGAGAAATGAGAAGATACTGATTAGTTTGTAGAATTTCTTCAACAGACGGCACGGAAGCAATGGATGTCACCAGAAGAAGACATGTCGCAAAGAGCAGCTTTCGCCGCATTTCTGAAATTATTGAAACGTAAAAAGGGAGTAGAAAAACGACATATTCGCGAACGAATATAAAAAATTCGCAGATTTCGAGAAATATCCCGAAAAAAAAGTCGAAAAAATGAGACACCACGGAAATCGGGGAAGGGGAAACAATCGGGGAACGAAAATCGGGGAAGGTGGGCGGAGCTAGCCAATAGCTGAAATCCCAAAAACGCAAGACTGCGGCGCGCTTAAATTTTTAGCTCTGAAAATTCAAGTGCGCCGCAGTCTTGCGTTTTTAGGATTTCAGCGATTGGCTAGCTCCGCCCCCTTCCCCGATTTTCGTTCCCCGATTGTTTCCCCTTCCCCGATTTCCGTGGTGTCTCGAAAAAATCAAAAAAAAAAAAATTTGCGGCTCATCTGCTTAAAGGATCATCGTGTTGTCGTGTGAACGGGTCTCGACTGGAAAAACCGTACACCAGCGCGCCCAGACAAATTTTTTCACTATTTTCGGGCTTTTTTTCTGAAAGATTTTTTTCTGAATGTTTTCTGCAGTTTTCAACAGAAAATAATTTGCTTTTAGAAGCTTTTCGGATGATAATTACACTTCCAATTTTTACTTTTAAAGTGCCTCCGCCATGTACTGATGCAACTGTGCTGAATTAGATTTTGTTTTTTTTTTTCTAAAAATTATATAAAACGCGATGTGAACAGTTTTCTAGAGTATCCATTCCTTTTCCACATGAAAACAAACATTCAAACTTCCACCGCTTGCGTCCGCAAGTGCGCCCCTTGTTTATATTCACATGATCAAAGATTTTTAACGAGAATCTGATGAAGTTTGCTGATTTTCAGTCAATTTTTGCACCTATCTGTGTCTTTAAAGCGCAAAAAAACATTGTTCAATCAATTATATTCATTTTCCAGATGAACGGGTCCGCGATTCCTGGGCTCGGTTTCCCGGAAGCGATAGAGAAAATGAAACAGGAAGAAAAAAGAAAGGTCTGTATTATCGGCATCGAAAAAATAAAACGTTTAAGCTTCACAGAAATCATACAAATTAGTTCTGGATTTCCGAGATGGAGCTATCAGCATTATCGAAGCTAGCGGACTCCACTCAGAGCTACACAGAGAGATACAAGACCTATCAGAGAGTGAAGTAGACAATCTTGGTACGGAAATCGAGGATCATGCATATGACGAGAATTTAGATATCCGTAGGTATACAAAACGGTGGTAGCTCGTGTAGTAAACTTTCTGCAGACTGTGAGAAGTGCAATAAATTCTACCGTCCATACTGCCGCCTGCATCCATTGTTCAAAATTCCGGATCGTGAGATTCGAAAAGATGATCTTCAAAATTTGAGTTATTCTCAACTCACACTCCCGATTTTGTTCCGGATAGAGAAATCGAAGCTGCCGAACGCTGGTCTCGGTGTGATTGCCGAGGTGTTCATTCCAATCGGAATGGTTTTCGGGCCTTATAAGGGTATCAAAGTACTGCGAAAAGACCAATTTCTCGAAGATGGATACGCATGGCTTATCAAAAGTGGAGATAAGAAGTTTTATATCGATGGATCTGATCCACAAAGGTCGAATTGGCTGAGATATATCAATAGTCCCCGACGTCAGTTAATTATTTTCTTGAATCTTATTTGTATTTTTGCAACTTTAGATGAGGATGAGCAGAACATGCTGGCATTTCAAACGAACGGAAGAATATTTTACCGCGTGATCAAGCCAATCAGAATCAATCAGGAACTGCTCGGTGGGTTTATTAATCTTGATTTTCCAATTAATGCTTAAATTTGAATATTCAGTATGGTACGGCGCTTCATTCGGAGGCGAGTTCGTTGAAACGGAAGACGGGGGAAAATCGAAGAAGCAAAGCAAGAACCCATTCATTTGGTGATTATTTTTACCACTTCATTTGTATCATTGACCTGTTATATAGCAGCATGAAAACTTCGAGAATTGATTTGATGTATTTGTGACTTTGGCACTTCCTAGATTTGAGTCACATTCATTGTGAAACACTTAGCTATCATTTCTAATTTCAAGTTAGTGCCAACAATGTTTTATTACCATGTTAGAATTATTATTGAATTAACCCACTAAACCAAATTCAAATTCTTTTTTCAGTACTTCACGTAATGGCCCCCGAAGATAATCCACTTACGTTGTACACCATCCCACTAATTTTACTGATCGACATCGAAATGTTCAACATTTGTTTCAATTTTCCTATAAGCTGTTTCAATTTTCCTATAAGCATTTATCTCATTTTTCATATTTGTTCCATTGTTAGCTGTTAAGCAATCATAAAGTTGTTTTGAAATTTAATTTATCACTCCATGTATTGATAGCGCTTTTCAAAATTCACAGGAGACATCTGCCAGTTGGCAAATTCTAGTTGAAAAGGGCCAACGTTAAGGATCTCAAAAAGTGGTGAAAGTAACGATAAAACGAGATTAGATTTGAAGTCATGTAAATGCTTAACCTAATTGATTGGTGCACCACCAGCGGGTGTCCAATACTTCAAATAATGTATACAGTAAAATCTGTATTGGAATGGCACCTTAAACAGAATGACACCCCGATGAGCTCAACATGAGCACATTATTGGAATTCAAACAGATTGAAATTAGTCGTATTAGAATCCTCGTGAAAAGTTAACTAGATAAATAGGTCTAGGGTAAAATGTAATAGGGTAAAATGCACCAAACTTTGGAGCAAGATATCTCGAGTTCTAGACGTTTGTGCAGGTAGCGACCTAGTGCAATCAAAAGCTCTCATCCGAATCTATAAATGAGCCAATTTAGAAAAAATTCTATGGGCCTTTTTGAAAAGGCATCCCTTGTTAATGCTCGTTTTCAAAAAAGCTACTTAGCCTTTTTAACGCTTCCCAACAACTTATTCAGAAATGAACGAGCCTTTTTAAGTTGCCCAAAAAGCTCGAAAACTTAAAAAAGCACATTTCTAAAAACTGTACACGGAACCCTAACCTATATGTGGACATCCGGACGCCCAAATTTGGAAAACCCACATGCACGTATTTTCGGTAACATAACGGGATTTATGTCCAAAATGATAATTCTCTCGAAATATTCAAAATTTTGAAATATAAGAAGAAACGAATTTGAAAATTATTTTCTCTACGAAAGTAATCAAGAAAAAGTATAAAAATCTGTTGTTTTCATAAAAATGTAACAATCCAAGAAAAATATTAAAATCTGTCTCAAAATCAGCACAGATATTTAAGTACTGTAGGAATATTTTATTCCAGCGTGAAATATTGAGGTCATTTAATTATCAAAAGAAAAGATGACACAGAGAACGTGAAACACAGATTTTGACAAACAAAAAATCTGTGTAGAACACAGATTTGGGGAATATCTTTTTCTGTGTAGAACAGAAAAAGAAGAGAATGAATTAAAAATTATTGACGTGAACTCAGAAGCCAACAGGAAATAGTCATTTATTCAACTTTTCCCCTCTTGAATGAGTTGAAAACTGTAGAAAAATCATGAAGAATCTGACTATTAAAAATCATGAAGAATCTGACTATTAAAAATCATGAAGAATCCTGACTATATTTATGTAAGTTCGAGTCATCCAATCTTGGAATCAAACAAAGTTACCTCTTCAGCCAAAAGTAGAAGACAACTTTTAAAGTCTTCAGATTCGCACTTCTTTAGTTTACTTGATTTCCGTTTTTGCCATTTGTTCTAATCTAAACCAAAATGGGAATCTGAAAATCGATTTTCTCGAGTTTTAACGATTTTTGTGCAAAAATATTGTTATTTTCGTAAATACTGGAATTGGGACGATCATTTGAGAATATTAAAAAAATGGCTGTAATCCTACTTTAAGAACATGGTATTCTTAAAGTATAACCCCCACCCCATCCAATGACAATTCAAACACCTCGGGCGAGGTCCAGAAAAATTCACAGAAAATTTCAAAATTACTTTGAACTTAAATTATCCATCACCCTACTACCATAGATAACCTATGTGTGGACATTCGGACGCCCAAACCCACATGCACGTATTTTCGGAAACATAACGGGATTTATGTCCAAAATGATAATTTTCTCGAAATATTCAAAATTTTGAAATATGTTCTACAACACAAAAAACAGTCAAAATAGTTGCCCTCTATCAATTCCTGACATCGTTTAACCTTCACCTCATTCAGGGAAAAATTTTGATATTTGGACCCACTGTAAATGAAATTTTCGATGATGATCCTTCTTGAACTTGACCGTGGGTTGCAAATGAGCCTCATGAGCCTGGCTCTCTATTTCGGAACCCTACAATCTAGCAACAGTTTGAATCGTTCGCCAATCGGCCGGTTTCGCGCCCTTCCCTCTTCCCAGAAACCATTCCAAATCTCATCTAATCCACCACCCTCGGAGACATATTGATCTTTCCTAGTCTCACTGTTATAAGACAGTAGTCAGTCGCCTTCGAATATTGACAATCGACATTCAGAGAGATGACCAATTTTCCATTGCTAAAATTGCCGTATCTGGCACTACATGAAGTAATGAAAATGATGATGCCTATTGCAATGTGAGTTTCTACATAGTTCAACAGTAACTTATACTTTCAGATTCAAACTCGCCATGTGCTCATTTCAAATTGAATCATTTCTACGGCACCGAAAATATAGAGCGATAGGAATATGTATATTTTTAAGGAATAAGTCTTCACGGCTTGATATACGCCATTCGGACGGTTGGCAATCAATTGTGTTCAAATCAGCAACGAGTCACTTGAGTGAAGTGCCGCTCAGACTCCCTATCAGGTACATACATAAATACTATGAAGCTAATTTTCAGGCTACCATTTTACTGTACCAAACGAGATTTTTTGAAACATAATACTTCGAAGTTCGGCTAACATTCTCTTGTACTTTCCAGATACACCAGAGAAAATGACAAGTTCATGTACTTGACACATGAAAACTTCGACGAAATTTTCGATATTCAAAGAAGTCTATGTGCTATTTGTCATTTACCCTTTACGACTCTTTACATCGATGAATCGCTACACGGGCGATTTTTTCACATCTTAAACAAAGTTCTGAAGACGGAATACACTCGACTGACATTGATCGGTGGCAGGTTGAGTGCATCAATGTTGAAAGAGGTGATGAATAAAGTTCCAACTACAAAGTATTTGACAATTGGTTCCGATATTCCGTCTGATTTTGATCATCCAAATGTGAGTTTTCGATAGGTGTCCCCAAATAACAAATAACCATATTTTACAGGCCCTCAAATACTTTGATAACAGTTTTAATGATGCCCGATGGGTGAAACTGGAAAGCTTATTTTCAATTCGTAACGTTCACATTGTGGTTTTAGAAAGAACGACTTTTGATTGTTCCGATCTTAACAAGTTTCTACGGTACTGGGTGGATTGTGATGCGTTTATGTTGAGAAGACTCGACATCGGACTGAATGATGGTGCAGTATATGATAAAGCAGTTATCACAGATCAATTGACTACAGCCAATTATTTCGTTGGCTTTCCGGTAATTTTCATGTGAGTTTTGATGTAGTTTCAAATTAATCATTTTATTTATCATAGGAAATCGAAAAAGGATGCAGGACAGAAATACGTATTGGGTCGTTTGGAACTGCGACGACCGTTTGTGGTTTTCTCCACTTGGGATCCCAACGAGGATAATTCAGACGTATTCCAAGTTTTGATGGAAAAAGAGAAAAATGTTTGAAATTTGAGCTGCCCCTTTGAGACCACGCATTTTTTGGGTTTCCCATGTTTTGTTTTTTTTTTTTGGGTTTCCCATGTTTTGTTTTCTTTTGGGTTTGCCATGTTTTTTTTTTCGATTCCCAATAAATGATATTTGTATAAACTGTGTTATGTTCTCTAAGTTCATGCAATAAAATTTCTTATTGAGAAGGGGTCTCGCCGTCTTACAGAAGCTACATAACGGTGATATATGTCCAAAATGACACTTTCCGCGAAATACCCTTTTCTCGAAAAAATATTTTCAAGTAAAACACGGCATCCTCAAATGGAAATAGAAAATTAGAAAATCAGAAGAATATCACCGTGAACTTTTCCTTGGATAGAATTTGAGGAAGTCAGGCATCTTTTTGATCTATTTATTCAAAATTCGGCAGCATTTTCACAAGGATTCGATGACAGAAAGATTACCCTGTTTCTCCTGATCATTTTGAAGGGCGGATATGGTGTAAAATGCACCAAACTTTGGAGCAAGATATCTCGAGTTCTAGACGTTTGTGCAGGTAGCGACCTAGTGCAATCAAAAGCTCTCATCCGAATCTATAAATGAGCCAATTTAGAAAAAATTCTATGGGCCTTTTTGATAAGGCATCCCTTGTCAAAATATGTTTCAATCATCTTCTCCAATAGATGTTATGATCCATTTTTTTAATTCAGAATGTTTTCTTGGTGTTGGAAAGGCATGCCCTTCTAATTCAGATTTTACGGTAAGCTAGAATGAAGTTCTAGAGTGGATTCATACATATTTTTAAAAAATTCAGAATAATAATTTTTTTTTATTTTTCTTGAGTCTAAACAAACTAAACCTTCTGAAAGTGAGCAGAAGCAAAGTGAGTCGAATTACTGTAGCACCTTCGAATACTGAGTACTTATTCGAAGTCGAATTTATGAATGGTTTCACGAAATTTGATCTGGAGAGAAACGGACTTTTATTAAAAACAAAAGATAAGCCAAAAACAAAGGTGAGCGTAAAGAAATTACGAGTTTATTTATATGGACACAAGCAAGAAAAAGTTCACAAGTTAAGGTGTCTTCACACTTGGAGGGGGTGAAGAATGTCTGAAATAGAAGACACGGTGGTGGGTGTTGAATAGAAGCATTCGAAACTTACTCTTCAGAAGATTTACTTTTCTTTCGATCTCCTAGTTTTTTGCTACCACTGCCATCAATTCCCTTCTAAAAATTGCTGTTGTTTTTCGAGGTTTCGATAATTAAACTCACCATATTATCTTTGGCACTTTCAGCAGTCTCCTTACTATGTGTTTTCAACCAACGGAAAGTCAAGAGCAACAAGATCGCAAAGAAAAACATAGACATTCCACACAATCCAATCGCAGCCCACAATCCTTGAATCGGTTTTCCAAAACGCTCACACATGACGAATCCTCCATTGTTGTAAATATCAACAAGTGGTCGGCACTTGAACACTTTCGTCTCCAGACTAGTCTGAAAATTTGAATTTCCTATGGTCAATAATTGATATTTACCATGAGTTTAGAAATCGAAGAAGTGATGGTGGCATTTCCTTGGTTGAAGAAATTGTCATTATGTTCTTTTGCAAAGGTCGCCTTGAATTATTATCCGTTGAACGAATACGGCCTAAGATCAACTTACTGTTTTTGGAGCATTGTCACTCCATTTCTGCAAGTTTCCGTAGAATCGTGCTGACATTGTATTGGATTGTTCCAAACTTTGAATGTACGCCTGGTACTTTCCATTGACATCGGCATTTCCACAACTCGAAAGATCCGCCTGCTTCGCCTCTCGAGTGTTTCTATCCAATTCGATAACGGCTTTCTGAAATAGTTTTCAGTGACGAAAACGAAGGTATCGGTGATACCTGTAATTGAGGTTCAAGTGGAAAGTTTAATGGGGCTTGTTTCGTAATCTGTTCGTCGGCTTGGTCCCGGTAAGTATTCAAATTGATTTTCTTGTTGATTGAATCCGCTGAGATCACTGAAGATCCATTGATGGCGGTGTAGATAGCCATTTGTTCATCGTTGCAACTATGAAGCATGGCCCTAAAACAAATAAAACTCACTGATAGTATGGTTTCCATGAAAACACAACTAACCCAATATTGATGACATTTGGAGGTCCGTTCCCGTCAATTGGATCGATTGTTTGATTCATGTGACGGAAGAGTGTATAGTTTTCATCATCGAAAATTGGAACACAAATTGCAGAAGTGAAAAATCCCAAAACAAAGGCAAGACTTGCAAATATGAGAAGAGTGATTGAGGAGGTGATTGTTGAGTAGAAGGCACTCAGAACAGTAGATGAAAGTTTGAGAGCCAAACCTAGACTGATTTAAAGTAATTCTGCTGTCTTTAATGTTACTAATACCATCTTGTTTCTTCAAAGACAACAGTACTGCTACAAATCCAAGAATACAGAAACAGCATCCAATGCATGCGGGAATAGTAACTGCAAGACGAACACCAATCGTCAGAGAAGAGTACATACTTGACTGAAAGAAACATTGTTTTTCAACTGAATAAGATATAAAGTGCTTACTCCAACAAAGTCACGATGAGCAGCTTTCAAAGAGTTCATGACATTATTAATATCTTTTTGAACACTGGTGAGCATGTTGGTGATAGCCGCAATGGACTGATCGATCTGACTTTGAGACTTGGTGATTGCATCTGAGGCCTTGGTGGCTTGTGTTTGAACCTGAACTCTTGATGATTCTGAGAATTTGTGCGAAAATGTACCTCGGCTTGAATCGTATCAATTTGCTGGTTGATTTCCAATAATTCTTTACTAGTTTTGATCTTGGTTGCAGCCTTCGTTAGTTCCTGAAATCTAACACAAAAACTGGCAAATCACTTAGATCTGAAATCTCACCTGAAGAGAACCCTGAGTTGGCCCATAACCTTTCCCAAAGTTGCTATATTACTTATGCATGTTGGATCGGTTGGAGTAAAAGTGCCTAAACTTTGAGCTAAATCAGTTCCTGCTTTCTCCGTAGCTTCGTTTATCGTTTTGTATTGCTGATCATCAAACTGAAATGGACACGAGAGTATTCTATACGATTCTCCGTTTTTCCCTGACCCCATTAACAGCAGTGATTCCAACTTGATCCTGGGTTCCCTTGACCACATTTGCCGAATAACCACCAATCAGAGAATTCATTTTTGTGAATGCTTGAGTCGTCGTCTCTTTCACTTCACAGTTGATTTGTTCTGCTCCATTTGAAATCAAATTATTCAAATCTGAAATTCTTCGGATCTAAATGTTACAACTTTCAAATTCTACCTCCTGATAGTTGATTCGTGTAGACCATTCCATTATCCACAGAATCAATCAAATTCGATTCGGCGACATTGAAAAGAATCACACCGGTGAGAGTGAATGTGAAAACAGTGAATAGCAAGAAGGCGTACACGTAGCCAGTGATTTCAGAGCGGACCGTCTGAAAAATAAAAAGTTAAAACCAAAACGAGTAAAAACGTGTACCGTTTCTTTTGGAGCACACGTAGAACAACAATTCCAAATACACGTGGTAATTCCGAGAACAATAGCAGCCAACACTAAAACAAAGCCAATACTCCAAAACAAGACAGCTCCCATTTGACTGAAAAACATGTCTTTGGCAACTTGACCAGCTTCATTTCCGGATATCAACTTGTTTAGGTCCTGTAAATTATAATTTGTAAAATTGAAAGAAAAAAATCATGAGGAAAATGAATCGAAGAAGACACTTACTCTGTAGGTTTCAGAAGTCGGAGTGCCTTGCAAACCATCCGACATGCATTTGGCGATGCCATAGAATCCATTGATTCCGCCGAACGATGGTTTCATCGAGTTGATTTGGGACTGCGAGGAACTGCATTGAGCTTGATTTTGTTGTTGAGATGAAGTAGTTGTCGCGATGAAAACTACCAGGTACACTATGGAACGAAGTACCATTTTGGAATTGATCACTCCCGAGATCTTTTTGCAAAGATTGGAAGATAGTGAAGACTGATTGGAAAGATCAAGGGATGGGGAATAATAGGGTGGACGCGTGGAAGTTCTGATATGGATTTCTGAAGTTCGCAGAGGGCGAATGAAACAATTGAACGTGAAAAAATTGGAGAAACAAAGGCAAAAATGTGAACATACGCTAAATCGTTTAATAACTTCAGAACGGCAGTACGTAATTACCTGAAAAGACTACACAAGGTTCTTATCGCTGTTTTGAAGTCATCTATGAGGCTGAACTTTGACCCAGTTTTTCATACCTCGAGCAAACTAGGAACTCCCAAATAACTAAACGGTGAGTTCGCTCATTAGTCAAACTCCATAGAAATAGATCATTTACGAGTGTGCATGACTCGGATCTAGGTCAAAAATTAAATAATAAGTTTTGATGTCATTTTTCTCAAAGTACAGATAAGTTAGCCAAACAAATTTAACACAGATCGATTCCGCTACGTTTCTTACATATGCCCTAAAAATTTCATTTAATTTGGCTTATTTTGAGCGGACTTAAGAGCCATCAAAGACGCAAAGGTGAAACGGAAGACAAATCAGAACATTCCGCCCCTCACGTGTGGTGGTCCCTAGACATGACCAGTTAACTTTTGACTAGGATTCTAATAAGACAGATTTCAATTTATTTGAATTTCAAGAATGTGCTCATTTTGAGCTCAAGTTTCAGACCTCTTGGAATTGACAAACTTGAATTTTGAAAACCAAAAAAATCTCAACTATCCATCCATAAACTCCGCAAATAATAGTTTTTGCTGGTTCTCTGTTCTCCTGAAATTCCTTGAAAATCCTCGCTTCAAACTCAATTCAATTCGAATTTTTTCATTTTCAGAGAGACACACTTTTTTTGTTTGCAATTCAATACAGAAAAAAATAATACAAACAAAGAGAAAACCAGACGTATTGAGTTGACAAGAATTAAGATATAAAATCAGTACAATTTCAGAAAGAGTTGAAAAGGGAATTCTTCGCGATAATCATCTTCAGCTACTTTTGTCTGCCGACTGCACTTCTCTTTTTCTGAAAATGTAGAATTTCTCTTCTTTTATTTAAATCATGTTGATAACTCATCTTAAGCAAACTCTTTTTTATAATTTAACTTCGTCTTGGATTAATTTTCAGATTGAATATTTTATTCCATGCAGAAATAGAGATACAAGTCATGATGAGAAGCATCACATCTCAATAGGATCCTTATTGGGAACAATTAGAGAGGATGCTATTGGAAAGAGACAAGAAAGTTCAAAAACAGGTAAACGATCCATGAAAAGGAAAAAAAATGGCGCGAAAGTGATGGTAAGGAATGTAAAAACAACAAACTGGGATGAACAAAATGAGAGAAATACAAGGAAGACAAAACAAATGTGAACGATTTCAGTTACAGCCGAATCCATTACGCCTTGGTTGTGGAGGGTCTGGATCATTGAAGCCCAACGCGTTGGCGAGGTCTTCTCTCTCCGGCTGTCCTGGCTTCATACGATGTGTTATTTCTTCTTCTTGTTCGCGAAAGTCTATAATTTTAATATATTTTATTATTTTCATAAGCATTAAGGAATTACCCGAGGAATTGAATCTGGGTTTCCTGTCATTTTGTTTCCGTGGATTCCCGTTGAACTTGTTAATGTGATCACTGTTGAACCCTTTCTTCTGTTGGTGCTGTTGTTTGCCTTCTTGGGATTTTGACGGCGCTGGGTTGGAGGTTCCTGGTCTCGAGAAGTTTTGATGTTGTTGGTTGAATTTTCGAACCGATTGAAGTGCGTCGAGAAATCTGCAAAAAATACAACATTGCTGAGATTTCATGGCACAAGGCTAAGAAGCGAAAAAGCGAGCGAAGACAATAAAACTCAACCTGTTTTCCGAATCATCGTACTCAGACTCAGAATTCCAACGGGGTGGCTGACTAGTTCGTGGATCATAATTAGAGTCTCTCGATTCAGAGTATCTTCTAACGTCGTCAGACGTGTTTCCGCGATTTTTGTTGTACGGAGTACGTCTATCTTCGTAGTAAAGTTTCTCCTGTTCATAATATCTTGAGTTGTCGCCACCTCGATCAAAATCGTTATTTGGAGAGTGTCTGGTGGTTCTGTAGATGGTATCCCGTTGTCGTGGTCCGAATGATTGTACATCATTTACCGAGGTCCACCTGTTTCCACGATACGCGTCTCTCCGCTCATTTTTATTATTCATACGCGATGACGATGGTCTGTCATTTTCGTAATTCTGTCTTTGTGTGCTTCCACGATTGTTCGAATAGTTTCCCCCTCTTCCACTACGGTTGTCTGAAACACAAGAACACAGTTCGAAACACTTCACAACACAGAAAAATAGAGATCAGCAAGATCAAGTTGTTCAGAACCACTCACCTCCACTATTGTTGCAGAACATTGCATTTTCAGCTGAAATGTTCTCAATCGAGGGTTGGGGTCTCGCAGTGTATAGTTCTGATGGCTTTAATGGTTGAACCACATCTTGCGACGCAGCGTTCGGGCCAGGAGACACGTCTTTCTGATCCACAAAAGCATAAACCACTTCCGTCTATAATAATCTACCTTATGATCTCAAAATTAGAAACTTAATTCAAACCTTTCTTTCATCTGTCAGAACGTCATCCATCACCTTTCTAGCCAACAATTTTTGTGAATCAAATTGTTTTTCAAGAGTGGAATTCATCAGCTGTTGCAGTTTTATCGGAACTTGCTGGTACAATCGACAAAAATGCGAACATTTCAGATAGATCATTGTGAGTTGCAGAGTCAATGATTGCTCTCGTTCATCACGATCAACCATAGCTTTGATTTGTTCAGAAGTTGTTCCGGGGGAGAAAATGAGAGCGTCTGCCTCACGACGAATTTTTGTAACTTCGTTGACCTGAAAAATACAGATAAAAAATTTAAAAATTTCGTTATGATAAATACCTCTTTTTCGACATGAGCCTTCGTAGTTTCACAGAATATATCCATGAGATGTTCTGATACTGTTGTCACAGACATCAACTCATTGTTCGCAATATTTCTGAAATCCCCAGTTCGGATCCTAGATGCGCTCAACTGCTTCTCCTTTGCAATTCTGGCAGCCGTAAAAAGAATCAGAATATATTCCACTTTTTTGAGACTTTCCAGATATGTAGTACAGTACGTTTTGAGTGGTACCATCTCTCGAGTCGGATCGAATACAGCCAGGATAGCGATAATCAGCTTTCCAATATGAAGTCCGCAATTCTTTTGCGACATCTTCTTTCCATAACTATCGACCAGAGCAAGTGAGATTTTTTCAACGAACGAGTCCTCGAACTTGATATTATAACCATACTTCAGCATGTCAATGGCAAGGTCCACATCAAAAAGTCCCATCTCGAAGATAGAGCGCAGAAAGCAATCGGATACGGCGTGCGAATCATCCGACTTTATATGCTCAAATTGATCCTTGTATTGTTCAGGAATGATCTTGTAAACTCCTGAAGGGATTTGCCTTTTCGGATTCTCGAGAGCATTCGAAAACCAGGAGAAGAGAGAATACTTAATCCACCAAGGAGCTGCGTTGAATGTATCGCTGGTCAGAAACATTATTGAGTTCTTTTCGAATACGATTCCATCTTTATCCAGGCGGCCAGCAACAGATTTGAGAACTTCTTTAGCTCCATCGCAAACTTCCACTGATTGTCCATCGTACTCAATGAGCAATTCGTACATCAATTGAATAAGTGTGGGCGTCTCGACTTCATTTTCTGCTTCTGCTTCATGTTTAACTCCAAAACAATAGTTAATAGCCATCCGATTATTGTTGTTGTTGGCTAGAAGACGTTGCATCATTTTCACTATCACTTCTACTGCTCTCGTAGGCTTCCGTTTTTCTTTGAAAAGTTCCTCGGAGCAAAACATCATAAGAGAGTATGGGTCGACTAACGCCTTATCCTCTGTTCGTTCCGGTTGTCCCTCCTTCCGTTTTCGATCTTTCACGAACGACATAGCCATCATTCCAGCATTGTCGTACTGTGAACCAGAAGTCCAATGAATTCTACCGAGCATGAAAACTCTGTGAAGAATCGTGATCAATAGTTTGTCTTTCTTTTCTGGCTCTTCGAACGGTAGCGGGGTGAGATTGACTTTACGATCGAATAGCGTAGGCATGGAACGGAAAATTCGACCAATAATGGGAATATATCCTTTATT
This sequence comes from Caenorhabditis zanzibari, assembly GCA_963966625.1. Classification (NCBI taxonomy): domain Eukaryota; kingdom Metazoa; phylum Nematoda; class Chromadorea; order Rhabditida; family Rhabditidae; genus Caenorhabditis; species Caenorhabditis zanzibari. Next base: position 9,356,712 of record OZ016469.1, read on the forward strand.
ATCAACGCAGATTGAAAGAAGCTTCTGTACGGTGAGGGCTGGTGAGACTAGAAGGTACCACATAATCTGGAAAACAATTGAATTCGCAATAATACACTTAAACCCACTGGATCTTTAGCTTTCTCGAAAAGTTCCAAATTGTTGCTCAAAGTATTGGAATCGAGTGGTAGCTGATTGATGGCTTCCGTGAGTCCTGACTCAAAGTTCTCGACAAAATTCTCAAGACACGGCAAGACATCGGCATCAATTTTATACTTGTCGAAAAGCTTGGCAGCGAAATCATTGCGACGATTATCGACCATCACGAGGAACACTTTCTTGAGTAAAGCTGTGAACGCGTATTTCTCCTCTAACTTTGTCGTTTCGTGGTCTATTGCCATATCCCACACCGAAATGAAACTGAAATTATACTGTTGAGATTACGAAATAAGGAAATAACATACTGATCGACAAGACTGTCACAGCTTATTCCGTCCAGTCGAAACATTGTCTTCGCATTAATCAACTCGCGCATCGTTTTGTAGTCAGGATTCTTGGCGCGATAATTGTTGAGAACCTGGAAAAATCCAGATTTGTGTTGTTCGATGTTGTTTAGAATGCATTTGAGAAAAAAGGCTGAAATGTTTATTTTGAATACTGAATGATACTAAATGGAAATGGAAAATAAAAGTATTCCTAATACTGAATTCAATGAGCATGATAGGACAAGAAAAATTAGAATCACAAATCAAATTTCGCGGAACGAAGACGGGTAAGGGTGTGAGATATCAAAAATGGGATGAGGGGTAAACTCGCCGGTCATGGTACATGAATGGATTTCCAATTTACTTAAGATGCTTGTTTTTCTTATTATTTTTCTTCTTTTTCTTTTTGGGTGATGGGATATCTACCTTCTCGGTTTTTGTAACGAATTGCTGTTTCTTTCCTTCGTCGTCTGATTGAGCTTTCTCATGGGCAAGTGAGGAAACAACCCCATCTGCTCGTGCAAACAATGTCGGTTCAACGACTTCAGTTGCAGATGGTACTTCTTCCTTCTCGTCCAAGAAAAACTCACGGAGAGTGCTCGGGAGCTCTTTCCAGCGGTGGAAGCCTGTAACAGATTAAAATAAAGATTGAGAAAATACTTCTGTTGCTGTTCACCTTTGCACATGTCATAAGTGTGCTTGATAGATTCTTTACTGGCGTCGATGTGTCTCGTAATCTCAACGGCTTTGTAGGATTCGTTCACTTGCATTCCAAGCCATACTTCGTACATCAATTGCATTCGTTTTTGAAGTTCGATGAAATGTCGGCTTTCCATTCCTATGTTTGTCGCTTTTCCAGAAGTTGCGACGATTTCTTCATTTAAATAAATTACAAGGTGGAAAATGTGATCACGAATTTGATTGACTAGTTCAGGATCTTCACTGCCGCGTCGGATAACATCTGAAAATATTAATTTTATCGGATTTCATAATCTTGGACCGACCTTTGACGGTACGAAAGCTGAATTGATATCGTATAAGCTCTGCCGCTGAACTTTCAGTATCGACCATTCCATTGAGGACGGCCACCGTGAATCGGCCAAGCTGTAATAATGACACTAGACTCAATTTTCAATCTGCTACTTACATCTCTTACGGCACTTTCTTCAGGACTGTTCATTTTGCTGAGATGTGTCTGCAAAGATGTCACTGATTGTGAGTTTTCGATTATCAATAACTATTTTTAGGTACTACAAAAAGTGAATACGAGACGAAATGTACGCAGGCAGGGAAACAATTAGAACGCGCCATCGAATTATTTCGAAACATGGGAAAAAGAAGGCTCAATAAGATGTTGAATCAACAAACAAAAGAAAAAATGGCCTTGACCTTCACAATGTGAAGATTCTTTTGAACTCTTGACTCGGAAACGATAACATTATTTTTCGCTGGAAAATGTTTTGGAGGTTATGAAATATCAACTTTGAACGACTCCTCTACAAAATAGATGGAGAAGGAACAATAGCTTCAGTTTGTGCAATTAAAGATTTGAGGTAAAGAGATCATGCCTGTGCTCAATCTTCATGGTACAATAAATAATCTACATCAAATCAATTGTAATACGAATGCAAGAGAAGCTAAAATGAGAAAAGCAATACAAATTAGTGAAGAAAATACACAGTATTTATGTCAGTAGAAGTGATCTACACTTGTGGGTTTCTGAAGTTTTGTCCGGCGTAAACAGCATCGGCTCCGAGCTCTTCTTCGATACGGAGAAGCTGATTGTACTTGGCCAAACGCTCTGAGCGGCATGGTGCTCCAGTCTTGATTTGTCCAGTAGCAAGTCCAACGACGAGATCAGCAATGAAGGTATCCTCGGTTTCACCAGATCTGTGGGAAACCATCACACCCCATCCATTAGCACGAGAAAGATTCGCGGCCTCGATCGATTCAGTGACAGATCCGATTTGATTGACCTGAAAACTTTAAATAATTCTGTGCAAATTCAAGAAAATAATTACCTTGAGGAGGAGGCAGTTGCACGACTTCTTTTCGATGGCGGTTCTGATACGTTTTGGGTTAGTGACGGTCAAATCATCTCCGACGAGTTGAATGCTAGTGGCGGCATGGAGCTTGCCCCAGTTGTCCCAGTCGTCTTGGTCGAAAGCATCTTCGATTGAAACCACTGGATACTCCTTGATGAAGGATTGGTAAAGCTCAGAGAGCTGCTCTCCCGAAAGCCATTTGGAAGCGTCGGAGGCATCGTTCTTGAAGTCCAAGTCGTACTTTCCATCCTTGTAGAATTCAGAAGCGGCGACATCCATACCAATGGAAATCTTTCCAGTGTACCCAGCCTTATCAATGGCTGTATTGAGAAGGTCGAGTCCTTCCTTGTTGTCTTGGATGTTTGGAGCGAAACCTCCCTCGTCTCCTACAGCAGTGGCGTCAAGTCCGTATCTCTTCTTGATCTCAGCCTTCAAATGGTGATAGACTTCGGATCCCATGCGCATGGCCTCAGCGAAGCTAGAAGCTCCTACTGGGAGGATCATGAACTCCTGCATGGCTAGCTTGTTTCCAGCATGAGATCCTCCGTTGATGACGTTGAAGGCTGGCACGGGCAGCACAACTTTTCCAGTTCCTGCGAGCTCAGCGATGTACTTGTAGAGTGGGAGACCTTTGTGAACAGCTCCGGCTTTAGCAACAGCTAAAGAAACACCGAGAATAGCATTGGCTCCGAGATTAGCTTTGTTCTCGGTTCCATCCAAAGCGAGCATGAACTCATCAATGTCTTTTTGAGCAGTCACGTCAAAACCTTTGGCAATGAGAGCTGGGGCGATTTTCTCGTTGATGTTGCTAACGGCCTTGAGGACACCCTTTCCGAGGTGAACAGCCTTATCACCATCACGAAGCTCGAGGGCCTCGTGGACACCGGTGGAAGCGCCAGATGGGACGGCAGCGCGGAACACTCCTGAAATTGCATCAGTCATTTTAGCCATTCATACTCAAATTCATCATAATCATATTAGCTGATCACGACCTTTTTCAGCGAAGACTGAAGTGGACCATGTAAAATTTCAACACGCACCTTTCTCAGTGAAGAGATCAACCTCTACGGTTGGGTTTCCGCGGGAGTCGTAGATTTGGCGAGCGTGAATCTTGGTGATTGGCATCCTGTAAGTTGACCGTTATGATCATCGAGAACATTGTGAAACGCGAAAAAAGATAACTAGTAAACAAAACAACTGGAAGGATGAAATGTTTGGGGTTGAAACGGGTGAATAAGTGAGAGAAGAAAGGCGGCGCCGTCGATAGCGCGAAAAACGAAAGAGTTTGACGAGACATACGCAGTGAAACGAGACGAAGAGAAAAAATGCTGCTGGCAATGTGTTTGCGAGTGGTCTGAGCGCTCGTTCAATGACATCGCAGCGCGAACCATTTTTAAGAATTTCTACGACTACGTAGTTTGAACACGCAGTGTCGAGATTCATAGTTAACATTAATGGAAACCCCAAGCTATTAGATTATGACAAAATATTCAGAATCATCGCAAAGACTGGAAAAAAGGAGAGGAGCTAGAGCAGGAGCCTATGTGAACCATGAAAAACAAGTGGAAAAAAGAGAGTTGAGGCAACTGCTGCCGAGAAAAGAAACGCATCGCAGCTGCCTTCCTCCGAAATACGTGACTTGCACCAACTTTCAGTTTGAGGAGACATGCCCTACTTCTCTGCCACAATTGAAATCTCTGAATCTCGTTATGTTCAATGATCATGCCAAAAACATGATAAGACCTTGAAGGAGAATGATGAAACAGTTAAAAACTAAAGGCGTATTAGTAGTATGTTGTTGTGATCCTGTATAGATCACGAAATGAAACAAAAATTGAAAGCGACAAAAACCCTAATCGAAATGGTCACAGTTTGTAAACGAAAGTTAAAAACGCTCGACAAAAAGAAAGTCAACAGAATGTCAACAAATTTGCCCAGAAATTCTACATAGCAACATGCGTTCATTACCGTGGATCCGACGCCAGCACTTTGCAGAGAGCTTTTGGAATTCGAGTAATCATCGCACCAATTGAACAAGATAAGAAAAATGAAAAGAAGAAAACACACCCTTGACCACCCGAGCTCTTCACCGACTGGCAGCCGCCTCGAATGAGCGAAGTAAGAGAGTGAGCAGCACTGATGAACGGAACGAACATCGCGAAAAATCGTTTGTGAAAAAACAAAATGATCGCGTTGATAAAAGTTGGCGGCACTTTTTGGTGTTGAACGCGCGGCGAGACCATTCGAGGACGGTGCATGTTCCTTTAACGGGACTACTGTAGGCAAAAAACTTTTCGCAGACCCACTTTTTGCCAAAATTTTCCACAAGCATTTCAAAACCTAGAAATACCTCGAACATCGGGAAATTCAATGGGTTTAAGAAATACTTCTAATGGAATGTGTAGGAAAAACCGGCACTATTATATTAGACATGGATTGGAGATGTTTTCCTCGGTTTTTGGAGAGTTATTTCGACAAAGGTGATTATAGGCTGTAAGAAAACACGGAGAAGCTTCAAAATCAAATACTTTAAATTCAAAAAGACTGAATTATGGCATCAACAGAATGTCATAATGAATAAACAGAAACAATTATCTAATCTTAACAACAGAAGCTAACTATTAAAATTTATACAGAGAAAGTTATTGTTTAATTCTCGTGAATTGCTTGGTATTCAGATTGTATCGTTTGTCCGTATACTTATCCATCTGCTCGGCCACCTCCGGGTCCCATGGCATATTTTTGTCTGGTCGAGAGTAGTCGAATGTCTTTAAGAAATTGTGGTGAAGATTTTCGCTCTAACTCGAGAAACGTAATACCTGATCATCGTAGTCAAACCACTCTTTCTTTGGCTGGAACTGTCGGAGTAGTCGCTTTTGCCGAAGGGAAATAACTTCTCCACCACTGCCCGGGAACGCTGTCACACCACCGTGATACATTTCAGTATCTTCTGGATGAAAACGAACAGCTTGCTCCATAATTGACACATTTTTCGGTTTGGTTTCATCTCGGGCCAATCTGAAACGCATTACATATTGCTATTATTAGTTGTATTTGACTCACTCTGTGTATTTTGTGACATTTTTGACTGGTTTTTGGTAAAACTTCACGACATCGGATACGGTTTCCAGATGAAGAAGTTTTCCGTTGGTTGGCCAATGCTTTGTAGCTTTTCCCAATTGTTGGATCAAATTGAACTTTACTGAATTATCACCCTCCACGAATACGTACTGTTCCACGTTTTCAGAACGAAGTCCAGCCGTTTGAAGGCATTCAGAGGCTGTCTCTAGGACTTGAGTCTTGATTCCATCACTTGGAGTATAAGCTCGAGCATATTTTAAAAATCCTCTAGCTCGAACAGCATCCATATCGATTCGCTTGTCAAAGAGTTCATCACCAAAATCCACTACGGAATCGGAAGAAGCCGGAACTTGGGCAGATTCCCGTGCACGAATACTTGGTAAGGTTTTGCGGAGGCTCTCTTGCTCTTCTTGCGTCAAATGTTTTACAGCTTCTTTGTCTCCACCTTTACCAAATATCCCCTTCAACAAGTTTCCCTGCGACCTCACCAACCTCGGAACGGTACTATACATGTTTTCTATAATCAGTTAAGTTGTTTATAATCCTTCTAGTTCGGTTGAAAATATGGTGATAGGAGCTAACTTATCAGAATCGTCCTGCAATAGAATAATCGCACTCCATTCATTAAAAAGGCAAAAAAAATCAACAAGCAAAAACACGCGGTATTCTCGAAAAATGGGCTGGAAGGGGGCAAATATAAAGAAAAAGGTAGGGATAAGCAAGGTAAGATGTATCAAATTCCATCAATAATAGGAGGAAAAAAACGAGAGAAAGGGGAACAACGAGATACGATTGTATTGAAGCACTCGATTAAAAGCTGAAAAATAGGAAAATTTTGAAGATCTTGTGACAGGTTTTCAAGCAAGTGCTTAGCATGGACGGTTGTCGGGAGCGCGAGCACGAGGAGCGGCCTTAATGATATCATCGACACGGAGAATTTGTTCCGTTGCTTCAGCGGCAGAAGAAACCATGCACAACTTAACGTTGTATGACTCGATGACTCCCAATTTGGTTACATCGGCAACCTCTCCTTTCTCGATATCTGAACAGAAAGGTTTATTCAAATCTGCTAAAACTCCCATTACCGATTCCAAAGTTATGCCGTCCGTTGGCATGCTCTGCGCGAAGTCTGGTGACAAGATCTGCTGAGTCAAGTCCAGCGTTGTCACAAATGATTGTTGGCAGCTGAGCAAGAGCTCTTCCGAAAGCTTCCACTGCGAGAGCTTCTTTTCCAGCAACCTTTTGAGCTTCCATGGCAATTGCCGTGCTCATAAGAATCTCACTAGCTCCTGCGCCAGCAACTGTTTTGGATTCTTTGACATGAGTGACGAGAACGCAAAGGGCGTCATGAAGGGATCTCTCAGATTCTTCAAGAATCTGTTGAGTTGCTCCTCGGAGTACTACGGAACAAGCTTCTCCTAGTTTCACACCGGAGAATCGAAGAAGTCTGTCTTCACCAATCATGATCTCCTCAATCAGATCACAATATCCGAACTGGGCAGTTTGAGGAGAGTCGAATGTTGACACGATCTCTCCTCCGAGTACAAGCGCGAGTCTCTCGATTCCTTCGAAGTCGGCATGCTCAATTGCCATAACTTTGGCGTCCGCAAAGAGCTGCTCTGGGTAATTGTAGATCAATTGACGGTTGATGAAGACGTTACAATTGTGGCTCAGAATTTTGTCAACCTGTAAATATAGAGCATGTTTCGTTATGCAACAAGAAACATACCTTTTCTTTCATCTTCAGCTTTTCGGCAGCCTCGAGTTCAGCGACTTTAGCAACACCGTCCACTCTGACTCTTGATCCAAAAACTTTCACCTTGTCAGTGTCCATGGGAGTATTAGCGATAAGGATCTTGGCTTTCTCAACTCTTCTTGGTTGGAACATTCCTGGGAGTTTCTCGAGAAGGAATCCTTCATCGAGGTAGGACTCATTCATAGATCCACCAAGCTTTTTAATGATTTGAATGGCGTCCAAGTTTCCTGATCCTTTCAGTCTCATGACTGCGTCAACGGCGAGTTGGGCAAAGTGTTCTTTGTGTTGGCTGAGAATCTTCGATCCGAGGGTTGTGCGAGCAATTTTCAATAGATCTTCGCGAATATTGTCGCCAGACTCGATACTCGACTTTTTCAAAGATTCTTGAGCAATTCCAAGAGCACGTCTGTATCCAGAAATGATTGTTTGTGGATGAATACGTTGGTTGACGAGCTTCTCGGCTTCTTTGAGCAACTCGGCAGCAAGAACTGTTACCGAAGTAGTTCCATCTCCAACTTCGTGATCCTGAGTCATCGACATGTCTGAAAAAAATGGAGCGTTTTATATAGAAGATCCAGAATACTTACCAACAAGGACTTTAGCAGCTGGATTATCAACTCCGATGGATTTGAGAATCGTGGCTCCGTCATTAGTAACCTTGATTCCTCCAGCACTTTCAGGGTTTCCACTGATGAGGATCTTGTCCTAGAAGCATTAAATTTTTCAAAAATTCGTATTATTTCTCCTTACCATTCCTTTTGGTCCAAGTGTAGACTTCACCAAGTCTCCAATGGCAATCGCTCCCACGAAAGAGCTGAGACGAGCGCTCTCTCCACGCTCTTCTTGAGCACTGTCCTTCAAGATTTGAACTGGGAGCATCTTGCTTAAAAAATAAAATTTCGATTAGTTTTGTCAGGAGTCTAAAACACATTGAAGGGTGATATGAAGGAAAGTAGTCATAGAATGGCCTAAATATGCATGTTGCGATGAGATTCGCATAAAAAGTTTCATTAGTCAGAAAGACAAGGCACTTTTATATACTTTTCAAAACAAATTCGTCGGCAAAAATGAGAGAAAGCGATGAAAAACTCCAGAAATTCATCGAAAAGCGGGTGAAAATTGTTCTCGAAATCCGAAAATTTGAACGAGCAATGGAGCGCGACTGCAACGCCAGGCCAGCGAACCTCGGCCATCTTTCAGCGATTTTCGCGCGAAATGGAAAAATAGCGATCCTTCAGTCATTTCTGAATATTTTTGGCTGAAATTTGGCAGAGACATTGTTGAGAGCAAAATATACCGGATGTCGATTCTATTTCATTTGGTTATTGATAACATTTTCGAGAATGTAGAGAAAACAAGCCGAGAGTAAACTTCATTGACTACAGTATTCATTGGCAACACATTCCGAATCCAGCTTTCATCCAATTGATCTGAAATTCATCAGCTATCTTCATGACCTCGAACGATATGAAATTGATTTTCTTCCAATCCAAAAAAAATCTAAATCATTCCCCTTCTCTAGTTTTGTAGTTTTTGTAGACAAGAATTCAGTCCTTTTTCACCTACTGAAAGTTACACAAGGCTGACACTGGTCACACACTGTGATTGACTTCATCACAAAACAATGATAACCAAGAGAAGACGACGATGAAGTTGGAGACGTAGAGACATACCTTTTTCATCGAAGGTCTGCATCTTCTCGCGCAACAGTTTCTTCTATCATTCAATCATATTTTTTTGAACAACAATGCGGTCAATACCGCTTGGTGATAAACTGCTTCTTTTATTAGCAATATTTCCTCTTGTCAAAGGTGAGTCTGAATCCAGAAGTTGTACAATTCGAAGATGACGTGGCAACCTGTTCTCTGGGTGTCTCGAATCAAATGGTTTCATGATTGTTCTCTCTTTTATTGATGACCACAAACCATTTAAGGAATTTTTCACTCTCTGGTTCTTTCAGCACGGCCATCTGAACATTTTCTCTCCTTCTCCAAGACCGAACTATGTGCAGCCGAACCTCATCTGAAAGTGTGTCAACCGAGTAAGTGAAAAGTCTCGTTTCTCATTGACAACGGAACAAAGAAATCTACAAATCAATTACTGACGTAATCACGAGTGATCAGAAAAAAAACCTGATTTTCAGACGGAAGCAGTAGAGCTCAAAGCTCAAAAATAATAAATGGAGATGGGTTGACTGCGGAAAGATTGGAACAACTTTCAACGCATTCTAACAAAGGATTCATTGAGGAAGAAGGAAATTCTGGAAGATCGTCTTCTTCGGATGTCGCTGAGGCGGATCCTTTTGATCAAGTGGCAACAAGGTGAGTTTAAGAAGTTTGCCTTCGAATAGGAAATCTTTGGAATAGAAAGTTTCAATAGAAGCTTTTTCAGCGTCTAAAGAAATTGAATTTTTCCAGAGCCCCTCCCACTTCTCGTGATTACGACGAAGACAGACATTCTCGACGAAGACATCGAAAGAAACATCATAAATCTCACCGTGGATACTACTACGGATCCCCATATACTCAATACTATCAACAACGCCATGATCCTTCTCTCTATCGCGTCTATCCTGGTCTCCATCCTAAAGATGGAAAGTATTGCTCCGATATGAAGGCGATGTTTGCCTACACCTGTGCTCCTAGTAAACCGCTTCGAATTGATCTCGTCGAGTTTTGCAAGGTACTTGTCATCTCGATTATTCAAATTACATGAAATATTATTCCAGGATTACTCTGCATTTTGCAACGTTCCAAACTTCCACAGACTCCCTGGACCACGAATGGGACCTCCAATAGGTGATAAGGGAGTCGGGCATGTCGATGTGAACGGACACTTTGGATTCGGTGTTGGAGCAGTTCCAGGACTCGAGGTTGGAGTTGGATGGGGAGTCGATGTTGGACCGATTCCTGGAATGGGAGAGAGCGTTGGCGTTGGAGTTGGATTGGATTTGGGTATTATGGGATCGAAGACACCCGAAGCATTCCGTCGTGGACAGGATGATCCAAACGCCAAGGGAGGAGGTATTGTTGGAATTAATGGAGGAGTTGGAGTCAAAGCACCGGGAACTGGAGATGGAGTTGGAGTCGGTACTGGATTGGGTGTCGGAAAATAAACTGTGCTTGTGGTCTGTGTTTTGTGATCTCTTGTGTATCTTTTGTCACATTTTATCAATTGTACTATTTGTTATCTTTTTAGAAACAATGTTCGAACAAAATATGAAGAATACCATTTATTTATGATCATTTACTCGCATTGTCAAATAATTGAAACTGGGGGAGAAGTGGGGAAAAAGAAGGAGGAAGTGAATGGAAAAGAAGCTCAATAATTATGACGAATCATTCCTTTGGAATGGATTGTTTGTCGGGGCATTGGTAGATGGGGAAGCTGGAGTTGTGGCTTCTGGAATCGGTGGGAGACCCAAAAAGTCGTCAGAGTGGTCCGGTGAGTGACACGAGAGAATCGTCGGAAGTGACGATTTACGACGAACAATCGGATCGGAGAATCCTCGAGAAAGACGAGGAGTCGGTGGGAAGAATTGTCTGAAAATGAGGAGGATTATTCAGTTATGTCAAAACAGAACATTTTACGTTGCTAGAATACATATCCTGCTAGATAAGTCTCTGATAAACAATCGGATTATATCCATACATCACTTGAAAAATAGGAATCCAGGAAATGGGAAATCTGATCCCTTACTTAAGGAAAAAAGGAAAAATGAAGTTTGGAAGTTAAGAAAAAAGTATTGAATTTCAAGGTATTTTGTTCTTATTTGTTTTGATGGTTCAAAGAGCTCGAAGATCCAAGTGAAATATTATAAGTGTTCAACTCTTACCTCATCGCTTTTGGAGACAAGAATGGATTGTTGGTGAGCGAGAAGCTTCTCATCTTAGCTGCACTCAATTTTTCTTGCTCATAAACTGCATACGGAGATCTTTCAGATGTAGTTGAACTATTGCTGCTTGTTGGCTCCTGTAATAAAATATTCAGTATTTCCTGTTATGCATCAACTTTACATATTTCTCAACTTCTTCTCCCATCTTCTAAACACAAAATGACGTATCTATTAATGGTGACAATATCATTTCATTGTCTTCATGCAAATAGATAATGCATTCTCTTTCCTTTTCATTGCCACTGTCTTTGACATAGGTAAACAATCTTTACGGTGTCTCTTTCAGATCATCATCAAAAAACAAGGAACTGGAAGTTGATGGCTACAACCGGGAATACACGACCCTTGATCCCGTGAAAATCGAGATTTTCTGCACAAGAAGTGTTGTTTATTTTCAACCGATGACCCACAAAGATGCTTGTTATGGGTAAAAAAGAGTCTGTTTTCAGATGCTACAAGTGGTACTTATTTCAAGAGAATGATTTGTGATCTTGAAAGAAAAAGACATGCGATTTCGATTTCCGTTGAGGAAGTGGGGTACTAGAGTACTGAAACTACAAGGAAATTGACTTTTTTGCATTCTTTGTAGTTCTTATCTAGATTTGGAGCATTGGAAGCTTATGCTCTTTTCAGTTTCCACATCATTTGCTTTGAAAGAAGAAATGGCTTCCTTTCCAACCAAATAGTTTCTTTTGTCCTCACCTGAATATCTTCCTCCTCGGATTCAGTGATGTCATCGAACGAATTGAAGTTTCGAATACGATCATCACGACGGTTGGTGAGGGTCGGTGGACGTGGCTCCGATGCGAAACGGTGCGAAGACGTCGAAGTAGAAGTGGTAGCGGTCATGACTGGAAGAAAGTATGATGAGGGAATGGGAAGTGAAGAGACTGAGTGGGAGGAGGGTTATCAGGGGCAACGAAAAGGGGCGTGGCCAACTGACTGGAAACGATAAGGACAATATTGTCGTTATCAACCGGGAAGAAGAAGGAAAATATGATAGAATCAAAAAGGTTTCATGGAACGGAAGGCAAGAATGAGAGGATTAATCGAGGAGGGAGGAAAAAAGAGAATAGTGTCAGGAGCTGACGCGGAGCAAGGACTTGAAAACATCTGATGATGGAACGAAGACTTTGGAGACTTAGACAGACAGAGGGAACGAAGAAGAAAGAAAAATGAAAGAAGACAGAGTACGAGTTTCGAACGGGGATGATGGAAATAGAAGCTTTTGGAGCCGACCAAAAGAACAGTTGTCTCATGGGAGGAGGGTGGGAGGGATTTCGAGAAAGAAACTACGAGTGCAAAAACCGATTAGACCACCTTACCTCCGACTTCGGAAGAGGTCATTTGAAGGACATTTTACACATGGGTTTGCAGGAAATACTTCCGATTAAAAAACAAATATCAAGAGATTTCATCAGAGATTCTACGATGATCGTGAATATCCAAAGCAGTTCGTGAGAACAGAAATCGTAATATTACGAAATTGAGAAAATTACTCATAGATTCGACGAAAAGTCTCATTCATTGTCTACTTTTCGCTTCTAACATCTAGCGGAATGTTTTGTTTTTTGTGACTACATTTACAGATAAAAAGATAGTTTAATAGGACGACTGTCACAACATTGGAGTTTGGAATTTGAGATTCTAGAGAAAGCGGAAATGGATCAAAGAATCCGACATGGCGTGATTCGAGAATCGAAGAATTTTTAATATCCGGAGAACTTTCAAATCAAAGAACCATAATACGAAAAGTATAACATTTGCAATACGCCAAAATGATTCATAGTTTCAGAACAGTTACAGTTCAAATAACAAAAGACTCGACACTATATTACTCATACAATAAAATATGTGAGAGTTTGATTGACAGGATCTATGAGTAGAGAACTTTTAAGTAGATTAAAACAGTTTATATTCTGAAAGTAATCGAAGTGACAGGACGGAACTAGATATCGCAGGCTTTGGATTTATTATTTTTTGTCATATTTCAAAACAAGAGAAGCTAGACTAGTTGTTTTCAAAAACAGGTACACGGAAGAGATATGAAATAACTAGCCAATTCCGCAATTGGTTAAATTTTCCAAGGAAGAAGACGCCGGAGAAAAAGCTATCCTAAGTACGCTATTCATCGGAAAGTGGCTTTGGTTGGATCGACGAGGAGGAAATATTTATATGAAAGGAAAAAAGGAGAAGAAAAAACCCTGGGTATATGATTAGGGATTCAGAGATTGGTAGAAAGAAAAGGGAAAAAGAAAGGGGATGTGCTCTGAAAAAGTAGTAGAGGGTGGGTAATTGGATTGAATGGGATGGCACTGGATGGAAAATGTCGATTGGCCACTGACCACTAATGGACATGGAGAGCAAGAGCGTTTTCTTCTAGAATCCAGGGAGCATGAGAGCACTTGAAAAAGGTTGCGATGGGGGATATGAATAATGGCTATACGAAATGAGAGAAGACGGAGTGTTTTCTGGAGGTATACACTCTCAGTGAGTCATGACCAAATTTTTAATTAAAGAATTGTCTTTAGTTTTCCGAAAACGAAAGGAATTATAACACCTAGGGTGTCTCAGTCTCTCCGCCATCTACCTCCCGTAGAACAATTTCGCAAGTGCAAATAAAAAAGTTGCGAAAAAACGAGCAATCTTTTTTTCTTCGTGGTGAGAGAAGAGGAAATGAACTGGCCTCTCGGAAGAAAAGGAGTTTTCCCGAGTGGATGACTCATTGACCGAATTTAGAAGGGTTGCACTAACTGACACGACCCTTTATCCCTCAGGCTATAAGAATTATTTATAGACTCCTCTTCTTATTAAAAAAGATCTTCTATTACGGGGGGCAATAAAGTGCAATAAAACTTTTTTCTTCGCCACCAAAAAACTATTTCCAGTGGGATTCCCAAAATTATGAAAATGTCCGGAAAGGTTGTTCAAATAAAAGTGTCTGCTCTGCAAAAATGTATGTTTGATGAGTGGGTGGGTACACGGAAATATTTTTATGGTGGGAATGAATTAAATTACATTTTCAGAGGATTGACAACTCCTTTTCTATACGAATTCGAAAGTTCTAGAAGAAGTTGTGGATTGACAGGAGTCAATCCTCGTGTGACCTCTGAACTAGTCTAGGGAAATAGAAAACCAATAACCAATTCAAATATTCTATTCAACTTTCGCTTTATGAGGTACGGTTTTTGGACGGAGATTCTGGGAACAAAGTATCTGGCAACATTGGGACTGAACTATGGCTCTTTTAAAGATCGTTTTTATATGGAAAAAGAACTAAAGTTCCCACATTTGAATACCCTTTCTTCCTATTCAATCGAGAGATGAAACACCTATAGAAAAAAGATATTTCCATCGAGAATCTTAAAATTCAGACGGAAAAAAAAAGATTTTCAAATGATTCCTAATGAATATAAAAACGAAGAAAATCGTTTATGAATGAATCTGATGAACTCTTTTCCAGAATTTCTATATGATGAATTAGTGCAAATCCTCCGTGTGACCGCCAGGTGGCTGTCTCTGCTGACCCTAAGATCAAATAATCAAGTTTAGACGAGCAGAAATCATTGGAAGAATTATTTGATAGTACTCATTCAAATAAGAACACCCAAGACTTCCTTGAACCAGTCCAATACGAAAAACCAATAAAATCGGTCGACTTGTTTTATTAGATTACAATTTTTTGTTCAAAGTCTGACTCATTTCCTCTCGTTTTTCAATGAACTTTCACCCCGATGGGAAAAATAGAATTTGAAAGTGAGGAATAGACTAGAAGAAAATTTCAAAAAAGCGAGTAACAAAAAACAACAAGTGTTCTGTTTACTCAAAGTATCTAACTTGTTTTTTTCTCATAAGCTCGCCAACAAAGAAAAAAGAGCGAATAGAGAAAAAAGAGTGAAGAAAAAAGAACAATCGTGTAGCAACACGAGGGAGCTGCAATTATAGATGAAGAAGGAACAAGTTGAGTTTCCGGTTTTTTTTCAGACAACGCCCACCTCAAAAATCAAAACATGTTTGCTTTTGAGAGGAAGATAGGCAATGTTTGAAGAGCCACTTGGAATAGTTCAGTGTGTTTTGAGTTGGTGATGATAAGCAATAAGTGGAGAGGAACGTCGTTCGAAAACTATCTAGTCTTGATGATACTTACTGTAAACCGAAAAATGGGACAAGTTCAAGTGGCTGGAAATGTGAACTAAATTGTCTAACCAGGGAATGGTCTAAACTCGATGTGAAGTTTCGAATCGTGACCTATATCATCTGAAAGCTGACAAAATTCTGATACCAAACGTGACATCAGTTTTTGCGGCGGATTTCGAATAACCTAGAAATTTTTGAAAACACATGAAAAATAAGCACAAAATGCAGTACATTTTTATGAATATTTTGAATTTCAGAATTTTAATTTTTTACGTGAAAAATTCAGTGCTAAAAATTAGGGTTCCGAATCGAAATCTTCATTTTCCAATAACACGCGATTACGACTAAAAATGACAATCATTTTAGTCATTTTTGTCAAAAAACGATTTTTCCGATAATCAGATTTTGTCAAAAGATAAGGAAGCAACTAAAACAACTTGCCACGTTTCCAAAATTTTGCCACGTTTCAAAAATTTTCCCCCTTTTTCAGCCTTTTCAACGGAAATTAAGGAAATTGAAAATGATATTTCTGATAAAATAACGATTTTGATAGTCGATTTTTTTCGATTTGATATCTGTTGACTAATCTGATAGTCGACTATTTTCGATTATGACAAGAAATACGTGAAACGAATTTCGACTTTTTTGATTTCGTCAATAAATTGCTCCGATTCGGAACCCTACTAAAAATGTACTGAATTTAGGTTTCAATCAATTTTTCTTCGTTATTTTGAGTCCGCCGCAAAAACTGAATCCAGTTTTGAATACAGTTGCCCGTGAGCTTTCAGATGATATAGGTCTCGTTTCAAAACTCCACATCTTCTGTGAGTCATTCCCTAGTAAGAACATAAACCAGTTTTTAGGAAAAATAACACAAGCTCAAAATCGTCTTCGCTATTCTAATTTCATTATATTTTGATTCTCTAATTCGTCTCCTAACTTTCAGGATAAAGTCCATGAAAATTCCTCAAATCACTTACCCACTAACCCAAAGTCCACAGAAGCAATAAATGTCTTCATGACCATGTTTTGATGTTTTCAAAAACCTTGACCAAAAAATCCACCAACGTTTTATGGACGAGGCATCACGTCATGTTGCACGATTAGGAGAGTTATTAGATTAAGCGATTAGAGAAAACCGGAAACTTCAGAAGATTCAGAAGAACTAATGGGGGGGGGGTTTAGGACATGGAGGTGAAGGTCAGCAACAAATATGGAGTCTTTTAAGGAAATCGTGAAATGAACAAATATTTGAACACTTTCCTTTTTTTTGATTTTCAAAGATTCAACAGTTCGAAGTTCATTGAAATCGAAGAATGATTGAGAAATGGCATTGAAAAGTTCATATTTTCAATGAACAATGATAACGAAACATGACTTTCCTTATCTTTACCAAAAATTACTTTTCAAGTTTTCATAAAACTTTCTTTGAAAAAACATTGATCATGAAATCAAAGCGAACGGTATTTATACAGTTTCTGGGTTGACCCGTGATCTCACTTTCTGCAACATTTTCGGCAATAAAATATTTTCAGAAAAAGTGCCTGTTTATGGATGCAATAAAGTGCCAAACATCTAGTTTTCCAGGAAAACAACTAATTCTGGATTTCAGATACTGTATTTGCGGTCTTTTGGTCATTGAGGTATGAACTACAAGAATGCGTTGGCTACAAATGCCCCTAATTGGTAGATAATTTTATGGGGACAATTAGCAATGAATGATAAGGAAGGTCACATTTCTAAAAGACGGGCATAACATGAGAGGATAAAAATGGGAAAGATGTTCTTTCAAAATTTTTTGTGTTATTCAATGAGGAGTCTAACTGTTTATGTAAGTCTTCAAACCAAGTCGAAAATGAAGGTTTTGAAAAGAGGTTGTTGAATCAGAACACATTTCAATTTCTAGTATAGAAAACCCTTTTTATGCCTATCTAATCCAAAAGGATAATTCTGTCTAGGGATTCTCATTGTGCCCTAAACCAATAATACTAAAAAATAATCACATCATTTTCTCTTTCTGATTTGGATTCAATTTCGAAACGTCTGATAGTCGGTAACTGTGGGTAGGGATTATAAGGAAGTCCAGGATGTGACACATACAGTCTTGAGGAATCTTGCTAGTAGTCAAGGGTTGCTCCAGAACTAGGGTTTGATTGGGAACGTCACAATGAAAAGCGGACTTTATTCATCAGAAAGTCAAGTTTCCTTATCTATTCCCAAAATTGATTGGACTCTTTTCAAGACCAAAAAAAGCATTCATTCCAAGCTCCTCCAATTTTCTCCGAAAGGACATTCTCTCTGGGGGCTGTAAAAGTAAAAGCGCCGGAAAAAAAGAACAAGAGAAAAGCGGGCTGTTCGAGTGTAAAAAACATGACCAATATGTAAAAGTGGAAAAGGAAAAGGAGAGAAACAGCTTAATTGCGGGAGAAGGCGAAAACGAGAAATTGGACTTGCTTCCATTTTTGGAAAAAAGGGGACTTCTAGAAAGTAGTGATTGCTACTATTTGTGGGGTTCGTTTTGTTTTCGATTCTAGGAGTGTTTTCAAAATGGTAACTTTTGGATTCTGATAATTCGCAGAATACAGAGGCTTTGGAAATTTATAAACAAGCTCATTGTAAGGAAAACAGTGAAACTTTTAAAGTCGAACGGTAATGGAAATTCAGAGGCGTTAAATATAATCTAGACTTAAAAAGGTCAGCAATCGAATTCATGAACCGACAGATTCGTTCGCAGTGGTTTTAGCCTTTTAAAGTATTCGTTACAGTAATCCGTCATGTAATCGTATTAAAACTACATTACAACGGAATGCGTTAGAGTGTTTGAACTCCGACTATTTATTTCCAATGATCTTTTTTTCGAAATCTCACACAAATTTGAATATTCTATATGATTTCTCACAAATGACGAAACTGAGGTTTTTCAGACATCATCGTGGTTTCTTCACGGATAAATCTTCAAAATCTCAACTCAAGGTATTCCGTTGATGTCTCTACATAACAAAAAGCCAACCAAATCATCAAATTAAAATTCGGAAGGAACCAAGAAACAGCAGAAAAGAAATGAAGTATCTCTCTTTTTTCCTAATCAACAATGAATTGTTATCAACGCGCTTCTGTGAAAATTTAATTCATCAAAATCGAAACAAGATTTGATAAATGGGAGGAAGACGAAGTGGACATGTCGGATGGAGATACCCAGAGGATTTATGAACTTTTTCGAGTTCACTGTACAAACATACTAGATACTCATTCTGTTGCCCAGTTTAATTTGAGATGAGAATTCAAAGAACTCTCCGTTTTGATGCAATTAATGTTCGTGTATCGTCGTATTCATTTGCAAATGAAACCAGTTTGATCAAAAGAGAGGGAAATAGATAGGGATCGCCAATAAGTTTTGTTTATAATTGGCAGTTTATAAGAGAATGAACAGAGAGCGATCCGAACAACAAAGAGGAACTGTCGAAAATAAATCTTCTTTTGATTGGTTTTTTCGGTTTCTGATTGAGATGAAAATAGGGATGGGAGCGGATTGCGTTATCAGTGAAAACTTTATTTGATTTATTTGTATTTTAGTGAATGACAGTTTGTCTGTTGGTTCTGTAGGAATTCGCAACTATCAGTCTCACTGAGAATGGGGAAAATCTTATTTTCATGAAATTCAAAAAAAATCGAAAAGGAGGAAGAAAATATCTAGAAACTATAAAAGTTAGGGGAATTTGGCTTGAGATTTATCTTTTTGTTGGTAGATACAGACCGGAACTACCAACTACGGTAAGTACTTGTCTGAAACTCGTGGAAATCTAGGAGTCCGAAAATGTTATCGGGGCCTTACAAGATGGTGTTATAACTTTTTTCAAAACCTGCAGAAAAATCGTCTAAAAACGACATCATCGGTACCACAAAGGTTGGTAATGTATGGTTATCGCGCTCATCATTCTCCAGAATCAGAATTTCCAAACTAACCAAAACAAGCTAACAAAGTTAGAATACTTACCAGAAGCATAAATACCCCCTCTCTACTTCAAAAAGGTTTCACGAGGAACTATAGCATCAGGAAACGAGAATATGTCGAGTTTCCCACCGAAAAACTGTGCAACACTCGGATGTTTTTATACTGGGAAACATGTCTCTTCGCACCGGAAAGTCCTTGAAACTGGACAGGAGATGAGGACGAAGTTCGACCGAATTCATGTTTGACATTTCACCGACTAATCGGACGATTTTGACACTGACTAATCACTGGATTTCAGTTGGGTGCAACATGTACCTGTTGGAAGATTTATGGATTCTCTGAATCTCGGGTCGGAGAAGATTGAGAGGAGAATAGAAAATGGAGAGCAGAATAGAAAAAGAGAAATGGGCACACCGACTTTTGTACACCCGAGTTTTTTAATGATGAAATGGCCAATCGGATTACGGTATGATTTATCGATAGAGACCCTCAAAAAATGAGAGAAAAAGACACAAAATGGTTATCGTTTGAACTCACGAACCTTTCCATTTTGTTGTTTCTGACGATTTGCATAACAAAATAGTTTGAGTGCCATATTTATCACTTTATGCCCGCTGCCTGGCCAACTGATAAAACTTAGACAGTCTCGAAAATCAAAAAATGTGCTGACCAGCGGAAACCGGCAACGAGACTGGGTAAAAAACGCATGACAACTTCTGTTTACGTATTGGGAGAGTTTTCAGTTTTTTCAGTTTTCCGTGTGAGTTCAGACATCAAAATAATACAAATTGCACATTGTTCAGGTGTATAAATAAATAGCGAAAGAGTACTAGTTGACACGTGGTGACAGAAATCGAGAAAAGAAACTACGGTTTTGAAATAGAAGAAGTTTGTAGGTGACGGGAAATGATGTTTCGAAATCCGAAACTATCTCATACTTTTGGTTTCTGCATCTTAATTTACAACCAATTTGAGATTTTCAAAAAAACTTTTCTCGCAAAAGGTATCTCCTTCCTTACATTTAGGATCTCTTACGGTTTCAACAGCACCCGGAATAGAAATGTTCGAAAACATCCCGGACATCCAAAAACTACTATTTTCCCATTTCCAGATGACCTGTTCAAATATTTACATCAAATCAAACCACCCAGAAACTACCGTATCCCTATTTAGGATCACTTCCACGACTCGAACATTCCGGGTCCTTATTTTCAAATAGTAGCAAAAGAAAATGCGAAAATATTTTTGTGCACACAGAAGAAAACACATTCATCTTTTCCCTTCACTCACTTATTCTGCACGTCTTCATTCAGGTGCATAATGTACCTGAAAAGAAGAAAAAAGGGACGATCAGTCACGTCTCAGAAGACATGAAAGGAATGAAGAAAACTTTGGTCGTGGATAGGAAAACGGAATAGAAAATGAATATGTATCAGGATGAAGAGGAATCAGTGAAGAGATGGGCGGAGGAACGAATTTTTTCAGGGGGACTTTAAGATACTGTATCTGAAATGTTTTGTGGTTTTTTTCTGAAGAACTGTAGATTGGAATCTTCCGAATCTCACAAGGGGCTTCCCGAACACGTAACTCGAGATGTGAGCCCTCAAACTTGCAGTCAGTACTAAAATGAGGTACTTCGAGGGCCCATATCTTGGCTCAAAAACACTTTCAGAATGTCTATTTTTTTTGTGTTGAAAATAGAATTCAGTGTATAGTAACATTCCTTACTTTTTTTAATTATTGAAGTTCAACTCAAGTGTTCAAGGAAGCTCCAATTATCAAAAGATTTGTGATTATTCCCCAGAAATGTCCAATTTTCTGGTATTCCTTCAACTTTTTTTTCGTTTTTGGCACCAAGGAACCATATTCCAAGAAACTTGTCTAGACTTAGAACTTTTTCTGATTTGGCAAATTGATATTGAGAACACTATTTCTAGATTAATTAAGCACTCGAATGGGATTCATTTTCTAATCCTTTCCATCTCAAGCAATAACAGGCTTCATTTTCGTTATAGAATGAACTATTCCAACAGCGGAATGTCTCCAAAATCGAATCTCTTATATTATATTTTTTAAACCTTGTGAACACAAGACATCTCCAAAAAAGTGACCAGTGAGATAAATACTATTATTTTTAGAATCTCAATTCTAGAAAATAATCAACCTAAATTAAAATCAAACCAGACATATTCACAAGAAAAAAGTGAATTTTCTAGAAGGCATAAAGGCCGGAATATTTCTTCGTCTCTGACATTTTCCAGAAACCTGAGCCATAAACAGAAACGGATTACGGAGAGAACGTGTTTAGATCACAAGGTTGATTTTCGGTCAAGATATTCTGAAAGTCGGAAAAAAAGAGTTTTTTGGAGATTTGTTCAGATGATTATGGAATGAAAGATGAAGGAGGCGTGGGTTTTTGAAAACTCAAAACTTTTGGATTCAACTTTGAGATAACGAAAGAAAATAAAGAATGAAAAATATATGTGCCAGAACAAGTGAAACGAAAATATTTTCGAGGCGAGTCCCAAAAAAGAATAGTGGGAAATTGAAAATAAATCGAAAATATCCAATTGCCATTTGCCATTCTGATATTTTTCTTTTGACTGGAATAGAAAAAAAAAATGAAAAGGCAAAAAAAGAAATCTTGCACAAAAAGAAAACGGTGGTGACGTCGATGAAGGACGGAGAAGATTCTATTTCCGACGGAAGAAAATGGAGTGATTGGAAGTGGGAGGGCCCATTTAGAATGCAGAGAAGACGTCGAATTTGATCCTAACACTTTGCAGAAAAGAGCATTGGTAGAATGAGGAATGATTTAGGATTTAGCAGGGATGGATTAGAGATGGATTTGTGAGGAAAATTTGAATTGATTCAATTTATTACGACATTAATCGACTGAATGCGGATGAGTTCTTTGTAAGCTCGTTTCCGAATTGTACCATAAGAATATAAAATGCATGATAAAAAAACAGAAGAGAAGAAACATAAAGTACAAATATCTCTACAACGAAATTGAGCTACCGGCGAGAATGAGCACAGCGGGATCTATTGGACGAGAAAAATTTCTGTTTACTTCCATGTTTGGAAGATAGACATCGAAAAATGTGGAAACAGAATTACGGTATTAAACAAATTATTACAATTCTTATTAAACCAGTAGCAGATGAAATCTCTAAACGCGTGGTTAAAGCTTCAAGGTTGGAGATAATTCCTGACATGGCTCAAAAGGGATCATAGAAAGAGTCGAGGGAGAGGAGAAAGAAATGTCACAACGGGAGACACCCGGTTCTGATGAGAGGGATTTGGGAGTGAAATAAGGGCACCTACAGCTAATTCACCGGTAATAACAAAAAAAATATACACGCATTATGAGAAAGTGAAGATGGAGACTATAAATCTTGACAGTACATGCTCGGCTTGTTCAGATCAATTCTAAGAACGGTTTGTCCTTGTGGTGTAACTTCCGTTGTCAACATTGAAGACGACCCATCCGAATAGGCAGAATCGTCGCTCATTTTTGAACTTGGCGGTCGTCGGCCACTGGATCCAGTACCGTATTGCCGAGGAATGGACGGAGCACTTGGTGGCGGTGGCGGTGGTGAAAATTCTGGAGGCGGACGATGGTGCCATCCCTGATAAAGTTGATGTTGACTACCGTAACGACCCTCAGCAGCAGCAAGACGCTGATAAGCCGGCGGAGCTGCGATACGGTTCATATGACCAGGCATCATGTCTCCATAAGCGATAGTGGCGTAGTCATAAGTTCCTGAAAAGGAGTAAGTTGTATTATGGCATAACTGAATCAGATGTTTACCTGGATGTTGATCGTATAGTTGCTGATGCGGATGAGTTTGATAAACAGACATATGGTTGGGATGAGGCATTCTGTTATTAAATGCCAATCGATTCGCAGTATCCGAGCTGCTGAGGTACTTGTCGTTCGTGTTGTACTAAAAATGAGAAAATTAGTTCTGCGATGATTTTGAGAGCAACACACAGTTATTAGCCGGAAAACTAGACATTTTAGAATTGAAAGAGAGAAATCGTTATAGTTAGTTCTAGATCAAGTGGGTCACCAAGAGGTACAGAGATATCAATAAAATCAATTAGCTTCACACGATCTCACGGTTTCTTTTGTTCGCCACGGCAACTGGCGAGTATTCCGCTTTTTTTGTCACACCAATTCGTTTTTTCTAATTACAAAAATAACGATTACACAGAAATCAAAACGCACGTTACAACAGTAACAAATATAAATTTTATGCGGATGAACACTTACCAAGAATTCGCTTCCAGTGGAACTGTTCATTCCGGGAGACATCAAATCACGTTGTCCATTGTGGCGCTTGTGATTAGGAGATGAGTTACTTGAGCCTCCGCATCCACGTCGATAGAGCCAATGTCCAAAGTCTTTGCGCATCTTTTCTGCGAAAACAACATGGAACAAGAAGATGAATAATCCTTGCAACGAATTCGAAATTGTGAATGCGTAGGCCATCACAATAGAAGTAGAATCGTCAAGCCAGAATAGTCCGAAAAGCCATGTCACTCCCAACAAGCAAGCCAACGCTAGAGATCCCTTGATCCAGTTTCGAATCGACCTTCCTGAATCCACATCATGACGGCATGGTAGATATCCTCCACTAGTATGCTGATAAACCGTGCAAAGTGTCTTGATAAGTACGAGAGTATTAGCAATAAGAATGAAGGATGCTGGACCAGCGAAAAACCAGATAAAGTTGTCTTGAGTGGTCAGCCAACAATAGTCTGGAGTTCCAAATCCGTTCGAATTGTACAGATAGGCGATGATAGTGATGATTGCAGGGGGAATGTATCCGACCAGAAGATAAGAGAATCGTCGAGGATCTGATGGGAATACTTCAGTTAACATCCGATGTATGTGGTATCCTTCCAAGAGCATCCACGTTAGTGCAGACAGGAACATGTACATAAGAATAGCGGCGATGACTCCGCATTGTACTGTATCTTCTGTTCGGGAGATTCCAGCTAGGAATGTGATTTCAGCGAGGGCCAGTGAAAGGCACAAGTTTTCATGAATGAAGACTCTGAAAATAAAACATTTAGAACTTGAGACTATTCCTGAGAAACATACCTATCTCCACCATTTCTACTGAAAATCAAGTAAGCGAAGAACGTGAGCAGCAGACAAGCGATGGAGATGATGCATCCAACATAGGTCAACAAAGTAAGCAATG
The DNA here is from genome assembly GCA_963966625.1 of Caenorhabditis zanzibari. Classification (NCBI taxonomy): domain Eukaryota; kingdom Metazoa; phylum Nematoda; class Chromadorea; order Rhabditida; family Rhabditidae; genus Caenorhabditis; species Caenorhabditis zanzibari. The sequence continues at coordinate 9,381,258 of OZ016469.1, forward strand.
TCTCGTCTACGTCGCTGAGATCGTGTCCACGAACGTCCATTAGAACAGCAAAATGAGTGAGATGGTTGCAGTCACAAGTAGTCATCGTCTTGTTGTGAGAATGAAGACGACATCCAGATGGATTCCATTTCAGTTCATGTTGATTCCACCAAGCACAAGTTGGACTACTCATGTGACGAACCGCAGACTCTTTGTGATAGAATGTGATTCTCACAGGTTGATGCAGTTTCTCGACTGGAACTTCTTTGCCGTTTCTGATTAATGATGCACCAACAACTCTTGAAACTACTCGACGTTTCCTGATTTCTGTTTGGTCGGTTCCTGCGATCGGCACAGTGACATCGAGCGGAGTCATCTGTTGTCCGAGGTCGAATGAGGTGAATAGGACCTGGGTTTCGTCTTGACTGACTTTCATTATTGCTTCTTTGGGAATATTGACGTTATCGATGTTGACCTCATTCCATACAGCTTGGGACGGGAACAAGATGTAGTCAGTCGGTTGAGCAGACATTTTGACTTTGTGCGACATTTCAATACTGAGCAATTGTTGCCAATAAACATTCGAATCCGTCGTTGACTGCATCCCTTTCACTGATGCTATCAATGCTTTTTCAGATGCTCTCATGAAACGAGACGCAAATTCTTTTCTCTTCATATTATCCCAGCTTTCCCAGATCTCCTGATTCCGAAAGATTTGATTGATCACTTCGAAAACTACTGAATTTGATAGCTTTTGATGCTTATAAGCCCAACTCTCTTCTCCAATTGCTTGTACACTTCTCTCAAGAATGCTCAGAACTTTTGGTAAATCTCCACCAACCATTGGTCGTCTTGTTTCTACTTTCACCGTTCGGAGGTATTCAGGTAATTCGGACTCGTCGCTTCCTTTCAGGACATTTGTCAACGCTGCGCTCTGCGTCGAAATCCAAGAACTCTCACACCCAGCACTGTTGGGATTGCTGGTAACCCAATGTCCATCTGGTGAACACTCCCATAGTTGTTTTCCATGTGATCCTTCTGGACATGGTGCACTCGATTTCGTGCCCGCTTTCGTGTTTTGCCAATTCACACCTCTTCTTATGGTTGCCGAGCAGAACAGGTCTTCCTTCTTTTTAGGTTTCACAACGTCCGAATTGAGGGCATCCTGCAAACAATTTCCATCACAATGAAAGTAAAAACGGACATTCATAACTCATTCTAATCCCCTCTACCCCAATGGGTCAACTACTAACCTTCTGAGCCTCCTCTTCTTCATCGAATATCAAACTACTATCCGTAGTAGTAGTCGTGGTACTTGTTGTCGTTGTAGTTGTCGTAGCTGGAAAAATTTTGAATGATTCTGTCAAACTGTTCCAAGAACAACAGTCAACGGAAACACTAAAAAAAATTCAAGAAACCAAAACCATGCAACTAACCAGGTACAACACAATTGTATTTCACTTCTAGATATTTTGGCGTTTTAGGGCAGGGATCTTCACTGAATGTTTTCTTATCAACCATGAAGTCGCAATTTGAATTTCCGTTGCATCTGAAATGGATCAACACTTTACACAAACCACGCTAACAATATAAATCACACAACTCTACTCAAAAACAACTAATTCAACATCTCATCATTCCCACAATCACAGTTTTCACACACTTCAAGATATCGATCTCTACCTTCGTGACATTCATGTTGTACTTCCAGATACTTGCTCATCATCGGACACGCGTCATCGAACAAGAATGTATCAACGAAGAAGCGACACGTCTGCTTTCCGTTACATCTGGAGAGAGAGACAACCTCACAATTATTGCATAATTCAATGCCCGAGGTTACCCTAGGGCAAAACCACTGTAATCTTATAAATGCTACCCTCGAAAAAGCTTTCTCAGTTTCTTCGCACATCTGTTTCCTAGCCACCAATTTTGGTTTTAACCGGATTAACCTCGCTAACAATCTCTTGCGCAACACTGAAAATTTTGAAGCTTCTGAACGATTTCAAAGTCTGACACTATATGTTTTGGCAGTGAGATACCACCTGCTGACATGAATTCGTTATTTTTTAGTGAAAAGCGAATTATAAGACAGGTGTCAGGGTTCATCCATGTGAACTCTTGATGCTGCAGAAAATATGGAATACTCTATCTGTTTTTGTACCGCACATAATCAACCCAGGCGGCATGACCGAAAAGAGCTGTCAGCAAGTGTTCCTGTCACAAATCATCGAGGTCCATACGGTGAGAGGCCATCTTCTCGCATATTATATCAGAAGGCAATCAATCAAGAATCAACGGGAGGTCCCTATCGTCTTCTTTTCGAAACCAGTCAAGACTTTTCATCCGGAGAGGAAACGGCGTTTACTCTCTCAGCACAAACAGAGATCCATACAATACCGAATTACCGAAACTTATTTGTTTTCAAGGCCCTTCTTCTCCCCAGGCGGCCCGACAACAATGCAAGTACAAGATGTCACATAAAACGTGTATGCTGGCGACCACATACATCTAACCAACGACTGACTCTGACCCATCATCAATTCGTTCTTTTTTAATCATAGGCTTCACGATACAGACGTTCTTCAATCCCCTCTTTTTGTTGGCGAAATCTGACCAGCAGGCTCACGCAATGAACGACGATGAAATATGAGAGAAACATCTTATATTTGATTCATTCTTAACAATGGACTATGTCAATTAGGACAGTTTAGAGTAATTTCTAACTAAGTTCGAACTGAAAACGCAACCGAGGTGGTAATCGTTTGTTGCGAGACTGCTGAATACAGTATCTTATACTGTACCAACAACAGTGCCCAAACTTGTTAGTAACATCTTCGGGGCATTGTATCAAATTTCAACCGAGTCTATTGTTTTCCCAAGTTTCGGCGAAGCGGGAAATTAGAAACATCTCATTCGGTCAATGGAATTGAGAAGCAAACGACGCCGCCAAGAAGACATTGTCTCGACGGAAACAAGATGAGCAGTTTTTCTTACCGTCACATGGGTCACTGAACAATTTATAACAATAACTTGCATATGCCGCCCTCAACTTTCTCAATTAACCTCTATTCCATCTTGATTGCTGAGAACCTCTAGTTACACCAATTCACTTTCTGCGGTAAAACACAAAAAGGCACTCTGTTTATGCAAATCAGCCGGTTTCCCTTTTCTTCCTGACTTCTTCTTCCCGAGCATCAAGACGAAGAAAAGTGGCCCTGTGGTCCCATTACTTATCCCCACTGATGCGAATCATCAAGAAGTCGGCAGCCGTCTGCCCCCGGGCTCTCCACAGCCTTCCATCCATAATCCCTCTTCTTGTGCGTGACGCCGACATAATCCTTTTTTCTTCACACCAGGTCCTTCCATTTCTTCCCGCATCTCTACCCATCAAAAAACAGGAAAACGTGTTAATTAAACCACCCATCTCCAGAGATGGTGCAGCTTTGTGTGCCTCGCGAAATTTTGCTCATTTTTCTTTCAGATTGATGGGAATGGGCAATGCCGTGGTTGGTATTGGATGACTAGTCGGTCAGACACGACAGGTCAGAGGAGCAGAAGCCATCAATTTGACACCTCGATGGACTCTATTTTTGCCATTATTTCATGCTCCAAAAGAGAGCTAATTGTACAGAACAGCAGCAATTAATGGTCGAAATTTATGGACTGGTACCAGATAGAAACAAGCAGAAACATGGCAACAACATGTGTTCAACATACGGTACACTGGGCACCATTTCGCGCAATCCATTTCTAAAAACTAAAATGGACTGCAGCTGTTTCTTCAAATCATGGTTTTTTCTTACTCGAACTATCAGGCTGGCCCCGCAGTTATATCTGAGCAACCCAACTTTCTTAGTGACGAAAACGGAGCTCCTTGACTTGCCAGTTTCAAGGTAGTTTGCGCAGCTAATTGACTGCTGCTATTGTTTGCACAACTGTCGCCTCATCAACTCTCATCTGCAAACCATTTCGAAAGCTTTGGTATTGCTGTCTAGGGCAAAGAGACAAACAGTTGGAACGCGTTCTAATTCTAATTGGTAAATGATGATGATGATCCATGAGAATTCGAAACAAATACAAATGTCTTCGGTCCTTGTTTTGCTCTCATAGTTCTTCTTCATGGGACTAAAACAGCATATGGCGCTTTGTCCCTCTCTCTCGAAAAGGATCCTTCACATTTCTTTCGGTCATCAATCTAATAGTGCTCCTTCCCGTGCTATAGTCTCAAATTCCCGAATTTTAAACTCAAAACTGCTTCTGTGCAAGTAGAAGAAAAGCATCAGTTGAAAGGCGTGAGAGTCATTTCCGTTTCCGCGATAGTCCCTCCCTTTTTCTTACTATTCTTCATCTTCTTTTTTCTTCAACACGAACGAAGACAGATTCGAGACAGCTGCAGAAGAAAGCAGTCAGCAACGATCGCCGGCCTCAATTCATTCAAAAAATGAGAGGAAAGGCAGTCGTTTGATAGTGTGAAATGATGCGTTTCGACAAGAAGGCTTTCGAAGTGCGGTGTCCGGCGTGATCTCCCGGTAGAAAATGGTAGAATAACTGGTGGCAGTCAGGGAGGTCGGCTAATGAATGTTCTCTTCGACAGTAATACTGGGATTGAAAAAAGGCACAAATGACAAACGACCTTGTTCGACAACGGAAACACATCGGGCCGAGGCAATATCATCATCATTTTTATAGGTGTATTGTTTGTGACTGCTCGCCCAAGATGTGCAAGATCGAATTATTGGACGAATAGACGATTCTGTCATTCATCGACAAATTCTTAATCTGTCATGGATAAATCTCGATCCTATGCCAAGGTCTTCAGTACAGTCAGACTGATAAGAGAAGTGAATTGAGGCATGCAACTATACGGTTACTTGTTAGGGCCTCAGTTTTTATTCAAGTTAGAATATGTTCAACGTATTCCAAACAAGCGAGTCCCCGCCGACAAATATAACAATTGATAGTCGCGTAAAAGTGTGAGTAAGCTATTACAAATGCGTTTGCACCTATTCATAACTCGTTGAATATGTTAGTTAGGTCACCTAGAGTTCCCTAGTTGTCTGAATAGTAAAATAGTAAAACTTACTTCTTCTCCAGAATCGACTGAGTCTTCGGGTTCTGGCAGTTGATGTTGTCAGGTAGTATGTCATCATCAGGAAGACACACGGCCACTGAGAATCTTCCGTAGTTACCGAGAACAATTGAGATAACTTTTCCAGGAGGACAACTTAATTCGGCAGCGTCACCATCGCAGATTGTTTGAGAGATGGTACCTGAAAATTATTCAAATTCTAACTCAGATTTCATTTTCCCAATTCAATTTTCCCTGTGTTCCTTGCAAAGCACGACTTGCATAATAATAATTTCGTATGTTTGTTTCATTCATTCATATGCACACCGTTCTTCTTCTTTTTCTTCCTCCCGTCTGCTGTTGCGCAGCGCGTGCTCACGTTTCAGTCAGCGTCTCTTATTATCTCATTGTCTCCAACTGGACAGTACAACAACAGGCTCTTCATTGGGATGGAAGGAGTAGCCTGTCTTCGATCCATCAGATCCGTATTACGCCATCGAAACCGTAACCATACACCATTTTACCTCTAGGAAACGGAAGATATATGTTTAGGTTGGCATAAAATTGTGGATGAAACCGATTGAACAGGCTCTTCTTATTCTTAGTCTCGACTAATTCGGTTAAAAGCTGACGATGACACTGGCATACCAATTACGAATTACGTGTATGTCGAATCCAGAGATGTGCTCCCTCTCTCTACCAGTCATAAGTGGGGCTCTTCAACATCTCTTTCCATCATCACCGGGCGCTTCTTTATTCGATAAATTGTTGTGTTCAAGTAGTAGAAATAGCTAAAGAAGCCATCATCGAAAACAACACAACGAAACTTGTGCGAGTTTTACATGCGCGAAGACATGAGACAATGGAGGGCATCCCAAAAGTAAACAGAACATGGATAGAGTTACAGCTAAAACCTCGGATTCATATTACACCGAGTCGTCGGAGGATCATGAACACATGAATAATTGAGCCCTCGGGTCACCTTTTATGACCGTTCGCTTTCAAAAAATGAATGATAGATTATGGTTTAAAAGATCCAATGCCGCTAAATAAAAAGGGATGGCAAGAGAGCCGCCAGTTTTATGCTCCTCTCATTGTTTCAAAAATGACAATTGACGCCCGCCTGGTCACAGCCTATTAGTTACTTGTCGCCTTCTTGTCTATCAATCCAATCTCAGTATGGGATGCGTCAATGCACGAACCCGCCAAAAAGAAAGATAACCATCTCGGGACCTTTTCCCTATATAGATAAACACAACCCTGACCGCTTAGCGGTTGTGCAATTCTCCGTTTCTGTTGCCACCGCATCCATCAGGATGTTAATCCATGAAACCGACATATGCTGACTTTCAACACCTCCTACTGTGAAAATTACTGCCATGTGTTTTCAACATGCCTTTCCCGCTAAAAAGTGCATCGCATCACCCAAATCAGGCGCAACATCTAATTGTAGACACACACTACATGTTTTCCAAGCTGTCTTTCGTACCCTATCTTTCTTTACTCGTTCTAATTGACTCAATTTGGGTACTGACTAGGGGGGCAACAAGCAGCAGGAAGGAGCATCTTCAGTGTATTTACTAATAGTATCGGTGATCACCACTCGGAAACTCTGATGGTCTTCTGATGAGTAGTCGGCAACATCACAACTAAAAAGTTCGTCTGTTTGTTTTTAGGATTAGTGAACATATCAATCAGTTGGACCACTTCAGTTTCCATGTTGTGACAGTGCCGACATTTAAGAAAAGTTAGAAGTGGTCCCACTTCAAAACTGAAACAAGAGATGTGCTTCTAAATGGATGGGTTTGTTAGCAGAAGAACAAATTAATTCAAGGACGCATGAATGACACCAAATGCGCGAGATTTAGAACAATGTGGGGTATTGTGTGTGCCTAATTTGTTGTGCATCCCTACAAAATTATGGCTGCAACAATGTCATCTATACCTTCCTATTCTATTTCTCCCAAAATTTTCTGGATAAGCAAGCTAACGATCGTTAAGGGTGGTCGATAACACAGGGCAGGTGGCAGCAATGATCCACAGGTGCCTTTCCGACCCAAACAACACCTTAATCCGGGCAGCAGTACCTTGATGAAGACGATGACTTTCATAAACAACGAGGATTCAAATTAAATGACCAATAAGAGAGAGGATGCTTTTCTATTCTAGGTTAGCTTCGTCCCAAATGCAAACAAAACCGTCAAGCGGAAAGAAACTTCCATTTCGGAATTTGAGGGAAACTCTAAAAACGTAGGCAGCCCTTCCTCTGCTTTCCTATTTCTCTCAACACCTTTCTTAATCCCATCTCGTCTGGAAATATATACACCCTTAGATGTGTCTTCTTCCAAACAAAAATATTTTGAAAGAACGTATACAACGACGAATAAGTTCGAGCAATAACGGGGGTCTATTGGTCGAGGTGAGAGTGACCGTTACCTCTCAGCGGGTGGTCCATACAGAAATGTGCACTTCCGGACCGCAAGGATAACATTACGTAACAAAGACCCTGTCTACCGCTCTTACTCTCTCTCCCTAACAACCGCACACGATTAACACTTTTGTGGTAGTCGTCCATACAGGAAGTCGGCTCGGTTAGGACCAAGAACGGGTCAGGATGTTTCTGTTCCCTCGGGAGAAACGTGTCGGCAATGCATAATTAGGAAAATGACATGATCTTCGAAGTCGGAAACCAGAGAATAAGCGTCGTTAACTAGTCGCATCGTTAACTAATCGGCGATGATCTTAAGTGTGGAAGGCAGTGCGAATAATATGAACAAAGTGCATAAGAAATGTTTCTAAACCTCTGACATGTTTTCACTGTAGAGGTTTCGCTTTCTATAGAAAGTAAAACATTAATCCTAGAAGAGAAAATCCCAACAAAAACATGGTTTTTAGATAACGACAACTAATTCAAAAGATTCAAAAAATATAATTTTAAAAATTAGAATATGAATAACTCACCATTCTCATCAGTGGTAGGTTTGTTGCTGGCTGAAGTTGTACCAAAACTTAGAAGAAAAGTTGCCAACAACGCCAGCAACAACGAATTTCGTGTTGATTTGTGTCGTCGCATCAGTGCATACTAATGTGTTCGTTTAGCGTTAGAGTTTCCTGGAATAGAAGAATTCTCGAAATTTGAAAAAAACAGTAAGAAGAAAAATGCTGCCAGATACAGAACGGTAGAAGATAAAGTAAATTTGGAAAAACAAAGGAGAGCTGCTGAACATAAGAGAGAGAAAGAGAAGCGAGGGACTGGCGGAGGAGACGAGAACGACGGGTGGACAGCCTACCGAGGGGAGGGGTTGCGAAAAGTGGGCGGAGCTTCAGAGACTACTAGACCCAAAGCACGTGGAATACCATCTGGGCTCTAATGACGTGGGAATCATAACTGCAACAACGAGTACCTGTCACTCGTTGACTTTTTTCTGTGATTTCTCACAGACACCGTCAAGTGTTAGGACAGAAAGACAGTATTGTACTGTTCCCGGGCAGGTGCTGGAACAACAAAAAAGAAATTCGCAGAATACATTTGGATAGGTGAAGAGTTATTTTTGGTGACAACCGTGACAATAGGTGCTAACTTTAGAGGGGGATATTTATGAGAGCGCGCGATTTTTAGCCACAGTAGATAAACGGGGAACATGTCAAACATATTTAGCGATAATAATTTTAAAGAATGATATACATTTGTTTAACATTGAACTCATGCTGGTTGTGCCCTCAGCCCAGTTTCATGTGCAAACAAACGATAGATTCGATGGTCACTTTTCGAAAAGTGATATTCCTCCAATTTTTGAGAAACAAATGGATGGAGAGTGGATGAATCATCAAAATGTGCCATTTTTATCTGGCACTCGTGACTGTATCTTCATGAGATTGTGAGATGAATAAATGGAGAAAAAACGAACAACATTCAAAACATCCACCTCCAAGCATTTTCTTATTTAGAAAGAACGGAAAATGGACCGGAATGATTCACCGAGTTTTACTGTCTTACCGCCACAGTTTCAAAAAGGAAAATTGAGTCAGTGTGCAGGGGGACTCATAGATGACAAAATGCATAAAGAGAACAGAGAAAAGGAAGAGAGGAAAATAGAAATGATAACTGTATTTGCTTATGGAAATGGACACTCCGGTGGTGGCATTCAGGGGAGGTAAAGAAAGAAGGGAAAGAATTATAATTTGTTTAAAGGAGTGCACTACTTATGAAGAAATAATGAACACTGACAAAAAAACGAAATGAATTAGAAAATAAATGTCGCATTTGAGAAACGAACTGGTTGTAAAACTCGAGATCTGAGAGAAGAGGGGATTAGCAAGACAAATTGACACTTCTATCGCCTCCGAATCTGATGCTCACATTATGGAGACAATCGTGGTGTCGGAGACCATGATAGGGAGAGAAAACGAGGTGTTGAACAATTATAGGGTTGAGTGGCTACGATTAAAGGTTATCAATGTCAAATATCTTCGCTAAACGATTGGCTCTCATCACCTAAGCTCATTAAAAGGCAGATTTTACAGGGCTGTGATATCTTCCCAGAGAATAACTGAGTTACCTGTGAGCAGTCTGTTAGGAAGACCATAAAACTAGAGAGGATTAGTGAGTGACGGAAATGGATAGAGAGTACCGTCTGCTGTCAAATTGGCTGGGAAACCGATTCCATGAAAGAGTTATCTATGAAGGATTGAGCAGATCAAGATGACACTTGGGAAAATGTCATAGTGTCATTAGAAGAATGCAATGTCTGGACATTCACACAATCTCACTTCCGGTTGTGTGTACATTGGATTTATAGTACAGTTATAACCATACTCTTATAGGTCATAATTATATCGAATTGCACTTTCTCACTCGAAGAAATCTTAACGGAAAGAATCATAGAAAATAACAGCTGACTAAAACAAAATGGTCAGCGTACAGAAAAAAACGGCTGTCTAAATACAAAACTGAATACGGACGTATGTAAAATCGAAAATATAGACAGCAGCAAGGAAAGAATAACTATTTCACATAGTGAGTCAGAATACGGAGAAAGCAATTGTATTTCTGTGTTCCAAAGATAAATGTACTCATCTCCGAACACTTTACACTACCAGAATACGTAAATCACTTGTCTTCTCGTTTTTGTCTTGACAGGTGCTCATATGAGAGTTTGCCATGGGTGATGGATGAATAAAGATTTCAAATCTAGAAATAACAGAAATACGAAAAAGCGTTTTTTGTTTGGATTTCAAAGACTCAATCCGACGACATAGAAGGTACTTAGAGTGCATATTCAACCGTGGGATTTCCACTGTCGGCTGGGAGTAAAAAGAGAAGAAATGGGACACGCCCTGCTTCGTACGGCAATAAAAACTGACCACCTTGGTTGAACATGGCAGAAAATAAGGGGAGCGAAGCCATGTTTTACGACAATTTTCCGGATGCAAACAAGGTAAGCTTTTTGAGTGGAGCTGTGGAGGCCGCCAGAGCAGGAAACGCCGCCGAGAGATTTTAACGATCTCGTGTGCTGAATTCATTGAGTTGGAAGGATCGAGTTGACCCTGTGGTCCTCGGGATCCGGAAGACAATTGTCACATTTCATCAGATATGAATTTACTGTGTGCACTTTAAGAGGGAAACAATGATCAGAAGAAAACTGAATTCATGTATGGATAAGTATAATGTGTGGCGAGAAAGGAAGCCACTAACGTTTAATATGCTGAAGGCGAAGGGAGAGAGATGTCCATGAAGAGTTAAGTCGCTTACTTGTTGAGGGCACTGGACCCGAAAAAAACAGAAGGGACAGCACCACGCAAAATGGGCTTATGAGTTGGTCAACAAAAAGAGAACTACTTCTTCTTGAAACTGCAGAACGAGAAGTACTCGACTATATTTCCTATGTGGGAAAGTGACTCTGTCGAGAAAAAAATCACATCAGATAAGGAAAAGGGGTACCGGAAGCTCCTATACTCGTCACTGAAAAGATTCGATCAGCGGGAATAAAGAAAGGAAAAGAGTAAAAGAAACATCCATAAATCGACAGACTACCATAAATCAACAGTGTCAGATATATGAAAAATGTGGACTAAACGAAAAAAGAAGTAACAGTCAGTAATAGAAAACTGGTGGACGACTTTACGGAAAAGACGTTCGGAAGTTTCTAAATTTATAATCAAAACTTGATGAAGAAGTTCTCACGCATTCTGTGTGGCAGTATAAAATGAAGGGAAGGTGTTCGAGACTAGGCTGAGAAATTATTCATGCTCTTCATCTCTCTCCCTCATCGTGCCAGTTCAGTTTACTACAATTTTACGATTTCCGTCGGCATCTTCTTCTTTTCAGATGAGTTCCACAAGCACTGATTAGACTCTTTTTGCATGTTGTTGTGCTTTGAAGAATTCTATCAAACTGCTCCGGGAGCCAACTTCCTTTGAAAAGGGAACAAGAAAGGAAGTAGTTCAGATGATAAATCGACATTTTTGGTGCCATTTTGAGCTCCGGAAATTGAATTTCGGAACTACATGCTCAACAAAAAGGAAAAAAAAAGAATAAAAGTTTGTTGAGGTGAAAATATCTAGAAACGGAAGAAAGAAGTTTGTGGGAAAAAATAGGCGAATGAGAAAAAAACTAAAAGAAGCATCGGGATTTGTTCATAATCGGTGCCCTCAGAAGTATGGATGTCATCTCGGATGGGACCCCCTTTTGTGTGGCAATACTCTCTAATTGAATTACTTCCTCTAAAGTGCTAGCGGGAATGTCACCTTCCAGCCGACTTGCGATAATCGAGAGTGAGAACTCTCATTTTGCACAAATGGAACGGATGTAGAAAGCATTTGTGTTAATCGACGAGAGATTTGAAACGAACTTGTGAACATCAGATTGTTTCAATTCGAAGGAAAATGGGGAGAGAAGTCAAACATGAAGCTGCTCAAGCATTCCAGTTGTTCGAAAATCGGCTTTGCGAAAAAATGAGAAGGATAAGGAAAAATGACGGATCCAGAAGAAGTCCACTAGTGTGTGCTCATCCGGAAAATGTGACACTGAGGAATAAAAAAAGATGGCGAAGATTTGAAATTGGAAATGGGATGAGTATGTCCTTTGCGAAATGATACTAAGGTGAACCAATTGAATGAATTCAAAAGTGGCAGGAAAGGGGAGAGCGGGAATACGAGCAAAGCAACAAATCTTCTTTTTTCTTTCAAACTTTTGAATAATTTATGAGAAAATCTATTCTTCAACGACGCCAAATACACGAGTTTGCGGATTATTCTCGCACAATCTAGTGAGCATCACAAGTAATTATGGGCGGAGAAACTTGATACGAAAAAAAAGAGAAGAATCTGAGATCGAGAAGGATTGGCGTGGAAAAGTATCATCATCATGCAGATGGGCGTGAGGGAACGGCGCGAAGAAAACGCACCGCCCGGCTGCACATCAATCGAGATATTCGTTCATTTCATCTCGTCACCAGATGTTCAAAAAAAAAAGAATAAGAACGATAGTTAATAAAAAAGCGAAGATATTTAAACAATTTCCGAGTTAAAAAGGAATGGAAGATGACCACTTCGGAAGAACTCTTTTGTTTTTGCACCTGTCAGAACAGCCGCCAGTCTGATGGAAAGGTCGGCGCCTTGCGAATATTTGGATTGGCAGGAATTGGTCAAACAAAGAAAGTGTGAGAAACATCGAACGGAAGAAGAACTTTTGAGAATTGCAACTAGATATGCAAATTTTGAGCACAAAAAGAAAATGGGGCTGACAAGGTTCCCAGAGGCATCCATCATTTCTTGATCGGTTTAGCTGGTAACAAGTTTTGATAAGATACTTTTAGAGAGCATGGGAAAATGGAAATAATATATTTCGTCTTACGAGAGCACCAATATTTAGTAAATATGTGATATTTTTCGGACCTGTTGAAAACAAGAAGACTAATTATAACATATGAGACGAAGAAGAATGCGGTGTGGAAGCTTTTGACATATTCATGACAGCCTTTTGCTTTTTCTGCCATCTTTTTTTTTTGGGACCTGAGAATAACAAATTTCTCGAGTGTCGCCCGAAAAGTGTTTCTCTATTTATCAGCCGCAGGGAAACGAGGGAAAAAATGTGGAAGCAAAGACACCTGCGCACTCGGGAATAGAAAAATAGAAGGAAGCAGTGAAAGGCTTACTGGTTGCGTCTAATTGAAAGCACTCGTCGACTTTTTGTTGCTTTTTCAGGAGAGAGTATTAGTGCGCAAGAGAAAAAGAGAGGGCAAATCCAGAGGCTTTTTGACAAGAGAAAGAGACAAACGTGTTGAAATGATTTTATCAGCAGAAATCGATACAGTGATACAGGCAAGCGCGCGACTGTGTGAACTTCTGCGAGAGGGCGTCTCTCGAATGGACAGCTGTTGTGTAGACGTAATGTTTTGAAAATGAATGACCTAGACAAAAGAAATTTAATTTCCTAGAAACTGTTCGAAAATCAACATTTTCCGAAAAATCGGTGAGGCCAGAACAAAAAAAGATTTTTTCTTTTGCCGACAACCGAAAAAGTTGAGAAAAAAGTTCAAAACGACAAAACTGGAGAGAAGGGAACACAAAATGAGAATTTTTTGCTGGAAAACAAAAAAAAAACAGAAAACAGAAATTTGCTCGTAAATCAACATTAAAGGAGCGAACAGTGAAACATTGTCGTTGGTCTCGCCACGAAACTAATACAGTAATCAATTGATATTTTTTTTCGTTTTTTTCCGGGCTTCATTGCGAAAAAGCAACAGCGAATTTTCGAACATGACAAAAAAAAATGTATCAGCAGCCACCGTTTCGCATTATGCAACTCTGACGCATTTCTGTCATAAGCAGGCGGCGCCTGATCTTCAAAGGACGCAGAATTCTTTTGGTGGCTACCGCTTGATCTGACAGTTTTAATTAAAACTTGCGCCCAGCAACCTGAACATTCCCGCACGATGTAGGGGGCTCTAACTAAAAGTAAAAGTGTATTCAGCATAGAGCCAATGAATAAGAGTCAAAGTGTTGTCTATCAATCTCGATATTTTGATATACACAATGATGGTGACAAATCAGAGGAAACCTGCGTCTCGATGTCTCACTTTGCCTTGACACCATCCGACCATCCATCATTATATTACCGTAATATTTATTTATCCTCCGAGAGGACAAGAAAATCGAGGGAAGAGATTAGGAAAACAGATAAAGTGGCAAGACACCAACAATCCTGTACTGCATCATTATCAGATGAGGAGAGTAGAAGAAGAATGAGGGAAAAGAATATGGGATTGTTGAGAAAGAGAGGACCATAAGTTTACAACCACGATTACTACCCAATAATTATGCCTCCTGTTCGCGGAGAATAGTTATTGCGTTACCGCACCGAATTTATTGAAGGTGTCCGGAATGACTTTTTCGCATGTATTGTTTATATTGCAGCCAACTATACAGGAAACAGAGTTCGCGAAAGTAGGACAGTTTTGGCGAACCCAGTTCCTTTTCATCTCGAAATATTCTACAACTCCTAAGAATATACAGTATCCTCTAGCTACTCCTTTTGTGTGAAATCTTCTTCTGCTGGTCAGAAGAAAAATTACAATAAATAAAAACATTAGTCACCAAAAAATCGTATTCTTTCCAACTGACAAAAGGAACAGTGGCTACTACAAAACTTCATAATGAATACGGAATGAAAAGAAGACAAAAGAGATGCACCGCAACTGTTCAACTACGGAAAGTGAGTCATCGACAATTCTGAACGGGACTGATATTCTTTATCAATGGACTAGATGAGACGATAAATCAATGGTCCTCTCCTGTCCACCTCAGCTGATAACAAAAAGTTTGCATTGTCCGGGAATGACCTGTCATGAAGGAAGAAGGAAGGAAGAGATCGTCTTCTTCTTCTTCAACAAAGATGTGAACTTGCCTTTGTTTATCGACAAACAAACATCAGCCACTGAGAAATTTGAATAAGCCAGCGAGAAAAAAATTAAATTGGGAGAAAAAGGAAGCAAGATGGCGCGGCGGCGCATTATTCATGTTTATTCAGGTTCAAAAAACATATAAAAAAAGACAAAACGTAAACTTTCGAAAAACTCCTCAAAACCTAGAACCGTTTCTTTTCTAAAGCTTTCCTCACAACTAGGTGGCGAATTTTATGTACCAGAACTGGAGAGAAAGAGATATGGATGATGGTGGTTAATAAAATAAAATTAGGAGTAAAATAATAACAAGATCAAAAGAAAAACAGAAAAGTATTCAGAGTTTAAAAAATGGATATAGACAACAAGTGCGCTTCGTTTGAAGGGAACCGTAGACAAACAATAAAAATATGAAATGCTGTAGATTAGGCCATTTCTATAGCCTCTAACTCCACGATGTTCGAAGGGTCCATACGAGCGATCTTCATTTCTGAAATTATCAAATTTCGGTTGTGAATAACCATTAGGGACACTCACGGAAATGGTTCTCGAGCACATTGATCATATTCATCGAATCTTCTGAATCGATCAAATTGATAGCGATTCCTGTCTTTCCAAATCTTCCAGTTCTTCCGATGCGATGAAGATAAGTTTCACAGTCAGGCTGTGTGAAACCATCGACCACCATTGGCATGTCTTGCTCGTTGTACTTGATCGGCAAATCGTAGTTGATCACAACTGACACCTGTGCCACATCAATTCCACGAGCGAACACATTCGTAGTAATGAGCACTTTGAAGTCACCGCGCTTGAAACGAATGATGGTATCAGCTCGCTCCACGACAGTCATGTCTCCATGAAGAACATCGACCTTGTGGCCACGTGCTTTCATGTTCTCGTACAACCACATAACACTGGCCTTTGTGTGACAGAAGATGACGGATGAGGCAACAGCAAGTCCACTGTACAGATTAACTATAGCCTGTAAAGTAATTCACATCTCCAATAAAAGTGTCAAACAAATCTGCTACCGCGTATTTGGAATCTCTGCATGCACATTGAACGTAGAACTGTTTGATGTTCGGTAATGCCTGCTCTTCACGTTTCAGCCTGAAAGTTTATTCAAGATTTAGTGTACGGACAAAGGTACTTGAAAGAAACGGGACTGCCCGCTGTGTAGAAAAAACATTGTTCTAGAGAAGAGTAAATATAATAATCAGAAGACCAAACCCGTATCCTAACAATTAGAAGCAGAATCTAGGGATTATGTTTCACTTACATAACAACGATTGCGTTTTTGATAATTTTTGTGGCAAAATTGATCACCGGTTCGTCGTAGGTGGCAGAGAACAACATGGATTGTACCGAATCGGAAGCTTCTTCGACCATACTAAAATATGTTTTGTTTTGAACAAAGCGTTAGAGTACATACTTGTAAATTGTTGTAGAGATGTCAGTGAATCCTTGATGATATATCATTACATCGGCTTCATCAAGCACCAAACATCTGATTTGACTCGGGTCAATGCATTTGTACTTTTGCAAATAATCGCGAGTCTGCAAAATAATTAATTGAAAAACTTTCGGATTGAAAATGCACTCACGATTCCTGGAGTTCCAATGACAATCTGTTCTGTCAGTTTCCGTCCTCGCATTGCAGCCATGTTCCCTCCTTTAATCGCGTAGTGGATCTTCAAGTTCTCCATATATCTTCCCATTTTCTCGACAACTTCTCCAATTTGTTTTGCCAACTCCAGTGTAGGTGCAAGACAGATACACTGTGGACATTTCAAATTCACGTCAATTCTGCAGAGCATCGTGAGCACGAAAGCGGCTGTTTTTCCTGTACCCGATTGAGCTTGTGCAATCAAATTCGATGGTCTGAAATCAGAATTCGTTTCGTAAGCTTTTCAGCGGACACTCACGGTTCCATGAGGAGCAGTGGTAAAGCTGTCTCCTGAATTCTTGTCGGGAATTGGAAATTGAGATTATCAAGAGCCTGAAGAACTTCGGGCTTCAGACGAAGTTCACGGAATGACGAAATCGAATAGAGTGGAGACTTTGGGTCTTGCCGCTGCACGTCCACAACCGTATCCTTCATCATTTTGACTTCTTTTTGAATGAATTTATTGAGAAGCGCGATATCCGCTGGCACAGGGACTTTTTCATGTGGATCGGTATCTGTAGACTTGGTGTACTTGTACTTTGGATCCTGAAACTTTCCAGATTTTGACATATATAATTTCATGGCAATACCGGTTTGACAGATTGCTGTGGTCCAGAAGCAAATTGAGGTGGTGCTCTCTGCTGAGGAACAAACGACGAATTCGGCTGACCTCTTCCGCGTCCCATAGCTGAAATATATTCCAGGATTATTCAAAAAATCTTAATAAATTTTTATAAATATGTGTACAACTATGATAACGGTTGTAAACATGAACTACATGTGGATACTTACGTCCTTGACCGGGGCCTCCGAAGTCGGCATGTCCTCCGGAACCGCGTCCTCCTCTGTAATCATTATTCATGTAATCAAAACTGACTTTAATCTTTATAGTACCTGAATCCCCCTTGAAATCCTCCTCTCATCGTTGGTGGTGGACCTGACATGAAGGGCACTAAAAAATAAATTGAAAAATACAATTCGAGTGTGAAAACACAGTGCTTATATAGGACAATCAACCAAATCATGCAAACAAAAGGTTAAAGCATTCCAAAACACAAGCATTCAGCTTCTCACTAACCCATACCTTAAACTATCGAGAATGAAATGACCCTGAAACTAGATTCGTAAAATGATAATATATCCCAAGGAACCAACCATTCTGTTCTCCCTCCTTGCCGAATTCTGCGTTGCTTGTCACCTTATCAGATGACGTTGACTTGCTCCCGAAACTTCCTCCAAATGAATGAGTGTCCTGGGCGGAATTGGTGGCAGATTCCTCGTTTTCTTTTTCTTCGTTCGGCTTTGATGAATTCGTTGGCGGACGGCCAAATGGTGAAACATTGGAATTGATAACCGGTGGAGGTTTAGAGAAACTGCCTCCAATGATTTTCATTTCATCCGCTACTCCGGTTGTTCTTGAACCGATAATATTGTTCATTGTCCGAGAAGAGTCGCCGAATGATGACCGTACTTCAGGTGTTTGAGGCTTGTCCAATCCGTAGTACTGCGACGGATCAATTTTAGATCGTCCCGTTTCGATCTTTGAAACGGTAGGTACGGGAACGTTGATGGATTGAAGATTAGCCGGTTTTCTACCAAAGGCTCCTCCGACAGATTTTCCTGAGCCAGATTTGGAAGCACCAAAAGATCCATCCATAAATTGTCTATTCGGAACGTTTTCATTAGAAGTTTCGACATTCGATCCAAATCCTCCACCTCTTGATACGACATTCGATTTGGCATCATCTGACGAGGCTTCATTAAATTCACCAGTCGGAGCAGAAGACCTTACTGTAGAAGAGAAGCTTCCAACTGTTGTGGTGGATGATTTGATAGACCCAAAACTTCCTCCTGTTTTTACCGGATGAGATTCATTGAACGGAAGAGAGGATTTCGCAGCGAACGCACTGTCATTAGTTGTTGTCGGGGATTGAACTGAAGAGCCGAAGCTGCCTCCTGCCTTTGCCATATATGGTTCGCTGGCCGTGGATTCATTGATCTTCGCTCCGAACGCACCATCAGTTGTAGTAGAGGATCTAATAGAAGAACCGAAACTTCCACCTGCTTTCGTGACACGCGTTTCATTAGTTGGAACGGAAGACTTTACTCCGAATGCGCCTCCGGTCGTATTTGGTGATGTAATAGAGGAGCCGAAACTTCCGCCAGGTCTCACTGGAGCCGAATCGTAAGGCAAAGAAGGTTTAGATCCAAAAGAACCACCATTGGCAACAGTGGAATTCACAGGGCGTCCAAAACTTCCTCCTGTTTTGCTTGGGTTCAACTTTGCAACTGGAACGGAAGGTTCCGTCTCAAAGGATGCGTCAGTTGTTGGAGAGTTCTTGATTGTGGTGCCGAAACTTCCTCCGACTTTGTTACGATAAGCGTCCACTGTCGGAATGGAAGGTTTGGATGGTCCATCAGTGGCGACTCCTCCATTCGAAACTGCGGATCTTGATGAACCAAACGAACCCCCAAAAGATGTTGGTAGTGGAGTACTTTCCAGCTTTGCAGTATTGAATGAAAACGTAGGATTAGCTGTGGTTGGTGAAGAAACAGACGTTTTAGAACCAAACATTCCTCCCATTGACGGCCGACTCATTGAAGCTTGAGAAGCTCCGAAGCGTCCTCCTGTCGGTGGTTTTGGTTGATCCACCGACTCATTCGAAGCAGAATTGAACGATCTAGGAGACAAAACGCCGAAACGTCCTCCCTCATGATTAGTTTTGATAGTGGTTGGTGCAGTAGTGGTTGTGCGGTTAGTGCCAAAGCCACCACCTCGTGTGAGAGTGCATGCAGATCTTTCTTTGTGGTTTCCGACAGAAATCACGTTACCTCCTCCGTTGAGCTCTTCAGATGATCCGATAGCTGCGCCTCGTCCATCAGGTCCTCCAGGAGCTCCGAACGAACCTCAAATTGCAATAGAATGCCAAAGGAAACAACGGAATAGGGAAGTAAATGAAAACAATAGACAGGCGACACTCGAGAGTAAGCACAGCCGGGTATTTCAAACTAACCTCCGACTCGAGTTCCAGACGTGGCGCCGAATGAAGTTTGTGGCGGTGGCGCATTCGTTTTCATTCCTCCTCCAAACATGCCTCCACGACCAATACCAACTGAGCCCAATCCTGAAAAATGAAACATATTATTATGCGAGCGAAAATATGGCCTGGGCGCTCAATCTAAATCTTTCGCACGCGCGAGGCCTATGGATCCAGTACCTTTATTCTCTTCGTTATGATCCATTTCCGAGTTCGATCGTAACTTCTCGGCCTAAAAAAACTAAATGATCATTGTACATGCGTATACAGATGCGAGGAACACTCGGTTTACACGTACAAGAAAAAGAGCATGAACAGTGGTTAAAAGCTGGATCGAAAAGCAAGTGTACAGTGCGGAGAAAATAAGCCGAAACTAGGGACACAGACAGACAAACACGCATAGAACACAATATGGACAAATAAATCCCACCACCTTTTCTGGCACTTCAAGCCCTTCTGATCGGCACTGTTCATCGAACGCATTACCCCAATCGCTCATTCCTGATCTGTTACAAAAGTTAAGTTTATGTACGGTTAGTAGAGAGGATATTTGGAATGTATCGTTAGAGAGATTGAAACAGAAAATTTCATTTCCAATAGAGAGGAATATGACCGAGATAAAGAGGAGGAAGGAGAACGGAACGATTTGAACCGAATAGAAAGGAGAGATGAAAAGTTTGATAGAGAAAACACCGGCATTCTGCAGGAGAAAACTCGAAAAGACACTATTTATTTCCTTTTTCACTGTTGATAACCAATGTAAACATAGATTTCTCGTTTATTTGTCGGGCAAAGTGCGAAATCTATCTCTTTTTCTTAAAACTAAAAATTCTGTCAATCATAAGTTTCACAACAGCAATGGACTCATATGAAACGCAGAAATAGGCAATCGAAAAATGGAAAATGACTGAAAATTGTCATGACAAAAATAACTTGAACTTCAACCGCGTCGATTTTCGAAAACAACTACGGTTGACAGTGCACCGGCGCAGACAGTGCACATCTTGCACCAGATCTCACGACAACTTCACTTGAGCAATTGCAGCGATTTTTCAAATATTAACTAAACTGGTTGTTTTTTCATTAATTATTTTTATTAAATGCATGTAAAAATGTTATTTTCAGCAGAATATATCCACTGAAACAGCTAAAATTGTGTTTCGGCAAAAAACACCTATTCTTCATTATTGGTTTTGTTAATTTCAGACAATGATCACAAATCTCAACACCGGAATGGCAATGAAAACTACAAAAACTCCACATGATCCTACAAAAGAATTAAGAGACCGGACTACAGAAATAATTTATCTCTCTTCAAAGTAAGCTATCATTATTCAAACTTCAGTCCTCGGTTGAACAAATGATCATGTTCTAGGTTGAATCATGCAAAAGAAACTTGTGTGAGTTTGGACCGAGAGCGGCAGAAATACCGAGAATTGCAAAGACAAATCAAGGAGGTTTTGGAATGTTCGCAATAATGACATGACGTTCCCAATTGTAGAAAGATATTGATCCAGTGTGGGTGTTCAATGGCACATGCTTCCTGCAAACGAGCCAGTCGAATAGTTTGAAAATTTTGGAAGAAGATGCAAAAACAGTGGAGGATGTTCGTGAGCAAGTCGGGAAGGTTATTAAAGTGAGTCGATTTTTCGCTATGAAGAAGCTGTATAATAATTTCCAGGAAGACACCAATACTTTCCTGAAGCTGCACAAGGAGAGGAATCTGGAAGAGCGAGGTTTTGATTTGAAGCCACTTTTAAAAGACGGGAAGCTTACCGACTGAAAATAATTTCGAATATTGATGAATAAAATTTTTTTAACGATATCTACAAGTTTTATTGCTTTTGCTTTGACTTGAGTTTGATCCTCCTATTTTTATTTATATATTTATGTTATTTATGAAACAAAATCATCGAGCCTTTTTTAAATTTGTTCACAGATGTCTCGAGATATCAAGGAGTATTTATACGCATGGCTGGGAAAAAATAAACATCCAAACCCTGTTTACGAAACGAAGTCCGAAACGAGAGGCGGTCGCCAGAGATTCAAGTGTGAACTTCGTGTTCCGAGTTTTTCTTATACAGCTTTCGGAAATTCTTCAAACAAAAAGGTAATGTATGTCGTTCACATCTCTTTGTTCAACAATTACTTTCAGGATGCTGCAACCAACGCTGCTAATGACTTCTGTCAATTTTTAGTTCGAGAAGGTGCCATGCAAGAAAGCGAACTACCAACTCTATCAACCGCCAGTCTAGAAGCGCCTTCTACATGGCAGGACACGAGTTCTTCGGAACCTACAACAATGTTCTGTGGCGGAGAAGATGGCAATACATATCAAGAAACGCATGCTCAACCAAAGAAACCGAGGTATCCATGGAGTAACGCTTATCAGAGAGAAAACGGCACTCACGAAGAATACATTGCCCAGAAAGCTGATGAGATCACCGCTTCGGAAACTGTAGATCACAACTCAAGTTTACACGGAGGTTGGACGATGGAGAATTCGAAAAAGGCCCTAAACGAGTATACGCAAAAAATGAAACTTCCGCAAGTTGCTTATACAACCAAAATCAAAGAAGCCAATACTGTCAAAACGATGGAAACAACTGCAGAGCTTTTTGTGCCTCAAATCAGAAAAACACTCATCGGAAAAGGTACCGGATCGAACAAGAAAGTTTCTGAGAGTGCATGCGCCATGAACATCGTTCGTCAAATGTTTCATTTCAACATTATGCAAGCATATAGTGGCCCAACGAAAAAGAGTAAAGTCAGCACGGTACGTTGTGAACTACGAGTCAGATCACTATAAAATAAGTTTAGCTCCCGGAAATCGAAGTCAACATACCAGAAGAGCTATCGAATCGGGTTAACGCCTATGTGAAGTCTTGTGGTCTTGAGTTGCCAGTCGTCGATGAGTCTCAATCATCTGCAGATGCTCCAAGTTCTATCCTCACTGATGCGAAACTAGCTCAATTCCCTCTTTCTGAAGTTTCTACTGGTTCAAACATTTCCTGGGCACCCCCACTTCAAAACTGGAATCCATGGAGAGCATCTAATATCGACGAAGCACCGATTGCATTTGTAAGTTCAAGAGAAGCAACTTCATAAATATTTTAATTTTCAGCAAACCATGGAAGAAATCAGTCAACGAATCAACGAGCGGGAGAAATCCAAGATTGGAGGAGCTCTTGACGAGATAAATTCTCAACGACGAGAGCTTCCAGTTGCTACATTCCGAGATAATATTATTCAAACGGTTGCTAAGAATCGTGTGACATTGATTAAAGGAGAGACTGGTTGCGGAAAGAGTACACAAGTGGCTCAATTCCTGCTTGAAAGCTTCATTGACCAGAACAAAGCTGCTCATTTCAATGCTGTTGTTTCCCAACCACGGAGAATTTCCGCCATTTCTCTTGCTGAACGTGTGGCCAACGAAAGAGGAGAAGAGGTCGGAGACACATGCGGATACAATGTTCGATTCGATAGTGCAACACCGCGTCCATATGGATCCATCATGTTTTGTACTGTCGGAGTTTTGCTGAGAATGATGGAGAACGGTTTGCGGGGAATCTCTCACGTCATCATTGATGAAATTCACGAAAGAGATGTTGATGTATGTTGCATTATATTCTTTGCTATTGCAATTTTTTAAATCGAATTTCAGACTGATTTCGTTCTGATTGTTCTCCGTGATATGATCAACACCTACAAAGATCTTCGTGTTGTTCTGATGTCTGCTACTATTGACACTGATTTGTTCACCAACTTCTTTGGTAGCGCACCTGATATCGGACCAACCCCAGTGATTACAATGCACGGAAGAACATTCCCTGTTCAAGGTTAAACTACAAATGTCATCTATATCTCAAGTATAAATTTTAGCATTCCATTTGGAAGACATTCTGCAAAACCTCCGCTACATGCCTGATGAGCCAGAACAGAGAAAAAGAAAGAAAGGAGCTCCACCACCAGAAGATGATGACGGTGACGAAGAAGTAGATGACAAAGGTCGTAACATGAACATTCTTACTGATCCATCAATCAATGATTCCTTGAAAACTGCAATGTCTCGTATTTCGGAAAAGGATATTCCATACGGAGTGATTGAAGCAATTCTACGCGATATTGCTGCACGTGGAGTGGACGGGGCAGTTCTCATCTTCCTACCTGGCTGGGCCGAAATCATGTCACTTTTCAATCGTTTACAAGAGCACGAAGAGTTTGGTAAGCGGAAGAATGTTTGACTTTTGGTAAATTTTGTATGCAGGTCAAGCCACGAAGTACGAGGTGTTGCCGTTGCATTCTCAATTAACGAGCCAGGAACAAAGAAAAGTGTTCAACCACTACCCGGGAAAACGGAAAATCATCATATCCACAAACATCGCTGAAACCAGTATCACAATTGACGATGTTGTCTATGTTATTGATTCTTGCAAGTAAGAAACTATATTATTAGTAGAGAATTAAAGATGTGATCCCAATTGTTTTTCAGAGCCAAAGAACGAATGTACACCTCGAACAACAACATGGTGCATTTCGCTACCGTTTGGGCATCAAAGACGAACGTTATTCAAAGAAGAGGTCGTGCTGGACGTGTTCGAGCTGGATATGCTTTCCACTTGTGCAGTAGATCAAGATTCGAGGCTCTCGATGAGCATGGTACGGCTGAAATGCTTCGCATTCCCCTTCATCAAATCGCTCTGACCATTAAACTTCTACGACTTGGATCTGTCGGAGAATTTCTTGGTAAAGCTCTCGAACCACCTCCATACGATATGGTCGTTGAAAGTGAAGCGGTTCTGCAAGCAATGGGAGCTCTCGATCGACATTTGGAGTTGACTAGCCTCGGAAAGATGTTGGCCAGAATGCCCATCGAGCCAGTAATTGGAAAAGTGCTTATTCTCGGAACATCTCTTGGATTGGGATCCGTAATGTGTGATGTTGCAGCTGCAATGTCATTCCCAACTCCGTTTGTTCCCCGTGAAAAACATCACAGTCGATTGAGCGGTATTCAAAGAAAATTCGCAGGCACTAAGTTTTCGGACCATGTTGCGTTGGTTTCTGTCTTTCAAGGATATCGCGAAGCTGCGGAAATGGGTTCAGGTGCCGGGGAACGCGAGTTCTGTGAGAGGAGTTCACTGAGCAATCCTGTTCTGAAAATGACAGAGTGAGTTAAAGTTCGTTCATCTTCCCTGAGTTTAGAATAATTTCAGTGGCGCAAAACGACAACTTATGGATGTTCTCCGCAATCAGTGCTCTTTCCCGGAAGACATTCTGTATGATACGCGTGTCAACGTTGTATCCCAAGACCGTGAGCTGAACTTGATGCGCTCTCTGCTCGTCATGGCACTTTATCCGAACGTCGCTTACTACACAGGAAAAAGAAATGTTCTCACTATAGAGCAGTCTAAGGCATTGATCAACAAGTATTCTGTTCTCGTTCCAATGAACAATCGTCAAGAAATGGAACTACCAAGTCCTCTGTTGGTGTTCACTGAAAAAGTTCGCACCAGATGCATCTCGTGCAAAGGAATGTCGGTTATCACTGCGATACAATTGCTTGTTTTTGGAAGTCGCAAAGTCGAGTGCATCGGCCAGGGACTAGTTAGGCTCGATGATATGTATGCGAAAGAATATTAATATTTTTCCTGACCAGTACAGTTTTTAGGATAACCTTGCGCATGGATGTGTCGACGGCTACTGCTCTTGTTGGACTACGTCCATGTATTGAAGCTCTCCTCGTGAGATCATGCGAAAATCCAGAGACTCTTGCTATCATGAATGCAGCAGATGCGGAACTTCGTCAACTACTTCGTGATATATCATCAGATGATTTCATGTCACAAGCGGGACCTATTAAAGACAGCTTGCTTACCGATACTGCTGTAAGATATTGATAGTTTAACTAATGTTATTGTAGTGATTTTCAGCTCATTCAAAAATCGCCTCTTCCAACCGGCCGCCCAGAAGGCTCATACGCTGATTGGGATTCACCTTCGTCGTTGAGTGAGTTTTCCCAAAATAATGTTTAACACACTTCCCCGTTTTTTCAGATTCTTCGTACCAGAATGGATCACCGTACCAGAACTATCTTCCACCAGGTAAATAAAAAAAATCCCATTGTTGTAATGTTCCGTCCCTTTGCTTTTTTTGCACCATGTTTCTTTTGATCGCAGCATTTAATTATTGTCACACAAAAACGTTCATTTTTGAACCGAAAAACAATACCTTCAGCTGCTGGGGGTAAGCTGAACCACTCTCGTGGTGGTAGCAGACGTGGATCTCATCCCTATGCTCAAAATCGACCCTTCCCTCCTCCCCGAACTGGAACGGGTTATCAACAGTTCAACAACTCAGGTTATGGTGGCGCTGGTGGCGATTGGAACGGAAACCCAGCTGGAGGCGGCAATCGGAACGGTTACGGGCCAGGAAGTAACGGCGGATTCAGAGGAGGCCGCGGTGGAAGAGGTCGTGGTGGCAACAGAGGATGGAACGCATCTCAGTGGTGACACCGACGTCTACTCTCTTTGTTTTTGTGTATTATATATCCAGCCCGAATAATGATCTCTATTAACACGATTTTCAGAGTGTTATAGGCGAGCAATTCATTACTATTTTCTAATGAATTTGTTAATTTTGAAAAATCTCGTTCTTTGAAGTCATTTATCTCAAAATCACTAAAATACTCTCACACACAGTCATTATTTCCGAAAGGATGTCTGAATTTTGTGCGGGATAAAGGGTAATTAGGTTGACACCCGGTTAACTACCATGTCAGCTGTCTTCGCATCATGCGATTCCAAATGTTTGAAATCTGATTTGATAAAAAATATTCAATCTCCTTTTTTCAGGGCTTTGGGTAGATTGATGGTTTGAATACGAATAGTTCATTTGGCATGATTAATTGCTAAAATGCACTAAAATTTTCCAATGGGATCACAAATTGAAAATTGAAAAACTGGAAAACTCTGAATTATAGATCCGGCTGCTCAAAAAGACCCCATTATCAATCTAGTTGTTACCTTGTACTAACTAAATTATCCTTCCTCTTTCAGCTGACACAACAACATTAAGTTCAAAACAGCCATCTTTTCGAGATTAAATTCAGAAGTGCAACTCCCGAGCAGTCACCTGTCCCTTCTTCTCATCGTGTTTTGCTCTTGTGTTCATCTTCTTGGTTCCCATCGCTCCATCAAAAGAATCTATTTCAATCAAGTCTTCTCGCACAGTTTCAGAGGAAAACGAAAACAAGATATTGGAGCAAACGACGGGCGGTACGATTGAAAACGAAAAGGAAGAAGTAGATGAAGACAGCTGCCTGGGGGAGCGTCTGATTTATTGTCGAAAGGTTAATCGAGAAGATATAAGAAGAATGGAAACCCGGGTTGAAGCTGATGGAGATGCATCTTTTTATTGCGATCAGAAATCACTATCATTTTATTGATAGTAGTGTCTAATTTATTGCATTTGTCGCACCTATAGTGCATCTTGCTCATAGACAAGTTTTAAGATTGTTTGATGTTTTCGAGTTTTCAAAATTCAGAAAATGTATTCTACCGTACTCCTTTTATAGAGGGGCAAGTTCTTATATTCTTAACACCTCCAAAATGATGTCCTTCTATTAGATGGTGTCTCTAGTAGAGGTTTTACTGTATATTATTCAGAACAGTTTTGAAGAATGTACTCTGGACATAGCTAAACGAAATCGAGACTCAAATAGTCAGCCTCGACTATTAAATTTAATGAAAACCTCATCCGTCTCTCACTCCATGAATTAAACAAACTTCCAGGTCTAATATTATTTTTGAAGCTGAAAAAATGATTCAAAAAGTTTTTATCATTGCTGAAATGAATCTTTTGCTGTCTCTCGACTATCTTCGAGAGATATTTTTTTAGAGATGAACCTAAGAGATAATGGAATCTGGAATAAAGAAAACGGGACCTCCAATGATCCTACTAGTGAACCAATAATCACTTAGAGAGTATGAGTGTGTTTCTGAAACAACACCAATAATTTTGAGCCGTCTCTTTCTCTCAAGACTAGCACGAGTCTATATTGTTCATATTTTCCCTCTCCTTCTTCCAGAATATTGAGAAAATCTTGTGATTGTCGACACCTTTTTCAATTGCTCCGATCCGTCCGCCCCTTCTTGTTTCCATCCTAATCCATCATTCGGCTACACGACCCCAGCGGCCGCCGTCGCCACTGATTTCAATTCTTCCCCGTCATTTTTTGTGCACCACTCATCATTCTCACAGTCGTCTTCTTTTTTTTTTCACAAGAGTCCTCTCTCAACTTTGATCGCTTATTGTGACCCGGTGTGGGGTGTCAAGAAAGTTTATTGATGAGTTATGACAAGTCTTTGTGGCGAGACAGGGAATCGGGTGAGGGAGGAAGAAAAACGAAGAAGGAGGAGTCTTTTGGTACTGGTGGCGAGTAAAATCAACACCTGATGGGGGCCCTCCCTCACATTCCCCCGTTCCAACGACTAGTCACTTTACTTTTCCAGTTTTGTTCGTTCATTTTTTCCGGGTAAGTCGTACCACTTTCTGCAAAATCTTGGTGGCTTTGTGTAGTTTGCATGGCACTGAGCATTGTGATTTCATTTTGCAGGTAACCTTTAATTAATCCAATGGAAACTAATTTTTTTCTGATTCTTACCGTGAAAACTTTATTAGAAGGGCATGACCTTCTATTTTTCCTACACCAACATAGAAGCATTTCTCAATTCTCAAAATGGATCATAAAATCTGTTGGAGAAGAGATTTAAAACTTATCTTGCGGCCGGTCTGGTCAACTTTCGACGAGGATTCTAATAAGAATAATTTCAATCCGTTTGAATTCCAACAGTGTGCTCATTGTGAGCTCATCGGGGTGCCCTTTTATCAGAGGTCCACTTCTAATACTGATTTTACGGTACGGTATGTCTAATGTATTTAGTTTCGATGATACTTTTGAGTTTGCCTTTTCCTTTTTTGTCTATATTGAGGTTATTACATTCCAGCATCACAATCACAGGAAATAATGAAGCTATAAGTGCAGTAGTATTCTTTATTGTGAAGTTTCTTTCTAGTCTTAAAATGACCGGAGAGTTCATGAGTGTACTTCATTTAACTTAATTTGATTGTACTTTCTCGCTATCTTCGATTTTCTCCACAGCTTTTTAACGATTCCACCCTAACCTACTAACATCTGAACCCTCGTTATTATCTCTAAAGAACAAATGAGAAGAAAGATCCAGAGCAGAAACGCTATGAAATAAATCTTCTGATTGATTGCTACTTGTTGTTTGTCAAAATCCAGGTCACTCTCTGTCGACCCGAAGCCGAGCTAGATTTATCGAATCCACTCAATGTTTTGAAATATTTACTGACTCTTTTTCGTTTTTTGAAGCCTTGGTGGGGGTGGTAAACTATGTTCTGTTTATGACGCTACATCTGTAGAGAACGTATTTTTCCATTCTTTTCTCAGGCAGCACTGAAAAAATTGAACTTTTCATTAGAAACTAACGAATTCTCCAACTTTAAACAGAATCCTTCCCGCAGAATCCTTGTTCTTTTTAATTACCTGAATAGTGAGTTTTGTTCCCATTAAACATCTCATTTGCTCCAAAAGTTTGCACTCAACCCTCAAATGATCTCCTTCAAGTGCCCAATTCCATGATTCCACTCCCAGAATCTCTTCACTCTTTCATCACATCCAATCTCTTCTTCGGAACTTCGCTCCCATTACGTTCCCTCTTGTTTCATTGTCTCCGAACCTTTCATTTTGTCACTTTCTCTCCGAGAAGAAACCTTCAAAGAGTTTCTTTCTGCTGCTCCATCGTGCCCAGGGTTGCGAACCGGGCCGAAACGGGCCGGTCACGGGCCGGCGATTTTCTCCCCTTTGAACTGAGATTTTCAATACTAAATTTATATGAAAATGTAGAACTCGATGAGATCTACAAAATGATGTCAAATTCAATGAGGTTACGCTGTTCGGGTTTTCTCAAATGTTTGTTAAACACACGGGCCGGAGATTTCGGCCCGTCTGCGCCCGGCCCGTCCACTTTCTGACGTTTTACGGAAAATACAGATATGGAATTCAGATATTTTAACTACCACTGTGTAGATCTCATCGAGCTCTACATTTTCATATAAATTTCGACTTGAAAATCACAGTTTAGAGGGGAGAAAATCTCCGGCCCGTGGCCGGCCCGTGGCCGGCCCGTTTCGACCCAATCCGCAACCCCGATCGTGCCCCAAAAAACCAAAATCATTTTTGCAGGAATGCTGAGTCCCGCATTGCTCAAAGTGTCACTCAATCGGAGGTTCGTGTCAATTTTTTTGCGCCATTGTTTGTGTTATGTTTCAATCTTTGTGTTTTCAGAAGCTCCGCTCCAGTGCCACAGGATGAGGTAGGAATGGGATAAATGGAATGGAAGAAGATGATAAGAACTTTGATCAAAACCAAGAAAAAGAAGAGCAGGAAGAAAAAAGATAGAGGAGAAACATTGGCGGGTACCTTTGAGGACCTTTTCCGTGCTTTGGTCACTTCTTATCTTTGGAAGCTTCCACTTTCATTTTGGTGCTTCGTAGAGCTGCTGTGGTTTAGTTTCTGAATAAGAAACTTTATTATTAATCTTATTGTTTTGTGTTGAGTATGATACCGTAACCAAGCTTTGAAATCCATCTGCAAATGATTTAAACGATTCTGATCACAGCATTAGTATATAGTCAGGGTGCTGAAAACCGATGTCAACTTTATATTATTTTCTCAAAAATAGTATATAGTCCAAAAAACAGCTAGGATTTCACAAAATCAGAATTAATTAAATATTCCGTCTAGATACCGTAAAACTTCTGATAGAGGCACATGTCCTTCTATTGTTCAACATTTTCAAAATTAAAATATGAATTTCACAAAAGTATCTATTACTAATTTTTGAGAAGCAACTCATAACGAGTTTCGTCGTAGTCTATTTTTGACAAGGAATCGATTGTGACCACTTTCAGAAGCATATGAATCTGGGAAAGTGCTCTTATTGGGACTCACTTGGATATCTTTCTATTAGAGGCTTTACGGTATTCGAGATTGAATTACACCAATGAGAAAAATCGCTGGAAAACTTAAAATATGCTCTCACAAGTCTTTAATACCAGCTGATCAATTTTCTCAACTATTGATTTTTTTCAGAAAATGATGTTCCCATCGCGAGCCCGTACTGCATCGTACCTCCAACCCATGATGGAGGATCAAGAACTTGTAGGATTCAACAGAGACAGAAGTAAGAGTGTGATTCCAATTTGCTCTCTGCAAGAATCATATTTTCAGGAAGAAGCTCTGGATCCATAATCGTGGACAGTTTCGAATTGAGCAACGCTTCTCCCAGCCGCCGTTCCTCACTCGCTTCTGCCCTTCCAGTTGATAAGAAAACAAGGAGAAAACTCTCAAATCCGGTAGGTTCTTGAACCGCGAGATAGGAAAACATATGATCTTTATCCCGAATCGAGTGTTTTCATCGGAAACTCGACGAAGGGATAAATTGATAAATGCGTTCTTTCACAAGAGTTTCCACTACCAATCAACTGAGATAAAGAAGAAACAATCCATCTCTTCACTATACCAACTGTCGTCCTCAGTCTTCTCCACTCGTTTTTTCATTTTGATTTGAACGAAAAAGAGAAGATAGAAAAGATCCACCCGATGATGGTCGTCTTTGATTTGTTATTCATCAGATGATCCCTCAAAATTCTTTCCGAACATTTTCTCACCTTTCCTCCCGTCCGAGTTGTCAGTTTTCGACTTCTTGATTTTCTTTTTCCAATTCTTAAGTAGTTTCAGATTACCTTTTTGAAGATATTTCCGACAAGGGCAAAGCACAAAAAGTGACCAGTCTTTCTTCTTCGATTCCCTTGTTCCGGCTCTTTTCTTTTTGCAACAAAACTTATATCCTCTTGTCACCGTATGATCTCATTTAACAGCGTCATCTACTCGTTTCCTTCTTCTTTTTCAACTCTTTTTCTTTTCCGCCATCGGTCGAAAATCATTTCGAGTGCAGTGTGTTTTTGACAAACGCTTCCCCAATCCATTGATACTCGCCATAAATCTCCCATTCGGATTCTCATTCAGCAACTCTTCTTCGATCTTTTTATTTCTTCAAACTGATTCTCATCTTGTTACTCTTCTAGCCAAATGTTTTCCAAGTCGAGAAACTTGCTTGGCAGCAATTCGATATTTCAAGATCAAGCTCTTCGAGATGATTACCGTAATCGTCAAAGAAGAACTTCCCTGAATGGTGGATCTATAAGTGGAATATCTCCGAATAGAAAAGATTCCATTTCTCCGAATGGCGGTGGTAAGACTGTAAGTGTAAATCCATCACAATCAGACGACACATGACACTGGTCTGAACCTCGTTAAAAACTTGAAAACAAACCAAAATGTGAGATTAATGGGCCAATAACACATCTCTTGAAGAAACAAAAGTGCATTTATTTTCAGGTGCCTCTTCATCAATACACAGAGGATCCAACACTTGCTTGGGAAATGCTGAAAGAGAAAAGACCAGTGAAGCCAGTACGTCAGATGAGATTGGATACTCCAGTTAAACCAGATCATGTTCGATTCGTATGCATTGGATGTACACATGGAGAACAAATGGATCTATCGAAACTTCCTCCTGGAGATGTTCTTCTCGTCGCTGGAGATTTTACATCGTGTGGTCTCCCTAATGAAGTTCACAACTTTAACAAGCTACTCGGAAAATTAAAATATTCATACAAAGTGGTGATAGGAGGCAACCATGAATGCACATTTGACGACACATTCCTGAAATTGAGTGAGCAATTTCTGAAAGATCACACCGACCACAAATCGTTTTTCCATTTGCAGACAAGGAATCAGAACCCAAAGAAATGGCGTTGAAGCAGGCGCTGTTATCAGCAATTCACTCCGATTCGAAAGGTGGAATTTCAGCAAAAGTGAGTGAGAGCATAACACATTGTTCGGAGAATTGGGTTTTTTAGGATCTCTTGTCAAATGCAATCTATCTGGAGGATAATGTCATCGAGTTGTTTGGAATCACAATCTACGGAACACCATGGTCAGAAATCTTTTTTATAATTCAAATTTCAATGTTATGATATTCAGGCAACCAAAAGTGGACAACTGGGCATTCAATTTGTCTCGTGGTCAGTCCCTTCTTGACAAATGGAATATGATTCCAACAGGAGTTGACGTCCTTCTTACACATACTCCACCACTTGGTAAATCTTCTGAACTTTTGGGTTTTTTTGGTACAAAGTACTTCTTTTTTTAGGACACGGCGACCAGATGAACAATGGACAGAGAATGGGATGTGTCGAGTTACTGAACACAGTTTTCAAGCGGGTCCGTCCAAAGTATCACGTGTTTGGACACATTCATGAGGGATACGGGTGCACAACTGATGGATACACAAAGTTCATCAATTGTTGTTTGTGTAATGAGAATTTGGATATGAAGGTGAGAGCTTTCAGAGCATTCCAATCAAGAAAAACTTCCAAAAGCTAATACATATTCAGTTTTCTAAAAACATTCACAAACTAATTTGCGGCTCTCTCTCACTTTTGTTTATACATTTCGGTTGTTTTTCGTTACTCTCCATTTTCAGAAAAACGCTCAACATCTCCTAACAAGTTTTCTTCCTCTATAAATCATTCATTTTTCAGAACGACGCCGTGATATTCGACATCCCAGTACATCCACACACCAAACAATTCTACGTTCAGAACGTGAAAAAGATTCTGAAGCGATTTCAAAAGAAGAAGTAAAATAATGATTCTCTTGTTCTCGTGTCATGATAGTTTGTATTATAACTTTGACCCCCTCTTCCACTATTATTTTCCTTTCTATTATTATCCATCCCTCCACCCTCTCTTCATTTTTTCCATCCATTTTCACATCCAAACAAAAATAATATTCAGTACCGGAAATGAGTGCTTCGCGATGAACTCGATGCTCAGAGTCACTCATCTTGCACCAAAAAAAGAGCGCAAGTGAGAGGTTGATTGTGCTTCTCATCCATCTGGTGGGGCTCTTCTCTTTGTCTCATTTTTTCTCCCTTTCAATTGCTCCAACGACTAAACCAGCAATAAAACATTCCAATTCGCTCCAAAAGAAGGCTTTCTCCGTCGTTTATTCGAGTCAAACATTATGAAATTCGACACCAAATTATGCTGCAACCTCCTCTTTTGCCTTCTGAAATCAGATATTGGCCTTGTGTGGAGCTCGATTCCGGGCGGTGCCGCCTGTTGGCTTGCGAGACGAATAGAGACAAATTCATCCATTTGACTTTCAGAAGATTGAATGAACTTTTCCTTTTTCCAGTAGAGAAAAGATTTCAGATTCAGCTAATTCGTTGGGATTCCAAGTTTTCCATGCAGGTGCTATGAATTCCGATTGTCTGAAGGCCCTCCGAGATTTTTTATAATCAAAAACCGTTTGCAGGTGGTTTTCATCCCAAGTTTTTCAGCCTACCACCCGTTCGCTTAATTTCCCCTTCTCACTAAGAGTACTCAATTAAACTAACTTCCTTCTTTCCTTTTGCAAACGTCTATTTTCAATTGTCTATAGTTTAATTTGACATAAAAGGTCAGATGTGTTCAGATGACATAGTGTTTTTGAACCAGTCCAAATTTTCAGTAGTCTCAATTGGAATAGATTCCGTCAGCTGACTCTAATCCTTTTTACTCCGCCTGTTTTTGGCACGATTTCATTGTCAGAAAAGCCTACCAATTTTTATTCCAATTTTTAGGAGCCTTTCAATTTTCCTCTAAAACCCAACCGATTCCTTGAAACAGATGACTCCTGGAATTGTAAAAAATTCGCTGACTTTTTTTTGCTTTTCATTCTGAACAAAACATTCCATCAACATTATCCTTCCTTTTTCGAATTTTTAATGAAAAAGGCAAGAAAAAACACGAGGTCTTTTTAGGTCTGAAAGAAGAATGTTTGACCAGAAGTAGGAAAAAAGAGAACCCAAATAAGGAATCGTCATTTCTTCGTTTTCCTAAACTCAAAATAGTTCGTTCTTCCGAGAAATCATATTTTTTTCGTCTAAGTAATCAAAAGTTTACAGCTTTTTCCTTCTGATGACACTCCTTTGCAAACAAAAAAAGGGACGTCCCTGTCTGAGTTTTTGTCGAGATCTTTGATGTTACTACCAAAAAAGAGAAGGTTTTCATTTTCAGTCCTCAGCACTTTCATGAGGTAATCTCCTAAAGAACCCCGACTCCTTGAATATTCCATTGTTTTCTCGTATTTTTCCAGTCAATTTGGAATATTCTTTAGCCTATTCCATATTGTTTTCAATTCTGAATTTGCAATGATTGGTTGATTCATTCGCCAAGGATTATTCAAACTTAACGAAAGTGTATCATTTACTTTAGTTTGCCATATAGATCATATAGATGTCAGAAAGCACGGCTACCGTAACTTTATAAGGTTCTGATATAGACATTATGCTTTGATTCTGTTATCGACAGACAGGCGAGGTGAAATAACAGAAGAAAAACATTAGGTTTTCCTTGTTAACATCCTTATGAGTTTTGGTTGAAGGAAATGCAACAAAAAAAAAACAACAAAAAAAGGAACTAAAGCCTGATCTTTGGAATGCCGAACACCCCTAACGCGAGTTTCAATCTTTTTTTCTTGAAAGGTGAGAAGTTGTGAGAGTTTATATTCAGATTAATGAAAATGTTTAAGATGTTCTATTAGCTCACAAAAGTAGTTCGTACATCATCTGATGACATTGTAGACATCTCGACAAATCGGAATATAAAATTTCATCAAACAACGCAATTTTTATGCACTTTTTGTTGTGGAAAAAGTTTTCTCACCTGATAGTTCGAGTGATCTTTGTGGACTATTGATGTTGAACAGATAATTGTTCTTGAAATAATCTTATTGATGAAATTTTATTAGGAATATGTTCAAGTTCGGCAATAAGTTTAAAAACCAAGACCAAACACAAAAGTTGTCAAATTTTCGTTATGTTGCGTTATTATTTCTGCTCCCTCGATTAGCCAAATATTCTGTAACCATCATAACAACGGTATCCGATTGCACCTAATTATCTCTTCTCATGACTTTCGAAAAATGGCAAAATCGGCTGACTCAGTGACAATTGAACTCATGACGATGATTCCTCCCGTCTATCATTTAACAGCTTATCACTAATTTTTTGCTCGTTATTTTTATCAGCATTCCACCCCAGTATGTCGCCACTCTCACTCGCATCCAGTAGCCAATTGACTCTCTTCGAATTTCTAACAAACGATTCGTAATCTAATAATTGCCCTCTCTTGTTTTTTTCGATTGATTTCCTAACCTGATCAGTGTCAATTCAATATAGTTTGTATTCCGTTTCCCAGAAAACAATTGTCAAAAATGGAACCGGGAAAAACCGGGAATTGTGAAGTCATCGGCTCCTCCTAATAAAGAGCATATTTATTATGGTGGAGATCTCATTTTTCTCATATTTTCTGATCTTTCATGAAATAGGAGTAGGCGTCAGAATCTAGAGAAGAATAAGAGCACGTGTAGAGGCAGAAATCATGAAAGGAAGTTGAAAATGTTTACTATGTACTACTTATTTTTCTTCCTCTTTCATATGACCTGTCATTTACGAGAACCTTTTGTTACCTGCTAATTTTCAGTGCAGATATCAAACTAAACTCATTCACAAACACTATATGAACATGTTGAATTCTTGGTCGCACAACGAAAATAGTTTCATTCTTCTGCAAATTTTAGCTAATAATAGCTCTACGAGAGTGTCATAAAAACGACACACGAAAAAGAGAACTTTTAAAATAAAGCTTTTTTTTTCTAGGTGAGTTTCAAAGGCTTCAATGATAATATTGAGTTAAATCATGTTTACTGGCACAATAATCATACGTTATTGCTGGTTTGAATGTTTGTCACAGTTCTTTTCAATTTCAACTTTTATGATTTTTAACTTCTGAATTCACGATAAGTTGATGTGAAACTTCAGGAACATAAAATGATTTGTGGACTACACGTTGAACCCTTGCAAGTAGTCTGAAATTCAAAGATCTATGCCAGTTCAAAAACTATTTTAATGCAGTTACATTCTTATTTGGTTGAATCCTTATGTTCTAATCAAATTTAAATTAACTTCTCCAATCAGTTCCCCTCAGACGTGCTACGGGCCCGGCCGGGTCAAAATCAGAAATTCTGTCGGCCCGGGCTTCTGGAATAAAATATTTTGGTTTCAATTTTTAAAGCATAAAATCTATTTGCCACCATTGGGCCGGCCCGGAATTTGCCAAGTCTGGTTCCCCTGATATATGTACACTGAAAATTCTACACTAAGCTCTAACAACCTTATTCTCATCTTGATTGAGTAGCTTGTAACCATTTCTGTAAAGTCCTTGAGCACTTTTTCTCCGCCCACTTGAATACATTTTCTCCCGAACACTTGTTCAGTTTTTTTCTTTTTTTGGCTCCTATACATGCTTGAGAATCCCAAATGAAGCACATTCAAATTTTTTACCCATCTGAAAATGGCCCATTACCGTTTGCTTATTTTTTGAGGTCCATTCTCTGGAATTTGACTTTTGGTTGTTTCCCTCTAGGGAACTCTCCAAGAAAACAATATTCGAAATGTTCAAGATTCAATGTCCAGGTTCATTACACATTTCCTTGTTTTCTTATCACTTCCTGACTACCACCACCACGTGTTTATCTTTCTAATTGTAACCTTCTGATTCTTTCAGATGCTCAACGAAACTTTTCAAGCTGTGGGCAATGTCACATTCGAAGATGATCCGTGTGCTATCTCATTTCTGGATCAATCCTTTGTCAGAATGCCTTTGATGGTTGTATATTTCATCGTATTCTTCGTATGCCTCTCTGGTAAGTACCGATGTACATTGAAGCTTCTGTTCTTTGCACCACCATCTTATCAGAACGAAACTGTGACTTGACATAGTAGATTCTAGTTTTCTAGTATCAGATGAAGGTGTTAAGAATCAATATGCCACGGTACTAAGGCTTTTACGAATTTCGTGGAAGATCAAGTGTAGTGTAGTGATGCGAAACCTAAAGATCAACTGAACACTAATACTTTGTATTTTCGTTTATGAACCTTTTTCTATTCGAAGTACGAGAATTTCAGGCAATCTACTAACGTTAGCAGTTATGACATCCCATCCCATGATGCGTACACCTACAAACTTTTTCCTTTGCAATTTGGCAGTAGCTGACCTACTTGTTGCTATATTCTGCATACTACAAAACATGGTGCACATTGTTGGATTAGATCATGGAAATTGGCCACTGGGATTGGTCATGTGCAAACTCTACCTTGGATTAACTAACATAATGCCATGTACCAGTGCTGGAATCTTGGTGCTTGTATCAATGGAGAAGTACATAGCAGTACTTCACCCACTTTCCGGATTGAAACTGCTTAATCCGGACAATCGGATAATTGCTACTGTAATTGTATGGATCATCAGTATCACTGTCAATTTTCCGTACTTTTTGAACGCGCAACACTATGAGTACATGGGCAGAAGTGCATGCTTCCGAGGACCGTGAGTTTTTTATATCCATTGGAATTCGATACATTAGATTATTTCCAGAATGCCCTTCTGGAACTCCTTCTCGTTTGTGGTTTGGTACGTGATTCCGCTTCTTTGCTTAATCGTGATTTACTCCCGGATAAGCCACTTGTTATGGACTTCTGACAGTAATCGGCAGAGTAGCAGGCAGAGCCATGGTAAGTCTCTAGAGAAGAGCTTAATCCAGCGACGCTTTTCAGAGTCCAAGAAGTCTCTTGAAGAAGGAAATGGGAATGGAAATGGGTATGCAAATACGACGGCTCCGGGAGCAAGTTGGCAAATGAAGAATGGAAGGATTGTTGTGTACAAACAAGAGAGTCTTCTAAACGTTCCAATCAAGAAGAAGGAGCCGAAAAAGGAGCCAAAGCGCCCGAAAGATACAGAAGGAAGGAGGAAAGTGGTCCGATTGCTGGTAGCAGTTGTTGTATCATTTGCAGTTCTCACTTTTCCACATCACGCACGTCTTCTTTACACGGTGAGCATTTTAAGCAGCACTTTTTGGCCTCTTCTCTTTGTTTACCAAATTTTTAGATTTTTGGTTAGTTTTTTAGCTTTTAGCTTGAGCAATAACATTCAGCATCCTCTGAAATAACGATACAATGAAGTCGAAAACAAACCAAGAATGATTCATTTCTAGATTTAAGGGAAATTCAATAAAAACATTTTCAGAGTTTCCAAACTGGTACAATTTGTAATTCGGATTGGACAATGCTTGCTCAACCATTATCATACATATTTCTGTTCATATCATCTGCAATCAATCCGATTCTCTATGCGTGTCTATCGAAACGGTTCAGAAATGCACTATCGGATGTTTGGCATTGCAGGTTAGATCTTTAGAAAAATCTAAAATCAACGTTTATTGTATTATTTTTCAGGAAAGGCATATTTTCAAGGATATCCCGTTCTAGAAATCGAACACTTGTCAGTGACGTTCCAATGGAAGATTCTCGCTGTCCGAGTCCCGTTCCAGCGATTCGAATGAATAGGATTCGATGAAATGCCAATTATCAAGCCAATTGTTGTTTATTTTTTGTAAATACTTGTAAATGTACACCGATTATTTGTGCCGGACGTTTCACTCTTACGGGTCTTTCTCGAGTATAAATGAACTTCTTTATGAAAACTGAATGTTTTTTTGCCGGAACAATTGTAGAGAATTTTTTCTTTTTGAAGAGCTTGAGAACATTGGAAGCTTGTGGTCACAATTAAGGAAATCGTAAAAAATGTACCTTTGATGCAAAACCAGTTCTTCCTCATATTCATTTTAAAACTAGCAATTCCTCACTCTAGTTTCTCTCGGTCAACGATACCTTCTGCTTTCTCATAATTCTTATCTGACGTTTTTATTGAAAACATTTCATTATAAGTAGACCACATTTCCCCCAAAAACTTCATATTTTGTCTAATAATGTATCAACTTCATCAACCGTATTCTGGCTCACGAGGATTCTCGGATCCCCCTTCTCGCAATAATTCGCCTGATTCTCCTGACCTGTTTTGGTTCAACCCGAATCTCAATCAAATTGTCATCTCTAAAACTGCTCCAAGCAATGATTCGATTCTTGTTATTGCTACTCTTGGATCATCTA
The DNA here is from genome assembly GCA_963966625.1 of Caenorhabditis zanzibari. Taxonomy (NCBI): domain Eukaryota; kingdom Metazoa; phylum Nematoda; class Chromadorea; order Rhabditida; family Rhabditidae; genus Caenorhabditis; species Caenorhabditis zanzibari. The sequence goes on from OZ016469.1 coordinate 9,421,118, forward strand.
CTCCGAACTTGAGAGACATTTACGAGCAGTTCCTTTTGTAATTATACAGTTGCGACTGGGGCAACTAAGCATAAGTTTTATTTTCAGTCAACAAATAGATTCTTTCAATTCAAGTTACCGTAATGACTCTGGAACTTATGATTCCAAACCAAAACGAGAACAGAGACAGATATATTACAATCGTCAGAAACCCGTGGCTAAATTGGAAGAGAAAAATCAAAATGTTCCGTTTCAAAATGACCAAAATCCGAATCCAAGTGGATATCTGGGAACCCAGAGTTCATCTCAGAAACGACCGTTTTGGATGAAGATTGTGACACCGGACGAATTCACGTATACGGTAAGAATATGGAACTTTATTTGCAAAACCAACCATTTTCAGACCGCCATAATTGCAAATGTTCCAAGAGAAGGCATTTTGCACCTTCTCTTGAGACATGGACATCAATTTCATGGTCTTAGCAAAGATATTCTTAGCATTCTTCCATCCTCGACATTGAAGAAACTCTGCAAAGATATAAGGGATTGTTCACCAGACACGGGTAGACAAGAAAAAGAGAAACGGAATAATGAGTTTATGAATGAAATGATGAAAATGGATGAGGGAGAGTTTAAAGGTGAGCAATGGGGGTGTTGTCTCATTATTATATAGTTTTCAGAGTTGTTGGATTTGCAACGAGAGATGCGAGATGTTATTCAGAATATCGTGAAGCATCAGAATTATCTTGGAGAATCGATCAATACGAACGGCCAACAACAAGTGTATTGGAGAACAGATTTTAACGAAGTCATGGTTATCTGCCTATCCGAGCAATTGTATCGTGGCCAAGTTGAAGCAGATAGTAGAGGAAGAATGAGAAATATCAAGAAAATTATTACTATTTTCACAATAAGCAAGCAGGCTTTCGAGAGAAAGAAGAACAATGACTGGCCTGTCACAACGATTTTTGCATGAATTTTGAACTTTTTTCAATAAAGTTGCTTGTTACTTTTGCCTTTGATGTAAATTCTGAACAGATTTGTATTTTCTTTTGGTTGAAAAATTTATAAAACAGTAATTTCGTGAATTCCTCAATGAATTTCTTGGATTCAGAGACTCCTGGGGTACTTCCGGGCGGATTTTTGCGCGAGTCGAGATAGAAGGAAGAAGTTCTAGCAGGCTCAACTAGATCACTCATTTCTGTATTCGCACCATCCGGTTATACAAATATTACGTAACGTGACTTTTTTCATGTACCAACGCCATTCTAGACTGCTCTAGAAAGAATGTGAACGTTTTCTCATGATGTCACCCCATCGTTAATCAAGATGACAATGTTTATTTTTATTTCGCATGAAATCCTTGGAAAATATCTATTGTTCCCCAACAATTTTTTCCACATGTGACCTTTTCATTCCACAATTGAAATGCAAATTTCGGCAGAACCATCGATCAAATAAGGCAATTGAGGCGATGGCAACAAATATAAAGAAAAGGTGCTGGAACCTTCACAAGTCACAGTTAGATGAACAGTCTTCTTCTGTTTGTTGAATCGTCTTTTTTTTTGATACAGTTGACGACAGTTGACAGTTGCTGACGACATCTGAACTTTTGGGAAAGGATACCTGTCTCTGAGTCACTGAAACCGAAACAGGAGACGAAGAAGAAGACGTAGAAGCTGCCAACGTTCAAGATGTTAATCAATCTAGTCAAAGAGAGATATTGGAGACGCAGACAGTTATCTGGAGAGACAGAAGCCGTCTCATCCGAAACGGTTGACAGATGGCGCTCGTCCGTATCCTTCGGGGCTGACCTAGTACTACTTTGGTTCAATGCGCAGACTGTATGACCTTGCATAGATTCCTTTACTCCCGTTTTCCCCGTTTAGAATTATTGGTAATTGTTGATAGACTGTATCCGATCAAGATATCACTGAAACTGATCTCTTTGTGATTGTGTTGTCCCCGGAAAAAAATTCTTTGCCAAGTTTCTTGTGTTCCATTTTTTGTCACTCTCTTGATGCTTCTTGCCTCTCTCTTCCTTTTTTCTCGAAAATCCTTGTCTTCACACCTTCTTCTCGATTTCCCGTGTGATTTGGTTTGTTGATTCACCACCACCTCCTGTTTCTCTTCATCATAAAGCATAATTAGGGCATTCGCGCCAATTATGACAATTCTGGATTCTGATGTTCGAGTCGAAGGCGTTCAATTCCAGACATAAAAATAAATGTCAAGTGTTTTTTCAAGGAGTCATAAGTAGAAATAATTGGAACTGACTGGTCACAACTCAAAAAAAGACTATTTAAAAACACTTCTGACCACTACTGTTGCATCACCATTTTCACTATTTGATCGTAAGCCTGTCATCGTAAATCTGTTTAATGGTAAGCGGCATTGAAACCGAAAACGGAATGAAACCAGTTAGCCGAATGGTCACGTAATCTTGTTGCTTCATCTATCCGTAGCATGAATATGCAACTTTTTGTTGCTGTGAGTTTTCAAAAAAATTGGAGTTTTAGGTCTTGTCAAATGAGATAACAGGAAATTTCTCGAAAATCCCGTTTGATTTTGAACGTTTATCTCATCTTTCTAATGATCTCGATTCCCTAATCCGTATCCTCTAAAAAACAATAAGAAAATCTCAGTGTATCTGTTTATAAAAAACACATTGGTTAAGCCCAAACAGCTCGTGAACAGGTGACAAATCGTTGGTCACCTAGATATCATCTTTCGTTATTTACAAACAAATTTTCGTGTGTTTTTTCAAAAACATCCCAGTTGTAATGGATGTCCATTTTCAAATGCAGTTCTTGACTTTTCGATCTTTCCAAAAACCTTATAAGTTTATCACTCACAGTACAAGTCGAAACCTCTATCCATTATTCAGAATGTATCCATACCGAACCGAGTCCGTAGACGTCATGCAACATTCTGCCGTTGTGTTTCGATTTGCAAATTGATATATCCCCCCACCTGGTCATTCCTTTTTCAATCGCTTCTAGCCTCGAAACAGTGCAGCCGCGCGGAAACGCAGTCAGTCCGCGCAAAAACTTTCGATTTTTCATTTCTCTTTTTCCGAGATTCTTCATCTTCCTACATCTCTTCCTATTGATTCTCCAGGGCCGTTCGGAGGGCCGTTTTGTGTCTCATAATGTCATTTTCTCGATACATATTCCAAACACAAAAGAACCAGTCTATTTAACGCCCACTTTTTTCACTATCGGGACCCGACTTGAATTTGTGTAACTTTCTGGTAACTATCGGGACACTCCCATTTCCACTTTTTCCAAAATTTCACCTCTGCCTTCTTTTGTTTCTTCTGAATGGAAATCTTCTGATAAGATATTTTGTGAACTGGTAGACAGACCGGTCTCATCGGATCGTCTATCCTTCGATTGGTTGCCAAGTGCTTCTCTTGTTGTTTTATCATCCCTTTTTCCCAGTCTTCATCTTCTGTGATTTGTTTTATTTTTCTTTCTCCCTATGTCTTGTCTTACATGCAAAAAAGTAACAAAAAAGAAAAACTATTTGGCAAATTGGAGAAACGTTTGAACAAAGATCAAGTGATTGGTATCACTAGTTTTTTGAGTTTTGCTTCCATCTCTGTTCCTTCGTCTCGTTGGTGGTAATTGTTTTATTCGACAAAGAACTTTTAAACTTTCGAATGTAAATACACAAAGCATAGTTTTAATGGTTTCAGATGCCGCTTCCAATTTTACGATCTGAAACTTTATTGCTAAAAAGCAGACGGCTTTTGGTGTTCTAGAGAGACAAAAAACGAGGTCATGGGAAATCGAAATTGTTATTTAAAATGAGAAAAAGAGTTGTTTGATTTGTGATCAACTTTTGGGAAAGAAGCTTTGTAATTGATTTTTGAAGCTTTCCAATTTTTGGAAACTGGGAATCCATTCGGTTTGATCAGAAAAAATTTTGGAATCTACTGTTTCATGTTTTTCGGAGATTTTCAAAAGTGGATTCAAAACGTGCTTTAAGGTTTTTCAATTTTCCAATCAATAGTGAATTTCTGATTGTTATTCCACTCTAGCAAAAAAATTACTATTTTTAGTATTTCTCAGTTTCAAAGTAGTTCAGTAGCCTAGGGTCAGTAACGATTTCGAACTACAAGATGTTATCGAAATTAACATAATCAAGGCATATTCAGCCAGTGTGTTTGCTATCCTGAAATTCCATTTTTTCGATGTTTGTAAAACCAAACAGTTTGCAAACCTGCGTTGCCTAATAGTAAAGTAAAATTCCCATTGGGATTACCCTTTCTCCCGACACCAGTTAATTCAATCGACAATTGGATTCGTGAACTTCTGATCCTTTCTCTCTCTTTCTCTTCCAATTCCTAATTCTAAACCATTCTACGCATATTTTACTATTCGAAATCAATTGGCAATGGAATTCCTAACACGACCCATTTCATTCTCTATGAGTCTTGAATCTTGAAACTTATACAACGTCATCGTGTTACACAAGGCGAACCATTCGTCTGAAATTGAACAAAAACAGGACTCGACACTTTGTGACGTATTTAATTTTTGAAATATTACTGTTCCTCCTTTTATCAAATGGTATGTCAAATATCCAACTGACATAGTACTATCTTGTCCAGTTTCTTCTTCACACTTTGCACTTTGAAGACGTTTTCCTCGTCTGGAGGACGCTTTCTTGGATAAAATCACCCGATTTTTGTCGGAATGCAACCTGTTTCATGTCCATCCCGAAGCTAGGCGAATCAAACTTGAACCTCTATTTCTTCGATTCTTTTCCATTTTCTAAAATGCGTTCTTTCTTCTCTGATTTTTGTCCAAAATTAATCTGTTTTTCGACTAGTTATATCACTCTCATGACCATCGTGGACCCTCTTCTTTGATTTCAAGAATCCCTTCATTTTCAATGTCATCTGAAAGGGAAACTTGCTACAATCTAGCCCCATTCCTTCCAAAAAACAAACAAGACAATTTCCTTTCCAAACATCTTTTTGATCCGGACTGTTGTAAAGAGAAAGTATAACTAATTTCTCGATGTATTTCGTGATATAGTAAAATTTTTCCAAAAAAAGTGCAATTGTAGTACGGCCAAAGTTTCCCAATTACTATCTGATTTTGAAGATTACGTGATTTTGAAAGCAAAAAAGTTGGAACTTGAAGACGTTAGATCGGAAGAGTTGAAAGATTTTCAAAGATATCAATTTGACAAACTTCAAAGTTCCCAGATACAGGTTCAAAGAAAACACAGTCTAGTTTCTTTGTCTGACAAAAAAACCGTTTTCAAAGAACACGAGACAAAAAAGAAGAAAAGACACGATGACGTATTCATATGGTTCGATTTACGAAATTTGTTTAGCTAACGGTTCCAAATCAAAAGATGAGAATGCATAGATAACACGTAACTTCAGAATTGGTCTTTCTTGGCCAATTTTTTTTCGAAATTGGAAGGTAGAAAAATGGAGTAATGTTCAGAGTACGGTGTGTAGCAGATGATTGTAAAATGGACTGGATTGTGGATTCTTCTAAAATCTGAAAATTAGACTTGAGCATGTTACTGTTTGATATTCATCTTCCGAGACATTTTCTAGCCGATAATTATTGGCCTTCTCTGTTTTTTTCGTGATCAGATTATATTTCTTAATCCTGTTCTCTTCCCACAATGCCTCCAAGGCTAGAATCTCAGCTTCTTGTTCCCTAATGAAATATCACAATGACTCTATCAAAAATTCTACCGTAACTTTACCACACCTTTCTCAATCCAGTTTCATATTTTCAAATGTTAGTCAAAATCGTATTATTGTTCCATGATATTGAAAAGTTTGATTCCATTGAATTTGCCAAACGGGAACCTAGTAATCTTTCGATTTAAATTACCGAAGACAACACGTGCATTTTTGCAAACAGAAGAGGCAAATTCGGATTTTTCCTCTTTCAAACTAAAAGTTTAACAGTTTTTATTTTTTAGTGCTGATGAATAATTCCATAACTCTGGCTTTTTCCATGTTTAGCGAACACAAATCAAGGTCGGGAACATTTTGGGTTTAACCGGGAGAAAGTACAAAAAACGGAAGCCAACAGGACAAAACATGGACATGATCATATCAGTGCCCCCTGAAAAGAGACCCCTTTTTTCAATACCAGTTCTTCATTTTCTTCTTTTTTTCTGTTCTCTTCTCCGTTTTTCTCTCTCTATCTGATTTCATTCGGCCCCCTTCCTTATTCTACTCCTTCTCACACCATATAATAGTGTCTTCGGAATGTCTGTCTCACTCAAAATGACCCCTTCCTGTATATTCCATTCCGACAATCCCATGTCCCTTTTCCTCGATTCCCTCATGACCTCAATTGTCCTCACTTTCTCTCTTTTCTGAAGATCCACCACCTACTTCTACTCCGAAAACTTTTTCCTCCTTCCTCATAATTTTATGGTTTTTTGCAGATGTATCTTGGGATATACCTCTTGCTCTTATCACCGGTTCTGGCTTCTGCCGGGTTGGAGGAGTATGAAGAAAAGTTCATTTTACAGTTTATCAATAGATCACAGACTCTTGATTTGAGTTCCAAGTGCAAACAGAGTCTAGCATTGGTGAGTTTTCGAAGTTTTGAGATTTTGAAAACTAAAGGCTTTCTATTATTCCAGGTCTACGACTATCTGAACGACCTCGAAACTCTAGAAGACCAGAAAATTTGCTATTTTGAATCATTTGCAACTGGACCAAATGACTTGTTCCTGTCAAGAGACCAGGATCGTTGGGTCTACAAAGGTTTGTATTTTTTACAAATACTGGATCTAATTACTTCAATTCAGGTTACGAATGTCTCCTGTCTGCTGGAGAAACGATCTACTCAAAATCTGAGCATCCAATGCATTATTGTTATACTCATGACGATGATAAGGATAAGAGAGTTCCAGCATTCTCAGTTTGTATTCCATCTCCATGCGCCGATGAGAATCAGAAACTTTTGGAAGAATGGAGACGGATAACACATCCAGAAGCAACTGAACCAATCACATTCACAGCGTGTACAAGATCGAGACACGAGAAACAATGGTTCGAACTTCCGATTCCAATTGCTGATTTTGGATTCAATATGGGATTGGTGATGCTTGTTGTAATGGCTACAATTTTCCATAACATGAGAGGAAATGATGCAAAGACTTGGTCTGCCAGAATTCTTCTCGCATTTTCTGCAAAAACAAACTTCAAAAAGTTGGTTGCACTTCCAAAAGATCCACAAAGTTGTATTACTTGTCTTCTTGGACTTCGATTCGGTTCAATGGTTTGGACTTTGATTGGACACTCTTTCATCTTTGTTCAAGCTTATATGGAAAATGTGGAGGAATTCAAGGAATCAATGGTTAACAACTTCTTCAATCAATGGATCACAAATTTCACACTTTCTGTTGATGTTTTCCTGACTCTCGGAGGAACTGTCCTTTCCTACAGTTGGTTCCGGAAATGGCTGAAAAACACTTCAGGTGACTTTTGAAATTTTTAATTAGGGGTTGACCTAGTACACTAAAACCAAATAATCGAAAAGGGCAAAAAAATCAAAAATAACTGTGATTTTCCAGAAGAGGAACCAACTTGGACATCATGGGGATACTGGCTCAGATTCTATCGTCACAGAGTGGTCCGTCTTTATCCAGCATATCTCTACACTCTTTTGGCAGTCACCCTCCGTATTTCTGTGACCCATTTCCATCCCATGTGGCCTCCAACTGATCCAGCCATCCAATGTCCAAAGTACTGGTGGCAGAACGTTCTGTTTGTTAACAGTATTTTGGATAATCAATGTATGCCATGGACATGGTATATTGGAACTGAATTCATCTATTATTTGCTCTCTCCAATCTTCCTTCTTTCGTTGAGAAAAGCACCAAAAGTTGGATTCGTGAGTTTTCTGAATTACATTTCCCGTCATTAGTTTTCTAATTTTCAGATTCTCTGCTTTGTTGTCATCCTGATCTCAGCTGGATTAAATGTTGAATCCATTGTTAGAAACAACTTCCCGCCAACTCAATTCCTTTGGAAACAACCTGAAGTTTTCAATCCAAATTTCATTCAACACCATTTGGAACTTTACATTAAACCACAATACAGAATTGGCCCATATCTTATTGGAATTCTTCTCGGATACCAACTGGCCAGGTATCAAAGAATCCCAGTGAAGCCTCAACAGAGCAGCAATTATATCGGTGAGTTTCCTATATTCTTTATAATGTGAACTAGTATAATTTTCAGTCACAATGTGGTCGATTGCCTCCGTCGGAATTCTCTTCGGCCTTTACGGTCTTTATCCAGCACTTCAAGGATGGGATTCTGTTGCCTGGAGAGCATACCACTTGCTCTACGGAGCACTTCATCGTGACATCTTCTCTATTGGAGTCGCCTTTTTAATCTACATCTGTCATACTGGAATCGGAGGTCCTGTCAATGTATTCCTCTCGTCTAATTTCTTCTTGCCATTGGCCAATTTGAGTTTCTCGGTGAGTACTTTAGCTGATAAAAGATGAAGGGTGTTGTTGATAGGGAAAATAACAAGACATCACTTCCTTATGTTCAAAACACAGTAGTGTCTATCATTTTGACAGATGAAAAATCTAAAGAGTAAAGTTTGTCTATTATTTCTATTATGATGCCAAAGATGAGTATTTGATGAATATAGAGTATCTTGATTTTGTGAAAAAAATAATTGACTAAATTTGACCGACATGCAAAAAGAACTAACCTACAACAAGTATTTGAATTTTCAGGCCTATCTCTTCCACATGATCCCAGTTGTTCTGACCTACATGCTGGTTCCATTCCCAATCTACTTCAATTCTCAAATTCCTCTCTTCATTCATTGCTTCGTTCAACTTCTCATTACCTACGTCTTCGCCATCATTTGCACAATGGTCAGTGAGCTGCCAGCGCTGAACATCGAAAGATTATTGCTGTCTTCTCCACCCAAAACAACACTGAAACCGATTCCACCAACGGATTCTGAACTTCAATTGAAGACGCCCGAAAAGGCGTGATTAGGTTCTTAATTCCTAGTTTCTTCCTTTTTTCAAACATTTCGACTGAAACGGGACATTTGAGGTATACTAGATGGGAGCGACCTGTTTTCTCCGGTCCAAACCATTCAATTTCAATACGAGTAGTGACTTCTGTTTCTCCTTCATTTTTCTTCATTTCGCCATTCACTTTTTCTTCTGTTAGCTCTTCTTTCATCTGCTTTACTATTTTTTTTCTAATTTCTTCTAGATTAGTTTTCCCCGCCTTTTTTGTTTATTTTCTCTTCCTTTATGGTCTTTCAGTAATTGATTTCCCCCGGTCATCGACTGTTCCACCTTCCTCGTTTCTTTTCACTTCTCATGTATATAGTTTGTTGTCTTTTTCGAGAATTTTAAATAAAAAAGAAATACAAAATAATAAAGATTTATAAAATTTTTCTTTGCTAGCATTACAAAATCATAAATTAATAGAAGGATCACAATTCGACGACTGGAATCTACTTTCTGAAAATGTTAAAGTTGGGAAAGTTTGGAAAATTTAAAGTTTAGACCTTGTTTCGTTGATGGATTTTGAGAGAAGCTCGACGACATTTTCGATTTTGGTCTTGTTGGAATTGATTCCGAATGTTCCGATTCTCCAGATCTTACCCACTGTGGCACCAAGTCCTCCGGCAATCTGAAATAAAGAAAGTTTAGAATGTTTTCAAAGACTTCATCAGAAGAATAAAAAACGGAATAATTTTTCTTTACCTCAACTCCGTTCGTGAGCATTTTCCCGGCAACATCCTTCCAGTCAACACCTTCTGGTACCTTGACAGTTGTCAAACATGGCAACCTCAATTTCTCATCCTCCACAAATGGTTCCAATCCATGCTTCTTCAGAGCAGCATACAATACTTGAGCATTATCCTTATGTCTTTGAATCGACTCATCAATTCCTTCTTTCGCAATGGCGGAAAGTGCAGCACGAAGGGCATAGACAGTTGAGATGGGTGCAGTATGATGGTATCTTAAACATGTTTTCTTTTCGGATGATGTCATTTTTTGATTTTCAGAAAATCAGATCTCGAGGTCTTGTGTCTAACCTCTTCAATTCTCCATCACAACCCCAATAGTTGCCCAATTCCAATGCGTCAAAGTAGAACGAGGCGACGCGTTGTTTTCGATTCCGGATTTTCTTGCTACAAAAGAAGAAACATAATAAGGAGAATAGAAACAGTGTCATTACATGGCTCGATCGGAGAATGAGATAGGCGCAAGACCTGGTGGAGCGTTGAGAACTTTCTGTGTTGCCGAATACACACAATCCACTTTCAGGGCGTCCGCATCGAATGGAGTGCCTCCTAGGGATGCGACCTGAAAAATGGGACTTATAAAATAATTAGGCATTCAAAATACTCACAGTGTCAACCAAGAACAATGCACCATGCTCTCTACAAGCGTCTCCAATAGATTCCAATGGTTGAGCAACTCCAGTCGAACTGTCACCTTGACAAACGAATACTAGATTTGGTTTATACTCAGCAATCGCCTTCTGAATCTCCTCGACTGGAACTGCTTTTCCATGAGGGGCACTAATCTTTTTCACTTCAATTCCCATTCGATTCGCCAAATCAGCAGCACGTTGACCCCACAATCCAATTTCAACAACCAAAAACTTGTCTCCTGGCTCCAAAAGGTTCACCATAGCACACTCCATACCAGAGTGTCCTGGAAAACTATTCTCATTTTAATAAGATCTTACAAAAACAACTCACCAGTTCCACTGACAGCAAAAGTGTAATTGTTCTCAGTTTTGAAGATGTATTGAAGACCGAGACGAACATCTCCCATAATCTGAAAGTTGATTCTCGCTTTCTGAATAATTTTTACCTTTGGTACCTGCACAAACTCCGGATGCAAATGACCCAACAAATTCTTAGATTGCCTCTCAGCAATAGAGTCAGCCATATTGGAAGGTCCAGGTCCGAATAGTTGTCGTGGAGGGACAACCATATCTTGGAGAAGAGCCTTTGGTGGAGCACGAGACGACATTGAGCACTGTAACAGCAAGAATAGAAGAAATTTTGGCTGACTGAACATTTTGAAGGTTTTGGGAAAATAAAATTTAGGAGTTTTTGAAGGGTATTGTTTACGTGGATGTGCCATGTGATAGCCATCTTTCAAAAATGTTGTTTTCGGAACAAAAAGGCTGGAACAAATATAAAAGGTTTTTTGGAGAACGTATTAGATTAGATACTGACATGGAAGTAATGCAATCGCGCCCCATAGATAAATAGAAAGGAGCGCGAACGCAGAGAAAACATAATGGTCAAGGGAGGGATTGCAGTGGTCAGTGGTTGAAAAGGGAGGGTCTTTTCTAGAGTGAACTGAAGAAAGAAGAAGATGGAGATGAGTGGAAAAGTCGTCTTCATAAAGATCAGTGGGATCAATTTGAAATAAGTTTTTGTGGTTTCAAATATTTTTAAAAAATATTATTCTATCAAGATTATAATAAACCTTAGAATACAATTTGGACTTATGTTTTTCTGCACTATGGTTATTCTCCGAACTTACAAAGTATTTTCCAATTTTACCGATATTAGCTACATGAACTGAGCTTGAAGTTTTAGAATAAATCAAGCTAAAACTTCTAAAAAAGCTAGAAGCACAGGAATACCTAAGTTCCACGATCTATTCGGATTTCATGACCAGAAAAACCAAAAATGAAGATTCAAATGTTGTATCAATGAACAGTTTTCTTGGAGACAGTGTGTTTGATGCGTGATGATAATATGTTTTTTTCGGTGGGCGGTTCGGATGATACATCGAACCAAATGAACTTACCGTTTTACTGATTCCAAAAATTGAAACTGATGGTCTAAGGAACTTGGTTGAAATCATAGTTGATGAGAATCAGGAGTTGTGGAAGAAGGTGAAGGAAGTGAGGAAAGAACTCGGGAAAAGAGGCGGCAAGAGGTGATCTGATTGTCTGTGACTCTCCAAAGTGCATTGTCCCTTTCGTTTGGAATCGAAAGTAAGAGAAGGGGGCTATCCTATCACAAAATGAATGACCAGTCGGTTGGTGTAATTGATAACGAGAAGACACCCAGAGATCGGTCATTTTTGAGTCCAAAAATACAATTGGAAAGGACGGAAAAATCACGTGCTGTCGAGTTTCATGTCAAACTTTTGAGTTTTGAATTTAAAAATGATATCATTCGGCCTGATTATCATTCGTTACAGATCAAGATTCTTTATAAAATTAACCGTTCTTCTGTCACATCGGATTATGAAAGTTTCTGGAATATCAATAATTTATACAGTTCGGAAAATGTTAGAAATAAAAGAGCAGCATTCTCTCGAGTTCCAATTCATTCGGGTTTCGGAAGCCACGGCAAAGATAATTGGTCTCCTGATTTCACGATTCCTTCTTGTTTATTCTGGTCCACCCAAGTCTTCCATGCCTCCAAGAATTGGGCTCCTTCGGCTCGTTTCTCCTTATAATCTTTCAAATACATCAGATGATTTCGTCCCTTGAATTTCCAGACATCAGGGATCATCAGATGCTCAAAGTGTTCGAATGTCGCAGTTTCTTCAAAAGAAAGCTCATTTCTACTTGCGTACTTCATTTTATCCCGCTTCGGATCTCTTTTATCGTCTCCTGAAACATTCTATTGACTCTGCATTTATTCTATTCCAGGAAGTTTACCTTTCCTCAACGGACGTCTTCTGATGGGGACCAAACTGTCGTACTCATAACTGATATCCTTCTTCTCCTTCGGAACGAACGCCGGAAGAGCAGCACATGGATGAGATCCTTCTTCCAAACATTCCTTTTTTCTCTGTCGATATTCCATCATCAGATCCCACGATTGATAGTAGGAAGTGTAACACCACAGTCTTTCATAGCGAGCCACTTCGTATTTGTAGTGAATATAAAAGATTCCGTGACGCTGTTGCTCCAAGAACTCGGCCAAATTTTTCTCATGTTCTTTTTGATACGTGTAGAATCTATATGGCATCTCGGTTCGGAGATGGAAAATCTTGTCAATGTGCCACTGAAATTTTGTTTAAAACATTTCTACACGAAACATAAGATTACCTTAAACAATAATTCGTAGTGCCACTGTCTCCAGACATAAACTTGATTGAAGACAACCATCGCTTGTCGTTTAGAAGCACGTCCAGCTTGAACCATTGAGTGAATACCGACCTCATTGTCGTAGTGAGCCATTACTGCAGCCATTACGGATAAAATCACCGTCATGGCTCTTCCGGATCCGTGTTTGCTCATAATCACTACTGGCTTGTCGAAAGAGAGAAGAGTGACACGCTCGAGAATCGGAATGTACGACTGCCAATTCACCACCATACCGTCTTGTTCCCAGTTGTGCATGAAAAGGATTTTGATGCTCTTCGAGTGGATCCTCTGATTGCATCTGAAAAATAATCAACTTATATCGCATGAACTGTTTATTCTCACCTGATGAGAGTAATGATGAATTTCCGCTCCACTCCGCCTCCATTGGGAAGTTTTTTGGCTTCAACAAGTCTGACGACATACTCCCTCTCTCGATTTCTTCTACACTTGTATGCTTCTCCGACCTTTCTTGGATACCAATCAGCCGACGAATGAAGATTTCTTTCCACATCAACATTCAAAACCAACATGAATTTGATTTTGTTCTCGTACACCCAGTGCCAGAGAATTCCGACTGTGCACTTGTGGAATGGAGAGGTGGCACAGATCAACTTGTTTTTGAATTTGTGATATACCTGGTCAAAGTGCTCCAACCATGGATACACCCAACATGCATCGTAGAAATCGATATCATCTGCAAAGTCCTTGGACATTCGAACTCGACACCAATCGTGGCAATGACGAGGTGAGTCACATCTGTATAAGTGATCCCATTTGTCTTGAGCAGAGGCATGAATGTAGTTGTCGATGCGATCAATCGACTTCCATGCAATGTCGGTGATCGCATATTCATCTTCCGGACATCCCACGAACGACTCTTCAACATAGTGGGCGACGTTCTGGGCTGAAAATTGAAAATAAGTAGTTCTTTCAGTTTTTTCAAAATCACCCGGAGTTCTCGCTTTCTTCTCCTTCTGATATTGAATTTCATCGATCGCTTCCATCATTAGGATCACTCTGGCAAACTCCACTGTGTTGATCCGTTTGTGCAAAATCTTATCAGCATCCTTTTGCATGAACTTATCCCATCTTGCGTAAATTCTCTGATCTCTCTGCAATCTTGTCATTCCTCCGTGAGCAGCAGTATCCTCTGCCTCCTGAGCCCGCATTTCTCTCTGATGTTCTTCCGCTGCCCATCCTTGAACTTTTGCCCAAGCCTGGTTCTGATCAAGCCCCATTGTTGTGAAGAAATCTTTTAAGAGGAATGCACCACGAACGTCTCGTTGAGCCTCCCAACCCTGAGCTTCCGCAGGAACGGACTCTGGATGTTTATTCACATGATCCATCTCTTCGTCACTTGACAGAGTCTCATCCCACATCGTACGATCCGATCTTGTGGAATCAAGGTAGTCCGATGGAGCTGATTGAGTGGAGATGGTAGAGGTGTCAATTGATCTCAAGTCATCAGAATCGTATTCAATGTTTGGAGATTCTTTAAATTGATCCTTTGAAAATGGAAGCCAACGTTGGATTGGGTGTGCATTTGAATCTTTTCCTGGTTTCTCCACCGTATCTTTTCCTGCTTTTCCTCGAGGTGGATCATCCCAGATCAAATCTCCTTCAATCCGTTCGGTTCCTTTTGGAGCGTTACTCGGAACCGGGACAAATTTAATTTCTTTTTGAGATTTCGCCTTTACTACTGGAGGTGCTGTTGGTCTCAATTGCTCCTCAATCGGTTCTCTAGGAATGTCTGAAAACAATATTTTTTCTGAAAAATTAACAGCTATAAAAATACCTATGAACCAAAGCATATAGAGCTCGTATCGATAGAACCATCCAGCTGGGATAATATGAAGGAATAAAAGAAGTGCCAGACCAGCAATAACGTTGTTAAAATTCTGAGGCTCTTCCTTTTCCTTGTTCTCTCTTTTTTGCTTTCGATGGTTTTTGTTTCCCAATAGGTTCCCGAAAGATTCGGCCTTGATATTTCCTTCCATTTTCATATTTACATATTCCGAACCTCCGGGTAGATCTACGACGTTAATCATGTTGGGAACCGACGTCTTCTCATTTCCAACGATTTTTTCAACAGATCCATCCATCAATGTGGACATAAAGAGACACGATGAGAGCAGGAAGAAAACAGCCAGACCAATTCCAGGGAGCGAGATCATAGGATTTGGAAATCCATATGTACTGGTCTCCATGCCAGAATTTGATCTACTTTCCTGGGCCACTTCAGAGTTACGATAACTTTTCTTGTAGACATGAAAAGGCGAGTCGGGATTGTCTGTGTCAAGAAAACTGCATCTCGGGTTTGCAACTTTGATCTCAGCTATATGGTTCTGACATTTCATAATTAGATTATTCAGATCGGCAGATATATCTGAAAACAATTTGGAAACTTGAATCCTAATTTTGACTACTTACCTTTCATATCAGAAGAGGAATCGACGGCCGAAACTGAACTGCTCACAGAAAGAGGGTCATCGATGGAAGAGAGTTCTGAGATAGATTGGATATTCGAATAAGGGAGGAGTGGACGATTTTCAGAATCCAGTGTCAGTTGGCTTCTGTTGTCTTCAGAATCCTCGGAAAAAGTAGATTCAACCTCATCCAAAAATTTCATCGAGCTCGTCTGACTGTTAGAAATAATTGGTGGCTCTGGAGGATCTGAAATGATAGTTGAGTGTTATACGAGAGTTATAAAAATGCTCCAATTTCAGGAGTTTCCAAAAATCAAAAATAGCAAACCTTTTCCCTCAATTTTATTGGTAGGATCGTCTTTTTCAACCATTGAATGCTGTTTGTTTTGGTTCACAGAAGAGATTTTTAAACTGAAATGTTTGCCACAGTTTTTTCCCCTCTTTGTGCTCATACGTGGGTTTTTGAGACACCGGAAAGTTAGGCTGAGGCTGAATATGAGCTGATAAAACTCAAGGGGCACGTGCAAAATCAATTTTCTGGTATAGATTTTCAAATAAAGCATTAGACGGTAGAAAAATGTAGTTTGGCCTGCTCTTTTTCTGGTTTATAAACCCTCTATAAAGTTGAAATCGACCATATGCTCTGGTAGAAATCAACTGGAAACCCCTTGTTCCTTCTGTCTATCAATGCTTTTCAAAAATGAGTTGTATTCAATTACAGGTCATCTAACACATTTTCCGTGGTCTTTGGAGTTCTCCGGTTTCAGTGTCTGTTTTTCGGATGGAGAACACTCTCGACTTACTTCTTCTCTTTCCATCTTCTCCTCCCTCGCTTTTAACTTCTCACTGGATATATCTCGTGCCCTTCGATCCCGATCACTGCTGCTCATCGCCCGAATATCTTTACACACCGACTTTCCGTCTGCGTCTCTCCAATCATTTTCAATGTTTCCTAGAGAAAGAGTTGCTCATCGTCCCCCTAGTGCCAGCTGCCTTTCACTATCTCTATCCAACACATTCCGAGAGTTTGTATTATTGAGCATCATGTTGTTTCTACATTCTTTCCGGTTCAATTCATCATGTCTATCTGCCAGACGCTTCATCATCTGAAACCATTTCATATCAGTTTTTGTCGATATTTGCTCTTACACTTCAAAGTGCCCCGCGCATCTTTTTCTGATGGAAGGATCATGCGAAAAAAGGGCGGGCCGTTCAGCCTATTGACTCTTTCGTTTATCCTTCCTCTCACGTGTTGTCTTTTTTAAACCTCTTGTCCCAACTCGAAACTTCTTTTTTTATCGATTACCTTTCAGATACCATTCACCCGGATTCTTCAGATTCCAACATTTCAATGGTCGCCGCTGCCACCGAAATGGATGGAGAATCTAGAATCAAAGTACTTTTTATTATTAAAAAATAAACTGAAATAGTTTTTAGCATGATCAAGGTCCACTGGACGATGACGATGATGAAGAATCGAAAGAGCCACCAGTGATGAAACTGGATTTCGAAAAACTATTCAAAATGGCAGAAGATCCAGATTTAGAAGAACTTCTCCGATCGCCTCTTGATCAAGCTCTTATCAACCTAGAGTGAGTTTTCTGTTTGAGAATTCAACTAATTTTCAAAAACATTCCAGGGACGGGTCTGAAGTCCAAAAACTTACTGCCATCCGAACTTTTCCGGATATTTTGGATACTTCCGATGGAGAAAAATGTCTTCTCAAAATGTTGCCAGCTATTCAAAAATGTCTTAAAGTTGAAAAATCAAATCTTGATTTGCACTGTGAAGCTGCAGTAGTTTACAAGTCAATTATTCAAAATGAAGATTTGGTCAAGAAGTTTCAGTGAGTTTTTATAATTTTCGATGCTCAAAAACCACAAAATTTTAGAGGAATCGTGGATCTCCTTCTGGAAAACATTCTTCAGAATATTCAAAATCAAAAAGAGCATCGTAAGTTGTCTTTTGAGTTCTTTTCAATATCTGTATCCCCTCCTCTACCCCTATCTTCTATCCCATTTCTAACCATTTCCAGATATTCACGAGAAGGAAAAAGTTGTTATAAAAGCTGGCAGCAGCATCAACAATCAAATGCATCACTGTATGTATCCCTAACATTTCTGCTTTCTGAAACATTACTAACTCACTTTTCCTTCATAACTTTTTTTTCTTTTCTCGAGTTTTGAATGAAACTTTCTCATCGTTTCAATTTTCAGTGAGTGCTGCCGCTTGGTTGGAAACAATAATTGAAGTTGCAGATAAACTTTCGCGAAGTTCAATCAAACAATTTGTAAGTTTGAAAGTTATTCTAACTCAAAATAATTTCGAAAAATGTTCAGATTATTCCTATAATCCAAACCCAAGCTGAGCCAGTTCAAAGGGTACAGAGAAGAATAATTGCAACGAAAATAATTCACAAGTTGGCTATGTTTTTACCCCCGAATGAGTGAGTTTTGAGAAATAAAACTTTAAAAGTCTTGTAAGCTGGAATAGGACTTGGTCGCCTAGGGTTCCCAATTTTCGGCATAATTACTTCCCAAAATTTCAACAATACATAGAACCTTATGGACTTCTCTAGCTATTTTCAGAATCCGAAAAGATCTTTGCCCAATCGTTGCCACGCTGTGCAAAGATGCGAATTCAAATGTGCGAGTGGCTATTGCTCAACGACTTTTCGTTATTGCCGACGCTCTGAAGTAAGTCATTAACTTTTCAAAAACTCATTACCACTTATCAATGTTTAGGAATTCTCATGACGTCGTTTCCTGTCTTCTTCAATCATATGTTCATTTATTGAGTGACGAAGAAATGAATGTTCGAGAAGCTGCTATGAACAGTTTGACTGATGCGTTTTCCTTGTTTACAAGAGGTAGTTTTATTGAATTTTTAAGAAAATAAAAATAAAAGAATTTCAGATGCAAGAAAACACACTTTGTTCTCTGTAATCAAAAAACTAACAGAAGAAGCATTGGAAAAGAAAAACGAAGGGCTACCAGTGATTTCTAACAACTTTGGAAAATGGTCATGGGAATTGAATGAACTTTTGGATCAATTAGACAAATCATGGGTTCTGAATACCTATTGTAAAATGGTTCAAATATCGGATGAATTATGTGAAGGACCCCAGAAGAATATTCGAAATGTTCTGAAGAAAACTTGTTGTTTCAACTATCCGTGTATGTTGGCAATGTTCAAAAAACAAGTTGACAGATTACTCCCATTCTTGGAGATGTTTTGCACAGATCACGGTAGGAGAAGAGTTTCAATTTTGTAAAGAATTATTGGAATTTGCAGATGAAGAAGTGAGGATAAGCATTGCTGCTTCTTTTCATGAGATTTTCATCATGTTCCCCGATAAAAACGATTTGATTCCTCCATTCATCGAACTTCTTCATGGAGGATCTTCTGATGTCATTTCAAAAATCTCCCACAATCTTTCAAAAATTCTACCAATTCTGTATGAAAATGTTAAAGAGAATCCGGGGGTAAGAATCAAAAACTTATTGGCTCTTTTATTGAAGTTTTTTTCAGAAAACAACAGTAACACAACTGGACCGACTAATAATCGGATGTAACCAAATTTTGAGGACATCGAGCTCATGGAGAAGTCACGAAGCACTTTTGAAAAGTATGAAGACGTTGGCAGATTGTATAGAAGAGGAGACGATTATCGATACTTTTGTTCCACTTTTGAAGAAAGAAGTGTTGAATGTGGTAAGTTTTTCTTGCTTTTTGAGTTTTTAAATTTGGATTTTAAAAAATATTTCAGAGAGCAATTCCATGTCGGATAGCTGCTTGTGAGACTCTACTGGTACTTATGAGAAACATATCAAAAGAAGAAACCAGGAAAGATATCATTCAGTTTTTCAATGAAGGTAAGGTTTCATTATCAAAAATTGATAATTTGTAATTTCATCAGAACTCTCGACTCACAATTGCTGCTATAGAAGGATAACTTACATTGATGCAGCTGAAATCGTGCTTTCCGTTTTCAGTAAACGGATATTTATTGAACATTTTCTGGATGACACACTTCGATTGACATCAGATCCAATATCAAATATTAGAATACGAGCTATCAAGTTTCTCATAAGAATCAAGGCTAAACTGGTGCTTCCTGAAGACGAAGAAGTTCTGTTGAAAATTGAAAATTCGGTAAAAGAGCAGTTGAAATCAATGGAACAGACAGGACCAACCAGAGCCATTATCAATCAAGTAAGTGTTTGAGAAATTTCCGGTGGTAGAGAAAAAAAAGATATTTCAGGCAGCTGTCGAGTTATCGAGATGTGAAACATGTTCGGATACTTTGGATGAACAGAAAATAAAAGAAGAAGAAGAATTGTGGAATAAGAAAAAGGCAGAGAACAAGAAAGAGTCAAAGATAAAGAAACCAAGTATTAGAAGTAGGATAAGAACGAAAGAAACTAAAGAGGAACAAGAAGAAGAGGAGGCTCTTGGAGAGTTTGTGAGGAGTTCAAGGTAATTATTTCCTTTTACAGTTCTTATCAAAAATCGTATTTTTTAGTCTCCGCCTTCCATCTACCCCAATCCGAGCCACATCTCCATGGAGGACAGAAAGAAAAGCGATTGCAGTTGTTCGTCCCCAACCGGTCATCACTGTCCGATCTCAATCTCCATCTCCAATGTCCTACCGTAGTCCCAGTCCCGCACCAAAAGAGCCAATCCGTCCAAGTCGATTGCCATTAAGTTCTGCTGCCAGAGAGAAAGACAAACTGAGAAAAGCAGCAACAGATGCTCCTCCTCCTCCAGCAAGAAGTGCTCGAAGTGCATCCGTAGTCGCTAGCAGAAGATCAGACGCCATGACGTCTTCTACATCATCTCTGGAGTCAAGTAATTCTACTTCTTCATTATCTTCAACAATGCTTCCATCATCTGGATATGGTCTTCGTCGATCTGCTACTTCGAGCAGTTCATTTGCAGGATCCTCTTACACCTCAACATCTTCATACTCTCTCATGAACGCTCGCTCATCTTCTAACATCCGTCGTCCCGGCTATGGATTATCTCATGTGTCAAGTCTCAGTACCTTTGAAAGAAAACCATCTCAATTATCCTGTCGAGTCAGGAATCTTGATTAAACTTTGCCTTTTGTTCTTGCTGTTGTTCTTGATCGGGTTGATTCAATTTTCTGTTCACAGTTCTTGTTTTCAAAAATAAAACTTTTATTAAAAATGGTTAATTACTTAAGAAAAAGAGTGAATATCTCTGGGTTTCAAATGGAATTCCCTCGCTTCTTTCTGAACATCGGCAGCCACTCCATTCGTCGTTTTCATCAATCTTTTCAGATAATCAACATGTGACAGTTCTACTGCTTTGATCTGGAAATTTTTCAAAGATAAGATCGATTCATATTTTCTGAATTCCCACCTCTTTACGTCTGGCGAATGAGGAGACTGCAAACGAAGCCAGAAGAGAACCACAAATCACTAGACATCCGTAATATTTGTATATCACATGACTGAAAATAGATATTTGTGAATCCCTTTTCCACGAAAAAACTCACACAACAGACCGACTGGCAATATAAATCGATTCTCCGAAGAAGATGGGTATGAGTACACCGAGCCAGCAGATGAATGACATAAAACCAGAACTGAGAGTGTGAAGATGAAGAAGAGCGGCACAATTGTAGACACTTCCAAAGTAGAATTCGAGAAAGAGAAGAACAAAAACAAATGAAGCGATGAGCAAGAGAAGAAAGATGACGTAACAATCGTAGACGATCAATTCGGCGAATGCACAGATCAGAATCAGTATACTGAATCCCAGTTCACATTTGTACACGAATGCTGTTCGACGCCCTGCAGATTACATATTTTTGAAATTAACAAGTTTTTGACCAAAAAACTCACAAAATGGCATAAAAGAACTATTGAGATAATCGATATTTCTCCGCTCGTGATCAGAAATCATTTTTGTTGAACTCATCGTGATAAAATTGACTGGAATTTGTTTGAAACTAATCTGAAATGGGACTTTTTTCCAAAAATGAATACGATTACAGTGTAACTATTTCAATTAAAATTTCACGTTTATCAAACTTTTAAATAAATACCCGAATGAAAAAATAATTTGAGGAAACCTAGAATATCAGAAATGAAATGAAAGACAGAAGGAACAAAATTAAGGATGAATGAGCAGTCGAGTTGCACAAATCGCTTTGACAAGAACATACACTAACATTTCTCATCGGACCGACTTTTCTGTAAAAAATGTATTTCAAAAATTAGAAAAATATAAGGTACTCACAGTTCTGAACGATCTTCTGAATACATTGGACAATGATGTGGGAATTTCATTTCTTTTGCAGTTTCCATCAGAGTTGAAAGACAGTTTCGGAGGACCACCTTTTCGCCTGTAATTATAATCATTTTTAATTTGTTCCAAAAAATAATCTCACCAGAATAATAAAAGTCCATTTTGACACATTTATCATTGGTATCACATATTGCAATTGGAGTATTTAGAAATGAAGGTTGCGTAGTCAGAGTGACATCTGCACAACTGGAAGATACTTCCACGTGGGCAATATTATTCTGAAACAGATTGAAAATGAGATGGATTGAGAAGGAAATTGATACCTTGGACAAGACATCAAACAACGCAGTGAGATTCTCGCGACTTTGTGGAGGGAATAGAGGATCGTTTCGGGAGAGCACGTTTTGTCTGGAAGAGTAATTTGATTCTAGAAGGACTTGAAAATAACAGTGTCTGATCTTTAGAAATTTAACATATCTCTGTCTGCACGACTGCGAGTGTAGCCCTCGCCTGTAAAATTTGGCGCTAGCTTTCGCCAGTTTCGCAATTCTACAACTGTAAGTCTCCGATATTCTATGATCAACGTTTTTCGAAAAAGTTCAAAACTAAATTTGAAAAACGTAAGCATAGGTTCTACTAGACACTATCAAACTCGATTTGAAGGAGCTCTCATGGGTCTTCGCAGTTCTTTTAGAATGTTTTTAAAGATCTCCAAGATCTCAAAACTTACCGGTAACTCCAAACATGCTCCTAAACATACCTGTAGTTCAATGCAATACACGAATAACATGCCAGCGAGTCAACGACATCAAGAATCTCCAAAGCGAGAATCAGAAGAGTCGTACATCTATGCGGATCTGAAAGCGGCATCTGTGTGGATTGAGTTGTGTGTAAACGGAGATGAATATATCTATCTCTTGTTATTAATTGCGCCCACATTCGTTTCTTACAACCCAGCACAGAGACTTAATTAGAGCTCCGGAAAAGAAAAGATGAGATGAGTTTTGATTAAAGCAAATATTTGGGCGAAGAAGCTGTGAATAATAAGAAAACGCACTATTTGTTCGTTGAAGAAGACGACGCATCCATTCAGTCGCAGATTCTGGAATGGAGAAATGTTGAAGAAGAAAGTGTGTGTCGTCTTGAAAATTGTCGGAAAAAAGTTGAGAAGAAACACAACGGGCGAAAAAAGAAAAAGGAAATTGAATGGGCAGTGAGGAGCTGATTGAGTAAGTGGAAGGCAGAAAGACACGTTGTCTTCGATTTGTTCTCATTAAACAAACAGAAACAAAAGAAGCTCCGCCCATTCAAAATATCTGGAAGACAAAGAAAGAAGACGTCGAAAGAAGGAGGAGAAGGGACTCCCGTATCAATTTTCCTTTTTTTGGGGAGTCTCCTACTCTTGGTGAGTCAATAACATATACACAGAAATATGCACGGAAACGGGTATGACAAGTATGGAAAGTAGTAGTTGTAGGAGAAAAATAAGGAAGAAAAAATTGGTAATTCAGTGAATCCAACTCGTTTGGCGGTGGGAAGGAAAACGAAAGAATTTTGATAATACGAAAGGGAGTTATAAATGAAATTCTGAAGGAACGGAAGGTGGGGGAAATTGAATTCGGGAGTTTGTGATAGGCTTTCGAAAAAAATTATGAAAAAAATCGATTTTGAGATGTTTGAATGCCAGTTTTAAAAAATCTGTTTATCAAAGGTTATGTAAAAAAATCTAGCTGAAACTCATCTCATTCAAAGACGATTTACAATCAGAAATCTACAATTTTACTAGATATTTCCAGATTTCCAGTTTATATCCCCGTAAAACTCCGGAAGCCGCTTAAAATTGTATTATTTGCAGACATGAAAAAACCAGCGGGAAGTCTTCTTTCTCAGAAAAATGTTTTCGGTCAACAAAACGTGACTGGACGATTTATATTTTGGAGGTCTAACATTTTCAGAGAGTTCAAACTGGAATATGAATAAACTGAATCTTTCCTAGAAATCGATGTAAAAATGACAGAAATATCAACTGAAAATGTGAGTAATGTCTACGAAGAAGCATTCATACAAACTGACTTGGTTTCCAAATCTCAATGAATCACATGGATTCCCATAATGACTTATTCACGGTTTCTGCACTTTTCAAACTTTTCTTTCAAAGTTTTCTGACTTTTGGCGCTATGAGCAAGATGTTAACTTTTCATTGAACCAACAAAACATCATTCAATGGGTTATGGAATGAGGTTGTGGGAGAATGGACTCATAAATGGAAGCTTTCATGAATTGAGATAGCACAAGAGAGTGGTCAAGTCTCTTATATGCTATGTTTTTGAAAATGAATCTAATCACACTGTGAAATAAAGCGCAATTTTGAAAAATTCGTGAGAAATGAAATGTGACCTCACTTTGAAAGATGGTTGTCAGAACCTTTTGCGCTGTCAAAAAAGAGCAACAGAACCCATGAATTATGCAGTTTACGACGACGTTTCGGCTTATCTGCATTATTGTCTTACATTCGAGAATTTGTGAAAGAAGGCACCGAAACAACGAAGAAATGGGAGAAGAAGAAAGGAAAAAAAAGAAGAAGCTCCCGTTTTTTTTCTGGACAAACAACTTATTTCGTCTTTGGGAATTGGGTGTCAGTTCTGGAACTCGATGGATCTTGAATAAAATTGAACGTTTTCGCTGATGGGAGAGTGTTAAGGGAATTCGAATTCGTGGGGGATGAAATTGAAAAAAAGAGAAATTTTGAGCTTGAAACCACATGAAGTTGCAAAGTTGGTGTACCAATTATTACATCGAAAGGTTACATAATTGTTATTTTGCAAATTTTTTCGTTTCTGTCTGAAACTGGTATTTGAATTCAAAAAAACCTGAACTTGAGCAGTTTGCACTATATAACGTAGGCTTCCAGATAGTAACTATCTTCAAACACTTTCAGTTATACGAGTTCAAATTGAGTATTTTCTTAAACCGTTAGCTGCTGAAAACCAGCGGATCTGGCACCTCCGACGCAGTTAGATATGCTCGTAGTGTTGATTGCGGTAGAATTTCTAAAATTTTAAAGATATTACTTTTGAAAGAAGACAAAGACACAGAAATCTTGGAGAAACTTCCGATCGATTGATACAATTTTATTAAAATCGACCAATACAAATTAATGGATTCTCTACATTTCTACTCGATCAAAAAATCATCACAGAGCAAAACACTTTTTTGCATACTCGGATTCCCGATTGAGATTTGCAAAATAAGTATGAAAATAAGTAAAAATAAGTACGCAAAATAAATAAAAAAGGAAAGAAACTCAAATTCAACTGAAAGAGATCAAGGATAACGTCGAAAACTTGATGGGGATGGTATTGACCGCACTTTTATGGGTTAATTTTTAATGATATCGCTTTTTCCCTAGTTTTGAAAGCACATGGTTCTAAACAGTTGGCAAAATTCTGAAAATTATAATAAAATGTTTGTATGAACACTTTTACTACATATCCACCCACAGCGTTCATTTTTTTTCCGTCCATGGCTAACGCTTCTTCTGTACTCCCTGCGAATTTTGGATATGCGTGATTATGTTATGTAACCTTTTCAGAATCCTCTAAAACTGCATATGAAGGCAATTACATATCCGAATTCTGACATTCTTCAACATCCATTTTGTACTTTCACTCGTTGAACTTTTTCAATGTTTGGTGTTTAATTGAAAACTGCAAAAGAGCAGAGTGAAAGTCTCAATTATCCCTTCTATAATTACCAGATACTTCTCATATTCCGATAAACTTTATCCGTACTTTTCTTATTCTTCTCAAATGTTCCCACCTTCAAAAGTTCTCGAAAGCATCAAGTATGTCTCGAAGACGTGTCGACAGCCCGTTTCGCACTTGATCATTTATTCATAATCGTGCCTTCTAATATATCTATCTCACTCAAAACTTCTTCTTTCTCTTTTTCTCGTTCTTACCCACTCATACATTTCTTAAACGATCCAACACACATCTGCTCTCATATCTCCCTCCTTTCTTTCCATCTGTTTTCTAAAACAACACTCCCTCCCTTTGATAGATTCCCTATTTCTTGAAAAAGGCGGCAACATTGCATTCAGTTGGTTTGTGACAAACTGATTTGCGATTTCTTCAACTGACTGGGAGGATGGTCACTTGGGAATTTCCGGAATTTCGGGAAGATGTCGTTTCCGCACGAAACCACTTGGCTCCAGATCCCTCTTTTTCTCTGTTCGACACGAGAAATTGGAATCAATTAATACTTCTTTTGGGTGGCGAGGAGACCGCCCCATTTTTCATGTTTATCTGTCATTGTCAAGTGTCCCATGTGTGATCCTACTAGGCAGAGACATCTGGTTTGGTTTCTTTGCAGATTTTACGGTTTAGATGCTGAGCGCCCATGAACCATAGAAGGGTTGACGTGGTTCCTCGAGAATCCTTTTAGAATGCCCCTATTTTGATCCGAAACTCACATGTTGAACCACTATCAGTGCAATTTCCCAATTTTCCATTATGCCCTGGAAATTTGAACGACCATCTTAAGAATATGACGTTTCTTAGCACGAGCAGATCACAGTTATTTGGCCTGCTCTTATTAAAATTTTTCATCTCTCAGTGTTTGAAACATCCTACAAACTAACATGCAGATAGAGTTCGTCGGCTAAATTTTTGAAGGTATACTAACATCGTCTGAAAAATTCCGCCAATCCGATTGCTTACCTTACGAACTCTTGTTACACAATGAGTTTATTTACTCAAATATTTCGAGATATTTTTTGTCCTCAAACTTATATTTCTCACTGAATATAAGATGAAGCAGATGATGCTAAGGAATTAGAAATTTGACTCCTTTGCTGACCATTCTCCTGAGATTAACGTTGGTCAAACCTAGATGTTTCAAAACTAAAAGACGTCATCACTTGAAGTTAGAATCAGTGAACGGTTTAATTTTCTTGGTAGTAACCGTTTCCAAGTATTAGGTAAGTAAAAAACAGGAAACTTTCGCTCCGCTATTCCTAATAAGAATATAATTACTTTGAGCAGGAGCATCTCTACAGAGAGAAAGGTCCGGATTCTGAATCAACACCAGTTGTTCCCTCCTAGAAGATTTTCTCTGAAGCTCCTCGTATTATTGTGAGTATTTTTGTCAAAAACACCCCGTCATCATCAATTCACAGCCTCTTCAAACCAAAAAAAGCTAAAAAATAAGTCATAACTAATTGACAAAAACCGGTCTTGTTTTGTTACTTTCTTCACTATTTGTGTTGCTCCCCGTGCATACCGACACGTCCCTTTCCTTTTCAATGAAGACTTCTCTCTCACATTTCACAAGTGGGCACCCCAACCAAAATAGAGATAGAGAGAGAAAAAGTTGTGTGTCAGATTTCTTCCTTTTTCGTAGAGGAGAAGAAGAATAGAGGAAGAACTCGCAGTTTTTCTACCTCCGTATCTGGAATCTCAATCTGGTTTAATGTCAATCGAATCAGAGTTCGAATTGAAAGTCAAGAAGAAAAGAGTCACTTTTTATTTTGGGTTCTCCCAAAGGGGATTCAACTCCCGATTCCTTATTTATTGAGAGAAGGATCCACTTTGGTTCTTAATCGAATGAAAACCCATAAACCGACATCTTCTCGAATTCAAAAAGGTAATTTCTTCTTCAGAAGTCTGCCACCTGTCGATCATCCATGTCTTCCACCCTCTTCAGTTCTAATTGTTACATTTCTCAAGATCTTTTGGCTCCATTTTCCTCTCATGTCACATTGACGTATGTGTGTTCTTCCTATTCTTTTTCTTCCAATATTTTCTGGTTCCACTACTATTATTATCCAAATTGAGGTCTCCATCTATCCATCACTCTCTTCTATTTTTTCTCGAAGACCACCTCGGTTTTGACTTTTTGGAATCTGAATTCCCAAAACCAACTGCTGCATCTCAATTCAAAAAGTACGTCTTTTTTGTCCTTCTTCCCTTTTCCAACTTTTTAATTAGAAAATTCTCGCCATTCTTCCCTTCTCCTCAGTCCCCTTCTCTTTTTCACCAAAAACTTGCACATTTTCATTTTCATTGGTCCTTTTTTCTATTTCGATGAGATTGGTAGTTGTATGTATTTCTTTTTGCTCGTATCCGTGTAACGCCAACTGGCTCATGTTGTTGCAGATGAGCACATATGCACCACAAAACTCAATCAAAAATACGCGAAGACGTCCCCTTTTTGCTCCGTTAGAATATGGGGCGACGAGACTCGTTTCGATTATAATAGGGTCCGAGGGGCGGGGATTTTCGTGTGTTTTGAGATAAGAAATAGAGGAAAAACTAGGCAAAGAGGGCTTATTTTTACTTTCTGAAGTTCGTATTTATTCCACTTTTGTTAGGTTAAAAAGAATACTGTATCAGGATTTTGTCTGATTTTGTTATCGATGATTCAAAATCCTTTAACGCGTTTGCCAAG
This sequence comes from Caenorhabditis zanzibari, assembly GCA_963966625.1. NCBI lineage: Eukaryota > Metazoa > Nematoda > Chromadorea > Rhabditida > Rhabditidae > Caenorhabditis > Caenorhabditis zanzibari. The sequence continues at coordinate 9,449,375 of OZ016469.1, forward strand.
ATCTGATTCTTAGTTTTAACTAACATTTAGATGCAGTTGTCCAAACGAAAAATCAAAGTTTATATAATGAAAAAGCAAATATTTGATGTTCTCGCCTGTGTCGATTTTCGAGCTTTTCATTTTTAATTTGTGATGAAACCTCGAATTAGTTCAATAATTCTTCAGTTAAGCTAAACATTTTAAGTGAAAATTTTTAACCTGTCAGTTTCTTATACTAAGTTTTTCTTCTAGCATTCAAACTTTTTATTGTGATTCTCTATTTTTCAACCCGATATTAATTAACCATTCAAGCTTTACTTCATTCCTCTAAAATCTATTTTTCCTCTAAGAATATACAATTCAACGGTTAAAAATGAAAAGAAAAAACTTTAGTCTGGCTTTTCTAGGTTCTGAATTTTGAATTCCGAACGTCTTCTTCTTCTTCTCTCTTTTTATTTTTGAATTCATTCATCCACTTGCTAATTTTTTGTTTTTTCTTTCACTCTTCCAACTTGTTCTCTCCTTGTATTTCATAATGTCATTTTTCGCAATACGATACCTTCAGGACACCAAAAAGTACATGTCTCCAATTCTTTCTCTTCTCGACACCACTCGAAACTTCCGAAAATCTCTCAGATTTCACCCAAAGAGACCTTCTTCTTCTTCGTTTCGTCCGCTACCAAACCAGGAGAGCATTTTTAATTAGGAATGCTTCTTCGTCCTCCCTTCTTTTTCTTGTGTCCCATCCGGAGCTTTTGGAGCCTTGTTTGTTCTTCTCTTTCGATAATATAGTTCCGAACTCAATTTTAGTAGTCAGGAAGCGAAAGACCGACGCAATATTTATTGCTCCTTTCCCGCCCGTGTTTTCTCGAAAAGATATCCTCTGGACCTTCCAACACATTTTCACTTTTCTATTGGTTTTACTGGTTTCTTATGTAGAACTACCTCATTAAATTTTGTGAAACGACCGGAGAACAAGAACAAGAGCATCACAAATCCATGTCTACTGCCACGTCAATATCCCTTGCTCCGCCCTTTTCCTTCATCATGAGATTCTTCTAGAATTTTCCTATCCTCCAGATGCCCCCATAATTACCTTCGTCAAACAACCAACACTCATCTTTTACACATCTTCTTACACTTTTTCTAGAAACCATCGTTGTTCATCTTCACCTCTTCAGTCAATCTGCCACCTATTTCAATGTGCTCTCATGAGCCGAAAGAATGGTAAGTGTTACCTTTTATCTTCAAAATTGGTGATATCTCTGATTCAGGCTTCACCGTGGTGTTCGTGTTTATTTTGTGCTCGATGGCTCAAGTGACATGTGAAGAATTCGAATTGGAGAATACAGAAGCATTGGTGAGTTTTTTGGAATAATTCAGATTAAAATGAAGAATGGATTTCAGGTAGAATGTGTTCAATGTGTTCAGCTTTGGCGATCTGCGTCAGCGAAAGAAGGGAAAGTGTGTACAAGTGGAGCATCAACGTGCAAAGGGAACGCTTGTTTTATGAGTGAGTTTTTTAGAAGATTAGCGAAACAAAAAAATCAAGTGATAAAAACCTAAAGAATATCATCCATTTAGGCCTAAAAATTTGCAATACGTTGCTCGGAATTTGATTTTACAAAGTTTGTTTTCAATTTTTCCAATCACAGTTAAAGTATCTCAAACAATAGTTCAACCAGGTGGAAAGCTTCAAAATTGGAATTTTGAAAAACAAAAAAAAAGTCGTGCATTATCTTAAGATATTCAGGCACAAACTGTGAAAATCTCAAAAGAATAGGTCAACTCTGAAGCGAGTTATGACTTGCAACACATTTTCGATACCAAAATTAGTACTGAACATTCACGAAAAAAGACGTAACGTAACGAAAAGAAGCGTGCTCACTTTTTGAGATATCAAAAGTCTAAACATATGGGCATCAACGTAGACAAATTTCTGATATTTCTGTAAAACTTTCATCCAAATCGATTTAGTTCGAGCTGAGTTGTAGCGTGAGACATACAGAAAGACATACAGAAATCACTGATTGTTATCAGTAAAGATAACTCGGAATCTGAGTTTCAAATTTGCTCCTTGTCGACTTCTAAAGATTTTTTTAGGTTTCTGCTTCTTTTTTTTGAGGAAAATTATAGTTCTTGAGTTTTCATTGAAAGTTTAAAATGCCCAATCTCACCCTTTTCAGGACAATGCAAACACTGTCCGGTATACCAGTACATGTCAGGCTGCGTCAATTTCACTCCATGGCAATTAGCAGATTTAGAGGTATCATTCATTTCTCAATAACTCGACCTCCATTCAAATATTCCAGATGAATCGTCGAACATCAGAACTCAGAATGCGACGGGTCGGTGCAGTTCTCCTGTGCGAGGACACTTTCAATCAGACGACGTGTGTTTGTAATCGACGAGACAAGTGTAACTCGATTCACTCCCGATTACCATTTGCGACGTATTCTGAAGGACTTTTTCGTGGTGTCGTCAATTTCGATACGATTATTGCAGCCATTGATCCAAGGTTTGTAGAATTTCTGAATTGGGATCATCATCAACTTCACAATTTCAGATATCTCGAAGTAATGTCGGGTTATCATTTTCGATTTCTTGCATCGTCATCATCTTCTTCATCTCTCTCATCACTCTTCTCTTCCATTGCAATCATTCTTCTCTTTCTTTTGAGTAATTGATTATGGGTTACATTTTTTAGAGCAACGAAATAAACTTTGCTCAATTCTGAATGAAATACTCGTTTATTCAAAGAGATCAAGTTGTGAAAATGAACTAGAAAACAAGAGAACAAAGTAGCCATTTACATGTATCGATATGAGAAATCATAGGTTACCGATGCACCGGAGGTGTATATTATCACTGGTAAAGGATTTACTGTAGTTGTCACATTGAGAGGAGTATTCAAACAGCAGTCACTGAAAATCAAACATGTAATCTCAGTAGATGGATCATAGAGACTAACCGATCATTCGTAATTCTCGGATCCTCCAAATGTTTCACTTCAATTCCACCCTCATAACATCCAAATGAACAAATTTGTCGTCTTGTTGATTCTGACGTTATTTCATAAATCACCTGAATCGTTCTTCCAGTTGGTGCCACCACCCATGAGTTGCAAAACGTGAAGTATTGATAGTCGTTTCTACTGAATCTCACGGTCAACTTCTGTTTCTGCCATCTATCCGTAGCAACTAGGGTTGATCCACATCCTTCTGGCTGAAAAGTTCCAGAGTTGTAATGAAAACGAACTTTGCACGAACTCTTTGATCACAAAAATCTCCTCCATAACCCATTGGGCAGTTGCACACTTGACAATTATTTGGGTTAGGAATTCCTCCATTCAGACAGTTTGCAACTTGGCCAACCGAGGTCCGGCAAGAATCGTAACAGGAATAATACTGATTGATTTGATCGAAATCGTAAAAGTTTGGAATCATACTACCCATAGTTTCAATGAAAGTTCGGTCTTTAGGAAGCATCGTTTGCTGATCATCTTTGTTTGAGAATCTGGAAATTCATTTATTTGATTTTTACTTGATTCAAGGATCATACGAGTCAGCTGAATAATGCATGACACTTCCATAATCATACGGTACCAGATTTGCCCAGAGACGAGGAGAAAGAAGCTCGAAATTCGGAAGATCGCGTTGCTGTAATTAAGAAGCCATTAGAATTTCAAATAACCAAAAGTCTCACATCGATGTTCTGAGCAAGAATGTCTAGGTATCTATTTCTATCACTTCTAGATTGTGTGTGCTCAATTCCAATGGCGTGCATCAATTCGTGAATCGCAGTTCCCATCTGAAAATAGTTCTCAATTATCGTTCTCAAAACTAGACGAACCCCCCAACAGTTCTTTGTCAAAGAAACATCTTGAATTCCAATTTGTTGTCGTCCAATAGGCGAAGAACACGATCCGAGGTCGACAATTCGTACCGAGTCGCCGTCTGAAAAAAGAAAGTTATGTCTACTATAATGATAAATGTTGTTTTGAATGGGTGAAACAAAGAGGGAAGTATCCAGAAACACAAAGTTCCATGACGTATAAAGGTGTGAAATTTTGAGCGGAATGATTCTCAAAACGTCACTAAACTTTAGTTTTTTCAAATTGAAATGCTTTCTTCCGATTAAATTGAATTTTTTTTTGATTTTTTGTTCTTCAGCTTAGTTATTGGTCTGAAAAGTGCAGCCACATGTTTAAAAACTGATTTTTGAGAGCTCGTGTGGATTAAATTTGTTCAACTGTATAATTTTTCCAAAAGTTCAAATGTACAGAAGACAGAAGTAGAGCTCTACTTGTCTAACTTTGCAGAAATTGCTGTTAGAAATTATATCTACACAGTTCATGCAATTCAAAAGATTTCCCGTTTCGAAAATTCTCCAAAAAACCTTACTTGAGTATCTTTCGTTGACATTTTGAAACCGAATGCACGTCCAGGCATGAAGTTCCTCGATGGCCATCCTCACTGACTTTTTTATGTTACCTGAAACACAGATCAGCATCAAGGCATATTTATCTTTTTCTTTTTTCTTACTTGTCACATTTCCAACGAAATACGGCACCGTATTGTTTGGCCATCGATATGAGAGATCTCTCTGCACTTGTCTCACTTTTCTCTGTAAACTTTTTCAAGATGACTCATTGGTTACTTTTTGAAATTTTTGTTATTTTAAAATTGACCGAAAAGTTGTTATTTGTGGGTAAGATGTTGCCGCTGTCTTAGTTTGTTTACAAAATGACGAACCCTTCCCGATGATCCGAAGTTTGAATGTGTTCGGTAATACGGAATGGCACAATCGATTACCGTCTGAAAAAATAGATGACGAATTGGAAATCAATTATAATCGAAAAGAAAATTTTGAAAACTTTTATGCTCTTCATTGTAAAAACCTTAACATTCGGCATTCGGAAAATCAAGAAAAACGTTTCAAAAAAATTAGAAAACGAAGACCTACCAGAAATAACAGGAAACCAGAAGTGATACCTATATTGAGCCGCATTATGTGACAAGAATAACCAAATCGGAGCACCGTATGGCCTCTCGTAGAAAATGTGCCAAGTCAACTGGTATTTGAGCAAACTTTTTTTGCCTAACTGCTCCACCCCCCTCGATCAGCTTTTTAGCAAATACAGTTCGATTTTGTAATTTTCCGTTTTTTGCCTATTTCTATTTGAGGTAACCCCTCTCTCTTTATTTGTGTAGAATCATTCGGATCTCTGGTAATATTACTTGTTTCCTTGTTTGATTGTCTGCCAAAAGAGAGCAAGTTGTTCAAATGGTTTCTGATTCAAAAATGGTAATTTTGCTGATGTCACAGAGCAAGATGTGTTGGATGGCATGGGGACTAGTTTGTTCAGCTGGAATATGTTAGATTATGAAGCAGAATGTATTACAAACAATTTGAAGCAGTTTTGGAAACTCATTTTTTTTAAAATTGAATTTTCGAATATCTTTGAAGTGCCCTGAAAATAATTTCCAAGCAGGGAAAACCCAAATTGAGGGACAACGTATTTGTGAACAAACCAATATTAGATTATCTTACTACCATAATTGTCCAATTCAATACCCAATATGGTTTCTAAAACAAAAAATTCAATCACACGGTTCACTTTCCTTCAATATCCGATTTCAAATTTCGGATCACCTCATGACATGTCATTTTCTCATCTTTACTCTTTCTTGGATCTGAACTTCCCCTCATTTTTTCAGATGATTTATTGAAATAGTAAATATTTATTATTTACAAATGAGCAGTCTCTTTTTTCCTCCAATGTCATCATTTGGGCTGACTGGTAACTGGTAACTATCATATTTGTTCTTTTCCACAACTTTGTTTTGTGCTCCTTCTTCTTTTTTCTCTTTTCAATAATGATCACTTCCATTTCCAAAAACTGAAAAATGAGGAATTTGCAGAATATCTAAACCGACTGATCGACCAGATCGTTCACACATGTGATAATTGAAAAAAGATGAAAACAAATGTGGAGGTATTCTGATCACAGCTGCATTGAACCCGTTGGTGTCGTTGATCGGAGAAGAGATGATATTCAGAAATCATTTAGAATAACAATGACTTTTTGGTATCTAAACAGTGATAATGGGATAGTTTATAGACATTTATAGGCATGCAATGTCATCAAATCTTGTAGTAACTATTGATGATTGAGCCTTCATTTTCGTGAAGAGGAAATTAGAAGTCCTCAACTAGGTTAGCTGCAGCTTTTCATGGGGAGTTGAGTATTTTGCTATTCTTCCGGAGCATGGTTTAGCGTTGCATCTTGAAGTTTCTGATATGTCGAGCTTGTTGTTTCCTTAAAGAAATACAGTTTCCTCAATTTCAGCAAATTTCAATAATGCCAGGAATGTATTTTCAACTATAATGAAGCCACATCTCTTCATTTCGTTCTTTACTCACTATATCTCTGGTTCAGTCACACTCTCGCATATGGTATTCTCTGTTATCGTCGATTCGTTTGGTCTAATTGATGGCCGATCGGATGGTTCACACCGATCAACTCCATGTGGGGAACACGTTTTCGGGGACTGCAGAGTACGTTTATTTCTCTGCAGTTTAGGATCATGATGATGATGATACAGAGGCGCACATTGGAACAAACTATCATGTGATAGCACGAGGTCGAACTGAATGTGTCTACGAAGCTGCTGGAGACTTCCCCCGTACTTGAATCTAGCAAGAACTTGAATGGTCTGGAACAAAATTTAACAAGAAACTTTTGAAACAAGTTCATTGCTATGGAACACTATCGTACTCTCATGAAAGTTTCTAGGTTATCAAATTTGGCATGACAAGCAGAAATAAGAAAATTTCTTTCTGAAATATTTCAAGATGCTGCTAAGACATACATGATCTCTTCCCTAACTTCATCATACGCTCAACATTAAAATCCCTGAAAATCGAAACATTCTACTCAATCTCTTCCTCGAAGTACAGTACCCTCTTGTCGTTCCGGATGTTTTCTTAACTTCGAAACAAATGATACGGTAACTTTCCAACACTTTCCCCATGTCTTCAGGGAGAAAAACTTAACTCTAATCACGAAAAATACCGTATCGCACGTCGTGAGACGGCGGACGGAGAGATGATTGCAGACGTCGTTCGGTACAGAAAATGAGACAGAACAATTCGTACCGAAGGGAAAAGTACTTGATGTACCCTTCCAGATTATTCTTTTGCGGTACATATGACCTGGAATCGGGGGAGAGTGGTCTCTGAAAGGGGAATTGCGTAGGAGATCGTGTTTTGGGTAAAATGATTTCATATTGCAAAAGATTGGAGGAAATCTAAAATTGATACTGTAAGTACGGTACTAATGAACACATTTGAATAAACGTAAAGGGCTCTGACAGAATTTCACCTTCAGAGAAATTTCTCTGCATCGTACAATTTCCGGAAGAATCACCAGTTCGTCTGAACCTTCAAGCCTCTAAAATATAGCCAGTATTAATCAGAATTAGTTTAGAAAAATTCCAATTGTATACATTATCATAATCTGTTTCAAACCATCTTCAACAATTCTAGAAGTTTCTCCACTACAACATAGATTGAATACTACAACTGGGATTCCCTTGGAGAAGAAAGTCATACGGTATCCGAGGCACGCCTTCATATCATCACTTCTGATCACTACAAACTAGAGAAATTTCTGAAATTTGAAAAATAAGGGATCAAATCACACATTTTGGGATGGAACTTGTTTCAGGAACTCGGAATAAAGTATCCGAGAGAGCAGAAACTATAATTTAGGTGAGAGCAGATACGGTAGCTGAAGATTACGTAAATAATTTGGACGGATAGCGGTGGAATCTGGATTACTTTACGACTTGAGCACGGACTGTTCGACATCTAAAACATTATAAGCTCAGAAAAAAACTAATAAACCCAAATTTTGTTCAAGGAAGAACCTTCGAGAATGCTGAAAGGGTTGTACCTTCAGAATGAAATGACCGTAACCCAATTCTCTCATTTTCAAAAGATCGTCACAAAATGCTACGTTTCCGCCGCTCCCGTTAGTCTCTGAACCACAGAGTTCGGTCACCTTGAACCGAACGATCAGAAGCTTCCTCGTTCTCTGAATCCCCAATATATTTTTATCTTCTGAGTACTTGTCCATTCCATCTAACATTTTCATTCTACCTCACCTTCCAAGCCCCTCCCATTTCGTTCTTTTTCCTCTTATTCCCAAAAGAATACAGTAGTTTCACCCTCCTCCTGATCCCACTTATCTTACACACGTCTTCAAAAATGAACTCGACAATAACCACCCACTGCTGATTGTCTGCGTCTCTTCGTCTTCTATCATATTTTCATCCAATTCGCTTCGCCTATTCTGTCCCACCCCTCGAACAAGATGCTACTATAAAAGAAGCATCAAGACCACTGGATTTTCAACAGCAAAAGCTTAAACTTCTAAAATCATGCAAACCTTCTTCACCACTTCCATTCTTTTGGTTGTCATCGGTGAGAGTTTGGCTGAAAATGAATATCTGAAAATGATGTTTGAATAATTTCAGTTGCCTTCTGTTCTGCTGCCCCAATGATCGAAGAGCCAAAGCTGGAAAAACCAACAAATCTGGAAATCCTTTTCGCCAAGATCGTCAAGAAGCAGAATGAATCCAAGCAGCACAGACTCATCAACTTCATCAGCCGTGCTATGCCAGGAGGTGTTGATGCTCCAGTCGCAATGATGGCCGAGTACGAGACATTCAAATCCGATAAATCAGCCAACTTCCTGAACGACGGAGCTGGACACATTGTCTTCCGTCAATACAGACGTGCTCGTCTTTCCGATGTAAGTTCAATGAGACTAAAAGAAGATAGGAAAAAATGACCGCAAGTCGAACGCACGTGATAGAGATCAGTCTCCGAATTGTTCACTGGTCGGACAGTCGTTTCACTATGAGATAGTAGATGATAATTGCTTAGAGATCATTCACACCTTCGTAGATGGTTCTTGGCCAAAAGAGGGCTAGATGAACTTACTGAAACATCTTGAGAAGTGATACATAATCCTAGAGCACTAGAAATCTTTAAAATCCTCTGAATCCCTGATTTTAATTCTCTGATTCTTTCAGATCCTCCACAACCATCGCCGCGCCGGAGGTGTCTAAACTGGACCATTCGATCCCATTGATCTAGATTGTACCTTGTAGTTAAATTTCTCCCTTTTCTCTTGTTTGTTATCTTTTCTTTTTTGTCTTCTCACCTCACTCATGTCTTCTCTGACAGTTCCCTGTACAGTCCCCCTCCCCCTAATCTCAAAAACGGACATATCAATCCGACATACCACTTGTCAACACCTTCATTTGACATATCAATTCAACGGACATATCAACACCAACAACGGGTCTCGCCACGACGAAACAAAGATTTTTCTTTCTTGTTCATATCAGACTTTTTCATTGTTTTTTGAACTGTATCAAGTGTACTTCTTTGTATATTTTGTTCCAATAAATAAGTTCCATTCAAACTTTTTTCTTCTTGTTCGCTGAAACAACTTTTTGTTCCCTGTGATGTCATTGTGCTTTCTGAGATCACTAGTTGGAACAATGGAATTGATATCTCCGAAGAAAGTTTTTCTCACTTTGAAGAGAAGATAAAAGGTGGAGAAGAAAGGAACATTCTTTTGGAAGAAGAAGATAAAAAACAATTTACCAAAATAGAATTCCCCAAAGACGATCTTTAAAGATAGGCCTCGTGATCTTCAAAGATCAGTTCTAAAATTAAATCCGAACATTCTACACATTAAAAAGAACAAATACTTTGAGAAGAGTTTATTGATTAAATAAAATGGGAAATATAGAAGAAGATGGAACCTAGGATGAATGCATCCATGAATCCGGAGAACTCAAAGAATGAGTGTCTGAAGATGTGATGGTTGTCTGCACCGGCCCGCTGGCCTTATATACGATGCCTGGCATCAGAGTACGCTCAATTCGAGAAGGCGTGGCCTTCAGAGAACAAACTGATGCGAAATAGCACGTCTACCATCATTTTCACTCGAATCTGTCGATCAGTGATGTATTGGGTACTTCGTCCACTTTTGTGTTTTGAGTCTCCACCTTCTCCGAAGCTGCCAGAAATAACTTCTTCGTCGTTCTCCTCCTCCCAACCCGTCTTCCGGTGCATCGATGAAAGTTGATAAATGTCTGTGTCTCTTGAATTCGTCCACTATCGGACTGTTCGCGTCATTGGTTGATAGAAGATCACAGTTTGTCGATCCATCACATTCTCTCTCATCTTCATGCTCTCTTACCATGGCCATTGTCGGCGTGTCCCGTGTTCTCATGATCCATCGTCAAGGCGTCTGAATCAAATAAATAGCGGGCCGTCGAAGTCACGACTTCGTTAAGTTTCACACTATCCGTCTACATTCTCAATTCACATTCCTCTACTGAAAACACCATGCGATTCATTGTTTTTGTCGCTCTTTTCACCGTTCCATGTAAGTTTCACATTCCTCATTGATTTTCTCTTAGTAACGTTTTTCAGTCATCATGGCTTCTCCTGAAATTGATTCTGCGCCAAAAGCAGGGCTCGATGTCCTCTATCAAAAATTGATGAAGAAACAAGAGAACGTCAAAAATGCGCGTCTCATTGACTTCATTAGCAGAGGAGCACCATCAGGAGTCGATGCTCCAATTCCTTCGATTGCTGAATACGAGACATTCAAATCTGATAAATCGGTCAATTTCTTGAGCGACGGAGCTGGACACATCGTTTTCCGTCAATTCAGAAGAATCCGAATTTCTGATGTAAGTTTACGAAATCACCTACAAATTCTCATTATTTCCACTTTCAGTTGCTCGGATCTCAAATGAAATCCCGATCAGGACTTCGGCTGTAAATTTTCTTGTATGAATAATATTTTCCTCATTAACTATGTTCTCATTGAATTGCTCATTTTACCAAACGGGTCAATAAAAAAACAAAAAGAAATGAAACCCGAAACGATCTGACGATGTGTATGCTGAAATATGTACTATTGATTGACTGACGAAATGAAGAATTTTTCGTATCTCTTTTTTTGTGTCATTGAAACAGATACAAGTGGAATTGCAATGGTAAAGAAACTGACCATGAAATCGCTATAAAAAGACGATAAAATAGAGGAAGAGATTTTGAATCTTGTTGTTATTTTTAGCCACTGTTAGTAATTTTAGTCATAAACTTAAACATATCAAATTTTCTATGTTTCTCAACTAGAAACGTTTTTTTTCCAGTATTAGTGAATTCCTCAATTCAATGGATGGATACATTCCAATCGGATGAACATTCCTAATCAACCAGAGATGTCGAATGTCATGATGTCTTGTTCCAGAACATTCTTGTTTTCAAATTACTGTTTTTCTTCTTTTGACTCCACGACTGATCACCGTCGCATTCCTCTCACAGATCACATTTTAGGATCACATATTTTTTTTGATTCTTCAGGTTCGTTTTCATAAACATCCATGTTTTTTCGTTCGAAATCTTGCACTTACCAAAGTTTCAGCATAGAAGATCCAGAATGTTCTGTAATTACTTTTGCACTGGGTGCAGGTTGGGTTCTTTCAGTTGACGCCTTCGGAACAAATGTAGGAGAGAAGAAACGGACTGTGGTCGACAGTAAGAAGACGTCGCGTGTGTGGTAAGGAAGTATGTCATGTGAATCATTTCAAATGAACATGTGAAACAGAAGAAGACGTCTCGTGGAGTCTTTTATTGAAATGTTCAATGATTCTGGTTAAATTTCTGCGAAGAGGCTACATGCTCGATGGCTACAATCCTAGAAAGTAGAGTGTTTCAGACTGTTTTTTTAAAAAATGTCATCAATTAAAAGTGGAATACATTTTTCTGCAACTTTTTCAAACACTCTCGGGAACCAAGCTTGGCCCAGGGCGTCCGGCCGCTGCCTGTGCGCCCACCACCAGCACGGGCGCGGCTGACCTATCCTGCCATGGCTGCCCAGTGAATTTTTGGAAAACCGACTCCCCCGAGCCCGAAAAGTGCCCGGTTAAGATTTTTAAATGAGAATGTTGTATAGTGGCGAGTCTCACTCATTGTGTCGTACTGTAATCGGGCGAATATCCCCTGGGAAAAACGAAGGATATCTCGTTAGGAGCGAGACCATGGAGAGAGAGACCATGGAAGAATTCCAAAAAATGTTTCGGTGCCGTGTTCTCAAGCTTGCTGCCGAGCACCCGCTCGGGCAACCCGCCGCTGCTCCCTGTGCGGGCGCGTCGCGGCGCCGGCCTCTCCAACCCCCAACCATGGCCTAGGCCACGATACGATGGTCATGGTTGAAAAAAATTTTGAAAATTTTTTCGAAAACGGGCCCCCCGGAGCCCGAAAAATGCCCGGTTACTGCAGCTCCGGGGTATCAATTTCCTCGCACTCAAGCGGGGTGGCTACTTTCGCGAGATTTCACTACCCACAGGTCCCTCAGCCACTGGGTACCTACTCAGCATCCCCGGGGGGTGCCTTCCTCGTATTATTCAATTTTACCAAGTTTCATCGCGCTCCATTGCGAAAATTGGGAAAATTCAAATTTTTTCACTTTCCCGCTCACTTATTCTCTTGTAGGTCACGTCGAAACCGCAAAATCAACAAAATTTTTATATTTGACGTGACCTACATGAGAAAAAAGTGAGCGGGAAAGGCCAAAATTTTGAATTTTCCCAAGTTCGCAATGGAGCGCGATGAAACTTGGGAAAACTGAATAATACCTGAATGGTCGTTAGAACATCGACACTTGTGCGGGCACACGAGAATGCGAGGCGAATTATATAGGGGGGTCCTCCAGAGCGGTCGTCACCTCCCGGGTTCCGCGGGCCTCTATGTATTGTGTGGATTTTTTTTCTCTGCACACACTATCTCGCGTCAGACAAGACTGGGTGCGCATTGTCCATTGTTCTCAGTGAGTTTCTCTCCATTTTCCTTGTTTCTAACTAGTTTTTCTTGGTTTATGGGGTGAAAATACAATTTTAGAACGGTTTTTCACTATTAGACCTGTCAAAACTCATTGAAAGTACATGAAAATTCACAATAAATCCAGTTTCAATGTTTTCTCGATATTTTTTTCTCAATTTTCCATGTTTCTGGATACTATCATTGAAAAATCGTGGCAAGCAATACCACAGTAAAGTTTGAAAAGGTGTCTACTATCTCATTGATTATTTCTATTCTCGTATCAAGAGGAGGAACTGAATAAGTACTTTTCTACCATCCGCTTATATATAGAAACCATTTCCTCACAAAGAACACTCAGAACAAAATGGTTTACAATTACCGCAAGACAGTATATTTATCCGTCAAAATACGATCTGCGACAATAAATCACAAGATATCACAAGACGGTGTGAACTGGCTGAACCTATAAGTTCTCTATCCATCATGAACCATTGAACAATTTAGCACGACATCAGAGAAGCCACAGTCGTGTGATTCCCCCGAAAATGGGCGGAGTTTTCAGAGAACGATTAAAGTGACGAATGTCGGATATCGTATCCCAATAAAGTTCCTAGATTTTCTAGAAGTCTTGGTTACTTTTTGTCGTTTTCATTCAAAATTCAGACCGTTTGTTAGTAAGGAATCTCAACTAGTTTAATGCGCAGCTCTTTTTACAGATTCCAAGCGGTATGAGCGGATTACTGTAACTATTTTGCCATTTTATTTATACCAAATCAATTGTCTTTGAAACAATTTCATTTTTTTATTCAAGAGTAGTTCACAAGAAAGCCTTTCCACTGATTAACTGAACACCCATCTGTTCCAGTTCCTTTGTTAGTCTTCTCAATTCTTCTACCGAATCCTGGTATGAAGGATCATTAATGGTCTTCATTACATCTTCGAGGTGTTTTCGTTTTTTCAAAGTTTTGAGGATTCGGTATTCTCGAGCATATTCGCCATCCGGTGGTACGGTAGTCAGTTTGAATGTGCTATCGATCAACGAAACTACGGCAATTGGAAATTCAAGATTCTTCGTGGAATTGCTGAGCCTGAAAACTAGATTTTTTAGTTAGTCAGATGGACTGGGATACTCACATTAAAAACTCTTGGAACCCGCGAATGAACAAACAGCTCAAGTCATCGAAACTTTTGTTTGGTAGAAATTCCTCTGGGTTCTCTATGTATATCGTTAGCCGTTGGAACATTGAATAATCACAATTGATCCAATAACAAAGGAATTTGCTCAGATTATCAGAATTGAACTGTTTCAATGACATAGTAACACTGGTACTGTTTCTTAACGCGAATAAATCTTCAACTCGTATCCAGTCAGCTCCGTGGTATTCTATTTCTCGGAATTGAAACGCCTTCAAATAAGGATTTTATTTCCAGGTGAAGAAAGAGAAACAAACCTTCTCATGATTAAAGTTATTTGGCATCAGTTCCACATTTATCATGATATTTCTCTCCTTACTAGCCATATTCATAATGAGGTTCAATTCCTCTGTTCCGACTTTTTCTCCTTCGACTGATAAAGTTTTCCAGTCACTGAAACTGGGATGAAGTAACAACTTCTGGAAACTCGAGCCTTTTATCTTGTCCAGATGTAAATGAAGAACTAAATTTGAAGAAGGAAATAGGGTTTGGATTCTGCTATGAACGATTGCTATGTTTTCACTGTCACATTTTCTATCGTACCTAAAAAGAAAACTTGATGAATTGAGAATCACTGAAAAATAGCATGTACCATCTCCAGAGCTTCTTATCAAAGTATAAGAAGTTGTTATCATCTCCAGAAACCTCCAACTGAATGTAAGATTTTTGATCTTTCACAGAGACATAAATACATGATGCTGCAACTCTGGATAGTTCCACAAGATGTTCCATTTGATATGAAGATAACGCCAGGTCTATCCTTTATAAAAATTATATTGTGCGTTCAGAAACTTTGGGAACAACTCACATTCTTTATATATTTTTATGTAATTTTCTATTCATTTGACCCATTTTTAGCCCTACAAACCTCTCTTGAACACTCATCAATCTGATCACTTTTTTCAATGGAACAAACGGAAGGTCTGCAAGTGGAAATGTCCTGCTGAACAAACTCGAATTGATTCTTGTTCTTCTTCTCCACACAACTCACTTTTTCAGTTTATGTGCACGATTTTGTACTTACTTAGATACTTAGATGTCCGTGGGTTTCAAGCTGGAGCAGCTGCGGACAAAATCAGACCACAAGGATCGGTCCTTCCTGGCTTCGGTAGACCAGGTGGTCTTCGGTAATAGGATTCCCAGCCTTTTCCTTCCTTCGACAATGCCATTGCGTCTCGACTGGGCGTCTTTGTATTCTCTTAGGGCGTCTTTGATGTCATCACTCCATCGTTTCTTCGGACGACCACAATTCCTCTTGCCGTTCCTCGGTTGCCATTCTGTGACGATTTTTGACCATCTGAGAGAACTGGCTCTTGCGATGTGTCCAGCCCATCTGCACTTCTTGGCGAGGAGTATATGTTGGATGTCGGGGAGCCAATTGGAGATTTCGCAGGAGTTGGCGATCGCGTTGGCAGCCGATTGGAGCCGATTTATGATAGGGGCAGAGGTGTTCCATGTTTCGGCGGCATACAATAGGGCAGGGAGGATATTCTGGTGGAACATGTACTTCTTTTCCCTCTGGTCCAAGGATCTGACTAGGGGTTTTAGGGAATGAAAAGCTGCCCAGCCTGCCTGGATTCTTCTGGAGATTTCGTTGTCGAGGTTGCCTGAGCTTTCTATCCAACGTCCTAGGTAACGGCAGCCAGAGGATTTTAGGATTTTGTCCCCATCTATATCGATGGAAAGCAGCGTCGGAATGTTGGAGAGCAGGACAGTTTTTGAAGCATTTATGGTGAGCCCTATGTCCTTTCCATATTTCTTCAACAGTTTTAGTCTTTCCTTTATTTCGATCTCATCGGAGGCGAGTAGTACGACATCATCGGCGAATTCCAGTCGGCGGAGGTTTGCTCCGTCTATCGAAAGCCCTTCACCTTCATACTCTTCATCGGCTCTGTTGAGAGCAGACTGGAGCGACATTGCGAAGAGAGATGGAGAAGCGGAGTCACCTTGGCGGACGCCTCGGTGCAGCGGGATCTTGATAGAGCGGCCATGGATTGGAATAAGGGCTGTACCGCTTGCCATAGTGACCGAGAAGAAGTCGACTAGATAGTCGTCGGCGCCCGCTTCCTGTAGACTCTTCAGTACACCGGAATGGGTGACTTTGTCGAAGGCAGCCGAAAAGTCTACGAGTATCAAAATCCAAGGAATATTGAATTCGTTGCCCTTCTCGATGACTTGTGCGACTGTTTGAATGTGCTCTACGCATCCTCTTCCCCTTCTGAAGCCGCATTGACTTTCGTCGAGGAAATCTTCTTGAGTTCTTGAGAGTCTCTTTGTCAGTACGCTCGTCATGAGTTTTGAGGGGAGAGAAAGAAGAGATATCGGGCGATAGTCTTTCATACGTATCGGGTTTGGCTTTTTCGGGAGCAACTTCACTAATGACTTCTTCCAGTAATCCGGCGTGGACATGCTCTTGAGGGCATCATTAAACAAATTTGTGAAGCACTCCACCACTGGTTCTCCACCTTTCTTTATCATATAGGCATCTACTTTATCCGCGCCCGGAGCCGTGTTTGGCTTTAGATTCTTGATCGCCGCTCTGACTTCATCGCGGAGGATGGGAGCTTGTAAAAAGTAGTCCCTGGGAGCGTTTTGGCTTTGCCTAGCGTTGGGGATCGAGAAAGTCTCGAGATAGTGCTTCTTGACAAGTTCGACAATTTCAGACCTGTTGCCCGTCAAGGAACCATCCATCCTTTCTAGAACTTGCAGGGGAACTTCTTTCTTCAATTTTCTCTGGAGTGGTTTCATGGACTTTTTCTTTTTGCAGGTATCTAGTAAGAGAAGAAGCTTGGCTGATTTTTCGTTTTTTATGGCAATTCTGGCTCTCTTGGAGAGGTCCCTCAGCTTGGTAGCGTCTGGGCTTGCCGATTCGAGCTCCGCTCTTCTCTCCCGGAGAAGTTGCTGGGTGTCGGAACAGTACAAGGGTTTTTTGGGAGCTTTGGGGAGCCTTGTAGAGCACTCGACGAGCGTTTTTGATAGCTCCTCGTAGTCCTTCACACTCCCGAGCGATTCGATCCCATGGATGTCGTTCTCGAATGATTCCCAATTCCTCTTATCATTTCTCATGGGACTCAAGCCATTGAATTTGTGGTTGATGGGCTTGGAAGCCTCTGGTTTCCAGTACGCCCGGACCATGCGGTGGTCGCTTAGGTTCAGGGGCGAAGAAAACGTTGCGATGTCAGAGATAGTGTTGGTGTGGTAGGCTATAAAGAAATCGATTTCCGATTTCCCTTTCGGGCCGTGATGAGTCCATTTCTTTGACGTCTTTTTAGGGAATCTGGAGTTTAGAAGGTGGAGCTTGTTGGCGGCGAGGAAATTGTACAGGAGGTCTCCGTGGTCATTGCCGTTTCCAAGAATGTGTTTGTGGATATACGGAGCAAGTTCATTGTTGTGACATTGGTTCGCAGCCGCATTGAAGTCACCACAAAGAACGACTTTTCCATTGGAAACTTTTCGAAGCTCTATGAGCACGGATTCGAGATATCTGAAGAATCGTAACGCGTCAACTTCCGAAT
The DNA here is from genome assembly GCA_963966625.1 of Caenorhabditis zanzibari. NCBI lineage: Eukaryota > Metazoa > Nematoda > Chromadorea > Rhabditida > Rhabditidae > Caenorhabditis > Caenorhabditis zanzibari. The sequence continues at coordinate 9,466,984 of OZ016469.1, forward strand.
TTTTCTTGACTACGGGAGCATAGATATTCAAGAGGACATGGGGCGTCTTTTGATATTGGAATTTTAAGATTCCGATCCCTGGACGCGGCCATTCGACGGAATCGACGAGAAGCTCTTTTGATTTCACTATGAAGAACGCGAGACCCCTATCCTTTGATGATACTCGTGGGTTGAAGAGGAGCTCGTAGTCGGAGCCATCTACGGACTGTCGAGACTGTGGGTGGAGGGATTCTTGAATCGCCACGATGTGGCATCCAGATTCTCTGCAGTACTGGACCGCTGGGTGAAGCTTCGCCTCACTCGAGACACTACGACAGTTCCACGTACCAATCCGGAAGAGATCCCTTCTCTTCAGCTTTGGCTGTTTAGGGTTGGAGGTGGGTTTGGTGTGTGGTTTTTGCTTGGTGTATGGCATCGTTCCGAATGGGTTTGATACCCCCTTCTGCTGCACCGGAGCCCTTCCCAGGGGGGTATCGGTACCTGGTCCGGGCTTTGGTCCGGTGGATTGATCCGGTCCTTTATTTAAATTTGTGATTGATTTTTTCGTGGGTTGGTATTTTTGTCCTCTCCCTCCTAGGCTTACGAGGCCTTGGAGGGAGTTCCCAGAAGGGAGTGGGACGGCGGCCGAAGACCCCGCGCGGGGGCCACCTGAAAAAGAAGCATTGGACGCTGCTCTCGTTCAAGGTGTACGGCCTTTGTGGACGCTTTAGCCCGTCTTGCCCAGCCTAGTGACCAACTCTAGACTCGAGGGCCGACTCGTCGGGAAAAGACGGGGTACACTCTCTCGCCCGCGCTAAGCGCTACTTTGAGGCACATCCACAATGAGAGAGTAAGCCTACACAATTTAAGAAATAGTTCGTTTTGGAATATAGTCTCCTGATTTACAAGCATTTCGAGGATTGTCAACAGCGAAATTTAAAGAGATGAAGATATTTTTTGAAAATACCTGGGTGGCTTTTGTGTAATCTCGAATGAATCTCGCATCAACGGAGCAGAATGAGCACTGCATTGCGGAAGCATCAGCTGTTATCTTCAAGTGCAGAATAACAATTGTGCCCTCATCATTTTATCCCACTGTGTTGTTGTCAATCAAGTGTTTCGAATCTTATTTCAAAATCGATTAATACACATTAACAGGAATTGTTTAATTCCAAAATTCATTTCATCAAAAATAAAACACGAGTAGAATCACATTTTGTAAGCGGCGGGTGCATCTCAAGCAGGTCGTTTTTTGAATTATTATCGAGTGGAATCACTGGTGATTGATTACGAGCGAGGGTCAAGCTGATTCGGAAAAAATATATGGGTCAGGGAATTTTAACGGGGAAGAAAAAAGAAAAAAGAGGAAGCGCAATAATTTAATACAGGACTCGTTACTTTGAGATGGTTCAAAACATTGGCGTTTTTAATAAATATGTGAGAACTTTTTCTCGAGAGGAATAAACAATTAGAAATATAAAGAACCCCTTTTAATATTCAAAAACAAAGACTAAGAACAACAAGACTGGAAAATTGTTAATCTGAACAGTCTTAACCGACGACCACTTTGCCGGTGTCTTCCTTTCCAGCCATTCGTGGCTTTCCCACTGTGAATGGAATGTAGCGGTATTTAATCATGTGCTGAAAGAAATTTACATTTTTCTTGCTGGTAAAAAAGGGCTCACTCACCATGATTTGTCTTTTGAGCGTAAGGAAAGTGAGAATAAAGAAATACATGACAAGAATTGGCCAGAAAACTGGAACATCGAAGAACTCGAAGAATGTGCATGTGGTAGCAATGATGGTGGCTTTCATGAACGAATGCCTGTCAGAATGAGAAAAATACTCTCACGAAAAAAAAACGAAAACTTACCAGAACTTAAATTCAGGCAATCGGCGCATAAATGGACGGAATTCGTCGTTTGTTTTCGATGGCAGAACTGGTCCGTCGTCTTCATCCTTAATAAAGGAATATATTTAATGGTTAAAAAAAATATATGTCTACCTCGAATTCCAAAGCGGGGTCGATTGAAGGGGTAAGGAAGAGCAGGAAGAGGTTGAGATAGTAGATGCCAACGGCGTAAGCGACGATATAGAAACCCTGTAAAAATCATTGTGTAATTGTGTCTTATAAACAATCAATCATGTTAAAAACGAATAGCTTTCACAACCGAAAACTCATTATTTTTAATACAATTATTGAGCCATTTTTTTTTACGGAAATGTTTTTTGAGTTCTCAGGAAAATCTCATACCTGCAGCAAGAAAATTCTGGATGCGAAGAAGAAAAGAGAGATCAGAGCGATAACCCAACGGACTGTTGTATGCGGAGTCAGACGGTCGAGATAGTACTGATACTTCTGGAAATAAGAAAAAAATTAACAAATTATAAATGATAGAAAACTCACTACTTCCAAACTGTGAAAGAAGCGGGATGTTACACCTGGCCTGTCTCTGAGTCCGTCGTCCATATTACCTGAGAAAATCGATAACTGTGTTTGCGATATTTTAACGTTGAAAATATGCGATAATAAAGTTTGGAAAGTCACAAGAAGGTGATAAAACCACGTAAAAGTTTATGAAATATTGATTCTGAAAAATGGCAAGAACACGTCAGGGAAGACGCAAACACGTTTACGACAGAATGCACGCTTCTCGGTGAAAATTTGGAGGGAAAGAAGTAGTCAAGCTGCAAAATAGAGGTCTCAGAATAGCAGAAATACGTTTCAAATATTTTTAATTTTTCTAAAAAAATAGAGTCTCAGTGATGTATTTCTGGAATTAGTAATTCTTTATACATACTCTATTTTAAAAAATTGAAACTCGACGATTTTTGTGAATTTATGCATCTAAGCTTCACACGATCAAAAGCTGAAGTAAATATTTGCAAAAAAATGTATTTAGATTTTCAAAATTGAAAATCAGTTTCAAGAAAGAACCAATCATGACGAGTGATCGTATCAGAATAGGAGCATGGCCTGAATTATTCACAGGTCTCGCCACGATTACCGTAGTCTCGTTGCTCATTTCTTTCCAGAAAACAAATTTTGTTTTGAGGGTTTCATTCATCGTAAAAATTCTAACCCGTTCTCAATTCTCTCTATTTAGATCTTCGAAACTCAAATTCTCTCAATCATTCTCCTAATTTTTTCAGATTAAACCATGCTCGATATCGACAGCTTAAGCTTGCCGATGCTAATCGCCGGTCTCGTCGGTTTCGTAACCGTTATGGGAGCCGCCATCGTATACGTGGCGAAGCAAGAAAAGAACGGAGAACAAGAAGAAATGTATTAATTTGAAGAATAAGATGGGACCTAATTATTTCTATTTCAGCGATGTGGTAATGGACGAAGTGACAGAAACAGTGATCAGCGAGGAGCCAGGGAAAAAGAACAAACACCAAAGGAAGAATGACCAGTGGAAGGTAAAATTCTGCTCAATTTGTGCAGTTAAAAACTGAATTGCAGACCAAAGAACCGTCATTCTCTCACCCATGGAGTGTGTCAGTACTGAAAGGACATACGAAAGAAGTGACTGACATCGCGTTTGCTTCAGACGGAAAGAAATTTGTATCTATTTCCGGAGATCGCTCCGTAATTCTATGGGACGTGCGAGATTTCGAAAATAAGGAACACAAATCTATCAGACAGACGGTGGAGTACGACACTCCAACTCGTGTAGTCTTCGCCCCAGACTGCAAAAGCGTTGTTTTCAGTGTAAAGCGCGACAACAGTGTATCTAATATCACCAGTAACATCGAAACTGAATGTGAACTTTCAGCTTTGCGTCTATAAGCTGGCCAAAAAGACCGAAGGCTCCGGATCTCACCATTTTGTTCACATTGATAATCTAGAGTTTGAGCGAGTTCATCAGACGGACATTCAAAGTATCGGAATTGCAGGAAATGGTATTGTTGACATCTTCCAATTATCATTATTCGGTGTTTTTAGCTAAGTATTTGATGAGCTCTGCACTCGATAACAAGATCTGTTTGTACGATCTTCGTGGACAACTTTTGAAATCAATCGATCCAAAAGTAAGCAGTCTTTACGATTGCCGCCTGTCTCCGGATGGTCGCTTCATTATCGCTTCAGGATTCACACCTGATGTTTTCGTTTTTGAACCAGTTTTCTCGAGAGACGGAGCATTCCAGACAGCTAAAAAGGTTTTCAGTCTGAGTGTATGTTTTCGTCACCAAATCCGCAGTAAATATTAATTAACTTTCAGGGACAACAATCAGGAGTTCTGGGTGCTGCTTTCAATGCTACCTCGACAAGAGCTGTCACGATCTCACGGGACGGAAAGTGGAGAATATTCGACACAGACATTCGCTACGAGGCTGGGCAAGATTCGAAAATAATAAGAGAGTGAGTCAGAGAAAAATGAAAGAAAAAGCGAGAAAAGTTAAAAGAAGAAGATTGCTAGGCAACGAACACGGGTATACTCCTAGCGGCAGAGAGTCGCGCGAGTGATATAGAAAAAAGGCATTCAATTGTGAAGTGAATAGCGGCAGCTGGATTGAGCCAAATATATGTCTTGCTTTCAGGGGAAGCTGGGAACCACTACGTGGGGCAACGAGCGAAAATGTAAAATTGGAAATGAGTCCGAGCGGAGACTCTTTTGCTGTTTCGTTCAAGACGGATCTGAAAGTTTTCTCTTCGGAAGACGAAACAAAAGATTATTCAGAATGTAAACGAAGTAAACCATGATTGGTAGATCCATATATTTTCAGTGAAAGATATCTGCACTACAACCATCAGTTCGATTGCATACTCTTCCGATGGAAAATACATTGCAACATGCGGTGACAAATACGTTCGCATCATTAGGAATGTTCCAGAATGGCACAGTCGGGTTGTCAAATTGACCCGAGAGCTGCCTGAGGTTACACAGGATGGCGCACGGCGTCGAATCAAAGAACAAATCGAGGAAGCGCAAAATCTTCTGAAACAGTTTGATAACTAATTGATAGATCATGTGTCATAAGGGTTCTATTCATGTTAAATTTTCATTTCACTTCCATAAATGCGTGTAAATTGTAAGTATATTTTGATCTAAACTCTGTAATTTTTCCTGTGTTCAGCGTATTTCAATTGGACGGCTTTCCCAGCATAGACTTTTCATAAAAAATTCAGATGGCTTTTGCACAGTACGGAGGGTCCGGAAGAAGCAGTGACGTCGAAGCGAAAATCGTTAATGGATGCAACCTTGAATACACTTCATCGACCGAAGGAGTGTTTCCAGGAGAGGAGGAACGTCCATTTCTCAAAGAGGAGATGATCCATCAAAAGAACGTGGCCATAAATGTAATGGAAGGGTTCAATCCTGATATGGCCGCAAATATTGTAAGACCAAAACACTCATTAGGTTATTTTATCTTGATACTATTTTAAGAATCAGCATTCCATTCACCACTTGTACAAATATGAGGCCATGACCAGATTTCTGGACGATATTCCTCGTCCACGCATGGGAGAGTACGAAATGGTGGGAAATTTCTAGTCTAGGTAAATATAACTGTATTTCTTCAGCGGTCGAGATTCCTCTGCTGCCGATACGTCATTTGTGGAATCGATGACTGGATGACCAGAAAGAAGTCAGTCGAATTGTTGGCCATTAAAAACAATGGTGATATCTCTATTGGCTCGAACAAGTTTTTGGACGGGTATTCTACCTCATCGATATCAGATCTTATATTTTTATTTCAGCGATTGTTCTGATGGCACAAACGCCGCAGCCTTTGGAGGATTGAACTTTGCCAAGAAAGTCACGCATCAGCCCACTACTCTCGACTTTCAGAAACTTCATTCCGTTGTTAAGCAGTGGCGTATTGAAAACAAAAGAAGCCACAGAGCAATGAATGTCTTCGTTTCAAGTGTTGCTCGGGCTTTTGATCGCAACGGAAATGTAGTTGAAATCAAGACTGTCGGATCGAAGGTTATGGGAAAGATTCAAAACCTTCCGGGAGCGAAGGCGAGAAACTGGTGGCTCCGGGCTCTTCTCAGTGGAGCAAATCGAATCGTCTATGGACTTCGAATGGATGATATGGTCGTCAATGAGGTAATCATACGTATGCCAACTGTTAGACATCAATACGTTCAGATTTTGGAAGCAAACATAGATGAGTTCACTCATGGACATTTCCAGTTTTCTGAAACCCGCCTTTTTACCGAAGTCTTCAAGATTTTCGACAAGATTGACAAGACTCTTATTGAAGATGGAGACATGTGCTTGGTATGAAAATATATCTATATCACTTTCATTTGATTTGTTTCAGGTCCATCTCAAGCCATACGAAAGAATGGATGTCAAGTTAACGACTACTGAGAGTTTGAAAAGAAGCCCATTTTGGTGAAGATCCGGCTACAAACTCACCTCAATAACAGGAAGAATCTATCAGCCGATGTTTTAACTTTGTAATCTCAAAATTTACAACTTTACGTTTTACTCTTTCTATGTTTCATTTCCCCAAAATATATTTACCGGTAACCCTCTTCTACGGCTTTAAAACTTTTCCTGTGTCTTTTTCTAATTTTTTGTAATAAAATAAGCGCGTTATCACTGTTTCCTGGACACTTCTCTAGTTTCATCCAATCATTCTAACACCATTAACATTAGTCTTGATAAGAAGTTTGAATTAGATGCAAGTTTTTGTTTCAATTTTCGATCTACGCTCTGCTGAAATTCCTTGTTGAAACATTCAGACTTCGTTCAGAATGTTGCGCTTTCTCTTAATTTCATGTGTTTGGAGTTGGGTGAATGGCGCCAACATTCCACCTGTCAAAGATGTGGAAATGGAACTGAAAATGGTTCATGTGGTTAGTAGGAATATTTGGTAATTTGAATGTCATAAAGTTGTTCAAGGTATGGAGACATGGAGATAGATCTCCAACGACGACATTCAATGCAGATCCATTTCAAGAGGATTCGTGGACGTTCGGTGGTGGTGGATGGGGACAATTGTCTCCGGTATATTGAAAAGTTCACAACACAAATTAATATTTTTTTCTAGTTGGGAATGAGTCAACATCTGATGCTTGGAAAGAAACTTCGGAAGCGATATGTCAATGCTGCCAACTCGACATACAATTTCCTTCCATCCGTGTACGACCAAAAAACGATGTATGTTCGATCGACTGGCATCAATAGAACGCTCATTTCTGCAACTTCGAATATGCTCGGAATGTATGGACAAGATGGTTACGGTAGCACTGCTGGAACAGATTTTCCAGATGCAGCAGGATGGCCACGTGGATACGTTCCGATCCCGATTCACACTGTGGATTATGATAGTGATCATGTAAAGTTTCAAGGTATAAATGTTTTAACACGAACATTTTGAAGATTGGAAATATGGATAGCGATTGTCCACGTCGTGAATGGTTGTGGAATCTGGCTCAACAATCAGACGAGATGAAAACCTGGAGGAATTCGTCAGCAGTATCAAATGTATTCAATAAACTAACATCTCTTGTTAATCAGACATGGAGTCTTGAAGATTTCTGGGTTGTTCCTGATGCTTTATTCATAGAGCAAATCTATTTCAACGTTTCTCTTCGACAGAAAAACAACTGGTTCACTGACGACTTTTACAATCAGATCGTGGCTGTCAACGATCAAATTTACATGTACGAGTATGGAGTTTTTAGTATGTCGCTTTTAAAGTGGTGATATTGATATATTTCGAATTCTAGATAAAACGGTTACAATGCAAAATATGAATATCGGGTTGGAGTTGTTGAAAGTGAGATCTGGTCCGTTGATGAACGATATGATGGATAGAATTAACAAAAAGAGCATTTGTGCTTATACGAAAAATGCAACTGGATGTGATTGGGTCAATGGATTAAAGTATTTCGTTTATTCAGCGGTAGGTGCTTTTTTGGATGAGATCTTTCAACACAATCGTTCAATTACTGTAAAACCTCTATTAGAAGGACATGTCCTTCTATTTTTTCATCACCTAAAAAAATAATTCTGAATTCTCAAAATGGATCATAACACCATTTGAAAAAGAGATTTGAAACAAATTTTGTGACGTTCACAGTCCACTTTTGTCGAGGATTCTAATGAGTCTAATTTCAATCCTTATGAATTTCAAGAATGTGTTTATTTCGAGCTCGTCGGAGTGCCCTTGTAATGAAGATTTTATTTACAGCACGATGAAACTGTGTATTCTGTACTTGTTGCTTTGGGACTCGAGCGTTTCGCCATCATTCCACATGGATATCCATTGTATTCTGCGGCTGTTGTTGTCGAGTACTGGAGAAACACGACAGACAATACTGATTATTTTAAAGTTTGTTTCCCATAATAATGATATTCGTGTTATCTATTTCTTCAGTTGGTATATCACAAGCAATCTGGCGACGACTTCACTGTGATGACTAGCGAAATCGAAGGATGTACTGGAGACTATTGCTCAATGGATATTCTGAATCAAGTTTCCAGAAAGCTGAAACCAGATCAGCCAATAGATCAATGGTGCCTTGTCACGGAAACTTCTATTGCTTTCACAAGTTCTGTTTCATTCCTGATTCTTCTTTTATCTATTTATAACTATTTTCTAATGTAGAAGTGTTTAGAATATAAATATTTATTGATATCTCGTATAAATACATCTAGTTCGATATATTATGGCAATTATGTGCGTAGAGGATTGGGAAATTAGAGAAGAACTAGAGAAGTTTATCGTCTTCTCTTTCTGCAGCATTGATTATTTCCACAAATGGAGAAACCAGTTGAGCAATTACACTGAGAGCCGCTCATTGCACATGGCTCAACTTGAAGAGGACAGTTCTGTTGGCAAGCATTTTGACAGGCTGGAAGACAGAATTCAACTTGGGTCAGAAGTTGAGTTTTGCATTGATCAACGCATTGGCTGGCACATTGTGGAGCACACTGAACGGTTTCTTCCATCGGCTTTTGGAGGACGATTTCAAGTTTGAATGTCGGCTCAGCGGACTCTTTCACGATCTGAAATTATTAAAGTTAGTTTCAAAGAAATAAGAACTTGATACTTCAACACAGGAAGATCTGCAGCTATCTGTGCATGCCGTGCTGCATTGTGGAACACTTTGGCTGTTCTGTTGAACACAAGAAGTTTGACATGACTGGGTGCAAGCTGGCATACAATTGTTGTCAGCCTGAAACAACTTGTTACGCTGGTTGATAAGTTAGATAAAAAACCTGTGGAATAACGATCTCGAATTGATAATTTTGAATGCATTTGGAATCACAAGATGGCTGACAAGCTGGAGCACATTGCTTAGACGAGTCACTCATTGGGAGAGTGAATGTGTAGGTTTCCACACATGATGGCTGACAAGCTGGCTGACATTGTGGTTGGCAAGATGCTGGAGATGGAGTAGTCACTGCTGGAAGTTTCAGAGTGAAGCTGATACATTGTGGATCACAAGCTGGTTGGCATTGTGGAGAGCACGATGGAGCCGCGGTGGTTATTGGGATAGAGATGGAATAAGTTGTCTGAAACTCGGAAATTAGAAATGCACCCCTTATTCCCTGGTTACCTGCTGAACACATTCCTGAGAACACGCCGGTTGGCATTGAGGAGCGCAGGTCTTTGTGATTGGAATGGTTGTTTGAACAGTGATTTGTTGTACACAAAGAGGTTCGCAGGCGGGTTGACATGCTGATGGACAGCTGTTTCCTTGATTCACTTTGGCATAACTTTGCTGTACAGTAACCTGGTATTGAGATTGAATACAAGACTGTTCGCACGTTGGTTGACAAGCTGGCACACAGTTGTACTGGCGTTGCTGATTCTGTTGAGCATTCATCTGTTGAATTTGGATTTTGTAAGTTTGAATGCACTGTTGATCACAAGATGGCTGACATTGAGGAATACATTGTGGAGCTTGAGTTGTGGTCGTCATATCGTCGATCATTTTGATTTGAACTGCGAAGTTTGGTTGAGCAGAAACACATTCTTGAGTGCACGCTGGTTGACATTGTGGAACACAGGACGCGTGTGGTTGTGTGTATTGTTGTTGTTGCTGTTGATAGCTGCTCTTGATTTTCAAAACAATCTGAGCCACAATACACTTGGTTTCACAGGCTGGCTGACACTCTGGAACGCATTGTTTTGGCATCGAGATGGTAGTTGTGAAGGTCTCGGTACAGGATGGAAGACACGCTGGTTGACATTGAGAGACACATTGAAGTGGGGCTGGAGTCGTGGTGTAAATGGCAACGCATCCTGGATCACAAGCTGGCTGACATACGGAAATGCACACTTTGGTGACTGGAGGAACTGTGGAGACTCCAGATGAGAGATATTGGTAGACGCACTGCGGCTGACACGCTGGCTGACAAGCTGGAATGCATGTTTCTTGAGCCGGAGCTCTTGTTGTTCCAGCGGTCACAATCTGGATCTGGAGTTGCCGTTCAACACATTGTGGTTGGCAAGCTGGTTGACAGGCTGGAATGCAGGTCTCGGTAGTTGTGGTAACTGCTTGGACGCATTGTGGAGTACACGCGGGTTGGCAAGCAGGGATACAGGATGCTGTTGTTGGATGCGGCGTAGTGTGAATGGACACGGAAACCGATCGGATGCATTCTGGAGAACAGGTTGGCTGGCATTGTGATGGACATTGTTGAACAACTGGCAACTTTTGAATGATGACTTCATATCTTTTCATGACGTCGATACATTGAGCATCGCAAGTTGGCTGACAGGCTGGAACACATGAGCTGACTGGAGCGGCAGTCGTAGTCGAAGTACGCATGAATTCCTTGACGTTGATAGAAACGGCAGCTTGGACACATGTCGGTTCACAAGATTTTAAGCACATGTTGATACAAGTAGACTTATTGGGCTGAGTGGTGCAACTGTTACTGCAGGATTGTGCACAGGCTTGAGGGCATTGAGAAGCCTTGGACTGTTGGTTTACAACAACCTGAAACTAACGAGTGAACATTGAAATCGATTGAATGGAGTTTACCTTAATTGGTGGGAAGCTGGAAGAGCTGCTGCTGCTGCTGCTGCTGCTGGTAGTAGACGGAGAGCAAGCTTTGCTACATGTGAATTGACAAGTCTTATCACAGAGAAGCTGTGGCTGGTGGGAATTTCGGACACAAGAGTCAACACACGCTGTTTGACATTGTGGCTGGCAAACTGAAGTCTGAGCCTGAAACTTTGGATAAAATCTCTGCTCTCTCAGATTCTAAAAATTACTTTGTTAGCACAAGAGCACGAACTGGACTGTGGCTCGTTGGAGCATTTACATCTCTGCATTCCACTTCCGATCGGATAACAATTGCATTTCGACTTCTGAGACAGTTGTGCACACGGACATGCTCGTTTTGCACGTGTTATCAGACTCTGGAAAAGATATATACTATACGTGATAAATCACTTTTGTTTGTTCTATTAATTTTGGCACCTTTGGTTTGTTTGCTCATGTGTTTGTCTGTGTATGTCGGAAGGAGGTGGGGGAGAAAAGTGTCAATGATGGCGGAACCGAAAGTGAGACGAAGCGACCGAACGAAATGGGATATGATGTACTTGAAAAAGGATGGCGAGACTTCGAGGAACACTTTGGCAAGATTCAATAAAGGGTCAAGATGCGACTGGCCAAAGTACATGGCATAATGTTTCAGAGATCGGGTATTGCAAATGAACGGAATGGAACTTAGAAATTGACATAATAGGATTCAAAGTGCGCATAGTATTCAAATTCTAGAAAAAAGATCTTGTAGTAGGACTGAAATAAAGTTAGGATTTTTTTTTCGATTTCATGATCAGAAATTTCTATTTTCTTTCTAGCATGCTCTTCGAGCTTATCACAGGGTCGCAGCGCGGTACATGATTTGAATTTCCACGCAAATTTTCGCATGTGGGATGCGTCGCGTGTCAGGTGCGAAATATTCGCTGCGTAGCGACTCAATTGTGTTTTTCCCACGATAAATTTCAAAAAATTTGAATTTGGCGGGAAACCGCATGCTGTCTGCGTCTCTCTCTTGGCTTGGCCGTGCGACAGAGCGCGCTTTCTCGATGTACCGCGCTGCGACCCTGTGGCTTATGTACTAGAACAGAGTCAAAAGTTTTCAAAAAAAAAAAAAAATGTTTGCTGGATTTAGAGCAAAGAAAATTGTACAAAAACGAGAAATTCAAATGGGGAGTAACAGAATTTGCAAAAAGTTTACCTGTTGAGATTCCACAAGATATGCACCGAGTACAAGTAAGAATAAAATAAAGTTCGTCTTCATATTATGTTATAATTAACGTATGATTCGTCAATCCTTCACCCTGGCGATACACTGCTTTACGGGGAAGGAAATGCTCCTTCTTCTCTTTTTTCGTCTTTTCGCCGCCTTCGCCACTGTCTTTTATACGGGGCGCCCTTGTTCCGCGCGGTAGCCATCAGGCGGTAAAAAATTGCCAAAAGGATGCTCCTCCTTCCGGGGCGACTCTCGGAAAAGGACGATGATGATGCACCAGGAAGGGAATTTACAGGAAGAGACAGAAGAAAGGAGCAAAAAACGGATCAACTTTTCGAACGCATCGCGCTCTTTCAGGTGTCTTTGGATTCTTGTCAAGGCTCATAAAAAAGTGTCGAAAGTCTCCGAGTGTCTAGTATGTGTATTGACAAAAGGGAAGCTCCCCCAGTCTTTTTTGGGATTCAGACAAGACTAGAGATGTCAAGAGATTCCCACGATCCTACACGGAGTCATTGAAGACATCACTGCAGAACGAAGTGAGCGACGAAAGATCCGACGAGGCTACTGTAGTTTGGACATTTGATTTCTCTAGAAGAGATGAAGCGCTAAAACTTTGTATTTCCACTCCTATTGTGTTTTCATTGGCATTTCCTCCAGTTGTCAAACAAAAACGCTACGATTGGCAAAAGTGCCGAAAAAGTGATCATTTGATGCTCAACAATGCGCAAGCACGTTCCTCCTGATTCTCGCCTTCGCAAAAATGTTTCTTCACTAGTTATTCTTCTCCCCTCTGCCACTCCACCAATGTCCGAGAAGTGACTGTTGCAAAACCGTAAATACACAAACATTATCCCCCCTCGCTCAACCATACATCTGATTTTTGACTGCCGCGGGGATTAAATGTGAAACAAAAAGGAAGAGAGACCCCTCTCTTCTTCCTTTTTCGTCATGCCATCCTTTTTTGTAATCGAGACGTCGGCGAAAAGGAAACTAAAAAAGAAGTTGGGCACATTTTGACCGATGGTCGTAGAGATTGACATAAATATAAAGAAGGAGCTGTTTTCGGATATTCAGACAGAGATTGATGATGTAGGGGAGGAAAATAACTTCTCAAGTCTTTCTTTATGAAACATGCACGTTTTGGAATGGAAAGCTCAGTTACATTTTGGATGCTCAAGAGTTCGATGTTTCAAGACTACTCTAAATTGTGACATTCAACCTTTTCGTTTTTACAGTTCGGAGTTCGGCTCAAGAGAGACAACTCTGACCATTTTTGTCACTGCTCGTTTGGAGGAATTATATTAATTTCCACGCCCTGAACCCTTCCACAAATGCCTTTCGGAATCCCTAGAACCTTACATCCAATTTCATTCGTATTTCCTTTCATCGAAATATATTTTTCACCTAACAATTGTCACTTTGTACCCGGGTACGTACCCAACTTTCTGCACTTCTCCAAGTCATTCCAATAAATCAAGTAAGCTCCAAAATGACGTTAACCTCAATAATGTGCAGCTGAAAAAATTATCCTCCCTCTCCTTCGTCAATAAATGTGGGAAACTAGGTGCAACTTTTGATACTCGTGAAACCACAAACTTTTTTTTGTTGAAAAGACGACAATGGACATGTGAAAAGGCACACGAAACGTCAAAAAGAGTGGGAATTATTTGTTTGTCATTCATGTAAATCTGTTCTGTCAACCAAGCGTTCGTACCGAAGAAGAACTCGTTTCTTGAATATGGTCTAGAGTCTTCCAATCAACTACTTGGGGTTTCGGAAAACGTTAGAAAAAGAGATGAGATTCAGAGAATTGTCCGACATACTTGTAACAGATGCTTCTAACACCTGCTGGTGTCTGATTTTATTTCTGGAAGCGGAAATGACGAAGATTGTCTGAAAATAACTTTGTTAGAATTCAATCAACCAGTTTTTTTTTATTATTTTGTTTCATACATTTAAGAAGTCACTAAAATTGAAATATCTTCATTTTTCTGCAAAGCACTTCCTAAAAGTTCAACCTATCCAATACAAATATTTGAACGAAAATAAGAAAAAGGAGATTCCATTCGTAGTTTAATCCGTTCTTCAATGTATTCATTCAATTATTCCGGATTGACCGCCCGTGTCTCTTTTCGGTCCGTCTGTGTGTTCTGCTTTATCCGAATACATATTAAAAGTGTCTGATCCTTCTAGACTGTCAAAAGAAGAGCTGTCTGAGGGTAATCCGATACCGTAACCCGACACCAAAATGTGTTTCTGTTTTAACAGGGTTTGACCATAACCCGGGCGGCATCGAGTCAATTTCCGGTTGCTTTTCTGATTTCTTCTATCTTTCTCCGATTTCAGCTTCATCCAACCCTCTTTTTTGTTTTGATTCCTCTTTCCACGTGTCTCTTTTGTTGACTTCTTCTTCTTCTTCTGGAGGTACACGTAACACGAAACTTCTTCCTCCACCAGCGCTTTTTCCTCGTTTTGACCATCCCATTGTTATTTGTGTGCAAATGAACAATAGTGACGGAGGAGCAATGAAAATGTGTGAATAAGCAAGCACTGGACGCGCAACCGTTCTTCGATTTGATCTTCCGTTGATTTCTTCCGGTAGAAATATTTGGAAATGACACACAGTTTTCGAGAACCTAAAAGGAATTCATTGATATGGAAATATGAATCACTCATGGATGACATTTATAAGTGATCAAAGTTCTTTTAATTCGATTGTGCTGGTTTTGTAACAAATCCCCTAAAATAGGGATTGCTACATGAATAGAGAGGATTGAGTGGAAGTTTAATGGTATTCATGTTTGCTCTTTTTATTCTGTTTTAAAAAAGGAGAGATGATCATAGTTCAAAAATGGAATGTACTTTTGTAAGCGGTGATTAGGTCTAATTGGTAAACAATAAGTGTTGTTGAAATTGAGTCAGCTGTTTTTTTTGTGATTTAAAAAGGGATAAATGTGACCAACAAAGTATAAACGTTTTCGTTGTGTAAATGGTCACATCACTTTCCAAATACCATATAAACTCAGGTAATTTTGGGACAACTTGCCGCAAAAAACGGCAAGTTGCCGTGTCGAAAATTTTGCTTGCCGCTGACCGTCGGCAAGCAGAATATTTGACACGGCAACTTGCCGATTTTGACGGCAACTTGCCGAATCTTGTCGTTCTGCGCGTAGCAACTTGCCGATTTTCAAATTTTATTTTCTCGTTACTTCAAATGTAATATTAGAAGGGATCAATTTATTGAAAAAGAAACTCATAAAAATAAGAAGTTACCAAAAAAAAAAACAATAAAAATTAGATAGCGTTTCCTATTGGTGCCTTGTTATTCATGGACATCCGGCGTGTTTGTGGTTGTGTTTTGGAGTTTCCACAGATCTCAATTAGAATCCTCCTCCTGTCGATCCATTCTCCATTGTTTTGTCGCCGTGAAGTGCCGCATACAAGTCCTAAACATAATTTTTTAAAACTGTTTTATAAGTTGCGTCTCCCGAAAAATCCAAAAATGGAAACCACATAGGTATCCAGTCGATGAAGGTCAACTTTTTCACACTAACCTGTCTTTTCTGCGAGTTTTCCGTTTTGCTCACAGCGTTGTTGATGAGGAGTCGTTGGAAGGAGTTTGTGCTGAAAAACCTTTTATTCGGCAAAATATACTTTTAATTTCAACTCACCTTTTGATAACTTCTGGATTTTTAGAAGATCCATGCTTTTTTCATAGTTGTGATAAAATCAGAAAAAGAAAGATAGCAGAAAATGGGACTCTATTAATTTGAAAAATATTTAAAACAAATTTCACGCCTGCTGGAACAAATGCGTCATGCGAAGGCAGCAAGCAAACGGCAGCTTGCCGATCCTGCAGCAAGTTGCCGATTGCTTGCTTCGACGGTAGCAAGCAATTGGCAATTTGCTGGTGCGATAGCAAGCTGCCGTTTGCTTGCTGACCTCAAACCGCGCAGCAAGTTGCTAAATCAGCCGGCAAATTGCTATAAATCCAAGCAAATTGCTGATTTTCCCGGCAAGTTGTCCCACGCCTAGCAACTTGCTATTTGCTTGCCCAAAATTACCTGAGAAGTTTGAAATTCATTTTAAATTCTTTCGAACGATTTGCGTTCGTGTACGATGATTCTGTCTGTTGAACACTGTAACTTCAGTCATTTCACTCCTAGACATCCATCTATCTTGGCTGATTTTCGATTCAGAATCTTTGACGCTGTATTCTAGTAGTCATCTATTCTGTTTTCAGATGTAATCTGACTCTCCTTCTCCCCCTAAGTAAGTTTCTTTGTCAGTGATCAAAACTCTAAATCCGCTTGCTCCAATTTCTCTCTTCTTCCTTGTCACAAAATACCCAAAATAATTCCATGTTGAATACTTCCTCTTTCTGCTCTCCCAAGTATACAGATTTCTGATTTCTAGAAAGCCCTATGAAACACAATCGAATAACTTTGTTGACAAGCATCTGGGTTTTAAATCTTTGAACTATTTTCCTATAACACAAAAAGAGTAAATAGAAAAAAAACTCCCAAGTGATACTCCGTTTTCGGTTACCCAGAAAAAGAGATCGTTGTTTTAGTGGGTGAAAACTGCTCAATAACTTCCGCATTTTTTCAGAGAATGAGTCTTCATAGAGTTCCTGTTTTTTGGTCGCATAATACGTCTCTTGACTGAAAGATTCACGCTCCGCTGCAATTATGCTCCTTCGGCGAAAACACGAAAGAACGTGCCGAAAAAAAGGAAGTAAAAACATATATCGAGACGAGTATGGGTGGCAGGCAGCTTCCCTTTTTTTCTCGAAATAGAAAAACAAGAAGAAGAATATTAAGAAAAACTCAAAAATTCCTCAAGTTCCGGTTCTTGAAATCGAGCTGACTTTTTGTAAAAGTATGTTATCTCGACTACAAATCACAGTAGTTGGTATTTCCACAGAAATAATTGATCAAGGGAAAAGTTGTGATGTGTTGATTTGCAAGAAGGCGGAAAGGAAGTGAGCATGGGAGTATGGAAATGAAAAATAATCTATTTTAGGAAACGTTATAGTAATTGGTTACGGGTTCTGAGAATTTCAAAAATGGTCTTCTGATTTCTTGCATGAGAAGTTGTGAGAAGACTGATGTCTAAAAATTATGGAGTTACCGTGATCTGGAAATACGAGAAACTTTGGAAGAATATTTACCGTAAAATTTGTATTAGAAGACATCTGTTGGAGAAGAAATTTGAAACAATTCAGGGACAGGTCCAGTCAACTTTTGACGAGGATTCTAATAGTACAGTTTGGGATTGCAAAAAATCCGTAATGTATCACATCACTATATCTGTAAAGTGGTTCCTGAAAATGAAGACATAACTCTCGTGACCTCATTTTTAGATACACAAAATAGTGCTTGATTTCTGATAATCTATCAAAATTCGGAAGAAATCGGTTCAATGAGGACTGAGCTACGGCGGGATAGCTCGAGATTCGAATTTAAGCTCGTTCATTTCCAAATTTCTCACCAGTTTCTTATGTTGCTGCAAGAGATGGGCACTGTATCCGAGAGGAATCCGAGGATGATTCGAGGAAGGATACAATTTTCTGTGCAAAAATGATTCATGTAATGCATTCTGAAAAATGAGAAGATATTACTTGCAAAAAATGTCTGCAAAAACGTCTTAATGAGGTGTCTATAATCTCATATTTTTCTGCATCATTATTTTCAGTTTCTTATTTTTCCCAATTCAGACAACATCCGATCATCACGTTATCACTTTAGGCATGATATAATCTTGTCCTTTCAGAAAAATAAATATCGGAATATGATTTCATATGTTCAAACTTTTCTTGTAACAACTTCCTGGTGCTCGAATAAAACGAGAAACCACCAACTATTTTACGACTTCCAGCCAGTTTGTTTCCATCGAATTCATTATTTTCCTTCTCTCCTAAACTGCCCCCAGAAATATCCTTCTTTCTCTCTTTATTTTTCTGCTTCTCCCTATTTTATGCTACTGGTTGGCTCACAGCCCCCATCCACTTCCTCGTTTTCTTTTCTCTTTTTTTCCTTCTCTAGCACACCAAAGTTCCTGCTTCGAAGGCGCCGAGAGCAGTTCCGGGTTCCGGTCCGCCTATCTTTTTCTCTTTTTTTCTTGTCCAATTCTCTTCTATTTTCTTATAATGTCTCTCGTCTTGTCTTCGGGCCTAATTCACTGCCGTTTTCAGCCCAGAGGCCGTTAAAAAACACTCACTAATTTTTCAGATGTGTTCACTTTCTGTCTTCCTCTTGTATTTTTCGTTCTCTTTTTTCTACTTCCCTGTTCGTTTTTCTCTCTTTTTTTTATAGTCGTCGTAATCATTACTCTGTTATTGTTAACACTATGGTTCTTTTTGGGGTCAACTGTATGTTGGCTACCAGAAAGATTGAAAGTTTCACAGAAAATCATGACAAATTGAAGAAAAACGAAGTTTTGATGCTTGTTTCAGTTATTCAATCGCAAGATTTGTTTAAAAAAAGTTTTATTAGGGATTTTTTCAAACGAACAGAAACGTAAATGTTTTTACAGCAGGCCAGCTATGCCACTGTGATTCACTGAAAATGACAATAACTATCTGCAAATTTCATATTCAAACATCAAAAAAAGTTCTTCCATATAATTTTCGATGATTGTAACCCACAATTACAAAAATCCCTCATTTCCATTTTCTTCGTGATCTCTATTCAAATCCCTCTTCTCCGATAATAACAGTTTCTCATTCAAATTTTTGTTCCTCGTCTGGTCCCTCCGATGTTCACAAAACAATTATCATATCCATCTTCAGACCATAAATATTATTCTAATTTTCCGTAGTCTGGGGACACAACCCGGAAATGAACTTTTCCCTGTCTGGAGACTTCGCTTTTATGTATTCCCATTTCATTGTTATGTCGTATTTCTGATTTTTTCTCTCCAAGAGATCTATACAGAATTTTAAGCGGTTGTAGTTTGTTGCTCTTTAGGGAAATACATGCATTCAAGCTCATTGAAAGCGGATTATTGCATCCTCCTAGTTCCTGGAAAGATTTTGGGTTTATCTTCTTACGTTTCTTCAAAAAATATGTATTTTTCAATACTCGGAAAAAGAAGAGTTAAGGAATCATTCGTCATGTTATGAGTTCTTGAAGAGGGGTGTTTTCTTCAAGTTCTTTTCCTTGTCTAGCCTTCAAGCAAAGATCATAAAACACCACTTAAATGTAATTGAGATCCTTGAATATTCTATGACTCCCACTCGATTACCGTACCCATAAGTCCCATTAAAAGGTCAAAGACTCCTCCCTCCCTCTCAATTTTTACTTCCTCTCATTTTTGCTCCCTTATGATGTTTCGTCTTCCTCATAACAAACTAATTTTCTCTTATTACCCTTCTAAAAATAGATAGGATCTTACTCTTCTGTGATGAAGAAAGATAATCAGATTTGTCTTCACTTTTTTTCTGTTTTTGCATCGGTACCTTCTAGTAAAAGAGAAAAGGATAGAAGTAGGATACAGGAAATGTCATCACAAGGTAAGCTGACATGACATATAGGAGGAAGTTATTCTAGGTTTAGGCAGATTGGTCTATTATAGATTTACGTGTGTGTGGGGGTAGAAGGGATATGAATAGAGGCTTGATTTTTATCCTGCGATTCCGAGAACGAAACCAATCTTCTGAACTTGACTTTTGAAAGTAATCGTGAGGTTTTCATTCTTACTCCGCTAGAAGCTAGTGGTAAAGATTATACAGAAGTTTTCAATTAAATATTATTTGCAAAGAAATCCATCATATTTGCAAAAAAAGATTACGGAACCAGATCCTGGGAAAATAGAATATGATTTCCTAGGAAATGTAGGCGAAGGTCCAAAGTTTGAATTCCCATAGTCAGATTATACTAAACATCAGTGTCTTTTTGTTGATCTGTACTTTCTTATTATATTCAATTCAGAATCCCGAGTTTAAAAAATTGATTCGTGTTCAGTAAAGCAGAACTTTATTAGAATCGAAGTCTTGACATTCCGGAAACAAAATCCGAAAAGCCCTAATTGGATTTAGCTTTAAAATTTCAGTTTCTGGTCAGTTATGAAAGTGACGAATATGTTTGGTTTCAAAATTTCTCAAAAAGAAGCCCCTTGTTTTGCAAATTCCCAATCACGAACATATTTTTTATTCATGTTCCCCTTCCTCTCGAAATTCCAATTTGTGTCCTTCCGCATGAATCCAGTCATCCCTTTTTTTCTAAAACACCAGAGCACAATCCGGATTCTTTTTCTAAAAAGATTGCCCTTTTCTGTTATGGTTTCACATGCTTCCCTGTTCTTCATAAGCCCTTCTTGTTTTGTTTTTACACCAAATTTCTTGTGCACTTTCTGTTGTTGATCACTTCCAGTCATATTATTTCTTCTTTTCAGACAGACATGGTACGCTATTCATTCCTTCTCCTGATCCTCATTGTTTCTTTGCAAATCGGATATTCACATGCAGATCTGATGAGGACTGTCTATTGTGCAAACAAGTGCAACGACTACCTGAAAGTTCCAGAAGCAAATATTCCGAAATGTGAGGAGAGACATCTGAAACTGAACCAATGTGGAACTGGTACGTTATTTTTTTGATACGATCTCATTCTGATTTTCGATTTTCAGTAATTTCATGCTCGTGGGCTGATGTTGAGCTCGAGAAACAACGACCGACTGCAAACGCTACAGATGACATTGTCTGCTGCTATAATGTTGTATTGAAAGAAAAAGGAGATTGTGATGCCCAACAAGCACTTACCGCAACGAACAAGGTATGACATAAAACATTGAAACCAAACAAGAGATCTAAATATTTTCAGCATTCCCACAGACCAGTTCACCCAACTGATTGTTTCTCTCAAACTCCAGCGCTGTTCTGCGTCATTGTCGTACTTCTAGTGCTCCTGGCCGGACAGGTAGGAAAATCTGCTAAAAATGTATAACTTGTGATGGTTACAGTCATTGAGTCTGCCGGCTGTTTTTCGGTGACACTCAAAATAGAAAATAAAACTCGAACGAAACTTGATTCTAATTCATTTTTTTCTAGACATTCTACATCATGTGGACATGCGCTTTCCAACGTCGAATGTACCATCAGAAAGTGTGTCAACTAGAGGAATCAACAGCCACCCATTCACAAGGCCCTCTCTACACGGCTAAACCAATCAGTGAATCTCGACTTCTCTCATTTGAACTACTTCCAAATTGATCTCCTTCCAATTAACTCGCATCTGTACCATCTTCTCTACCTCTTCATGATTTTTTCTTCTTCTCCTTCGGGTCCTTCTTTCCCATTCCCTCTCATCCCAGTGGGTCTCTTTCTCTGTTTTCATAATATTTTTTGCTTGCCTTTTCCCAATTTTTTCACCCCATCCCACCTGTGCTTGTCTTCCACTTTTTTCTCTTCTCATTTGTTTGAATGACAAATTTCGGGTCAAACGACGACAAAAATAAAAATAAATACAATTGAATATGGACACTTTTGACTTGTTATTTTGACTCTTCTTCCGCCGAAAAATCTCACACAAATATTTGCAATCGCTTTCTAGAATGACATCGTGCTTCAAGAGCTCTTTTGGCTCCATTGGAATCTGGTTCTTTCCTAAAGTTCACCATAAAAGGAAATGATTTTCAAGTTCAGTGTGATCATCCAGAAACACTAAAATGAATTTCTCCATTTTTCTCTCTGTACTTTTTCTTCTACCCACTATCGTTCATTCTTGCGGATTTGGCTTCGGTGGATATGGACTTGGATTAGGTACTATTTTTAATCACATTTTGTTAGATTCACTGTCAGTTGCCCCTTTCATTTAGGCCTGGGCTGTGGCGGAGGATACGGAGGATTTTTTGGAGGAAGTTATGGTTTAGGTTACGGTGGATACGGTGGATACGGTGGATATGGAATAGGTGGATACGGTCTTGGATATGGAGGATATGGAATGTTTGGTGGAGGATACGGTGGATTCGGTGAGTAGTTGTTTTAATTTCTGAAAAATACGAGGAGGGATAATGATAGAATTAGATGTTCACAATCTGCGTTTGGATTTAAACCTGCCTATACTTTTTTGTTCCTTCTCCACCTCATTCAATTTAGTACTTATACAGTATCCCAATTTCAGGTGGCTGTGGATACTCAATGATGGGTGGATGTTTTGGAAAGAAGAAAAAATAATTTAATGTTCATTTTGTATGCATCGATTTTTCTTATTTGCTGTACATAAACTTTGCCAACGACTTTCTAACTTTTTGTTGCAAGACTAACAAGAGGAAGTAATAGGACCAGTCTAAATGAATAATTGAATAGTGGCGAAGAAATGAATTGTTGGGGAAGAGTGCAACCGAAAAAGCGATGAATGAACAAAAACCTGGTTTGAGGGTTTTGGAGAAACCAAAGAAACAATAGCTTTTTTGGTGAAGAGATCAGAGAGTTCAAAGTTTATGAAAAAGGATGTCTAGTTAAGGTGAATATTGTTAGGAACATGTCGTAAGAAGGAAAACAAAATTGGAGTTTATATCATTTTTAGAATTTCAAAATGATTTTCAATTAAATTCCTCTATGTTGCGGAAGTAATGGGTCTCCCATTGCTTCCTCAACTTATGCAATCGGCATATGATAGTCTCTAATCGTAAGACGAATAAAACCTAAAAGAAGAATCTTTACTTCCGTCTATCCTGATAGAGGAATCATAAATCAGATAATTCAAATTGTTGATCGAGCCCTGAGGGAGTTCCAAAAGGATACCAACAAGAATATGATACCGTCAAGACCTCCCCTTATCTCTACGAACTTCTAATCAATTGGGAGATCTACCTCGTGGCAGTGTCAATGAAGGATTACAATCAGAAAGTGTTAGTCAGTTCTCAAAATCTGCTCATCAAGAAGCAACCGAAGACTACCAAGCACCACCAACGTCACCATGGCCTCTGTCAGATGATCGTCGTCGAATTCTACCGTACCGATGGAATCGGCTTCTGTTTTGGACCTCCTTTTGTGTTTGATTAATAAAGAATTATTCTGAGTTCTCGTTGCCCTTAGAGTCTTTGTGTCTATCTGGTTCTCCTGATTCTGTTACTGGCTCACCACCCAATATTCAGTTTCTCTACACTCTAAAACTATCAAAATATAGCGCAGATAGTTCCATCAAAAAACCGTTTACAGGCAATTTTTCCAGTAAAAATAGGTTTGCAAACATTGCTCCACAGTAGAAAACTTTATTGAACTGTGAACTTCGGGACAAATACAGATAAAAATCAAAGCGATGCTGAAAAAAAGCCGGCAGGTTGAGAAGAATACAGGGTACAAGAGCGAAAATCGGATGACCATTCGTTGAACTCCGAAATTTCTTTATATATCATTCTGTGTCTGATTATCAGACTTTACCGAATGACTGGAAGGATAATCATTATTGGACAGTGAGTTTGATCTACCAAACTAAGAGAATCAAAATCTAATACAGCGACCTGAATCAATGAACACATGAAGTTTTCCATGAATAGGAAGTGAAAATTAGATAAAGGAAACGGGACTAAAAAGTTTTAGGACACTCTGCTAACAGATCAATAATTGGGTTCTTGTGAAATAGAAACATTTGAAAAAGCAGATAAATACAATCTAAACTACCAAAGAAATGACTAAAATACAAGAAAACAAGTTATTTGATAACTCCCGATTTTTGTGTCGATAGTCGATCACATCAACGGCCAATCTGATTCCGAACCTGGAGAGACATTTGTGTTGCTATTTCCTAAGAGCGAAATGAAGCGAACGATTGGGTGGCTGTTCTCACACCACTCATACATCGATCCGTTTGATTCTCAAACTTTGAATTCGATTTTCGGACGATCGACGCTGGGTCAATCAAGTTCTGAAAGAATAATTGAGATTTGAAGGTTATCATGAAGCACTATTCTTACCTAATCACCACTCATGCCATCAATTTTTGGGGCTTCTCTAAGGAGTGCGCGGTTTTGCAGCATTCTCATGCGTGATCGAACAAGGGCTTTTCCTGGTTTATGGGAGGTTTCAATTTTATTATTTTGAAAACAAAAGTTTGTCTTTCAAGACATGCGTCTTAGGAAGACATTACCGAAGTTGAGGGGAAGAATCTGAAAAACGAAAGCAAATTTTTATTGGGAAAATAGGACGCGGTTATGAAAAAGAGCATTGGCTGAGAACACAAACGGAATGGTAAAACGAGTATGTCGGTCACTAGGAGGAGGGAAGTGGGTCAATTGGACTATCGGTCAGTTGTCAGGTGCCTGTTGATATAGTGTGGTTGACCTCGGAGACACAGAAAATAATACAGAGGTCCTTCTTCATTTATCTACACTCGGTAAACATTAGATTATGCATTATGGAGACCCCCCGTTGTTGAATGGAAACACATGCAAAGTAGCTGACCGTTGGAGTGAGCTTTGAGCGATGCACCACAATTATGATCTTGAAAGTTTAGTTCATTTAAGCCTATCTTCTGTATTGAGGGGCTAACCGGCAAACTGAGAAATCGACATACTACATGAAGGACGTACTAGTGTTATCAATCAATCAGAGTGTTCCCTATTTGCAAGGATAGTTTATCAGTTGTGTACGGATTGATAAAATTGATTATTCTCTCTATGATCTAGATGTTTTTAAAATTAATCGATGTTCAGCGATAGAAACAGAAGCGATTGGTAGTCTGAAATGTTTAAAAAATATCTTCAACAAAATGATTCCCAATTGATAAGATTTATTGTTTCAGTTTTAGCTACGCATGAATAGAGGTTTGTTTTCCTTTTCAGGTTTTCAGATCTTTCGAATGTAACACGATCATTAGAGTTAAAAATTATCAATGGGAAGGTTGGTGATGAGGATTGGAGGCCGGAACGGACGACGAAGCCGTGGGCGAGAGTGGTCGGAAAATCCCAATTGGTTGGGTGGGACTGTGTTTTTCACGACTTCTCTTTTTTCCATCTTTTGTAGAGAAACGGGAAACTTTTTGACGAATACGCCAAAAGTTTGCAGCTACGATGAAGATTTGGCTGTCGTTGCTTTGTCCGCAAAGTGTAGAATACACACACCGCAATGAAGAAAGTTATAGAGGTTTGTGAATCCAGCATGGAGTTCTGAAAAGAGATAGTTATTCAGCAGATCTCAGTTAGATTATTGCACTTACACAACTCGTAGAACTGGAATTCCCAGAAGAGAACTTGTCAACAACGTGTTTTGTGTCGGTTGTGTCGGTCAAGTATCGGTAAGAAAGGATGACCATTCGTTAATCTCCTTTCCTTGAATCCAGCCACTCGTTGGTGAGGGCCTATGGATTAATGGGGCAGTCGTCAGGTTTGGATCTCAAACTTTCAGTCGCTCCCCGTCCGGAAGAATCATTGCAGCGTTCCTGATTCTCCGATTTTTTCTGATGTCAAGACTTTCGTTTGTCTTGATTGATGCTCGGTTTTCCTTGATTGGTATTTAAGTAGCACATCCAGAAACTGTTTTCTGATTGTGCATAAAGTGGGAAGCATCTGGGTTCGATTCTCGAACATTCCCGATGTCCCTTTAACCTGTGAGAGGCCATATTCGACAATTCACTCAAGACATCACAGGTTTGGCGACGTTGGAGACGTTTTTTGTTCGTTCCTCATCCGGTTTTTCCTTCTTCTCCTTTCCTCGTTTGTTGTTCTGTTCTGGAATAGGATTTGATTGAATTAATACCAGTTTTTTTCTGATTACGTTAGAATAAAATATTTAAAGAATTGATTGTTGTCTCCACATTCGAAGCCGTGAGCTCGGGGCTCTTGGAGCATGGGGATGTGACGACAGGACACCTGTAACAGGTGTGGTGGGTTGAATGGGTTTGAAACGCGCACTAGGCGTTGGTTGATTGATGGGGCATTTTGGTGAGAAAGTAGCGCATTTACTACAATCTCATGAATAGTTTGTATTCATGTTCTCCGTTACTCATCCCGGGCAGGATTAGCTGAAAAAGGCAAATTGAAATAGATTCCATTGTATTGTTCATGCTTACACGTCGAGTAAGACATCACCTTGTGTTGTAACAAGGTTCTGCACGCGAGGCTGCAGTCTGACTGAATGTGTCAGTAGCATCATCCTACAGTTGGCTCAAGGCGAAGGGCCGAGTACCTGAACGAAAATATAAATACTTATTATTTTGAATTGATAACTCACTGTAAGGCGACATACTCAAATGTCATCGTGGTAGGAATGCCACGCCATCATCAAGACACAATGGAGCATGATTGTTATCTTGATGGTTTGCTTTCTTCAAAAAATCATTTAAGCCATTTATCAGCATTGAGCGTCGTGAGGCCGTCCTTGTTCGTCTTTGAGAACTGGGACGTGAATATCAGCAGAAGTTAGCTTCATGGAATCTATCCAATTGAATGACCATTCGTTGTTCTTCAATTGAGTTTAGCACCCTTGATGATCTTAATTTCGGGCGGGAGAAAGAACGCCTCCGTTCGTAGTGTCGAACTTTGGAAATCCGCCTTTCTCCTGAGAACTTCATCGAATACACTGGCTCCATCAGAAAGCGTATCGATAGAAGTTGCAGGTGTGGTGTGAGCGACGACAACAACATTCTCCGCCACGTCCGATTCTCGAACTTTGAAGCGAAGAAGTGAAATTGATGCGGGTTTACACCTAGCGTGGGCTAGAAGCCACGAACGCAAACGCTCATCGAGCGGGCATGCTCGATAGGTTAATCCCAGTGGTTGAGATCGTTTTTCTGTAAAAAATTAACTGATTGTGAGGGATAGATGAGGGTGTATGCTTTTAATAAATGTTAACGGAGAATAATGATTACGAAACATAGCAAAGTGGAGTAGAATATTCAAGAAAGTCAAATGGCACCAGACGGGTCACCTATTCCCACTCGTGCTATACAACAGAATGAAAAGGCCGTCTGCGTTGACCGAATCAATAACGGGTGAGACGTAGAGAAAATCATAAGAGAGACCGTGTTCTGGTGAGAGAATCTAGACATTCGAAGGTCTTGTGCCTCCTCTTCTCCGTATAGATGTATTGTGTACTCTTACTCACGCAAGTAAGCAACGCAATATGACATTGAGATTACTGTATAAAGTATAACAACAATTTTTGCGTGCTGAACATTTATTGGAAACATAATTAACATAGGAACCAATAGAAATGTAGCAACGGGAAATGAATCATCCGGATGACCATTCGTTAAACTCCGGAGACAAGTTGAGGATCATGGAGGGCAAAATTCATTGACCATTCTCAAGCGTCCATCTTGTGAGCACGTCTTTGTGCAAGTGCAGACAGCAAAAAAATAGGGTGACGATTCGAGGGGAAAAAGAATAATCCAGAATGACATGGTCAGTAACGATTCAACCAGAGCATGTCTTTGGAGGCGAAGTAAGTGCTCGGCGAAGGCAAAGGCTTAACTTTGTTCTGCATTTGTTGCGATAGAAACGGTCCAGCAGGATCCATTCTGCATATAAAGCTCATTCGTGGGGCGATTGGTGTGACGACGATTCAGAAGAACACCAGAAGATGAGGTGGGAAGCGAGAGTGCCATTTTCAATGACTTTACACATCGTCCCTTAGAATGGAGCATCCCTCCCAGACTATTCACTTGGTTTTCAGGGTGCCTGGAAATAAAATTATCTTTGACACTTGGATCAATCGAAACTCACTTATATGTCGAAATTTATTGTTATGTTGCGAACAGGATAATGAAGAAGTAGAAAGGTTTTGAACCTTTCTAGGAGTGGATTCTGTTAGAATCACACATTTTTACGAAACCATATCATATCGAATTGTCGACTGACATTGGCAGGAGTAATTACCTGAAAGTAGTCTTATGAAAAGAATGAAGTCAAAAGAAACGAAGACGAATTGAATGAGCAAAACCAAAAGAAAAACACCGAAAGGAATCAAGCGACAGCGAATAGCGTGTGATGCTTTATCGATTTTCAGAACGATGGAAGACGTAGAGACGGAGAGACGGAAAAGAGTTATGAAGGCGTGTGCTCGTGAGAGCTGTAAGAGAAGAGATGGAAAAGAGTTGAAGGCTTCTAAGAAGAGTGTAGAACAGACATACAGAGATGGAGCGGAAAAGATTGGTTGCTGGAAAAAATTGGGGGTGTTGGTTTTCAATGCAGCACACTGGAAAGACTGGTAATGGAGAGCGGAGAGTGGGGAGGAAGAAAAGATGGGAAGAAAACTGCTGGTTCGGAAAGGGGGAGTGTTATGAATGGAAATATGTTGAGGATCATAGTTCATTGCAGAGAATACGGCTTGAGACATAACTTGTATCATAAAAATCAAACAGCAGTAACAAAAAAAAATAGGTGTTGAGATAGGTATCCAAATATATTTCCTTACTGACTACTTGATCAGGGCCCCATAATTTTCTTTTTT
This sequence comes from Caenorhabditis zanzibari, assembly GCA_963966625.1. Lineage (NCBI taxonomy): Eukaryota > Metazoa > Nematoda > Chromadorea > Rhabditida > Rhabditidae > Caenorhabditis > Caenorhabditis zanzibari. The sequence continues at coordinate 9,495,538 of OZ016469.1, forward strand.
AAAGATACATAAAAGAGCGGTTGCAAGGTTTGTCTTTAATCAGATTTTCATATTCCAACCTTCTGAATATGACTGTTCTTCCAATCCCCTTTTCGACCAAAAGTTGGTTTTCGAAATTTGAGCTCTTTTCTCACAGGGCTCCCTGACGTGCGCTAGTCTCATATTGATCAACAACCATAACGTTGACCTTAACGTTGACATCATCTCGGGATTTGTAATTTTTTTAGCTCTGTGACTTTTCTTCTTGTGTATCGAACCAAATACATTCTTTTGCGTAAGCCGAAACAAATTTTAACGAATGTGCAAAATTTTGAAATGAAGATTTGTGTTCTATTCATCTTTTGATTCTATAATTTCGTTTCGAAGAAAACATTTCTGAGATGAGTTAGCTGAAAACAAAAAAAGAAATTGGTTTTCCACTGGTCAGCATTTATTATTTTCTCTTTCAGGAATAGAGTACAAAGTTAAAAACATGTTAGGATTCTTCGCAGCGGAGCAGATTAGTAGGACTTAAACATTGGGTCATTTTCCGACTCAACAACGTTACGGGGCCACCGAACCTGTAAAATGGAGTTTGGTAACTTTCGATCCTAAATTAAACTCACTTTCTATCAGTGACATCTTAATAGCTCTCTCAGGATGACCATTCGTTGAACTCCTGGAGATAAAAGCAGAAAAAAGCTTTGGTTGTGGTCGAGGATCTGAATCTCAGACATTCCAAGGATCCACATTGATGCGGATTTTGCTATTGTCATTTGTGCCAACAAAATCCGATCTGGAAGTTCATCGATCTGAGGATATACTGAATTCGATTCGGATAACTCGGAAGAGACAACATACCGTGTGTGTGAAGCATCACTCGGCTCGATTGCGGGTGTCAAACATCGGTTAAATATAAAAGCCACGAACTGTTAGTGTCGTGGAAAGGGTGAAACAAATCGCCATTGGTCCAATGGTTTCGTAGATGCACCAGTCGCACTAGACTCATTTTTGAGAACGTTTGACGATTTTAAAACTTCCGGCTGAAAATGATTCTTTGAAAACGGAAAAATTGGAATTAAGACTTACTACACTTTCTGTCATCCGGAAGGCGAGGCCCATTTTAGGGCCTCTTGAGCCGCGGCGCCAACCCCGGGCCCCCGAGAGGCGACGACTGAAGCCATCGGTCGATTTTTGCGGCAAGATCGAGAGTGTTGGAGAGTGCTCGACGAAAAAGAGCTAGAGAAAGAGTTTTGGAAGAGAAAACAAAAAAAAACAGAAGAGAAGAGACGAATGGGAATGGAGAAATAGTCTAGGGTGACATGGAAACACCGAAACTTTAAAAACGAATAGAGACACAGAAAAATAGGGAGAAAAAGAGGAAGAAGGCATATGTAATGCTATTGATCAATGTATATGTGTCTCGTGGCGTTGGCAGAGAAACGGACATGTTCAGAAGAACAAAAATAAATAGCTGTCAGTAAAAAACAGATTTTCTGACATTAATTGCATGAGGAAAAGAAAAAACGGTGTAAGAGGGGTTTTATTAACTTACTAGAAGAAACTTAAAAACTCAGAAGAAGAATTTAGAAAACTCTAGAAACTTAGAAGAACTCTAGAAACTTAGAAGACTTTAAAAACTTAAAAGATATCTAGAAGATCTAGGAGAAATTCGAAATGTTGTTGTGTGGTACGGTAGTGTAAGTGAAAAAGACGATAAACAGAGAACGTGAGATTTACCGGGAAAAGAAAAATAGTTCTGGCAAAAATAAAGGTTTTTTTGTTAATAAGAATGTAAATAAAAATATGAACAACGAATCAAGATTATATCTTTCTATTCAACAAGCCAGGAGTCACGATTGCGAGAAATATTTGTCAAGAATATAGTCTGGAAGTTTGGCAGAAATATTTGAATTTTTTCCGTTTTTTTTTGTTTTCAGAATAAGAGTTTGATATTTACTACTGGACCTTTTTTTCATAAGAAGGGGGAATACTTCAAGTTTCCGGCACTTGTCAAAAAGCTGTAAAAAGCATAAATCAAAACAAGAGAAACCACCCATCAAGCATTTTGAAGTTTCTGTGTGACACGTTGAATTCTTTGTCGTTTCTCTTTTGACGAACCCCCATATTACAACTATTCGAAGAGCCATCCACCACGGCGGCCTTCTTTCTGATCCCAGATTTCTCCGCTTTTCTTCCTCTCTTTCTCTCCTATTACACCCGTTGTTCCATTTGCCAACGACTCTTGTCTCTGATTCAAAATCAGTTGCCATCGATTAGTTTTGTCGAAATGCGCGGCTATCCGGTCTACGCGATGGGACCATCCGATGAGCCGGTATGGTCTCGAAATGAGCAAAGTTTGTCGAGAGGAGTATCTCATCAGACTATGGCTCAACCGGTTACTAGCACATACCCAACTTCTTATTCTCATTCTCAAGCGTATCCATCACAAACTACCGTTATTCATTCCACCACCAAGCCCGTCGCAGATGCCGATATTTATAGGTGAGTGTGAAAAATCATTTTGATTTATTAGAAAGTTTTGTGAATTCAGAGTTGGGATTTATGGATGGCGGAAACGATTCCTTTACACTTTTATTTTGATCCTTGCTATTGGTATTGTGTTGAATCTCTCGCTGACTTTTTGGATTATGTCGGTGCTGGATTTCTCCCCAGATGGAATAGGAACATTGAAAATTGAAGAGGATGGAATCAGGGTTGAAGGAAGAGCTCAGTTTGACAGACCCGTTCACTTTTCGAAGCTGAGCACTCTTGATGTGAGTTTCCCTTCCGTTGCTAGAAAACTCATCGACAAGATCATACAAAACTTCTTAAAAGTGTTTCCAAACCATTGCAATCTTTAGGAAGAAACTCTAACTGTCGACTCATTCCGAGGAGTAAATCTTCAAGCAAGAAAACCAAATGGAGACGTGGCATCAAAATTCTCTTTGATGCCGGAAGGAAAAGCTCAAGTGACATGCGAACGATTCGAAGTTTTTGATGAGGATCAGAAATTGTTGTTCTTCGCAGATTCAGATGAGATTGGATTGAAACTTGAAAACTTGAGGATTTTGGGTATCTTTTAAAATTTTTCTTCAATGTAGAAACTTTTTTCATTCAGATGACGGAGGGAGTGTTTTCGAAGGTGCCATACAAACATCTTCAGTTCGTCCACAGCCAGATTCTCCACTTCGTCTGGAGTCTCCGACTAGAAGCGTTTCTGTGGACGCTGCTCAAGATATCGAAATTTTGGCGGCGGCTGGAGAAGTTTCAGTCAATTCTTTGTTGGATATTTCTATTTCTTCAAAGCAGGCCAGTTTGTTTTCATGTCTTCTCAAATTTCAATGTGATAATTTCAGGGAGAAATCCGTCTTGAATCCTCATCAATTTATATGGAAAAGCTTGCTCGTTCAGATGGAAGAGGAAGCCCTCAAACTCAAGTATGTGTCTGTCACAACGGAAGACTCTTCCTTGCTGCTCCAAATGCCGACTGCAGAGCTGATCGTGATATCTGTTCCAACTAAACTTTTTCGTGTGTAAAACTATTTGGAACGTATAAATTCTCAATCGTTCATAGAACAAAAATGTGTGAGAAGGCGACATTGAAAATTTAAAATATAAAAAAGTTTGTAACAAGAATAAGACGGGGCTGATTTGAATGCTTTTTAAAGTTTGTGAACCAAACAAAGTAGTTTGAAACAACGTAGAAAATGACCCGGATATAAGGAGAGGACAGGGAAAGAGCTTGAACCCACAAACACACGTCTATTCTGAAATTCTAGATGAAAAAACAATCAAGTTAATAATAGTTAGTGTCCTAGGGAAGGAAGTTGGATATCATGACAGGTTAGGTGGATTTAACAGGAAAAGTTTAGAGAAAAACAGGTATAAACGCAGAGTGAGATATGAATGAATTTGGACTTTCTCGATTGTTTTTTATATAGATCATTCTGAGGGAAAACTTGTTTGTGGGAAGAGGTATCTAACATGGTGAGATTCAACGGGAAAACAGAGATAACCTAAAAGGGATAGTATAATGACTAATTGGTTCACGAGCCCTTGGCAAGAAGTCGTGCTACACTATGATAGAGTCTCAAAAGATGCTGAACATGGATTGGAAGACAACTGTATCGTTCTCCAGTCTGTCGATTCACATTCAGCCAGGAGAGAGCATTGTAGGATTCGAGGACGTGACGAAGAACCTCTTCTGTTTGACGAGATTCTAGTGGATGAATGTCCTTTTCTTCTTTGTCCTTCTCTTTTTCCTTTGTTGATTCCATTGCGATGTCATCATTCTGAAAAACAAATGTTAAAGTTTGGTCATAGTTGAATCTGGAATGCTCACCTTGACTTCAGTGATATTGATGTGTAACGACGACTTCAGATGAACCGGAGAATGTCGTTTCGCCGACGGACAAGTCGCCCAGAACCAGTTGGGGAGCTCTGGAGCTGGTGCTGTTGAGATGTAGTATCCAGATGCGAGCGGCTGGTTTTGAATTTCAATATTGGAAGAGTCTTCGCTGAAGAACATTGAAGGTCCACCAGTCTGACGGATGGCTGCACTGCTTGGAGTTTCCAGGCCGAGATCTTTCATGATTTCAGTATCTCCATCGTCGAGACCCTCCATAATATCAAGATCTCCAAACTCCCAGTTCTCTTCACCCTTCGTGTCGGCTGTTTGATCTTGGACTTCGAGCTGGAAAAAAGAGTTTTGTTTCTAGAAAAATGAACTATCCACTTACATTGATTTCAGTTCCAACTGGGAATGTCAAAATGTGAGTGCATGATATATCTCCAGGTGTTTGGAATAGAGTACTCTTCTTGCTGGTTTCATCGATCCGATGGAAATCAGGCATCATCCGGATACTTGGTTCTGGTTCGAGAGTGATGAGACACGCGGAAAGGATCGCAGGCGTTCCAACGACTGTCGGCATGCTTCTACAGGCAGAGCAGATATCTTTAAGACTTGATGAATATCGAAGAAGTGAAGTTTTATTCAGAAGATGAGTCCATGCTCTGAATTCTCCGTGTCCGATTCTTCCGAGTCTTCCAACAACCAATCTCCAATTCTTTGTATCTGATGCCATCACTCCCAAAATGAATGTCCAAAGCTTGCCCATTCCATCGAGAATTTGTGTTTTCTCGAATCGATACACTTCATTGCTGAATCTTCTCGGTTTGATGTTTGCAATCACATTATCGATGAGTTTTCCTTGAGCATCTGTAGCAGTGGCAACCAAATATTCCGTACCAACTAAACAGTACGAAATGAACAATGTTTGTTCATCCAACTGATTCACAATTGGTTTTCCGTCTTCGTCCATTTGATATACCGGTGGTGGAGGTGCCAAATACGCAATATTCGATGGTACTCGATACGCAATGTAGTTCTTCTTATCTGGTATTTGTGGCATCATCATTCCTGGATTTCTGTAGGCGTTCTCCATATTTTCTGAAGCGAATTTGGATCGTTTTTGCATCCGATAAAACGAATCTTGATTGATTTTCTCGATGTTTGCGATGGTGCTTAGAAGTTGACTTCCAGGTCCGAAACTGAAAAAATAATTATGTTTTTTAATTTGAGTTCAAGAAATACTTACGCTGTCATGCATCTTGCTGATACTGATTTATAGACATCCGGTGTGAGAACACGTGGATGGGTATAAACAGCAACTGATAAGGATCTGGCAACTGCTTCTTGATCGCCTTCTGCGGGCAATTCAACTCTTGACTGATTATCGTGAAGAATATCGAATGGAATTGTTGGATCGTTCAAGTAGTCTGGAATAGATAATGCTCCATCGTCCAAGGTTTCTTGTCCAATAATTTCTAATTGAATTTGTGGACGTTTTGTAAACGGAAGTCGACCGATAATTGAGTTGAAAGCACGGATGAACGAGAGGATCGCAATTCTCATGTGCAACGCGGAACATCCCTCCGGTCCGTATGAGAATGGATTGACCATGTAGATAACGATGATATGTGGGAGAGTTGAGGGAGAATCGGTGTCAGCTGAACCAGCAGCTTCGAAAGTGACTGGAGGTTGATTTGAATACGGGAACGGATTTGGGACTCTTGTGTCTCTCTGCTTCCATAAAATGTTCTGAGCATTTATTGGTGCAACTGCGGTTGGATCAGCGAAGATGTTTTCGAGAGATGGTTGAGAAGATCTTTCTTGTTCGGACACTGAAAATTAGAAAATATTGTTTTTATTATATATTTATAAACTTACATGTTTCCGGAATATGAATCATTCCAGCTGGCACTGGGGAAGGTGCTTGTACTCCTTCGGGTGGATATTGATCATTTTCTTTCTGTTTTTGAAGTCTCTGTTCCTCCAACTCGTCATCAATCCACGGTCCAGGAGCGTCGCTTCCTATTACCAATTCCGGAATAACATCGTCTTCGCCTGGTTTCTCAGCAACGCCGTTTTCATCTTCCAACTTTGCTGCTTCGAATCTGATTCTCTCTTCTTCAATATCTCTTTTATGTTTTTGCCGCTTCAATCTGTCCTCCACAGCCATCTGATACCGGAAACCACTTCTATTGAAAGCTGCATCGTTTTCATTTAGTGTTGTAAGAACGAGATCTTCCATTTGCTGAAGGTAGAGGCGAAGTTTGCTAACGAATCCGTTTTCATCACTCAAGTGTTTTGTCATATTGTCGAATTCTGCCGTCATCGTGATATTATGTGGAATTCTCGTTGGTTCGTTAGGTGTTCCAATTCTCAGAATTCCTTCTCTTTCGTAGAATCCTTCTGGATGTGGATTTGAACGAATTCTGCTTGGTTTTTTCTCTGGCTTCTGTGGTTTCGGAGTCTTTTGCGGAGTCTTCTTTTGTTTCTTCCTCCTAGACTTGGATCTTGAACGCCGTGAAGTTGAAGCAGATTCTGGACCTGGAGGTGTATCTGGACAATTAGTTAAATCAATAACTGGCGTAACATCCGAAGTTAAATCTATGACTACTTCTGAAGCTGCATCTTCAACTGGAGCCGAAGCTGCTGGTGGAGCTGAAGCCGGATCGGTTGGTGGTTGTTGCTCAACTGTCGGTTCGCTAGGACCCGGTTGTTCTGCATTTCCGTTTTCAACAGCCGGTTTTTCAGCATTAGTCATCTTCCTGTTCGATCGATTGGATATCATTTCGATTGGATTGATTTCCAGAAAATCATCTCCCATCTTTGTCAATTCGTCACATTCTTCGTTTTTCCTTTTTATTCTCATCGACCATTTCTCAGGATCGGTTTCCAATGGGTCCAGCCCACTTGATGCTAGTTTTGGAGGAATATTTTGAAGTTGTCCATTAGTATAGTTGACCAGTTGTTGACGTTGATCTTGATATGGGAACTGCGGCTGTATTGATTTGTAGACATCACGGAATCGAATAGCCGTTCCGGTGGAAACTGGGAATGGAATATGGCGACCAAGACGCATTCGTTCATAGGTTTCAGTCACGGTATCCATGAACTTGACTGTCCTTTCGTAGACGTCATCATTGTCGGGAATTACTGTGATGTACATAACATCCTTCGGCTGATCAACTGGTGCTAGTTCTGCTTGATCGGAAAACTGGTCGATGTTGGGTGCAGCTCGGATTGCTTCAATTTCCGTTGCTCTCATCACAGCTGGAACTGGTTCAGCCAATGAGAAATCTTCATCGTCTTCTGTTGGTGGTTTTCCACGAATGGACTTTGTCACAATATCCCTCCATGTCATAGGCCCTTCGATTTCTACTGCAACCTCTGGGGGAGGACGTCTTGCTTGCCTCATTGATGATTCCAGAGTTGGGGACAAAATTGCCAAAAGATCAACCCATTCAGTGTCTTCTAGTTCAGTGATTTCGTTAGCAGTTTGGAATCCCCACGGATGGAAATAACTGAGGAATCTGCTCTGATGAGCGACTTGACTGCCACTGGATTCTGAAGCTGTAGAAGGATTAAAAATTTGTAATTATGAATCGACACTTACTTTGGAATGGACCCAGTGCAGACATTCCGAGCATTAGGAGTTCAATAGTATCGACATGAGACAGAACATATTCTGACGGAACAGTGGTATCAGTTCCGATGTCGATGGCGATAGCACAATTTCTATTTTGTTCTTTGAGAGTGGCCATTTGGGAAACTGCTTTTCCAAGACTATTAGTGAATGCCATTGTTTTGATTTGATTGATAAGAGCCAAATCATGAACTGAATTTGAATCGAACCACATCATATCACGAGTTCCAGCTCCTGAAAAAATTGAATTGAGATTATTTCTAAGCGAGGTTAAAACTATACTTCTTTTATAATCCAATGGTGGGATTACAGACGCATTCGAGTGTTCTGATGCTGTTGCTTCCTCTGCATCTTCGTCGAATAATCCAGCACAACACGAAAGATAACGATGACGGATAGCGCTGAATCCACATGTGCAATTGGTCGCCGAGGTGACATGGAATCCACTCCAAATACCAGTTGTATGCTCTCGCATGTTGGTTTGACCCTGTTCACGAGAACTGAGAACAGAATGAGGAGTAATGTACATTCCAAGATCTCTTGAACGAATTGATGTGGAACAAGAACAGATTGGACAGGCGTCGAATACTGAATCGAAATGAAGATCCAGGAGAGTATCAGAAAGAACCATTGCAATAGTGAGACTGTCTCCACGAGGGAAATTGACATCGTGTGGTCGCAGCATAACTTCATGTTTCTTGTAGGGAACATTTGGATCGGGCGCATTCTTGAGATTCTTTATTGAAGCTGGTTCTAATGAAGTTGGCATTAATCCATGCTTCAATTGCTTTTGACGATTCACATATTTTCCTTTTTCTCGGTCCGACAATCGTTGGAATGCTCCATGAACTTGTTCGTTTTGTTGCATCAGCAACATTTGAGGATTTGGTGGTAACGGTTGACTCGGTGGCATATTTGATTGGACTTGCTGCATTTGTTGAGCTTGATTCCGCTGCATTTGTTGCATTTGATGCTGATGTTGTTGTTGATGCTGTTGCTGCATCATCTGTTGCTGATAGAATTGATGTTGTTGTTGCATTGGACTCATCATTGGATTCGTCATCCCTGGGTAGGGTTGACTGAAGTTTGGAGACTGGGGAATCATTGGTGGTATGGATCCATATGGCATTTGTGGAGGCCCACTGCTTGGTCCGAACTGTGACTGGTTCACAAAATTGTTGAGCCGTTGCACCGAGGAGGGACCAGATGGCATCGCGAATCCACTTGGACCACCAGGAACTGGCGATTGTTGATGATATGGAGAGATACCAGCGGCACCATATCCAGGTGGACCTCCATGACCGCTCATCTGTCTTTGTATTTGTTGCATTCTGAACTGCATTTGTTGTTGTTGTTGATACATCTGCGGATTCGAGAATTGTCTTTGCATTCCCATTGGCCCTCCGATTCCTCCCATGCCTCCCATTCCGCCCATTCCTCCCATAGGCCCCATTTGACCTTGATAAGCAGGCGGCATCATTTGACCAGGATATCCGAAGCTTGAACCAGGTCGAGGTGTCATTCCATGATACGTTGGCGTTGTTGGAGGGTATAGTCCAGGAGTTTGTGAATATCCTGGTGGTCCCATATGAGGATGACCCATTGGACCAGCAGAGAATGGAGATTGAGAAGGATGCGGAGGAAATGTTGGAGTGTGGAACATTGGAGCTGGTGGTCCCATTGGAGTCATCATTCCATGTGCAGTAGCAGTCGATGAGATATCCAGCGGGGGAGGTAGCCGTCGATCCGTTTTTTTAACCTTGATGAAATGGGCAAAAGTTGGTGCAGGTGCCATGATAAAGCTTCGAGTGACCATATTTTTGTAAGCAAACTTTGGAGAAACCTTTTTAACTTCCTGAAAAAGTATAATCATAATTGAGAAGAAGTTTCTTTGAAACTTACGCCTATGGAATCGAATTTATCACTCATCGGAGTGTCATACTTGATTTTCCTTCCTTGAAGAATAGGATTGTTGCATGACGCCACAAGGAATTTGGACTGAAATAAAATTGTTAATAATTGCAATCTATACTAATTTGGTCTTACCAATTTTGGTTGCATAGCTCTCTTGTTCCACGTCTGCATATTTTTCGTCTCGTTATCTTCCACTTCGATTTCTTCAATAGTCCCAACTCCATCAGGAACCGCAATTCGTTCAGAATCATCATTCATCATGGATCTTAATTTACCATGGATCGGTGAGTGTGCTTGTGCAGAATCTCCCTGAAGCATCTGTACGGATGGCGGCGTCGGGTAGATCTGATTGAGTCCTTGTGACTCGATGGATGGGGGACCCACCGAAAGAGGTCCTCCTCGTGACATTTCGTTGCTCGCAGGAGGTGAGAGCATTCCATCTGGGCCGATGTGATCTCCGACTGTTCTGATGTGAGTGATGTTAGTTAGATCGATAGAAGGATCATGAATTGGTTCCAGATCAAGCATATCGACTGAATCTCCTTCTTGATATTGATCCGAAGTGCCTTCTCCAAGTGCAGTTCGTTCGTCGATTTCAGATTCCGTTTCTTCTTCAATGGAACAATGTGGAGTCGTCGAATAATCAGGAGGGGAGTATCCATCAGTCAGAACTACCTGAAATTGAACATTTCTTATTGTCATAAAAAGTGAAAAACAGTTTCCTACCCCATGTGGACCGGCTCCCTCTTCAGTTGAGCAGAAGAAACTCATATCCAAATTTCCAAGATCTGTCTCCAGTTTGATCATAGTTTCAGCGAACTCCTCCTTCTTCTTGGCTGGATCAACTTTCAGAGGAGGTTTCGGTTGTTTCACTTTCCCAAGAGCATCTTTCTTAGCCTGAAATAAAGCATTTCGTTGAGGATCTCTCGGATAATTCAACTCACAGTGCTTCTTATACTTTTCAGAGCTTTCTTCAGATTCCGTTTCACAACTTGCTTGACCAATTCCTTTTGATAATCTCGGGCAGTCTTGATCTCTCTTTTAACGGTTCTTGCCCTGTGCTTTTTCAACCACTTTGCTTGTTTGATAGCATCTGCTCTATCACGTTCAGCACAAATCTTATCGAAACCCGTTAATCCTTGACGACAAATTTCTTTTCCTGTGAAATAAAAATTGTCGCAGGTCGGTGCAGGTATCTCCAAGGTGTACTTCGGTGGAGGGCCCGTCGGATCAGGCAAATGATATGGACGGGGGGAACCGTGGGGAGGATTTGAGGGATCAAAAGCGAAAGCAGCGGTTTCTATTTTATCAATTCTAGACATTCCTGGTGTCCATCTGGCAGATCTGAAATGTGGAGACTCACTGGGAACAATACAAAAAAGCCTTACTTGTCTTTGTAAACCTCATTGAAACGCTCTTCCGTCATGTCGTCGTCTCCTTTCTTTGCCTTGTATTCATTGAATGGATTATCAGTAATAAGAGTTGTAATAGGAATGAAGGGTTCTGTTTCGTCGTCTGATGATCTTTCGCTTAGACCAGCACCAGCTGGGTTTAGAACTCTGAAAATATGTTTTTACTTATGACTCTCAATTTTTCATAAGAACTTACTCTTCATTTTCGGTATAAAGAGTTGGATTCCCTCTGTTATCATCTTCATCAAAGTTAGCCCAATCTTGCTGTGACAACTTATCCATAACAATCGATTCATCATCACTGTCTGCTTTCGTAGGTCCCGTCGGAAATGGTTTCGCTCTTTTGAGCATCTCAGTGGTTCGGTTATTGCATACCTTTCTCACTTTTGTGATGGAATTTTTAATATCTTCGAAGTTCCTACAGATATTGAATTTTTCTCCTGAAAGTTGCATGAGATCATTTTTCACCGATTTTCTAAAAATCTTACTCGTCGGCTTCACTTTCTTCTTTCGATCCTTGTAAGATTTCCTTTTCTTGTGATAGGCATGATATTCGGTAGTTTTCCCAGTCCGATATAACATTCTATTTAGAGTGAACTCTTGAATTGATCTATTATAAGTGGGGTCTGGTTTCCAATATCCGATTTTTTGTCTCTGCATTGTTGTCCCTATACGTTTGCCTTTTCTATTTTTCACATCAACTTTCTCAAAGGCAAATAACTTCCGAGGCTTTTCTTTCAGCAGGTCTGAAAAGAAAGTGTTTCAATAACTAGTAGGAACACTTAAAAGAAAAACGTACGTAAATTTGAAGGAAAATAAGGTTTGTCGGTGGTTCCCTCTCCAAATTTTGTGGATTTCCAAGTCAGGAAACTTCCACTTTCTGGAATTTCTGGGACAGGCGGCTCTTCGCCTTCCACTGGTCTTGACAGAACTTCAGGAATCTTTTTCTGTGGTTTCCCGGAGTTCTTAAAGTGTTCTTCTTCTATGCGAAGATCATTTTGCACATATTGATAAACAGCCATTGTAGAGAGAATTGGGTTCGCGACACTTACTACGTTCTTGTTTCGAGGACGACGGTTTGGAGCTAGAAGAATTCAAACTGTTTCATAATTTATTTTTAAAATTACTCACCTTGCAATTCTAAAGGAACTGGAGTTGTTTTAAATCCCATAGATTCTAGCAAATGACGATCATCTTCTACAGTAATACAGACAAACTTCGATGGATACAGTAACCTGACGTTGTCGATTTCGATGAAAATCATTTTCGGCACATCATCTTTCACCACTTCTTCATTGTCTTCTTCTTTTTCAGACTCTGACGAATATTCAGAATCAAAGTCTTCTGGATTCACTGATCCATATCGTTGTCTGTCTAATTCTTTCAATCTTTCCTCTCTTCTTTTCCTTCTTTGTCTTCGTACTTCTCTTGCTTGTTGCCTTTTTTCCTTCTCTGCTTCTGTCAGTTCCCTTGGTTTCTCTTGACGAAGATCTGATTCATACATCCACCGAACCTTATTTGAAATTTCATCTGTCAATTTTGGTTCCTCATCGGATGAAGATGCTAGCAGGACTCTCGTTGTTTGTGTGGGTGCAGGAGCTTCAGCTTCTGGTGTTTTCTGTCTTTCCTCGGACACATTTTCTGGCAATTTTTCCTCCAATTCCAAAAATTCCTTCCACTGGTTATATTCTTTTTCAACATCTGCCGCTATCTTTGGATCATTGAGAAGACTCATTTGATCAGCAATCAAGAATCCACGCATTGACCATGGAGCAACCACAAGAGGGAATCGTTTCGGCGTTTTGCATTCAAAATGCCTGTAATTTTATCGTTAAAAAATGATAGAAAGAATTAGAAATTACCGTTTTGAAAGTTTTATCAACGTTGGCTGTCGTTGTCCTTGAATCGATGCACAAACGGTACTAGTTCCATGAACGAAGAAATTGAATCGAATCGCCGGAGAATGAGATGGATACAGATGATGAAGGTAATGTTCCTTAGCACCCATTGGAATTGTGAACCATCTTCCAAAACGGACAAAACCATTTCGAGTGAAATCTCTTTCGATTACAACGTGTAATGCTTTGAAGAGAACTGTTCGGACTTCATAACTAACAATATTCATCTGATTCGCTGACGACAATTCTTCATCACTCTCTGAAAATCAAGAAATCGAATTGGTCCAGTTTTAGAAATCGACTTACCAAGTCCTTCACAATGTTTTGACAAAGATTCTGGCTCATCTTCATACCAGAAAACCCATAATTCCTTTGGAGAATCGTTCGAGAGAAAATGAGTGGGTGGTAATAATTCATTATTGTCAGTTGGAGGTGATGGTTTCCTCCTCCATGCACACAGTATACCATCCTGAAATTTTAAAGATTACCTATTCAAACACAAAATTAAAACTTACAAGTAAACACTTGCTGTATGCTTTCAGAACAAGATCCGAGGTGAGTGGTACACCTCGAGGGGCATTCGATTTTGTACGAAAGCATTTCCATTTGATTCCCGGTAATTCTAGGAGATTATAGACATTTGAGATACAGTCTTCCAAGCTACCACCGTTGTTGACATCCGGACGTTTTAGGACCTTTGGCGCGAATTTGCGTGACGGGTCCTTGTCGCCTTCCTGAAAATGGATCCACGGTTTTAAGTGGAATTTTGAGGTTTGTGAAATAATCTATTTATCGGTTCAAAGACATTAGTGACTAAATGATTAGTCAGAATGAGTTCTGAGTCATTTTCATGTAATCCAACTATCGACTTATTTTTAGATGATGGAATCAACAAATATGAAGTTTAGTTTGTTGTTTTGGAGTTTGAATAAATGTTTTTTGTCGAATGCTTCTTCATTCAGTCTAAAGTTTTAAAAGAAAAAATCTACCTTAGAAGACGACATGTCCTCTGTGGAGTCACGGGCTGGCCCACTTCCAGCCGGTATCTTGGAAGCGTCGCTGTACAATTGTTGATTCTGTTGAGACGACACTTTAGCAAAATGTTCTGTAAAAGAAAAAAGTTTAGAAGAATAAATGAGGAAGATGTAAGACAAAAACGATGAGAGGGTTACAAATGAAACGGTTCAACTTCAAAGAATTGATCTGAACTGACATGAAGAGGGTGTGTGTTGCATTTTGATCTACTACTTTTTCATCTTCCAATTTTTTGGTCTACTATTTTTTTGCTCTATTGTTTTTTGATCTACTATTTTTGGGAATGTTAGAGTACAGTGAAACACTTTCAGAGATATTATGGTACCTTTCAGTTCAGAAAGTTGAAAACTACCCAAAATGAGATCAGAAATGTACAGTTCAGAAAAATTTGTAACTATTCTTGATTCCAAAATTTATATAGAGGCTTATCCTCCTGACTTTTCAACTCAACGTCTCCGGGATTCTATGATACCACCTCTCCAGAGAGAATTAGTTGAAAAAGTCTTGAATCCAAGGAGTATAGTTCAAACCATTTTCATAGACTCAACTATGAACCTCAGTGTATCAGCTTTGACGCAGTGTGTTTGCACACAAATGCGTACAGTACGGTCATCTACGCGCATAGTTTAAATAGGAGAATCCAAGATCAATTGCTGAAAATGTATCTTGGAGTGAAATTTTTTATGAAAATAATCAGGAGGTCAGAAGAGTCCAGATGTTGTGAAACAAAAGAAAGATAGTTGAACAAAAGAGGGAGAAATCGATAAATACCATGATTGGTGGTCGTACAAGAAAAGGTACAATACCTAGTAACCCTTACTATCCCTCCGGTACTATTCTCTCCAGATTCTCTTTCATTTGGGGAGATTTTCGAAAATCGAGAAAAGTGACTGAAAACCCATCAACGAAACACAGATAACACGAAGAGGCGAAAGTCGACGACCAAACGCATTGTTATCTCTTTTCTCTTTTTTCTTTCAAATAAAACGAGAGAGACTCACACGAACTGACAGATTATCTAATACCTACACTCTTTTCTGGAAAACTTCCAAAATTGGGTTTTTTAAAGATTTTCATAGAAAAAAAAAACATCTTGAGAGCATCAAATTACATTAATTGGTTTAATCAGGAAAGGTTTAAGATAGCATATTCCATTTAAAAATTTTAATTAAAAGTCTAATTTTCAAAAATCAAAAAAAGGTGCTTCATGAAAAGAAGAAGAAGAAGAAGAAGCTTGCACGACACTTGATAGTCATTTTTCGTCGTCTCTCAGGCCTCTTTTCTCTCTTGAACACCCAGTCAACGAAGGAGGGAAAAGGAGAAGACGGAAAAGAGGCCCCCGTGTGTATGTCTGCTGTTGTCTGAGTCTTATATATTTCATTGCACCCAGTGCACTATCTCTCTTCCATCCTTCACCCTAGGCCGCATTCGAAGGAGGCGGCGGCGCGGTCGTCAATCGATCAATCCCCCCTGGTCTGCACATTTTTTCAAGGAATTAATGAAAATTTGGAAAATGTAACTGAGGTGATATTCCGATTTGCTCTACATTCCAGGTTTCCTCATCAAACAATAACGAACTCATGAATGGTTTATTCGACTGAATTGCACGGAAAAAATTGAGAAATTCCAAGAAAAATTGAGAGATACATTTTGAAACAGATGGAGTACTTCCTCTCCCAGGATAACCTCTTTTTTGTTTTTTTTTTGTTTCATTGCAGCATCATGGCATCCTATCATCATCAAATGAGCATCGTTTCGGCCATTTCTCTCCGGCAAAGAACAAATATCGACTTGACGGGTCCACCATCCAATTGGGTCACTTTTCCATCTAATGCCACCGTAGCACACTCCGTCTTCATGTTCACCTGTCCTGCAATGTTAGCGAGTGTTTGGTGTCAAAAAGAGGGGAAATTGGGTGGAGAAGAAGAACTGTGGTGTATAGGGATACGGGAGAAGGCAGAAAGAGCCATTCATTTTCTTAGTGAGGTCATTGCGTAGGATACGCATCCAAAGGCCTACAGTAATTGTGTTTGTGGTGGAATATCAAACATAATACTTCCGGAGTTCGAAGGGGACATTGAATTTTAGTACTATCGAGAATTACTAGGTGAACCCCCGCCCTTACCAAGCCTGTGTAATCATGGGGCGTGAAGCTTAAATTCTGAAGATCAAATGCCTTTGGATGTCTCCTCGTATAAAAATACTAGCGATATTTCAACACTGGGCCCCTATCGAACATTGGATTCCCTCAAACTCCAAAGTCCCCCACTCTCACCCAAAAAATGTTTTCCATTAACAGGAACAATGGCGGGACAAATGTAGCTGAGATGTACTGGAACATAGTCCTTGTCGCGATAATCGACTGCCTGTAAGATTTACCGATACACACAGAAACAAAGAAAAAAAAGAACACCTGTCCGTAGGTCATCCACACATAGTCGTAGCCAACAGTTGTCGGAGGGAGACTGATGAGAAGCTGAAGAGATCCGACAGTGGCGCCTGTGAACTCTCTGTTTGCGCTGAAATTTGAAAAAAGTTGCTCTGGGAAATTTTAAGAATCATGACTAACTCGACGAACGATGCCTCGATTCTTCCATTCTTCGGCCATGCTCTTCCCATTACTGGCTTTCCGTGACGGTACCATAATGCAACATATTGGTCAAATCCGACGGATGGAATGTGCTTTGGTGTGCTCATGACGTTTCTGAAAGTAAGTTAGCTGGAATTTAAACAAAAAAGTATGAAAGCTTCTCACTTATTAATGGGCCACGCACTTCCCCAATTGAAATCTTCCCAATCATTCATCACAGTCGACAATCGCATACTACTACTTCCAGTTGAACTCTTCTCTTTCTCCTTCTCCACATCTTTTGTTCCAGCAATTTTACACAGAACCAAAAGCTCATTCATGTTTTTGGTAGTGATCTAAAAAGATAATTTTCACAAAATTCAGTTCCGAAACTCACAATCTGAGAATCGTTATCCACAAAATAAGCGACAAGCTTATCCGTGCTCACACATCCAAGAAGACTGTGTTCTGGCCAGTAGACGGATGCACTGTACTCACATCGGACCATTTCGTATTTTCCTTCTATTGTCAAACTTTGTGCTTTCTTGTAATTGACCCAATCGTAATGAAATGGGCGTGGCTTCTCTCCTGGCTCGATGATCAACAACTGAATACTTCCACCGACATCAGGACCACTGTAGATCTTGTTATCCGAAACAAATGTGCACTGAATAATCAAAAACTTTTCAGAGCTCAGAATGACTCAAGATTACTTTGACAACTCCCGAATCGTTCCAAGCTCTTCCCATTATTGGTTTTCCATGCTTATACCATAATGCCACGTATTTGTTGGTCTCTCCAGGTGCTTTGGCAACGTTTGATGGGAAAGGAGTTCCGACTTTTTGAAATGTCCAAATATCGTCTATGTTTCCCTGAAATTTTAGAATTCTGGAAGCTCAGGTAAGATTCTTTACCTTTTCCATAATGAACCCTTTCCTGTCAATTTAAAAACTGAAAACTGATTTTGGTTATCATCAGTGAATCAAAATAAATATTTTTCTTATAGTCCAGTTTATTACGTGATTAATTCCAACGTTTTCCTTATCCGTTACTATATTATCCAGTAGGTCAAATGTACCATCATCCAACACGTTATTCGGTGCATTCTAGAGATTTGGAATGATAACGTAATCTGATGATTATCCGGGTCGAGACGGGGTTACTTTTGCCGTATTCCCGTATATTCTGCCAGTTGTATTAGTCCAGTTGACTACTAATTCTGCGGTCTCTGAAAATGAATATCGACGAAATTCGAAAAGTAAGTTTTAAAAAATGGTTTCGAACACCATCGAATCAATGTTCACTTTCTTGAAATTGTATTTCCTTGTCTACCTTCTTCCAAAAAGTTTAAAACCTGATTTAAGTTTTCTAAACAATCAAAAGATGATAAAATTCAGCATGTGTAAAACTTCCGTTGATTGTCTCAATAGTTTTGTTGAGCCATAAAATGGACGTTAAAAACTAACCAGTTGGATACGTGACTATTTTGGGGTGGTTAGTTTTGCAACATTGTCATGTAGTTTGTCATGTAGTCAAATTTTTAACCTGATCTTTTCGAATTATCAATAACGGAATGGCGGAAATTGGCCGATTTAAAGCTACATCAATTTTTGAAAAATTGATTCGACTTTCAAAGACTTCACTTGGAATGCATCCCAAGTGTCCCACCGCTTATGAAGTGAAAGTGATATCATTCGAAAGGGCATAAAAAGTTATGTAAACCTGTGCAACGAAATTTTTCTATTATGTTCGGTTCTCGAGAAAATCAACTTTTTCTGAAATTTCAACAAAATTCAAGTTTCGCGTCTTAAAATCGTCATAGCTTCCTTCAAAATTGACCAAATTTGATGAGTCAAAAAACAAAATGATTGTAATACGATGTATTTTAAGAAATTATTTACGAATATTTTTTGAAAAATCAGCGGAGATTGTTATTCATCAAAGAGCACATGTGCGTCAGGTGCAAGTTTTTAATATCAAAAAATCTAGCCGGAGATTCTGTTTGAAAATGCTTTTATATGAAAATTGGCATCAAAATTACTATAGAAAACTGGTTTTGATAGTGTCAAAAGTCCAAAAAAAATTTTCTTGACTTGAAGAAAAATCGACTTTTTTCGAATTTTTCCAAATTTGATTTTTTTATATAACAACGAATTTGTTATTGCAAAAGAAAAATTAATTTATGTTTTTTTCACTGTTTCAGCTTTCAGAATCTGTTTTGAACATCTCATTACGTTAAGTTTGAACAATTTCTCGGCCCTCTAAACCTTGTTTATCAAAAACACGAAAGCTATCAAAAACAGGTACAGTAATCTTGCTCGGATGACTCAGTTCTGTTTTCAAATTTTGTTCACTCACTAAATCAAATCTGGGCTTTATTTTAAACTCACTTTAATATATCTTAACTGAAAAAAAATGTTGTTTCTGATGACACTAAATTTGCCAACTTTACCAGTTTTCGAGTAAAAATTGGTTTGAGATAGTGTTCTGAAATTGTGTCTGCATGAAAGCTTTACATTTTTTTAGTATATTCAAAAAGCAACCCAAACAAAAAAATATCGTTTTTCAGTAAAAATCGACGTCCCAAAGTGACACCCCCACGCAGTTGATCTGAATGAGCGATTTTAGGCGTCACTTTGGGACGTCGATTTTTACTGAAAAACGATATTTTTTTGTTTGGGTTGCTTTTTGAATATACTAAAAAAATGTAAAGCTTTCATGCAGACACAATTTCAGAACACTATCTCAAACCAATTTTTACTCGAAAACTGGTAAAGTTGGCAAATTTAGTGTCATCAGAAACAACATTTTTTTTCAGTTAAGATATATTAAAGTGAGTTTAAAATAAAGCCCAGATTTGATTTAGTGAGTGAACAAAATTTGAAAACAGAACTGAGTCATCCGAGCAAGATTACTGTACCTGTTTTTGATAGCTTTCGTGTTTTTGATAAACAAGGTTTAGAGGGCCGAGAAATTGTTCAAACTTAACGTAATGAGATGTTCAAAACAGATTCTGAAAGCTGAAACAGTGAAAAAAACATAAATTAATTTTTCTTTTGCAATAACAAATTCGTTGTTATATAAAAAAATCAAATTTGGAAAAATTCGAAAAAAGTCGATTTTTCTTCAAGTCAAGAAAATTTTTTTTGGACTTTTGACACTATCAAAACCAGTTTTCTATAGTAATTTTGATGCCAATTTTCATATAAAAGCATTTTCAAACAGAATCTCCGGCTAGATTTTTTGATATTAAAAACTTGCACCTGACGCACATGTGCTCTTTGATGAATAACAATCTCCGCTGATTTTTCAAAAAATATTCGTAAATAATTTCTTAAAATACATCGTATTACAATCATTTTGTTTTTTGACTCATCAAATTTGGTCAATTTTGAAGGAAGCTATGACGATTTTAAGACGCGAAACTTGAATTTTGTTGAAATTTCAGAAAAAGTTGATTTTCTCGAGAACCGAACATAATAGAAAAATTTCGTTGCACAGGTTTACATAACTTTTTATGCCCTTTCGAATGATACCACTTTCACTTCATAAGCGGTGGGACACTTGGGATACATTCCAAGTCAGTTGTTTTCTAGTCTGTAGTCGTCCCGAATATCATCATCACTATTAGATTTCAAATGTTTTCCTGATCAAGATAATAACCAGAAAGTAACCCCCCGTTTTCTTTTCCACCATCAAAGTTCAAACTCGCTCATCATTTTTGTATCTTTTTCGTCGCCATTCTCTTCATTGATCACTTGATCTCAATTGAATAATATCTTACCTTTTTATGGTCATTGGAACTTTTTCATTCTATTTTTCTCCTTAATTACTAGACATCCCTAGACATCTCTGATCGTTTTCTGCAAATTGCTTCTATTCTTCTATATAAGAAGATGCAAGTGATAAAAGCCAGATATTCCGTTATCGATCGTTCCCGTACTGATTTATGGCAACATATTCCTTTTCTGCTTCCTATCATATCACCTTTTCTACGCCTTCCCAATATCTAAGCCATCGCATTTTTGGAAAAGCATATAAATGTCCCTTTCTTTGATTTCCTTTTTTTCGCTCGCCTTGTCAACCAGTTTCCATTATTGTGTTCTGTTGATTTTTCTCCCATTCGATACACGCAATCAGTGACGATTTTATTGCTTCGTCCCACCATCCCACCTCCCATTTGATCGTTTCAAAGAAATGAACGAATTAATGGCTGAATGAGGTCAAAAACTAAAATATCTGGGAAAATAGAGGAAGTAAGGAATGCGTGGTTGGGAAATGAGAATAGTTCTGAAATAGGTTGAGAGTCACGAGAGAATGCTATATTTGAATTTATGAGGAACATTTAGACTTTTTTGTTGGAAATTCAATGATTCTGAGAACCGGTTCAAATTAAAGGTTTAACGAGCATGCGATAAAATCAGAAGTTCGAGGTAGAACATGTGGTTTTGCAAATGTTTGGAATTCGGTAACTGATCTGAAATCATAAAGAAGGAATTATGTCGTTTCTGAAAAGTAACTAACTTGTAAGGGATCCGTCCTAAACACTTTAGCTTTCGGCTTCGGGACATTCCACAGCCGGACATCTCG
Organism: Caenorhabditis zanzibari; assembly: GCA_963966625.1. NCBI lineage: Eukaryota > Metazoa > Nematoda > Chromadorea > Rhabditida > Rhabditidae > Caenorhabditis > Caenorhabditis zanzibari. The sequence continues at coordinate 9,516,929 of OZ016469.1, forward strand.
CAGTTAAAATGCATTATTTTTCGAACAAGTTGTCTCAAAATGAACGAAAAATTGACAATTAACAATGGCAATGGACATTTTGATACATTTTTGACATTTTTTCGTTCATTTTGAGACAATTTGTGCGAAAAATAATGCATTTTAGCTGTGAGATGTCCGGCTGCGAAATGTCCGGATGCGGAATGTCTGACTGCGAAGTGTCCCGAAGCCCAGCTTTAAACTAGAATTGAATGATCGAGGGATTCAAAATAATCAAAAACCGCCACCGATTACGCATGAGCAAAAACTAAACATTCGTTAGTTTTAGGAAGTTATTCATCTGGTTTATAATCCTTAATCCGTTTTGAATTTCCAAGCTTCGATTCCCTAAACGGAACGGCAGGTACATCAGGTACCTCCTGCCCTCTTATCGGGGTTTCCCTTGTATTCTAGTTGGAATCTGCTTTCAAAGATAGGTTCATATCACTTTCACTTGTCTCGTTCATCATTCACCACATTTCATATCTTCAGAATCCGAGAGCGTCTATATGTCTGATTTATCTAGTTTCGATTGTTCCACGTGCTTCAAGTACACCATCTGATATTTTGTTTTTTCATCGTTTTCTTCATCTTTTTCTTTCCGTATTCGTTGACTACACTCTCATCATCAGAAGGCCCACGTGTCACCGCAGAAGGCGTTGACGGCCTTCAGTCTCCTCCCACGTGGAACATTTTCTGCAGACGAATGGTATTGATAGACGAGCGGCCCCACACAAACTGATATTGAACCCCGCCCACTAATTCGATCCACTCGATTTAATGTCCTTTCTCTGCGCTTCTCCATCTCTCGCTTTATAAACGACTAGGTCCGGCGTCTCGTTTCGTCTCTGTTTATTCTGATTCCCGGTGATTGTGCTTACCTCTCTTTCTGAAATTCTCTGTTCTCTAGAAATCTGAAAATGCCACCAGCTGGACAGGATGATCTTGACTTCCTGGTGAGAGAGGGGAAATCATTGTTCAAACATAAAACATTAAAGATGAGAAATTTCAAGAACATAAACAAAAATAAAGAGTTTCAGAAGTACGCCATGGAGTCGTACGTCGCGGATGTGAACGCCGAAATGGGCAGAACTACGATCGTGTTCGTACTTCGTGAGAAAGCTGGAGCACTGGCGGAGACTCTGAAACTTTTTCAGGTACGTGACAGAACTGGTTTAAGGGGGAAATGGGTCATGAGATATGTGGGGATGCATATTGCGTCAGCGCTTTTTCTTATTCGCACGTCGACTCGTAATCATAAATTTTGGAAGTGTCTGGGGATGGTGTCTTTTGACTATATCTTATGCATATCGACAAGTACAGAAAATCAAAGAAAGACAGGGAGAAGTGAAACAATAATAGGAAACTTTTTAAACAGCAACAATTTCCTAGGATCTGTTGATCAAAAACAATCAACAATTTTTCGACCTTGGTCAATTAATTTATCTCCCCCAGACTTTCAAACTACATAGATCACCCTTCTCTACAATGATCCGATAAACAGCAAACAATTACGTTTCTTACTATCAAAATTGCAACATTTGCACCACTTCATTTAACTCAATCTAACTTGATAAGAGAGATTCTTCCAACAATTTATCCGGTTCGAAATGCGATTTCTGATTAGGTGTCTGTATACACGAGTCACACGACTCTTCAATCATATCAGTCAGACGATGTCAAATCAAAAAATTCCTGCGAAATTATATGCTTCATTACACATTTTTTGACAGGCACATGATGTGAATCTGTCTCATATCGAATCAAGACCATCGAAAACTCATGAAGGATGCTATGAAGTGCTTGTGCAATTTGCTGAAGCCGAGGATCATCATAAGATTGAAAACATCATTGATCACTTCCAAAAGAAGGCAGTTCAAAAGGTTCTTGTCCAGGACTGGAACACCAAGGATAAGCAAAACAAGGGTATGGAAAGGGTTCAGTCTATGGATTACAGTAAAGTCTTTGCAGACTCCGTACCATGGTTCCCACAGAAGATCAATGACATCGATCAGTTTGCCAACAGAATTCTTTCCTACGGAGCTGAATTAGATTGTGATCATCCAGGATTCAAGGACCAAACCTACCGTGAACGCAGAAAGTACTTTGCCGATATTGCATTCAACTTCAAACAGTAAGCTCACAACTTTGCATCAGGTCTAACACTTCCTTTCTAGTGGTGACAAGATTCCAACAATCGACTACACTCCAGAAGAGATTGAGACATGGCGTACTGTCTACAATGAGCTCACTGTCCTCTACCCGAAAAATGCTTGCCAAGAATTCAACTACATCTTCCCACTCCTGCAACAAAACTGTGGATTCGGACCAGATCAGATCCCACAACTTCAGGAGGTGTCCGATTTCTTGAAGGGTAAACAAAATCAAATGTTTTTCTTTTTCAATAATTTCAATCTTCAGACTGTACTGGGTACACTATTCGTCCAGTTGCTGGTCTCCTTTCTTCTCGTGACTTCCTTGCTGGTCTCGCCTTCCGTGTGTTCCACTCCACTCAATACATTCGTCATCACTCCGCACCAAAATACACACCAGAACCGTGAGTGAAAAATAGAAGAACATGGAATGATTATGATTTACAGTGATATCTGCCACGAACTTCTCGGACACGTCCCACTCTTCGCTGATGTTGAATTCGCCCAATTCTCCCAAGAAATCGGGCTTGCTTCACTCGGAGCTCCAGATGACATTATCGAGAAACTTGCTACTGTAAGAGAATTCGTTCTTTATTTCTCTCATCTTCCAACTTTCAGCTTTACTGGTTCACAATCGAATTCGGACTTTGCCAACAAGACGGACAAGTGAAAGCTTACGGAGCTGGACTCCTCAGTTCTTTCGGAGAACTCCAATATGCTCTCAGTGATAAACCAGAAGTTGTTGCCTTCGATCCAGCCGTTTGCTGCATTACCAAATACCCAATTACCGAATACCAGCCAAAATATTTCCTTGCCGAATCCTTCGCTAGTGCAAAAAATAAACTCAAGTAAGAATATGAGCCAATAGTTTACAGTATCTCGTAAATTTCAGATCGTGGGCCTCAACGATTTCCCGTCCATTCCAAATCCGCTACAATGCTTATACTCAACGCGTCGAAATTCTCGATAAGGTTTCGGCTCTTCAACGTCTTGCCAGAGACATCAGAAGTGATATTTCGACCCTGGAAGAGGCACTCGGAAAAGTCAACACACAGAAGCATTTTTGAACCTTACTTGAAAATAAAGCGTTGTTTTACAAATAATTCTTGTTATCTGAAACATTTCTGAAATGATTATAAGTTACGGAATCTTGACTGACCAACAAAAACTGTTGAGCACTGGGACAAACAATACACAATAACAAATCATAGATTGGAAGAACTGAAAATCAAAATATGTAAATCTGTGTATTGATATATTGCCTATCCGTGTCTCCAGGACAGACAAAATGACATACAACAACGTGTTTTTTTCTGCAAGGATTCTTCTGATAACATCAGTTGTGTAGTCTACATCCAGAAAGTTTCAAATGAACAGATCCATGTTACGTAATCCCATTTCCTCTCGATCTTTCTCTCTCCTGGATAAAATTCAAGTTTTGATCAACGCACCAACATTACTCAAGATCTACGGTCTTCGAAATATTGTGAATGCTGGGAGAGATGAGGGAATGGATGAGGTTCGAATGAGAAATGCAACTGGATCTGGAAGTTGAGGTGAAGATAGAGAGACGCAGATATACAGGACTCTCTTCCTTTTCGGGTCTGTGGATGTCCATTTTGATGACATGCCAAAGGAATTGAGACAAGTCGCGCCGCAGGATTTCTCAAGCCATTTTGCGTAATCAACACCTCATCTTCCCTCTTTTTTCCAAAATTTTTGGCTTTACAATTTTTCAACGATTCTTCGTATAGATTTTTTCCAAGTTGGATCTTGTTACTGTAATAGAAATACTGAGATCGGAACCTAGTACCTTCTGCGATCAGTTTTTCTGAAAAATCTTAACGCATAAGCTTTGAGAGAAAACTTGAATTTCTGCAACTACTTTTGATTTTGTTTTACTTTAAATGCGGTATTGGCGACCGAAATTCAAACGTTCAAATTCCATTGGACAGTTTTAGCCTCTAGAATCCTATTGCCAAAATATCCTTTTCAAAAATCAGTCCCTACCTTCAGTTCCAGTGTTGTTCTCCATATTTTACTCTGAACTATGATCCCATTACATTTGCCTGTTCTCTTCCCAATTCTATTATTACATACAAGTTCATATTTTATGATCTTTACTACGTTCGATTCCTCAGCAGAATATTATTGTTCTTTCAAGAATCGTACAATCCATCCTTTCCTCCATCCAGTCACTTTTCTCTTCCATCCACTTCCTGCCCATTCCTCCCCTTATTAGGTAAATCGGTCTCACTTGTTTCGGTTCCCTTCTGACGTTTCTTTTTTTCCTACGATTCCTTTCTTCTGTGAGAAAGGGACACCAGCGGATCATGGAATAATTGGCACCAAAAGCCATTCGGATTCCCTGCCATTATTTGAAAATAAGTTTCAGATATTGGCAAAGAACCATGAGATTATGCATTATTGGAATTCTAATATTTGATGTTGTAATATGTGTGAGTTGATTTGGTTTCTATTCTTGCACCTATTCGAAAAATTTTCAGTTAGAACCACTTCGAGTAATCGAACGATCACACTTACCAAAAAGGAGAAGTCTTCCAACTAGAAAATGTAAGATTTTCATATTGAAAACAATTAAGAATTGGAACATTGCAGTGAATTATGGCGTTCATCGAGATTTACCTTCAGTAATGGACAATGTTATTCATTCACCACTGGACAATAAGAGAATTTACACAAAAGACAAGTTGGTTTTTTAAAGCTGCCAATATAAAAGATCCGAAGTTTCAGCTTTTACATAAATGCCATCCGACCCAAGGAGAAGGAAGCTATCTGTAAGTGGATTTTAGAAACTTCTTTTTACTTATTTTTTCAGTATATGAATCCATGTTGATTGACGGAAAAGGATCCATAAACGACATTGACGCATTCTTTGTCACTCCTCCACCAGCAAGAACCACTTTGGCTCCGAAGCGATTGGGAGATAATGAGCTCCCGGATTTCGTTCAAGTCTCCGAGGGAAGTGTCAAAGAAGATGAGCAGATGGTGAAGGAACGACCACAAAGACAGCCAAGTGATCTGAAATTAGTGAGACTTCCACCACAGCCAACGAGTACAGTTGCTCCTTTCAAGCACAATAGTGTGAGTTGATATTGGTTTTTGAAAAATGTTATTGTCTCACTTACTGCTAAAACACATTTGAAAAGTACCAACGAAACGTTTTTGTATCATATTCCCATGCTGAAAATCTGAGTTAGGTCATTTTCTTGAATCGTACCTTTTCTTGCAGCCTGTTCGTCGTCAACTCATCGAATCCCCACCTCCTCCTCAACTTCTTCAACCATCTCCAGTCAGATTCCCAGCTCAACCTTGGCAAATTCCTCCACTCCACCCTCAACAACAATCAACTCCAAACCCACTCTCCCAATTCTTCCAACCGATTCCACAACCTTCTCCTCTCATCCCACCAAATCCATTCTTCCCACAACAAACAGTTACTCCAGCATGGACTCCTCCACCATTCCAACCCCAGAATCCAAATCCAATTCCACAACCGCCAACACGAAATGATTCATTTGATCCATACATTCCAATCGGAGTCGGACAACCACCTTATCAGTTCCAACAAAACGTACAGCAACCTGCTCAGCCAACCGAAGCTCATCGAGTGAGAGAGTACTTAAAAGGTGTTGAGAAACGTTAATCGAATTTCAGCAACCACTTCGTCCACATGGATTCGCAAGAACATTTGGTCAACAGCCAATTCCTTTACCGTCATCTGGAGCAATAGGTAATAAAAATGTGTTCTAACAAGGTATGGTTCACCAATGGTTTTTTGTCAGACACTGCATTTAATCAAGCCAAAGAAAGAGAGTTCAGCGTATTCCCACCAAACCAGATTCCGAAGAAGGTTAGTTACTTCTCTTTTTTCTACTATTATGTATTGCCATAAATTTCAGCCAACTCCTCCCATCGACTATTCCGTGGATAGTGTAGCTGTAGTCACCAAGGATCAGAGACCACCTCCATTCGTTAGGTGAGATGCAATCGGCTTTTTATATTGAATCTTATCTTGATTTTTCAGATCGATTCCTGAGAAGACTTCGGAACAATTGAGAAACTTTGTAAAAGTCCATCCACATGTTATGAACAACCTCCAGAAGCCATTGATTTATCGTGGAAAGGAGATGGTGATCCCGAAGATGTTCAATTTTACAAGTGCACCTTCACCATCGCCTCCACCAACTCGATTCCCACAACAACCAACACATGTTCCAACTCAGCCAGTTGCTCCACAATTCCCACCACAACCCGTCTCCGTTTTGGCTCCTCAACAATCTACCTATGTTCCACTGATGAATCCGAATCAGAAGTTGGATCTTTGTTGTCGGAAGCAGAGAATCAGTCCGATTTGTCAGAATTTGTGCAATTACGACACCTTCAATGACAAGACGGTTAGTATTGTACGCTAAAAAACTAGGTTTTTATCGTGTACATCAATACCGAAATCAACTAGATATCACAGGAGCATTTTTCAAGAATAAGCATCTAAACACTTTTGAGGGTGTTTTAGAAAGTGTTAGCTTTGGGAAGGTACCATTGACATAATCCGTATTTATCCAAACAAAAGTTTTTACAGTCAGTTCATTTACTAAAGCGGCTCTTTTTACTCCTTATTTTTAAATAAAACCTTCGAATTTCAGCTCGTCGCTGCCTTCTTGACCAACCAATGTCCTGGACCCCAACTTGGACAAGCCTACGACTGTGCCTCATCAAAAGCAGATCATTCTTCATGCTGTGAACGGGCTGGACTCATCTCATTCCAAGGTGGAAAGTGTATGCCATTCTGCAGAACCCACGTGGCAACTCCATCCAACGTCTTCGATTATTTCGTTTGTCTTCAAGTCTTTGAGACTATCAAAGGATGTTATAGAGATTACAGTTTCACTCATCCTAATATCTTTGGTGACTAATACGATTGAGATTTGTTTTATGTATCGATGATGACAACTGTAAAACGGGTTCAATAGATATTGTTATTTATTATGAACGAAAAATGTATATTATGAAATAAAACTGATGTTCTTCAAAAGTCGTTCTCTATCTCTTTCCCGTAAAGCTATCAATGGCATCATCACTTTTTTCTCTGGATTCAATCGAAAGTTATTCTAAAAAGGAGAAGCGGTGGTCAGCCGGTCACTCGTATACAATTGGATTGACGCCTTCTGCGCGTCGTCGTTGATTCTAAACGTGTTTGGTGACAGGTATGACTATGACCACAGAAGAAGCTTGTGTTGCTTCCGAACTTAACACTGAAGACGTTTGTCCGCACGACGCCGCCTTCTTTTCCGCACCGTTTCTCTCTCATTTCTTTTCGTCTCGGCAACCAATTCAAGTAGAAAGAGAGTGAGAAGAAGAACTTTTTTGACACAAAAAACGGAAATGTACTTTTATCTTCTCCTCTATATTTTGGCATGTTCGCTGATAAGTGGTGAGTCGTTTTTTAACGTTGTTTCTTTGTATTAAACATTATCTGATGTTTTTAGTATCTCTGATTACGATTTCTGTGATAAGATTAATCATTTCTGTTGGAACCTGAGTTCCGTTCAAACTACATACTTTTAGGGAAGCCGACTGTTTCATTTCGGAATAAGAGATTTTACACTAATCAATTCTAAATCAGCAAATAAACAATGAGGCTACGGTATCATATTAGCCATCCCCCAATTCTATTACACCTTTATGAGCTGTAATATTACAGTAATTTTAATGGAATATTGAAACCACAGAATCTTACTTTTTCTCATTTTCCTTGCAAAACAAAGTTTCTTATTCTAGAATCTCCTGTCCTTCATGAAACATTTTCTGAATACACAAAACATACAAAAAACTAGCTTCGATTATTTTCAATCCGCATATGGGTCAAAATGAAAATTTCAAGTGCTTGAAATGGAAATTCAAACATCTTCCGAATATATAAAAATCGTTTGCATTACGTAACGAAATCGGAGAGATAATATGCTTCAGGTTCTCTAATCCTCTCCTCTTTTCAATTTTTCCTTTTTAGCCGCCACTGCCAAATCTTCCCTCGATTGTGATTTTTCTGAAGATTGTTGTTGGGCGACGACGAGAGAAGAGGAGCAATGGGAGATTCAAAGTGCTGATGAATTGGATTTGAATGAATTCAGAAAGATATTTTTGACGGGGAAGAGTCGTCCACCTCCATCTGGAAATTATGCGATTCGAGTTGAGAATAAGAAGAAATCGTCGCTGATCTCGTGCGCGGTTTGCAGTGCAACAGGCCAGGCAACCGTCAAGTTTAGGTAATAATTCAAATGTTTGGGATACGAAATGGAGAAAATGGAAGATAAGTACTTCTTCCCGATTCGATATCCGTTTCGTTTTGATACGCTTCGTTTGCCATCGCATTTGTGATACGATGTGGAACGGGGGGTTCTCCTGGGGTGGCAGGGGAAAAACTTTGAAACTATACAGACTCTTGAGAATTAGTTTTGAAGCTTCGTAACGTCGTTAGGTGGACCGGGATAAATCAAGAAATGAAGGTGTTGTGAGATTCTACACAAGATTATAAGATGATGTTGCGAGATATTCTTTATATTAGAACACTGAAACAAGCAAAAATTGGAGATAGTTCTAACTTTGAGCTGTTTCAGGCATTGGCAAAGTGCGAACGCTATGCTGAAAATATGCTGGCAGCTCGCTGGCGATGGATCACCAACAACCGAAAACTGTCAAGTTGCTCGTCATTCGAAACAGAGCAAACTCAACACTTACAAGTTCCGAGACATTGACAAGAACAAGAATTTCCGTGTAAGATTTTCACATTAAACGAATGTGATGATTCCTTCTTTTGTTGTTTTCAGTTGGTGTTCATCGTTGAAAACGCGGACGCTGAAATGGATTCGGGAAATGAAGCCACCATTATCGTTGACCGAATTTCTGTCGACTATGATTCATGTGATCATGCGCCGACTCATGAAGTTGAGGGAAATGTGACCAAAAAACGATCGAGACATAGTAAGACAAGACAAGTGAGTTGCTGTCGACAAGAGAACGGAAAGATTTACTTGGAAAAATTTCAGAAGGCTAGATCCAGTGTTACTCTGGAGAAATTGGCACAGAAGGATTTGAAAATGAAAGAGGATAAAAAGAAGCAAGAAGACAAACAAGCTTACCTGAAAAACGTCGATCAACAAATCGCCAAAGTTGTCGATGAAGTTAATGCCAAACGTAAGTTTTAAAACCTCTTTCGTTATCTGAATCTGACTCTTCTCAATTTAGAAGCGGCTGCAGCTGCCGCCTCCTCATCAGCGAAAACTATTGTTCCAGCTTCTCCAAAGACCCCAGTTGACCGTAATTTTGAATTATACCCCCTTTAATACTGATTAGATAATTTCAGCATTGACTGATCTACTCGGCAGCGACTTTGTTGACTTCTTGGATCCAAATTATGAATCTCACGACGATGAAGAAAAGGATGAAAGTGATTTTGATACTGTAATTTTCTTGTTGTGATATTTACTTATTGATTCCAAAAATTTAGAAAGACTCGAAGGCGCCAGCAACTGCTGCTCCAAAACCAACAACACCGTCTCCAATAAAATCAGGAACTGCTGGAAAGCCGCAAGGAAAAAGGGTGGAAACATCTAAAAAATCAATTGATACTAATGGACAAGTTGTAAGAATTGATTTTAAAATGATCAGTAAATTAATCTGAACTTTTCAGATTCATAAAACCCTTCAACCAGTTGAGCATCTTCCAATTCGTCCGATTCCCTCATCGGAGAGTATTGTGAAATTTTTACCAAAGGGGAAACCAATGCAAGTTCAGGCTCAGAACGGAGTATTCAGCCTTCCTTCTCAGCCCCATACTCAGTGAGTTAGACTAATTCGAAAGTTTTCCACTATCACTATTACAGAATCCCGCTTGGCATTCCATCAACATGTTCAACTCCTGGAGGATGCCTTTTTGAGAAAGATTTTTGTGGATGGACCACTCCCGCTGGAGTTACCAACAAGTTCCATTTGAAGAAAGGTATTTGAAGTTTTAATCAAAATTCTAAAAGGATTTTCAGTTCATGTCTCGAGTTTTGCTGAGGCTATAGTTCCGACTGGAGAGATAGCAGTCATGGAGACAGATACAAAGATGACACAGGCACATACGGTAGAATTTTAGGAATTTGTAATGTCTAGAATGTTTAAAATCTCAGGTGATTTTCGATTCTTTGGAATTCGCCATGGGCACAAGATTAATTGCTTGTTGTATAGCTGATGGTCAACTAACTTGTCCATTCTCCACGCCTTCTGAGCAAACTGGAGTTCTTTGGCAGTTTTCGAAATTCGAGTGTCCTATTAATACATCCAAGGTATTTTGATTTGATTCAATGTCATTCTACCAATTTTTATTCAGATTTCCTTTATCTGCGAAAACTTTGGGCTCACAGAAAGTATATGCGCTGTTGATAACATCAGAATCCATACGTCAACCGACGTTTTCTTCCTAGAAGCATGTCAGAAGGAAAAATTACATAGGAATTGATACTTTCCAGATTCTTTGATCTCATTATTTATTGATTATCTTTGTTTGTATATTTATTTTGTGTATAAAAGTTTCCGATTATTCTTCTCCTGTTTCCCTGACAAAAGAACATTCTAGTTCCGAATCTCGACCCTTCACATACTAATTTCTGTATTTTTTCATGTTCACTTTCCAATTCCTCTGTCACTCGGAAACAATGAAATTGTGATGTCACGGAGGGAGGGAAGAAGGAAGAATACAAAGGGTACGACTGCACCGAATGAATGTATTCTGGATTCTGAATAAGATTAATTTGATGGTTTTCAGTGGTTCGGTTAAAGTATCATGAAAATTGGCGGTCAGAACAACTTTCAGTTTGAACTTAATTCCTCGAAACTTAAGTTTTATTTTCGAGGTTCCAATCTGGAACTCCAAAGGTTTGCTCTTAATTCTCAAGGCGTTCGATTGGCCAACCTCAAAATGTCTTTCGAATCAATCTATTCGTTTGATAAGAAGTCCAAGTGATGTTAAGACTATCCTTAATTACCGGTAACCGAAAAACAGTTCATTCAACAAAGAAACCATGACGTCCTTTACCTGTTCTTCAGAAAATAGACACGAAATCTTAAATCGACTAGTTATTATCCTCTCAACTGGAAAGTTATTTTAATTTGATTGTCAGATAATGATGAAACTTCAAAAACCGAACTAATGAAACCGTTCCGCTTGTCTCTTCCACTCAGTTAATTGTCACTCTCTTCTTCCGGTGCTTTCTTCCGACTATACACTTCCCAGGTAGACATTCTGTCATTCTGCCATTCCGCAATCCATCCGTGCTGACATTAAACCAGTCTCTTTCCTTCGCAGTTCCCTTTGTACTGTAGGTGTATATGTCTTCTATATGTATTCCCCTCATCTGTATGTTTTCCAAACTGTTTTGTCTAGAAAGATAGTGTCCGTGTCAGTATGTGTGATGATTTCCCTCGCCTTCTAGTCCGAATAGAGACCCCCGGGTCGCGTTGTCTCCAGTTCTTCCTCTTCTTATCCCAGCTTCTTCTCCCTCGTTTTTTGCCTTCTTTTGCATTGCCAATCTGCCTAATTCACAGAGGCTTCTATTCTATTGCGCAAGTTGATCTTTCAATGACATTTCTCCTTGAATCGCGTATCTCTTTATTTACGTTCCGATTCCACCTGCCATCCCCGTTGCTTAATTCTTCCGCGTTTTCTGTAGGATTTTTGAGTTTCGGATTCTTCCCTACCTGTTTTCTTCATCATGATCGCTCACTTACTTCGTTCGAAACCCACAACCACTTTTAAGTTTTAATGTTATTGGGGGGGGGGGGGGCCTCTCTACTAGTTATTGCCCCAATATTCACATTACACCAATATACCTCTCTCGTTCGTTTTTCCACCAAGTATTCTCGATAGTTCAAAAACTACCATGTCTTCTTGGTTTTCCAAACAGAAACACGTTTTTTTGGTTTGTGTCCTTTTCGTTTTTCCTCACCATATCTCTCTCTCCGTTTTAAGAAGAACATCTGTTATTATTTTTTCCATGATTTAACTGTAAGATAAGAGAGACACGGGTCACCTGATGTGAAACTGTTACCGTAACTTTGCAGAATCCCAAAAAAGTATATATTTGTTACGATGAACCGCCTCTTTTCGTCTTTCTCTTGATTACTGAATTCTAGTTTCTGTGATCACAAAGTATCAAGGATACAATTATATATAGAAAAATCTAGAAATTAGATATTTTGGACACTTTTAGTTTCTTAGTTTTTCAGTGTCTGTGGGATTCAAGGTGTGCCTGTTGACATTGAGATTCGAATCAAGATACTGTCGGATCTTCGATTAGGATTACAGTCAGAAGAAAAGGGCATGTCTAGAGGCTTTTTTTGAAAATTCACCTTATTTGGATTTTCAGAAATCTATTTTATTTGGCAGACTTTTTTCTAGTAATTCCTGAATCAACCAAGTTCTTTATCTTTTCCTACTTTTGTTTTGTCTTGTCATATTTTCATAACTCTACCCCTTAGCAGTTCGGAGCTTCTCTCTATGATATCATCCCAATTCCAAATGTCCATGCGAAACCAGTCTCTTCTGAATACGTTTCTGCAATTGTGACCCTGTTATCTGCCTCGTTATCACTATCAATCCTGATGCCATTCATGTCTTCCGATCAGGGATCACTTTTTTGTTATTATTATGATGATCTCCATAGACCCCTTGATATAAATATTGACTTCGGAAATTGATTTAAAAAAACGGTTGCGAAGGTGACGAAACGGGTTGGATACGAAGAGGTTGCGCAAGAAGAAGTACACTATATCTCGAGACGCCTCATTTAGAGACAAAAGGAGAGAATATTTGGTTTTGGTAATAGTACAACATGCGTGTTTATGGCTATTGTCACCTTTTTGTAAAGTCGTTTGATACATAGTTAACGCTTTCCATTTCCTCATAAAGCTGTAACTACAGGTGGTTCCGCACCTTTCTTTTCTACTAATTTTAGAACATCTCTCTACTATTTCTCCTCATTTCCATTTCACACTCTTCTTTTTTTTCTTCTTTTTCTTCGCCCGACTTCTCATCACCTGTTGTATTCTTCGACCCCACCTCGATTCATTCATAGAAGCATCCCTCAATTAAAGCGTTTTCTTTTCCTCCTACGAATGTTGTGAGGTGTCCTTCGAGTGAATAATCTCTAGAATAACACAGTCTTGAATGAAAGCACAAGTGAAGAAATTGAGATGTCGTATGTCCCTCCGTTTCTCGATAATCCTACCAGACGTTTCTCTCTCCGAAAACTCCTATTTTCGTCTCGCTTGAGTATATTTTGACTCTTCTTTGTGGTTTCATCGATGGCTTTAGCCCCGATTCGTCACCTCTTCAACAGTCAGCCTTGGTGCAGATTATAGTATTCTCATAAATTCACACTCCTTTTCGATTCTTCCTTTTTCTCCCGTTTTCTTCCATCTACTTTTTGACGTCATCTGATTTTGTGATTCCTGGATTTTTTGTTCTAGGTAATGCGAAAGTTGGAGAGATTTTTCGACTGGTACGGACAGTATGTGGCAAGGAAACCGTTCTTTTTCATTGTGAGTTTTTTTGAAAAGATTTTCGCGATTAGAGCTCGTTAGCTGAGCCACGCATACCGAAGGAATACTGTTGACTTTCTTTGATTCGATCCTAAAAAAACTAATTCAACCACGACCCAGTTTTGGATGCAAATATTAGACCGTTTCCATTTCACTAGCGTCATAGGAAAAACGAACAAAAACAAGTTCAAACAGTAGTAAACTTTTTCAAAGTGGTTTTCAAAACCACTTTGAAATTTTAACCCAGAATCGTAGAAATTGTTCGGAGAGTGCAAAACACAAAGAATGAACAAATTCTTTCATTGAAAAGATTGAAGATTGAAGATTGTAGATCTGTACACATCCGGAGGAGTAGCATAATAATTCAATGTCCCCAGAAATAATTCCCGATTTCCAGCTAGTACCTGCTTTACTGACAATAGTATCAACTTATGGATTCCTTTCATTTTCCACCCAAGACGACATTTGGGACATTTATGCGCCGACGAATGGGTTATCAAGAGTAGAAGAAGCAGGTATAAAGAGATTCGAGTACGCGTCAGGGTCTCATCATCATCGTGTAAGTAGTCATTGTTCTAGTCGCTTCTAATTCGATGTTGTTCAGATGCAAATTTTGGTTTCCAAGAAGAATAGAGGAAATATTCTGACAAATGAAGCACTTGATGAAGTGTCACAGGCACACAAGGTTAGTGAATTAGGTCGGCCTTGTTCGTGAATCAGTCTAATTTTATTCCAGTTTGTGGCCGACAATATTACAGCATCAGACGGACACAATCAAATTGCATACAAGAATTTGTGTGGAATATATTGTAACGATAGTAATGCGGCGGTACTCGCATTCTTACAAGCAACTCTCAATGATACAGCTAGAAGCTCATTCAAACTAACATTCCCAAATGCGGAAGCGTTGCAGAAGAAGATTTTTGTGGGATATTCATTGGGAGATTTGAAAATCGAGAAGGGATATGTGACGGAAGCGAAAATGGTGATTCTCCACTACATGGTAGACACTTCTCTTCCAAATGGGAGACAACTGGCGACGGATTTTGAGACGAAAGTTAGAAACTTTTTCGCTTCGATGACTGAAATATCACATCATATAAAATATTCGGTGTTATCGAGGACAAGGGAACTGGAGGAGCAAAGGTACGGAAATAAGAAAAATAATCATACTAGAATCTGCGATTTTCAGAGCCATCACAATAACCTCTCTTCCATTTCTCGGGTTGACTATAATTGTGCTCACAGCATTCATGCTTCTCACTCTGGTCAGATTTCCACTGTACACAAGCCAACATTGGCAGGTATGCATTTGAAATTCATGATCTGGAATTTGATAATTTCATATTTTCAGAGTATCGTAGGAGTTTTGTCTCCTGGAATGGCTTTGTGGACAACCACAGGTCTTCTCTGGGGTCTCGGATATCCATTCAGTAATATTCTGACAGTTGTACCATTCTTGGTAGTCACCATTGGAATTGACGACGCCTTCTTGATTCTCGCCGGATGGAGACAGTCTACGTAAGTGTTCACTTCGAAAACAGAGAACTGGTTTAAAGTTCAATATTTTCAGAAAAGGAGAATCCTTGGAAGTTCGACTCGGACAATCTGTCGCCATCTCTGGAGCATCGGTGACTGTTACATCGGTCACAGGTACCCAAACATTTTATCCTACTTTGCTATATCCTCATTTGCAGATGTTGCCTGTTTCGCTACGGGTTTATTCTCTAATATGCCAGTCGTTCAACTTTTTTGCCTGTACACAACTGTTGCTCTTGCTATTGATTTCGTTTACCAAATGACATTTTTCACTGCCCTCGTTGGCGTTTTTGTCCGAAAGCAAGTGGATATTGAGAAGGAGTTAACGAAAACTGAAACTAAAATTGAGAAGACAAAAGATGATGAAAGTGCATCGTCTTCCTCTTTGGCTTCTCTTCTCACTTTCGTTCCAACGATTTCCCAAGAAGCCCATACTCGAAATATTCTAGAAGTTTTCATTGACTTTTTGCATACTTCTATCGCGAAAGTCATCGTTGTTCTCGCTTTCTTCGCTCATATTACGGTATCTAGTTAATTCATCTCGAATCATCATCATCTCTCTTTATTTTCAGATTTGTCTTGCCCTCGTTTCAAATGTCAATACTGACTTTGACATGGAAAACCTGTATCTTGAAGATTCACCTCTCACTGACATCTCGAGAAGAATGCAGAATTTTGTACTCGGGGAAGCATTTGTTGTCAATTTTGGAGTTTATCCAATGCCAGATTTCGATAGTGCCGAAATTCGAGAAAAGTTCGAAGAGATGGTGAAGAAACTGGAGACAATGCCTGATTACGGTGCAGGAAAAGAGAACACGAATCTATGGACAAGAGAGTATTCGAATGTTTGTTCTCTTTAAAATACTAAATGGTATTGTTTTTTATTACAGGCTGTCGCTTTCTGGGGAGAAACTGAAGATTTCTGGCATAAAGAGGACATGGTTAGTAATTATAGAGAGTATGGAATGGATGAAAAGTACATTACGATGGTCAATGATACGAATGGAGATGAGATTATTGATGGATTCTTCTTCACTATAACTTATCATAACTTCTCGAATTTCCTTCAAGTTGAATCTTTCTTGGAGGATAGAAGAGTGATCTTGAAGAATTATTCTTCATATTTCACTGTACATTCTCATCATCCTTTCGAAAAGGTTCCGACGGAGAGTGCGGCTTCTGCGCCGTTCAATTTCATTTCTACATCGGGTTAGTTTTTTTTTCAGTTTTTTAAAGATTACTACAAAACGAAGTTTCAATGAAACAGTGAATCAAAAATCGTCCTTACAGCATCTGCCGTTGTCTTGATGTCCCTTCTAGTCCTGGTGTTCGTAATGAACTTCGAAGCAATCATTTCCGTCGTCGTCTCGATCGTATCTATCTGTCTCGGAATCGTTGTTTATCTCCATCTTTGGAACGTCAATCTTGATGCCGTTTCGCTTATTTCAATGTTAATGTCGATTGGTTTCTCGGTTGATTACTCTGCTCATGTCTGTTATCATTACTTTGCACATGTGCATGTTGATGTAAGTTTTCAATTCTCCATCAAAGACCTGAATATTCGTTTTAGGAACAACTGTGGAGATCTCACAACTATGCTGAAACTCGTGATCGTCTTCTGAGTACATTCCGTGGAGTCGCTTGGCCTGTAATGCAATCCGGTCTCTCCACGATTCTCGGAATGTTCCCGTTGATGTTTGTTCGTGCTTATGTAGTTGCAGTGTTCTGGAAAACAGTCATCCTCGTCGGAATTCTAGGAATGCTTCATGCTCTTGTTCTTCTTCCAGTTATTTTCATTCTCACTCATGATGTCAAACTTCTTTTCCGAAGAAAACGAACAGTGGTTCCTACTTCCCATTCAATGGAGCTGGCGTCTTAAATTTGTTTGTTGGAATAGATTGTATAGGGTCTTTTGTAGTGTCTATTGTATCTTATTTTTCTCTTGCTGTGCACGGGTCTTTCATATCTCTGTGAATTTTGACATCAAAATGTTGGTTTAAAAAATGATTATTTGAATAAAACTTGGAATCACAATATCTGTCAAGCATGTACAAAGATAATGAATAAACATGAAGAGGCGACTAGAAAGGAGGCAAAGACATAGGGAACGGGGGTAAATTATGACATTAGAGTCGACCTGCGAGGGAAAAATATACATTTTGAATTCAATTTTTATCGGCAACATTTCTTTCGAACTTCTCGAGTTTCCTCCATTTCATCTTCGTCAATCAGACGAATGGCACGGTTTGAGAGAGGTGCTTCTGTGGTTGCTGTCCGAGAATGTTCGATCATTTCTGAAGGAACAGTTTCGTATAACTTATTGACTAGGACGGGAACTTACTTGCGGTTAGAGCCTGAAATGCTTCTGTAATTCCTGTGTTTTCTTGTGCAGAAGTTTCCATATACAATGCACCTTCCGTTTCAGCGTAGGCTTCTGCGTCCCGTCGAGAAACTTGTCGTTCTTCTTCCAAATCGATTTTGTTTCCAACGATCAAAATTTCTGCTGATTTTCCAAGACAAGTCTTGATTTCTAGTACCCAGTTTTTAACCTGTAAAAAAGTATTTTACAGGTATTTTGGAGAACGGGATCACTTTTTCGAAAGATCGTCGATCAGTGATGTCAAAAACCAGAAGAACACCATTGCTTCCTCGATAGTATATTGGACCAAGTGCGTGATATTTCTCTTGTCCAGCAGTATCCCAGATGTGTAGCTCAGCTTTACAATCGTCCACTTGCACTGTTTTATTTTGGAAGCTAGCCTGTAGAAGACTATTTTTTTAAAGTAATACAGAAAACTGCACGTACTTGAATTGTTGACAAATGTCTAGTACTAAATTTGTTTTCTACAAATCTCAATACTAGGGATGATTTTCCAACGCATCCTTCTCCTAATAGCACAACTTTGAACTTGAATTGTTTTTGTTCACTACCGTTGTTAGGCATGAATTCTGTAACACATTGATTATTTGCAATAGAAGCAGTAAAAATTTCAAAAGTAGATACCCAGAGTTATGTAAAACTAATCTTTGAATCAAAAAAAGTAGTTCAGGTAAAAATAAAATAATTTATTGTAACAGAGAGATCAGAATAACAAGAAATCAGTTAGTTTAGAGTTGTCCACACTGAACAATCACGATAGGCAGCTTGGGTTTATTGTTGGCTCCAGTGGGAACATTTTCGATTTTTCGAACAGTCAGCATGCCATCGAGTACTCGTCCTGCAATAAAATGACCAATCAAAAGATCTCATGGCGTCATCAACCAGATTCGTCTCGTATAAAAAGGTGATAAAGATTAGGATGAGATCTAGTTGCTAACATAACATGGCACGTATTCTCGTACTCCTCGTTTTGTTTCTTAATTATGTAGCGATGCAGACTCTATTGCCAATGCTATATGGGCTCAATCCATATGAACAGTACAGAACTACAACGATTTCACCGTCCATGTATCATCAGCATTATCAGTGAGTCATTCAGAAAGTTTTTCGAAAAGTTTGAATTGGTTTACAGGCAACTAGGGTGGAGAACGAATGATTTGGGAGATATCTACCATAACCACAATCCATACGCTTCGTTCTTTGTGCTTCAAAAATCAACATACCCATAATTAATTTTCTCTTATTTATGTTAAAAATAAAAAACGTACCGAATACGACGTGTTTGTTGTCCAAAAAGTCGGTTTTAGCACATGTGATGAAAAACTGACATCCGTTGGTATCTGCTCCTGCATTCGCCATCGAGAGTATTCCTGGGGAAGTATGTTTCAGTTCGAAATTCTCGTCACGGAACTTTGAGCCGTAGATGCTCATCAGGCCTGTGCCATCGCCCTTAAAGATTTAAACAATAATGGTCAATCGACAGAGAAGAAAACCTACATTGCAGAAGTCTCCTCCTTGAATCATAAAATCTTTGATTACACGATGGAATGTACAATTCTTGTAGCCGTTTGGGACGCCGTCTTTTTTATATTCACCAGTGCAAAACTGTCGGAAATTCTCCGCAGTTCTGGGAGTCACATCCGCGAATAATTCGATCTGAGATGATACTTTTTAAAATAGGGATTTTATAAAAATGTTTCGATAAACTAAACTTACCACAATGGTTCCAATTGGCGCTCCTCCTGCAGTAACTTCCAGAAAAACAATTGGGTTGTCAGGATGACGAAGTTGTTCGGCGAATTTGTCGTATTCGGTCATCTGTAATAGAAATTCAATAATGCTCACAAATAAATCTGTGCGAGATTATATCAACGCTTTATGGAAAGTGGGAAACATTGTTTTTATTGAACGAATTTCAGGTGGTTGAGTTGGACAATGAAAAATTCTGACACATTCAAAATATACAATTTCAATTGAAAAAAAAAACAAAAAACCATTCGGATCAAAAGCGATTGAAAATTGCGAGAGAAAATTACGAAAAAATCGTGTGCGCACGTTTTGCAACAATGCGCCCCGCCCACAAAACCCCGCCGCAGTGTAATTTTTCCCGTTTTTTTTCAATGCACATCTCAATTTTGAACTGTTTTTCAAAAGTAGTAAAAGTTTTTTGAACAAAATTCATGAGAAATCTTATAAAAACGCAAATTTGAGTTTGTAAGAAAATTTGAAGCAAATTTAACTTTGTTTGAAGGGCGAATCACAACTGATTGTGTATTTTTCGGTCGGTGCAAATCGTCAGTTTTGCTCAAACTTAAGAAACGGTGTTTTTCTTTCAGATAACGGCACGATGCCTGCAAGGAAGGGAAAAGCGTAAGTTTTCACTGTCTTTTGGTTCATATATTTTTCATATTTCAGCTCGTCGAATATCACTTACGAAGATGACAACGAGGAACTGATTGACGAGATTAATACGTTTCACAACAAAGATAGAAAAGTCGACAAAGGTGCTCTTCACAAAAGAAAGTCGTTTAATCGTCCGGAAGAAATTTTGAATGTCGAAGCAGAAGCATCAGACAGTAGCGAAGACGATGGCTCTGATTTTGATGATGACGACGTGAATGGTATTGAAAAGCTCCACTAAGACGTACTTCAAAGCTGAATATATTTCAGATATCACGGACAACAAATGGGGAAAGAAAAGGAAAGATTTCTATGGTACTGGATTCGTTGACAAAGATTGGGGAGGAATGCGAGAAGAAGAAATGGAAGATGCTCAATTGGAAGAGGAAGATGCATTGACTCGTCAGAAGCAAATCGACAAATCGACTGCTGCCATCGCTGATTTGTTTGACGATGATGATGAAGATGAGGAGGAAAAAGGGGAAACTGTTGAAGTAAGAATTGCCCTTTTATGGTCGTCTGATCTCACATTTTGTTTCAGGTAGAGACTGTATTGGAGTTCAATGAAGAAAATGCCAGAAGAAAGAACAAAAAAGTCGTCAAGTTTTTGCAGCATTTTGAAGCGAGGGTAAGAGCTCACTCCCATATACTTTTGCGCTTTCATAACATTCTATCTTAATTTTGTTCCTCGCCTGTTCTATATCAATCAATTGATACCGATTTCTTTTTATCACATTCTAGAATATTTTCGAATCAGTTCTCTTTTTTCTAGAAATCGAGGGGCGATTCGTATCGCCGTCAAGGTCAAATTTCCCTGTTCTATCTTCTCCCGCTTTCACTAACTGTTCTTTTCGTTTTTTTCTTTCCTAGAATCGATGGCTAACAGATAAGCAGTGCCTTCGAGTCGTGCAATCGCCACATGATTACGTCAAAAACGGGTTGCCATCATCACAGCCTGAGATGCTGGACTATTTCTTTCAAACGATGATTCTCCTACGGACAAAATACACAATTGAAACGATTGAAATCATCCAAATCGGGCAGTTATATGTGAACATTAAAAAGCGAAAGCAAAGTGCCCTTCTGGTGTCTGAAGCATCAGAAGTCTAAATGGCTCAGTTAGTCTTCTGTTTATTATACTAACATAAATTTCTTTCAAAACTGAACTACCTCTTTCCTTGTTTATGTTCACCTGGCCGCATAGGAATTCTCATCAAACAAGATTGAAGATATTAGAGACTACGGAAAAGATTGTTTTCTTATTTCATCTCTTCCGTTTCTCTGATCAAGTGTATTTCCTCAACTTACCGCTACTACTTTCTATTCTAATTAACGTCGCTATTATACAGCTGTTTCCGGAGCTCGTGACTAGTTTCTTTTTCGCCTGATAACGCTGTATCTTTCTTGCTGTCTCCTTTTTCTTTCTCTCCTCTCACCAACACTTACAGGCATTGTTATGTTTTTCAACTGTTACTTTCCAGAAACGTATCTTCGATCTCGTCGTGAAGCCACTTGAAAATGTAATCAAGCAAATTCCAAAATGCGCATTACGATCGCAGTTGGTGTATGTCGCCCAGACTTATGCCTCGTATGTTTTTCTGTCTGCCATCTGTGTTCGTATATAATTGTTTTCAAGGTTTATCATGAACACTGCATTCTTATTGAATCTACGTGCCGAGCAATTCTCCAAGGAAAAACTAGAAGACCCACTTGTCGACATTCATCCTGTCATGGAGGCCCTGAAACGTCTCGAAAAGGTATTTACAAGTTCTCGTCTCTTCACAATCCTCTCTTTTTCAGAAAATCGTCGAATGTGAAGATTTTCTGCATGCCAACTCGGATCATCTGGATGAGCTTAAAAAATGGGCAGCTTCCGAGCCCGAAAACATGAAGGAATTGATTTCCAAGGTCGGAGATGTGCATCTTACCAAGAAAAATTTCGGAGCCATTATGAACAACGTGAGTGTGTCTATTTCTTCCGCTCTTATCACCAATGTTCTCTTTCGGCTGAGTGGATACCCTTTCGAATACAAGTGCAACATGTTCAGAGCTCTTTTTGAAGTCGCATTAACAAGTTCATTTCAATTCGGTTGAACGACGTTTCTATCTTTTTTAAATTGAACTCTAAACACCTGTCATTTTTTCTTTTATGAGATTTCCATTTATGTAACTCCATCTCATCAATCGATTTTTTTCAGAATAATGAAGATGATGTTTCTACCGAAGTCACTACTAAGAATCTTTCCTTTACTCCTATGGATTCCGATGAAAAGCGAAAAGCGACTGACAAAATCTCAAAGAACAGAGAATATGCTGAACGTAGAGGGAAGAAGAAGGCAAAGACTAGCAAGGTAATTTTTTTTCAAGAATTGTGTTATAAATGTAGGGTTGATTTGTACGAAATTAGAAATATCTTTCTGCGGTTATGTTAATTGTGTCTTTTTCCGGAAAAAACTGCGTCTCTTTTTAAAAAATCAAGACATGAACATTATACTACGACTACTATTTCTTTCAAATTTGCATAACCAAAAATGCGAAATGTTGAGACAAGCGGCAGTGTCCCCACCGCAACCAGTAATTGGCTCACCAAGTCTCCGACTTGTTTATACACGCTGTCCTTCTCTTAAACCAAGCTTGTCCACCAATATACTCAATATGAAAACGACTGATATCACACCTGCAGATTATTAGCTTATGATTACATGGAGCAGTTCAGTATGGAAGCTTTTATTACTTTTTCTTCCCAAATCCCAAACGTTGCCACTGAAAAATTAGCAAATATTTTCGATTCGTTTTGAAATTAGTACTGGTAATGATGAATAAGAGATTTTCTCTCGTTTCTTAACGAACTCTTTTTGTTTTAGATATTGGACAGACGCTGAATATGGGGAATCCGAAGAAAATTAATGGTTTTTTTTCTGTTCCCTGCGTCCCCTCCAGTCATCTTCGTCTAACACTGACTCATTTTTGTTGAATATACAACTGTTTTATTTCCAGACGAAAAATCGACGCAAGGTGCACGCCATCGAAAAGCGGGTCAAGTCACAAATCGGAAACGTTCGACGTGAGATGCAAAAATATTCCGGTGAAACCAGTGGAATCCGTGCATCAACTATCAAGTCGACCAAGCTCATCGCCTAAAGTAAGTCGGTTATTTTCCGTGAATATATACATCAAAGTCCATATTCTATCATGTTAATCATGCGCTATATTCATTACCCTTCACTGCGCTAATCAGCGCGGCTCTTTCTTGTTTTCGATGATGTATACAACTTCAAATTCGAAAGTTTAGAGAGTATTACTAGCAAAAGAAAAACGAGGTGAACCAGGTATGTACTCTTCTGGGGGTTTTTTTAATGATCCTCATTAGACGTATTGACTTTTCTTTGTCGAATATGCGGTTTGCTCTTCGTTACATTCATCAAAAGAGGACACTCTCTTTTCATGGCGCTCCACTTGCTTTCCGACTCATGCAATATGTGCGCGAGGTCTGGCACCACCAGTGGGAGTGCCCTATTTTTTATGCGTGTCCTTCTCTTCGAACGAATTGAGCCGCGGCCACCTGCTACTTTCATTTTTGGTTCCGCTGACCTTCTCCTTTACCAATCATGTTTTCTTTCGATCCGCTCATTGCACTATAATTTTACGTTCAGGCAATTAGTATGGTCGAATAATAAATACCAGATAGTTATTGAACTTTTGAGAAACTGTCTTGTTCATAAAAATGAAGCACTTCCGACGTGTCTTCAGGGCTCTATTGAGATTCTTTGTCGCTCTCCTTAAAACTTTCGAAAATTCTGAAGAACACTTTTCTTGCCATAGAATTTAAAATTGCTCTCCCCAAAAAATCTCTGTGGCAGGAAGTATATAATATCGTAAGCGTACATGGGCAGCCTATGGCTCTTCATCATTTTGTGACTCATCCTTTACTGCTCTGTTTTTTCGCCTGCTTCGTCGTCGTTCTTTCGAAAATTCGTGTCTTGAGAAAAGAGTGTGGCAAAAATGTCAACCCACACAGCACAAATTGATAAGCAGAAATTGTTTCCCTTCAAGTTTTTCACAAAGAATTTCTCTGTACACCAAAATGCCAGACAATCTTCGCCAATCCAATCTCGTGTAGCCATAAAAACTTTACGAGTTTCAGGAATTCAATATTAGGTCGACAAAGTTTTCTGACTTCGTTTTTTCGATTACGTCGGCTATACAAGTAATTATATTGATACGTTCTCACTATATCTATCCGTTTCTGTGATACGCTTAAACGAAGTAACCAATGTATACCCTTCTGTGGGTTGGCTGTGTAATCATAGAAGAAGAAATAAACCGATCAATCACAACTTCTTATATCAGTAGTGTGAGAACACTCTTACTTTTATCAATAGTTTATTGAATTTCTCCGAATGCCCTCTATCTACCGCCTCACTCTATATCAATGTTTTTTTTTCAGGCTTCAACACATTCATTACCAAGTTCACCTGGAGTTTTGTTACTCACTCCTTTCTTCAGTTTTGTTGCCTTTCTTCGACCGTTATTTCTACTCTTGTTGTTTTTTTTTATCCCTTTCCTTGTTGATTTTTCATCCGTTACGCTCCTTTTTTAAAAATTTTTGTTATAATAAAAATACGTTGTTTATTTTAACATATTATTCGCCACTTTTGTCGGTTTACTCCCGATGTATATATTTGAAGTTGGTGTTTTTCATCAAGTTTTACTTCTTTTTCTTCTGATTATTACTTCTTTCTGCCACTCTCCTTCATTATATTTGTTATCTTATTACATGAACCTATCATCGTATTGGATTCATCTCCCTTCTATTTCCTTCTCCCAAGAGACTTAATTGTCTTGGCAACTGTCCACTTCAACCAACACACCTGCACCTAACCACGCCCCCTATATAGATTTCTGTGAGCCGCCGCCTCTCCATTTCGAGCTCACTTCTCACACCGCTCATTTTTCTTCTTTCCGCGATAACGCTGAGTTTGAAACCTCTAATTTTCGACGAGAACCAACCGTCTAAATTTCTTTCGAGCGTTGAAATGGTTGTTAAGGCGCAAACCTCTCCTTTTGAATACTAAACTTCAGCTGCTTCAATTTTCAGTTAACTGGCAGTATTTTCTGTTTTTCGGTGATTGTAAATGTGCCACAACGAGACGCTTCAGCTGTCCATTTCTCTGTTCTGTTCTCAATTTGGGTGAGATGGGGTGACAGTTCATCTCGCTGGCATTCTTCCATCCATCGTCTAATGCCCCTCTCCTTACACAGCTCATTACTATGCAATTTTCGTCGGTCGTTCTCACATATTTTTTAGCTTCTTGGTTCTCTTCTTTTATCAAATGTCGCATAACACACTTTTTCATTTCTACATTCATACAATTCTCCGTCATTCTTGTCGATCTCTTTACATTTCTTTTTTGTCAATCTCTATATATTCTTTTTGCTCTCTTTATATTTCGTTCATCTTTGTTTTCCGCCAATCTATTGAACTTCTTTCAGCATCACACTCAATAGTTGAAGAATGTCGAAGATATTAGGAGAAGGATATGTTAAGAAAACTGGTAGATCGTGTGTGATTTTGGAAAAAGCGCAAAACCGCTTAGTTGAATTACCTGAAAGTGCTTTTCGGTTGAATTATGAAAAAAAGTGGTATGAACCTGAGGTAAGAATGATATTCTGCGTTTTCATTCTAATCAAATCAATTTCAGCATGGCGATCATATCATCTTTTCCGCTCAACTTCAAAATGGTAGATATACTGCTGTGGCTGCTATTAGACCAACTGATCTTCTTCAATCATATGGAAGTCTTTCTTATTTTGATGATCAATTGAAATTTGGACATGTTTCAATTCATGGTAGAACAGCTAAAGTTTTTGTACCATTTTCTACAAGAACAGTTGGTGGAGCATGCTGGTACGGGCAAGGGGCATACATCGACAAACCATATCACATCTATATGTTCCGTCAAGAGGAGTCTCATGGGTGCAAGTTCGTAGCGTGGGCTATTTTTGATGATAATAGGAAGATTTCTAATATGCCACCTGCTCAATTAGAAGCGACCAATGCTTCACACATGAAAAAACTTGGAACAACGAACGCAGTTCAACGTCAATCGGATCATCAATCAGTGGAGTTTGTCAAGAGTCAATCGGGAGTCATCTACGATGTTTCTGATTCGTTGGTGGTTTCTGTGACTTCTCCTACTTGTCAAAACGTGGAATTTGCTCCTGCTCTTTACGAATCATGGATGAGACCAGGTCGGTTCATGACTTTCGATGGGCGTCGAGTTTCGGATGTGAAAACATCAAAGTTAATGGGAAGCAATACGGAAGACATGGGATCGGTAAGCAGAATATATCTCCTCTCATAGTTCATTTACTTTCAGATCTATCCTATAAGAAAATTGGTGCCGCTTACTATCACTATCAGTGCTGTATTCAACAAGGTATCTCATGGAAAAGCTGGTTGGGCATGGAATGATCACGTTGGACGAATCTATGTTCCATGGAACTGCACTGATCGACACATGTCTGCTTCTAAGCCGCTTCCATTCACTCCAGTTCATTTGGAAATTGGCTACAACGGGAAACATGACGACATTCCATGGGTGGCTTGTTCCGCTTCCCTTTGCGAGGAACTTGAGTTCGATCAAGTAGTGGATGAAAATGCGCGGATGTTGAAAACGGAGGATAACTGGAAAATCGCATCCATTGTTGATGGTCCAGATAATCCGAGCATCTTCTTGCAAAAACTGGACGAATGTGGAAAGAAAAGATGCGCGTTCGCTAAAGTTATTGACCTGAACAGTGGAAACATTCCCCCAACTGGAACACTTGTTCGAATCACATACTACGCACAGGAACGTCATGGAAGACATGCGTTCCGATGTGTTCTTGTCACTTCGATGGAAAAAGTAGAACGCATGCCAAAAGTCCATATAGTCCACAACGGAAACGGAGTCAAACATTTTCCAATGTTGTACGAGGTATTGTATTGATTTGTTTCATTTATTGAAATTATTCTTTTGCAGCAACCAATTCCAAAGAAACAAAGGGCCCCAACACCTGTTAATCGCATCCAAGCCGCTCCCCCACCACCGAAAAACTGCTGGAATATGAAGAATCTTGGTACTCCAGCTAAGCAGCCATCACCGCAAGAGTTTCCAACTGTCAACGGAAACGATACTGAAGAAAAGGAGAATGTTCCCATGGAATTAATTGAAAATCTTCCAATCCCACTATCTCCACAAGCAATCGAGCCACCACCAGGATTCGAAGCTCCTCCAGGTCTTCCAGCTCTTCCGAAGAACGCATTGACACTTGAAGAGCTGGAGGCTTCTCAAATTGCTTCACAAACGCCAGCGTCACGTCCGAGTTATTCGCTGCGTTTGGGATCAATGTGGAGTGGAACACCAGCGGAATCTAAACCGGATGAGCCATCTAAATTTTTCCCACAAGAAAATTTCGTGAACACCGGGTTCGGTCAACTCGGTACTGCATTCCCATCATCTGGAGACAATTACTTCATGGATTTGGGCACAGCTGTTTCGCAGCCATCAACATCAAGTGCTATGAATTCGGGACCAATCAGTGACTTGCGCAACACTCAATCGGAGGCTTCGTCGCCTGGACTGAAGTCAGATATCAACGAGCAGACTGACGAACAAGCTAACCTTTGGTCAGCATTTGAACCTATCGTACAACAATCTGCGAATCACTTTGGAGGTTCATTTTCGTAAGTGAAATAGTATTCAAGTACATTGTTAACTTTTCTGTTACAGATTTGGTTTCCCACAACTGGACCTTCCAATCTACCAGAAAATGGTTCCAAGTTGCAACGAACTATTAATGACAACTCCAATAGCTGAAAATGAAGGAGATGCAGCACCATCTACTACAGATACCACCGCTGACTCTTGCTCTTGCGGAACTGAACAATTGATTTGGGATTTGTGGCAAAATCCTCGATTCGTTTCTGCATTTGCAGCAAGTGATCCCGAAACATTCAAACGAATCGACGCTAAACGTCAATCGTTTGCCTCTGTCCATCGTCATTAGACTGCAGCTGTTCATAGATTTTAATATTTTTAATCGTTTTAATTCACCATTTTCCATTTTCTCGTTCATTCACCTCTCATTCCTTATTCATCGTCTTCAGTTACCGTTTTAATTCTGTTTCGTTTTTTTTAAATTCGGCTTGGGCCGCCATTGAATAAAATCAAAAAGTGCCCCTGACCATTGCTCGCCGTTTTCCCCGTTCTCATGACCCCTTATCAGTCTCGCCCAGTTCTCATGACATTCGACAACTTTCTCGAGTTGCCCGTGTGCTTCTCCCGCTGAGATACTCACATCCCTGTTCTATTTCTTTCAATCTTGTAACACTTTGTATCACATTGATTGCAGTCTGATCTATATATTCTGTCCTTGTAGACTATAATAATTGAGCAGTTCAAAGTCAACATATTTCTTTCTACTCTTTCTTTCCTTCATCCTAACGACATCATCAAATAGTCTCAATTGCCATCACCAACTTTTAAAGTTGTTCTTTATTTTTCAGTAGATGGAATGAACATTTTATTTTTCTCTGTGATCGTGTCTAGTTGGTAACAGAATTTCATGAGTACACTGAAAGACATTGAGAATGTACAAAGGATTGAGATGACGAGCAAAAGTTATAACCGTAAGAGTAGAATAAAAATAAAGGTAGAAAAGAAGTGATGATAAGAGGAAGAATTGCAGAAGTCAGCATCTCGACAGTAGCAGTTGATGGTATCCACTCCCAGAACCTGAAGTTGATGATTGAGATGTAGATGTTTTTCAAATCAAGAAAACTCACTTCTTCCTCTTTGCAATAAGTTCTCATCTTGAGATGCGGCTCATAAACACTGCTAGAGATTCTGAAAATCTTATCATTAAAATTCATAATTTGCCATTTGTGACTTACGTCAAATTCTCGCATCCTTTGCTCACATAATGATTATTGACAAGAGATTTGACACAAATGTCACCGTAACAGACTCCTGTCGAACAATCGTGTGGTTGATTGCATTGGTGACATCGAAGTTTCATTACTGAAATAAAAATGTTTGGGATTTATAGAAAGTTGAGATTACCATTCTCAATATGATATCCAACTGCTTGTCGGCTTCGACTGGATTCGTAATTTTTGTAGGCATCGCCAACGGAAACGGAGAATAGAAGAAGGAGGAAAGGGAAGAGATGAGTCGTCGAATGCTTCATCACATTTCAGGCTCTTATACAACCTGGAATTTCGGGATTTTAAAATAGGATCGGAGGTCTTAGTGAGGCAGGAGATAAAGAATTTGAGATTGAGAAAAGTGATAGAGTTTCAGAAGTTTCTGTTGAGTTTAGAGAAGTGAAATTATGGAAGTTTCAATATCTGAAAACCAGAACCTCAAAGTTTGGCCACCTGGTTTGAAAAATCAAGACTGAATAGAGTACTATCCTGTGGAAAAACTGAAATTTTTTAAAACATGTGCTATTGAAAATGAGATAACGACTAGCCATTAACAGTAAGAACTTTATCATGTTTATTGACGATACATATAAGGGCACCCGAATGAGCTCAAAATAAGCACAATTTTGAAATTCAAACGGATTGAAATTAGTCTTATTAGAATCCTCGTCAAAAGTTGACTGGACATGTCTTAAAATATGTTTTAAATCTGTTCTCCAACAGATGTTGTGACCCATTTTGAGAATTCAGAAATATTTTTTGTGGTTCTGGAAAAATAGAAGGGCATGCCCTTCTAATACTGATTTTACGTTTATCTCTTTAAAGACCAAACGCAGAATACACATATAAAAAAATTGAAATCCAAGCACAAACGGTACCAGTTTTCTCGAAATCATTAATTGTGCTCACAGTTTTGTAGGCATTGATAACTAGGATTTTTTAAAATCCTGTAACTTCAGAACTCAAAATCATGAAATCTCAAAGTTAAGAAAAGTCGAAAAGTGAAGTCCATTATGACGGATGGGAAAATGTTAAGAAATCCTAATGAGATATTTTGACATGTCAAAAAAAGCGACAACTGTCATGACAATTGGAACAAGAAAACGATTGAGTGAGAGAAAGTGATGAAGGTTTCCTAATAACTGAACGAAAGGAGAAAAGAAATATTTATCCGTCCCGGGGTCCCCCTTCACCACCGAAAAGTCTCAGTCAGTCAGCCATCTCCGGGGACGCCGGCAGGCCACCATCAATTATCTGCTGTTTCTTTTCTGGAACAAAAAAAAAAGAAACAAGAGGTCCCCTCCCCCCGAACCCATCAAAAGGTCTCTCTTTATGACTATCGTAGGAGAGTGAGTAACAAAAAATTGATGAAATCCGAGATAAACCGCGGAAGGCGATGGCAGAAGCCGACATCGGCGGGCAGAGGATATGAAGAAGAAAAAGAAGGACGGACCAAAAAGGACTCTCATATTGCTCAAACGAGTAAATATTGTTTAAAGAGAGAGAGAGAGTCTCTTTTCGAAATGAAATACATTATTAAAATCGCTGGAATTTATTCATTATTAAGATGAAAATAAGGCCCTGGAGGAAGAAACTCGAGAGAGAAGAAGGTGAGAAATTAGACAAACATAGGGCAGGGAGGACACCTGTCAAACTGTTATAAATAATATATCAAAGGGTGTGAAAAGAGATAGATTGGGAAGAAAAAAGAGAGAGAGCAGGTAGATTATAAAACAGATATGAGCAGCTCAGGTTGGTATATATGCAAATTTGGATTGGAGCAGCACTATAAGTTCAATAGAGAAGCAGAGTCATGTACGGTAGATTAGTCTTCGGGAGTCTAGAATAGTTGTAGATGTTGAGGAAAATGTGAAAGTTTAATCTAAACGAGCTGCATAAACAGGTCCAAGGATCACAATTTGAAAAGTTTCAAAAAAATACTGAAAATAAAGCCTACAGAGATTGAAATCTGAATTTCCTTTAAAAAATATATCTATTCTGACATGAGTATTTAGAAAAATATTGAAGAAAAAAGAATGAGAATATAAGGAAACTTGAAGGAATAAGAAAGGTGGAGCAAAGCAAAAGGAAAGTGCCTTGATTAGAGTGAGATCCATACTCAGAAAACCTTCTTATTGGCTTTGTTAGGGGGACTGTCATGGGCTCAATGAGCTTCTAAAAAGAAGTGGTCAAGTCTTTAATTGTGGTTGAGATGTACAAACAGATGAAGTTGTCTCTCAAAAGCCTCTTCTTCTTCTTCTTTGCGAAGAAGTTGTTTCATAAGTTAACAACTCCCTTGAGAGTTGGTCAACTCGCCCCACATCTTCGACACTTTTGATGTCCTCTGGCGACTTCATCGACAGATTGACTGCTGGAAAATGCTTCAGAAGAGGGGAGGGATCGGACAGGTGAAACCTTGGAGAGAGCCAATGTGACTTGAAGTGGTCGTTTCGTTTCCGGTACGAATTAACAAACGAAGCGGACGAATCGCTTTTCCGGTGCTGGGTGGCAGTGAGATTTGAGAAGCAAAGTGCACAGGAAGATTAGTAGTTGTGTGAAGGAATTGAAATGAAAAAGGAAAAAAGATGGTTTGTTTTTTGTAACAAAAAAGCAAAAAAACTGAATAGCAGATGGACAAGGTCCGCATGGGAATTGGAGAAGAACAAACGACGCCGCGCCACACGTTTTTCAGAGAGAGAAGGAACCACACTATCATTAGAAGGAGAACACAAAAAGGAATAATGTATTATTCTGATAGGTTGGAGATATGGGCAAACAAAGCTTGTGAGCTTGATAGATGGCGTGAAAATCGAAATTAAAGATAAAGTGAACTAAAATCTCCGAATCAGAGGCACCTCTGATTTTATTCTTGGAAAAAAAATTAACCCGATAAATAAACAATTTCAGCTGCAAGTATTCAAGTTAGGTTGATACTAATTACAGCTCTGATGGGAAAATGGTAGTGATGATGAAAACGGGCAAAAATTACAGCGTTGACAATCTGAAGTAGTTTCGGATAGCGGTCTTCGTCATGACTCTAGGAACAAACTATATCTAAATTTCTTCAAGTTCTAAAAACTAATCGATCCTTGTATATCAAAAAAAGTTGTCTTATCTCTCATCCAAACTTCTCTGAACCGGAAGCCTTAGTTGCTCATTGCATATTCAGAAAACATCTGCAAAAAGCCATGCAACTTTCTTTCCCTTCCACACATCATCTGGATATAAAGTGTCAAATCCCGAATCATTGGATTATGGATCATAAACTTAATCAACACATTCCTCCCATAAGAAGTTTCTCGTCATAAAAGTGTCAAACCCAAGAAGTTTCTGCATCCAAAATAATCCGTATCCATCGACACCGCACGTACGAAAAGACGTCATAATCGTTCACTGTCACCTTTTTCCATTCGTGTTTCTTTTGATGGATAACGATGGATCTTTTTTGCAACAAAAAAGTTTCTTTTCGGCCGTTTTCCGACAAGTGGAAAAAGTGATAAATGTAGAGAAAAATGAATTGAGTGAGAAAATGAAATAGAGGAAGAGTGGGAGAAGTTGAAAATGAGCTGGGTGATAAAATGATGGAAGAAGAGGGGCGGAAAACAGATAAAACAAAGATAAATTGACACTTATTGTGGCTTTTAGTTTCAGAAAAAATGAGATAGGAAGAAGAGGAAGAAGAAGTTGTAAGTGTAAACGGAGAGAGACAACATTAGAAGGGGGCGCTGCTTGCACATGCACTCTTTGATTCAATCTAATCCGATTTTGGAGTGAGCTTCGATCCGTAATTATTTGAGACAGGAGTTCAGAAGTGGTGGGATGAGGGCTCATTTCGAATTGAGAGATAGATTTATTCATCAATGCGTTTATTAAACTAACTGACACCGAAAACAAAGTAGAGTAAGGTGAGAGGGTTTCAAACGGAGCGAACAGAGGATTTGTAAATTTCTGAAGTCTTTTGTTCAAAAAGATGTGAGTTGAACTTGGTTTGACCGTCTACAAATTAGGATTTTAAATTTTGATTACTGTAAAGTATGGTATTTTCCCACAATAGCATCGGGTCCAGATCAAAATCCATTTTTAAAAGCTTCGAATAAGATTGCTGAGACCTTTTCATGAAGCATATAGGAATTCAGAGTAGAATCCAGAAATTTTTTGGAGAAATGAATAACAGATTTCTGGAGAACTTAGAATTCCTAGAACCAATTCTGACCTCAGTTTTTATCAGGGAAACTGAAGTGATTATCTCAATTTACTTATCGGGAATAAGTATGGACATCCCAGACTTCAATTATTTTCTTCTTTTGAAATTCAGCAAAGTACAGATGTTTTGGAAAGCATCACATTTTGCTTTGGAAGCTTCGACTGATTCCGAAGAATCCAAATCTTTTGATTTCCAATATTCGATTTAACATTTTCATATTCCTTGGATTCAGAAAAAAAACTTCTTGACAATCCAATCATATCTGTACTAAAAAATATCACAGTTTTTCCGATAAACAATGACGTTGCACTTTCATTTTGACAAGAGAACAATGCGTCCTTGTGAATGGAAAAGTGATAAGCGTAAGGATATATCTTCAAATCGGTCATAAATCAAGAAGTCCGGCGCCATTATGGCGGCGATAACCCCTAGAGTCCGGTGTGAAAAAGTGATGCATCGGAGTCGTGTTCTCTCCAGGATTTGTTGATTTAGGCCAGACTCGTATTGCCTGACACCTTGATATATTGCCGTCGTTTTCCACCTATTTCCACCTGGATATCATGGTCTCCGATTTAGCTTTTTTGCCTGGCTAGTGAGTTGGTCGAATAGTCTACGATATCGTTTCTTATCGGAGATTTGGTTTCAAATGATAGTGTAGTCAAATTAGAAAAATTGAAATTGGAAAGAATGTGAAAAACCGGACAATTGGTATGTCTCCTATTTGTGATTGTTGCGTAAGCTGTTTTATGATACGAAGAATTTTACGTCATCAAATTTTAGGAGCTGGTGATAAAATAGAGAATTCTGGATGTTCCTGATCAAACCATCCTTTTCTGTTCTGTTCTGAATCTAATTAATCAGCTGATCAGAAACAAGAAGTCCGTTAATAGGATGTACTCTTGTCAGAAAGTCCTTTGAATTCAAAGAAGTCGGTCTCTCTTTTTGAGGACAGCTTGGATATTTGCAACAATGTTAGTTCAATGTGATTTATTTCGGCGTGATTCGCTCCGACACTTTCCAGAGAAACCATGTGACGCTGATTTTTATCTTCAGAAGAGAAGAAGCGGTTCAAGAACAGGTGAACCGATGGAATAAAAGGAAATAGACACAAACAAGTGACACTGATGGAATCGGGGGAAAAAAGATGGATATGAAGATATTTGTATATGGGCAAAAAAACTATTTGAACGTTTTGTAGGAGGCTGATTTTCT
The DNA here is from genome assembly GCA_963966625.1 of Caenorhabditis zanzibari. Classification (NCBI taxonomy): domain Eukaryota; kingdom Metazoa; phylum Nematoda; class Chromadorea; order Rhabditida; family Rhabditidae; genus Caenorhabditis; species Caenorhabditis zanzibari. Next base: position 9,551,410 of record OZ016469.1, read on the forward strand.
GGAAACTTTTAAAGTGGTTGTACAAAGAAGTGACGATTCGAGCATAAGTTTCTCCAAAAGTTATCCAACCTTCACTAACTTTACAAACTTTACTCGGAAGCTAATGTATTGCTATCTTGGAGGCAGTTTTTGAAAAATAAGACCTCTAACTGCACATCAAATCCCTCGACTATAGTCTCCATGAAACATGAACTAATTCAGAGATCAAACCGTGGAAAGTCTCAAACACCTACTTTTTTTTCATCTCGATCCACAAAAAAACTCATCGTGCCTTCTTCCCGTTCCACAGTCATGTGGTCATCCTCACTAATCAGTTAAATGGGTCTTTTTTCCTCATCCTTATCCCCTTTTCCCACCATTTTCCGAATGAAATTCCACGCATCATTGCAACATTTTCGTCATAACCTCGTTAGCCCTAATCGGTTGACAATGTGTCCTTCACCAGGAAGCGAACCGCTTCTCCTGAACGAATAAGAAAAAACTCGAATACCGTTTGCCATCGGATGGTTGTTGTTTCAAAGAGTTTTAACTATAAGCTACGCCCATCCGGAGACGGACGGAGACGTACGCGCGAAAAGACAGAGAATGGGTGGGCGGCCTACCGAAAACTGCCTAGAGAAGCTTTTCGGTTTTTCTACCCTATATATTGGTGTGGAAAGAGGAGGTATACGATTAGTGGCAATCACAAAGATATCCTATATCCATGTCATCTTTTTATTTCCTTTATCTCTCTTGTTATCTCCTTTGAACTTTTTTTTGGCTCTCTTCCAAGTTTTGTTCCTTCTTACAGATGACCCTAACAACGGCGACGTCCGGCGCCATAGTCTTTTCTGGAGCCACCCTTTTGGTCTCTTTGTTTGCCGCTGCTTCGCTTTACAGCCAAGTTTCCAATATCTGGAATGAGCTGGATGCTGAAATCGCCAACTTCAGAGTTAGTCCCACATTTTCGATTCCAAATATAATTTTTCAAAACTTCAGAGTCTCACTGAAGACATGTGGGTTGACATGGTTAAACTTGGAGCTGGAACCGCTTCGAACAGAGTGAGACGTCAACAATACGGAGGATACGGAGCCAGTGGAGTCCAACCACCAGCACCAACTCCAAATCCATATGGAGGATACGGAGCTAGCCAGCCAGCTCCACCAGAGAAGTTCCCAGATGGTATTCCAAATGGAGGAAACCAACCAAAGTTCCCAGGAGGTGGATTCCCAGATGGACCATTCCCGAACGGAGGAGGACCACGTGGAGGAAACCAATGCCAATGCACTGTTGAGAACTCTTGCCCACCAGGACCAGCTGGACCAGAAGGAGAGGAGGGGCCGGATGGACAAGACGGACAAGACGGAGTTCCAGGATTCGACGGAAAGGATGCCGAGGATATTCAGAATACCCCACCAACCGGATGCTTCACCTGCCCACAAGGACCACTCGGACCACAAGGACCATCCGGAGCACCAGGACTCAGAGGAATGCGCGGAGCTCGTGGACAACCAGGACGTCCAGGAAGAGATGGAAACCCAGGAATGCCAGGAGACTGTGGACCACCAGGAGCGCCAGGACTCGATGGAAAGCCAGGATCTCCAGGAGGAAAGGGAGACGATGGAGAGAGACCATTGGGAAGACAAGGACCACGTGGACCACCAGGAGAGGCTGGACCAGAAGGACCACAAGGTCCAACTGGAAGAGATGCTTATCCAGGACAGGCTGGACCACAGGGAGAGCCAGGAATTCAAGGATATGGAGGAGCCGCCGGACAGGATGGGTAAGAAATCAGACTAGAAAGTATAGTATTAGAATAGAATATTACAGACCAGAGGGACCACCAGGATTCCCAGGACTTCCAGGAAAGGACGCAGAGTACTGCAAGTGTCCAGGAAGAGAAGGCGACGCCGGAAGAAGCAACACCAGACGTCATCGCAAATTCCAATTGTAAAAAATCACAAATTCATGACATGTTTCCAACAAATAAACCAAACTTCTCAACTTTTTTTTGTTTTGTTTTTAGGGTAATTGCAGAATGGTTTTTTGTACTTTTAAAAAAGAGTCAAGTACACGAAAACATAAAATCCTTTAAACAAATGTTAGAAGACGTCGTAAAAGTAAAAAGAATAACTAATAGAAATACGAGGACAAGATGTATAGTGAAAAGGGAAAAAGGAGAAAGGGCAGATTTGGAGAACACTATCAATCTGTATTAGGTTTAGATTTATGTTGTATCGATGGAACCTATTGGTATATGTGTAAGAAGAAAAAAGGGAAAACTAAGAAATACTTTGTGAATATATTTGGGTGGATAGGACAAAAAGATGGATAAGTTGAAATGTGAATAGGTTTATGAAAGATAAAGGGTTTTAAATATTCACCAAAAATCGTGGAGGAGTTGAAAATTTCAGTGAAGTATTGGAAGAAGAGTGTTCAAAGTTTTAAGGAAATTGGAATTCCGAAAGCGTTCCAAAAAGAGAAAGAATTCCTTTTTGCAAGTTTTGGTCTAAAGCTACTAAAAGTATAAAAATAAAAATAAAATGGAGATTGTGATCTCTAAAGTATTTGGATGTACTGAAACTTATTAGGAATTCATTAGATCATCCCATTAGACTTTCAGACTTGATCAGACGAACTACGACGTCCTTTTTTATCAAGTAATTGGCGAGTTATGAATTTTAGATTCAGGTTTCCAACACTCATTAGTGAAGCTCTAAAAATCCCAGGAAAGCCAGCACCACTTCGTCTACTAACACTTCTTAAAGCAAACATGTAACATTTCTTTTGCGTACTATGGTGTTCCAGACCGAAAAAAGAAAACATCTGGTTTTTTTTTTCAAACGATGCGAAAAAATAACTTATGTCGTGTTGCCCTCGGGAATCGGAAGCCGAAATGTTTGTTGTTGTTATCGAAAGGGAACAGAGAAGATGAATAAGAGGAAAAAAGAAGAAACGATGGAACACTAACACGTACACGAGCTCTTCTTTTGCTCCGTTCAGTGTGCATACGAATTTTCATGGTCCGTCCACCTCCGCACAGAGAATCGAAGCAGACACACCACCGAAACCTGCTCATAAAATTGAGAGAAATCGAGAGTAGTGGAAGAAAAAAAAATACGAAAAAGAAAGGACTATAAAAGCTATAAAGTGCAAAACGAGTAAAAGAGTGAGAGCAAGAAAAAAGAAATCAGAAGGCGAAAGTCACTCAACCATGCCTGATTTCTTTTATACTATTTCTTGGTCCTCTGGATCTTCGAAACTTTTCTAAACGGAAGCCAAGCTAATTGTGGAAGATATGGAAGAAATAAGGGAAAAAATAGTGAGAAATGACATTTTTGACTCCTGGAAAAGAGTCGCAGAGATCGAAGGAAATCGAATAATAATGCAATTTCATCTTGCTCTCCCTGTCTCCGTGTATGTATTTGTTTGTTTGGTGAATGAAGAAACAAAAAATGAATAAGGAGGACCTCCAGCAAAAAAGTCAAAAAGATCCAATTAGAATGCCCTCGAGAGGACCCGAAAAAACAAACAAACTGGGGGAAAGGGAGGTGGTTCAAAACTCGAAATTTGTGCGTCCATTTTCTATGTCTTTTTCGAGAAAAGGGGCAAATTCTAATAAATATTAATTTTATTGTTCCAAAGAAAATTTGTTTTTGGCGCCAACCCGGTAAGATCCAAAGTGTCAATTATCCTTTTTTGCACCTGCTCTTTGTTTTTCTGTGGTGGACAATTTCGTATTACGATTTAGTTTATTATTATTATTATTATTATTAACAATAATATTAAGTATCAAACTACGAGTTCTCAGCATCTGTCAGATTTGGAAGATTTTCTCTTGATTCCGAGAGCACGGTTGGCTTCGTCGATTCTGAGGTTTTGGAGGGAACGACGCTTACGTCCTCCTCCTCCGCATCCACAGCATCCGCATCCGCATCCACATCCGCATCCGCATCCACAGCAACATGGACGACAGCAAGTGCAGCATCTGGTACAGCAGCAAGTTCTGCAACAGGTACAGCAACGACGGCAACAACAGCAGCATCTGGAAATGTTTCGAAACTCGTGTTGAGTATAACATTTCAATTATTTTGTATTGGGAAGACCAGAGATAGTTATACAAACTGTCCGAGTTTTAGAATATCTTGAAAATCCAAAATACTTACCTTGGTCTACAGCAACAGCATCCACACCCGCATCCACAACATCCACATCCTCCTCCTTGCCTTTTCACTCTGGACGACGAATTTTCAAGTGTATCAATTGCAGTTGTAGCTGTTGAAACATCAGTTCCAACGGTTGCCAATTCGGTTGAAGAGACTGGTAGAACTGCTGATTGAACCTGGAACTAATCAATGGATACATACAAAAAAGAAATTATATACCTGTGACACAGCGACAATTGTTGCAAGTGCAACTAAGATCGCAAGGGTAGATGAAGAAGTCATAATTGAAGTGAGTAGATGAAGGGAAAAATGAGTAGGAACTGATGTCCAATCCAACTTTGATTATCCCTTTTATACGATTCTTTTGCCATTCCGGAAACCAGTGGACTTGCTCCAACGTATTGCGTAATCGGCTCGGCCGCGACGGAGGAAACTGTCAAAATGTCTCGAACAACTCAAACATTTTCCATGTTGCACCCAACTTTTCGAGATGTTTTTTGATGCATGAAAATCACAGTTATCCTCAAACCTCCAGCAGAATAGAACATGAGAGATGAGTTGTGCAAAGTTGCTTCTCATTGGATTCTCATTGGAATTGTTTAAAAAAACAGAGAAGTACCTTTAATTAATAAAGATCTAATTGTAGGGTTCAAAGTTTATTAGAGTTCCCAATTTAGGGTTACAAAACTCTATTGACGTAACAATTTCCAGCGTGTCCCCCTAGAAAACAAATTAAAACGTGACTATTGGGTTTTTGGAGTAGACTGCCACGTCGACAGGCTCTGTCGACGTAAGAGGAAACTTGAGGACCTCAAGTTGAGGTAGTCTTCAGTTCAGATTTTTGTCTTCCGGAAAACCAAACTTCAAGAGGTGAGACTTCAAAGCTGGTGAGTTTTCCATTCCCGCTCTTTGGAAGGAATCGCTATATTTTCAGAAGCAAAACAGCACTCATGACGCAGGAGGCTCTGTGAATGGTCATCGACATGGTGGCTACTCCGAGTATTCAAGTTGTGAACTCCGCATCAGAAAACATTCTATGGTAATTTTAGTTATCTAACTTTCCTGGCTTATCCCTGCCCTGGTCATTCTGGTGTCATATTCTCAAATCCTTTGTCGACTTCTGAATTCCTTAAATTGTCCCTTCGTAAAAAACATTCTGATATCAATTCCCCTCTGAATTGCCGCACAGACATACATGTGCACCTAACGTCGTGAATAGCCGACGGTTTGGAGGATATCAGAGTGTCTAGATTCCACCAATTCAGAAGAATTCTCATTCTTTTTTTCGAACTTCTGAATTCCTTAAATTGTCCCTTCGTAAAAAACATTCTGATATCGATTCCCCTCTGAATTGCCGCACAGACATACATGTGCACCTAACGTCGTGAATAGCCGACGGTTTGGAGGATATCAGAGTGTCTAGATTCCACCAATTCAGAAGGATTCTCATTCTTTTTTTCGAACTTCTGAATTCCTTAAATTGTCCCTTCGTAAAAAACATTCTGATATCAATTCCCCTCTGAATTGCCGCACAGACATACATGTGCACCTAACGTCGTGAATAGCCGACGGTTTGGAGGATATCAGAGTGTCTAGATTCCACCAATTCAGAAGAATTCTCATTCGTTTTTTCGACGTCTTCTGAATTCCTTAAATTGTCCCTTCGTAAAAAACATTCTGATATCAATTCCCCTCTGAATTGCCGCACAGACATACATGTGCACCTAACGTCGTGAATAGCCGACGGTTTGGAGGATATCAGAGTGTCTAGATTCCACCAATTCAGAAGAATTCTCATTCTTTTCGACGACTTCTGAATTCCTTAAATTGTCCCTTCGTAAAAAACATTCTGATATCAATTCCCCTCTGAATTGCCGCACAGACATACATGTGCACCTAACGTCGTGAATAGCCGACGGTTTGGAGGATATCAGAGTGTCTAGAATCCATCAATTCAGAAGAATTCTCATTCTTTTCGACGTCTTCTGAATTCCTTAAATTGTCCCTTCGTAAAAAACATTCTGATATCAATTCCCCTCTGAATTGCCGCACAGACATACATGTGCACCTAACGTCGTGAATAGCCGACGGTTTGGAGGATATCAGAGTGTCTAGATTCCACCAATTCAGAAGAATTCTCATTCTTTTTTTCGAACTTCTGAATTCCTTAAATTGTCCCTTCGTAAAAAACATTCTGATATCAATTCCCCTCTGAATTGCCGCACAGACATACATGTGCACCTAACGTCGTGAATAGCCGACGGTTTGGAGGATATCAGAGTGTCTAGAATCCATCAATTCAGAAGAATTCTCATTCTTTTCGACGTCTTCTGAATTCCTTAAATTGTCCCTTCGTAAAAAACATTCTGATATCAATTCCCCTCTGAATTGCCGCACAGACATACATGTGCACCTAACGTCGTGAATAGCCGACGGTTTGGAGGATATCAGAGTGTCTAGAATCCATCAATTCAGAAGAATTCTCATTCTTTTCGACGTCTTCTGAATTCCTTAAATTGTCCCTTCGTAAAAAACATTCTGATATCAATTCCCCTCTGAATTGCCGCACAGACATACATGTGCACCTAACGTCCGTCTTGAACAGCCGACGATTTGGAGGATATCAGAGTGTCTAGAATCCATCAATTCAGAAGAATTCTCATTCTTTTCGACGTCTTCTGAATTCCTTAAATTGTCCCTTCGTAAAAAACATTCTGATATCAATTCCCCTCTGAATTGCCGCACAGACATACATGTGCACCTAACGTCGTGAATAGCCGACGGTTTGGAGGATATCAGAGTGTCTAGAATCCATCAATTCAGAAGAATTCTCGGCTCTATTGCAGAATAGGGGTCCCTTCGAAAAATAGGGGTCCCCTAAAAAAATAAGGGTCCCTTCAGACCCTCTAAAAAAAATAGGGGTCCCTTCAGGTCCCTCTAAAAAAATAGGGGTCCCTTCAGGTTCCTCTAAAAAAATAGGGGTCCCTTCGTCCTTCGTTATAGGACCTCGAAAAAATATGGGTCCCTTCAGATCCCTTGAAAAAAATAGGGGTCCCTTCAGGTCCCTCTAAAAAAATAGGGGTCCCTTCGTCCTGGTTTAAAGAAGCTCAAAAAAATAGGGGTCCCTTCAACTGCCTCAGAAAAAATAGGGGTCCCTTCAGATTTTTTTCTAGTTTCCCATTTACATGGTTATTTTTTAACTTCATTTTTGAGACTTGATCTGTTGCGGTTACAAAGCCTTTTCAAAATGAACTTCAAAAAACAGTTAAGAAAATGGAAAACTAAACAAAAAATTTGAAGGGTCCCCTATTTTTTCCAAGGTACTTGAAGGGACCCCTATTTTTCTGAGCTGCTATAAACCAGGACGAAGGGACCCCTATTTTTTTAGAGGAACCTGAAGGGACCTCTATTTTTTCTAAGGCAGTTGAAGGGACCCCTATTTTTTCGAGGTCCTATAACAGAGGACGAAGGGACCCTTATTTTTTTCGAGGGGTCTGAAGGGACCCCTATCTTTTTAGAGGGACCTGAAGGGACCCCTATTTATTTCGAGGGGTCTGAAAGGACCCCTATTTTTTTAGGGGACCCCTATTTTTCGAAGGGACCCCTATTCTGCAATAGAGCCGAATTCTCATTCTTTTCGACGTCTTCTGAATTCCTTAAATTGTCCCTTCGTAAAAAACATTCTGATATCAATTCCCCTCTGAATTGCCGCACAGACATACATGTGCACCTAACGTCGTGAATAGCCGACGGTTTGGAGGATATCAGAGTGTCTAGAATCCATCAATTCAGAAGAATTCTCATTCTTTTCGACGTCTTCTGAATTCCTTAAATTGTCCCTTCGTAAAAAACATTCTAATATCAATTCCCCTCTGAATTGCCGCACAGACATACATGTGCACCTAACGTCCGTCGTGAACAGCCGACGATTTGGAGGATATCAGGGTGTCTAGAATCCACCAATTCAGAATTCGAACATTTTTGTTCTTTGCTTTTGTGTTGTATTTTGTGATTTTTATCGTTGTCATCTTGTATAAATGGTTTAAACTCGCTCGTTAAAGCTGCTGTGGATGTGCCTGAACCTAATAAAGATTTCAATGTTCGGGCACTTTTGCAGTCTAGCATTGTTTTTTCGAGATTTTTTGACAATCATACGGGGTTTCAGTTATTGAAAGAGTTAATTTAAGAAAAACATCAGAAATTGAATTTGAGTTCAAACTTGCTGTTGGTGGAAATTTTAAAAAATATCCAAAAAATGTGCAGAATGACGCAGTTAGTCTATAAATCTATAAATGGGCTGTAGGGGTCTAACGCCCGAGGTGGCTTGTTCCCTTCCTTATTCCCATTTTCGCGATGAATCGTTTTCTTCCCCAGATCTCAGTTTTGAAGTGTTTCTCAAGACATAGAAATCATTTGGATAGTTAGGTGATCAAATCACTCCAAAATCACTCGTTGTTTCTCCGTGCAAAAAGCTGTGTTTTCATTCAACTACTTGTGTCTTCGCACCTTTACTTCAGTTATTTCCGTCAAGTGCTCCTTCTATTTTTACTTTCTGGCACTACCACCGCCCACAGTATATCCAAGTGTTTTTTCTGTTCGTGCAACTGACAACTAGAGGTCACAATTTACGAACGGCTGTATTTGATATGTGGTCATAAGGCACTGTTAGCAGCCATAAGCCATAGAAATCAAAATGAATTCTGTTGAAGAGTCCGAACTGTAGTAGCTCTCAGACTGTTTGCATTTCTTGTTGACAGTTGATCATCTCGGAATATTCAAGTCTTTTGATCAGAAGCCGGTTTGTCAAACAAAACAATGATAAAAAGAGAGCTGGGCCATCGAACATCGCTTATCATTAGGAATTAGTTTGATGATAACTGACTTTGATCATTGATGAGGTGTGTTATTACGATTGGAGAAAGATAATAAACAAAAAAATAAGGATGTGTTGTGATTACTGTTATACTAATGAAAGCGAAAGTGAACCTAAACGGAAAACAACAGTTTTCAGAGATTGCATGACGTCTTCTGGCTCAATATAAATCTGAAACCGTCTTTTGAATCTCCATTCAAATTTGTTTTTCAGGGATCTGCGATACAGCAGAAAAACCGGAAATCAATCACCTCATCATCACCAACTCAGCTGACACCGTACTGAACTTCAAAGATCTTCTTCAGATCTTTGCCTGTTTATACCGTTCAGAACTGTCAGGAAAGTTCTCTGAATTTAAAAAATATCCGGGAAAATATTATCTCTCTTTGTAAAACTTTGCACCCGTCAATTATCATCAATGCTAAACAAAATCGAATGAATCCAACATCGCCTATACACAAAGAATCAAAAGTTATCGGTACGATGTTTCTCAAAATAACCATTCAATTGTTAGAAGATGTTCCTAATTTTTGTTCCAATTCTGTTGTTCCTTTTTTTGTAACGGCATTTTTTCTTCCTTGCAAACATGTTATTGTTCTTCTCATTTCTGCAATTTGGCCAGTTGTACTCAATAATCAGATGAACTGATTACAAAATACGAAAACTGGATTGAAAGAAAAACGATACGGGAAAAAGAAGATCATGAGTCCAACCCCATATTTTCATCATCTTCTGTGTATTTATTTTCATTTTCGATTCACTAGAATCTAGTGTCCAAAAGGAGGTGTTGATATGTCAACTCTTGATCGACCAAATTTCTTTGATTGTTCAGTTGTTATGTCATTAAAAAGATATAAAAGTTCAAGGATGTTCATGATTCCCATAAAAGTGGAAAAGTGTTTTCGAATGGGTTTTTGATGGAAAGTTGTGACTTGGAAAAGAGCAAAGGTTTATGGGAATATAGTTCGTGGGAATACTGTAGTTGCAGCAAAGAGATGTTCAGATTCTGTAACCTTTAACGCCGTACTCGGTAGTAGTATTCCGTACAAAATTACAGCTCACGACTCATCTGATCCCTTTAGTTATGAATTTTCCTTTTCTCATTGTTCCCTATCACACGCATTTACCCCACCCAACACGTTCGTCCACTTTCAAAAGCATTTCTCTCGATTTTTTCTCCTGTTTTTTTTTCAAAAACAATGCCTTGAGCAAACTTGGCAACTTCCGCTGACGTACGAAATGTGTCAATTGTTCTTTGTGCTTTTTCTCACTGTTCGTTTTCCCGCATGGAAACTTTTAAAAAGGAGAAATGATGATAGGAAGAATCGGTTGACGATCCATTGACATCGTTTGAAAAAACCGCCAAACCAGTTATACATTTCGTTGAAAACGATTCGTTTTTCTCTTCTCTCCGTTCAAATATTTCTTATTTTTCTTCTTCCTGTGAGAAGAAAAAGGAACGAGACAGTATGTGTCCTTTCCTTTCAATATGTTTTTAAGAATCTCTTATCTTAAAGAGCAAAGGTTGATAGAGGGAGTTGTTGATCTGATGAAAAGTATATAGAACACATTCTGAAATTGAAGAATCTAGAAAAACTGTATCTTCAGTTCTCTTTGACTGTTTCTTCAAAAAACAAAACCTTGTGTCCATTCATCAATCAAGACAGATGATTTGAATCAAAGTTTGTTGGGAAAGTCACGTAACCGGGAAACCCCTTTTCAACTCGCTGTCTTCTCGATTTCGCAGAATCTTTTCCAAAGTGTTATCAATGATTTCTTATCAAATTTGGCTCTCGACGAGGAAACCCCTCAATTTTGGGAGACTGCAACAGTTTTTCAACGAAATTCATCAAGATCAAATGAACATTTCGGAGAAAGTAAACCGATTGGAGGGAAAAAAGTTTAGGGGAAGAAAGATCGAAGTTCCGGCGCAGACGGGGAAGGGTGATGTAATAGAGAACTTCGTATTGAGAAAATTGTGAAAACGGGAAAAATCGAGACGATTTGAGAGTTCACAAAATGGTTTGGGATGATGAGTCAGAGATCTGGCTATGAAATATAGAAACCGAGGAAAACCTGAAAACATTTCGGAACGAGCAGAATAGAGTGTAGTTTCCATAGAGATCTGTGATCCACTGACGGATTTTTTGCTAGGAGATTTGTACAGATGGAGCTGCAAACGGCTTTTGATCTTTAGTTTCAAACTATAAGAATCTTAAAAGGAATGCGGAAGCCAGAACTCTAAAACATGAGTGGGAAATGGGAATGAATCATATAAGGTGTTTCGAATTTTTGAGTCTGTGATATTGAAGGAATCAGTTTCCGAATTTCGTTTTTCATTATAAAACTTAGTTTCAACTATCTCATTCCAAGTCCAATGAAATCCCTATTGTCCTCATACAGTTTTCTATAGTTTCCTACTTTCGTGAGATTATCCTTCCAACTTTTTACTTCCTTATTTGATGGTTCCCATACAATGCTATTCCCCATTTCTCGTTTCAGCTGATCAAAAATTGCACTCATTTTTCCTTTTTTTCTACGCGCTTCTTTATCAGTACCAGTTGTTCTAAACACAACCCCAATTCTCTCATTCAAACAAAATGACTATCTCCTAAATGTCCTCAAGCCGGGGGAAACGACCTCAACCTCTCGGTCATCGTTGTTCAAATCACCCTCAATTGTCATTGAGAATACACAGATCGCAGTAACCCGAAAACCACGCCATAAACTTTCAGACTTCAAAGAAAAAGCGTCTCATTTCGATTCCATCACTTTTCTAGGTAGACTCGCGTCACGTGTGTGTGTGCAGATAGGGGTCGCCGTGTGTCCTCGGTGCACACAAGTGAGCTTCTTCTGTCTTCTCTTGCTCCGAGGGAAAAGAAATGTTGCCATCAAATGATCAAAAGAGCGATTGTAAATATCATCAAACAACAAAAACATCGATTTCTTACAAGAATCGGTCAACGATCATCCCCTTTTTCCTCGATATAGGAAGATTCAAATTTCAAAATTTTTATTTCTTGGCTTCAAAAATCCAATTTCATTACAAAACTGTACCTTTGCAGATTTAACTGCAACAAAAGTCTTGTGTGATTTATCTGTGCATTAAATCATAAAAGTATGTCAAGTTTAAAAAAAGAGAAAAGAATTTTACAAGAAATGAAGACGTGTAACACTGGGAAAAATATTCGTGGATTACAGAATTGTTTAGGAGAACAATTCTGTAGTAGGGTAAAATACTTATTCAAAAAATTATTAGAGACGTGAACTGGGAAATAAATATTCGTGGATAACAGAATTGTTCAGCAGAACAATTCTGTAGTTGAGATGAAATCAACAGTTCCACATTTCCAAACTTCGGAAACTCGAAAAATGTCGTCTCATTATCGATTCTCGGAAAATCGCCACCTAAAAGTAACTTATTTGTAAACGCTTTTAAAATCTGAGTAAAAACTGTAGGTTTCGTATGTTCTTGGTGTGTTTTCTAGATTTTTGTAAAATCACGAAAATTGCCTAAAATAGAGACAAGAACAACGAGAACAACAGAAGTTCTGAAAAAAAGAAGTTCTGCAAAAGTTCTGTTGTTCTCGTTGTTTTTGTCTCTACTTTAGGCAATTTTCGTGATTTTACAAAAATCTAGAAAACACACCAAGAACATACGAAACCTACAGTTTTTACTCAGATTTTAAAAGCTTTTACAAATAAGTTACTTTTAGGTGGCAATTTTCCGAGAATCGATAATGAGACGACATTTTTCGAGTTTCCGAAGTTTGGAAATGTGGAACTGTTGATTTCATCTCAACTACAGAATTGTTCTGCTGAACAATTCTGTTATCCACGAATATTTATTTCCCAGTTCACGTCTCTAATAATTTTTTGAATAAGTATTTTACCCTACTACAGAATTGTTCTCCTAAACAATTCTGTAATCCACGAATATTTTTTCCCAGTGTTACACGTAAACTTAATATCTGTGTTATTGGAAATTCTTTACATATTTGGGAGCCTTATCCATACTTTGAGCATTTTCTGGTGATTTTTTGCCATTCAAGCAAAAAATACTACATCTTCACTTCATCCTGAGCAATTGTGTTAAATGCAACGTTTTCTTTGTGATTTTTTGTATTTTCATAGCGAAAATTTAAAATTTTGAAATTTCAATCTTCTTATATCCTTCTTTCCCTTATCACGCCATCTTCTTTTTCGCGATGTCTGTGTTCGGTCCACCCCCCCCCCCCCCCCCCCCCCCCCCTGTCGAGGACAGGAAACCCCTTTTTGTGACGACGAAACCATCCCCACGTGGGGTGATATCACGTGGTGTTACAGGAAACGACAGTCTGAGAGAATCCTTCTTGAATATACTAGGTACGTGCAAACTCTACAAGGCTACAGAATAGACATCCCTTGTGACATGAGTTGAATTTTAATGGCTTTCGGGGTACGATTCGGTTTTCCGATCTTTCTGAAGACAACAAGAGATCGGCAACACAGGAAGTTGGGTGGTTTCAAAAATAGACTGATGTAACATGATTCTGAATGAACATCACAACATCAGAGAACAATCGGGACACGATCAGCCGATTAATGAGAGACTGGAAAGAGAAGACAAGGCCGGCCTGAAAAGAATGAATTGAAGTGACAGATTGATAAATAGCGGAGATAACAATAGGCCAAAGTACAGTCCTGATCAAGAAGAGAGTGGATCCTGAAATCGTCCTAGTTTTAGAGATCATCTTCATAAGAAGAGTAGACCTGTGTGTAACTGAATCGCCACCATGATCGACCTTTTTTCCTTTCTTTGACTAACATTGCTTTGTTTCCGGTCGTCATATGATCGCCTGTTCCAGTCAAGTCTGCGTCACCGAAAATCTGCTCGTCAAACTTTGGACCGGCTGGAAGCAAAACAAAGCACACAAGCGTTCCCTTTGAACTTCAATTTCGCTGCTTTCGTTGTAGCTTTTGTAATAGTTTGTAGTCTTGAAAACTTCCTGTTAGTTTTCAAAATATTTTTCTCGCGGTCATTTGTAGAGAACTGAAACATCAGGTTTTGGCTTGTGGTTTTCAAATTTATGTATTACTGTAACTGTAAATTCGAGATTTTCCGCTCACCTGTTGCCCCTGGAGATCAATTCGGTTAAACAATTTTGTGATCTACAGTAGATCTCGAGGGGCGGGAAATCTCAAATTTCCGATTTCAATAATGTTTGCAAGGTGGAACTTGCGAAAGATTGCTGATAGGATTCTTTGAATTTTCTTTATTTAAAAATTCTTGCATAGAATTTCATTATTTTTTTGTTGTCCCCAATTGGATGACTAACTCTGAAATTTACTTCGAAACTCACTCTATTCATGATGTAGGCTATGGAATTCCCATTCTCCTTTCCATTTCAGTAACTGAATTTCATACACGGAGCCGCCATTTCGTCTGTTTAAATGTTTGTTCGAAGGCAGCTTATTTTTGCTTTCATTAGTAAAACGAAAACCCAACATTGATCCTGTTTGCTTTTTCCCAATCTGAACTCTTCCGATCCTCCCACACTTGTTCCCTTCATAAAAAAAGACGCCAACGGGACCCTATTGCGTCAAAAGCTCCGTTCTGCGCTTTCCCCGGCGCGCAGAGTCTGCTCTCGTGACAACTCCACTTGGACCCTTCTTTTCATTTCTCATCGATTCCCCTTCCTCTACCACATAAAAATCTTCTCTCTCCTTTTTGCCATTGCAACATTTAGCCAGTTCTCGCAAAGTTCTAATACATGTTCGTAGTTGTAAACCATTGGCAATCTGTTCAGAACATGTTTCCATTTTCTTTTTGAAAGAGATCAATCGATCCATCTTCCCAAAAAGAACTTTTGTCTCACTGTCACAGCTCTACCCGTTCTTTGTAGTCACGTGGGGTAATTGTATTTGATAGTTTGTATTTTATTCCAGATTCAACTGATAACAACGAAAAATTGGCGCATCGCAACTCCTCCCCTTCCTCGCCCCCCCCCCCCCCCCCCCCCCCCCCCCTACGAAATAGAGGCGTTGCCAGAAAGGGGAAGAAAAAAAAAGACTCCCACTTCGAAGTCACCTATATAAACCGCCCATCTAACCCCACAACAGACACTCAGACCATTTTTTGTGGAATACAGTTGCTCCGCCCCAGGGATGTCCCATGTATAACCTTCTCTTCTTCACTCTCTCTATCTTTTTTCTTTTTCTCACACCGGAGGCCACCTCCCTTTTTCTCCTCCCTCTCAACCAGACACCGCATCATGTATCTTCTCTCCACTCAAATATATATTCATGCCAGTCGAGGCAAGGTTGAAATCAATCGATAGCTGCTTGATTCTTTTTGCTTCTCCTTCTTCATTGTCTGTCTGCGTTATGTCGTTTGTTTTAACTCCCCTTTTCCTCTTCTTCTTTCTTTTCTTCTTTTTTCCCGAACTACTCTCTTAAGCAGATTAAAGTCATTTGAACGGGGCAATAGCAGGTACTAGAAGTACTCGATCTTCCCCACAAATCCTTCTTTTTTCCGTCAACAAACCGTTTTTCGTTCCATCTCATCACTTACTGCGTTATGTAAACATATCAATTTCTATTCCCCTCTCATTTTTGACCTATAAACTTTTCAGGCTCTCGCCAACTTTTTCACCTCACAGCTTTACGCTGTACCTAAACGAGAAGGATGATGTTCGAATATGAGGAAGACGAGGATCCCATGGAACAACAAAAACAAGAAGAACTAAAACATCATTCATCGGATTACTCCGGTGAGTCAAATTTTCTTATCTATTGTCTAGAAGAAGGGGGACAAAGTACATATTTGAATTAGGCTAGAAACCAGGCCAAAAAAAAGATGTAATGTATTATTATTACACCACGATAAACAAAATCTAGTTTTTTTTCCTACAACTGATCTTTGTTGAAAATTTGGAACGCCACGGCGAAAAGGGAAAAACCCGTCTGTTAGCAGCTGATCACACACAACAAAAACAATAAATTGTTTGTTTTTCAGGAAGTCCTCAGGAGAATCCGTTCCGTTTCTCGTATGATACTGGGAAACGAGCGGCATCGATGTTCGTGACGCCGTCGTCCGAAGACCTCATCGCGTACGGCACCAAACATCTGCTCGACTCGCCAACCGCTGTACAGGTATCGTTTTCGACTCGTACTTTGCCCCTTTCAATCGGGACCAATTGTTATTACGTTGAGAGGAGAGTGTACTTTGACTGACAGAGAGCAGCACGTGGGGGTGTACGACGACATAAAAACATACAAAGAGAGGCTACTTCCTAAACAAGGGAACAAAGAATACAGATGTATGTGTCTGATGCTGATGCTTGTTGCTTCATGAATTAATGATAGATCAATTATTTCGTCGAAGAACAAACCAAAATGACGTCGCCCGACTGTTAGTGTTCAAGACATTCGCGGAAGTGTTGTAGTAGTTGAGATAGAGAGACTTGTTAGAGTTTGTAGTCCCCACGTGGGGAGACTTTTACTGACATGACAGCTGCTCTCGTATCATTTCATCATATCACTGCTAGGGATCTAGTATCTTCTCGTCGGTGCCGGCTGAGAGAGAGTCACGCCATGAGCCAAGTTTGATTAGGAGCACCCGAGCAAACTGACCTCATTTTTCTGTTATTCGGGAGCTAGCAAATGAAAATAAGAACAGGTGGTGGAATGGGGGTAGAATCAAAAAAGAAAAAGCAATTTCGCGTGATTATTGAACGCAAAGAACAGATCAGACATCTCAAGAACACTCAGATTTGAACCTTATGATCTGATACAAATAATAACAAATCGGAATTTTCTCTTTCAGCGTTCACTGGTTCTGAATGCAACAACATCTCTCAACATTGACTGCGATTTGTCGTCTGATGAGGAGCTCAGTCCAACGACTCAGCGAAAAATCTGCTTCTGTGCCAGCCAAAATCCAATCGAGACCCAAGAACAGGGACTCCGTCAGGCCAAGTCGACTCTTGCTGTCTCTTTCCCATGTCACCAGCACCAAATCACCGAGGACTATACCATTTCTGCCGAGATCATTGGAATCGGAGAATCGGGAAAGGTGATGGCGTGCTACAAGAAGAATTCCGGTGAAAAGTTTGCGCTGAAAGTGTTGAGAGACAGTCAGAAGGCTCGACGTGAAGTTGAGTTGCACTGGCTGACGAATGCTCATGAGAACGTCGTCTCGATTCTTGACATTTATGAAAACACATTCGACAATGTCAAGTGTCTTCTGATGGTTGTTGAGTTTCTCGAAGGAGGAGATCTGCTCAGTCAGTTCGAAAGTCAAGGAAGCATTCCGTACACAGAGAAGAGTGAGTTTTCAGTTTGAATTCATTCCCTGAAATTGAATTTTCTTGGTTTCAGAAGTCGGAGAAATCATCCGTCAAATCGGAAACGCTGTCATGTACCTCCACGACATGAACATCGCGCATCGAGACATCAAACTTGAAAACATATTATGTAGTGGTACGGGTGATGACTGCATCTACAAATTGGGTGACTACGGGTTTGCCAAGCGTCCTGAAAGAAATGTTCTCATGGAGTCGCCATGTTGTACTCCGTTCTACGCGTGAGTTGATCTAAAACCTCGTACTTTACTCTCATCGTTCGTTTTTCAGGCCACCAGAAGTATTGGGACGCGAACGATACGACAAATCGTGTGACATGTGGTCTCTTGGAGTTGCAATGTACATATTGTAGGTTATCATTTTCCATTGTTCCTCAAAATTCGAAATTACAAATCGAAAAAAAATCATTTGACTGTAACAACGTCTTATCTCTTTCGGGTTATCACTAGAAACTTCTGTTTGCTCAAACTATTAGTTGTAATTTTTTCTTACTCTCAAAAATATTTGTTAGGCAAAAAAATAGGGACAAAAGGGATTCGTGAAGCATTTTGAACCCTTTTACAGATTATGTGGATATCCACCATTCTACTCGATGAAAGGTGTCGCTCTGTCTCCGGGCATGCGATCACGTATTGCCAATGCATATTACGCTTTCCCGCCCGAGGAGTGGGATTGTGTGTCAAAAGATAGTAAGCACCTAGAAGAATACTTTACGATTTCAGAAGATTTTAAAATTTGTAGTTCAATAACTAACCAACTCATAACGCTTCGGTCATTAACTCTTTCTCTCTTTCAGCGAAAGATGACATTCGTTGCCTGCTGCGCACGAATCCAAGTGATCGTCTTACGATCCATGAATTGATGGCGACTCCGCTGGTGACTGGAGAACCGATTATTCCTGGAAAGCATGTCACAACAGCAATTGCTATTCCTGGAGCTGAAGATCTGGAATGCGAGGGAGGAGTCTTCGAAGGATTCATCCCCGAAGAAGAAGAGATTCCAGAAATCACGGAAATCACGGATACGGTAAGAGTGATATATGCTGGCACATTCTGATCCTGAATTTTCAAATTTTCAGGTCGGAGAAATCCTTTCGGTTCCAAAAAGCGTTCGATTCCTTCGCGACGGCGTCAAAGCCCCCCGACTTCACAGTATCCAAGAAGAAGTTGGTCGTGCAATGGAAATTATGCGAATGGGACACGATCAAGTCTACGTCAAGAATCCAACGAATTCGTGCAACAACTTGTTCGCCAGACGTCGTGCAATTCATCTGAGCATTCCACGTGTCCACTGTTAATCCAGTGACCACAATTCCTACCTCTCATTTATAATTGAATGCTGCCAAAAACATATTCATAAAAACCAATCCCTTTTTGTTTATATGTTTCCGTTCCTGTGAATATTTATCAAATACTCTTTATGCATAGAATGTGTGTACCTTCCTGCCTTCTTCTTAAATAAATTCGCCCCTATCACTATTACTCCACCATCTTATTACACCATTCGCGCACCGGGTGGTACCAGCCTCGGAGCATTATGCCTCTTGCTCTCTTCACCTCTTGCGCAGGTGTTTGTTCGTCAGACTGCTGTCACCAAATGACCCCTTTGGCTCGGGAACACCATGGCAAATATTATATGGACCTGTTGAGATTCAATGCATGCACATCAATTAGCGAGAGAAAGAGGCAGATGTGGGGAGACGAACCAGATTATGACAGTTTGATGACGAAAAAGGGCAGAATTGACTTCTTTTTGTGTTGACGTTGATCTTTTTTGAGAAGACATTTTGATACAAATGGAAAAGATCGATCAGGACACAAATTGATTTGTGGGCTTAACTCCAATTTCAGGGTAAACTTGTAGACTGTAGAAGAATAATGAAGTTTGCTTCAAAAGTACAGTAATATTACAATCTTTCAAAATGGTTAATGCTATTCGGATTACTGTCCAACTAAAAAGGAGCATCATTTTTTGTTACTTCCGGTCATTATTTGGTCAATATTAAAGGATTTTCAGGATTCTTAAAGTCTAAGTTCTCCAAATTTGATTCTGAAAAACTTTACATGGTTACTGTACTTTTGGAAGCTACAATTATTACGGGGTTTCGACTTTTGTTGGTTATCAAACATTTTTTAAACGTTTCAAAAGTCAGACTGGTCAAATTTCCTGTATTTTTTACTTTCAAAAGGATTTTTCCGGAAAAAAGTTCATTTTTAACGAAAAATACTGTAAAAGTGACCATTTTCGAAATTCCGAAAATCCCGAAACTCCAACTATTTGAAACACGGAAAATTCCGATATTCGAAAATTCCAAAGTTTTAAAAGTCAGAATATTCCGACGTTCCGAAATTCCGAAAATTTCCATTCCGAGCACCCTTGTTTTTTTCCACGAGTACGTAACCAAGGTTCAGGATCAAGCTAGAGTTCCAATAAATTTCTTGGAATAAGCAACAATTTCTCTTCCAAATTGTTAAATTCTCCGGTTGAATAGTTGTCGAATTGAATAATAAACAAGTTGTTTTGCACTTTCGCCACTTTCTCTTATCTCATCGCACAGCTGCATGACGATGATATGTTGCGTTGACGTGCTCCGTGCCGCTCTTCTTCGATTCTTTTTATTCTCGTTCCATTCCAACTAATCAGTGAAACATAATTGAAATAGCGTGTACAATACGATACCCAGATGCCCTCTCGAAAGAGTGCTCCTCTCCCGCGCGGGTTGTTGTTTACTGGCTCTGACCATCATCATTCCTGCCAGCCAGCTCTTTCTCTCTTTTCTCGGTCACTTGGGGTCACTGATGTTTACGTGCCGTGCCAGTGTCCCAATAGACACGCCGTCCGCGCGGACACCCCATTCCGTTCCGCCCCATATTTTGTTTCTGTGCCACACTTTGACTCACTCAGAGCTTCATTTCACTGACAAGAGGAGGCGGTCCCCTTTTTTTCTGGAGCATGTTCCCTACTGAATTCCCAAAATTCTGGGAGTCGCTCCCTCTTTTCTTAGTCTTCGTGACTTGTCACACTAAGCTTGCTAGTATACTAAGCTTGCTGGTGTCCTTTTGAAATACCACTTTTTTCTTCGAGCCTCAAATTTTCTAAAATTGAAAGATTATTCCAGAGCAGGATACAGGGATACTTATTTTCAGATTTTCTGTCCTACATTATCTCTCAACCTCAAATATGACAGTTTCCAATCTAGTCTCTCCTCCTACTTTATATTCTTTTATTCTTTTTCCTGCCGATGGGCATAATCATCACTTGTGGATGCACACCATCTGCTCCTTTTCTTTCTGAATGTTTATGCCGTGACTCATTTCCACAACAACAACAATAATCCGTGCTCCGTTCCCCTTTTTTCGTCTTTCTGCAAACCGACTCCCGAAGATTTCCTGTTCTGCCCCATGAAGCCGTTTCACCTACTTTTTGTATCGTTTTCTCTTTCTATAAAGCATATAATCTCGGTGCCAAACTTTTGATCGTCCATTGATTGGATCATCACAACCGGATCTTGAAGCACATCCACACCCAAACATATCTCGATGAAGACGAAAAGGAAAGCGAGAGAGAAAGAATGGGCATGGATTGCAATTACGCATGCAACTAGAAGAAGGGGGTATTCCCGTTCTGACGCGAAGACGACGACGCCAGAAGACGTGTCGAATCCCGAACCTGCATCATCGTCGTCGTCAGTTTCAAGCCTATTGTCCCACTCGACTTTCACTCTTGCGGTGGTCACCACACTGTCCGAAACTCTCGTTTTCCTCCTGCCTCCTCTTCAATCCGATCGAAAAGAAGTCGTCGGTCGCTTTCGCTCGTTTCGCCTTTTGTCCGTCCTCTTTTCGCTTTCTTTTCGGCTTCATTTCCCTCCTCTCGAGATCCGCTTCATCATCTTCACTTTTCACCTGGCTTCATCATCTTCTCATCAGTTTCTTCCTCCCCCTACCATCAGCTTTTCGACTTTTGCACACTTGTTAGAGTTCCTCATTTCGACGAGAAAGTATCTTTCTGTCACTTTTCCAGGATCTAGATGGATGAAAAACCGTTTACCCTTAACTGACCGAAATGACCAACTTTCGTGTCCTCTTTTCTTCTGTCTTACTTTCCTCAATATCCGTTGTGAAAACTGAGCTTCGCCATCCAGCTTTTTCAGTTTGCTGTTGAAGAAGCAAGGAAAGCTGACATTTTCGAATTTTGTAATGTTCAGAATATCAAGATTCGAAATTTTGTCATTTTTGTGAAGCTTCAAAAATAACTTTGTTATGGCTGAAAACCCAGTAAGGACAATACCAACTAAGTATTTAACTAAAAGAACCCCTCAAAAGTTGTCAGAGCAATATCAAGCAACAGCACATATGAATGTAGCCTAAATTCAAAACTGGAAACGTTGTTCCAGTTGCGCTAGAAACGTTCCCTTTCATTGAGGAACGAATTTTAGCCGAGTTGTGATCAAGAGAGTATTAGGAAACTTCCAAGAGTTTCGAAACTTTATTTTCTCATGTTTAGCCTGCTAGTTAAAAAAATAGAAGCAAAAAGTTTTTTTGGTATCAGAAGAACTTTACTTTTATCGAGACAGGTATACTGTAATCCCAGTGTCCATTTCCCCTCTAATAGTAAATTAACTTTTCGACCTTTTTTCTATAGAGATACCGATCTCGAACTTTCATTTCCAATTCACTGTTTCTCCCGTACTTTCCCTTGACTCGTTGTTCTTTCGGACGATACGATCGTGCTAGCCACTCTCTCCCGTTTCCCTTTCTTTCTCATATCGAACTGCGATCTTTTTCTTTTTTTCCCTCGGTGTCCACTGAATTCTACAATACCACATTTCAACACTTACTCCCCTCCAAAACTTCGTTTCGCAATCAATCCATGTTCCTCTCACTCCATCAAAGTGCACTTCATTTTTGCCTCGTCCCCTTTTCTCTCCGACCTAATCCTTCGGAAATAAATGCAGTGGAAGAATAGTTGTACTGGTCAGTATCATTATGATGAGAGGTGAATCTCTGAATCTCTCTGTTCGTCTGGTTTTCAGTAATAGTTTAGAAGCAGTCAGTGAACACCATCCGTTTTTTTTCATCCTCAGACTGTTTGTGATTCACTGTTTTTTTTTCCGAAGAGTCGCCTTACCAACAAACAAACAAAAATAGCTCGGACAATTCGTGGACAATTGTCCCCAGGCGTCTCTTCTTCTTCTCAGCCTGCGGTTATTTTGGCTCTCCACACGAAAACAGTCTCTTTCTCTCTCTCTATTTTTTCGTTCTTTTTTCGGTGCACAATCAAAAACAAACAGTGTCCTCGAGTCTCCCACACTGAATTCGCAAATTTGTGTCCATCTTGTCTCGCGACTTTTTTGGGATGCGAAAACTTTTTTTCGGAGCTCCAGGTATTTTTTATATTTTTAAGCTCAATTTTTAAGTCAGTACTGTAAAGTTTGAAAATTTTCAATTATGTTTTCAACTTACTTTTTCTGTAATGTTAATGTTATGAGTATAACTTTTTATTATTTAGTTTGGGAGTGTCCTGAGTTATGGGAAGTTATTAACTGACTAAAATCTAAAATTGAATGTGATTGTTTTCAAGATTACTGTTATTTTCTGACTCTCATCTACATTACCGAAATATCAGATCTTCAGCATGTATACTAGTACTACTAATATATATCTAAAGTTCGGTTGCTTCCATTTTGAAAGTTTCTCTGTACTCTCCGATTTTCAAAATTCCGCTGATTTGGTTAGCGTCAGATGGTCTACAGATTCCTAATGACGTAGAACTTCAAAGTTCGCAGGATCTCGATCCAACAATTTTGCTAGCCTCCAAAAATCGCATCATTTCTCTTTCCGTTATCTTTCCATTCACTTTTCTCGCTTCCTTATCCAAACCTATTCTTCACTTTCTTTCTCTCCATTTTCTTCCATTTTCGCAAAGTTCACCTACCCTTTTGTACTAGTGACCTGCTGTATTCATCCTTCAATCCACACACTCACACTTACAAATAGACATATACATCCGTGACCCGAAAGCAGCGAAAGCTAAGCATTGAAAGGGAAAGGAAAGTGAAAACGATTAGAAAAGTCGGCATCATCGACGGTGTGAGAATTGGTGGAAGAAGAAGAAGTCGTTGTCGCGGCGGCGAACGATGAAAAATGATTAGAAGAGAAAAGAAAGGGAACGGAGAGAAGTCTCTCTCTCTCTCTCTCTCTCTCTCTCTCTCTCTCTCTCTCTCTCTCTCTGGATGGGATATCCTGTTCTGTCGACTGGTTGGCTGTATAAGAGAGAGAGTGAAAAAAAGAGAAAGGATACCAGCATTGTCCGAAAGTGACCGCGTGCGGAATGGCTATGGCTAACTGGTTTGTTGTAGAATAGGGGACAGCACAGACCGCAAATAGGTCAACTGAGGAGGCGCCTGGGGACAGAACCGCTTAATTGTTGCTAACTGCACTCTACTACACACCTATATGAACACAAATAGACACACCTGCACACTTTGTTCTCACCTATTTTTTACGCTTCTCATTTCGACTACCGTAACCTTATTTCTCGAGTCATCTGAATCCTATTTCCAGATGGACGTCGACTCGGTGTCACTGTCACCGTCCTCCAGACTTTCGGTGGTTTGTTCGGCTTCTGCCGAGTTCTCATCGAGCTCGTCAGACTCGTCGAACTTTTCAGAAGGATCTCCTCCAGAATCTAGAAGGTTCGTTTCAAAGAAGGGGTCTTCAGAAGAATGCAATTCCTAGTTTCAATCTAAATTACTCTAGAATACAGTGTTAGAGTTAGGAATATAATAGGAAGTTTGGTTTGGTAAACTGGTATGGTAATCCCACAATCCTATTTTGAAAACAATTGAATCATTCTGAACACATAAACTAGATTCGAAAGCACCATAAAACTCTCAATCTGCTTCGAGGTCAGCATTACGAAAAATCCAAATAATACGCTTACGAAACATGAAAAGCTTCTAGCTACGTCAACAGGACCTACTCTTTTATATTTCAGTCAAGCACTTTTTCTCATAGCCAAGAAATAGCATTGAAGACAACCTAGCACTATCGAAATAACTTTCTGCACCTAACTAATTATTTTTATTTGCAGAAACTCTGTAAATGAAAGTGTAATCAAAGATGAACATTACTGGGAAAGGCGACGGAGAAACAACGATGCATCTAGAAGAAGTCGAGAAAAGCGACGATTGA
Organism: Caenorhabditis zanzibari; assembly: GCA_963966625.1. NCBI lineage: Eukaryota > Metazoa > Nematoda > Chromadorea > Rhabditida > Rhabditidae > Caenorhabditis > Caenorhabditis zanzibari. Next base: position 9,575,967 of record OZ016469.1, read on the forward strand.
ATGATCAAGCAATGGAAGAGAAAATAATGCAACTATCTGCTGAAAATGAGAGACTGAAGTCCCAACTGGAAAATAGACCGGCAGTAGCACCAGCTCCAGCTCCACCCCCTCCTGCATCAGTAGAACCTGCAACACCACTGATTATTCCAAGTGTGGCAAAAAATCTGTTTACATCGGGTCCAGTTGCTCCATTACAAGCAAGTTCAATGCTATCCGTACCTCTACTCCAAACTGCTCCTCACTTTCCATCGATGCTCCAACTGTGTCAATTGCAACCGACGACGATTCAATCACCAGTAAGTCGATTTTAATGAATGTGTTGACAGACTAAATACGTGACCTAGAAAGCCAGATGTTCCATTCGTTTTAGGTTTACTCGAGCACTCAGCCAGCAACCTCAACATCTTCATTGTTCTCATCATCCTCGTCGTCTGCATTTCATCCGTTTCGTCCGTCAGAAGCAGTGCAGCACACTTTTCCAACAAGTAGTGTTATAATGAAAGTGGAAAGAAGAAGTCCTGATTCATCGACGGACTTGAAATTACCTCAACCTCCATTGCAAGCGGGTGGCAGTGTCATTCAGCAGAGTGAGCTATTTTTTCATGATTTTTTGAAAATCTGTGGCTAATTTCTTTGTTGCAAGGCTGGCTGTTGGTAGGTTGTCATGTTTAAATCCGGCCGTACTTTAAAAAATAAGATTTTTGTATCAGAAAAGGATAGGGCCGCCGGTTGCAACCATTGCAACCAGTGTGTGTTTTTCGACAACGTTCGAATAATTATTCGAAAATTTATTCGAATAATTATTCGAACATTTTTCGAATACTGTTCGAATATTTTGTTCGAATACTTATTCGAATATGTTCGAATAATTATTCGAACTTTTCGAATAATTATTCGAAAAGTATTCGAACAATTCGAATAATTATTCGAACATTGTTCGAATTGTTCGAAAGGCAATTTTTTTCGAACAATTTTCGAATAAGTTTCGAATAAATGCAATGATTTCGCAATGAAAAAAATACAAACTGCAAACGACACTCCGAAATAACATGCTGCGCCTAGTTTACCACACGACAGAAATGTTCGAACAAATATTCGAACGAATATTCGAATAGTCATTCGATTATTCGTTCGATTATTCGTTCGAATAATTGTTCGAATAAAATTTCGAAAAACTGTTCGAACGAATATTCGAAAAATTATTCGAATATCATTCGAATTTTTTTCGAAAATAGATATTTTCGAATAAGAAATTTCGAAAAACACACACTGATTGCAACCTACCCACAGCGCGGGCCGGCAATTTGACAGTCTTGATTCGTTGGAAATTTTGGCAAGTTGATGTGAAATTGGAATTTTAGATTCATGAAATTCATTCATTTAATATCAGATTTTGGAGCTAAACAATTTTCAACCAACACTTGTTTTCAGTTGGCCAACCAGCGTCTTCAACATCCTCCGCCCAACCAGTGATCCAAGCTGCTCCTCAACAAGGACCATCACTCCTGTCAGCACTTCTCTCCCAAAGAAGAACGTCCCCATCAGTACCCCAAAGCCGTACTGAACATATTTCTGGTCTGAATTCCCCTCCAAGACATACTGGAAATAAATCGGATTGTGAAAGTGTTTCATCGTCAGCATCGTTCTCACCATCTCACTCATCGGAAGATCATTCGAACTACTCCAATAAATCAGTAAGTTTTTGAATACCCAAAACCAAAAACAAATGTATTCAATTTCCAGCCTCAATACGTAGACAGACGGCGGAGAAATAATGAAGCTGCGAAGAGATGCCGAGCAAATCGAAGAGCAGTATTCGAGTACAGATCCAGACGAGTTCAGGTGAGTTCATAAGTTAAAACTTATATTCTGGAACATTCCAAAGATTTTAATTCTTGAAATTTCAGTTACTAGAAGGGGAAAACGAGGAACTTCGTTCACAAATCGAGACACTCAAAGCAGAAATCGCCCATTTCAAATCAGTTCTGGCTCAGAGAGCATCTGTTGTGACTGCACTGCGTCCGTGATTTCTTCACCCCATTCCTTTCAAAGATTTCTCCAATTTTTTCCAATCAAATAATACGGATAGAAAACCCATTTTTCGTCTTCTCGCTAGATGTTCTAATTCCCCAAGTCTTTCCATTCTCTTTCATCCAAATCATCATTTTTTTTTGTGCAATATGTTTTTCAAGGTTTTTTTAGCTGAAAAACCGATGTTTTCAAAGTGTTCGGTCCCCTTGCTATGTATTAATTGTGTAATTTTTAATTAAAATTAAATAAATAAAAGGTACGATTAAGCTTTATTTTGGCAGTTATTAAAATTAGAAAGACACTGTAGATGAAGGTCACTTGGATTATGATTACTGAGCTTGTTTATACAGAAGTAGTTTGTCCTTTTCGTTGATATTCCATGTAAATGTCATGAATAGTTCTGAAAAACAGAGAGAAAGTTCACACACACTTTGTTTCCAAATTTTATGCAAATTTCGACCCACTTTTCCGTTTCGACGACGGCAACAGATGGCGGCGGATAGTCATAAATTGGGGAGCGTTTTGAATTCCGCCAGAAATAAAATCCATTGAGACCCAGATCCAGAAGACCGAATACAAAAATGAGGAAACAAAAGGCAGAAGCAACTTGAAAGGTTCCCGTGGAAACGGATTGGTAACATCCGAATTGAGAAACTATTCGGGGATCACAACCGTCGTTCGCTATTAGGAACATCACAGCGGCTATTAGGATGGAAAGAGTGTAGACGAAGGAGAATAGACCTCTCTGTAATTTAGGCAGTTTGAACTGAATTTCAGTGAATTAAAGGTCATTGATAATACCTTCACAATGGTAGTTGTATTCACATCCCAAATGAATAATATCGAAACAGCTGACGCCGAAAAAAGTAGAGCAATAATGACAAAAAGCTGGAATTGAAGGATCAATTTCGAAAGTTTTGTTTCAAACGCACCAATCCGAAAACTGCAGAAACTCTATTCGTCCAGTATTGGCTGAGACCAATGACGAAAATAACAATTATACAGCAAATCTGAAAACCAGGAATTGTGGTGTCTATAGAAAAGCTTACTGCAGTTTCGACCATAATTAGAAAGAACTTCATAAAGAATCTATCCAATCCAATAAAAATAGGGTCAGAAACCAAGCTTTTCAGAAACACACTTTAGAGCAATAAAAATGTACCAACTGTAAGAATACTCCTTTTGAAAACTCACCGCAGCCAAAAATCTCAAAATGAGATAAAAATAAAAGCTGTGCGGAACATCGGACTTCTTTAAGTTCTTCTTCGGCTTGTTCTTCTTGTCCATCTCGATATCACATCATGCAAAAGTGATAACTGGAAAAATACAAAACTCTGATTTTTTATTTGCGATCCGTCTTCTTCCTTCTTCGTGACGGGGGGAAGTATACTATCAAAAGGGATGGTCAATGTGTGGACAATTACAAATGTATTTGCATCTTTCAGAGGGCTCGTACACAAACATGTGTCAACGAGAATAAGAACGAAATGTAGAGAAGGTGTTTACCATCATCTGATGATAGTCGTGTTTTTGGAATTTTGAGAACAAGATTTTTTTTGAAAAAGAAGATTTCAAGAGAGAGGCTTCTCCAATTCTTTCAACGTAATAGCCAAATCGGATTTTGTCCGTTTACGTAAAAGTAAAAGCGGAGCAACACCAGAGAATAAGGGAATTCGTTTCTCCGGATGCCGGGACGAGGAGAAAAAGAAAATAGTGTTGTTGTGGTAACATAGGGAAATGGAGAGCTCATTCGAGCACAAAGGGAGTGCAGTAAGAGAGGACGAAGGCGTGCAGACGAGAGGTAGAAAAGAGGAAAACGAATTGTCAAACATTTCGAATTTTGAAGTGGATCGGAGAGGTACTCCGACACTTGATCGTGGGATTATCCTGAACGGAAGTTTTGAAAATAAGGAGAATTGAAGATCTATGGAACTTTCATTCAAATCACAATCAACTTTTTGTGTACCCATACAAATAAAACCATGAGAATGTGTCCGTGGACCAGTTGAACAAATAGATAAAAATAAATAACAAAGGATCTGAACAGAAGAAAAATTAAATATTGAGAAACCCGTAACAACTACCTAACTAATAAATATGAAATCATATTTTGAAAGTCATGAATTAACTTCTGGAATGGAGTTTACAAGATCTCCATCCTTCTCACACGTTTGTCTCCAATAAACATCCCAATTCGGAATCATAACTCTCTGTCGTGGATCTGTCCAAGCCATTCGGCATACTTGACAGAAACCCCACGGTCTTTCCAGAATGTCATGATGAGATCCATCCAAGAATATTACTTTGTAGTCACGTCTCCAGTCGAAATATTCCCTGCAAATTAGAGGATTATGAAAGATGAGGAGAGAAGTGTACTAGTTCTTCTCGTAATAAGAAGCAAAGGTTTCATTGAACCAGAATAATTGTGCAAGACTCACATGTATGCCGTATTATTATTCATCAAATAGTTTAGATGATCTCCCATTACTTTCACACTTTTATAATCATCGACTGCAATGAAACTGTTCGGAGGGACGAATGGCTCAACCAGTTTTCTCTAAAAATAGGTTATCAGAGATGTTCTACATGAATGAATTACCTTTAAAACCAATGGGATAATTGTGTTCTGATAGCCAGATTTCCAAAGTTTCTCCGTAACGTAATCCTGGCAAATCGAGTTTTCAAAAGTGACATAGAAGTGATAACTGAAACTTTCAAATTGAAATCTTGAAAAATGTAAAAGTACTGACTCTGTGTCTAACATAGTATCACATTTCTTATTGCCTCTGGGACACTTCATTGGACCGCATCCTCCGTAGATGTCAACTTTGATGTGCTTCTGAAAAGAAACTTCTAAAATTACTGTACTTTTTTAAAGATGAGGACCTGTAGTTTTCGAACGAAATCTTCTCTCCTGCTGTTGGTTTGACAATGGCTCACAAACCAGGCAGCGCCTTTTGATTTTCCTTGTACTAAGGCCGCATCCACAACCTAAAAGTTTTTGATATTCTGATACTTTATATTTTCCCTAATTGATTACTTGTTCTTCTTGTGGCTTTCTAGAATTCGGTCCCAATTTGACAGTGTATCCATATGGACTTCCAGCTGGAGTATCATGTCGAAAACCCAAAGTCATATTCACAAAATCAGGTCTCGGTAATTGAATTCCCGAGTTTGCAGGTGACTCCTAAAATGCATTACATTTTCACTGAAAAGAATGAAAAACTTCCACTGACCTGACTGAAATATACAACATATTGATCAGCTGTGGGTTTGAATTCCGCGTCGTTGTGAGCTATCAGAACCGCAGATGCTTCGTTGACTCTCGATCGAACTTGAGTGAATTCGCAGTTCCAATCAGGACATCCTTGCAGATTGTCTGGTGAATGACCGGCGTTCCATGAGAGTATTACTCGCTTTTCGCCTTGAAAAATAATGAAATTCTCAATAGGAAGGGATTAAAAAACGGAATACCTGGTTTAACATTTGCATTCATTCGTTCCTCTATCTTGATATCACTGGAAGTCATAATTTCCTCCACATCGAATGGTTCTTTTCCGACCGGATTGAATTTGAATATTTTCTTCGGAGAACTGATCTCTGGTCTGGATTTCTTTTCTGAAACTTCGTCTTCTCCAACATCTGAAACATCTATCTCGTGATCGTTACTCAATTCGATTTCGCCTTCTCTCCAATTTTTCTGATTCTGAAAAATGAGTACAAATTTAAAAAAGAGAAAGCGAAACTTACAGAGTTTGGGAGTGGGGCATATATGACTACTAGATATGTGATACAGCATGCGAACATCAGATATTTCCATCTGAAAATTGAAAATTTAAAAATCAATTTTGGGTTTTTTTGGTTGCTGATTCGAATTTTAGTGTTTCTCAAACTTTGTTCTCTGAATACATTGATGAATCCAATTTTTTTCATCAGAATATTTTGTAACGCTTTTGAATTCTCAAAACAAAAAAAGAATCTTTCGATGACACAAAGGCGGTCTGTTCCATCCGTTCAGATTACGTTCAAGTGCTTTTCATAAGAATCATAAAAATTATTTTTCAAAGTTTGATTTCTAATATAAGCTTGATGAATTCCCTCACCTTGCAAAGAAGATTTTGACGTTTCGCAGTGTCATATCCGGAATAATTAGACCTGAAAAAAGAATATGAAAATGAAGAAAAGGAATCTCGGAGCACTCCAACATCAACGACAACGCGTTGCATAGTAACCGAAAAAATACGAGAGGGAGTCATGCTTTTTTGTTTTTTTTTTTCTCATGTTGACGAGAAGACTCTTGTCATTTCAAAAATTGAAAAAGAGGAAGTGGGAGGAAGAAGTTGACGAAAAGTGTAAAGAACCAAGAAGGTTCCAGTTTTGGTTGTGGTTTTCGGAAGGTTTGAAAACAGGAGAGAAGACAAGATTCTGAAAGTAAAATCAGAAGAAGTGGGAAGAAAAAAGAGGAAATTGTGGGACGGAATGTGAAGACGTGAGTGTGTCGGCTCCAATCAGAATAGTGTATATCCGAATTGATAGGTGTGTGGTGGTGGAGGGTGTTTGTGTGTGCACCGCTCGTAAAACAAGCCATCAAACTACGTTGCTTGCTTTTGAGATTCAGATGGAATGAGTTCAGAAGACGTTGAGAGAAAAAGAAAAAGAAGAAGACGAAGCTCTCCATTATCAAATTGGCAGAATTAGAAGAACAAGTTATAAAAAGAGAAAAGGAAGAGAGCATTCGAGACACATTAACAAAGTTGTATCCTTTTAAAAAAGAAAAAGAAGAAGGAAGGAGAAGAGGAGATCTTTCCAATTAGAATAACTAATTTCTAAAAAAGATTCTGACACTTTGAGTGCGAAGAGAAAGGTGATTCCAAACGACATAACATGAAAAAATAGTATTCGAATTGTGGTTATATGACGATTGAAACGAAACAACCCGCTTCTTTTTTGAATCGAAAAAATACAACGGGGGTAGAAAATGAAAATGTGAATGAACGTTTGTGGTCGTTGGTCTGATCCACTTCTAGATATTATTGAGAGGTTTCGGATTCTTAGAAAAAGGGCTTCATGATATTCAACTTTTAAAGAGCTTCATCGGATTAAAGTTTCCAAAAAGAAACCTCAAAAGACAAAACTACATATAGTCGAGATCTTTGGAGTCGAAAATTACCGAAATGTTTTGTTTTTCCAAAACAGAGAATACATTATATGAATGAGCAATAAAAACTACTAATTTCATAACTTGGAGTATGATAAATTATTCTAGAATTGCTGGAACTCCAGTCAACACTTTTGTTCTGTTATTCTACTACAGTATGAACTGCAGAAAAAAATGGGACTCTTCAAATTATTTATGTAGAGGAAGGGAAGTGCATGTCAAAAAAAAAAGAGAAAAATGTAACGCCTTTTGCAGGAAAAAATATGGAGGAAAATGTGAAAACTGTTGAATTCCAAAAAATTTTAATGCGAAGCAATGGTATTTAGTTTGATTATAATGATTTAAGAAAGATGACTATCCGAAAAGGGAATTGTGACTCATGTCATACTATTGCTGATTATCAGAGTACACGACATGAAACTAGAATTTTGTATTTATAGACAGCCGGTTGAACCTAAAATGTACTGGAAGGAAAGTAAAAGTTCCTGTTTTTATATTGGTTAACTCGATTTTCAAATCCTTTCAGTTTCCAGTAATTACTGTTATCTCGATCAAAATCTTGAGTCAGTGTAACTTCAATTTGAGAAAAAAAAATCCTTTGAACCACACATCGAAAACATTTTTGTTGCCTTTTTTTGAATAGCATCAATGAAAACGAAACCGAATATGGTTATAAAAGAAGATCAATTTTTCCTATTTTTCGCCGAAACTTTTGAAAAGGTTTTGTTTGCAAAAAAATGAGAATGTCAGTTTTTTTCCCATTTTAAGACCGAGAATATTGGAAAAAGGGAGAAAAAGGAAACGGCGAATCAGTCAACGTGTGCGGGAAAAAAAGTATATCAAAAACGGAATTCAGAGGACAAGCAAGGGAATGGAAAAGGCAAACAGAGAGTGTTCACACAGCTGCATGGGGTTTCAAAATTTATATAAAAGTCTCCAATTCTGTTTTGTAAAATGAAAAAGGGAAAGAGAGGAAATGAGAATCGGAGCAGACATGAGAGGGTACATGTTATCAGGAGAGGAAAATTGATTACTAAAAAGAGTACGTGGAACCCGGAATGATAACAAAGTGCACCCCACCCCTTGGCGTTAAACTCCAGATTTGCATAACCTAGTTGGTCGGAGGAAAAGAGCTTCCTGTCTCCTCTTGTAGTTTTCTTTTTCATCTTTTCAGAAACATCATTCTTTTTTGAGGACACACACAAAACAAAACACATAGAACCACCCGAAACTAAACAATAATAAAAAATGCATGACAATTTATATGTACAGTTTTTCTTGAATACTCACCGAGTGATGCCTTTTTTGACAAACTAGGTGACACGTGTGGCTTTCAGATGATGAGTGGAAAACTGATATATTCAAATTTTGGGACAATTGCTTGCAAAGAAAAAACTGAAACGTTGCTCCACGTGGACTCATATCTTTCCACCGTGGCACCTGCCTAGAAGCTCTCCCTACAGTCTATTTTGGAAAGAGCCGGGAGAAGTCTTCAGTAATCAAAGAATGTCAAATGATATTGTGAGTTTATGAAAACAAATTGGGTGTTATGAATATATACAAGAAAACAAAAACTGACGGCAATTCAAATGGCACCAAAATTGTTTATTTTCATTGGCTCTCCTTCTCTCCAAACATTTTGAAGGTGCCATTTTCACATTCAGTTTTATGGAATTGTGGTTTCTCACAACTAGCCATAGTTATCGAAATAGAAAATCTTCAGTTTTTGAATTTATAGACGAATTTCGTGTTTTAATTTTAACTTCCTCTTTGGGTCTTCGTCTGGAACCAAAAAATTTCAAACTCACAGTTACCATGAAATAATAAAATCTAGCAAATATAATTAAAGGGGGAGTGAACTATACTAGAAATTTAGTGTGGACATATGGATCGACTGTAAAGAATATCTGGAAATTTGTCTCAAAGACCTCAAAGACTTCTGAAGGAGCTAAAAACGGTCCATTCGGGTTGCTGATTTTTCGATTTTTGCATTGACTAGTTATTTCTGTAGCAAGTTCATATTAACTAGGTTTGATTATGTCCTTCGACTTTTACAATTAGTTGCATAGATTTGGATAGAAAGGAATTCTACAGAAATAAGAAATCGCTAGAAAAAGTAGAGAAACCCCTCAAAAAAATTTTCAGATGTCCACATCATTATGCACTGAAAGGCAAGAACCCCTATCAGAGAGTGTGACGAAAGTGCAGAAACTGCCAAACATCAGTGCATGGAATGATCGAAATGCTCTTCTCAGGGACTACGTCCTGATTTCCTTCACCAAGAGATCGTCGATTCTCCGAATGAAACAAAATCTGCCACGTCGAAAGAGAGTTTTGATTTTGACTCCAGATGATATACTTTTGGTTTATGAAACCAATTGCACTGGATACTCGTTCGATGTCACCAAGGCGATTCGTATGAAAACTTCGCACTTTAGACAGGAAAAGAATACACTCGAGGTTAGAATGATTTTCAGATGTGTGTTTAATTAAATTTTTTCAGAAGGTTTGTGCAATCACTTTCAAGTACAAGTTCGGATACGTCAACCTGGTATTGGTGACCGATGTTATGAAGAATCAGATTCCGATATGGAGGTACGAATTCATGATCTTACCTCCATAACACTTTCATTGCAGAAAAACGCTCTCAGCAATTTACGAAGACGAATGTTTCAATGGAAATCTACTCAATGATCTCTCAACGTACACTGCTAAAGGTATTTTATTCCAGAAGTTTTGATTTTTCAGAAAAATTAGTTTCAGATGAAGACATTGACCAAGATTTGCTAACTAATCGTTCAGACTACACTGCTTCAATCATCAGTTTGAAGGTTTGCCATTTTTTCTCTCAATTCCTATATAATTTGAAATTTCAGTCCGCTAGAGGATCCGTTGATCTGACTCCGTCTCAAGATGACGTCACAATCGACAGTACTCAGATAGACATTGATTCTTTGGAAATCAATTCGAATCGATCATCCACGTGTCTCCCATTGACAATCCGCAGTAACATTTCGAATGCATCGGACACTTCCACCTGTAAAAACAAATCTCCACAAAATGAGACTATTGTGGAGAACAAGAGTAAGCAGAATATAATGTAAGTGTGATATTATCCCTTTCCATGTACTCTTCTCAGATCTTCTATGTTTTCTAGATCGATTCGTCAAGGATCTCATGCAGTTTCCTATCTCACCAAAAAGTTCGAAGCTAAGTTTGGCTCTCTAAAAGCTGAAAACCCTCGGTCACCGTCGTCGCCTCTGGAAATCCTTTTTCCATCCCCTCCTCCAAACAATCAAAAGAAACAATCAGAAGATGATACTTTTGAAATTCCAAAGGAAGAGAATCCGAGAAGAATGTCATTGATCGCTTCGCTGTTCTCGAAGAGAAATACAAAGAATCCGGATGAGATTATCACTCAAACTAATTGAATACGATTTTTTGAATAAAGATTTATTGAAAGTACTATGGAAAAAAGAAAACAATGAGTATCAAATTGAAGCAATCCTGAAGGAAAAATAACTAAAACAAAGGAATTGACTGAATAATTAGTGAAGGAAACGACGTCTAAAATCGACTTTTCTGAATCCAGATCTGAATTCTTCATCAATTTGTTTATCAAGATTCCATCCATCAGGAATTCCAACTAATCCTCGAGCTCGCGGAGCAAATTGTGGATATTCTGGATTCACATGGAAATCGTAAGCAACGAGGCGTCCTTGGGAAGGGAGAGGTCTGAAAAACATGTTTTTTCCCAATAAAGTTTTTTCCCCATAAAGGTGCTTACCTCTGCCAAGATAAAGTTCCAGAAGACGTCGATCCATCGTTGACTCCTCCCGAAAATGTGTTTTTCGTTTGATCTTTTGAATTTTCTGATAAGAATCCCTCGTTTTCCTCCATCTTTTCGGATACCTCTCCAACCATACTACTCTTCAAGATTCCCTTCTCTGTCTCGATGTCGTCTAGATGCGTTTTTTGAAGTTCCGAGAAGGTTGGCTCAGCAGATGGGGCTCCAATCTAAACTTGAATTGTTTATATTGACTTCGAAGGAATGTTGATGTTCACAAGGCACAACCAAAGTCATAATTTATCATTTAGTGATTTTGTTTTGACTTTTGTTTTCATTCGATCGTCGATCACTTACGTGTTCAGAGGCCTTCTCAGCAGCATGTTCTGTCCCAAACGGAAGTTTCCTGGGTGGTCCTTCAATTGGATCTCCTCCAGATTTCAGTAGATTTTTCTCTTTGAATACAAGCTCTGCAGCTGCCATATCCAAATCGTCATCTGCGACGGAACGACGATTTTCAGATCTGAATAAGGCATGCAAAATACAAAAGAATCCGAATCATACCTTCTGAAGTATTTCCGAACTCTAAAGACGTTTTCAGCAGAGATTAAAGATAGGAAAATAACGAAGACGATTGATATTTGAACCCGCATGATTCGAAAAATCAAACGGAGGTTCTATACTCTTCTAGATATGAGTGAGGCCGGTAGGAAAGACAATTTTGCAAAATTGAGAAAAACGGAGAAGAACCAGTTTCGAAAAAAAGTGGGAGGAGAAAACACACATATCATGGGAAATAGCATCTTGACGTATTGATGCTATCTTCAATTCCCAATCAGGTAGATTACAAACACACACGGTACGTCTTCCCAATACTCCGAAATGACCCTCATCTTTTTTTCTGTGTTCAAAGAGGTCACACGTGGTGTTGTAGCTATTTTCTGTAGTGTGTTACTTTGTAAAATTGAAGCATGTATAAATGAAGTCAATATTAAAACAGAGGCATAAAGCGAATAGGGGACGAGTTGGGGGCTAAAAACAGGGGTCAGAGAAGAGAATTATGTCCAGAGGATCGGGATATATAACATTAGGAAGGTCGCCTATAGAAGAAAACACGTATAGAGCCAGCGCCAAAACAGAACAACTTATCAGATATAAAATGAAAGAGAAAATAAATTACTGGAGCAAAGAAAAGGAAGCTCAATCGAAAACGTAAGACATGGGTACTATTCACACAGTACGGAAACTAGATAAATAGAATTAGAAGAACTTCTTGTGCAGCGCCGATGGTCCAACATCATCATATTCTTTCTTTCCAAGCCACATCTTTCGGAAAGTGTCAAGACTTGCAACGATTGATCCTCCGATCCATGTAAGAGACAGGCGTTCCTGTGACGCCGAAATTCTGATCTTGCCGTCGGATGGAGCAATTTTTCGCACTTCACCAAGCAAACGATCTCCGAATCCCTTGAACAACGTTGTTCCTCCACTCAACACTATGTTACTGTACAGGGTTTGACGGAGATCAATGTCACATTTCTGAAAAAAAAAACCAATCTTTTTTAAAAACACTTATTACACGAATTCTTACCATGATAGACTGATTGACAAGATGAGCCATTCCCGGCCATTCAGTTCCGATCAAATCTGGCTTGAAGAGCACTTCTGGCGCACGGAACAACGAGTTTGAAAGTTCTACCTTGGTCGTGTCCGGGAGGGAGTAAATTTGTTTCACTGAATTGCCCTCCACTTTTGTTGGATCGGACGCCAAGTAGCAGGCGTTCTCTTTGATTTCTCGGACGATTTCGAATTCGTTACTTCTGTGGAACTCGTATCCTTCGCGCCGAAGAAGAACGCGAAGGTATTCGGTTACATCACGGCCAGCCAAGTCCATCCGCTGGATCCTGAAGAAGAGAAAGGATTTGTATTTCTTGGAAAGCTTTTTTTCGATATCTCCTTATCGAGATCCGAAACTTACGCATGCTTCATAGCGAAACCTTTGACGATCGGAACGGCATGCGTGACACCATCTCCAGAGTCCAGAACCACTCCTGTCGTTCTTCCAGTGGCATAAAGCGAAAGAACAGCTTGCATTTGGATGTAAAGTGCAGGTACATTGAATGTTTCGAAGAAGATTTCTGCTGATTTTTCCCGATTTTTCAGTGGGTTCAGTGGGGCATCTGTGAGCAGTACTGGATGCTCTTCTGGGAAGATCTGCAACTGCTCTGGGCCAAAAATATATTCCCAAATTTTTTCCATGTCACTCCAATTGTTCACGATTCCGTGCTCCATTGGATATTCGATGGAAAACAAACCACGGTTCGACTCGGCTTTTGGGCCTGAAATTGGAAAACTGTATTTAATTTGGTTGACTTTTATTAATCACCTATGAAAATGTCTCCTTCCAATCCACCAGCCATCACTCTGTGGTACTTTGGTCGACCCACAAAGTTGGCGAATCGAACCTTTGGCTGCTGTTCTCCGGCAAATCCGGCTTTGATGACTCCGGATCCATTATCAATGACCACCGGCTGGTTGGCGATCACGTCGTAGTCCATCTTATTACCTAAAAATCAAGATGAGGAGTGGGTCAAGAAAAACGGCTGAGTTCGAAACGATTAAAAAATGAAATAGAACATTTTTCAGAAATTGTCAATCTACGATTAATTTATTGTGTCATTAATTCAGAATGTGGAATCCAAAATTTTTTTTGCCACTTGCGAAATGTACGCAAAACTGCGTGGCGGTGGTTGCGGTCAATGCACCATTTGCGCGGAGAAAAATGTATTTGAATCGCGAGAGAGAAGAAAGGGAGTACTTGTCGGGAGCAAATACACAAAACAAATAGATTAATTTAGTAGTAGAACTGATCAAAAATGTCCATTTAATATATTCAACACTTTTGGATAATTTAGAAGGCAGTAGAAGGCTTTGGCCGAAAGAACAACGAATGAAAGCTGAGAATATTTTTTGAAAGAAGGCGGCAGGACAAATTGGTTCTAAATATTGACTGAATTCTCTCAAGAGTTTCCAAAACAAACTCATAATTGGGCCTGAATTGTTAGCTCTCTGTTTTTTTTTTCATTTTCGACGTCGTCTGTCAACGATTAAAAAGGGGTTTCGCAAAAGAGTACTGTAGTTAGTTCAAAAACAATGCTGACCAATGACTTCCGCTTCAAACACCTGTCTCCAATTTTGGAAAATGTTAATACTTGCTTCATGAAAGTTGAACAGATGGTTTGCTCCTTCCTCCGTCTGTCGAGTCTTTCCATGTCTGCGTCTTGATGCTCCAGGAGCTCTCTTCAACATTTTAACGGACCCTCTTGCTCTTTTCTTCATCTTACCCATTGAATTCCATTTTCTACTCCTTTTTCTGCGAATAAAAAATGCTACCCAACATCTATAATGTCGAATCTGATACTCTCGGAACTGGTCTCTCCCATGGATCCTCTCGTTCTCCGAGCTTCAATAAGACCTCCGTCTACACCAATTCCACAATGCTCAGCGAGTTTTATCAGAATCTTAACGCAATGAGATGGTTTGAATATTATAATAAAAGACTCCAAAAAAGTTAATTTTCAGCCAACAAGAACTATGCGATGTGACTCTTGAAGCATATCCATTTCAAAGTGCTTCTTCTTCAGAAGACGGTGTATTAACAGAAGAATCAAATGGACCACAACATATCCATGCCCACAGAATCATTCTTTCCGCTTCCAGTTCTTATTTTAGGTTAGAACTACTTCCAGAATAAACCCAGTTTCTATTTCAGAGCAATGTTCACCGGTGGACTTCGAGAATCAAATCAAAAAATAGTTCCAATTAAAGAAGTAGACGTTGAAGTACTTTCTCAATTGATCGATTACATGTATACTGGACGAATGAGAATAGATGAACAGAATGTTCAAACGATTCTAGCCACAGCTAGTCTTCTCCAACTGACATGCGTTCGAGATGCATGTGCCAGATTTATGTTAGAACTATTGGATATGACCAATTGCGTTGGAATGGCTGAGTTCGCGAGAGCTCATGCTTGTCATCAGTTGGCACATGCGGCACAATTATATACTAGACAACACTTTGTGTGAGTTTTAATTTATATAAAACTATGATCACCGTAAAATCTCTAATAGAAGTCCAACTTTCGAGAGTCCGCACGACCGTTATTTTTGTTTTCTTGCGGTAAAACTTCCAGCAAACAAAAAAAGGCTCTTTAGCTATAAAACGCACTATATGTGATTCTCAGAAAGTTGATTATATTTTCATGAGAAGGTTTGCAAACTTGGTTTTCCGGTGTCCCTCTATTAGAGGTTTTATAGTAATCTTGAACTCCATTTTTATCTTTTCGGAACCTCGCATTCCCCAACTATGGAAACTGTTCGACTACAATTGTATTCCTATATTTGTTTTACACGAAATAGTTTCCCTGAATCACTTTCTGCTACAATCATCCCCTTTTTTCTCCTTTTCTGTTCAGCGGTTTGAGTTCTCTTATTGAGAAAAAGAGGTTTACGGTATCTGTTTGGTAGAAAGATTCTCAGAAAGTGGATTACATTGTCATGAGAAGGTTTACAAACTTGATTTTTAAGTATTCAATTTTCAGAGAAATAATAGACAACGAAGAGCTTTTAAACTTGGATAAGGAAGCATTCTGTGATTTGATTCAAGACGACAGAATTACGGTACCCAATGAGAAACCAGTTATGCAGGCAGTATTAAACTGGGTAAATCACGATGAACCCAATCGGAAAAAATATTTGGGAGAGTGAGTATCTAACCTCTCGAATCAAGTCATAAATCTCGAGTTTAAGGTTAATGTCGAATGTGAGATTACCATTACTAGGAGACGCTTATCTATTGGAAAAGTGGAGAAGTGACGAAACTGTATGATTACTTTTGTAACTCATCTAAGATACATAATTTTCCAGATAAAAGGAGATATTGCTTGTCTGAACATATTTTTAGAAGGTATGAACCAAATCAAAATGTCCCAAGACAGACAATCAGATCTGGGATACTTGAGGTGAGATTCTGAACATGACACGATTTTGAAACATTTTTATTTAAAGTTCCGAAGATAGAAATCCAAGAGAAGAAGTCAACAGAAAATGGTTTATTCCTCGGGAACCAATGCCTGAATCTCAGGTATTTATTCAAAATTGTGGAAAATCTAAAACTGGTCTTTCAGCACATTATGATCGTTGGTGGCCAAGCTCCAAAAGCGATTACAAACGTGGATCTTTTCGATCCGGATAGTCAATTATGGAGTTCTTGTGCTTCACTTCCACAGAGAAGATGTCGAAGTGGAGTGAGTATGTGCAATGGATTCGTGTACACTACTGGTGGCTTCAATGGAGCACAAAGAGTTAAATCTGTGGATTATTATGATCCACGAACTGATACATGGAGATCTGCGAATCAGATGAATGCGAGGAGATCCACCCATGGTATAACAACTTGTCAGAAGTTACTGTATGCAGTTGGAGGATTTGACGGCACCACGGGGCTTGCAAGCTCTGAATATTTTGATCCGCACACTGGAAATTGGTTTCCACTTCCTTCCATGAGCACTAGAAGATCGAGCGTTGGTGTAGCTGCTGTTGGAGAAGACATATATGCGATTGGGGGTTTCGATGGAGTATCGAAACAGTGTCTGAATACGGTTGGTAATTTTTAAATTTATTTGAATTTGATGGAAAGGCAAAACATTATAAAGCAATATTGGATGAAAACTGGATAGGAAAAAAAGAAAAAAAGGTAACAGTAGAAAACGGGATACAATGCAGTAGGCGACGTGGGAAACGAATAAATACTACGATCAACTTAAAATTAACAAACATTTATGGATGAAAGGTTCACTCCCACTCCTCGGCTTTCTCGGTATCGGCAACATACTCATCAGCGAATCTTCTGAATTTGGCAAGCAATTTGTCGATCGGAACTTCTCCGTGGACTGCTTGGTCCCTTGTACGCACGTTCACTGTGCCGTTCTCCTTCTCCTTTGCTCCGAGAACGAGAATGAAGTTGAACTGAGCAAGTTGCGCATTTCGCACCTAGATAGTGAAATTTAAAACGATGACTATGGTTGATTTAATGTACCTGTTTGTTCATGGTGTCTCCACAGAATTCGTCGTATTCAACTTCGAATCCAGCATCAAAGATTTGTTTTTTGACATCCCTGGCGTAATCACGAACAGACTCATGGACAGTGATGATCTTGCACTGAAACCAGAAACATGATTCAAAAAAATAAATTAGGTTCACGGACCTGTCTTGGTGAAAGCCAGAATGGCCACTTTCCTCCATAACTCTCTGTAAGAATAGCGGTCATTCTCTCCACTGATCCGAGAACGGCACGATGAATCATAACAGGTCTCTGCTTTTCTCCCTTCTCACTGCAAATGGAAAACAACTATGCAGAAACTATAACTTGGAATGTTCTTACTCGAAATATGATAGATCGAATTGATTCGGAAGCTGGAAGTCGAGTTGAATGGTGGCACATTGGAAATTTCTCTTCAAGGCATCTTGAATGGTGATGTCAATTTTCGGTCCATAGAAAGCTCCATCTCCTGGATTGAGAGCCCATTTTCTTCCGGTTGCGTTCAACGCTTCGGTAAGATCAGCTTCAGCTTGGTCCCATGTCTCAATTTTTCCGAGGAATCCTTCTGGTCTTGTTGAAAGGTTCAACTTGAAGGTAAATCCGAAAACTTTCTCGTAGGCGTACTCCAAGAAGTCAAGGCATTGCTGAAATAATAGTTTTTGAACAGAAAGAGAATTTCTAAAACATACCTTGATTTCCTCAGCAATTTGATCTTGGCGGCAGAAAATGTGAGCGTCGTCTTGTTGGAAACGGCGAACGCGGGTGAGTCCGGTGAGAGCTCCAGACATTTCGTTTCTGTGCAAAACTCCGAAGTCGGCAAATCGGAATGGAAGCTCGTTGTAGGTGTGTGGCATGTGTCCGAACATAAGACAATGTCCTGGGCAGTTCATTGGCTTCAATCCAAACTCCTCTTTCTCTACTTCAATCTTGAACATATCCTCAGAATAATGTTGCCAATGTCCAGAAGTCTCCCACAGTTTCTTGTTGTACATATTTGGAGTGATAACCTCGGTGAAACCACGTCTTCTGTATTGCTTTCTGATGAAGTCTACCAATTTGTTATAGATGTGAGCTCCTTTTGGATACCAGAAAGCGGATCCAGGCGAAAGTGGATGGAAGAAGAAGAGGTCTTGCTCTTTTCCAAGCTTACGATGATCTCGTTTAGCAGCCTCTTCTTGCAACTTCTGCCACTCCTTCAATTGTTTGGAATCTGGGAATGAGATTCCGTAGAGCCGTTGCAATGATTCAGCATCAGCTTTTCCCTCCCAATAGGATGAAGAGTTCTTGGTGATGGCCATTGCCTTCACTTTTCCAGTATGACGAACATGTGGTCCACGACACAAGTCAATGAGCGGTCCACAGCGGTAGACAGTAGTTTTTGGAGTGTTGATCTTCTCGTTGATAATACGAACTTTGAATTCGTTGAACTTGAACATCTCCAAGAGATCTTCCTTTGTCATTTCAAGGCGCTCAAACTTCTGCTTATCCTTAACAGCAGCCTTCACGATTTGATCGATTTTCGGGAAGTCTTCTGGACAGATTGTGCGGTTCTCATGCCACATATCGTAGTAGAAACCTTCTTGGATTGGTGGGCCATAACAGAGGTGACCTCCACAATACCGTTCCATGGCTTCTCCGAGAACGTGTGCAGATGAATGCCAGAAAACCTGAAACACAATTGTTTGAATGAATTTGTGTTATCTCTCACCTGCTTGGCTTCGTCATCTTCGAATTTCAAAAGTTCAAGGGTTGCGTTTCCTTCGAAAGGACGGTCCAAATCCCAAACGACTCCGTTCACTTTGGAGATTACAGCGGCTTCAGCAAGACCTTTGGAAATTTTCTCAGCGATTTCGAATGGAGTGGTACGCCACGATTTTCCTTCATGAACTTTTCCGTCCGGAAGAGTGATTTCAATAGGTTCTGATTCCTTGGCAGCAATTTCTGCGTCGTACTCTGCTTTCAGCTTGTCCCAGAGTTTGATTCTCTCCTCAATAAACGCCGGCCAGGGCGCCATGTCAGTTGGAGCCTTCGACATTTTCTGCAAAAGATATTGGTTTGAGGAGGATCATGTGTCGAATTTGGAAAAATATACGTACATGACCGTTTACAAAATGATATTTGTCAGAAACAGCGGAACAAAACGAGCGATAAAACGGGAACGAAAAAGGTTTGCAGAGCTGTTTTGGCTTTTGACGAATTAAAAGGAGCCGAAGATTGTTCAATCGCATCGAAAGGTTTCCATAAGAAGCTGGATTGAACGAGAATATGACGCGACCTTAAATTTTAAAGAAATTTGAACATATTTCGAAACACAGTCAAAGCATGATGGAAAGTGATGCAACGCTTCACGGAAGAATAACGTGGCACTGAATACACTACTGAGCAAGACAGCAAAAGGAACGCGGATAGATGGAAGAGAATGTGTAAAGAATGGAGAGGGAGGGAGGCGAGTAGAAATCGAGGCACCATGGTTAGAGGAAGCATAATTTTTAGGAAGAAGAGCCGAATGTGTATTAGAAGGATAAAAAGTAGATGAGTTATCGGAATTGAAACACGAATTTATGATAAAGAAGCATGAATTCCTGAAAATTAGGCAGAAAATCAGAAAATTAGGAAAATTGTCGGTGGATATCGACAAGCACGCAAACAAGGCGTCTTTCCAGTGCATTGGCGCGATTCACGGTTTTTTCAATTGACGTTTAGAATTCTGGCAGATAAAAAGACCGTGCAAATCAGGAAGAACACGAATCGCGAAGAAACGAATCGAGAAGAGAAAATCGGGAAGAAGAGTGGAAAGCGTGCGCACATTGCAAAAATTGTGCGCAGGGGTTGCTAATTGATAGAGGTTACTGTACCAAACTAAAATTCTCGCACACGGTGATTTTTTCGCTACATTTTTAGTGGCAAAAATTAAGGGTTCAAAAGCAGCAGAAAAATCGGCGCCAGCCAATCATCAGCGGGGCACGGTTTTTAAAAACGCAAGAGCGCCGCACACTTTTTCTCGGATTTTTCTCTACAGTAAGGTGGCCGCGGCTAAATTTTCTCTTCCATCATCAAAAATGATAACGGAGATTCAAAACGAAAGTGCGAAGGAAGTTTTTTTCGGGTTTCATACTTTTACTACTCAAAGTTAATTAAATTTAGGAGGTTAATCTGAAATTTTTTTTGAAAAATCTGGAATTTTTTTCGAGAAATTTCTGTTTGAAGTCAAAAATCAGAGATGGAAGAGAAATTAACATTGAGCGTTTCAATTTCGCGGCCTAACTTCCCAACGATTTCTGGAAGAGAAAACCAAAAAAAATGTAGCGAAAAAATCACCGTGTCGCAACGAAACGCAATTCGCAACCCCTGCGCACAATTTTTGCAATGTGCGCACACTTTTCACCCTTCTTCCCGATTTTTTATCTCCGATTTGTTTCTTCCCGATAAAAAAATAAAATTTCTAACTTTTTTATATTCCAGGTTGAAATATTCGATCGAAGAGCACATAAATGGCGCCCAGGACCATCAATGCTAAATGTCAGATCAGGAGCCGGAGTCACAGTCTACGATAAGAAAATTATAGCTGTTGGAGGACATAAAGGGGCAGAAATTCATAAGTCTGCAGAGGTATGAATGATTCTATTAGCTTTAAAATATTCTCGCTTTCGATATAGATTCTAATCGGTGACGAGTGGATGGAACTGGCGAATATGGCGATACCAAGAAGGAATACAGCCGCAGCTGCTCTCAATGGTAATTTTTTAAATTAAAAACATTCTGACGAATGCTTCTTTAGGTCTTCTCTATGCTGTTGGTGGGGACGATGGCTCAAGCAATCTGTCAACAATCGAATGTATTCAGCTGAGTGAAAGGTCGGAGGCACAATGGAAAATCGTAGATGTAATAAAAATTGAATTTGTGTATAATATATATAGTTTCAATTTCAGGCTCCGATGCCTCAAGGACGATCATACGCTGGAATCGCACTAATTCCAAAAGAGTTCTAATGAATAATTTTTTTGATTTTTTAAAAAAAGATAAAGATAGTTCGTTTAAATAACATCTTTATATGTTTGAATGACTATCAGATTTTCCAATCCACTTGATATCTGATGTTCCTCGTGATTCCTCTTTTTCGAAAAACCCTCTTGACGCTTTAAAATTTTAGATGGAAGATGAAGATACTGGCGAGGGCTCATCATCCCAGCTGAACGACAGTTTCGGAAATAAAGAAGGATTAGAATTACTCGAATACGAGAGAGCAACCCTTGCGAAAACTCTTCCAGCCAGCGTTCTTTTTGTCGTAGCGAGTGGATTAGGACTGGAACGTCTGTTTCTGGAGCATCTTATTCTGTTTTCTGACCGTCGTCTTCTGGCTCTAGTCCTGAATACAAATGAGCACGACGAAAGTTACTTTGTTTCAAAACTCAAAGAGCATGGTGTCGATTGTGATCCAAAAGTTATCAACTCCGATGTTTCGATTAAAGATCGCCAATCAATTTATCTTGAAGGAGGAGTTCAGTTTTGTTCCAGTCGTGTACTTCTGGTCGATCTGCTTCAAAATCGTGTTCCTACCGACCGTATTGCTGCTATTTTTGTATACAGAGCTCATCAGTAAGCAAAGCAAGTTATATTTTTGAAAACAATGTTAAAATGTTCAGAACATTAAACGCATTCCAAGACTCGTTCATTCTTCGTCTTTATCGGGAAAAGAAACCGGATGGAATGGTGAAAGCATTCACCGATGTTCCGAATGTACTCTCAACACTTGGACAACTGCAGAGACTCGTGGATCGACTCTATGTTCGGCACGTCGAATTGTTGCCTCGATTTTCCAGCATTATCGAAACAGAATTGAATAAACATCAGTTGAAAACAGCGATCTTCTCGGTGGATGTTCCCACTCCACTTCGACGCGTTCATCGTACTCTCATTGAATTTATCAAAGTCTGCGTTCGAGACTTGAGAACGTCATCGATATCTGGAAAACAGAGTGACGATCCAGTTGAGGAAATGGTCCATGTTCCATGGGCAACAACTCAACTTGAGAAGAGGCTTCGAGATAGACGTGGAAACATTTCTGAAAAGCAGCAACGTCTTCTGAATGATGTGGCTTCGTTGAGAGAAATTCTACAACTTTCTGAGAACATGGATGTTGCGACTGTACTTTCTCGGTTGCAAGTATTGAAAAACGATAAAGTAGTCCTCGAAGAACACAGCGGATGGTTGCTCTCTCCTTCGTTCAATCGTATCATGGAGGATCTTCTCACTATTGCTGGGGTTACGAATGGAAAAGGAGATCCCAAAAAGTTTGCGGCTCCAGCGAAGTGGACAGTTCTGGCTGAAGTGCTCCGTGAAATCAAAAATATTTCCCTGGAGAAGAAGGAATACAAAAATTCAAGTAGGTCAATGAAAATAGTTTCCAGTCGTTACGAACATTTTTCAGCTCCAGCGGTTTTGGTCATTACAAATTCTGAAGATCTATCTCGTCAAGTTACTGATGTCGTCAAATATGGATTGAATAAAATGAAATGGATGACATGGAGACAGTTGGGATACCAATCGAAACAAGAAATGCCAGAAGATGAACCACTTTGGGATCCAGAAACTGTTTCACAATTGATGAGAAGCTCACTGGTGAGCATTTCTGAGCATAGGATTTTTGTTTAATTTTGAATGTTTTAGGAGATGGAGTCAAAAAGCGAAGTGATCGCCAACGTCCAAAAATCTCAAAAAACGACTGCCAGAGCTGCCCAAAAACGGAGAAAACATGCCGAAGAGCTGAGTGGATTCTCAAAAGATTCTCGCGTACAAACGAGCTTGATACAATTCGGAATTCTGCAATATAAACGTCGAAAATCTGGAAATGAGGTAGGTCCTCCGGAGAACTTCAAGTTAACATAATGAATTCATTCAACAAGACAAACATAGACAAAAAACGAAAATGTTATCACTGCGACTTCGGGAGTTGGGTGAAGAATTCGATCTGCATGTCAGTGTCAGATGGGAAACCAGCCAAAGCAGTTACCAGCTTGGTGAGAGTGGAGAACTGACGCATGAAGGCGTTGCTGATCGGTGTTCCAGGTGGAACAACTGGAGCTTTCAACAGAAGAGAAAGAATGGAGAGCACTGAATGGAATGGCTTGTAGTCGTCTCCAACCTTGTAGGTGACACGCGAGGCCAGTTCAGTGAGAATTGCAAGATCGTAGATCAGTGGCGATGCCAGTAACGAGTCCTCGCAAGTGTTGTGCACCACAAACGTTTGCTTTCCGCCCATAAAGATGCTGAAAAATGAACGTAGGCATATGTATGATAGCAGTTGGGCTTACCTGCAGATGTACTCGTCCATAGCTCTTTTTGAATCAGCGACGAATGGGACGTACTTGATCACAACGCAGTGATCTGGGTTCTTGGCATCCGGGAACAGGATTTGGTTGGATTTGACCATATCATCAACAACCGAAGATTTGGAGATTTCCTTCGAGCGGAATTGTCTCGCCTCACTCAAATTTTTTCCGTCGTTGTTTCCGAGATGGTTGTAAGAGACAATGGATTCTGGTTTCAATCCACTGCTCACTAGGAAGTCAACGAAAGCGGACTTGAATTTGGTTTGACCAGATTTGAAGTCGTCTCCTCCAACGAACACATTGTGACGGTCAGCGAGCTCGATGATTCCCGGAACAAGAGTGTTCTGTGGAGATCCATTGATATAATGAGCTCCTTCGAGAATTGAAGCAACAGCGAAGATGTTCGATGGGGACACCTCTTCCTCATTTGCACGAATCGATTCCATAATCTCATCGGCAGTAGTATTGAGACCATTACGAACGTCAGTGTATCTCTCGGTGTTGGCTGTCCAGAGCACGATGACGCATTCAAGTTCATTATCCTGCTTGAACTTGCGAATATCCGCTCGGATATGCTCCAAGTGTTCCAGTTTGTTGTTTCCCGGAATAACATTGTTGGCACGATCTCCTTGGTTGGAGGCGATGAAATCCGGGTAGTAGACAGATGGAAGTGGCACTATGGGCTCCATGAATGGGCGGAGCTTCTCCTGAAGTTCAGGCTCGAAGACTTTAGCACGAGCCATAGCATCGTACAAGTTCGAGTTGCTGATATCCCACCCGCTTATGACCAAGTCATTTGGAGAAAGAATTGGCACGATATCCTTGAATGGGACAAAGATTTGGTTTTGCGTAGCAGAGTCGTATCCCAAATGGACGGTCGCCGTTTGAGTGACAGATCTGAAAATAGTCTCATCATTAAATAATTCAAAAAAGAAGATACTCTTACCCGAAGTAGTTAGCTTGGTTATGTCCCTCCTTGGTTCTCCAGGTCATAGCATATTGATTGGCGTAGATGGATCCAACGGCAGTCGATCCGTTGTTTCCTCCAAGTCCAACAAGCAATAAACCAGTCTTGCGTGGCTTGAGAACCGTCTTGAAGTTGTACTCATGCTCCTTTGGCGTCACATGAAGCCCATCAGCACGGTGCTCAAAGTGGTTCTTCCGGTAGTTGA
The DNA here is from genome assembly GCA_963966625.1 of Caenorhabditis zanzibari. NCBI lineage: Eukaryota > Metazoa > Nematoda > Chromadorea > Rhabditida > Rhabditidae > Caenorhabditis > Caenorhabditis zanzibari. The sequence continues at coordinate 9,600,547 of OZ016469.1, forward strand.
ACTTGGTCTCGAGAACACCATCAACTAACTTCACATTTGGCGACTCTACGATGAGCTGAAAGGACAATCGGTTACGTCATCAATGGGTAAATTAAACTTACTCTCTTGGAGATTCCATTAACTTGAGAGCTCATTTCAGTGCAGTCACGCGTAGGAGCAGTCCTTTTTATTACCTGGAAGACGTTAAGATGAGAAAACGAAAGGAGCAAAAGACATCGTTGTGTTTCAGGGAAACAAGAATCAATAGAATTATGGGCACGAAGAGCAAAAAAAAGAAAGAAAAGGGCAAGGCGCTGTCGTCGGGCTCTCCTCTCTCACACACACACACACACGTAATAAATGAATGCACTAATGTCACATCTAGTCCTCACATAGCAGGAGGCAGACGGGACTCCGCCCCCTTTGCAGAGTCCGCCCCACATAGTTATAGAGAACGAAAAATATGGAGGGTACAAAGATACTACAGTATAAACATTTTTGCAGGTAGCATCGACATCAGGCTCAACAGGAGAATGGGAAGTAAAAGATGAAATTGAAGAGGTTGAAGAATATCCAAAGTCACTTGGAGAGTTGCAAGTATGTAGAGAACAGTATATGGAAGAATGAGAAGAATTCACTTTCAGGCTGAAATGATATTGTGTACTGCTCGAGAGGGAGAACGATATGTTCTATTGAAGTTGTTGGAACAAAAGAAACCGAGTGCAATTGTCTTGTACACAATGTCGTTGCAGACTTTGAGACAAATTGAGGTTTTGAAAAAAGCGTTCTTGGTTCTGAAGGTAGAATTATATTCCAGATATATCGCTCAACGAATCCTGATAGACAACTCCATGTTTATTGGCTACAGTATACAGAATCTACAGAAGAAAGCAGATACTTAGAATCTATCAATCGAGAAACTCTATCGTTTGAAATGCTGATCAGAGAGCAAGGAGTAATTGCTAGTTATGCGACGAATCCCATAATTTCAAATTTCAGACTTTGATGATTTCTCGGGAATTCAACGTGGACAGAGAAGACGCTCCTCGCCTGAAAACGTCAACGAGAGACGGCGGCGGAATCCAACGTCGAGATGTGGATCCAAGAGATCAGATCGATCCAGATGCTGAAGAAGAGAGACCGAAGGTTTTCCACTGAAATTTTTCCACTGAAAACCCTAGAAAAATTTGAAAAAAGTCTGTTTCAGATTATCGTAGATATGAGAGAGTTCAACAGTGAGTTGCCAACAGTTCTGTACACGAAAGGCTACGATGTGATAGCCACAACGATTGAGGTGAGAATACCTTGCCAGACACGGAAAAAAATTAATTAAAGGTTTCCTTGTTCAGATCGGTGATTACATTCTTTCTCCCGAAATTGCAATTGAAAGAAAGGCATTGGACGACCTGACACAATCTTTACAATCTGGAAGAGTGTTCAAACAGATTGAACAGGTAGAGAAGAATGGAACACAAAGATTAAAAAACCAATATTTTTTTCAGATGCTGGAACACTATGACTGTACAGTTCTATTGATCGAATCTAACAGAAAATTAGAAACCAAAATTGTGAATGGAGGACCTTTCCAAGGAGAACTTAGTCGTCACTGTCGAGAAATCCGTTCACTCTTTTGTTCTCTAATCCGTACTAATCCAAGGATGAGATGTGTCTGGACAACGTCTCCCACTAACTCGGCGGAATTCTTTTCAGAGTTGAAGGTGATAATCCTGTTATGATCGATCGATCGAACTACCTTTTTACAGTTGAGTGCACCAGAACCAGATGTTGATCGTGCGATTTCTCTGAAAGCAGACCAGGTAGAAGCATCTAGTCAAGAGTCGGATGTCGCCGAAGCATCTACCGGAATCAAGACCAAAAAGGGAAAGAAATGGAAACCAAATCCAACTGTTGTTCGAACCTTGACCCAGAACTTTGGAATGAAAGTTTCAGATGCCCACAATCTTCTCACCAATGCTCCGATCAAAACATTGGCCGATCTCTTTAGTTCGAATATCACTTCTTCTCTTCTCTCAGAATACATTCCTGCAACATCTGCCGAGTTTATCAAAGAAGTTTCAACATTCAAGTTTGGCAGAAAATAAGAAAACAACAACCGGTTGCTTTGAAGCGATTGCATATCATATTTACTCATCTGATACTCGTATTGCATTCTGTTTTATAAAGAAAATAACGTTTTTATTTTTGTTTTGGTAATTTTTGATTTCTTGTAGAAGTGGAAGAGACGTCCGATTTCATACTTGAAGGTCTTCCTCTCTTGCCATTAGTTTACCTTTTCGTGGTTTGTGGGACTCAGTTTATGTTAGTCTGATTTCACAATCATATTCCCAATTCATTTATTATAGTTCTCGAGTTACAATTTCATTGTTTATATTGAGTCTGATTCAGTCTGCACTTTTCTCTGATATACAATACACTTTTGAACCCAACGATAGATAGTGGGTGGAAAATGTTCAATGATACCTAAACTGATATGGTAACTGTCGAGTAGAACGTGCATCTCAATAGAAAATAAAGAAAACCATGCTTCTTTTCTTCTCCAATTCTCTTGACCATCGTATCAATTCAGGCAACAAGTATGAATTTGTTACAACGATTCTCGTTGTTTACCTGCGGAAATATCAGTCGATATCAATCGGTGATAGCGACAAAATCATTTGACAAGAAAACATTCAACAGTCGAAAACTCTACTCTACCGGTGACATGGCTGCCCCCGATGAAAGTGTCGTTGCTAAGGATGAGGTACGGTAATATATTCTGATTTAGGAATTCCAAGTTCATTGTCTTTCAGATGAGGAGATTCATGATTGATTGCATGACTACAGCAGGAGCTACTGAATCACATGCCGCTCAACTCGCATTGGTTTTGTTGGAAGGAGATATTCGAGGACACTACTCTCATGGTCTCAATCGACTAGGTATTTAAGCTATCATATTGTCTCTTTATGTTATCCAGTTTGCAGATATGTACGTCCGGGATGTTCAACAGAAAGTCTGCAAAGGAGATGGTGAGCCTATAATTCTCAAAGAGAAAGCTGGAACCGCATGGGTGGACGGGAACAATTTACTGGGTCCTGTAGTCGGTAATTTCTGCATGGACCTTGCTATCAAGAAAGCGAAGGATGCTGGAATAGGATGGGTAGTCGCTAAAGGATCAAATCATTATGGAATCGCAGGATGGTATGCGTTAAGAGCAATGAAGGAAGGAATGCTGGTAAGATAATACTTTCTCAATTTTATTTTGTTCCTTTTTTAAGGGAATGTCGATGACAAACACCTCTCCAATATCTTTTCCAACGAGAAGCGCTGTACCCGCACTGGGAACTAATCCAATTAGTCTCGCAGCTCCTGGAACAGGAGAGGACTCTTTTGTACTTGATATGGCATCAACAACAGTGGCTATTGGAAAGGTATTTATTTGGATCGGGACAAAGAATTGTCATATACGAGTTGAGCGATGTGAGCGCGCACCGCCAAAAAATCAATGGTAGTAAAAGTCTAGAACGACTAGAGATCGGCCCAAAAACAGAGTGATGAATGGTTAGGAAGACGAATAGCTCAGGTGCTCTTGTCCTTCTTGAACGTCACTTGAACCACATCAATGTGATCGTAGGAGAAGAGAGCAGCACACAGGCAGAAGTAGAATTGCCACCGACGATGGAAATCACTTGGAAGCTTGAACTTCGTCTCAATCTCTTCTTTGGCTTTCATCCATGCGCTGAAATAATGAGATTGAGAAAGATCAAGTTCAATCGAATTAGGAACTCACAAGAACCAATGTTCCAATGTCATCGAATAATGATGGCTCATGCTGAACAAATCAGTTTGTTTCAAGGTCTTCGGAAGAGACTGTGAAATGGCACCCAGTGATGGCAAATGGCCTCCAGGGAAGATATACTTCTTGATGAAATCAGAAGATGAACGGTACTGATCGTAGTAGGCGTCAGGGCAAGTGATGGCCTGGAATAATTCGAATTAAGACATTGTTTTCTCTGGTTATTCAAAATGTAAACAAACACAAACCTGCAAAGCAGCAATTCCTCCATCGGTGAGCACATCGTTGATGATTTGGAAGTATTGTGGAAGGTACTTTTCCCCGACAGCTTCAATCATTTCGATGGACAACACCCGAGTGTACTTCTCTTTGACCAACCTGAAAGTTTGTACTGGAAACCGTATGAACATCAGAGAACTTACCGATAATCCTGGAAGCGGAGTTCAATTCTTCCCTCGAGTCCGGCCTCCACAACTTTTCTCTGTCCCCATTCGAGTTGTTCCTTCGAAATGGTGATTCCAGTCCATTTGCATCCAGTTCTCTGAACAGCTCGGATAGCAGCAGCTCCCCATCCACAACCGATTTCAAGAACATGATCTTCAGCTGTCAATTCCAATTGATCAATCAGACGATCGATCTTCTTGTATTGAGCCTTTTCAAGTTCTACGAAATCCACATCGGTGACTGGTTTCTCGGCTGAAATATTGATCATAGGTACGTTATTTAGAAGATATCACCTACCGTCAAAAAGAGCACAAGAGTAAGTCATCGACTTATCCAAAAACAATTTGAACATTTCGTTACCGAGATCATAGTGAGCCTGAATATTCTTTGTACTCTGGGTAAGAGTGTTCTCCTGAAGCCAATGTTGAATGTAATTGACAACTTTAGCAATCTTCCGAATGACATCAACAGCAAATTGAGATACTTGAGCTCCAAATGATTTGGTTCTTGGCTTATCACCATACTTCTCTTTGTTCGCTGCCCTTGTTTGCTTCTTACTGCGAATCAAAAGACGAAGAAGTTCAGTTGGATTCGGAGAACAAGACCAGTCATCAGCCATGTAAGTCTCCCCGAGTCCCATTTTTGGATCGAGAAGCATCAGCCAACAGAAGTGGATTGGATTGTGAATAGTGAGCAGAACTGGTTTTGATGGCGTGTTGTTGTTGTTTGTCTCGGCAACATTTCCAAATTCGGAGTCAAAGTTCACCGATGGGATTTTCAGAATCAGTCGCTCACTAGATTTGGCCAGGAAAGTTGTGAAGAATCTCAAATTATAACGATCTTCTCAAGTCATAAAGGGATGAAAACTCACTTTCGGATAGATGGAATACAGAAGTTCGTGACAATGAAGTTGTAGAGAAAATTTCCAGATGGTGGTGTAGGTGCTTTCGCCGTTTTCATATCTCGTGAACTGACTTCCGAAGCCATCACTGAATCAAGAATGATGAGTTTCTACGTTCTGATGGATCTATGTTTCAGAGAATAAACAGAAGGCGGGGATAAAGTTTCGTTTTTAACTGGTTCCATTATTCGAACTAAAGGTCTCCGAGTTGAGTCAGTTGAAAATTCGATTAGTGTTTTGTGACGAAGTGCAATGTTAAACGCGAAAATCTTGAGGCAAAGAACGTTGTTTTTCTATGATTTAATGACAGAAGTGGTAGAAAAATGAGGGGTAAAAGGAAAAAAGTCAGAAATTGGTGTCCTTCAGACACTGTTCTTTTGAGTGCTTACCCGTAGTTTTTTATTCGTCTTCTGGATCAGTTGATGACCACGAGAATGGCGTGGATGGGAGGGAGAAGAGCACGTGGATTTGAAGGAAGTAGTACAAGAAACTGGAACAAGGTCAACTAGGGTCACAAGAAAATGTTCCCCTAATTTTTAGATTTTCAGCGTCTTGAATAGTAACGTGAACGTTCTGAAAGTGAAGACGTCTAGGAGGGAAGTGAGAACGGCATGTATCTAGTTCTTGTTTGTTTTGAGGTGTCGTTTGCTGATTTCATTAGACACAATTAACAGAATCCGAAGCAGATAAAAAGAAGCAACAGTTTCAGTCTAGAATTCACGTGAGACGGAGAGAGATATAGGCTACAAAAGGATAGAAGAAAACAGATAAAAGCTCTGTCTTGAAAGAAGATCAATGATAAAGAGAAAGTGGCGAAAATGGAAAGGGAAGACGGTGTGGAATATAAAGAAAAGTGAACAGGAGAGAAGGCGAAACAGAATGACCCAAATCGGGGCGCTCTCCTCCGTACTTTGCATCCTAGGGGAAGCGAATTGGTGATGGGATTGATCGACCAAATAAATAACTAGGATTTTGTTGCATATATTTTGTTCAGGTTGAACTGGCTGCAAGAAAGGAAAATCCAGTACCATTGTCATGGGGAGTAGGAGCTGGTGGAAAGGAAACTGTGGATCCAAAAGAGGTTTTGCATGGAGGAGGACTACTTCCATTGGGTGGAGTAGAAGTCAGCGGTATGATTAGAGAACGAGAAAAAAACTGGATAGAAAATGATCCAATTTGCAGGAGGCTACAAGGGATACGGTTTAAGTTCGATGATTGAAATATTCTGTGGAATATTGGCTGGAGCACACTGGGGACCACATGTGAGAAAGTGGATGAGCACGAATGCTGAAGCTGATCTGGTGGGTAGAAAATTACAAATTATACTTGTGTTAGGATACCGTAAAACCTCTAATAGAAAGACTCAAGTGAGTCCAAAAAGAGCACTTTCTCAGATTTCTGTGACTCTGAAAGTAGTCTCAATCGATTTCTTGTCAAAAATATACTAGGATCAATAGGAAATACGTTGTGAGTTGCTTCTCAAAAATTTGTAATGGATACTTTTGTGAAATTCGAATTTTGATTTTGGGGAGATTGAACAATTGAACAAGAACAAGTCCTCCTATTAGAGGTTTTACTGTATGGATTTATTTGTAACACGAGATTCCACAAAGTTTCCAGAATTAATATATCCTATATACAGGGACAATGCTTCGTGGCAATCGACCCAGACGCATTCGCTCCAGGATTCGCCGAACGTCTTCAGGATTTCATGCAAACAATGAGAGGCTTGCCAACGGTAACCGCTTGAGACATAAAAAATAGACCAAAAGTCACACACAAATAATCAGGAGTACTTTCTGTCGAATTAATCAGGCGTAAAAACCAATAGAAAGTTCAATTATTGTCTCTAATTCCTTTTCCAGTCGTCGCCTTCGTTCAAAGTGGAAGTCGCCGGAGACATGGAACGTCGTCACGAATCGCTTGTAGAGCAGTTGGGAGGAATTCCATATCACAAGAATCAAATTGCTTTTGTGGTGAGATTAGGACTTTTGTGAATATATTAAATTTTCATTTTTCAGAACGATTTGGCATCCAAGCTTGGAGTGAAGTCAGTAACATTGGTCCAGTGATAATCGTTTTCCAGTTTAGATTTATTGTATTTTACTTGTAAAGCACCCTGAATGTATTGTGTTAGGATTTATTTTCTATAAGAATGCCAGATAATAAATAAAAGTTCATACTTTTCAAACATCCTGACATCTCACTCAATCATCTTTTTTCAAAAACACATTCTTCATGACTTCATTCTTTTTTCTTTCTTCTTCCTACTCACTCATGAATCCTTCTCTTCCATCTTCTCAGCTGACAAAACGAAAGCATCCTGTGATAAATGGACGTCTCAACTGCGTCTCTAAGATGCATGTAGTGCACAAAAAAAACAGCTGCTCTACCTTGGTGCGAGGCAACTGTCGCTGCTTCATCTTATTCTTCTTCTTCTTTTCTATGTTCGTCACCAGTACGTCTTCTTCTTCTTCTTCTTCTGCAGAATAGACGATTCCTCCGGTCACACCACATTTCCGAAGGCTTTTTTTTGGGCTTTTTTTGGGAGTCAGTGTTTATTGGTGGATAAAAACTGTGCCCCTCTGACGCCTGCATATTTCATAAACATTCCTCTTTTCCGGAAAAGGAGAAGAGAAGGGAATGTTTCGACCAGAAGACGAAGAAGAAGGAAGATGCACAAAATATAAACCGACAATGAGGGTGAGTCTCTTCTTTTTCCTCTAATTAGTACTTCCCACCACTGACAATCTCGTCACGTTTCCGGTGCATTGGAGATCTCGGAAAGTTTGGAATCCTTTTCCCTTAAATGCCCTAGAATCTTGTTCGCCCTTATTCTTGCAAGAACATGGTGAGCTTCTTCAAAGATCCATTCATGGTGTTCCCTCGTAGAAATAAGAATTGCTCAACAAAATAGTTTAGGGTTACCCATGGGAATTGGAAACATGGATGGGAGAAATGTCGAAAACCAAGTTTCTTTCGAACTTTGGTGATGAAGCTTTGAAAGTTCAGATGAAGGTTGTAACATACAATGCTCGTTTGAGCATTGGTTTCTAAAGTTTTTCATCTAAAACTGGAGAAAACTAGTTGGAGAATCTGAGGCAAAATTGCCATTCTTTTTCAGGAAGAATCTCTTATCTGAAAACTTGAACTTTTTAAATTTGACCGTTGAGTTTTTTTCGTCTATCTTCAGAGATAGAATGATTCTATTAGTCGTACATGATGAATAAGAACTCTTCTTCTTTTTTGCTGAAAAGACTCTGAGTCAACTCAAAGATCTCCAGCCGATATCAGTTTGACGTAGTCACATAGAATGTGCAATGCATAAGTTATTTTGTCCCGAACAGCTTTTTGGCGAAAAACTGGTTTTGATAGGAACTTTTACATTTCAGAATTTCTAAATTCAAGGAATCCCTTTCACAAGAACACCCAAAAAAAGTTCCTCATCCATGTTTCTTTTTTTCAGCTTGCTGCAATTGTCGTCGCCACTATCATCCTAATTTCCGAAGTATCCCTTGCCGTCTTCGAATACATTCATTGTCGACTTGATGGGAATCCATTATCAGCAGTGTTTGCAGGTAATCAACTTCTGTTTATAAATCTTCTAAATTTCTCCAATTCTCAGGAATCTTCACAGTTCATTCAATTTTTACCACTTTTTATATTATTGGAGCGTTTCGACTGGTGGAATGTTTCATGGTTCCTTGGCTCACCTTACAGGTATTTTTATAGATTCATTTGACTTTATAAAGTTCAAAAATTCCAGTTAATTTTCCTAACCACTTTTGCTCTTTTTGTGATTGTATGGTGGATCGCAACACTTTTATCCATTTTCAACCTGGTGCAATATTATCATACTACGAGTGACAGTAAGTTTTTAAAACTATTTTCCCATAAACGAAATCGATTTTTCAGAAGGATTGACAAACGCAGAATTCTTCGTTCTTACCGGTGTAATTTTGACGGTTGTTCTTTTGGTTTCTATGAAACTATCCCATATTCTTTACAAAGGATTCGTAGCTGTCCGAAATCAAAATATGGCTCGTTACCGAATCACCGAAGCGATTCAGCGAAAGGATTCTGTTCTGAAACCTAGCTATGTCTGATATTTTCCCTTTCCACGTCATTTGATATCATCTTTTACTTCTTTTTCTTTTCCAATCGGGTATCTATAAAAATTGTCCATCTGGTTTCGTTATTACGTACAAAACACACCCAGTTGAACGAATGGTCGCCGATCAAATCAGATTTCTTTCTATTTCTGTGTCATTTCACGAATGGAAGAAAAGTCAACGGAAATGATGCCTCCTGGGAAGAAAATACAAAATATGATTGGTAATTTGAGAAATGGGTAAAAACAAGTTTACGGATCAGGTTACATTGGTGATTTTTTGTTGAACTCAAAGTTTAGGAAACAGGAAGTGATAAGGATTGAGACAATAACAATTGGAACTACAGTACTCAAACGAAAGTTAAATCAATTTCAGGGAAAAATGGAACATCTGAACACACGATTACTGGTGGAAGAATAATGGAATTAATAGTTGAGACTTTTTGAATTCCAATCTCAAACTATCCTGAATAGTTTTTTTCCAATTCATCCAATAGTTCCTGTTTGAAAAAATCAAATTCTGCTGACTAAACTTATAGTTTTCCATTCCACAAACTACTATTTCACAGTTTGATTTCCTGGTCAACGGAACATCTAAAAACTGTCATTTTTACACTTTTTTGTTTCTCCTTTTTTTTCCACTCATTCCAACCAAATGACGCATGTATTGTCCACCAGTCAGGGTCATTTTTTCAACCAGCATCAGGTCATCAGCTGCATTTTCCAAACCGAAAAAATGAAATTTTCCAAAGTTCGTCAAAGTTTGACTCATTTATCAATTCGTTTTCCCGCCCGCCTACTTTCGGTGGAATGAGTATAAGGAGACATAAGACAGGTTACCTGACCAGTCGTTCTATTCCTTCTCTCCTTCGTCTCATTTCGTTTCCTCGTCTCATCCGATTGTATTGATCTGATTGCGTTCAAGATGTTTTTGTTTTCTCCTCTTATTCTTATTCTTTCTGTATCAATTTCGAGTGCATCTTTTGTGAGGTGAGTCTGAATATGACGTCTACTCTGAGTTCTGCTTCTTTTCAATCTTTCAAATTAATTATCTCATCCATTACCCCCAGGAAATCAGAGTTACTGTAAAATCTGTATTAGAAATATTTCTCAATTTTCAAATTGGGTCATAACATCTGTTGGAAAATAGATTTGAAACACATTTTGGTACGTTTCGAGTCCACTTTCGACGAGTATTCTAATAAGACTAATTTCAATCCGTTTGAGATTCAAGAATGTGCTCATTTTGAGCTCATCGGAGCGCCCTTCTATTATAGTTGCCCTTATAATACAGATTGTACGGTATGTCATCAAAATGTTCGGAACTGCTACATGGCCGAAAAGCTTTTCAAGACCAATTAATATTTCCATTTAACGATTTTCTGTCATCTTTAATCATGCATCTGATTTCAGGATTCGCAGAGGTGCATACATGTCTAGTTCCTATTCTCGACCTAGTTACGGAGGCGAGCAATGGAATCAGAATACCTACAATCCCTACCAAAACTGGAATCAGAACAACAACCAAAATGACTGGAATCAGAATCAATACAGAGGAGGCCAATACGGATCGAGTTACGGAAGACCATCCAGTTATTCTCCTCCACAAACCAGTTACGGTCCACCAAAGTCCTCATATGGCCGTCCGGAACCCACATACTCCCCATATTCTCGTCCAACATCTTCATATGGACGCCCTCCTCAATTTTATCCACCACAACCTGCTCCAGTGATACCTCCAGTTATCACTCAACCGATTGCTCCACCTCCTCCAGAAGTTCCAGCTCCAACTCCACCAGCGCCAGTTGCTCCAGTTCCTGCTCCAGAAGTACCACCTCCACCAGTACCATCAGCACCTGAACCAGTACCTGGACCAGTTGCCCCAACTCCATCTGCTCCATTATTTGGAGGAGTGGAACCTGGAGCTGGTTCTCTGTCACCAGGAGGTGTTCCACCACTTCCACCAACCGATGAGGAAATGACACGAGTGGATGCAGCGGAGAAAGAAAATGAGGTATAGAAAACTTCTACAACTATATTTTATCAAAAAATCCGTAACTTTTGTAGGTCCGAAAAGCCCGTGGAGGTCCCCCGGGAATAAACGTCGATTCAATTGTTGAATCCGGAACTCTTCCACCACAAGCAGCGGTTGCTGAAATTCCAATGCCACCAGTGTGATCACTTTTTCAATTTATCTGTACACTCAAACATCAAATTACGGTTATTTCTTTTTCGATTTCTTGTTTAAAACAACACTTATTTTCAAATTGATTATTACTGAAGTGCAAATCTTTTTTGTGTATGAATCCGAATTTATAAATCCAGCTCCGAGATTATTTACAATCATCCTTTCACTTCGAATCCACCTACCGTAAAATCTGTATTAGAAAGAGCATGCCCCTCTATTTTCTAGCACCTAGAAATTAATTTTTGAATTCTCAAATGGATCATAACCTTTGTTGGAGAAGAGACTTCTGACATATTTTGAAACGTTTCTAGTCAATTTTTGACGAGGATCCAAATAAGACTGATTTCAATTCATTTGAATTTCAAGAATGTACCCATTTTGAGCTCATCGGGATGCCCTTTAAAATCTTTTTACGGTATTTAAGCCTTATCGAAATTCTTACGTTCCGGAGCAGCATTCCACAGAAATATCTCCACCAGATCCGAGGAAGACTACTCTGACTGAAGACTCTCCGATTCAATCTTCTTTTACATCTGTTTGTGCTCATTTTGAGTTCAGTTGTCTTTCTGTTAGATGTACCTTTCTAATACATATTTTACGGTATTTTTTATAGATAGATGCACATTTTAGATTTCAAACTAAAGTCATACGCATTAGCTAAATGAAATTCTAAAGCTGAAAACAAATGCAAGATCAAAAACCCAAGTCGGTTTCCATGGAAATAACGAGATAAATCTCATGAAACGTGCAAACTGAAAAAAACAGAAGAAACCCTTTATAGTCAGATTAGTTCAATCCCTATTTTTTTGGTTTTTCAATCTCCATTTTCCATTTCTTACACCTGGCTTGTTCGAATATATAAAATGAGCAAGTAATCTGGAAATCAATGAAATATTCTCTCACTTCATCTTCATGTTTTCCCTTCCTTTCCAATTAGCGTCGTTTTGAGCGAGCCACATAATCCGAGTCAGTGAAGATGAAAAAAGAGCTCGTTTCTCTTTTCCTAAAAAGAAACTTGCTCGCCGAGCACTGCACTTGCTTCTAAATCACAAGTCTCTTCTATTTTCCTATACATTTTTTTCTATTTCTGATGTCCCTGAAGGCAGAGGAAATGTCTTGATAATTTATTCATGTGGAAAGAAACAAAGTGTACTTGTTCCGAATTGTTCTCTTATCGTAAAGTCTGAAGAAGAGCATCTTTAATAGAAGGGCACCCGATGAGCTCAAAATGAGCACATTCTTGAAATTCAAACAGATTGAAATAAATCTTATTAGAATCCTCGTCAAAAGTTAACTGGTCATGTCACAAAATTTGTTTCAAATCTCTTCTCCAACAGATGTTATGATCCATTTTGAGAATTGAGAAATATCGTTTTAGGTGTTGGAAAAATATAATACAGATTTTGCAGTATCTTTTTTTAAAACTTAACGAACGACTCTTCATTTATTGAAAATGTATGATAGCTCAAAAAATGGTTGAAGAATACCCGTTTTGTTTGTATGTTTAGAGTAAATAAAGGTTTTTCAAAGTTACGAAAACTTCACACAAAAAAAGCAAAAGTCGGCTAAGACTATGCGTCTCTATTAGGAGTCTAATTTCAGAGAGTTACAAACTTCCACTTTATTTCTGGAACTTTCCTAATAACATGATCAACTTTCCAGCTTATGAGCTATATTTAGAACTTTCCAATATCCAATTACTTTAACTCCTTTCCTTTTTTTCTTTGGATCCCGTTTCCTTCCTAAAAGGGCGTTCTCCCTAGTCTATTTTTTCTCTCCTTTTGCATCATGCTATATTTCGAAAGCTCACAAGCCGTCATCCCATTTGCATCATCCAGAAGAGGGTGTTTTCTTTTTCACTGGCTCCTTTTATTCATTTTTAGTCCCAGATGTTTTCAAATCTCTTTCCCTTGCTCCCATTTTCTCCAATTCATAATCCGAGTATTTGCTCTAGAAACACAAATCTTTCATTTCCTTAATCCTATCTTCATTTCAGCTTCAACACATTCAAACAAGATCTTCTGAATTTTCTTAAAAATGGCGAGGTGAGTCTACTTTTTTACAAGATTTCCCAAGTTTCATCGTACATGTTTGTGTTTACTCTTTCACTGACCGAACGATCAAACATCGTCGTTTTGGTCAATCAGTTTGTTATTCTGTTATTGAGTTAACTAGAACCTATTTATTCCATTCAGAATCTTCCAAAATCTAAAGGAATCTTCAGATTCTTTAAATTATTTTTTCAGAATTTATTCAAAATTTAGATATTTGATCTACCTAGCCAATGATTTTCAAAAGTTTCAGTCCAAAGACCAAACTATGATCTTCTGATTTATTGATATCAGAATAGTGTCTTCTTCTCTTTTTCTGCGACTTCTACTAGAATGTCGCCTTTCCTTCTTCTTTTTTGCCTCTCTGAATTGAATCTCGTCCTCTGTCCATCTACTTCTCTTAACCTTGCCTGCTCTATATCTATTCTCGTGTTTTGCACGTACTTTGCACGCCTGCCCACAAGGGCCAACTCTTTTCTATTTTTTTGAAGACACTGGGACCAGCCCCTATTTTTCGCATCGCTAGACTCTGTCTAATAGTTAAAAAACTACCTTTACTTATTTACAGTCATGTTATTTTTAGTACTGTGTGGTCTCCCATACTATCCGACTATTTAAACAAATTCTATCCTTCCAGCATGGCCAGCACTATCAAGGAAGTCTTCTCCGAGATCGCCCCGGTTGTAGAGAACAGTCATGGAAAGGTGACTGTCGTTGGAGTTGGACAAGTCGGTATGGCTTGTGCCTACTCGATTCTCCAACAAAACATTGCCAACGAACTCTGCCTCGTGGACGTCGTCGCTGATAAGTTGAAGGGAGAGATGATGGATCTCCAGCATGGACTCGCTTTCACTCGTCATTGCACCGTCAAGGCTGATACCGGTCAGTTTTTCCATTCATTCTAAATATAACATAAAAGTTCACATTTTGCAGACTACTCTATCACTGCTGGATCCAAGTTGTGTGTCGTGACAGCAGGTGCTCGTCAACGCGAAGGAGAAACCCGTCTTTCGTTGGTTCAACGAAACGTGGAGATCTTCAAGGGAATCATCCCACAACTTGTCAAGTACTCTCCGGACACTTGCATTCTCGTCGTTTCCAACCCGGTCGACGTTCTCACCTACGTCACTTGGAAGTTGTCTGGACTCCCACGTGAACGAGTATTCGGATCTGGAACCAATCTCGATTCGGCTCGTTTCCGTTTCTTGCTCTCCGAGAAACTCAACATCGCCCCATCATCATGCCACGGATGGATCATCGGTGAGCACGGTGACTCGAGCGTCGCTGTCTGGTCCGGAGTCAACGTGGCAGGAGTTACCCTTCATGATGTCAAGCCAGACATCGGAGAGAAAACTGATAACGAGCACTGGGAGGCTGAAATTCACAAGAAGGTCGTGGACAGCGCCTACGAGATTATCAAGCTGAAGGGATACACCTCATGGGCTATCGGACTCTCGGTTGCTAAGATTGCTCAAGGAATCTTCAGTAACTCTCGCAACGTCTTCGCTCTTTCCACCAACGTCAAGGTAAACTATTCGAATCATTCAAAATTTTGATAGAATTAATTCAGGGATTCCACGGCATCAATGATGACGTTTATCTTTCGCTTCCAGTCGTTCTCGGATCCGCAGGACTCACTCACGTCGTCAAACAACATCTCACCGAAGTCGAGGTCGAGAAGCTTCACACGTCCGCGAAGGCACTCCTTGAGGTCCAGAACGGAATCGTCATGTAAACAGACTAATTCATAAACTGCAAACTTATTTTATAGCATACTCCCCCTTCTCCCTGAATCTCATAAAATAAATAGTCGGACTCTTTTCTTCTGCATGTGTTTTCAATTTTTCAAAGCACTCAGATTTTGCCTCTGCCTCTCTAAGCAGGGTTTTCAGGCGAATTATTCCGATTTCAGATAATTTTTCAAAGACATTTTTGTTCATTTTTCTTTTTTTCAGAAATTGTTCTCATTTTTGTTTCATTTTAGTTCAAACTCCCGCGCTAACTACTGTAGAGTGATCGCGGTGGAACCTGTGCTGGTTTTTAAGCTGTGCGCCTTTAAATTGGGATTCGTTTTGCAAAAATATTTTTTCTGCAGATTTCCAGTTTTTCTTGTCAGATTTCCACTTTTACGACGATTTTTGTCTCGAAAATAATAACAAAAATTTCAGAAAATGCGGTTTCGGCCGCTACTTTTGATTGCAATCTGGATTGTAACATTGAGCGCGATTGCCAATGGCAGCGAAGCTTCGACTTCTATCAACGATGTTTTCCGTACAGAGCAGGTCCTCATTATCGCACAACACGACCAAAACAGATTGACGGAGCGGATAGATAGCACTCAAACTTGTCCGAAAATCATGAGTCAACCGACATCAAAAGTGGATACAAATCCCAAAGAGTGAGAGCAACATAGAATCGCCCGATGCAAAACCGCCGTTTTCAGATACTTTCCAGATCTCAAATATCATACCGTTGGAGTTCATCTTGTCAGAGATCCAACTGGAGATTTCCCACCGAGACTATTGGTTATCAGAGAACAAAAGAATAGATTCAACCTTGAATTGGTTGATCTGAATGTATGGAAAATATTAGCATCATAGAAATGAAACATATTTTCAGGAAACCAGCGTATTCAAGGATAAAGCCACGCCAACACCAGAAAAGAGCTTTGATTCGAGCATTTTCTCGATTCCTTACAGAAACCATTTCCGAGAAAAACCTGACCAGGTAATTCAAACTATCAAAAATTCCTCAACCTTCTAGTGTTTTAGGTGAAGTCCCAAAGCATTTATGACACAGCAAGCAAATTCCTCTATGTTTTCCATCCGGAAAATGAAAGCTACCATGTGAGCAGGTATTTTCTTCGCGGCAGTGATACGAAAGGTAAGTTGTATTTTGAAAAGATGTTTACCGAAAATATGTTTTGTTATTTAATGCTTCATATTTCAGATAGTTTCTACCTTCAGCGTTTGGAGAACGATACACCAAAATCAGCGAACATAACGAACAAGCATAGATTTGGTTGGGTAGAAGATCCTTATGCAGGCACAGTTTACTATAAAGAAATTGTTGACGACGAGACGTTACTTTTCAAAGGACCAATAAGTGATTTTATCCATTTCATTTACTGTAGAAAATCAGGAAGTTTTGTCAGCAAAGTATCACCTAAACAACACATTCAAGGGCTAGTTTACGAAACGTCCGCAAGCTTTCAATCATTCCGTATTTAAGGATTTCCCAAGGTGTTATATATGGAATCAATGAGGAAGAGAACAACAGCACTGTTAAGAGTCAATCCTTCGTTACTTCCTATTCTTCGCAATTAGAAGTAACCTGCGAAATCACTACTTCTGAAAAGGATATGCCAGTCAACAATAAACTTCTCATTGTTCAGTATGATATGATTTCAAATTTTCTCGCGTTAAAAAACATTTTTCAGAAGTTATGATTACTGCATGATGCGAGATCGATCCAATTACAGCAAAACAAGTTGTGAAGCAGAACAAGCTCAATATATTGAAGACCATGTATGTTTTTTTCAGTAATATTTATCATATTGAATCATGATTTTCAGTTCGGTAAAAGTGAACCTTTCAATGCAGTTCTTTGGCTTACGATTTTCTCCCTTTTCCTCGTCATAATTGTAACTCTTCAATACGTTTACATCTACTGGCTCCGATCCACTTTCGTTTCAGCTGATGAAAGAGATATGAGAAATGAGGTAGTTAATTATAACTCATAAGATCAAATAAATATGTCGTTTTTTCAGAACGAAACGGAAGCTTCCATATTCATCGCCAAACAACGAAGCTTCCCAACAAGCTATCAGGACCCTGCTTTATTGGACATGTCGGTTGATAAGTGGAACTGAATTATCATATTTTAATCTTTGTTTTTATCCTTTTTACCAAAACCCGTTATTTTCAACTGTTACACTTTGTTGCTCCCACTATAGCGTTATAATATGATCAGTAATATCTAGTAAGAATTCGTTTCTGTTTGTTATCACATGCGTTATGTTCTAGAAAAAACTGTCACTATGCTCTGTCGCTGATAATATCGTCAACAATCTTATCACTACTGGTTCTCGCTCATTCGCTATTTCTGTGTGATTAGGTTCTTGAGACAATCGATCACGTTTCGAAGTGCACACGGGTCAAATGGACGGCAGTTGCAGGTCTTTTCACCACGTGCTGCTGTCGTCTCTTCGTCTGTTGCACTATCCCACTCGCATTTTCTTCTTTTCTTTTTTTTCTGTCTGTTTGAAGCAACTGTTCTGGGTCGGCCGATTTGCCACTCCTCCTATCTCATTCCCAAGAAACAGAAACAATCAGTTGCTCTTTCTTCATCGAACTTTTACACGCGTTTCTGTATTTTGTGTCGCTTGAATTTCTAAAAGCGGAAAGTGATCAGTAATGTTTAGTTCTGCGTCGTTCTTTTTTTTTTGCATCGAAATCTTCGTCACCACCACGCGCTCTTGTTTCTTTCATTTATCACACCGCCCATCTTGCCTTACGTTCTTCATCCTCTATTTCAGAACAATTTAATCAGTTTCAGCTCCAAAACTTGTGGTTAAAAAGTGTCTAGAATGTTGTCCCGTCTCGCTCGTGTCCAGGTAGGACTTCTGAAATTCATTTTTCCAAGATGTACTTCACACATCACAGCAACAGGCGACACGTGTGTGCGTCGAAGTTGCAGTGTCTGTTTGACAGTTGTCCTTTTTCTTTTTTTCGTTGAAATGAAACAAAATGGGGAGACAGAAATCAAAGAATCACCGAGAAACATTTGTGATAATACTTTCATTTTTTCAGCCAAAATGCACCCAGTTCGCATCCTTCAGCACATCCAAATCCGCAGCTGCAGCTCCAGTAATATTAAAATAACAGGATTTTCTTTAAAAATTTAGTTTCAGACCGTAAAACTGTGGATTGATGGACAAGCTGTTGAATCCAAGACTACTGACTTCGTTGAGCTTACCAACCCAGCCACCAATGAAGTCATCGGACTTGTTCCAAACGCCACTCAAGCTGAAATGCAAGCTGCCGTCGACTCAGCTAAAAACGCTTTCAACACATGGAAGAACACGTATGTCGTTAAGATTTTGGTATTGATTATTAAAGTTTTGGTTTTAGATCTCCACTTACTCGTCAACAGTGCATGTTCAAGCTCCAAGCTCTCATCAAGAGAGACATGAAGAAGCTGGCTGAGAGCATCACAATTGAGCAGGGAAAGACTCTTCCAGATGCCGAAGGAGATGTCAGCAGAGGTCTTCAGGTTGTCGAGCACGCCTGCTCGGTACCATCTCTCATGATGGGAGAGACCCTTCCAAATGTTTCTCGTGACATGGACACCCATTCCTACAGAATTCCACTTGGAGTTACAGCTGGAATTTGCCCATTCAACTTCCCAGCTATGATCCCACTTTGGATGTTCCCGATTGCTTTGGCTACCGGAAACACCATGGTCATCAAGCCATCTGAGCAAGATCCAGGAGCAGCCCAACTTCTTGTCGAACTCGCCAAAGAGGCTGGAGTGCCAAATGGATGCGTCAACATCATCCACGGACAGCACTCAGCTGTTAACTTCATCTGTGATAACCCAGACATCAAGGCTATCTCTTTCGTTGGAGGAGATTCTGCTGTAAGTTTTTTTGTTTCCTATGCTCGTATTGAATTCAAGTTTTAGGGAAAGCACATCTACGAACGTGGAGCCAAGAACGGAAAGCGCGTTCAATCTAACATGGGAGCCAAGAATCACGGAGTTATCATGGCCGATGCCAATAAGGAACAAACTCTCAATCAGCTCACCGCCGCTGCTTTCGGAGCTGCCGGACAAAGATGCATGGCTCTCACCACCGCCGTTTTGGTCGGAGAGGCTCGCGCCTGGCTCCCAGAGCTCGTCGAGAAGGCCAAAAATTTGAAGGTTAACGCCGGATGGAAACCAGATACCGATATCGGACCACTCATTTCCAAGCAATCCAAGGCCCGTGTTCTCCGTCTCATCGAGAGTGCCAAGAAGGAGGGAGCTCAAGTGCCACTTGATGGATCCAACATCACTGTTCCAGGATTCGAGAATGGAAACTTTGTCGGACCAACGATTCTCGCTGGAGTCAAGCCACACATGACCTGCTACAGAGTGAGTATAAAACGAAAAGTTCTAAAATTATTTTTTAATTATTCAGGAGGAAATCTTCGGTCCAGTACTTGTTGTAATGGAAGCCGAGAACCTCAATGAAGCCATCGAAATCATCAACAACAACCCATACGGAAACGGAACCGCAATCTTCACTAGCAACGGAGCCACCGCTAGAAAGTTCACAAACGAAGTCGATGTTGGACAAATTGGAATCAACGTACCAATCCCAGTCCCACTCCCAATGTTCTCATTCACTGGTTCCCGCGGTTCATTCCTTGGAGATCTCAACTTCTACGGAAAGGCCGGAATCCAATTCTACACTCAATGGAAGACAGTCACTCAATACTGGAACGAGTCGCTCACCGAGCTCAAGCCACAAATGTCGTTCCCACAGCTCAAGTAAATTGAAGGAAGGCGTTAGACGAGTTCACTTCATTTCCACCTCTCACCCCATCAATCCATCACTTGGTTTCTTATTCTTGTTCAATGATTTTTGCCATGGTTTTTTGTTTGTTCATATTACATTTATCATAATAAAAGATGCTATTTTAGATTAAATCCAAGACAACCCGTAAATTCGGAAGTAAAAACTAAGAAAGTACAGTAATCACAGCTCGGAGAGAATCGTAGTGGAGTTGCCGAAGTCATAATCGAAACGCGGATAGTAACTGTTCTGATCTGCAATCTGCTTTTCTTTCTTTTTTGTTGGTTCATCGACTTCCAGATCCGATTCTTCATCATCTTCACTATTTGAAGTTGGGTCTAGCGTAACGGCAATTATAATAATACCTGAAAATAGGTTAGGTTACAGATTGAAATTCTAAAATATTAGATTACCTGTTATCAAAAGAGCAACACTGATAAGGGAAACAATTAGAACTAATGCTACCGACACAGACATCGTCTGGGGTCCACTATTGTTGAATGGAGCTGCAACTGTTGGAGAGGGAATCGCATTGTCCAGAATACGACGAGCTTCTTCATCTGTGATGAGTCAATTATAATAATCAAGATTTTTGATTATTTTCAGTCAGATCTTTCGTAAAATCTGTATTAGAAGGACATGCCCTTCTATTTTTCCTACACCTAAAAAGATATTTCTGAATCCTCAAAATGGATCATAACATCTGTTGGAGAAGAGATTTTAAACGTACTTTGTGACATGCCCAGTCAACTTTCGAGGAGGATTCTAATATTATAAGACTAAGACTAGTTTCTAGTTTCAATCTAAAGACAATCCGTTCGAATTTAAGACTAGTTTCAATCCGTTCGAATTTCAAGAATATGCTCATTTTGAGCTCATTGCCCTTCTATGAAAGGTGCCCTTCTAACACAGATTTTACGGTATCTTTGCTCTGAATCCTATCATCAGTTTGTAACTTTCAAAATTCATCTTCAAAAATTTGAAACTCAAAATCTTACCATTCGCATCAAACGCCACTATAATCTTCGAATTTGCATGAGATACGGCGAGATAGATGAAAACAATGAAAATGAAACAAGTCAGAAGAATGATACGGACAACGCAACGCATTCAATCATGAGACGTTGCAGAGAGGATTCGATTCTGAAAAATTTCCAAAGATTATGTTGTTCTGGAGACGTGATCTTTTGAATTCAATTTGTATAAAGAGATTAAAAAGAGAAGAGAAGAAAATGGAAGAGGATGAGAGAGAATAAAAGAGGGGCGAAGGGTTATACCAAAATGAGGTATATATTGGCTCAATCAATTCGGAATTTCTCTTTTCGCATACAAAACATATGGACTCGACGAAGCAGAACGCGAAGGGACTGCTCTTCTTCGGGAGCACACTCACAAAAAAACCGAGAGAGTCCATTAATTTTGCGGGGCGCGACGGCGCCTCGCTTTCTTTCTCGTTTTCCGAGAGAGAAACATTCTAATGATGAATAGGCAACGTCGAGAAGAGAGTCTTAGAAGTAGAAGTTCAAAAGGGTCCCGTTCGGTAAACTGATGGACGTTAATTGCTATCCATCGGGGGATTATTGAAACGGGCTCTTTTTTTCTGTCTTATTTTTTCTATTTTTGGGTGTGAAGCTTCCGAAAAAACTACTTCTGACGTTACCAGCCTGAGAATTTGGGAAAGTAAACTGTTCGATGTCTTAAAAAGAAGAACTTCTAGAAGAGGTAAGACTTTTTAAATTTGACAAGGGAACTTTTTGTTCAAAAACCATCATAGAATTTTTTTCTAAATTTGATGATAATATTTATGACAGGCTTTCGATTGTGCTATGTGGCTAATTGGTGAAATTCATGGAAGTGACTTTTCTGATTTAAGAAATCCAGATTAATGATTCGGACATTGAGCATCCCGAACCTACTATGTTAGGAACTTGGCAATCTACTGGAGAAGTGCACATTCTTGAATTATTCAGACAGAGAGACATAGAGAGAGAGAGAGAGTATAACCAAAGAGTTTGAAGGAAGATGGATGAGTTTTTATCGAAATTGCTTGCAAAAAGTGCATGTGGAATTAAGATGTTTCAGCTTTGAATAATACAAAAGTAATAGAGGATCCAAATTCTGTGAAGGTATCACATTCTTGTAACGTTTTTTCATTGTTTTTGTACATAACGTTATGTCAAAAAATCTGAACCAAAATGAAAAAATCATAAATATAAGTTAGTTAAAATAGACCCGAACTCAATTGTCTGATTGGTAATACATTTATTAGATAACTAGTTTATTTCAAATTTCAGTCCCTTTCATATTCTGAAAATATGGTTGTTTAGGATTCAAGCCTGTTCAAGTCATTTCCGGTATTCCCCAATCTATTTTTGAAACTTTGAAAGAAAAACAAAAAAGTTATGATATCCGCAGATGTAGGCGGGCTTCCTCACTCTTTTTCCTAACATTTCCTGCGGAAGTTGAGTTTTCAAAAATAGGAGATAAGGAACACGCTCAAGGTTTTTGGAGGCAAAACAGACAAATTCAGGAAGTTTCTGGATTCTCTTTTCCTCCAAAAAAAAAGAAAGAATCGGGTTCAATTTCATTTGTGGGTGAAGGAAGGACCAGCTCCCTTGTTGTTTCTTTGTTTGTAACTCGATAATAGGTTCAAAAAATGGAAGTAGAGAGCTGGCTCAAGTGTTTTTTTATTTCTTTTTGATGAGAGCAAGTCATTCGACATGGAAATGAAGATGAAAAAGTGAGGTATGAGTGTGTGAAATATTCAAGATGGGTGACATGAAATTGATAGAAAAAGGAAAAGGGTACAAGAGTTGGATGAAAGTAAGAGAAAAAGGAGAAGACAAGATGAATATGGAAAAGAAAGAAGCCTGCGGGTATAGGAGGTTAATGACATTTCAAGGAGATTCGTGACAATCCGTTCGGAAGCTCTGGAAATTAGAGAGTTTCAAGAAAAAATTAATTCTCAGTTGTACTTTTTACTCTTGATGCCTTGAAACTTTTCAGAAGTTCCAGAATCTCAAGGAAATAACTGTTTTCCTCTATTTCTCCCATCTAATCTGTATGATCAAGACACAAAATACCAAAGAAAACTGGGAGAAAAGCAAAAAGTGCGAGTAGTAAGTAACCAGTGGAATTGGCCAAAGTAAACATGGAAAACCCTCTTTTTGCCTGCCAAATCGACTATGACTCAAAATGAGTTTCCTGATTCTCAAAGAATCCTGGCGGTTTCGAACAAACGAATTGTTTTTACTCCAATTTGTGTTCATGCGTTTTTCGGTTTCCATCGGATTATAAATTTCATTTTCAGAGCGCGAGAACAAGGAAGATTGCGAATATTAATGAGATGTTTTGGAACGGAAGTCAGTGGATAAAGAAAATGAATGATTAATTATGAAGAGTGATGATGTATTCGGGAAAGAAAATGTGTGAAAACAAGAAGCTTTCAATTTGTAGTCGTGGAAGGAAAAGATGGAAAAAAAGTCTTGTGGGTAACAAGTATAACTAGATAAGACGGAACGGGAAAAATCAGAAGTGATGAAGAATTGAGTGGGCTGAGAGACTGGAAGGAAACACCAGATACCGTACAATCTGTATTAAAAGGGCATGCTCTAAAAAATATTTCTGAATACTCAAAAAGGATCATAACATCTGTTGGAGAAGAGATTCGAAACATATTTTGACACTTCCAGTCAACCTTTGACGAGATTTCTAATGAGACTCACTTCAATCCGTTTGAACTTCAAGAATGTGCTTAATTTGAACTCATTGGGGTGTCCTTCTAATACAGATTCTACGGTATATGAGGTCTATTCAAAGAAAAAAAATACTTTCTAGAAAAATTGAAATGTGTTTCCAAATGCGAATATTTATGGAAACCTGAGAGTCTCAGATTCTGTTGGAATACCTAGGAAATTCAGAAAGAAATATTTTGTTTCAAGCGGCCCGTAGTTTTTGGGATAGAATGTTTCCTATATATCCTCGATCTATTTTCGTAGATGTTTATTCTAGGTATTCAAGATTAAGATGCGAAATCAGATTTCGGCTTCGATTTTATAGATTTTTTTTGATTTCCTGCGAGTTTGGCAACTTAATAGACTGTCATTACAGAGGTCCAAGATCTAGAACATTGATTCTCTCATGCTCAAAATGATCATCCTTCAAAACCCCACTCAGTATTCCCAAAAACAAACAGAATTACCAAAGAAGTACATCGCCTCGTCCATTTCGTCAACTTAATCCGATTGGACCGGCGGAGAGGAAATCACAAAAAGAACAGAACTTTATCAAATTTTGACACCTATTACACCAAGTACTTCACTATTCTCTTTCCTCTCGTCTTTTCTCTGTTAAAACAAATTACACTTGTTCATTTCTCCAAGACGAAAGTGATGGGCGAAGAGAAAAGATTTCGGATAAGACAATAACTAAAAATTGAATCATAAAAATTAGAGTGGGGTTTAAGGAAGAAAGTGGAATTCAAACTGCAAAATCAGATATCGTAATAGTCTCCGAATTCCTCGTTTTTATAAGAATTGGAAACTCGTGGAAGACTAACAGAAAGCGAACAATTGAAGGTTTCTGACTCACAAAAGAACCAAAGAAAGAATATATTCGTCCGATTTGATATTGAATCTTTTGAAGAATAATCGTAAGAATTCGTTTTTGAAAAAGACACCACGAGGGAGTAGTGATTGACAAACAAGCTAATTGATAAGCGATATTCGAGAAAATATCACGGATCATATGGGTGGGGGGTCCTCCCTCTTCATTTATATCGACTATTACAAAACGTATGACAACGATGGCAAAACGAGAGAGAAATCTCTTCTCGTCATCATCTGAAGACCGGTTTTCCCGTAATCTCTGACACTCTGATCCTCTTCAAAATCGTGAAATCTCTCGCTCATAATACTTTACTTCAACTTTTCTAGGTAAAACCATGATACATTTGAATAAGTTGAAAAAACCGAAGGGGTTTAGGAAGATTCGAAGAGTGGTGAGGATAGCTTTATGGGATGCCATGAAAGCTTTTGGGATTCCTCTTCTGAATACACACGACGAGCAGTTTCAATTCTTGTTTTCGTCTCTCTGAATTCGTTTCCGCTCTGGGATTTGAATTCGAATTCAGAGAATTCTTCGGTTTGTTTTTCAGTAATCGCCCACTTGTTCAGATAATTATTGGAAAAGAAGAAAGGGGTTGGTTGACAACAATTGCAGAGTCGGAATGTGTGAATGAATGTTTGAGGGTCCGGTGCTAGTTTATTTTCCCCAGGTTTCAAATGCTTCATAAAATTTCCATCTGCTTTTCCTTGAATCTTCTCTCGATTGAATGGTTCCTCCAAAATTGAAAATTGACTATGATGTAGGTTGTATGCAGCACATCTTAACAAAACTACGATTTCATTCCCGATAAGAATTTTTCCAGAGAGGCTCAGTCGTCATTAACATGAATTAACTTTGCCCCAAGATGTCACTTTACTGTTTTTTGCTGACATTTTGTAATTCGAAACACGAGAAGAATTGTGACGTTAAAGGATGAGAACGAGACCGAAAGATTAGTGATAATTTCAATGCAGAGACAATATAGGAAAACTGTTTTCGTAGTCTTACAGTTTTCGAATAAAATTTGATCGGTTTCAGAGGGAAATGATAAGGAAAAGATGACTGGAGAACGGCGGACACGAACGGTCTCGGCTGAGTTCCGGAATCAACTTTTTTTTTCAGCAAATGTTCAAAATTACATTCTACATCGTAAAACACTCCGTGGTCTTTAAAATTAAATGAAACTTAAACACAAAGGAACTATCAGGAAACTTCAGGCTTTTGCAAGAACGAAAGATAATAAAAATAAAAACAAAACGAAAAATGAACACTAAATATTTGGAACCAGCTGCACACACAGCAAGAGCAACTAATGTTTGAAAAGTCTCGGAGAACTTGAAGTGCATCCTCTTAACTCTTTCTTCCTCATCTCTGCACTATGTTTTTTAAAACTCTTCCAAATCCAACCTCACTTAATTTTTTGCTCTTTTTTCTTCCCGGATTCTCTTCTCCAAAAATGATGATGATGTAATCAGACGGTAACGCGAATCGCTGCATCAAAAAGGAGATTCAGACGCGAAAATGGTCACAATCGGCTTAAAAATACAGTTGATAAGTGATGAGTCGAGATAAGAACTCTCGCTCTACTAGACTCCTCCTCCAATTTCAGTCGCTATATAGTTCAGTCTAAGAACAAATCTCGTTTCTTCTGACCATTCTTCTTATCACGAAATGGTAGGTAGGACACTTGCACTTGTGGCTCTCTTGGGTCTCGCCCACTTTTGGTAAGTCGAGAATCTGAAGAATTCGTACTGTACGCGTCCAATTTTTCAGCCAATCCGCCCAGATCACAAGCCTTCCTGGAGCTCCAAATGTTAACTTCAAGCAATATTCCGGATATTACAATGTTGGAACGAAGAAGAATCATATGCTTCATTATTGGTTTGTCGAGTCCCAAAACAATCCGGCCACTGATCCAGTTCTTCTCTGGTTGACTGGAGGACCAGGATGCTCCGGACTCTCGGCTCTTCTCACCGAGTGGGGACCATGGAATGTAAGTTCAAGCATTATGATGTCTACGAACTTTTTGAGATCTTTGAAAACAAGTTTTTGGCAAGCTAGAAAATTTTAATTACTTTTTGGAAAAAAAAAACTGTAGCAAAAATACTGAAGAACTGAACTGGTATTACATTTTCTCCGTCTGTTGTCAGTTCGATTCAAAGGCGCATGAAATTCTTTCGAATGATTCTAGCCGCAAAATAACTTCTACAGTATCCCACCGCAGTGCATTTCAGTACCTGGTAGACTACTGTAGAAGATATCCGGGGCGAAAATCATTCGAAAAAATGCATGCGCCTTTAAATCGGACTGACAACAGACGGAGAAGGAAAAAAATTCTATAAGCACATCAAAATAGATTTATTCAAAGCTCCAAAACTATCTCTCTCGAAAAAAAGAAACGGGTGATGAAAAGAAATAACATCTGAAAATATTCTAATAAGCAGAATTCCCAAAAGACTCTCTTGTTTTTCTTGGGAAACCGCCGGAAGTAAACCTGATATCACTTTGTATATTTTCTCCCTCCCACGTTCTCTCTTATCAGCTCGTTTTTCAGGTGAACAAAGACGGAGCAACTCTCTCGAACAACCCGTACTCGTGGAACAAGAATGCCTCAATTCTGACTTTGGAAGCACCAGCTGGAGTCGGTTATTCGTATGCCACAGACAACAACGTTTCCACCGGAGACGATCAAACTGCATCTGAAAACTGGGAAGCTTTGACTCTCTTCTTCCAAGAATTTACTCAATACAAGGGAAATGACTTCTATGTTACTGGAGAATCATACGGTGGAATCTACGTTCCAACTCTTGTTCAAACCATTCTCGATCGCCAAAACCAATTCCACATCAACATTAAGGGACTTGCCATCGGAAATGGATGTGTTTCTGAGAACGAGGGAACTGACTCTCTTGTTAACTTCTTGTACCATCACGGAGTTGTCGATGAGGCTAAATGGCAACACATGAAGGCCTCCTGCTGCCACAATGACACTGATGCTTGCCCATGGCATTCCTTCGGAGCCTTCTCGGCATGCGGAGAATTCGTGGAGTCTACTCAACAAACCGCCTGGAACGGAGGACTCAATCCATACAACATGTATGCTGATTGTGTTTCCTACAGTGCCAGCTTCAGATTTGCAATGGAATACGAGAGAAGATTCAATAAGAAGTATACTCCAGAAGTACTCGGAACTGTTCCATGCCTCGATGAGAGTCCAGTCACCAACTATTTGAATAGACAAGATGTTAGAAAGGCTCTCGGTATTCCATCTTCTCTTCCACAATGGTCCATTTGCAGGTATTAGAGACATTAGTTCCTGTGTATTATTCTCAATTTTCAGCAATGCAATTTCCTACGGATACA
This sequence comes from Caenorhabditis zanzibari, assembly GCA_963966625.1. Taxonomy (NCBI): domain Eukaryota; kingdom Metazoa; phylum Nematoda; class Chromadorea; order Rhabditida; family Rhabditidae; genus Caenorhabditis; species Caenorhabditis zanzibari. The sequence goes on from OZ016469.1 coordinate 9,628,542, forward strand.
AGAGACAATACGGAGACATGACTTCCCGTGTCCTAAACGCCGTTAACAACAACAATTTGAAGATGATGCTCTACAACGGAGATGTCGATTTGGCTTGCAACGCTTTGATGGGACAACGATTCACCGACAAGCTCGGTCTTACTGTAAGTGATTCGATTCTAATTTCTAGGAATAATTTTGTTTTGTTTTCAGTTGAGCAAGAAGAAGACTCATTTCACAGTACAGGGACAAATCGGAGGATACGTCACCCAATACAAGGGTGGTCAAGTGACATTTGCCACGGCTCGCGGAGCTGGACATATGGTGCCAACTGATAAGCCAGCCGTCGCTGAGCATCTGATTCAATCATTCCTTTTCAACAAAGCCTTCTAGGATACTGCTTTCTCTTGTCCTTAATACATATCCTAATAAATTTGGTCTGATATTGGAAGCTCTCCCACATGCTGCAAACTTTGGCTAGGCAATTTGAAACGCTTTTTATAAGAATTTTGGAAATTGAAACAATAAAAAAGAACCAAGAAAATAAGATTTTTGGGGGGTCGAAAATTGGGGGAGGGGGAGTGGGTGTTCATGTTTCAAGAATGAAGGATTAGACAGTTTTTGTTGCTTTATGGGGTTGGACGGGGAAAAAGGAAAAGAAGTGGCAGCTATCCGAATATTTGTGAGAACTTTATCATTAATTTTGCGATCGGAAACTTACAAAATCACGGTAGGAACAAAAATAAAAATATCAAATGGGGGGAGAAAAGGGGGGTGAGTACCGAGATAAGGATGAAAAGAAAAAGGAGAGAAAGGGATCGATGGGATACATAAAAAGAGGTGAAAGGGAGAAAGAGTCAATTAAATTAGTGGAGAAGATGTGAAGAAAAAAGATGAGAAGGAGATGATACCAGAAATAGAAAGAAAAGAAGCTTAAATTATATAGTAATAATTATGGGATTTATCTTTTTTGAATTTTCGGGAAGAAATGGGGAGCCTGTTGAATTGAGATAAGAAGTGGATCTCATATTGTGCATTTATTGATGGTTTTTAATCTGGAACGCGTTCCAGTTGTGACTTAAAGGAATTGTGCTCTGCGGCTCCATCACTGTGCTTTGCTGCTCGCTGAGCACAATTTTTTCGTAGCATGAATATCATGTTAGTCGTGTTTTTTTGGGTAAAACGGATGGATTTGCAAAAAAAAGATAGAGCGCGTGTGTGTAACTAAAGTAGAGAGAAAGGATGGGGGGTTTTTTGGTTAATCAATGAAAAAGCTTTGGAAGAGTGGTTACAGATGTGAATTTTGGGGATTGGGCGAGAGGGTTGCGTTTTCTAAAATTTTCACATAAAAAGTTTGAGAAAATCAGAAATTACATAGCAATATCAAAAAATAGACAAACACAGAAGAAAAAAGGAAATGAGAGAAAGTAACACGGGAAGAAAGAAGGTCGCCAGTTTTCCGAGTCGGAAAAATTCGAATGTACGCGAATATATCAACGCACAAACGGCGGAAGACTAGAAAGGATAAAAAGCGATGATGGAGAGGAGATCCGGACACAAGCCGGGAACCGACGGATAGCGAGGATGAGAACAAGAGTTTGGGGGGTTGGGATGGGGTGATTGAAAAATAAGGTACAGGAAGGAAAGTGGGATTGCCACGTGATGTCATCATCATTCACATAATAATAATCAAACACGAAGACATTGAGAAGCCTAATGATGAATATGTGTGAGAGTTTTGGGCATAAACGTTTCGAAGGATCGTCTAATTCCAGATCTTGAGGAAGGAATCCCATGATCCTGTGCACACAGCCATACCATCTTCGGTCACTCCCAGACAAGAAACTCGGTTATCGTGTCCAGCCAACACTCCTGGAAAGAAAATTAATGATACAAAGAAAAAATCCAAATTTTTTTCCTTGATCGATTGATTCATTTTAGTTATTTTTTATGCAACTAACTGTGAAAACGTTTTTCAAATTTTTTAACGAGAGTTTTTTTGTTTTTAGCTATCAGCTAACGGGTTCTCAATTTTTAATTTTAGAAGAGCAACCGTCGAAAAATTTCTAAATTTCCAAAAAAGAAAATTGTAAATTCTTTATATTTAAATACTCACCAGCTCTCTCCTGTCGCATCGAATCCCAAACATTACAGTTGAAGTCGTCGTATCCGGCGAACAACAAGCGACCCGACTTGGAGAATGCAACACTGGTAATTCCTGAAAAAAGTGGGATGGTTAAAATTAAGCAATCCGTTGTTTCAAGACTTACCGCAAATAATATTATCATGAGAGTACATTGCGAGCTCCTGATCGGCACGGATATCGAACAACCGACATGTGGCATCATCAGATCCGGTGGCGAAGGCATTTCCAGATGGGAAGAACTGGAAAGAAGAATAATTTGCACTGTCATGAAGTTATCGGGTTCTTGATCTTTTATATAGATATATAAACTTACTGCGACGGCGTTGATATCAGATTCGTGTCCAGGGAATGTCTGCTTGCACATACCATCGCGAATATCCCACAACTGAAGAAAAAAACCATCATAATTAATATACGAGTCTTGAACAAACCTTCGCCGATGCATCACAAGCACCCGAGATGAATGTACGGAAATCTGGAGAGAGGGAAAGGGACATAACGTCACCAGTGTGTCCAGTGAATGCGGTACATTGTTGTCCGGTCTCAATATCCCAAAGGGCGCTGAAAAATTAATTCGTTTTTAAATTCGAACTTTTTGTTAGATTCATGTGAATTTTTGCCAAGAGGAGTTTTTGATTTCTCTTTTTTTTGCCATTTCCACAGATTCATATTTTCGTACTTTGTATGTTCTTTGTTCTAATCTCACTACCTCTATTTTTCATTACTAAGCTCGGCCTCAAAAAGAGTGAGAACTAAAGAAAAAACATCAGACAAGTTTGAAAACAAACTCATCAACATTCAACATCCGAATTTTCCTCTTTTAAAGCGCGTATGTATGCGGCTTCTTCTACTTCTGTTTCTGCACAGGCCACAACGAATCGGACGACGCCGAAGAAGGAGCACTTCATCGTCTGCGTCTCCGCACTTTTACCGCGCAAAATGTGCTGAATCCTTTTCATTTTCTTTTTTTCTAAAACTGCTTTTTCTTCTTCGACCCAGGCCGACTGGCTTTGCTTCTCCTTCTCAACACTGATGCTCAAATTACGTTCGACGCATGGTCGTCGTCGACAGGAAAACGATGACTTGAGGAGGGTCACGTCTTCAGAGAAGGAAACTCTCAGATATCATTAATGTACATGTGCCTATTAATGGGATAGAATGTGTAATTATGAACATGAAACCATCAGTTTAAGTTTAGAAAGAGGAAAAATCAAGCCTTTATAATTATGATATTGTGTTATCCACTGAAGATATGAGACAAAATTTAAGGATATAGTCCTTGACACCTTTTTGTTATTTTTTAGCCGAAGCTTTGAGAAAAATATGGGTGTAATTTCTGATAAACCATTTCAGGATTCCAAATACCTACCATGTCATATCTCCTGAGGAAGTGACAATCTGGTTATCGTCGAGGAATCGGCAGCAGGACAGGTATCCAGTGTGTCCTGGGAGTTCGCGAGACACCCTCACGTTTCCTTCACGCGTCTTCAGAGAGTAGATTGAGCAAATGTTGTCGAGACCTGAAAGTAATTGCTTATTAATTATTTTTCAAAACTCCGAATTTCGAAAGCTCAGGGTTGAGATTTTCATGTCTCTTATCCGTCGAATGTGACACATCAGACGTATTTCTTCATTAATCTCACACTATAATTTTCATATAACCCGAGATCAAGAAAAAGACTCATGGATACAATGTGTAATCCCTTGCTTCGAAGAGCGAGACACCACAATTGCAGTTTGTGGTTTTGTGAGTAATCAAAAGTCAAATCATACCTCCGCAAGCGACAAACGATCCCGACGGGGCATATGCACAAGTCATCACCCAGGATGACCGGAGAGGGATAGCGTGAACCTGAAAATTATTCAGATTATGAGAAATCCAAAACACTTTTCCGAAAAAAATTTCTAGATTTTTCTGATTTTCTGGTAAAAACTGTTATCGTTTCAGCCCTAATATCCAGAAATTTTCATTTTACTCTATGCTGAAATCCAAAGTTTACCTTGTTTGTAGTGTACGAGTCCCACACAATGAGTTTTCCGTCTTGTGAAGCTGAGACCAAATTGCGACTGTCCGAAGCCCAGTGCATGGCGTAAATCTACAAAGAACATGAAATTCAGTTTGGACAATATTGTCAGAAAGTCTTACCTTAGCTAAATGTCCCCTAAGTGTACGTCTCGTCCTCATCTGAATGCGCCCGATCGGCTCCAGATTTGAGGCCACTGTAGCCAGGGTTGTGTCATTTGCTGATTTTCGGGCTTCCTGTAATAAATAACGGTTTCAGAGTTGTTCGAGGTCAATTTCTATGAATATGATTTTTTAATTCGGCAGTAGGATTAGAAGTAATAACCAAACGCCGGTTGCTTCATTTAGATTGTCTACATGTTTAGAAATGCTAGATTTCTTAGACAAAAAAGCTTTCACTTGAAAAAACGTTCAGATATTGAGATTCAAAACCAACAATTATTAAAATAACTCATTCAACCTGATTTTAATCAGGGGTTTTAGTCAGGGTTCTGTAACAGAACTTCTGTTTTTTCCTAAAGAAGCTTATGAATCTTAAATCTTTATACGTCGAAATTTCAATAGAGTATCTGAATCCTTTTTATTATCAGTTCCAACAATACGTAACAAGTTAACGATTTCTCCACTCCGCTTCGAATTTCCTTTTTTATCATCAGCTTTTTCGGTTTTCCTTTCTTGATATCATAAATGTTCCAAATAGTTTGCGTCGACTTTAGATAACTTTTCATCAAATATTTTCAGCTCATTGTGCACATCCCTTATTCACGTTGCCCTATTCATCCAGCACACTCCATCGAGAGAGATGAGGAGAGGGAGCTCCACCCAATTCGCTCAAACTCACACTTTTGGAGGCTTCGAAGGCTCCCGCAACATTTTGTGCGCACAGCCATGTACGTGTAGTGAGTCTCTCTGCGTTTCGTGCATAAGGACTTCTTTCTCGTCGGCTCTTTCCATGCTCTCTGCCTAACCTCGATCGAAGAGCCACCACCAATTCTAGTGAGCGCGATGACAACGACGGCTCACAGAGCCCTCAAGGGAAAATGGCGCACTAGGACTTGTCATCTGCGTCTCTTCAATGAGTAGAGCTCGCGCAGTGAAAAGCGGTAGTCCCTCTTGTTTCTCTCCTATTTCCTCTCTCTGGCCAGTCGGAGGCTCGCCAGAAATTGAGAGCATTCGGCGGGGGGCCCGTGAAGCGAAACGGCCAGATAGCATCCTACTACCCGAGACGCCGACAATCTCACATTAGGCAGCCAATCTATTCTCCTCGCCTGCTTCTGCTCTAGCTTCTCGGCCCTCTCCGCATCCATCCTCAATGCCCCCCCCCCCCCCCCCCCCCCCCCCCCACCAACAGGGGCGACCCCATCGGCCAATGGCTCGCTGCCGCCGACTGCGTGGAGCAACAACTTTTGCTACGCCATCACCAGTCTTATAAGAATCGATATTTTGCAGCGGGACTAGAAGGAGAGGAAGAAGCAGAAAACGAAGAAGGCGTCTGCGGTGAGGACGACGCGCGGCAAAAAGCATTGAGGGACGCCCGTGTTATACACATCCAGTGCACGATGACCGTGTCCCTACATCTCTCGTCCGCGAAGTACGGCAAAAACAACGCCACATAACAACGATGGCGGCGAATGGGGGGATCGCTACGGTTCTTTACTTATTACCAACAATTTGTGTGTACATGGCTGTATATGTGTGAATAAATATGAGAATGTGTATACTCTTCATATTTCAACGAATAGTAACCTAGTTAAATTTTTGAGCAAGTTTCTAGTTTGTTTTCTGACAAAAATAACTCTGGTTTTTGAGCTAGGTCTTAAGGTAAAAGTTGAATTATAGATAGACTCACTCGAATTTGCGACTTTAGCTGTTCAGCCTCCTGTCGAAGTTGGTCAAGTTCGCTCATCGTGGAGGTGATGTGTGCTCCGTATGGTACTGATGGAAGTATCGACGGATGCGGCTGCGGCTAATGCTGCTCCTGGTCGGTGTTCGCGGTTTGACGGCGGCGCTGCTCCCTTCGTCGTCTTGGTGGCGTGTTCGTGCACTCGACAACTGCCCTGCAACAAAAAAAATAATAATTCCCCCAGTTCAATCGATTTCAAATTCATCTTCGGAAAAAATTGATGGATGGAGAAAATAGAATACGAGGAGAGAGAGAAAGAGAGTAACAAAGTGAATATACTGGGGCGATGGCGGAAAAAAGGGAACGAGACAATCGGGGGACCAGAAAATGAAGGGGCGCCGGCAGGAACACAATGAGTAAACGCCGAGTGGTTTCATGCTCGCAGAAAGCTCTTGTGTTAGGCAATTTTTCCAGAATTTAAAGATTTATGTCAAAAAAAAGTCGGTCAGTTTGTCAAAATTGAATAATTAAACTGTGAGTGAAGAGGGAGAGCGAGAGGGAGAGAGCAAGTGGAACAAGAAAAAAATGAGAAAAAGTGTTCTGAGTCTGAGGTTTTCCGTGATAGTGTTCGCACAAACTACGGTATGCAATTTTTCGAACTTTTCTCACTTTTTCTTCCAATTTCTGCGATTCCACCGATTTTGAGGAAAAAACATTCAGAGTTTCGGTGAAAAACATGTTCGAATTGTCAGAAGCTAAAAATTATGAAATGCGACACTGTCTTCCCCGGCTCTCTTTCATCCTGGCTTCCTATCTCTATTGCGAGCAAATAAATTATTGAGAGTATATTTTTTTAATTTTCAGAATTTTTCAGCAAAAAAACAATTCTTTTTTGAAAATATTTCTGCACTCTAGAATGAAATCGTTCGGCCAAAATATGCTCTCAAAGTTGTTCAACACCTAGATTCTGAGCAAGTTCATGTTTTCAGTTTAAAGAGCGAATTATTGATTAAAAAAAGATTTTTAACTCAGAAAACAACAAAAAATCGATGAATCTTTTTGTGAAATTGATGTGACTAGGGAGCGGGAAACGGTACGATAGTGTGATGGAACTGTGAGACGCAGACACAAACCAAGCGGGATAGAAAAAGGGACGCGGCGGGAATGTAAAAGTGTTGGTCTGTGTTGGTGGTTGTGGTGGTAGGGGACAAAACAATGACAAAAAGAGAAGAAACTGAATACCACATGTAGAAGGAATGAATAGGGAGAGTAAGGAATTGGTGAAGAGGGAGAAGTGACAGATTAGATTGCCGTGTTCAAACACCTTGAAAATGGGAGAGAGAGAGAGAGAGAGAGAGAGAGAGAGAGAGAGAGAGAGAGAGAGAGAGAGAGAGAGAGAGAGAGAGAGAGAGAGAGAGAGAGAGAGAGAGATATAGCGCGGGCTCCCAGATAAGTAGGTGCAACGTGACAAAAGCTAATATAATTCTTTGCAAATGCGCGGCGGTACTTTGATTTTTCTAATATACTCATAAGTAATAGGACTTCGAAAGGTTTTTATGGGAAGAACTACGTTTTATTTTGGTCCTCGAAAAAGGCTCTCTAGGAGTTGTCAAGTTATCAATGTCATAGGATACTTTTTTTCCAAATTCCAGCGATTGATATGAAAACGGCATTATCAGAAAAGATACTTGGAATTCAGGGGTTAGCATATTCTAAACTCAAATCGTCAAAAATCGAAATAGGTCAGTGGAGCAAGACGGGAGGTCGTCCAAGATTAATGGTTTCAGTCGATGTGGCTATCAAGGATGTGAACTTAATGGCTAAAGTGAGAAGAATGGTTGCAAGAAATGAAAGATGCGAATAGGTTTCGAAACGTTCTCATTCTCTTGTTCTGCACAAAAAAAGGGAAAAATAAGCGGATTGTGTCAGGCAATCAGTCGATTCGACGAAGCAGTCCAGAGAAACAGACACACTACACACATATGCATATAATGCTGAAGCTATGCACAGAAGACGAAGAAGCAGAAGACGACGACGTCGACGTAGAAGAAGAAGAAGAAGAACATTGAGCGTGAGCGTGTGTGTGTGTGTGTGTGCGTGTATGTGTGTGCCAGTGAGCTGCCCGAGATACAACAACCAGAGGTAGTCTGAATCTCACCATCCATAACACTATTCTCAGCTGCTGCTACTTTCACAGAGACGAGGAGAGCAATCGGAGGAGACGGGTGGAGCGGCGAAGACGAGAAGAGGGACATTGCTCTAGGACAAGCTGTCTCACTGCGTCTCTACACTCCAACCGCTTCTCTCCCATTTTCCAAAACCTCTTTCGCGCACTATTTCAGGGCGGTCGAGGGGGGCCCCGCGGGTTGAGAAGGGGGTGGAGGCGGAAAAGAAACGAAGGGAATTGGGGAGAAAGAAGCGGATCAATACGCTCACTATAAGGCAAAAGACGCTCACCGTTGACGAGAAGCGGAGAGGCAGACATGCTGCCAACGGGCAAAGTGAAGCAAGGAGTAGGCCGCAACGCGACCGCATCGCCTGTGATGCACATGCTAAGAGGAAAAAAGAGGAGATGGAGAGAAGACGCACCCAGACATATACATGCTGCATGAGAAGAGAGCATAGGAAGCTAAACAGAGAATTGTCACAGAAAAAGCTCTGACTCTCTTGCTTGAAGGAGCCGCAGTAGCAGCAGTACTACTCATCAGTCTGAGTCTCTGCCAACAGATGCCCGGGGAGCACCTTCCGGTTGATACCTATAGTTCTTACCAAATAATGATATAATGACATGGAGGCGACTACAGTAATCAGATGTTGCGTTTCTTGAAACATAGACAGAAGAACATAGCAAAGAAAAAGTAGTTACGCAAATTAGCCTAATTTCAGTCGTTGGTCAAGACAATGTCTTTGTGACAGAAATTCAGAAGTGAGCGCGAGAAACGTCCATGTCATTCAGAGGGGTTGTTGAATAAAGATGTCGCAGGCCGATGTCATTGAAGAAGATGAAAGTGGAGAGGAAGGATAACAATGAGTGGAATATTCAGGTCTTTTGAGGATTATGATTAGCTTGAATTCAACTCAGCTATTCTATAATGAAGATGTGAGGTTGGATGGACATACGATTTTAGGTCTAGAGAAGATTGAGAGCAAGATTTAAAAAATTTAACTTTTCCTAGAATCGCTCCGGATCCCCAGACTTTTTTTATCAAAAATACGATTCTCCTATAGACACCTGAAGAACACTATGGCAAACCAAATCAAATTCAGAGAGCACCGTGATCAAATTTTTATCCATAGTTTTTGAGTCTAATTCGATTAGAAGAGGAGCCTCAACTGCTAGTTCTATAACTGGGCGGAGACGAAGGGCCGTCAATAACAATCAGTCGTTATAGTTTTCTAAGCTTCACAGTTTTCTCTGAAATCAAGGAAATGTGAAGGATGTTATTATATGAAAATGATAGTAGGCGGGATTACGGTACATCGAAAACTTCTAGTTTTCAGACAGTTCTAAAAAACATTTATGAGGCTCATAAAAAACTAATAAGAAATTGTCTAGACTTGATTTTCCTTTGGGAAAAAGAGATTTTCGAACTTATTTTTCAGGTTACGGTTTCAAGAGTATTCTAATGACAACATTCGAGTTAACCTAAATTTTTCGAACCCCATCTAAACGTTCAGAAAGACTTATCTAGCTAGATACAGACACACAGACACTATTTATAAGCTAAGAAGGGGATAATCCTGTCCGGAAATTCGTAGTGCATTAGGGACAGATGACTGGCAGATTTTTTTTTTTTAGTGTTTTTTGGAGATTGACCATCTAGACAATTCATATTTCAAGAAGACTTTGGATCACTACAGACATTCCGGAGAAAATTGGAATCAGAACTAAAAGAACGAAGGGATTGGATTGGAGAAGTCGAGTAAAAAATAATGAAATGTCAAAAGGGGATGTTGCCTTCCGGAAAGAAAACATGGGAAGGACCGATGGGGTTGTCCCCGCGCGTCCTTTTTTCGCTCTTCTTCTCATTTTCGACAAAATGAGTAAGAGCGGCAGAAGAAGCGGATAGATGAGGGAGAGAGAGAGAGAAGGAGAAGAAGAAGAGGAAGAAGGCGTTTCAACGCGAAATGATGAGTCCATGGGAGACGACAACATATTGGGTAACTCGAGTGGCGGCAGAAGCAAGCCAGTGGAGAAGAAGAAAGACGAGGATGGCGGCAAAAAAGAAGGAAGAGGAGAAGAAGAAAGAGAAGAACAAAAAAGGACAACTGGAAGGGGACGGAGCAAATGGAAAATGTGCAGAAGAACAAGTCGGTAAAACTCCGAAATCTCGTTTTCATCAAGAACATTTTTGCTGGCCCTGGTACACCCGAAGAAACTCTCATGAATAATAAACCGTTTCCATCTACTACATTATTTTCTGTGCTCTTGTAGGCGTCGCTGTCGTCGTCGTGGGGCCCGCTCCCCGGTTGTCGAGCTCAAATCGAATTTGTCTCACGTTTCTTCTCGACCAGAGCTCCCGCCGGAGCTCTTGTTGATTTGGAGAAAACCGACGGATCCCCTCCACTCCGCCGCCGCCGCCGCCTTCTTCTTCTTCTAAATTTCTTTTCCAGAAGCAGGCGTAAATTCATCAAAGGGGGAGTGGAGGGTTGGGAGGGGTGCCCCGTGTCAATGATGACGTCGATAAACATTTTCGATTTCGACATTTGGAAGAAGAAAGGAAGAAAAGATGAAGGAGGCACGAAGAAACAAAACAAAAATCGCCTGGGCTCCAAGAAGAATCGTTTGTTTTATATAACGAAAACTCTTCCCTTCAGCTCTGATGGATAAAAAAACGGCACAGGATTGACGGGGGCAATTTTTATTGCGCCATCCTATCGCCGAGTCAGCACAGCAGATATGACTCAGGAGGAGCTGGTCTAATTGCCGTCGCTTCTAATGCTGCTTCTAGGAGCATGAAAACTGGAAGCGGACACTAATCGTGGTTAGCGTTATTTGGTAGAAGTTATAAAGATCAAGAGTTCAGATGGATGTACTAAAAGTTCAGATCGTAGGGATACTATAAACGGGAAAGGATACAAATGGCATCTATATTTGGATTTCGAGTAAAATTTCAGGGTAGGTAACTAACTATAAAATGTGGAATACTAAAACAGGTATCCATAAAAAGATTACTCGAATTTCGAAACGCTATCAACTAATAAGAGTTTTATATCAAAATGATTTCTCGCCTACTTTTGCTACTAGCTCAAATGAGTCATTCAGAATTTTTGATCTAGAGCATCTGGATCATATCCATCATTCTTTAGGTCCAGTCTGATCCACAGATGACCTAGATTCATTCTTCTTCTGTTGATTGAGATAGGGGCGTCAGTTCAAAAGCTAAAAATTCTCGGCCAAAGAGAACTTGGACTTAATGATATGAAGTATAACTAAGTTTTAGTCTGATTAGTTTTATGTGAAAATTGAATCAACGCTCTCATTATTAGGAAGAAGTTAGTCAGGAGTTCAAGTTGATCGCAAAAACTTCCAATTTTCACAGACGTTTTGGAACCTCCAGACTGGCATACAATTGGTTAATCTTAAGAAAGACTATATTGTCTTTATCTGTCAAGCAATCTAACATTTTCAGAAACTACAGAAATCCAGCTCAATTTTCTGATTCTGAAACTTGAACTCATGACTATTCGAGGCAAAACATAAACATGAAAACATATATCTTTCTCTCTCTAGTAAAAAAAAACCTAATCAACTAACGACTTCTATTCAGAATCAGAGAGACATATCACCTGCTTTTTTAGGAAGGTGGAGCCTGTCTCACATGCTTTGAATTTCGAAATATGCTCATACACAACCCTCTAATTAAGAGAAGAAGTCTCTGATTCTTTGGGACTTTTCGAAAAACAATAATCATATTTCGTAACGGTTACGTAGACATCCCTTTGGGGGTCCTTTTCATCAGTTGACTGAGGTGTGAGCAGGAGATTCTTTTATCGAAAGTTTCTATTTTTGGAAACAACTCCTAGGAGGCCAATATTCGGAACGCGGAAATGGGATATATATGGGATAGAAAAAATTGAGGATAGCGGAGAAGGAGTGGAAAAAAGAGAAGAGTCCCAAAGAAGAAGAAGAAGAATGATAAACGAGACGACAGAGTTTCAAATCGTGTTTTTCTCGGTTTTCTGAACTTGGAGCAAGATATGAAAATGTGGTGGAAGCTACATTTTATTGTGTTTTTAAACCCGTCTAGCATGATAAAATTTGTACTGGAAAGATGAGACAGAAAATAAACGAGGATTACTTTTCTTGATGTTCCGTGGGCGTATGCATGTGGGAGATTGTGCCAAAACACCTCGGCTGTTCTCGGCAACTTTTGGGCGAGGTTTGGTCGTCTTCTGAGCGGGCCTTGGGCGGATGTCGCTTTATTTTTTTACTAAAGCCGCCTAAGATCAGCTCAAAAGACGCCCAACCTTCGCCAAACCTTCGCCCAACCTTCGCCATTTTCATCATCGGCAGTAGGGGTTTCCCCTTCATTTTCTCGCTTGTTTTCTTCAAAAAACAACAAAAACACTTACATATTATTATAGTTTATTATACTACACTAGAAATACATTGAAAAAAATTAAAATAGAAAAAAACGAAAATTCGAAATTTATTATAATTTTATCGTTGTTGTTGCTGATTCCTGTTGCTGTGGAGAACTCCTCCGGTGGCTTGATCCATTTGGTGGTGTCTCAATTGTCTGTCCATTCAATGAATTTCTGAAAAAAAAGATAGGAATTTGTCTTTTCCAGTCAAAAATACCTTGTAGAATGGCCCGAGGACTGTCTTTTTTGTGTAGCACTTGGAATCGAGACGAACTTTTGATGGAATTCTGAAACAGATGAGTTCAACAACCAAATATCATTATTTTCACTTACATTGATATTTTCCTTTTATTCGAATCGAAAATTCTGTGAAGTCTCTGTGAAATTCTGTGAAAATTCTGTGAAATTCTGTGAATTCTGTGAAGTTAAACTTTTCGTACTGTTGTCGAGCTGAGAAGTTGTCCACACCTGAAAACATAGAGTTAGATCTATAATTTATAGATTATCTACCAAAGAATAAGTCAAAAGACAATATAAAGAACGAAAAAACTTTGCGAAAAAAATTTGTTTTCATGTTTCGGCGGACGCGACGCAACCGCTCGCCTTTAAATCTCGCCCAACCTTCGCCCAAGGTTCGCCCAAGGTTCGCTGAAACATCGCTCAGCGGGAGAAGTGTGCGACGCCATTGCCAAAAAGGCTTGTTCGCCTAACGTTCGCCAAACTTCCGCCCAATATGCGACCAAAAACCGACGAACTTCCGCCCAGAAGATGCACCATACCATTTCGTGTACTTGGTACGAAATTCTCGCCCAGAAGCCGCTCAACTTTCGCTCTAAAGCCGCCGTAGCATCGCCAAACCTTTGCCTAGTATACGATGATGACAAAACACGTCAACCTTCGCCTAAAAGTTGCTGAACATCCGCTTAAAAGCCGAACTTTGGACAAAGTCCGCCCAAAAGTTGCTCAAGTTTCGCTCAAATGCCGAAAACGGCTCAACCTTCGCCTTAAAGTTGCGGGCATATAGCCGAGACAGTATCTTTTTTGCATTTCGAAAGAAACGGACATTGAAAACAAAAAGGATATTCGTATAGTAAGAAGATCCATAAATGAGAGAATCGACTTTCGGGGAAAAAAGAAGCTTCAGTTTTAAATGAGCCAATTATAGAGGCTTGAGCACTATTTGTGCTCCGTTTATTATTCATTGGCCAGAAATGGCACCTTCTTCTGCCCTATTTTCACTTTTTATGGAAATTCTTATCTCCAGATGAGGAGGACTCAAAATAGCTATAGCGTATCTTTTTTGGTTTTTTGGGCTCTCCTAACGGAGAAAAACTGAAAGAGATATTCCAAAAATAGATATGGACGTTCAAGGTGTTTCAGGATTAAAATATGAAGGAGGAAATAAGAAGAAATGAAAGATTTCAAGGGACAAACAGATTAGGATGAAGTACATGATAATGTGAAAATTTTGAAATCAGAGCTGAAATTATATTGGATCAGTAGACCTGTACAAAAAACTAGAAAAAGTCTAATTTTGTTCTGAAAAGTCTGGTAATTTTGGGCAAGCAAATAGCAAGTTGCTAGGCGTGGGTAGAGACCATTTTTCCAAGTAACCTAAAAGTTACAGATGGTTTCGAAGTTCTGAATCTAGTTACACAAGCCACCTACACAAGTTTCATTGAAAGCAGCTGAAAATTGAATGAAACATCAAAAGGTTTATATTTCAAGCTTACGAATTATCGAGGTCGCTAGAACTAGAAAATAGAAACTCGGAACAGTGGACAGGTCAATTAAGAATGGTTTTTGTATGGTTCTAAGTATAGTTTTTGAATGGAAACTTCTCAAAAGTATGCTTAACAGTTTAAGGAAACTAAACAATCAGAAGTAGCCTCGTTCAATCTATTATTTTCCTAAAGTAGAATGTCCTAGACTGAACTACTTGTTAAGATTCTTATTATTTGATTGACAAGAACTTGATCAGTTTAACAAACTGAAAAACCACCAAAAAATCAGATTCGTCTTCCTACAAACCAAAAATGCGGAACAACAATCGTTCTCCTCGAATGAAAATAGCTAATAAAATAGGATCAGGGAGATCTCGGATGAGAATGAGAGGAAACAAAAACGATGATTACCGTAGGCGACGTTTTGTTGTGGATTATATACGAATGAAGGATTAGTCGCGTTCCCTTTCTCTTTCCTATCTCCCTCTCTCTCCAATTCTTCGTCAAAAGTTCAATGGAGCACTCTCCGAAGAGAGACGACAACGACGACGTCGGAAGTGGGCGGAGCCATAAGGACGGAGCACAATCTCTCTGATCGGGAGAGACGTTGACGCTTCTCTCGGAACACTTATACTCTTCAGAAAATGAGAGGATGTTCAGATGACAATGTTGACGAATGACAAACAAAACAAGAACAATTTAGAATGGAGAGAAACTGTCAACAGGTGAATTTGAGGGACACCGATCTTACGGAAACGTCTTTTTCTTTTTTTCATGTCTCCAGATGACGACTAATCCTGGAAAAGGAAAGAAAAGGAAACGGTAGAAGGAAGAATTGAAACGAGAAGGAATTAGCAGAAAAGAAACAGAAAAAGGAGGCATCACAGAGGGTGTTATAGATTAATCAAAACAATCACAAATTAGAAAAGAAAGAGACAACTTAATTAGATGAAGGGATTGAGTGAGGAGAGCGATAGAAAGTGGAAGCAAGAAGAAGCACATGCACACTCACAAATGTCATTACGAAACAGTGTTGTGGAGTACAAACGGAAAAAAGGGAAGAAGTGGAAAAGTTTAAGAAGAGATGAGGGAGATCTGGAAATGGATCTACCGTAAAATCTCTATTAGATTGACATCTCTAACAGAAGAGCGCAGAATTTAGAAGAAAACCGCGCTGAGCTCAAAATGGCCACATTCTTAAAATCCTAACGGATTTAAATTAGTCTTTTTAGAATTCTCATCAAAAGTTGACTGGACTCGTACCCTATTATGTAATACAGATGTTACGACCTCTTTTGAGAATTTCGAAATATCTTTTTAGATTCTGGAAAAATAGGTGAAATGTCCTTCAAATACAGATTTTACGGTACATTAGCAAGAAAAGGCTCCTCTCTCAAAACAACGATTACAGTAAAACGAGGATAGTTTCTGAAACCTAAAAAACTACAAAAATTTTTACCTGACTATGTCAGAAATCATCACGATAATCAATCATTGTTCGACACTACGGTAACGTCTACTATTAACGCTCGAAAAAAGTGCAAGGCACTTTAATCAATAGGTCTAAAAATGGACACCAGAAACGTTTTTTGAGCTATTACAAAGGTTCAAATGTCGACAGATCACATCACATAAGCGACAGTGAGAATAAGATTGACGAAAGAGAAATTTTCATGAGATTTATCGTTGTTTGAAGAAAATCCACTGATTTTCCCATAATTAGAGGCAAGGCTGTCACACGGACTTCTGGTTTTTAATGGCTTTTTTGATTCAAAGAGCTTGTTTTCAAAAAATGACCAGATTCAACCATGGCGACCTACCCACGGGCCGCGGCCCAGAAAGGCTGGCCGTGGGACAGCCTTGATTAGATCTGATTGATTATATCCTCGAGTTGTTCATGAAAACTTTGCGATCGATTATTGCTCTATTCGAAACATAGGATTCCCTTCACACTCCTTCTTTGTATACATGCTCCACGTCTAACTTGAGGATTTCGTTCGTTTCGAAGACTAGGAGACCAAGCTAATATGCAACTTTTGTTTTTGATTCACTAGCTATCATAGTCTTTCTGGAAAACAATGGATGCGCGTTTCATAGTCTTATTGTCGGATTTTTTAAAGTGAGACTCGGTGTTTGCGGACTTTTCAGTTCACCAAGCCAAATTTGGCTTGCGATACTGTAAAGTCCGCAAACACCGAGTCTCACTTTTAAAAATCCGACAATACATCACTTTTTATGCGCTTTCGATTGATACTACTTTCAGTTCAAAAGCGTGGGACACACTCCAAGTCAGTGGAAGTCTGTGCCCACGATCTCTAGAGATCTACAGTATCCCCGAATTCTGATAATAAGTAAGAATTTTCAGAATTCCTAACATCTCATTAGAGCAGTCATGCACAGCGCTCACGGCAAAAACAACCAAGAAGGTTCTGGTGTTATTCTCCCATTAGCAAATTACAGGTGCGGAATGAAGAAAAATAAGAGGAAGAGAAGTGAGAAAACGAGTGATACTGCTCAAACTGAGCTGTGAATGAGCAAGACGACGAACATCAATAGGACCATTGGTTTCTTGGCACTTCGATTGGTCCTTATTGTTTTCGTGCCAAAAGACGTCCAACGTGTACCTGGATGAAAAAGACAAACAAAAAGGTTTGTGTAGAACTAATAGAATAAAGGATGAAGTGTATTGGGCAAAGACGACGACGTAGACAAACTTTGGTGGCGTCAGAATTCACAAAGATTACGTTACAAGTTTTCTTCACTCGATTCTTTAGACAGGGATTTCACAAACAACTTACACACGCAGATCACTCGATATCCAGCCGATGTGTAGAAGTTTTAGAAATATCTGACGGCGGGATGGATGGAAGGAGAAGAAGACGACTATGAGAGAAACGAGAGCTTCTCTTCGAGTCTAATCAGCCAAATGGGCGGAGTCACCTCGCCACTGCTTCTATTGTGCCCACCTCTCTCTCTCTCCATCTTACTTGTGTGTGAGTGTAGTCATGGAGACTAGAAGAGACTCGGCCACTAACTCATGCATCTCCATATCAACCCACACTGCCTTCTGCTTCATGCTTCGTTTCGTTGTGCCGCTGAGATTCGGAGAAGAAGAAGGAAAGAGGAATCGAAATTTCTATGAAAAACTCTCGACGAAAACAAGTGAAGCAGAGGAATAAGGTGGAGCAGAAGAGAGTCGTCGAGATATCTTCGATAATTGTTAGGTGTATGAGAAGAGTGAAAATGGCAAACGGAGCCATCTGGGAGTATACTAGTGTATAGAGAAAATATTATGATTTCGTTTAGGTAGACAGAAACCAAAGTCAGAACGACAGAATTTAAGTATGGAATTTCTGAACTTCTGAATAGTGCAGCTACAAATGCGTTTGTCTCAAATGCACTTTTCCGATAAGATGCTGACATTACTGAAATCGAAATCCAGTCGTATAGTAGGATACAAGAGTCTAGTCTCCATTTTGGCCAGAGGTGTCTTGAACAGAATCGTAGCGAAAAGAAGTCAGAACAATACGAGATTCTGGAAAATACAACTCCAAAGACGGTTGTCCCTGGTACACAGAAGACTTTCCTTTTTCTGATCAGAAACTAGGATTTTCGCTTTCAAAAAGAGGACGGGTTGGGTAGAGTTATTTCAACTTTCATGCTTCCAGTCAACACGAAAGACAGTATAGGCTCTCAGAGTACTAATTTCAGGTTCAAAATTATAAGAAAAACAAGGTAATCTTTCGGCCATTCAATCTTTGCGAGAAGATTTGCTTTTTTTTTCGAAAAAGTAGGTCAAAAAGATACTTGTTTTCCTCACATTCGGTGCAATGAAAAGTTCATTGTGAAAGTCTACTGATTCTCTATTTTTTTTATTTCCATGTGAGGATGCCGTATTGCAGAAGAAATTTACGAAGTTCACCCACAAACACACTGCAAAAACTTGAACGGGACTAATTTTAGGTCTAGTAGAATCGTTTATTTGATGGGTAAAAGCTTTTGGTAAGTCCACAATTCCTACACAACAAAGTTCCGTATTCTTCTTCCACTCCCCAATCTGAAAAACCAAAAAGCTAAAGACCACTGTTATCTTTGTATTTTCCCGATTCATTGCTGTAAACAATAATTCCAGAACAAAAAGCAGAACACACCAGACCATCTAACTATCAGATACAAATTTATAATTTCCAGATTCGAGAACAAAAAACACCAATTTTCTCCCCAAATGGTCAAACTTCATTCATCTAGAAAGAGCTTTTTCCCACACATTTGTCATACGGTTGAAAAATTCTCATGCCTTCGAGCTATATTACTAAAATCACGAAATCAAAAATCAACGCCTTTTCAAGTGGAAATGGGGTCTTGGGATATGTGACGAAAAATTTAAAAACAACACATTTATTTACAAAAAAAATTCATCAACTCAATTTGTACATTTTTTATTGCTGGATTTTATACGAGAATCGCATCTTCGTCAAATCCACTTTGAGCATCTCGGCAAGAAATGTGGTGACCTGAATGAAAACGTATATTTCTAATTGTAGTCGTGTCAAATATATACCTCCGAGCAATTCGGACGCTTTTTCTCATCCGTCACGAAGAGCTTAGTGGACACGTATTGTTGAAGAGAAGCGGGTGTTTCCGGGTTGAATCGCACGAATAGCTCCTTTTTGATCTATAGAAAAACGGATGAGAGATAAATACGGGGGGAAAGAATGAATAGAAAACGAACCAATTCTCGTATATCCTTTCCTTTTAATGGAACATTCTTCGCGACGACTGATTCTTGATGTGGTTGAGCTTTTATATACGGCTCTTGTCCGTTGGCAAAAATCTCCCAAATGACAAGACCAAATGTGTAGACGTCGGTTTTAGTGGAATATATAAACGAGGATAATGTCTCTGGTGCCAAATATCTAACTGGAATCTTTGTGTTTCTTCTCATTTTGTATGTACTCGCGTGCTTCGCCAATCCAAAGTCAGCAATCTTTGGCTGAAATTATTTCTAGATTTCTGGGAGATCGGATTGAATCGAACCGTCTTATCTAATGAAACTAGAATATTCCTTGTTGCCAGATCCCGATGAATCAGCCCTTTGAAGTGGATATATTCGAGACCACAAGAAGATCCGAGGCAGAATCGAAGTTTATCGTCGACACTGACTTTTGTCTTTTGCAGATAGTCTTTCAGGGAGCCATCTGGAAAATCAGAATTTATCGTGTTATCAGGGTAAAAGTGTTCCCAAAATGTATAATATTTTTATATGGATCGATTTAGATTGTTGCAGACAAGAACAACTCATGTGCTTGTATTTCTACACGAGGGGGCATTTGACCTTGCGTATTTTTCCCGTGTTACCCTCACAAATTTACAGAATTTAAACTTGAATCTGGTTTTCCAAATGACACGTTGAATTCAATTTAAACAAATTTGTTGAACTTTCTTATTTCTTAACTTTCTTAACTTTCTTATGGAAGCGCTTTTTTAGCACTTTGAGAGCTTGTAACTTATTTTAGGGTCAAGGTCAGTTGTTGTACATGCATCCAAGAGGATTTTTCTTGTCTGCAACAATCTGAATCGATCCATATAAAAGTATCATACTTTTTTGAAACACTTTAGTACCCCTTTTAAAAAACTCACTTTCGCAAAACTCGGATACCAGCATAATTGGCTTTTTGAGAAGAAATACTCCACGAAAAGCGAGAACGTTCTTATGCCTCAACTGGAGCTGTAACCTTGCCTCGTGCATTATCTCAAAAAGAGCTGCTCTCGAATCGTCCTTTTTCAGCTGAAAAGTGTCATTTTGGATCTTTGAAATTACCATAAAATCTGTATTAGAAGGACATGCCATTCTATTTTTCCAACACCTGAAAAAATAATTCCGAATTCTCAAAATGGATCATTACATCTATCGAAGAAGAGATTTGAAACATATTTTCCGAAGTGTCCAGCCAACTTTTGGCGAGAATTCTAATAAGACCAATTTCAATTCGTTTAAATTACCCAATGCGCATTTTGAGCTCATTGGGGTGCCCTTCTATTGAAGGCGCCCTTCTAATACAAATTTAAATAACGTAAAACCTCTAATAGAAAGACACCTCTATTAGAAGGACACCCCTAATAGAAGAACACCCAAGTGAGCCCAAAAAGAGCACTTTCTCAGATTTCTGTAACTCTGAAAGTAGTCTCAATCGATTACTTGTCAAAAATAGACCAGGATCAATAAAAAATACGTCATGAGTTGCTTCTCAAAAATTAGTAATGGACACTTTTGTGAAATTCGAATTTTGATTTTGGGGAGGTTGAACAATAGACGGACATGTCCCTCTATTAGAGGTTTTACGGTATCTTCCAGCTCACTGTTTTCACTGCCACATCACACCATTTATGAAACTCTTTTTGATCGACACTGAATGGTTGTGCCCACTTTCCTAAATACACTTCTCCATATGCTCCTTCTCCAAGTTTCTTCGTCTTTATCACCTCCAGACCATCTTTTCTCAATTCCCAGTCTTGCAGTGGAATCGGTCGCTTCAAGAACACTCGAACCTGAAGCATACGAAAAAGGGAATAAATGAAAAGTGATTTTTCTCCTACAGTCTGATAGCAGATTGGATTTGTTCTATAGTATGCGATGAGATCTTCCATTGAAGCGAATCTTATACGTCTTTCAACAAAGAACGATGTCCATTTGCCATTCGTTTCTTCAATACACACATGCATATCCATGTTTTCTTTCTGTTTCACTTCGTCAATATCGCCATAGAAACTTCTCGCGTTGTCTTGTTTTTGTGCTGAAACTATTCATCTGGACTAAATTTGTCCATTTCAACCCAACTGATGTTAACGGAAAGAACAAGAATGACACGTGTCAATGTACTCTGATCAACTGGAACAATCTTTTCAGCCGACTGTTTCTTCGGACCAATCAATTTCGCTTTCTTCTCTGGTTGATGTGATAGTCTCAATATGAAGTCACCATTTGTTTTAAGTAGCAATATTTGCAGTTCTTGCAGTACGAATCCATGGAAAAACGGATAACGAAGTAGATTATTTTCGATCATTTCATTTGTAATTCTGAATCGAATCTTCTTTTTTTTTCCTGATTTCTTCCCATGTCAAACCTCTCAACGCTTTTAGATTTCTCAATTTTCTGAAGATATTCATCATCTCGGAAACTGATCATAACTGAATTTGTAGGAATCCCTTCATCCATTGTATTATTATCTGTTTTATCGGAGGCTTTATCCGATTTCTGAACGAAGATCATGAGGAGCAACATTATAGCATTCATTACCTTTCCAGAAATCATGTTGGACATTTCGAGAACCTAACTAGAAAATGACGTCGTTTTAAATTTTAGTCTTGTCTGTATTTCGACTCAGGTGATCACGTAAATTGGAACTATTATAACTGAGCTAAATATTGTTGTGGAAACAGTTGAATCACTTGATCGTTTATTCAAAGGGAAATCGCATTACATAAACCGAAAAATGTGGACAAAACTATTGTCCGCATAGAAAAATTTTAACCAAATCTAGGAGCATCCGACTGAGTTAGTGATGAACAGGGGCAGCAATGGCTTTGGCAGCTTTTCTCTCAGCACGGGCGATTTCGGCCTACAATTATTTATATTAAAAAAAAATCTCTTGGAACCAATCGAATTGATACCTTTCTGTTCTGGTTCCACTTGAACAAGAAGTACATTCCAACGTAGCTAACGAGAGCGGCACGGCAGATGTTGGCTCTTCCGAATTGCTCATGTGGGTTCAAGTAGAGTCTCTTGGTTTGGACAATGGATTGCCAGATTCCGCGGACAGTATCAGCCATCTTTAAAAACATTTAGAGAATGAAGGAAAATCCGTATGAAGGTATAATAAAGGTAAGCAACCTCAATTAGGAGTAACGAAATAATAAATTGAATATTGTTCATGAAAGCTTCTTTGGCAAAGTGGAAACGTTAGAGGGAGTACATTATAAATTACCTTCGAGTGGATTGTATTAATAGTGAGTACAGGTCACATATTACGCATTATATAAAATGATACTAACTGATATCGAATATCGAGCTTGGGATAAGTTATATAGGACAAGAACTTAAAACAAGCTTCACAGACAAGAATGATAGTGTGATACTCAACGGTCGGAATGATTTGAAAAGGGCCGTATGGGATCAAGGGGATGAGTTCAAATGAGGAAAATGCGCGAAACCCAATGGTTAACATGAAAGCTTAAATGACAACATATGTAATCTCTCTTTAAGTAGCAATTTAAATAAATTATAATGATTTTTCGATGAGTTGAGCGACATCATGGCAATCTACGATTCCCGAGTATTTTATCTCGTCAGCAAATTCTCTGATTTCATCATCGCTGACGGTGCTCAAGGATTTTCTCCAGAAACCCAAAGGAGCACTCGAAGGCATTTTCAAGCTCGTGAATTTGGTCGCCTTTGACCATTCCAGTAACTGTTGGTTATTTTTTACACTGATGAAAAAGAGCGTCAGCATCATGTCACGAACGAACTGCAAGTAACAATATTGCAATGATAAATTTTGGTAAGCACTAACCATATTACTATCCAGAAGTAACCTCTTGAGATTGTCCAAGTTCAAAGCACCAACAAGATACTTAAATTGATCGGGATGAAGATTTGACACTTTCTGGTAAACAGTAGGCAAGATATCCAGAATGATTTCTCCGTGTGCCTTCTTATTCACTAGACTACCAGCAGCAGTCATCAAAGCGAGAATGATTCTTGCTTGCTCGCGTGGACCAACTACTTTCAAAGTTCTGGTGATAACTTGTCTTCCTTTTTGCATTTGCATCAGTTTTGTCAAATCCTCTCCCATGAACTCATTGATAATTACTGACGTTCGTTTCTCGATTTCCTGCTCTTTTTCTTCGCTAAAAGTAAAAATGTGCGATTTTTCAATATATGCAAGAGTTACCTAGTTAAATCCTTGAATTGCGACTTTTCCGGCAAGATAGCTCTGCGCAGTTCCTCCGCGTCCATAAGAAGAGTCAACGCACCTTCCAAACGCAGCAACATCGTTCTAAGCTTCTTCTGCACGAAGATTTTTCTTTCTTCGTCTGTCATCATCTTTCTGGATTGATTATCGATACTCTCAACTTGATTTTTCATATCCAGAACATGTCGTGGATTGTGTGTGGAAGATTTGGATGGTAGTCCTAAACTGGTAGCAAACTTATCGGACAGAGTTTGCCGAGGTTTCTTCTCTTCTCCGCGATCAATTCGTTCTTGTCTCTCTTTCTGACGCTCTTTCTCACGTTCACGAGCTCGTTCTTTTTGCATTTCCCTATAGTTCATGCGTCTGATCCTCTCGGCATAATCCTTGTGAGATTCGGATGATGGTGGCGAATCTTTCTTCGGCTCTTCCGACTTTGGCTTTGCAGACCAGCCTTTCGAGATTTGAATTTCCCGCCAATTCTGTAATATTAGAAAGGTTGAAATTACATGGATTCATTGTCCCTACCTTATAATAATAATCATCAACATCAGGATTACCAGATCCTTTACATTGCACAAATTGGATTCTTATAAGCCATTCTCTTTCTTTGAACGACATATATCCAGCATAATTGTCAAGCGCCAAATCGTAAATAGTACGGGTTGATGGCATTCCCGAATTTTTCCTCTGTTGCATTCGAGCTGCTGGGCTGTGAAGTCCTACTGGAGGACCAGTAAACTGCGGAGCGTTTGGCCTGGCATGCGGCGGGATCGAAGAATTCATGATCATCGCGTGCACGAGTCCCGGGTTCTGAACAAGTTTGTTACGAAAGAATAATAATTCGACACCCTTACCCTATAGTGATTTAACAACTGGAACAAGAACGGAGGTGGTGGTGGAGTACCCATTGGCAACTGAACATTGTTGATGATAGAATGAAGCCAACAAGGAACAAATTGAAGGAACTG
This sequence comes from Caenorhabditis zanzibari, assembly GCA_963966625.1. Lineage (NCBI taxonomy): Eukaryota > Metazoa > Nematoda > Chromadorea > Rhabditida > Rhabditidae > Caenorhabditis > Caenorhabditis zanzibari. The sequence continues at coordinate 9,652,785 of OZ016469.1, forward strand.
GGGATGCAATGGTGGAAGCCGCGGCAGTTGCATGTTCGGCGGTGGCCCCATTGGTCCCATTTGTTGAAATCCCGGAGGCTGCATCTGCATGCCAGGCATTCCCATTGGAGACATCATTTGATTTGGAACGTTTTGCATGTTAGGTCCGAATCCAGGAGGCGGCTGCGTGAATCTGTTTATTTGTGGTGATATTGTCTGCGAATCTTGATGGCCTTTAGCAGAACTGAGTGCTTGAGATTCTTGCATCATTTTTTGTTCAAGTTCTTCTAACGATAACGCTGTTGTTGGTAGCGTCGGCAATGCTTTGTTTTTGGCTGACGCATCTGGTTTATAAGGCAGGATCGTCGGGGATGGTTCGACGTCTGCTGACACAGTTGTGCTCCCAATTTGCAAGTTTTTAAAATTATCTATCAGAGGATCGACTCTTTCTCCTAATTGCATTCGCTCGAAATCTTCTAACTGAAAATTAATTTTTTTGAATATAGCGAATCGCGGATAAATACCGTGAGAGCAGAAGTCGGCATGGATGGTATATGTGATGGCTTCTGCTCTGTTGCAGGCTGCGTCGATGAATGCGTTTCTGATAGAAGAGCACTGTTGTAGTCGAGATCGAAACCGGATGAAGGTGGAACTGCTGGCAGTCCAAAATCGGATCCCCAAATGTTGAAAGAAGAGTCCGCACCATTTCCCCAGATCGACTTTTTCTAAAACAGCTAAATGCACTTCTTCATTTTGATCAATAAAAACTAACCAGAAATGGAGACTCGACTTCAAAGCCTGAATTGAAAGTATCACTGTTTTCTCCGCTCCCGAACGTGGGAAAAGGAATGGCAGAGGCATCGGGCGCAACGTGTTCCGAAGAAGATGGATTCTGCCAAACTGGATCATCAAGTCGCAAGCGAGCAGTCTGTAACATATATATGATTATTTTATTATAAAATTAAAATGATACCTGTGTGGCATAACTCTCTAACTCGGCGTTTTCGCCGATGTTGTCAAGTCCTCCGCCAAATGTTTCATCATTAGCGGCGTCGAATTCGTCGTCAAAAATATTGTGTTCATCATCGCTGTCGGCTAGTGACTCCGGAAAGTCGTCTGTAATTAATAAAATCATAATTTCAATAGTTATTAAATATTCTTACCGAACATCAAACCTCCTTCGATTTCCTCGAGCGTTTTACCATACTTTTTAACTTCATCCATACCCGAATGTTTGAGCTTATGACTTGTTTTCAGCCAAAATCTGAAAGTCATGGGGTTATTCATTTAATTAAAATGCAATTTAATGTGCACTTTAATTCAATTCATTAAGTGCATTTTAATGCATTAAAATGCAATAAAAATGCATTAAAATGCAGGTCTCCGCGGGACCTCACAGGCGAATAAATCGGTGCACCTTTAAATTTTTGAAAATTTGCACTGGCAATTAAAGGCGCCCCGATTTATTCGGCTTCTGGGTCTCGCAGTACCACTGCATTTTAATGCATTTTTATTTGCATTTAAATGCATTTAAATGCACTTAATGAATTGAATTAAAGTGTATTTTTAATTGTTTAAAAAACTAATGAATAACTCCATCAATGTTCAATGAAAGAAAGAATCAGACAATGGTAGCAGACACGACAGTATTTCAAATAAAAAAACATATCAAAATAGTTTAAAGTTCTATTATGCTTTTTCTACAGTTTTTTCAGGGCAAGAATAATTCAAGCGAAACACTGAAAAGATCGATTTTTAATGGAAAAAGTCTGCTGTCCGCCCGTCGACAGCCTCCGTATTTCGCCGCAGAGATGCTGCGTTCGGTGTGAGACCAGGCGTTGCAGAACTAGTGTGTGCCTTTAATGAGAGAGCATGAGATGTGAGGAGGGCACAAAGAACACAATTCGAGGGAGTTCAAAAATAACACAGTGATTTATTAGAGCTCCGTTAACGGATCCGTTTCAAATTCTCCTTGCGATTCGGCTCTTGATCAGCGAAATAAGAATGTAACATTAAAATATTCTAAATCACGAGACACAAACTCGAGAAAAAACTCTCCAAACGGACGTAAAATCGAACAGATTCATCTACAATTTATTCATGCAAATGAAACTACTTGACAAAATGGATTATCCCCTATTCAAAAAAATCGCACGGAAAAATCAACTTGATTTGAAATTCTTAAACCCCGCCCACAATTGTTTTTTCGCAACTCTGCCGCACGCAGTTTTGCAACCTCGCCGCACGTTTTATTTTGTGGCTTTTTCCAATTGGATTTATGGCTTTTTCTTGGAATTACGCGACGAAAATGGCGAAAAAAATCCTAGAAACAAACAATTTGTCTGTTAGAATCGTTCTAGGCGGTTTTTATTTTGTGAAGTCACATTTAAAGGGAAATACGCACGAATAAAGATTTTTGGCGATTTTTCAATGTTTTTCTTGCTGAGCTGTTTTGAAAATTACCCATTATACTTTATTTTTGTAACTTCATGCATTACTTGAATAGTTCAGCAAGAAAAACATTGAAAAATCGCCAAAAATCTTTATTCGTGCGTATTTCCCTTTAAATGTGACTTCACAAAATAAAAACCGCCTAGAACGATTCTAACAGACAAATTGTTTGTTTCTAGGATTTTTTTCGCCATTTTCGTCGCGTAATTCCAAGAAAAAGCCATAAATCCAATTGGAAAAAGCCACAAAATAAAACGTGCGGCGAGGTTGCAAAACGGCGTGCGGCAGAGTTGCGAAAAAACAATTGTGGGCGGGGTTTAAGAATTTCAAATCAAGTTGATTTTTCCGTGCGATTTTTTTGAATAGGGGATAGCAATATGAATATAATCGTGCGATAAGCTTTGTAGTGAGATAAACCTAGATAATAATATTCGGTGAGTGAGAAAGGGTGCAGATAAATAAATTGATTAGAATATTGAATCTGTGGGACGAGCTAGCAGAAGTTATGAATAAACCCGATCTAATGATATTGCCCATTTTCGGTGACATCATAGATGGCGCGTGGAGAGGAGGAATTTTCCATACAATTTTCCCTCAATTTTCAGATGCTCCGAGCAGCTTTCTCCACAGCATGCCGCACGACCACAACGGTCCTCCCCGCCGCTCTTACTTAAATACCAAAAGCCGCGGCGGCCGGAGCCGGCGTCAAAGTCGACAAATCCTTTGTGAAGAGGACGCCGTGAAGCTCGCGATCCATGTGCGCATCAACGCCTACATTCAGGGTGACGAGCCGGGACCGAAGATTCTCGCGGATTTGGATCCGGAAGTGGATGGATGGGCGTATTGGAGAGCGGTACGGAAGCGACAAGTGGAGCAGAATCGAATGATTCAAAAGTTGAAGACGCATTTCTTACATCTTCAGAATAGTCCGAGTATGAAGAAAAATTAGTTAAAAATCATTTGATTTTTTTTTTTTGAAAATTGTTGCAGTTAGAAAACCATAAAGAATCCCTGTTTTATCACTTATTTGACATGATTATGATGATGTGCGGGGAAAAATGACGATGTGCGGGGAAAAAAAGGGAAAAAATGACGATGTGCGGGGAAAAACTAGTATATTTGTCAAAGAGCATTACTAGTCGGTTATGTGTCGAAGAGTTGCCAGATGATTCTTCGCTTCCTGATCCGAGACTTTTCGCATCGTTTGTCGAATCGCATACTGTGCATCAATATGCGACACTTTCTTATCCGGGAATCTTCTAGCGATTGCGATCAACGACGTGATTATCGGAAGGAAAAATTCTTGGTTTTGAGCGTGCTTGCACATCAGAAGAACCAGACGAGGTGAGAGCTTCTGAAGGAGTGGGCGGATGGCGTCGTTGGAGGATTCTTCGGGCACTTTGTGGAGCGACTTCTGGAGCACACGAAGGAGTGGATGGAGGATACTGGTGTAGGCGAAGCCCTGGTCGGCGACGGCGAGGATATCGTAGACGGGTTTGATTCCGTTCAAATCGACGACGAATTTGGTAAGAAGCGAGGGCACAAGGTCGGTGAGGCGGTCTGGAAAGTGGGAGTTTTCAGAGAACGATCGTAAAAAATCCCCTTGAATTGCAGTACGAAAAAAAAAAGAAATTTGAAACTTTCAAAGTCTTCAAAAAGCAAAAAAAGTCACTATTTTCCTCATGAATTGGCTAAAAGTGAGCAATTTTCATTTTGTCATTTTTGAAGTCATTTTCAGATATTTTATACGAAAATGTTCGATTTGTTTTGCATAAAAAACCTAAAAAAACCTTTTGCATAAAAAAAACCTCAAACCCTTACCAACAATAGTGGCAGCGATGTGAACGACATGAAGATTATCATTGGTCAATCCTCGAAGCGTGCAGTTTCGGAGTCTGAAAATCGAGCATTGTTTAATACTTCGAACGACGTTTCACTGCCAATAATGCTCAATTTTTTCGTCTAAAAAAGCTTAGAGTGAACAAAAAAAGCGGTAATTTTGAGTTGGTTTATGCGAAAAATAGTGATTTTTTCCCCGGAGCCATCAAAAACCCACTTCTTCTCCACGGAGCTCTTCACCCCTTCCTCCTGCTTCTCCTGCTCGACTCTCTCCAGATGCTCATTCTCCCGTTCCAGAATCTGCTGATAGCCAATCATCTTCTCGCGCCAATCGCGAATCTCCACTGCGAAACGACGTCGCTCCAAGAAGCCACGGACGAGCTTCTGGATCTGGATAGCTGCCAGGGATCTTTCCTTCTCGAGTAGGGCCTGGTTCTCCTGCTCTTTTTGGTCCTTTTCTTCTCGGTTTTGCTGCTTAAAAATGGCTTCCTCGTGCCCCGCATCCGGCCTCTCCGAAGCCGTCGAGTTTTCAATAAACGCCTCCTCCTTCAGATCCAACGCTTGCCTCTCGATGGCTCCCAATCTCCTTGCCTGCAACTTTTTTGAATTTTTCATTGGGAAAACTCGATATTTAATTCCACTTACAACTTCCTCCTGTTTCCTCTTCAACTCTTTCGTCTTTCTCAGGATTCGTCGCAACTCTGGCGTATTCGCCGTCTCCTCGTCGTTGATTATCAGATTCAGCTCGTTCTTCAACACGAAACGCTTCTGATTGTCGATGATGCGTCGGAAGTCGTCCTCGGTCTGTTCTTGCTGTTCGGTCATCTCGTAGCCAACGGAAGAGGTTGTGGATGTTGAGGGGGCTGTGGTGGGTTGAGTCGTGTCCATGGGAATCGAATCGCGAGGTTGGACGGCTTCTGGAGCTGCTTCTGGAGACGTGACGACTTCTGGAGCCTCTCCAGAATCCCTAACCTTCAATCGTATCATAACATCTTCGAATCCCTCGGGGGGTTGGGCCTCCTGGGTCTCGTTGCTAGGTGTGCAGACCGCTTCGCTAACGAAGGATTCTGATGCTTTCGCTTCTTCTGGAGCTTCCTCGACGTCTTCTGAGAGGTTCTGGGTGTCTTCTGCGATTATAAAAACTCCAGAAAGATTCTGGGGAGGTTCTGGAGTCTCTTGAACGTCTTCGGCGATTCCAGAGAGATTCTGGGGCGCTTCTGGAGCTTCTAGAGCTTTTGGAGCCCCTTCGACGTCTTCTGGAGCTCCTGGAGACTCCATTTCTTGCGTGACATCCTCCTCCAGCTGCACAACGACTTCAACCTTGTCCCTGGTTGGGGAGACTACTTCATGGTGTATTTCAGAATACACGATTCTCTCAATCTCGGTCGTCGTCTCCTCCTCAAAAACCAATCGGTTCCTCGCGTCATCCACTCGGTACCGTTTCTTCGTCGTACTCGGCACCACCGTCTCATCGTTCTCCGTCTCTGCCTCTTCCTCGATAACCTCATTGAGGTGCTTGGCAATAGTGTGACGAGTAAAAGTCCCTCTTAGTGGAGTTTTTGGCTGCTTAAAAACATCCAACGAGTCCCTGGACACCGTAAACGTCGCATCGTTGAGCGTGGAGTTCATGGAGCGTGGAGTCAGAAGGCCTGGCGTACTCTGAATCACAAAAGTGGCGTTGTCGATTGGCGAAATGGAGCCTTGAAGGAGCAGAAGTTGCTGCACGACGTCGTAGAGCTTTAGAGTCTTCTTTCTCTCCTGGTAGATTCTCCACGTCTTCTGGATGATGGAGGCCTTCTGGTTGTACATTTTTACAACGTATGTGCGCTCCAGGAACATCTGAAGGATAAAGAACTCACTTAAAGTAGGATTACTGTAATTTTCAGTACTAAAAAAACAATATTTTTGCATAAAAATCGTTAAAACACGATTTTGCGCTAATTTTTTCTAAACAAGTTCAAAAAAACTAGAATTTTTCGCTGATTCTAATGCACCTAATATCGTTGCTCGAAACGCTGTAGAAACATGTTTAGATGATTTTTTGAAAAATGTACTGAAATTTCGACTCCGAGACATTTCGAAAGCGTACGTTTCAAAAGCGTGATATCGCGTTTTCGCCAGTTTTTTTTTCAAAAAATTAAGAAGAAACGGGGTTTAACATTTTTGAAATGCCCGCTTGCGAAATGTCTCGAAATTTCAGTCCAATTTTTAAAAATACGTCGAGTTTTAACGATTTTTAAGCAGAAAAATTGTTTTTTCGTAAAATTTGCGGCCTCTTACCTTCACGAAAAGCGCCACACTCTGATCCAATCCTCTCTGAATGCCCAACTCCAACTCGGCCATCGACACGACCTTCTCCCAAAGCGTTTCTCCAGAATAGGCTTGAATCGGAGTCCCATTGGGCACTTCATATCTCCAGATGGCTTCCAGAAGTAATCCATTTGTGATCGTGTCCAAATCAAGAACCTCCAAGTTCAGCTCCCTTCCGTATCTTTTGCACGCCTTCAAAACTTCTGAAGACAAGTCATCGTGGACCGCCGATCGTCTCGGCTTCTTCTTCGGCGTCTCCGATTCCGGTGACATTGGCCGTGCCACCTTCACCCGTCTCTCCTTGGCCACACGAACGCCGACAATCGACCAGAGCAACGAGAGAATCGCTTCCTTCTTCCCACCAACGATAGCTTCCGGGGTGACGTCATCAGTGGGTATTCCGATGGTGCCCATCTTCTGAAGCACGGTTTTCACATTGTTCAACTTTCGAATACGATCTCCAGCGGGGTCTCTGAGCTTCAAAAGGAGCTCTCCATATGGAAGTTCTCCTACAGTTTCGATGAGTTTCGCGAGAATCAAGCCATCGGAAAAGTCGGAAAATCCGCGAGCCTGATAGTCGTAGTTGTCGAAGAAGGATTGTTTGTAGTTCGGAGTGAATCCAATTTTCAGAAAAGCTTTTTTGAAAGTCAACGAGCTTCCCGTCAAAAGTTGTTTCGTGAGTGCACTAAACATATCGTCCAGACATTTGTATTGCGATGTTTTCGTGAAGACTCTCGTCAAATTCGGAATCACTCGATGCGAATTCGCCGTCTCAACCAGGAACATTATCTTCATCACCGTCTCCAGAAAGTGACGATGAAGAGCTTCGCGTCCTTGCTTCGTGATGATGGGTTTTCCGGAACCCTGTGCGAATTTCTTGTTCTTCAGCAATTTCGGATTCGAGAGAACGTGCTCCAGGATGAATTGTGAGAGTGCACGGATCATATACTTTGGTTGGGCATCGATGTGAGTGTCGAAAACAGCTTCGAGAGAGGATTTGAGCCATGCTGGATGGAAGCAGAGGAATGTGCCGAGGAGATTGGTTTGCAGGGCTGAAAATTGGAAAATTTGAAGTTAAAACCGTGAAAGATCAATTTTCAATCTAAAATTTAGATTTCTAAATTTTTTCTAACCAATTTCAAAAAATTTAGAGTTGTTCGCTGATTCGAATGCACCTAGATAATATCGCTTTTCAAAACGCTGTAGAACCATTTTCAGATGACTTTTTGAAAAATGCCCTGAAATTTCGCCTCCGAGATGTTTCGCAAGTGGATATTTCAAAAGTGGAAAATCCAGTTTCCATCAATTTTTCGAACTTTTCAAGTAAATTTTTGCATTTGTGACCCATTATATGCAATTTTTACACGAAAAGTTCAAAAAATCGATGAAAACGGAATTTCACACGTTTGAAATGTCCGCTTTCGAAATGTCCACTTGCGAAATGTCTCGGAGTCGAAATTTCAGTACATTTTTTTTTAAAATCGTCTTAAAATGTTGCTACAGCGTTTTGAGCGGCGATATTCGGCGCATTTGAACCAGCGAAAAATTCTACATTCTTTCAAATAGATTAGCAAAAATTTAGTTAGAAAATTAGTTTTCTCGATTTTTCTACGAAATTTTTTCTGAAAAATTCTACATTTTTAGACTAAAAATGGTAAGTTCGCGATTTTTAACGATTTTTTTACAAGATGAAATTTTTCTTTTACTCACCTAAATCATTATAAACCGAGTGCTCATCTCTGATAGCCACTGCATCCTTCGAGAGCAAATTCCTAATGCTCTCCTCGATCCCCGAGTCATCCAAAAGCGTCTTGCACTTCATCCGAATCGCCTCCGAATCGTTCTTCTCGAAGATTCGCTGATAGCGACGACGGGCGGCCTCATTGATGCTCTCGACCTCCGAATCCGTCTTCTTCATCGCCAACATCTTCTGAATTCGTCGGCACGCTTCGGCAGTGGTGGCGCCGAGGTCCAACTCCTCCGTGCTGTCCATTCCAATAACCGTATTCGTCCAAGTGGAAAGAGCTACGATTTGCTTGTCAGCTTTCTCATCAAACGAAAGAATTGGCGATGAGGTGGATGGCGCGGAGATTGAGTAGTTTGTGATACTACTAGTGGTGTTGTGCGGGGTCCTCATGGTGAGCGTGGTGGGGCTTGACTTCAGGAAAGCCTTCTCTGTCGCCTCCAAATCGATCTTTCTCGTGTTGGCCTCCTTGGCAGCGGCTGCGTCGAGAGCGCGTTTTTCTGGAAAAAAATGGGGTTGAAAGGGAAAAAACTGGTTCTTAAAACTCACGATTACGGCTCGCTAGCCTCTTTAACATCGCCTCTCGGTTTTTCTCTATAGTTGAGTCCATTTTGTCACTGAAAAAATACGAAATTAGCAAAAACGGCTTTTTCAGAGACAATTTTTGACTGAAGTTAGCGAGAATAGGGTTGCCAGAAACCAAATTTTATTTGTAACACTTAGAAACTATCAAAAACTCATTAAAACCAGACTAATTGCAGAAAAATAGGCTTCGAAAAACTGAAAATCTGAAAATGCGCGCACAAAAAAATCAAATTCTTCTTTTTGGCGCCGCCCAGTTCTCAGTGAAGCGCGCTTGCAACCACTCAGCGTATCCTCGTTCACCACACTGTCTCGCTCGGCCAAACACTTTTGGCTCAATTTTTTCCTTTTTTTTTCAATTTTTAGCGTTTTTTTTTTTGACTAGAATAGGCACAAAATGTGCACAATGTCACGAGGAAAAATCGGAACAGTCTTCAAGTCCACATCGCGATGCATTTTCGAGAATCTGGCCTTCGAGGAGCACATTTTTCGGGTAAAATTGAACTCTAGAATGTTGAGGGTAATTTTTTCGCATTTTTCAGACCCACAACGTGGAAAAAAGCGGAGAGGTGCTGTTAATGTAGAGTAATCGGCCGGCAATAGTTTTCGGACGCCATCAGAATCCATGGATCGAAGTGAATATCTCATATGCTCGTCAGGAGAATATAGAGATTGTGAGAAGGCATAGTGGAGGAGGAACTGTTTAACATGATGAGGGGAATCTGAATATCTCGTTGCTAACTACACACGCACAGCATTGTAGGCCGAAAAATTTGAAAGTGAGGAAAACATTTTCAAAAAAAAATTTTTTATTCAAAGCTATTTCCAAACTTCCAGTTCATCTCCGACGCTCTAAACGCAAAATTCCGCCTTCAAATCGTTGCCAACAAACGAGACGACATGGAGCTCCAGCCTGGCTCTCGAAAACGCTCCGGAACCGCCGCAAGAATCGCCAACGGCAAGGCCTACCACCATTTGACTCTTCTCGTCGACGCGGATCTTCAAATTTTGAAAAAATCGCTGAAATCTCCATGGAGAGAGCAAGTCGAGTCGAATGCGACGAGGAGTGTTCGGGCTCCGGCTGTGAGGTTTTTGAGGGAAGAGGATGTGAATGCGAGTGTTGTGGAGTCGGAGGAGGCGATTGTGGAGGCGTACAGGTAGGAGGAAATTTAGAAAAAAATGGATTCAGAAGGCTCCAGAAGGCTTCAAAATGGTCCAGATAGATTCCGTCTGCTCCAGATAGCTCCAAAAAGCTTAAAAGTGGTCGAGAAGGCTTTAGAAGGATTCAGAATCCTCCAGAAGCACATTCAGAAGGATCTAGAAAGCTTCAGAAGCTCCCAGAAGGATCCAGGAGCCTTCAAAAACCGTCAGAAGCCTCTAGAAGGCTCCCGGAGGTCCCAGAAGCCTCTAGAAGCCTCCATGAGCCTCCAGGAGCCGTCAGCCATTTCCAGGAGCTTCTAAACTACTCCTAAACCCCGAAAGTCCCCCTAAATTCAAAAAAATCATCAAATTTCTTTCAGAGAACTCTTCTCCCAATCCCAATTCGAAATCAGCGAGACTCGAATTTTTTACCTGAAAATCTCAATTTCTACCTAAAAATGTCATTTTTTCACCTAGAAACGTAACTTTTTTACCTAAAAATGCCAATTTTTGAATTTTTATAACTCAGTTTTTGACCTAAAAATGCCATTTTTAGGTCAAAAACTGAAAATTTTAATTTTTACCTAAAAAATGCTCTAAAAGGATCCCGGAATATTCTGAACGATTCTTGAAGATCCAGAAGCGTCCAGAAGCTTTCAGGAGCCTTCAGAAGCCTTCAAAACCTTCTAGACGTCTCCGGATGCCTTCAGAAGCTTCTAAACCACCTCTGAACCCCAAAATCCCTTCAAAATCCTTAAAACACTCCAAATATTTTCCAGAAAACTCTTCTCCCAATCCCAATTCGAAACCATCGACGTCTCCGCCAAAATCCGCGCGAATCCAGAAATCTCGAAAATTCTCGACGAACTAAAATCCTGGCAATGGATCTATGGAAAAAGTCCGAAATTCAAATTTCGCGGCGAAAATGGATCGGAAGTTGAAGTGAAAGAATCCTTTCATCATTTACACGTTCATGTCGAATCTCAATCCAGTCATATATGTCATTCTTTCAGCATAACAATACACATACATTAAATCACTTTATTAAGCAATGTAAAACTTCAAACTTCACAAATAAAGATTAGTAACATAGGAAACATGCGGGAAAGAGACCGTACGAATCGGAGAGAAACTGTTCGGCGGGAGTAAGGCTTCCATTCGGACGAAAACAATTCGGACCCCCGCCGTCCGTCCGTCGTCCGTCCGACTTTCGTCCGACTCGCTCGTCCGTGCTACGCAATATCGCGTCAGTGTGCGTTGCCTACCGTAGTAAATAGGGCAAAACCCGAAAAAATCCAGCGAAAAATTAATTTGTCGTCAATTAAAATGCAAATTGTGCACTGCGCTGACGCGAATTTGCGTACTGAAAAACCGTAACCGGACGAATTTCGGACGGACGGAAGACGGACCGGACGGCGGACGGACCGGACGGACGAAAATTCGTCCGAATGGAAGCCTTAGGCGGGAGAAACGAATCCGGGAGAAACGAAAACGGGAGAAACGAAAAGGGGAGAAAGTGCAGACACCATCACGTCAGAAAGCACCAAATCAGTAAAAAGTTACGGTGTGCAGCTGCACACCGTAATTTTTTAATGTTTCGAGTGCACTGTGACGTGACAGTGTCTGCACTTTCTCCCCTTTTCGTTTCTCCCGTTTTCGTTTCTCCCGGATTCGTTTCTCCCGCCGAACAGTTTCTCTCCGATTCGTACGGTCTCGCGGGAAACATGCGATTTTAGAAATTTCAACGACTTTGTTGGCAAGCGCCTTTAAAGAGTACTGTAGCAATTTTCGGACCACCTGTCCATTTTTCCTCAAAAACCACCTGACCATTTTTTTGGTCCGCCATTTGGTGGTAGGGTCTGGAGTGTAAGAGTGAAAACCAGCTGACACAGGAAAAGTTTAAATCGTGGTGACAGTAGTATCATAGAATGCATTCATCATGACCGTAATCATGCCCATGATGGTTGACTATAAAGACAGTAGCATCGCAGAAAAGCTCAGGGTGCTTATAATGTATGATGGGGTTTCTGAAGATGATCATCTATGTGCTAGCAGGACAAAGAGCTTCTAATTGTGCTCTGACTGAATTCTCGTACTGTTTCCTCACCATTTCCTCAGACTTTCATCAAGAGTATATTTCAAGATCTTTATAATGTTGGTCTTTTAAAGAAATTATATCTGATTTACTATCCATCTGACTGATTTAATGGTATTATCAAAACTATTAGTTTCGTTTTTGACGGCTCAACCTCAACATGGGTTTCGTATTCAGGACAATTATATACTGCATTAAAAAGAGATTCTACTGCTAAAAAAAAGTTCCAAAAAATAGTACTCTCACAACTTCCGAACGCCAGAACTGCAGATTTAATGAAATCGGGCTAGGGACTATAAAAGAGACACAGACGCACTACCAATATATTTTAGCTTTTTAAAATCAATTCTCCATAAAATATTTTATATGAAAAAAATAGGTGAAGCGAAAGACATTTATGGATCAACCTAATGTCATGAACAAATGGTTGATGTTTGATTAGAAGATTTCTGGTTTATATACTTCTATGGAGGATTGTTCTTGATGGGCTCAAGCAGTAAGTTCTGAACCAGTAATATGATGAAAAATCGAGAAGACTAGTGGAATAATAGTCTCTAGAACAAGGGAGAAACTTTTTTATTGCTATTCCAGTTTCAATGAAGTTTTACAAGGCTATTTGATTGCATATGTCCTAGGAATACATAACCTTAACATGACAACTTTGTTGTTAAGTGTTTAGAAAAAAACTGAGTTTTTAGAAAAACTCGAGATTTGCTAGAGCCCTGGTGCTATTTAGCACCGGTGCTCCGTTTCAAGTTCTCTTTGCAATTAGGCTCTTGATCAGCGAAATAGGAATGCCACATTCAAATAATCTAGATCACGAGACGATAACTCGAAAAAAACTCCAAACGGCGATAAAATCGAACTGATTCATCTACAATTTATTCATGCAAATGAAACTACTTGACAAAATGGATTAGCAATATAAATATAATCGTGCGATAAGCTTTGTAGTGAGATAAACCTAGATAATAATATTCGGTGAGTGAGAAAGGGTGCAGATAAATAAATTGATTAGAATATTGAATCTGTGGGACGAGCTAGCAGAAGTTATGAATAAACCCGATCTAATGATATTGCCCATTTTTCGGTGACATCATAGATGACGCGTGGAGAGCTTCGATTATCTTCTTTCCAGAGGAGAAACGCTCAAGACGATTCGAATTGCGCGAGACTCGTTCCTTGATTCGCTCAAGCCATTTGGTGTACTGTTCGACCTCCTTTTGTTCGAGATGGCGGTCGCTGAAAAAAAACAGACTGCTTCACATCAGTTTAATCCGACTTACCTTCTACCGAGAATGGCATTGCAGCAAATGTTGATCATTTGTTGAATGACATAGTTTCCGTACTGGTGGAAGAGCAGAATGTCGAGAGCATCGCGATTTGTTTCTGGATGTGGGATATATCCTTCAAAGATCTCTTCCATCATCTCGAAAGCCAACCGATGTGGGGCGCGAAGGAATGCAACTTCTACGACATGAGACGCATACTTCTCCTGGGACATCGAAAGAAGATTCCGCCTAAAAAGACGGAAAATACTATTACTGCAATGATTCGATAACTTACAGAAGACATTTCTCAATAATGACATCCCTGAATGTTTCCATCGCGCCGCCACACTTCACGACATGCTGAACGACGTAATTTGCAAACTCATTGGATGCCAGTTGACCACAGTTCCGTGTGATGCCGACCATCAATCGCTGGAGAAGTTGAAGACGTTGATTGTAACACTCCAACTGTGGGTCCTCAGACAGCTTCTCAATTGTCGATTGCACAACTCGACATCCGTACTTATCTTGACAAACAGAGATCAGGTTTGCATCGTCACAGAAGAACTTTACAACGAAATCCCAGGCAGAAACTGGAAGAGTCTTGATGATCTTTTGAATGACATGGTTTCCGTTTTGATCGATACTCAGGCGGACTAAATCCGAGTCACGAAGCTCTGCAGCAAGACGAGAGGCCAAGTGAGTTTCCAACTTTTGAATGGCGAGCTGAATAACTCGGCAAGCGCTTTTGTCCAAACAGAGAGAAAACATGTCGGTGACAAGATGTTCCATTACAATCTCTTGTTCTTCATCATTAGAACATTCCACCATACGTTGAACAAAAAAGTTTCCGAACATGTTACGGCACATCGAAAGGAACGTGCCGCGATCCTCTACCATTCTACGGAAAATTTCGTCGTGAATTCCTCCATCCGATTCGGCTGGGTATTGCTCTTGAAGAAAACGGCAGCCGTTTTTGTCAGTAGCGAATTCGATAAGAGCCTCGTTGGTTAGCACATCTTTCAAAGTGACACTAGCTGATACTCCTCCGTTCTCATCGATTGCCCAGAGTGGGAGAGTACTTCTCAGAGAGCGATTATGCGAAGTGTTCAAAGAAGAAGTGGACGCATCGTTGAGTTCTAGATCAATGAGACGAAGACGAACCGATTCGAGTTCATTCGTTTGTCTACGTGGAGTAGACGATGGTGTGGTGTTTCGCCACGACGACTGCTGCAATCACATAACAATTGAACGTCGATGAGGGAAAAACCAACCTTGAATGGAACTGCAGTCTGTTTCGGTGTCGATTGGAACATCGGAGTGAACGGTTGTCCGTTGTTTCTTTTCGGAGCCCATGAAGAGCTGTAGGAGTTAAAGCATCCGCCGAACGTCGCGTTTGCTGACTCATTATGAAGTTGGCTGACAGCGGGGCTTTCGTAGATTCTTCCGCTTATCGGTTTATTCGGAGCCACATAGCTGCTGAGCTCGTTCTGTTGACTCATGGTTAGTGTGAAATCGCCCTGGAAATACAAGGCTTTCGAACGAAATTCGTCAGCAATTTCAACAGAAAACAAGCAAAAGAAAAGGAAGAACACGAAATGAATGATTGAAAATACGGAAAAATCAAGGAAAACGAGCAAATTATCATCGAAAACAAGCACAGCTTCGATGAACCCAAACAAAAGCGCCCGCGGGAGAGATCATTATGTCATGGGTCCTGAAGCGAAAAACTTTGTTTCCTACTGTAATAAATTTTTCGGCAACATGTTTTTTGTGTTTCCCGCATGAAGAAATGATGTGTGCTTGAATTTTATCGACTAACTCTGATATATTTTTTTCGAAAAAAGACATAAAAAACAAAAGAAAAACATTAGTTTTCGAAAGTAGTCGTTATCGGTTCATGGGCCTTCATTACGCCTTTCTTGACTGCTTCTGTGTAGAGTTCTCTATCACAAATCATCATATTCTCCCGTTTCCCGGCAACAAAATTATTGAATTCTTGAATTAAAGCATTCGCAAATGGTGTGGCTTGCATGAAAGCATCAGATCTCGCCGCTTCATCCCAAACGCATTGAGCTAACAGCTCTTCTTCTGTTGGATCAGGATGCTCTGAATCGAATTCGTATTCTTTCTTGTAGTCGTCGATTTTCTGCTTGCAGATGGCAACAAGTTCAGGTGGCATTTCAGGGAACCATTCTCTTGTCCGAACGATTCGATTCTTCTTCACATCATCATACATCGCTCGCATTTCTGAAACCAAACATGTTGATTTGTTCAAAGTAAAATAGTCTCACTCGCTCCCAAGAAAAGTGTCTGATTGAAGACGAATGGTGATAAGCCATGATTCTTCTGTTGCTGTTCCAAGAGCTTCAATTTTTCTCCTAACTTTGGATACCACTCCGAATGATGATTTATAATGTTCCACATAGTTTCCAGAAGAGATCCAGCCATTCGTTTTGGAATTTGAAGTTTTGGAAGTGGTTGATTCAAAAGTCCACGAACCATCATAGATGCACCCTCAGTATAATTATAATGGTGGTAGCCTCCTTCCAAAATTGCAATCGTCTTTCCTGGACAAATCTGATTGAGCAAGCGTGCCATATGGCCATATCTGAAAATCAAAAGCCAATATAGTTTATATATATATATTTGAGAAACTAACCCATGAGCTTTGACTCCCTGTCCAAATTCCATCATGATATCATAATATCCTGAATCAAAACCAGCTGAAATGAGAATGAGTTCTGGCTGAAACTGTTTCAGCATTGGCAAAACGACGTGATGGAATACAGATACATAGTCTCCCTCTGAATTCAAAGTTCCATTCAGTGGTACGAAGAGGGTGTTTGCTGAAAGTATAAATTTGTCAGAAGAATAGGAGACCAAGGTGCTAACGATTATTCGTTCCATAGTCATATTCTCTACTGAAAGGCCAAAATGCTCCATAATGATGGCCATGGAAAGAAGTGAAATGGATGCGAGATTCATCCTTAACAGATTGGAATGTTCCATTTCCAGCATGATAATCGAAATCCACAATAGCGACTTTCTTCACACCCAACTTCTCGAGAGCATACTTTGCAGCAATCGCCACGTTATTGAAAATACAGTATCCCTGCGCAACCTTTCCATAAGAATGGTGTCCAGGTGGGCGAACAATAGCAAATCCATTGTGAATCTTGTTTTCGAGAGCAGCCTTCACGAGTTCAACACATCCTCCTATGGCGACACGGGCGGCTTCATTTGTATTCTCACATGTCCATAATATCTCTTTGTCTTTACAGTACTCTTCACATTTCTCGGTGGTGTTCAGACTAACTATTTCATCAATCAGCTCTTGGGGATGGTTGAGTCGGATCTCCCAGTCTTCAGCTTCCCGGGCTTCAATCTGAAATAGATTTCGTTCAGGAACCAAATCAGTTTCAACTTACCTTCAAAGCTCCATCCAAAAGTTTATCAGTTTGAAGTCGTTCATGAATCAATTTCATTCTTTTCGGGCACTCGGCCATTGTAGAATCATACTTGCACTCATGACCAAGCATCCGTTCATCATAAACATATCCAAATGGCTTCGAAGACATCGCTCTCTGAAAATTCAGTTAATTAGAAATTTTTTGTCAGAAATCGAAAAAATAAAGAAGCAAATAGAAGTCACAGTTGTCTACCAACAAACATTACCAAATTTGAAAAATAGCCAAAACGAAGTGACCTCCATCGTAATCGGCCAAACATTACTCAAAGACGATGAAAAACTACTGATATGTCATCGTAGAACAGAAAATTCCTCATTGGAAGAAAATGTGATGAGTAGATTGGAATTCATCTTATCTAATCTTATCTAATCTTGAAAGTTAAACACTCTTGTCTAGTCGCAAAAAAATGAGCAATTCTCTACTTTTCAGCACATTCAGTTTGATCGAAATGGCAACATTTTCAATGCTAGTTTGCATAAGATTCTTAACGGACAGTGAATACGTTATTGAATCGTATGACCTGGTTTAAAAAACAGTATTTATTTAGATTCTGCACTCAACAACTGAAAACAAGTTATCGTTGTTTGATGAGGGTTTGTTGGGACTTTGAGTCAAGAATCAAGAATCTAGAAAACGAAAGATGTCATACTGTTTTTATCTGGAATTCTTCTAACATTGACAACTTTGTTTTAATTGAAACTAAGATTCTGAAATATTCTATAGTAGCGTTCCTCTGTAATCTATCAAATTTGGAAAAAAAAACGGGTTCATTCATTAAAAAATAAACGTTTGGACGATTCCAGACATTCCCTTTAAAAATTGAGAAGCATCGTTCAATTGACTTTTTATAAAATAGAAAGTTCATTTTGTTTACTCTGAAAGTTCTTATCAGGTCATATGAGTATTGTACACAAAATTTATAAAAATATGAACTGCGAGGGGAAACATAAAATGAGAAGCAGACATTTCCAACATTCTAAAAATTCAATCATTACTACCCAAGAAGATAAAAATTACAGGTTTCAATACCAACCTACGGTGTGAAGGAGCCACCAAACAGTTCAAACCACAAAAGTTTCAGTCTTTTATTTGCTTTTTGTTCAGTTTTCCTTTTGTTCGTCTTTCCATTCTTTAGAGGATGGAAGGAAACGTTGTTGATTAACCTGAAAATTAAAAAATCAAGAGAACCCGCCGAGCAGCGCAAACCATCTCATCAGTCCATAGTTAGAAAATATGGCTCTGGGAAAAATTGAAATTATTGACACACTCTGAAGGTAAGTTAAGAAAGGTCGTTCCCTCTCGAGAAAATAAATACATGTGGATATATATTTGTGCTGGGATCTAGTTTATGTTTTCAGGAAACACTGTGCTTCCGACACTCACTGGAGCTTTCAGCTTCCAGAAACAATTATTTCTATTTTGGAATAACGTTAACGTCTTATGAATCTCTTTATTCTTACAAATGGGGTTTTCAGACGGACCATTGGAACTTTTAGGAAAAGACTTTTTCAGTTTTTTTCATAAAGTCAATGGCAATAAAGACTACCAAATAAGCTAAACATTGCAGGTGAAATTTTCAAAATACGAAACTTTATAATTATCATGTTCAGTTAAAAGTTTCCCACTATCCTATTGTTCATTGTCTTTTCAATTTTTGCGGTTCTGAAAAGAGAATTTTTCGATCAATCTGAAAATTGAGATTACTACCACAAAAATGAGGTTTAGTTATCTTTTGTTTATCCATAGATTTTGAAATTGGATAATACGAAAGTATTCTCTTTCATAATCAGACATTATACCATTCACCGGAAGCCACGAAGACGTTACCATATTTTGGAATCTGTTTGCAATCTCATCAGAACATTCTTCAATCTCCGTTTCGTTTATTTCTACAAGTTATTCGAACTGAACAGTAAGAGCATTGGTTCACACGGAAAAGTAATGGTAAATGAGTAGAACAAGACAGTAAAGAAATTAGGAAGAAATCTACAGTAATCATTTTTTGTGCAAAATTTCAAGAATGAAACAGAGAAGGTTGGGAGACTAGTAATCTTAAGTACAAGATTTCCAGAGGAACCGAGAAGAGAAATATATTTTTGAGGACAGAGAGCGAGAAAAAAAGCTGTGAAGAAGTAATACCCTGATTTCAAATTAAATAATATCGATAACGATGGCAACTGATTAGGCACTGGTGTCGATCAAATCTTCAATTTTCATTTTCTTGCAAACCGGCGGCAAACTGTCATGATCCTCCTTCGTTGTTGTTGATTCTGGACTTCCCTGCAAAATGTATCATGTGTTCAAATTCGAACAAGCAGCCATTCTTAGATGGTGTCATCACAAGTGTCAACCCTCTTCATCATTCCCTCTTACTGTAACCCCCATATCCTCTTTATATTACACAACCTCATTAGCACGATCATCGCTTTGATGACGGGCCGCCACCGACTACAGTGGCCACCTGTCGACCCCAAAAAAAGGAGAACATACCGCTGAGGTGAGGACTGCTGCTCGGACAAGATCAAAACAAGTTTGGCACTTGGGACGGTCAAATGCGGACATGACAATGGCATAGGCGCATGGCTGCTGAAAATTTGAGGGTTGAGAGGAGGACATTGAATGATCAGAACTTACATGGCATGTTGCACACTTCATGAAAAACTCATCTTCCTTTTTCATGTCTGGAGATTCACTTGAACCGGTCTCATCATTCGATTGTCGGCTGAATGGGGTCAAGCAGTCACGGATCAATCCTCGTTTTACTGAAATGAAGAGAACCTTGATGAGCAAAGTAATAAAATCGGTGATTTCTTGAGACATCCACCGAGAGCTTGGATAGTTTCAAAAACTGTCAGAATCGAAAAGAAAAATGAAGAATCTAACTTCAATCGGATTACGATTTATCACGAGGCCCTAGGTAAAGGTTCCTAGAATCTTTGACCTATTGAAATTGTGAAAAAAACTTACATGACTGTCTCTTGTGCTGATTAGTTCTAATCCTCTGCAATTCCAGCTCTCTCTTCCTCTTCTGATCGAACTGATCTGGTGTATTCTCCCTTTCTCGCTTCTCTTTTGTTCTGAAATTCCAGAAGTTAAAATCCCTATTCTTTCCAAAATGCTCTAATTTCAACTCACGATGTGATATATGTGATAAGTCTCTCCTTCTCCAAATCAATATGACTATTCCATTCGGCCTCTGGAACCTTCTCTGTACACACCGAACACGTCGCACATCCGTCCTCATCGAGTATTAATTCTGTAATTTGTCCTTGTTTATACTAATCTCTCTTGTTGTTCGGGTAAATAATGTGCCGCTCAGATACAATTTTATTGCCCTTCGTTCAAGGATTCCCGATGCTAGTTAATCATATTTCCCCGTCCATCCGTTCGTCGGCAACTTCACAAGTGTACGTGATTCCCAAGGTATGTGTACTTATGCTAATTTACGATTACGTCTTCTTTTAGTTTTTCACATCTTCCTCCCCCGGAAAATTGAATTCGAATCAAAGCGAGAAGAGAGTATGAGCCAATTAATGAGTCGACAGGAGGTGTCGTCGTCCCGGGGGCCGCCATCCGCCAATTAATCATGACGCCTAACTGTGTGGCGGTGCCGCCTTTCATCCGTTTGGTGGCGACTAGTCACTCACATTTATCACTCAATACACTCATAAACAGTGTGAGAATAGACAGAGAAAAGTGTTGACTCTTCTCTCAATCTCCTCGCAGATGCTTATCAAAAAGAAACAAACGCAGATGTGGTTTAGAGATTGAGATCACTTAATTAGGATCAGATGAGACGGAGGTGACACCGGATGGGGAAGTAGATCTAGATGATTCAAAAATATGAGTGTATTGGGTTTGAAAATAACAGTTGACAATTAACTTAAGTGTAGTGTACCTACAGGAAGTGACAGTGCTGTGATTAATGAGATTTGGGATCTTTGGGGTTCAAAAGAAACTCGATTTCGAGGAGTTGATAAACAATAAAAGATCAGGCTGATGACACTCTAAAATGCAACGTTCTAGTTCTTAAGAGATCTACATTCCATTATAACACTTGCAAAATCTACAGAGCAACTATGAGCAAATGAAAAAGAAGAATAACTTCCCTACAGAGCTGGGAATTAGATTGAATCCGATGACGTAAAAATGATTGAGAGAATAATAAACAAAACTGATGGAAAGGTGATTTCATCTATATTAATTCGAAGTTTGGGGTGACTGCGTCCTAAATAAGAGGGATTCTGATTTTCACGCTTCTTTTCTTTTCAGAAAAGATCAAAGCTTCTGAGTTTGGATTACTGTATCATGTTCACAAACCCCTCTATTCCCAACTATTCCTCCAATGATTGTTTGAACAAACGAATCTCTATTACCATGTCGTAACTCTTTTGCATCTGGACTAGTGTCAGATTATCATTAAACTCTTCGTCTTCTCATTTTACCACATGCACCGCTGGTCATAAACTCAGCGTGAGGTGTCCCTTCTTCCCAAACTCATGACTTCTCGGCTCTACACTAGATCATTCGGAAGAGACGGAAGAAAACGAAGGTTATATTGGTTTCTCATTTTCCAGAAGACTCGACGTCTTCGTCCTGTTTGCCTTCTTCTCATTGTCAATCATCAGAAAAAGAAAGGCATCCAAACACATACACACTGGGCCCTCCCCGGCTAACAGAGGAGATGGTTTTATTGCAAAGTTTATCGCCACTAAATTGCTTTTCTTCACCCCAAAGAAGCATGTTTATGTATGTGTCAAATGAGATATCGTCTTCACTCTTCTTCTATTTTCTTCCCACTGAGCTCCACCAAACACAATGAATGGTCGAATCGAAAGACAACAAAAGCCAGATGTGCTGGCTTTTCTTCAGTCTCATCGTGCGCGGCTCTCTCAACGGTTTTATGGCTCCGTTTATACAAAATATCAAGACGACTGGCAGGTGACACCTTGCTAATCGTTTACTTCTTATTTTCTTGGTCCCCTCTTGTATGATACAAATTGAAAATGTACAAGGGAAGGTTGTTTCGAGATGGTTGGATGGGGATCTCTCAAGTCACTCATATTTCAACAGCATTTGCTCAAAACGAATTCTCCTCCCAGTCCACTAATAAAACACTTCTTTTTTGTTACCACCACACCACTGACTTCTGACACACGCGCGCCAAAACTCTTTTCTTCGCGGTTTTCTTCCTCTCTTAATTGAAATGTGGCTCGTTTTGAAGTCGCCGCCTTTTCAGGGAACCCCATGGGAGGATGATTGGGAAGGATTGGAAAAGTGAATGGGCGAGAAAAAAGAGGAAGAAGAAGCGACTCGTTCGCGCATAATATATCAACTGTTTGGGCCCAGGAAAAAAACATACACTTTGTCGAGAAGACAAACGCATTTTCATTTTCTGGAGATACGGGTCTGAGGGAGGACGGAAATTTATGTGAGGAGGAAGGAACGGAGGAAAGAAGGTTACTGTAACTGTGATGAGAGACTAAAGATATTGGTTGTTCATAAACCATTTTTGAAAACTTGGACTCCATTGAGAAGTTCATATTTGTTGAGTCACCGGAGGCCATGGCATAACTCACTCAATATCGACATTATCTATTACTGTAGTTAAGAAAGTAGGGGAAGTTTTTCAGACAAGTTCGTGAAAATATTAAGATCCTAGAAAATGATTCGCTAAAAAATCTGAGTTGTCGAAACAGTATGGTGAAAAATAACCGAAATATTTTTTAAACTTTGAGCTTCAAAGTTCAAAAGACTTTACAATGAAGGAATTTCAATGCAACCTAGTACTACTCGAGAGTTTTAAACCGAACTGAAAAATCATTTACTCCAAAAGTACGATTTTGAAACATGAATGAGTTTCTCGAGTTCAATTCTACCAACTCTACGGACATCTAGAATTTTCTGACTGTTCCTCGCTCCTTAAAAGTTATAGGTTCCTCAAATTTCCTTAACTAAAAATCTGTGTCCCTCCATTCTATACCATCAAAACTCCCTCCACAAAATCAACACCTGTCCATCCCAAATTGGCTCCAGTCACTTTCCCACTAATCCCATTTTCAAAAAACCCGGCTTCCCACATTATTCGACAGCATATAAGTACCATAGCTTTTCGGTGTCTCTTTCAATTCTGAGTCGACGCAACTCGTTGCGTAATCCACTCCAAAAAACTTCAAAATCGCTTTCGGAAAAAAGGCTTCTCTTAACCCTCTCCTACCGATGACCAATCGCATGTCCTCGAACTTTGCACCTGTTGTATATATCCAAAGTGTTGAGTACCGTTACATACACTTCTGTTCAACTCCTTGCCCCTTTCGATCATAATGCTGTCATCATGTTCAGTTGGTGCTGCTGCGAGATGACTTTGAATTACGACTCTCTATGTTGGCGTGTGTTCAATTTTACGACTTGATACACACACTGCAACATTTTCATTTACGAGGTACTGTAAGTCAGTTGAGAGAGACACGGGAAGTCGAAGTGGAAGAAGTAGAGAGAAGGACGGCCAGTCTTCTTATGCGAATGTTGATTTAAATAACAATAGGTACTGGCAGAGGAGACGGAGTGACATGAGAAACTTGCACGAAATTATGTACACTTCTTCGTCTTCTTTCTATACCTTCTTCTTCTCAACCATATCAATTCATCTGATGCAGTCGAATGGAAATGAGTGGTAAGAGATGGGTGGGAGAGAAGAAGAAGAAGAAGAACTAGAAGACGTGGCATCATCCGAAGCGCCGTCCCGTCTCATTTCGCACCTCGAGGAATCCGGAGAGGAACTAGTCGTGCTTATCCGTCGTGTACTACTAACAACAATATCTCCCTTGTCTTTCCTCCTCTTGTTAGCCATATAAATCCGACATGAATCTCCGGGTATTGTTCCATTATTGGCATGCGTCTACCCACCTCGTAAATGGTGTCATTGGACGCAGAAGAGTGTACTCTAATACCCTAAATATATCAGAAAATCGGAAGGCAAGAAGAGGTTTCCAACACGAAGAAGTGACACGAGGTCGTGTGCGATGGGTCGTGACCGGAAGTTAGACGTTTCGGAGACAGAGACGAACTTCTACTTTTTTGAGTAGATACCGATGGAAAGTAGGTGTTCTAATTGATGTCATGTCTCTCAGATGAGTTTACGGTATCAATAGGGGGAGCAGACGTTCGTCTCGGAGTCTTCCATTGTTCTGGCTTTACGATGGGAAACAAGAAACAAAATGATCGAGCCAGTCGGTTCCCAGACTATTGCGAGATTAACACGTTGTAATGACCACCTTGGCGTTTTGAATGGAGATGGGACAGGATGAGGAATGAATGAATACAGACACCTCCGGTTGCAGATGTTTAAAATTGTGACAGGAGACGTTAAGTGAACAAGTTGGAGGACTTGATTAGGTGGTAGGATTAGATAATAGAGAAGACTCATTGACTCGTGTCAACTTCAGAATTACTTGAAGTGGAATTGAAGGTGTCACTAGACAGTTATTAGTGAAATCACTTACTCTGTGGTGATTCACTTCTCGACGACGCCTGATCTGAATTGACTGGAGATGCTCCGGCGCTCAATCTCTGCTGTTGTTGTTGCTGTTGTTGGAACATTTGCATTAGCTGATAAATGTGAAGTTGCTGTTGCATATTTGGGAATATTTGCAGAGGTGGGAAGACGGCGGAGGACGGCGTCGATGTTGGACACATGAATGGAAATGGAGCACCGAGTCGTGGAGTCTTCTCGTCCATTCCTGCAATTGAATAGTTTTGATAGTGTAGGGGAAAGAATAAAGTGAAGAAGTGAGAAATAAAGAGCACTCTTCAAGCTGATTGTGATCAAGTGACGAGTGGGAGGTGGAAAAGAAGGAAGAAGAAGAAGAAGAACAAGCTTCTTTCTCTTTTCTACAGTTATGTTTTTTAGTGACTCGCAAATCGGCATTGTGTGATGTATGTGTTGAGGAAGCATGACTGCTCTTCACTGATATAAACACCTCGATTTCGTACTAAGAAAACCTAGAAGTGCAACAACATCAATCCAAGAAACAAAACATTCGTCTAGTGGGGGATGTAAGGGTGCCGAAAGTGTGCCGGATGCAGAAGATAAATGAAAAGTGATTAGTCACCTAGGCTTGTCGGAAGTAGCGGTCGCTGGGGTAGTGACATCTGTCTTGTGGTGTGGAACTGTTTCTGGAAATTGGAGAACTATGAAGACCGATGAGAAAAGATGAGAGAGAAGAAGAAAGAAGCTTTTGTGTATGGTGTATGTTTTGTTAAGAACACACATACACATTGAAGACGAGAAGAAAAAAGTGGGGCGAACATTATTAGAATGATGATCTCATTGGGTAGGAATGGCACCGAGACATAAGAAGTGGGCGGAGTCCGACACTGCCTACAGTAGTAAGAAGACGGGCGGGCGAGAAGAACATCAGAAGGGAGACAGAGAGACAAACACCACACAGCCAAGAGTAGTTGTTTGAAGTATCTAGAGGAGGAAAGAAGGGAGATGAGTGGGCGGAGTCTGAGGTGTTGCAGGATCTAGGGAGAGAGCACCACATGCAAACACCAAAAGTTAACTTTTTATTGCCACGTCATTCTGCTAATTGACAACAATGGATAGGTTATTAAGGGGTGGCTCTCTCGTAGTGAGAAGAGATGCGTAAAGTTCAGAAGACGTGAGTCACGATCATGTTTGCCCGTGTGTGTCCCCAGTGATAATTGACTTTTTTTGAATGGTTGTGGTAGACACAACTGAGTGAGACCAAGTATACTTTTTCTGGCTGCTGAAACTGGAACTGAACTGAAAAATGGAGAACAGAAAAGAAGACAATGGGAAACAGAAAGCGAATGAGTTGTGCGCCTTTCGAAGTAAAGAGCGCCGAGGAAAGGTGCGCCTGAACTGTAATAATAATAATAATCTTGAAGAAGCGGCCCCGAGGAGGGATAATAAAATGGAAATTGACTCTTTGGATGGTAGAGATGCGGGGGTCTAAAAGTGGGGAGTGTTTGAGAATGAGATGCAATGAGGGGTCGTAAAAAATAGTTTCGGTTGTTTGAGGAAAAAAAAGAATAGAGAAAGTGGGAGAGAAATGATTGACTATTTTTGAATATTTATTGCAAGACACTGTGAGAACAGACAGTTGAGATAACGGCGAAAATAGAGAGAACACATAAGGAGCAAGTCTGGAAAATAGCGTAAATCCGATGAGCTCAAAATGAGCACGTTCTTGAAATTCAAACGAATTGGAACTAGTTTTATTATAATCCTCGTCAAAAGTTGACAACAGTTGACAAAATATTGTTTAAAATCTCATTTCCAACAGATTTTATGATCTATTTTGATAATTCAGAAATATTTTTTAAGGTGATGGAAAAATAGAGGGACATACCCTTCTAATACAAATTTTAAGGTACATCTTGAAATAGGGATCTGGAAAACACAATGACCTTACTGTCTTTTTATTAAACATTTATCAAATTCCTAAACTTGCCGTTAAGTAGACTTTTTAATCAGTCCATCAAAATAGTCTTATTTTCCAGACTATCTTGATGAAAATTTTCAGACTATCTTGATTCAGTGATAATTTGATCTAGGTCAATAGTCAAATTATTTTTTTAAAAATTAGCTGAATAACCTCAAAAAGGATATCCCTCCACAGGATTGTGCTTTAAAAACATGTCCACATGTTTTTCTCTTTTGGAGTTATCTTGATTCGAGTCCCTTGTTCTCGGCCATATTCAATGTTCTTCCAAGAGACATTAATCAGATTATCAACTTCTTACAGTTCATACGCAATCTCAATCTGGACAAAGAACTAGAAGGGAGTCTTGCGTGAAAGAATGACCTCGTGCCCACAGATTGCGCAGTGAACAAATAGTGTCCGTTACGTGCTTCCACTCTAACTTGGAAAGTGCTTGACCTTAAATTGGATTGGTTTTAATTCAGAGCTGCTACTGTACTCCTTTTCTTACTTAAACTCCATTTTTTTCGTTTCCAGAAAATGTTTTTCCATTGTGAGAAAGAAAGACGAAATGGAGACGAGAACAACACAATTTTTCATCATCGATTCTTTCTATTCAAAACAATTGTTTAAAGCTATGAAAACACAATGAAAGTTTGAATCAAAACAAGACGAAGTTAAGAAGATACTTCTCAAAAATGAGTGTATAGGGGAGCATAAAATGTGTCATTTTGTTTAATATAGACTGATACAAGATGAAGAAGAACAAAGAGATGGACCGCTGAAACAATACGATGTTGGAGTGGAGAAGAAGAAACCAGAAGACAAGAAGACTACTGTATGAGTCATGAAAAAAAGGGGATGGAGTTGAGAAAAGAGAAGAAAGCGACGGAAGTATGTGGAAAGTGCTCTCGTGGTCGATTGTTTCGAAATAATTTCTTCTTAATACATATGTTGTAAAACAATTTTGGGGAGATGAGAAAAAGTATTTGAGTGGGCAGGAGATACTGTAGAGAAGGGAGAGTTCATGGGAAGATGAGAAGAACTGTGCTGGAATGTTCTCATGATTGATGGAAGTTTTTGAAATAACACGAACATCATATGACTACACTGATGTCTGGAGTATTGTTTCTCGAGAAGAGGGAAAATGTCTTGAAATGAATTGAACTATGTGGTTTATTTTTTAGGGTTTTGGTTCTTTGTCTGCAGTCACGATCAATGAGAGTGCAACAGAGCTTTCAAACTGTTTCAGGGTAGATATTGATCCAAAAAATACTACTTTGAATTGGGAAAGAAGGGTAAGGTTGAAGCTTCGAAGGTAACTGCCAGCTTATTTTTTAATTGGTGACATTTTTAAATCACATTTTCGCTGATTTAGAATATAAATTTTTAAAGGATCCAATTTGAAATTGAGGTTAACTATACACAGTTATCCATGCTTCAAAACAGCGTTTGGAACACTAGTTTTCAAATTAATGCCGTAAAACCTCTAATAGAAGAACACCTCTAATAAAAGGACATCCAAGTGGGTCGGAAAAGAGCACTTTATCAGATTTCTGTGCATCTGAAAGTAGTCTCAATCGACATTTTAGTTGAAAATAGACTAGGATCAATTTGAAAAACGGAATGAGTTCCGTCTCAAAAATTAACAGTGGATACTTTTTGATTTTGATGAGGTTGAACAATAGAAGGACATGTCCTTCTATTAGGGGTTTTTCGGTAAATTATTATAAAAATATTTGGAAGATCTTCTCGTACGATATCGTTCAGCTCCCGCCTCTCGATTCAAAGATCCCGATCTTCTAGGTGGTGACAGGTTCGATTCACAACTTCCCATCATCTACCGTACCAGAAGAGACCTCCCATTCAAGTGTTGTCAATCATCGAAAAGGCGCCACCAGTTCGTTCGTCAAAACGGAATGGTGAGCGCCTCAAAGAAATTAGATTGAATTGTCCCGTTTTCACACAATGCGCCAAAACCATACACTTCTGTTTCTCTGTGGCGGCATCGTTTGTGTGCACGCTCGTCTTCTTACCCATTACCTTCTTTTTTTCCGTTTTGGCGCACACGAAAAAAAGTTGTCTTGTTTCTTGGCTTCCTCTACTTGTTCCTCGGCTTCTTTTTTTTCTTGGAAATCCTTCTTGTCATACACAAACAGCTTGAAGGACGACTTCTTCTTATTCTTTGAGAGGTTCAACCCGGTGATTTGGTTCGATGAGAATCAAGAATTGACAATACGGAGAAGAAGAAGAACGTTTACAGTAACCGGCTAATTATAAGTGTTGAAGACTTTACTACGGACAGATTCCATTCAAAAGAGAGAGAGGAAGGAATGATGGTGCTTCGCGTGAATTAACAACTTGGAAAAGTTTGATTGGCTGATTGAATCCGAAAGAAAGATTCAGGGACTATGGGAAAAATGTTGAAAAAAGTATAGATTAAAAAAGGGTTTACTAAACTGAGAAGCTTTGTATTTATCCAATAGAATGAACATCCAAGAACCTATAGTGGGTTTGTCTAGGATCCATTATTTTAATCCAGGACTCGATCTTCAAAATAGAACAAGTCCATGAGTCCTAATCCAAATCGAATTTGAAAATCTTCATATTTTTTGAGTAGACAGCTCATTGTGAATATCTATTATTCTGGTCTGGAAAAATGGTGCTCGGGACCTATGTAAATATGGAGTAAGGCGCGTAAATCGGTTTGCGGGCCTGGTCCGCGAGCCATACCAACCGAGCCGGATTTGGACTTGTATGCCCAAAACCGTTTTGGAGATGGGTCTGAAAATGAAATTGCAAAAAAATGTGAGAATTTTCTTTTTTTTGTTTTTAACGAATTTTGATCAATAAAAAGACATCTTCATTAATAATTTTCGATATCCAGCATCTTTATTAGGAAACTCTTTCTGTTTTAAATCCCCAGCTAGTCAAGAAAGATATTCAAACAAGTTTTGATTATTGAGTCGATTCACAACCAGAGGAGGATTACTGTAGTTTTCGTTTCTCCTTGTAAAATATAACTTTTCTGCAATTTATCTGATGATTCTCCGGCTTTTTATTTGCATACAAATTCGTTTAGAACTTGCTCGAACCATTATTAAACGTTTTTATATTTTTAAACTGCTCGAAACACCAATAAAACATCCCCAATCGCTGTCATTTTTTTCAATACTGACCACTGTTTTCTCCCCTCATTTACCTCCCACATTTCCCTTGTCTCATCCTTTTGTTCGTTTCGGTTTCTGACAGTAAATAATCGGTCGGTGACCGTCTTAGGTTGTGCAAATATCGAGAAGTGATAGGCCGCGAAAGGGCTTCTTCAATGTCGAGTGTGTCCATTTCTTCCGATGGCTTTTCGATATTCACTCGTATTTCTGCTTATCACAATCTTCCTTATCATTGACGATGTTTCTTGCTATGCAACTTATAAGCTACGACGTGAGTTTGAAAAACTGTTTAGAACTTTTGTCATCTTCTAATTCTAGCTAGGAATCAGAGATTCGCCTCCTTCAATAACCTCCTCAACACGATACCTGTCATGCCAAAGCTGACATTTTATCCGCAAGCCCCTCCCTCGACAAGAACAAGTTGATAAAACTGTGATAAATTCATTCTCAGTAATCTATATTCAAGCATAGAAATAGAATGAAGAAAAAACAATAAAGTTGAAAAGTCTAGTACAAGAAAGTGAATAAACTATGGCACAGTCATTCAATGAGGAATGGTGAGATGATTTGTGAGCAGTTGTGAGAATCTATAGAGCACCGGAATCGACTCGGCGCTTTTCTTGCATCCAACGACGACGAGCTTTTGTCGGGCACGAGTCAGTGCTACGTTGATGCGTCGTTCATCGCGAAGAAGTTCGCTCTTCTTTGCGGAATTTTCCGTCCAAGTCAATGACCAAATGATGACTCGTTTCTCTCGTCCTTGATATGAATCAATCGTATTAACCTGGAATATTTCTCGTTATTCGCCATATTATAGGTGTTTATGGAGCCTACCTCTAACGCATTGTTGTTCAAAGTGTTCCGAATATTATCGACTTGTTTTCTGTAGGCAGACATTACTCCGATTTCATGAGGCTTTACTCCACTCTGTAAATCTTTGTTAGATCTTGCGCCAAATTTCTATAGTACCTCAATGAACTTTTGGCACAGATACAAAATGACTTTAGCTTCTCCATTGTTATTCATTCCGCCGCCTTCTCCATCTTCACATTGCATTGAGTGATTTGTGGCACTTTTTGTGTCCAAAAACACACACGAATCTACAATGTCACCAGAAAGAGCTTTACGAATGTGTTCTGTAAATCCAAGTATTTCCTTATAATTTCTAGAACAACATCTACCATCAAGGCCTTCTGGAACTGAATAATCTCCAGTTCTGTCAAGAGAACTTCTCGAAATCGCCTCATTACCGCATATGAGACGATTACCGTTAAAAAGTTTGCTGGAAAGCCCTGATAGTTCTTTGTTCATACGGTATTGTGAAGTCAGGGATACGACGACGCTTGGATGAGCTTTCTGGAGTTTTTCCATTGTAGAAATTTCAGCTCCTTCTTGTCTTAAATATCATTTGTTGACCGATAAAAAAAGGAAATTGGCTTACTTCGCTTTACGAGACACTACAAGGGGCGTCAGTTGATTGCAGTCTCCCACAAGTACGAATTTCTTGCTCGTGGCGAGAACAGGAAGCAGCAGAGGTTCGATTACCATTGATGCCTCGTCAATAATCACAACATCAAAGTTACGGTACGAGAAGAGAAGCTCACGAGGAACATGATGACAAGTGCATGCTACGATTGGCTGAAAGAGAAACATTTTTTAAGGTTATTTCATGTTTCTGACTACCGTAGTTTTCATAACACGCCTCACTGCCACATAATAGTCTTCAGATGATTCGTTTTCTAATTTCGATTTTAGCGTCATCTTCCGTACATCATCTTTGATTGTTGAGCTACTTCCTAGTCGAAGAATCTTATCTGCAGACACTTCCTGAATAAAAACCAAAATAGTCAGAGTAGAGAATTAATGAGAGTACCTTCGTTAGTTTTCCCAAAATGTTATCAACTGCGGAGTGAGTAAACGCTGTCAGAAGAACTTTCTTGTTAGTAGCCACAAGGCATTGAATGAGAACCGAGATCAATGTGGTTTTTCCTGATCCGGGAAGACCTTCTACGATCATGTAGTCTTCGGTGACCAATGCATGAACAACTGCTCTGCGCTGTTCATTGTTTAGTTTCGCCTTGATGATAATTTTTTTGACAGCAGGAGTGATGTTGGCACCACTGGTATCAACAATGCCCGGTGGTAACAAATCAACGAGTATATTCCGGAGTCGCATTCTGAATATTTGGAATAACAATTAAGTTAGGAATAGGGGTGTCTCACCCGATTTCATCATTCTGTAGAAAATAAACAAGGTTTCCGAGAGTGGTTGAGTGAGTGCTCATACTCGTATACTTATCCAAGTGGAATGGAGCTTCGTAGCGAGATTTTACAGATTTTTCAGAAGAAACTTTGATGATATCGTCAGAAACAGAGTCAACATATGCGAATGCAATAGCGATATGCTTCTGATTCGAAATTAAACACACATCTCCAGGTCGCAATGAAGAAGTGGTAGATGAAGATTTTCGTGAAAAAGTTATGATGATTTTTTGCGAATTCGCTACTTCTTCAAAGATCGGATGCAAATCAGACATGCAATTTCCTTCTTCAACTCTCTCTTCAATATTTTTCAGCCACAGATCCTTATTCTGTGTCTGTACTCTCTCTCTTTCACATTTCCATTCAGCTGAAATCCAGCGTATCCAGTTTGCGGCATAGTCTGAACACAAATGTTTTTCAGAGGTTTCAAAATTAAAATTATACCAAAGTGTGGTTGTTCCAAATGAGCCATTTCCCGTTCAGCAAACTCTTTCAGGGCTTCGTTCGATTTCGAATACTTCTCCTCATTTTTCGAATAGAAAGAGCACATCACTTTATGATCGCATTTATCACAAAATTTACTTTCTTGGCGAGGAGCCGGAAGTTGATTGCTTGTTGGGTCTTCAAAGAATACGGAAAGGATATTTCTCTGTTGTAGAATTCCAGAAAGTTCAGGAGCACGCGGGGTGACACAGCGGGAAACACCATCCTGTAGAAACTAGTTTCGAAAGCAAATAAAAAGTTATTTTACCTTCAGATAGAGAATATTTCCAGGTCCAATGGGTTGTTCGTAACGAGACGAATGCATCATAGAGTAAAGCAATACTTGTCCAGCATGATCGCTAGAATAACTGCTTTTTCCTGTTTTCAACTCAAGAGATTCAATTCCTTTCTTTGATTTCGTTCTCATCGTTACATCTATTTTTCCTTTCAATCCGAGCTTCGAATCCCAAATATTCTCTTCAATGTCACAAACTTCCAGCAATTGAGATTTCGATGGTAGTGGCTCTCGTTTTGT
The DNA here is from genome assembly GCA_963966625.1 of Caenorhabditis zanzibari. Classification (NCBI taxonomy): domain Eukaryota; kingdom Metazoa; phylum Nematoda; class Chromadorea; order Rhabditida; family Rhabditidae; genus Caenorhabditis; species Caenorhabditis zanzibari. The sequence goes on from OZ016469.1 coordinate 9,685,568, forward strand.
AAATAACCCCGTCGAAGGTGGGTAGTGTTTGTTGATCCAGTTGCAGATGACCTGAAAATGAAAATTCTTGAATTTTTTATATTAAAAGTACGTACAGAAAAATATGGCTGCAACTCATTATCCAAACAACTTGGTGTGAAGGATAGAGCGACGAGTTCTTCAGCATATTTTGGTGCTTGTGTGGTCCAGAATTTTAGAAGATCCGCTTCGATCAGTGGCCTCTTTTTATTTGTGATTGCTGTCTGAACTCTGCGGAATGACATCGAAAATGAGTAATATTACTCACCTGAAATACTTTCCAAATCTAAGCAGTCTTCTTCTCGTTTGTCGACTATTTTCACTGTCAGATAAACTACATTGTTATCATCAAACAGACAAGGGAAACCGGCGACCCCACTGTCTGAAAAAAAAATCAATAAATATTGTGACCACATATGCAGATGAGAACCTTTTATCGGGAATTTAGTTGAAACTGGAGCCGGCTTTAAGTTTGGTATGGGAGAATCGAACGAATCATCGTCGTCATTCACTTCTAGCGTTATTTTTTGACTTCTCGATCTAGGACTGGCTTCTGAAAATAAACTTGAATCTTTAATACTAACCAGAATTTCTTACGCGTCGTGGTAGAAGCTTTTTTAACTGTAGGGCAAAAATCTTCGAATGAATCGTTGCTGTCATCCAAATTTTCTGAAAAAAAGTTACACTCTTTCGTGCAGTTCGATTTTTTAAAAACTACCTTTAACCTCATCTTTCAGTCGCTTCGGCTCCGGATGGTTAATGCCCACTTCTGAAAGCTGTCGCTTTCGAGACTCCATAGTCTGAAAATCAATCAACTTGAGAAAAAAGCAGAAAAAAAGATTACATTTGATTACATTTGTTTACATTTGTAAACACTGTGATTTTTTCCGGACATTGGGCAAAAACGAATTTTAGCTGCAGTGAAACGAAAATGGGCGGAGTTAAGATCGCTGATTGGCTAGCCAACGATGCTGATTGGTCAGTCAGTTCCCGGCCACGGCCTAACTTGGAAAAAAGCTAGGCCACCGCATTTTTTTGCGCCGTAAAACAAAAATGCTGGTCGTAGGACATTTTTTTAGGACCTGATTTTTTGTTCAAAAATTGAAAACTAAATTTAAAAGAAAAATATCCGTAGAAAAAAAAAGTTATCCGCTAGATTTTGAGAAATTTTCAGTTGAGTGAATTGGAAGATAAATTAACACTGCAAAATTTTGCAAAAATTCGGTGGCCGCGGCCGGGAGCGGCAAGGCCGGGGGGCCGTGGCCTAGGCTCCCAAATAAAATGTAGCGAGAAAATCACCGTGACGTAAACAAATGTAAACAAATGTACTCCCAAGTTTCATCGCGCTCCATTGCGAACTTGGGGAAATTCAAATTTTTGATCTTTCCCGCTCACTTTTTTCTCATGTAGAACACGTCAAATATAATAATTTGGTTGATTTTGTGTTTTCGACGTGACCTACATGAGAAAAAAGTGAGCGAGAAGGATCAAAATTTTGAATTTCCCCAAGTTCGCAATGGAGCGCGATGAAACTTGGGAAAACTGAATAATATATTTATTTTAATATTCATTCACAATTTATCCATTGATTGTCGCCCCTATTTAGTCCCGCCCCGTTATTACTTCTTATCTCATGATAAAGTATTAAGAATCTCATAATTGTATTTTAAACCAAATGTTGGTTTTTGCGAACAAATGAAGCAATCTACAATGAAATCGTTTATGTAACAAGATTAAAGCAACTTTCAGAACAAACGTGTCGTCAAAAACATAACTCGAAACATGGTTGCACGGCATGGGAGGAATCGAATGAGGCGATTTGAGGAAAATCGATGATTTGAGACGATAGAATGAATGATGAAACACGAAAATAGAGATCATATTGGATCTTGAGATCAAACAAAATTTGTGGGTGTCGTAGTAGTCGTTGTGTTAGTGGTGGTTGTTGTTGTGTGAGCAGTAATTATTTACATTCCATAAGGATACACAGTTCTTTGGCAGCCTCCTGCAAAAGATTGCGAATTTGATGGTTTTGATCAATTTTGTATAATTATGCTTCTTCACTAATCTCAATTTATACAGGTATCTAGATCAAAACACCTGACTGGCAGTTACTAAACTCAATTTTTACAAAATGCGATCAAAACTTGACCAATACTTCGTAATCAACTCGCCTCCTTATTTGGCACAGAAAGTGAAATTTTGATAGTAGTTTTCACCGCACTGTAACAAGTTTGGTCGCCTTCACGGCAAAAGTATCTCTGGATGCCATTCTCAAACGATTCGACTGCTTCCTGTGCGATCTGAAAGTACTCGAAGTTTGTATTGAAATAATTTTTGGCGAGGATTGCGACTAAATCTTAATACCAAAAATTAGAATAGATCTCACCTGCATCATTTTCAGCATTCTGCTGGAGCACGAAGTGCAACTGATTTCCGAATCGGTCGAAAGCATTGTCCTGAAACAATTATGTTATTGTCAGGTCACGCGTGACGGTGAATATATATATACAATTTTTTTTGTTTGCCGTTCATTTTTATGAAATACATTTAAGAACAAAAAGATTGTAGGCATACTCACTTTTCATAACGCGAAAAGATTCTCTGGCAGTTATACTGCCTCATTTTTGGCGATGCTTCAAGAAAAATTGCTGCGTTGATTTCTTGCAGAACTTGGTAGCTGACATTCCACGAACCGTAGCATATGTCGTAATCTGCAGAGGCATCGCAGACTCTCACCGCAATGGAATCTGCTGCGTTGATGAAGGCACGGATATCCTACAAATGCTTAATTTGTTGGAAAAATTATATTGCCAATCAAAAGAAGAGCAGTCATGACGAGAAAAAAACTTACAGTGCCGAGGAAGCGGTGATTCTTGCTACAAGTGTCTAATGGGAAATTAGGACTCGAAAGTCCGATGACTGAGAGCGTGAGGAAGACGAACCGGAGCATCTGTTAAAAAAATTTAGTTGTTTAACTGATACATACAAAATAATATACATCACGAGACGATAACTCGAAAAAAACTCCAAACGGAGATAAAATCGAACTGATTCATCTACAATTTATTCATGCAAATGAAACTACTTGACAAAATTGATTAGCAATATAAATATAATCGTGCGATAAGCTCTGTAGTGAGATAAACCTAGATAATAATATTCGGTGAGTGAGAAAGGGTGCAGATAAATGAATTGATTAGAATATTGAATCTGTGGGACGAGCTAGCAGAAGTTATGAATAAACCCGATCTAATGATATTGCCCATTTTTCGGTGACATCATAGATGACGCGTGGAGAGCTTCGATTATCTTCTTTCCAGAGGAGAAACGCTCAAGACGATTCGAATTGCGCGAGACTCGTTCCTTGATTCGCTCAAGCCATTTGGTGTACTGTTCGACCTCCTTTTGTTCGAGATGGCGGTCGCTGAAAAAACACAGACTGCTTCACATCAGTTTAATCCGACTTACCTTCTACCGAGAATGGCATTGCAGCAAATGTTGATCATTTGTTGAATGACATAGTTTCCGTACTGGTGGAAGAGCAGAATGTCGAGAGCATCGCGATTTGTTTCTGGATGTGGGATATATCCTTCAAAGATCTCTTCCATCATCTCGAAAGCCAACCGATGTGGGGCGCGAAGGAATGCAACTTCTACGACATGAGACGCATACTTCTCCTGGGACATCGAAAGAAGATTCCGCCTAAAAAGACGGAAAATACTATTACTGCAATGATTCGATAACTTACAGAAGACATTTCTCAATAATGACATCCCTGAATGTTTCCATCGCGCCGCCACACTTCAAGACATGCTGAACGACGTAGTTTGCAAACTCATTGGATGCCAGTTGACCACAGTTCCGTGTTATGCCGACCATCAATCGCTGGTGAAGTTGAAGACGTTGATTGTAACACTCCAATTGTGGATCCTCAGACAGCTTCTCAATTGTCGATTGCACAACTCGACATCCGTACTTATCTTGACAAACAGAGATCAGGTTTGCATCGTCACAGAGGAACTTTACAACAAAATCCCAGGCAGAAACTGGAAGAGTCTTGATGATCTTTTGAATGACATGGTTTCCGTTTTGATCGATACTCAGGCGAACTAAATCCGAGTCACGAAGCTCTGCAGCAAGACGAGAGGCCAAGTGAGTTTCCAACTTTTGAATGGCGAGCTGAATAACTCGGCAAGCGCTTTTGTCCAAACAGAGAGAAAACATGTCGGTGACAAGATGTTCCATTACAATCTCTTGTTCTTCATCATTAGAGCATTCCACCATACGTTGAACAAAAAAGTTTCCGAACATGTTACGGCACATGGAAAGGAACGTGCCGCGATCCTCTACCATTCTACGGAAAATTTCGTCGTGAATTCCTCCATCCGATTCGGCTGGGTATTGCTCTTGAAGAAAACGGCAGCCGTTCTTGTCAGTAGCGAATTCGATAAGAGCATCGTTGGTTAGCACATCTTTCAAAGCGACGCTAGCTGATACTCCTCCGTTCTCATCGATTGCCTAGAGTGGGAGAGTACTTCACTTCTCAGAGAGCGATTATGGGAAGTGTTCAAAGAAGAAGTGGACGCATCGTTGAGTTCTAGATCAATGAGACGAAGACGAACCGATTCGAGTTCATTCGTTTGTCTACGTGGAGTAGACGATGGAGTGGTGTTTCGCCACGACGACTGCTGTAATAACATAACAATTGAACATCGAGGAAGAGAAAAAACCAACCTTGAATGGAACTGCAGTCTGTTTCGGTGTCGATTGAAACATTGGAGTGAACGGATGTCCTTTGTTTCTTCTCGGTGCCCATGAAGAGCTGTAGGAGTTAAAGCATCCGCTGAACGTCGCGTTTGCTGACTCATTATGAAGTTGGCTGACAGCGGGGCTTTCGTAGATTCTTCCGCTTATCGGTTTATTCGGAGCCACATAGCTGCTGAGCTCGTTCTGTTGACTCATGGTTAGTGTGGAATCACCCTGAAAAGACGAGGTAATGAAACGGAACTTGTTGATAATTTCAACAGAAAACAAGCAAAAGAAAAGGAAGAAAACGAAATGAATGACTGAAAATACGGAAAAATCAAGGAAAACGAGCAAATTATCATCGAAAACAAGCACAGCTTCGATGAACCCAAACAAAAGCGCCCGCGGCAGAGATCATTATGTCATGGGTCCTGAAGCGAAAAACTTTGGTTCCTACTGTAATAAATTTTATTATTTTTTCTTGTGAATGCATTCGCGAATGACAAGTGCGATCTGTGCTTGAGTTTTATTGAGTAACTCTAATATAGATTTTACAAAAAACCGACAATCACAGCATGAACAACAAAAAGAAAAATTAGTTTTCGAAAGTAGTCGTTATTGGTTTGTGGGCCTTCATTACGCCTTTTTTGACTGCTTCTGTGTAGAGCTCTCTGTCACAAATCATCATGTTCTCTCGTTTCCCGGCAACAAAATCATTGAATTCTTGAATTAAAGCATTCGCAAATGGTGTGGCTTGAATGAAAGCATCAGATCTCGCCGCTTCGTCCCAAACGCATTGAGCTACCAGCTCTTCTTCTGTCGGATCAGGATGCTCTGTATCGAATTCGTATTCTTTCTTGTAGTCGTCGTTTTTCTGCATGCAGATCGCAACAAGTTCAGGAGACATTTCAGGGAACCATTCTCTTGTTCGAGCAATTCTATTCTTTTTTTACATCATCATACATCGCTCGCATTTCTGAAACCAAACGTTTTGATTTGTTCAAAGTAAAAGCTCTCGAAAACAGAATTCACAATGGATTTGCTATCGTTCGCCCACCTGGACATCATTCATATGGAAAGGTTGCTCAGGGATACTGTATTTTCAATAACGTGGCTATTGCTGCAAAGTATGCAATCGAGAAGTTGGGTGTGAAGAAAGTCGCTATTGTGGATTTTGATTATCGCGCTGGAAATGGAACATTCCAATCTGTCAAAGATGAATCTCGTATCCATTTCACTTCTTTCCATGGCCATCATTATGGAGCATTTTGGCCTTTCAGTAGAGAATATGACTATGGAACGAATAATCGTTAGCACCTTGGTCTCCTATTCTTCTGACAAATTTATACTTTCAGCAAACACCCTCTTCGTACCACTGAATGGAACTTTGAATTCAGAAGGAGATTATGTATCTGTATTCCATCATGTCGTTTTGCCAATGCTGAAACAGTTTCAGCCAGAACTCATTCTCATTTCAGCTGGTTTTGATTCAGGATATTATGATATCATGATGGAATTTGGACAGGGAGTCAAAGCTCATGGGTTAGTTTTTCAAATATAGAACACTATATTGGTTTTCAAATTTCAGATATGGCCATATGGCTCGCTTGCTCAATCAGATTTGTCCAGGAAAGACGATTGCGATTTTGGAAGGAGGCTATCACCATTATAATTACACTGAGGGTGCATCTATGATGGTTCGTGGACTTTTGAATCAACCACTTCCAAAACTTCAAATTCCAAAACGAATGGCTGGATCTCTTCTGGAAACTATGTGGAACATTATTAATCATCATTCGGAGTGGTATCCAGTTAGGAGAAAAATTGAAACTCTTGGAACAGCAGCAGAAAAAACATGGTTTACCACCCTTCGTCTTCAATCAGACACTTTTCTTGGGAGCGAGTGAGATTCATTTACTTTGAATATATCAGTATGTTTGGTGTCAGAAATGCGAGCGATGTATTGTCTATTCAATAAAACGTCGGCAAGACACGCCCCTTTTTCACGTTTGCTTGTAGATCAATTTTTTAGTAGTTACATGAAAAGGGGCGTGTCCGAAAAGGGGCGTGTCTTGCCGACGTTTTATTGAATAGACAATACATCGCTCGCATTTCTGACACCAAACATACTGATATATTCAAAGTAAATGAATCTCACTCGCTCCCAAGAAAAGTGTCTGATTGAAGACGAAGGGTGGTAAACCATGTTTTTTCTGCTGCTGTTCCAAGAGTTTCAATTTTTCTCCTAACTGGATACCACTCCGAATGATGATTAATAATGTTCCACATAGTTTCCAGAAGAGATCCAGCCATTCGTTTTGGAATTTGAAGTTTTGGAAGTGGTTGATTCAAAAGTCCACGAACCATCATAGATGCACCCTCAGTATAATTATAATGGTGGTAGCCTCCTTCCAAAATTGCAATCGTCTTTCCTGGACAAATCTGATTGAGCAAGCGAGCCATATGGCCATATCTGGAAATTTAAAACCAATATAACATTTTATATGTGAGAAACTAACCCATGAGCTTTGACTCCCTGCCCAAATTCCATCATGATATCATAATATCTTGAATCAAAAACAGCTGAAATGAGAATGAGTTCTGGCCGAAACTGTTTCAGCATTGGCAAAACGACATGATGGAATACAGATACTGTAACACGTAGAGGTTATTATGCCTATAACCTGTGTTAACTAGGAAAAAGCTTTAGCTAGGAGCTTTTCAGCTAGGAGTCTCTTTTTTCTGCTATCTATCTCTTTTATCTGTCTCTTTTTTCTGCTCGCCAAAAACCACTGCCTCTCCCCAGATCTGGGCAGACTTCAAATAAGTCCACAAACAACGCCAGATTCTATATTCTTTTACCATAATTTGAAAAATGTGATCTTGTTTCAGAAAGGTACTTTCACTTTCCATCTAAAATTAGGTCGCGCGAATGCCGCCTTCCTTCTTCTTTTCTCCGTTATCTCTATCTGTTCATACCACCCACATATGCAGTGGCGGCAAATGGTGAGGGTCACTTTACGTTTTCGTACATACATATCTTTTCTCAAATAAGTCCAATTAAGTTGAAAATTTGCATAGAAATCACAAAACTGCATGTCAGTAGAATGCATTGCTTTTTGAAATTCAAAATTCCTTTTCGGCTTCCGAATCCTATCATTTTGAACCTAAATTTGTCAATAATCGTTATTTTTCAACCAAATAACCTTATAACTTAAAATATAAAATTCAACATGACCCGGCATCGGATGACCCATATATAAAGATGAATACACCAAACTGTAGGTCTGACATTAATCTACAAACTCTATCTGGGCGGATTTTTGAATTAGGTCGTCAAAATTTTTTAGGTCCAAAAAACCAAAAGTTCAGTACATTTTTAGGCCAAATTTTAAGTCAACATGACTCGGTTCGCATTAGACGTCCTGAAATAATTTTTCACAATATCAGATAGCTGGCAAGGTCTAAAACATTTCTATCTGGGCCAAATGTTTAATTTAATTTTCTTCTCAAGTTATCACCGAAATCAAACATTTTCAGTACTAGTTTTTGCCGTTTTTAGAAAGATAAACTTCAGAAAAAAGGTCGCCGTGAAACCTATTTCCGTTTCAGGATGCCGTGTGATAGCTATGATTCTGAAAAACAATATAAGAATCGGGGTTTTTGGCATCACTAAGTTCTTTCGATGAAAATCTGGATAATGACTACACATCTTTACTATTAACAAACGCGAAATTCTGTGTGTCTGTCTGTCTGTCTGTGCTGTGTCCGGATCCCGCTCTAGCTCAGTCCCCACTAGACCGATTTTTCTCAAAGTTTGGCAGGCTATCAGTAATTCCTGCTTAATGATGCCCATCTATTTTGTTTTTCAAAATTAAAAAAAAAATTTTAGACATGCCCGAAGGGCCCCAGAGGGGCGTAGCCCGTCTGGTTCTAATAAAATTGACAATTCAGACCACAAATCAAAAACTTTTGATAAAAGAGATAGATAGCAGAAAAAAGAGACAGATAGCAGAAAAAAGAGACTCGCTAAAAATCTGTCTCCTTTTTCTGCTCGCCAAAAACCACTGCCTCTCCCCAGATCTGGGCAGACTTCAAATAAGTCCACAAACAACGCCAGATTCTATATTCTTTTACCATAATTTGAAAAATGTGATCTTGTTTCAGAAAGGTACTTTCACTTTCCATCTAAAATTAGGTCGCGCGAATGCCGCCTTCCTTCTTCTTTTCTCCGTTATCTCTATCTGTTCATACCACCCACATATGCAGTGGCGGCAAATGGTGAGGGTCACTTTACGTTTTCGTACATACATATCTTTTCTCAAATAAGTCCAATTAAGTTGAAAATTTGCATAGAAATCACAAAACTGCATGTGAGTAGAATTTATTGCTTTTTGAAATTCAAAATTCCTTTTCGGCTTCCGAATCCTTCATGATGTAGACGTCACTCAGAAACCAAAAATATTTTTTTATTTAAAGGGAGATGGCATTTCCCCATCATTAAGAGAAAATGTTGACAATAGGTGAAATAAACACCACAAAAAGTTTGGTTCACTTTCGATGATCGACTCCGAATATATGAGAAAAGTTGAATTTCAAAAGTTTTTGATTTGTGGTCTGAATTGTCAATTTTATATAGAATGTGTAGTCATTATCCAGATTTTCATCGAAAGAACTTAGTGATGCCAAAAACCCCGATTCTTATATTGTTTTTCAGAATCATAGCTATCACACGGCATCCTGAAACGGAAATAGGTTTCACGGCGACCTTTTTTCTGAAGTTTATCTTTTTAAAAACGGCAAAAACTAGTACTGAAAATGTTTGATTTCGGTGATAACTTGAGAAAAAATTAAATTAAACATTTGGCCCAGATAGAAATGTTTTAGACCTTGCCAGCTATCTGATATTGTGAAAAATTATTTCAGGACGTCTAATGCGAACCGAGTCATGTTGACTTAAAATTTGGCCTAAAAATGTACTGAATTTTTGGTTTTTTGGACCTAAAAAATTTTGACGACCTACAGTGGCGAGATGTGGTGAGTGTACCTTTGAGTTTGAGTGAATAACTTTGCTCAACATGTCCAAATGACCTGAAATTTTGCATGCTGATTAACAATATGACTGAGAGTAGAACCTGCAGTTTTTTGAAAATAAAAATTACTTCTGGGCTCCAGAATCCTTCCTGATGTAGACGTGATTTGAAAGTCCAAAAAATAACTTTTTCTGAGGTTAATGAATTTTTGTAATTTGTTGAAGAAAATGTTGGTACTGAATGAAATAAGTAATCAACAAAGTTTGGACAACTTTGGATGACTGGCTCCGGAGATATGGACGTCGGAGCACAAAATGATATGTTTGGCACAGTGAGTATATCTCGGCTGAACCTGATCGTAGGACTCTCAAATTTCCAGGAAATATGAATCTTTAAATGTACTACAAGATGACAAAAAGAATTTTTAATTTTGAGCAAAAAATTTTTTTTTGATACACTGCCTCAATCTGGCCAGGAGTAGCCCTGTACTTCGCCAAAATATTTTTTGCTCAAAATTGAAATTGATCCATATCTCCGGAGCCAATCATCCAAAGTGTACCAAACTTCGTGAGTTACTTATTTCATTTAAAATCAATATTTTATTCAACAAATTACAAAAATCCATTAACCTCAGAAAAAGTTATTTTTTGTACTTTCAAATCACGTCTACATCAAGTAGGATTCTGAAGGCCAGAAGCAATTTTCATTTTCAAAAAACTGCAGGTTCTACTCTCAGTCATATCGTTAATCAGCATGCAAAATTTCAGGTCACTTGGACATGTTTGAGCAAAGTTGTTCACTCAAACTCAAAGGTACACTCACCACATCTCGCCACTGTAATTCAAAAATCCGCCCAGATAGAGTTTGTAGATTAATGTCAGACCTACAGTTTGGTGTATTCATCTTTATATATGGGTCATCCGATGCCGGGTCATGTTGACTTTTATATTTTAAGTTATAAGGTTATTTGGTTGAAAAATAACGATTATTGACAAATTTAGGTTCAAAATGATAAGGGAAAGATGATTTACATTTTCAAAAACATTATAAGTTTTTAGAATCAACTATATTTTATAAATCCAGGCCAAAACGGATAACTTTCCAAAGAGTGATTTTCAGACCATGATCCAATATTATTTTTAGTCACGCCAACAATTTGACAAAATTTCATTTCTCCAATTTCCAATCGAGGATGCCGTTTATCTAGGGACCACCACATGTTTTTCAAACTGATTTTTCTCGATCTTGACCGAGATACAGCCATAAATGTACCTTTTCGGAATCAACTGATTTTCTCCCTGTGGGCGGAGCTTACATGTAATGTACCCGAATTGTCGTATGGGGTTTTGGCTGAAAGTAGGCTCATTAAAACAAGCATAAAAAGTTATTCAAAAACCCGAAGCCTTTTTTGCTCCCTTTCGATACTTTTTCTGAAAATTGAGTTTTTTATAAAATTTTCGAAATTTCAAAAATTCAACTTAAAATTATCACAGTTTTGTTCAAACTTGTTCAAATTGGATAAACTAAACTGTATTTTGTAGCTGATAAAATGAAATTTATGAAATCATCATGAATAAGTTTTTGTACTTTGTGGTACCCCACCCAAAATGCAATGTTGCTCCATTGCCAAAAAGTGCCTAGCAAAAGTTTGACGGTCGAAATTTGTTCAAAACTTGTTTTAAACGATTAAACATGTTAAAAATTATTGTATGCAAAATTTTAAAAAATTTTAACCGTGGAAAATTTTTTTTATAAAAGTTTGAAAAAATGAAATTTTGAAAAATTTTGAGAAAAGTTAAATTTTCAAACAATACTTGTACAACAAGATATAGATATATTAATATTTTCTGATTTACTGTTTTATGCCCTTTTAAATGAATTATTACTCATCAAAATTGCTCAATGTTGAAGCAGTTTCCGAAGGTTTGAAAGTTGCAGTAGTGTTTTCAGTGGTGAGCCACGAATCGAAAAAAATGAAAATGGAGCTAGAGACTCAAACTTTTTTGTGTTTTGTAGGAATTCAAATATAAACCAAATTGTCAACTGAAACTTTTTTCTAACTCTTCACACAATTCTGATAAAACTGAAAATAGTGATTGGTACAGGCCCTAATCGAAAATCTGTGTTTCTACGACCTGGATGAAGAGTTAGAAAAAAGTTGCAGTTGACAATGTGGTTTGTATTTGAATTTCCTACAAAATACAAAAAAGTTTGAGTCTCTAGCTCCATTTTCATTTTTTTCGATTTGTGGCTCACCACTGAAAACACTACTGTAACTTTCAAAACTTTCAGAAACTGCTTCAAAATTGTGCAATTTCAATAATTGATAGCTCTTTTGAAAGGACATAAAACGGTAAATTGGAAAACATTAACAAATTCAAAACTTTCTGTACAAGTATTGTTTGAAAATTTGACTTATCTCAAAATTTTACGAAATTTCATTTTTTCAAAATTTTATAAAAACATTTTCCACGGTTGAAATTTTTTAAAATTTTGCATACTTAGTAATTTCAACATGCTGAATCGTTTAAAATTAGTTTTGAACAAAAATCGACCGTCAAAGTCTCGCTATTTATTTTGTTGCAATGGCAACATTGCATTTTGGGTCATAAGTGGGGTACCACAAAGTACAAAAAATTATTTGTAATGATTTCATAAATTTCATTTTATCAGTTACAAAACACATTTTAGTTTGTTTAATTTGAACAGGCTTGAACAAAACTGTGCTTATTATATTTTCGCCGTCTGTTGTCAGGTTGATTTAAAGACGCACAGAGTTTCTCAAAATGGTCCCGTTAGGAAGCACGAGAAATGCACCATGGGGCACGAGAAATGCGCAAAGGGCTCTCCTTGCGCGCTTCGTGTTTATAGTATATCTTTTTGTGCGTTTTGTGCATTTTTTCTGTAATTCCGCGATAAAACTAGCAAAAACTTTCATAAAAACAAATAATTTGCTTGTCAGAATTGTTCTAGGTGGTTTTTATTTCGTAAACTCGCATTTGAACGGAGTTACGCTCAGTCAAAAAGCTACTATACACACGAAGCGCGCAAGGAGTGCTCTGCTCATTTCTCGTGCCCTCGTGGTGGGACCATTTCGAGAAAATCTGTGCGCCTTTAAATCGACCTGACAACAGACGGCGGAAATATAATATTTGAAGTTGAATTTTCGAAATTTTTATTAAAAAGTCGATTTTCAGAAAAAGTACCAAAAGGGAGCAAAAAAGACTTCGGGTTTTTGAATAACTTTTTATGCTTGTTTTAATGAGCCTACTTTCAGCCAAAGCCCCATACGACAATTCAGGTACATTACATGTTAGAACAGTGAATACCCAAAAGTAGGGCACGCAATTTTCACGTTTTCATATTTTGTACAGTAGAAAGCGCAAGGGAATAGAAAAGTTTTCAGGCCTGAAAATGTACTGGAAAATACAGAAAAATGGATTTTTCGACATGAGGGCATGAGGGGATTTTTTAATGACCAACAAAAGAAATGTGTAAAATGAAATTTCGCATCACATAGCTGAAAAATGGAGCGCTTGGGTTGCCTTTATGACCAAGAAAATCGTCAAATAATGAATTTTTGAAAAAGTCTAGGTCTTTAAATTTGGCTTAACTTTGTTAGTTTTTTGTCAGAATGGCTTCAAACTTAGCCAAGGGTTAGTAAACTAGTAGAAGAACATTTTCGCGCGAAGACAAAACCTTTTTCTGACTCCAAGCTGATTTATAAACTCAGCAAGTTTGACCTAGTTTTTTAGCAATGAGGGCCAATCTGGAATTTTGTGAAAGTAGATTATATCGAATCTAATTATCATGAACTGCCAAGTTTTCCAAAAATTTTGGGCGTGCATTGATCGAAACGAGGTCAAAATGGCAATTTTGTTGACGAGATACCTTATTTTTAAGCATAACTTTTTACCAGTTGACCGCTTCTGACGTAATTTGGGTTACGAGTTATTCGCGGTCTTTTACATATATCCTGACCCATAACTTCTTTAGGAATAAACAAAATGTCCTCAAATTTTCAGGATATATTTAAAAAACCGCGAATAACCCACAATCCAAAATATGCAAAAAACGGCCACCTGGTAAAAAAGTTATGCTTAAAAATAAATAAATAAAAATTTTTGTAAAACTTGATAGTTCTTGACAATTAGAATCGATATGTACTATTTTTTAAAGATTTCAGATTGGCACTTGTCGCGAAAAATTAGGTCAAACTTGCTGAGCTTATAAATAGGCGTCGAGTAGGAAAAAAGTTTTCTCTTTTCGCAAAAATGTTCTTCTACTCGTTTTATAACCCTTGCCAAAATTTGAAGCCATTCTGACAAAAATGAACAAAGTAGAGCCAAATTTAATAACACACACTTTTTCAAAAGTTCAGTTTTTGGAGGTTTTCTCGATCATAAAATGTCTGAGAGCTGTCAGGTGCGAAATTTCATTTTACACATTTCTTCTGTTGGTCATAAAAAATCCAGATTGGCACTCATGTCGAAAAATCCATTTTCGTTCATTTTTCAGTACATTTTCAGGCATGAAAAATTTTATGTTTCCTTGCTTTCCACTGTACAAAAGATGGAAACGTGAAAATTGCGTGCTGTACTTTGGGGTACTTACTGTTCTGAGCTCCGCCCACAGGGAGAAAATCAGTTGATATTGAAAAGGCACATTTATGGCTGTATTTCGGTCATGACCGATTCTTTTCACGTGGAAACGAAGCATAATTCTTTATTGACTTATAGACAACCCCGAGCCACAAAAAACCCGAGAAAAATCTTTTTGAAAAACATGTGGTGGTCCCTACGTATATCAATCAAAAATTGCCTAGAAAATTTCTCTTCCTTTTCTTTTTTCGTGAACTACAGAAGTTTTGTCTCGAAAAATCTGTATATTCGTGGCAAATATATAGAAATGTTGAGACAAAAAATCTGTAGTTCAGGGGAAAATAGAAATACGTGAAAATATACGGAAAAATGTAGACTCGCATCGTTGTTGGTAACCATCAAGCCTCCATAGTACTGTAATTACATGTAACATTTTGCGAAATAGGATTATATTAAAATGATAATACTACTGAGATAAAAAACTTAGACAAAAAACAATAATGACTTCAAAAAGAAAAAAATGAGAAAATAAAGAAAATGTTTTGAGCGATTTGTTTTTGCACGATTTTGCCGATGTACGCGCACATGCTGCCCACGTTCGGCCTATCCCTTGCATGTTCTGGGCCTATTTTTGGGCAAGAATGGGCAAGAAGGGATCGCGCATCTGCAGCTCCTACCGGCACACTACCTGCCTAACCGGTGTCCATGCGCGTTTTGGCCAAAACGTGGACAGTTCGCCCAAATCAATGCGCAATCTGCCCAATTGACGCCCAACTTTCGGGGAAAATTCCCTGAGAAAATGCTAGAGTTGCTACGGAAAATAGTAAGAACTTGTCCAAAACACAAGACTTTTCGAAAACTTTCGAAACTTGCATTTTCTTATATGGACGTCGGAGCCCGAAATTGTACTTTTGGTATATTGAGGATATCTATACGGAAAATAGTTATTTTAAGTCAAAAATTTGAGAAAGCATGCATCAAAATACCATCTAAAACATGCCAAAAAATTTAAATTTTGAGCAAACTTTTTTTTCGATGTACGGAGCCATTTTCGGCCGATCGCAGTCTAATATTTTTGGTTTCTGAGTAGCGTTTACATCATGAAGGATTCTGGAGCCGAAAAAGATTTTTGAATTTCAAAAAACTATAGATTCTACTCACAGACAGTTTCGTGATTACAATGCAAATTTTCAAATTAATTAGACATATTTGAGAAAAGGTACGAAAACGTAAAGTGACCCTCACCATTTTCCGCCACTGTATATTTCTATATACAGTATTTACTCTAATAGACGGGCACCTTTATATGTCCAGTTTGAAAAATACCTATTATCTGCCACCCGAATATGAATGAAATTAGAAAGTACTATTTTTAGGAGTTCAATTTTTTTTCCTAGTGTTTTTCACACAAAGTTAGGATTTCACATCATTTCGGATGGTCTTTGCCTTTTATGACTGATCGCAAAGGCTTCATCTTACATATTTTCAGTGAAAAAACCCCCAAATTCTTCGTTAATTTCCTGATAAATTGGCTATTTGAAAAAAAACCGGCACTCTCTAATAAACCGGCATCTAAATAGGGACTACGAAAATTAAACCGGCATGCCGGTCTATTAGAATAAATACGGTGTTTTTTGTTTGTAATACACGAATATTTATACATTGCTGTTACCAATTTCGGTCCAGGCTGATCTCGTTGCGCTATTTACTTGATTATCTCTTACCTGTAATGTACCCGATTTGCGGTACGGGGTTTTGATTGAGACTATGTTCAATTGATAGAGCACAAAAATTTATCTAAGAACGTAAGAACATTTTTCCCTATTATTATCGGTTTCTGAGAAAATCGACTTTTATTGAAATTTTTGCGAAGTTCGAAAAATTCCTCTTCAAAAAGACGTTTCTCGACTATTTTTCATCCAATTTTTGAAAACTAAAGTGCAATATAAAGCTAATAAAACGGACAATTCGACTTTAACAAAATCGTGTTGTTGTCGAGTTAGTCACAAAAACGATCGCTTGAAAACCACAAGTGCTCCGGGAGCAACAGACCCCTGAAATTTTTTTGGCGGCTTAGAAATTTTGTTTTTCATGTTCGAAATTAAAAAGCATGTTGAGTTTACCAAAAAAAAAAACATAAAATCAATATGTAACCGTTCATCTGGAAAAGAAATTTTTGAAAGAAAAAATGATTTTTCCGAATTTTTTGGTAAATCAAAAAAATTTTGGATAGATTTTGTATTGGGCACTTAAAATATGATAACAAATTCAAAATTAACATTTTTTTAGCTTTCTAACGAGCTATTGATCATGTATTTCTGTCAACTTTGACGTGTGTTATGACTGTTTGAAAACTACCGTATGATTTCAGCTAGGGTTGTCATCCGGGCGGGGGGCAAAACGAGCCACCCGATTGCCGCCCGATCGCCGCCCGGATAATTTCGCGTGAACTTTTAAATGATTTTAATCTTAACAGTGTTGAAAAAGTTCCACGATTATGTCACGTTTTTATAGTCGGGCGGCGAACGGGCGGCAATCGGGTGGCTCGCCGCCCGGGCGGGTGTGGACGGCGAAATCGCCGCCCGGATGACAACCCTAATTTCAGCACTAACGAAAAAATCGAAAAAAGTGAAAATGGTGCTAGAGACTCAAACTTTTTTTTGTTCAACTGCAAATTTTATTTATAATAAAAATGTCAACTACAACTTTTTTCTGCGTTTCATCTTTATCGAAAAAGTTTGAAATTAAGTTTCGATCTCACTGAAGTGCTGAAATCATACGGTAGTTTTCAAACAGTCATAACACACGTCAAAGTTGACAGAAATACATGATCAATAGCCCGTTAGAAAGCTTAAAAAAATGTTAACTTTGAATTTGTTATCATATTCTAAGTGCCCAGTACAGAGTCCATCCAAAATTTTTTGATTTACCAAAAAGTTCGGAAAAATCATTGTTTCTTTCAAAAATTTATTTTCCAGATGAACGGTTACATAGTGATTTTATGTTATTTTTTTAGTAAACTCAACATGCTCTTACATTTCGAACATGAAAAACAAAATTTCTAAGCCGCAAAAAAATTCAGGGGTCTGTTGCTCCCGGAGCACTTGTGGTTTTCAAGCGATCGTTTTTGTGACAAACTCGACCGCAACACGATTTTATTAACGTCGACATGTCCGTTTTTTAGTTTTATATTGCACTTTAGTTTTCAAAAATTGGATGAAAAATAGTCGAGAAACGTCTCTCTGAAGAAGAATTTTTCGAGCTTCGCAAAAATTTCAATAAAAGTCGATTTTCTCAGAAACCGATAATAATAGGGAAAAATGTTTTTACATTCTCAGATAATTTTTGTGCTCTATCAATTGGGCATAGTCTCAATCAAAACCCCGTACCGCAAATCGGGTACATTACAGGTTAGATACAAAACATATTTCCAGACGAATCTATGTTGGCAATATTCATAGTATATGTCTATCTTGGGACCGATGTACATGCAGGTATGTAAGTATCACTTTTTTAATGATTAGAACACGGCATCCTCGATTGGAAATAGACCAATCGAGAAAAAAAATTGACGTAAATAATATATATTTTTAACTTCTCTCAAATAGGTCCTCAAAAACTTTGTAAGTCTAAATAACCCTGACTTTTCACATTTGCACTGAAGACTTTGAGGCGATATATCTCAGTCGGTTTTGAATAGTCAGAAACGATTTTTATTATATAAGAAAGCCAAGAAAATTCTGAACAACTTGGGACGAGCCGATGTTTAAAAGTATTTTTCAATGTTAATTTTGCCATTTTTAAAAAGAATTGCTTCTCTTTTATGCCCTAGATACGAAAGCAGCCGTCAAACGTAGTTCCAATCGAGGATGACATGTAGAATAGATGGTTAGACAGATAAACAAATTCACTAACATGTAATGATCCTCAAGTGTTGCCTCTGAACTTTTTTTGAAGTGGCCATAAATTAATACTACTCATAGTAAATAAGGCAACCCACAAGCGATTTTTTTTGAGGGGCCCCCTATTTTTTGGAGAGATAGGTCATCTTTGACTTTGACAAGGCATAACTTGAGTTGTAGTTGAGCAATCAAAAAGATATTACATATTATCAAAAGTTGCCAAATGTACTCGACTTTAACCTGGTTCAATAAAAACAAATGAGAAAACTTTTTTTTCTTGAAAATCAGAAATTTGTAAAAAGTTTCATTACCAAGTACATATTTTTGACGGTCATTTTCGAGAGAAAAAATACATTTTGTAAGAAAAATGCTTGTTTTAGTGGTGCTGATGTGACTTCAACATCCAGTATATGTCTCAAACTGCTCAAAAGTTCTGAAGTTTTGTGTACACATTAATCGTAACGTAGGTTTTCAAATACAATTGTTGATTTGAATATATGCCTGCCTTTTTTGACCTACTTTACAATGTTCCTCAAAATCGAAATCGTAAAAACAGCCTTAAAGAACAATCAATTTTGGACATGATCCGAATCAGCTAGAAAGTGGAAATAACATTTAAAAAAAACATAAGAAAAAGGTGTAAAATTGAATTCTGAAGAGATTTTTAGTCTTTCATCAAAAACAAACATTTTGACATGCTGACCATGTTCCTATTTTGAGGGACATTGCACAGTAGATCAAGAAATGGAAATCTTAAAAACAACTACTTGCATCGCGCTCTATTGCGAACTTGTGGAAATTGAAAATTTAGAGCTTTCCCGCCCACTTTTTTCTCATGTAGGTCACGTCAAATATTAAACATTTTTTGATTTTGCGGTTTCGACGTGACCTACAAAAGAAAAAAATGAGCGGGATAGTTAAAATTTTTGAATTTTCCCAATTTCGCGATGGAGCGCGTTGAAACTTGGGAAATTTGGATAATATTGCATTCGATAGCCTACGTTACGATTAATGTGTACATTAATGTGTGTGTTCACGGGGTGGCGAACGGATAATAAAGAATTTTGTTGCGCCACAAAATCGAATCCAACCTGCGGTGAGCAGGCTGGTAGATACAATATTGGTCAAAAATGAATGCGCGCACTGGCGTTTTCTGTAGAAATAGATCAAACTGGAGGGTCTGAAAAAAGTGGTTACCAGAAATCCTGATTTTCTAAAATTTTGCGAGCACAGGTAGTTAGCGAGTGACGCGTTTAGGATGTATCGTTACGGCTCCGTAAAGACTAGCTTTTGCGATCACTCGTCCGCGCACGGCTGACTCATTTCATCCGCGAACAGACCGCATGAGTGTTGCTAGCACACTACTGACTAAGGAATGGTTTGAAGTGGGGGATGGAACTTCGCTAAGAGAGTGGTATCATTGGATAGCTGACGTTCTGAAACGTAGGTTTCGAGAAAACCTCTTTTCGTCTGCGGACGACTTGTGGGTGTATAAAGCAACTCATGAACCGTATCTTCGTAGTTGTCACCTCTTTCATAGGACCACGATCCTGTGTTTATTTCAATTATTTTGAAACCTTTTGGCTTCTACGCGACCTTATTAATTGAATCGTAGTACTGTGAAAAAGATGAGATACGGTTCTTAAATTTCTCTATACATCCACAAAACTTCAGAAAAAAACGGGTGTCGGGAAACCACTTTTGCAGACTCTCAAAGTTCACCTATTTCTGAGAAGCTGAACAGGACAGTGCGCGCATTCATTTTGGTACTGTAGATATCCTGAATACATTTAGGTGCTATCGCTTCTTCCATTTCTACATTTACGACCAATGCTCTGGTAGACAGCACACATGTGACCACAACTACTGCACCGTTCGACGAGGATGCTGAGCTAACAAAGATAGCTGAATCCTGCTTCACCTCCAGCGATTTCGAGCAGCTAGCAGGCTACACCGTTCGACGTTACATAGCTCGAATACTTGGCCCTATATTGATTCGAGAGAGTGTGATAACCATAGGTCTAACGGAGTTACGTGCGACGATGAATTTTGAGCCACTGCCTCCTTGGGAACATTTAAACGCCACGGATCCCAGTGACATCGATCTCACATCTGCTCCTACCCCTCAGGCCTATTACGATCTTATAGAACCGCGCTCCCCATTGAGCAGCCTTGATAGTGATTACTTGTATGAACATAATTTAAATGATTCGATAGCATACCTGGATAATCGCTTCCCATCAATTCGTAAAACTTTTAGGCGTAGGTTTGAAGAGATTAGTCGGTCGTGTGGACAAGTGTTGGATAGGGAAACAGTAGATCGAATGATTGACGGGTTTTTCAAAGCTCGTGAAAAAGTACACGATGCACTGCGGCATATGAAACCAGGGAGAGATACTGAATGCTGGGACCCAACCGACTAGATGTATTGTACCTACTTCACTGCTAATATCTTTTCTTGTCATATCCTTTTTTCTGTTTTTAAAAATTTCTATTGAAATCCCTAAAATATTGAAATCCTCTATTATTGAAATCCTCTATTGAAATCCCTAATCCCTAAAAATCGCCCAAAAATGGTTGTTTTTCAATCAATTTCGCATTTAATTTTCAGTCAATTAATGCCGATTTCTCAGCGAATATCGCGAACTTTTGGGTGTTTTTATAATGGAAAGATGCAGAAAAAAATTACAAAGAGAGAAATATAAAATTTATTTGTGTTTTTTCGCGAAATTTTTTAAAAAATCGCGGAAAACGATTTCCCCGTTGATTATTTTCTCGTCATTGCAAAAATATCGATTTTTGTCAATTTTCGACTTTTTCGAATGAAATTTTTTGTGTTCTATGGGAAATTTTGTGCTGATTTCAGATGTTATTCAATTTTTCCAAGTTTCATCGCGCTCCATTGCGAACTTGGGGAATGGGGAAATTCAAAATTATGAGCTTTCCCGCTCACTTTTTTCTTATGTAGGTCACGTCAAAACCACAAAATCAACAAAATTATCATATTTGACGTGACCTACATGAGAAAAAAGTGAGCGGGAAAGCTCAAAATTTTGAATTTACCCAAGTTCGCAATGGAGCGCGATGAAACTTGGGAACGTTGGATAATATGTAATTCATTTTTTGGAATTGTGTCTCTGAGCCAAGCTATGGCCGGTGGTAGCTTTTCGTTATTCAGTGACGGAGCGTTAGTGATTATTTATGTGGAGTTTTTGTATTGATTTTTATGTAAATCGATGCTTTTCTATCGTTTACTACTATTGTTGTATGATCTGTTCACGACTGTTTATTTTGAATAAAGATCAATTGACTTTTGAAGAGCTTCTTCAAGCAGGACAATGAAAACGATATGTTGGAATTTGAGATCAAATAGTTATTGGAATGTGAGGCACGGCACCCTGCCGCTCGAATCGGTTTGAATTCGCGCCACTGTAGGTCCGCAATCACTATGGCAAAAAATCTGCGCATTTTTGCGTAAAATTTTGGGTGAAAACTTCAACCTTGTCGCCCAACATTTTGGCCAGTTTTTCACGGTCAAAAGTGCATAGCAAATGTTTGCAGAAAAATTTCACATCCAAAAAGTATAAAAACTTCAGATTTCGTCAGATATTCAGATAGAAATCGACCATCTTTTATAAAAATTTTAAACGCTTATAACTCCTCTAACTCTGAACGAAAATGTATGATTTTATACTTTTTGAATAGATATTTTTTTAACTTAAAAAAGTTGGGGAATCGTTTTTTGAAAAGTGTTTCTGAAAAGCTGTTGTCCTTAAAAACGCCGATACCCCGTTGTAAATTTTTCTGGGCATACTGTAGTTTACAAAAAAAATATTTTATGCGCAAGGAAAAGCTACAAATCGGGCGTCAACTACCGCGTTGACTCATTCGTCGATCAGGGTGCCGTGCATGAGGTGAATGGTACGGAAAGGTGAAACACGTAATGAGAATGAAACAAAGACGGGTTGGGGATGAAATATTTTACAGATTGTGAATATTTAGTAGAGGAACAGGGTTTTGAGGGGGACAAAGGTTCATTAATACACCGTAGGCCCAAGAGCCACTCATGGCTCGGCACACGGCGACAATAGCAAAGAATACAGAAAAAGTCAGTTCGGATCTCGTTTCCAGGATCCTTACAGTTTAAGAACAATTATCAGTGGGCGGAGTCAGTGGGCGGCGTGGTGTGGAGGCGTTTTGTCAGGCGGAAGATGCGAGCCGATTTGAGCCATCTGAAATCATTCTTTTTAGTGACTGTAGGGAAAGGGGAGACAACAGACGATAGCATTTCAGGTTTCCCATTTGTCCTGGACAGATAGAGCCGGCTAGATGAAAGAGTGGCTTCTGAACTGTTATCTGTCCTGGACATATGGGAAAATCAGATGTTTTCAGGAATTCCTTAGAGACTGACTCACGGGGTCAAAGTATCGGAAAGAGATCAACTCTTGATCAGGTTTCTAGGACTATGAAGATTATCTAATCAAGAAGCTAGACTACAGTAACCTAAGGGATAGTGATATCCCTTACACCTCCCCCCTTACCTTAGGACCGTCCCTGGTCCTCGTAAGTTAGAAAAATGTCAACGGATTTTGGGGGCCCCGAAAAAAAAACTTATCGGTCTTACCGGATGATCGTTCTCGGGATAGAGTTTTTTGAAGGGATGGAAGCCTTTAAACTCTACCCGTCAAGCGACCAAAGAAGGAGTCAGCCGTGTGCTGCGCCATTCGGGAAATCCGTTCGAGTGCCTCCTGTCATATTGAGAACTGCTGGCAGAAGAAGAGGTGAACGCCATGTTCGGGGGAGGGGCCCGGAAGGTTTGGGTTTCCGTTGGGACGGACAATTTTAAGTTTTCAGTTTCGACCTCCATGAGGGTTTCCTCGGCCGAGGCACTCGTGTGTAAGGGAAAAACCTTCACGACTACCTCTGGGATGGCTTCGGAGTTCCCTGAGGAGTTGTCCGGCTCGGTGACGATTGCGGTGTCGTTGGGCTCGATCGGAGTGTCGTTTTCGATGATAATGGCGTCGGTAGTGTTGAGGTCCATCATCTCATCGGTCTCTAGCTGTGGTGTCGGGGTCGAGTCTGAAAATAAATTTATATTAGTGGAGGAATTGTAAACGGGAAGGATGAGGATGAGTGGGAAGACTGGTAGTTGTATGAGTTTTGCAAACTATACCCTCGAGTGTTATCTCATTCGGATCACGTGAGTCGGGAACCTCTTCCATGTCGACGTCGTTGGTGGTGTCGTCAGCGATCTCATCGGAGATGTCTTCGGCCGTCTTTGAGGAGGCTTCGGTGGTTGGAGCGTTGTTTGGCGTTCGGGGGCAGGAATCGATTGAAGAAGGCTCCTCTTTCAATAGAGCGGCTTCTTCCTCGGCCGACACGATGGTTGCTGGGGTGTTCTGATGACTGATTACTCTGTTGTCTCGAGGGAAGGAATGAGAAAAATGAACTGGCATAGAAATATGTGGTTCCCATGAGGGCAACCGTCAGGATGATTAGAGTGATAATGATATCAATGAGCAAAGTCCAGACATAGAAAACAATAGCCCAGACTTTCTTGACCCTCTCCCAGAATCCGATGATTTCGTCCAAGTCTGTAGGCGCAAGAGGGCCTGACGTTGGGCTACTATGAGGGGAAACTATACGGGTTATGGCCCCTGGGGAACCTTGCATGGCCTCCCAAATCTCATTATAGTGGGTCTCTGGAATATTTTCAGCCAGGGAGCCTATGATGAGATTCCGGAAAATTAGCGGGTTCTCCTCAAGGTGATGTTTGAAGAGGAGTCGTATCACCTAGACGAGATGGATGGAAATTAAGATTGGGGGTGGAAGCCAAAGTAAAGGGGTTCAGAGAGATGAGGGAGTCGTTAGAGGCGTACTCGAAATTGGTGATAAGGTGTCAATCAACAGGATGAGCCCGATTGGTAATGATACCAGTCGGTAAATCGATAAAAGTGACAATGGAAGCGTTGGTGGGGAGAGTGACTCTGACTGATGGTTTCGAGTAACATTCATCGGTAAAAGCTACAAAGTTGAAAGAAGATGGTGGGATGGTAGAGCAAGATTGATTAGAGAGATAACCGTTTCCTAGATACTTGGCTTGGATATTTTCACGACGGATAAGTTTTCTGGCTGCTAGGGTTGGATTGTCATCGATTGCCGAAAAGACCGCGGAAAAATAAGAATAGGTGGATGAGCAAAAAGGAGTTAAAATTTTGCCCAAAACCAGTCCCCTGCTTTAGTCAAAACTACTTCTTCCAAAGCTAAAAGCTGAGAAGAAAGATGATTAGAGGTCACAAAATTGGTCATGTTAGGAAGTTGAACGCTATTCTCAATACTACGCTTTGAACGTGGGGGAAAGGAGATACCGTAACCTTGATCAGTGATGACGATCTTTCTACCGCAATCAGAGATTTTGAGGGAGTTGAGATCGAAAGATAAGGCTAACTCACAGTTCTCACTAAGCCAAATCCTTCCAGATTGGTGTCCGGCCAAAGAGTCGTAAAAGATGAAACGGCATTGTTGGTTCTCCTGAGGCTTCCAGATGAAAGCGGCGCCTTCTCGGGTATTACAAGATCCGGACGCGAACTGAGATCCTGACATTGGTCCAGCTGCTGGCATCTTGTGGAGGCCTTGAAAACTGGGGGAACATTTATCAGATTATCAACTTCTTACAGTTCATACGCAATCTCTATCTGGACAAAGAACTAGAAGGGAGTCTTGCGTGAAGAAATGGCCTCGTGCCCACAGATTGCGCAGTGTACAAATAGTGTCCGTTACGTGATTACAGAAGAGACCTCCCATTCAAGTGTTGTCAATCATCGAAAAGGCGCCACCAGTTCGTTTGTCAAAACGGAATGGTGGAGCGCCTCAAAGAAATTAGATTGAATTGTCCCGTTTTCACACAATGCGCTAAAACCATACACTTCTGTTTCTCTGTGGCAGCATCGTTTGTGTGCACGCTCGTCTTCTTACCCATTACCTTCTTTTTTTCCGTTTTGGCGCACACGAAAAAAGTTGTCTTGTTTCTTGGCTTCCTCTACTTGTTCCTCTGCTTCTTTTTTTCTTGGAAATCCTTCTTGTCATACACAAACAGCTTGAGGGACGACTTCTTCTTATTCTTTGAGAGGTTCAACCCGGTGATTTGGTTCGATGAGAATCAAGAATTGACAATACGGAGAAGAAGAAGAACGTTTACAGTAACCGGCTAATTATAAGTGTTGAAGACTTTACTACGGACACATTTTATTCAAAGAAGAGAGAGGGAGGAATGATGGTGCTTCGCGTGAATTAACAACTTGGAAAAGTTTGATTGGCTGATTGAATCCGGAGAAAAGAATCAGGGACTGTGTGACGAGAGAAAGAAAGTAGTATTTCGAAAAAAGGGTTTACTAGACAGAAGCTTTGTATTGATCCAATAGAATGAACATCCAAGAACCGAGTATGTATTATTTTAATCCACGACTCGATCTTCCAAATAGAACGAGTCCATGAGTCATAATCCAAATCGAATTTGAAAATCTTCATATTTTTTGTGTAGACATCTCATTGTGGACATATATTACCTTGAACTGAACAAAAGGATGCTCAGGACTTTTGGAGTTTAAATTATGGAGTAAGAAGCACAAATCGTTTTACCGGCACGGTCCGCGAGCCAGGCCAACCGAGCTGGATTTGGACTTGTATGCAAAAAACCGTTTTGGAGATGGGCCTGAAAATGAAACTGCAAAAACATGTGAGAATTTTCATTAAATTTTCAGTTTTTAACGACTTTTTTCAAACTTTGTTGATAATTTTCGGATTTCCAACATCTTCATTTGGAAACCCTTTTTGTTCCAACCCCGCAGCTAGTCAATTAAGAGATTCAAAAAAGTTTTGATTATGGAGTCGATTCACAACCCGAGGAGGATTACTGTAGCTTTCGTTTCTGTTTTGCAAATAGAACTTCTACAATTTGTCGGATCTTTCTCCTCTTTTTATTTTTATATACCGTAAAATCTGTATAAGAAGATCATTTTTCCACCACCTTGAAAATATTTCTGAATTCTCAAAATGGATCATAAAACCTGCTGGAAAAGAGATTTCAAACATATTTTGTGACGTTTCCAGACAACTTTTCTCGACGAGGATTCTTATAAGGCTAATTTCAATCCCTCCAGTCTTATTTTAGAGGTGCCATTCTAATACAGATTTTACGGTTTCGCTTAGAACTTGCTCGGACTATTAGTAGTTCTTATACACTTTTCAACTTCTCTTAACACCAATAAAACATCCTCCTAATCGCTCATTTTTTCCAAATCTGACCACTGTTTTCTCTCCCCATTTACCTCCCACCTTTCCCTGTCTCATCCTTTTGTTCGTTTCGGTTTCTGACAGTAAATAATCGGTCGGTGACCGTCTTAGGTTGTGCAAATATCGAGAAGTGATAGGCCGCGAAAGGGCTTCTTCATTGTCGAGAGTGTTCATTTCTTCCGATGGCTTTTCGATATTCACTCGTATTTCTGCTTATCACAATCTTCTTTATCATTGACGATGTTTTCTGCTATGCAACTTATAAGCTACGACGTGAGTTTTGAAAACTGTTCAGAACTATTGTCATCTTCTAATTCTAGCTAGGAATCAGAGATTCGCCTCGTTCAACAACCTACTCAACACGATACCTGTTATGCCAAAGCTGACATTTTATCCGCAAGCCCCTCCCTCGACACGAACAAGTTGATAAAACATTCATTCTCAATAATCTATATTCAAGCATAGAAATAGAATGAAGAAAAAAACAATAAAGTTGAAAAGTCTAGTACA
This sequence comes from Caenorhabditis zanzibari, assembly GCA_963966625.1. Classification (NCBI taxonomy): domain Eukaryota; kingdom Metazoa; phylum Nematoda; class Chromadorea; order Rhabditida; family Rhabditidae; genus Caenorhabditis; species Caenorhabditis zanzibari. The sequence goes on from OZ016469.1 coordinate 9,712,673, forward strand.
AGAAAATCAAAATACTATGGCACAGTCATTCAATGAGGAATGGTGAGATGATTTGTGAGCAGTTGTGAGAATCTATAGAGTACCGGAATCGACTCGGCACTTTTCCTGCATCCAACGACGACGAGCTTTTGTCGGGCTCTAGTCAGTGCTACGTTGATGCGACGTTCATCGCGAAGAAGTTCGCTCTTCTTTGCGGAATTTTCCGTCCAAGTCAATGACCAAATAATGACTCGTTTCTCTCGTCCTTGATATGAATCAATCGTGTTAACCTGGAAAATTTCCTTTTTTTGTTATATAATAGTTGCTCATTGAGCCTACCTCTAACACATTGTTGTTTAAAGTGCTCCGAATATTTTCGACTTGTTTTCTATATGCAGACATTACTCCAATTTCATGAGGCTTCACACCACTCTGAAAATCGTTGTTAGTTCTTACTCCAAATTTCCATCGTACCTCAATGAATCTTTGGCACAGATACGAGATGACTTTGGCTTCTCCATTGTTATTCATTCCGCCGCCTTCTCCATCTTCACATTGCATTGAGTGATTTGTGGCACTTTGTGTATCCAAAAACACACATGAATCGGCAATGTCACCAGAAAGAGCTTTACGAATGTGTTCTGAAATTTCAAGTGTTTTCTTTAACTTTCTAGAACAACATCTACCATCTAGGCCTTCTGGAACGTTATAATCTCCAGTTCTGTCAAGAGAACTTCTCGAAATCGCCTCATTACCGCATATGAGACGGTTACTGTAAAAAAGTTTGCTGGAAAGCACTGATAATTCTCTGTTCATGCGGTATTGTGAAGTCAATGATACGACGACGCTTGGATGAGCTTTCTGGAGTTTTTCCATTGTAGAAATCTCAGCTCCTTCTTGTCTTAAATATTAATTGTTAGCCGATGGAACAAAAAATTAGTTTACTTTGCTTTACGAGATACTACAAGAGGCGTCAGTTGATTGCAATCTCCCACGAGTACGAATTTCTTGCTCGTGGCGAGAACAGGAAGCAGCAGAGGCTCGATTACCATTGATGCCTCGTCAATAATCACAACATCAAAATTACGGTACGAGAAGAGAAGCTCACGAGGAACATGATGACAAGTGCATGCTACGATTGGCTGAAAGAGAAACATTTTTTAAAGTTATTTCATGTTTCTGACTACCGTAGTTTTCATAACACGTCTCACTGCCACATAATAGTCTTCAGATGATTCGTTTTCTAATTTCGATTTTAGCGTCATCTTCCGTACATCATCTTTGATTGTTGAGCTACTTCCTAGTCGAAGAATCTTATCTGTAGACACTTCCTGAATAAAAACCAAAATAGTCGGAGTAGAGAAATAATAAGAGTACCTTCGTTAGTTTTCCCAAAATGTTATCAACTGCAGAGTGAGTGAAAGCTGTCAGAAGAACTTTCTTGTTAGTAACCACAAGGCATTGAATGAGAACAGAGATCAGTGTGGTTTTTCCAGATCCGGGAAGACCTTCTACGATCATGTAGTCTTCGGTGACCAACGCATGAACAACTGCTCTTCGCTGTTCATTATTGAGTTTCGCCTTGATGATAATTTTTTTGACAGCAGGAGTGATGTTGGTTCCACTGGTATCAACGATGGCCGGTGTTAACAAATCAACGAGTATATTCCGGAGACGCATTCTGAATGAATTGAATAAAAATAATGTTACGAATCGTGGCGTTTTACCCGGTTTCATCATTCTGTAGAAAATAAACGAGGTTTCCGAGAGTGGTTGAATGAGTGCTCATACTCGTATACTTATCCAAATGGAATGGAGCTTCGTAGCGAGATTTTACCGATTTTTCAGAAGAAACTTTGATTATTTCATCAGAAACAGAGTCAACATATGCGAATGCAATAGCGACATGCTTCTGATTCGAAAGTAGACACACATCTCCAGGTCGAAAAGAAGAAGTTGTAGGTGAAGATTTTCGTGAAAAAGTTATGATGATTTTTTGTGAATTCGCTACTTCTTCAAAGATCGGATGCAAATCAGACATGCAGTTTCCTTCTTCAACTCTTTCTTCAATATTTTTCAACCACAGATCCTTATTCTGTGTCTGTACTCTTTCTCTTTCACATTTCCATTCAGCTGAGATCCAACGTATCCAGTTTGCAGCATAGTCTGAACACCGAAATACTTTTAAAAAGTTTCAAAAGTAAAATTATACCGAGGTGTGGTTGTTCCAAATGAGCCATTTCCCGTTCAGCAAACTCTTTCAAGGCTTCGTTCGATTTCGAATACTTCTCCTCATTTTTCGAATAGAAAGAGCACATCACTTTATGATCGCATTTATCACAAAATCTACTTTCTTGGCGAGGAGCCGGAAGTTGATTGCTTGTTGGGTCTTCGAAGAATACGGAAAGAATGTTTCTCTGTTGTAGAATTCCAGAAAGTTCAGGAGCACGCGGGGTGACACAGCGAGAGACACCATCCTAAAGAAACTAGTTTAGAAAGCCAAGAAAAAAGTTCTTTTACCTTCAGATAGAGGATATTTCCAGGTCCAATGGGTTGTTCGTAACGAGACGAATGCATCATAGAGTAAAGCAATACTTGTCCGGCATGATCGCTAGAATAACTGCTTTTTCCTGTTTTCAATTCAAGAGATTCGATCCCTTTCTTTGATTTCGTTCTCATCGTTACATCTATTTTTCCTTTCAACCCAAGTTTCGAATCCCAAATGTTCTCTTCAATATCACAAACTTCCAGCAATTGAGATTTCGATGGTAGTGGCTCTCGTTTTGTAAACAACCCCGTCGATGTTGGGTAGTGTTTGTTGATCCAGTTGCAGATGACCTAAAACAGGACAATTATTTAATTTATTTAATTATAAGAACGTACAGAAAAATATGGCTGCAACTCAGTATCCAAACAGCTGGGCGTGAAGGATAGCGCAACGAGTTCTTCAGCATACTTTGGCGCTTGTGTGGTCCAGATTTTTAGAAGATCCGCTTCGATTAGTGGTCGCTTCTTATTTGTGATTGCTGTCTGAAATCTGCTGAATGACATCGAAAATGAATAACACTACTCACCTGAAAAATTTCGTGGATAATAGTACCTAGAAGCATTGCTTTGTTGGAAGCATTCCCAAACTTAAATTTGTCATTCAAAATCGTTTTTCTCGCACAAAACGAAGCAGAGGCGATCGCGGTACATGGAACTAAAGCATCCGGATTTAAAATCACTATTCCTTTTTGATCATTGACAATGTAGTCGTCGTCGCCCCACTTTTCTGGTGCGATCAGATTTATTGTGTTTCCAACTTCGACGTTCAATTCTGCCCAGCGATCCTGCAATGTGATGCCAGTTTTAAAACTCTAATCACTTGGAATAATCACCTGTAAATATACAATCCTAGTTTTCCCTTGCTTGTCGATGCATTCCAAGTCTAAGCAGTCTTCTTCTCTTTTGTCGACTATTTTTACTGTCAGATAAACTACATTGTTATCGTCAAACAGACAAGGGAAACCGGCGACGCCACTGTCTGAAAAAAATCAATAAACATTGTGACCACATATGCAGATGAGAACCTTTTATCGGGAATTTAGTTGGAGCTGGAGCCGGTTTTAAGTTTGGTATGGGAGAATCGAACGAATCGTCGTCGTCATTCACTTCTAACGTTATCTTTTGACTTCTCGATCTAGGACTGGCTTCTGAAATCAAACTTGAATCTTTGATTCTCGCGAGACATTCTTACGCGTCGTGGTAGAAGCTTTTTTAACTGTTGGGCAAAAATCTTCGAACGAATCGTTGCTATCATCCAAATTTTCTGAAACAAAATAGTGTTTCTCTTTCGTGCAGTTCAATTGTAATCAAAAGCTACCTTTCACCTCATCTTTCAGTCGCTTCGGCTCCGGATGGTTAATGCCCACTTCTGAAAGCTGTCGCTTTCGAGACTCCATAGTCTGAAAACAAATAAAATTGAGAAAAAAACGCAAAAAAACGATTAATCGGTTTTTAATCTAGATTAAAAACTGGGTTGAAATTTGAAATTCACTGCTTCTCCCGCTGAAATTTCTCATGCGTTTTCTCTTCCACCACCCACGGCCCTCATCACCAAAAGCGTGGGTGTTTAAATTTTAACGTAAAACTGGCACTTTATGAATTTCACGATTTGGGGGCAGAAAAAAGTCATTTTTATTCTGAATTCAGCTGGTGTAGAGAAACAAGTAAGTAAAAAATGCAAGTCTGTTAACTATTTCAGAAAACTTCAGATACATGTCTAGTTCTAGCAATAAGAAAAGAGATCGTATTCGAACCAGATCGAAAAAATGGGGATCCGAAAGAATGTTGGAAATCGATGCATCAGAAAGAAGCAGCAAATCTTCCACCAGTTCTTCTAGAAAAAGATGGAAAATCGTTGCGAAGAAAAGTGCCCAGGAATTGTGAGTTGAATCGAAACGTTTATTCAGACTACAGTATACTTGAAGGCCACTTGGATATCTTGGAGTCTGTCAAAGATACATTGCCGAGAAGAAGTTGGGAAATTTGAGATTCGCCGTGTACCATCAACTTCCCAATTCTCCTCTACTCGAAAATATGAAGTGTGAAACCACGTTGGCATGTGTCTTCAAATCTTCCAGATGCAACTTCACTCATTTTCCAATTGTCGAGTATGTCAGCGAAGATGAAAATATTGAATACTATGTGGATACCGGATCATCAAAGCCGCCGAAAAGATTTCATTCGATTCAAGAATTGATTGGAAACTACTGTAGACTATCCTAATTGGCTTGTCTTCTAATAAAATGATTAATTTTTCAATAATGCTTCTCAGTACAGAAAATACAAATTTGAAAGCATCTTGAGATATTTTTATTGGTACAAAAGTTTATTGAATTATGAAACACCGAACTATTCAAAATCCATTAGATGGACCCCAGCATAACTTAGGAACTTTAACAAAAAGTTACTAATAGTGAGGGAAAGCGAGAGAAAGATGAATGGGAATGGCAACTTTTAAAGTTTGAAAATATGAGAAAATGAATTACTCGTTTAAGATCCAGAAATTCTTTGGAAAGTCCTTGACACTTCGATTTTTCATCGCGATTTCAGTTCTGTCGAACGGACATTTTATCTTCGTCTTACATTCGTTCATCATCCTCTCAATACAAGGTTCACAAATAGTATGTCCACAGGCTGAAATAAATAAGTGATTTTTGAATGTCTCTATTTTCCCTTACGTAAGACTCTTGGTGTAACAGTTGGTCCATATTCGAGCGTACATATTTCACATAACTTCCTCGCATTCATGATATCTGAAAAGTCTTCCTGACCCTTCGCCATAACAGCAAGATAACTGAGAGCTATTTTTCTTTGAACTGTTGCTTGCTCTCTTGCTTCGTTTACCACTTTTTGCAAATAAACATGATCCTCCGTTTTTTTCCATTCATTCATTTCCTCTTCCAATTCCTCAATTTTCTCATCATTGGCCTTAATTTCGGCTCTCAATCTTTCGTTCTCTTGTGCCGCACTAGTCAGCCTCTCGCCTATTAACCTAAGGCTCCTCCTTGCGCAATCTTTAGTGCGTTCATGACCATTGTTCATCCTTTTAATTCTCTTCTCATAACGTGCTTTCATTATTGCCATCTCATCTTGTATAGTTAGTTTTGGTGGTACCTTTCGGATAAAGCTCACTGAAAAATACTATAGATCAGATAGAGTGTTTTAGAAGATATTTACTACATTCTGAGAACCTGGCAATTGGTTTCCTATTCCGTTTTGGAGATATCCCGTCTGATGAATCCATGGTACCCTGAAAAATATAAATTCATTGGAACTGGAAAAAAAATGTTTATTAGAGAACAAGAGAATGTGTTGTGATTCAGTGAAGAGGTAGAAAAGGAAACGAATATTGATTGAGAATGATGTGGAAAGCGATGAAAAGGGAAAGAGAAGAACACGGGTAAAGCGAAACAACAAAGTGTGGGAATATGATAAAATATGGGTGCGATAGGACACCGTATAGTGGGATACTGTACTTTTATTGGGAGTCATTCGTTGGTTGCTACTTTTTAGAATACAATAATTTGCAACTTTGAAGTTCGTAATTAAAAAAGCTAACTTTTAAGAAGGAGTCCAAAGGAGAAAAAACAAAAAACCTCAAAAAGGAAAGAACCACAAAAGTTGGGCCTTCATCGATTTGTATGTCTAAGCGCACGTCTACTAAATAAGAGAGGAGAAATGAGAAAAAGAGAATGAAAACGAGAAGGAGTTGATTCTCATGGAAACGAGCAGCGCATGTTGAAATGCGAATACGTTTAGGAGCAATGACGAATACGTTTGACATCCTTATTTGTTGAGATTGAGAGAATGGCTCCGTTTTGGAAGCTGATGCCGGTCCTGAAAAAGCTGGTGCCAAAATTTTTGATTTTCAATGATAATAACATTTTTAATGGTACTATCGAAATTTCCCAAGTTTCACCGCACTACATTGCGAACTTGGGGAAATTCAAATTTTTGAGCTTTCCCGCTCACTTGTTTCCCTTGTAGGTCACGTCGAAACCACGAAATCAACAAAATTATTATATTTGACGTGACCTACATGAGAAACAAGTGAGCGAGAAAGCTCAAAATTTTGAATTTCCCCGAGTTCGCAATGAAGCGCGGTGAAACTTGGGAAAGTTGGATAATAATTATTGAAAATATAGACAGAGAAAAACAAAGAAATTTTGGGAACCCGATTTGCTGGGTATCCGTTTATTTGGGCACCAAATTTTTTGACACCCGATTCTAAAACAGCCGAGAAAAAAGAAAGATACTAAAAGAGAAAAGAAAGATACTAAAAAAGACATAATTCATGTCACATAAATCAACAAAAATGAACTGAAAATGTCTTTATTCAAAATTTCTTTTTTCTTAATGTTGTGAATTTGATTCTGAATACAATGGGAAAAAAGTAAAACTAGATGAAATCTTGAAGATGAGGGTCTGTGAACTTGAAACTCTTTGATTCAAATACTGGATTGCAATGTCAAGTTAAAATCATGCATATAAAGTCAGTCACATTCCACTGACTAGTGTAAAAAAGGAAGCTGAGAAAATGTACCAGAAACAGGGATGAAAGATTTAAAAATGACAAGAATGGGACAATGTTGGTCTATTTACATTCGAATAAGGGAGTAGTTAATTGGAAGACTGCTCGGTGAACCATCTGGGAAAGTTGTGGGAAGCCGATCGAATGGACATCTGATGCCATGTTCTTGCTCTTGTTCTGAGGATTTTAAGTTTACGACGCAAGAGTGACAAACTGTATGTCCACAGCCAACTGAAAAAAAAGGAGATTTATACATTGTCAAGTACATATCCTACTAACTCAGAACCCTCGGTGTCATGTCACGTTGATCCGTATATTGACGAACGCAAATCTCACACGTCCTCCATATTTGTGGTCCTTCTCCTTGATACTCGCGGTCAGTTGATAGGATTGTACTCATATTCAACATCATTGTTCGATAATGATCAGCTCTTGTTCGTTCAAATTTCCATGCTTCCGCCATTTCTTCTTCTTTTGTGACAACGTTCATGTCGTGCTTCAGCTTATCGTACTCTCGCTTCTTCCTATCCAAATGACGCGTCGCCTTCTTTCGAGCTCTGAAAATTAAGGGAAAGTTAAGTTTTTGTTTCTCTTCGTGAAATCTCACTTGAGTTCTTGTTCTTTGGAATGAAAATATTGCTGGGAGATATCCGAAAGACAGTTGTTCTCCTCTACAAGCACCGAATTGTCTTGTTCCAATAATTTTAGTTGATTGTCCCTATGAGATATTCTCCTGAATCAATTATATTTATGAAGGTATTTTTTGCGATAACCTACTCTCTGTTTCGCTTTTTGTCATGTTCTAAACGTCTGATTTTATACTCGAGACCAAGTTTATCACGACGTTCCTGACGAAACTCATACTCCACCCGATTCTTCTCTTTTGTCGTTTCCTCTAATTGTCTTTTCAATCTATGAATCTCTTCCTGTTGTTCCTGAATATATCTGTCGACGTCACCATTTGGTGTAGCACTGCCGTAACTTTGTGGAGAAAACTCGACATTTTGCTGATCCGCTTCTTGTCCCTCATCTCCACTATCATCACTTTCATCCCATCTTCGATGCACTGGGAGTTCGTCTCCCGAAGGAACTTCTCCATCCTCTCTGATTGTTTCATTGTCTGATTCTAGCGGAAATCTCATAGCATCTGGAGTTCTGTCATAAGTGTTCCTAGATGATGCAGAGGACCGATTTGTATGCCCAGACTCATTGGATCTCGTTGAACTAGGTGCACTGATATCGCGTTCTTCTGATTCTCGGCCGTACCGAGGTGCTCTGTTTCCTGAACGGTGACCACGGTGACGAGGCATTGTTTGGGATCTTGGCTGAAGAATGAAAATACTTAAATCTAAATGAAATTATGGGGTTATTCAGGGGTAGTAAAAAACTAGTATTTTACTGTTTTTTTCCTTATTCAGCTGCAAGCAAAAAAAGGAAAAAACTCGCGTCCGCGAGGAGTTTTTTGCTGGAGTTTTCTCTTCCACGTTCGGAATATCGGAGTGTCGTTGCGAGTTTTTTTAATCAAGTCGGATCGGTTTTAGGCTATTTTTTTCCGGAATTACGCGATGAAAGTCGCAAAAAAAATTCTAGAAACAAACAATTTGACTGTTAGAATCGTTCTAGGTGATTTTTGTTTCGTAAAGTCCCATTTTAACGGAAATACGCACGAACAAAGATTTTTGACGATTTTTTATTGTTTTTCTGCCTGAACTTAAAGAAGAATTAACCATTCACTTTTCTTTATGCTTTTCTAGCTACTTCATGCTTTGATTTAATAATTCAGGCAGAAAAACAATAAAAAATCGTCAAAAATCTTTGTTCGTGCGTATTTCCGTTAAAATGGGACTTTACGAAACAAAAACCGCCTAGAACGATTCTAACAGTCAAATTGTTTGTTTCTAGAAACTTTTTTGCGACTTTCATCGCGTAATTCCGTAAAAAATAGCCTAAAACCGATCCGACTTGATTTAAAAAACTCGCAACGACACTCCGATATTCCGAACGTGGAAGAGAAAACTCCAGCAAAAACTCCTCGCGGACGCGAGTTTTTTTCTTTTTTAGCTTGCAGCTGAATAAGGAAAAAACAGTAAAATACTAGTTTCTTACTACCCCTGAATAACCCCATTATAGGAAAAAGCAGAAAGAGCAAGAACGCTTGGAAACAATTGGTGAATGTTTTCTTCGAGAAACGCAGATACATCATGTGGCATAGAGGGTGTGCGGGAAATAGTTTACGGGTTAAGAGAGACGGAGGCATGCCAAGGAAAATGCGAAGAATCAATAGGAAAGAGAGAAGAGAAGAAGAAAAATAAGGGTTAGATTGTTTTTGAGGATGAATATGAGAGAGAAGGAAGTGAGAAAATGGTTGAAAAAGAACATGGATTTTATCAGAATCACCGTGGCATCGTCTGTCCACTTGTGGCGTCGATGTAACAAGAGTGAGTAGGAAGAAGCGGTGTCGACAGCGCACGCTCTAGGGTGGGCAAGAGACCATTGAGAATAAGAAGCGGAGAGAAAAGACGGCTCACTAGTTAGAAAGCTCTTTTTTGGATCGATATAAAGCAGGTGACTGAAACTCTGAAGTAAAGGGTTGCGCCGAAAACCACGTTAGGATCTCGCATCAAAGCTTCTACTGGACATTGTTGACAATGACAATAATGACAAATCATCATTGTCCAGTCGATAAGAAAGATAAATGTAATGGAAAAAACATAGGTGGAAGAGTAAATAAGATAAATGTAGAAGCAAAATTGCATTATTTAAAATGAAAAAATCGGTAAGTCATATATTTATTGTAGAACACGAGACATGTCCATTGTCGTATGGGGTTTTGGCTGGAATTGAAATTCGGAACCACCGCTGGATCCTTTATTCTGAAAATCGAGTTTAACTAAAAAAGTTTCCGAGATGTCAACACTTCAACTTCAAATGATCACAGTTTTGTTCTATTTGTTCCAATTCAACTAACTAAAATGTCTTTGTATCTAAAAAATTAAATTTTCGAAATCATCAAGAACTATTTATATCCTTTGTGGTACCCCACTCATGGCCCAAAACGAGCCTGTTTGGGAAATTCAAAGGTCCGAAAATCTTTTGAATAGTAGAAAATCAAAAGTAACAAACTTTTTTCTGAAAGTTACATCCGTTTTCTGACACCTGTTGGAAAAAAAAATAGGAGTCGAAACTGAAATTGCAGTGGGCACTTTATGAAGAATTGAGTTATCGGGTGAATAGCCCCTGGAAAGAAACGAGGACGATTTTGATGACACTATTGGAAGGACCCTGAAACCCAATTTTCCTGACGATCTCTTCGTATTGTTGATCCTAGGGGACCCAAGCCCGGTCTAACGCGCCCGTCCGCCTGCGCCAAGGCTGGTAAACGGCCGGCTTTCGGCCGGCTTTCCAGGCCGAGAGAAAGCCGCGGCCTCGGCGCGGCTTTTCTTCCACGGCTTTTTTTTGAGGCCAGTTAGCTTTGAAATTTCTAGCGTTTTCAGTTATTGGAGAAAAATTACAAAGTTGAAAAAAGCAGTGGAATGCAATGTTTTCGATGATTACCGTTTCAGCAGATTTTGAAATAGTCGAACCTTTCGATTGGTATGTTTTAGCAAGAAGCTATGAGTGTGCGATAACGCATAGCTCAGGCTAAAACAAACCATCCGATTGCTGACTTTAGAAGGAATATTCAAAAATAGGATCAGACAGAAATTAACCGAATAATAATAATAATGAAATAGAACTTTGGAAACAGTAGTAGTCGATTGAATAGAAGGCGTGCGAGTTGAAAGATTGATCTGCATTGAATGAGAAGATCCGAAGTTCAGACGACGTGTGACGTCAACAGTTCAACGGCGGACGACGAGAGAGTACGGAGAATTGAGAGACTGCAGCATCTCATCACTCCTATCTGTTCAGTTTCTATTCTCGGCGATCGTAGAACCGAATGGTCAGAAAATACAGAATTATGACAGGAGCAGCCGACGTTTTATCAGTTTTTGTTTCGCCTATTTTGGGAGAATTTCGATTGGAGGTGGAGCTGAAATCGTGTATATGTTTCTATTCATAGATATATTTAGGGTGCTTCCGGTTTTCTTGATTAATTATCTGCCTCTTTTTGAAAGGATGTGATCTTTCGAAGATGAAAGACCAATCAGACAAGGGGTTTCGAAAGAGAGATTGGAGGTGTTGGAGACAGAAAAGTGTAGATGTACTACAGTTCGAAGGCAAATTTTTGTTATCTGAAGACGTCAAAAGTCAATGCTAAATCCAGTAGAAGATTCCGTGATTTGAGAGAAACATAGCAAAGTTTCATTGCTTGAGGTCCTGAAGTATATTTTGTACTTGGTTTCCCGATTTGTGGTATCATCCGCTTTCTTTACGTATCCTGCTATTTCAGAAAGGCTTACTGAATATCGTTAGGTGTCCGATATATGAGGCGGCAACTGATGAGACGGCAACTAAATTTTGGAGATATTCTTATTAGACAACGTATCATTTTCAATCTTCAAGACGATCTATTTCAAATCTTTGAATAAGTTATGGAAAGCTTGTCTCCCTCTCAGAAACTTTTCTTATGCAACTTTGACGTTGGAGGTTTGAGCTGGAACGGGATTCCTGTAAAATCTGGAAGCATAAATGCGGTGAAAGGTTTAAGACCATTCCCTGGATAATTTCGGATTGTGAGTTATCGAAGTTAAATTTCCGGAATCAGGCAAAAAAGATCCAAATCGTAACTATTCGCCGCTTGTTATTCGTCTCACTCTATTTTCAGTCTATGATTTCGTCATTGCATGAAACATAAAAATCCCAAAATAGCTCCAAGTTTGCTATAAATAGTCTGATGCTTGATTGACCGATCATTCAGTTTTATGCAATTTCATTTCGTAGAAAACTTTGGGTGCACTCAGACATGCTACGGACCTGGCCGATCCTAAATACGAAATTCTGTCGGCCCAGAATTTTTAAAGTCTGGTTGCACTTCATTGTTTTGTTGCACATCTATGAATGATTTCATTCAGTGTGAATTTGGTGTTTTGAATGTACAAAATACAACTCTTTGAAGTCAAGTGCAACTTTAAATTCACATGATGCTATTTTTGAGGTTTCCAGTCAAGTATGGTCACGTATTGTTTTTATTTTTAGCATTCCGATTTCCAGACCTATATTCAGATTCAGTAACCGTTCCTCTTGTTGCAGCCTTCGAAACAAACACCAGTCAACATTTCTACAACATTGGTTCAAATACCACCGTACACCTGTCTTAATCACTTCGAAATCTTCTTTTCCTATCCGTTGTCTCTGTACTCTCTACTCCATCAATACTATTTCACTTGATCTGAATTCCATCAACTTCGGTCTTTCAACTGCCTCGAAACGTCACGAAGTCATCGACGAACTTCCGACGACCACGACCATCAAACAAAGCACTTCATCGGATTCTCGTTTCCCTGGTAGTAAAATCAGATTGACTCCGCCCTTTTGACTATCTCTATCTATATATCGTTTCCTCTTCCCCTTATTGACTATTCCTACTCCCCGGAGCCATAAAAAAGGCTCTGTTTGCTCCGGCTCACAAAGTTTCTATTTTTGTTCTATTTCCTTATCTTGAAATCTATTATTAACTCCTTCAATTCCTAGTCTTAAGTTATCTTCAATTCTTTCTTTTTCCAGAAATGAAATCAGCCAGCATTCCAACAAAACCCCTTGACAAAGAGGATCACACTGATACTGTGGTGAGTTCATGATATTGATAGCGGGAAGAAAAAACAAAGAGGATTATCATATTAGTAGGAGTACTGTAGAGGATAGATATTTGACCGTGATCGATGAATTGAGATCATGATGATGATAAGGAGTACTGTAGAATGAGAAAGTTGGCAATTGGTTACTGGAGATTCTCAGAATTCAAAGATGACGATGTGACGAATTCGGATGAACTGAACACAAAAATAACGGTGGGATTACGGTGGCTGGAGGTGTCGTTGTATGAAAATTGATCCTTGGATAGGTAGAGCGAGTAGAAGTTTACTCTTTCTTGAAAACCAAGAAGCTCTCCCATTCATTAATTGTGTTTATGATAGACTTTCCTAATTTTCCAGAAATATTGAGCTTGCTCATGAGCACCTAGTACACGATTTTTGAGATTCTAAAACAAGACCAGTAGCAAAATATTGCTCCGCTTAAGCTCAAACTTGCTTTTCTTGATTTTCAGTAGTTGAATTCAGTTTAGATGAATACGGTATCCAGAATTCAGGAAGAAGAAAAACTTTCGAAATATTTAGTGGTCCATTGTCGAGTTCAGCTTGATCAAAAGTTTCCAATGTTTACTAGCTCAATCAGGCTGAAAATGTTCTTTGAAGTAAATTCGGATTCCGATAAAATGTCTCTAGTCTCATTTGTTGGACATATGTACTCCTTCCAATTCTAGTAGATTTTTCTGGATCAAAAACTTCATTCTAAATCCAAAGAATCCTTGAGAAACCTGTTATTCCTTTTGTCGCGAAACCCATTATGTATAAATAGAAGAACCTACCGTAATCCAGTTTACCATGAGTAATAAATTATCCCTAATAATCCCTCTTTGTACAGTATTCTCCAAAACCCCCATTATTAATATTTCATTTTCATCTCCTAAACAAACCATTTTTTGTATCTCTCTTTCTTTTTTTGTCATGGAAATCTTCACTCATTTCCGTTTTCTTCTCTTCTACAACATCTTTCTATCTTCTTTTGGGATTCTATTTTGAAACCGCGAGACGATCTCATATCGATAATCTCCGATCTGATGACGACTGAAGTTCATTTGTTGTCCGATCGAAACTTTTTTTTCGGTTTCTTGTATCGTATCCCAACACACACACGATCCCCCCATCTTCTTTTCTCACACTATCATATCATCAAATGGGTTTTAGTGGTCAATTCGAAAAGAAAAAATAACGGAGGTGTCTATTTTTAGGTCACAACATCAACCAGCACAAACCTGATAACATAGGCTTCTTTCTTATCAGTTTTCCATATTTTTTCGTGTGAACCGAAGAGAGAGAGACAGGTTAAAAATAGTTCATGAATAGGCTATTTTCGGACAGTAACCCAGGTTCATGAAGCAAAGAATGACATTCTTATCAATAGGAAAATATGAATTCTCGGAGAAGCGAAGGTCTATTTTTGTGACAGTTTTTCGAAAGCCTTCTTATCAGAAGAATGAGCACCTATTTTTGGAGTTTTTTTTGGGGTGACCTGATCATGGAATTAACATCACTTTCTGGGAGTTGAAAATGATGGTGGTTTGATTTAGGTGATGGAGCTTCGATCTTCTGGAGAATGGCAACGGATTGAGATGACGTCAAGAGATAGGATTCTGGAAAAGAGGAAGGTAGGTGGAGAACGGAATAAATTTGTTTGGACTCGCTTGTTTTCCATGGGTTTGAATGCAACCTTTGTTTTCAGATGCATGCTGAACTTTCAGGCTTTTTTCAGAATGCATGTCTGCTAATGGATAATCTGTGAGATGGGATTTCAAAAACTACGGTAGCAATTTATGATAGGTCGTAACAATCTAACTTTGACAACTTTTCGTACGAACTAGTCAACTTTAGACTTTGTAGTTACAGTAATCCTTCTAGGGAGACTGTTTCGTTACCTATTGGCGTTGTCTTTATAAAATTAACAGTAATTTTTTATAGGCACATGAGCTAGGACCATGAAGGTCCTGATTTCCTAAGTGGGCCAGTTTATGAAACTTTTGTAGTAGAAAGTTTTCAAAAAAGTTACTTGTTGTGCTCAAGTTCCCAACTAACAATTTCAAGACCCGGAAGTTCCAATAAGTCACGACGATAAATTCCAGCCATTCACAACTAGTGAATCATCAACCTCGTTTGCACTTTTCATTACAATATCCCCAACCCCTCTCCAATTTCAGCCATAACCCGTAAGGTATCTTTGTCTTCAACCCCCTACCCATTCGGTATTAACACTACAGTATCCCCTTCTTATCAGCAAGTGGTTACAATAAAAACAAATCGAATTTCAACGTCCGCACACAGAAAACGGATCAAAGTAAACTTCCGACACCTTCTACGTCAACTCGTGACACCTTCTTCTTCTCCACTTCAAGTTCACATTCCATCAGAAGTTTTGCAAAGAAAACTGTTAACTTCGATCGTCAATCTCTCGAATCTTCCTCTCGATTACCCGACAAAAAGTGATTGATAGAAGCCCAGTCGATGGTCGGAAGTCGAACTTTCGACGTCGTCATCACTTGTCTATCCCCCCTTTTTCGATCCGTTTATCATTTTTACCTCTGAAGTTTGATGAAGAATCACAGAAGAAAAAAGTGTGTGACGAAAGAAAACAAAAAAGAAGAACGGAGAAAGACTAAAGTCTTTTTGGAACACAGATAATATGTACCTTGCTTGAAATGTTTTGCTTAAAAACTGACAGTCAAAAACTAACGAATACTGAATGGTGAATGAAAAAAGAAGACTGAAAACATTTGTGCTCCGTGTCAATCTCATCCTTAAATATTTGCTCATTTTCACTTTACCTACCGTATTCTTTTTGGGTGTGAAAACAATGAAAACAGTTAGGGAGAAGAAAAAACACATAACAAGATGATCACAAGACGTTTGCAGAATGGGATTCCTTCTCGTCTAGATTTATAGATTTGGCCTTCGCTTACTTATTTTAGAATCTAAAAAGAGTCATTACGGGAAAACGGAAACCACACATTTCACTGATCATCGGTTCAGAAGATCGGATTTTTTTTTCTAGTTTTAGTTTTTCTCACGTGGAAGAATTTATGGTATGCACTTTACGACTGGGAATCGAGAATACGGTAGGAGGTGAGAGAGTGTAATGAGGATTGAGACGCAGAGAATATGTCAAGAGTTGTCATCTGAAATTGCAATAACATTTTAATGGTGCTTCTAGAATAAGAGTATGTCAATTTCATTTTCAGTTTAGTATGAACTAACATCAACTTTTTTTCAAATTGGAATCTGAAAATTATCTAACAAGAACATTTTAACATCTTTATTTTCTAATAAAGCTTATTTGAACTTTTAAAAAATACTCTTGAGTTGTTGAACAGCTGGAGCAAAAAATCAGAAACCCTGTGCTCAGCAAAAACACGTAATTTCCTGTCACGATCATTTTTTTCAGTTACGGAAATTAGCATCATCTGCTCGAAAAATGAGCAATCTCTAGTTGTCTAGTATTTAATCAAAGAAAGGTGAAGGTTCTGAAGATTTTTCGGATTTAAGGAGTCAAAAAGAGGAAAAAATCGAGCAGAAAAAGTACAAAGTACTCCCCCTAAAATTATTGAATAAAATCACATGAGTGTACTCAAATCACAAAAATTCACATGCTAGAAGATCCTTAACATGTTTTCATCAGTTTTTATTATTTTCCATGATCCCGAATTCCTCTTCCGAAACATCGAGAACCCATCTGATATCATACCCTCATTTCCGTTATTTGTTCTTTTTCTAGTACACAAACTTCTCTCATTTCTCAATACACAAAAATAGCATCCCGATACGATTAAAAAGTATATTGATAATAAATCATTTGGTTCATTTATGTCTTTGTGGCCATAACCTTCAATGATCATCGTCTTTGTCTTGTTTCGTTTCATGTGAACTTCACATTGATGAAATCATGCTCTAATCAAAATCTCGATTTTCAGATCACTCGAGAAGTTGCTCATGGCATTTGTCAAAAATGGTTGCAGAAAATTCTGCGGAAATTCAAAATTCTTCGATTTGCAAGAAGTTGACACATGGTTCTGCAACCGTCATAATCTGTATATGGAAATAAAAACACTCATTTTTTAACGGAACAGTTGTATTGAAATACAAAAAACTACAAAAACAGCAATCATATTTGAAACTTACCCTCTCATACACATCATAAACTTATGGTTTTTCTGTCACATATTCCCGACGTAATCCAGTTTTTTTTTCTGTTTTCTCTCAACCTCCACTGATCCATGAATCAATGGACATCGACAGTCTATCATCCATTTTTCCCCCCGTTTTTCTCCGTTCAAGATTTTTGACCTTCTGGTCAAAAAAGCCGATAGAAATTTGAATTTTTCTGAATATTGATACTTTTTTATGCCGTTTTTGGAATCGAATTCTCTTCTTTGAAGAACATAATCTGTACGAAGAGAAATGTGAGAGAGTACACTAAGATTACTGTACTTTTTATAATTCGAGGAAGAATATATAAAAACTCGGCGAGTTGCGACAAAGATCATTTTCAAAATTACTATGAAAATTTCAGTAAAACTGTGATTAGTTTTAGACCAAAAAACTTTTTTCGTAAGTTCTTTGCTTTACAGTATTAAGAGCTTTGGAAATATGGGTAGGACGATGTTATCTACCTTATTTCTTTTTTATTATTCTTTCAAATTCTAGGAGACGTTTCAGGCAAAAATTTCGGGTTTTCCAAGAAAAAATTAAATGAATTTTCAACAATTGTGGTCAAAACTGTATTTTATTTTGAATCACAAAATCCAGTTACCTGCACGAACACATTTATGTATCATGTCAATTGAACAAATCTCTTTGTTGTTATTACAGGTCCAGGTGTTGAAAATACTATCACCTTCTCAACGAGCTCCAGCGTACAGGTTTCTAATCGATCTCAGGATCTCACTTTTTGAATTATGTCATTATCATTCTCCTCGTGATTTTCAAGGATTTCGAATATACTCTGACCTGTTTTTCTAAGAGATGAACAATTGAAGATCAACAATGTGTGATCTAACACATTTCAAGTGGAAATGACGTCATTTTCAGTCATTCCCCAAACCCTTAATTTCATCTTGTATTTATGTTTTGTCTGCGGGAAGTCCTGCTTTGATTGATATAATAATAATTATGCATAGTTTTTGAAAATCATGCCCCGACCTTCTTCTCCACCGTCTGATTCATTATCTTCGTTTATCAGAGAAGGGGGATATCCCTCACTGGTCAATCCACTTATCAGATTGATCTTAGTGAGAAGACTGATTGGAAAATGCGCTCCGACGGACCACTTGTCACTATTAATTAGATCAGAAAGTTTGTCTTAGGATCGCAGACTTCCTTTTTCTCATGTACAGATGCTTGTTTAGGTTCGTTGAACTCATATATTATGTCACTGGTGTTCCGAACCGAATATGCACCGGCCGAGAAAAGTACACATCATGCAGATGCTCTCCGAAACAAAACGCAAACATTGCCCATTTATGTATCCAACTTTACGCTTGAGATCAAGATGGTAGAAAAAGATGAAACTTCAGAATATTCAGATTCTTGAAATCTTTATTCTGTACAGATCGAATTGTAACCGAATAGATCAAAACACATAACTAGGCTCCGCCCACTTTCAAAAGCCTTGAGACTTTTTCCTCGAGAAGAGTTATAATCTTCTTTTTACCCACCTTCTTCGCCTTTTTTCTTCTTCTCTTATCTGCGTCTCACTATCTCTGTTACTCCATGATTGCCCCTTTTTCAGCCCGCCTCCTTTTTTTGGGGTGGACACGTCCGTCCCAATAGTCTATATAAATATATGAGACCCTGTGTTCTCTGGAAATTTATTCAGTTTTCCCTCCTTCTTCTACTATTTTTGGGAGGGCTGATGCTGGTTTAACCTGACAACTAGTTCAGCCTCATTTACAGTCTTTCTATTGTTCTTCTTCGCTTTACTGACTGATTTGTCTCTTTCTATCTTAACATTTTCAGAATCATGGCCGACGCCGTGTTCCCTACACAGGCAACTGCCCAAACTCGCTATATCAGCTTGTTCGGTACGAGAACCCGATTCGTGATTATGGTCTTGATCTTATTATGTCTCACGAGTATTTGGTAGGTTCTCAATTTCCAGATTTGCTCAAATGAATCTAAAGTATTCCAGGTCCAACATTCTTGCCTTCAATTTCGCTGTAATCTGTATGGACGATGATGATTCTGAAATGGAGACAGCGTTGAATGGAACCAGAAAAACTCACTTCACAAGTAGTAAGTACAAATGTTATCTTTTCAAATCAATCCTTAGAGAAATATCAAACATATGACCTATCTCTGTCTCTTGTTATCACCGCTACCACTATCCATTGGCCATAAACACTCATCAATCATTTCCTTACCATCATCTTCTTCATCTTTTCAGCGCAAAATTCGTTGGCCATGTCAATTGTGGCGATTGCCGCGTTGCTGGGCAACTTTCCGATTGTACAACTTGTCGGAATGGTCGGCATTCGGACAGTGTTCGCCGGATTGGGAATCCTTTCCGCCGTCTCGACACTTCTCATTCCATTGTCCATTCGGGTACGGTTTTTTTCTGGGAAGAAATGCATCGAGAAAATCAGAAATCAGTTCTTTGGAAGAGTACAATAGAAGAAACTTCAATTTAGAATTTGAATAGAAGGAGGTAATTGAGAGAAGAATCTAAAAATAGAAAATTGTAACTTTCTCGGGACAAGAACATAGGGGATTTGAATCTAGAAATTCAGCGCTGAATTTTCAGATGGGATTCTACTATTTCCTTGCCGTGCGTTTCCTCCAGGGATTCGCTTTCGCTGCCAATTTCCCAGTCATCGGATCATTCTGTGCTAAATGGTCTTATTTCAAGCAAAACGGACTTTTCGTTTCCTCATTAGTCGCCTACGTCCAACTGTCCCCAGCCATCACAATGCCAGCTTCCGGTGCCCTTTGCTCTGCTTTCAGGTGAATAATCAAATCATCAAGTTTTCGTTAGGTCACATCTACAGTACTTGTTATCATTTCAAGTCAGGCGCGACACGTTTACTGAATATATATGACGAACACAGAAATAGTTGAACGATTACATTCTGGTAACTGGTAATTCAGTTGTTTTTGATCTATCATCGCTAGGCGATTTTATCACAAAGAACTATAATCCTCTTTTTCTGCCTGACTCTTGACAACCTGACTACCAGAATAGGAGGCCTACATCATAAAACCAAACGTTCAATTCTTTCTGGAAAATGATTTACAACCAGAGACAAGTTTACAATCTTCAGATGGCCATCAATCTTCTATGCTCATGGAGCAGTGTCTCTTCTTCTCTTCGTCACATATGCTCTGTTCTACCGTAACTCTCCACAGAAACATCCATTCGTCGGAAATGTCGAGTTGAAGAAGATCTCGATCGGAAAGATCGCCGCCGTTGAGTGAGTTTTGAGAGGGGATATGCATCTTCAACCATCCTAATTTTCAGCAAGCGTGCCCTCAAGAAAGTCCCATACGGAGCCATTCTGAAGACTCCAGCCATCTGGGCTGTCTGGGTCGCCGCCATCGGAAACTTCACCTGTGTCAACATGATGTTCCTCTTCTCTCCAGTCTATCTCTCCAAAGTTCTCGGATTCCCAGTCCATTCCACCGGAATCAGTGCTGCCATTCCTCCATTCCTCCAATTCCTCTCCAAACTCATCTGCGGAGCCATCTCGGATCGTTTGACCTGTCTTCCAGAACAGATGAAATTCCGAATCTTCAACTCATTCGCTTTCCTCGGATCCGGTGCTTTCCTCTGTGTTCTTGCATTCATGGGAGACAGCCACAAGGATTATAATATGATTGTTTTGGGATGTGCCGCTGCTATGTTGGGAGCCACCACCGGAGGATTCTTCAAAGCAGGACCAGTTCTTTCGAAACAATATTCTCACTTTGTAACCGGAAACATTTCACTTGGAATCACAATTACCATGTTGATCGTTCCATTCTTTGTGAATGCATTGACTCATAACAACACTCAAGAGGAATGGAAAT
This sequence comes from Caenorhabditis zanzibari, assembly GCA_963966625.1. Lineage (NCBI taxonomy): Eukaryota > Metazoa > Nematoda > Chromadorea > Rhabditida > Rhabditidae > Caenorhabditis > Caenorhabditis zanzibari. Next base: position 9,733,502 of record OZ016469.1, read on the forward strand.
GGGTCTTCTTGATCACTGCCGGTGTTATGGTGAGTTGAAAAACTTATGGAACTCTAAATCTAACTTCCATTTTTTCAGTGCATCTGTAACATTTTCTTCGTCATTTTCGTCAAAGGAGAGCCATGCGAGTGGACTTCGGATAGTTTCCATCGTGCCAGCTCTGTTGCTGATCTCGAAAGAAACAGTGTCAGAAACCCGACTATTTCTACAGTATCCCGCCACGTGGAAGATGTTCCAGAAAAGCTTTAAACAGCTTATTGTGACCTTCTAGACACCTGTACATATATATTTTCTCAAAAACAAAACAAATTCTCAGCTAGATTGCTCTGTTGTATAGGGCAAAATAATAGTAACTTTATCTGAAAAGTCAATTTCAGTTATTTTTTCTTTTCATTCCTCGCCAAATTGTCTCACATTGTTGATCTCCGAGTTGTTCGATTGTTTTTTCTGTTGGTTCAAACTGTTTTTCTCACTTTGGAAAACTGATTTTTTCTCTACATTTCCGTGTGTTTAGTGCATAAAATGAAGAATTGTAATAAAGAAGATTTGATAAAATATGTTTGCTTGAGATTTCAGATTTTCAATAGCCATCACTTGACACCTTAAAATTCGTGAGAATCTGAAAATTGCCTGACCAGGTCTGTTCTATTACACTGCAATTCAAAATTTAGCCATTAAAACTGTTTTATTGTAATATGAAAAAATGTGATTTGGTTAAAACTGGGAATGCGGAGAGTTTTCAGATTCAAGTATCGTAAAACTATGTACACTTTCGGACAAGAGAAATCTCTTTTTTCAACAGCTTGGAATTCTTTCTTTCGGGGAAATCGGGGGGGATCGACTCGTTGTTTTTTTGGGGGTTTGAGAGAAGAACTAGGGAAAATACAGACAAGAAAAGAAACACAAATAGGTTTAACCGGGTACTTTTATATAATAAAAGAGTTATTGGTCGATGTTTGACTAGATATAATTATTTCAAAGGAAGGTTATCATTCATTTCTTCGTTCCTCGTCTTCTCCATTTTCAGGAGCATCGATTGTGACACGCGGAGTACGGACAGTATTGGCGTCGACGGTGTTTTCTCCATTCATTTGACTGTTCATCAATTGTTGCTCCACTGAAAATGCATGATAAGTTTGACTGTTTATGATTGAAAGGTTTAACTTACAGTCCTGCTCGGGATTGAGACGGAAAGTCGAAGTACGGATTCTTGGGCGTGGAACAACTGCTCCTCTACTGTAAATGTTGCTAAGTGCTTCACGAAGTTCCTTAACAGCGACGACTCCGACGAGACGTCCTTTTTCAGTGACGTAGGCATGGTTGAGAGCAAGAAGAGAGAAGAGGGTGTGGACCTGAAAATATGAGTTACTTCCTTCAATCTCTTCTGAGGATTCTGTGTTTCCAGAATTCTTGAACTCTTTACAGTTCCCATCAGATTGAATTTCCATACCTTGTAAAGGGACGTCCCTCTAACCAATTGGAATGGTGCTGGATCAATTGCCACTTCCTCCATATCCAATTTCTTTGACAAAATCTCGGCTCTCTTTGCCAAAGAATGCTGAAAATGTGGGTGTGGATGAATCACGTGAAAAGCAACGAAGACGGAAATGAAATCACAATGAAAAACAACAAGCCATAAAACTTTTACTATTTTTTATGCTTTCATCTTACTAAAAAAAGAACTGAAGGAACACTCACCACAATTGGCTCATGTTGGTTGGTCTGGGCGTAGAGAAGAGGGGCCAATGGACTGCGGTCTCCCTGAAAAAGTCATTTTCAGTTTGTGAGCCATCTTCAAAAAACAGGAATACCTGATCCTCGTGGAGTGGAGATTGTGGAAGAAGGGTGTTTCCGGAGATGTTTCTATCGGTCATCAACGCATTTCCAGACGACATGTGACCTCCATTGGCGGCGAGAGATCCACGTCTAGAATACTTTCTGAATAGAAGTGGGAATTAACAACATGCAACTATCAAAGCGTGTGTGTGTGGGTGCATGCACTAAGAATTTGAGGTGCAATGACAAACCACAATAGACACACCTTAGATTGTGGATCGTGCTGAAGATTTCCGATGCGGTGCGACTTCTGAAATTGAGATAGGTTTAGAGAAAGAAGAAGGAGAAGTTGTGGGTTCAAAGCAAAAAAATTGAAAAATAAAGAAGTATTAAAAGAATTCAATGTTCTATTTCTATGTCTAGAAAATCTGGAATCATTGGCTTCTGTTACCAACTAAAAAATGTGTAAAAGTCCACACTGTGCACAACGACTACTAAAATCAGTTGCAACCAAAGAGACTATACGTCTACAAGGCCACTAATCACGACAATCAGTCTTTCTTTTCCGTCGTATCACTTACACAATCTTCGATTTGATTGCCGGTGCTCTATAGCTGTAGAAAACACAGTTCTTTCAACTGCTAAAACTCTTCCCATCTCCCAAATTACTTACCTTCTGCGGTGTCCAAAAAGCTCTGGCTCTGGTCCGAGTTTGCGTTGAATGAGATACAAAAGATATTTACGAGCGACAGATCCAAGAAGAGTCATTGATCGTGAGTCAGTTACGAAGGGATACGAACGAAGTGTTGGCGTCTCCAGAAGCATCTCACGGAGCTCCCGATAGGTGGTCTCACGAGTGATGTAGTACATATCTTTTACCATGATTCTTTCGACTTTCATTTGATGCACACTGAAAAGTTAGAAGCTTGTTGAATCCCTAATGTTAAGATAGAATCCTTACCTCATACGTGATGGTGGCAAATCGGCAAGGTATGGATATCCGTTAATTTTGATGATCGAATCGTAGATTGAAGGTTGAAGGAAAGCACAAATAGCATTTGAGATCATAAGAGCGATGAGCACTGGAAGAAGAGCACATAATTGTCCAGTTGTTTCACACACGATAAGAGCAATGGAGAGGGAGTGAGTCAGAGATGAGCGGAAGAGCATTTTTGAAATGGCGGAAGGCGGAAGGCGGAAGGCGGAAGAGGGAAAATTTTGGCGGAAGGCGGAAGGCGGAAGGCGGAATTTCAAAAATTTTGGCGGAAGGCGGAAGGCGGAAGGCGGAATAGAAAAAATGGGCGGAAGACGGAAAGTGGAAGGCGGAAGGCGGAATTTCGCCTACTTTTACTCGGAGTTTCCTGCATAAAAGAGACGTTTTTGCTGCTGTTTCGCTTAATTTCAGGGTTTCAAGCATGAAATAACCGAAAAATCACTGTTTTTAGCAAGTTTGAAAAAAAATTTGAAATTCCGCCTTCCGCCTAATTTTTCCGATTTTTGGCGGAAGGCGGAAGGCGGAAGGCGGAAGTGAGAAAATTTTGGCGGAAGGCGGAAGGCGGAAGGCGGAAGAGGAAAAATGGGCGGAAGGCGGAAGGCGGAAGGCGGAAGGCGGAATTCCGCTCATCTCTGGAGTGAGTGACTGATCCAGTGAAAGAAGCAGCTCCAACCACGGCATAAAGTCCCGGATAGATCTGTGGTTGTCCAAGTCCACGCAATCCATACGGCCAGATCATTGAGATAATTTCTCCAAAAATTCGTCCTCCACAGGCTCCGATAACGAAACATGGAACGAAGATACCGGATGGAATGTACAAAGTAATGCAAATTGGGACGACGATAAAGTAGAAAAGAAAGTAAAGCAAGAGAGAATTGATTGGAGCCATATCTCCTTCTGGTCCTGTCCAGTGTTCCAATACGTGAGGAGGGCATCCTTCTGATCCATTCGTTTGTTTCCAGAGAGTGCAGTTGGAGAGGAAGTCGACAAGGGTCTCACGGAATGTGTATTTACCGGCAACGTAGCTTCCGAGACCATTTGGATAAACTAGGACAGCGAAGATTGCAGTGCAGCAGACGGTGAACAAGATTGGGCTGGAAATGGGAGTTGATTATATGCTCATGTTTATTTTTGAACTAAACTCAACGTCTAGCTTTTTTTACTATCATTGTGTTTCTCTATTCTCTTTTCAGTCTTCTATGTTTCAAACACCAAAACACAACTTCCCCCTTCCAAACCAATGTTCAAACTTGTTCACCTTCGTGATATCTTTTTGATCCCTTCCCCTCAGAAACCAAAACTACTTCTATTCTTCCGCTGCTCAATGATCAAACAACCATCTTCTTTTTCCATTTATATCTCCAAAAGGAATCGCTTTTGCAAGAAATGAGAAAATCCATTTCTCGCTTCTGCTGGTCTATTGTCTATCTTCTTTCATTTTGCTAATCGATAACTAAAGTTGACATAACACATTCCTTAATGTGATACTACAACACTGATCAGTTTTAAGAAAAAAGAGATACACAGTGTCGTCGTCTATGTTATCAGAAGCCCTTTTATCATCAAACTTCCGTCTCTATTTTTCTGACGGTGAGGTCATATTGAAAGAAGAATAATGGGCTTTGATCTAGACTTACCTCTTTCCGAAAAGGGCTTGGAAGATGCGATTTCTGCGTTTGAAGAATGCGATTCGACGATGATAGTAGACGAAGAGAGCTCCGAGAAGACCAGTCATAACTCTGAAAATTTTATGAGTGATTCAGAACCTTAGAACTTTCCGCATACCCAAGACAAACGAAGAATCCAAGTTCTTCCACGACGAAAACCTCATTAGGGAAGTAAGTTTGATAGTAGGCAGTAATGGTTCCAGCAATGTGTTGAGGCACGAAGAAAGTGATGGCAAAACGGAAGAGCATGGCAGAGCAAGTGGTGGCGAAGAAGGATCTCCAGTAGTTTTTGACGGCGAAATATTTCGATGTTGACTCGATACCGTAGAGTACAGCTGAAAATTATTTGGATTGCTAAGATCGATAGTACAATTCTTGAAATGTTCAATTTTATGGACAATAATCGAAACCAAAATTCTTACCTCCCATGGGAGCGGAGAAAGTACAAGCGATTCCGACAGCACATCCGATACTCAACATTTCCATAGCACGACCTTCATTTGAGAAGAATGCATTGTATTGACAAGCTGCTGTGATTTTATTGAGCAATGAGGCAACGATGGCTCCGATGTGCACGAACGGTCCCTGTAAATTTTATCCATAGGTTTAGCAAAGGATTTAAAAGCGTTGCTTGCTAAAGTTGGCGCTAGAAGTAAACGGGTCGAAATTGAGATAATTTGAATATTAAAGATTTTGATAAAATAAACACTCACTTCTTTACCAACTGGCAGTCCTGATCCTATTGTTAATGTAAGTCCAATCATCTTTGCAATCAAAGTTTTCCCAGACAAATAATTCTTCAGTTGAAAACCATGAATTATTACTTTAACTTCAGGAATACCGGATCCTGAAAGCAAGATTTCCAGATTCATAATTTTTCTTCACCCTTAAAACTCACCAACAGCCTGTTTTCCAAATCCATAGCAAACCAAAGCAGCCAAATAGACAAGTCCGGTGATATAAAACACCCATCCCAAGAATGCTGCGTAGTTGTTGTACTGCTCAAGAGTCTCCAGAAGGAAGTTACGGACTGAAATTTGATTTTCAGGGCTATCAAAAACAGGGAGCTTACAGTGAATAAGATACTCAATACCAACGTCGATGAAAATTGAAAAGATTGCGGTGATGAATCCGAGTGCAGCTGAGATGAACCAGTCTTCCACGAAGAAATGCACAATATTTTGGAATTGACCTGCAAAGATCGAAATAATTCAGAATCAGATTCAGAATAGGCTTACGTGTTAAGAACTCTCTGGTAGTCTCTTTTCTGGAAGATTTCATGTCAGAATAGTATGCATCGTACTCCTCATCGATCTCATTTTGATCTTCTGTATCACTCGATTCGTCATCACCTAACAGCTCCATGTGATCCGCATTTTCTTGTACCCTGAAATTACAAAATTTTTATTTTTGATTGATTTTTTCAAGTTAGAATCTGATTGGTAATTTTTTTGTTGGTACTCTAGAATTTCAGAAAGATGTTTAGTTTCGAACGAAAATATTTTATGTATAATCTCTTACCATCGAAACTGTCTGATAAGTTGGCTCATATCGAGACGGAATCGGATAGGAGGGTAAAGTTTGAATACCCTCGGAATGAAGCGACGCAGTCTCACTGAATAAGAAAACAACAGATAAAGCTAAATGAAATGGAAAAGAAGAGGATGAACGAGGTGAATCGATCTTTCAAAGACGAATTGCTGACGTCATCTGATCAGAGACAATCAGAAGATCAGATGATGCTTTTTTTCTATTGAAAGTAGAGGCTTCTGGAATTCCAGAATCTATTTTCATATTCTGAGTTTCATCAGATGACGTTTAAAAAAGGAAGCGAAGAGAAAAGAGAGAAAGAAAGTTCACAGTCCAACAACCAGTTCACCGACAAACCAAAAAAATAGTATGGCGCAGAGAATCTACGGGACGCTCTTCTGAATTTTATTGATTGACAATTTTCGGTGAAAAAAGAAGGAGAGAAGAATATGACAATGGATGTTCTTTGGAAGTTGAAAGACCGATCAGATAGGGAAAATTGGATGTGAAGAAAAAGAGGAAATGTTTAGTATTACGATGGTAGATGACAAATTGGCCGAAATTTACATTTCGATGAATCATTCTCACGTGAATTTCAGTGAGCGGGTTTTCAGTCAAAGTTGCATTGTTTTGAAACGGAATACTGAACATTGTTTCAGAATTTCAGTAAAATTAAAGGGAAAAATCTTGGGCTCTATGTTTGCTATGGTCTAGGAATAGTGGGTTTCCGGAAATTTCCAATAGTTGTGTCAACAATCCTTAAATAGACGATAAAAAGGCAAACACGATTTGCATTCATTGTAGCAATTTTCTGTTTTTTCAGTGTTAAAAATTCTGATACTCGATTTGGCTTTTCTAGTCAAGAATTTCTGCTAGGAACTAAATCTCCTGTTTCTGGGTGGCTTAAAAACTTTTGCGAAAAATTATAGCCCAGAGCTTTCCCCATTTTCCTTGTTACCGTAAAACCTCTAATAGAAGGACAGCCAAGTGATCCAGAAAAGAGCACCTTCTCAGACTTCTGCAAATCTGAAAGTAGTTTCAATCGATTCCTTGTCAAAAATAAACTAGGATCAATATGAAATACGTTATGAGTTGCTTCTCAAAAATTTGTTATGGATACTTTTGTGAAATTGGAATTTGGATTTTGAGGAGATTGAACAATAGAAGGACATGTCCCTCTATTAGAGGTATTACGGTATATACATTTACTTAATTCCTCATTAAAATAACACTTCAATTCCCACGATCCCCTAACCATCTCTCATAACACCCAATTCTTCCTCGTAAGTCCCTAATCACCTGGTCATCACTACTTGAATCAATAGGTGTCCCCTTGTCCTTTTTCCCTTTTTTCTTCCCATTAAAATTGTCTTATTTGATTCCATCTCAATGATGGCCGGAAGCAGTGTTAAGGAAACAAGTCTATTTTCGGCAGTCGTTCCCAAATGACAAGATACACCTAGTTTATCTTTGAACTGTTTCACTGAGATCTCCTAATTTCGTATGCTATTTCTCGTTTTGGTCTTTTGACTTTGACGAAACGATTCAAAGTTCACCCACACATCGTCTTCTTCGATTTGAATTAGAATGAATTGGACATACATTTCAGAAATTTTACCCCGATTTCCGATTCTTTTTGTAATTCTTTGAAAAGAAATGAAGAGATGATAACCATGGTATTCGCATTTTGCAGAACAGAAAACCTGTGGTATGACACCTTGATACGGTGCGAAAAATTGTTAGATTGATGAATCGGCTGACTAATTGAACTTATTGGAAGTTATAAGAAAAGAGATATCGTGTTGACACTTTGGACCGTTTTTCTATTTTTGGAAACGGATGTGTACTTTTTGTAAAAAAGGCATAAGAGGGGAGAAGAAATCAGCTGAATTTTGAAATCAGAACGAGGCCATCTTTTATAAGGGCAGACTCATGATAAATCCTGTTTTACGGGATGCTTTTATGCAAATTAAGATTATTAAAAGGGCTTGCGAAATTTCGGTAAGGTCAAGGGATACCATGGTCTCCGAATCTACAGTAATCCACAAAAAATCTGATTCCCATTCGGAAAGACAAAAAAGATTGACACTTTTACTCCTCTGAAGTATACTATGAGAAAATTCCAGAACCAATCACCCAAAAGGATCACAAGGTTGTGGTCGGATTTTTTTCTACCGTTTTCAAAGAAAATAAGGCAAAATTTTCTTACTGTTTTTTCAGTTTTCTGAGACTCAAGTTTTGTGGGTTATTGAAAATAATTGCCTCAGGAGCTCGTCGTTATCAAAATACCTCAGAAGACCTCAGAAGATAATATTTATGGAGACATCAACGTTTCCAACGATTTGTTTTTTAGCTTTGAAAATCTTTTCAATTTTTCATATATTTTCTCAAACACAAACCTAACACGATAGTCACTCCAATCTTTCTCTGTCGGCTCAATCGGACTGCACTCGACACTGAAACAATAGAAAAAACATGCATAACAACACGGAAACCCTTATTTTTTGCTCCTTACTCATCCATCAGCATATGTGGTCTCGCTTTGAATTGCACAATATCCGAAGGAAGACTGGATTGATCTGACGATGTGTCATCTGCCCGTCGACGGTGATGTAGCTGCTCCTCATCGACGACGCCGACGTCTCCCATTCTATGGAAAACTAAAGTATAACAAACGAAACGGAAATGTAAAAACGGAGGGAAAGAGTTTGAGAAGATGAAAAAAAAGAAGAAGAACTGTTAGATGGCTGATGGGTAACTGATGGTGGGTAAAGTGAGAGAGACAAGCGACACACAATATCAATAATTCAAAATATTCTTCATCATCTTCTTCTTCTACAATCTGCCTCTATTTTCCACTTCTTCTCTATTTCTCTTCAATTCACACAGGTATATCGATGATCGACGGTTACAAGAAAGTGGGTGGAGCCAAAGAGGTGTTTCACAGACAATTTTTGACATGCGCTTTTGACATGAGTAAGACACAATTGGGTAATTGAATAGTTTGAAGCTTTGAAAGGGAAACAAATGAAACGAAGGAAAAAAAGAAGGAGCTTATCATTTGTTTATTTTTGTATTTTTATCTTTAGTTCTTTTTTCAGTTTCCAACTCTACTCGATGAGGTATTTGGGTTCTACATCTGCACATTTTACTGAAATTCGGTCGAACTGTATTTTCAAGCACACCTATTCATTCCTTTCATTCAGATCATCGTTTCTGGTTATTTTTGGAATCTTGATTTTCTCATAATATCTAAATTTAGAATGGCCAAAGTATTCCTTTGTCATTCATTTCAGTCTTTCAAAACAGGTCATTTTCCTTTGAAACTTTTCTATTCAAATTCAAATTTTGATGTTCGTTCATTGTGTAAGCTTGGAAACCCTGAACAAAGGAAATAACAGTGATATTTGATACTGAATTTTTGAAACTGGTAGAAAGTAGACTGATTTTTGAACTTTGTTACTATGATTCTTAGTGAGCAATCTCTATTTGCTTTACACAACGATGAGTAAGTCTCCTACCGTATTTTAAGATGACCAGGGAACAAAGCACAAAAAGAACAATCATCACTTTTGGAGTGTCAGATGGATTTAATTTCTCCCGAATCATTCCAACTTACCAAAATCTGTATTAGAAGGGCAAAATTATACTTCTGAATTCTCAAAATTGGATCATAACATCTGTTGAAGATATTTTAAACATAAGTTTTGACATCAAGTGTCCAGTCAACGTTTGACGAGGATTCTAATAAGACTAATTTCGATCCGTTCCGATTTCAAGAATGTATTAATTATGAGCTCATTGTGGTGCCATTCTATTAAAGATGACCTTCAAATACAGATTTTACTGGAAATTCAAACGTGGCCCTCAACATTTAAAAACTTGAAAACTCACTTCAATGTGCCTCCATCTTCTGCGATAGACTCCAGAATTCCCGTTGTTAAATCAGTGACTTCAGTTGTTCCTTCTCCAGATGAAGACGTCGCCTGGTTATTATAGTTCTCATATGGCAGTGTCATTAGAAGAGGAAACGCTCCTTTGTCCGGATTCACCGCGAACAAAATAGTTGCTCGCGGTGAATTCCGCCCCATTCTTTTGAAGAAATCCACTTTGAATCTGAAATTTTTTGATTTTTAAAGAAAAGTGACGAAAGTAATTCAGGAACGCGGGGACGAAAAATAAATCGAGAGGCTTCATGTGATATTGTATTGTGGATTGTCTGATTGTCAAATTCTTCTGCTTTTATCAATATGTGACGGAAAAAGAGGGACAACCCACGCACACTGGATTTTTTAAGATTGAAGCAGACTGTTTGGGTGGAAAAATGATGGATAGAAGAAATTATAAGAGCAAGAAGGAGGAAGTTAAGATAGACAAGTGGAAAATGACATCATGGAGAACATGAAGAAGAGTACAACTGTTTATTTGCTCACACTGGTTTTTGTTTTTTCTTGGGAAATCCTTGTTGTACCAAAAGTGCTTTGAAATATGACGATAAAAGTAAATGACTTCAGCGGAATTCCTGTAACTAGACAGAAGTACAAAAATTGTTGGAAGGAGAAGATCTAGAAATTCGTATGTAGGTTGAAATAAGAACAACAAAAACAACATGTAGAATCCGAACGGATTTAAAACCTTTGAACTTGCTGAAAATAATTTTTGGACCAATAACCAAACCACGAGTTGCATATCAACATCTCCAAACCTAATCTCAATTTCCTATCAACTGATACTCCAACAGCAATGCTCATTGAAAATTTCATTCAAAGGCATTTCCTGTCACTAGACAGAGAGATTATCTCTTCCAACTCCAATTGTCCGTGTGCACTTTATCCATTTTTCCTCCAGAATCTCTTCTAAACACACAAGACACCAACCAATCACGGGTCCGTGTGTTTTTTCAAGATTTCGAAAAGGAGATTTTGGTGCGGAATGCTTGAAAAATCGGAAAGAATGAAAAGGAACGAGAAGAGTGTTTACCGCTCAATTTGCTTGACGATTTTCAGCTTCTTCTCTAAAGCCGAAGAGAGTTTTCTGCGCTGGATTAGCCGAAATAGGGATTCTCCCAAAAAACTGGAACGAAGGTGACGGTGTGAAAAAAGAAGAGAATTATTATTCACATTGTAATAGAGAAAAAGAAGGAGAATTCGAAATGGGGAGGGAATCTGAAAATGAGATGGAGAAGCCATTTCTATGTTATGTTCACTGACCTTAGCTGACGTGAAATTCTTATTCGGAAACCATAGAATCTAGTACTTTGACCTACTGTAGAGATAGAAATTAGTAGTAGAGTAAATGTGTCATAATCCTTGATTGTTCAAATTTCAAACATGATTAGTTAGTGAAGAGTGCGATATGAAATGTTTCAGAAAAGTTTGAGATTTTCTAATTTGAATAAATCATGAAAAAGTTGGGAAAAAAATGGAGAAAAAAGTGGAATGAATGTGAGATAACTGGAAAAGATATTGAACTAAAGTGGAGTAGACGATTCAAAGAACAAGAAAATAAGTGAGCTTGATGAGTTTTGAGAAATCAACGGTTCGAGAAAACGGAAAAAGCATAATGAACACAAATTCGAAGTGAGGGAAATAATAACATCCGAGCTTTTCTAACAAGTTGAATTTTGCCTAACAATTCTAGTATTTGAAAAAAAACAGACAAGAAAAGGGAACAGAAAAATTAAAATTCATCGAAACAACCCGGAATTGGAAAAATTTTGACCTCTAACTTATAACCTTTGTCTTTCCAGAGCATCGAATCAAAAAGTTCAAAATATATTTTTCTCTGCATGGCTGACTTAACTTTAAATCAACAAGTCCGATAGAAGAGTAACTCAAAAAGGACACTTACTCAATAATTCCAGAGAATTTCCACTTCCTTTTCCAGATTATCTGATGTATGAAAAACAGCCAAAAAATTGGTGTGACTCATCATTAAAATGGAGTCAGCAAGTCTGATAGTGCTCAACTCAAAATCAGAACGAATTTGTATTTTGAATGCCATTTTTTTTCGACAACAATCAGTCTACGTAAAAACAAGTGTGTGAGTAGTGTTAACCTGATAAGGTTCTTCTCCTAAAAATATATTCTGCTAGCTAAGAAAAGGGTTTTATTGTTTTTAGTTTTCCGGAAATGGGTGAGGAAAATGCAAGAAGAAGGAGTGAATGTTTGACGATCGGTAAGAATGAAGAAATGACCAAAATAACTTTTGACATAAAAAATAATGATTTCAAATTTTTTTGTGAGACAACGATTATGTCTTTTAATTCTTGTGCTCCGGAAGTCGTTTTTTTGGGGTGGCCTCTATTTTCATTTCTTTTCAGACAAAAATGACTTCCAAAAAATATGGAAAAAGGAGGTTTGTGCTCTTCAGATTCGAACGGAAGACAACACGGAAACAGCTTCGGATTTCAACGGCTTTTGAGAAAGGGAATGAATTTATATTTGATGAGATTTTTTCAAATATTTTTTCTTGACCAAGTGCCCTTTTTTTAGGAAAAAAATGGGTGGAGAGCTGATTAGAGAGGAGGGGAAGAGGAAGAAAGCAAACAAATTTGAATGAGAACATATGGAAAGCACAAGAAAAAAAGTGTAATATTTTTACAATGTGAAGTTGTGGTTTGGAAATAAAGTAAACGACTGTGAATGTTTTTGGGTAATTATGAAAAAGAGATTGAGTTTTTTGAAGACCTTTCACAGATAACATTAGAAGATGTTTCAGATAGATAAAATATGCCTGGAAAATTTCAACATTTTCTGTTAAAGATCAGAAAAAATATTGTATCACCCGAATTTTTTTCAATCTACAGTGGGTTTCAAATTACCAAATGGTTTAACTGAAAAATAATTATTCTGACAACTCATCTCCTTCAATATTCAACATATTTTCAAAACAAAATCATCTTTGTGAGTGATCCACTTCCAAAAAATACAGTATACCGAAACTTCCACTCTCACCAAAATCACAAATATTTTCCTTCCCACAAAACTGCTATAAAGGAAATGACACATCCCCGTTATCAAGAATATGAGAAAATGTGAAATCCTCTCCGATCATTGATGGTCTCATCGGAAGTCTCGATTTCCGGAGATATTCTCAAAAACATCTGTGACTTCGAAGTTACAAATTGGAAAATTAAAAATGTTCAAAATAAGAGTTATTTTTGACACACTCAAGTTGATAAGAGATGGAGACTAAAATCACAGTTGATAACGAGTTTAGATTTTGAAAAATTGTCTTGAAAACTGAGTTGCCGGCAAAGAAAAAGTGTGTTCCTTGGAGATGAGAGAAATGAGATGAAGTGGATAAAAAACCGAAGAAGGTGGGGATCAGTTTTTGAAGGGATAATCCGGTATGGAGGAGCCATGAGAATAATAAGATAACTATTAGAGAGACGGAGAGAGGAGACGCAGGTGTTCCAGTAGAAGAGAAGTTTAAATGAACAATTGAACTTGATTAAAAGTGATATCAGAATTATCTCTCACTTCAGAGGAACACCCCCTGTCCGAGTTGATTGATAATCTTTGTGTTTAAACTACTTGCGGAGTTTAAGAGATTGGATTAGTGAGGAGCATAAACAAACATTCAAATTTTGGATTTTTGCCTAGGATTCCAATTAAAAGTGTGTCGGAGAAAATGGAACGTGATAAGTTGTTGAAATGACTTCGAAATGACTTCCAGTCTCTATAGAAAAGGCAATGTGCACGCAGTCTTTGGAATATATTACTTTTTTGCTCCTCTAATCCTTACACTTTTTTATTTACATTACTCTTGCTCATCTTTTCTGAAATAGCAAAATATCCTGGATTCAAAAAAAGTTCAAACAACCAAGAAAGACAAAATTTATAACTTCAAATCACAATAACTGATGTGAGGGGCATGTTCGATTTCTTCACACAAGCTTCTTCCACGTGGTGTCTGAACTTGAAATTGGATTTCAAATTTGCAGCAGTTTTGCCAGGAAGAGCGTCGTCAGATGTCATGATACTACTGAAAACTATAGAAATGTATCCATGGCTTCTAAGAACGACTCACAAAACATTTTTCTTCTTCGCCTTATTCACCAAGTCTTCATATTTACCGTAAACTTCTTTATACTCCTGGTCGGATGAAACGCCAAACACATCACTGTTAACTCTAAATAACTTATATTAGAATTTTTCAGAAAAATTGCAAACCTTTGAATGTTATCATCGAATTCAGATTCATCGAGTCCAAAATCTCGAATGGTGTCTAACATCATTTTTTCACGGAAGTAGGGAAGCATGAACTTCTAAAAAACCATAACTTTACATGTTGAAAGGTAGAAGAAATCTTTACGATTCCAATCCAAGTACTCTTCATGAACTCGGCTTTCACGTCAAATATCGGGTCTTCAACAAAAATAACTTCGAATCCGTAACAAAATTCATCCTGAAGTTTGACTGCTGCAGCGAGGATGATGCTGTAAAACACGAATTACTAAACAGTTTCACAACTCTACTGACTTAGCTGCAATTCCTTTTCCATAAGCAATGATTTGTGCTTTTGTGGTCATTTGTCTGACATAGTGATAACATGTTTCAGCCATTTTCACTGACTCTTTGAATGTTAAACGTGATCCATCAACTGAAGGTACAAAGAATCAAAAACTGAGGGATTACTGTAAGAGCTCACTCATAGGCCTACATAGAACTACACTGTCCCCATAATCATCAAATCCGCAATCATCGATAACCAATAAAATTTTTTGAATACTTTCCAATGTTTGATCCTTTTGTTTCATGTAGACCCTAAACTGTTTCGTATAACGAAAATAATTTCGGACAGATTACTGTATGTTGATTGCAGAAGAAGCTGCCATCAAATTAGTTTCCCACATCAAATTGGATGCCTCGATTTGGCTATAACCTTCGAGACGTCTGCATCTCCAATCTAAATTTTAACATTCAATTTAGATTATTGTTCTCTAATCTCACCAAGGTTTGCGTTGAATGGAACAATGACATTGGGATACATGAATGAGATCAACGAAGGTCCCAATACGAAACAGACTGCTAGAAACAACAGGAACAAAACTAACTGACCGAGATTTCTGAAATCAGAAAGATGTTCTCCAATTATGTGTTCCCATCACTTCTCTCCTAACCTGCAAATCCACACATGGCATTCAGAATGCCATCGAACTCTCGGTGGCTTATCAGGAGCAATCACATCTCGCTGAACCGAGTTTTCAATGGGCTTATGAGAGAGTTGACGAGAAGATACTTGATGCTGAGAACTCATTTGACTATCTAGCACACAATGATTGCTTGAAATATATCCGTAAAAGGGAATGAAATGAATTGAAGTTGGACTTCTTCCTTTTCTCGAAAAAATAAACATCCACGTTCCAAGAAAAAGGTTTGCAAGGATTTTTTCTGAGTTGTGCAGGAAAACACTGAATTGATTTTTTACGAATTCAGTCAAAAGTATCACATTTTCTGTTGATTTTGATTGTTTTTTCTTGAAAAATTTTTCTTCGGCTGCCCACTTAAAATTTGAATTTCCGCACTTTTTCAACACGGCCGAGGAAACCCTTGGCCTCGAGCTGTGTACTCCTCTTGGACGAATTATAAAACACGTTTTGCAACAATTTTTTTTTCGTTTTTTTGCTTGCGCTCTCAGCTTCTTCCGATAAAAACCTGTAACAGTCCGAATATTTCTAAATTGTGTATGTTATCATAGCCAGTAAATCCGTTTTTGCTTCATTTGGGATTATTTGAAGCTTTTCGTCGTGTAAATTAGACATTCATTCACATATTTTTTTCTTCCTTCTAATTTGGAACGTTATTGCAGTGATGACTTCGCAAGACTGGAAAAGTCAAACCGGAGCCCCGATTGTCTACATTTTTGGGATCGCCTCTCACGAAGGTCAGCCCGATGCTCGAGCCGGATTTGGTATAGATTGGGGCCCCTATATATCATTAATAAAGGGAGGACCCGCTATTGGAGAGAAAACCAAGATAAGAGCTGAACTGACCGCTATCATCACTGTAATCCAAACGGTAAGCACTGAATTTATTTTTTTTTAAAATCTAAACCATAATAGTATCAGGCTCATCAACAACAGATGCCCGCAATCATGATCCGCCATTGCTCGAGCGAATTAGAAGAGGTTTTGAATAGAGATCGAAGCATAGAACAAGCGGAAGGCGGAATCTCAGACAATGAAGACCTCTTACTAGAAATCGAAAAAGTCATCTTTATATTGGTTAGTTTTCACCATGCTCCAGAGTATCAGAGTTTTCTTCAGCCCATTCAACTAGAAAAGACGAGGCCCGGATTGATTAATATATATGCGAACGCGGTTCGAACTGCTCGACGAATTGCTGGTTTGCACTCTTCAGCAGCTGTACCTATCTCCGACAATCAATATGAAAAAGGATGTCGGATTGTCGACATTTACGGAGCTTGCAATGATGGACAGAAGAATGCGACAGCGGGTTATGGAGTCTATTGGGGACAAGGTACAGATGTTTTTTTCTGAAGACTGTGGGACTGTATCTATCTCATTTTTATACAGGCGACTCGAGAAACGAAAATGGAAACGTGAGCGGACAACAAACTTCATACCGTGCTTTTTTTGTTGCTCTGTACCGAGCACTTGCCACTGTTTGTGATTCTTTTCAAGCTTGTTAAACAGGTGAACATTCAGGCCGCTGATTCTCATCATGACGAGCTCATCATCAGAAGTCGATCATTGGATGTTCACAACTTCATCACGACTAGAATTGCACTTATGGGAAAACATAGAATTCTGTACCACCAGCTGGCATCTGTTATGCTTCGTTTTAAAGTACGTTTCAGAACTTGAACAAAACAATGTATAACTTTCAGAATGTGTTGCACTGGAAGCCATCGAAACAGCAAAACGTGAAAGAGCAGAATGAAGCGGAGTGTTTGGCGAAACTTCGTTCTGGAATTGAAAGGATTACGTTATCAATTGCTGGATTTGAAACTGCTAATGATGGACTTGCGAGATACGGAGTTTTTTGGAAAGATGGCGACGTTTTAAACAAGCGAGGATTTCTCGAGGGAAACCATTCCGAACTCTGCGCGGAAATTACTGCTCTCAAATTCGCACTCGACATTGTAAGTTTCATGTTAAATCCGTTCGTATTAACATATTCTTGTTTCAGGCTCTAAATAGAGATATTAGATGTATCACTCTGTACACGGATTCAGAACTATTGCATAACTATTTGAAAGAATGGCGCCACGTCTGGAAAAAAACAAGCTGGCCTTCTAATCCAGCACATAAAAAATCACAATGTTGGCTCACTTGTTGTAGTCTCAGTTCGATGCTGGACAGTCTTGTAGGTTTTAACTTTGTCAGAAAAATCGTTTATGTGAGTTCAGGTTGTGCAAGTAATTCTCGGACACGATGATAGAATTTATAAAGCCCGTCAACTTGCATTTTCGGTTGAACCATTCGAGAAAGTTCGAACTTTTGGAGCAATTCAGGAAGGAAACAATGAACCGGTGGCGAGATACGGATTTTATTGGCTCCCCGATAAAACTGACGCAGAGTACGGTTTCATTGATGGAGAGCAGAGTCTGATCAGAGCGAAACAATTCGCTATCCTGCGAGCACTGCAAACTGTGAGCAAATTTGACTGAAAGTTCGAATTATCGGTGACGTTTCCAGAGTATCACCAAGGGAATTACAAAGCTAGTGATTGAACACGATCTGATCGGAAAAGAAGACATCGATCATAAACTTGAGCGAGATATCAAGACGATGGCGCTCAAACTTGAGGCACATATAACCTATTTTTCTGTAAATTCTCTCATATTATTTCTCTGTTTTCAGGCAGTACGATACGAAACCCACACCTCTGACGATTTCGATGAACAAATTAAGAACATGTAGATAAATTATAAAAGCATTCCATTAGTGATCTCTTTCTCGTTTTATCCATTTCATATTAGTGCACTTTGTTTTTATCTGTCCCCATTCTATCCATGTTTCAAACGCTAATTAATCATATTTACTTCCTTGTTCTAAAACTGGTGCACGAATTTAAGAATGTCTGTTGAACTCATTCGATATTTTTATTTCCACAACCAAAAGATCATGAGCTTATTCATTAGTTTAGCGTAATTAAAAATACATTTTAATCCAATTCAGCAGTGTTGCAATTATCCACAGTGGTACTGCGAGACCTAGCATGCAAAATTAATCGGTGCACCTTTAATTTTCTTTGGAAATTTAAAGGTGCACTTGCATTTTTATGTGTCGAATAACTTTTTAAAGCACTAATGAATTAAATTAAAGTGTATTTTTAATTGCATTTTAATTAATTGAATAACCCCGTCAACGAAAGAACGCATTATTTGTGTAACTAATGACCCATAGAAATACTCGAGATTATTACGAAATACCATTCGTAGAAGACTCGGCGCTCATACACCACTCCGCAACAAATATGCGTTTTCGTTTGATGATGCAAAGTTGGAGGTTCTGTTCATCCGTACCATCAGGAAGTCGACAATTTTCAAATGAAGAGTAAGTCGAGTTGGTTATGAATCAAAATTTCTTTTTTTTTCAGGTTACAAGCCATCGCTGAGTTAAAACGAAAAGCCGAACAAGTTCCGTGCAAGGCAACAGAAAGTGTAATGAAAGCTAGATGTTGGGCCAAGTGAATTGAAAAATTTGATGGTTTTCCATAACGAAATTCGTATTTAGAGCACCGGTGCTAGAAGTAGGCGGACGGAAACCAGTAGAAAGTTGGCGAAGGCACAGTAAAAATGGACAAAGATTCAACGAAGAGGACGCAGGGCAATCGATTGTGAAGTTGAGATGGACAAATTCTGAAGAGAGGTTAGTATTTTGTTGACATTTTAGAATGCATTCTCTGCATTTCGCGCGAGATTTTCAACCGTTGAAATTTTTTTTTTTGAATTCGCGCACAATTTCTCTATTTTACAGTAGAGCGCACTTCGCCATTCAAACCGAATTCTTGCAGAATCTATAAAAAGTCACCTTAGTATAGAGGGTTTTCCGAAAAAAAATTAAAAAATGTATTTTCAGAGATGTCGACATTATGCTATCTCCAACGGAGACCTTATACACCGTAGAAGTGAAAGCGGTTCTTTATGGAATCATCAATGCAATTAGCTGGAATGAAACGAGAGTGCGGATGAAAAGCACAAACGAAATCGTTGTGAAAGTGGCAAACAAACAATATAAAGCAACTAAAGGTGACCAATTTATAGTTCTTCGAATTCTGAAAGATATTGTTTTCAGAATTGGCCAGCTTTCACTTAATCACCAAAGTTGTGAACGCCAGTGACACAAAAATCAGAGAAGGACAGCTTAAAGTATGTTTAATAAGCAATTCTTGATCTGAAATTATCATTGTGAATTTTTCAGGCAAAACTAGAAAGAATATGTGAAGACAAACCCATCAGGCGAATTGCACCAACGAAGATGACCGAAAATGAATTTTTCAAAAAGTATAGGCATTGTATTGAAAATCTGAAATCTTACATATGAAAATAAATTTGATATTTCAAGGATTCAACTGGTTATTTTTTATACAGCGAATACAAAGCGGTGTTAAACCATTTGACCCTGTATTTGTTCATTTACAGCTTATTCAAAATTCATTCAAATCTCTAAACTTTTTATTGAAGGATGCTATTTTTTCGACGAGTTTTGCTCCCACAAATTCCATCAACTTCAACTAAAAACCCTTCTCAAGTACGAGTTTCTTGGACGCATCGACACGATGGGATCAGAAGATACTGTACGGAACCAGAAGTTCAGGAAGAAAATTTAGGGTTCGTATCAATACTTTGACCCTTCTCATATTCAATCATTATTCAGAAAGTTTGTCCGAGTGGAAACCACTGGCTACTCGTTTACCGATCCAACTGGAAAACGAGTCGCGAAATACGGAATTTATTGGGGAAAGGATGATCCACGAAATGGTATCCGAACACTTCCTGACGGTTCTAGCAACGTGGCAGCCATGTTAACTGCGATTCTAGAAGCAGTCCATGTGGCACGAGAAGAAGATCCACCTCAACCACTCTTGATTTATTCGGATTTAACATCTTGTGAATCACTTCTAAAAGATATTTCCGATTTTGCCAAGCGCGACTTCTATACTCGAGACCATGGAAGGAAATTGAAAAATGCGGACATCTTAAAGGAACTTTTCGTGGCGGTTCAAGGTCTTCATATGAAAATCAAACACAGGGCCACGAGTTCACCGGAAGACTCGAAAAATCGAGTAACTGCAGCCATTCTGGAGTCGGTTAATAAGAAGATCAAAGAAGATTTAACATTGACTGACAAGGATATTAAGGAAGACAAAGGCAAGTATTGTAGGGTCGACAATCCCATGGATCCCAGCGCCAAACTTGGTGTGTATGGAAAGAAGCATTGTCAAACACAACCTGTCTTACTTTCAGAAATCGAACCAGGAACAATATTAGATAAAAGCGGGAATATGGTGGTGGCAGGAAAATTGAAAGAGTGCCCAATTGTCCACGTTGCAGTTAGGTGCAAAACGGTTAAAGGTAAGTACTCTGTTTTTTTTAATAATTATCCGCATAAAATTCCGTTCTCAGAATTCATCTCTGCTGGTTATTGCACTCACTGGCCCGATGGACAAGCAGGTGGTGGCCGTTCATTCCGATTTAGTCCGTTTCCAGTGACACTTTTCAGAGCTGAGCTTGCAGCTATTGAAGTAGCGTTGAAGCAGGTTAAATTTAGCGCATTTTTCTCAGAAATCAGAGGTTCTTTACAGGCGGTAGACTGTGATATAGAGCACGTAACGGTGGTTACATCATCTGCTCACTTTATGAATGCATGGCGACGACGATGGATTCGAACCAGTGACGAACATGCTCCATTCACTTCTAAGTATATGTACGAAAGGATATGCGATCTTTGTGCGAGATTGAAACAAGTCAATTTTCGATATGAAGAAGAAAATCTTGAATCAGAACTTGGAAAAGAGTTGGAAAAGAAATGTATTCAAGGATTATCCTATGCGTTGGTGGGAAAGGACACTTCTGAATACGACTTACGGCTAGATGATTTAGTGAAAGACAAGGAATACAGACAAGAAGGGTAAGGCAGAACTCGTTATTACTTATAGCATGAAGACTGATTCAGAATCCGCGTCGTTCGCCTCTTCAAAACTGGAACAAATCTGAATGCAGGATATGTTTTCAATGAAGAAAAAGGGATCAATTGTTGCGGTACTCCATCAGTTTTGATTCGAGTTCTGGAGGAAGCAGTTTCTCGAAATTTAGACACTATCATCATTCGTGCAGATTCAGAAAAGCTCATCAAAAGCTTCGAGGCGCATTTAGAGGTAATTATCGATTTGTTGGTTATTTTTCTAAATCTGAAAATTAAGGTTTGGCGACGAAACGGTTGGCGAAACTCGCTACACAAACGAATCGCGAAATCAGCAGAATGGGAGAAGGCGTGGAAGTTGAAGCAAAAGGTGCATGTGATCTGGGAGTACATGGATACATTAGACGAAGATGATCAAAAACAAAATAAACGAATTCCAGTTTATATCAAACCTTGATTGCTGTGATATCGCATATTTAAAGAATTTGTTATGTTATAGGTTTAGCTATTGAAATAAATATATTAAAATTTGACTGGAACAACCTCATAGGAGAATATTGAGCTTTGGCACCAGACAATCTACAAAAAATCTAAAATACCCGTCATGACGGCTCCGGGACATTTCGAAAGCGAGACATTTCAAAAGTAAGACATTCCATAAGCGGACATTTCGAAAGTGTGAAATTGCGTTTTTGCTCAATTTTTTGAACTTTTCGTATGCATTTGCTCAAAAAATATACGAAAAGTTTCAAAAATAGGGCAAAAACGTGATTTCATACTTTCGAAATGTCCACTTTCGAAATGTCCCGGAACCGGCATGACGCACCCATGGCGCGCCAGCTCTGTTGGCTCACAATGTAATTCTCTAAAAATTTACGTGACCAACTCCTTCCCTAATTTTTTTCTGTTCCACATAATTCAGGGCAGATCGTTATCGGTGTCTATAAAAGAAGAAGATACGAGAAGTCTAGCCTCACATTGGAATTGAATTACCAACACCAACGATCGACGTTATCAACATCTGATGGCGCCGAAACCGAACCCGCCGCCGAAAGAAGACACGTGGGCATTCCAGCCAATTGGATCCCCGTTCCCACCGAGTCCTGTCAAATGTATGGGTGAGCAGAACATGTACGTTGCCTTGTGGTACAAGCACGGAAAGCCGATTCATGGACGCTCGTGGAACAACGGAGGAGTCGTCGAATGCTCTTTCCCGTACAAGGAGGCTGAGCTGACCACGAAGCAGCAGTTGGAGGGACAGATCCAGGTGTTGCAGTACGTCGGAGACCACAACAATCAAGGCGAGTTTTTCGTTCAATTTTCTATCTGAATGGGTCATTTTTAGGCTTCTGGTACGAGTGGATCAAGTACAAGGATCGTATCGAGAAACTCGATGACAAGCATCAGCTTGTTCGTTGTGGAGACTCGTTCCCGATCTTCTGGAAGAGAAAGGAGGGAAATCTTCTCGGATACGTTGACAACAAAACCGAGGAGGCGTGGTTCTCGTTCAACGGAAAAGTGATCAAGCAAGTGGGACCACAGTTGAGTGATATGTACATCATCACTCGTAACTGCATTGGTGGACCACCACACTGCGAGTGCGAGAACTGTCCGAAACCACCTCCACCACCACCAATTCCACCACCAGGCCCACCACCACCACGTGTCATGCACGATGAATGGATCGACATTCGTGAGGGTGATCCGTTCCCAACTCGCAAGTTGGTCCAGGCTCTTGACAAGTCTCTGGATACTCTTCCGGGAGTCAATCCAGATCAATACGTTGCGTTGTGGTACATGCAGGGAGAACCTGTCATGGGACGTGTTTGGAACGAGAATGGAAAGGTTTTTGGGAATTAGAAATTTAGAATTTTTGCATTTCTGATTTTAGGTTGCTGCCAACTTCTCCTGGTTCAACAACGAGTACTGCAAGAATGTCGGTTCCATCCAGCTTCTCGTCCGCCTCGGCCCACATGTCGTTGGATACGAGTACGGATGGATTCCATTCCCGGAGGCTGCCACTTTCGAGTCGGGCAAGACCTGGAAGCCAGTCCACGTCAACAACCACAAGGGAGACATCTCTGTCGGAGTCGTCAATCTTGCCGGTGGAAAACAAATCCTTGCCAAGGTCGACGTCCGTAACGAATCTTACGGATATGGTTACCAAGGAAAGGAAGTTTCTGCTCGTGGACCAGCTTGTGCCTCGAGTACCATTGTTCTCTGCCGCAAGGCTTTGCCAGGATACAAACTCGACGGATAGACGACGAGATGAAGAGACGTTCGCCCAATCGAAGCCACCCATGATAGCTCTGTATGAGTCTTTTTTGAATAAAGAACTGTTCTTTATTATTTTCGTGATTCTTCGTCACTTTTTTCCCAGGAGCACATGTACTCGTGATTTTTCAGAAGCATTTCTATTACCTTTCATTGAAAATTTTTTAAAAAATCTATGCAATCTTGATTGATCCCTTGTTCCTAGATGTTACAAGAAGTAACATTTTGATCCTATTGCTCTTTTTGTTGTTTTCTTTCGACGTCTTCTTCTTGACCTTTGAGCTGAAACGACACCCCTCGTTTTGCCAATTTGCAACAGGAAGAGAAAAAAGGAAAACATGCGTAAACGAGAACGCAAGTTTCCACTTTACTCACTTTCGAAACATGACGTCATCACAGAATTCCGGAAGCTGTGTAGGTTTGAATGTCATCGTCGAATGCTGCTTCGAGTGTCATTATACTAATTGAATTCTTTGAGTTCCTTTTTTGTTTTCTTTGGGAAGATATTACTGTCAATGCTCGGCTACTCTCGCCAAGTTTTGTACAGACTCACCACAAGTCTTGCACAAGCCTCCCGCAATTGTTACGTACGCACAGTCCAATAGTTGTGGGAAGTTTGTGCAAGACTTGTGGATCAGCTGGAAAAACCGGCGGCAGCCCTTCCTTTTGTTTTCAATTTCGAAATTTGTTTTATGATGCAAAAACACATTATTGAGTCAATTTTATTGAAAAGAACTACCTAAATTACAGAAAAAAAGACAAAAAACAAAGAAAAATTTAAAAATTCCTTCCGTCCGATTCCGAAAATGGTGTAGTTGTTCTGGAGAAAGTAATGTCGTTGTTTCGATATTGTTGTCAAAACATTATGATTGTCGAAAATCGGAGAATTTTTTCCTGAAAAATTATGATTAAGTCATGTAAACGGAAATCGGTTCATTAAACTCACTATTTTTATACCGTTCGATATACTTCGCCTGTTTTCCACTTTTAATCCGGCTCATCGAAAACTTCCGAGTGTCGGTGTTCTTTCCGTGATAACTGATGTCATTTCTGGAAACTAGTAAAGATGAAAACAATTATCTGAGCAATTTCCAAAAATAAGTAAGAAAATTAGGGTCAAAATGTAAAAAAATACACAAAAAAACGAAGGGGAAAATGAAAAATGAACGCATCGGCGATTTCGAAATCAATAAGCTGATTCTTGGCCAAGACTTGTGGGAGTTGTTTTGGACGCCCAAACTTCCATAGTTGGGCCAAGACTTGTGTGATCCTTGACAAACTGTGTTGTGCGCGCTATTATTGTACAATACTTGTGGCAGCTGACAAGGGAAGTGTTTTCAGAGGGGCTTTGAGAATTTTCTGAAAATTGGTACACTAGTACTTTCGACCATGCTGAAAAACGTGGTGAATTTATTTTTTGCCCCTTGCCCCCGTGGGCCGAGATATCAGCCGACAAAGCTGTCCCCAGTACAAATAAGGGGATTTTTCGAGAGCCTGTAATTTTGCTTCTAGGCGGTTTTAGAAGGTCTCGTTTTTTGTTCTGGACTCAGAATTGATTGTATAACAATTTCCAATACTTTCCGGAGAAAAAATTTTTGAGCCAAAATTCGAAATTTTGCCACCATTTGGGTGCGAAATTTTTTGAAGTACGTGGATTTTCAAAACTGTTCTTCCAATCTGGCAGTTCTTGACTGGAAACGATAGATGGAGGTTTGTAGAACAGTTCTTGAAATTTTCATGTACTTTTTCACTAATTAGGGTGCTTTTTATAGGTCAAATTATGGCTGAATTTTTTTCAAGGTTTTTGGCGCATAACTGATCTAATTTTTTGAAAAAGTGACAAGTATTGTTACGAAAATATGGAGGAGTGCTGTACAAATATCCATCTATCGTTTCCAACCATAATCTGGAAGGTTGAAATTTTTTTTTGAAAATCCAAAAAACTTGGAAAAATTTTGCACCCAAATGGTCGAAAATTTTCAAGTTTTGGCTCAAAATTTTTTCTCTCCAAAAAGCGTCAGAAATTGTTATACAATCAATTGTGAGTCCAAAACAAGAAATTAGACCTTTTGAAAGTGTCTAGAAGCAAAGTTACAGGCCCTCAAAAATCGGCAATTTTTGTACTGGATTTTGCTTTTTTAGCTGATATCTCGGCCCACGGGGGCAAGGGGCAAAAAATAAATTTACCACGTTTCTCAGCATGGTCGGAAGTGCTAGTGTACCAATTTTCAGAAAATTCTCAAAGCCCCTCCGAAAACACTTCCCTTGTGAGTCCTATACTTGTGAAAGGTGTAGCCAAGACTTGTATACCCCAACATTGGTACAAGACTTGGCAAGATTTGCCGAGTGGGTCACTAGATTCTCGAGTTCAGAGATTGAGTTTTCGTTGGTTTTAGGTCATTCCGATGTTTGATTTGTTTATGAAAGTTGAAATCTTGTTTGGGTTCTGAAGTTCCATGCTGAATGTCAATTTTACACTTGAATCGACTTCTGAACTCGGAGGATTTCAGATACTACCGTATTCTGTTGTTTATTGCGGCAGTATTCTTAAAATATCCTGAATGTCCCTTTACCAGAATTATGGGTTCTTTTGACTCGTAATTCTGAATTCCTTGTTTATTGTTCTTATTATTGTCGCCTTATTTCTTATTCTGATCCATTCTCATAACCTTCTTTTTCCTTTTTTCTAACAATTCATGATGACAATACGTCATTTGAGGCCGTGTTGCAGTTATTATTCATTATTTATTCAACATGAAAACGTGCCAGAACCAACTGAAATACCGTATCGGCTTTTCGGGTCTTCTGAAATCCATTAAAACAGGTCAAACGATAAAGTTCAAAAAAGGTTCCGGTTGATAAGAAAATACAGGATTATTTGAGTTTCAGTAGTAACCCGAAATATAACAGTAATCCGATTACAACCCGTACATTTTCGAAAAAGCACGAATCAGTGTTAGAGCGATTAATCAAAATACAAATTCTTCGATTTTTGTTCCCCGGTGAGAACAAGACACAAATCGGAGCATTCTTATTAGAAGAGTCTAGTTTTGGAAACATTTTCTCGCTATTTTTATTCATTCAACTTTCCTATTCCGATCTTTGTAAGATACTTAAAAGTGTTCCAAATAACAAAATCTCGATATTTGTATCCTTTTTTAGTTCGATTCTAAACATTTTCTATAGAAACATTTTTCTATAAGTGCGTAGAATATCCCTTCGCAGTGTATTTGGGTTTCCAACGTTTTCCCTTTCTCAGATATTCATTTTTTTTTCTCGAATCCAAAAATACATGTTGCAACATCTCCAGACTAAATTTAACTTTTCCGGTTAGCAAAAAAATTTCCTGCAAGATAGATGATGTTGAAAATAGGGAAATAAGAGAAGACTCATTGAACCTAATTTAATTTCCTGAAAAGTTCAAGACAGGATAAGTTTGGGATTTCCCAAAGGTTGTTCTGAATGCCAAATGATTGAAGTGATGTTTCATAAATTCTGACATTCTTGAACACTTTCAAGTTCGTAGCGAAAATCGAAGAAAATCAGTATGAATTTTGAGCAATTAGAGTTTGGTAAACTAACAGTTCTAACCCGAATACCTACAAATTCGATATATGGTTCTATGTTTGTTCAGTGGTTAGACGAGCTTATTCTCGCTCAAGTTTTGAATCACACAAAAAGGTTTAGCAGAAAGAAGTCATAATCGGGAGATTTGGCTTCTTAGAACATAAATATCTTGAGACTTTTGCACCCACTCATGCAGGAAAGAGAGACCATCAAAACTGTGGATATTACTTTCTCAAATCCAGAGATGAATCAGCGTTTTGAAGACGAAAAAAGAATTACTGTAGCTTTAGCTTTCTGGATTATCTAGAGGCATTGAATGAAAGCGCGATCAATGCTCGGTCTACTGGTACACTGGACTAGAAAGTATGGTGAAAAATCGACTAGAAACTTCCAAATTTGAAGAGTAATAACCTAAAAAGCATTATTTTCGACTATTTCCACTTGAAGTGTTCACTCTCTAAAGTTGTTTTCCGGAAAAGTAGTAGTAGGTTTGCAGCTGGGAAAAAGTATACTCTCAGATTCCTGTCTAGCTCGGTGATTTTCGAATTACTTTTTACTTTCTTTTTTCATCCACTTTATCAAGTAGTATTACACCTAATTCACTCCTCTATGACTCAAGTTAACTAAATTCAGTAGGGCACACCTACATTTTTCAGACTTTCAATGGAAATATAGATGTTTGACACAAAACTTATGATTTCTGTGTAACTTCAACGCTTCGCAAATAATGATGATTTTCTAGTGGAAAAGGTTCCCAAATTAGACTGAACTTTTTTGTGATGTGTGATTTCTATATGCGAAGATGTTTGTATTTTGTATCGGTTCATGTGGTTTGTACATTGAGCATATTAATTCTGATCTTAAAGTACAGTACGATGCTATAATTATCAGGAAAAACTACAAAATGCTATATTTATCAATATCAATCTAAATCTGAAAATCGCATCTTGTCTGAAATACCAAATATAGAAAATTTACTCCAGGTGGAATTTAATGCGAGTTTGTTCCGCAAAAATCATTTCGATAAAAGTCTAAAATGTTTCCGTTGTGGAAATCTTTAACAAAATTTACAACATAGTGCAAATTTGAGTTTTCTGCAGGTGTGAATATTGGATTTTGAAGGCATTATAGACAACGTCAGGTGTCCTGAAACATCAGTGAGGGTGAATATAAACAAGTTGTTGCAATTCTTTATTTTCAGCAGCGAGCAAGGTTACGGTAGGTTTTAAAATAGCTTAGGGTGTGAACCCAACCTTTTCGACTGGTTTCTATCCTCCATCTCGTCACTTTTTTGTTCTATTTCTATCTTCAGATTTTTCTGCACTTAAAAAAAGAAGCAACATTCTGTAACCGAATGACGAGGTTTTATGGCATACTCGTCTTTTTTCTTGTATTTTTGGGATACCTCCCAATTATCTTCTTTTTTTCTGTAGCTTGTACTTTGCAAAAATGATGATAGACCAGATAGACGAGAATTTTTGAATTTGTAATTTGATAGAGACAATCAAAACGAACGTGATCTTCCTCAAATGTTTCTAATCGTTTTGTTCCAGTTTTTTGATTGTTTGAAGGTTTGATTGATGTCAATCGGACACCTCCGTGATTTCTTATCTGTTCTTATCTCTGAAACTGTGACGTTTAAAAAAGAATTCGGAGAAAATCCAATGTCAACATGTGCCTGGATGTGCTTGTTTTGTTCTGATCTCATTTTCCGATGTATGCTACCTTTTTATTCTAAATCTGGATTAGTCTCCCCCGTTTTGTCTACTCTGATTATTGATACTTTCTACGTTTTCATACCTCCCTGATTAATCATTAATCTTTTT
Organism: Caenorhabditis zanzibari; assembly: GCA_963966625.1. Classification (NCBI taxonomy): domain Eukaryota; kingdom Metazoa; phylum Nematoda; class Chromadorea; order Rhabditida; family Rhabditidae; genus Caenorhabditis; species Caenorhabditis zanzibari. The sequence goes on from OZ016469.1 coordinate 9,762,254, forward strand.
CTGACTAGTTCCGTATTTCAAATATTGCTCGGTGAAGCTGAGGGAAATGAAATCATGAATACTCATGCAAAACGAAATTTGAAAACAGTCAGATTACACCAAATCTTCCGCATATGATTTCAATCCGATACCATCCAAGTTTTGAGATGTTCACTCAGTTCCCGTTCAGAAATCTTTGTTTTCTCCTGTTTCATATCCTATCACGCATTCACACCTACGTTATCGGAAAAGTGTGAATGGATAAACATTTATTTTGCGGAGGGATACTATGAGAACTGTGAACTTTGGAATCTGGAATTTTGTTATTTTTATTTTGATACCTCTGAAAATAAACTGGAAATGTTTCGAGTCAATTGAGCCTGTAGCCTACTGTAGGGATCGACGTTCCGAATGAGTTAATTGGAAGTGCATCAGAAATCTGTTTTTCAGAAGCATTCATTTTTAACACTAGATAGAAGAATATTTCAACTCACAATCCATCTAGAGTTGCTAAAAATGCTGTTCGGCCTAATTCAGGCTGATTTCCCACTTGAAGGCCCAACAGTTTTGTTCAAGACGAACGCTGAGAGCTTCCCATAACAGTTCCGAACTAGCTGACCCTGTATACCACTTCCATTCCATTGAAAAACATTTGGATTGGAGATCTCAGACTTTTTTCACTTGAGTAATCCAAGCGAAACCAAAATTTCGACAAACATAGTGACCTAAACAATCGTCATATACTACCAACAACAAACAAAGTTGACAAGTGAACTGTGCAAATGTTTAGGCCTTCTGAACTTGATCTTCGGGTATTTGATTTCCAAAATTACAGTAATCTCGATTGATAAATCTGATTAAAAAGTAGACACCTAACCCCTTGTTGTCACTTATGTCGTGTTGTTTCGTTCCATTCCTTCTCCTAATTTATTCCTATGATTCAATCCATAATTGCTTTGATATGTGTGTATTTATCAACATTTGTCTCTTATTATTATAACTTCTCAACTGCGTCAGAAGAGGGTTGAGATCAAAATGAGTCTGGAACTTCAGAAATCAAAATACCTATAGCCAAATAACAAACCATAATTGACTTGATTACTCCACCAACACCTTCTGATCGAGTCCAATCTACAGAAACTACACTTCCTTGTGGAATTCTTCCGGTCAGCACGTCGTAGATCTTGCAGTCCCTTCGTAACTCAATTTTCGGGGTCATTTCTGAGAATAATGACCACAAAACTTGCAGTGATTTGGACTTTTGAAAGTTAGTACGGTTCCTACCTAGGGTAAAAAAGGCTACATATTCTCGAATGTGTTTTGTGTCCTCTAGTAAATCTTTGTAAGATCCGATCCATCTCAACAGCTGAAACTTGTTGAAATTCGAAATGTACACCTGCCTCTTGAAACAATTTTGAACCCACACTTGCCCGATTGACGCAATTCGAAATTTGTAACTTTGTTGCTTTTCTGGAAAGCTGAAAATCAAATAATACACATATTTGATTATGGTCCGCAGGTACACGAAATTAATAGGCTAGAACAGCAACTTGTAACGCAACAGTTGCACTTGGAGTTCGCCTAATTTTCAATGACGTGATAATATTTTCTTATTAACTACTAGTACATCCTAAAAACTGAAAAAAAAATATGTCTAGAACTGTCCCAATGGAATCTGAAATAGTACTATACGAATTACTAGGCTCCAGACAAAAACAAAAATCGTTTAGCATATAGAGTAAATAATAATTATTAGAATTTAGTGTTCCCTATATTGAATATACACAAGATTAAAAATAACGGTTTCTAGCATAGTTACCACTGACCATTCCTCCTCTAAACTATGTCAAAACTTTGTAGTGAAAACCGCTGTCACAGTGTGTCTTTCTGATCGTGTGATTGGGTACAAACCACGGATTACCTGATCAATTGGATACAACATTTCGAAACAGTTTGCACAAGTGTTTACTTTCGAAAAAAGTGTCATCATTGACTCATGTCTTTTAGAAACACACATCAAGTAGCACAGTTCTATTCAATTGGTCTTGCGGTTGTTGACTGTTTTTAGCTATAAAGCTTCGCATAAGAACCCCAAGACCTCTGAACCCCACCATTAGAATCATCGGAGTTTCCATCTCCCACTCATTTTTTGCATCCCACTTTCTTGCAAATTTACTGCTGTGACCAAACCCATTAACACCATTTTACTTTGTACAAAGGAAAAAGGGTACTTAAACGAACACCCCTAGAATTCAAATGGGTTCCTTCCCACGTCGTTGTCCCCTCCAGAAGTCGTCATCATTGTGCAAAATGAGGTCATTGACACTTCCTTTTTCAACTAATCTATTTTGTCAAAAGGGTGGTTTCTGAAGGAATGGGTAAATCGTACTAGTAGTGGCTAATTTAGTATTCCACTATAGTTAGTGAGTGACACGTTCGAATCTCACTTCAAAAACCCATCATACTTTTCTTGAATTCTTCAAATTAGTCATTTTCTTCTTGATCCATTCTTACTTTCAGACGTGATATTATAATGTATTTTCCCCCTCTATTCAAATATAGGACAGATCGAATTAAAAATAAAACCGAGTCAACAAACAAATCCTACAAATTTCCAGAGCTAATCTCTGAGTTGTCACTTTGAATATTTTTGATACATTTTGAACGCAGGAATGTCCCATTTCGTCTAGTCTGCCATGACGCGGACAGTCTTCAAAAATTCAGAATGAATCAAAGCTGTGGACGTGAGAAGAGAAAGAGACATTAGTACTTTGCTGATCTAATTTTAGATTCTAAGATTCCTGCTGCAGAATTTTTGACGAAGTTTTTGCAAAGGTCAAAAGTTTAGTGGCTATTCGTTTTTGAGCTTTGGAATTCCAAGTAATTCCAAGTGTCTAGTGTCGTAATACTGAAATTAGAATGTGCGATAGAGTTCAGGAATCGTAGAAATTCGAGATATTAGATCGAACGTTTACTAGGAAAATTTTGTACTTCTCCCCGAATTATGCTGACGAACATAACCTGCGTCAGGCTACAAACATGCTGACCAAGAACATAATGATTTCAAGAAGTTTCGAAGTTTACATGATTCAGAGTAGATTGAAGAAATAGAGAGCTTCCTAGCCCCTCCAGACTTTTTTGAATCGCAATGATCACAGTTCCAAAATCACACTCTATACATGCATTCCATCATATAACGCTTGATGATATCATCAATGTCATCATGATTCTAATCATATCATATTATGATCAAAACTGTAGACATCCATTTCCATCTCTCAGACCCTAAATTTTTCTTGGAAATCCGACTTGTCTTGGTGGTCAGATTATCTGTAGACGGAACATTGAATTATTATCAATTTTACTTACTTTTTTATTAGCAATTCAATCTTTCCTGATTTCAAGATTATGCCCAAGTATCTCCGTATTTAGAGCATGCTCAGACACATTTTCGTGTCGAAAATGCTGACGAAAAGATCTTCGTTTTGGAGAAATATCAAAAAATAATATTTCTTTAAAATGTTTGTTTACACCCCCGGGTACTGTGGAATTTGATGCTTGGCACCGAACTATCTTTACTCAAAATGCCGTCATATCCAGAAGGTATGAATAATGATTGTATACACCTTTGATTTATAGTTTTTTCAACATCCACCCAGTCTCAAGTGGTCATAGACTTCTCACATGACGTGGAAGAAAGTGATTTAGATGTGCTCAGGTGACCCAGAAATGGATAACTAATAACAGGGTTCGAAAGGAAATAGAGGAGACGACGTTGAATTCACGAGAAGTCGTTAGGAAACCAAAAGAGCACGATGTTTGATAAAGATGTGTTAGATTCGGGTTAGAAGTCGTGGGCAATGTTGATAGGTTACTAGAAAACTTATTGTTCGTGCGTTCCCTTTTCTCTTGGGAAAGTTGTTTTCTAGGAAATAAAGATCAGAATGTCTCCGATCTCCCACTCACTCTATATCATTTCCTGATGTAAAGTTCATAAAACATATTAGGTCTAAAAAATGCTACATCTCCTCATCAAAAGGGCATCCAGAATTCTAACATCAAACGTTTTTAGAATCAGAAAACTTCTAGTCTAGATCTGATTTGGATATGAATCATATTGGATCGGGACATTTAAAAAAGTTACAGTAACCCAAAATTATGATTTAGAAAAGCCTCAGATCCTGATCGCCCACAGTTCTCCTCACTAATCAGTTCCTTATTTTCCACCTGTTTCAATTCTCATCCGAGAGCCCACCGCCTACAAATTGCGATTTTCCCATCATTCTCCAATCGAAAAACAATTTAACGCCTCAGGTGATATCATTGAATCGAAATATGTTTCGGTCCTTGGGTTCATTCTCATACATACAAAATTTTCACGTCACAGCCAACACTGTAATTACAGAATGGAGAGTCTTGCACTTTCCATTTTTGTTGAAACTTTTTGCACTTTCACTATAGTCATAACATAATGACCACCTTTGTTTGGGAATTGATCATGGAAGAACTGAAAATGCAGAAGAAATCTTGATTTTCAAAAATCACCTAACCTTTCCCCTAGACTTTGTTCTTTCTCCTCTCACCTGCAAAATCTGATACAATATCTAGTAGAATCGCTTAAAAATCAGCAATATTATTCACCTGTCCCAACAAATCTCTGGATTACCTATACTTCAAGCACATTTCGATCGTCGACCATACTCCACCTCTGAATTTTTGGCACTTGAGCTCAAGCTTGAGCTGAATTGACTTGGATGACGCAAACATTTTGATCTGAACAGAGCTGGAAATTGTGGTTGAAGAGGAGTGATGACAAAGAAAAAATTGTAGAGAGGTAGATCAGAATTGCATGATTTAGTCAGAGTCAACTGATTGTTTACTTCAGCACTTTTGACTTGGGTTTGACGATTTGAAGTCTGTTTCTAACATCATCAAGATTCTTTCAAATTCCCGGAAGTTTTCCATATCGGGTTTCGGCTGAAGTTCCTGAAGGTTTATCTTTCATTCCGAAACTTGAAAATGTCTGAATCAGTCTGTGTTCTGAAACTCACATTCAGAGTATTAATAGATGATCGAAAAAGCGGAACTTTGAATGGAAAGATTATTTAGAGATTTCGAGGATAGTCTGAGACGCTTTTGACCGTAGTCGAAAATTCCGACGATGTGAGAGGATTGAATTGAAATCTAAAGCCTCGTAACAATGTTGTTCTTGAAATTTTTCGCTGTCCCTTGTCCAAAAAAGGCATTGGATCCATGTAAATCCTCTGAAATTTCCACACTTCAAACGTCGTACTAGATTATCCTCATTCTTGATCAGTTTGCCTACCAAAAAGCCTACCCTAAATCGGATATTTTAAAACTTCAACTTCTGCACCTCCGAATCCTCTTCGAAAATCGCATTATGATTTCCATTTTGAATCAAACACCTTCAACAGATCTGTCATCTGAAGAACTATACAATCCATTTATCTCTCTTCATCTCCTCTTTTTTCTCTTTCTCTCTTCTCATATCTCTACAATTATAGCAAGTCGAAGAAGTGGGCGGAGTCTCTTGCTCCAAAAACAAAGACTCCGCCTCCTTTTTTTCGGTCGCGCTTTTCCACTTCAGCCAACCCTCCCACTATATAAAACACTTGATTCAGACTTGTTCGTCTTCTCTATTGCTCTTCTGAATTAACCCAATCAAAATGCTCCGTTCCACAATTATTCTTGCTCTTCTTATTTTGGCCATTGTCGGACTTATCCAGAGTCAGCCAATTAGCCAAGGTGAGTATATTTTACTTGGTTGTCTAGCTACAGTCTGAAATTTTCTTATTGAGAGCGGTTTAGTAAGCCAATAAGATACCTAAATCTTCAACAACTTGATTGTTTCTTTTTCCTAGTTTTCTATTCAGGGCTAGACTGTTAGTTTGAACTCAAGGAAATCATGATTTTTTTGTTGATTTGAAATGAGCTGATCAGTATTTAGAATCAAATCATACCGTAGAGAGTTCCGGTAATACCAAATCATATTTTCTAAGCTACTGACACCAGACCAATTCTAACTGTACATACCCATTCAAATCTGCTTTCTGATATCTAAACTTTTCCAATATTTCAGAAAACAACATGTATGGATACCAAGAATTTGAACAAGAGGAACCTGTATACCTGATGAAACTACTAAAACGACAGGCTGTCTTTTTCCCACCAACAACTGGAAATCACGATAAAATGATTAAAGCGATTCTCAAATCGAGGAGATACTAGAGTAGAGAATCTTAAACTAAATTGGTTATTACTATCATTATTTATCATATTTATCAATTATTTTCCAAACACATTCACTTCATTTTTTTCTTGTTATTTGGTTCTTCTCAATCTACACCACCATCTCTGCCTTATGAAACTTTTCTCCCGGAATCGCTCCTTTACTGACAATGATACTCCCCCTAGGAACCATAGAATGTTCCCCTCATTATCTCCAACAAAAAACAATTACATGTTTTATTTCAACTATATAATAGTTGGCTTGTGTGAATCATTTTTTACTTGATCCGTTTCAATAAACGCTTCATTATTTTTCAAAAACTTGTTTCAAAGTCTTTTCACACATCTTAAAAGCAACCGGAAGCTACGTTTCCGAAACACTTTGGACCACATGAGAAAGGCGAATTTCCGATTCCAGAGTACGCGTTATCAGTACTTCTCTTCCGTCGCCTCCGTCAACACGTCATCCTCGGAGAAAAATCGGTCACGCCAATTGATCATTCCGAAGAGCAAATGTGAAACAACGAAGGGACTTGTCTCCTCCTGACTACTACGACGACATTTTTGAAATTGAGAAGGAGAGAAGATGGCCAAGGCGATAATTCACTCCCTCGCACTATTGTTGTGTAGATGAGATGAGAAAGGACGACACGATGAAAATTAAACTCGTGTCTTAAAAATTCTGAATTCCTGAATGCGGTTTTGTTGACGAAGAGCTTTGGGTTCAATGAGGTCAGGAGTCAAGTGCTGTTACGATGAACTATTTCATCTAGAAAAAAACCAACGAAACAGATGAAGATGGAAATCGTAGTCGAACGATGCTAGAAAGTTTCAAACAAAAAATACGACTCAGTTTTTGGTCTATAAACTGGACTACGGTGATGCACGAAAGTCTAATTTTGTCAGAATTTTCAGTTTTCTGATTATCCGAAGGGTCTACTAGAGGGACAGCGAAAAATCAAGATTGTAAACCTTCTCATGAAAATATAATTAACTTTCTGAGAATCACATATAATGCGTTTTGTAGCTGAATAGTCTATTTTTGTTTGCTGGAAGTTTTATCGGAAGAAAACAAAAATTCATGTCTTGCGGATTCTCGAAAGTTGGCCTTTAGAATGTCCTTCTATCAGAGATTTTACGGTATATTATTACTTGAAACTAACAAAATACAGTAATCCTGTTGCATAGACAATCCTTAATGCCAAAGATCAATTTTCAGAGATGTGTGATTCCGTTTTTCTTGGATCTCAAAGGCGAAGAAACAATCAGATGGTCAACCCCAAGGTGCACACATCAAGCTTGAATGACTTTTCCAGTTTTGGATAAGTAATCCATTTATATTTTCTGTGTCGTAACAAAATCGCTGAGAACAGCTTACGAACTACAGCATGAAATTCAATTTTTAAAGGAGCAAAGCTGAAATTTCAAAGAACTTCAGTAGCTCGAAGTGAAATAATGTCCAATTTCGTTAGAATTTCCAATTTTCGGATTATCATATTAAGGTTCAGAATGAGCTCATATACATAAAAAAATATTGCGTACTTACTATCAATCTAAATATGTACTTGTTGATTTGTAAATTCCTTTGTATTTCGATTGAGTTTGATTATGTATTTGCACAATTCGGGAGATTTGGGTCAGAAGCAACCATACCCAAATCTGATTTAAAAAACGTAGTTTCGGATTTGGAGGCAAAAACAAAAATAGGAATTCAAGGTTATCCGATTTCCAATTTTTGAAAAACAGATTTCTTACGCGGATACGGTACACCGAAGCGAATAAGGAATCAATTGAAATCTCGAAGGGGATCACGGTTTTAACAGATTTTCACAGCTGTAGATTTCGACGAAATAAAAACACCTGCATATCTCTGAATAGGTGTTGAGCACAAATTGTGTGAACTAAAATGTACACACTTTTACACAGATCAGAAATATTCTTCTGGATATCTTCTTTGACCTTTTTATATGATTTGACTCTTCTACTTCTGACTTCCTCTTTCCATCATTTCTCGTAACTAGATTATCGAAAATAGATGCCCAACAAGTTTTCAACCGTTTTGATCATCAAATTTAGTTTGACAGGAGAGTTTTAATTTCCGATCGGTGAAAAAAAAAATAGATGGTCAAAAAAGAGATGAGCCTGTCTGGGAAGTACAACTTCTGACTTCCTTCTCATTTCGGTAATTTATCAGAATTCGAAATCCTTATCACTTTCAAATACTTAGCGTCATTTCATTGATAATCTATGTAAACATGTGGATTATTATGTAAGTACAGTCAGTGCCAGCTGGTGCACAGTCATCAGTTTTGGATTTTCGGATTTTATGTCTTAAAATGAGAGTAATGGAAAACCAATGAGCTCTAAACTATGAAATCTAATAGAGAAATAAAAGGATTAAAATATTTTAAAGGACACTCATTCGAAGTATTAATAGATTTGAAAGTTTATTCGAGGGATGTTTGATTGTATCCAGTTTTTTTAAAGGATTATGACCTCAAATATTAGCTTCTGAAAACGTGAATTGTGTGCATGTTTGTGCAGATAAGAAGATTGGAAGAGAAGTCCCACTTGCAGAGATTTCTATCCAATTTTATTTTCTGCGGAATGAAGGGGAACAAGTATGCTGTAGCCGAGGAAAGGACCCCGAAAACTTGAACTTCAAGAATGTTACGAATCATCTACTCAAAGCGAATTCTGAACTTTTTGAAAAGTGTTTTCCGGAAAAAGACGTCAGGCCTAATTATTCCGTTCGTTCTGTCTTAAAAAAACAACAAGACCAATTAATTCCGGTTGGTGTCCTGTCTCTGTGCCTACGCACAGCTCTTATTTTGAGACAGCTGGGACAATGAAAATTCAGAATATATCCAGACATCCTGGAAATGGTCTCCCTTCTTCACTTCTAAATCAAAAGGAGAATGAGGGACGTGTTGGAGCGGATTTGAAAAATCGAATATAGATCAGGATAGACACCCAAACTGCTCTAATTACAGTGAACAACTATTTTCGAATTTCCACAGCTGGTTTTTACATGTAAAATGTTACTTTTGAGGAAATTTTTTTTGGAGACTGTGCAAATCGCGAAGAAAAAATCGGGAAAGAGGTTGAAAAGCGTGCGCACTTTGCTAAAACTGTGCGCAAGGGTTGCAAATTGCTTTTCGTTGCGAGAATTTTAGTAAGATACAGTAACCTCAAGCAATTTGCAACACCTGCGCACAGTTTCTGCAATTCGCGCACGCTTTCCACCCTTCTCTCGGATTTGTTTCTTTCCAATTCGTTTCTTTCCGATTTGCACGTTCTCTTTTTTGAGACTTGTTTTTTTTCTTATTTATTGAAATTGCCGCGCCCGGGAGTTGCGGCGCAGACGTCTGCAAACACAGCGACACACAACTGCACAGAAACTCAACGAAAAAATATTTTGAGAAATTCATTCGAAATTTCGCGCACTTTCGTTTCACTTTTTGTTATTGTGCCAATTACATCTTTTTTTCGAAAACTTTGCCCTCATATTTTTGCTCTTCATACGGTGTGCTGAAATCTGCATCAGAGAATACGTGGGCGCCAAAGACTACGCCGTCTCGTGATTTGCACTTCTAACCACATCCATTTGCGGCGTGTTTTTCACCTTCTTCTTTACAACGATCTCAATTTTTTATTTTTCAGACTTTCTCAACTATTGATTCAAATCAATAAAATGGGTGATAACCTGGTGTACGCCGGTTAGTAATAATAACACTGCCATCAAGGCCTAAATTACGAAATATTTCAGTTCGATCAAGTCAAGGCTTCTACTTGAAGCGCGGGCTGGGCACGGATGCAGTAACAGTCTTCGAACAAAACAAGTATGGGACAAAATTATTAATTATTTTCTTGAAATCTTTTTATGAACTTTTAGCACTTCGAAGGATGTCACTTGCAATGTGTTTGCCTACAGCAATAACGGACAGCTGTTCGCCTACTGCGATAATCAAGTGTATGAATCCCTTTAGAAAATTCTCTCAAAAACAGTCTTGTTACAGAACACGGGTATTCGAGATCGCAACGCACAAAGAGATTCTCTGCGTGGAACTGAAAAGAACTCGGAAGATTTTGTTCTCGCCCAAGGACAACTTCCTGCTCACTTTCGAACCGTGGGCAATCTATGGAGCAAAGGTTTTCTGTGAATTCTTAAATTTTATTTTATTAAAAAAATTTACAGACTGGCGAAAACCAAAAACCAGAACCCAATGTCCGCGTGTACAGTCTTGCCGATGGAAAACATGTTTCTACATTTTCTGCTCCAAAAGAGGTTCGTTGAGAGCAGTTTTCAGTTTAGACTGAAATTTTTTTCAGTCGTCCTGGGAGCCACAATTCTCCGACGATGAGACACTTGCGGCAAGAATGGTCGGAAGCGAGGTTTTCTTCTACACCAACATGTCCTTTGGTAAATATTTATAGCTATTCTATATCAGAAATCAATATTTAATCTTGTAGAAAGATACGAATATAAACTAGTGGAGAAAGGAGCCACGGGCTTCACTTTGAGCCCTGGAAACGGTGCCAATCACGTCGCCGTCTACGTGCCAGCATATGGATCGAATCCGGCTCGTGTCCGAGTTCACAAAGTGTCGCCATCATTCCCAGTCGTCGCCAATCGGACCTTCTACAAATCAGACAAGGCTGTTGTCACCTGGAGTCCACGTGGAAACGCTCTTCTGATCCTGGCTTCCGTCGATGTCGATAAGACTAACCAATCGTACTACGGAGAGCAAAGTGTAAGTAGGCATGATGAAACGTGTGTTCGAAAATATATTTTAAGCTCTTTCTGATCAACATTCAATCAGGAGACTCGGTGATCGTGCCACTCGAGAAACAAGGACCGATTTACGCTGCGAAGTGGAATCCGAACGGACGGGAGTTTGCTGTTTGTTATGGTTACATGCCATCAAAAGTGACCTTCTACAATCCAAAAGGAGCTGCGATTTTCGATGTCGCCGAGGGACCACGAAACGACGTCTTTTATAATGCATTCGGAAACGTTGTTTTGATTTGTGGATTCGGAAACATTTCCAAGGGAAAAATGGAGTTTTGGGATGCGGAAAACAAGAAGGAAATTATTTCAATTGAAGTTCCAAATACTACACTCTTCGACTGGGCTCCAGATGGTCAACATTTTGTCACTTGCACCACTGCTCCACGCCTCCGTATCGATAATTGCTACCGGTTCTGGCATTATACGGGTCGTATGCTTGCTGAAACACACTTCGATTCTCCAAAAGAGGAGCTTTGGGAAGTGCGGTGGCGGCCAATGATGGGATACAATAAGTTTGCCATAAAGGAGCTGACCAAGACTGATAAGATGGCTGCTGGTCTCCCGATAAAGAAGAAAGATGCCTCTCATCCATTGAACAACGTTCCAGCTGGAGCAGTTCGTCAGGCTGGTGCATACATTCCACCTCATCTCAGAAAACCGCTAGGAGGTGGTGGTTCATCAGGCCAACCACCAGCTACGGCTCCACCAACGAATGGAAACCAGAATCAGCGTCCACAACAACAACGGCCAAATGGAAACATCAACGGAAACGCTCCACAACCATTCCGTCCTCAACAATCCGACCAAGACCGAAAATTGTTCCAGCTCAAGAAGAAGGTTGAAGAGATTCAAGTTCTCAAAGTAAGAATCTTCTAAGATTTCATGCAATCATTGTCTTTTCTTTTCAGCAAAAACAAATGAACGGCGATCATCTTCAGCCAAATCAAATGGAGAAGATCAAGCGTGAAGACGAATATCTCGCCGACATCGCTAAGCTAACGATCTAAGTCAGCTCAATTCTTTCCTTCTATATATCCTCTCTTTCCTCTATTTTGCTCTCTTTCGACCTGATTTTGACTCACCACTTGTTCATTTCCGATGAGTTTTAGACTTTCTGTTCGAGTGAAAATTGAAAATTTCCCCAGTTGTCAATCTATCTTTTCTATATTTGTCGTCATCATCATGTGTGTCCCCAGTTATTATGATAGCTTATTTATTTTTACTGATGTCATAATATGAACTCCCGTAATAAGAGTAACTGTCCGACAAGAAATTAAGAACTGTTCGTTTCGATGTTCTTCTCGCGTCTGATGTAATCGGCAATTTCCTGGCGAAGCTTCGGATTGCATTTGGCGTAAATGAAAATGCGAATGGCCGACGAAATCATGTAACAAATTGATACCGTATCAGATAACACTGAAAATACGCTATTTTGAATTTATTTCAAATGACCTCAATTACCGATGTAAAATGTGCTGGACTGTGAGCTGTCGACCGAATCGTAGAGATATGAAGGGTCGAAGCGCTCCAGGATAGTCAAAAACAAGTGAACTCCATTGCAAACCAAATAGGAAGTTACGATGGCCAACATTGTGTAAATGGCATTCCGCAATTGAGACCGTTTTGTTCGGGAAGATCTGGAAACTTTATTTTTGAGTGACGAGAAGAGATTAAAGGGAAGAAGTGGGCACTCAGAAGTTTACTTTCAATATATCTGAAATAAGAAGGGTTTTCATAGAAGAAGTTAGAAGTGGAGTACAACATGAGTACTATATCATTCCTGGATTCTTATACATTCCGACTCACTCCCTGAGTGCCAATACAAAAGTATGAAAAATTGATGGTCGATGACGTGGCAAATCCACGTCAAACGAGCCACCATCATCATCATCTGCATCTTCTGCTACATCGTTCTCCACAATTCCAGAAGTTACAGCAACCGAACTGTACGGGGTTTTTTGATTGTCAAAAAAGGACACCTCCATTGTTGGAGCACTCATTCTCTCTCAAATAACTCAACATCTTCTTACCTGTGAATCAATGATTCTTTGATGACGTCGGCGGCCACCTGGAGAAGAACATAGTTTTCTGGAAGATTTCCTTGAGCGAACGAATTCTTCTTAACTTCTGTAGTCGTTCCACCGCCACGTACAATTGGGTACATCTGAAACGATGCTTCGTAGTCGGGAAATCAAGTTCAGTTTTACATTTTCTCGTTTTTCAGCAACTAGTCTTTTGATTATTGTCAAGTTCAGAAGTAGAAGCACGACAAATGGAAACATCATCTGGATAGCTGTGATAATGTGGAAATCATAAATTTCATAAGCTTCTGAAGATGCGAATGAAGTTCCAGCAAGTGATTCACTTCGGAAGTAGTCTTCACAGAGTGGGAACTGTTTGACCTAAAATTGAAAATTATTGAATAGAATTTATGAATTATTACAAACCTTCATTGCAAAAAGAACTGGAATTCGAATGGCAACCGAGAAGAACCAGACGAAAAGTACAGTAATAATACGGCCAGTTTCAGTAAAGAGTGCATTGAGAAGTGGTCTGAAATGTCGTTGGAAATCAGAAGATGTTCAGAAATAATATTCAAACCTTCTTGGCTCAGAACAAGTCCAAAGATATCTTTCAAAGGTGATCAAGATGAGAATGAACGGAATTGCGAATTGAACAACTTTGGCGATGAAGAATATAGGAATGATGTATTGATGATAGAGAAAGAAAAGTGCCTAGAAAAAAAATAATTTTTTGAAGTTTTGAAAAAAAACGATAACTTACTGTATTCTTCCCATACCAAATTCCAGCATCCACGCCAAACAAAAGCGTATATGTCAAACAGATTAAAGTATCACATGTTGCAAGAGTGGCAAGAAATATGGATGATCGTAAAGTGCGACGGAAAACCAACATTAAGAGCTAAAATTGGTTTGTTCGAATAGTATCAAAAGATAACTTTGATCAAAAGATAACTTTGAATACTCACACTATTGGCTAAAACTCCGAAAAGAGCAATCACCGTACAACACATAATGATAACAAATCTGTGTGTTGAATATCCCTCATACAATCCACAAATCTCCTCTTCTTCCTCTTCTATCGGAATCATTGTTGTCGTGGAAGCAACGATATCCATTTTGTTTTTATTCTGAAAATCAGAATGTCCTCATTCTGGAAATAAGAAAAAAAATTGAAAAAGAGAGAAAAATGTTCCAAGAAGAGTGAAGAATCGATCTAGTCGAGCGTAAGTTGATGAACATAACAGACGGTATTAGGAATTTATGAAAAATGAATAAGACAACGGAGCGGGAGGAACAATTTCAGGAAGCGAACATATTCTCTCAATTGAAATGAAATGGGTTGTCTGGAAAGAAATAGGGAGGACTCGAATCGAATTATCATGAAAAAAAAACGAAACGAAAGGAAGAGCAAAAAACACAAAAATAAATTGTTTTTTGTCAGACATTATCCACTAGAATTTGGAGGAACACATGAAAAAAGTCGTTAATGAGAAGCACTAAAAAACCTAGAAATTTTAAGCTGGAAAATTTCAGATGCTCTCATAAATAATCAGAATTTGGAGGTGTTCTAGATACCGTCGGCAGCTGAATTTATTCATTCATGTTATCCGTTTCAGAATAACATCGAATTTGGTCTATTGAACTAAGGTCAATACTACTCTAGAAAACATTCAGATTTCTAAGAACCTCGAAAACCCAGGTATATCTTTTTTCTAGGGAAGTTGCTGAAATGGAGGTTCTAGGCTTTTGCCTCTTTCTTGACACAAAAAACACCAAAAAATAGAGACAAAAAGTGAATGAAGAGATTGAAAAGAAGAAGAGAGAGTGGTGACGGACATGGTAATTAGCAAGTGGGTGAAGTCATGTCATTTACGCAAATCAAAGAGGTCTCCGGAGAGTTGAAGGTGGTATTCTGAAAGAAGAAGAAGGGGAGAAGAAGAAGATAGAAAATTAAAGAAGAGATCATGAATTTTGTGTCTCACTCGTCATTTCAAAGAGAGATCTAGTGAAGCGAGAATTGAACACCTAGATGGTATAAAAGTGATCTCTTTTCTGAATTCGAATAAGTTGTAAGCTCCAATTTCACAAGTTTCGAAATATGGACCCTTTGAAGTGGAGCATTTTCAGGTTGTGAAAACTGGGCAGCGATTATTATATTGCACCTTCTCAAATAAACATAAGGTTTCGTAAACTTCAGAAATTATTTATAAGTTTAGAATTGAATAAAGCCCTATTGGTTCAAAATGAATTTTTTCACCAAAATCTACCATGAAAGCCAGCAAAAGTTCAAAATGCTCACACCATTTGATGTTGGGTGGTTGTGCACACGAGAATCATGAAAACATCTGGCAAATTGAATGGTTCTTTTATTGGCATCTCAACGCTTATAAACAATCAGATCTCGAATAAACGGACTCTCGTTTAGAGTTTCTCAAAAATTCTAAACGATTTTTTGATTTTTGCATGAATTTTTGGAGGAAAAGTACATGAAGAGATGGAAAGATGATCATCGGAAAACGAAGAGTGTACTCTCTGTTTAAATGGAAGAGAAGAGAGTGATCGAAACACGGGATGTAATTGACTTGGATTCTCTTTTCTTCCCTCCTTCTGGAGCACCTCAGGCCACGAGGCTCCGCCCACTTTCGGCTCTCGTCGGCTTTCTTTTGTGATTCGAATCGAAATATTGGTGTAAAAGGAAAATTTAAGGTTCGATAGTGTGTCGTCACGACTTTGAATGTCATTTATTACTGTGGAGTGAGAATCTAGATTTCATATCAGAAAAATGGATCGAAATAATTTATAGGTTCTTTCTGAAAAAGCCGATGTCAATCCGTTTTTAGTTCTTTCAGAGCAAACCTGTAACAATCAGAAAAGGGAAAATTGACAGGCCTGATTACTAAAATTCCAAAAGTTCTGCAAAGCTGAAAAATGCAAATGAAATAAGTTCCATCGCTTTTCCAACGAAAATCTAATAAAAAAGGTTGATGGTCTTTTGGGCAAACAAAAATGACGGGAGGATTCATTTATTTGTATGTAAAACCTTTTTTGGATACAAAATGAAGACAAAACTCGAAACATTGTCGAGTTTGCAAAGATCTTCTTCCCTGGATTCCAAAGGGAAAATTTCAGACTTGGACTTAAAAGGATTGAAGCTGAAAACAAGAATAGCAAGACTGAGCAGGAACTGACATGCAGAAGAATATCTTCTTCAGAAAGGTCACAAAAAATGAGATTATGTTCAGTGCAGAACTTTCAGCATCATGGTTAGAAGGGGACTATTACCAGAATATTGGATTGCAGAAACTTTTGGAAACGTTTCAAATGTCAATCAAAATCAAAATTAATAAGGGAAACTCCAGGGATACAAAAGTGCACAGCAGAATCAGAATTCTTTGAAAACTGTCTAGGTATCTTATTCGAGTTACCGAAAGTCATCCTTTTAAACCTCGAGAACTCATTCTGCACTTTCAGAATCTTTCACATCATCCATCCTCAAAATTCATTCTCTTCCTGCAAGCTTATTCTACTTTGACAGGGTCGAAATTAGTTTCAGAATCCCAGAATCTTCACAGATGACGTGACTTCATATTCAGTTCGAAAACTTTCTGATATTTTCAGACAAAGATGCCCTTGTCTCCCACAGGGACGACGGCCGGCCTCCGTGTCATTGAGAACGCAAAAATTAGTATTTTTTCAAAGTAACTGGCTGTGAATTCTCCCTTTTTCCCTTGAAGCACAAAGCACACGTAGGTGGGCTGAGACGAAGGAACGAGGTGGGAAGTGAAGAGTTTTAATTAAGAAAGAAAAAAGAAGAAATGTTGAAAAACGGTTGGAGTGAGTTGGGACACACACTCACAAAAATGAACAAGAATCCGATTATGAGAAGGGAAGAAGAGCACAAGAAAAGGTGCTCGATGAGCTTGTCACATACATTCAGGGACAAAACAAGACAAAACGCGGAAAGAAAAAGATGAGGGGTCCGGCAGGAAGAGAGTATGCGGATAAGGAGGAGGAGTTGAAGAACCAAATGAACATTCATCACTTTTTTGTCGACTCCAGACACTTTTCTGTTTTCTTTTTGCTACTCCGTTCTTTGTTTTATCACTCTTGGGACATCTCTTGATTGGTGATGGTAGGTGTCGTTGAGTGACTCATGACGAGGATCGGAATGGGGTTAGGATTTTTGACAACCCATTGAAACTTAGGATCAGAAGTTCTTGATTTTCGTGACTGGAAAGACTAGATGTGCAGAGCTTTGTCAGGTTTTCAAAAAAAAGTTTTCTATAGAAAACTTTTATTCTGATAACTTACTCTGTACGAAGCAGTAATTTTTTTCCGTAACTATCCAAAACAAGAATTTTTCACATTTTCAGATGAAAACAACTATTACTGGCGCAAATCAACAGGTACGCATTAACAGAATTCTGAAAAACCGCAAGATAAGAATCATCAAAGGCAGCTGAAATTTCGGTTCAGTGACTCATGACGAGGATCGGAATTTGGTCATGATTTATTACAATCCATTGAAACTTAGGATCAGAAGTTCTCAATGGCTGGGAGAACTAGATGTGCAAATCGTTTTCTATACTGGACACATCCAGGTTTTCGGTTGCTAAAATAATCTGACTATCGGTTCGAAAACTTTTTGAGGGTTCAGTTCTATAGAAAGACTCTTATTCTGATAACTTTATTTTATTTTACTTTTATTTCAGAAAGCCTCCGTGCTCTTTTTTAGCTGTAGCGTTTTTTCGTAGCTTTCTATTCAAAGAAACTTCGAGCATTTTCAGATCAAAACAACTATTACTGGCGCAAATCATCAGGTAAGCATTAACAGAATGCTGAAAAATCGTGAGATAAGAATCTTCAAATGCAGCTGAAAACTTAATTGCCGACAAAAAAATGACATATTTCAGGTATCTGAGCCGTAAATTCACTCCTGTTTTCTTTTTGTTTTTCTTTCATAAAAACAAAACGAAAATAAGATTTAAAGTCGGCAAAGTGAGAGAGATATGTAGTTGTGATATCAGCGTTGGTTTACCACTAGACGGAAACGAAGAAAGGGAGATAGGCGAAAGATAGACTGAACACCCCATAAATGTACACAAATATGTCCCAAGAGGTTGATGAAAATGGGCGAATAGTAGTGGCGAAGTGAGGAGACCGAAGAAAGATGTGAAGAAAAGATGAAGAGATGGAACATCTGGAAAATGGGCTGGAATACATGAAAGAGGGATACGGTAGGGGAAGCGTGGAATTTGAGAATCTTGAGAATCAAAAAGTCGAATTTCATTGGATGAAGCGGGACAGATTTTTAGGATAACGTAGAGGGATGTGTTTTTTCGGAAGAAGTTGAAACTGCTCTGCGACTCGACTATAGTGACCCAGAAAGTTTAGACAGACTAGACTTTTTAGTATGTCTGATTCTAGAAGATCCATCTATTATTCTTTCATTATTCTAAACTCAGTCATGTTTTATGTAACTGATTTGTGGGAGTCAGATCATGACATCAATATAATATTTGATTCAGTCTCTTTTCCATTGTTGACCGACTCACTCACATCCTTCTTGAAAAATGATCAATTACTCTAATGAACGGCTCGGATTCCCGCAGAATCCATACTTTCAGTGTCGAGTTGCAATATCCGCTAGGGAGATTGTGTAGTTTACAAGGATCTTCAGTGTTTTACCAGAATGAAAAAAAGCTTTAATTTATTCAAAATTAAACCTAGAAACTTTGAAACAAACTAAAGAACGAAAATTCTGAAAATGAGTGCAAAACGTGGTTTTCTCAAAAGAGACAAAAGTAGTATCCCACTGCAAGTGGGTTTAGTTGGAATATGTTGAAAGTTGTTTCCACTGTTTCACTTGTTAATAATATATGTGACAAACTGACGCGGAAGTTACGTGTGGAGGTGTAGGGAGCTATAACACAAATTGAATGTCACTCTATCACCCCCCAGGTCCAAGTTGGGAAAAACGGGAAAGAATTGAAAAGATTGAATTGGGATCCGCTTTGAAGTAGACCCACCCACCCCCGCTCAGCCTGAATGAAAATAAACAGAATTCATTGGAAAATTGAATCGAAAAGAAACGAAGAAGATCTAAATTGTCTTTGAGAGTTTAGAGGATTATCCCGCCGTTGAGTTTAGATTGAAATTTAAGAAAATGCGTACGTAAGTAGTAGAAGAAAAAACGATGGGTAGAATACGTAAATGGGGATGGAAGGGTAAACTTGGTTAGAGTAAATATGTCTAGAGGGACGAAAAAAGGATGAAGTTCTGGAGAGATAGATGAACTTTTGGGATGTGGTGTCTTGATTTGGAAGGTAATTGAGAAGTTATAAAAATACTTACTTAAACATGTATGACTTCAAACATTGATTGAATCTAATTTTAGGTTTAGGTGAGACACTGAGATTCAAACCTCGCTTATGAGAAGTTCCGATTCGGACCTTCAGAGTTGAAATTTTCAAACTTTTTCAGTTCTTATTCAAAAAAAAAGTTTGTTTTGTTCTCCGCTTTTTAAAAAACTTTCCAGTTTTCCTTTTCAAAATAACCTGTGAAACCCACAAATAATGGATAAGCAACCTATTTTGGGAAGGAGAAAAAACATGAGGAAACAGAGAAACACATTTCTTTCTAGAATGAAATCGGATGCACTTTTAGAGGGTCGGGTTTCCTTTTTTGTCGGTCAAAAATCTTGTAAATTTGAATCTGTTATGGCTGACGGGGAGGTTAATGAGCAGCAGCACAGTTTCAGCTGCAAATCTGAAAATGAAACGGGAAGAACAAGAATGAATCAGTATTTATTTGTCTAGACCCATGATTCAGAGGTCATGTGTGGTGACCGGAAACATTTTCGATTAATTTTCAAAGTTGTATGAGCTATTTCCAGATTGGATCCCTCTTTATCCGCCCTCTTTCCGTTTCCTCAAGAGGTGAAAATATATGAAACGAAAAAACTAGACCGTTGTTCAAAGGTGGAAGGAAAACAAGGGAAAACAAAACAGGGCAATTATGAAAAAATTAACGAGAATACTGAAAGTGGTGAAACCGTTGTTGGAGATGGTTAAGATTATGAATTACCTAGGGTAGAAGAATGGTAATTTAGAGATGTAATTATCTTGAAATACAGTTATCAAATTGAGCCGAAATTTTTTATTTTTTTTTTCGAACCTCCTTTCAAGCCAAAGTTATAGCTGGGACAAGATTGAGCTAAAGCTCGTTTGGAACAATGTTGCACTTTATAACCTTCTGACCCCCACGGAATCCCATTTTTTCTTGTCCCAATTTGATACTCTTGACCCAGGTGTGACAACCTTTGCCATTCTGACAGTCAAAACTCATTTGCCGCCTCATTTCAATCTGTTTCTCACCGATCTCTCTCATCGTTCCACTCTATTCCCGCCTTCTCTTTTTGCTTTTTTCTCATTTCATTTTTTCTTGGCTAACTATTGCATTGTTACACAGCCACCACACGACCCGAACCAATTAACATATTCCACCCAATTTGTGTCCCAGGAAACAAATTGGCAAGTGGCGAAAGGGAACGGAAAATAGTAAGAGGTTGGAGGAGATTCAGACAAATCGGTTTGGAGTAAAAAATTGAACAATACGGTAATAATGGAGTTGAAAAAGTGTGCATTGTTTTGATAAACAGTCACTGAAATATTAAAAAAAAACAGAAACTGGTTGTCACAACTGTTCGAAACTTCTACATTTCCTACAAAAAGAAGAGAAAGAAAAGTGAGAGCCACCGTTAGGCTTCTTGCTCTGTTCTTCTTCTTTTCTCGCTTCTTTTCAGTTTTGAACAAAAGGTGAAGAGGTCTACGATTTTTCGGGTTTTTTCGTGTCGTGAGAAGTTCAAAAATGAGAGTGAGCAAGTCATATAACAATTGAACGGGAAGAAAAGAAAGAATCGAGAGTAGAGGGGATATGACGGAATGAATGTTTGTTGGTTTGTGAACTAGGTGATTTTTGTTTCAATGTAAAAACGTCATGGAGCAAAAATAAGACAATAGGGGTAGTTATCATAAGGGGTTTGATGGGGTCAAGCTCTGTGGAGGAAGCAATTGTTAGGGGATAATTAAGTCTGGATGAAATGGGTTTCCAGATTTATAAGCCAATTGAAACCATCCCTCAGGCAACAACTGATAGACTCCCCGAAATCTTACTACTAAATAACTACCGTATTTACTCTATTAGACCGGAATGCCGGTTTATTTCGTTCTCATTTTGGTGCCGGTTTATTAGAGAGTGCCGGTATATTTCTCAAAGAGTCTATTTATCAACAAACTAACAAAAATTGGCTCATCGGTGTTCCCTTGTATTAGAGATGCCCTTCTAATAGTAAAACAGATTTTACGGTTTCTAAATATACTTCCATTTGACTGAAATAGCACCAATTTCTCTGGATTCTAAACGACTTTTCATTAATAGAAGTTGAAAACTCACCAGGAATACTAACTCTGTTCCAGCTGGAAAATAACAAAAAAGAAAAAAAATTCCAAGAAAAAGTGAGATTTGCTCTCGTTCTGACTGGTATCCAATCAATCAACACGACTACATTTATTGCTGACTGGTCAGATTCAAAATCTCAAATTCTCCCCCTATTTCGCTTTCCAAACAATTCAAGAAACGAAGCGAAGAGAGAGGTCTTATTCTTATTTCTCTTCTCAAAACGGCTCTCGTTTTCTCCAATTTTCCATATCCACTCATCTTTTTTTCGTGTCGTCAGAGAGCCCCGCCGATGCTCCAAGTGGCCCAAAAAGGTGTTCATCGTGTCTTTCAAGAATACGTTTTGAATCGAAAAACCGAGAGAAAGATAGGGACGAATCGAATTCACAAAAAAGAAAAAGAAGTTGAGGGTATTATCTGATAGAAGAATGGAATGTCTAAAAAGATTGAAAAACATAGGAAAAGTCAATAAGAGAGTGGTTTTATGGCATATTCCGGAGGCAGAGGTGAATATGATTGTCGAATGGAAAGCAATTTGTGCTCAGAATTGGGTGATAAAACCTGAGAGTTTACTGAATAACTTGCAAGATCTAAATGGACTATGAGATCATATCAAATATTAATAATTTCTGGAGAGCATGACATGTTGCAATGTAATTAGTTTTTGGGGTTCGTGAATGTGGGAGGATCGGACAGTTTGGGTGTTGTCCTAGAAGAATGAAAACAATGAATAATGTATAGGATATTTGCAAAAATAAGGTTTCAATGGAGCATCAACATTTTTTTCCATATAATTGGAAAGCAATAAGAATCGAATGAACTAATTATGAAGAACCCATAGGCAATCGAGTGATGGGAAAATAAGATACTAGAAGTTTCACAACTCCTCAAAAATAGACTCACTCCGTTCGTATGAAGATTATAGTTGTCAGATTGCTATTTGTTTGCTGAAATGAATTGGTATACCAGCTGCAAAAAATACTTCACGGATCATCAAAAATCTTTAAAAAACATAGACAAAACGGAAAGAGGAAGTAGTTAATGGAAATTTTCGAGTCAAGAGTATTTTGTTTTCAAACATCCTTTCTCCTCGACATGATTATTTTCCTCTCGGAGCAAAACATAACATAATAATTTCATTATGGGTTTAGTCTTTCCAGAATGTTCCCAAAGGTCACAACCTCCTCAATTATTTCCCGCCGTTTCTCTTGGAACAAAAGACTGATAAGGGAGAATACTGGAAAACTGGTCCACGAAACGAAAAACAAGTACAGTATTCTTGTTATGTGCACACACATCTTCCTGTCACTCTTCCTTTCTTCTTTTTTTCTTAAACTGTTTGACATGGAAATGGAGTTGGGTGAAAGTGCCAACAAGAAAAACACAAACGGCCGCAGGATCAGATATAAATAAGGGCAAAAAACGGAACAGAAGCAGTCTTCGCACCTTTCACACGTTTTGCAGGAATGCGCAACACTTTTTAATCGATTTTCAGTTTTGATCGTCATTTTGCATCTCTTTTTCTTTCCTGTTGCCACCAGGGGCGACATAGTCCTTTACGTAACTGATTTATTGGATTAGACACTCATGCGTTCGATGTTTTCGGTTTATATGCGTATAGCTTATTGGCTGGATTATTTCCATATTCGCCTATTTTAGAGACTTTCTTTTAATTCGATTTTCATTTTTTGACTTTTTCTTACTTTCGCATTTGGAGAAAGTGTTCGAAAGTTCACAGTCAGAAGTAAGATTGTGATTTTATAACTGTATTTTGATTTGAAACTTTTGAAAAATCCTAGAACTTGGAGTACATTTGAAATCCTGGGCCCATCTATCACAATTTGAACCATTCAGGGGTTCGCAATTCAAGCAAATTATGGGACTTTTTCGGAGCATTTAATGAGGTTTAAAATAGGATTATTTGTGCTTTTCAAATAGTTTCAGTATCTAATAGATAGACTATGAGATCTTACGAGCTCTTATTCCTCTCCATCAAAAAAAGCTTCTAACGCTGATGTTTAAAGCCCAAGTTTGGTTTCACTTACGTAACCATTTCTTACCTATACTTCACTTTTCTTATTTCGTATTACAGTACATTCCCTAAACCTATCATTTAGTGTCCACTCCATTAATGCAACATTTTCACTTTCAACTCTGAAACTGAAAAACTCTTACTTCCTTCTAAATTGTCACTTTCTTACTTGAAAATAGTCGGTTTGGTGACTTTCTTCCGGAACGAATTGTTACTTTTCTTCTCCATCATCTTCTCTACTTTCTACTTCGTTTTCTTCCTGGTTAAAAAACGACTGTCCTGGCCCGGTCCGTGACGGTCTATTAGTACCCAGGGAAGAAGTCGTGGACAGGGAAACACGGTGCCAATTATTAGTGTTGGCATGGCACTGAGAAAAAAGGAAAGGGAACGACCGAATGAGATGACTCCGCCCATATTTTGGAGGGAGAAGGTAGTAGAAACAGAGTCATTCACTATCTTGTGGTTTCGGTATTACCATATTGTTTTCAGTTCGGCTAGAAATGAACTTGGCTTTTTTAGATGAAATGAGTTAGAGGTTGAGATTCTGAAGTTATCATATAAGCTCATTTAAGCTAGGGCGTGAAAATAGTCAGCTTCGAAGCTGAATTTTTGCAAATAGATTTTTGATTAAGAGTTTCTTAATGCTGATCTTGTGAAGCTTGTTTATTATGCTCTAGAAATTCAGCAATTTCAATTTTATATGGAAAAAGTGATTATCAATCGGATATTCAAATTTTCCAAATTGGTTGATGCTCTATTCTGGTTGTACGTAGACCTCAAAATCCATATACTAACTTTTCCTTATTTCTGACCTACATTCTTCATAGATATTAAAATTTTCGTACAGGAATCTCAATTTTTCTCTCCTATCCAATTCTAGGTATCTTTATCTCTTCTTTCATTTTAATTACATTCCCATGATCCGTTCCTTAGTTAACTTGAATTTCTCAATGTTTCATGCCTTTTTTCATCTTCACCTCTACAATACGCATGCCATTCAGGTATTTTCAATTTATTTCTCTTCCTTCCTTTTTTTCGATCCTTTCCGTTTCTCTCCTGGGAGACCATCATAGACTTCCCACTGTGCACCTTCCGATAATCAGACTTCAATTTACATAAATAAAACTATCTGAGTGAAGGTAGACGAGGAAGACAAGCTTTTCCTTCGCTTGCCAACCACCGCCCATCTCCTCTTTTTTTTGAAAACTTTCCACATTTGCATTTTCTTTTCAACTTGACTCCACCCACTCTAGAAGTTTCGCGGTTTCCAGAACTTAGTTCTCAGATTCTGAAAGTGTTGATCAACTTGGTTTCCTCTTTGCTTTTGTGTTTCTGATTATCTTGCTAATTTCAATTCTATTCCAGGTAATGCGACACTTCACCGGGCTCCTCGCAGCGTTCCTTCTACCATCCATATGCTTCTGTGGTTATTCAACTGCTCCATCTTCCACAGTCAGCATTGATAACTCTTTGATAGGTAAGTGAAGAGAAAAACTAGACAACCTTACTCATCAAGGACCAAATTGGTAGAATCCAGACATCATTAGGCAAAAGAAACAATGAAAACCAATAAGACTCGTCATGTCCGAATTGGACATTCTATGTTCCTTTTTTGAAGAATGACTTTGTATGGCATCAGGAATAGTATAGAGTTGACTCACTTATTTGAGACATGGAGTGGAGAAATGGAATTCCATATGGAATAGTTTAATTAAACATTTACTATTTTGACGAAACGGCAAGGACATTCTGATTTCATATGCAAATTGGGAAAAAGTTTTTAAAATTTGACCTTGTTGAAGAGAAATGGGTTTTTGATAAGAAATTGGAAAATGTTTGGATTCGAGGGGACGTTTTGAAGGGGTAATTCAGATAGATCATTGATCATCGAAGTAATCAATGAGCTTGTGGTAATAATCGTAACATCTGAAGTAACTATAAAAATCCGGCTGAAGTTAGATGAATACTGAAAATAGGATGCGATAACTTTTTCGAAATTCCACGCAGATTTTGAGCTCCATAAGTTGAGCCGATGTCAGAGGTCGTTTTGGAATCAGAAATAATCGGGATCCTAAAATTAAAGAGCATTCCATAACTTCCTTAAAGTTGGAGAAGTTCGAAAGAATCCATTCTCTAGACATGCCGCATTATATTTTCTGGATCACTTCATCCGATCACCTCTTCTCCCTTTTTTTCATCATCCAACTGACTCTCCTCAATTCTTTCACTCTCTTCCCAATTACCATTTTGTCTCACTTTTCACCTCCAAGACAAGAAACTTTCCATTTTCTTCACAGATCGCACAATCTTTTTTTCGGGTGGCTTCTCGTCTCTTGCGTAACTTTTCTTCCTTTTTTTTTTGGTTATCCAACGTCGCCGCAAGCTTCCGATCCGTCAGTCCAGCATTATTATTTCGCACCAATAGACTTTGGGATCGTTAGAAAAGAAATACAACAAATCGGGTGAATCTATAGATGAGGAGAAGCCACGAAAAAAGGGGGAAAGAGTCTTTGTACTACTACTTTCAAACGGAAAAATTGAAACAAGTTTGTATTTTATTCTTCGCCTTTCCGTTTGCCGCCGCCATGAAAGCAAAAAAAACAATATTGGAGAAGGAAATGGTAACGGACGATTGAAATTACGCGCATGTTTCAATGGACAAAATAGAAAGTGACCTTCGTTTGACTTTTTGCTTCCGAACCCGATATAATTAGAGTTTCCAAGAAAGGCTTTTCAATGGCAAATACAAGATGAGAACAAAGAAAAATGAGAAAGAAATGAGATCGGGAAACTTTTAGCATCGGAAGTCTACTCAAATTGGATTTCGTGATTTCAGAATTGTTTCTTTCAGGTGAACCCGAAGTGGTTTGTGAGACATCATCAATCTCGTTATTGTTCAAAACTCGAAACTCATTCAATGGAAAAGTGTTCGTCAAGGGATACGTATCCGAACCATCTTGTATGTCTGTCGGAGATGGAAAGACTGCTCACCGATTCTCCGTTCGACACGATTCTTGTGGAGTGAGAAGGCAAAGAGAGATTAATGGAGTTGTCATTTCTGCCACTGTTATCATTTCCTTCCATTCGGTTAGTTTTAAAATTCAATTTTCTCTCTTTAATACAACCGTCTCTAGATCTTCATTACCAAAATTGACCGTGCTTATCGTGTCAGTTGTTTCTACGTAGAAGGAACCAAGAAAGTCCACAACCACGTTGATATCAGTGCTCTTACGACTCAACTTTTAGAGAGTCAAACTCAACTTCCCGTCTGCAGGTACTGATTCTTTGTGAAACATCTCATTTCAATAATCCAGATATGAAATCATGAATGAAGCCGGTGGAGCTCCAATTAAATACGCTCGAATTGGTGATCAAGTATATCACAAATGGACTTGTGTAGCAGAACTTGAGAACGTCTACTGTATGAAAGTACACTCTTGTACTGTCTATGATGGACAAGGTGGTCCACCAGTCACTGTCATTGATGCCAATGGATGTTCGGTGGATGGAGTGATTCTTCAAAATCTTGAATACACTTCTGATCTGACAGCTGGAAAGACAGCTCCTGTGTTCAAGTTTGCTGATAAAGCAGGGCTCTATTTCAATTGTCAGATTCAGTTGACAATTAAGGATGTCAATTATGGATGTGCGAATACGGTAGGCCTAGTCGCAAAACTCCTTCTAACCGAATTTCCAGCAACCTCAATGTCCATCATCTCAATATGTTGTGGAACCAGCACAAAAAACGACTGAAACTGCCGAACCGTATCCATACGACAGTCATGAGTCTGGATATCCGACTCGTCCAGCTAACTATCCAGTTGCCTCCAGCAGATACCCGATTCCCACCACTCAGGCCCCAGCCAGCTATCCATCTTCTCCTGCTCCACCACCACCAGGAGCCAATATTGATAACTCTTATCCAGAGCCACAGCCAATTTACATTTCAGGTACTTCATTATATTTTTAAAGGCTCCGTGACGTTTCGAAAGATGACGTTTCGAAAGTGTGACGCTTCGGAAGTGTGACGTTTCGAAAGTGTGATATTTCACGAGTGCATCGTTTTTACTTTGAAATGACACACTTGTGAAACGTCATACTTGGGAAACGTCACTCTTTCGAAGCGTCATCTTTCGAAACGTCACACTTTCGAAACGTCATCTTTCGAAAAGTCGCGGAGCCTTTTTAAACATAGCATTTCATGTTTTCAGGAACTCCAGACAACGCGTACGATGCCATCGTCGGGTACAATGACACAGAGCAACCATTCACAACATCCGCTGCTTACACCGAAGACGGAGTTTATAGTCGACTTATCAAGAGAAATGTTGTCGATTCATCAGAACAAATAAGCAGTAATGGGAAGAAGAGACCGGTTACGGTAGGAGATATTGATTTGCCGGAACGTGGTATTTTGGTGTTCGGATTGGAAGAAATGGAGGATGGAGAGACTGCGAATGGAGGAGATCATGGGGCAACGAGGGCGTTGAGAGAGGCAAGAAGTAGTCAAGAGAAGACGTGCTTCTCAACGTGTAAGTTAGAAAGACTTTTAGGGAATGGTTAGACCTTTCCGTGGAGTTACAGCATGTGACCTATATCATTCGAAAACTGATGCCCTAAAACATCTGAAATCAATTTCAAAAAGTGTTCAAGAGCAATGTGGTTCGAGAAATACGGGTCAACGTGGTAATTCAGTACTAATTTTAGTATATTTTTCCAGTTGAAATTTACTGAATCACTACTGAAAATGTAACCTGGATTTCTATACGCACGTGGCTCTTGAGCACTTTTTGAGTTTGATTTCAGATGTTTCAGGTCATCAGCTTGCGAATGGTATATTTCTCATGCTGTAACTCCACGGAAAGGTCTGACCATTCCCTAGTTAGAAATAAAATAAGTTCGGATTCGGAGTAAGTAACCATACAACTTTGCAGCTCGAATGTACTTCACTATGATTCTTCTTTGTCTCCTCTTCGCTGCAACAGTCGTCGTTTTCATTGTCATCGTTCATAAACAACGACAAATTCTAGCACAAACCGCTTTCTTCAAGCCATAATAAGCTCCTCTTGCCATGTTATTTTTCTAATTTTTTTCTGATTGCCAATTCATATCATGCTCCTTATCAACCCCCGAGTTTAGATTGTAGTTTTTCCCTATAGCCTGCCTCCTTCTGTATTCAGTATATTTATGTTTTTCTGTCATCTGTGCCTTTATTTCTTCCAACTTTCATGTACACCTCCGGCGCTTTCATTAGAGAAGTTTCTAAACTTTCCAATAAAAATAATCAATTTTGAATCAGAGTGGAATGTTCAGAATCAATCGGCTTAAAATATTAGAAATATGTGTTGCCTGCGTTGCAATTCAATCCCATTTCCGACTCTTTTTTCATTTTGTAATGATTAGTAAAACCGATTAACCCGTTGAAAAAGCGAGAATCGTGTCGTGGGAGTATATAAGACTTGCGGAACTAATCAAAACGACTGAAATTTTTCATCTCCTTTTTCTAAAATTATGTTGAGTCTGAAGACGGCATTTTGTCTTGTATGCTTCGTGGCTCTGTCTATAGCTCAAAGCTCAACTGTAGCCACCACTGCTGGATCAACAGTTACTGGTGGAACCACCGTATCAGGAGGAACAACGGCAACTGCAGGAACTGGAGCAACGACTGCTGCCAGTGGTGCTACTACAGGTATTATTTATTATTTTCTTGATACTAGTCAACTGTAAGAAGATCTAGAAACTACAGTAAGAAGAAAACTATAGTATCTACAGTAAGAAGTTCTAGAAACTTTTTGGAGTTTAAATGGTGTCTATTTATCCGGACTCACATTTTCCAGTTCTAGAAACTTCACCATACGTTTAGAATCAAAATTCAACTGTACCTTGTTTCGAAAAACATTGCTTGTTGATTTTCCGCCAAAACGGTGGGAAGAAAACCGCACCATAAAATTGAATGATTGCTGAGCGAAGCATAATCACATATCATTATTGATAACAAGAAAGTGGCACGTGCTCTTTGTCTTTTCTGTTGATTGTTTTATTACCTTTTCTGAAACATTTGAAATTTTCAGCATCCAGCTGTGCAGATGATCCGAACACCGATTGCTCCCAGTATACCTCTCTGTGCTCCAACGCCAAGTATACTCCACTTTTGCAGCAGTAAGTTTCTTTTTCGCTTCCGGAAGCGGTGCTCTTATCATGATACAAAATAATTTGTGATTTAGGTTCTGTCCAAAAACCTGTGGATTCTGCGGAGGTGGATCCACTGCTTCTCCAGTCGCGTGTGTGGATAGCTCCACCAAGTGAGTTACTTCCAGATTTAGCTATTCCAAAAAACTAAAATATTCCAGTTGCGCCAACTGGAACAAGAACGGATTCTGTGACTCGACATTCTACAACTGCACCCAAAAGAAGCAATACTGCGCCAAGACGTGTAATCTCTGCTCAACGACATGCTGATAAACGCGGAACTACAATCCATCGACCCAGAAGTGTTTTCCCTTCGAAATCTGTAAATATTTTGGTTCTCTGGCTACTCATCTCTTTCGTTTTTCATCTCGGTTTCTTCTTGTTTCTTGCTCAATAAATTGAAAAGTTCCGTTATTTTTCTTCTATCTTTTTTTTCTGTCTCGGGGTTTTCTTACACGTGATGGAGATTTCGAGGAAGAACTGATAAGAAAACAGGTGGCACACTGCTCGCAGAGCCATCTGCTCGGTGAGCCAAATATTTGAGGAGTTTTGCTGGGTTTTCACTTCGAACGAAGTACACGGAGAATTGGCGTGAGTTTTGGCGCAACTTGTGTAAACACAATCACGGAGAGCTGCACCAAAACATGTTTTCATTTTTTTTCCCTCATTTTCTGAATTATTTTTTTTTGCTTATTTGGTCAATTTTTAGTTTGTATCTAACTCTAACTCGAATATTTCTAGTCAAATGATAAAATTAATTTTTTCGCCTTACTAGGTTTACGCTCTAACAAATTTGTTTAGCCCTAGTGAAAGTCTTTGAACATGAAATTCACCAGAAGAATTCTTCACAAATTTTTCTAATTTTAAAAGCTGTGTTCTTAATTTTTTGATAATTACAAGTTACCCACTTCATATTGAGAAGTTTTTCTCGTCGATTCCATCATTCAATCTCAATCGATCAACCCCTCTTATTTTCGTCCCTCATCCGTGAGCCATCATTTTCTCCACACATTTTTGCATCATGGTGATAGAAAAACATACGGGTGTTTCCCCAAAATACTCGACCCCAGTACCGTCTGCGTCTCTTCTTCTTCCCCATACCGCCCGTCTATTTTTTTGCAAAACGCCAGTACGTGTGAGTGTGTTCGTTGCTGCTGCGGCTGCACGATAGTTACGAAATTCCGCGAAAGTTTTTTCCTGTTGAAGTTTGGCCTAAAATTGGTATTTTCTTTTTGGTGAAACTGAAATATTATATTTTCCTGTCAATGCAAGCTTACCCAATTTTTGGCTAATTTCTCATTGTGAAATAACCCAGAAGAACTAATTTCAGCCTTGTCTAAATGCGAAAATTGTCATATGGTCGTATTTTTGTAATTTCTAATCTTAATGTCTAAATCTGAATCATGTTCGAGATGTGACTCATTACTGTCAAAACACCTACGATTTTCTTCCTTTGATTAATTTTAAAAACAATATTTTATCAACAATTTCTCAGCAGTGATCTATATTTGAAACTCGTGTTTCCAGAATATTCTCCCGTTAGGTTATATTTAAAACTGTATTTTTGTTATCTTTGTTTGTGTAGTTGATCGTTCCTTGTGATCAATTATTCACTCGTTCAATGCCATCGTGATCGGGTAAAACCCCATGATCACCGAGAGCTTTCAATGAGACGCACTGATCAAGAAGATAAAGAAATTGCGATTTTAAACTTTGAGTTTCGCTCATCTGACCTCCAATCGTTTCGTTTGTTTGTTTGATGTCGTCACTGTGGTCTCATGGTTGTTCAAACGGGTGTCAAAACATGATGTCATGATTCTGATGCCCTTATTATCAATTTTATTTGATACTGAAAATTTTTGATTGAACAACTTCCTGGGAAATCATGGAAAAGATCACGCGGAAACGGAAACGGAGGCAGGAGTCGAGAGAAGGAGGAGGGGGTAAAATTAGAGTTTCGTACAGCAAATATTTGCTTTAAATTCATTTTTATGCTAAGAGACGAGAGCACACTGTTCGGGTGCCAAGAGGTCGTCTTCGTTATTTGTCGTTTTATCATATGGTTCGGCGCCAGAAGGTTGGATATCCGTTTACCTCTTGCAGTTCCGATGCCAGTAAAATGTGGCAGTTGGTGTCCTAACTGACTGATCACAAGGGCTTCATTGCACGAACTCTCACGTGGGTTATGGTGGTTCCTGGATGGAAAGAGTTTCGCTTCACATTCGATCACTTTTTATTTTAGTTGGTTCGCAGAGAGCCTATTTTGAACTTTTCAAATCGGTCATCAATGTTTCCACATACCTCCAGAGTCCAGATAACTGCACACGTTTGAATATATCTACAGCCATCAAAAACTATCATCATTAGAATTATGTAGATCCAAGTGCGTAGTATACAACCGTCTACATAGGTTCTTTGCACTCGCAAGAACCTGTTTTTCGTATCTTGACGTGGTATCGTCATCTGCATTCAACGTGATCTGATCCCAGCTATCGGCTTCCTTTTCTTTTTTTCGTCATGTTCATGTTATCAGTGTAAAACGAAGCGGCAATGAAGCCTAATCATGTGGTGTGCACTCATTTCTTATCGGATTCCTTCACTGCAACAATGTGACGTTTTTGAATATGTTGGCTCCACATTGGCATACTTCCAAATCAAACGATTGAGTCCAACTGCTTTATCAGAAATCTCAAACTATAATAGCTACCATAAAGCCTCACAAAACGGTCAGAGAATATAGGGCAGACGCTCATGATTTGTTGTTTTTCATTCTGTCTGGCCTATACCGATGTTCCGTGAACAGTCACACGCATGCTCGTTCTTTCGCCTTGTTTCCCCTTTCGTTTCCATTCGTCATTCGTCTTTTTTCTCATGACACTGAAAGACCACTGAATAGCTATATATTCGAGGCGTCCATCACCTCTTTTCTTTTTTTTACTTCATTCATCCAGAGTTTAGGGTTCCCCGGAAAACTTGTTGACAATCCTATCGTTTAGTTTTGCACGTATTTTTCTGCAATCGGATACTGATTTGTTTAAAGTTTAAAACACATCTGTTTCCTGTGCAAGCTTCGCAACTCGTTCTATGTTAACATCCTCTTTCTTATTTATTTTCGAACTTTTAAGAAAGTCCTCGTAATAACCTGCTGAAATTTCAGCCCAAATACAGATGTATCGAGTGCTTTTGAGTGGCGCAGCCGGAAGCGGAAAGGGAACAATCGCACGAATGCTAGTTCGAGAGTTCGAACCACTAGGATTTAACTATTTTGCAGCCGGAGACTTCATCCGTGATCATATTGCCAGAGGGACAGGTATCAATTGTACGTTTTGATGGAGAATAAAACTTTCATTTTCAGAATTCGGAGTGCGTGCACAATCTTTTCTCAACAAGGGTGAACATGTGCCAGACAGTATCCTCAATGGAGCCATATTAGCTGAGATGCTCAAAGCAGGACCGAGAGTGATCCTTGATGGATATCCGCGAAACATGAATCAACTCAAAATGGTGGAAGAACAGGCTCCATTGAATTTAGTTGTTGAATTGAAGGTATGTAATGTTCGGGTTATAATGTACTGGTTCTTACCATAAAAGTTTTCTAGGTTCCGCGTAAGGTTCTCATCGACCGTTTGTCAAAGCAGTTAGTGCATCCAGCTTCTGGAAGAGCTTACAATCTCGAAGTGAATCCTCCAAAGGAGGAGGTCGGTGACTCTCAAATTTAATCTAGTCGACAGTTGTTGTTTTCAGGGAAAGGACGACATCACAGGCGAGCCATTGTTCAAGCGCAGTATGGATCAGTTGGAAGTGGCAAGAAGAAGGCTTGAGGTGTACGATAAGACCGAAAACAAAGTTTTGGACTATTACAAGTGAGTTCGAATCGTTTTTATTTTTCATAGACAAAAAATATAATTATCTGACATTTTAAATCAAATATAAATTTTCCAGGAAACAAAATAAGTGCATAACATTATCTGGAGAATCATCGAAGGCCGTGTTCGAGTCTGTCGCAGATGTAATGCGTCGTGATCTTGTCACAACAACTCCAAGAACTGCTTACGCATAAATATAATGAACTGCTCATCGATGAAATATAGTGTTCCACCGTCTCACACCTGCTCTAACCGTCCCTGACCCTAAATCGATTACGGGTAATCCTCTCTCATTTTGCTCCTTCCTTCATCTTCCCTTAATCATTTCTTCTTCGCCAATACATCCCTATGAAAATCAAAACTTCTTTTTTCTCTGAAACGCTTTATGTCTCTGTTTTCTTGTAGTCCCAACCGATTCCTCTTTATTTGGTAATGGATTTTTGAAACCCAGTTGTTTTTTCTTCTCCACGACACATAATTGTTTTCTCATTCTTTTCGGTTTTTATTGTTTCTCTCCGAACTATGGGTATTTTTGCGTGTATATGAAGTTTTCCATTGTTTATCTTGTTCGTAGCGTATTTTCAGGTCTAATTACCGCGAAACGGTGTTAAGAATACAACTTGAGTAATCTATCGGCTGAGGCAGAGGAAATATGAATACTTTCTTGCTGTTAGTTTGAATATAAATTGTAGGACAAGAGCATTTTCGTTCTCGAAAAACTAGCATGCGTTCTATTCGCGCTCTATTGAGAAGAAGGGGGTGCAAGTGCGCTCTACTGTGATGATTATTGGGAGGGTGACTGCGAGAGCTGAATATGAGCGTCAAAACTATGAACACAAAATTCTCGATATGTCTGTTCAAATTCAAGAAAACCCCTTTTTTGTTGAGCTTCAAATCTAACTATTTCACATTCACCCACTAATTCGACTATCATACTTGCAGATTCAAAAATGTCTCTAGAAGAAGGACCCTCAGAAAAAACGAGATTTCATCGAAAAACCACAATGCTGATCAATCAGCTTTTGCGAAAATTTAATCTACCATCATCGGCAGCAGAGGATCATTGTATAAGAGCATTGTGCCTGCATCTGAATCCGTTGGCTGAAATACCGACAGCCAAAACAATTGTTAGTTTAGAATCGGGCGTTGTGAATAATCAATTTGATAAACTTACAGGACAGCTTAAACAATTCGAATTTCAATGTGTATAAAGCTGTATCACCGTGCATTCTCTGTGGAAACACTTCATCAAAAAATCATCCCGTTTTGTTGTCGGAAAAAATGGCTGCAGTCTACCTGACAACGGCTGTGTTGATTGAAAAGATGACGATAAAACAGGCGATGAAAGGAATGATCAGTGAAAAATTGAACTTTTGTGGACATCATTTGCATTCATCAGTGAGTTGATTCTTCCAAATGAACTTAAAGTAGGATTACAGTCATTTTTTTAATATTCTCAAAAGATCGTCCCAATTCCAGTATTCACAAAAATAACAATATTTTTGCATAAAAATCGTTAAAACTCGAGAAAATCGATTTTCAAAACGCCAACTTACATTTTTTCTAACCCAATTCAATGAATGTAGAATTTTTCGCTGATTCAAATGCACTTAATATCGCTGCTCAAAACGCCCTAGAAAATTTTTTATTAACAATTTTTCAATTGTCGCGCCGACCGCTGCCGCGGCAGCGGCGAGCGCGACAGCAGATTTAAATCGGCAGCGGGCGGCGCGACAAAGTGCAATTTCGTTCATAAAAATGTTTCTATTGCGTTTTAAGCAGCGATATTAGGTACATTTAAATCAGCGAAAAATTCTACATTCATTGAATTGGGTTAGAAAAAATGTAAGTTGGCGTTTTGAAAATCGATTTTCTCGAGTTTTAACGAGTTTTGTGCAAAAATATTGTTATTTTTGTAAATACTGGGATTGGGACGATCTTTTGAGAAAATAAAAAAAATGACTGTAATCCTACTTTAAGACGCAGAATATGTTTCAGCACACGGAAATGTTAAGTGCATTTGGTGGTCAAGTTACTTCTCTCGATCAGGTACCAGGCCACGCTTTTATCCGAGGATCTACGATTTGCAACAATCTTATGGTACGTTATCCCCTTTTACTTCAAATTTCTTTAATTTTCAGGAAGCACGGAAAGTGTTTTTCGACGAGAAGTTTGAGAAAATGAATGCTGTACAGTATCGCTCCCTTGTTCGTCAATGGATGAGAAATTTTCAACCGAAGGCTTCATTGAATCGCAACGAACAACGTCGGAAGAGACCCGTAAGTAGAATAGAGCTGTTCGGCATACTCAAAAAAATATTCAGGCGCCCGTCGAAATAGCAGTAGAAAGAGAAGAAGATAGTAAGCCGAATTCTGATTCACCCCCAACAGCAACAGCTATTGTCAACGAAACGTCGATTGCGGAAGCGTTGGCAGCAATTGAGAGCATAATAACAGCGGAAGCGAAAGTGAAATTAGAAGAACCTGAAATCGATTATTCACAAGCTTCTGAACAATCATCGTCTTCCACACCACCACCACAAGAACCTCCAGTAGAAACAAAAGGAACAACAAAACCATCCATGATAATTTACACCTTGAAAAATGGCAAGAAAGTGGTAAAAGCTCCGAAAGTCACAGATCCGGCGGCAGCAGCATTAGTGGCGAATGGAAAATTGGTTACCCATCGAGTGGTGAGAAGAAGAGTTATTCGAAAAGGTCCTAAAGAAACTGAGGCCTCAGCTGATGAAGAAGTCGAGAAGAAACCAGAATTTCTTTTGTGAATCGATTGTAAGTTCAAAAGACATCTGGATCAATCTTGCTTATTCGGAAACATAATTTTCAGATCTATTCTACGTCTTTTCTTCTCTCGCTGGCTTTGGTAATGATGCATCTCAAACTTCGATTCCTCAATCATCATAGATCTCTTCTTCTTGTTATTTTTTGATTTTTGTTTTAAGAATTCTGCAGTTTCCATAAAAATTTATCGGCTCTATTCCTGTAACCAAAAACAAACAGAATGAACCCTACCAGAAAAGGACACGAAGAATGTGAAAACAAAGAGATTTCTGCCATTTTCGTATCAAATTTCTGGGTCCCACTTTTTGGATGAGGAAGAGGTGGCTTTATAATTCCATCGCCACCCCATACGAGATGCTCAATTTTACTCCCCATCAGAGACTCGCGAATATTGTTGTTGTTTTTCAGTAACAGCTTTTTTTCGTGTAACCCAAATAATTAGAGTGTTGGAGGGCCTAAATAGATGTTATCCACCCATCTACGCTATTTTTAATTCAGTTCACCAAGGCGGTTGTGTCATTGCAAGCGTAGGAGTTAGGAAAAAATGTGTGAGAATGAGGTCATTTGAAAGTTTGTCAACGTTTGAAAGAGCAAAGATCTCTTCATTGCTCTTCTGATAATATATTTTGAGTTTATAAACTTTATACAGTTAATAAATTATCTGACATCGTTTCGGAGCATCTGCTTTCAACCTTAAAGAATTGTATAGTCAGGGCTGGATGGCAACAAATTTCGGCAACTCATTCAAATGTGAATAACTTTTTTCAGGGGGATCGAGTAAAAATACGATCAACAAAAATAATGTTCCTTATTAAAACAGCTATCGAATGGTCGGAACACCATCAAATTTTATCGAAAATGAACAAAGTTATGTCTTTTTTTGCGTAAAAGTTGCCAATTTTGGCAATTTCGGCAACTTTTCGGCCACGCAAGGCGTAACTATGTTAATTTTCGAGGAAATTTGAGGGTGTTTTGACCATTCAATAGTTTTTTGAACAAGGAACATTCTTTCTGTTAACCGTATTTTTACACGATCCCCGTGAAAAAAGTTATTCACATTTGAATGAGAGTTGCCGAAGTTTGTTACAGTAACCTCACCCCAATATCCCAAAATTATAGGTTTAATTTCCCTTTGAAATTTGCTGAAATTTGGTTTTTCGATGTCCGATTTTGTCTCTTAAAAAGTCACAAAATTCCTGCTCTTTTTCACACGATTTGTGTTGTTTCCTCCAGGGAGTCCCCCATCCACAACACTGACCAAGTTGACGGACGTACTACGTAAGACCTTCTAACATGAAGAAGAAGAAGAAGACAAAGAAGAAAAAGAGAAAGAAAAGACAACAAGAAGTTTCGTTCATTTTATCGCGGATTTATATCAAAACTTGTGTGTGCATGTGAAGAATGCCTTGCTCTTCGGAGAGTTGCCATTTTCCCTTTTTGAACACTTGTTTCATCTATGTATAGTTTTAAGATTTTAGAAAATCAGGAGTTGAGCATGGATGTTAAGAAAAGGCTCGAATGGAAGTTCCACCTCTACTATTAGCTGGCGGAGCTATTAAATCTAGTATATACATTAGGACTAACCATAGGGCTCGCAGCTCAAATTAGTAGAATGACTAGAGAATTAGATGTTTTTATACTTAAACTTTTACAAATTGCCTAAAATTTTGAATAATATAACATCCTCCACCAATAAACAGAACACAATTCTCTCCTATGAAACATGTCTTTTGGCTCAATAAACCAACGGCGCGTGACTCTTCTTCATTTTGTAATCTTCTCTGTTTTTCTCTCTTCTTCTGAATCCCGACCCCAAAACATTTCAAACCTTAAATGATGCTCTTTTCAAATTTCATTGGCTCATTGGCGTTCCTCTCTGTATACGGAGGAACAAGTTGTCGGGGAACAAAATGGATGAAATTTCGACGATTTGATTGTCTCCTCCTCGTTCTCTTTTCGTATTCATCACCCCTTATTTGGAGCAATTCGAATGTGTGGAACTCTTTCATTTGTTCGTCCTTTTTACATGAATACATCCTTTTTCGTTTTACTATTGTTTCTATCAAAAGATGGGTTACTACTAATTTTCGCTCTTTTTTGCAGAAGAAAAAGACGAAAAAGAAGAGGAATAAGAAATGCATCGAATCGCCACTTTTTTCTAGAAGATGACTTCTCATTCTCCGTCTCTATAACTACACTTGCAACTTGCTTCTGCTTTCGTAGTTTAAGAATTTAGAAGAAAGAAAAAGAAGAAAGACTCTTCTGATGTTTATCGATCAGAATTATGTGAGTTTTTGTGTTTTGTTTTGAAAATGTATGGAGATCCTCTTGTTTCTGATTTCGAATAGAAATGGAACGCGAACAAAAAATCTGACAGTGAGTTCAAAAGAATCAAAAATCTCCATTTTAGGCGAAAAATACATAAACCTGGAAAAGCATATATCTGAATTTCAGCAAATAAAACAAACTCAAGTTAAATTTGAAATTTTCTGCTTTCAGGCATCATATCGAGGATTCTCTGGATCGGATGCAACGTCTTATAAACGGGTTCGAACTATGCATCATTATCCCATTGGCAATGTTGACAACGTTTTTGCTAATCTTTTTGGTGAGCTTTTTATTCTGAAAAGATCAAAAATAGAATGAAGAAGAAAAAGAAGAATTGGAAAAAAATTTGAAGAATAGTACTGATACTAAATAAAAAACCGATACATACTGAGATGATCTCTATATTTCGTTAGTACCGTAATTTCCACTACCACAAAAGTTTAAAAAAAAGTCTCTGAAAGTACCGTAATCGGACTTTTTTTTAAACTTTTGATCTTACTGATTCGAGAAAAAAGAAAGGCCAAGAAAACAGAAAAAAAACTTGGTGCAATTCAAGTCGCCTTTGCATTCAACTCATGTTTCTTTAGTTCAACAAAAAGTACATCATTAAATCGAATAAACGATCTATTTCCCCCACCAATTTTTTGTGTCCATTTCCATCAAGTGATGGGAGACGAAAAACGACAAAAGCACCCCTCCTTTGCCCATTTTTTGCGCCGTTCTCGAGGGACTTATTGTAAGGAAAAAGGAGAGAAGAGCAGCATTCCTGCTGTGTTGCTCCCTTGTCCCCCGTCTGTTTTCGATGCTCTCCGCATTTTTGGTTTTGGTGTCGAGGATAGAGAAAAGAGATGTTTTCTCGAAATAAAACAATCACAGAGAGTTATCACTTTGCCAGCTTGGTTATTACTACTTTTCTCGCCAACTTCTAGAGCTTTTAGGATTGAAAGTAGGGTGGTTAGGAGTGAGGATCTTGATACTTCTGTTTGGGAATCCCTGGATCAAAAAATCCAAGTATTCATGTCAATCATCCAATTGTTAAGATTGATAGTTTACCTTTTATACAGCTCTAAATCCGAAAATCTGAAGGTTTACTAAAACCCCGGTATTTTTAAGTTCTGATGAAACTTTTTAGTTACAAACAATATATAAACTTCACCCGAAATCGCCTCAAATTTCCAAATCGTTGAGTTTCACAAGGAAACCATGTTTACAGAAACTCTGAGAATTTTCTCTAAATTGGCTCATATATAGATTCAAACACTGGCTTTCGATTCCGCTAGGTGGCTACCTGCGCAAACTTCTAGAACTCGAAATATCTTGCTCCAAAGTTTGGTGCATTTTTCGCCATATCCACCCTTCAAACGCCTTTCTCTTTCTTCCCCGTTTTTCAACGCCTCGAAACGCTTTGAAAAAATGTGTTGGATAGCCGAGTGGGTAAAGCGGCGGGATGGGAATCTGGACATGCAGGGTTCGATTCCACTTTTTGTCATTATTCTTTTTATGACTTTTTACAACCTGTTGTTAGTTTTTTACAAATTTTTAATACATTTCATCGTCATTTTTGGCTTCCTAGGGATCCAAAGAAGGTGTTTTGACAATTTGACAAACTTTGAATTTTTCGAAATTTGGAAAGTTTCTCCATGCCATTGGTGGATGAAAACTTCGAGATTTTTTTCTGTAATAAAAACTCGTTGAAAACCTATTGTTTGGATAAGATTGGGTATTGGGGAAGACGGCATGATGTTTGAAGCTGCAAATACATTATTATTCGTATGTCTAGAGGAATTTCAAAGATGATAACGAAGTCAAACTTTCTGTCCTGTGGACTTTTCTCGAAGTTGTCAGCTACCAATTATCACGTGGTCCACTCCAATACACAATCCTATCCAAACGATAAGTTTTGTACATGATTTTCAACCGAAAAAAAATCTCGAAGTTTTCATCCACCAATGGCATGGAGAAACTTTCCAAATTTCGAAAAATTCAAAGTTTGTCAAAATGTCAAAACACTTTCGTTGGATCCCTAGGAAGCCAAAAATGACGATGAAATGTATTAAAAAATTGTAAAAAACTAACAACAGGTTGTAAAAAGTCATAAAAAGAATAATGACAAAAAGTGGAATCGAAGCCTGCATGTCCAGATTCCCATCCCGCCGCTTTACCCACTCGGCTATCCAACACATTTTTTCAAAGCGTTTCGAGGCGTTGAAAAACGGGGAAGAAAGAGAAAGGCGTTTGAAGGGTGGATATGGCGAAAAATGCACCAAACTTTGGAGCAAGATATTTCGAGTTCTAGAAGTTTGCGCAGGTAGCCACCTAGCGGAATCGAAAGCCAGTGTTTGAATCTATATATGAGCCAATTTAGAGAAAATTCTCAGAGTTTCTGTAAACATGGTTTCCTTGTCAGTGGTTTAGAACACCAAAGCACAGAATCTTGATCTTCCGGTTTATTGCTCCTTTTTTTGAAAAAATTCTTCCATTTATAGAACATCCATCTCCCTCTTAGAGACTCCAACTTGACAAATTTGACAAGCTATTCTTCTTATTCATTCCTGGTAAAAGAAACTTTTTCTTCAAAATTTTGCACAAAAAGGAAGAATAAGTAATTTTTTGGGTTAGAAAAGTGAAGGAAAAAGAGAAAGAAAATAGCTAAAATTTACTACGAAAAAAACTAATTCTAGTAGTTTCTCACACTTTGGTGGTCCTGTTTCAAAGTGCATCTTTCAAATGTCTTTTTTCTTTCTTCTTTTCTTCTTTCTTTTCTTCATGTCTTGAGCATCGCTTTCCAATTATGTGCTCTTCCAACGGACACGACATCATAGTGGGTGGCACCTCACTATTCATTATCTCTCTCTTTTTCTTCTTCAATTCATTCTTTTCTCCTGTTTTTTCTTCTTCTTTCAAGAAACACTCATCATTTTTCAGTGCATTCGGGTCATTGTCATGTTTTGCTGCACGCGAGCACAGCGAAAAAAGGCAGCCGAAAAAATATCCGGGTCATTGCGGAAACACGATTCGGGACCCATGTTTGCAAGATTAGAAGAGTTTGATGTACTCACTCCCCTTCAGGCAACTCCTGCTGTAAGTATCGCATCTGGAACATCATACAAGGTGAGAGGGTTTTGTAGTTGAAGGTTCCAATCGATATGTTCAGAACTACGGAAGTTCCAGTCCATCAACGTCATCAGGCTCAGATTCTAGGATACAATTAATACCGCCAATTCTTTCGTCGTCATCATC
Source organism: Caenorhabditis zanzibari (assembly GCA_963966625.1). Lineage (NCBI taxonomy): Eukaryota > Metazoa > Nematoda > Chromadorea > Rhabditida > Rhabditidae > Caenorhabditis > Caenorhabditis zanzibari. The sequence goes on from OZ016469.1 coordinate 9,804,208, forward strand.
AGATTCTCCCCCGCCGCCAAGAAGACCGAATCATGGAAAGACATTGATAGTACCACTGAACGCTTCAAGATGTAAGTACCGAATGAAAACGGTTTACAAAACTTGGAAAGTTTCCTAAATTAAACTTCTAGGAAATTTTGAAAAAAAAATCCATAGAACACTCCTTACTATATCCAACTTTCCTTTTTAAAATGTATATTTTACAGACCGTTCTCCAATGACAATGAACATAGCTGGAACACCAGACAGTCGTCTAACATCATTCGAATGTGGAACTACAAAAAGTTGTGCAACGATTCCAGAAGACGACGAGGATGAGATGAACGAACTTCTTTCAATTGACAGAACTTCATTATCTGTTTACGAACAGCCGTCTGGAAGATTCGGATACTCTGCCTACAACCTTACACTTCCTCAACCAACTCCAGAGTTTCAGGTTTGTTCTAGATCACTTCAAATAATATGAATCTATAAAAATCCCCTAATCCATTTCAGTCCTCTTCTTCAGGCTTCTCGCCAATGGTAAGATAAAAGCTTCGCCTCTAAACTTCGATCAAGCTTTCAATAACTCTTCTGTTCTTTTGTAAACCTGATTTTGTCCTCACGTGGCATTTGATTTTATTATTTTGCTGAATGCCAGGTTAATTCAAATATTAGTAGATCATTGTTTCAGCTACCTGCTCCGACGTACTCTCCACCCGAACTTCCATCAGAATCTCCAGCAACGAAACCCACGAAAATTGATATTCCGGAGATACTGGATCCAGAAGATGACGATCTGGATCAGGATCCAATTTCTGTTTATGAGTGAGTCATTGTCCTAAAATCTCGGAAAACAACAAGTTTGTTCCAGATTCTCAAGAGTTTCTGATCCAAATTCACCTCATTCGTCGTCGAATTCTTTTAGTGATAGTTTCTACTTGAACAATTTTGATGTTATTTCCTCCGCTGCAAGTAAGTTTTGCCATTAAAAAGTTTTTTTATTAATCGCTTAATATTCAGATTCTCAAATTTTTGAAGCAAGTCTTTGCGGCGAATCTGACGTCGCTTCAAAGTTTCAACTTCACAGGTATTCTGAGAATCCCAATAAAAAAACCCTATAAAAATCCATATTTTCAGAATCGAAGAAGAATCTGAAAACGGGGATGAACAAAGCGGGACTGATGGTGCTCAGGAACCTCAAATCAATAGCATGACGAGCAGCACTTCTCAATTTTTCCCACGGAGTATCTCACAGCAATTTGATATGATGAGACTACAATAAATTGGTTTTTCCTTAAAAAAATATTCAAAAATTCGCTTCTCTGGGGTGTGTTCTCTGTCATGAAACCAACGAGACAATGATTTAAGTGACAAAAATATATTGTCTTTTTTTGGTAATTTGAAGTTTGATATCAGTTTTCCGTTTGATGATAAAAATTTTGAGTGCATCACTGCATGATGACAATAAAAGCAATCTATAGACAAATTGGAAAATATTTGAGTATATAAATGAACGGAAACTTCAGAACTGACTCTCTGCTTATCATGCGTATAGTTTTCATCGAATTGACATTTTTGTTTTTGAGAGTTTTCTGCTCCCCAGTCCCTCAGAACAGTGATGCCACCTACTCTGACCCAGCGTGCCCTGGAAATATTAAAAACTTATGGCTAGATTTAGTAGTAGTAGTTGACAAATCTCAACTGATGACAAATAACCAATTGTGGCAGGTTTGTTTCTTCTCTACCTTTATATATATATATTTTTGGATTTTAGGTCAGAAACACCCTGACTCAAGTCCTAGGGGGTATCTCCACTATCGGTCCAGTCAAATATCCAGCAGATCCACGAAGTACTTGTGTTGGAGTTGTCACTTATGATGAGAATGCGATAACGAATTCTCAAATTGATGCTTCAAAATCGTTCAATGACTTGTATAATGTTATTCAAAGTTCATTGGTTTCTGTGGATAGTACGAATTCCTCGTATTTAGCTTTGTAAGATTGCTTGTTGAAAATTATTGCTAACAAAATAGTTCAGAGGACTTTTGGCGGCCGAGAAGGCATTCAAAGATGGAAGAAGTCGTACCTACCGATTCAACTACAAAAAGTTGTGGTTGTCTTTGCTGCAGATTATCAGTGAGTCGAAATTCGTTCATAATATATATTATACTCAAAATAATGTACTGTTTCCAGAGGAAAAGGCACTGATTTGGATCCAGTACCAGTTGCAAAGCGTCTCAAGAACAATGCAGTTACTATCATTACAGTTGGATGTTCTAATGATCAGAATACATTGAATGCAATCCAAGGAATTGCTAGTCCAGGATACAGTTTGGTTGATGAAATGGACACTTCAAAGTTGGTCAAACAATTGACAAATGCTCTCGTTAGTGGTGAGTTTCCCCTGCGATGTGCTCGTTCTTATTCCGATTTTCAGCCAACTGCTTCTGTCCAGAAGATTGGGTGCAATATGTGGATAACTCAACATCTACGAAATATGGAATCTGTGTGAGAGGATTCAAAGCGACCGGTGGAAGCTATGGGTATCAACATGCTATTGATTACTGTGCAAGTGAAGAAAATGGAGCGTACTTGGCTAATGAGTTCAGTAAGAGCAAACATGATTTTATGGCAAGTGAGTTTTAATTTTCGGAACTTTGGTTTTGGGAAGAAAATATCTCTTTACAGGTTACATGCAACAACAATGGGCATGGGAGTTCACACCAGTTGAATATTTCATTGGATTGAATTACTATAACAATCAATGGGTTTGGGAACAACCATCTGGACAGCCTAGGATTCCGGTAATTAAAGTTTTGAAGTCAAGTATTTGAATTTCCAAAATTGCAGCTCAATACAAATATCTATGCGAAATGGGCTCCAGGATGGCCAAAAGCGAATTCAACGGGACAAGTTATCTCAAACCAGCCATGGAGTGGTCAAGATTCAAAAGAGGTTAGAGATTGAGTTTAAGATGGTATATTTAAATTTTATTTTTCAGTACTTCTGGGCACCTCCACAAACTAACGACTGGTTGTTCATCTGTCAAGTTCAATCGAGTAGCACTGAGCATTATACGGATTACTTAGAGCAGTAACAATTTAACATCATTTGTATGTTTTTTGTAATAAAGTATTCATTGAAATTTGAAGTTCGGGACACAATTGAATCAAAATAATCAAACTCGTTTGTAATCGTTTTCCAACCTCAGTGAACTCTGTAGTACTCCTCGCAACACTTTGCCCCTCATTCTTTTTTCCTCAAATCCCGAAACATACCGCTAACTCTTTACAATACTTCAAAATGCTCCCCCAATTTCGTTTCTATCAGTTTACCTGCTCCTCTCTATGTCCCTTGTGTGATCCGGTGTATCCCTTCAGCCGATTCTCTCTGCACAGTACCCATCTCGGAAGACTCTCCAATTCAAATACTATTTCTTTTCAAAATCCAAACATTTTCTTTCCCCCGCCGACGCATTGTGTGCCTTTCTTTAGCTCCACCTTGGATAGAGTACTTGAGGAGAGTTTGTGGATTTTCTCTTTTCACATTTCTCCCTTTCTGTCCTCGAAACTTTTCTTCTTCGATCAGCAATCATGGTAAGTTTTTTGTCTCCTAGTAGCTCATTCAAACTCCGTAATTCTCGTATTCTGAATTTTCCAAATCTTAGGGTGATGTCGTGGCTGACGCTTTGGAGCAGCTCTCCGCTGATCAAATCGAGCAATTCAGAAAGTACTTCAACATGTTCGACAAAGAAGGAAAAGGATACATTCGTGCTACCCAGGTAACTCATTTTTCTTGCTGAAATTTTATAGCTCTGGATTTTTTGTAGGTCGGACAGATCCTCCGTACTATGGGACAAGCTTTCGAAGAGCGTGATTTGAAACAGCTCATCAAGGAATTCGATGCTGACGGTAACAGATTTTATTTTTCTGATTCTGAATTTGATATTTCCAGGTTCCGGAGAGATTGAGTTCGAAGAGTTCGCAGCCATGGTTGCCAACTTCGTTGTGAACAATGAGAACGATGAAGGTCTCGAAGAGGAACTCCGTGAGGCTTTCCGTCTCTACGATAAAGAGGTGAGATTTGTTTTTTTGTGTCGAATGTTTACTGTGTCTTTTTCTGAGAATTGAAAGGATTGGATTAACAGAAAAAAGTATTAGGTCAATAGATGTGAGGGATGTTTATTGATTCATTAGGCACGTGGGTGGAGATTTCGAGAATCCTTTGGACTTTCTTTTATTCTAATAGAACAATTTTCCTCACTATCAATATTTTTCTCTTAAAGAAATTTTCCTTTTTTTCCAGGGAAACGGATACATCAATGTCTCCGATCTCCGTGACATTCTCCGTGCTCTCGATGACAATGTTTCTGAGGAAGAACTCGATGAAATGATTGCTGAAATCGACGCTGACGGATCAGGAACTGTCGACTTCGACGAGTTCATGGAGATGATGTCCGGAGAATAATTTGGATACTAATGACGCTGACTTCTGATTCTCCCCATTTTTGTAAAAATTCTAAACTTTCCCTACATACCAAAAATTCAAAAAAAAAGATTCTTGATTTAAATTTAGCCCGTACCTTATCATTTGTTCTTTGCCTTGTTTGAAGTTTTTGAATTTTCAATGATTTAAGATTACTTTGAGAATTTAGATCATTCAAAAAATAAAAAATTCTAAAACTCATTGAAATCCGCGAAATGCTCCGTGCTAGCTGCTTGAACTTCACAGGCAAACAACCAATCGTCAGTTTGAGGAGGCGCCCAGACGTACTTAAATGAATAATATTTGAAAGGAATTCATTTTATCACTTACTTCTTCAGTACCACTCCACGGTTGAACTGCAATAACTTGATCCGTCGAATTCGCTTGTGGCCATCCTGGAGCCCATTGAGAATATATATTTGCATTGAGCTGAAGATTAGGAATTTCAATCGACCATTTCAAAGTTTTCTTACTGGAATTCTGGGTTGCCCTATCGGTTGCTCCCACATCCATTGGTTTTTCCAGTACCGTAATCCAATGTAATACTCAATTATCGAAAAGGCATAACTACAATCCTTCGTCATGGTTTCTGAAAATTTTACTTCGAGGAATTATTTCGGATAACTTACGAAGTATGAAATCATGTTTGCTTTTGCTGTATTCATTAGCCAAATGAGCTCCTTTCTCATCATTATCACAATAATCAATAGCATGTTGATAACCGTAGCTTCCACCAGTAGCCTTATAACCGATGATACAAGTTTGGTATTTGGTTGAAGTTGAGTTATCGATGAATTGAGACCAATCTTTTGGACAGTAACAATTGACTGAAATTCAAGAATATAATAATCATTTTATGGAAAAAAACTAACCATCCACTAGAGTATTTGTGAGTTGCTTGACCAACTTTGGAGTGTCCATATCATCAACCAAACTGTACCCTGGACTCGCGATTCCTTGGAGTAAAGCCCTGGTATCGGCATTATTAGTGCAGGCTACAGTAATAATAGTTACTGTATTGTCCTTCAGACGATTTGCAACTGGCATTGGATCCAGAGGTCCTCCTTTTCCTCTGGAATATTTTTATTGGGAATTCCATATGTATTAATTAGACTCACTGGTAATCAGCAGCAAAGACAACAACAACCTTCTTATAGCTGTATCTCTCGGTACGAATTCTTCCGTCTTTGAACGCTTTTTCGGCCGCCAAAAGTCCTCTGAACTCTTTTGTTAGCGACAATTTTAAATGAACAATCTTACAAAGCTAAATACGAGGAATTCGTACTATCCACCGAAACCAATGAACTTTGAATGACATTATACAAGTCACTGAACGATTTTGAAGCATCAATTTGGGAATTCGTTGTTGCATTCTCATCATAAGTGACAACTCCAACGCAAGTACTTCGTGGATCTGCTGGATATTTGATTGGCCCGATCGTATTGATACCACCGAAAACTTGGGTTAAAGTGTTTCTAACCTGGAATCAAAAAATATAAGCTATAACGAAATGTCAGAAAATCAGCAGACCTGCCAAAGTTGATCGTTTGTCATCAACTGGGATTTATCCACGACAACCATGATGTCTAACCATAAGTTTTTGATATTTCCAGGGCATTTTGTGTCAGCGTAAACACCATCAGAATTTTGATGAATTGGAGAGCAGAAGCACCCTGAAAACTTGAAAATGTGGAATTCAGGAATGTAACAACTCACCGAAAACCAGTATAACAAGACATATAAGAACAGTTCGCATTGTGATATAAGCTTCTGACCAATTCGATCATTCTCCACACTTTTATACACTCCGTCCAAATTTAACCGTGTCTGTAGGTTGCTTTTATAGTCATCATTGAGTAATGCTCTTTTTGTTTATCATCAAAAAGAACTGATAAGAAGTAGTATAGCCGAGTGATCAGAAAAGAAAATGTGATCCGTCATCAAACGATGAAAAATAGGAAAAACTCGAGACATCTTGCAAGCTTTAGAATCATTTATTCGTTACTCAGGATTTCAAAGATCTACTTTATCACAGAAATTATCAGTGTCACATGCCGCCACCTCACAAAGGTAGTTTTGGGCATTCGTCTGCTGATTTACGTTTTGCCATCCAGAAGCTTCTTCTCCATTTGTTTGGTAATTAGTGACAGCGGTTAAAGTGGATGAAGTGATTGGATATCCAGGATTCCAATAACTCCATTGTTGGAGCAACTTCTGTGTCTGACCAATTGGTTGCTCCCAGTACCAATTTCCTTTTGAAAACGACAATCCGATGTGATAAGTGTATGGTTGCTTGAAGTCAGTGTTGTTATTGAGCATATCTGAAATCGGATGTTTCTGGGACATTCAAATTACAAACCCTCTCACCAAGAACGTAATTGTGCTTATTCAGGTCATACTCGTTAATGAGATGCGCATTTGCCTATTGGTTTCTGCAGCTAAATTTGGCAGCTGTCCAACTGGCTGAGATTACGGTAGCAGACATGCATACACCAAAACGATACGAGTCAACGTAGGCATACGAAGATCGATATTGAGTCCATCCGTTCGGGCAGAAACAGTTTACTGAAATCAAAGAATATTTATCGGTATTATGGATTCAATTACTTTGCAACAATGCTCCTTGAAGTTCTCCGACAGGATCTGCATCAGTATTTGAATATCCGTAATTGGTAGAAGCAATTAATCCCAGATCTTTCAAAAGTGCTCCATCGTGGCTTTGACTGAAAGCCATTGTCACAATATAGATTCCATCTGTTTTCAAACGATTAGCAACTGGAAGTGGATTCAAATCTCCAGTTCCTTTGTAACTTGATGCATAGACAATAACCACTCTTTGATATTGAGAACGTGGCGCCGTTGTTGATCCATTTTGGAAAATTTCTTCAGCTGCTGCTAATCCATTCGCAAGATAGGATTCGTCCAAGTTGCTGATGGTGTTCAGTGAATCGAATACACCATTGAAGAAGTCATCACTGGATTGGTATGTGTCTAGATCAGCAATCTAAACTAAGAAGATAATATGGAATTCAGTTAGGTCTTCACTAACAGTGGTAGCTGTAGAGCTATATGTGACAAGTGCAACTCTAGTTGTCTTTGGTTCATCCTGCTGAACGCCAATCTGAGTACCCATTCCGAATACTGTCACTATGTTTGCAGCAACCTAAAAATCAGATTAGAATAGTCTTTTTTTTGAAAGACTCACCTGCGTTAGTCCAGCTTTAGTCATTCCAAGAGAGTTATCCACAACTATAACAACATCCAGCCACAAGTTTGCCAAGTTGCTTCCACATTGTCTGTCTACATAATCAGAGTTTGGATCGGCTGTAGTCTCTGCATCATCATTGATTTGGCGAATGGGAAGAACGAGGGCATCTTCAAAAAAGAAAATACTTGAAAAACATAAAATTGAATCTTACTTGAAACTCCGAGTAGCAGAATAAAGAAAGCAGAACTGTACTTCATAATGTTCCAGAATGAATACTATCTTTTGGTAATCAGCTACCATTTTATACTGTTCTCGGGAAAATCAATCCTATTAAAACGAATATAAATGATAGAGATAGTTCAGTTTTCAAAGAGAAAATTCAATTACTTCCCATCGTGATGGGAAGTAAAGCATCCAAGTATGAATTATTTCGTTTAATTCATTGATAACGGAGGATGTTCGTGACACATAAGTGATTGCAGTTTCAGTTACGAACAAAATGGGTTTTTTTGCAAGGAACTCTCGATAGGAGTGATTGTGTAGAATCAACGGCACCTCGTTCCTCTAGAATTTGGGGATTTCGATTAGTGATTGTTTCTATACTCGATTATTGCAATTTAAAAAAACATTTTAAAATAGTTCCGTAATTTTGGAAAGATTTTCTGAATGATTTCAGATGATTCAACGAAACTATGGAAATTTATATTTCCTCAAATTTTCAACATTAGGAATACTTATTGTAGAACATTTTACGATGTTTTTGTTGTGCGGAAAAATCTTTATTTATTAAACAATATTGAGATCATTCCGAAGAACACATGAAAAAGTTCAGTGAAAAATTAATCGTATGCTTCACAATAATTATCCGTATCACAAGAAGCAACTTCACAAACATAGTAGTGAGCCTCACCCATAGAATTCTGATTCTGCCATCCCGTCTCTGTTTCGTTATTTTCATTTTGGACATTCAACCCAACCGTCTGTGTTGAAGAAACCACTGGATATCCTGGATTCCAGTTCCTCCATACTTGCTCATCAATTTTTCTCAGTGACGCCCCTTCCGGTTGTTCCCAGTACCAATAACCACTTGAGTAAGTCAGTCCGATATGGTAAGTATACGGTGAGCGGAATAATGCAGAATTTCTGATTGATTCTGGAAGCTCTCGTTTTGGTTGGGGTCCGACTGAAACAACGTTACCTAGCACAAAATTATGCTTGTTGAGCTCATATTCATTGACAAGGTACGCATCTCTCCATTGATTCCTGCAGCTGATACGAGCTGCCTTCCAGATAGCGCTTAATGAATTCAAAAATATGCAGATGCCGTATTTCGAAGAATGAAGATCTGAATATTTTGTGCGTAACTGAATCCAACCATTCGGACAGAAACAGTTTGCTGAAAACTAACAATCCACAGATATCTATTGTCTGGACTTTACCAAGTAACAAAGCTTCTTGTACGTCTCTCACCAAATTTGTGTCTTGAATTGTAAAACTCAAACTTACAGTGGAAACCAATTCGAGCCAATTGAAAATAGTATTCTCATTTTCTGTTCCACTGGTTTCTGCAACCGTCACAATGGTAATCCCATCTGCTTTCATACGATCTGCCAGAGGAATCGCAAGTAGAACACTGAAAAGGATTGATATTTAATTCTATAATTGGCTCTGTCTGCAACTGACTCATCAACAAGTGAAGCGTAGATCAAAACGACCTTCTTATAATTGAAACGTTCCATTGCAAGGGATGACTTCTCGAGAACCAATGTTGCTGCCTCTAATCCTTTTTCCAGATAAGACTGATCGAAAGTGCTTGTGTTAACAAGGTTTGCAGATATGGAGATGTTGAGATCATCAAAAGAATGGAACTGATTTAAATCGGCAATCTGAAATTCAAGAGAATATTATTGAAGGATATTCTTAAACTAACGATTTCCGCATTTTTGTTGTAGATGACAACAGAAACTCTTGTTGTTCTTGGATTACTGTCTGTCGCTCCAATGATAGTTCCGTTTTTGAAAATGTCTAATATGCTTATTCTGACCTTATCCATGTGAGTCACAGAGCGTGAATTGTCTACAACAAGTACGACATCAAGCCATAAACTTGAAAGATCATTTCCACACTGTCGGTCCAAATAGGTTATAGATTCTGTCGATTCTGGAAGATAACTTTGAATCGCGAAAGCCTTATTTTTACTTTTGCGGCTAGGCTGGGTCCCCGATGGTGTTTTGAAAAGGAAAATTCGTTCAGGACATTGAGGAATCCACTATCGGAATCGGTTCTCCCGAAAATGTATTTTAAAAAATTGCGATTTTGAATATATATTTCTATAGAAATTTCTGAGCCGGATTTCATGAATTAGTAGAGACCGCTGCAAACAACGAACCATACATTTGGAAATGAAATTGCATCCTCTTTCGAATGATATAGACCAATGAAATTGAAAATTGTTCGTATAGATTTTCCCTCACCTATTAATACAAGAATATTCGATAGTACAAAAAGAGCAAAGAAATGAGTATGCATGTTCAAATTAGTTGAATCACTGAATAACTCAACAAACGGTTCACTTTTTATACAAGTGGTTCCGTGGAAGTTCGAACTCAATGGCTTAATTAAAGGTCATTCGTCATCTCGAAAGAAATGAATAATAGTACATTGATTGAACGGAATTTCATTTATTAATACAAGAATTAGAAGTTCAATAGAAATGTTCAAGATAAGCGGAAATATTTCTGCGGAAAACGGAAACTCAGTCTGACTGACGCGTGTTTGATTGCGATCGATTGATTTTTGTTTCTGATGTTTTGGGTGTTTCGTTGACAGAAATAACATTTTCAAACAATTTTTTATTCATGAATCGGTTCATGTGTTCAACAATAAAATGGAAATGGCAATGATATCGATATATGAAGAAAGAGAAAGTCAATGTTTAACAGAATTATCAGAAGTTACCGATGCACAATAGTTTTCGGTATCACATGAAGCAGTTTCACAAACATAATTGGCTGCAGTTGTCATTGGAGCGATGTTTTGCCATCCGGTTGCAACATTGAAACTAGCTTGTTGGTTCAATACGGCTGTCAAAGAGGAAGACGTGGTTGGGAATGATGGATTCCATCCGATCCAATTTTGAAGTTGTGGTTGTGGCCATCCTTTTGGTTGATCCCAAACCCATTGCCCTTTGACCATGTTGAGTCCAATGTGATAGCTAAATGGTTGAATGAATCCAGTTTCGTTTCTGAGAGCAGAAAGAATGAATTCGTGTTTGCTGCTGTCGAATTCCGTCGCCAAATATGCGTTGTTCCATCTGACACGGCACGAGGATTGAGCGGCACGCCAGGCAGCATTCAAGTTTTCTGGTTGAATACAGACTCCGTAACGGTAGGAATAAATATCAGTGAAAGAGACGCGATACTGAGTCCAGCCATTTGGGCAAAAGCAGTTCACTTGAAGAAGAGCTCCTTGAATTTCTCCGATTGTGTTTCCGGCTTGATCAGTGTTTGAGAAGTTGTATGGTGGAGTGGAAATTTTTTGGAGGTCTTGAAGAAGTGCACCGTCTCCGTCTTGATCATATGCAACAGTGATGACGGTGACTCCGGCAGTCTTGAGACGATCAGCTACAGGAATTGGGTCCAATGCTCCGGTTCCTCTGGAAAGTTCGAAAAGTTATAGCAATTTTCATAAAAGTGACTAACTTGTAAGTTGAAGCATAGACAATGACAACTCTCTGATAGTGATTGCGATCCTTGTTGGACTTTCCTGCCTCGAGAATATCTTCAGCTTGAGCCAGTCCATGAACAAGATAGGATTCATCAGATGAACTCACATGAGCCAAAGCATCGAAGATACCATCGTAGATGTCATCAAGAGATTGGTATGTGTCGAGATTGGCAACCTGAAAATGTTGAAATATTTTCTGAACGTCTTTCAGAATACTTACAGTGGTGGCAACAGCGTTGTAGGTTACCAATCCAAGTCTGGTGGTTCTTGGTTCGTTTGGATCGGTTCCGATGCGAGTGTTATTACTGAAAACACTGGCGATGTTGGCAGCAATCTGAAAGTTGGGGGAAATATACGAATTATGAGAAGAAAAGTCACTTACATTGATCAATCCTCCGTTTGTCATTCCTTTCGAGTTATCAACAACTGCCACCACATCCAACCATAAGTTTCCAAGATCCTCTCCACATCTTCTGTCGTAATATTGAGGTGCTGATGTTGGATAATTGTCTGTTGATTGAGCATAACAACCTAAAAAACCAAAACATTGAAGCAATATTGCAATCAGTAAACACTTACCATAAACTCCGATGAAAACTAAAAGACTGAACAACTTCATCTTAAGACTGTTGATCGAGTTAAGATGCTCTTCCACGGTTATCGCTGTTCTTTATATACGTGAATTTTGTGCTCTTTCGATGAAACAGTTACTGATAATCAGAGAATAGATGTTACTCTAGTTCGTGTTTACCTTGATTGTTCCCAACGGATGTTTCCCGCATCCATGACCCCACCCACGGAAATTCTTCACATCCATTCCAGACTTCTCTTTCTCTTTTCTGTTTTTAATGGGTGTGCCACACCCAAAAGTTGTCTAATGTTCTTAGAAGTTAATGGAATTTCTGCATTTTCGTGCTCTTATCACCTCTTCCGCAGATTCGTGGCGCCAGAGCTTTCGAAACCATGAGCGATGTAAACATTGCTGATAACCGTTTCCTTTTTACAGACCACAAATTCTTATGGGCATTTGATGGGTAATTCGATTATGTTACAAAACGAAATGTTGAAATTTTCAGGTACAAAGGTGCTAGATGCACCATATCATGTGCAACAATGATCCTTGGTCTTGGAGTTGATTTTCACAGATTATGGGTACAAACATTGTAAACTATCTATCCTCTGTGATTTTGGTTCCAGGAAACAATATTTTTTAAGGTTCCTAGATTCTGCTTCTCAGGATAGTTGACTTAGGCCGCAATCTTTGTACTCTCCACTATCTTTTCCTCGAAATGACATCATGAACTGTGTTGAGCAAAGAAGAGGAAGTGCTGAATCAGTTTTCAACTTTAGTTTCGTCTTGCAACTGTAACCTGAAACCAATCAGCAGAATGAGCACAGATTCCGGAGCAGTTTTGAAACAACACGGAACAAGTTTGATAGCTTGAAATACCAAGTACCAAAAATTAGTTTTTTAAGGATCATGTTTTCCGATTCGTAACTTTTTGGTCAGCTGTGAAGAAGTGTTATTGACTATAGGTTTCTTGGGACTTCTGATAAAAACTTCTGGATTGAAATAATGTGTTCTTGAAAAAAGACTTCAGAAAATTATTTTTGAAAAACGATATTTGGATGTTCCAGAAATTTTGTAAGTGATAAATGACTACCGTAAAATCTGTATTAGAAGGGCACCTTTAATAGCAGGGTGCCTCTAATATTATTCATTCGCCACCCCGTGAACCCTAGTCCAACGACACTCCGCTAAATTTCAGTGCTAACTCGATCAACAGCGCGCAACAGCGCACTGAAATTTAGCGGAGTGTCGTTGGACGAGGGTTCACGGGGGTGGCGAATGGATAATAGAAGGGCACCCCGATGAACTCATAATGAGCACATTCTTGAAATTCAAACGGATTCAAACTAGTCTTATTAGAATCGTCAAAATTTGTCTGGACTCTTCTTAAAAAACGTTTCTAATCACTTCTCCAAGAGATGTTATGATACACTTTGCTAATTCAGAAATATATTTTTAGTTGATGGAAAAATAGAAGGGTATTCCCTTTTAGTACAGATTTTAGAGACCGAAATGTGTGGCTCTCGAGCCTATTGTCCGTTTAAAGCCTCTTGCTTGAAATCTGAATTTGTCCAGTTATATTCATCCAAGAGTATAGTGATGACTTTATACGTAATATTCTCCTATTTTTTTCTCTTCCTGTGTTTTAAGGACAGAATTCCGAAACTACTGATAACAATTTGTGAAAATTAAGAAAAGTAAACCGATTTACTTGTTTCAAAAGGCACGTGCCACAGAAGATAGTGTTCATTAGGTACAAAAACAGAAAAAGTTCTATTATAAAGCAAATGAAGAAAACCAGTAGCAGTAGAAAGCACATTCAAATCGAAGTAATCAGGGAGTGACGGAAACAATCTAAGAAGTTTTCAGTTTATATCCGTTTCGGGAGTTTTCAGAAATCGCACCTTTCGATTTTCTTCTCATCCTCTTCGTTTCGTGATAAAATAGTGAAACGAACATGACCATTGTGGCGGTGATTGCAAAAAGATATAATTCTGGAAATAGTTACAGTAATTCGGATTTGAAGAGAAGATCGAACCTTTGAAATGAAGCATGTGGATGAACGTTGTCATGTATAAAGTAAACCATACAGGAGGATTGAAAACAGATAGTGGAATGGAAACTAGAAGAAGGATTAGAAGAAGTGTAGAGTATTCTGAAAATGTAGAAGTTACTGGGTTGACGAATTTCGGAAAACACACCGAAAGTGAATACTTCTTCATATTGTATTTTGTGACTCGAGAATGCAAGTTCGATGGAAAACAGAGAGAATGCCGGGATGAAGAAATGAAGATTCTTGAGGATGATATGAGAGAGTTCTGGTACTGAATCAGAATCCATGATGTGTGAGGAGAGCTGAAACTTTATAATATTTTTGAGAATGAGAAATCCACAAAAAGGAAAGAGAAAAAAATGGAACGAAGTTTGTTGAAGATCTCAGAAATTAGCAGATACGTCAAATATTTTGATTCTGTTGAACTTCTTTTCACACAAAAAAGAATCTGTTCATTATATATTTCAGTGTTAATGGAGTGCAAGTACACACCAAATTACGAAAACCGCATACAGTGCAGAAGCACCTTCTGAGCGGAAATCGTAAATCAAAATTGATAACGAATCTTTGCACTCATTAATTCAATAAAGAGAGTCAATTCTAGTTTGAGAAAACGGAAAAATCGATCGACTACCGATTCCGGTACCTAGAAAACGACGAGCAAATGTTCAAAATGGTTATTCCTTTTCATACAAGATTCCAATTATAACTCATGCTAAAACTAACATAATAAAGTGCACTCTGATAAGATTCCAAGTCATTCAGAAGTTTTTTATATCCGGTTTTTCTTTTGGATCTCTTATCATTTATTTATTCGATAACAACGGTTAACGCCCCAGTGTTCCGCTCATGTTATGCACTTCTCTATAGTTCAGAAAAATGTTTCGAATGGGAATAATTGAAGAAATTTTGTTAGGCTAGTAAAACTCTAGAATTAAAAGATAAGGCTGCCGACGACAAAATATGAAAGATACAGTTGATAAAGAAGTTTTCAAACAACGCAATTTCTGGAAATTGCATACCGTACTCTCGGTTTACATGGTCTTTTACACTTGATTCAATATCAAGATCAACTGTACAAAACTTTGAAACTTTCCAGCAAATAAATTAAAAAAGAGACAAACTTTTATACTTTTTATTTGTTGTGCTGCAGTACACAAAACGCCAACATCGAAAACGAAATCAAATCAAAACATATCAATGTTTATTTTAGGTTCATATTCAATATGGACATGTGGCTTTTTTCCTTTTCTTACATATCCTCAGCCGAACAATAGTTTGTTGAATCACAAGATGATACTTCACAAATATACATAGCTGCAAGATTCTTATTCGTATTCTGCCATCCGGTTGAAGTCGTGGATGATGATGCTTGAACATTGATTCCAACAGTAGCAGTGGAAGATGCCGAGGGGTATCCGGGATTCCAGTCATTCCAACTTTGAAGCTGGAAAAAATTGTCTTCAAGCTACCCTGCTGGAGATTCTTACTGTAACAGGGCTTGCTCCATCAGGTTGTTCCCATTGCCAGTTTCCATTCACATAGGAGAGTCCAGTGAAGTAAGTGTATGGCTGAGTGAATATAGAATTGTTTCTCACAATTTCTGAAATTCCAGTTGTATTCATCATCTGTAAATTGTCTCACTTACGAAGAACATAATCATGTTTAGTCTGTGTGTACTCATTCAACAGATAAGCTCCATTCCAATGATTTCTACACGAGAATTTTGCTGCGGTCCATGTGGCCTGAATTGTGACTGGGAGAAGACATACACCATATTTGAAAGAGTTCTCGTTAGTATAACTTTGACGCATCTGTTCCCAAGTGTTCGGACAATAACAGTTGACTTGAAGCATGGTAGTTCTCAATTCTGCAATAGTGTTCTCTCCATTTTGATTTGTGAAATTGTATCCAGGAGTAGCAATTTTGGATAGTTCTGCCAAGAATCCGTGGTTCTCGTCCTGACTGTATGCTACTGTGGCAATTGCGATAGTTTGCTTCATACGAGTAGCCAATGGAAGTGGATCTTGGGTTCCTGTTCCTCTGGAAAAAAGATTTCATGAATCATTGACATACTAAGAAGCTACCTGTACTCCGACGCGTAAACAATGACCATTTTCTTATAATGTCCTCTAGCAGTATTGAAACTTTGATTCTGCAACAAATCGTTTGCCGCATCTAATCCATCTCTCAAATATGAATCCTGAGAAGTTGACACTTTCGCAAGAGCTGTGAAAACTGTCTCTGTCAATTGATCAATCGAAGTGAAATTGTTCAAATCAGCGACAACTTGCGCTCCCTGACTGTAGGTGACAATTCCAATGCGAGTGGTTCTGGGATAGTTTGGGACGATTCCGAGTTGTTGACCATCTACGAAAAGAGAGGCGATAGAAGCAGCGACCTGTAAGAAGTTTATGATTTGTGTATGCATGTTTGTTTCGTGGAAAGATTTAGGGTAGAGGAATTTTATGCTTTTCGATGGTATTAAAATTGATAAGGGAGACTTTGGGCGCCCAAAATTTAAAGTAAGGGCTGAAATCAAATGTTCAAAACTTTATGAAGCAAGAGGAAGTAATTTTGCATAAGGATTGCAATTTCGCCTAAGAGATGCTCTTTAAAAAGTTTGATAATTTCTAAGTTTTTATCTACCCAAAACCAAAATTCATTCCCACTTACAGATGCAAGACCAGCATTAGTCATTCCAACTGAATTATCAACCACTGCCACAATATCCAACCAAAGATTCGTTTGATCCTCTCCACATACTCGATCTACATATGAATCCTTGCAGTTTGATGCTCGAACTGCGAGGCATACTGTAATAAATCTACCATAACAATTGTCAACATTTTACGAATCACTCACAAACAAAACCAACAATTAAACAGAGCAAAAAATAGCGAGGTGTCATTTTGAAGAGGCTGATATTACCAACAAGGGTTCATAAATGTCGCTCGGTTTCTTTTATTCTTTACCTCTTATCAGTTTTAAAGATGTACAAACTAGCGACGGGTCAGGAAGTAGTGACGCCCCTACACTTTTCTTGCGAAAAATTCCACAATTTCCCTCATTGCCATTGGGAGGAATGAAGAAGTTGATGATAGATCAATAATAAATATAAATTTTAGGATCTACGATCTCGGTTGGGAGTTCTCTATTGTTTGTTGGGTTTACAGCTGAAAATCGGAAGCAAACTGAAAACTTTCTGAAAGATTTGAGAAGCAGCGAAATATGGAAAGTAATGTTTAGAATTTTTGAGAACTCGGAAAGTGTATTTCTGAAATTCAACGCATTTCATCATAAAGAATTGAAAAATAAGTACAGCAAGGTTCAGATTATCCGAAAAGAAATTGAGCGGACACAGAAAATACAAAGGTTCCCACTCTATCCAAGAATTCATCGGAAAGATTTCAATAAAAAAACAAAACCAATTTTGATTCCTCCATGTTTCCATTCGATCCCGATTATGAATCACTTCCCATATTTTATCATCATTTTCCTAGAAAAAAACATTATTTTTTTTGTTCACTCTATGTCCCTCGGAAAAGCAAACCCCGAAAAACATTTGATTTTTTGACAATCGCTCAGATATAAAATACCACTCTTTTGTTGTCAATTTATACTTGTATGGAAAAAAACATTTTGAGATAATTTTATTGTAGAACCCCCAGGGAATTGAGCTCCCAATTATGATTTTTTATACGACCATATCAACATTTCTAAAGTAAATCATTATAATACAGGATCTGATGAAGGAGACTTGTGGATTAAAATTTTTCGACCGCATTTCTAGAACTTTTTTAAAAAGTTATCAAATAAAAATGCGATAAACGACTGATGTTCTAGCTCTACCATGAACAGTTTTCAAAAGCGATACCCAGAGACAATTTCTGTATTTCGTTTTCCATCATTCCGTCTTTCCAACGGCAAACCATTGATCATCCAAACAATTTCAGATATCACAAGTCATTCTCTGGGAATATTTTCTATTCCTCCCCCGTCCTCGTTCTATTCTTTTTCCGTATTTTTCTTTTGTATTCATCTCTACAGTCTCTGCTCTTACAGTCGTTCTTTTTTGCAACGTGTGGTTCACATCAACCAAAAGCAGCGACAGAAAACATTCGGTTCTTCTTTTTCCGACTTTCATCATGAGTACAGTGCATAGATATGACCATGTCTTCATCCATCCGGATGTCGTCGATGGAATCAAGACTAATAAATTGGAGACAAGTGAGTTGTGAATCAGACTATCAAACAATTTTTTGTTTCTAGTTTCCGAGAGAATCGAAATGTATCCGGTTCAAGTGACCGTCCAGGAGCCAATGCTCTTCTTCAACTCCATCCGTGCCGTGACCGTTTTCTACTGGCTCACCGCCTTACTGTTCATCATGTATATTCCACTCATCGATACTTCCGATTCGTTCGTCATCACAATCGTCGTCATCTTAAACGCTTTGAATCTTGTTTCCCTCTACGGAGTGTATCAGAAGTCTTACGCCGTTCTCGGATGCTTCCATGGATTTGAACTCGGACTTTGGACATTCTGCTCACTTTATATGGGTTATGCTGCTCTCTTCTTCTACACACACCCCGGAAACGAAGAATACATGGCATGGTATCTGGTCTACATTTGCGCATTCAACTTCTATCGAGCTGTTCTTGTTTCTCGAATCTATGGATACATTATTGATTGTGACGAGGAGTCCTATTTGAGTAGCATCATCACCCGAGCTTAATTGACTTTACCAATTGATGCTTATTCTGAATTACCCTAGACATTTTTTCTTTGCAAATGAGACGATTGTCAAAACGAAATAATTTATTTTGATAATAACTTATACATAAATCAAAAATCATCTTCTACCATAGCTTTGAACATTTTCTTATGAGACGTTTTCAATTTCAACAGCAGAAAACATCTATAATAAGCTGGTAAAATAATTAGGAAGAAAATCGAAAATAAAGAATACGACAAGGGAGATTGATACTTCAAACAGATATACTTGGCATAAAAAAGAAGCATAGCTGTGAGAGAAGTCGCTTCGAGAGAAGACAACGGTCTAAGGACTGCATAAAATTTGACTGCAATTGCGACAAGATCCAAAGTGAAACATACGAAAAGACAGAGAAGAGACGTTGTGTACCAATCATGCAGATTCTTCGAGAATAATGGAAGAATCACGAGATATGGAATTGTGATAACTAACACAATCTTTGGTACTCTACTCGATTCTACTTCTGCTTTTCTGTCTTCTTCTTCCTCTTCTTTTATCTCCATCTGTTCTTCAACATCCGGACGAACTTCTCCTGGACGAACGTCTCCTTGAATTGGCGATATTGACATTTTCTTCATTTTTTCATCAATTTGAAGAGAGACTTTGTGAATCTGAAAACTTGGAAACTTTAGTTTGATTAGGAGAATGAACAATCTTGAAAATACAAAATTCTAGACAAAATTATCCTTATTTCAAAGCAATCCTAATTCTAATTATCTGAAAGTTGCTTACTTGTGGAGGGTGCACAATTGAAATTTTAGCCATTTTTCAAAATGATTCAGAATGTTACTGGGAAAATTTTGTTACTTGAAGAATTAGGCCAAGTGACCGGTATTTATGAACCGAAAGACTGAAAATCAAATCGGGAAATTTAAAAAAATGTAGACAACCCTCTGTTAGTTCCGCGTTATACGAATTATCTCAGCTGATTCTATGATTGTTTTTCCCACTCATTTATCAAAAAATTAGTATATGAAGACTCCGTTATTATATCATCAAACTAAAAAGATTAAAAACCGAATCTGCAAAGACAAAAAGAATAACTGTTATTAATGAAAAAAGTTACAGATGTGGGCGTTAATAGTCTGAAAAAGACATACGACTTGTTTTTTTGGGAGACATCGAGAAGAATTACGGAGAAAGAGGGGGCATCGTTTCCATTTTAATTTGATTGATTTTAATGTTGAAGTACATTACACTCGGAATTCACTGATGTTTGGCTGGAAAATTAGGGAGAGGTGAGAGCAGAGGTTGAAATTGAGAAGGAAATTGATTGGAAGAGAAGATGGATCGTTGTAGATATTTCGATCAGATTGTATGGACCTAGTTTATCCTCTAATACTCAAACCAGTAAATCCGTAATGAACGAACTGAATCTCAAGTATGATTCTACATAAAAATTAAGAATTTGAGAAGGCTATTCTTCTCATAACGCATTTTGCAGAAATTTTGATATTCGAAGTTGCAGAATTAACTAAAGCTATAACGCCTTCTAGAACTGTCGATCCTCAATAAAAACTGACAAGCCATTGGTGTCGTGAAATTCAGTAAGTTTAGTTAAATGAAAACATTTAGTACAAAGAAGACATGAAACTGTACTTGTGAGATCGTACTTCTGAATGTCACCTATGGAAAACAAAAGTAGAAAACTATTTTTGGAACATAATGAAATCTGATTATGCGGTATCTTTTGAAGTTATAATATTTTGAGGGATGATCAAGAATTGTTAGTTTTCAAGATACATGTTGAATGAAGTATGTTTTTTTTTGCTACCGAAAATTATAGTTTCTGAGAGTAGGAACATCGGAATTTTAATAGTTTTCGAGTTTCTTTGTTTTTTATTCATTTGCACTGTTTCAATAACACGCTTTATAAATTCAAATCGGTTTATTTATAGTTGAGGACAAGAAATGACATTTCAGAAAGTTTTGAGAAGATTCATGCAAAAGGAAAAAAGGAGCCGGATCTGTTTTAGGAAATAAATAAAGGAAATCAAAGAGTCTTTTCAGAATTTTTGTGTTGAGAAAGGTGTGTATGTATAGTATGTATCTGAAAAATGATGTACCTATCGATATCATTCGGAAGAAAATAAGGAGAACAACGAGGTCTTTGGGGGGTTTCGGAAGCTGCGATTGATTCACAGGGAACAAGTACATAGTTTTCAAAAAAAAAGTTTCCAGAGAAGAAAGAATGGGTGTCGACGTAGATTTGAAGGGGGTTTTTTGAATTTGTAATCCTGATTACTCAACATTTTTACATATTGGCTTGGGGGAAGGGATGCTTGAATGGAATCCATGAGAACGGGGTGAGGTATAACTGGGTATGGGGAGAAGAGGGAAATAAATACATGTGGGGGTTTAAAACTTGAGAAATTGGGAGTGAAACGGGTTGGAAAATGAGTTGGCGACAGGGAAATAGTATACACGAGATAACCGGGGTAATGAATGGAGACAGAGAATTCATATAAAATGCTGAAGGTGTGAATGAGATTTTTCGAAGGAGAATTAGAATAATATTATTTCAGGAGAGTCAGAAAAAAGGAAAGGAAAACGTTGAAAGAGAAGAAAAGACCGTGTGGGGGGCATCTTTGAAGGGAAGAGAGAATTGCAACTGCCACTGGCGGAAGAAAAAAGAGAATAGTGGATGGAAAGAAAATGGTAGAGGTTTATGAAGGTGATAGAGCGCCTGAAAACAATCGAAAGTTATTGGTTGCAGCTTTTCAAAGGATACTTACAAGTGCGATAGAAGATAAGGTTGTACTCCTCGTACAATCCATTGGATTCGTCATTGTAGCAACTTTCGGTTGAGTATCCAACACGGAAACGGTAGGCGGATTGGATGTAGGAACCGGCAGTGACTTCAAAAAGATTGTCGAAGAGCTGAAAAATCATATTTTTTATATTGTAACTCGATTTATTTGAAACTCACTCTTCTAGAAGACGGAAGTTCACTTTGTTGAGTCCTGCTGAACGGGCAAACTTTGTGAAGGAACTCGTGTTGAGGAAGAGCTCCGCAGTTTCCGATGACTTTGTTTCGTGGAATGCTGAAATTTCGAGTTGTAAAACAATTCCCTGCCACTAGAAACTTACTTGATCTGGATCTCAAGTGCAACTTCTGGCATATACTTTGAAACTGGAACGTAGATATTGAAGACTCCTCGCTTCTTGTTACAACTTCTATCAATACAATAGCGTTGATCGAGAGTTACATTCAAGAGAGGAATTTTGATTTCAACTCCGGTTTCAAAAGAAATATGATCGGGGACAGCCATTTTGGAGATCGCATTCGTCTTGTTCACTGGTTCTGCAGGTACGTCCGCACCATTGTGAAGGCCCTGAAAAAATAATTTTAGTTTCATTATTGTATATCCCCAATAATTTGGAAAACTTACATGTGTTGCAATGGCTCCAGTGTCTTCAACAACAGGCGGTGCGTCCGTACAACAGTATGATTTACAAGAGGGCGTGAAACATTTTTCCAGTAGAACAAGAGCATCGGGTTGCATATATGAAGAAGGAACGACGAGGTTGGCAAGCTCTCCTTTGTTAGAACCAGCTGGATCGTGATGTTGATGGTATCCGTAGTTTCTGTTATGCCAGTCGAGAACGTAGAGAGCAGACATAGCGAGAAGGCAAGCAGCCATGATGGAGACTAAGGTGACAACGGTTCCCTGGCTGAGACGGTTTCCGCAGGATTGAGCTTGCTTCATGAGTTTCTCCTTCTTGCTCTTCTTTCTTGATGTTGCATTAGTGGCTGTCGACGTCAGTGAGCATCTTGAATACGAGAGACTTTTGTTGTCTCCATTCAAATTGGATGCCATTGAACTGGCGAGCTTCTTGCGAATTGCATACTCGGATAATCGTTTGCTGATTTCAGCAACCTTCTCATCGATCTTATTATCCAAATCTCCTGTCATTCGGCACAGTTGCTGAGTAGCCATGACTGTTTCATAGAAGACTCTTCCTTCATCAATTGTCAGATAGTCTCCAATATCCTTAACAGCATCAGGAAGAACTGCTTGAAGTTCTTGAGCAATGAGTCCGGTTCTTTGTCTCTGTTGCTCATCGAGTCCCCATGTATCAGCGACTTCCGATTTGTATCGGTAATCAACGACACGGAGCTTCAAAAGATTCTCAATGGCTTCAGCTGTTTCCTTCTCGGAAATTCCTTCTTTGAGTCGAAGATCCGATGGATGAGTGACTCTTCCACTGCAGTAGATATCACCAGTCACAGTCAAATGAGCATTTCCAAGTGGACGATCTGTACCAATGGCAACATGTCCTGGAGTGTAAAGAGTTCCTCCATTTCTTTGCCAAGCGACATCTGAATCTGGAGGATCGAAGCTTCCTGGATTCGTTGCTCGTACGATGACCTTCTCGGATGCGTAAGATTGGATGAGAACACTGGTGTCATCATCAATGCTTGCGTATAATCGAACAACCAGCAAGAAGTACTTTTGTTCTGGATTCGGACGGAAGTTCTTTCTTTGATTGTTGAGTGTGGTCTCCGAGAAATGAAGACGTGGCACACACACTTTCGTCATTCGTCGTTCTTGAATCTCGAAAAGGACTGGCGTATGTGGATGTGGTTTACGGTCAGCACGAGATTGACGAATGGTTATTTCAGATGAGGGCATCTCAGCTTTGACTCCACTGAATGCAAGTTTGAAGTCACGAATCCTCACATGTCGGTTGTTGTAGTAGACATAGTGTGGTGGCATGATATCAGAAGCTTCCACGTTGACAGAAACCTGAAAATTTACAATGAGAAATGTTTTTGTTGTATCTTTAGTGTACCTGGAAGTGATTCTTCTTTTGATTGACGAAGCAACTATCAGTATTACTGTAGTTGAATCCCTTATCAGCAACTACGTGAACTTGAAGTTGTTGAAGAGCAACTCCATTGATGTCATAGAGTGCATTCCATTGTTCTTCTTGGAACTTCGAGAATCGAATCGCCTGCTGTTGACTGTAGTTCTCATCAGGGAATCCATCCAATCCAGGGAAGCTTGACACATTTCTCGGCGTCTCACATGGCGTATCCAATCGACTTCTTTTTCGTGGCATATCCAATCCAGGACTTGGCATTCCACTGTCTTGAAGCATGTTGAACAATGTTAGCTGGGGTAGAGGAGTCTGCTGTCCATTGGATTGATTCCAGAAGTTTTGTGCATTCTGTTGTGATTGTTGCTGCTGTTGTTGCTGTTGTCTTGATTGCTGTTGAAGGACTTGTTGGGAGGACATCATTTGGTTACCACGTTGTTGATGGGAGAGATCGTGTACACCGAGAATCATTGATTGGTTGTTATTGTTATTTGCACCATTGTAGTTGTTGAACTCGTTAGGAGAGAACATTGGGTCAGAGTGATGGGAGGATGATGACGTCGTTGAGGCATTGCCACAGAGATCCGTCATTGGTGGGGAATCAGGAAGACGGCGGTTCTGAAAGAAAAGGTTTGTTTAAACCAAACTATTGAACTGTGCAGATAAATACCTCTAGTAGTAGACATTATAAAAGTGAAATCTTGTCTTCAAGGTTATCTCGATTTCCTCGTTTTTTTCTTTATTTCATCTCATCTATTTAATTCTCAAGGCTTTTTGATTTCTGTCAACCCTAATCTCTCTGTGTCTTTCTCAAACTACTTATCAATTAGTCAATTACGTAACTGGACGAGAACACTTGTTCTTCTCATATCTTCTTTTTTCAATTCCAGAAAAAAGTACTCACTGGAAAGTTTTGATTCTGACGAAGCATCTGTTGTTGATTTCCTTGATGCATGCTACCGGCAGACGACGTCGGGGACACCATTGATCCATCTTCTTCGTTCGTGTCGTACCCGGCCTCAGTGGCCCCGAGGTACTGCATCAAATTGAAGTTTTCACTTGGGTCGAACTCGCCTGAAAAGGATTCGTGATTAGACAATCGGAGATTCGAGGAACATCTTCAGTCTCAATCCTAAAACATCCTAAATGGAAAATGAGGAGGAGGAAACGAGAAAACCGAGTTGGTGGAAGGAGAAACGAGTGGTGGAAGAAGAGGAAGAAAAAATATGCACTTTTTAAGAGAGCGTTAGCAGATAGGGTTCGAGAGAGTATATGAGACGAAGAGACATAGAGAACATGATTGAGGCGAGAAGATAGAAATCAGCAGTCGAAGAATAAGAAGAACAAGAGAGTGGTCATTTTCTGATGCCGGTGGACATGAAATGGCAAGTTTGTGTCTGTGAGAGTGTAAATGACCTAGACAATATTATTTTATGGAAGATCTAGATGGGTGGCCATGAGAGTTCGTTTCATATGAGAAGTCTTACTATAGCATGGACTTATTTCAGATTAGCAAGCAATACTTAAATAGTGAAGGGTATACGGTAGCTAGAATTGGAAATAATAGAAAGAAAAATATATTGATACAGTAGGAGTATGGAAAACCAAAGAAACAAAGTTATAAGAGCCGATACTATATTTACAAGAAGATCATAAAAGGTTTTGAAACTCAGGATTTCATAACATGACGTATGGAACTCAAAGAGCAAACTCCAAACTTAGGCTTTAAAATAGGTGATCGTTGGTCTAAGGTGGATCAGACACTGCTAGGTACCTAAGTCAGATGATCCGAGATAAGACTATGATATAGGATGATGATAGAATCCAAAAACGGATGACTTACCCTTCAAGAGGTCCGAGTTTGACATGATTGCAGAGAGGGGAAGCTCTTTCGACTTCGCTCGATTCCAACTGCTTCCGTTCTTTGGTATAATGAAGGTTTCTGGAAGTTCAGAAGGTTAGGATTCGGAACCTAGAGCTTCAGAGACATGAAAATGAAGGATTTCAGATAAATTATAGATTTGAGATCCAAATTTAGGCCAAAAAGTTGAAAAGTAGGTTAGGAGGGTAGTAGACACACACTCACGCGGAGCAAGATGGCCTCCACGGCTGCAGCCAGCAGCGTCAGCAAAAAAACGCTCAGTCTATGTCTGTGTCAGCCTCTCGCTCCACGCTTGTCTCGCCGAGAAACGAGAGAACGCGATGAGAGAGCATTGGAAACGAAGAGACATTATAGAGGGTGTTAGGTGGGGGGTCGGCACCCGACCGGGGTCCAGCCTGGCACCGCTAGCCACGCCAATGTGTCTGCGTCTCCGACGACGAGTGGGGGACGAAAAGAGGAGGTGGAGAGAGGGACGACGACGGACGGAGAATTGTGAAAAACGGAGAGAAAAGAGCGCTCAGTTCTCTCTCAATTTTTTATGTTTCGTCCCCCGGCCGTCCCTACTACGATGCGTTGTGGCGCGCGGCAGGCCGAATGGAACGAGAAGGAGATTTTTGGGGAAAACGAAGTGGGAAAAGAGGAAACGAATGCCACCTTTGCGTATGAGCAAACATGGTATCACAACTGAGAGAAACGAAGACTTTTTTGAGGTAGGAAGGGAACAAAGAAGAAAAGTTAGAGAACTGGCAAGGAAAAGGAATCCGAAAGTGAGGACAGCTACCGTATACTTTGATAGAAATTTGGGAACGAATACGTAGGGACTGAATCAGAATCGTTCGGTATAGCTTTTTGAAATTCGTACTAACGTTTACTGAATTTTTACTCAATAACTTGGCCTAATAAGTATGGATCCTCACTTACTCTTACTATTAGCTAGAAGTTTGTACCCTAGCTCTTCTGAAATTGTTCACTCAACTACAAACTCAAATATCTAATTCAAAGGACGCCAATCATAAGCTTCCAGAAAAATCTAATTTTCTAAGACTTGGTCCTCTTCTTTTTGAAACTAGGGCTCAACTCAAACAAGGTTCGAATTTCACTCCACGTTCCTTTTTTAAAACAAAAACTGAGCAACCATTCATCATGTGCCAACATGACTACCAGATGTGCTCTATTACTAATTTTTTAAATTTAGTACCACAACAATTCGTTGAACAACAATAATCGACAGCTGGGTTCACTAGTACCAGTCGACACAGTTCACAGGTGGACTGAGCAACGAATGAAAAAAAAATTGACGGACTAGTATTAGAAAAACTGTTTACTGGGTGCGGAAGAAGAGTTTTGTGGAAATGTAGACTCGGGGAGTGGAGTGAAATGAAAATAATCGGACGGGCGGGAAGGGAGAAAGAGAAACGAACGGCCGAGCGAACACATCAGACGTTTTCCTCTTTCTAAAAGAGAGAAGAGAGAAACATTTGAAAAGTGACCAGCACCTGCTGACACTACAAACTGATAACAGAATGTAATTTTGGGGTTAATGGCGGGTTACGGAGCATTTGAATGTTTAAAAAATTGTTTTTTGTTCAGAGTCCTGCTCTGAGGCGGAGCTTGAAAAGTTTCGTAATTTTAAAAAAAGGGACAACAACGGCACCAGGTAGCACACGCCAGTTGAACTTTCGAAATGGAGTAATTAGTATAATTTATGCACTGATAAAGATGTATTTAGGTTGATAACTGATGACTCAAAATAGTCAAAATAGATCGGAAGACAGAGAGGGCACACTCGTAAACCAACAATGACCTCCCTTGACCTACAATCCTCTCTTTTTCTAATTTCTCTTTTCTCTCTTTACTGTCGAGTACCCGAGGACACACAGGAAGGAGGAGGAGGAGAAGAATAGCGCAAGGCTGCTGCGTTCATAAATACGATATACAATAAATAGAATAAAAAAGTGCGAGAGAGAGGAAGAGAGAAAAAGCCAGATGGTTGTCTGCATCTCTCCGTTTATGATTCAAAAAGTGTTCCTTCCGCATACGGGAAGAGTTGCTTCTCGATTGGAACATTTGTTTTTGTGAGGATAGAAGGAGCTCATAAGGACAAAGAGACACAGAGAATGGACAAATTCAAATTTGAATTTACTCTGGTGGACAAAGGAATTGAAACACAGGCGGACACACTTGTGGTTCATGAAAAATTGAGGGCAGTTGTTGGGGGTGAGGGCAAGGAAGATTGATTTGGAAATGAGATGAATACTGGAGTAATTTTGGAAGAGGAATGGGATGAGTAATGATGACCCGATTGTAACAGAAATATGTCAACTGTCAATGTGTCATATTGTGAAATCCATTGTTGGTTTTTATTATCGAAACATCCCAAGTTTCATCGCGCTCCATTGCGAACTTGGGGAAATTCAAAATTTTCAGGTTTCCCGCTCACTTGTTTCTCTTGTAGGTCACGTCGAAACCGCAAAATTAACAAAGTTTTTATATTTGACGTGACCTACATGAGAAAAAAGTGAGCGGGAAACCTGAAAATTTTGAATTTCCCCAAGTTCGCAATGGAGCGCGATGAAACTTGGGATGTTTCGATAATAGGTCTTCCTAAGGTGGTTTCGAGAAAAAAGAACATACTTTTTTAGTTTGAAACTTTGAAAGTACTCTTAGTTTTAGTTATGGTATCTTGAAACCATTATTGTTCCTAGTTTTAGACTAGAGCGCCTTAACAAAACTTCAAATTACCTAAATACATATTTTTTCACTTTTGGTTATTTCGGAAAAATAAATTTCAATTTTGGAACAACATTCCAAACTCAAAGAATTTCGAAATGCTCTCGGCTGAGATAATGATGGTTTCCTAATCTCAGATGTATTCAACTTCCTAATTCCAAATCAACGAACATTTTTACATGTCTTCTTATCCCGCATTCTTTATTCAAAATGATTTCATTTGATTTCCCTGTGTACTATAAAGTTTGTAGTATCCAATCTGACCAGATATCTGGGAGTAATGGATTCTCAATAAAAGTAGCGGGGTCGAATGTACTGTAGACACAAGATGACAAAATTCAGAGAGAATTTATCGCTTAGATTTGAACATGGTGAAGGGATTTGAAATGGACATGGGGTCAGGACACGAACGAAAAAAGTCGGTGACGATGATGGTCGGGATAGAGGAAAAGAAGAAGGTGGAATGGAATAGTAACCTTGAGTCGGTAGGGGCGCCTCCTCGCTCAAATTTTCTCTCTTTTTTTCGTTCGTCCGTTTTTCTATCTCAATTCGCATTCTCGGTCGAGGTCAACTCATATGGGTGGCAATGGCGATTAGTGGGAAGAAATGGATGTGGAATGAAGAGAGAGAAAGAAAGAGAGATGTAGCCGAATTCAATCGGATGGAAAAAATGGCGATGATGAAGGGCTCGGAACGAAGGCGTTTTCAGAAACATATGGTCAAGCAGAAGTACCCGGGATGAATCCTTTCGTTTTTCATCTTCGCCGATTTTCAGCTCGAAATCGAGATATAAGAAGCTCATTCCACGAGCCACAGTTCGCTCGCAAAAAAGAGAAAGCACCAATGGCGCACCAGGATTCACATCAATCGACTATTACAAGGCTCATCACTTTTTACCACCGTATCTCTTTGAATCTTCAGACGAGAAAACCAAAGTGAGGAGATCGTCGGAAACCTTGAAAAGAACACTTTCTGATGGTAGATTGCATGTTTTGATAAAATGAATGAAAACCTTTTGGTGACCTGAATATCTTCACCGATTACTTTCTCAAATGCAAGTGACCAAGTTTTTTTCCTTTCCAAAAATAGAAAAAGGTGCTGGTGTCCATGACGACTTGGTACGGGGGGACGGCATTTGTTGTAAACACGATGGCAGCTTTTGTCAACAACGAGAGGAAATTGCTTCTCGCCCCGAGCTTTTCCACTTGAGAAAAATGAAAAGATTAGGGGTGAGAGGAATTCATTTTTTGAATTGAGATGGAAGAGTACATTTGCCACCGTATCCCGTTATCTTTTATATTCGAAAATTGTCACAAGAGATGGCAAAAGAACACGTTCTGCCGAGGTCGAACGGCAAAACGAGAAAAAAAGAAGCGTCGAAGTTCAATAAAGCAGGAATATCTGAAATGAGATTGATTTCTGGGACAAAACGAGACAAAGAATTCAGATTCATACGGTAGAAATGAAGAAAAATGATAAGCGAGATCAGAAGTGAATACCCAATCAGTTAGTAAGTATTCACAAAGAATGAGGGTTATGAGGGAAAGTACAATGCTCTTCATGGGGAAATATGAAGCTACTTACAACGGAATGAGGTGAGGGGATACTGGTATAGATAGGGAAGTGTGAATCTTCTAATTACAGAAAACGGTAACTTTTAAAGTATATTAAAACGAATTCAAGTCCCATTAACAGTTATCATGGGTGCAATTTGAGAGGAGTGAATCAGTGCATAGGAATGTAATCCATAAGGGTCTCCATTTCAACTATAACATCAACTTCCATGCAGCAAGGCTCGTCTTCGATGTCGATTTCCATTGAATCTGAACAAATTGAAGTTGAACCTTGACTTCAATTGATTCTAACCGTTTGCATTGTTCATATTGTTCAAGGCATATTGTCTGTATTCAATTTCGGTTGTGGTCATTTCGCAATCCATCGGCTCCGTCTCATAGAGAATTTTGAACATGTTCCCTCCTTGTAGAATAGGGACCGGTGAGACTTCTTTGGTGGCTACTGATGCATCTTTTGCAACGCTTCTTTCGAATGAATTACCCCTCCGGCGGTTCATGTTCGGAATCGACTTCATAGAAACACTGTGTCTATCGAAACGCTTGTTCATCCGATGATTTTCTTCGCTCATGTCGGAATCACGAGTGCGTTTTGGTGATAAAACAGTGGACAATGTCGACTGGGCGTACAATTGGCGCAACTGGAATAGAATACGTCGTAATCTTATGAATCTGTTATGCAACTGACTGGAACACGCTGCGATGCATTTTGTCGGATTGGCGTCGAAACTCTGGAACTATTGGGGCGTCTTGGAGATGTCGACATGAAAGCATCCGCAGCTACCTGAAAAAATGTTCGTTGGATTTTTAATTAGAATGCACTTACTTGAAGCTTACTAATGAAACGATTGACCCGCTGTGGTGTGGATGGCGTAATGCTTGTAGGTAAAAGTGCTGAACGAATCGGCGTAGATGGAGTGCCGAGAGAAACTTTATTTAGTAACATCCTGAAATTTGTTTCGCATTTTGGAAGTTGAAGAAGTAGAAACGGGGAACAGTTCATATAAAAATGTATTTGAGCAATGACTTTTTAAAATTCAAGGAAAGAAACGAGACCGTGCAAATCGGGAAGAAAAAATGGCAAGAAAAAAATCGGGAAGAAGAGTGCACGTTGCAAAAACTGTGCGCAGGGGTTGCAAATTGCTCGAGGTTACTGTATTTAACTAAAAATTCTCGCAACGAAAAGCAATTTGCAACCCCAGCGCACAATTTTCGCAATGTGCGCACGCTTTCTACTCTTTTTCCCGATTTGCACGGTCTCAATGAAACAGTTTTGGTTTCGTTCGTGAAAATGTTTTGGAAAAATAAATTACAAAAGCGCGATAAAGGCGCATGGGAAAAAATGTTTGTAAATAGGGTCTCATCGCGATTGCACCATTCATTTTTTCACAGATTTCTGACGTTTCGGAAGATATTGTTCTTCATCTGGCATAATCTGAATCTTTTCTGCCAAAATCGAAAATAAAAACAAAGCGTCTGATTCACATCCAGCGGAAATGTTGAAAACACTGGCTATCTTCATCAAACTGTCGTCAAGAAGTCACATGATAAATTACGAATGGAATAGTGATATAATTAATTTTCCTTATTTAAAGGGTATGGGGAAAGTGGAAATTTACTGTTTTCTTGAACTGTTCCGACAGCTTTTGGAAACAAAAAGTTAAAAGGAAAACTGTTTATTCTTTTTAATTAAATTCAGGTACATTTTTCACTATTTCTCCACTTCATTCTCCTTCTCTACCTTCTTTTTTCCTTCTTTCTTTTCCTTTTTCTTTTTGTCCTTCTTCCCCTCATGCTTTCCATCATCCTTCTTTTTCTCATCATTCTTTTTCCTTTCCCATTTCTTATCCCAATTATAAACAATCTCCGGCTTTTCAATGAAAAGCTTCGGATCATTCATCCATGGATACAGTTTCTTCTGTTCTTCGATGTAAATCTTTTCCCTTTTCGCTTTAGAAATTGGAACTCTTTTCGGCGAGGCGACCAGTAATGGTTCTCTCTTCTTCTGCTCTTTTTCTCTTCTGTAAATAATTGCAGGACTGACAAAATAGTTCACAACTCTTTTATTCCGATCGTAGATCTGCTGAGCTCCGTTCGGAGGGAGCAAGCGTTGAGCATCGTCGTGCTGTAATGAGAGACCATGAAGAATAGTTTGAAAAAGAGTATCATACGTATGCAAAATCGACATAAATTTTGCCGCGAGTTTCGTAGTTGTTCTTCATATTGAACGCCTTCTGGATATTCTGAAAAATATTATTCTAACTTTAGAAAAAAAGTGAACACCGTACCATGCAATGAGGATCTGGAGACATTGCATGAATTGAGTAAAATTCTTGATGTAGTGGCGGAATATGAGTACCGATGAAAGTTAACTGAAACGAGCTTCCTTTTTTTGACAATGTTCCAAATATAAAATACCGTAATACATGCTTCACTCAACGCATCAATCCATCCAAACATTGGGTCACTTCTGAACAGATTGTTGTTGGAGCACTTGATTTTGAACATGTACGGACACAACGAGGGGTTTTTGATGAATAGGTGTGTGACAAGTGGCTCTATTCCGATTTTTCCAACAAAAGTGATCTGAAACTTTGTAGTAAAAATCTAGAATCTTTAACAGGCAAACTCACACATTTGCGGTCAAATTTGAATGGGAACATAGCCTTTTTCATTGGCCAAGACGGGAGTTTTTCCAAAAGACCTGGAAAGAATGGATCCACGAACGAAGTGTGAAAAATATCCCAATCCTCTTTGTTGTCCAGTTTCAATTCATCATACAATTGTCTTGGGGAGAGTGGCGGTGAGAATGCTTCGTCAGTTGCATTGTTCGCTTCTTCTTTATCACTTCTCGTTTGAGTTGTTGACATGGATGTGGCTTTTTTCTGAGCTCGTGGTAACTTTTTGTTCGGAACTTCTCCCTTCGCATTCAACTGTTTTTCATTTTCAGATAATTTTGGAGAGATCACTTGAGGGTCCATTTGGTTAGATGAGAGCGAATAGCCTCGTTCGGAATACTGGGAATGAAGAATAGTGTATTTCCAACAACTTTTATTTCGTGCAGATCACGTTATTTGAAACTATAAAGTTTGAAATGCAAAGTTTGAATAAGAACTGTACTTGAAAACTTCATCGAGATTTTTTTAATTGCTTGTAAAATGTAACTACAAGAAACTTTATTCTGAAATGTTCAATATTTTCTATTTAGACGACGTTGTACGATTTCCCGAAGACGTTCGGATGTTGGTCCATCGTGCCGATCAAACTGTCGAAGTACCTGTGTCCATTCACAAACTGCAGCATACTCCATTTTATTGAATTCATCCAACATTTGAACATGAGTATCTATCACTGACTCAACCATGTTGTGCACATTCGCTTGACATGTTGGAGGTTCTGAAAGTAGATAAAGAGAAAGAAAAACTATAATTGAATTACCTTCAGATCTTCTCCGACGACTTCTGGATTTTCTTCGTTCTCTCCGTTTGAACAATTCGTACTCCTTTTCAGTTTCTCCAACCGCAGAAGAAGAGGATGACGATGAACGATGAGATTTCCTTCTTCCCAATATAACTTTTTCATCAATTTCTGATTTCTTCCGCTCTTTTTGATCTTCTACTTTCTTTGCCTTTTCGATTTTCAAGGATTCTTCCAAGGTTCTATTAGTCGCCCGTACAGTAGATTTTGAAGATTCAGAAGACGAATTTACTTTTGGAATGAAGTCTTGGTATGGAACTGGAGAAGGTTTCTTGGGTTCCTTTGGCCTCTTCTCATGAGAATGATGCTTCACTGATGATGCTTTGGAAACTTCGGATGATGATGAGGAAGAGGAAGATGAGGACTTTGAAGACTCAAAGTCAGATCCATACGTTTTCTTAATTGATGATGCTTTGGATGACGATGAACCACTGGAGCTCGATTCAGATGCTGAAGAAGACGATTCAGAAGAAGAATCAGATGAAGATTCAGATTCTGAAGTAGATGATGGAGTAGGTGTCTTCTCCTTTTTCTTTTTGGATTCCTCTTTGACAACTGGTTTTTGTGGAGTCGTTTTTGCGATTTGAGAAGTCTGAGCTCTGACAGGAGCCGGTTTTCTGGGAGGAGAAGGAAGCACTTCTTCAAAAACTTCATCGAAAACAATTGAATCGGCATCTGAACTGTCACTCCCACTTTGGATAGCTTTTTTGAATGGACTTTTGACTGGTAATTGTGGCTTTGGAATCTCTTCTGACACTTCTTCTTCACGAATGCTCTCGAAATGCTGAAAAAGTAATTGCAAAAAGTTATGAATGCTGGAAACTTACTTTAAGTTTTTTCGATTCATCAGTTGTCACTTTATTCCGGAGCATTTTTGTTTCAGGAGTTTTGATCAGAGACTGGTCAATTGAATTTCGAAGTTCCCGGATATCTTTGAGACTTTTTCGACCAACTTGTGCACCTGAAACCAGAATTAGGTAACTTTCTGAATAGAATAAAAGTTTCTTCCCTGATATAACTGACCTGGTGTTCCTAATGGCAATATTCTCTCCTGAACTTGAGATTCTCTCGGAGTTTCCTCTTCACTCGAATCACTTTCATCAAACACTGACGACTTTAGGGATTCACTAAAACATCAGAAAAATGGAAAGGAAAAGGAAAGAAGCCTTACTTCAAAAAGTCAAAATCCTCAGAATCCGTTCTGGATAACGAAGATTGCCTGCGTACTTGACTGATGATATCAGAAATAGACTCTCTTCTTTTGACTGGAACTGAGGAGGAACTGAAAAGAACGATGACGTTGGGAAATGAAGTTAGAAGTGTGAGAAATTGAATCAGGTGTGTTTCTCAGAATTCAATAAGAAACTGACACTTTTGAAGGTTGCAGACGCTACAAAAAGTGCAGGGAATTATGACTTTGTGCACATTCACAAAAATTTTTCTCTGAAAAAGTGTTCATACTTTGTTTTGAAGCTGTTGCTGCTCTCATCCTTTGCTCGATTATTGTTGCCACGCAACGCCCGAGAGTTAGTCGCGAGGGATTCGAGATAATTCTGTGATTAGATGATTACATTTTTCTTTTTTTGCTCAACCAAAAAACAATCAAACTCACTAATGCGGAAGATGATAATGGAGTTGATGCAGTCGAAGGACGCATGTTTTGACACGAGAGGAAAAGAGAAAAAGGAAAAGAAAATGGAATAGTGGGGTAGGAGGCGTCGTTATGGATACGGCGGAGAAACATGGCGTTCCTTTTCTTGTTTGAAGAAAATTGATGGAAGAGGAAGGGGGAAAGCAGGTGGGGGAGTGGAATGAATATGAAGAGCATCGAGATCAATTCTTTAGCACAATGAGAATGACATCTTCTAGCAAATTGGTAGCAAACTTGTTGTGATGAAAATCCGATTCGGCTCAGCCGAGCAGGGTGAAACTCCGTAAGTTTAATGTTTCCAGAAAAAAATGTATTTCCTGTTGACTGATATATTTTCCATTCAAATGGGTCGTCCGGTTAGAAGCGATTACAATGAATTTGTCCTTTTTTATTCAAATTTTTAGATTCCTACCAGACCTCGTTCCCCTCAACACTAGCAAGACGGGAGAACAGGAATTTCCAAAATTGTCAGATTTTGGGACGAATCGAGAAAGGGATACGAAACTGGAAAAATTAAATTTAAAAAAAAGGTAAAACTTACCAAACCAGAGATAGCCTCGACAGGGTTTACTGATCATTTTTTTATCAATTTTTTCTGTAAATTTGGGTCCAGGTAATATCGACCCTGGGGAGCTCATATCTGCTTTCAGAATTATCAAAACGCTCACGTAACTCGAGATGTGAGCTCTTCTGGTTAACATTTTGATCTTAAGCTATTCCAACTTTTTTTCTGAACTGATTACCCCTAACCTATAATCTCTTTACAGTCTCTTCTCCAATCTAAAACAGTTCCATGTTGACAAATGTTTCGAAAATTCCCGCAATTCCATTCGAGAACATGTTCCCATCCAGTTTCCCCCATCTCCTCGTTTCTTTGTTTCACAGTCCCCCATGCTCGTAAAAAATTTCGTAATGAATTTGCTTGCTCTCTTCTGGTGCAAGTCAGACGCCCCCCTGAAGCACTCTCGTAATCCTCTGTAAAACGTGTACGAGTCTTTTTTTCTCTCTGGATCCCTCGTCTCCCTTGAAGAAATATGCCGCGCGGCACAAGGGTGCGGAAGAGGAGCACAGACGTGTAAATGTCAACAATGAGCCAGTTTTGTCATTTTTCCATTGGGAGAGCATGGGGATCAGAGAGACGCTGAGAGTACTGTAGTACAGAGAAGGCGGAGGAGGTTTTTCGGGAAAGAGTCAGTCGGCGGGCGCCTCCCTATTCGCCCCACTTGTTTCCATCACTTTCACATTTTCTTTATTTCTGAGTCGTCATTTACCATTCAATCGTGTTCACACGTTCCATTCTTATCATTTTATCACCATGTCAAACTCCAGATGGGATGGATACCGTACGTTTTTTTTCTGTTCCTTTGAGCTTCTGACTTTGAGTTTCTGAAAGTTTCCTTATCTTTCCGTGTTCCTTTCAATAATTTTAGATTTTTAGCGCTTTGAAATTAGAAGCAAAATTCCATGAAAGCATTTTTGTAGCAGAAGACAATTTTCAGCAAGGCTATTTACATTTTTCGCTTAAATTTCTATCATGATCGATTTTCAGAACAAGCCACCCAGGCACCAACTCTGAACCGTCAGTTTGACACTCAATCAAACTTTCTCGCAGCTGATAGCTTCGTTCGAAGCGGACTTGTTGGACAACAAATCAACAGTAAGATTAATTTAGACTCTATCAGATTCAAAATTCTGAAAACATTTAGCTATCGACCCGTCGTTCTATGACTGCATTTATGGAGTTGCGAATAGCGCGAACACGGTCATCGAGAGGTGTTATAAGGACATCGGATGCTGCTCCGATGGATGTTGCAAGAATGGATATTGGTGAGTTTTTGAAAATTTTTGAATACCTTGGATCAGAAGCCTTTTAATTAAGCTTGCAAATTTTCATATTGATCAAAAACTTGTAGAAGCAAAAAGACTCCCACAACCCAAAATATTCAATTCCAGGCATAACCGTTACGGATGGGCAGTTGCTCTGATCGTGATCTTCTGTATTCTTGTCATCGTCGCCTTCGTAATCTGGCTTGTCGTCTGGCTCTTCAATCGTTCCAAGGATAAGCAACAAAAACGTGAACTCTATGAGCATTACGAGGAGAACAACTACTCTGGGGTAAGAGTTTTTGATGATAAACATTCAATACAATAAGAGCTCTATTTCCTTCCTTCAACTTTTCCATCTCCGCCAACTTTTTCGATGAGCAAATATGAGGTGCTCTGCGGAAGAGAAAAGGAAGGAAAATTGAGTCACTTCCTCTTTGACGAACAGATTAGTAATGACAGTGTATCTTTTTGTTTTTTATTTGTGAAAGTAAATCAGTGTCAAAATAGAGTGTATGTGTTTTATGACGAGAGAGGGGAATATCCATTTGAAAGATCAGGATTAGGAAAACAAGTTCGTTTTTCGGTCTGTCTGGACTCAAACTTTTCATAAACCGAGAGAGTTTGGCATAATTTATCTTTGAAGAAAGCCGTTAGCAATAAATAACAGATTACTAGGTTACTAATTTACTACACATGGAAGTGTCTGGGTTTCAATCAAGTTACAGATCTCCTGAAAAAAGTTTGTGTGGATCTAATTTCGGATATTTCCATTCAACTTCTCATCCAAAATCTGAACAAAGAATACAGAAATACCCGAATTCCTTTGACTCCAAAAGTATCTCGTTTCTATTTGATAAATACTATTTGTTGATTCATGAACAAACTTTTCTTGGAGTTGTTCAATCCGGTTCTGCCAACTGAGAATAGGCATTTGACATTTCGCTCACTTTCACTCTTTCCTTGGGAAAAAATTTTGGAACATCTTCCCCTGGGAAAATAATTTCAGTATCAGTTTTCAATTTCCAGCTTCCAACTCCACAACCGACTCCGACTCACTTCCCAGCCGAACAATATTCATACGATCCGGCCAGAGACCGTGATAACTACCGATACTAAATTCTTCTATTTTTCTGTCCTTCTTCTATTATCAAACCAAAAAAGAAAAACAAATCTTGCTTGTTAACTTCCCAATGTTTTCACTTACTTTGTAGTTTCTAATTCTTGCTTTCATTCTTCACTCCTCCAAATCCCAAAATTTCTGTAAATATTTGCTCAAACTGTTTTTTCTTTCACCCCCATTCATGTTTATTCATAATGATGGTTGAGGATGACACGATTTATATTAATAAATTTCTACAAAAACCTCTATAAAATCTGTGCTCTCATCGAAGTGTTTGAAATTGAAATTGACCAAAAACAAACAGAAGTGACCCTCTTCTTCTTCTGAATGAGGGTGAATCGTGTATTTATCCCGTTCATACAGTTTGTTTTTTCGACAGGTGCAACCTGTACAGGGATGGAATAGTAATAGATCAAACTGGGAGATCAGAAAACTGGAATATGCACTGATTATCAAATAGTTGTCTTCTGATATGTTGTCAAGTACTTAGATGTGTGCACGGATGGAAAACCTGTTGGATGGTGAACTTGAACACTTTGAAAGATCAAAGTTAGCAGTGATAAGAGGGAAAGAATGAGATTTTTGAGGATCGTATGTTGATATTGTATGTATGAACACTTGAATTTCGCCAAAAAATAATTTGCCGAAAATTCAACAATGAACGGATCCATGAGTTATAGAAGAGTAAGATTGAACAACTTCAAGAAGTGTCATTTTTCCTGATTATTTTTTCTTGACAAAGGAACCATTTTTCCATACCAACATAAGTTTTTTTTTGAGATTTTCTCATTTATAATTTCAAATATTCGGATGCGTTATGTGGCTAACTGCTAAGATTCCTGGAAGTCACTGAAATCTTGTTCTGAAAAAAGGTGCATTTTTCACAATATCCATTTGAAACTATAAATGAGCAAATTTATTTTTTAAAAATATGTCGGCATGGAAATATGGTTCCTTTATGAGAGTTGTGGTTTCTACGACAATAGAAAAATAGTTAGAGACAAAAGCTCGCCAGTTGATCCGAAAGATCAAGATTGCCGTATTCTTAAAAGTTCAGAATCATCATTTGCTAAAACGAAACCAATTTATTTCGTCAGTATTTGTCGTCAAAAAATTAATAATGTACATATTGCAAAACAACATACAAAAGAAAGAGATCATCTGAAAATAAACACCGAGTCCGGATCACAATTTCCCCGCAAGATGCAGAACTCGTCACTGTCAAAAATCACCGAAAAAAAACACCAAAAAAATGAAAGAAAAGGAAGAGAGAATGTACAGAGAATCTTGGCAAGATGTGCCACGTCATCAGAATCGGAGTCATCAAAGACTGATTACTGTCATTTTCGAGGAAGACGTTGGAGAACTGCGACAGTTTTGAGTGCTCGGTGATTTGTGCACTTTGACGTCGGGAATCGTGTATACCGAATGTGGTGGTCGTTGTGAAGAAGCTGTGGAAGATGGTGACGGTTGTTGTGATGATGATGAGGGGTTCGAACACGTTTTCAGCGCATCTTCGTAACTCGGAAGATCTTTTTCGCTGGCTGTGGCACGGACGCAAGCGTTGTATGATGGAGGGGACTGAAAATCGAATTCTGTTTTCAATTTCAACACCAAAA
The DNA here is from genome assembly GCA_963966625.1 of Caenorhabditis zanzibari. Lineage (NCBI taxonomy): Eukaryota > Metazoa > Nematoda > Chromadorea > Rhabditida > Rhabditidae > Caenorhabditis > Caenorhabditis zanzibari. The sequence continues at coordinate 9,843,710 of OZ016469.1, forward strand.
AACTGACCTTCTCCAAATTGGCATCATCATTCACCACTGCCGGACAGCAAATCTTTTGCCATGCTGAGAAAAACACTCTGAAATCAGGATCTGTTTTTTTTTTGAAATCCTCCGTTTTTACCTTGCTTCAACTGCAAGAACTATCGTGCATGCGACTGCAATAAATGGAAGCATTGGATACTTTGCTGCCAGATCCTTCCAAACCATCATGGATCGATGTGGTGTTGTTGGTTCCTGCAACTCCCACCTTGTTCTCTTGTTTTTCTTCAATTCGATACCTGTTGCTGTGACACATGAGCCTCTTCGAGCTCACTAGCTGGAACTTGATAAGCGTCCACAGAGATGCATCCCAAAAACAAAAGGAACAGTAGAAGCACACACTTCCATACTAATGCCGGTAGAATCATTGAAGACACTTTTGAATTTATGCCTAGAAGAGCGAGAAGAACCAGCGAAAAGTTGACGATGAATAGTGTGGACGGGAGAAATGAATCGGGATAGATCAAATAAAGCATCACTGCGAATAGAGAGTCTGCTGGAAGAGTGCATGCTGCAGCAACGACAACCTGAAATAGGGTACGGTTGGGAAATGAATACTCTTTGAACTCAGGTCAAAAGAAAACTTTTTGCTCTGACCAGAAGTTATCTAAATCTGAACATTCTATTATTGCTCTTCTCTAACAAGTTTACCTATAATGTAAAACTGTTTTATATTTTTATATCCTTTACCAATTCTACACAATCTCATGTTCACTTTCACCGATGCGTGCAAAATCAGAAACTCGAAGTACAAAAAATCATCTATTTTGATACCAAAATGATAAGGAAAAAAGACAGAAATTGACCTTCGTTGATGATTAATTGGTATTTTAAACTGCTGTTTTCGAAAATAGGGACAGATGATACAAGATTTATGGTGTAGTTGTTGAGAATTTGCATCACTTTAGAAGACGTCATCTTAAAACTTTTGGGTGCTTTGTAAATTTTAGGTGGAGTTACTTCGGAGTTTGAGTTAAAAAGGCTAAAAGAATGGGAGTCAAAAAAGGTTTATTGGAATTCAAAACCTCCTGCTCTGTAAAACAAGATTCTACTGTTGACAAATTATATGTTCATCAACTTTTATTAATTTTGCCTATTATAAATCTCACCGAGTCGTATTGTTGAGTCACAGGAGTATAGGTCAAGAAAATCATGATGACCAATCGTCAGAATTGAAAAAAAGTAATAACTTCTCCAAATGATTTCAGGTGATTCTCTTTTTCTTCCCAATCACGAAAGAGAGAAAAAAAGAAAAAGAGATAAAAGAATGAGGAATGAAAGGAGAAGAAGAGACACTTAAAACGTGATTTTTACTATTGTGTTGTTGCTGTTGCTTTTGTTTTTGTCCCCAATTTCTTCCGTTTCTTTTCCTTCCAACCAACCCATTCTTCTTCTTCTTTTTCTTCTTCTTGCACTGGTCACTTTTTCCTTTTTCTAATGATCAGATAAACTTTATTTTTTGGAAGTAAAAGAAAATGGACCGCTCCTTTTGTGAGAGGGTGTGCCTAGATTTTTAAATTTTCAGAATTTTTTATAGATTTTTGTTGAAACTGGCCAACCAATTATTTATAATGATTCTAAGAAGCTTTTGAAGTGATGAGCAATTTCAAATTTCGAAAATTCTGATTATCTGAGGAATTGAGGAATTTTCTTCTGGAAGAATCTCTGAGAAATGAATGAGCACATGTCATTCGCAAGAGCAGCTGACCAAGGGCATCTATTTTTAAGAATGGATTTCCTCAGAGTTTTATCGAAAACCACAATCTCTTGAAAGTAGAATGGATTATCAAGGTTCACAGAAAGCTTACTGATAATTTCTTTTAATTTCAATAAATATCAAAACAATTAAAAAAGCTCACTTTCTTGTTGTTCATGTTAGCAAACAGACTTGGGTGCGGCTCCCCGTACATCTGAAAAACAATAGAATTTATGGGAAAACCTAGAAATTTTTCATTCAGAAAGAAACTGAATAGACGCTAGTTTTTGAGCAAAAAGTGATTCTAGTCTCGAAAAAAACATAGGTACCAAAACCTAAATCCATGAATTTCAAATCATTTCCGTTCGAGTTTTGACTAATGGATTCATGGAGAAGTAACAAGAGTGGGCGGGCGATTTTAAATTTATTTTTCGATTGTACTTAATTTGAAAAGGTCAACATTGAAAACTGAAATCGTGTCGGGATTCCCCTAACTCTCTTTTTATACATTTCGTCCAGAATTATACTTCATCGCGACACGTGACTCGATTCGCACAAAATAACGCACGAAAACATGGGAAACACCGTTTTTTGAATATATTAGAGTTTGACACTTTTCTTCTTCTTTTTCAGGAGAATACTTGGTTTACATAACCGGGCGAGGATCCGATTAATGGAGTGTTGTACGTATGACCGGAACGTGTCAAAAATGAAAAAGAATGAAGGAAAAAGAAGACTGGAAGAGATGGACAGAAATAGAAAAGAAACTTTTGGTTTGGTCAATATTAGGTGGACATGAATACTAAAATAAAAGTTTCATGGATTTGGAGAAACAAACAAAAACTGGATTTTCATGGAATTGGATTCAGAGGAAAGTGATTCTTCAAATTTTGATTAAGAAAACGAAGCCATTTTTCACCCTTGTTATTTTTAGAAAAAAAACCAGAATAAACCCAGTTTCAAAACCCAAAACAACAAAACATTAAATTTGAATTATTCTATTTTCATATGATTTGTAGATCACAGAGAGACCACAAACCATGCAAGTTCTTGAAATACCAAGATTTCAGCTTTTTTTGGATCTTGGGTGTCAGAAAAGGATAAGGATTAAGATCCTCATAAGCTTTCGGATTTCAGACCCTTTTAAAAAATTAAGTCATTGATCACTCTAACTTTTTACTAGACCATCGTAATTTTTAGAAGCAGAAAAAATGAATAAAAAGTTAAGAAATCCACTAACTATATATGCGAAATGTTTGCACTTGAATCATCTTCAAGAATCAAGAAAATCTTCGAAAAAAGAAAATCATCGACCATTAATTCTGCCAACGACGCAACATCTCATTTACATTTGAATAGGCAAAACGATTTCCAAAGTGTATTCTTTAATCTACAGTACAAGAAAAGATGAACAAAGAGAAAAATCATACCGGTCTCTGGGAATCATTCGGAATTTGAGCATTTCTCGATGGATTTGGAACCATTAGATGGTAGTTGGCCATGGTTATCATCATGATTTTTAGAGATGTTTCGTTTTTTTTCAAAAATCAGAAAGTTTCGATTTGTTTTTATTTGAGAAATGATGATCTTCAAGATTGGGAAAATCATGTGAGTGACGTTGTCAGAAACAAGTTGGAGATTGATCAGTTACAGAAATAGTATATGTCTACTACTCTCGATATTATTGCAGTTTTTTGGAAACAAAAAAGTATAAAGTTTGTTCAAAAGTTTGCTGAATTTATCTCGTTTCCGAAAAACCATTTATGAGGGCGGATAATCCGAAAGGACAAAAAATGAGTGACCGGTGATGTTTGAAGTTTGAAATACAAATTCTACTAAAAATTTGAATCGTTTTGTTGTTATTGTCTTCACAATAAAACGGAAATTCTCTGAATAGATACAAATCAGAAAATGTGATGACAGTTCAGCTGAAAAAGCTGAAAAAATTACGAAATTCAAATTGTAGAAGTTACCAGAAGGAGGAGAAAAGAACATGGAAAAGTAGAGAAGACGTGAAGATTCAGGTGATATCATGAATAAACTTTGATTGTTTAGTTTTTGAACTGAAGATAAAAAGTAATTGGATTGAGAAATCTTGTGCGTGCTTTGAAGGTGTGGTATTCTGATGTATGGGTGCATTCGGATCTTAAAATAGTTGAGAATTTCTAGAATGAGTACAAACCCAAATTATTTTAAGCATCGATTTAAATATCAACACTGTAGAATTACACCGTGAACTTTTCCTTGGATACAATTTGAGGAAGACAAGCATCTTTTTGAACTATTTATTCAAAATTGTGCAACATTTTACCAAGGGTTAGACGGCAGTAAAATTAACCAGTTGTTCCTGGTCATTTTGAACCTAAGTTTAGTACTCTGAGCGCCCCATGTCGTCTTTCATGTTGACTGGAAACATGTCAATTGAAATAACTCTACTCAGCTGAGCTCTGGTTCAACCAAATTTCTTGTATTTGAACTCAAAAGCTGAGCAATGAAATTTACTACGAGTTGTTGACCAAGTTACATTTTTGTACTTTTTCTCTCAACTAAAAATACGGAATCTCAATTATCAACTGGTTTTTGTTTCCAAATTCAGATGCACTATTGAATAGGTGTTTTTTCTGGAAATGAAATCCAACTCGAGTCAGCACAGTAATCTGGGATTAACTTGTGTGATCTGCTTTGTCTATGCAGGTTTTTTTGAAAAGGTAATATATTTTTTTTAAAATGCCCACTCAATTCCTTCAAAATCTGGACCGAGTTTCATTTCGTAATTAGTCTAGATCATTATCATTTTTCTTATGGATGATTCATACTTCATCAAACGAACCTTATAACTTTCCTTGACTATTCTAGATCGTTTTATTATCATAAGAATTACACGTCATCCGCCTTCCCGATGCTCTCTGTTTGGTCTTTTTCCGTAAGAATCGGTCACCACCCGCCCACTAAACCGTATTCAAATTTCACTCAAAACCAAAACAAATGCGTAGTTTTGAACTATTCTCTGAATTCCTATTCTATCTTCTTCAATTTTTTCAATCGTTTTTAAACTCACAACCGGGAACATCATCGCCATTTTGACTCGATTCTAGTTAGGAATGTTTCAGCTTGAATATAGCTGAAATAATTCTGATCCATGAACATTCCACACTGAAACATTATATACCCAACTCTAGACAACATATGGAAATTTTATTATTATGAATACCCGATATGAATATGTACAATGTGTTGATCTCATATTGGGGCGAAAGTCTGGAAAAACACGAACATTTTTGAAAGGGAAAACTGTAAGGGGAAAGAAGAAAAACCCGGAAAAACAACTGAAACATAACAAAGAGAAATCTGAAAAGAGGAAGAAGGTGTCAACGATTAAAAATCGAGGTCTGGCTGGTACTCGGCGTCGGCGAATTCAGAATTGTGCTTTGTTTTTGATGGAATCTCTCTGAAATAACTTATTCAGAGATGAATTCAATACTTTTCTTCTGTAACTCACGGTCGAACTTTGGCGAAATCCATAATCGGAACATATTTTGGCGGCATTTCTCCAGGAGTCGGGAAATCTTCATAAGCCACAGAACGCTCGTATCTCAAGACTCTTCGGGAGATCGGGTGCTGAAACTTTTTTATTTTCTTTCGAGTTCTAATTTCATTGGCTCACCTTCAAATTAGCCCTGATTCCTTTATCCTTGCTCACCGAGAACTTGTCAAAAGCGGCACAAATTGCGAAAAGAGCCAAAAGAAGAATCAAAAGACGCATATTGAGGAATGTGTGTTCCGGAGGAATGAAGAGGAAAAGTGACTGTGAAATCGAATGGGAGAAAACGAAGAAAATCGAAAGGGCGGTGAATGAGGTCAGATAGTCAAGTGAAAACTCGATTGGAAGAAGGAGAGATGAAGCAAAAAATGTCGGTCAGACTTGTTCTGGGATAATGATGGATTTGGAAGGATCTGAATCTCCTGTTATTTTGTTGTAGGCGTCGAGGAGTCTCCTGAAACAAGAGTTGATTTTGGAGTGAAAGTTAGATTGTTGTGCTCCGAACAAACAAATATGAACAGGTCAACTTTGATAAGACACCACACAATACTTGTCATAAAGATTGGCAAATGCTCAATTGTAAAGTCACAATCAAAAAGATGGGCGTTCCCTTCTCCAAGTTCACCGACCGAATGTGGCCATAGGTCATACTTTTTCCCAATTTCTTCAGAATTTTTGTTTATGTTGTTGATGGGTCACATTGGGATGGGAGAGGGGCAGAAAACAGAATCAGAGAAGGAAGAAAAAAACAACAAAAATATAAACAAAGATGAAAAGAAGAAGAAGAAGACTTACTGTAGTTCTCGTGATCGCGCCATGGCGTTTTGTTCGATTTTCTTATCGACGAGGTGGAGCTCCCTGAAGAAAAAAATGTATATCGAAAAGTTTGAGTTGGTACGGTCAATCTAAATTTTGGTTGCAATTAGGGATATTTTAGCAGGCTCAGGGCTGGCGAGCTTCAAGGCGCACAGGGCTGAAGTTTTCCCGTGAGCCTTTAAACTCTTTCATGTCCTAAAATCGACTGTCTTTAAAATTGCATGGAGTAACTTCGGCCTTATGCGCCTTTAAGCCCTATGCGTCTTGGGATGCGCTAAATTGCAGGCGAGCGCGCTATGCCTGTTGAAAATATCCCGTACACAAGGATGGAAAAGTTTTGGGTTCATTTTGTCCCGACGGAATTCTGACTTCTATTTCAGATTGTGTTCATAAAACCAGATCCAAACTAGATGAATCGTCTTCAGGGTTACAGTAGAAACTGACTTTTCAGACTACAGGATTCTCACTTTTCTAACCACTTCCATTTTTTTAACCAAGCTCTTTACCACAAACTTTTTCTTCAAAACCACTCACATTTTGTGCAAATAACAGCAGTACATGATCCACATCAAGGACACAAAAATATAGCAAATGAGAATGATCCAAAAAATTTGCGACACCTCGTCGAATAACATATCTATCGCCGGTTTTTCCTTCATTTTCACATGCTCCTCAAAATAGAATTTACGAAAAACGATCATTGAGACGATAGAGAGACGATAGTAAAAGTTAGAGTAAGTTCTGAGATGACCCACCCGCGCAATTGAGCAATAAGCAAAGAAAAAGCACATTGCGGTAGAGGCAAAAAAGACAAACATTCGAAAAAAACGAGAAAAAAATTGGGAAGAAGGGTGCCATTTTGGAAGAAGGAAATAACGACAAGTAGAAAAAAGGTGTCATGTTACTAGTGCTCTCTTAACTTTTTCAGGACTTTTGGGGAATTCGGATGATGTTGGGGAGTAGAGAATCGGAAGTTTTCGGATGGTGATTTCTAAAGGTCCAGAAATCAAAAACTCAATGGATAAACATTGATTATAAAAATAGAAGAGATCTGTATCAAATTGAGCGTTTTTGAGTTTTAGATAATGGTCTTAAGTACAGTTCAGATTTTCTATAAATACTACGAAAATATTTCAAATTTAGGGAAAAACAGCAGTCTCTCATTCATCGACAGCTTCGTGAAACACAAAAATTTTAGAAACTTTCGACCTTTGATAATTTTCAAAATTCTCTCGAAACCCAACTTTTATATGTACAAAAGAAAGGTTTTAGAAACATTCAAATAAAAAGAGTTGCCCACAGGAAGAAAGTAAGTCTTCTCCATTCAAATTCCAACATCATTCTTGCCCATTTTTCTATCTTTTCGACTTAGCAGACGTTTCGAAGGCCATACTTCTCTATGTCTCTTCATCTCACACACTATTTTCAGATAGACCGGTCGGATGACAATTCGTGAATCTCTCTTCTGTATTGTATTGTGTCTCTCTAATCACTTAAATGGGAAGAAGACGAGAAAAAATGAAGGAAAAAAGGAAATGGAAAAATGGGTGCGGTTTCCTTCTGTTTTTATAACAATTACATTTGGAACATCTGGTTGATCAATCTTCCGGATGATCAAGAAATCTTTTTTTGGAGAAGATGTGAAGATTTTCGAAAAAGGAATGGAGCCAAAAATGAAAGAACCTCCTTTGAAAAAAAATAATTACACAGTGAAAAAAGGAGAAAATGGGCGGTTCGTAGCTTGAAATGAAAATGAACAGTTTACTGGTACTTTCGAGAGAGAGCATTTTATGGGAAGTACGTTTATTGGGTCGTTAAAATGGACAGAAATGGAGGAGTTCAGATGATAATGAAAAATCGAAACATGGTACATTAAATTATGAAAAAGAACAGTTCCGATAAATACAACTTCAATTTCGATAGGTTTATTTTATGACAAGATATTCAAAGTTAACTCCAAGACATTCAAAGATGTCGCACATGTGACATTGTGCCAAGGATTTTTTGACTCCAGTTGACTCAACATGACAATATTTTTTGAATTCCCCGTAGAATCCACGTACTTTCTGTAGTTCTCATTTCCCTCGCATCTTAAATATCAATCATTTTCTGCTTTTTGAGTAACTATGAAGTTAATCGTAACTTTGATTTTCATCTTCCTATTCGTTTGGGATAAAGGTAACTTTTAAATCTCGAGCTCCAGCCCGTCTCTTTTTTAGATTCCAATATAACAATCTCTGTCTATGCAGAACGCCAACGCTTTCAACGATCATCGTTATCTGGTTTGTATTTTTGGCTCTATACGACTTTGATGGCCCCAAACAAAGTTTTCATGGCCCCAAAAAATTAAATGTGGCCCCAAGGGTAGGTCAAAATTGTTTTATGGCCCCAATAATTTTAGCCGACTAGAATTTTGCTCTTTTACGTGCTCTTTCCAAATACTTTTTAGACGGAATTTTTCAGAAATACGTAGTAAATCACTGTCGAGTGAAATTTTGAACAAGGTTAAAAAAAATAGCCCGTAAAAGAGCATAATTCTAGTCGGCTGAAATTATTGGGGCCATCAAAATTTTTTTGGGGCCATAAAAACTTTCAGGGTTATGAAACTTTTGCTTGAGGCCATCAAAGTCGAATAGAGCATTTTTTAAATGTTTTTTTTTATGTTCATTCAAGTATGTATAACTTACATTTCCAGACAACTCTATGGATGATTACATTCGAAAACTGTCCAATCTGACACTTCAACTCAATTTTATCGTTTTGCATTCTATGCTGATTAAAGGAGAAATCAATGGAAAAGTGATAGCAAAAAATGTGATGAGGATACCAGATGAATACGATTTGGAAAGCTTTCTTCGTGTTAACATGACCCTCGTAAAGGAGCAGTTTTATAACATTATGAATGCGACAAAGTTAGTGAAATTTGATGGATCAGACCTGAAAAAGATAACTGAGAAGCTGAAAGAATGCCAAAATCCGATTGCTGAAAAAGAATTGAAAGAGGTTTGGAATGAATGCAATGAAACGTTTTCTAAATTTTTCGGATCCTGGAAAACCCAATATTCATATAAGGATGGAATGGAAACATTGGAAGAGCTCAAGAAAGTTCTAAAAGACGATGTATTGAATACTAAACTGAGTGAATCATCAGTCCTTTTGCCATCAAGCTTTGAAGAACCGTACGAAAAGTTGGCCAATAGAACAAGAGACCTGCAAGAATTCATTTCTGGAAATCTGGATGCACCAATTGTACACAACTTCCGAAAACTGTTATATTCTGTTCAAACAGTGATAAGTGTCTTTGATAAGTTTGGAGGGTCAGATGTAGTTGAAAACTTGGTTTTGGACTGGGACAGTACTCGAAACAACTTGAGTGCACTAATAGAGAAAGTCAATGGATTAAAAATTGATACGTCGGGTTATGAAAGAATTAGGAGTTTTCTGGAACAACTTCAAAATTCAAAGAGCAGTGGCCTCGTGGCAGGTTTTCACAGCCAGCCAACTGGCGCAGTTGGATTGGAATCAGAATCATTTCGTTCACTGTATTCTGAAATGGGAAAGTTGGACGGTGAATGTGAACGGTTGAAATCTTCCGTAAAACATAATATACATCATCTGCCTCAATTGAACGAATACGTTCAAAAAAATTATGACAAGAAGCTCATGGAGGAAACACTGAATCGAATTAAACAAAGCTTAGATAGCTGGAAGACTTCCGATGGATCTAAAACTTTGATAGATGGAATCAAGAAGTTACATGAAACTGAAAAGGAGTTAATAGCTCAATATAAAGAAGCTATTGCGGAATGTAATGCCATTCAGCAAACACTGAAAGATTTCGACAAAACTCTTGGAGGCCGTAGTCTTACCAACAAGCAAACTATAATGGAGTTTCTTCAAGATTTTCAAAAATATATGGACCAATCAAAGCTTAACCAGCAACTTGAATCATTACCTTATCGTTTCCAAACACTGAAATCCCTTTCTGATGCCTTGAAACCGAATGAACTGAAAAATAAATTCAACACATTCAATCAGCTCATCAATAAAAAAATTGCAAATTTGAATGGCATGAAAGACACAAACCTGGAACTTTTTGAAAATCTAACTGATTTGGTTTCAATATTCAAAGAATTCAAAACAAAAGATGTCAAATTGAACTTCGATCGAGCAATGACGAGTGTCACGAAAATCACGGAACCCATTCAATCTGTTCAAGATTACAGTGATCAATTCAAAAATGAAAAGGAAATTTCGCATCTGGAAATACCAATGAAAGTTGTTTGGGATTTGAGTAATGGATTGAAAGTTATTCATCAAATTCGTCAGCTGAAAAGTCAGGATTCAGAAGTGAAGGAAATGGTGAATCAAGTTAGGAATTCCATTGAATTGATAGCAAATGAGAAAAGAGTGTATAAAATGGTTCAACCATTTTTGGAAGCTCAGAAATTCAGAAGGATCGAAATAGTTTCAAAAAGAGATGACGGTGTCGATTGGATTCTGTTCTTCCATAATGTGAATGGCGGGATCGAAGGGATTAGAGCAGTTGGGATACTGTATGGAGAGATTGATGATAGTCAAGAAGGTAATGGAAATCAGACGAATTGGAGAGAAGGGTGAGCTTTGAAAATGTCTAAAGGAACCAAACTTTCCATTTTTCCAGATGGTCAGCGTCTTCTCTTCCAGCATTTCCACTTTTCTTACCTTTCGTTGCTCTGGCTCTCGTAGCGTTTTTGGTCCTAATTTTTTCTCTGAGAAACGTTTTGGCAAGTTTTTTCAAGTTTATTCATGGGTATGTTTATGAATTGCACTGGTTTTGGAAAATAGATTGTTTTCAGAAAATTATCAGCTTGCAACAAGAAGTGGAAAAGAAAGAAGAAACCAAAGAACAAACCGCCGAATTAGAACATTGAAAATGATCCAGTTGATTTGTGTACTGCTTTCTGTAATAAAGGTTGAGAATATGAAAACGATTGTGCCCTTTTAATCTTTCTGAAGCCTTTTCTAACTCCACGAGGGAACTTAAACTTGCAAATTCAGAATTGGCTGAAATTTAGAGAGATGATTGAAGAACATATGCTTATACAGGTCTAAACAGTTTGGAGTCCGCTCCCCACCAAAAATTGGGATATCTCGGTTCAAAGTTTTAGTACTGAAATGCACTGATTACTGTACTTTCACTGTAGAAACTCCTTCTCATTTTCTCGTCCAACGACCCTCCAACCAATCTTTCTCCTGTTTATCATAATTACTTTTTTTGGGGAAGCACAATCATTTCCTTTCTTCACCGCTCCTTTCTTCACAAAAAATTCTAATTGACGTTTGGGACACTTCTGAACCCCTCCTGGTTCTCCCTATTTCTGGCACTCTTATCATTCCCAATCTACTCAATTTTCTCCTTCTGATCATATCATGCTCTCCGCGCCCTGCTCCCTCATCGCGGAATGCTCTGGGGGTCGGCACCATGCCTGGTACTGCCCTTCTCTCTCTCAGGGACACTCATTCCTCTTTTTCTTCTTCTTCTTTTCTTATTCTCCTCTGACTGCAACACCCACAAAAAAAAGAAAGAAAAAAGAGCAAGCACATCGGAGAGGGTACACGCGGACTTTTTGTGCAGCAACAAATGGCCACCGCGTCCCCAGGCAGTGCCAGCCGTTTTTTTCTCGTCCCCTCCGTCTGGGGGTCACTTTTTATGCAGCCCTCCTGCCCTCCCTGGTGTCCGCGCCCGGTACCGCCGCCGACGCCGCGCCACTGCTGATATCACATAGGGGATGGAAATAGTGTGTGAAGTTCGGAGAGTGGACAGAGAAAATGGACGCCAGAGAGTGGGTCTGCACTATTCTGGCTCTGTCTCCTTTCTTTTTACTCTCTTTTCTTTTACCACTCCGAAACGTTTTTTTAACGTGCGTTCCTCCCATCGCACTGACCCATGTTCTTGTATCTCTCTTCCTGATTTTTTCTCCTACCTAGATCTTACATTTATCAATTATCACTCTCTATCCAATCACTTTTTTATTATAGACTTCGGCCTCAAACGGGGACTCCTCACCCAACCCCCCTGACCGACTGATTCTTCTCTCCACGGACGCCTCCCTCGTCTCGGACGTGAATGATATTCGGAGAAACGGATGTGTGTAGACGTGAATGGTTTCGGTTAGTAACGTCGTCACACATCCGCACGTCTGTAGAGTTAGAATTGTATCTGGTAAGTTTTTTGGAGGGTTTTTTCTTCATACCTACCGTAGCGTCAGTATGGGTGGTCTTGAACCATCTTATTCATGAAAAGGTCTTCATTTTGAAATCTGCGCAGAATTTCAAAGTGAGCATCTTTGGAAAACTTTGTTGCGTTTTGAAAAGCTTTTAAAATTCTAGAAATTGTTAGAAAGTAATATTCTTTCGAATCCTAAAAGATCGGACACAGATTATCTGAAAATCATTCAAAATCAAAAATTTCCCAAATGTTGAATCCCAACCTTTCAAAACTCCTTGTAAGCCATGCGTTCCATGGTTCAGCAAAAAATATCTAGGTAACTGTTTTATGCTCAACTTTCAAAATTTCCTCATTTCTGGACATCCTTATTCCAACTTCGAGTTCGTCATTTTTTACTCTAGATCAGAAGTGTTCGACTTTCCTGACTAAAGTCTCCGTACCAGCTCTTCCCAGGCCCCATTGTATGAATCCGAGCACACCCACTACAAAGTCGTTCCTCTGAATTCTCGCCATTCCCGGCTCTTCCAACTACGGTAGTTGCTTCTTACTGACATCCATTTCATCTCCCTAACCTCGATGTTTTGTGTCCCTTCTCACTCTCCTTCCGCTCCTCCAATTTTTGTTGAACCCATCTTCTCTCGATTCTTTTTCCTCCCAATCCATCATACGGATTGTTCTTCCTCAGTCTCTGGTCGACCTTCTTCATTTTTTCATCCATTCCCTCTGCGTTTCTCGAATCGTTCCTTACTCCATATGGAACATGTGTGCAGACGAATTCATGACTCTCTCTCTCTTTTTTTTGGAGTGAGGCATGCGCGCCTAGTGCCCATTTAAAAGGACGTTTTCGGATGGTTGGGGTGATGAAACGAGACGAAACGATCGCTGAAAAAAAGTGGGAAGAGAATGAGGTGAAGAGAAGAAAAAGGTCAAGGAAGGGTTTTTTGGAAGAAGAAGCAGATGGTACGGACAAGAACAGCTGGGAGGGAAGATGGAGCAATTTGAAATTATGAGAGACTGAATCATTTCTATAAATCAGTATCTATTGGATCATCTCATTCCTTTGATTTCTTCGGATCCTCATTTTGAGTGAGAGGTAGGTGAGCATAAGATTTTCTGTGGAATTGTCATGCCGAGTTTTTTTTGCAAAAAAATAGGGGGACACTAGAAAAGCTCCAGATTTGTAATGAAATGAAATTTTAGGAAGAATATCATCTGAATTAAGAATAATTTTTTTTATTTAGTGCATTGTGATTTAGACGATCGTAATAGCTTCGATGAGGTCCACTATATTTGAGAAACTTTATTAAAAGTCTAGTGTGATTTGATTCGCTGCGTTTTCGTTCGGACCAAGATGATTCGGAATTATTGAACTTTTCTGGGCCTATTGAAAACTTGATCAGATTCCGTGCTCCTAAGCTGGCCCAATTCGATCCCTAATCAAACCCCAGAAAATCGAAACTTTCCACTCTTCCGATTCCCTGAGACAGTACAAAAAAGCAAGTCAACAAAGGTCAACGTTTCGTTCTCTATACCGCATTTCCATTTTTTTCCTCCTCTCTCCGTTCCCAACCCGTTCCCTTCTTTTTCTCTTCATTCTTCGTCTGTATACACACAGTCAGTCTCTTTTTCCACAAAACGTTCGCATAGTAAACCGAACATTTCAAATAATAATCGAATCGACGCCTCTCTGGTTTTTTGTGATTCTTTCCATCTCTGGAGTCTCCCGATCTCTCCATTGTCTTTCATCCTTCCCTTTTTCTTACTCACCTCCCGGTTTGTCTCCGACCGAGGAGAAGAAGAAGAAGAAAAAGAAGAAGAAAACGAAGAAGAAGCCGAGTGACGGGAACACTTTTTTTCTGTATGATTTCTGTCTATTCCTCCGAGTTTCCCAGTACTATCTCGTCTCCGGTTTTTTCAGTCCCTTCTGTCGATCGGTCGTCGTTTCTTCGTCGGGGGCGCCGCTGAGTTTTTTTGACCTATAGTTAGATGTCATGCCACTGTCCTCGTATTGTGCACTATTTCCGCTGGATGGATAGGCGCGGACAAGGGAGGAAGGGAAAGAAGGCGCACCAACACACTCTGCGGGTTTTTTTTTCAGTTTTTTCAATGAGGATCGGGGGCCAGAAAACGAGACAGCATAGCTAGTCGGTGTCAATGCTGTTCCTCTCGTCCCACTTTTCTTGTTTCGAAAAGTTTCGTTCTTCACCGGTTTCAGGGTTAAACTTTGGAAATACTGTTCTGAAACTTGCTCCGATTCAGAACTGAGATGGTCTTCTGATTCTGATTTTCCTCTGATATTCATTTGAAAGTTACAAAATTGTGCGTGGCTTATTATTAATGGCTCAATAATTTTTTGGAATGGATGGGTGTAGAACGGTTACCATATTCTTAGCCAAAGAGTAACTTCCACTAATACTTGGACTTCTAACTTTTTTTCAAGTTTTCTAACAAAATAACCCACTAGAGTTTCTATAAATCTCACTATTTCCTTCTCTCCTAATCATCTCCCAATTCACAACCCTTCGATTTCAGGATACTGAGACTATCTGATAGTCGCTGCCCGTCCATCAGTCTGGATCGGGAGCGTACCTCAACTTGTGTGCCTTCAGAAGGCAACATGCCGTCGTCGTCGTCGTTGTCCACATCATCCGCGTCAACGACGACGTCGTCATTGGCAACAACATCTAAACCAGCAAGTGAGTTCTCCATTCCTGACCTGTTTCATTAAACTAATACTTTCTTCCAGGTCAACATTTGGAGTCCATCCTTAGCTCATCTTCGTCTTCATCTATTTTATCTTCTCTAGCAGCAGCATCTTCATCGTCCTCAACACATTTATCATCTCTACGACAACCTTCTTCCACCTCTTCAAATGCAGATCGACCAGCGTAAGTATTTTTTTATTTTTCAAAGGTAAACGACTCAATCAATTTTATCGATTAACACATTTCGTTGACCGATAGATAACATGACTTTTTATCGAATCATATCATGCAACCCTCACTTTTAAGATCCCCCAAACCGATGCCCACACCGACGACAATATCGGAATGGCAACTGTTGGCTGTTTTGAGTAAAGCGAATCTAGTTCAATACTATGATGTATTCATTGCACAAGGTATGATTACTGAAACGAAATAATTAAAATTAGAACGATTGCAGGTGGTGACGATATAAATCAGATAATGGCATGTGAGGAACGGGAGTTTCTCGAAATTATGAATCTTGTTGGAATGCTTTCAAAACCTCTTCATGTTCGTCGAATGCAGAGAGCATTGACCGAGTATAGTCAAGATCAGACGGCTTTTAATCTAGCTGCTCTTCAACAAATCGGTCCACCACCTCCTCTGAATTACACTCCCGCTGGAACTGATCCAATGGCCCTTCTCCTCCCGGGAATCGCAGCTGCAACATCTCCGAACTTTCCCAGTATGCGGTTTCTGAGTCAACTATCGTCGGCTGCATCATTGGAGAAAGGAACGACGTCTTCAGAAGTGGCCGACACTTCTTCATCGTCACCATCACTCAATCTGAATACGTCGTCAAATTCGGTACCGTTGGGTTAGTCTTCGTCACTGGGCATATGGTAGCACGCATGTTTTGTAGATCGCACTTTTACAACATTTCTTTCAGATTAACACCAGCTATTTTTCAGTTTTACGTGAAGTTAAATGTGATATTCAGTTCTACTACTTTTACCTGTTTTGGGTTGAAAAATCAGTCAGCGTTCTCTAATCTTTCTTTCTGAAAAGTGGAGATCTCTATGCGATTTTCAATCTCTCCAGTCATATTACATTTTCGCCGTCTGTTGTCAGGCCGATTTGAAGACGCATGCAATTTTTTTTTCGAATGAATAACTTCGACAGTATCCCACCGTAGTGTATTTTTGATTACTGTTGAAGTTATTAGCGGCGAGACTCTTTTGAAATAATTACATGCGCCTTTAACTCGGACTGACAACAGACGGCGAAAATGCAATGAAAACCTTGGAGTGTTTAGAGTGAGCACTTCTTCTGTTCCTTTAATTTGGAACAAACGAAAAAAATATCTACCGCGTTTTTCCAAAAATCTAAATTTTTGAAACTGACGAGATTTGGCTATCGTTTTGTTCCGAGAACGTGTTTTGAGATCAGATATGGAACAAACTTTCGCTATCTCTTACGTTTCGAAAAAATTGATTTTTTTGAAAGACGAAGCTTCACTAAATACCAAGTGTCTACCAATTGAGAAGTTAATGTTTTGAGCTAACAGACTCGGTCGGAACTGAGAATTTCTCATTGATCCGATCGGCTCAAAATGCCTGAAACATAGATTACATCGATTCTCACACTGTTTAAAAACAGTGCATACCGTCGATTTAATCAATCGAGATTTTTCTGGAACATTGATGAACTGATCCTTGTTTAGTGGCTTCGCACTTCGTAGTTGACGAGCTTACGAACTTTGATCTTTTCTCAATATCCATAAAATCTCAAAAGTCTTCATAAAAACCGTGTATCTATACTGCCGAACAACCCAATAGGAATGCGTAACATCCATCAATAAAAGATAATGGAAACCGGATTTCCGTTACTCATTCTTTCCATTCTTTCAGCGCTCAAGTTCACCAATTCTCTACTCGAATCTCTGGCCAATGATCAATCCCAACCCTCATCATCATCCCGTCCCAACATCTCCAGTGTCACCTGTCCCTCATCCTCCACAGTCAGCACATCCAGCAACATCTCATCCAACACTGAGTCATCTTTTGGAATCGTCACCGTGCCATCATCAAGAGCCACTGCAAACGTGTTTTCCGGAAACAGCCTTGGCCTCAATTTTGGTTCATCAAGCGTTGCTCGCCACGTCTCATCTGGATCCGGGTCAAATACACCATCCGTTCCATCTACATCAATTGGAAGACCGCCCGTCTCCAATCAAGAAAAAGAGGGGTCGTCCTCTCCTTTTCTAGGCTCTTCCGCCGGATTTTCGTCGGCGTCTGGCAATGATTTTGTTTCTCTCGGAGATTTTGATCCAAGTCAGTCCCATTTCTATGGAGGCGATTCTGTAATTGAAAAAATTTTCAGATAATCCATCACAAACCGAAACTCCCATTTTATCAGCTGCCCAAATTGCTCGTCTAGCTGATTGTGCTCTAGCTGCCTCAAAGAATCTTCCACCACTTCCACCCAGGCTGGTCCAGAATAAAAAACGAGTTTCAAAGTGAGTTATATTTCCTTCATACTCATCATAATATTAAACTTTCAGAGAAGTCCTTGAACTTCTGAAGACTTCTCCTGCCACACCATCTCTCATCCATCTTTTTCGAAAGTATTCAGCAATCTACGGTCGATTCGACACAAAACGGAAACCTCATAAAGTTCTAACTTTACACGAGACTACTGTAAACGAGGCAGCTGCTCAATTGTGTCTACTTGTTCCATCTCTGCTGACACGACGGGACGAATTGTTTCCGTTGGCTCGGCAGATTGTTAAAGATGCTGGATATAACTATGCGAAAAGTAGAAAACGACCTTGTGATCCAGCAGACTTGCACAGTCCAATCAGTTCTCCGAGTAATTCTCCGCCTCCAAATGATTCAGAATTCGATGAACAACCATCAAGTTCATCGAGTATGTTCAAGGAGGACGATAAGGTTCGTAAATGCAGACATGGGCCGGGCCCGGGGCCGGCCGGAGCTGGGAGTTTTCTTCATTTAAAATTACGATTTTGTTATCAAATATTAAACCAAAATGTAGATCTCAATGAGATCTACAAAATAATGTATAAAAAAATAAAATTCACCAGCTGAATAAGTTTCTGGCTTCCGTAAAACACCCGGGCTGGCAACATGAATTTGGGGGGAGCTGGCTCGGGTGTTTTATGGAAGCCAGAAACTTATTCAGCCGGTAAATCTTATTGATTTGTACATTATTTTGTAGATCTCATTGAGTTCTACATTTTGGTATAACATTTGATAACAAAATCATAATTTTAAATGGAGAAAATTGACGGCCCGGTTTGGGCATGTGTAGCTAGGCTGGGCGGAAACGAATTTTGGCAACTTTTTCAAGAGTGAATAACTTTTTTCAGGGGGATCGGATAAAAATACAGTCAACAGAGAAAATGTTCCTTATTAAAAAAGCTATCGATTGGTCAAAAATCTGTCAAATTTCATTAAAAATGAACAGAGATACGTCCTGTGTTGGCGAAAAGTTGCCGATTTCGGGAATTTCGGCATTGTATTTTCATTCGATCCTCCTGAAAAAAGTTATTCACACTTGAAATATTTGCCGAAATTCGTTGCCGCCCAGCCCTGATGTGTGGAGAAACTTGATAATTGTTTAAAGAACCCTAATATTTCAGGCAATATCACCTGAAGCGTGGGCAGCTCTTATCGAAAAAATGAAGGACGAGATTCCAGAATCTTAAAAATATTCTACTCTTTTCCTTTATTTTTTTTGGATCAATCTTCTCCACTCAACAAAAAAACTCCTTGTGATCTTTGAAACTTCCGCTGGTCGGTTCTGTGATTTTGATTCTCATCTTCTCCACATTAATGTTCTCTCTTCCATTTTTCTTTTCCTACCACTTTTTCTAGTTTTCTAAAAACAATGTGCCCCCATTTTTCCGGCAGTTTTTCAAAAACTTTGCCAAACTCTCATCTAATGGGAGTATAAATACAATGTTCGGTTCCAAAACCAACGCCCACGGCCCCGCCCCTTTTTTCCTAGAAAACGATGTTTTTATGTCAAGATTTCTTCTTCTGGATGTTAGAGGTTTGTTTTTTTTTGTGAAAAATCGAGATTTTTCCAGAATCTGGAGGTTTTCAGTTTAGCATCTAATGCTCTGAAAAAATCCAGATTCTACTGTTTTATTCGTAAAGCATCTGATGTGAAAAACGGATAGTACGGTCTTCAGAAGTTTTCAAATACAATTTTCAGAAGTTGCATCTAATGCACTGAAAATATTTGGATAACTTCTTATTGCATGAAAAAACATTCCTTAGATTTCCAAAAGTTCCAGTTTTAAATTCCGATCATTCTGAATGATCACCTCATTTTTTATCCCCGTCATTTTTCTCATCCGTCAAAGATTGCTTCTTTTAATAATTGCCTTTATTTTTGCCACATTTTTCCAAAAACCTGTAAAAACTATTTCCTTTTTTAACCTAGTCTCCCAATTCCACTTTCATCTGTAATGCCTTTTCCCACTTGAATCAACTCGTCGCTATAAATTTATAAATGATTTATTATTCGGTCTATGGTTCATTCTAAACCGATAATCCAAGCTCGTTGTTTGGGATAGAAATGAAATACATGTAGCTATTGAATAGAAATCAGCAAGCAAAGAAGTAGAACACTAACTAACAAATGAATCAGAGAGGCAAGAGATCCGTAACATTAAAAAAGGAATAAGAAGCAACTACTTTGTCTTTTTATCTTCCTCTGGTTCCGTTTCCTGGGCACCTTCTGGTTGAGATCCTTCCACTGCGGCGGTAGGCTCAGTGACGGTTTCTTTTTCAAGACTTGTTCCGAACTCGTTGAGACGCGTTGGGTCAACGCGGTATGCCCATCGTTGGTAGAGATAGATCTAAAATGATAAGGATTTGCAAATTAAAAGCAAAAGTAGAAACCAACCAAGAAAATGATATCGTCACGGAAGCATCCGATACGATACAACAGTGGCATCCGGATGACGAAAGCGAACAAGTCATCAATGAAAGTGTTGATGAACTTATAAGTCAACATACGCCATGGCAAATGAGCAACCGACTTGAGTTTGTAGTTGATGAACAATTGTGGAGTCATCGTGATGAATCCGAAGGTGAGAAGGAATCCATAGAGCATGTTGAGGATCCATGAGTACCATCCTTTCTGTTCAACATAGATCACAGAGTAGATGGCATAGCCAACGAGAAGTGGGAAAAGAGCCCATCCAAGATATTTGAATGCCATCTGATCGTAAACCTTCGTCTCACTTTCCACATAGGATCCTTTGTCAGCAATGGTGACACGTGGAATCACACCAAACCATTTGTTCTGCCAGTCGATTGAGACATTCATCACTTTTGGAATCTTCCAACATTCAATGAGCAATCCTATTCCTACAGTGAACTTGACCATTGTGTTCGTCTCGTTGTCACAGATGTACAGGAAGACGATAACCGATTGGAAGATGTTGAAAAGCACGGAACGAACAGACAGTCCGACAAGATCCTTTCGATTGTTCCAGAATTGTATATCATTTTTAAAGGCGAGGAATTCGAAGACAGTATGAAGAATTGAAACTATCATGGTAACAGCTAATAAAATCGGATTTGTTTCCAACAGCGCTTGTTTCATGGAATCATGTTCATCCCCATCTGTATCCCCAACATCCATGGAGAGCATCGATTGCCACTGCGACTGCATCTTTTGACTAGCGTACATTTGGTATTTGAAAATCGACATAGGATAGTAGGTGATCGTCAAGTTGAGCTCTTTCACAGTTTCATTGATTGGTTGATAGTCGGCTCCTAGGTTCCACCAGTTGTTGTAAAACAAAATTGGCTTATAGACGTCTCCATCTTCGTTAAACTCAATATCTTCACTAAGTGGGGATGGAATCGAGCCACGTGCCCATGGAGACTGATCAACTACGAGAGAAATGGAAATGTTCGGATGCCAATGATTGAGAACCTGAAATCATTACGAGAACGGTACGAATGTCTTAGGACAGAAAATTACCTCAAATTTCATAACCTCTGCTTTTGCGAGATCCGCCTCACTTTGCTCACTTTCTCCAGTCAGAAGGTTCGCGGTTTTTTTGTAATACTTCTTTTTGAATTTGTTGAGTTGGTGCATTTTGTAAATAACCTTGAAGCACACGAAATTAACATAGGGAGCTTTGAATTCTTGGTTATACCTGGTTCTTAAAATAATTTCTGTCTTTTGGATTCGGCGATTGTCCCGTTTTGACAATGAACGTGTGCAGGTACAACGATTCATTGCGAAGCAGTACTTCAGGAGTTGGAAACGTTTTGTGGAAAGTGTAGCTTCCGTCGCCGTTGTCACCGCTAGTCCAATCATCGTATCTCATAGCATTTCGCATCCAAACCAACTTCTCTGGAGCAGAATCAAACTGCTTGAAAGGGAAATCCTGAAATATTAGAGTCACAATATGATCTATTGACTATTAACGGACATTTTCATCCATGTAAACATATAAATCGAAAAGTTGATGATTTGGAAACAAGTTCGTGGCTTTGTTGCCGGCTCCTGGTGTAACAGTTCCGTTGTTGTTCGAGCCTGTAGGTGATGGACGGAAGAAGCTCTGAAGATGTGTTATTGTGAGGTAAAAATGAATGTGCATTTTTTGATCATACCGTCACCATTGAAACCATAAAGTACATGGTGACCGCTTGTTTCATAAGTTGCCAAAACCCGCCGGCTTGGGCTTCCGGAACAGCCTCCGGCTGAGCTGCAGGTGCATCAGCCATTCTTAAGGTGAGTTGTGAGAAATAGTGGTAAAATAAGAAATATGTGCAAAATAAGGTTAGAGTGGTTAGAAACACTGAGAGCAAACAAGAGCCCAAACGAAAATAGATTCAAAAAATATGGTGATTTTTATCAATCGTTTAATATTATGTTATTTGGGTTGAATTTACAAAGTATGATACAGATGAAATCGAAATTTACAGGAATGAGTATATACTGTAGTGTGTAACTAGTGCGGTATTGGCTGGCCGTGATGTTGCTTGTAGAGAACATAGTCCTGAAAAAATAATATGGAAATAACTGAATAACGCTGAGGTAACCTTATAATCCAAAACGATCTTGGAGCTTTGGAAGCGAGTGATTCGAAGACTTTGACGAACACTTGTGTCGATATGACCGGCATAACCACTTTTTCGTATCAAGTGATCGATGGTCTCAATATGATCCCAGTCTTGTTCCGATGCTACTTCCGGCAAAAACACGGCACTCCGAGTACGATGACCATCATCGAAGTTCATTCTGACTCCATGACTACCGATTGTCCAATCGCGGTAGTCATTGATCTTTTCAAAGTTCACCAAGAGAGAAACCTGAGATGCTGATTGTGCTACGGTAGTCATTGAAAAAACAAGCTCACTCCACATTGAAGACTTGGAATTTCATCCTTGCTGATTGGCTTGAATCTGGAGTCATGAAATGCACTCGTTTTCGCGTACTCGTTTAACCCATCGCCCAATCTGAAAATTCTCGGTTATTAGTATTAAATAATGTATTTTCTCGAAATTCACTCACTTCAAATCGGAAAAAGTACCGATGCACCCTCTCAAATCGTGATGATGTCCTTTCTTCCAGGTGACGAATAGTGGTCTGAAAAATGCTCAATTTTTTTCAATTTCAGAGTTTGAAACTCACAGTTTCACATTGGGTATTTCTCGTGGTACTGGCGGCTCTTTTTGGCGATTCAATTGGGCGTTGATGACGTCAAAACAGTAAACCGCCATTTCGATGTTCGCTGACGTCATCTGTAACGGGGCTTCGGGGTCAGACAATATGGAAGACAAGAAAAATGGAATATAT
The DNA here is from genome assembly GCA_963966625.1 of Caenorhabditis zanzibari. Classification (NCBI taxonomy): domain Eukaryota; kingdom Metazoa; phylum Nematoda; class Chromadorea; order Rhabditida; family Rhabditidae; genus Caenorhabditis; species Caenorhabditis zanzibari. Next base: position 9,866,548 of record OZ016469.1, read on the forward strand.
GAAACGGTTATGAGTAGGACCTGATGAAGCATTTTGGAAAGCAAGAATGATTAAAAAACAAGTTTTATCAATTTCAAAACGGGTCAACAATAAAAGATAACAAAAATGAGAATAACAAAAACAGAAATTTCGATTGTAAAATGTGAGATTTTTAACCTTCGACTATTTCCTTCGCTACGAATTCATACATTTGCCTATTGATTTCTTTGAGCTTGTCATTTTCTGCTTTCAGCTCCTTCATGCTCTGTTGAAGTTCTGCGATTTTCTGATTCGATTCTTCTCCATCGTCTACCACTATCGGTTCAATCTCTTCCACGACAGATACATTTCTCGACGCTTGTTCAGCAGCCAACTTCTTCTGAAGTTTCTTATTCTTCTTATTATTCTTTCCATTCTTTCTTTTTTGGTTTCCGACTTCTGGAGCATCATCGTCGTCGTCTCCGAGAGTTATAACATTTTTCATAGAGTCATTTGCAGCCTTTTCCGCTTTCTCAGCTTCTCGGCGTTTGGGAGCTTCAGCATCCCACTGCAATTGGGCTGAAGACTTTCTTCCTGATTCTAGCAGCATTTGATCGATAGTTTCCTCAATCACATCGTTCCAATGCTTGTGATCCGCGTTGAATTCGTTTGAAGTTTCAATCGTAAGCTGATCACACTTCGTTGGTTCTCTACGAAGATCCCACACAGGTCGGAACTTTATGGAGTATTCGCCTCCGCTAATGGTTGTCCAATAAGGAATAAATCGAAGGGTACTGATCGTAGATCGCATTGTAGATACCTGCATGTAAAATTGGGTATTTTTAAGTGAATGCATTACTTACTTTAAGACATTGGTGACTGCTGATCTCCCAAATGCAATACTTTCCAGATGCATCGCCCGACGCGAGAAGAGTTCCATCCGTGTTTATCTCCAGTCTCGTTATCTCTTCCGAATGGCCATTCAAAATTCGGAATTTAGTGTTGTGCTCATCACCAGCCTGTATCAACAGATCTCGTTCTTCAGGTCCCTGAAAATTGGCACCTTTCTAATTATGAACAAGATTTTGATGCAAGTACCAATTGAAATATATTGATTTGCGCAATGTTTCCCACTTCCGTTCCTAAGAAAATGCGTGTTTCCGCAGAGTCGATAGCACATGCGGTCAACGGACGATCAGCTGACGCTTTCAAAATCACGGAATCCATAGAAATTGAATGGAGACAGGCAATGTGATCAGCACCAGCGGACAAAATTCGTGGATTCGATCCATGCGTGATTTTGAGGTCAGAAATCGCCAATGTGTGAGACGCCCATTTTCGGAATGGGGCAACTGTATGGTCACGATCTGCAGAAACCAATCTGAAAGGGAAAGCTATATAATTCAAATGATCTGGGCGAAAACTTACTCGGTAACAAGGTAACCATGAACTGAACCGTCTTTCGATGCAGTGAAAATCATGGAATCATCATCAGAAAGTGCGATTTTTGTGATATTCTGATAATGAGCATCAATAACAGAGAGCAGTTCTCCAGTAGACAACAGCCAGCAATGGAGTTGTCTCTTGATGCTCATAAAAACGAAATGACCAGAACGGTCGCTGCAAATAGCGGATACCGGGCCAGGTAAAACGCATTTATGATGAAAACGATCTTTCGGATGAACGGCAAGAACGTGGACAAGTGGACGATCCTTGGTAGTGACTACAATATGTTCGCCGTTCCTTCCAAGAGGTTCCACGAGGCCAGTTGAAGCGCCTTGCAGTTCTCCTCCCTTGTAACTCCACGAAGAAACTCCGGTACGAGGATCGATAACAATTGTTGAATGTGGATCAGGGCTACTACTGCTGATGAGAAGCATCTGAAATTATTTGTGTTGGTTCCAAGTATGGTGTTGATATCGGTCTACCTCCAAAGGCTGCGTGCCAGCGATGCGGCTGGTGTCGACTCCCAAGTATGCCATTTCGCAGGCTTCTGAAATGAAGTAGGTTTGAATCATACATCTAAATAGTAAAAGAATGTAAGCGATAAAAAACGGAAATGAACGGAGAAAATCAGGATGAGCAAGCTGGTGAATGGATTGGAATAAATAGGACATAAATGAAAATGAGGAAAAGAATGCGAGTCGGGTAATTACTCTGTGATTCACAGATTTTTTGAGTTTATTCTGAGTTTTATTCATTCAATAATTAAAAGAAACACCCTCAAACAAAAGTTCCAAGCAAAAAAAACGAGAAAATCGACAATTGTCGATTTACGATAAACAAGGCGCGGGTGCGGAATTGTGGAGTGTCGTTGTATTCCACAATAAATTTGTATTTTTGAACAAAAAAGAATGAAAAGAAACTAAAGACGAATCGCTTAAAAACTGGAAAATATTATCAGTATTTATTAGGTTGAACGGAAAGTTTTTGACTTTTTTGACTAAAATTTCAGTTGAATTTTTTTCAGCTCTCCGAAGCATAGGATTATTTTTATTGTTGTTTTAAACATTGATCAACTTCTGTTTTTAAGTACGCCAGATTACACCCCTTCTCGCTTCATACAGTGAGAACTCTGTTCATAAACATCTTGGTACCTCTTTTTTGCCCATGTTTTTGTATGAGTTCGTTCACAGCAATCTCGCGCTCTAGTAAGAAAATGTTTTGCATATTTCTAATACTACTGAGGATGTTTCTTTATAAATGCATAATGGTTCCCCATCTCTTTTATTAGCTCAGTAAAACTTCCCCAAAAATCTGGCTCTTTTTTCATTCTGAAAAGAAAACTTTGGATGTAATTTTCTCCCGAACCAGTAGGAATGAGACATAGAGATTTTAGTGTAAATATCACCAAAACATCAAATACATTTTGCAAGCATCCCAGAAAAATACGATTACGTATGAGTAAATTCTCGCAAGAAATACCCAAAATGCTAAAAAAGTTTAGTTTTTTGAAATTTTCTCTGCGACAGCCGGTTCAATGGTTACCATGCTATGTGAACTTATTCAGTTACACAATACCTCCAATATGAAGCATTGAGTTATTAGAGAACAATCGACGTCACCGAAAAAATTTAAGTTTTTGAAAAAATTTTCGGAATTTTCACATAAGCCTTTTTCTTCAAAACCACAACTGGAAACCTTGAGTATTTTCTATTCTTAAAAGTTGACCGATCTCATATATTTTTGGTTTTTACACACTTTAGTCATCGTGCTTCAAAATAGGATAAATTTCAATAGTGTTGCATCTTTCCTTCTGATACTGTAGCACTTCATAAAGACTGAATCTTGGTTACTATCTTTGACACTCAAAGACCCGTACTGTTTGAACGGAAAGGCAAAAAGACATATGGTTTTTTGTAATATAATTTCAAGCGCTCTCTTATTATGAATAAACGTTGATTATTTGGCTTCCAAGGTCCATCAGCAAGAAAACTTGAAATAAAAAAAGGTCATTATTTTTCTTGCCGGGCTGCATCACTTTGGGAAGCTGTTGCGAGAGCAGGAATGGAGGGAATGAGACCGCAAGTGACATACAACAAGTATAAGAGTTGATAAACATTATACACTACAGCTACTTTATTGTGGAGCTTTCTTGCTGTTCCAGTAAAAGATTAAAAATGACCCTTCGAAAAAGTCAAAAACTTTCCGTTCAACCTAATAGATCAAAAACTACTTCATCTGCGTCTATCCAGAATTCACGCACAGTTCCTAATCGAAAGTTATTATTCCAGGCAAATAGATAAAACCTGATTGATGTGACTCCTCTGTACACCTAAATTTCTTTTGAATTGCCTTGATGCTCGATCAACAGATTATATATTATTCACAGTTTATTCTCCGTTCGGAACCATTAATCATTCAATCCGGGTGGGTTTCTTTAAAAATAAATATAACGAATATTTCAGACAGGGAAGGGGAGGATACAGGATATTAATTTACTACGAAAAGTTTTGCACAAGGATCAAAAGAGATGGGACAAACAAATAAGTTATGGGGCAAGGCGGATAAAAAGAACAGGATGAATGCGTAAAATGGTAACGACAAGAGATTGAAAGTGAATAGAAACGAGAGTACATGGAAGAGTGAAAAACTGATTATGGCAGATGGTAAAATTGAAATCAGTGATTCAGGAGCCGTTTATAAAAAACGAGAGTGAGACACGAAAAATCGTAACCGGGCCCGTGTTTTCCATCAACGAGATAGGTGGGATGATTTGTGACAAACCGGAAAAGTCGAAAAAATTTTTAGATTCGTCGATTTTTTCAGCAAGAGATCGTACAACAATTGAGTGGGTGGGACGGGTATAACACGGGCATCTTCTTGGGGGATTTTTCAGAAGGGGCAAATTGTCAAGCGAGATGGAATTGCGAGACTGGGGGAAAGGGATAGAAATGACTATTTCATTCCTTGTGAAGACAAACTAAAAAAACTACTTCCTTTTTTTGGTTTTTTTCTATTCTTATTCCGAGCCTAGAGGGCCTAATTTACAAATGTAACAGAAGTACTACAGAGCTTGATTTTACTCAATCGAAAGTTCTGAAGCACTTCTACCCTTTTTCAATGCTATTTTAGTTGGCTTTGGATCGGGGCTAGAAACTAGAGGGTTACAGTAGAAAAGTGATGGTGGGGAAAATGTACAACAAATTGAGGAGAATCAGAGAAAAAGTTGGGTGACTGGAGAGAGGGTACATATACCACTGTCACTGTCAAACGCGCTTATCAAACGATCCTCGGGGGGATGAGAATAAAGAAGATTCGTTGAAAACCTAAAATCTCGATGAGAAGATTCGTAAATTTCCATTGAATTTCTTCTCCATAAATCAACAATTTTCCGACTAAAAAGCGGGTATGTACACCGAATGGAACAGCAACTGACGGATTTTCGATACTCAGCCCTTTCTAACTGAACATCTAGAAACCATTAGCCACTGGGAAACTCGACATTATCTCTGATTTTGTACACGTGTCTTACAGGTTTTAGAAAAGAGGGGATAGAGATGGAGGGTGTGCAACGTGGTTGCAAGGGAGAGAGATTTTCAGACAAAACCGGAAAAAGTTTCGAATGAAAAGTGTCAGATCTTGAGAAAATGGTGGGTGGTGGTGATGGTGTTACAGGGATTTTGTGCAATAAGAGGAGAAGATGATAAAAAATATGATAAATACAGAAGACTTTTCGGTATGAAGAACAAAAATATGCGCAATTCGAGCGATTCTTCAAATCGAAAAGTCATGGCAACAAGGAGTTTATGATGAAGGAAAACAGAGGTATTCAAAGAATTCCAGCATTTTGTGGGGGGTTTGGGGGATCTCGTAACAGCAACAACACCAGCAATGCAATGTGGGCGGATGGGATTTTGTACACGCAAGATAGGGCGGCTGATCAAACTGATAATCTTTTACAGAGAATCAGAATGAAAAACCGTTCTGTACACGTTTGTGGAGAAAACAAAGAAAACAAAGTGTGGTGGGGTGGTGGATTTCAGGTCAGCTTACTTACTATTTACAATGTAGAGCAATCGAGGGGCTGAGAAATGTGTGATGGTGGTGATGGTTTAGTGTGACTGAAAATTCTGGAAGGTCAAGTGAGCTCGAAGGCAACTAGACGAAAACTAAAACTCCCAGAATTTCCAGACACATTTGTAAAAAAGAAACAACAAACGCACATCTTGTAGAAGTGCTTGGATGGCATTTTGAGAACCAAACAAACAACAGAAATATGAAATAATGACGACAAGAGGCAATGAAAAAAAAACAAGAGTGCATTTGATTGCAAGAAAAATTAGGGCACAAGCTACATACATTATTCTGGTGGATGTTTAAAACAAAAGAAAAAAGTTTGGGTTTAGATAGTCCGAGAAGTTGTGATAGAGAGTATAACGGTGAGATAGAGATCTAGACGTTGACCTGAGTCTCGACACGATGAATTGGATTCTGGAAGATGTTGGAAGATAGGAATTTATCAATTCGATCTTTGAATTGATAACCAACCTCCATTTCTCCCTCAAATGAATTCAATGAAGCCTCGTCTTCGGTGGTGTGACGAGGTGTCATTTGAACGGAATTGAGCAAGTTTGTATCAGCTCCGAACAGTTGAATCGATGGCATTTCGAGGAAGAGAATTGGTGGAGAGCGGACGTCATCATCTCCGTTTGAGGATGCTGGTGAGAAGAGTGAGAAAGTTCCGGAATCATCGGCAGATCTTCTTTTGACCGGCGAATCAGTCAAATCCTGACTCAAGTCGAGCATAGATGGTGGTGGAGTTGTTGGAGAAGCACGGCTGATTGGTGGTGTAAATTCTCCGCTACGAGACTTTTCGATAGCAATTCCAACGGACTTCTTTCGTGGAAAAGTACCAAATGGTTCACCGCCCATTGATAAGAATGAGCCATCACCACTGAAAAAAGAAATTTTAATGAACTGTGAGGAAGAAGTTTTATAAAATTAACTTACTGGAAGGTAGCAGTTTCCAAATCGGTTCCAATCTCACTCGACGTCATCTTGTTGTCGAATCTCGCTGAGAGGCGAGTATCCGTGAGTCGGTTCATCAAGTTGAAGTGCTCGGACATTTGCTGCACATCGCGTGCTGAATCTTTGCGGCAAACAAGATTGGATGGAGTTTGGAGGATTGTGGAGGCGGCAGATTGTTGGAGCCAGCGATGACAAAGGATCTGATCCGCGTTGAATCTGAAGAAGGGTAAATTAATTGCGAGGAAAAATTGATATGTCCAAATGCACACGATCCCAATGTCTTCTGAAGACGTCAAGTAGGAGTGATTCTTTGATTTTATTTATCCTCCGTTTCCAGGCTCCACAGTCAATAAACAAACTGAGTGCAGGATAAGAAGGAATTGAACCTGCGCCTCGCGAACAAAGAGCGCGCGCGTAACCTAGTGCGCCACATGCGCCGTCTAACCTCTGGGGAGAAAAGAGGTAGACAAACGAAGGCAATGGCAGCGACCGAGAAAAGACTACTAACCTGTCGATTGGATCGCGTTTCAGCAGATTCGAGACCAAATCCTTGGCTTCCTCGGAAATCATATTCCACTCCTCTTCCGGAAACTCGTAATAACCGTCTTGAATACGGGAGAAAAGATCTTGTTGGCAGTCTTCACATGGCTTTCCCTCAGACCAACTGAAAAAATGAATATGAGCAAAATGTAGATATTGGGAAAATTCTTACCCGCAGCCCGGATCTGAACATTCTCCTTGGAATGGAGCATATCCAGCAAGCATGATGTAAAGGATAACTCCCAAACTCCAAGTGTCACACTTTTTGTCGTACTTGAGGGCATCTCCAACGAATGCATCCACAACTTCTGGCGCCATGAACTCGGCCGATCCAACTGGAGAAGCAAGATCAGGCTCCGAGGCAACTTGGCTCAATGGATGACGTTCGTGTTGTGGTCGACGTTGGCTGGCCAAGTCCAGATCACAAATCTTGGCAGGCGAAATACGGTCGGGATCGGTGCACAAAATGTTCTCCGGCTTCACATCTCTATGAGCTATTCCACGATCATGCATGAACTTGAGAGCCGAAGCGATGTCTTTGGTGACACGACGAGCCTCCTCCTCGGTGAAGTAGCCACGTTGAAGAATGTGTTGAAGCAGTGGTCCACCACGCATCTTCTCCATGACAAGATAGAATTTGGTATCATCTTCGAACCAGTCAAGAAGTTGAACGATGTTCGGGTGTCCCTTGCACGTTTTGAAGATGTTGACTTCGCGGAGGATACGTTTGCGGGAGTGGGTCTCGCCGTGCTTGTCGACAATCTTCACTGCAAACTCCTGACCCGACTTGATCGACTTGCAGGTGGTCACAGAACCGTAGGCACCCGAGCCCAAGTGCTCATCCGTTAACTTGTAGTAGTCTGAAATTGTATTTTTATTTATAACTTTCCTTTGAAATATTTTACACAGATGAACAGAAACTTCTGATTACCTTCGATTCGTCTTCTAATACGAAGGATTCTTCTATTGCATTTTCTTCCAACAGCCATCGTCTACTTCTAATACCAAGGCTATTGGTGTGAAACTATTGTGAAAAGTTGCAAACTGTTGCAAAATATTAGTGAACTAAAGCGTTGAATGACGAAATGCTTAGAAACAGTTTGCATCATTTCTTAGAACTTTCTGGAGCCTTCGAGAAAATTCGAAGAAGTTTCTCGAACCTCGTTTGCATCATTTCTCATTTATAATTAGTTTTTAAAATGAAATGAAGAATCATTCGTCTTTCTAGGCACACAACGGAATAATCCTCACTAATTGACCCGTAAAACATTCAATAAAACGCTCAGAAAGCCGTATACCGTAACCAGAGACTGGTTCGGTCCTACTGAAATTCGTACTTTGCTTCCGAAAAAGACCAATTATGTGTTGACTACCCTTTCTTCGTTTACGCCGCAGTCTCACAACAAACCCAAATCACTTCCTAACAACAAGTACTACTACTACCATATGCCATGTGTAGTAAATCAATCAGAGTAATGGTTACGTGTCACTAGGAGGTTGACTGTTGTCTAATGTACGTACCAGCTACGTCATTTTACATTCATCAGTTCTGACGCTTCCGGTAGTATCAAGTATTAGTCGAAATTCGTTTCCTTTTTTATGATATGTGTTTCTTCCTTTTAGAGATTTTTCTATGTGGCCCGAAACGAATTTTCTCGCAATTACAATGGAATTTAAGAATTTTCATGTCAGCATCGGCCGACAGCATATTAAATTTAGATATATTGAATGGAATATGAGATATCTCACGGAGTGGAATCTCATTTTTAACCAACAACCAATACAGCTGTTTTCGCCTAGAGACATCCGTCCGTTTTTTTGCTTAGTCAAAACCAAGTCAAGCTGTTCAAACAAACAATAGAGGACAGACGAAGAAGGACACGGAATAAGAAGGAAACGGTATCTCTAAACCAAGGAAAACAAACAAGACAGGGAAAACTCACCAAAGAATCCGCACTTGGACGAGTTCTTCCTTCTCGGGGTTCGCGGCACCCGACGAGTTCCTCCCCCGAGCGGCAACAGCTCCGAAACCGACTCATCTTCTTCGGAGTCATCTTCGTCGGTCTCCTCTCCGTAAAAATACTTTCCCTCGTCTCGTCTACCACTTCCACTTCTCATCTCCACATCCTCGTCGTCCATCTCGAACTCGCCGAAGACGTGGTCCGTGTCACGGCCAACGTAACGTGGCATTGGTCGCCCGGATGATTCATCCGACGACGACAACGCTTCATCTTCATACGCCTCGCGTTCACGTTGACGGTGCCGACGCAGGTTGGCCATCATCCTGCCACCACCGGCGCCAATTTCGATCCCACCACGTGGCGACGTTGCCTCGTCGTCGGAAAAATCCGAAGAGGCCACGTGTCTAGGAGCAGCAGAAGTGTGCAGATGGTGGAAAGCAGCACCGCCGCCGCCGACGGCCGAGTCTGCAAAAAAAAATACAATGCCTGTTTTGTATTTTCTAAATTTAAATGGGACATAAACATGTATTAATAGGAATAAAGGAGAGATGTATGTTGCACAACGAATTCTGTCACATAGATCATTGTATCTAGTCCACCTACAGTAATCCATTTCAAAATACACCGCCGAATGTCAAATTGCCTTTCTAATTGTTTCCACTCTCTCTCACATCCATTTCGTTCCTCATGAATTGTCATAACCTCATCTCATATGGATCGGAATAGAGGCTGTAGCAATTCTGGAGGACAACACCAGTGCGTCTACACATGTCACAAGACCAGTCAGCCGGGGGGCAATGGCAGCAGCGGGTGGTCTTTATTCTCCCCCCGGCTGGTTGGTGGTGTTGGGTGCAGCCGGAGACTATCTGCTGATGCAAAACCCCTTCTCTCTCTTTTTCCGTGACTAACCAATATAAACAGATCATGTGAAAAAGTATACAAGGGAAGAGAAATTGGTGGTGAAATATTTAAATTTGATTTTTCAAACACGAAAACAACTAAATCAATCACCTGTCGAATCCGGTATCCTAGAATGTTCTGGGCAAAATTATAAGATTTTGCAATTAGTATCAAAAAGTTTGTGAAGTAGAAACTATACTAGTTACAGTATGACACTAATCATATTGCGTCAGCCAACAGTTGTATCGAAGTAATCAAATGTCAAAAATAATAGTGTCAATTATTGATGGACTAAAACTGCGAATATTTAGATAACGCGGTCATCAGACCAGTCGGCTCCGCTATTTGATTGAGAAAGTTGTTTAGAGGGGTTTTAGATAATAGTATTGAAAATAGATTCAAGCGGAGCACATACTGATAACACTTCTGACCAATGATTCGGATCAAAACAGGAACTATAAATTGGTGGATCGGGAGGAAAGAAGTGGATGAAAAACGGAAAAAAGGAGGTCAATGAAGAAAGATAAAAGCTGAAGAAAACTCACTATTGACTTGTTTCGGAACATTATCAACTTGTCCCAAATGGTTCAGGTCAAGTTGGTTAATATTCAGATTATGATGACGGCCAAAATGAACAATAGACGATTGTGGATACCCGGCATGAAGGATGGTCATGTTGTGTTGAATGAACGGCAGAATGGTTGACACCGAACAAAGTGTACCGGTTCGATGGAACGATACCAGAGAGGGAGGAGATAAAGAAGTTTTGGAAGAGATCAAGGAGAGATTCTCCTTTCAGATCGTCAGCTCTTCACAACTTCTTCGACTTCTCTTCCACACTCACAGACAGAGACACAAGCACAGAACAACGCACAAGCTACTGTGAGGAGGTAGAGCGAGAGAGACGGAGGCGGAGACATCAGACCACGAGGGACGGGCTTTCATGTTCTCTGTCTTTCTCTCTCTTCCTCTCGCCTGTGTCTCGTGATGCCTTTCTGTCTGCACTCTCACCGAATGTTCGAGCGTTTTCCATCGTTCCCTATCGTCGGACGACAGTGAAGAAAAGGACGAGATAGTTAGAGGAATACACAACTGACGATCTAAATTTCTATTTTTCCCCTAACTTCAAGAGTCGGGATTAGAAACGATTTAGAAGCATAGAATATTTCAGAAAAAGGCCAGGGAGACATGTTATTAAAACTTAGAGCCTGTCACAAGCTACAAGTTTTGTTTATCATTTATCATAATCACTCAGAATTCCAACATCCACCCACACCGATTTTAATTTCCGTCCATACAATTACAGAACACCGATAGATAACAGTGCACTTTTTGAAAAAATTCGTCATTACAGTTCTTGCTTCCGATAATCACGTGTTTACGATGAGTATGTGTATGTGTGGTTAAGCGTTTTGCGTGCAACCAGGTAAATGAGAGATGACATCATTCTTATTACACTCGCTCACTGTATATCCTCGGGGACCCATCAACACTACAATGCGAACAATCACACGTTCGAGTGATGATGAGTGTGAGGCTTGAGCGTGTTTATGTTTGTGCGATAGAGCGCACTCACAAAACAATTGCAACGGTGTTGACCTAGTGTGACCTCTGATCGGAACGACGGGTATCCCTATTCAAATGTACCGTAATATGATGACAGCACAAAAACGACTGTATATGCAAAAAGCCAGCTGGCGGTCGAGTGGTGAGTATTCACAGAAGGTCGTTGGATCAAGGAAAGACCGACTATTATTACTGTGGTCATTCGAAACTTTTATGACAGAGGTGATGACAAACATTTCTGATGGGGTATTAAGAACGGACCATCATCCACTATTTCATCATTCTGATGGTCAGAAGATTGCAAAGAGAAGTTCTCTTAGAGAACAATGGATGCGAAACTAAATTTTGCCTATATACTAAATTTGGAATTAAAAAAATTCAACACTTTAAAGCTTCCGCCACATGATAGAGGATTGTTTCGATTCACGCCAACAGCGTTAAAAAACTGCGAAACATAGCCTCAAACACAGATTTGAAAGAAGGCAAAGAAATGGGGAGGCGTTCTTTTTCTATGCCTAATCCTACCCTCCATCTTCGAAGCTTCTTCTTTTCCCCTCTTCTTCTCGCCTCAATGTTTTTGACGTCTACAACACCGTCGAGGGCGACCGAAAGCCGACGGATTCGTAGAACTAAAATGGACACACAAGCACGACTCAATAATACATAAACATCCTCCTCCATATTTATAGTTGACTCTCTGTTTTTGGATTTCCAGTGAGAAAACAGTATGAATAGAGGATGTTGATGATAATTCTCCTTTCAAATCTATCTGGACAAGAAGAAACATGAAAAGGCGAAAAGCTGTCATTTGAGGACGCGGACACGAGCTCCTGCTCCTCCTCTGGCTCCCCTAGTCCTAAAGAAAGGAGTTTGGAGAGCAAAGAGAGTTGAGAGAATCTGCACAACTAGGGAGTTATTGAGGTCCGATGTGTGTCTATTTTTTTCTCCTTCTTTTCACTGGGTCTTCGGGAAGGTTCTTCTATCCAACTTTTCTCCCATTCAAACTTCTCCTTCTAAGGGTACGTCTGTCTGGTTCCAGCTGCTCTGTCAGCCGAAGAACACGTAGGAATAATAGAAAGAGAAGACGGGGGAAAAATAACAAGTGTGACTAACAACCACCAGTCACCCACAAGGGAGACCGATCGGACCGGAGGGCCTTCTTGGGTGGACTACTAGTTCAGAGATCACATTTGAATATTGTTTACATGTATTCATTGTCTAGCACATTAAGAACAATGCGAGGACATGATTTTAAATTCTGATTTAGTTCTACGAGACTTTCGATAACTTGATAGTATATTTTTAGAGTACTTCCTGACACATGTCTTCTCTCTAATCCGCAGTTTCTTTTGATCATCCGGATTAAGACTTTTTTGTAAATCTTCAAATCAATCTCGTCATTTTATATTTTTGTTTGGTGCATGAAAAAGATTAACTCCGGCATATAAACACAACCGGATATGGCCGTTTTTGGCTGGGTTAGTGCTATGACTGACGAGCGAGATAATCATCAAAAACCTTCTTTTCGCCCACGTACAAACACAAGCAGTAATGACCGGAAAGTCAGCCGACCAAAACTGGTGATGTAGAATATAGGCAGGTAGAATTGATCAGATATCAGAAGGATGTTGACAAGGCCCACTTTGTATTGTTGAACTTTTTTATTTGAAATTATTTAGAATTTAGGTCAAATCTCGGGGAAAAGTACATTATGTACTACGTCACATGATCATTTTTGAGCAATCCGTACACGTGAATTCAGAATTCGAAAGCGTGAGAGGAGGTGCAAACCGTATGCACACAAGTACTGAAACGCACAATGGGTCCTGGGTTTGTTAGAAGTTACGATAGTTGTTTGCACCCCGCAAACTTTAGGGAATCGACCGAAGAAAACGAAGATCGGAAAATCGGGCCGGGGGAAACGAAATTGGAGAACTAAGGACAAGTGCGCGGGGGCACGTAATCTTATTATTGAATTCGAAACAGAGCAACACAACAGCCCACCTGTTTTCATTGAGGAAAAACCTGAAGAAGTGGTTCGGAAGAAGAATGAAAGCCTCGTTTGTAGGAGACGTATGTGTTTATTTAGAGAGGTAGCACCCAAAGTGGAAAAGACTGGTAGGAAGTGGAACACTTTTTGATCCGATTATTCAAATTATCGCGAGTAATATTGAAACAACTTTTCAAATCGCCATCAGTGTAACATTTCTCACTTTCCTGTTTTACAAATTATTTTTTATCCGAAGTGCCCTACAGTATTCCCGTCGATGATATCCTTCTACGGGAGATAAAAACTTGGTATCCATGTCTTCGTCGTCTTCATTTCCATCTATTCATTTCAATCATCTATCAAACCGAAGAAGTAGATGCAAACGAAGAAGAGGAACAGCGTCGATCAAAGTCGTTGAATCGAAAACGAAACTAACGAGATATGTGACAAGATGAAACGTGTCAAAGTAGAAGAACCACCAAACGCGATCCGTATAAAGATCACCTCTCTGTTCACCTCATTTAACATTTGCAGAAAGTAATACGGTTTTATTTTTTTCTAACTTCTCTGTGTCTTCTCCAGTTCTCTATTCCGTCGATCACATGTTTTTGAGATGGTTGAACAGAGCTGAGAGAGTGGTCAGAGCGGAGAAAAACACAATTGAAACCGGAGAGAAGATAGATTGAGGACACTCGTAATGTCTGCGTCTTTCAACTCCCAGAAGACTTGTTGGAGCAAAAAAACGAGAGTAAAATGCAAAAAAGGTATAGAGGGACTTAGGGACCATGTGACTTTTTATCCATTTTTCTTTTTTTCTTCGTTTCTTGTTGTTGCCGAGTCCGACCAAAAAGCCAAGAATTCAAAAAACTCATCGTCTCACATGACCATCATACCGATAACGACAAGGGATTCTCAACTCGCTGTGCATTCCCATAAAAATCCATACACCATCATCAACGATTCGTTTTACTTTCTTATCATTTTCGTCTCTGATTTCTCGGCGAAAAACAAAGTCAATATTTGGATGAAATAGAGACGAAGAATCGGGAAAGTGAGACTACAGGAAAACAACAAAAGTTGCTCAAAGAGCGCAAACAAAACAGTTCTTCTTCTTCTCGCTTTTTCGTGCTTTTTCTCACTTTCGAGAGTGTTTACAAGTTGAAGACTTGTCGTGGATTTATTATTGACAGCCACCCGAACTCAGCTACGTCACCAGAAGGAGATGGTTATCAATGCTCCTGAGCATCTCATGAGGGAATATGTCGTCAGTATGTCTAACCGACAATCAGTGGAATGTTTGTGTTAACTAGGGATGGAAAAAAACCGGTAGAGTAAACGAAGACGGGTCAGGGGCTAATCTCCTCTTTGAAAGTTTATACAGAGAAATAGAGAAGAAACATTAATGCGTTAATGGGAATTTCAGCAGGGGTGTCGAGAAGAATCTTATGCACCGTAAAAAATAGGAATCAAAAAGTGTTGGTATTCAAACTGGAGAAGATTTTAACTAGAATCTATCTAATTTGAACTATTTACGTTTCAAACCTCTGAGAAGTGGAAAAAAAACTTGGCTGTTGACAAAAAAAATCTCTCAAGTATTGACCAAACAGGTTTGTGTTTTCCACAATCTGTTAGGTAGGGAAAAGATAGATAGTGCACAAAAGTTTTGCAAGAAGACACTACTAGGATCATACACGTATCGATACACGGGAACAGAAATGACGGTGTTTTGGGATTCTAATTTTTAGTGATAGTGTAGGACGAAAAGTTTCAAATTTAAGTCGAGTTAGGTTATCCATTAATCTATCAAAATTGGAGTATCGAATAAATTATGAATATTCACATATTCAATTATACTATGGATATTCTGGTGATATTAATTCCATTATTCCATTGATCTTTCCCAAATCAACGACCAATGACGTGTTCCTATAGATCTATCACCAGCGCTCGGCTGATCATCATTGAACAACCGGCGCCGAGAAACACAGGAAAAGAGTAAGCGCCATCAGAGCCAGCTGTTCAACAAACATCTCAGTTAAGCATCATAACTACTCAATCGGAGGGTCCTACCCTTAGTTTCTTAGCTTTCTCATCTTTAAAGTAATACAAATGACTCACAGTTGTGTTGGATGCCAGTTTTTCGTGGTGAAAATCCACCAACGCCGTCGTCTGATGGTCGATTGACGATGGGCATGGCGATACCGCGGCTGGATGAGGACGTCGAGTCATTATTTTCCAGGAAGAACATGATGGGAAGTTGAGTACAGGGAGGGTAGTTTTGGTTCTTATCGCGGGTTTAATTCAAGTCTGAAATTTTATTCGGTTTATGAAGAGTCATGTATGGAAAGTTTGAAAGAGAGGAGTTCTCCGTACACCACTAAACTACAGTAGACCTCTTTCACCAGACCCATACATCTACAATGATCGAGTCACATCTCTATTTATAGGCAACAAAAAAGCCCTCATGATTTCGTAACATTTTCCATGAAAAAAACAGGGAATTCATTTTTATGAATCCATGGGGTTTATGTTTCGTCAGCGGAGTTTCGAAATCAACAACGAAAAAGCTCACTTTTCGATGTGTTTTTTCTTGAGAAAAGAAATAAAGCTCCAGCTTCTAGGAGCAGATGTCCATCTGAACACGAAATTTTGGGGAATGAATCCAGGATTCAAAAATGGATGAGAGAATGGTGGGACGAAAGGGTGGAGAAAAGAATGACAGGACTATTCAAGGACACACCATCCAGATACCTCGTTTTGTATGAAAAGAGTCACGAGAAAAACCAAACGCTAATTCAGGCGGCTGGTAGGATTGGACCATTAGGCGGCAGGTGGCCCGCTTCATTATATTGGCTTTGGCAAAGAGCCAAAAAATGATGTCATTTTAAATGAGATGCAAAAATTGGGCGAGCGATCTCACAGGATCTTTTGATTGATAGGGATACTCAGTTTATGATTCAGTTTCATAAATCGAAGAAAATCCAGTTACACTATACGATTTTTCAGCTCCATGACCGTTTTATAGTTGAAGAACAATGAATTCAATAAAAGCATCATAAGACTGTTTCTATTCAGAATGGCACACAATTGGCGCATTTTGTTAATGGAACTGAAAGCATGAAATATAAACGAAATTGAGATTGTATACAATTGTACAAAAAACTACATTCTGCTCTAAATCAGATTTTCCTAGATGCGAATCTCTCAGGATCACAATGGCGCATCTTGAGACCCATTAATCAGTCTGGAGCTTTCTAGAATATTGCTCACCAACATCTGGTGGTCCAACGGACACTGCCACATGTCCCCTAGAATATGGAAACGTTTTTTCAGCCTACCTGACTAAGGACCTGTGTGTTGCTTGCGGCAAAAGGTGTGACGCAAGCGCCGTCGGTACACCTTCTCTTCTTTCTACGATTGTAACTAGTCTGAAAATATGAAAACTGTTGAAGTTAACGCAAGCTCTGATAGAGGAAAAAATATATAAACAAGAAACAGTGAAAAAATAAAGAATGGGTGCACAGTTTGAACTATTGAGGTTTTGGCATGAATCACTAATCTTCACACGTACAACAAGAAAAGCCCACGTGAGTGCTTCATCAGTATAAACAGTCACGTGCGGTGAGTAGAAATGCGTAAAATCAGACACTGAGGACCCATCTCACAGCACGGGGACGATAAAATGGCGCCATCGCACTCTCTTCTTTGCGTCTCTGCTCTCTCCGGGTCCAAATAATCACAGTGTCGCCCGGCGCGAGAAACTGTGTAAGAAAGTGGAGAGTGGGGAAGAGAAGACGAAGAAAATGAATGAGAAAAGAGTGGCCACGTCTGTCCGCCATGAGATGAGTGAGATTCTATCAATTTCGTTCGCCAACAGTGTGAAATTGAAAATGAAAATTGAGATGAGATTATGGAGAGAGAGGAAGCAGAGATTAAGGACAAGACGAATACCAATGAGAAACTGATGCAATACAATGACGATTACGGCACTCCCGAGACGCCACAAGAAGTACATGCATCAGAAAAAAAACGCCGCCGCTCCCCTCGAATAGGCCGAGGTCATACGTGCATGATACCATTTATTTAGATGGCGAGAGGAAGAATGAAGAAACTTCGAGATGTACAGGAAACAAAGTGACCCGCCAACAAAATGAATCACCAAAAAATACCACCACAATAATAACCTGAATGAATTGAAGAGTACAAACAAATACTTGGATCTGCCAGTCAACATCTTAGTTTTTTAGTTCGACCTAGTTCACGTGCCAGTGTGTCAATTTTAGACAATATTCTTTGACCAAACAGTTCAGTGAGAAGACCGAGCTTTTTTCTTCTTTTAGACAATCAGGCAGAAAGCAAACAATGAAACTCCGAGAATGACTCTATTTACGGTGTTTGACCTTTTTCATGAATTTCCCTGATGACTGATATGCATATTAAAATAAGAAGATGAAACATAAATAGTGCCATCGGGAATCAACAACATAAAACGTCGGAGTTTTCTCCACTCACACTAATACACGTACAGTCAGAAAAAAAAACCGAGTGGTCGAGAGTGCTCTGACGAGAAAGCGAATGAGTTGTGTAGAGCAGGAACATAGAGAGATAGAGAGACAGATTGCTAGACGAGTGTACTGGACCGATAAGAGCGCGACGAGAAGCTTCCATCCACAGTCTCTTTTTGATCAGAGTGCAACACATACGGTAGGGTAGATAGCGAAACTCGGATGAGTTTAATGATGTCGTTTTTACGTTTGATGATTGATCGGTTGGAAAACGTCGAAGCTGAGCGATGATTATGCACCAGGAAAACAACAATTCCCGTTACAACAGGAATTTGTAACATATTTCAAACTGTTGAACTAAATTGAAAACAAACTGAGTGTCAGTCAGGAGAAGCTGATAAAAATGGGCGATTGACTGACCTTTAGTCGAATTCCATCAACATCTAGACTGACAATCGAACCAATAGTTCAGTTCGAAACACAAACATCAGTTAAATAGGCACTCTAGACATTTCTTGCAAAAGATGTTTCTATCATCTTTTTGTTCGTCTCATCTCATCGGCAGATCAAGGCAACGTGTGAGATGTGATGGACTTTTGAATTGGTAGGAAAGCCACGTGACAAGAGTTGTTCGAGAAGAAACATTGCCAAGAATATCTTTCCACGAGTGTCGTATGATTTCTAGAGAGTTGACAAATAATTAGGAATCGATTTGGCATTCCTTGTTCATCTCAAAGAAGGGACAATGCTAAAGCTGTAAACATTTGGGGAAACTAAAAAAAAGCAACTGGTGCACCGAATGAGAGATTTGGAAGTAATGTTTACAGAAGCAAATGATTATTGAGACTCCCAAACATCCGCGGAAAACAACATTTCAAAGTAGATGAAGGTTGATCCCCAATCAAACTTCCCTCGGTAACGCTCGATAAAAGAAAAACAACAGTGATCCCAGTTCAACTCATTTTGCACTTCGTCTCCCCCCGGATGACAGAATGGGCGGAGCTCATGGACACCATGTGCTTCTCTCTGCGTATCTTTCGTAAGAAAGATGCGTGATGCCTGCCAGACTAGTGCTAACAACTGCTCTATTGGTTCCATCTTTTAAGTCTCCGGATCACAAGCTTCTCTTATGACTTCTTGCGATAGTCCAAGAGAGAAACGATTAGAAGGATGAAGAGAAAAAAGCTCTACTTTTCAAAATTGAAAAAAGTGCAGAGCGAACCGCGATTTAGAACCGTTGTGTAAACTCTCTAAACTCTCTGAACTCTTTTTCTTGTTAGTTTTCTGGCGAGTAGATCACTGGCATGGTGCCAGAATAGGTGTGTAAATATAGACAAGTCAAGAGTTCACTATTAATGCGCTTTTCTCTCTTCATTCTCAATTTTTTTGGAGAAATATGTACACGTAGTCCCTCTGTGACAAGTGACACATCTGGTGACAATGAACTCTATGATAGACCACACAAATCGAGGAGGCCACAGGGAGATTGCAATTCGCGTCCAACACGAGCGCGGTGCCAAAAGAATGGTCACGGGTTCGCAGACAAATTGTGCGTGCCTTCCTTTTTTTTTCGAATTGCCGCCAAGAAATGACCCTCGTGACTTAGTACATTGAAACATCTTTCTAGTTATACGGATGAAAACTAATGGAACGGAACTACAGATTCGGATATGATCCCCCGTTCTGTGCATACCTCCATTTTTTAAAAACCACCACCAACAGGCAGGTGATCTCTACTATATACCGTTTCGAGGACAAAAGAAAACTACAAGTGTATGTGTGGTGGGTCATAAGACTTACAGAGAGAAACACAAAAAAGCGGCACACGTGATCGATCTGCCAGACACCCTATACAGTGGTGAGTTGGAAGAAGACGTTCCGTTGTCGAAGATTGCCAACAATTTTTTCAAAAGGAAAGAATTGGTTGGAATATTTTCGAGAAAGGAACGAAAATGACACATTCAGTACAATCATGCAATTACAGTATGACTAGGGAATAGGAGGGCGAATTCGAGAGTTTTGTTTATTGGCATCATTCAATCCAATATGCACGAAAAATTGGAAATCGAGGACGATCTTGTGACCAATTTTCAGAAAAAAAGGAGAATAATTATTTTTTTCGTTCTTCATATTGATGTACGCATAATAGATCAAATTTGGACAAAAGGAAAACAACTAAAAATGAATACTGTAGATCGAAATCTCACTGTCTGATGTTTTGAAAACAGACCGTCCGACATGTGACTATGGAAAAAAAACGAAATTTGGAACAATAGCTTGAAATTCGAAAAAAGAGGGGTTTCAAGTTTGAGAAGTTAGTTAAGCTATTCCTAAAGATAAGAGTATAGTACTCGCTCGCTGAAATTTGATTTTTTCAAAACTCATGACTGTTTACAAATTGCGTGCACTCTCAGAAGAAATGAATTGATAAATTGAGAATAAGAGAAATAATGCATTGAATGAAAGAGCAACTCAATGAGATCAAACACTGTTAGAGCAATGAGTCCAAAAGTATAACACAAATGGATTCAAAAAAAACTATACGCCTTCGGAAGACAACGGAGATAAAAACGCTATCTCCGCTTCGAATTATCAACTAAGTTGGAGCAGGCCTTGTGATCATTTCGCCCACTCATAAATATCGTTTTGAAGCCGGCGACACAATTAAGACGTAGACATGTAATTGAAATCATACGTTTATTTCAGGGAGTTCGGGCAAAAAATACAACATATGGGGCGGGAGTTCAATACAGGATGGTACACTTATTTGATCGACTGGGATAAGAGGATCTACATGTCACGAGGATCATCCGTAACCATTAACTTCTAAAGCGAGAACATCGGCTTTGAATTTACAATAAATAATTATAAATCTGTGGGGTTGAAAAGGGGGAAGGGGTGAAGGTGAAAAAGTGGGTATGGGAGTGAGATAAAACAAGTATCATACAAATATTTGATGACTTCGATTACGCCAATCAGTTGTAAAGATCATCATCGTCTTGTGCTGGAACAGGGGCTGAAGGTGCATCGCTACCTCGCTGCTCTCCGGGGAACTTGAAGTTGTTTCCGAATCCCCGCGACTGTTGCAGAGTTTGAGCGAACATCTCATACCTGAAAAAAAAACATTGATAATTTTTATCACAAAATTAATGTAACTTACTTTCTGATGTCATTGTCAGTCACAGATCGTCTCGCAAACTTCATGGCTTCCTCGAAATGAGCACGAGTTATTTCTGGAACCGGATCAGCAGTATCGTCCTCCATCAGCTCTTCGCCACGTGTACGACGATCCTGACGCTCCTTCTCGATTCGAATTTCCTTTTCAATCGACTCACGAATAGCCAGCTTGCAGGCTCTGAAAATGTATCGTTAGTAAAGGTTATAAGAGTTTCACAGCCGTAGCATGGCTTCGGATATTCTCATCTCAGAATAAAATTAACGGGAACTATTTTGCACAATTATGACACTCGCGCGATCATGAGCTCAATAAACCTTCGAAACACAACAGCAAAACGCAGTCGGGAAATGAAGATAAAAAGAACAGACATCGCAAGTTCTTAAGTTGCGCGAAGTAGACTCTTGATTTTTAGTTCATTTTATTACTTACCTTTGGCAAATTTCGGTCAAGTCAGCTCCGGAGAATCCAACAGTGTTTTTGGCCAGGAAAGTCAGATCAAGATCCTTAGAAAGTGGAGTCTTGCGGAGTGATGCTTTCAAAATCTGGAGTCGAGAAGCTTCATCGGGAAGTGGAATGTAGATCAGTTGATCAAGACGTCCAGGCCGAAGAACAGCTGGATCAATGATGTCAGGTCTGTTGGTAGCTCCGATAATGAAAACGTTTTTCTTGGCATTCATGCCATCCATTTCCGTCAGAACTTGATTGATAACACGATCTGAAGCACCACCAGCATCACCACCTGCTCCCGATCCTCTAGCCTTGGCAATAGAATCCAACTCGTCGAAGAAAAGAACACACGGAGCAGCTGCGCGAGCCTTGTCGAAGACATCGCGGACATTAGCTTCAGATTCTCCAAACCACATGGTGAGCAATTCTGGTCCTTTGATGGAAATGAAGTTAGCCTGACATTCGTTGGCAATCGCTTTTGCAAGAAGTGTTTTACCACATCCTGGTGGACCATAGAACAGAACTCCTCTCGATGGCTGCATTCCGAACTTAAGATATTTCTCCGGATGCTCGACTGGATACTGAACCAACTCTTGAAGTTCGCGTTTCACATTCTGGAGACCACCGATGTCAGCCCAAGTTGTATTTGGCGTCTCAACGACAGCCTCGCGGAGAGCAGATGGGGACGATTTTCCTTGAGCGAAGCGGAAGTTTTCCATTGTGACGGCGAGAGAGTTGAGAACCTCGGCATCAATTTGGTCATCCTCAAGATCGATGAGCTCCATCTTTTCACGAATTTGCTGCAGTGCTGCTTCCGAACAAAGAGAGGCTAGATCAGCTCCGACGAATCCATGGCATTCGTTAGCAATTTGCTCAAGATCAACATCTTCAGCGAGCTTCATATTCTTCGTGTGAATACGAAGAATCTCTAGACGTCCATCGGCATCCGGGATTCCAATATCGATTTCGCGATCAAATCTTCCGAAGCGGCGAAGAGCCCCATCAATTGAGTTTGGCCGATTAGTTGCAGCTATGACGACGAGATTGGAACGTCCCTGAAATAAATTATTGAATAACTTCCAACTTTGCGCATTATACCTTCACTCCGTCCATCAAAGTTAGAAGCTGCGACACAATACGGCGCTCCACCTCTCCGTTGGTCTTTTCACGCTTAGGTGCGATAGCATCGATTTCGTCAATGAAAAGGATGGCTGGTTGATTCTTCTCACACTCTTCGAACGCTTTACGGAGGTTGGATTCCGACTCTCCGGACATCTTTGACATGACTTCAGGTCCGTTGATGAGGAAGAAGAAAGATCCTGTCTCGTTAGCAACCGCACGAGCAATAAGAGTTTTTCCGGTTCCAGGTGGTCCGAACAAGAGAATTCCACGTGGTGGCTTGATACCGATAGCTTTGAAAAGTTGTGGATGACGAAGTGGAAGCTCAACCATTTCTTTGATTTGAGCCAATTGCTTGCGAACTCCTCCCAAATCATCATATCCAATATCATTCATGCTCTCTTCCTCTTCTTCTCTCTTGATCGGGTCTCCTTCATAATGAATCATTGTATCAGGAGAAACGATACAAGCTGGTGCTGGATCAGTTTCAACAACCTTGAACTCGACAGTTCTCATCGCTGCTTGTACAGTGAAAATGTCGCCTTTGTGCAAAGGACGGTAGGCTTCGAGGAAATATGGCTTGAGGAACACATCGAAAAGATTTCCAGTGAGTCCTTCGATCGTATCATCAATCGGAAGCACGTGAATGCGTGTTCCGTAGCTGAGGTTTGGAGCTGGAGTAATACTGACGACATCACCAAGTCGGATACGAAGGTTGTTTCGAACAACACGATTCATGCGGACTTTCTCGTTCGGGCAAGCTTCGTCGGAAACAATGATGGCAACGGACTCCTTTCGCTTCTTTCCCTGAAACAAGCGATGGATTCATTTTGATGGAATCTTAATTGAAGATTGTGAAATCAAAGTTACAATATCCAAACTAAGCGCCTTGGCGTGACGTTCGAGGCTTGAATGAAGTGATAACTTCGATTTTGTTTATCTAGCACAACTATGACACTCGTAAAATCAGGAGCGGCAGAATAAACTCAGTCTTGAGGCAGAACGCCGTCAGAAATCATCTAAAAGCCGCAGATATTACAAGTTCTTAAATTATGCGTAATTTTTAAAGAATTGATATCGCACTCTTACCTTGAGAATGACAGCGTCTCCTCTGAAAAGACCGAGCTCGTCCATCTTCGCCTGCGAAACATACACCACCGAGTTGTCATCTTGCTCTGACTGGTCCACAATCAAGCGATTTGGCTTCGCCTTATCCTTCAGGATGGCCGTGGATAGTTCATCATTTTTCTTTTCCTTCTCACTTTGATGAGTAGGAACAGAGGCCATTATGTACAAAAACGGACCTGGAAATTTGGCTTTATTACAAGAAAAATTGAGATATAGGTCAAAGAGATTTCGCAAAATAAAGAAGCTAAAAATTTTGTGATTGTGGACACGGTAATTGTCTGAAAGTCGAATTTTGTCATCATCCACGCATTCAAAAGCGTGTTTTGCCGAGTGTGTGCGGAGTGTATGATGATAGTGGCGCCAGGGCGCGTTTGCGAAAAATTCTCGCGCGATGTTTGAAATTTTTACTACGCGAAGTGGATACAGTAAGATTTCAGAGTAATTCTTACTGTAATCAGCTCAACAGTTGAAATTTGGAAAAAACGCTGCATGTTCAGGAAACTGAAAGAGAACAACTTATTAAAACGGTTCATTAGACCGCGGAAGAGGGAGTAGAAAACGAGGAGTGAGTTAATCCAACGCCACGTCTTCAAACGATGCGGAGATTTTTATCTGAAAACGAGCGCGCGAAGAATCGAATGGGTCTCGCAAGGAATTCTTTACGTATCGATTTTAACATATACACACATACACACACAATAGGCGGGGAATCGGGTCCAGGGGATATTGGACTGTTTGGGGCCATACTCATTGACTACAGTAGTACAGAAAGAATTCCTCTGACTAAATGATAGATTTAGAACCAATACTTGGGATAAATACAAGAATTGACAAAGTAGATACCAAAATCACTTTAGTCAATCTACTATGGATGTCTGAATCTTCTTCGAAAATCTCTTCCGCCCACTCACTCAGATTGCTCTCAATATCTTCATGAGACCATCTTTTTGCAGCCAATTTGCACTGAACGAAATGTCGCGGCTCGCGCGGAAAAGCACAAAAAAGTTTCCGGCAAGTTGTCAAAAGGGGTACAGACAACAAACACGTAATGTGTAAAGGGGTATATAAGAGGTACGGTAGGAGAGGAAACATGGAAAACTAATTGGAGAAACGAAATGGCGAAGATTGTATTTGTATCTGTGCAAGTTCTACTGGCAGTTATCATCATCTCTCAGGTAGTTATATCGGAAATTTTCAGAAAACGGATCGCGGAAATGGTTCGAGAGCAGGGTTGCGACGGGCCGGGCCGATTTTCTGAAAGCGTCGGCCCGTCTGCATACAAAAAAATTTTCAGTTCGAGTTTTTCTAGTTTGAAGACTTTTTATTCTATATTTGTTACCAATATTTGTTAGGAAAGTATTTCAAAGTGAAATCAAAAGCTTTTTAGCCTTTTTAGGCCCTTCCAACCTATATTTTGAAAATTGGATGAAAAAACTGTCGAAATCAGGTCGATCACAGAATTTCCCACCTAGATGGTGGCAAAATTTCGATATCTTCGTTCAAAAATTTTTTCTCAAAAACTTTTTCTCTGAAAAGAACTGTGGACGGGCCGGGCCGGAAAATTTTTCTGACGGGCCGGCCCGTCAATCCGCAACCCTATTCGAGAGTGAACCCAATTGGCTATTGCTTCTTTTTCCAGTCTTGTAAGCAGACGAAACTTAATAATTTCTAGGTTCAATCTGCTGTTCTTCCTATCCCTAGCACAGAATTGGCTGTCATCCCAACTGAAGCATCTGAAACTTCAATAGACACCGTTGGATCATCTCGAGTAAAGAGAAATGGAGTATGCGGTTGCTGTTGCTGTGGAGGTGGTGGTGGATGTGGATGCTGTTGCTGCAGACCAAAATGTTGTTGCCGGTGTTGCCGTTGTTGTACCTGTTGCAGAACATGTTGCTGCACCAGATGCTGCACTTGTTGTAGACCATGCTGTTGTGGATGTGGTGAGCCTTTCAGTGAAAACTGATGTAACAAGAAAATTCAGACCTCGCAAGTTCAGAATTTCTTGAAACTTTCACCATATGCTCATCTCGGTGTAGTAATAAAATCCTCAAAAAAAATATTTTTTCCGTTCGACATCCGGAGCTTAGATATAGGTACTCAAAGTGCCAAATTTAGCACTGCAGTACTAATTCAATGGTATTCGTAAGACTATATTTCTAGTTCTAGGCGGTATATTTAGTTGAAATTTTGTCAGAACACGTAACGGATTGTATGCTTCAGGATGTGGATGCTGCGGATGTGGAGGTGGCGGACGCAAGCGTCGTTCTCTCCAAAAACTTCGTATTGATGATGCCAATAGAGCTCTTGGAATCAAAAGAAGACCATCTACAGAGCAATGCTAAACTGCGTTCATTATTTATTATTTATCTTAATAAACCTTTGTGCACCATATTTCGAGATAAAGTGAACAATACTCTCTCCTCTATCTACTTTTCTTCAGTTCTCTATTTTCAGATTCTCACGCATCTACTTTTCCTCCTCATCTTGCCTCAGCTCTTCTTCCTCTATTCTTGCTCTTCTAACCCAAATTTGAAAAAAACCCTACCAAAATGCCATCCATTGTCTATTCCAGTTGGCTATTCTCTTTCTTCTGGTGTGAAAGCCAAAAAAGGAACGATGGAAAGAAAAACTTTCAAAAACAAGCTCCAGGCGGTTCTCAACTTGTTTAGTTTTCATGTCAACACTGACGAGCATCCGTTTTCCATGGCCACGCTTTTTCTTGGTTCCACATTCTGCAAAATTTGAAACATTCAATCTGATTTTTTTTCTGTCCAATTTCAAAGCCAACTAAAGTTTACTCATTCTTCCATTTCCTTCGAAACTTCTTCCTCTCCATGAATGGTGTCTGGTCATTTATATGCAAAGTGAATGGGATGAGTCTCGGAGCATACTCTTCCAAACTTTAGAGATGTGCACAGGCTCACGGCCCCCAACAAAATTGTTTGCCAACACATGGGAATTCTTTGGGATACATTGATGGTGTTGGCTACAACATGGAGAGATGGAGAAGCTAAAGAGATGACTGGAAGAATCTGTGTTCTGGCATAAAGTTTTTCAGACTGAAATAAGGTTTTTTGAGATTTCAAGAACTCTTCCTATTAGTTTTTTTAATCGACTAGTGGATGTTCAATGTCTTCCTTGATCCTCTTGTTCCACCAACTCCGAAATTTATTCTTTTCTTCTCATGAGCAATTTTCTCCTCAATTCGACGGCAAAGATGCCCATTTCCCCAATATGATTTATATAAACTTTTTTGTTTATTCTCGATTTTTCGTTTTCATATTTTCGGCATACGGATTCTGACGACAGTTGAAGATTGGAAAGTGGTTGATGGCCGACTGCTCTTTTTTTCTGAATTCTCACTTCATTATTTCAGATTCTATGAAATACCCGGGCTTTCGCGGGCCTTTGTGAGCCGTCGTTTTTCTTCACTTCAATTTAAAATATTTTGGAAATTTATTCTAGACCAAAACTGAGACATCAATCTAGATTTTGGTACCAGTTCATAGGTCTCATCGAGTTTTATATTTTGGTGTGAAGAATGATCATAAAAATTAATCTGAAGTGGAGAAAATTGACAGCCCGCAAACACCGCGAATGCCCGGATCACATTTATGATTTGATAACTACCGTAAAACCTCTAATAGAAGGACACCCAAGTGAGCCCGAAAAGAGCACTTTCTCAGATTTCTACGAATTTGAAAGTAGTTTCAATCGATTTCTTGTCAAAAATAAGCTAGGATCAATACAAAATACGTTATGAGTTGCTTCTCAAGAATTAGTTATGGAAACTTTTGTGAAATTCGAGTTTTGATTTTGAGGAGGTGGAACAATAGATGGGCATGCCCTTTATTAGAGGTTTTACAGTATCCAGGTCGTAGATGATTGAAATCTCTATTTGTATGAGTATACCATTTGAGTTTTTGCAAACGGTACATACATTTTATAGCTACTAAAATCTCCACAAACTCACCAACGACTACTAAACTCCTTTGCCCATCCGGTATCACTTTCATCCTCACCAACACACCCATTTCGACAAACCAGTGCAACACAACTGGTTGTATATGTTTTTTTCCCAACAAAAAAGAAACGCTGAGGGTCCGAAAAGGCGACCCGAATCTCATTTCCCCGCGCTCCCCCGTTTTTTTCGCCCCGCTCCCGAAGAAGAGGAAGAAGAACGACGACTCCAAATCGACTCTTCTCATCGTTTTTCTTCAGAAGGCGGCCGAGCTTCGGCAGCCAGTCAGCGAGTAGAGGGGCAGTACACACACACAAACACATACTTCAAATTCGGGCATCGAATTCTCATTCCATTTTTTATTTAGATTGGAAATCTCTCCACACACTCTGTTGTTTCTTCCTTCTTTTGCTATCCATCTCACCCGTCCTTTTTTCAATTTTAGCTTTTCAAACAAACCCGAAATCTTCGTTTTTTTAGGAATGTACTGATGTACTGAAGTTGAAAAAGTGACAAGTTCATCCTCTTGTTCTCCCCGAGACATCTTTCATTTTCCAGTTTTGCCCCCTTAGGGTTTGCTTAAGAAGGACCGACAAAAAATGACCTAATCCCTTCATTTTGCATGTAGAAATGTGCCCTTCTGTTGCTTTTTTCAGTAGGGCTTTTCTTAATGAAATCTTCGCCGTCGTCTCCGTTTTCTTTGTTTTCTGTTTAAGTGCCGCCGTGCAAGCAATTTCCTCTCAAAATCAACATTTCTAGGTTTCGATTCTGAACCCTAAGAAATCAGAATATTTGGAAGTCCAAATTCGTTAACGGAACCTTACCGTATTCTGAATAGTCTAAGTCCATCTCAAGAAGTTATCTTTGAATATATTCCAGAACACTGTGATTTCTCATCTAAATCTTTTGGATTCCATTACGATATTCAGGTTTTCTCTCTTAATTCTATTATTACTTCAAACCTCTAATAGAAGGACACCCTGTAGGACACCAAATTTCGAGAGTCCCCACGACTGTAATCTTTGTTTTCTTGCGATGAAACTTTCAGCAAACAAAAATAGACTTTTCAGCTACAAAACGCGCTATATGTGGTTCTCAGAAAGCTGATTATATTTTCATGAGAAGGTTTACAAACTTGATTTTTCGGTGTCCCTTTATTCGAGGTCTTACGGTGTCTTTTGTCAGACCCAATTCAGACCTTATTTTCCATAAGTTTATAACTAAAAATTCTATAAACAGTCCTCATCTCTTTACAATCCCATATCATAACTCGTTCAGGTCTCCGCAGATCCTTCTAAAGACTCTCCAGAATTATATGTTTTCCTTCCAGAAAGCCGAAATCGGACCATAAATCATACTCCATTAGTTGTTGTCTCAAAAAAAGTGTCAAATATAGGGAGATAGATCATATGTATGTGTGGAAAAGAGGGACTTGTGGTTGTGACGAGAAGTAATAAGAGATGGATTGACGGGGGATATCTATCTCTTTTCCAACGTTTTTCGGTTGTTTTTCGACAAATTGTTGTTGACAAATATGGAATACTTTTATGAAGGGAGACACTGGAACTGTGGGTTAGTTACGATTGGATTTTCAGAGTCGAGAGGACTCTCCTTTCGAACTAGCAGTTACTGTAGAATACTCAATTCATTCGGCTTTTTTCTCTCAGCTCTGAAAAACTAAAAACGGAACGGAGGAGACTATTTTTTTTAGAGCTGGTGTCTTTTTCTGGGGGTCCCGGATCCGACAAACAAGACGAACAACAACAATAATAAAAATAGAGGAGAAAACGAA
Organism: Caenorhabditis zanzibari; assembly: GCA_963966625.1. Lineage (NCBI taxonomy): Eukaryota > Metazoa > Nematoda > Chromadorea > Rhabditida > Rhabditidae > Caenorhabditis > Caenorhabditis zanzibari. The sequence continues at coordinate 9,896,064 of OZ016469.1, forward strand.
GAGAAAAGGCACAAGGCGCATCTGTTTTCCGTCCGCCCTTACTTTTGTGTATTTGTCAGAAAAAAAGGAAGGAGCAGTCAAAAAATGGCCGTCGGCGATTTTTTTATTTATAGACGTTTGTTTGTCTGTGACTTCTTCCGATCCTTGATATCCCTCAACCTCTTCTGTTACTAGACAGTTTTCTAAGTCTCTGGAATCAACTTCCTTTAGGGCAATCAGCTCCTCCATGTTTTTTTGACACCTCCTCTCTCCCTTACGTCATTAATCATCATATCTTGGGTTGTGATAACAGAAAACGAAGCTCAAGAATCCGTTTACACCCTCACTTTTTGTTTCGATCTTCCTTCTCCATTTCTCTTTTCCCTTCCACTCACAAACTCATTGGCAACAATAATAGACGGTTAACAGCTGTTATCCGTCCAGGAGGCATCACCACTGCCAACTCTACGCTCACCTTCAGTGAGATGCTCGTTTCAAATAGAGAAAAAAAGGTGTGCCGTCGTCGTTTTGACGTTCCAATTGTTTTTTTCGAACCTTTCCTTGATATCTTCAGTATCTTGAATTCTTTTGAAGTTTTCCCGACAATCTCACAATCAGAGAATGGCTTGAACCTAGACACTTCGTCAGATATCATTTCCAAAGAAATTCAGTTGGTTTTTCTGAAAAGTTTGACTATTGTCAAAAAATCTAAACCTCCTGAATGGAAAATTTTCAATGTTCTCAGAAATGGTTTAATTCAAAAACTCTTTTTAATCGAGTTTTTCAAAACCTCTACTTCTGTTTCTAATCTGTAATTCCTATTATCAACAAATCGTATGTTTTCCTCTAGTCCTACTGTAATTTCATAAGGGATGTATTTTTGGTTGCCTTTCCAAATTTTTCTGTAAATTTAGGCGGAGGTAATATCGACCCTGGAGAGCTCATATTTGTATTCAGAATCACAAAAGACGTTACGTAACTCGAATTATGAGCTTTCAAAGTTTCAGCCAACACTAAACTTGGGGTACTTTGAGGACCCATATCTTGGCTCATTTTCAGAAGGTCTAGTTACTCGTATTGTCAGTATTCTTCTTTTTTTTTTTGAAACTAGGTGTTCAGGATTCTTAAAAGTAATCAGGATTGGTCACTTCAAATTTACTTTCACACTATTAAGTATTATTCAATTTTCCCAAGTTTCATCGCGCTCCATTGCACTTTTGGCGAAATTCAAAATTTTGAGCTTTCCCGCTCACTTTTTCTCATTGAGGTCACGTCGAAAACACAAAATCAACAAAATGTTTATATTTGACGTGACCTACATGAGAAAAAAGTGGGCGGGAAAGCTCAAAATTTTGAATTTCCCCAAGTTCGCAATGGAGCGCGATGAAACTTGGGAAAATTGGAAAATAGCTCCATTCAGATTCATTCCAAAAAGGAACCTCAGATTTCCACATTCTACCTTACCACAACTTTTGTATCTGAAATTCTCTCATTTTCTCCGAATCTCGTGTTCTTCTCTTCCGCAACCATCTACTGGTTGTTTAGCTAGAAGGGAAATGGGTAATTTGAGTAAGAACATGCTCTTTTTCTCCTTCTCCTTTTTCCTCCTGACTTTTTTTCTTATTGCTCCCTTTTCATGCTTCCGCAACGCACTCAATCTGACATATCTATCATAACTGTTTCTACTTTTTCTACTTTTTATTCAGTTTCTTCTTTCAATTTTGAACATTTCACCTCATCGTTTTCAGGGTTTCCTTGGAGGATGACACTATGTGGATGGCCAACAGAATGCACTGAAATCAGTTGTTGCGAGTCTTACATTTTTAGGCTTTATCTCTTGATTTTTACGTAAGTTTCTTGAAGAATAAAATGTCAAGAATCCTGTAATTTCAGTTTCGCAGTAGTCATCATTGCCGTCGTCGTGAGCGCGTTGTGGATGCTGTTCGAGTTCAGACCCAATTACAGGTACTTAGAAGTTCTTATCTTTACTAATAACAACCAGTGATTTCTGTATGTCCGTTTGTATGTTGCCGGCTGTAACTAAGCTCAAACTGAACCGATTTGGTTAAAAATTTTTCAGAAAGATTAGAAATTTGTCTACGTTGATGTCCATATGTTTGAATTTATGATACCTCAAAAATGGAGCAAGTTATAGCTCTTTCCGTGAATTCTCAGTACTAATTTCGGTATCGAAAATGTGTTGCAAGGCATAACTCGCTTCAAAGTTAATTGATTCTCTTGGAAATTTCAGAGTTTTTTTGGTGTTTGGTCCTGGTATTTATGATCATATAAATCTTCAGAAACCGCCTCCGTCGTCAAGACACGGAAGAGCAACATAGAATTGATGAGAGATCATTCGAGGAAACCAAATACTTGCGCAGATTCTCAGAACTAAAGTGAGTATTAACGATCGCAAAAAAGGCTCCGCGAGGTTTCGCAAGTATGACGTTTCGAAAGTGTGACGTTTCGCAAGTGTGACATTTCGAAAGATTGACTTTTCAAAAGATCCACATTGCAATTGTAAAATATCGCACTTTCGAAACGTCAGACTTTCAAAACGTCACACTTGAGAAACGTCATCTTTCGAAACGTCGCGGAGCCGCAAAAAAGATATTCATTCAGAGTTTTTTTGAAAAAAGAGATTAGAAATTCTTTCTTTCTTCTATTATTTCTTTGTGAAAAAAACCAAATCTTATGCTCTGATGAATTGTAGCGAGTTAGAAGGAGCATCCGAATGGTAGATTCCGGTTCCTTCTTCCTTTCTTCTCTGATCCTCCCCCTCCTTCTTCTTCTTCTCCTTCCATGTTCAGGTTTGTATACGTATACCGTATTCCTTACGAATTCGTCATGTCAGCCATTTTTTTTTGATTTTCCGATTATCGTCAACTTCTACAGTAATCTGTCCTCTCTATCACTCAACTAAACGCATTCTCCCAAATGCTTTCCCTGTGGTTGTTCGTTTCTAGGAATCGAAAAAAGTTGATATATTTTATAACTTTATTTTTCAGCCCACTTCAAGCCCGACGTCATTCTATCGACAATTGAGACACACTTTCAAATTTTTGTAACCATAATTAGAGCTTTAAATCTTGTCTACATTTTTGCTCCCCTCACTATCCCCGTTTTGTATGTATACGCGTACAGCTTCTTTTTTTATTTAATAACTCTTCATTAATCTTTCAGTAGCTGATATGAATACAATAAACTATCTGAAATTCATAACTTTATTCTTACAAAATCAATTTAAAAACAGCAGATGGTAAAATGAATGAAAGAGATTCAAGTACAGTAAATTTTGGTAATAAAGCTAGTTGTTCGATTATTGCTTATTGATTATGTTCGACGCTTCGATCTCGACTGCAGAGGTGATTGACTGGACAAGTTTATCCCTGAACAAGATAGTAAAATTTGAGATTTTAAAACTCTCAAAACTAACGCTGCTTCATTATCGCATCTTCTGAGAATATTAGCGACTGCAACAGCAAATCCAACATACTGATCATCTGATTTGTTCACTTGTTTCAGTTGATTAATTGCATCTTTTAGATTCATTTGTCGTGGAAGAAGCTGAAAGGTTTCCAAAATCAGTGCGTCTTATTAGAATTGACAAACCTCCGTTTTAACGTCCCCTTTGTAGAGCTTCTCAATTCCTAACGGCTTGAAATTCTTTTCGGTTGTAGCCAAGAGATTTCCCATTTGTCCTTCTTGGAGTTGGGCAATCGTCCAGTCGGAACTAACCTTCTGGTTGAGAATGGGTGGGATAGGACAAACTGCGCATCTGAAATGATTGCTGAAGTTGTAACTTATCACTTTTTTAAACTTACGAAGCCTGATTCAAAGAAATTCGCCCTGGTGTAGTCTCTATTTGATTCAGCAGATCTTTTGCCACTTTTTTCGCATCTTCATCGGCGACTGAAAATCATATTTATTCTTCATTTCCTAGTTTTAAAACGTTTCAGAAATTACAGAAACCGATTTTGCGACTAAAAACTTTGATTCCAAAATTTCAGCATAAAAATGTTTGGGGCCATAAAAACTTTCTTGGGGCTAAAGCATTATTTTTGGGGCCACAAAAATAATTTAACCTCCCCTTGGGGCCACATTTAATTTTTTGGGCCATGAAACTTTCGGGGCCATGAAACTATTGCTTGGCGCCATCAAAGTCGAATAGAGCCAAAATCATTTAGTTTATTCAAAAAAAGGTGTGTTGACACTCACTATTGTCGTCATCAAGTGTCATCTTGGCTTTTTTAATAGCTTTGAATGGAGTTGATTTTCTTCGTTTTTGAGATTCAGGTTGAACAGAAGGAGTTGACTGTGGACAATCTCCCCAGTTATCTTGAGCTGGAATTTTTTAAAATAAAAAAATCAACGTTAAATTTTATCAAACCTCGGATTACGTTTCCTGCTTCAACGCTTCCGAAGAGTTCTTCGAGCGGTATCGGTTGAAAGTTACGTACGCTGGTCATGATAGTAAATGAAAGGCGTTTTTACCTGAAATTTGAATAGTGACCTATCGAAAGAAAAATTTCCTCCTTATTTACAAAACGAGTATTTCCACTAAAATGCAACTGTTCCGCGTTTCCCGATTAACCTCATAAGTTAGTTGGAGAGTGCGCTCTAATGAAAAATGTGTTGAAAATAAAATCGATATAATAGAAATAAGTTATTTGTTTCTTACATATGCAGTTGACAATTCAAGATTATATTTTAGGCTGATCGATTTCATTTATCTCCATGTAAATAAATCACAAAAGAATGCATAAGCTTATTTTACAAGAAAATATGAAGGAAAATGGAAAATAAATTAATGACGAAATGGCACACAGAAATCGGGGAAGAAAGGATCAGAAGAGCAATCATGATCTACATCAATGGGACAGTTTAGAGAAACGGGAGAGAAATCATTGCTTTTTTGTGAAGCTTTTTAAAATGTCTCCGTGTCATCGAGGCTTGCTTGGAGAGCATTCTGCATATCATTGTTGCCATTCTCGGCCGCGTCTGCGCCGTTTTCTACAGCATCTTCGTTCGTCTGATATAGCACCATCTTCAGAGCCTCGACATCGATTGTTGTGGCCTTCAATTCGTCGGCTTCGTGAACGAGAGCTTCCACTCTTTGAAGCATGGCATAGTAAAACTCGCGTTCTGATTCCATATCTTTAGCCATTGTTTCCCAATCAGCAGCCAACGTCTTCTGCTTCTCGATTTCTGAAAACTGTTACTGTAAAGCTGAAAAAAAGGGTTTGATCCTACCTTGCTTCAAAAGCTCCTCACTCTGCGATGGTTCAGCACGGCGATTTCCGGCAGAAGTCGCAGGAGATGGTCGTGCTCCGTTTCTAACAGTGGGAGCCACGGAAGCTTTAGCAGCCGCAACAGGGGCTGCCGTGGGGGCGACAGTTTTTGGCTTAGCAACTGGTGCCGGGGTTGGTCTCACGGAAGCGACGGCAGGACGTGTACCAGTAGCTCCTTTTAACGCAGGCAGAGGTTCGTTGAATCGAGCGGCAACGGCGTCATACTCCTCCGCGTCCACAGCCAAATTAGCATTGAAAAACTGCAAAACATTCATTATGCGTTATAAAAGCTTATGGGAACCACGAACCTTGTAGAACCACTGCAGGAACTCCATATTATCCTGGAACTTTGCTCTTTTCATTTTCTCAACGTCTACAGGCTTGTCGATGCCCAAATCCTTCCAAGCTGTCGTGAGAACCTTCCAATTAGTGAGGATATCTGGCTCACTTCGAGGGTTGAACTTCACTTTTCTCAAGTTGATTGAGTTGGGGAAAAGAAGATGAGTCAGTTGGCAGTACGCAGCCCCTGATGCCATCTCCTCAACTTTCGTGAAGTGACTCTGAAAAATGATAGAATTAATGTGAAGTTGTTATAAAGATTATTTCTACCATCAGCAGGTTGTTAACCCAAGCGACAGCATCCTTTCGACTCAACGTGTCGGTAGTGACTGCGCTGATGAAGACGTTGACTACCATTGCGTTTTCTGAAACAAATGAGGTTGGCTAGAAATCAATAGGAGAGGAGCGGGTAACTGGAGAGAAAGGATAAATCGACTGGTCGCCACGTCTGCTGCGCGAGCGCGGAACACGGAAACAGTGGACGCTAGGGATACACAGACAGCGAGAGAAAGAGAACAAGGGAACGAAATTTTCGAAAAGCAGCAATTTTCTCTATAAATAACGAAGAGAAAAAGTATATGAAACTCGTAAGAAAAACTCGAGTGTATGCAATATGATACGAGAATGAGACAGACATTCATAGAAATCAGCGCCATCATTTTTTGATAGGTGATAAAACATACGAACCAGGCTGCTCAAGAAAGTATTAATAATACGAGTAAAATGGAGTCATGCATTAATATGAATGCGGTCGTGTCGTTCGGGCTTTTGCTGTGCCCAAATAAGTAATTGGTCGCGTATCAAACTATGCACAAATACATCGACAACGAGATGTAGAGTGAGAAAGGGAAATAAAAGAGTGCACGATATAAATGGCGACAGATGGACGCGCTGTGTAGATCGACAGCCGATCTGACGAGCCATCTTCGCTGTCCGTATAGATGCTCCGCCTGAGAAGAAAAATAAACTCATGAATAAAAGAAGAGATTCTAGCGAGCAAGTTATTTAAGATCATCAGAAAAAAAACAAATTCAGCAAACGTTCAAGCATGCAAAACTTGCAGCAAAAGGTGTCCAAAAAACAAAAAAAAATGGTGTCATTTTTTGGCACTCGTCGCTGCGAGACCAATTCTAGTACCGTACCAAATCTTGAAAGACGCATAGCCTTTCCCTGCAAATATTTATACGGTGATGGAAGTGTTCTCGCGACGAAAAGCAGCAAAATGACTCAACTTTTGCGTTTTACTTTCGACATTTGCTGTAAATTTTGCGTACAAAGACTACTGAAAACTTGGTATTTTTTCAGGAAAACTGTAATAAATAATTGAAAAAAGAATGAAAGTAAGCTGAAATTAAAAACACACCCGCGAAAATTAAACATGTTTGAATTCCCGCACAAATAACGATGCTCCGATAGTACGGCTGCGCGTAGTTTAGAATTTTGCGGTGCAGCCAAAAAATTTTCGAATAAAGATATTTTTATTCGTTTTCTCTATTTTCCATAACTTTTCTTTGTCTGAAGTCTTTTATAATTAAAACCAAACATGTCGGACGTCTGAAACGCATGTTCCCCCGTTGCTCACTCTCAATTTCTTATAGATTTTGTTGTATCTGTTTAGGCCATGTGTTTTTTTCTCATTGTGCTAAACATTCCCGCCATTTGAATATTCTTATTTTGTTCTAATATCATTGTATATTGAAAAATAGTTTTTTTTCAGTGTGAAATGGCGGATGACGATGATTATCAGGATATGGATAACGATGATTTCGTGGACGACAACGATATGGAAGATGTGATTGAAGAAGATCCACAGCGCCCAGACAACGACGAGGATGACGATGACAACAACGTTGATGAAAACTTCGAGCTGTTTGACCAAGGAAAAGCTGTGCCGACTAGTGAACATGTCACAACTCCATTCATGACCAAGTACGAACGCGCTCGTGTTCTCGGAACTCGTGCTCTTCAAATCGCTATGGGAGCTCCAGTTATGGTCGAACTCGAAGGAGAAACTGACCCGCTTGAAATCGCAAGAAAGGAGCTCAAGCAACGCAAGATTCCAATTATCATTCGCCGCTATCTTCCAGATGGATCATATGAAGACTGGCCAACCGAACAACTTCAACTGGCGGACTGGTAGACAATCGTCTATTTTCATTTTCTGATTTCAACATTTTACTGTTCACTCTTTCCTTTTTTTACACCATTTGGTGCATTCTCCTTCTCGATCTTACTTTCACATTACCTTTTGACCTTCTTTTCATTTTATTCTCTTGTTAACAACATTGTTCAAAAACAAATAAATAAAATTTTAGGTCACCGACCAAGGCTTCGGGAAAATCATGGTTGCCACGCAAAAGTTCAACGAATCTGAAATCGATAACTTTGGGCAAGCGCTGAATGACACCAAGTGAGCTCAACCTGCTCAAAGTAATTTTCAAAGCTAATTTTCAGGAGTCCTTTGAAAGCTCGCTTCAGAGCCTTGTTCATTCTTCGAAATATTGGATGTGATCGCTCGGTGGAATGGATTGGGAAGTGTTTGAATGATGAATCAGCACTTCTCAAACATGAATTAGCTTATTGCTTAGGGCAAATGCAAAATAAAAGTGCTATCCCAACCCTAATCAATGTTCTAGAAGATGAAAAACAAGGTGAGGTGGCTCAGCATAAATTTCCAAAAAGTGTGGCTTTTTAGAACCAATGGTCCGTCACGAAGCTGGTGAAGCTCTTGGAGCTATTGCTGATCCAAGTGTTAAAGACGTTTTACGAAAGTATTCAAAAGATCCTTGCCCAGAGGTGTCGGAGACATGCCAAATTGCTCTCGGTAGAGTAGAGTGGGTGGAGAAAAGCGGCAAAGACACAAATAGTCCATACGATAGTGTTGGTGAGGTGATAAATTCAGCGTTTTTATAAAAATATTAATTATTAGACCCAACTCCATCTGCTTCAACTTCCGATGTGAAAGAACTTGCAAAGACGCTCATCGATGCTTCGTTACCCTTATTCGACAGATATCGTGCAATGTTCAGCTTGAGAAATCTCAATACCGATGAATCTATCAAGGCTCTGGCTCAAGGACTCTATTGTGAGGATAGTGCTCTTTTCCGTCACGAAGTGGCTTACGTCCTCGGACAAGTCCAATCGCCTGTTGCCATTCAAGAGCTAAAAGATCGTCTTTTATTGCCAACCGAGAATTGCATGGTTCGGCACGAGTGTGCTGAGGCCCTGGGCGCCATTGCTAATGAAGAGTGCACGAAAATCCTGAAACAATATGTCAACGACGAGGAGCGAGTTGTTCGGGAAAGCTGCGAAGTTGCTTTGGATATGGCAGAATATGAGAACAGTTCTGACTTGCAGTACGCACATGTTTAAAAATTTTGTTACTTGTTGTTCTTATTATTTTTTGTTTCTTGTTACACGTTTGATTCTGAAAAAAAGTATGTTTTCTGTTGGTAACTTTTTAAAAATTGTTTCCTTCCCACTCGTTTGTACGGAATATTATTGTAATATAATTTCAGGACGTTTTTTAATTTTTTTGGTTCAGGATGACACCAAGCGGAAGAATTATTTCACAAGTAGCTCGGAGAATAAGCGTGTGCAAGCTCAACTTGCCTGCTGCGCGACATTACAGTTCAAGCAACGCCGAAACAAGCGTAGAAGTAGGCTCACTTTGCGAGATCGAAATGAGCGTTGCCAAACAACTCAACATGAAATATCATTTACCGGCCCCATTGTCAAAGCAAATGGACACTCTTGGTGAGATTGTGACATTAGTGAGTGTCTTGAGAAGGCTTTTCAAATATTTTTCGTTCACAGATTCGTGATCCAATGGCTGAAGTTGCAAGCTGCATGCGAGTCGTAGACAAGAATCTTCCAAATCTTCGTCTTGTCCTCTGGGGAGCTTTTGGAACAGGAAAAACTGTTACGCTCAATCAGGCAGTACACCATGCGTACAACAAAAAATGGGCAATTGTTCATCTTCGTAGTGCAATGGAACTTACAAGACGAGTAAAGGAGATTGAAATGTCGTCTTTCGTATCGGGACGAATCAATGATCCATCCAATGCCGTAGCGATTCTTCAAAACTTCAAACAACAGAACCAACACATTTGGAAGACACTTGGAGAGCTGCTCACCGAAAGAGATTACGAGTGGTCCAAAAGTGAAAGAACGTTGAAAAATAAACCCATCACAGAAATCATTGAAATGGGCATCACTGCACCGTTTCTCGCCAGTGATTGTGTTGGTGCCATTTTCCGGGAACTACGACGACACGCAAAAGAAGATAAGCTAAAGGTTCTTGTTGCGATTGATGATTGCAACTCGCTATGGGGAAAGACATTGGTGAAAAGAGCTGATAGAACATTCGCACCGTCTTCTGATCTCAGTCTCGTAGTGCATTTTAGACGAATGATTGCGAACGATTGGACTAATGGATGCGTTCTAATGGTCGCTGACAAGAAAGAGATTGCAGACGCTAGAGATGAGCTTGGAGTTTCACGACATACGCCCTTGGAATTGTTTGGAGAGGAGGGATTCGAGTATATTGAGGTATTTTTTGTGGGAGGTTTTTAAGTAGTCACAATTTTCAGCCTTTCGTTCCTATTGAAACATCGAACTACACCGAAAGCGAGTCTAATACACTCTACGACTACTATGTGAATAAAAACTGGCTAGCGTCAAAAGAGGGTGAGTTGCCAACTATTTTTTTTCTTCGAACACTCACTTTTTTGTAGCTCGGAGCGAGGAGGGAAGAAAGCAATTGATGTACCTCAGCGCATTCAATCCATACTATTACGAGCGACTATGTGCTTTCAATTGAGTTTTCAAGCAAACGTGTTTTTGGTTTTGTTTCGTTTTTTCTAGGCTTCCAGTAGACTGTTTGATTCAATTTTAATAAAAAAACAATGAAAATGAATAGATTATTTGAGAAATTTTTTGATCTATATTTTTTTCATCTGTTTTCTCTCAGAGAATTGAACTTATCTCTTTTTCTTGTATATTCATTCACTTATAATAGTGTGTACCCAGGTCACGATGTTGAAACTCAAACCGAAAATTTCGGCATTGACAAGGATTACTGGTGAGATCAGATCATCGTCACAGTGGGTAAAAGCAAGGTGAGGTTTTCTTCCTTTTTCAATTCTAGCCGCATAAAAACTGTTTTTCCAGTAGCTCGTCGGATTCGGTTGATATCAATGTAGAGAAGTTGTTCGTGGAAAATGAAGTTCAAAAACTTTTAACCGATCTAACAGAAATAGATCTAGAACACAAAGTATTCCGCCCAAGAAGAACTTCAATTCAGCAAAGATCGCATTTCGCTTTGATGACAGAGGAGCGACTTGAGAAGGTTTTTTTTGTCCTTAATTACATTTGATGTGAAGAGCTCGAATTTCAGACTCGTGAGAGAATGCGGGAAGAAGCACGACGTTTTCTTCAGTTTGTTCCTGTCAAAGAACCCAGAGAAGATAGTGTTCAAATATTGGCAAAAGATGCAGAATTAAAGGATTTCGATACCAGCAAATTTGTATTCACAGACATTACTTTCGATGCCACCGATCAAGATCGTACTGTTGTCGTCAGAGAACCAGATGGAACACTAAGAACCGCGAATCCGGAAGAACACGATAGAATGAATAGGACGTATTATCAAAAGCCGAATCGGCCTGTCAACCCGCCAGCTTTATTCGCGGATCCGTATCTTCAAAGTGCTCTTGATAAGAACGAACATGAGTTTGTTCTGGACTGGGCATGTTGGTTCTATGAGCCGGATGACCCAGCGTACGTTCGTCTTAGTCAACTCGTGTTTGACCGCATCAATGAATCGGGAAAGTTCAATGTGATAACTTCGACGCGTCATTTCGGCCCATTCACATTTTACTTGGCACTGAACGACAACATTCCGAAACTTCTTAATTACTTTGGAGGTCTTGGTAGACTTTCCGATTGTGCGAATCTCGTGAGACTCCAGAAAGCGGTGCGACCTGATTGGAGAGTTACGATTGCTCAAGGAGATTCTGATGAAAAAATTGTCAAAGACTTCATGAAACAAAATATGCGATTCCGTGAACAAATTACCGATCTGCAATCATTTATCACTACGGGCAAAGTAAAATCTGAACAAGAAAACGAGAAGCATGTGGCCATTAAAGAGAGAATACACGTTGACAGAAGAAGAGCACGAGTCAACTCAGCAAATGTTCGTGGAGTCAATGGACCTCTTGGCGACTTGAGCGATGAGTATTCGGTGAAAGTGGTTAAGAGTGAAGGAACGGGATCTGAACGCGTTGAAAAGAAAGAGGATGGCCGCGGAAAAGGAAGATTCAGGAGTCGTGAACAAACTAAAGACAGGAAGAAAGATTGAAAGTGATTTTTACTGTATCTCTTAGGACTCTAGAAATGTTTTGTTTTTGTTTGTGCTCATATTATTGTTTTTCTTCTCATGAATATTATAGTTTTTTTATTAGAAGTTCAATTCCAGCCAGCCAGTTGCTGTGGTTTTAACCCAATATTTCTGATTTCTCATTCAGACGAGTATTATTATTTTTGAATTTTAAAGCCGGGTTTGGGAGACCATGTTGAGGAGGCGCAATCATGACAATGCTTCGCAAAAAGACTCAACGTCAGCATCACCAGTCCAAGGAAATCCAGTTGTGAAAAAAAGGTTTCGTGTTCACTGCTTTTCTGTAGAGAAACATGTTTTTTTTTAGCTCAAAACAGGACACCAAAATCGACGAGAAATTCGAGCTCTTTATGATCATCCTGTTATTTGTTATTCGAATTGGAAGTGCATTTTACGATGTTATCAACGATTGCGACGAAGTTTATAACTATTGGGAGCCACTGCATTTGTTCCTGTATGGAGAAGGCTTTGAAACTTGGGAGTATTCGCCTGTTTACGCGATCCGATCGTATTTCTACATCTGTCTTCATTACATTCCCGCATGGTTTATTTCGTTCTTTTATTCAAAGACGGCGGTGTTTTTGGCCGTTCGCATAAGCCTCGCGTTGATGTGTGCGATTGGGGAATTTTATGCATACTGTGCTATTTCCGATAAGTGAGTTATATTATCCTTTTTGTCCGGAAAATGATTATTCTCGTTTCAGATTGAACAAAAGAGCTGCTTGGTTCTATCTTGTGTTCTCAGTATTCTCTTCAGGAGTTTTTCTATCATGTTCTTCATTTTTGCCATCATCATTTTGTATGAGTATGACTTTTTACATAATCGGAGCTTTCATCTACGAACATTGGTATAAGAAGCATATGGTGAACATTCTCTAAATAAATATTTTCAGGTCCTTCGGCATTTTCTGCGTTGCGTTCTCCACTTTAGTCGGATGGCCATTTTCAGCCGTGATCGGGCTTCCGTTTGTGATTCAGATGCTGTTTCTACGAGATTTGAAAACAGAGTTCATTCTACCGGCAGTTTTCTCTGGAATGGGAATTGGAACTGTTCAATTTCTGGTTGATACCTACTTTTTCGGAAAACCAGTCGTGGTAAGAAAAGTTCATCTTTATAACCTTTAAGTGTTTGTGTAATTCAGGCTTCACTGAATATTGTTCTTTATAACGTTCTGAGTGGACCAGGACCATCGCTCTATGGAGAAGAACCATTAAGTTTCTACATAAAAAATCTGCTCTTGAACTGGAACATCTTGGTTTTCGTGATCGTATTGGGAATTCCATATGCTGTTTGGAGGATGTTGGATCTACGTCGGGCAGGTATCAAACGAAGTGTTTGAAACATGTGCCCTGATCAAAAACTTCAGAAAGTCTCAAAGATTCTATCGAGCGGAACTCGGCATTCTACCTGTTTGCTGCAACTTGTTTCCTTTGGCTGCTCATTTTCGGAGCGCAGGCACATAAAGAAGAACGATTTCTTTTCCCGATTTATCCGTTAATCGCTCTACTCGCTGCCTTCGTCTATGATTGTATTCACGAACAACTGATCCGTTGGAAAATAGGAAAATTTAGCGGATTTATTGTATCCGTCGTCTTTGTTTTGTGTTACGTGAGCATTTCCTGCTCGCGGGTATACTCGATTCATACAAACTACGAAGCACACTCCCGAATTTATAAAGAATTGAACAAAGAGTTTCAACCGGTGAACAAATTTGAAACTCAAATCTCGGTGAATTCGGTGCGTTTAGTCTAAAAAACGAATTAAGAAACCCGATTTTCAACTGCAAAATTTTAGCCTGATGTGCAAGTTTGCGTCGGCAAGGAATGGCACCGTTTTCCGTCGTCATTCTTCATCCCTACCCGCGATCGTGACGGAAGGAAAATAAGGATGGCATTCGTGAGAAGTGAATTCCGTGGTCTCTTACCTCAGCCATTCAAAGTCGTGATACATTTGATCGATTCCACTAGATACGAGCCACTAGCGATGAACGATATGAACAAAGAAGAGCTTTCAAGATATGTCAGCTTGAACTCCTGCGATTACTTCATCGATGTAGATATGCCTGCAACTGAATTTGAACCAAATCTGGGAGAAATGGTAAGTGTTTCTTGAGGAAATGCTTTAAAATTGTTCACTCTTTTCCAGACGAACGAGTGGGAAAATATCGCTTCAAGAAAATTCATCGATCTTTCGAAACCTGCTAAATATGCTGGGCTTCTTCGTGCTTTTTACGTTCCGTATTTTTCTGCTAAAGAAAATGCAATGACGAATTATTCCCTGTACCGGAAAATCGTCAGATAGTCTGGACTAGTAATTCAACTATTTTCACTTACCGTTTCATTGGGAAAGTTTGTATTATGATCAGTTGTTGTATTGTTGCTGCTGAAACTAATTTTTGTGTAAATTTCCGGGTTTTCAATTATATTCCATTGGTTTATTTCTTTCATGTGATTCTCTTCTAAACGGTTTTGCTTTATATTTGACTAAATGTAATCACCAACTATTCATAATAATTTATTTTGTTATATGGTTGATCACTCCATTATTATCTGCACTGCTTTCGTGAAATCGTAATTGATGGAAACTGGATTTCAGGTTAAACCATGGCTGAGGACACGAGTGGATTACTGTAAGTTTCCTTGGTGTATTGAATGTCATCAGAAATATTTTTTCAGAAAAATCGATCGGTGTCAAAAGCTGTACCACAAAGAAAAAGAAACAGACGACAGCTGGAAACCATCTACCGGCGCTGTGATCAAACTTTTGCTCTCGATTCGCATTTCCGGAGCTCTCTGGTCAATATTGAGTGATACAGATGAAACAGAGAAACAATGGGAAAACCTTCACACGATGTTTTACCGCGATGGATTTCCATCATGGAGAAACTATCCTCTCGACTCCCTGGCTGATGTGCAGAGCTTCATTCTCAATTCCTTATTCTTCTGCCCTGGGTGGTTTTACATAAAAGCGCTGGCACAGTCAAAAATTGCCGTATTCACTTTGATTCGTCTGACGATTGGGGCTGTTTGCATTTGCGGAGAATACTGTGCATTTGTTGCAATCAGTAACAGGTACTTATTTTGAATCTCTAACTAGTTACAACCTTTTTTTCCAGAATCAACATCTCGACAGGTCGTTACTTTCTCATTTTTACTATCTTTTCATCCGGAATGTTTCACGCCAGCATCACATTGTCACCATACACAGTATCTATGATCTGCTCGTTTTTCTTCATCTTCGGACTCCTGGAAGATAAGAGGTTTGTTGCTTTCATGGTACTGCAAATCGAGGTGTTCTTTTAAGATGGATTTGCTACGCTTCTTGGATCATATCTTTTTCGCTTGGTAGCTGGCCCACTTTTTTCTTCTTCCTTCTAACGGACTTTGCTTCAACGTTGTGGCGTCATACACTTCATAAAAAATGGATTGGAGTCCCTCTCTCTATTTTGATGGTAGTACTCTTCACACATTACGCCTGCTGTAGTTTCTACGATGAACTTCCTCTCTTTATGGTAAACACAAGATTTCACAGTTATCGCTAAATGCCCGTTTCAGAGAACTTTCTACAAAACGCCATACGAGTATCTGAAAACCATTAAAATCGGATATCGCCCGCCTGGAACCACTTACTACTTTATTCAAGACTTCATTTGTAATTGGAACGTAGCCGCACTCCTCGCACTCGTCGGACCTTTATTGGCCTGTAAAGCGTGCTGGAAATTTCAACAACATAGACATACCTGGAAAAAGGTCAACGACGTTACACCTATTGTTTTCCTGGCAATCAACTCTACTTTTTGGTTTACCATGTTCCTAACGCTTCGACGGGTGGAAAGCTTCATGTTCCCGATGTATCCCAACATATCACTTTTTGCTGCGCTCGCTTGCGATGCGATCCCTCGATTGTGGCATAAAGAAGGAGATGAGCCGACTTCTGGCAATCAAGGTGGCCGAAAAGCTATCACTGATCCATTCATCAATCGGCCAAGAAACATTGGGCACGTTTTTGTATATACTCTTGTGAGCTTCTTCATAGTATGTTCCCTTCTTCGGATCAACACTGTTTACCAAAGTTACGGATCAGAAATGGACATCTACAAAGGGTTCCACGAAGAGCTGAACGCTCACGAAGAGTTTGACAGGTTCAATGTAAGCGTTTATCTTCGATTCAAAAGATTATTGTCTTATTTACAGGATCCGATAAAATTGTGTCTTGGAAAGTCATCGAAACGCTTTCCATCATCCTTTTTCATGCCAACAGAAGTTCACGACGGAAAAATGAACTATCGCAAAGTTGAAAAGCAAATAATGGAAACGAATCACATTGACAACCTTTCCGAGTCATCAGGAAAAATTCCGGGATATGTAAATTTGGATTCGTGTGATTATGTGATCGATATTGACCAACCTTCGACTTCGGTTTATGTCGATTTCAGAGAGATGGTGAGCCAATGAGTTCTAATTCCTTTAAAACTTTTTTTTCCAGCCAGAGCAATGGAAATCAATCCTATCGCTTCCGTATCTCGACGCAGATCGTACTGATATACCTTCCCGTTATTTCTCAATCCCATTCATTTCGTCTTATTTTGACTTGAGACATGTTACAACAATCACTCTTTATCGACGCATTGTCTAAAATATCATTAATATGTTCACACTCTTTCTATGTACTATGATCTTATAATTGAATCTCCAGTAGATATTTATGCCCTGTCTATTGTGTCATTATTGATTTCACTTTAAATTTTGACTACGGTTTATATTATTCTTGCGGGTAATTTCGATTATGTGCTTATTTCTGAATAGAAAATTGATGAAGACTAACGCAGTGGAACTGAATTTTTGTTTTTTTTTTTTCAATCATGAAATTGGTTACTCAAACCACGATACTACTTCTGGAAACTAAGAAAAGTGAAAGAAATCATACCCTCAAGGTTTCAGGATGTCACAAGCAATGGAGGACAACGTGGAAGACGACAAAGTGCTTCAAGAAACGTTGGTCTTGAGAAAACGGATAGAGGAAATGATGCGAACAGGAGCTGCACTGGTCAGAGAGTCAAACGGTCTTCCGAAAGCTGGAGGAGATTTCGAGCTGTACAACTCTTATCCGACATTCAACGCTTTCATGAAACGATCAGAGGAACGTCTGAATGCACTGTATGTTGTTGTATCATCAAAAACGAACTAATTTTCTATATTATAGTATGGGAAGAGTCACGAAGTCGATTGGCTGTGCAATGCGAGTTCCGGACATTGGCTCCAACGTCGAGCATTACACAGAATGCGTTATTGAAGCTCAAGACAACATTGCCGAGCGAGTGGCAACTCTCCACGAAGTGTTGATAAAGGCCGAGGTAGATGAAATTGTGAAAGTGCCGGAATTCATCACCAAGGCTGGCCCGACAAACGACAAGACAGAGGCGGAAATAGCGGAAGCCATGAAGACTTTTTCGGCTAATATCGGCACTGTGTTAGCAGCCAAGTTTAGAGAAAGAAGAGAAGAGGCCGCTCAAATGATAGTTCACGAGAAACCGCAGAAAACGTATAATATCATCACAGACAACTCAGCAGCGCCGTTCGCATCGAAACTAACCGTAAAACATCATGCTGTCGAAAAACGGAGCGGTATAAGGCTAGTCGACGACGATGAATCAGGCAAAAGAGAGTGGACTGATGCCGAGGCAGAAACAGAAGAAGAACATCCTTACATTGCTGAAGTGCTACATTTCAAAGTTCCAGAAGATCAGCTGAAATCGGCAGTGCCTAGAAAATTCAAGGCTTTGGATCAAACACCATTGACGATGGTGGATACGAAAGAGAAGCTCGAAGCGTTGAGAGATAAATTGAATAATGTGAAAGAATTCTCTGTGGACCTGGAGCATCATGAGATGCGAACATATCTAGGACTTACTTGTCTTATTCAAATATCTACAAGAGATGAGGATTTCATCATCGACCCTTTCCCTATGTGGGACTGTATTGGAATTTTGAACGAGCCCTTCACCAATCCAAATATTCTGAAAGTATTTCACGGATCTGACAACGATGTTTTGTGGCTTCAACGCGATTTTGGAGTTCATGTTGTCAACTTGTTTGATACCTATGTTGCGATGAAGAAGCTGAAGTACCCGAAGTTCAGTCTCGCTTACCTTGCATTCCGTTTCGCAGACGTTGTTCTGGACAAGCAATACCAGCTAGCTGATTGGCGAGCAAGACCTCTCAGAAATGCAATGATCAACTACGCAAGAGAAGACACCCATTACCTTCTATATTCTTATGATATGCTAAGAGAGCAACTCCTGCAGCAAGACGACAAGGACTTACCGATCGTTTATTCAGAATGCAACGATCTTTGTGTTCGGGTTTACAAGAAGCCGGTCTTCAAGCCGAAAGGATATATGACGGAGATGAAATTCCGATTCACTTTGAACACTAGGCAAGATTATGCACTGACAAGCCTATACCGTTGGCGAGATGCGGTAGCTCGAGCGGAAGACGAAAGCCCGCAGTTTGTCCTTCCGAATCATATGCTGTTGTCGCTTTCTGAAACACTCCCAAGAGACGTCGGTGGTATTTATGCTTGCTGTAATCCTCTTCCACACTTTGTAAAGCAGCGCACTGGAGATATTTTCAAGTAAGTTCCCATAGCGATTCCTCAGTGAAAATTCATATTATTTAAGAATCATGGTGGAAGCGAGAGATATAAAACTGGAAAAGACAGAATTGAGTGCGAAAGAGAAATCCGAGACTCAAGAAGCGAGAGGTGTTATGAACGATTCAATGGATCATATAACTTCCATTCTGAAGTCAAGAATTGATTTTTCCCACACCAAATTTGACGAGGAACGTGGAGAAATTGACATCGACAAGAGTGAGGAAGGTGTGGATGTTTTGAAAAAGGACCACGAAAAGTCGTTGCTATCGGTGCTGCAGTCGTCAGCGGTTGTTCCAAATGTAGATGCAATGACTGTTGTTGAGAAGGGAAGGAAACCAGATAATAGGAAAATCACAAAATTATTGAGCGAACTTGATAAGTTTGTTACACCTTTTGAGTGTTACCAAATGATGCTGATCACGAAACAAAAGCAAGAGGAAGAAGAAAGAAAGGAAGCTGAGAAAAAGAGATTGGAGGAAGGTGA
Organism: Caenorhabditis zanzibari; assembly: GCA_963966625.1. NCBI lineage: Eukaryota > Metazoa > Nematoda > Chromadorea > Rhabditida > Rhabditidae > Caenorhabditis > Caenorhabditis zanzibari. The sequence goes on from OZ016469.1 coordinate 9,915,215, forward strand.
CAAGCCTAAAACATTATTCTCCCATCACGATGCAGCTGTAGTTAGAAAACCTCAGTTCGATTCAAAGGTAAGCAGTAATTTGATGCAACATTTTCAAAAATTGTTTTTTCAGCTTCTCAATGTTGATACTGTCAAAGTAGAGGCGGAAGAGGACGGGAAGAAGCAACAAGACTCATCTTTGGAAAAAGATCAGGAGCCACAAGTTTTCGATCCATCTCGGTTCTCTGACGACCAGCTCATGTCGAAGAAGGCGATGAAGAGAAAGAGACAAGCTGCTCGAAGGAATATAGATATTTCTGTAGTACTTGGAGAATCTTCAGGTAGTTCGGATCCAAAGAAGATCAAGACAGAAACGGATCCGGTAGAAGTGGAAGAGTTTGATTACGATCAAGCGGACAGCAGCGCTTTCGGTAAGTTACTATTGTTACGGAGAAAATTCCATTTAAATTCATATTTTTGCAGAAAAGCCTGTAAAAGATGCCAACGCCGATTTCGATCCATTCCACCAGAAGTATCGTCTGAAGAACAAGTCGAAGAAGAATATGGCGATGAAGAAATCGTCGAATCGTTCCGGAACTATCAATTACAAAAAGTGATTTCTCCCATTTTTACCTGTAACCACTGTTTCATTTTGTTGTGTTCACATTTGTTGTTTTTTGAAATAAATTTCTTTCGTTACTAAATGTGCATTTGAATATGTATGATTTGGGTTGATCAGCCCATCGAATTCTTTATCCGTCATGCTTGTTACCTTTTTCTATCTCCTATCTAGCTTTACAGATGGCTGCGAGGTTACGGGAAATGAAATGCGAGCTCTCGTTCCTGAAAAATGCTGATGGCTCGGCATGTTTTTCCCAAGGATCCACGTGTATTTGGGCTTCGTGCAGTGGTCCCGGAGACGTGCACGCTTCGAGAGCAAATGAGGAAGCAATGACATTGGATATTAGTTATAGAGCAAATTGTGGAGATAACAAATTTAGTGTGGTAAAGAAATTTAATGAACCGAGAGATTGTGAGCCGTTCTATTTGCAGTTGAACAACATCATTCAATCAACAATCTCGAAGGCTATCAATTTGGAGCTGTTCCCTCATACAACTATTGCAGTCACTATTCATGGAATTCAAGATGATGGAAGTATGGGTGCAGTCGCTCTGAATGGAGCATGTTTCGCTCTGCTCGACAACGGAATGCCTTTTGAGTAAGATTCTTGCTTATGGGGTTATTCAGGGGTAGGAAAAAAAGGTTTTTTACTTGTTTTCCAGTTATTCACGGGCAGGAAAAAAAGGTATTTTACTCGGGGCCGCGAGGGGTTTTTTGCTGGAGTTTTCTCTTCCACGTCCGGGATATCGGAGTGTCGTTGCGAGTTTTGAAAAACCAGTCGGATCGGTTTTATGCTATTTTTTCCGGAATTACGCGATGAAAATCACGAAAAAGTTTCTAGAAACAAACAATTTGACTGTTAGAATCGTTCTAGGTGGTTTTCGTTTTGTAAAGTCTCATTTCAACGGAAATACGCACGAATAAAGAATTTCAACAATTTTTTATTGTTTTTTTTGCTGAGCTGCTCTGAAAATTAACTATTTACTTTTGTTAATGCTTTACTTGCAACGTCATGCATTACTTCAATAATTTCGTGAGAAAAACAATGAGAAATTGTTGAAATTCTTTATTCGAGCGTATTTCGGTTAAAATGGGACTTCACAGAACAAAAACCACCTAGAACGATTCTAACAGTCAAATTTTTTGTTTCTGGAAACTTTTTCGTGATTTTCATCGCGTAATTCCGGAAAAATAGCATAAAACCGATCCGACTGGTTTTTCAAAACTCGCAACGACACTCCGATATCCCGGACGTGGAAGAGAAAACTCCAGCAAAAAACCCCTCGCGGCCCCGAGTAAAATACCTTTTTTTCCTGCCCGTGAATAACTGGAAAACAAGTAAAAAACCTTTTTTTCCTACCCCTGAATAACCCCATTATAGACTACTGGAGTGATACATTTTGCAGCACAATCTTCTGTGGAGTGCTGATTGTTCGAGTCAAGGATGAATTGATCATTGATCCGACAGCGAAACAAGAGGCTGCTTCAACTGGAAAAATTCTTTTCGCAGTGTGCAACGGAAATGATGGTCTCCCAGAAGTATGCTCGATGGATGCCGTCGGAGAGTGGGATTATTTACAGCTGGAGGCTGCTTGGAGTCTAGCACAACCATCCGCATCTGCTATTTTCGAGTTTTACAGAGCTGTGATGAAGAGAAAGCATTCAGTCGATGATCATTAATCTTGTTGAAAAATATCTTTCATTGTTAATTTTTTGTTATATAAACTATTTTGCTATAGAGTGAGACGAAAGAATTGATAATCAAGCCTCGGATCCGTAGTTTGAGTATTCATATACACCGGCTGGATCTGAAATCAAGATGTTGAATACGACTGAGATTATTAAATCTTACTCAAATGATGTGATCCATTATTCCATCTTCGAATATTCACAACAAGATTGGCGACGTGAATCAGTGCACTCAGGAAACAAATAATCGCGACGACCATGAATCCGAAGTCATTAGTCACTTCTTCACTGCTGATCGAGATCGCCGTTGCAATAACGTAGAAGATTAGACCAAGAATCGATCCAACGCATTCCTGAAATTCGAAAAGATTTCTGAAATCGAAACAATACTACTCACGATAGCAGCATACGGTAGCATTCGAATCGCCATAATTGAAACATCGTATTCCTTGAGAAGAACGGCGATTGTGCAAATGTCGAAAACGATGGAGCAGCCAATAGTGAACCATATTACAGACATTCCTGAAACGGAGATTTGAGAGGAATCCCGAGAGAAATTATTAACCTGGTGGTCTGAATTTGATGGTTCCAAGGTAGATGAGAAGTGTAAGTGAGGTTAGCTGAAATTGTGGGGAATGATTGGGCCAAAAATACTGTATTAGGAGGGCCCCGATGAGCTCAAAATGAGCACATTCTTGAAATTCAAATGAATTGAAAATAGTCATATTAGAATCCTTGTGAAAAGTTGACTGGAAAAGTCACAAAATATGTTTAAAATCAGATGTTATGATCCATTTTGAGAATTCAGAAATATCTTTTTAGATTCTGATAAAATAGAGGGCATCAGGGCTAAGCGGCACCGAGTTTCGACAACGCATTCAAGTGTGAATAATTTTTTTCACAGAGATCGGATAAAAATACGGTCAACAGAAATCATGTTCCTTATTAAAATAGCTATCGAATGGTCAGAATATCGTCAAATTTTATCAAGAATGAACAAAGTTACGCCCTGTGGTGCCGAAAATTTCCCGATTTTAGCAATTTCGGCGTTGCTTTAGGCATCTTTTTTCAACACAAGGTGTAACTCTGCTAATTCTTGATAAAATTTGACGATTTCTTAACTAATCGATAGCTTTTTTAATAAGGAAAATGCTTCCTGTTGATCGTATTTTTACCCGATTTTCCTGAAAAAAGTTATTCATACTTGAATGCGCTGCCGGAAATTCGTTGCCGCTCAATCCTGGAGGACATGCTCCTTCTAATACATATTTTATGGTATACCTTGTTTTTTAAAATAATGATATTTCAAATTAAAATGAATTCATACAAAGAATCTTTGACCTATTATGGTTTCAATTTGAGTTTCTGTATCTCCTTCTTCAAATCAAAAGTTTATTTTCTAATCATTGTTATTTTTTTTTGTCTGTTCATAATTTCAACAATTCTTCCATTTCATAATTTGAAACTGTTTTCTTTTTTCAAAAAACGTCAGGTGACCAATAATAAAAACTAGCACATTCATCCTAATTCCCATCAAACTCACCAAGGATAGCACCTTGACTAGTTCTGGAATCTTCTTGAATCTGGACACGTTCAGAGGCATTTTGAATTATCTGAAAATTTAATTAGAACCTCTAATAGAAAACTTGAAAAAAAGAGAAAAGGGTCGCTTATATTCTGTTTTCAGTTACTACATTGTGTCATTCTTATCATTTGGTCTTCTCTTTTTCCTTCTCCACTGATAACGTATTGATGCTCTTCGATAGGTTTACACAATTCATTTGTATACCATAGATTTAGAAACAGAAAGAGAGAGGTAATAACGGAAAAACATATCAAGTTATGCGATTGATGTTCCCTCGTTTTCATAATCAAAATTGGATGGACGACCTGAAAAAAAAATCAAAAGGATTAGGAAAGACTGTAAATTGTCACTAACCTGGGAAGTGAAGATCCTGCTTCAGTTTGGGGAACATTTTGATAATACATGCGATTCTGATGCCGAAGATGAGGAAGCAAAAGAACTGAGAATGAAATTGTTTTAATTTCTTCATAAGCATTTAAATACTCACCGCTGCAACATACATCACAACTTGTCCCGAGAACGATTCCATGGACATGAAATATATTCCAGTCATAAATATCAAGAAACTGACTGCAAGACAACATAGAAGATGCTAGAGTTTGAAAAATGAGCATTCAGTATTTTACACTCAAACTTTACCCATAGTATATAAGGGGACTTTCTGAGCCAATCCACATTCTCATCCCAGTCTTTTAATGCAATCAGGATGGTACACACATCAAAGCAAAAGGAGAGCCAGAAGCTTATCCAGAATGCGTGGGATTCTAAATAATTCAAGGGTGAACTTCTGAGAATCTGATTGCTCCGATTGCGTTTTAGAGTATTCCATTACTTAGGGCGAATTCAAAAATGCAAAATACTTTTGAATCTCCAGAAAAGCAGCCAACAAAATTTCGGTAACACGTTCCAGTGTGAATAACTTTTTTCAGGAGGATCGGGTAAAATTATGGCCAATAGTAAAAATGTTCCTTATTAAAAAAGCTATTCATTAATTGAAAACCGGACAAATTTCATCAGAAAATAACTGAGTTACGCATTGTGTTGCCGAAAAAGTTGCCGAGACTGCTTAAATCGGGAACGTTTCGGCAACACAGGGTGTAACTCTGTTAATTTTTAATGAAATTTGACGGTTTTTCAACCAATGGATAGCTTTTTTAATAAGGAACATTTTTTCTGTTGGTCATAAGTTTATCCGATCTCTGTGAAAAAAGTTATTCACACTGGAATGCGTTGCCGAAATTTGCTGCCGCTCAGCTCTGCAACCGATGCAAAACAGCAACAAATAAAAAATTCACCTTTTGAATTATGAATGTCCAATAAAATAACAATTAGACCGAGTACACAATGAAGAAACTGAAAACTCTCAGATCATCCATAATACTATATTTTTGAAAAACTAACTAATGTTATAGTTTTTCCATTCTCTGGGAAGAATCGGAATCGTGAAAAGCGGAGAGTCATCGATGAAAAATAAATATTGAATTCTATGCGTATTTTTGGCGACAGCCGAACCGTCTATGTCTCCCTGTTTTCCTTATCAATACTTTGTCTTTTCAGTTGAATCATAACTTTTGTTCAGCAAGAGTTGTAGAATTGAAGATTCATTCGCAATAAAAAAACAATACCCGAGAAATAAAGAGAAGAAAAAAAGATCCATAGAGAAAGAATCAATTGTCAATAAATAACTTATGATTGAAACGAAGAACAAAGTAGCTGACGATAATTGCAATCGAAATAGTTACGAAAAATGTTGATGCAGATATTAGTATTCCGAAACTTGCCACAGAGACACAGAATGTTTGTTCGTACTCTTTCAAAGTTTTTCGAAGGAATGAAGGCGACGGAAGAAGTTGATTAGTGTCAGATTTAGAAGAGTCTATGTCGAATACAGTAAGACTGTTGGCATGGAGAGACATTGATGGAAGATTGTGGGATGATCGTTTCCTTCGAAGCAAGTTGTCACTTCCATCACATCTTGGAGGCTGTAAAAAATTTCGTGTTTTGAGGAATCAGTAATAGTACTCACCGTCATAACTTGACATTCAGCATCATCTATCGAACAAAATGTGATAGTACATCTGAAGTCAACTGTGGATCTATCTGGAAACTTGAAAATGTAAGCATCCACTTGAGCACTCATTCCATCAGATGAATATGTTGGAGTTTGAAGCATAAGTCGGTCAAGAGTGCATCCGTCCTCATCGATGACTTCAAACTGTTGACCAGCTCCGTCTTTCACGAAACATTGATGTACCAACATTTTCAGTTTTTTCGATATCCCTCCTTTACATGTCCATTGATGACGAACGAGTTCTCCAACGAGACTATTTTGTACTGAATTTCCGTTACTGTCGGATATCAAATAGTCACAAGAAGGAGGTTCCATAGTTCCGTTGATTTCTTGTTCGTCGTTCATACTGAAATTGGATCAGACGTTGAGTCGGGGGTTTCCTGTGTTTTTTTAATTGTTGTATTGAAAAGGGGAAAGAATTGTGTCGGGGTGTGCCTGTGAGTCCAGATTAACCTCATTTTTTCTGAGAAGTTAGGTAGAAATTTTTAAATTCTTTTGGATTTACAAATAGATTTGTAAGCCAGAGATTCAAGGTATTTGTTTTGCAAAAACTACTCATGTTGGTCTATTAGTTCGTGCTCCACGAGTTTTTTTTTCTCGCCGACCAGGACGTGACCAGCACTCACAGTAACCATGGACCTTTAGATAGCTAGATAGCGCTAATTGCATTTTCATTATTCAACACTTTGGCAACATACAATTCAGTATTTCAACGTTCAGTCTGCTAATTTTTGTAAAGATCGGTTGCCTGTGTCCATTTTTATACTAGTTCAAAGTCGCTGCAATAACTATTGCGCACCCAGTATAATATACTGATTCCCTGGAACTTTCTATTTATATTTGATGGAATTCGTTTACTGTATGAATACAAATCTTAGTATTTATAACCTTGTTTCCAGTTTTACTGTGCCCTCCAAAACGTTTGAACTCTAAAACTCACTTGACATCCAAATCAGTGCTAACCGTCTTCTCAGCTTCTGCATATGCACACTGAATGTGATATGCTTTATCCAATTTGGTAATAAAACTATCATGAAACGAAACAACGGCAATCAACGAAACCACAACCGATGCAGGATTCAGCTGAAAAGTGCAGAAGATGTGACCCACAAAGTGAATCCCAACGTGTCCTTGAAACACCCACTTCTAGTGGTTCAATCTCTGTTGGTTCTTTTTTTCTTCGGAAACGCTTTCCGACAACAAGAACCAAAAAAACCGGATGATGAGGGATATTCATACCCACATAATTGTCATATAATTTTCCAGAAAGTTCTCTCACCTTACGATCACGTTTTGTATTGCAGGAATTCAGTGGGACTTCCAGGCGAATTGAGTTTGTTGCTCTGCGAGATCTTCGTTCTTCACAGTTACATGGTTCACAGGTTGTTGGAGGAGGACAGTCCGGAGAAAGGGGTCTAAATTTTAAAATCGTGAAGAAGCGCTCTCAACTCAAAGTACTTACGAAGCATTTGTTGTTCTCGGTCTTCCTCTTGGCGTTGGTGGAGTTCCTGATTTTCCAAAAACTCTCAATTCATCTCCACGAGTTCCCCCGAAAACTGTATTTCCATCCTTAGACACACCTCCGATTCCCTTCCATTCATCTCGCTCAGAATCTGGTTCAGAAAAAGTTCCGTTTCTCTGTGGCAGCAAAAATGCTTCAGCAATATCTGGTGGGAATTCAGTTTTGGTATTTTGGGAATTGCTGGAAGAATTTGACTCCGTTTTTGCTTCTGATTCAAGCGTCGACGTTTGTCTTCCAGATAAAGTAGTTTTCTGATTCTCAACATACGGCTCTCGTGACTTCTTCACAGTTCCAAGGAACGGTCGTTCGTCTTCTGGATGCTTTTCATTCGAAACTATTCCGTTTCGGAAAGTCTTCGTGCATTGCGGATTCGCGTAGTCCCCTTTGACAAACACTTTTCCAGTGAATAGTCGTTCGGTGATCACTTCAATAACAATTCGGTCACGTTGACACAGAATCGATGGTTGACCTGGAGAAAACAAAGATGGGTTAAAGGGAATTTTGATGAAGGGGACGATACCCACCAATTATCGCATTGTCAAATGCCGATTGACTTTTTGCTCCGTTCGATTCTGTTATCTGGAGAAAAGTGAAATTCAGGTTTGTTTCGTGATGAAACAATGCTTGATTTGGAAATTGTTATTCTGGCAGAAGCTTCATAACTGTTTTTAAAGCATTGATGCTATATCAATATTCTAGTTAAAACTGGTCCTCAAGCCTAAAACGGGAAATTGCCAAATTTCCTCGGTTTCACGACCTAGCTTTTTCGAGTCGCCATAAAAATTTTCCGGGTTAGTTAGAGCAAAAAATGCACCTTTTTTCAGTATGTATAAAAATCAAACGGTGTCTCAAAGTTACTCCCTGTCTATGAGTTTCGAGTAAGCAAGCAACAAGTTAAAGTAATTTCAATTGAACCTCAAAGTAAATAGTTCGAAGCGACACATGCTTCAAGACACATAGATGTACCGTATTCATTTAGAAACATAACTCAAAGAGCCTTTGAAAGATTTCCAATAACTCAAAAAGTTCATGATAACTTACTCTCCATAAAATGCCGAAAAGCAGTAGAGAATACAAGTTCATTTATGAGTGCAAACCTAGCAGCGTGGACATGCGAGAAGAAAAAGAGATGCGCGTGCGTGTGTCTAAGGAGGTTACTACGTTTTCCTCATCCGAAACTAGACTCCGCCCACTTGTGTCGCCTCATGTTTGAAGGATGAAGGAAATTGGTATGTAATATAGAGATGAGACGATATTGAGAAGAAAAAGACAAACTGTTTGTGCAACTCATAGACCTAGTTTGGTTATGAAATGAATATGTAGTATCGTACATCCGGATGAGGGCATTTGAGTTAGTGAATCAGAGAATGATCTTCGAAAACACGGGAAAGTAGGTAAGTGCACTCGGGATGAACTATATTCCATGTAGAGTTTAGAAAGTTTACCGAGAAATGTTGCCAAATGGATCAAGTGGTTCAAAACTTAGATTGAGGGTTGTATACTACATATAGTTTCAAGATTATATCTTGTTTTTAGGGTTTCAAATTTGATACTGAAGAGGCTTTTGATACTCCGCGATTTTTAAATCTAGAAATCGATAATGGGAATTTTAGACAGAAGTATCCAATCCGTTCCCTTTACTAGAGTTTCCTTACAGTAATCCTTTACCCATTCCTGTTTTACCTACTCTCCCATTTCAAGGTCCTAATCCTCATCTCACCTTTTCTCGGAACTCCTAATACCATAAAACATACATCACCCTATTCTCAATTTGCGCGAAACAATATGGGAGCGAATTTCAAGTTGATTTGTGTAATGTGTCCCTTCTTCTTACTGTCATCATCTTCAAAAGTCTTCTTCTTCTTTTTCTATTCCTCTCGTTCGCATCCGATTCGTCCTTGCACACTGTAATTAGTGGGGGCCGTTTCTGCCTTTGCACATACACACAGAACCATCCCTTCTACCAACAATAGCCATGCAGGTAGACTCGATCGTATAACTCTTTTCTTCTTTTGTATTCGACGCCTTCTCGAGAACACCGAGAGACGATTCGGGAAGAAGAATCGAGCCATCTTCTTTTGAATTCCTTTCTATTGTAATTGGCAGGTTGTATAACTAAAGTGCAACATCGCAACATGTGGTGTTTTGACACTTGAAAAAGGGGGAACAATAAGTGAATAAAAGATTTCAGAGGGATAACCAGGGAATGGTCTAAACTTGAGGTGGTGTTTCGAATTGTGACCTACATCATCTGAAAGCTGGCAAAATGCTGAAAAAATGCAGTACACTTTTATGAATACTTTAAATTTCCGAATTTTTCTTTTTTTCCGTCAAAAACTCAGGGCTGAAAATGAACTGAAACCAGGTTTTAATCTATTGTTCTTCGTTATTATGAGTCCGTCGCAAAAACTGAACTCAGTTTTAGATTCAGCTGCTTTTGAGCTTTCAGATGATATAGATCTCGTTTCAAAACTTCACCTTGTGTCTGAACTATTCCCTTGTAAGTTCAGGATTTGTGAAGGCTTCAGTGGAAAGGTGTATCAAAAAATTCTAATATACGTAACTTTCAGATTTTGAAAACACTAATAGATAGGTAAAATGAAAAGCTTTATTCAGTCAAAAATCATGGTTCTTCACTTCTTAGGCATCGGTGGAACAGCCATCGCCGGAGCAACCATCGATCCAGCCAACGGAGGTGTTGGATGTTGCATTTTTGCAGTCATCGCTGTTGGATTATGCTTTGACACAGCTCCCGGCTTCACAGAATCATTATCCGATTTGTGACGATGAACCGGAACTCTTCTCACACTTTGTTTTATGGTAGTTGGTGGCAGCGGGGTGGCTGTCATCGGCTTAACACTCAAATGATGTGTCGGTGAACGAGCATGTGCACCGAGAGGCTTGAGACTATTGTGTTCTCCAGTGGAACGTTGAGCCGGGGTGAGTGGTTTGACACTGATTGTGGTTCCTGCTTTGTGATGGTTCTCCGTTGACATTTTGATTGTTGTTGGAGCATGAATCGGAGGCGGAGGCGGAGGAGGTGGTGGTGGCAGCATCAGTGGTTTCGCAATTGGTTTCGGTGCTGGAGGTGGTCCTTCCTTCTCAATAATTGTGTCATCACTTTTAGAAACAGATTCATCTCTTGGTTGCTCTTGTTCTCCAGGCGTCGGGAAGTCTCTAAGTGTGTACAGTGGGGCAGTTCCAGGTTTCGGAAGATCCAAAAGTTCTGCTAGATCCACTTTCTTCTTGCTTCTCTTGTGCTTCACAGCTCTGAATTGGAAAAAAGTTTTGAAATGTAATGAGTTCAAACAAACTAACGCTGCTAATGGCTTGAAGATGTTCTCGTAAGGTCCTCCACTTTGCCAATCCAATGGCATATCAGGTGTAAACTTGTTGTTAATCATGATTTGACAGAGAACTCCACGAATCTTTGCATAATCTGAAAATTCAAGATCACTCTACTAACATTCCCTTGCTCACCTGGTTCTCTGGAGTAACACAACGAGAGAAGGTAACAACGAATCATCTGAAACTCCGGTGGACATTTTGCCAGAAGTGAATCAATTTTCGTTTCTTTTTCCTTCTTCGTATTTTCCTTTGTCATGGTCTCCCATGGCAAATCCGATAGATGAAACTCGATCATCATGTAGAGAAGTGACCAGAAGTCGTCGTGTCGTCCGGGTTCCATTCTTTGATGAATATTCAGAGAGCAATAGGGAATGGTTCCACGGAACGGTGCCTTCATTCTTGGCTTGCGGAGTTCCTTGCTCTTGTTCTGAAGATTTTGGAATTTGGTTATGGATTCGAAACGCGCAAAACATACAAACATATTTCGACACAATCCGAAATCCAATACATACACCAACTTCTCCTCATCCGATCCCAAGACTCCAATCGCGAAGTTTGACGGTTTCACGTCTCGATGAATGTATCTAAAGGAATATTATTAAAAAAAAGAAAATGGGTTCATACCCAAGTCTCTGAATTTCGACCAATGAGTCGAAGCATTGGATTCCGCAAACTGTGGTAGTGTACAGGGTGAATGCCTGAAACAACTCTCAATTCGATTAATTCCATAACCAATTGACCTACCTTACTCGGAATATTCTTTCTCAAATCGGCTAGCGACGGACCGACAAGATGCATGACAATGTAGTTGTAATTTCTTTCACTTCCCAATTCAATGCCGATAATGTTGTGTTTCGATTTGTTATCCTTTAGTAATGTCATCAAATCCCACTCTGTTTTCAGATTATTATGTGCCAGCGCCAACTCGGCTTTACAAGCGAAGCGGACGTTCGGAGAGTCGCATCGAATCACTTCGTATACCACTCCGTATCCGCCTTTGCCAATCATTTGGACCATCTGAATTGAAGGGGTTTATTTGAGAATGGTATAGAAAGTTTGTCCCGTTACAATATACCGTAAAACCGATAATAGAGCGACACCCAGAAGCCCGACTTTCTAAAGTCCGTACGACCGCAAATTTTGTTATTTACCGGTAAAAATTTCAGTAAACAGAAAGAATTTTGCCAGCTACAAAACGCACTTTATGGGATTTCAAAAAAGTTGAGGTTATTCTCAAAAAACGATTACAAACTTGTTGGTCTGGTGTCACTCTATTAAAAATTTTACGATATTTTACTCTGATATTTCATCGGAACCGGGAGGAAAAATTGCCGCCCAATTTTCCCTGTCCTCGACAGCTGATAAAAACTAAGAAACTGCAATATTATTGAGTCACAAGTTCTAAAAATCTACCACAAATTGTCCATTGATAATTGTCGATAGTTTGCACGCCGGTCCTTTTTCTTTTGGCTTTGGAGGCGGTGCTCCTGGAGCCGCCGGTGTTGCCGCTGGTGCTGGTGTTCCTACAGGCGGTGGTGCTGCTGCCATTTTCCGAGAGTTTTCGTTTACAAAATAAATTTCTATTTAAACTTTCCGATCGAAAAGAAAAAACACAAATTTATTCACAATTTTAATGATTTCTGGCAACACGTGATGAGATCGTTTGATTCGGGAAAAAGTTGATTGATTGGGTGGGTGGGAAACGAAAAAATTAAGGAATGACTATTTGAATTTATTATGACTATTCGGTTTATGACTAGTGGGAGGAAGACATTTTAGTCTGCTTGCTCGTTTTCAGCAGTTCGCAGCATGATGTACCCGTTCTCATCTGTAGCATTGCCAAGTGGATTTTCAAAGGACATGGGGATCTGAAAAAGTGAATTAGGAGTTATTGGAAAAAAGGAAGCTTACCTCAGCAGGTTCAATGAGTGGTCGACCAGCTCCTTCGATTCGGAATACAATGGCAATTGTGGCAAAGTGGACTGTAATTGTTTTGTTTTTCGTTGATGAGAGCAAAGGTCTCAAAAACTTACAGAACATTGCCATGTACTCCACAAGAGCGTGTATCGTCCATGTTAATGGCTGATTTCCAATATCTTTATAGTCTATCTGAGTCAGAATATCCAGTGCTCGAATCACGGACAAAATGATAAGAGAACAACCCAAAATTGGGAATCTTGAAAGATGCTCGGCCACCAGAACCTGAAAAAATCAATGTTGAAATGGTAGAAAAAATCGACTCACTTGAAATAGTGCATATGAAGTAATGGAAAGAGCCAAAACAACATGAAATAGTTGAGAATAAATAGTGACCAGTGGGTGAGGACTGTGAGTTCTGAAGAAGACATAAAATGCCAAAGAGAGAACGAAAACAGCTGAGAAGAGCATGACGACTCCGAGACCAAGGACATTTTTCTCGTATCGTTTCTTCTTTACAATCTCTTCCATTGACTCTTCCGTATGATCTGGAGGAGGTGTGCATGTTCTGAAACAATCGTTTGAGTTATGATGAGGCTTTTGAAATTACCTTGCTAAATATGTCAGGAACATTACCAAAACACTAGATCCAACAAACGAGATCACATTTAATGAGGTTTCAATTGTATGCACGCTCGATGCTGAAAATGTACAAATTAATTTGAATTCTTATAAAAATCCTTACTTTCAGTTCCATTATCATACTTATCAGCTGGCAAGACCAAAAACTCTGAGCTTGTTCCATCGATAAAATACCCGTTGAATTGAAGATAAATATAGGAAAATATGTGCAGATAAGTGGCATTGATGGCGAAAATTCCAATAACTAGAGAGCAAGCGATTGTGATATAATTGCACTTGCTAGCCACACTGAGTCCGGTGAAAACTGACAAGAAGGCAGTGAGGAAAGGAAGCTGAAATTTTCTTTTTGTAAAAATACTAGATGATAAACTTACTTTTTGCTCACTGCTATGGAAGATCTTGTAGAATTGTTTTGTGAACAGAGCATACAAATTGACATTGACAAGAGATAGAGAGATGATCATGAAGAATACAGAGAATCCCATGAATATTAGTTTATTCAAATGAGTCAGCTGAACTTGCGTTCCATTCCTTCTTGATACCTGAATTTGAATTATTGAATGGTTAGAAATCCCAGAAGAAACTTACAATGAAAGTTAGGAAAATGGCCAAGAGCACGAACATATGGGGAATCGAGATCAGAAGAGACGTGACAGCTTGACGGAAAAGAAAGTTGGAGTGAGCAGATGTCATGATTCTGAAAATCCAGAGATTATGTACTTTTCTTGTTGCTGAATCTACCTATAATCCAACCATGCGTAGAAAAACGATGGATAAATGGTGGCTCCCGACAATACGAACGATGCACTTTGTACAATTTGATTCGATTTTGAAGACAAGAAAACGAGAATTCCAGTTGCCAAATTGATAACAAGCCATGAGAACTCATCAATCGTATGCATATCCAGGAATATTGCTTGCTTATGATTTACCATTAAAATCCGTTGAAACATATGATTTGCTATTCCAGTTACAGTTAAAATGATTAACGCAACTCCAAATCCTTGAAATCGGCGACTGTCCGTCTGAACTATTTGAATAGTTGAGAGAGAATGGTGACTAGGAAAGTAAACTGACCAAATGTACATTTGGAGAAGCTTCGATACGATTCACAATCAATTTGTGAGAAATGCATGCAGCGAGAACGCATATCGCCAAATCGAGACAATTGTAAATGAGCAAATGTTCTCTCTGAAATTATTTTATGAGATTGAAATAGGGGAAAAAGTGATAGTAAGCGAAGGTTAGAACAGCCAGAGTTATACGATTTTAGTCACAATTACAGTTCTGTTTTGAGATTTTAGACAGACAAAACACATAGTGAATAAAGCAATGAAGCAAGTGATTTCAAAACTAACAAATCTCTGGGCCAACTTGGCTAAGTGTTCCGTTATTTCCTTCGATGGTTGGGGGATCTCCTTTAACGTTCAATTTCAAAGATATTATTTAAAAAAGGAAGAAGAATTCTAATGGGTGGAAAACTAACGGTTTCAATTTCATCGTCACTGATAAAGTTGGAAAAGAATCCAGTGCTATTTGGGGTTCCAAATGTTCGGATAGCTAAATTTCCAAGATCAGCGAATGCACAACTGCAGCAAATGCAAAAACTGAGAACATTGACAACAACGATCGCGGTTTCGGATCTGAAAATAAAACTGTAAGTATTGGGTTTTGATAGATATTTTTCAAAAGTGGAGGTAATTTTTTTACGTCAAATACTCACTTCAAAGTTTTCTGAGGAAACAAAAATGGTGATAGTCCAGCCAACAAGATAATCGTGTTGATCCAGTGAATATTGATGACTGAGAAATGACTGAAATTTTCAGATTCTTAATCTTCTTCCTTTTAAAATCCACTTACTGCATCAATTCCATTGGTTTGGTGAGAGTCGAGACCATTGCATTGAGAAGAGCCAATGATCCAAGTACAAGTAGAAAATACCAGTACTTCCGGTCATTTTTCATCTGAATACTTCCATTTTCAGACAATACCCGAACCATTCGGCCAGAATTGTTGTGTTGGGAACAACACTTTTTTTTCGGGAAAGGTGACAGAGAGCAAGAAAAAAAAGGAAATGGAAGGAGGAAACGTAAATAAAGACTCCGGAGATGGGGGGATGCATTTCGTCTATCCGAGACAGTATTGGGGTCGAAGAGGTTGAAGAGAGTGGGGCAAACACGAAATATATATGGAGTTGTTGAGCACAAAAAAAACTTGCGATAATTTCGAGTGAAAACAAGGGAAGGATCAAAAATATTAGGTTGAACGGAAAGTTTTTGACTTTTTCGAAGGGTCATTTTTAATCTTTTACTGGAACAGCAAGAAAGCTCCACAATAAAGTAGCTGTAGTGTATAATGTTTATCAACTCTTATACTTGTTGTATGTCACTTGCGGTCTCATTCCCTCCATTCCTGCTCTCGCAACAGCTTCCCAAAGTGATGCAGCCCGGCAAGAAAAATAATGACCTTTTTTTATTTCAAGTTTTCTTGCTGATGGACCTTGGAAGCCAAATAATCAACGTTTATTCATAATAAGAGAGCGCTTGAAATTATATTACAAAAAACCATATGTCTTTTTGCCTTTCCGTTCAAACAGTACGGGTCTTTGAGTGTCAAAGATAGTAACCAAGATTCAGTCTTTATGAAGTGCTACAGTATCAGAAGGAAAGATGCAACACTATTGAAATTTATCCTATTTTGAAGCACGATGACTAAAGTGTGTAAAAACCAAAAATATATGAGATCGGTCAACTTTTAAGAATAGAAAATACTCAAGGTTTCCAGTTGTGGTTTTGAAGAAAAAGGCTTATGTGAAAATTCCGAAAATTTTTTCAAAAACTTAAATTTTTTCGGTGACGTCGATTGTTCTCTAATAACTCAATGCTTCATATTGGAGGTATTGTGTAACTGAATAAGTTCACATAGCATGGTAACCATTGAACCGGCTGTCGCAGAGAAAATTTCAAAAAACTAAACTTTTTTAGCATTTTGGGTATTTCTTGCGAGAATTTACTCATACGTAATCGTATTTTTCTGGGATGCTTGCAAAATGTATTTGATGTTTTGGTGATATTTACACTAAAATCTCTATGTCTCATTCCTACTGGTTCGGGAGAAAATTACATCCAAAGTTTTCTTTTCAGAATGAAAAAAGAGCCAGATTTTTGGGGAAGTTTTACTGAGCTAATAAAAGAGATGGGGAACCATTATGCATTTATAAAGAAACATCCTCAGTAGTATTAGAAATATGCAAAACATTTTCTTACTAGAGCGCGAGATTGCTGTGAACGAACTCATACAAAAACATGGGCAAAAAAGAGGTACCAAGATGTTTATGAACAGAGTTCTCACTGTATGAAGCGAGAAGGGGTGTAATCTGGCGTACTTAAAAACAGAAGTTGATCAATGTTTAAAACAACAATAAAAATAATCCTATGCTTCGGAGAGCTGAAAAAAATTCAACTGAAATTTTAGTCAAAAAAGTCAAAAACTTTCCGTTCAACCTAATATATAGGTCGAGGGGTCAACCTTTTGTTTGTTTGTCAACAGAAGAGAAGAATGGGAACGAGAGTTCTTTCTAATTAAAAACAACAAAAACGTTTTCTCTTTTTCGTATAGTCTTAATCATACTTTCAGTAGTAGCAGTCAAAATTAGAAGCGGTCAGTCTTGAGTTTGAGTTTTTTGAACATTTTATTAATTTCAGATTGAAAACAAATTACTGTAGATTTGGGACCCTTGAAAATTCAAAAATTGAATGATCCTTGCAAAAAATTTTGTTAGCCGTTTTCGAATCTCACTAGTCGCCGAAAAAAGTGTTCAAATACTCAAAGGTTTTCGAAATTCGCTCACCGGAAACTCACCGAACACCACATGATTTCGAAAGTGAAAAAAGAACGAAAAATAATAATGGTTTGGTTTCGGTTTGTGACATCAATAAAAATACGATTCCTAGCCGAGAAAAAATGAATATGGAAATTTTTTTTCGTACAGTTTTTTTATTATCAAAAAAACGTTCCGATGAAACATACATAAAATCAAAAAAGTGATGGTAATTTCTTATCGAAAAAAAACTGCCCTTTATCACAACTATCGTTCCAAATTTTAAAAAAAGGCAATAATTTTTTCTATGAGAAAAACAAAAATTTTCGAGGAAGTTTGGAAGTATAAATTAATTTATAATTGCAGGATTCAGATTCTTGGAAATTGTTTGGTTTGGTGATGCAAAATAGGAAGAAGAGAAGGAAAAGGAAGATTTGTCAGATATTGCAGAATGTCATGAGAAGCTAGAAAATAAGAAAAAATTTTTCATGAATGGGAGAAATCTAGATTTGGGGCTTGAATGGAAAAAAAGTGGTTTCTGATTTCTGATGAGAAGTGTAGATTTTGAAGAGGTATTTATGACTAGAAGAGTTTTTAGGAATAGTGATACCTTCAGATTTCAGGTTGCTAAATCATAAGAAAGCAAAAAAAAATAACTAAAAAAATTACGTTCAGGAAGAATAGAACAGGATTTTTGTAATTACACGAACTGCAAAACTAAAAAAGAAGGAAATTCAGTTTTCCTCTAAAGCAGAGATAACAAGTAGTTCTCCATTTCTCCGTTTTTTTGTCTCCAAAAAAGTGAAAGAGCATTCTCATTGAATGAGTGACACTTCCTCGACAACTCTCTCTCCCTTCCGTTTTTCTTTTTTCTCTAAAAAACTCACATAAAACTTGAAAACGATCCGATTCCAGATCCACTGACAATGCATTTCCTAGCAGAATTAGGGGCAGGAGAAAATATAGGAATGGAGAAATGTGAAATAGATTGAAGGACTACTCTGGATATGAAATGGAAAAAAAGGAAATACTGGAAGAAGTAGAAGAGAACTCATTAAATTCTATTTTTGAAATGGAAAGAAAAGAAAAAAGAAGAAAAAGCAAAGAAGAAGAAGAATTTCGTGGGTGTGTAGTGCATGTAATTGGTGCAGAGTGAGAGCTCAAAAAGGAATATGTTTCGTTCGGTTTTTTTCGGGAAAAATGGAAAATAATGGAGAAGTGTTGTGGAGAAGGGGTTGTGTCCAGTCCCGTACAAATACACCGAATAACAACTAGTTTTGTATTTGGAAAAAAAGAAGAGGTGAGTGTGTTGGAGAGGAAGATGAGAAGTTGAAGAAAAAGTAGTTGTCTTTTGAATTCTGATTGGTCAAAAAAAAGAAGAAACACTCATTTGATTAGTGAGAAACGGGTAGAAAATGAGTGAAGATGACCTGTACTAAATTTTGTCCGACATTCTTTGATTGGGTCATTCAAAAAAGGTTAATTGGATTTGTTCCTTTTCAAACTTGTGACGTTTTCTTCTTTGAATTATTTTCATAAAGTTTTACAGGGAAGATTTCAGGTTTTACAGACATGGGATTTTATGAAATTTTCGAAACATCAAACAACAATGTGATCAACAAGTGGTTTTTTGCTAGTTGAAATGAAAAATAAATAGGTGAGACGCAGTCAACAAGAGTGTGAGAAACAATAAGGGCATATCCTGGGACTTTTGAGGAAAATGGAGGTAGAAGTTCTAGGAGAGCTAGAAATCTCATTCAGTTTATGATTCTTGAAAATGTATCTATCTAGGGTTACATATTTTCCGCGTTTCTTAGTCCTTCCAGTTTATGTTAATGTATTCGAATCTTACAACTAGGTATAAAACTCATTGTTTTAAAAAATAAGAAAATTTTGGAACCAGAATAACTTTGTGTAGTCTGTCAATTTTTCTTAATTACATTCGAAGCTTTAAAAATCGCAACTGAAGTGATATAGTGACTAGATATCATTATTATGGAAGACATAACAGTTTTTAATCTTCCGATTTCAAAAATGTGTGAATGTTGAAACCGAAAAAAAATTGATCAATAAGAGGTTTTCAAAGCGGACAACCACTGAAAAGGATCTCTCTGTGAACAAAAACGTTCATTATGTTTTCAAAGAGATTAAAGATTGTTAACCAAACAAAAGTTTAACCTAGTTTCAGTATGAGAGGTGTTAAATCTGACGATTCTTTTCAAACTCCGAGAAAAATTCTTTGTGGTCTAGACTAAAGTCTAAACCTACTGAAAACAGTGACGAAAGAAAATAACGCCTCTCATTAGGCAAAAGAGGTACTTGAAATCATGTTTCCCGTTTTTGACTACTTCTTTTGATGTTCACCACGAGGTACAGCCAGTAAGACCATATTTCTGTAATTCCAGATTTTCAAAAAAAAGGCAAGTATCGCATGACACAAATTCTCAAGAAGTTCTCAAATTAGATCAGTAACTTAGGTCAGTTCCACCCTAGAATTCGGTCATGTCTTGCGGGGGAACTGGTTTTGAGGGATGCTAATGGCTAGGTGAACTTTAGATTCAGATGTGGCACGTGAATTCTATTCTGGAAATTTGAACTGTCATCCTTTTTCAAAAAAAAGTGAAGAATTTCAAACTGAAGGAAGAGATTGTGATATGGAATTCAAGATCTTTCTCTGAGTTTGAAAAAGATCTGAAACAAAAGGAATCCAGAAGGAGGAAAACACAATAGAAATGTTCCTATCAACGGAAATGAAATTCCCTCTATCCCATGTGATGATTTTCCATAGGAAAATTCTACAATACATTTATGACACAACGAACAACCTCATTATTCTCTACCGGTTACTCCGGGGAACTAGTTTTTTCTTTTCATAGAATACTTTCTTTATAATTCAATTGACACAAGGAGGAAATATTCAGAGTGGAAACTAATAATTAAGAGGGTCCCCATTTTTTCTCGAAGATAAAATTGTGCATTGAGACGGAAGTTCCTAAAGGTGTGAAGTGGAGAAACTACTTTTCTATTGATTGAAGAAGACAATGAGAAGACAGCCGGGAATGTGATGAGAAAAGACGGATCAGTTTTGAGATAAAGAGATAGAGAGATAGATGGAGAGACGGAAGGTTAGGGTTCGAAGTGACTTGTGACTTGTTTTCCAGATAAGTGTTCTATATTTATCTTTTCAGGTTATCAAAAGGAATATACTGATGGAAATTATATGAATCCTGGAAACCCGATACTGTAAAATGATCTTGGTCATGTTGAGACAAGAATTTGGAAATCTTCGCTGTCGTCTCAGAGCTATTATATCTGCTAGAAAATGGACCACATGTTTTCGAAAAAACCTACAATTTGTAAAATAACACCTTTTGTTGTTTATTACAATGAGTTTTTTCGCCGTTGTGTAGGTGAGAAAAAGAACGTGTTATGAAGATACCTCATCTTCTTTTTTCTCATGCTTGTTTTGCTCATCGGAGTTCATTCACTTCCGGCCAATTGGTGTTGTGAGCATCAGAAATTAGGTGAATTATATGTTCCTGAATAAGGAGATGAGTAACAGATTTTAGATTTTCTTGCTTTTTCCGGAAAGAGAATCTAGACAGTATTGTTGTTTCAGGCGGACTGCATACGAACCACAAGCTTGTTTTACTGATAGAGGGATTTGTTTCTTTAAACTTTTTTTAATTGTTGTTAAAAATTCCAGCTCTTTATTGTTATTTATTCAGTCTGAAATCCTGAAATTATTTGGAAATTTGCAAATTTTGTTGTTTTTGTCACCCAGAAAGTGCGCTCTATTTGCAATCCGCGTTCGAGTTCAATTTTTTCCCCTTTTTTTCTTTTTTTCTCAATTTTCAGCAGTTTTCAAAGAAAATGCCATAAAAAATCAAAGCACTTTCCACTCAACATCTCAAACACAACTCTAGCCTATCGTTTTTTCCATATTTTGACGTCATTTTACAGCATTTCAGCCCTTTACCACCTCGCCATGTTAGTTTGTTTTCAGTTATCAGCTGAAACCGTTGTGAGTCAGCTCCCACTATTCACATTCCACAGCCGACCGTTCGTTTTCCGCCTATTTATTCTTTTTCCCTCTTTCTTCTCCGCTTTGCGCGTTCATCGTACTGTCTGCGTTTCCGTCTGATTCCTCTACACATTTATTTGCGAGCGAATCGATCATACGCTCATGCGCCCCGTTTCTATAACATAACTTTTCCGCGTTGTCGTCACACCGATTCTCATTGATTTTCAGCAGTTCACAATGAACGAAGAGGGCGGATATCTTGGAGCAATGACGTATCAATGCCTGTACAATCCAGTTATGGAGAAAGTCAAGTAAGTTTTTAGATTTGAAACTTATTGCAAAAAGAATTTTGTAGACAGCAACATCGCGATGATCCAAGAGCTTCCCTTGCCCTCAACGTAAGTTTTTAATCTTTTTTTGGGGTTTTCTCAATGATTTTTTCTAGAAACTACATACTGCACTGACCACTTGTGAGCAAGCTTCTCCGTCGTTTCTCTACGATTTCACGAAAGTTCTCTTGGACGACTCAGAGTTGAATGTCAATCTACAGGTATATTTTTCCTCATTTTATTTTAAAAAATTAATTGAAAGTTTTAGGAATCCTACTTGAGAATGCATGACACTTCACCGACAAACGATTTGATTGTCAGTGGCTATGAACAGAATCCCGATTACAAGGAGCTCACGAAGCGGTAATCTAAAAATTATCCATAATTAAAACAAGCATCCGTAAAAATTTTCAGAGCCATCGAACTTCGCCGTGTATTGTCGCGAGTGCCTGAAGAAATGTCGGATCGTCACGCATTTTTGGAGACAATCAAACTAATTGCATCGTCAATCAAAAAACTGCTCGAAGCAATCAACGCCGTTTACCGAATTGTTCCAGTGACCGCACAGCCAGCCGTCGAAAAGCGCAAACGAGAATTCGTGCACTACTCGAAAAGATTCAGTAACACTTTGAAGACGTATTTCAAGGACCAGAATGCCAACCAGGTAGGTTTTTTTTCAAAGATTTTCCCTAATCAGACAAGATTCGTTTTTTGAGCCAAATTTCATATCTTGTTTCCAATTTACAGGTGTCCGTTTCCGCGAATCAACTTGTCTTCCAAACCACAATGATAGTCCGAACAATCAACGAGAAATTGCGTCGTGGATGAGTCAATTATCTTCTTCCAATTCATCGTCGCTTATCTCACACAAACTGATAACTGTGATCTACTAGACGTGTCTCTTTCTCTCTCGACCACTAATTGGCTCTTGCATGTTTTTTTCGTTCGTTTCCTGTTCTCATTCACTCATCACTTTATACATCGGATCTGCAACCCTTTCCTCCTCCCATCACTTCCCTTTAAATGTCTTTTCTTCTTTCTATCTTTCCCCTATCGCTTTATCGTCAAAAATCCTTTAAAACATCAATTTTTAATAGCTCAATTTCTCCGTATTTCTTGTGCCTTTCTTGGTGATCCGCCTTCCCATTATGTACTAGTTTTACTCTCGACAGTGATATTTATTAAAGTAAACAAATTTAATTACTTCTTTGAAAATGTAATTCTTGTTCGATTCAAGATCCAACTATCTTTGATTTGGTTCACAAATTTTTTTGCTAAGCGACTCCAAACGAAAACTTCTTCAGAAGCAAAAAAAACAATGGATGACGATGAGGATCTGTTCGCTTCGGACGTCGAAGACGACAAGGAGAAGAATGTCAATCCAGAAGACAAGAAGCATGCGCTGAGAAGAGATCTTCGGACCATGGTTTATGGATTCGGAGATGATAAGGTATTAGGAATTCCCTGAAAATCGAGAAATGAAAATTATTTCCAGGAGCCATCCGACAAAACACTCGATGCACTTGAGGCTATAGTCCTAAACTACATCAAAGAACTGTGCCAGCTGGCGATGAAAGTCGGGAAACCGGATAAAATGGCTCTCGAGGACATCCACTATCTGATTCGTCGTGACTCGAAGAAGTTTTCGAGAGTCAAGGATCTTCTCTCGATGTCGGAAGAGTTGAAGAAGGCCAGAAAGCAGTTCGACGAAGTGAAGCCAATCTTGTAATTTTGAAGATCTTGAAGAGAATGAATCGATCTCTATTAACCCCCACATTCATGTAAACCCCCCTGTCGAAATTCTCGCTATCAATAAAGTCAATCTTGACACTCTAGTTTGCATTTCCATCACAAAAAAATCATGAACCACAACACGAAATTGTGAGCAAAAGAAAGGGGCGCATCTAATTGAAACCACTCCTCCATTCTGCTGTTTGTGGGCAGCACCAGAATGAATCTTTTTTTTTCGTCCTTTTCATTTCCGGGCGGAATGACTTCTCATTTCTTTCGTTTGCTCTCTTGCTAATACTCCAAAAAGATATATAGATTTGAAATCAGTGAGCCTGAATGGATAAGGGCGGAATTGAACTACTTGCACTCACGAGAAATCGTATAGTTGGGTTTCTAGAAATAGAAAGATGTGGACCGTATATAATAGGTTGGGCTTATAAAAACTCGAGAAAAATGAAAAAAGTTATTGATATTCAAAAGTCGTGTCCAAATCAGTTGCATAAATCTTCTGGGAAGAACAATTTTTCAGACTATTCTGAGTTTGAGTTTCATGATTAACGTTCAATAAATAGGTAACTTGATAGAACTCTAATTCAGTTTTTCTATAAAAAAAAACTCAGAGACATTTCGAAAGTGTGACGTTCCGCAAGTCGGATATTAAAGCAAACGGCTCAGAAGTGATGTACCGTACTGCGAGGTATTTTCCCCACCATGGTTTAGAATTGTTCGCTTTCGAAACGCCGCACTTTCGAAATGTCTTGAGGTCGAAAAAAACCAATTAAGATCATCCATGACACTTCTGAGAATTTTGAGTTCATTCGGTTCTATTTAAAATGTATTTGGAAAAATTTGATTTTTCGAGGTAATACAAAAAATCATACTGTAAAGTTAGAATTTCGTAAAAATCTGACTGAATTATCTGAAAATCTGAAAAACACTAGCCTGTTTATCCCTAATTTTTCTGACTTCACAAAATCACGTCTAGAAATTCGAAACCCTCGCTTGTGCTCGTTGAAACCGATCCTTTCATCTTCTTTGTTCTCGACAAATCTGGACATTAGAAGTTTTACTCTTCTTCAATTCTTCTCCGTTTATTTCGGTAGAATCAAATAACGTCTTCTTCTTCTTCATATGACATTCCATTTCTCCCCTTTCCTTCTTTATTCTAAGCAGCAGCATCAGAAGGAGAAGAAAGATCTTAATTGAAAACTTGGATTCTCCGTTTTTACGGTGGCGATTGATGTGTACATGCTCATCGAAACAACACATGCACATCGTTGTAGCCTCTTGAAATCTGACTCCTTTCCAAAATTCTGGATTTTTTCAAACACTACGATTACTGTCATTTCCGTTCCTCTATTTTTCTGTCTCTCACTCATTTCGTCTAGCTAATTTTTCAAATGATTTCAGATGAATTATACATGGGTTGTGGTGGTTCAATCAGCTTATATCTCACTCAGTTTATCACTATATTCTCTAATATTCTTATACATAATGTGGTCGGGAGATCCTGAATTCAAGACCGCGTTTCACAGACTGTTTTTGTTGAGAGGTAATTGTTCGGCTTGAGAACTTTTTTTCTCGGAAAACGTCATTGTTTTTCTGTGAAGGTTTCATGGAATTTCGTTGTTTATGTTTTCTAATGTTGGGGTTT
Organism: Caenorhabditis zanzibari; assembly: GCA_963966625.1. Classification (NCBI taxonomy): domain Eukaryota; kingdom Metazoa; phylum Nematoda; class Chromadorea; order Rhabditida; family Rhabditidae; genus Caenorhabditis; species Caenorhabditis zanzibari. The sequence goes on from OZ016469.1 coordinate 9,940,148, forward strand.
AAAATAGAAATTTCAATTTCAGAAATCACAAAGAAAATTTGAATTTTGTAGATACGGTAAGTTCTCACCATTTTGAGATCATGTTATTAATAAAAAAGATCAAGAATGCCGTAAAATCTATAATAGAACGAAACCAAGAAGGCCGACTTTCGGAAGTCCGTACGATCGTAACTTTCATTATTAGTCGGTAAAAACCTCAGCAAACCAAGATACCTTTCTCGGCTACAAAACGTAATGAATATGATCTTCAGAAAGTTGAGGATATTTTCAAAATAAGTTTTACTAACTTGTTGGCCCGGTTTCGCGCTAGTAGGGGTTTTACGGTAGCTACATAGCTGACGACGAAACTCATTTACGGTAGCAGTTCAGCAAGCCAATTTTGGCTTGAAAAACTGAACAAAAGTCTATCGCAACACTTTCTGTAACAAAAACTCCACAAAAAAAAATTCAAAAACCTCAAATCCCCGATTTTCAGCCCCTGCTGATTTCCTGCAAGTCCTCATCTCTCTCTTCGCTTTTCGATTCCCGATAGCTGGATGGAAGGTATACGGTATCCCCATTCCTAAACTCCCAACCACTTTTTTCAGGAAATCACATATATACCATATCTTGCTAAAATCGGCTTCATGATATCTCAGTACTCAGTTCTCGTCGAAATGTGTGCTCAACTTTTGCTCTCTATCAATCGACTATCCGCGATTGTTTATCCAATCCAGCACAACAAATTCTGGACGAAAAAGATCACAATGCTTCTGTTTTTATCAGGAATGTTGATTTCGGTAGTACCGACCGCATTAAGAGCAACGCAACCATCATCATACGTTCATGTTAATGGAAGTTATATTCCCCATTTAATCAATCCAGGAGACCAAGAGGTACATATCTGTTTTTATAAGAAACCCATGAAATATTTTTAAATCTTCAGAACAATTCAAAAGTGACGTGCATAATCTACATATTCTTCTGTGTCTCCAGTCTCTTATGTAATCTTTTAGCCTGTTGTGTTCACAGGAAACAAAAGAGAATGCAGGTGGGTAGACGTTTCAAATATCATATCAATCTGATTTTCAGTTTTTTGAGACTCAACCGAAACTGGCGTCTACAGTACAAACTAATCTACTGATATATGCATGTCTATCGACAGTAATAGTGGTGGCGATGACATGTTTCCAGGTAAGAAATATAATTCAGAAATTTCTTTGTCCCTGAGTTTCTCTGTTTATCAAAGTCAGTTCTGACAACAATTGGTAGAAAGTACTTTCTAAGGTTTTCTTTTCTATTCTGAGCCATTTTCTGAATTTCTTTCATCATCTATTTTACTGCAACCCAAAGTCCGATCAAACCCATTTTCTCCTCTAATGTTTGTTTTCAGTCTCTTCTGGCTTTCCATGTCTTCGACCTCACCGCAGAAGCCCACAAGATTGTTCTGGTTCTTCTAACAGTCGCAGCAGATGCCTTTGCTCTTTCCAATCCATGGCTTTTATTCTGTCTCTCAAGTACATTCCGTCAAAAATTTCTCGAGGCACGGAAGATTCGTCGAATCTTCGCCGCCGCTCCATCCACTAACGAGACGTCGTGATCAGGTTTTTCGCTGTCTCTAAACTGTGTATTTTTCTTTTTCTTTACCATAAATGAAATGAAACGCTTGCGAGATAAGATGAATGAATTGTTCATTAAGTTCAATGAGAGTCATTTTATTATGTCATTAATTATAAGAATTATTATTGAAGGCTTATTAACAATGAAACTAGGAACTACGGTTAGGAGACTGCTGTTCCAATAACATATCCTCTATCAGTTCCTGTCGATCCCGCTTGTGAACAAGACACGGAATTAATTGGAACAGTTGTTGTTGCTCCAGTAGCTGTGGCAACTCTCCATTCTCCGTTCACGCAGACCACCTGGAAAAGTTAAATTAGTCATCAATGAAAGTGGAAAAGTGTCTTACTTTAACGGATAAAGATGTTCCGGGTGCTGATTGGGATCGAACGACAGCACCAGCAGCATTGAAAAATTGGATTAAGATTGAAGTTGGCTAAAAAATTATTGAGCTCTATATCGGATAATGGTTTTTGAGAAGATGTTAATGGAAATTTGGATGATTTTCAAAGAATCCTCAGATATTGAAAAAGATCTTACATTAGTCTCTTGAGCAGCATCACAGACTACAATTCCGTCAATTGGACAGGTGGATGAAACTCTTTGAAGAACGGAACATTGTTGTTGAGTGGTTATGGATGGAGCTCTTCGAGGTAAAGCAGCTGTGGAAAGCATTGTGCAACATGCTGAAAATCCACTGAAATATTTACAGTTCTGAAGAGACAATTATGCTTACGAGTAGTGGTTGTTGTCGTTCCCGTGGGTACACAAGCATTCGAGACAGTTATGGCGGAGAGGAATAGAACTACGGCGGAGATCATGTCTGAAATTTTCGGGCGTTATTTCGTTGTGGAAATGAAAGAAAAAAATAACCAAAATTAGCAGCTAGATAGCCATTCGGCTAATTAAAATGAGCGGCAGAAATGAATCGAAGAAGAAGGAAAAAGGGGGCGGAGTGATAATGATGATAAGAAAAGTCATTCTTCTCTCTTTTTCTTGGATATCTTTCCGTCTACAGGGCACACCGGTGATTTGCGATTCTCGCCCCTCGCTAATCTCGTTTTCTACCTTTGTGTCAAACAAGACGCTTTTCCCTTACGATAAGCGAAAGTTCGGGATTCGAAACTAAGGTCTTTTGTTTCAAAAACGCGATTTTCGCTTCTTCGTTTTTCCCTTCTTCTCTTCATATCTTCCTGCTTTTTGCCGATGATAGCAACAACGTAGACAATATGAGTGGGTAAAACAGAGAAATGGATATGATAGATGGAGAAGTTTGAAGTTCTTAGCAACAATTTATTGGAGGATACATGAGTTTTTGATGCTTTTAGGTCTTGTTAATGAAGGATGAGATTATTATTCGAGGTCGTGATGGAAGAGAAACAGTAACATCAGAATGAAGAAATGAGAATCTGCAAAAAAAATAAATTGGATAAACGTCATCGACAAACTGGAAAGTCTTGGAATGCTGAATTTTCATAATGAGGCACCTCTTATTGAATTGCACATTTAATCGAAGAGCACCCAATTGAGCTTGAAATGTCGACATGAACCAACGGAAAGTAGTCTCGATTGATTTTTTGAAAAGAATAAACCAGGTTCTAAATGAATAAATAAAATTATGAATTGGTTCGTTACGAGTACTGTTGTATATTCAAATTTGAATTTTGGACGAGGTTGAACTATAGAAGGACCTACTCACTACTACAAAATACGATGGTCTAAAGAATCAACTGAAAAGGAAAAAATTCAAAAATTGAACTTCTCAAGAGTTATATGAGTTTTTCTGGAAAATCAATCATAATTTAAGAAACCTTGGAGTGATGTCGGCTGAAGTCATTTTCCGAATACCTGATGGACGAATAGCATCACAGGAGATTCGTGTTCCTGAAAGTCCCCTTGAAAGTCGCTTCTGGAAGAATTTCGCGGCCAAAATCAGTAAAATTTAAATAGAATTGACTTTCATTGACGGAGACTGAGATAATACAAGAAATAAGCTTTTTTTCAAAAATTCGGCAAAAATTTGCTCTAATTTCGTCTTCAATATGTAATAAACTGTTGGTTCCCCTCATCAAGTTATTCAAAATATGACATAAAGTGAGTCCAAAAAAAAAAAGATTTTCAAATTTTGAGAATACAAAAGTCTTCCGAATCTTTGGATTTTCCAAAAATACTCGGAACTTTGCGTTTGTTAATGATATGTTAGATAAAGTTAGATGTTAGTAAAGTTAGATGTTAGATGTTAGTGTTAGATGTTAGTAAAGATATGTTCAGATACTCTTTCTGCACCTGGAAATTTTGGTTACCGTTTCGTTGAATTCCCCATAAAACAATACCATTTGGTTTTTTAATTATAATCTGTTTTCAAGATTTGCAGTCAACTTTCATCAACTTCCTTCACAATTTCAGATACCGCATACGCTAAAAGTAGTCAGTCTGTTGACTCAAGTCTTTTTTGGACTGAAATGAAAATAAACAAACACTTGCTTCAAAATTGCTTCAAAAAGGTGCGAACAGGAAGTTTAGCTAGTACGAGAGAGGTAGTACAGCTCTCTAAGATAATCTTACTGTGTTTTTTTGTGGTTGGTAATGCTTTATTAATAAAGATTAGAAGATGGTCCAAACATGTTAGCAAGGTGTATAAAATTGAGCATTGGCCTGTTGCTCAACTCAAAATGATAACCATGTTTCATCACTTTGAAATCATTTGAAGAATTTCAGGTTATCATCACCGCTTTTCGAAACACACCATTTTTTGTTTTGCTACAAATCGTCACTTTTGAATACAAATATTGCTTTCTTGGTTCTCAATCATAACAAAAATCTTTTTCTATCTTTATATTTCAACACGAAACCCGGGTTTGCTCCCTCAATTTCCTTCCTCTTCAAAATGGTGAATCAGAACTAATAAAGAATAACCTCCCACTCTTAAACTGTCTTCTTATCAGAACAGTCAGCACGTTGTTGTTACTCCACCCAAAAGAATGTTATCATTTTAAAGAATCCTGCTAACGAACCGTCTTGTGTTCCTGTCTGCTCTTCATTCCAAACTTTATTATCTCTTTTCGATACTTTCGCACTCGCTCTCACTTCGTTTCCTACCCACCCATACGACATTTTCAGAGAGCAATCATTTATTGACACGCCTAGATTTCTTTTTGTCAGCAAACACTGTCCTCTTTTTCCAACCGATGATGTTACTTTCTCAGTTCAAGTCATTCTTTTTCAACATATTTTATCATTTTAAGACTTTTGTTAATCTATGGGAGGGTCAAGGAGCTTTTTGATTATATTTCCGTTTTTGTTTTTTGAAAAACTTTAAGTATTGTTGTCTTGATCATTCCTTTAAAATTGAGTTTTCATTTCCACTCCTACCACTTTTCAATATTCAATTCGAATTTTTTTGTCATATTCTCACTGAAAACATTCTACGTTTTCTATTTGAAATCAATTTCAAAACCTTTTTCTTCCAGCTCAATCTTTTTCACAGAAGATCTCGAGGGTGATTGAAATGGTGCTTCGTTCTATACTATACTTGCTCTTTTTCATCACGACAACTGCGTTGTCTCAACAACCAAATCCAGACCAATGCAGTGCCGCGCAACCCCAAATCAATTCAATGAAACCATCGTTCGGTGGAATCAGTGGATTCTATAATATCGCCAAAGGAATCTCCGATGGATTGCAGAACACTCCGGATTCGAAAACCTATAATGTAAGTGTCTTCTTTGTTACAAATTCCTTATCATTTTCCTCTAAAATTTCGAACGATAACCGATAAGAAGTTCCGTGCAACAGTGCAAAATACGGAAAATGTTGTACTTTTTAGGATTTGAACAATCTGATTTTCGGAAGTGGAGCAGTCACCTATAATCAAGTTATCAAGGATATGGTTGTTAACCAAATCGGAGCCATCATCTTTTGGAGTGTTGGATTCGTTTTCGTGTTAGCTGCTCTTGTACTTGGGATTGCCACTTGTATTTGGCAGTGTTGTTATTCGTGTGTTCCCAAGGAAACGGTAAACTTTTTTTGAATTGACTGATTTGGACTGGTCGACCGTAAAACCTCTAATAGGACGACACCGGACCAACAAGTTGGTACCTCTTGTTTTGAAAATATCCTCAACTTTCTGGAGACCATATTTAGTCAGTTAAATCCAGGACTAGTAGAAAATCTTGCCGGTCCGGTCCGGTTACGGAAAAATAGGGAAAATTTTTCACAATTTTCGAAACATTTTCACAAGTTTAAAAATTTTTTGTAATTTTTTCGCTGTTAAAATGACACAAAATATTCAATCATCAAAAAATATGACTTATTGAGGAAAAACCACCGGAAAAAATAGATTTTATGCTTTAATAGTTCGAACCAAAATTTTTGACTCACTCCAGAAACCCGAGCCGACAGAATTTCTGATTTTGGCCCCACCCTGAACCGTATCATGTCTGTATTTAGTGCGTTTTGTATCTGAAGAAAGTATCTTTGTTCACTAAAATTTTCACCGTCAAATAACGAGAATTGCGGTCGTACGGATTTCCGAAAGTCGACCTTCTAGGTGTCGCTCTATTAGAGGTTTTACGGTATCCCATTATTTCCCAATATGGGTACATCAATGTCCCAATTCGCCATCAACACTTCAATTGACAAAACCAATAGTCATCCATTTTTTTAGTCGGTCCGTTCTGAAATCACTGGATACGTGTACGCCTTCCTGTTGGTCACTGTCTTCGCATTCACTTTCACCGGCTTGATTCTGTTCAATATTGCCGAATCGAATTTGATCGATTCTGTTGATAACGGAATTGTCTACACAAATCAAATATCCGGAGGTAGGAATAACTAAAAGATGCACTCTCAGTCAGGTCCGAGAAATTTCAGATTTGAACACTGTGATTACAAATGGAACAGGACAGATCACTTGTGAAGTGAACGAGACGACTAGTCAAACATTTACAAATATGAATATACTGATTGGTGGTTATTCGCAAAGTGTAGTCAATGGAACAGAAGATCAAGTAGGAATAACGGATGTTAATATGGTACGTCAGGGAAATTTGTATCCAAAATTCTTTTATTGATTTCAGTTCGATGATGAGCAATACAAAACGATAAACGAAGCTACGGAGAAAGCAGGAGACGATTTAGCTCAAAGTTTCGCAACTCTCAATTCAAATGATCCAACATGCAAAAAGAATAAGGACACTTTGGCAAATGATATTGCGCAGAACAAGAAATATCTTCAGGTGAGTTTTCAAATTATTTTGCTAGTTAATTATGCGATGTTTCAGGGACTCACTATTCTTGCAACAAACACCAGAACAAACCCAGAGTTAATAAAAATAAACGAGCAAATAAATACGATTCAAGCTCAGGTACAGTGTCACCACAATTTTCCAAATCTTCAAAAGTGATTTTTAGATTCAAGAACAAGCGAACGAAGCATCAGGAGCAATCACCAGCTCTCAAAATCAAATCAATCAATCGATGGCGGCTATCACGAATATGCTTGGAAATGTTCAACAAGAGATTAATAATGTCATCAACTCGTTGAAATCGGCTCATCGTGATTTGGTTGGAGTAAGTAACTCATATCGTATTGAATCGAAAAAATGTTAATTTTTCAGTCAAATTTGTATTCTTCTATGAAGATTGTAGTTCGGTTGGTTGTCACTATTCCAGCATGCATTGGATGTTGCTTCTGTATTCTCGGATTTGTTGCAGTAGTGGTGTCTTTGAGGAAACAAGATGGTATTTTTAACATTCAAAGCATCTGAATAATTGAATCCATTCTAGAACTGGCTAACAAACTTACCATTGCTGTTCTGAGTGCTTTTTACTCAACAATCATTGTTTCCATTCTACTTCTCTTACTTGCAAGTCTTGCTTTTGTTTTGGGATGGTTCACTTCTGCGATGTGTGTTCCGATTTTCGAAGATAAGAACTACCAACTCTTCCATCTTATGAATCAAACAATTGCTCCAATTAACGGAAAAGGATCTCCAGATGTAATCAATATCGGGTTAGTTTTGTTTTCACTTAGACCTTGCCATTTTTCTTTTTTTTCAGTGGAGTGCTTCAAAGTTGCAACAACAAACAAATGACCCTCTACAAAGCCATCAATGGATCATCAGTGATCTCAGCCCAGTCTATCAGCGATCAACTAAATTTGAATGTGTATCGTGACCAAGCCGACCAGCAGATTTTACAGCAACCAAAGTTGAACTTTCCACTAGATCCCACCTTGCAGGTATCAAACTTTTGAGTTCAACGACTAAGCCCCGTTTTTTAGAACACCATTACCGATTTGAATAAAAATACACAAGATGCAAAAACTGCGGATCTCACCAGTTGTGGAAGTAACGATGTCAATGAAAAGTACCAAACGTACATTCAAAGTTTGGAACAATCCAATACAATGTCGGGACAATTCTACGGAAATTTGCAGAAGTTGAGTGAAAATGCTCCACAAACTGTAAGTTATTCTTGGTCAGTATTTGCTTAATGAGCTTTTATTCCAGTCAGAAATTGCGAAAGAACAAAATGACATTTATTTCAATCAAGGAGATGCGACAATCAATTCGTCCATTACTATGCTCATGGTGAGTTTTATCAATCATTGTCCACAAGAAATTCGAAATTTCAGACTAATCTGGAAACGAACGTTTTCAAGTGCCGACCACTTGTTGATATTTACAACAATGGAGGATTCGTTATGTGTGAGCGTTTTGGAAAACCGATTCAAGGATTGTGGGCTGCTATCGGGTTGTCGGGACTCTTCTTATTCTTCTTGTCAATTTTATTGCTCTTAACTTACCGTTGGTTGAAAACAAATAGCAAGGAGACTGCTGGAAGTACGAAAGACAATATTGTGAGTTTAAAGCTTGACTAACGTTAAAACCAACATGGATTTTAGTATGGAGCTGATGGCAGTGGTACCAGAAGACTTGGAGATCAATGGAAATCTTCAGAAGAGTAAGTTTCTCTAATGACCCCCAGCACCGGTGTCCGTTTCAGACATTCCTTACCTTCTGATAGTGGAAAGACACTCTAACCTATGAATCCTTTTTCCTTTGTCCTACCTAATATGAATAAACCTGTGATTCTTTACCTCATCCTTTGTTTTTTCTTACCTCGTGTTTGTACAGTTCTCAATAAAAGTTTTTAAAAAAATCTCGCATTCTCTCCAGATTTGACATTTTCGCGAAACCAGTGATAAGCTCAACTTCGAATACTGGCAGACGTCTTCCGAGAGTCAGACCATACGATATGGATGTGGTGCTACCGTAAGAATGTTTTCAAATTGCCAAATAAACTATTAATTTGTTCAGATCCTATGGATATGCCGAGTCAACTTCACAATCCCACATGCCACGTGTACAAGTACTTCCTGATGAGAGACATCCAAACATGTCACCCAATTATTTCGATACTGAAGACTCTGGAACAAGGTACAGTTGAAATTTCATAGCCTTCCACTATACAATGTTTTTCAGAAACACTCGATTCAATGACGTTGATCTGTTCGATTATCAGAGTAACAACGGAAGTACGCAACGCGGGCTTCGAAGAATGTGATAAATTATTTTATTTGTTCGTTTGTACATTCCAGTCGTTTTGCTTTATCTTGAAATAGATGTTATCTCGCAATGAATCAGTTGAGATCTCGTTCAGAGCAATTTTCATAATAAACAGAAAAGCTCGAATGAATTAGTTTCCACGGAATAGCCAAACACGAGTAGCAAACAGTTACCGTGTCCGTACAAATCAGACGTGGGCGGAATTTTGACTTCTGACTTTCGACAGAACATCGAAAACTCGGGCAAGTGGTGAAATTTTGAAAAAAGAAGTCATTTTTCAAGAATTTTAGGCCTTTTTGGCCAAATTTTCAAAATAATCGACCATTTTTTGGAAAATCAGACAGTTTAAGTTTGGCCTGAAATCTCTATTTTCGACTTCCGCTTTCAAAATTTTCATTTCCTTCTAACTCTGGTACAAATCTCATCAGAAAATAGTCGATTTTGAGCTTCTGGAGACTTTCATGAGTCCAAATGCTAAATTCCTGACAGATGAGAGAAATGGTATCAAAGTTCAAATTTAATTGCTTTTTACTTGTATGGATACCAAATCGAACTTCCTTCTCAAAGCAACGGTACGGAAATTTAAAAAAAAAGAAATACTCAACTTCCGTCAGTCGATTCTATTCCAAATTTACCCCTGAAAATGAAATCAGTGTTTGCTGTCGTAAGTAGCCACCATTCCTCTCATTTCTTCACTTCTCCTTCCATTTGCCTTATCAACTCAAAATTAAATGATTTATTATCTTAATCGGGCGCCATCCAACCAACGCCCCTTCCATTTTCCCACTCCACTACCGTGCTCTACTAATGCTCCTTCCTTTTCTTCCAATTCTGCAACCTCTATTTTTAATTTCAGATGCGATTTTTGCTTCTCTTATTTGTTCCTGCCTTGGTGTACGGTTTCAGTTCATCCTTCAACTATGGATGCCAGAATGGAAAGTGTACTTTCCAACTGGTCGTTCCAAAGGTTTCGTTGAAATTACAAATTTTGTTTCGAAAGCAATTCAATTCTAGGAAGTCGCCCAGTTCATCGACGAGAACGCCTTGAGCAATGAAGTCTCCGCGATTGCTTCGGATCTCGTGACACTCAACACAACCATTACCTCATTCAGTGACAGTGGAGCTACTAATTTCACAGCTGTGAGTTGTGATTGAGAACTGCATTTTCAATATGGTTCATTTTTAGGTTTTTAATGCAAGCTTCACAACTGTGAATGAGCAAGCAACAAACTTGAACGCGAATGTCAACGCTGCTACCCAAAATGCTACTGGTAAGAAAATGTAGATTGGGAAGCAGGGTTTTTATGTTTTATTCGAAATGGTTTCTAGTCGAAGGTTCTAACAAGTTTTTTTCTTTCAAAATATATTCCATTGAACAGTGTAGACGAAACTACGAAATTTCAGGTCGGAAAACATCCTAGAACTGGAAATATTGTCTTCCGAACACCTTTAAATTAGTACAGAAATAGTAGATTTGGAACTTTAGCACCAATATCTCGGCTCCCGATGTCGGGCGGAAAAAGTATTTTTAGGATTTTGTAAGCAAATGGTAAAAGTTTGACGAATTTCTGAACTTACGGGGACTGGTGGACTCCTTGTAAAGGAAATTGTTAAATGGTAATATGATATCTACAAAGTTGCTTTGCAATAATCATCGAGTTACTGTCAGACATTCGGGTTGCAAATTGGGAAATTTCCAATGTTTCGAAAATAGTATGATCTCAACTTAATCTCATCATCGAAGGTTGCAAGGGCCAAATCTTATTTCGTATTCAACAATTCAAACCCTAGTATGAATTGTTGGAAAATACAGAAAAAAAACAGTGCTTCACCCAATGCTCTCTTCTTTAACACCAATTATACTCCTTCAACTTTCAGCTCTTACCGCAGCTTCCGCCAATTCCAACGCCACCGCTTTCCTCCTCTACCAATCAATCAACTGCTTCAAACAAAGCGTCAACTCAAGCTACACATGCTTCTCTCTTCCAACCACTGCTGCTCCACCAACTACTGTAGCCTTCTCAACAACAGCCAATCCATCTACTGGAGACTCCGGTAGTACTGTATCTGGAGGAAGTACTGCTGTCCCAGTTAGCACTGTTGCATTCACCGGAACCACAGTGGCTGGGGGGAGTACTAATGGTGGAAGTACTAATGGTGGAAGCACTATTGGTGGAAGTACTAATGCACCTGATGCATCCTCTCCATCGACGTCTTCTGGTGCGCCTGTTGCGACATCACCGGCGACTGATGTTGTTTCTACCACTGTCGTAACGTCTGCCGGTACCACATCAACATAGGTACTCGTAGATTTCTCAGAACCCCATCCTCCTCGTAAAATCCTAAAATATCATGAATGTTTCGACAGAGGAATTCAATATTCCATTTCGAGGCGGATGTGATTCTGAGGAATCTGAGGAATCATTTCCGATTTCTCTCGAATCGTGTTACTATGTGAATAAACTATATCATTCCAACAGTTTATTTTGTAACTTAACAAGAATTAATCAATAGAATGAGATCCTAAAAGATCCAAAGAATAATCAAGAATATTGACAGGAAGGCACTTTTGATTGACGATGAACTGCTTGAAATGTCCCTTGTTTAGAGAGTCAATGATCGGAATGATCGTCTGAAAATTGAAGGATACTGTACTAATGCAAATAGACTTACCTGATGCCTGATAGAAAGTGCCAAGTCGTCCTTAATATCATAAGAAATCATTTGAATTCCGTTAATAAAGAAAGCAGTATGAATGAAGGTTTGAAAGAATTCCGCGGTTTGTTCCGCTTCGTTTTTCTTGGAGACAAGTTTCTTTTTTGCCTTCCAGAGTTTCAGCATCACATCCATAATGTCATGTTGATCAGCTATGAATGGGAATACTGATAGAAGAGGATCGGATACATATTCTGAAATTGTACATTTTCTCAGTCCCTCTTTCCTTTGAAACTCCACAAACCAGCACTCAATGGATTCTTATTGTCCCTTATCAAAATGGTTCCTGCTCTTCGACGGTAAAAATGGAAGAATGGTAAATAGAGAGCGTTGAAAACGATGACGTCAGGCAATGAACTGAAAATGATTCATATGATAATGTCAACACGAAACCAAAACTCACTCGACATGTGATATTTTGTCTTTTGGTACATCCATAACTTGAATCAAAACTCTTTTCTTCGATGCTTCCGGAATCTTCATTTTCGACATTATCTCATCATCCAAATACAGTACATTTGTCCGACTTGGAACTGCTTTATCATCAATTATAAGTCGAAGATATGTGTGTCCCAGACTTTTCTCCTCGAATCCAGTTGTAGTCTTGATGACATGAGATGCTTCGATGAGAAGTACTACTGTAGGAGAACTGTAGTTTGAGCGAAGCACAAAATCAGAGAATTCGATGCAACTTTTTGTGTTGCTTTCCTTTTTCTCGAAGAACCATGTTGATGACTTGACACGTGGAACAAGTGTGTGAACATTGCTGACAACTTGGGTGGATTTCGGATTGGTAATGTCTACGAGAGCCATTCGAACCAATGCTTTATGTTCTAACAGTGGCATTTTCTCAAATCGAACCAATCGAATTATCTTTGAAATATGAATTGTTCTCTTGAACACTTGATCTTTCTCATGACTCCAGAATAGATCGTGAAAACCGATATTTGATGTTGAGAGACGTGGAGCCAGATGACAAACCAGAGATAAATGTGGATCATCATCAAATGATTTTCCGAGACAATCAATCTTCCCAGAAGTTTTTCTATTTTCTCTTGTTTGGGTTGGAGTTGTTGCAGTGGTTGTAGTCAGAGCAATGACTGAATCTCGAACACCGAGACGACTGGATACTTTTGATTGCTGGAAAAGAAGTGTATGTATTCATTCATCGCTAATCTTGTAAAGAATAGAAGTAAATTTCAAAAAATTTGAACAAAAACCCGAGCTACAACCAAAAAAGTAAAAGACAAAAACTTGCCCGCTCAACTGCCAATGCGAATATTTAACGCTTTTAAGTTTTCTGAACATTTCAAATCATCAGAATCGTACAACCTATCTACCCTAAAACCACTAATAGAGCTACACCGGACAAACAAGTTAGTAACAATTATGTTGAAAATATACTCAACTTTCTGAAGATCATATTTAGTGAATTTTGTAGCTGAGAAAAGTGTCTTTGTTTTCTGAAATTTTTACCAGCAAAAAACAGAAATCGCGGTCGTTCGGACTTCCCAAAGTAGGCCTTCTGGGTGTCGCTCTATTAGAAGTTTTACGGTAAACCTAGCTTTTCCAACTTCCACTATTACTCGAACTTTCCTATTTCTTATCAATTACTCACCACATTCTTCGGTTTCTCTTTAACATGGTGCAAATACGTCTTCGGAACGAGTCCCCTCTGTCCATTCTCATCTAACGCTGTCCACCAGCCATCTGCTCTTGTCTGTGTGATTCTATATTTCTTTCCTTTTTCCAATTTCAAATCTCCTTCTGCTTCCGGATCCCAATCATCAAAAGCCATAAATACATTTCCTTGGACTATAACTGGTTCCATAACTTCTGAATCATCCCCTCTGGTTGGATTTTGAAGTCGTGAGATTTCATCATCTCTTTTTGCCTTTTCAGCAATCTTCGGAGCTAGTGAAGGTTGAGTGATACCTATTGGTTGTCGAGGTTTTGGTTTTGGAGGTTGAACCACTGTAGATGGACCAGGTCCTGAGTCCAGTTGAACATCAGTCTCAATTATTTCAGTTTCATTGTCAGAATCTTCTTGAGACTCTTCATCGTACATCACGCTTCTTTGTGGTTCAACTGATCCTAGTTTCGGTGGTTTCGACTTTGGTTTTTCTTCTTCTGAATCGACACTGAAATCAAAAATCAGGGAATGGAACCCTGGAACTTCTCCTAAAAAGGATACCTGACAGATAATATCGAGTTCTGTTCCTTTTCGGGGCACAATAATGATAACCGTTGTTTCAATTTATCAACTTGTTCGATCGCGTTCTCTTTTTTGTAAGCTCCCTCGTTTTTCACTTTTTCGATACGGATCCGATGTTCGTCAAGCTAAACAGTTAGATAATGTGATTTAGAATTAGTTATAAAGTTATCAAATAATTGGAGAAAACAATGACCAACCTGTCTGTGCAATTCCAAACACTGTCTCACAAAATGCTTCCGAAAACTGGCCCTTGAAGACGATTCTTGTTTATCTTTTTCTAATTTATTTATCTGAAAATTGATGAATTCTCAGGGGATTCTTATTCTCTCTTCTGTTACTCTCACCTGATGTTCAAACTGCGGCAATCGATTTATGGCATCCTGCAAGCTCAGAATGCTTCCAAATAAGGACATCTCTGCTCACCAGAGAGGGTTGTGCTTCCTTTCAATTTCCGCGCGGCCATTTTCCCCAAGTATCCATGGCAACCAAAGAGTGAGCACCACCTGGCACTCGACGCGCGCGCGCATATTTTGATGAATTCAGATGAATAGGAAATGTGGAGTTTATTAGTTGGCAATACGCAAGCTCATAAATATGCATTCAAGTATTCACACGGTAAAGAATGAGAGTTGATTTACCATGGAGTTTCAACACAGAGAACATACACATGGAAAATGATGAGAGAAGCTGGAATGGATGGCTCAGAAACGGGGAAATTTTAAAACTGAATATGACTGTACAAAGAACACGCGGGAAGGAGGAGAATGAGCTGAAACTGATGGAAAATACTAAATAAAACAAAGAAAAGAGATAAAACGAAACTTTGAACTAATCGGCTAACTACAAGAAAAAGGTTTTTAAAATTATTTGTTTATCTGTTCGATGACGTCGTATACAGAAGTTTGGAGTCCCCAATATGTCCTGCACAAGTCATAGAGTCCTGTTTTCAGTCCATTGGTGACGTAGGCAATCGTTACTCGATTCTTGAGATCAGTTATGACCATTTGACATCCATGACCAGTGTGTCCGAATCCGAATTGAGCCTGAAACAGGAAACATTAAACTTGTCGAAACGCCAACACAGTAAAAATTGTTTTGAAGATTGATTGATGTAGCAAACACTTACCCCCGCTCGATTTATTGGCAAATGGAAGAATCCATGTCCCTTGGCTACAGTATCATCGAAAATAAAGTCACTTTCATTGACGAACGGCTTACTAATCGTATTCAATGTAGCCTGGTTGACGAGCTGTCCTCGATTTACCTGAAACGAGAAAATCCTCTTATTTCTATCTCAGCATCCGATTATAATGGTTTGTTCTTCTCTTCTCTTCTTTTTTCATTTTCCCAATCATCCGACTCAATTTTGCCAGTCAGCCGCCGACTGATTGCACGTTTCAGTTGATAAGGAACGAAAAAAAGACAAAAAGCTGTACAATCAATCTTCCAACCATGAATCAAAATGACACACCTTGTCGAAAAGCGAAGCCAGTGAACGAGCGTTTCCCATTCCAAGCGCGGCGGCCTGCTCTAGGCTGAAAGATGGGAATTAAAAGCATGGAGGTCTATGGAGAAAATACCGATGATAGTCGGGATTGTTGATGGTGCATCTAGAGACAGCCTCAAGCCATGATGGGTTTTTGACAATGTGAGCGAGAGGATGATCCTGGAAATGTGTTCCGTTTTAAACTAATGTCTAGGTAGGTGCATCAATTTCAGCAATTTCCGTTGTTCTATCTCCAAAGTCATATGATTGGTGATAAGAATAAGAAGTACCGGTACGGAGAAAGAAACGGTTTTTGATTGTTGCGGACTCCCGGTTAAAAATGGGTGAGAACCGGAATAGCTTGACAAATGAACTTATTTCACGGAAAAAGAAACATACCGTCATCAGTTTGATCAGAGATTTCATGTACTTAACAACACGAAGATCCGTCCACATTTCATCTAAACGATTCAACATATTTGGAGTGCTGATTCTGGCGACGCGATGTTGTTCGGAAAGGGGAAGACCGATATGATAATCGACATCTGGAGAACAGATTCATAGATGAACTATTTTTGAAATAACACTTACCTAATTTTGATGCAATTTCTTCTCTGAAAAATTGACCGATTCCTCGTTTTCTGTCGTCTGTATGTCTCACAATTTGATCAATCAACCATCCATACGTGTAGGCGTGATATCCTGTCTTTGTTCCTGGAGCCCATTTCGGCTCTTCGTTCTCAATTATTTGTCTCATTTGTTCATGATCAGCTGCGATTTCTTCCGTGATTGGAGTATCAAACCAAGCCATTCCGGACTGAAATTGGTTAAATGACTCTGGGATCGTAAATAATTTATCTCACCATATGCGAGAGAGCCATTTGAATAGTAACATTGTCTCTTCCATGAGTACCAAATCCTGGCCAATACTTGGACACTGGATCATCGTATCTCAGTTTTCCTTGCTCGTAGAGCAACGCGACTGCCAGGGCTGCAGCTGCTTTTGTCGTCGAGAACGTCACAGTTATTGTGTCCTGAAACAATTGTTTTTTGTATCATAATGCACTCTGTTAGGTCAGAGAATGTCCTCTATACTTTTCGTCTACGTATTCCAATCAGAATTTTTGAACCAAAAAAGAAATTAATGGGAAATTTCGATATCAATACACGATAACAGTTGATCATGTCGTTATTTTAAGACGGAAAATAGTTGTGTGAGCACTACCAACATCGATAAATTATGCGAAATGAGGGCAAAGTATGAAAGCGAAAAGGGTGAAAGTTTCAAATAATTTTGGACTTCTTGATCACAACTTTGGCTATTATCAGCCAGGGAAATTTAAGGCTGGATTCTTACCTCAGCCCATTTTCTAGCAGCCTGTTTATCAGCATATCCTCCCCACAAATCCACAACTTTCTTTCCATCGACAAACACTGCAAATGCTGATCCTTCGATTTCCCATCCTTTCTCGAAATTTTTCCTGAAAAATGAATCATTTTTCTGACTTCAAGCAGAGAAGAGAGAAGAAGAGACAGAGAAAATTGTAGAACTTTTTGGTGTTTGCCGAGTAAACAATCAGATTTCCCTCATGCAGTTCAGTTCATTTCTATACTTCACACACAAAAATGAGTGCAATGAAACTTGTCTCGAGACAGATGCCTCAACTTACTTGAAAACTTCCCGAACTTTTGTGAATCTTCCGTCTACAAATCCGGAAACGTCGGATTTATGATTTGAGTAGAGCCGATCACACACAAAGCGATAGGCAACAGATATTAGAACTGTGGTCAGAAATAGTTTGAAGAGAGACGACGACGAGTACATTTCGCTGACGGAGGAACGGAGCGAAATGCAGACAGAGCACACGAAGTGGAAAGGCGGCGCTTGCCAGAACCGTCGTCTCTGTGCCTGGAGGAAGTGACTCCCTGTAGTTATCAGCGATTGCTTTTTTGCGTCCTATTGGGTTTGTGATGGCGTGTGGAAGAATTAGGAAGGCAACAGTTAGGAGAGAAATGGGCAACAGGGGTCGAATTAGAAAGCAACAGTGAGTGGAATCCGGTTCCGGGAGGTTTATTTACTCGCATCATTGCCAATGAAGTACTTGTCCGTGTCCAAGATACACTTTGAAAGAGTGTAGTCGATTTCAAGTTATGATAAAAGAACGCATATTTTCGCATAAATGTTCATTAGAATGAAGATATTTGCAAATTGAAAACAACAATAGGTAGATAAAATATTCAACAACAAAAAAACAAAAACAACCATTTGTAAACGAGTTAGATGAGAAGCTTCTCAACGTCCTCCTTGATTTTCTGGATTTGAGATTTGAGCTGAGATCCTTCGTTTTGAGTGATTGAAGCGGCAATGACTGGACGAGTGACTCCGCAAGCGCGTCCAAGAGCAGCCTTGCTCTGAAAAATGATTATTAGATTTAGAACTGATGTTGATAAATAAAACTTACGCGAACGAAGACGTATGGGACGTTCTTGTCTTCACAGAGAAGTGGAAGATGGAGAAGAATCTCCAATGGCTCGGCGTCAGCGGCCATAACGATGACTTCGGCGATTCCTCTGTTGAGTGTCTTCGTGGCTTCGTTGGCTCCCTTCTTCAGCTGTTTGTAGTTCATTGCCTGTTGCACGAGATCCATGAGCTTTTGAGACAAGTTGGTATCAGCCAATGGGAAGGCCTTCGGGTTCACTCCTTCATCAGCCATCCTTTTCTGCAAAAATTCAATATTTATGAGAAAACGATACAGCTAACGGAGAGAGCAGAAAAACGGATAATTGAATATCGATACTTGGATAGGGCTAGCTAGTTTCAAACGAGAATGTGAGTCGCGGAAAACGTTTCTTCATTGGATTTATAAATATTTTTCACACCATTAGATTTTTTTCTGCAAAAGATACTCGATTTTTTGTAAAAAATAGGGAGAAAAAACAACAATTGTGGGAGGCTCGTTTTTCGAAAATGGCCTAAAGAGAAGGCGCACAGCAGAGAGAGTGCTGGTGGTCTCGCAACGAAAATACTTGGCACGCTGCCAGCTAGCGGAGACGCAGAGATTTTTTCGAATTGGAGTGGCAAAAAATGCTGAAACAAAGAATTTGAAGACAAAAAGCTGTAACTCGATTTAGAATTGAGAAAGGAAAGCTTCTAAACAATCAATAAAAATCATTATTCAGCAATAGAAATCATTGATTGTATGTCTTGAATTTTCTTCTCTTCAGTCTCTAATTTTTTCTGAATAGCTCTCTTCACTGATACTTAATTTAATGTTCTTCTTTTCAGATATGTCTGGGGAAGAGAAAGAAAAAAACAAGATTCTTCATGTGGCCAACATTTCCACCGCCGCCACCCGTGATAATATATACAACATGTTCAACTATCTTGGAAAGATTCAGGAAATGAAGGTTAGTTTTTTTTTCATTTGAATTTTATGAAGAATGTAACCTAATTTTTTTCAGGTGTATCCATCAGAAGGTAATATGAATTCTAGTACTCTACTGAAAACAGCTTTTATCAAGTTCGACGATGAGAGATGCGCCGAAGTCGGACAACATCTTACCAACACTGTTCTGATCGATCGTGCCATCGTATGTCTTCCATATCCGAACCGTGAGTCGTTGAAAATCACTTATTCCTAAAAAACACTTTTTCAATTACAGAGTTTATCCCAGACGAGGAGTCATTTTTCAACAGTGGCGGATCTACGACCGCCGGACAGCGGCAACTCCCTCCTCACGTTACAAATAAGATCCAACAGCTAGAAGATGGATCCTCAATGGTTAGTTTGCTTTTTAATGCTGGATTCAACAAGCGTCTGTAGGTGACGGACGTTACTTGTTCATTTTACAGTTCCACTGGCAACTTCCAAGTTGAAACCCCGAATGCAGTAAAGTCCTGAAAGCGTAATCCAGAAAATCTTCAAAAATCTTGTTAGTACTGCCGAATGATAAATTTTCAGTTTCAGTTCCCTCGCCAATCTATGCTGCGCATCGTCGGATGAGAACAACTATTAGGGAATTCTTGAACTTTTAAGATTCGGGGAGATTTCCTAGATACTATCATTCTTGTTAGTTTATCAATATATAATCTTTGAATTTTGCAGTTGATTACAGTCGACCCAACTCTGGAGCAACTCGGTCTACCCGCCTATCCACCATTGCCAGCTGACACCGATAACGGAAAAGTCGAGGAGATTCGCCGAACAGTTTACGTTGGAAATCTTCCAAAAGGAATCGACGGAAAGGAAGTATTGGAGCTTTTCAACATGTATTTCGGAGAGGTTGGTTCTATTTATCAGAGTTCAATTTAAAATAAGTTCACAAGTTTCTCATTTTTCTAACACTCTTCGTAGTCGACGATCTATCGGCAGACTTCACACTACAATCCTCATGAGATCTAAAATTCCCAAATTTATCCTAAAACACTCGAAGTGTAGAAACCTGTCTTTGAACTGGAAAACGGTATTGTCCAAAAGCCATTTTTCATAAAATATGAAACACATCGCTCCATAGTAGAGAAAGTTGAACCAAAACGAAAGCCACCAAAGACTGCGAAGTGATCCAGTCCCGATCGCATTGTCCACATTTTCCAACATGAAACGACCACCATGGCGTATTCCGATGTACGCAAATCTGAACATGTAAATGACCCAAGCAATCGTACATCCGAATTCCATGTAATCTTCGGGTAGATCAGATAGTGGTCTTGGAAATGTGATGTCCTTCCAGTCTTTCAATCCGGCTGGAATCAGTTCGAACTGGCTTTGGCATATTGTGCACTGGATGTTTGAAGTGGCCCTGACCCAACGTTCTAGACAACTGTTGTGAACGTATGCAACAGTTCCGCTGCAGGAACATGGTCTGATTAGACGGTCCACATTCTATAAATTCTCACGATGAGTGGGTCAATTTATTAGTTTGTATTACTGTTTCGTTATCGAAGCATATTCTGCAGAGCATAGTTTTTGTCGACACATTTTGAGGAGAATGAAAAAGTTGCGATTGTGCTGTCTTCAACGACGTTTCTTCATTTCTCTCGATAATTGTGCACATCATTAAAACGAGTAGCGCGTTTAGAACATGAAAACACTAAAAATGAATAATGGTTAAAAATTAATTTTTCTTCATTACAGGTAATGTACGTCAGAATGGCGACAGGGCCTGACGCGCTTCCATGCGCTTATGCATACGTCGAATTTTCACAACAAGCTTCGGTATCGAATGCACTTCAAAATGACGGATTCGAGTTCAAAGAGAGACCATTGAAGTGAGTTTCCCGGAATTATTATCATAATTAATTTTCCTAATTTAGAATACAACACTCTCGTGTAGCAATTATTAAGCCACAAGCAAAAACCGACGAGCAAGCTCTTGGCGAAGTTGAAGAAGCAATCAGATTGGGCAGAAATCCAGATGATCGTGATCGTCGGCGCTCTCGTTCACCACGGCGTCGTCGTTCTCCGTCACCTCGCCGTCGCCGTGACAGTCGAGATCGTGATCGCGACCGCGACAGGGATCGTGACCGTGATAGGGATAGGAGAAGGAGCCGTGACCGTCGATCCAGAAGTCGTGACCGAGATCGTGATAGGAAGAGAAGTCGTAGTCGCGATCGTAAGCGCAGAAGCCGTAGTCGAGACAAAGACCGGGATAACAAAGATCGAGACAGAAAGAGATCCAGAAGCCGAGATCGCAGACGGCGTTCGAAATCCCGTGAGAAGAAGCGAGATAGGTCACGATCCCGCTCACGTGATCGTAAACGTGATAAAAAGAGAAGCAGAAGCCGTTCTACTGATAGAAAACGCGAGAAAGACGACCGAAAGTATGAGAAAAAAGAAAATGAAAACGAATCGGCTCTGCGAGAGAAACTTCTCGAGAAGAAGGCTGCAAGGAAGGATTCTTCAGAAGATGAATGGGAGGAGGCAAAACAAGCTGTTGCTACCAATGGCGACGTTACGAAGGAAGAAGTTGGAAACGGCGATTCAATGGACATTGATAATTGAGTGTTTAACCCCCAGAATATCTCTTTTTTTTGTTTTAACGTTTCCCGTTGACCTGTTCTTTAAAATATTTTCTGATTGTTCTTCAAAACGAACATTTATTTAAAGGAGGATTCCGACCAAAAAATAATTATGCTTTAAACTGTGTAGGAGAGTGAGTAGATTACGAATATCGAAGTGAAACAGCTTGAAAAAATTCGTAACGCTCAAAAAACGCGATCGCCGGTGCTCAAAGTGATCCCTGATGGAAGAGAAATTACGCGGCCGCCCGCAAATTTCGCAATATTTTTCAAATTTCTCTTCCATCAGGGATCACTTTGAGCACCGGCGATCGCGTTTTTTGAGCGTTGCGATTTTTTTCGAGCTGTTTCACTTCAATATTCGTAATCTACTCACTCTCCTACACAGTTTAAAGCACAATTATTTTTTGGTCGGAATCCTCCTTTAATTCAATGTGTAATTTTATTTGTGAGATCTTCACACCGATTTTACTATTTATCGATGTCAAAAGAAATGAAAACAGTCCAATTATTTCGTATCCTTTTTGGCATCATACTTCGTCAGGATACCACGAATCAGTTGCGGTGGAAACCGGCGACGTTCTCTGCTTACACAGGGCGCGCAAAAGTTGGTTCCGAAGAAGAGCGAGCATGCTTCGGACATGCAAACTGGCTGATTGCAAGCGGAACACGGAGCACCGAGGACTAGAAAGTCGTCGAGACACGGTTTCTTGGCTCGATCTCGAGATGGAGGCTTGAATGGATCACGCATGAAGTAGACGGGGGAGTCGAAGCTGAAAAATATGATACCTAATTTTTTTGTAAAAGTCTAAATACCTTCCATCGGCGACTTTTAGCTCTCCAAACAAAGTCCGCTCTTTCATTTGACAAACGTGGCACTCGAAATCGATGAATGGATCAATCAGTTGCTCATCATTCGTGACTGGTTTATCTAAAAGTTTTCAAAATTCGGAAAAAATTGAGATATTTAAATATTCTTGCCTGCCGTCGTCTCGCTTTCTGCAGACGTCGATGGTTGCTGCTCACTCATTCTTAATTTTTTGCAAGACTGGAAGAAAAACTTTAAAAAATTTATCAAAAAGAATTGGATGCGAAGGGATATTTAGAATAGTATTTATAAAACAAATCCAAATAAAGTTACGCTCCAATTTTCGGAAACTCGAAAATTGTTGAAGTTTGCGAAAGAGCGAATTTGCTGCGTCGAGAGATGGAGCATTTTTTCGCGAAGCGAAAAATTGCATACAACATGAAAAATCGATCAGGATAGGTTGATTTTTTAAAAATAAATGGGTATGGAATACAATGGTGAATTCAGTTGATGTGAACAGATTCTAAGGAGTGACATTGCGGAAACATGTGTAGGTGTCGAGTACCCTGCTTCAAAAGATTCTTCTGGAAAACATTTTCTACTGATTTCATTCTGAATAATTAGAACTCTCTTCGAAAACATCAGAAACCGAGAAAAATCATCAACAAAGTACATGATTTATTAGATATTTGCTGCTGGAGTTTTATACAGATATACAGAATCGGGAGTAACTTATTCAGATCATTGGTTTGAAATGATTTAAATGACAATTGCTACTGACACAAAGCAATTAATTTGAAGAAATAGTAAAACTAATTGAAAGATCGGATATTTGGGAAGTCTGATGGGAGGCCGTAGGAGACGGTTTGGCGGGGAACCGAATGATTCGGGTCAATGATTTTGATCATGTCGGTGAGAGCACAAATATCGACGGATCCTGGAGGGGAGTCACACCTGAAGAGAATGCAGTTCAAGGATGTTAGATTGTTTAGTTAATCTTACAGGAAAGCAGAATCATAAGTACACTTTCCACAGCATTCACATCCAACGCACGAGGTCATGTGGTAACATCTTTGTTGCAGATTACTGAATAATCGTCGAGCTCCGGTTCGGACGGCTCGATTCTCATTGTTTGGAACACGAGGAAGGATGAATGGCTTGTCTGGATGAGTTTTCAGAATAACGTATTCCTCATTCTTAATAAGAAACTTTGATTTGATAAGTTGCAAGCAAGACTAACCAAAAACTCCGATTGGACGAAGGTGGTTCCGAAAACGAACATGATGCAGAGAAGACCTTTGACCATCATATTGAGCAAATCGAGTGGATTGTGTATTCTAGAGTAAGAGATGATTACCGTAATGCTGAAGAGTGGCAGGAAACGAAAATGAGGATTCTAAAAGTGAGGGGACCTTTTAAGGAAAAAAATAGTGGGTGGAGTCACAGGAAGCAGAACTCAAATTTTTGACATTAAAAAGATGTGTCAGGTGGGTGGAGCCTAGTTAAGGATTATGGCTAGTTCTGGGATCCTGAAGTTATGATAAAGAGTCGGAAAGTTAAGTAGACGATACTCGAACCTCAGGTGATTGTGAATAACACCAGGCTGTCTGGAGGCTTTTGAGTCATGAAAAAAAAGAACTAACTGTGTGCTGAGAAAATGAGCTGATCAAACGAAATTGGAGTTCATGATTTGCGGCCAACGAGAAAAAGTAAATCCCAGCTGATAACGAAACGGTTCGAATGTTCTTCAAAATAGTAGACAGACCTCCAGTATTTTCGAAACGAAAAAAGTTGTGTTATCTCCCATTTCACCAAAGAACGGCAGGTGTTGTCTGTCTGTTACCTAGCCGACTTCCGCTTTACTTGTAACCTGATCACACTTTTGAGAAAAATCAGTACTTTTTAGAGTACTTCACGTTTTTCTGTTGACTTCTGGGTGATACATCGAAAATGTTTAGTTATGTATATGTTATAGAGTTGAGATTTGAAAGTTAAAGCCACCTACATCTCAAAATTATCATTGTCCTTTTTTAATTGAATGATTCTACTTCTCAGAATCCAAGAAAATCTAACCACAAGAAAGCCTAACTGGAATGACTATTTAAACTGGCTCAATGACGAAAAGGAAACTTGGCAACACTTGGTTATCATCATTCTGTACTCTCCAATAGCTATTCCAGGAATACGTGACTTTTCTTTTGGTACCTCTCACATAATCCCAACTAGAAACTATTGAACTCGACGGCTTCTTTTGACGCACAATCAGAATTGTCTAGTCTAGCAATTCGTATCTTCAAGACTCTAAATTTCGATTTTTCCTGGAATTGCGTCGTTAGAAATATTGTATCTGTAAAGCACAGTTTTTGTCTGATCGGTGCCTGGCCCGAAAGTTTGAGGGATCGACTAGAAGGATCGCTTTCTAGACAACTATTGAAGTCTGAACCAGATAATCTCGTCTGGTTATTTGTATTCCGTGAAAAATCTTTTGCAGAATTCGATGACTATCTCGAAGTTGGATGATTTCGTTGGCCGAACATCTGGAGTCAAGGAGCCGTGATGACTGAAATGAAGTAATGGATGTTTTAAAACTGTAAACCTCTCACAGCTGCTCAAATAGCAGCCGTTGATATATATTTATACATTTTTAAAGTCAAAATCTCGAACCTGGAAGAAACATCTCATGACCACCAATTTTTTTATTCTGTTCTTAATGGGCATTGACAGTCAAAACACATCTAAACCATTCAATATCACTACATTGACTGATTTTATTCGATTAGTTTAAGATGTGGCTAGAAATAATATGCTGTCTAGACTTTTCTCGAAAACCTCGATGTAGTCTTTGTGACATTTGAAAATCTGTTTGGATGTTGTGTGGGAAATTGCACATCTCTACATGTAAATCAAGGAAAATGATGAAAATGAGATTGGGAATCTAGGGAAATTTTTGTGAAAAGTTTCAGGAACCAAACACAAACTTCTGGTGAGATTCAAAACATCTATATTCAACACTTATT
This sequence comes from Caenorhabditis zanzibari, assembly GCA_963966625.1. NCBI lineage: Eukaryota > Metazoa > Nematoda > Chromadorea > Rhabditida > Rhabditidae > Caenorhabditis > Caenorhabditis zanzibari. The sequence goes on from OZ016469.1 coordinate 9,965,578, forward strand.
ATTTGTGCAATGAACTCTGTAAGAAGCATGTCTATCATCATGAAAGTTCTCAATACTCTGTTTCTTTCACAGAGGCAAATGTTTAGACTACAAGAAAACCCGAAACTTCAAACATATTCGAAAAACTCGATCAACTTCCGATGCCATCTCTCATCTGGATACTGTCGAGGGTGATTCAGAATAATAATGGGGTCTGGAATAATGTAAAATTACCAACTGAAAAGTGGAATGATGTTCACTCTCTTCCAGTTTAACGATCGCGTTTTCAATTTTTTTTCACTAATTTTTGGTTTCTGGATACAAAAACAAGAGAAGAACCAAATGGGAAACCCCTAATTTCAATGAAAATTTTGATGTGAGCATGATTTTTATTAGTTTTCCAGAAAATGATACAATTTTGTTCTTTGTGCAGTCTCCATACTTTCTTCAAACTAAATTCGGATTACGGTATGTGTTCTCAAAATTCTTGAATTTCATTTGATTGGATGCAGAAGAATCGTTTTGCGTCTGGCGCCTTCTAATTCGTCATAAGTCTATTTCTTATTACGATGCACCATTAGATGACGTGATTGGTTTCTGCGAGCGTTCCGTGCAGAACCGTTTTAGACTGTATGTTGCATCCGATCAATGTACAATTTCCGGTGATTCGAATTTGTACAGCTATGGAGGAACCATTGGTTTTCAAAATTTTGTTTTTGAATTGAGTGATCACTTGAAAGGCTTCTTCAATAAGTCCCGTTTTTACAGTTTTGCAGAGACGGTTGCTCAGAGTATCTTTCGATTCTTAGATTTCTTATTAACATCGACATTGGTTCAAGGTCCGTTTCAGTCTCCCGGCTGTCAGTATTCGGAACGATTTTGAGCCTTATTAAGTGTTCGGTAAATGAGTCCTTGTGGATTGCTGAGGTTCGAGATTAATGCAACTAGAACTAACCAAAAGAAACATGGATTCAGAATTGGAGCACTTTTGATCAGAAGTTGAGAGCATTCGGGGAGTTTGTTCGATTTCCCATCTTCTTTCGATGCATTTTAGAATTTTTTACTGTGACTTCATGCTTCTGCATAATATTGACTAGCAAACTTTGTAGAAGCACCGGAACAAATTCAAGTAAAACTTGCTATTCCCTATTTCGAAACTACATCATAACGAATTCAATCAGATATTTATCAATCACTTGGAAGGATGCTGAAATTTTGAAGAAAAAGCAATCAATCAAAGTTCAGACGCCGCAAAATCATGATCAATTAGAAAAATCCAAAGAAAATCAAAGCGAATGCAGGACTAAACCTTAATAGCTCCTATCCCGTTCTTATCATCTTCTTCTCTCAATTTTTTTATTTAACGGTATTGCTGCACAGGTATTTCTGTCTCTCCTTAAAAACCGGAAGTTACCTGAGTTGCTCTTCAAAATTCTCCCCGACTCTTTTTGTAGTTGTATACGAGCTGTCAATACAATTCAATCAAAACCATAATAATGTGCTTCTCCCTGCTCCGACTACAGTATACCTTTCTTTTCTTCCCCTCCCCGTTAATCCAAATAATTGTACTCATCTCCCCCCTTATTTCTCTTTCTTCTCATATCAGTATAGCTCACGAGATATCACACTCGGAAATCTTGCGAAAATCTGTCAAATAAGTGCCGACTGATTGCAAACAAATCTCTTTTCCTTTTGAATGATCGTGTGAAACCAAATAATCTCTCAATAGCAGCTCCCGTGGGTGCATCAAACCGCCCGTTCCTCAAAATTTACTTCTTTTTTTGCTCGAAACGAAACTCATCTATTTCATATATCTCCTGCTTGTTGTCCCAATTTAATCGAAAATTTGTACATGCTTCTACCTTTTCTCTGCGTCTCTTCATCTTCCATGCTCTATCGTAATCGAAATACTTGAAAACCAATTTGGGTAGAAGAGGGAATGGCAATGGAAACGGGCGGAAATAAGAAGAATGAGAAGAAGATGAAGTTGAAAAACGAAGGGCGGAGAATAGGAAGAGGGGATGAGTCTAGAGTATTAACTGATGGATTTGCCAGAATGTAAGCATTCTTCTTTTCATATCAATGAGCCAGAATGAATAAATCTTTACTTTGGCGTAGAAAGTTCGAATTGTTAAAAACACATTTCTCATTATCTTTCAATGACTCAGGAAGCAGTACTTCCGTTTTAGACAATGATATTGGTTGATATCAGTGTTGACGGGAGATTTTCTGCTGTTTTCAATACTAATGAGGCTTCAAGGGAATTGTGGCTAGTGCACAATCTTCATCTTCTCTTCATATCAAAGGTAGCTTTCGTGAAAACAGATTTTCATAATCTCTTGGTTCTGCTCATTGTGTTTTTCAGTGGAAGTTAACTTTTATTTTCGGATGAAAAACGTTGGAAACGAACGGAAATACCGTAAAATCTGTATTATAAGGGCTTGCCAAACAGCACATAAAAAATATTTCCGAATTCTCAAAATGGATCATAACATCTCTTGAAGAAGAGATTCGGAACATTTTTTGTGACGCGTAAAGTCAACTTTTGACGCAGATTCCAATAATACTAATTTCAATCTGTTTGAATTTTGAGATTGTTCTCATTTTGAGCTCATCGGGGCGCCCTTCTAATACAGATTTTACGGTATGTTTAGGATGACCAAACATTTCCCGGTTTCTGAAGTGAGTTTACCCTGAAGCTCATTCTAATACTGTTATTATCGAGCAGTAGAAATTGTGCGAATTTAAGCTGTTTCTTTTGCTTACAAATTACACGAAAATCTTGATTTATTTTCCCTAAATTTGTACAATTCTTAGGTGACTGTGATACTGCTTCTAACTCAAGCATTTTCCCTCATTCAAAACCAATTAACCGAAACCTCCTTCATTTTTCTGCTCCCCCCGATTAACCCATCTTTTCATATCGTTTTTCTCCATTCTCACTGCTATGAAAACTTCCAACTGTTGCTAATTTCCGGTGCCCCACCACCACCCAGCACAATTCCAACGGAATCTCCACTGAGCGTACACAACTCAATTTTTAACCAGACTTCTTCTCTTTTCGTCTCAAAAACACACCGTTTTTCGAGGAGCCTATTCATTTTTATTTGTTCGATGTCACCATCTCTTCTTCATCACATTTTTCATCGTTCCTCATCGCCATATCCAACTACTCATTCTCTTTTCAACAGCTTATCAGTATCCCCTTCCTGCGTCTCCTAATCCTTTCCTTCTCGTAACTATAGTGATAAGCTTCCGAATGTGTGTGCATGTGCTCTCTCTCCCTCTTTTTCTCCCGTCTTCATACCTCCGCTGCTATAGAAGACACCATGAAGACGAAAACGGAGAAAAGAAGATGTCGGTGTGCGTGTGATAATTTGTTAACACATCCAGCTGCTGACCTAATCCATTAGCGAAGAGACATTCGGAAGAAGGCAATGAGGCATTGGGGGCTGCAACTAATCACTTAATCAATGGTAGGGACTATTCCCCTTTTCAACGGTTTTCCCCCTTCTGTTTGTTCAATTAGACATCGTTTCTCTGGATGGTTTGTTTTTTGTCATGTTGTATTCTTCTGATTGTAGTTGTACTTCTTCTTCTACCGTTTTCTTCTTCTTCTTCTGATTAAATTCTGATTCGAGAAAGTCAGTTTGTGGTTGCTTCTATGGTATTGTCTTAAAATTTTATTTCAGGATTATATTCGGAAAGGTAACCAGCACCCCTAATCGGTTTCAAGATCTTTTGTGGCTATTCGCGATTCTAGCTACGCTTTCAGTTAAAATGACTAGCTGAAAGTTCAGCAACAGCGATGAGTATAGCTATCAGAATAATCAGAGCTGTCGAAAATGCGAAAACTCCAAAAAAACTCTAATTTCAGTAACATCAGCAGTATCAGCAAGCCTATTGCAGAAAACTTCTCTGATCTGTGAACACCTTTTTCCATACATCAGTCTCTTTTCAAACCACCTTCACATTTCCATTTCCTTCCGGTCTTCTTCTTCTTCTTCTATTTTCTTCTTCTTCTTTCTCTCGATTCACCTGCCACATCCTTTAATAATCAGCTGAATTTGAACGAGAGCAGACATGGGATGCTCATCTCAATTTCGATTTACAAAGTTCAAATCAAAAGAAGGTTGTTTCCAAAAGTAAGGGTCCAGGATGTTTGTATTGCATCAATAATTAATTTGATTCTTTCGCTACACTTCTTCTTTTTCTTCTACTCCTTCTCTTCGTTCTGAAGCAATTTCTTCAATCTATTCAAAAGATTTCTTGAGTTTTTCGAACAGAACTTCTATTTTGTTTTCATTTTCTCTATCTGAAATCTCAGATTTGTTTTTTGATTCGCGAGTCTTTCAGCAATATGGCAGCTATTGTACCGAATCAGTATGTCCGGATGTATAGTCTCAAGGTGAGTATTTTTGAATTTAAAAAATGGAAGGGTTACTAAAATAAAAAAGGTTATCATACTAGAACATGAAAACGGAAAAATTAACTTTCGAAAATCCAGGAACCCGGAAATTGACCTTCTCGTCCGTTTTAGTTGCACCTGCCGTTGTGAACTCTATTTTGAACCGATTGAAGTACATTTTCGATTGTACTCAAGTTAGGTATTTTTGGTTGAAGCGTCTCGATTTTAAAGTCGTAATGTAAGCATCGGAAGACACCGATAACGTCCAGAAATTTACCGAGTTTTGAGTAGCTCGGAAGCAAGAAGAAGCTTCTTGAAAATCTGCAGTGCTTCAGCTTTTGATAAGAATCTGAAAAATTGACTCAGTCCACATAGAGCTCGTTCAACTATCTGACAACCCTTTGCTCATAAAATTTTAGCATCTTCTGTTAACATTCTCTTTGATCCTGTTCTATAAGATCTTTAATATTTCCAAATCTCCTAGCGAAATACAGTAATCTAAAGCGTTTCCAACCATCTTCTACAAGTTTCCATACTTCTTCGTTACACCTGTTTTCTAAAAAACTTCTAAAGTAACAATCCATTACCAGAAAGATTGGGTTGTCAAGAATGATGACACTAGAAGAAAAAAAAACGAGGAAGAATGTATACTAAAACGAAGATGAAAACAAAAAAGGTTTCCAAATATGATTGGAAAAGCGAAGAAAAAAGTGAAACATGACTGTACGTATGTTTTGTGAAGACACCGTCGTCGACGTTCTTCGATGATTCAGACGTTTTGTCTTCGTTCCATTTCTTCCTCTTCTCCAGGTCAGTCGTCCTCTTCTTCTCCTTCCTTACCCTCTCTCATTTTCTCATTCCTCTTCTTCTTCTTCGTCTTCTTCTTATGTCTCAGAGCTCCATCGGTTGGATGGATCGGCGGCTCCCTGCTTCGGTTTATTGGCCCGCCCGACATCTGGTAGTTTCATATTTTTTGAGAGAGCCCGATCGACTCCAAGTGGTGTATTGAATGGAAAAACGGACTCTCCCTTCTTATTCTTTCCCGTGGCCCCAACGGATTTATGGTGTTTATTGTGACACATGTACCGCAACGAAGTGGATCGAATTCAGATGGCGCTCGGCTCATCTGAACATACTTTTTTCCGTGAGAGAAAAGTAAAAAGGTTGCTTTTGAGATGTGTCAAATGCCCTTTTGACACTCCTCAAAACTTTCCGTTTCTGTTTGCTTCTGTGCGCGGGAGCCCATCTCTTGCCTCCGCTCCTGCTGCGTCTCAACCCATTCACACAGTTCCATTCGGTCGAGAACAATCAGTTTTCTGTATTGCTTTCGCAAATAATTGAGACTCTCTTACTCGGCTCGCGGAGCACTGTGAGAAAAAGAGAAGAAGAAGATGAAGACCATCGAAAACTTTCGTGATTCTTCTTCTCTAAATCTCACTCATCTCCTTTTTACTATATACTTGTCTCTCTCTCTCTCATGTCCTTTTCTCTTCCGTCGGTCAAAAAAGTTCAAATTTCAAAAATATTCAGATGATCTAGAAGCATTCGATTGGTACCGGAGTGTACGTTCCTCTAGAATCACTTTATCCACATGACCAAGGTAAGAATAAGACCTCTTTTTGTCCTTTCCTTTCATTACTAACTCTTAGGAAAGAAAAAGAAGACCCTCATCTCATTTGTGAGTAAAATAAGATACCTTTTTGGCTGTCCAGTCTCTAGGGGCTACTGAAGACGTTGAGTGGGATTGCGTAGGTTTTTGGAGAGTTGCGGAAATAGTATATGAGGATTAAGAGACGCAGACACATTCGAGCAATGCTTTGACTAAATTAGTGCGCGAACCTTAGAGCCAAGATCTGATAGACACTCTTCTCATTTCATTTCCCTTTGTTTCATCCACCTCGTGCAAGGTCAGGCCAGCGTTTTTTAAAGGGTTGAATCAGGAGAGTTTTTCGAAACTAAGATAGTTGAAAACGTTTAGAATTTTATTTGTTTAAAAAATGTATCCCTTTGTTTCCGATCCTTAACCAAAATAATATATCTGAACTTGACTTCTCTGGCTATAAAACTGATCAATAAAAGTTAGACATTCGCATATTTGGTTTTTATGATCGTAAAATAGTTTCTGGGAAGCTGATACTTCTGAAACTTTTCAACAAAACTATTGCTGAATCTTCCACTCTAATAATTGGTATTTATCCAAGGTAACATTGTCGTGGTCTCCAGAAAATGCTCGTAATTTTCGAGACATGCCATTTTTCTAGCTTTCTCTGCCGATAATTAGCATAGTAAGAATAGTTAATGCCCTCGACACGCGAGGTGTTAGATGGCAGAGTCAGCAGGTCACACATAAACACTTTCAACGAGAAAAAAGGACTTAACCATTTCAATTCGATTTCCTCTTCCAGCGCGGCCCAGATGATTTGCAATTGTCATTGAGGAACGGTGGAGCAGCAGCGACGGCAACGACGCCGGCATACTACGCCAACGTGATGACGGCCGATTCGGAACCGAAGAAAGCCAAATTGGATCCAACATTGTATTCATCACAGTTCTATACAACACCAATGCATCATCATCATCATCATGGATTGGCAACGTCGGGTGCGGCAGTGGCTGCGGCTGCTGCTGCGGCTTCCAGTGCAACTACGGCTCAACTTTTGACGGGAAATCCTATTACTCAGATTCAGGTTGGTTTTTTGATTGGTTGCTAAAAATTAATATGTTTGAAGTATGTGAAATGAAATGTTACAGTAGTCAGATTCGTTAAAAACCACCAACCCTAATCGTGAAGGTTTTTGAAAATTAGATTTGAGATGCGAGGTTTTGAAGAGAGACTTGAATTTGCTTCAGTATTTTTAGGTTCCAAAATTGTCCAGACACTAAAAAAAAATATGTATGATATGTATTTAATCCGAAAATTTGCGTTGAACCCAAAGCTTTCCTTCTGATTTAAATGTCCGAAAAAAAGTTCATTTTCTAGACTCGATAGAAAAAAAAACATTCACTCGATTGTCTTGTTCTAGCTGATAGTGAGTATTGTCACTGAATTTTAAGATCAAACCCATTATTCTAGTGTAAAAGATTATCCAAAAATTTCAAGGACAAGTCCACTTTTCTGCAATTTCCGGATTCTGCCCTAGACCTCCAAAACTCTAAAATTCAGATATTCCGTGATCTCTCTCCGATTCCCCGCTTAAAAATTCAGACCTAAAACACAGAAATAGTCTATGACCTCACTATCAAAAAAATTCTTATAACAACCATTTTCAATACTCCGAACAAGAAAAATTTTCAAATTCAAGTTTCAATGGTTCTATTTGTCCAATTAGTTGATTTTATGAAACCGGCCAATAGTATTGTATTGTATTGTATTTATTGACAAGTAAATAAACAGAAGAAGAGAACAATAGTTCTAGATAGGATCCCTCACGAGATCAACCTAGATAAAAGGGAAAATATAAGACTATAACCGAAGAATTAGGGAGGCAAGAGGACATCAGAACCGGGTGATGGAAACAAGGATTAAACTAGAGAATTGACTGGGGGATAAGAAAACGGGAACGGGATGAACTATGGCATTCCAGATAGGGACGGTGGTACTAAAGAAATCATCAGAACAATTGGAAGAGAGGATAAGGGACATTGGTCTTCTAGGACAGTCCGAAAACTTTAGGAATGTCGATAAGTTAGGACAATAAGAGGTGCCGCTGAGCATATTATAAAGAAGAAGAAGTTTAGATCTGAGTCTACGATGTCTCATAGAGAAGAAATTTAGTTGAGAGAGGCGATCATGATAAGAAGAGTAAGGTATATTGCATTTTTGGAAGACTTTTCTTGTATAGTAACGAAGTGGAGATTCAAGTAGGAGAGAGAGTTTAGAGTTTGGAGAAGGGGAGTAGATGGGAGAACAGTATTCAAGCGATGGAATAACATAGGTTTTGAAGAGGTGGAGATAAAACTCGGGGTTGGTAGATTTAAAGGATTTCAAGAGTTGCTTACTGCGAAGGAGAGAAACAGCGACAGATTTATTGATGTGATGAGAGAACTTAAGCTTGATGTCAGTAATTAAGCCAAGGTCACGGATGTTGTCGGAGGATTCGATGTTGGTAGAGGCGATATGTAAAGGAGTAAGAGGGTTCCGAGAGCCAAGACGGAGGAGTGAAGTCTTTGCATGAGCTAGAGGGAGTTTATTTTGAGTGGCCCAGGTGTCAATAGTGTTGATACCCGCTTGGAGAAGAATGGGGTCATGGGAGTATAGTTTAATGTCGTCAGCGAAAGCAGTGAAATGAAGACTACCAGGGATACTCATGAGAAGGTCGTTGATGAAGATGAGGAAGAGTAGAGGACCGACTACTGAGCCTTGAGGGACTCCCGAAGGTACCGAGACGGAAAGAGGATCAATATGATTGTTGACTTTAACTGAAAAGGAGCGATTAGAAAGGTAGTCCCCCAGCCAACTGATTAGAGGGGGTGCAATACCAAAGGAGTGGAGTTTCTGAAGCAGGAGATCGTGAGGAACCATATCAAAAGCTTTTTTAAAGTCGAAGAAAACAATGTCGAGAGTTTTATGATCTTTGAGAATAGACTTATACATAGATGTAGAATAGATTAGGGCATTGGTGCAAGAACGATGGGAGAGGAACCCAAACTGGTAGGGGGAAAATTTGTGACTAAAGTCACTACGGATTCTGGAGCAGATGATTCGTTCGAAAATTCTGGCGAAAGGATCGGTAATAGAGATTGGTCTGTAGTTGTCAGGGGAGCAAGGATTCCCCTTTTTGTGGACAGGGATTACATACGAATGCTTCCAGGAGAGAGGAACAGAAGATGTTTCGAGGGAGCGCGAGAATATTAAAGACAATGGAAACGCCAGCGTTGTGGCACACCTTTTGATGAGGTAGTAGTTGGCCGGGTGGGTGAAAAATCCGCATTTGGAGGGGAGTTTCTCGAGGGTATGTTCTATTGTCCAAGGTGGAAAATAATCATCGGCAGGGAGGGTCGAGCCAAGATGCTTGGAATTGGAGGAATATCCAGGATTGGAAGCAAGATGGGATGGAAATAGTCGCTCTGCAAATTTTGCATCCATCCATAAACACATTTGAATTCTTCTGCAACCTAACAAAGGGAATGACTCATATCTACCCAAAAGAGGCTCAAATTGTTGGGTCTTCGTAGGACCGAAAAACAAACACTGATGATTTTAATTTGCAGGGAATCCAGCTTTCAACGCTGCCTCAATGCAACACAACGTCTTCGGCAACCACAACTCCAGTATCCAAGGTTTGAGCTTTTTAAAATTCTTGTCTTTAAGTCGAACAGATATATATATATATATATATATATATATATATATATATATATATATATATATATATATATATATATATATATATATATATATATATATATATATATATATATATATATATAGATCCTCCTAAAAAAATTCATAACTCCAGGTGGTGCACGTCCGTAACATTCCTCCTGACCTTGTGGACGTCGAGCTGATGCAGTTGTGTGTTCAGTACGGGCCCGTATCCAACTATATGATGTTAAAAGGCAAAAGTCAGGTGAGTGGAGAGGAGGGTGCGCATGTTTTATCACTAGTAGGTAGGCTCTTTCTCTCTGCTTCTATCGCTTCTAAAATCTCTCATTTTGTCTCTTTTTCGTCCCATTTTTAGAATCTCTTTGTAGGCGTTCGTTGAGTACGAGGAGGAGACCAGTGCTGCTGCATTTGTTTCCGGGATGACTGCTGTTCCGATTCAGGTGAGAGAGATTTTGTGTTTTGGTATTAAGGGAAGTATAGGTTGCTTGGAAACTTATGTAGAATATCAAACGATTGGGGGAGCAAATATAACACCATTATTTTTAATAATTGGGTGGAACATAATCTTTAAAAATATATTAGAAATTTCGGATGTTTCATAGGGTTTTGTTAGGGAACCAATGCTCATGAATTTTGTCATTGAAAAACCACATTTGTATGAAACTCAGGTGAGAGATGCGGGTTTTGTAATATTTAGGAATTATAGGTTGTTCGGAAACTTATGTAGCATATCAAGGGATTGTTAGGAAATCAATTTTCCAATGATTAGTTTGAAGATTTGTGTTCAAAATATATTAGAAACTTCTTAAATTTTATAAGGTTGTGTTAGGGAACCAATGCTCATGAATTTTGTCATAAAAACTCCAACATTGTTCGAAACTTCCAACTTTCAGATTCGAGGAAGAACACTCTTCGCCCAATACAGCACTCATCGAGAACTGAAATTCGATAAGAACAAGGGAACCAGTGATACCGAGGTTAGTTTTTGTTCAAAAATTAATCTATCCTCCTTGGAGAAAGTGAAGCTATAGTAGTGCGAAATTGTGGTTTGTAAATCCTTTGAAAGACAAAAGCAAATCACTTGAAAATACTACAAATGTGGGAAAATGGAAACCTGAGAGGATGAGCAGAAACCTAGTGTCTGTCCATGTTTTCACTTTCTTATTTTAAGAATATTTTGCCCTCTATCAATAATTCAGCATTCATTTTTTTGTTTTTGGATCGGGATGAATGTACTAGTACTCTTTTTCAAGTAAAACCCTCATTTCCCTAGTTTCCCTCCTTCTCAATGTGTCACATTCATTCGCAATATTGCTCCAATTTATCCGAGACGAGCCACATCTGGTTATAATCACTTGAATGTTTCCCCGCGCATCTTCTACTTCTCCATCCTTCAGAATCCCTCAGTTTTCAGACACTTTCTCGATTTCTCTATTCCTCTCTAGGTCAACCTTCCTTCTCTCTGGTCGTTCGTCTCATCGCGCATTTTATAAAATTGCCTGCTCCGAAGAGCAGCAAAACGATGGCGTGTGAGAAGGCGTAAAGGGAGAAGGCTCTCTTCGAGAATTGAAACACGAAATTAATTCCATTAGGTGCATTCGGACGAGTGCTCGAGAAGAGGGGGAAGAGTGATTCAGAAAACAGAAAAAACGAAGACTTTGAGATTATGCTAAACAGAGCGTAGCGTCAAAATTGGATCAGAAAATCACTGGGTTTCGAAATTTCAAATCTTGAAAAATGATCAGTTTAAATTCTGGAAGGTGCATTCCAAACTTCCGAACTTAACTAGGTTTCGCCTACAAATTCAGAACACTTGAAATCTCTAAAAACTTTAAAGCTTGCTCACCTCAATTTCTCATGAGATAAGTTGTCAAATACGAGCTTTTGGTTTCTCATTTCCCGAAAGTTGAAAAATCCGAAACTGATCCAGAAAATTGTTCGGAAGCCATATCAATTTGGCGATTTCCACAAAAGTTATGGATTAAACTTCAACTAATTCCTTTTGGAAATTCACTATGACACCCGATCTTTGAATGTTTGGACTTTCAGTGGATTTACAACTATAATTGAAATCCTTCGGCAGATTCTCGCAACCATTTTGAATCGCAGCTGGATTTCATCGTTCTATTTTGAATTGATTTTTTGTTTTTTACCGAATGGAGATTCTTTCGGTTGTTATTATCTCAAAATGTTTGAGGTAGAAACTAAGTTTTTCTCAAAATTTCAAATCTGCTTGAGAGTTAATTTAGGAAATCACTTTTTGAATATCTGAGAAACCAAACATCGGAATTTGATATAGTGGAAGTCAGGAGAAATCAAACTTTGTGTATTAATCAGTTTGTTCGTCTGCATGAAAATTTGACATTTTCCTTGAAAATGTCTTTCAAAAACACCTTTGTTCACTAATTTTCATCTTTCAAATGCAAAGTTTTCTTGAAATTAAGTGAACATTGATCGATACCAAAATCCGATCAATATGCATGCAAAAAAAATAAACCATTTTTGGTATTGAAAAGGAAGCATGACCGAGCCCATCGATAAAAAAGTTATGGTTCTCCTTTCTATTTCTTTCCGTTCTTCTTCTTCTTCTTTTTCATTTGCCTTCTTACTCAAATAAAGAGGATGCAGCTGGTTCCTCTCTCACACACTGTCCTTTGTCACTTCATCATCTTCTCATCATGGGCGGTCCCATATTGGAGCAAAAAGGATCGAATGCTCAAGCTGAGCCCCCTCTCTCCGATCCCATTCCGAGAGAAGCCCTCTCTGCTCTTCATGTTCTTAATTACAAATAGCTTTCGTTTTCTGGTACTACTACCAGTCCATCTATCTCTTTTTCCAAATATATGCCTGTCTTCTGGCGCCCCCATTCTCGCCGTCAAGCCAATATGCTTCTCTTTTTCTTCTTTCCTCTTTTCCTCCCACTTCGCATTCCGTCACACATTAATTAAAGGATTTTTGAAATGCTGCTCACGAAACCAGGAGAGAACCCGGCTATTTGTCGTGCTGAGGTGGCCCGGGTTTTTTGTTGGTCAAAAGATACCAACAAATATGTACATAAAAAGAAAATACGAGACAGAGACCTGAAATCTAATTAGCGATATTGACGCATTTTTGAGTCTGAATTCCTGAATTCAAGTGATCAAAAATATTGAAAGAAGAAGAAATAGTTTGATCATAAACTTTTGGAAATGTGTTCTTGGAATTTTAAGGTTCACTCTGTTTACTGAACACTCATTGGCTCAAGCCAAATATTATTGTTTTTGGCAGAAGTATTATAATTTAAAGTCGGCAATACAAGGCGTTGATGAAAGGCTTAAAGTTGGGATATGTAGTGTGTAAAGGCCAAACTTTTGGAACAAAGTTTTTGTCGCTTTTTATCAATTTTTGAATTTCAAGTAAGATTTTAACTCAAATTTGTCGTCCTTCACGAACATTCAATCTTTCTATTCCCTTTATTAGATTACAGTCTCTCCAAATAGCAATACTTTTGGCTCATTTCATTTCCAGATTCGTTTGACTGGTGCCACTACCACCCTCACCATCTCCTTGATTATTTTTGTTATTCTTCAGCATCCTATTCATTATTTTCACGGCTTGTTCATCTTCCGTTCTTCCGTAGCTCATTCCATATTTTAATTGTAATATCTTCTCTCCTCATAATTATGACTCCAGGGATCCATAATAATCATCCCCCATTCTCTCTCCTTGAATAAACAATATTCACCCCTTAACATGAGACCCCCTGAAAAGTCAGTGAGAAGGATCTTACTTTCTATTTCTATATCTCTCTCACACAAATAAGCTTCATCTGAAAGAAAAGAGCAGCTCTCGCTTCGTTAATTATTCGCTTTCTTTTATATATTTGTATGTACATATATGTTTATTAGAGATAGAGAGAAGAATGATGAGTCCCTTTTCCTTTACTTCATGACGGATTCTTTTCAATATGATTCTTCTTTTTCGTGCACTTTTCATCATCGTTAATTATCATGAACTTTGGTTATTCTGGATGTTTCAAATTCAGTTGGAGTCTTCAGTTTTCAAGTTTGTGGCTAGAGCAGTTTTGGTTACTTCATTGAAACAGTTTCAGAAAATTTGGAGCTGAAAACCGATTTAGGTTAGATAACTCTACATTTGCTAAAGTTCGGCAAACTTCCTTTTGACACATAGCTACGCTAGAAACAGTTTTGAACACTTTTTTTTGTTTGTATTAATTTGACTAGGAGTTATGAGCCTTTCAAAAAATTACTTCCGATTTAGAACTAATCAATCAACCAAAGTTTGGTTACCAAACTTTCAACATCAGAAATTCAATGTTTCTTTCATCTCTGTCTGAAACGATGATCTCTTGACACTCCCGACATTCCAAATTCTGCTCGAAATCTCAAATTTCCGTTCTGATATTATTGCATTTCTAAATCAGTGCGGAAATCCGAAACATGTGGTCGTCATCATCATCTTCATCATATTCTAGCCTCTTCATCTCTCATTTCTTCAGCTTTTTGCCCTCCTCAAATCGTCAATTCGTCGTGTCTTCCACTTCATTAGTCAGTTGGACGTAGAAAAAAAAAGAACTAAACTGGTCCATCTTCTTCTCCAAAAACAAGCATCTCTCTTGAAATTTGAATAAGTGCTCCTTCTCAGTCGTCGTCCTCCCGTTTTTCGACCATCCGTAATTCTTGTTCACCACGACTCAATTTCTTAATTTTTCCCTCCTATTCTGGCCCTCTTTGTATTCAAATCCACACCACGTTGACAATATTTCCTCTTTCTACATCTTCATGGACCGTGACCCCTATTTGTGAAATTGGATTGAATTGAATTGGCATGGAAAAAGGAGAAGGATTGTGCATTGAAATGGAGCCGCAGCTGAAAAAAAATCGTGGAATGAATTTGAATTTCAGCTGTTTCCCTGCCCCGTTTTCAAATATTCTTCACTTTCTTCTAACATCTTATTCTCCATTCTTCAATCGTTCCCGTTTTCTCTCATTTCACGCTTTCGTGCATTTCAATCATCTGCGCGTCTCCAATTAACACAGTATCCCATTCGGATTTCCTGTACGTGTGTCCCGAAAGGACAGTTACACATTCACATTCACTGTGATAACTTTCTGGGTCATCGGGGATCCCCATTTTTTTTTCTAGAATCTTCTTGGAGAAGGTAACCTATATTATGAGGAAATTACAGTCTATGTACAACAAAAAGACTCGAAAAAGTGCGATCGGAGAGGAAGAGGAGATTAACGGGACAGAGGAAGAGGAAACCACCACGAAACCAATAAAACGACCTAGTAACAGTGTCAATTCGTCCGATTTCTTGACACGCATCCGTGCGTTTTTCGTGTGTACGCTTAATAATAATAATCAGAGAAAACTGTGTCCTTTTTGTTAGTATGAATGTTAGGCTATGAATGTTTTTCAGTATATTTGAGAAGCTTCAAAGAATCCCAATTCGATCCTTCTGTTTTTCTGATCATCCCAATAATAATAGTATCATATTTACCGTAGGCGGTTTCTTTCCTCTTCTTTTCTTTCTTAAAGCATCTGAAGCTTCCGAAGATATTCGTGCCTCCTTTACGCCTTTTTCTCCAATTGCTAATTAATATAAATTGAGCCCTGAGGCGACACGAGCTCCCCGAGTCTATATGAGCTCTCTTCTAGTGAAGGGGTTAGTTAGTAGCCGCCTCTTCTTTGCCTATCCCTTTCCATCTTTTCTCATTTTGGATAAAATAAAAGAAAACGAAATGTCAACACATACGTACTGCTCACACCAGTCAACTCACTCTGAGTTATTGGGTACTGCATCTGTAATTTCCGATTACACCTTCGCCTTTTTTATGTTTTCACCTGTTCTCTTCTTGTTTTCCATTATCATTATTTCGAGAGAGCTTTGCTATACAAATATGGAGCGTCGCTAAGGGATTTCAGGTGGTTCCAGTAGGAAGCATTCTTAGAACAAGTTGTTGTTTGGAGTATAAATTACAGACGTAATTGTCTAGTCCTTCTTTTGGGCGTTATTAGAGTTGGATTTCGAATAAAGTGAGGGTGAAGCATGTATCCGTGGAGTTCAGAATCCCTTTTTTATGAAAGTTCGAGGCACATTTGTACTCTGAGAAGGGAACCATTTTTCCATACCGACATTTTTTTTACTAAATTTACTCTTTGAAGATTTCCGTGACTTCCAGGAATCTTAGCAGTTAGCCACATAGAACATTCGAAAGCCCATATTCAAAACTATAAATGAGCAAATTTAGAAAACATTTTATATGGGAAAATGGTTCAACACTGTACACTCTAAGTTGATCTCCTTTTTCTTACTTTGTTTCCTACTTTTTTGAAAAGCGCAGGCACCTCATTTCGAGTTTCTGACCATCAAATAAAGTTTCGTCAGAACTTCTAAAAACATCTGCAACAGCTTTTTAAGTGTCTTGCCCTTTGAGATGATTCAGCCGCCAATAATATGAATCATAACAGCCGAACGAAAATTATTTTTGCAACAAAGATTTATAGCTTTTCTTCAGAGCTATCCCTTGATAGTTTTAAGATTTCAAGACTCAGGAATCCCTGCTAATTTTAATCCCTTTCAACTTCGTATCTGTTAAACTTTCCACTCAAGTTCTCTTCACCTCCCAAGCAGTCCATTCCTGATAATTCTAATCCAATTAGTGTAGTTTTCTCAACAAACTCACTTCTACCACAAATAGAAACAAGAATAACGAAAAAGATTCTCGTCATTTTTTGCATCCCCTCTCTCTATAGTAATCCACCTGTTTTCATCTGTTTTATACAGTGCAAACACGTGTTACACATTCTCTATTCAACAGCTTTGGGGGCAGCGGCTCGTCTTCCATCGAAAAAAAGAAAGGAGAATAGAACAATTTATATTTTTATCATCGTTCTCCTTTTCTTTCCCTCCCCCTTTTTTTCATTCCCATCCCCCTTCGCTCCCATCTGCCCCTTTTCCTCTTCATTCCGTTTCCATTTATTCGATCGATTGTTCTGAAAAAGAACAGACAATCATGGCTTCTATTCCTCCTCCTACTCTGATATCCCGTAAACGTCGTGACGATGAACTATCCGCGAACTACAGTACGACGAAGCGACTGGCGTTTTGCGAGCCACAGTTGGCGACGGGTGCGTCACATCACGTGCTTCTAGCCACGACGACGACGACGACGACGCCTGTATCCGCCACGTCAGCAGCACTTCAGCCACCGATTAAGCAGAGAAGAATGGCTGCTCCACAAGTGCTCACTTCGGACCATCCGTATCATCAACATGACGCAGTCGTGTTTCGGACACCGAATGACGCCACTAGAGCAGCTGCTGTTAAAGCAAGTATTTTAGACTATAATTGAGAAATCTAGAAATAAAACAAACTGATGAATGATCTGTGGTGCTTTGAAAATCAGCAGTAGAGAATATTATGACTCATCGAAAATAAGAAACCGCAAAACGAAATTGAACACTTTCACTCTAAGGACGATAGAGTACAAGTCATATAAATACGACATCACTAAAATAACCCTCCCGATTTTCAGAGTGTTGCCAATGGATCCGTATCGAACTTTGAAGTTGGTACCCAACAACAACCTAATAGTGTCCTCCGAACCATAATCGAGAATATGATGTTCCCAGTGAGCCTCGACGTCCTTCACCAACTCTTCACTCGTTTTGGAAAAGTGCTCCGTATTATCACTTTCAACAAAAATAGTAAGTTATCGAATGGAACAAGAAAAACACTAATCTCCTATTTTCAGACACTTTCCAAGCTCTCGTCCAAATGAGTGAAGCCAACTCGGCACAGCTGGCCAAGCAGGGTCTTGAGAATCAGAATGTCTACAATGGTTGCTGCACTCTTCGCATCGACTACAGTAAGCTGAGCACTCTGAATGTCAAGTACAACAACGACAAGTCTCGTGACTATACCAATCCGAACCTGCCAGCTGGAGAGATGACATTGGAGCAAACTATCGCGATGAGTAGTAAGATTGTAGAACAGGATGTGTACTCAAAAAGAGAATTTTCAGGTATCCCAGGACTTCAGAATCTGATTCCAACCAATCCATACAATTTTGCATTTGGAGCCAATCCAGCGACCACTTTCTTGACAACTCAACTGGCCACCAGCGCCGCCGCTGCAGCTGCAACTGGTAAGATTTTGAGATACGTGCAGAAGTAGATTATGGAGTTTCAGATAGTGCAAATGCTGCAGCGTTGGCTCCATATCTTAATCCTCTGGGATTGTCATCTGCCAACCTGACATCTACAATTCCAGCTATGAGATTTCCGATGCTCAATTTGACTCCAGTCATTTTGGTTTCCAATCTTCACGAGATGGTACGCCAATTGTTTTTTCTTTGAATTTTAGGGAAGGAACCAAGAATAGGATAAGGGTCGGAAAAAAAACAGAACTTCTTCGCATCCCCCTTTTTGGCATGAGACTGATTTCTAGCCAACAACAGCTACTACTGCTACTACTTAACATAAAAATAAGAAAAAGTTTGCTCTATATTTTTTGTTTCGAAGGCACATCTATACGCACTCTCTCTTCTTTTTTATCTCAGACTTTTCCCTGTTTAACCAGTTCTTTATTATTTTCTATCGCCTAATCCAGCAGTCACCTAGCCAACACAAGAAAACCTTTAACCCACTACTATACCTCTCTCTCTCTCTCTTTTTTCTAATCTATCCTGTTTTATTTTCAGAAAGTCACCACGGATGCCCTCTTCACCCTTTTTGGTATGTTTCTTTTCTCTATTTCTCTCTCTCTCTCTCTACCCTCACCTATCCGGTACTCTCTCTATCAATCTATCAATGATTTTTTCGTTCGTTTTTTAATTTCTTTCCGTGTCAGCCCGACGATTTTAGTTGCTTTTTTTCGTTATTTTTCTTCTTCTACGAAACGAAAAAACCCCTAAAAACAGATGAGAAAGTAGATCCAATTTTGAGAATGCGGCCTTTTCAGGAGGAACAATTATTGGCTTTCAGGGGTCTACGGAGATGTGATGCGTGTCAAGATACTGTATAATAAGAAGGACAATGCGTTGATTCAGTATTCGGAGCCACAACAAGCACAGCTAGGTAAGAAATTGCGGTTGAAGCAGAAAATGAACCCAGTTTCTCGCTCTTCAACAAATAACTAACACAATTCGAATTCAAAATTTCCAGCTCTGACCCACTTGGACAAGGTGAAATGGCACGACCGTATGATTCGTGTGGCTCCATCGAAACACACGAATGTCCAAATGCCAAAAGAGGGACAACCGGACGCTGGTCTAACCCGTGACTATGCTCATTCAACACTTCATCGTTTCAAGAAACCTGGATCAAAGAACTATCTGAACATCTATCCACCATGTGCCACACTTCATCTCTCCAATATTCCGAACAGTGTCAGCGAAGAGAAACTCAAAGAAATGTTCGCGGAGGCTGGATACGCCGTCAAGGCATTCAAGTTCTTCCCGTGAGTTTGAAACAAGACTTTTAGAATCTAAGCATCATCCTTCTGATTCCAGAAAAGACCACAAAATGGCCTTGTGTCAAATGGAAGACATCGAGACGGCGATCGATGCTCTCATCAAAATGCACAATCATAAGCTAGCTGAAAATGCTCATTTGCGTGTTTCCTTCTCCAAATCCGGCATCTAGTCATTTTGTTCCCATCCTCCAAATGTTCCGGTTTTCGACGTACCATTCCCCGCGTATTCTCCGTTCTAAGTCCCATTTTCTTCCTCATCCAGTGTATCCGTCAACATCTTTTTTCATAATTTTTCCAAAAAATTATGACTTTTCTAATCCATCTTTTACCAAGAAGATACATATCTTTGGATGTATAGATCCTCTTCACCGTTTTTTTTTAAATTCACCCTATTTTTTTCTCTCTCGATTGCTTTAATTTCGTCGACTTCAACAAAAAAAGTTGTTTTAGATCACCCAAAAGTTCATAATTACTCTTTTCTCGTAATTGTAAAGATCTGTGATATCCGAAGTTGATTTTCTATTCTCTCATAATAGTCTATTTATACTCCCAGTTTTCATTCATTTGTAGTCACATTCATTCTCTTTTTTTACTTCTCCCGATTTCTATGACACTGATACTACACTTTTATTTTCGATTTTTTCAAATTAAACTTTTGTAACGGTCCATTTTTCATTGATTGAATAAAGCATTATAAAATTCTAAAGCATTATTTGGAGTTTTCGTGATTACTCCTGAGTCTGATCAACTTTTTTCCGACTAGGCTATTGAAAAAAAATCTTCAGTGTTGATGACTTTCATTGTATCTAGTGCATCAACTCACAATTTGTTAGTCATTCATTACAATAAGTACAAATACAATATCTCAATCATAAATCATTTATACCTTCCCCATACGCCATGACATCACAGAATACAATAAATCACTGGAATCCAATTCAAGCTGATGGTTGATTCTGTTCCAAAGAGAGCTTATCCCGTAAATAACGAACTCGGGATTTGACAATATCCCAATCGAAATAGCATCCTGTCAATGTTCTCGATTTTCCAGGAGCATTCTTGAAACCATCTCTGGTATGGAGGAGTCGTTGATTTGCCCAGAGAACAGTGTCGCCATCCTCTAAGCGAAACTTCAAGACATTCCTTGGTTGGTAGACATGCTCGGTGAAGGTTTTCATGGCTCTGAAACTTTTTTCGTAACAATAACTCAATGGAGTACAACCCACCGGTAAACATTCTGAACCTGACTTGGCTCACAATCATAAAACCAACTACGCATCGCGTTTCCGAACTGAATCTTGTTCACTTTTCCCTCATCATTCAACCGAATCACTTTGTGTCTTGCACACATATCATAGTCAAATCTATACTCTTTTCCATTAATCTCATGTACATCGTATCCCTCTTCTATGTACTCCATTGATTGAGTTGTTAAGATTTTGAACACTTCTGGATTCTCCACTCGCAACTGAAATCCGATTTTAGAATACGGTTTCTGAACCAGAGATCTCACCTGTTCGGCAACATGAAATCCATCCACAAAGAGGCTGTTCCCACCCTCTTCCGCACTTTGTAGCATATGGAGCATTTGGAGCTGGAAAAAAAAACAAAAAGATTAGTTATACATTTTGAGAGAATAATACAAACCTGTGGTGGATGAGACAGAGACGGAAAATCAGTATGGAATGGAAGTCCACCATTAGAAGCATACGCCATGTTGGAAGCATCCGCTTTTGTGCTCACTTCGAATACCATTCTGGAAAAATTGATATTCTAAATATCTTTCTTCTCTTCGAAAGTCCCTCGGCCAAAGTTGAACTAATACCCTTCTAGTTCCGGCCAAAGTTCAAATGTTTAAATTCCTACCAATCTAACACCCCGAGGCAATCTCGCTTTTGCTCTCAATCACAACAACAACAAGAATAACTTCCTAACAAAGTTTATTCAAACTTTTTTTACTCGTTCTCAACTCCGTAAATTTGCAACATAGAAATTGAATTTGGTCAAAAGAATGTTTATGGAACTCGATGTCCGGGTAAAAATGAATAAATTGGGTTATTCAGAGATGTTCAAAACAGAGATCAGATTTGATCAGAAGATCATGTTGGAATGAAGCAAACTACATTTCAATAGAACCACAAACAAACCAGAGGATTTCAGAGTAGCAAAACCTCAAACTCTTAAAAGGTTCACAATCTTTTAGAATCTCGAAACCAACTGTTCTCCAATTGGAGATTTTAAAAACATACATGTCCAACCCGGTTCGGCAGTTTTCTCTACTCAAAATTATGATTTTCCCATCAAATTTTATATCAAAATGTAGAACTCAATGAGATCTACAAAATCGTATATAAAACAAAAAACTTCACCTGCTGTAAAAGTAGCTGGCTTCCGTAAAACATCCAGGCCGGCTTCACCCAAATTCATGTTGCCGGCCCGGGTGTTTCACGGAATCCAGCAATTTATTCAGCCGGTAAATGTTATTTATTTACATACCATTTTGTAGATCTCGGTGAGTTCTACATTTTGGTATAAAATAAGATTGGAAAACCATTATTTAAAAGGGAGAAAGCCACCGGCCCGGTTGGACATGTATGTTTCAAAAGGACCATTAACTCCTCACCCAAAATGAGTTCTCTTAATCATTCCAATCCTGTCTCCAATTGCTTCAACTGCTCCTTTAACACCTTTCGGTGCTCCTTTCAATACTGCGATTCCATCAATACATACTGCTTCAAGGAAGTCGTGAACCACTCGGTCGTTCTTCATAAACTCTTCATGACTGAATCTTTTCAGCTTTTTCTCAATTTCCTCTTTTCCCCAAGTCTCTTCCGGAAACAGGTACACCTTCCTTCTTCTCTTTCTCGCTTCCTGATCTGATGGGTTCCGGATCTGGAGCCATTCTGATGGAAATGTGCTCAGAAGACCTGACTCCCACTCGATTTTCAGAGATTCTCCATCTTCGTCGATCCACACTTTCTTGGCCTTCTGCTCTACATCGAACTCTAACATTGTCAAGTTTCGGGCGGTCATTGCAGGAGAGATAGTGTATGTGGCGGGATCTGGAGATGTATCACGCAACCAGATGAGTGGGAATTCTCCTGTTTTTCCTGTAAAATTCATTGGAAAATTTTTATAAAATGGGATGGAAAGTGAGATGTGCTCTTCGAAATGTGATGAATAAATCAAACAATTCATGGGAAAACGGACACCATAAATTCTTCGTTTTCCGGTTTTTTCAATGTTCGCTCTATTGGAATGTTTTGCTCGTTTTCAGGAAGAATTGAAAAAGGTAAAAAAACAAAGATTACTAGAACTTGAAGAGTTCAAAAAGTGTCTACTCAGAAGTAGCACATACCAAAAATCTGTATTAGAAGGGAATGTTCTTCTATTTTTCCAACACCAAAAAATATGTTTCTGGATTCTCAAAATGGATCATAAGATCTATTGGAGAAAAGATTTGAAACATATTTTGTGAAATGTTCAGTTAACTTTTGATGAGGATTCTAAAAATACTAATTTCAATTTGTTTAAATTTCAAGAATGTGCTCATTTTGAGCTCGTCGGGATGCCCTTCTAATTTACGGTATTTTCAAAAAAAAATTCTGTTTTTAGTCATAATCTTCTGATAAATCATTAATCGAAAGTTTTTCTCAACATGAACTCAGATCTTGACATTTCCTGGTCTAACTATTTTACGGTTTTTAGATTTCAGTTTGGGTTTTCAATTTTTTTTCGGGGTTTTGAACTTCCGACTTTTCACTCGTGCACTACAAAAGATAACGAGACACACTTTTATTGACCAATTGTCCAATTCTTTTCTCTATTCTAGGGGAGATGATTAGGTGTAGTCTACAGTTCCTAGGATTGGGATCTCTTCCTTTGGGAAAAAAGCTCTCTGATTCTCGATCAATAAAGGATCGCACAAAATTGAAATCGTGAACAGCGGAAAATCGAAAGTTCACAACTCTAAGTTGTATTTTTCACAGATGATTCAAGCCCAACTGAACTCACCATCACTCCATTTCACGTTCACAATTCTATCGGCATTCGGACCAGCCACCGACGCGAGCTTACTAGCATTCCGAAGATTTCTGAATATTCCAAAACTTTAAATAAACCTCCAAACCATTCAGCTTACCGAATTACAAGTGCAGACAGCATGACAACAGCAACTATCACGAAGGTTCAGCAAACCGAATGAATGAAAGTGAACGTGCAAAAAAGACACAAAGACAGAGACTACACACACCTTTGCATCCAATGGTTTTCTTATCGGAGAGACGCAGAGATAGGTCAGCAGTGGACTTTGCCCTTCTTTCACCAGTGTACTTTGACCTCTTTATGGTTACTGTATTCTTGTCAAAAATCCCAAAACTCATCTTTTCCTCCTCAAATTCCCTTGCTGTCGCCCCTCTAAACCCCGCCCACTTTTATTTTGTGCCCTCCTTCTTGCTCCTAGCTTTGTCAGCTTCTTCTTCTTCTACTCCATCGTCTTCTTCTTCGTCTCCACACTTCTGTTTTTTATTCTTCTACTTCTACTAGCACTGAACATTCTGGTTTCGAAGAAAAAGAAGCGGAAGGATGCCGTCGTTATTTCTGAAAATTCTCATATACAGTTCGATTCAATGTGCAATGGGACAGGCGAACTTTTGGGACTACGATGAAAATGTTACCCAAATCGAGGAGGATTTTAAGATTGATGATGTGACCAAGATTCTGAAGAGACTTGGAAATTACAATAGGAATGCGTATCCGTTGTTGGATCAAGGTGAGCTTGGAAGGTTTTAGTGCAGATTTTTTGGTTGTGTTAGAGGCTTTGTGATAGGGATTGATCAGAAACGAATGATTCCAGAAGCCAATAGAAAGAATGTATCTTGTTACTCTTCTTGGTTTTGATTCAAAAATTGTTCTTGTCTGAAACTTCGGCCTGCTTCAGTTTTCTGACAGACAAAGGTCCCACAAAACCAGTCTACCGATAGTCGAGCTTTTATGTTTTCACTCAAGATTATACAGAAATTTTCATAGTTCTCTTCCACCCAACTTTCGACTTTTGACCTAACTACCAATACAAATTTCAAAAAGATTCTGCAAAACTTGAGAGCACATTCATCTTCACTATCAATACGCATAAATCAATCTTCCAAAAACTTGACTTTTCCTTCCATTATTTCTCGTTCAAGAGCCGAACCTTTTTTTCGAAACTAGCCCTCGTGACTTCTCAATTCCAAAAATTGAAACCAAGATACAATCTTGGACTCTGACTTATAAATCAACCTTCCGTATCCCTTTTTACTCTTTTTTCCATCTACTTATTCTGCTCAGTCTCATTTAATTAAAGAAGTCTTCCTTGAATGCTATACTTCATAACCGAATTTTATTGTCTCTCATAAAAATTATTTTCTTTCTCCTTCTATCCTTATTTTCTCTCAAGACACGAACATCATCTAGATCAACATCTTCTGCTGAAAATGAGTAAAGTACATTTATTGTTCTGTCTCATATCCAAGTCTTCAGAAATTCTCAGAATTCCCAAGTCCCATCACTCAGAGTCTCGCATATCCATCATTTGAGTGTTGTGCACTCTTTTCTCCGTTTTTTTGTTTCTCGAAATGAAACTGTCTTCGACACGAAGTGAGAAGAAAAGGGGCGGAGGTCCTTTCTGTTTTTGAACAAAAAACAAGACATAACAAAAAAACGTTGAGTTTTTGTTCACTGCCAAGTTGCTCTCGGATGAGTTCTTCCTCTCGTCACTTGTAGGATTTGTGGAGTTGGAATTTGTGGGCGAGTGAGAACAAAAAGAAGAAGGGAACATAACACGAATGGAATGGGTTAAGGTCTACCGGGCATATTTCAGACAAATGGGTGGTTGGAGTCTGGAGACAAAATAACACTTTTGGTGGGGGCGAACGGGGTCTGAAATCGAGGGAGAAAAGGGATCGAAGTTCAAGCAGTTGACTTTTTTAGTTATTATTATCGTATACTTGAATGTCCGCTTGCAATAATCATAATCATTAGCAGGAGTAGTTATGTCAGTTTTGGTAGAAACTTTTGATAGACAATGATCTTTAACAGTAGTTCCCAACAGGGATGGGCGGCAACGAATTTCGGCAACTCTTTCAAGTGCGAATAACTTTTTTCAGGGGGATCGGGTGAAAATACGGTTTATAGAAAAAAGTGTTCCTTACTAAAAAAGCTATCGATTGCTTAAAAAACTGTCATATTTCATTCAAAATTAACATAGTTACACTTTGTGTTGCCGAAAAGTTGCCGAAATTGCCGAAATCAGCAACTTTCCGGCAACACGTATCTTTGTTAATTTTCAATGAAATTTGACCATTTTTAACCAATCGATAGCTTTTTAATGAAACATTTTTTTTTCTATTAACCGTATTTTTACCCGATTCCCCTGAAAAAAGTTATTCGCACTTGAAAGAGTTGCCGAAATTCGTTGCCGCCCAGCCCTGTTTCGCAAGTTTTATCAAAGGACATCTGATTCACCGGATTCTCAACATCCAAGTTCCTCCCCAACTCTCCCAAAATCTAAATGAGCCTTTTGAAAAACTGACTGAAAAAGTGTTAGCTGACCAGCCTGAACCCTAGGGGACCAGCGAAATTTTCTTCACAGCAAGAACAAAATCTAATCTGTGAGATTACGAATCCAAAGACTCTGAACCAAGTTCAGAGAAAAAAATCTGGGCTCGTCCCTCTCAAAATCCAATATTAGTAATGTCCTTTTCGTTTTGGCTCATCTTTTGACCCCATTAAAAGAATCCATTTCAGATCCTTTCTAATCCAGTTTCTGAAAATGTACTAACAATGTCACATATTTTCAGATCTCCCCACCCATGTGGATATTCAAATGTACATCGAAGGAATGTCCTCATTCCATGCTCAGTCAATGGTGAGTCTCGTCTATGTAGTGTGAATGTATCTAAAATGTTTCTTTTCCACTCTGTGTCGCCTCAAAAAGCTTAGAAGAGAGCACGAGTCAAACCTGATTGAAAAAAAGCCGGGGCGTTGAGAAAATTGGGCGGCAGGAGACGACAATTAGACATTGCTTTTCTTCTCTTCTCAGGGCGCGTGCTTTGAATTCAGAAGACCCGTGTGTCTCCATTCGGATTCAATTTTACACTGGGTGGTCCTGCCAACAATATCTCCATGTGTGTGATTAGTATGAAGAAGTGGTTCAAGAGAAAAAAACGATGTGTGGGACACTTCCTGGGTCCACTGACGCTGTATTTTATTCCCCAAAGATTTTGAACAATGTCTTTTTCTGAAGAGAGACCGAGGGAGGGAGAGCTTTTCAAATATGAGTCTCAAAGAGTTATTTCGAGAAAAGGAGACCAACTTTTTTTTTCGGTTCTGAAGAACAAGAGAACAAGAAATGGCGGACCACAATTTGACACTTTTTTGAGGGAATCTTTCGGAATCCGCCAATCAGAATAGGGAGGAAATTCACAACAATACCCCTATCTCCATTTTTTGATGGACGTCTCTATCCTTTTTTTGCTTTTTCTATTGAGCAATCTGAATTCGAATTTCCTCGCTCCACTGATAATCGCAAATTTTTGAAAAAGAGAACAGAAAGTACAAGAAGATTCTCAATGAATTAAAAACACATGTTTTTTCTGTTGTTTTTATATCCATTTCATGGCAGTTTGTATTTCATATACATTCTCCGATCCAGGGAAGGACTAGAAGAACGAAAAATAAGGCAAGAATGAAAACAAGTCTTAAAATGTGTGACGAAGTATGGGGTGGACCGCCTGCGGGGTTTTTGGAATGGGATGAGCTAATTAATTTTCGGTCTAAGGAGGGAAAGAAAGATGAAACTTGAGGAGAAACCAGGCGAATTGGAAACGGAACACCGGGAAGTAATAAAAGTAGAATTCGAAAAAAGGGGTTCTGGTAGAACTACATGTCTTCTGAAACCTTTGATGTGTGGGCTCGAAATCAGAATCAGAAGACAAGTCAGAACCGTGTACTTTTGTACAAAAATTTACTACTTTTATACAAAAAGCCATTCACTTAATGGAAGTTGTTATACATCAAATTGTGAGTCCAAAACAAAAAAAATAGACATTCTAAAAGTGATTTTGAGCCAAGGTATGGGCCCTCAAAGTACCACATTTTTAGTGTTGGCTGCAACTTTGAGAGCTCATATCTCGAGTTACGATAACATTTTGCCATTTCGTATTGGAGATTTGGGGTTTTCAAGATAAATTCAGTATAGGGCCAAAGTTTCAGCAAAAGTTCAACTCACGACTTCGTGAAACCTTTGATGTGTGAGACAGAGATCAGAATTATGTACTTTTCTACAAGACATTAGACATTCATTTTGAGCCAAATCCTTCACACCTTTCTGATTTTTGAAACCCAAACCACTTGGGAACTCTGCAAATTTAAAATTCTTTCCCTAAACCTCCTCGACCTGAAAGTGCACTCACACCACTGTTGCTCCCAGACACCTCAAAGGTGAAACTTCAAAAAACCTCTCAAGAAACCCTTTTCATGATTAGGTTGGTTAGGGTTTTGTGCCCAAGAGAGCTTTTTCATGACTTATTCATTCACTTGTCTTATGACACATATAACCCTTGGGGGCAACCAAACAATTACTTTTTCGAGAAATAAGGGATCTCAATACACTAACACACGCAATTGTAGTAATGATGGATTGTTTTTTTGAATTACTAACTAGAGGGCATAATTTGACAATGGACAGGTCAAAAATTGAAGACTCGAAGAGAAAAAACGTGGGGACTTCCGACACATTTCCGGTTGTTCGAATGAGTTGTTTCGTGACGGATATATGGAAATCCGATGCCTTTTGAGAAAATAATCTTCAGTCGTTTTTTGGTTTTCAGGATTTCCAAGTGGACATTTATTTTCAAGAGAAATGGGTTGATCATCGATTACAACACAACAATACGAAAAGGATTCTTGTGAAGGATCCCAAGTTATTCGGACTTTTATGGCATCCAGATCTTTATTTCGCTAATGCAAGAACGGCTAGTTTTCATGAAGTTACACAACCGAATTTCTTGGTTTGGATCTATCCAAACGGCACTGTTTGGTATGATTGCAGGTAGAAAGTTATGAGAAGAAAAAGAAATGGAATTAAGAATTTTCAGGATATCCCTTACAGTACTATGCATGCAGGATCTAGCCAGATACCCTTTGGATTCTCAGAACTGCGGACTGAGGATATTAAGTTGTGAGTCTTCATTGAGATTTATCAATTTTAATTTTGTTATTCAGATGCGTATGATGAGGAACAATTGATAATAAGATGGAATGGAGCGAGTCCCGTTGAAGTGAATCGAGGCATCCGAATGCCTGATATGCACTTGAAGCACATAAAGTTTTATACGAAGCGAGACAAATATGCAACTGGAATCTGGTCATCAGCAGTTGCAGAATTCCACGTGGATCGAGAAATCACTCATCACATCATCCAATCCTACATTCCAACTTCTCTAATTGTAATTATCAGTTGGTTCAGTTTCTGGTTAGACGTCGAAGCGGTTCCTGGAAGAGTTTCTCTCTCAATCACCACTCTTCTCACTCTGGCAACTCAATCAAGTGCAGCTAGAATGGCTCTTCCACAGGTATGATTTCATTCTGCAAAAAAACCCATTTCCTCAAAAACAGCTCAAAAAGGAAGTTTTAGGCATCTGATGTGAAGGCGATTGACGTTTGGATGGGTACCTGCATGGCATTCGTTTTCTCTGCAATGATCGAATTCACCGTCGTCAATTATTGCATCCGGAGAAAAGTTCGAACGAAGCCAAAGCCGCGTGGACTCTCGGAACAAGTTCACGATCTGGTTGCTCAGTATAAAGAGAAGAAAGACAAGGTGGGAATGGGGTTACTTTTTGAATTGGGGGTTTGGAGGTTTGAATTCTGAATGACGTCTGAAAAGGGTTCCAGAATGTGTGTTTGCAGGAGTCTAGACTGAAGAATAGAATGGTAAAATGAGTCAGTGTAAACAGAGTGTTCAAGTATTTGAGTTCACTTTTTGTTAAACTGGTTCGAATTTTTATTCAAAACGTCAGGTTTTTGAAGTAAGCAAAAATCAAAGTTAGATTTCCGATTCCATATTTGCTTCTTCTGAAAATAATTTCCATTTTTGAAACTAAAAATAACAGTTTCAATAATTTGAACCTCTTCCCTATCAATACGACCAATTCAACATCAACCTTTTACATTGTTTCAGTTCACCAATGGAAACTGTGAAATCAGTTACGAGCTCGCTCTGCAACCCTCCGAAGACAATCCGACAGTCCAACGAAATTTCGAGAAAAAAGAAGTTCGAGAAATGAATCAAGCACCACTCTTCGTTCGTCGCTCTCTGCTCCCTTCTTCGAAACGGAAAACGATTGAAGAGAGGTTCGTTTTTTTAACGTCTCCCCAGAGGCAACCCACATTTTTCTTGTTTCCAGAATAAATCGAGTCGAGGAGAACCGGAAATATGCTCAGGGAATCGATCGATACAGTCGAGCTCTTTTCCCCTTGGCATTCATCATTTTCAATATTTTCTACTGGCTTTATTATCTGAAGTATGCCGTCAGCAATTCACCTGAACTATTGCTTTGAAACTTGTTAGCTCCGAATTTTCGCTGATTTTCTAATTGCTTTGTACACTTTGTTTTCTTGTTGCTTTTTTATTTTGGGTAATTATTTCCGGTGACCTAGAACATATTAAAATGAAATGTTTTATCACTAATAAACTTTAAAACTTGAAAAAAATCAACGGGGAAAAAAGAAAATAGAAAAAAAACAAACCAAAACAAAAAAATTGACAATGATGAGAAACTAACGCGTTAGCTGGTTAGCTAACGAGATTAGCCTCTCATCTTCCAGAATAACCCTGAGCGATTCCACTTCTTCCTTCCATCATCTTCGTGGAATCTTCAGAAACAGTGACACCATCGTCCAGTCCTTTCCAGGTTCGATCGTTACAGTATCCCGGATTATAGATAACCATTGAACGTGGACCATCTCCTTGCTTCTCATCCTCTTTTGTCTGCACACGAACTTTTCCAGAAATCAAACTGAAATCTCCGACCTCGTCTTCAGGAACTTCCGTTTCGATTTTATCTGAAAAGCGGAGGAAAGGTTATTGGGGTGGAAGGGGAAAGGGCAATGGACCTTCAAGGAACGCTGCAAATTCGGCCGACCATCCAAAATCTGCCGCCCACGTCTTTGCTGGATTCAGAGCGATCTGCAAAAATTAGATTTTGGAAGAAACACGCTTCTGCAAATGCACCTCAGCTTCGAAATATGAGACAACTGGTCTGAAATAGTCTGACGAATCAAGTACGACTCCAAATGGACAAGAGAGAAGAACAAAAACATCGATATCAGTAGAGAAGTTGGAGAGCTTTGGGACATTGATCTGAAATTTATAAAAATACTTTTAAAATCTTCACAAAAATAGAGACACACCTTTCCAACAGAGATTACATAGATTTTCTTGCCGGCAGCCTTACAAAGCTCTCTCATTCTCTTCACCGCTTCGCGATGCTTATCGACTCCAACACTTCCAACGACCAGTCCGACTGTGTCCGCATCCTTCAGCTTTTCTACCAGAAAAAGTCGTTTACGGAGAAGACGAGACGAGCGAGTGCTGAAAAAAATGGTTTAAAAAATAGGATTTCATAGAGAATACTTGATTTTTGGCAAGATTTTCGGGAGATTATGTCAGGTATAAATGTCGAGGAACGTGCCAGACAATTTATCGCAACAATATGGATTCTCGATTCATCACATATGCTGGATCGGCTGTCAGTGCTACTGTACTATTCACTACAATGTTTGTTTGCTGGAATATTGCTGACGATTTGAACACGCTCCAAGGAATGTCTGATAGAAACATGCAAGACTTCAAGGTAACTTTCTGCAAATGACCGTTGATATGTCTCTAGTGAAACGAAAATTTTAGGTAATCAGTGATCGTACTTGGGAAAAGATGATGTTTAAACAACAGTCTTCTCCACCTACAAGTTTGATCTTTGGAAGAAACAAAAGATCAGGAGACAAATGCAATTGCTCTCAGGAGCCATCTAACTGTCCGGCAGGACCAGCTGGACCACAAGGTGAAAAGGGAAACGATGGATCTGATGGTGTGGATGGAATTCCTGGCTTCCCAGGAGAAAATGGGGGAGTTGCATCGGAGCAGCCTTCTGATGGAACTTGCATCAAATGTCCACCAGGACCACGTGGACCACCAGGTCCAATTGGAGAAGAGGGAACTCCCGGAGAGGCTGGAGAGGATGGAGAACCAGGAGCACCAGGAAACGATGGAGCGGATGGAACACCAGGAAAAACAGGAGCACCCGGAAACAAGGGACCACAAGGACCACCAGGAACTCCTGGAAGACCAGGTCAGCCAGGAAGAAAAGCTGTTGGAGAGCCAGGACCAAAGGGACCACCAGGTCCACCTGGAACAGATGGAAGACGAGGTGACAACGGAACCGACGGAGACAATGGGGCAGATGGGCAACCAGGAGATGAAGGAGAAGCTGGAACTGACGGAACACCAGGAGAGCCAGGACCTCAAGGAGAACAGGGAACTGAAGGACAACCAGGATATGATGGTGCCTACTGTCCATGTCCCCCTAGAAGTATTTCCAAGGTCGCCATTCAGTAGTTTTTTCTTTGTCTTTATTATTTTGATTTTATCAAATAAAGAGTTATTTGGAAAACGGAATCAAGGTCAAAAACTGAGAAAAGACCATCGAAACGGTTAACGAGTTACAGCATGTGTGAAGTTGAACGTTTCCAATCAAACAATACTGTCAGGAACATTACGGCTTATGAAATTACTACGACGGGAACTGTCTTCGTCTCCTCGTTTACGGTAGTGTTTACAGTGAGATTCATGAAGAACACGATCGGGGCCGTCTTTGATCATCTGACATTGACTTTACTGTTGTAAACCTTTTTCGTATTTGAAGAGATTATTGTTCTTCTCGGCCATGTCAAGGGTGGGTATAAAAGCGCGGCGATGGCATTGAATAGACATCTTGGCTTCTTCTGAAGATGACCGGAACAACCTGCCTCTCGGTTCTCGCTGGACTTTCGGGTCTTGTCGTTTTCGGAGCGCTTTTCTCCGTTGCTCATATTTACAATGATATCAACTCTTTCGTTGATAGCGCTCACAAAGAGCTCGGAGATTTCAAGGTTGGTTGTAATTTTTGAACTGAAATTCAGTATAGAATTTTAAGGGATTCGCTAACGATGCCTGGAACTCAATGGTGAACCACGAGGATTCCGCCCGTGTTGCCCGCAGCGTTTTCGGACGTCGCCACAAGAAACACTCCCAATGCAACTGTGGACCACAAGCTTCCAACTGCCCAGCAGGACCACCAGGGCCACCAGGAGCACCAGGAGATAGAGGACTCGATGGACAACCAGGACAAGCTGGAAACCCAGGACAACCAGGAGTTGCTGGACCAAAGAGCCACGAACAACAAGAGTGCATCAAGTGCCCAGCCGGTGCCCCAGGACCAGCCGGAGCTCCAGGAGCCCCAGGACCAAAGGGACCAGACGGACAAGCCGGACATCCAGGACAAGGAGGATCCCAAGGACCACCAGGACAACCAGGACCAGCTGGAGATGCCGGAGCACCAGGACAAGCCGGTGCTCCAGGAAACCCAGGACAAGCCGGAAGAGGAGGACAACGCGGACGCGGACTCCCAGGACCAGCCGGAGCTCCAGGACCACAAGGACCACCAGGGCAAGCCGGACATCCAGGCCAATCTGGAGGACAAGGACAACAAGGACCAGCTGGACAACCAGGACCAGACGGACAGCCAGGACAGCCAGGACAAGATGGAGAGGCCGGAGCACCAGGAAACGATGGAGCTCCAGGATCCGATGCCGCCTACTGCCCATGCCCATCTCGCAGCGGAGCCTCATCAGCTGTTGAGACCGGAGCCGCCGAGCAAGGATATCGCCATCGCGCTGTTGTTGCTCGTCACCGCAACGTCGTCCGTCGTCGTGTCGCCAAGAAGCGCGTCGTCAAGAAGAAGCGTGTTGTTGCCCGTCAAGCCTAATTTTCTAATTCGAAGCACAAACTCAGGGATCCCCTTATACGCTGATTAGAACCTTTTAATTCAATAAAACTTTTTTCAAGTATCTCTTTGTTCTTCTCAATGTCATATACAGGTACAAAAACTGATTCTAACGGAAAACTTTGTCGGAAAAGATAATGAACAAAAAACAACTGTCAAGGTCATCTTGTGTCACTTCAATTCTCTCCACACCCAAGTTTGGAGAAAGTAAATCGGAAATAACAGAGAGACGAACGAAAATGTAAGTGTTACAATTTGGATTGGTTCGGAAAGACGGAAAGGGCAAGAGGAAGAGTTGAGAAAAAGGAGAGAATGCAAAAAAAGGAAACGTCTATTGTAAAAAAAAATAAGTGATGAATAGAGCAAGAGCAAAATATGATTGAACCACGTGGAAGGCTAAGGAGACTTTTGCAATTGAATAGCAACAACGGGCGGAACTAAACCTTTTGAATAGAGTATGCAACATTTGTGTATTGGCCACATGGCTTAGAAAAATCCGGGAAGGGATCAACTTTAAAGGAATGTATTTTTGATGGATAAACATAGTTCGAAGTTTTCAGTTTTTCGGGGCGAGTACTGTATCGAATAGAAACACTTTCAATTTACGAATATCAGAGGTTCATTTGTATACTCTCAGGATATATAAGAACTCTGTTTCTGTGCCTTCTTTGTTTCTTGATGTGTTCCAACTCCAGAATCATTTTAACTTCTCCTGACGCTTCTCGAAAAACCAACACGTCACCAATCACTTCTGCCAGACTGAATTCCTTCTGATTGTCTCGGTCACTAACCGGCTACTACTGTTTTTTTTGCAGCCTAATAAGAGAAGCGAGACGATACGATCATGCGCTTTTCTCTCTCGGTCATCTTTTTTTCATCTCAAAAGAACTGATCGAAAAACGGACACAACACCCAAAGGAAAGTACTTCTGTTCTTACTCTCAGAAAAACCAAAACTAGCAAACTTTACTTCCTTCTGTTCGGCAAAAATGTCTGAATCTCCCCGAATCTTATGGCATCTCGTTAGAAACAACATCACAAAGCAGTTACAACAGTTCTCTTCTGGATCCCTTTTCTCTCGCGTTTCGCTTCGAAAGTGTACAATCTAATCAGAAAAAAAACAGAAAAAGTTTCACGTCGATTACCGGTATAAAAGAGGTTGCTAGCCACTGCCAAACCACAGCAGTCGCTTGCGAGGATGTCGTCAACAACCTTCCTTTCGGTAATGGCCGGTTTATCCGGTATCGTGGTCTTCGGAGCTCTCATCTCCGTTTTCCACATCTACTCCGATATCAACTCCTTCGTTGATGAGGCTCACCGCGAGCTTGGTGCTTTCAGAGTAAGTTAAATATCTCATGAGAAAGTTATTAAGGTGCTTTTATAGGGTGTCGCTAATGATGCCTGGAACTCAATGGTAAACCACGATGACTCTGCCCGTGTTGCCCGTAGTGTTTTCGGACGTCGCCAAAAGAAGCAATCTCAATGCAATTGTGGACCACAAGCCTCTAACTGCCCAGCTGGACCACCAGGACCACCAGGAGCATCAGGAGATAGAGGACTCGACGGACAACCAGGACCAGCCGGAAAGCCAGGACAGCCAGGAGTCGCTGGACCAGCCCATCACCAGAAGCAAGAATGTGTCAAGTGCCCACAAGGAGCTCCAGGACCAGCCGGACCACCAGGAGCCCCAGGACCAAAGGGACCAAATGGAAACCCAGGAGCTCCAGCTCAAGGAGGAGGTCAAGGACCACCAGGACCACGAGGACCAGCCGGAGATGCCGGAGCACCAGGAAACCCAGGAGCCCCAGGAAATCCAGGACAAGCCGGAAGAGGAGGACAACGTTCCCGCGGAACTCCAGGACCAGCTGGACGTCCAGGACCACAAGGACCAGCAGGAGCTCCAGGACAACCAGGAAGCGGAAGCACTCCAGGACCAGCCGGACCACCAGGACCACCAGGACCAGACGGACAACCAGGACACCCAGGACAAGATGGACAACCAGGAGCCCCAGGAAACGATGGAGCCCCAGGAGGAGATGCCGCTTATTGTCCATGCCCAGCTCGCAGCTCTGCTGTTTTCCGTCACCGCAATGTTGCCGTCAACCGTCACCGTGCCGTTGCCAAGAAGCGTGTTGTAGCCAAGAAGCGCGTCGTCGCCAGAAAGCGTGTGGTTGCCGCCAGACGTCACGTCCAAGCATAAGACTAACAAATTCAATTTCAGTAGTGACCCCGAATAGATTTCTTGTTTCAATAAACCATTTCTTATCCGTGTTATGATCTGTCAACAGGAGCCTTCTCCATGTTTCATCTTCTCAGTTTTGTCTTCCTTTCACTCATCACTTTCCCTTGAACAAATCGAACACAGCGCATGAGTTTTTTTTTCCTTTTTCTGTCTCGTCGCGGCGCCACGGACAATGAAAAGATAGGATAGGATAAGGAGACGATAACCAAATCGCAAATATCTAAATTATCGCTATCACCTAGACGCGTTCATAAAAACTCGGCGAATCAAGAAACGCGGTTTTTGAGCGATGCGGGTCAAAGAAAACCGCAGAAAAAGCGGTCCCGGTGTGGTCGGGAGATAGCGGTGAAAGGAAACCGAAATAGGGGGATCCGGAGAAACAGATGAAGACATTCATTCCATCCGAGAACACTTCTTCTCATCTGCACGCTACTTTTCTTGGTTCATTTTCACCGATCCTTATCCTAATAAGACGCCGGCACTGTTTTCTGACACCTTCTTGGCCCTTTTTCTTTAATCTACTTTGTTGTCTGGGTACCTTTGTCAATTGAATTCAGTGGTCAATCCGGTCGATTTTAAGACCTTATTTTATTGATTCAAGCACGCTCAATTATCCCGTTCCGAATTGGATAGTCGGGTAGACAACTGAATGCGTTTTTAACCGTCGTTAAGGTTATGATCTTGCAGCTACCGCAGCCATCGTTCCGTTTATAAGCATAACCTCTTCTTCTCTCTTCTGATATTTCCGTCATTCCTTGTCTTCAGAATCTTCAACGACAGTCTTAAGTCAGTGAGTGATCTAACCTCGACATGGTTAAGTCATACACTCTGGCTGGGGCAGCAGCACTAGCTTGCTTGCTGCTAGCCATCTGTGCTGTAATTTCCACTGTCCACATACTTCATGACATTTCCGATTTTTACACAGAAGCACAGGGAGAACTGGTTGAATTCAAGGTAAGTAGAGGGTGACAAAATTAAAAGTTTAGCTAGTAATTTTGAAGGACATTGCCAACAATGTTTGGGATGAAATGGTGTTCGAGTTGACACCAGAAGAAATGAGAGAAGCAGAAGATGCGGACAGAGAGAAGAGATCATATGAGGGAGAAGAGCCATATCAGGGTGAGACGAGCCCCCCTACAACAACTACCACCACCACTACCACTGCTCCAACAACAACAGAACCTGTAGGCGATGAATCTGGATATGACTTCGGACACGATAATGGACCACCATCATCAAGGCCAAGGAAACCAGTCCCTCCAACAATGCCAAGAACAATTCAAGGTTAACTAAAAATTTGCAATGATTCATTCAAACGTTTGTAGAGGATGTTTCAGGTTTCCGTGCTCCACCACCAGCTGCCACGTCTACATATCGACCACCAAGTGGACATAACTACGATACATATGGAAGAGAACCAGCGTCTTCCCGTCGTCCAAACCCACCACAGCAACCATACCAACAGGCCAGTACTGTCCCTCCATACAGTACTCCAAACAACAGAACCATTTACAACCCACCACAATCACCAAAGACGGTTGTGTATCCACCAAACCAACGTGTGCCATATAATCCTTCTCAGACCTATACTCAACCACCACCATATCCAGCCAATTCGCGTGTTCCATACAATCCCAACTACACTCGTTCTCCAAACACACCACCACCACGTCAGCCTGCAGGAGGATATGATTCAGATGGACAGACGCCTCCCTCGTGGCCGAAGGTTTACAACACACGCCGTCCGAATGGCCCAGCTTATCCTGAAGACCAGCTACCAACTCGGCGTCCTAATGGTCCAGGTTATCCAGAAGACGAGGCTCCTACCCGTCGTCCAAACGTACCAACATATCCTGAACAAACTCAAACTCGTCGTCCAAATGGTCAAAAATACCCAGAGGATGAGGTGCCAACCGCTACACAAGTTCCAGGACAACAAAGAGTTCCACCAACTCAAACTCGCAATCCATCATACCCAGATAGAACTAATCCACGGCAACCAACTAGACCAGTTCCACCAACCTCTGATGGGCATATTGAAACCAGCACTCCATTCAACCCTGCTAATGAAATTCCACCTGGTAGAACAGGTTCAAGACCAGGATTTGGACCTCAAAGACCAAGACCAGGAACTCGGCAAAAAATCAATCCATGTGATCAATGCTCAGCTCAACCGAACCATTGCCCTGCCGGTCCTCCAGGACCTAGAGGAAGACCAGGACCACCAGGATTCCCAGGACAAGATGGACCACGTGGTCTCCGCGGATTGAACGGCGGCTATTCGGGTGTTCATCCGTCTTCTTATGATCCCGTTATCGGATGTGTTCAATGTCCCGTCGGACCACCAGGAGAGCGAGGAGCTGATGGACCACCAGGAGCTCCAGGAGAAGATGGAATTGATGGTGAACAAGGAACTAATGGACAAGATGGTCAACCAGGAGCTCCAGGAGCACCAGGATATCATGGAATGAATGGAATGCCAGGAAGTGCAGGAAAGCCAGGAGTGCCAGGAAGAAACGGCCAATCGTGTAGAGCTGTCCCAGGTGCACCAGGACAACCAGGAGTTATGGGAGTACCAGGAAGGGATGGATATCCAGGAACTGATGGCGAGCATGGACAAGATGGAAGCCCAGGTATTCAAGGACCACCAGGAAAAGACGGAAGACCAGGACCTGATGGTCAACCAGGTGTTTCTGCCCCAGGAGCCCCAGGAACCGATGGAGGATATTGCCCATGCCCAAAACGATCTTCCAAGTTTGATTTCACTGATCCAGGTTACACCGATGAGGAGAAGAGACCCCAGGAGCAAAGACCACGAGAGTATTCCTCTGACAGAGAAGAAGATCCAGGACCAAGACAGCCGGCTCGTACGGACAATTATGAAGATCGTTCAGGATACGATCGT
This sequence comes from Caenorhabditis zanzibari, assembly GCA_963966625.1. Taxonomy (NCBI): domain Eukaryota; kingdom Metazoa; phylum Nematoda; class Chromadorea; order Rhabditida; family Rhabditidae; genus Caenorhabditis; species Caenorhabditis zanzibari. The sequence goes on from OZ016469.1 coordinate 10,003,999, forward strand.
GAAAGAAAACCAGTTTATGAGCCATCTGCGGAAATTGCACCACCCAGAAGAAATCGCTATGAAGATGAGGAAAGAACGAGGGAGCCCCCACCAAGAAGACAACCACCTCCACAACGACAATCGCCACGATCTGAGCAGAGATATCCAGAAGAACAATACGAAAGGAGGCCACAAGACAGCAGAGGAGAATATGAAAGCGAGAAACGAAGTTATGGAAACGAAGCACCAAGAGAACACTCTTCAGGATATGGAGGTGATGAAAGGAAGGAGCCGTATATGGAGAGAAGACCGGTTGAACATCAAAGATATGACACAGATGAGGCCCCGAGAAATCGTCCATTGAAAAAGGTCGAAATTAATAGACAACCGGAGAGAGGATATGATCATCATCAGCCTGCATATGACAATAAGGAATCCAGAAGAGAAGAGTCGAGATATGGAACTGAATCGGGACCAGTTTACGAGGAAGATGCACGAAGGAAAGAGACTCATCCACCTGGATTTGGAAGGCCTAAATCCGAGGAAGAGAGAAGAGATCACAGAACATATCCAGAAGATTCAATGCCACCAGTGAAGCAGACAGAGAGGTACAATGGAGATAAAAGAAAAAAGAACCAGCCAGAATATGAGGATATTTCAAAACCAGTGGAGGAAAAGGCAATGGTTAGTGAAAATAGTGAAATTGAAAAATTATTTTCTTTACAGGAGACACATCACAGAAAGCCGAACAAGTTCCAAGAAAAGCAGTGGGAAGAGCACAGAAAGAGTCAGGAGCTTAGAAACTCTAGAGAACATGGCGGACAGGTGCCAAGTCAGTTTTTTTAGAACGAGTTTCAAAAAAAGATTGATTTTTTTCAGGTGAAAACACTGCACCGATGCAGCAAGTGAAACCAGAAGAACGAGAACGAAGATCTTCAGGAGAAGAGAAAGTTCCAGTACATGATAATTATCAGTCATCAGAGAAGCGTGGATTTGTAAATGAAAACCCGCTTCCATCCGAGCAGATTCCATACAGGAGAAGGACTCGATTTTATAGGAATCACTACTATGAGAAGTTCCTAGTGTAGAGAACCAATTTTAGTTTGACTTCTTGTTGATTTTTCCTTTATTGCTTCACAAAATCTATTTATTTTTGCCATCCCTCACTAATAAGATCTATAATAAATATTGCCTACCTTTCATGTTGAATCGTCTTTTCGATTGGATTGTAATGAGTGACTGTGACACAACTTGGATACGAGAGCAACCAAATGGGAAGAAGTGGAGAATTGGGGAAACCGCAAAAGATGAGGTCAGCAGGAAGATTGTCATGTAGAACAGGCGGAATTTCACGACCGAGGTAGACGTTTTTTCGATTATTCTTCAAGATCTGTTCGCTGGGAAGAGATGCACAGGAAATTTGTCTTGTTGGCGGGACGATTTCTTTAATAGCTGATGCAGATTTTTCTTGCTCATGAGCAAAACATGAATCCATGAGAAGAACTATGTGATCCGAAGATAATTGATCAATTGTTTCCTTCAACTGTGCTTTGAATTCGTCGATGAATGTTGGCATGTTTCCAAGAACAAATCTGAAATTTTCCGAGCTCGATTTAGTTTCCCGTATCTTTGTACTCACTTGACATCGATTTTATCAGTTGGAGAACTATGGCAAGCTTCTCCGAAATGAACCAGAGCCGTACAATCAGCATGGGCGGCAGCGACTTCGTCGACACAGCAACTGAAACGATATTTTTCGAAAATTTAACTCGATTTATAAAAGGAACAAACCTTCGATAAGTTGTGTCTGCTAGAACAAAAGTCTTCGTAACACTCTCCGGTGAATCATTACTTTGTATTTTACTTTCAATCAGCCTTGTCACCTTCTCAGAATACGGAAGAAGTGAATCTGGGAATTGAAGAGCAATCCGTTTATGTGATCCATTTTTAATCCATTCGGAGGTGGCTTCGATTTCGAAAAACGAATGAATATCGTTTTCTGATAGGTTCTGTAACTTTTAAAGATACTTTAATAAAATTAAAGCTGAAGCACCTCAAAATATCCAGTGTTTGAAGATTGCTCCTCTTGTATGTGGTCTTTAGGAGTCGCCGTTGTGAAGAACGGACCTGGTACTGATTCAGTCATATCTGAAAATTACTTTATGATTTTTTGAATGTCTTTTCATGAAATTTAATGGGTGATAAGCTATATAAACTTTGAGAAGAAGCGGGGGAAAACTAAATTTTAATTTTTTCGGGAGTATGCAAGCGCGCCCGGGCGCACAACGCAAATGCGCGCGTGTTTGAATTGGGATTTTTGTTACAAAATAGTTTTTGCAAAATTTTTTGACTAGATCCAGCGCTGGAAATCTAGTTTCAAAACTGAAACCTCTTGGAACTGATGGACCAGCGGAAAAGACTGATTTCTAATGAATTCAATTGTAATAAAACTTGTTTTTTTAACTACAGTAATCCAAACTATCAGTTGAACTGCAAAGATACAGTAGTCTGATAATATGGTCTATCAGAGTTTGAGTTACGGGTTGTTCAGGTTTATTCTGACAGCTATTGATTTATAAGACAACTCCAATGCAGAATCTTACAGGTAGAGCATAAATTGTAATATACGTTTTTCATCTAGATAATTATTTCCAGAATCCCATTTTTACTTTTCTGATTCAGACATCTATTGTTGATTCCAATCAACCGAATGTGTTTGTTTGTTGTTCCCCTTTTTGTTTTCTATTCCATTTCTTGGAATACGCGATAAAACCTTCTCAAAGCCCCCCTTCATTCTCCCAGTTTTCTCCCCCAACCCAAAACGCAACATTTTATTGGTCGAGCCCATTCTCCCGAGGTGTATATCTCAATATCTTGTGCTCCAAGGGTTCGTGGAGCCGACGACGACGCCCGCCGCTCCATCTGTTTGTCCCATATCTATAATGTAAGTGTCAGTCCCCATGGGGCCGCCCGTTGTCGCCTCGGGTTATGAAAAAAAGAGTCAGTGAAGATAAGTCGAGAAGAAGAAGAATAAGAGGGTCCCCTTCCCTAGTCGTGAGAAGAATCCCATTTGGACACATCTCTATCCCCGAATCCATTACGAGAAGAAGACATCGTAGAGGAGCAACTAAATGTTTTTTCTTCTCACTCCTCGAAGAATCGCACGCCTTCATTATCCGACAAGTCCCGCCTGACTTGTCATTTTTTTCGTGTCGCCCATATTTTTCAACTGATTCCCATTCCGTTCCGAGGGGACGGTATGGTGTTCCCAAAATGCTTCCTAATACTATTCCTACCTGTTCTGTTGATGGCTGAGAACGATTTCCACGTGAATCATTGTGTGCTCAGATGCAAGGATAATCATATGAGAGAGGTGAGTTGAGGGAAGTTATGGATTTATGGGGTGTCAGGTACATATAATATAGGTGAGCATGATCATGACAAGGTGGACCTAAAGACTTACATACCTACATAGTTTTTACTCTAGGAATTCTTTTAGGAAATTTTTTTGCCACTTGAAAAGTTTCGAAATATTGCATGAAGCTACGGTATTGGGAACTCGAAAAACGGGTTTCCGGGAATCCTGAAAATTTTTACTATTTTTCGTACACCTTCCTGTCTCATCTGATAAGGTAAAAAATGCCTCAAATAGTTTATTTGGAATCCCTAGGATTACTGTAGGTCGAGCACAGTATTTAGAAACTTGATCTCATCTCATTATGAGTTTCTAGTCAAAAGAAAGTATGACTAATTGAACCTAAATACTTACAGATTTAGTTTTGCTTGCGCCTTACTCTAAGAACTCTTTTTTTCCTGTCTCATTTGATAAGGTAAGGAATGCCTCAAATAGTTTATTTGGAATCCCTATGGTTACTGTAGGTCGTATCTCATGTTCTGGGCCGTGGGGCAACGAATTTCGACCAGCTCATTCAAGTGAGAATAACTTTTTTCAGGAAGGTCGAGTAAAAATACGGTCAGCAGACAAAAAGTTATTTGTTTAAAAAGCTATCGATTGGTTAACCGTTAATTTTTTAAATAATTAACAGAGTTACGCCTTGTGTTGCTGTAAAGTTTTCGGTTTTTAGCAGTTTCGCCAATTTTTGGCAACACTTGACACAACACTGTTAATTTAACCAATCGATAGCTTTTTTAATAAAGCACATTTTTTTCTGTTCACCGTATTTTCACCTGATCCTCCTGAAAAAAAGATTCACACTTGAACGAGTTGCCGAAATTCGTTGCTGCTCATGTTCAAGAACTCAAAGATCTATGAATTAAAAAAACTTGATCTCATATCATTGATAGTTTCGAATCCAAGAAATATCAAAAGCGTATTGTTCAGATGGACAACGAATGGTCTCACGACTTCACCCTTCCTCTCCTAAATCTCCTCAAAACGACTGGCAACGAAACGGCCGCTTACATAAAAGCCCAGGCCATTTGCACGTATGTGTTTTCACTTTCCAAAATTGTTTTGTCATATTTCCGGTTCACACCCCCTTCTCTCTTTCCACTCATCCTCTCATGGGGCACCAAGACGTTCCAAATGAGAAGAGAGCTCTTTTGAAATGGGTTATGAGGTGACAAAATGGAGTGGAAACGGGGAAGAGGACGAAACTCTAATGGGATTTCGTACAGCTCATCAAATAATTTTGTCATGACTCTCTTTTGAGGAGCAACCGTCTATTAGAAGTTTGTGTTCGGAACTGTAACACATCTCAAGAAGCATCAATTATTCTGGCAGGGATTCGATCTTGGCATGATGCGTGTAACAATTTGGAAGGTAAAACATCAGAGAGTAAAGCAATTGAGAGTACGGAAAACTTCAGAAGTCCGTGCTCAATTCCCATGCTGGAAGGAAAACGGAGAACGTCTATCGAGCGTCTGCAGAGACCAAACTATTCGTCTTGAAATGGATATGCTGAAATTCGCAAAGAATCAGACACAGGAAAACATCGAGACTATTTGCATGTAAGTTTTGGCGCCAGTGTGTATGAATAAATAGCCGTTTCAGTGACTTCGAGCACTTCTCCCACTGCTTCATTCAAGAGCACGGAAAGTACTGTGGCTACCGTAGTGAAGTGGTAAGTTCTTTATCAAGATTTCCCCTAGAATTTAGCTTTTTCAGATAACCGCCAGAATGTTCGAGAACAATCGCGAAGCCATGTTCAAAATGCTGAAAATCCGTTGGAATACTCTTCCCGCATCATGCAAGTACACCCAGTTGAGAAGAGACACCTATTCCAGTGACCGGTACAATGAGAACAATTCTGTTTCGGTTGTCATATCGATTGGTCTTTTGATGCTTCCATTTGTTTTATAAATTTAGAATAAAGATATGTGTATTTGGAGCTATTGTTATAACTGATTAAAATTTGAAGATAGTGGAAAATCTGGGCCGAAACACTGAATTGAGATTTTCAAGACAAAGCTTATATGAAAATGTAGAACTCGATGAGATGTACAGTATGGTAATTTGAATATATGAGTTTCACATCATTATTTTCCATAAAACGTCACAGAGCGCCTGGGCCGAGCTCACACGAGCCGACATCTTTTCTTTACTAATAACATTTGAAATCTTCTGTATGTCCGTCTGTATGTTGGTGGCTGTAACTCAGCCCAAACAACCGATTCGAATGAGACTTATACCGAAATATTCGAAATGGCGTTACGTTGATGCCCATATGTTTAGATTTTTGATATCTCAGAAATGGAGCAAGTTATGGCTCTTTTCGTGAGTTTTCAGTACTAATTTCGGTAACACAAAAATGTGTTGCAAGTCATAACTCGCTTCAGAATTGACCGATTTTTTTGAGATTTTGACAGTTTGTTCCTGAATATCTGAGGATGATGCACGATTTCTTTGTTTTTCGAAATTCTAATTTTGAAGCCTTTGGGAGCACTTTTTTGGAGCAACTGGTCTCCGAATATTTGAGAAAACCGGAACAGGGGAACTTCATTGAATTTAACATCATTCTGTAGATCTCATTGAGTTCTACGTTTCACATGAATTTTGTCTTGAAAAACTCAATTTAGAGGGGATGACCTCGCCGACCCGCGGCCGGTTTGTTTCGGTGTTCCAGAATAGTTTCCCTACATTTTGGAGTAAATCATGATATTCTTCGAGCAAGTGGATATTCAGATTGCGAAGAGTGTCCACAGAAAAACTCCTAGAATTAGTTTCCATTTTCAATTTACCGCCTGACCATCAGACTCTATTCATATTCTTCATCTTGCCAGATGTCCACACCTCTTCCTTTTTAATTTGCCTTGACCACTTTCCCTCCGTTCTTCTGCTCCTTCTTCCTCTTCTTCTAAATCCTGAAAGGTTTCCCGCACCCCCACCCACTCTCCCCACACATACACAAACGCGTTAATCAATCCTCCCGTCTCCCTCCGACGTCCTCCTTTTTCCCACTGGTTGCCCATGACAACGTGTGTAAAGTGCCCCATTCGTGCTCCTTCTCTTTCGTAACCTCTCTCTTTCACAAATGCTCTAATTTGAAGTCTCCAGAGAATTCTAGAAATGTGAGTTATTTTGCTTGATCTTGACTATTTGTTTTTCCATTTTTTTGCAGGGTCGCTGCCAGATATCCAATAGAGACATGGAGTCGACCACAATTAGAGGATCGGTTTCATGGAATTGTCGCGGAGCTACAAAATGCACAGAAGAAAGTCAAGGAGCAGGAAAAACAGATAACGACGTAAGCGGTTCTCATAGTTTGTCGTTTTGAGTCAGCAATGCTTTCAGATTCAACAGCAGATTCAGAAGAAGTATGTTGGAAAGGAAGAGTAGAGAAGAAGAGGTTATTGAACGTTCTAAATATGATGATGTCGTCAAGGAGAATAAAATATTGGATATGAAATTGAAGGCAGCAAAACATCAACTTCTGATTTATACTGCTCCGTCTGCAAGAGCTACAACTGCTTCAATGATGACTGGAAGATCTACATTTCGACAACCACCATCCACATTTCGACAGAGACAACCGTTGACGGCAGGAACTGTTACGGGGTCAATAGATAGACCTCCAGGTGGTGGACCAGGGGTTAGAAAGTAAGTATTATCCTCGATTTTTAGTTCTCATCGATTATATTCAGGAAATCGGATGGTGATAAACTTCAACTTGCAACCGATGAAAAGCTCACAATTGTCAGATTGAATCGAACTTTGAAAAACAAAAATGAAGAAATTGCGGAGCTCAAGCACACAATTGAGAAATTACGACAGCGTCTCGCCAATAATGACAACTCTGTGCCGCCATCACGTCAGTCGAGTTCTTCAAAAACATCTTCGTCAAACAACAACAATGATGACAATGAGAAGGATTCAGAGTTAGAAGATATGTCGGAAATGTCAGAATCGGATAGATCAACTCCAGTGATTGAAGAAAAGAAACCGAGAAGAGGATCCAATGGACACCGAAACTCGTCTTCCACAGTTTCAGCACAATATCCTTCTCATCCACAAAGAATTCCAGATCAAAACGAAAAACAATTGATGGATAAGCTGAAGATTGCTGAGAATGATTTGGCCATGATTCAAGAGGAATGTGAACTATTGAAAAAGGCCAATGAACGTCTAGTTCAACAATCATTGAGCAAATCAACAGAGTATGGTGCTCGGGAGAGTTTGGAGGAGAAGAAGAAGATTGTCGAGTTGGAAGAGCATTTGAAGGAAATGGAGAAGAGGATAAAAGAAAGTGAACATAGGAGGAGAGAAGACCAGAAGAAATTCGAGACGATGAGATTGCATTACAAGTCAAAATATGAAACAGTGAAAGCGGAGAAGAAAAAACAGATTCGTAGTTCTTCAGCTAATTCAGGAGGCGAGAAGGTTGCAGAGAAAGTGGAAGAAGATGACGATGATAGGTACGAGAGTTGACCAGAAACATAACTCAAATCTCAATTCAATTACAGGTTAGATTCTCCACCTCCTATGGTCTACGAGCCGGTTCGAAGACGTCAGTCTCAATCAGAACTCAGTCGAATGAGAAGAGCCGACGATGATTTGCTCCAGAAGCTGTATAAAGAAGTCGCTGATATTCTCCATTCTCACGATGTTGGAATCGCAGAAATGGCAACTCTCGGAGCCGGAGAGAACAGTTTGGCGAAATGGCAAAAACTGTATGCAGAGTTGTATGAAGAGTTGGAAAAAGTTCGAAATATGTTAGTGGTTCAGTATGATATCAATCAAAAACAAACTAAGGAGGTTGGTTCTGAAGCGAGTCATTTGGGAAATATAGGGAATTTTCAGATCAAACTTTTGAAAGATGAACTAGAACGATTGAAGGTTATCAGTGCTGATATTCTGGAAAAATCGAAAGAGGAATTAGAGGAGAAACAGAAAAAGATTTATATGTTGGAAGAGCAAATTCGAGTAATTGCGTATTCTGGACAACAACCCGTCAAGTTACTTTCTAACCAGGTGAGCCCAATATTTCTTAAGTTTTTTCTAAAACTCTTTTCATTGCAGATAAATATTCCAACTCCGACAGTGAACACTAACCTCTTTGTAAAACTGATTCATGTCAAACCATCTCCATCTCTCAATTCCAAATTCTTCTTCTCAATGGAATTCTTTGACTTCCAATTGGAAACCACACCGATATTGGATCCGAAACAACAAAACATTGAGTTCACAACAGTTTATGATGTTCTGGTGTCAAATCTGTTAATACATTACCTGCAAACTGTAAGATAAAAGTCACAAAAACTCTCAATTACTTCTAAAATTTCAGAATGGAATAGTAATTGAAATGTACCGCCCGGCTAGTGACTGCTATAAACTTCTAGCTGCTGCCACAATCTCTTTGATTCCGTTATTCGAGGATAATGTGCTGAGGAAGTTCTGTTCGGAAATCGTATTGAAGTCTGTGGATTCTGGAGTTGATATGTGCACTTTGAGATACGAAATCGAAGTTTCGCAACCAATCACAGAAAGTTTCAAAAAATTCAAAGTGAGTTTATTTCATTTTATTAAATGCTGATTTCCTCATCTACAGAAAAGTGAAACTGCACGAAACATGATGCCATTGAGTCTCGAAGCCAGTGAAGAAGATTTCGAGCCGTTGACAATAATGGTGAATAGAATAGTGGGATTGGAAACATTTGGAAAGGAAGATTTTGGATTCTATGTTGTCTATGAACTCCTGTCATTCTCTCCGTATTTCTGTGAAAGTTCAGACTCTGAGATCAGATCGAAAAGAGATTGTCTGATTCCAAAGAGTGATATTGCAAGGAATCTTTTTGCCACTTCGGTTTGTTATTATGAACCCGATAAAATGTAATAAAATATTTCAGAGCATTCAATTCTTCCTTTTCGAAAACAGTTCAAAGAAAAATGGAAGTGGTGTGATTGCTACACTACACTTACCTCTTCAACCGCTTTGCAAACTTGGTGGTTCCATCAAAGGAACATTCCCAATGCTTGACCCTGAAGGTCGTCCATGTTCCGTATCCCTGGATGTGTGTCTGATTTGGAAACACGAGGTTCCCTCATTCTTCTTGAAGTCAGAGCCATCCAAATCTGCAACGGAGGTTTCTGACACTCCAATCCTTCCACAACCAGTCAGAAGATCTTCAAAACAATTTGATGTTACTCCAGTGGCAGATAATGAGCCTATTTTGAGAGAGGAGATTCCGGAACCACCGGCACCTCCCGTTGCTCAACCTATTCCTCAGGAAAATCTTCCTTCAACTAGAAAGGATTCCATATCCTCCTCGGATACATCATTTTCCAGTAGCTCAAAAGACGTTTTCATTCCTCCGGTAACAAAGGTGTAGCGAAATTGACACTTATGAAAAAGTTTCAGACAAACCCTCCACCCTTCGATTATCAGCTTCCATCAGTGGCTCCAGTACCAGGTCCAACTTCTTCTTCCCCCTCAGTCGAAGAGCATGAAGAGAAAGATCGTATTGTTTTTGAAGACGACGAGGAGTAAGTTGTTTTATAGCGAACACCGAGGAAAAGCAAACAATTTTTCAGAATTGAATCAGTGTCCGCTGTATCCTCTCACAGAGATCCAGGACCTCCATTGTTCCCGGATGATCCAACACCACCACCTCCTCCAGTAGAAGAACCAAAGACTCAACCAGAAGAGGTGACACCAAGACCAGAGGCTGCAGAAAAAGTACATGAAGATACACCTCGTCAGGAAGAAGTAGCGGAACCTGAGATAGAGAAATCCAAAGAAACAACTCCGGTAACTCAAAGATCAGTGGAAGAAGCCGTAGTAGAGCCTGAGACAGAAAAAGAGGAAGGGTCCGAACCAGAAGAGAACCCGAGAAGATCATTGAGCACTGATGAATTGCAAAGTCTACTTGGAGTCCTTCCTCCAATCGCAAAACCCAGAAACATTCCAGTTGGTCCGATAGCTTTAACTGAGCCGCCTGTTCCTCCAAGACAAATAAATCCCACCGGACGACTGGTATTCAATGAACCCCTCACTTTCACATTCCCTCGTGAGTATCCTAATTCTCTTTCAGTTTTTTAAATTTTCTAATTTTCAGCTTCTAACTCCTCGTTCACATCATCTCCACCTCCACCTGTCCCTCTACCTGAATACGAAGGACGCAGTTTGGTGAAAGTGCGGAAACCTTTGTCGCCAACCGACAAAGATGTACTTGAGCCTGAAATGAGAGTGACTATACAGCTGGAATCGTTCGAATTACTTCCGGGTTCAAGTCTGACTCGGTGGACTCGAGAGGAAACCAAGTGTTTTGTAGACTGGATTCTTTTGGATTTCCCAAATGAACAGTCTAGAAGTTCTGTGTTTGAATTTCCCGCGAAACCACAGGAGGTGGTCGAATTGGACTTCAAGAAAGGTGTGTGAACTATTTCGATTTTTCTGATTCACTGTATTTCAGAATACACATTGACTCGAGGACAACTTTCTCTTCTGGAGCAATGGATCATGAACAGTGTAAAATTCGAACTCACAATTGTCAAAATTAGCCCTGGTGAAGAGGAAGAATTAGGATATGGAAGCGTTCAATTGGCAACCAACAATTCACAAAATAAGTCAATTGCTGTAGAAAGTTGGTTTTTTGTTTTGCTCTCAATCAAAATCACAATATTTCAGTAAATGATACCAATATCGGTGTACAAGCGGAGCTGACAATTTCTGTTCAATACTCAAAGGCGTTGCTCAATCACCTGAGCTCATTATTCTCTTCGTCTTCTTTCAGATGATAAATACGGTTATTATTCGTTTATATTTTTTTTTCCGAGATCATTTTTATTCACAATTCAATAAATCAGTTTCATGTTTTCCCACTATAAATGATAATCAAATGTCAATTATTCAAATCAGAATGGATCTTCAAACATCTGCTCTTGCTCTTTCGGCTCATTCGAGGCTGCGGTGTTTTCGATTTCACTTTGTTTCTCCTGAAAGTTCAAAAATGATATCATCCCAATAATTATTTCAAATTACCGCCACTTTCTTCTTCTTCCTTTCTGAGATCTCGATATGTTGATGTGGTGCAAGAGCTTTGGTCGTTTGTGCACTTTTCTGTTTGGCTCTTTCCAGTTCGAATGAGTCAGTCATTTGACTAATTACAATATTGAGAAACTTCTTCCAGACGTCTGCGATTTGAGAGCTCGTGTAGTTCTGTGCGAATCGAACCTTCTTTGCCTCCTTACCCTCGGCTGGTGGAAGTTCCTAAAATAATTATGAATCTTGACTTTGAAATTAGAATCGAACTCACCTGTTCACCCGTCAAATATGGAATCAACCGCTCGATGAATACATTTATCACTACCTCGAAATAGTTCTTCTCCATCTGATTCTGATTCTGTTCCAAGAATCTGAAAAAAGGAAACTTGTCATTTTGTTTCCTTCAGTCTGACGTGTCCCTCCTACGAAGACGTGCACCTGTCTAACTCACCCCTGTTTGACATGACTTCGTCCAGTTTTTCGAACCATTTGCCACGCACCCGTCAGATTTTCAGATGTGCCAAGCATTGACGTTAGCTGGAAAAAGGATTGTAGTTTTGTCTTGGGAAAACAACGATTGTACTTCAGAACATTTAAGGAATCAAAACAAAGACCTCAATTAAAAATCAAGATGGCACTCACCTGCTCCATGAACTCGTAGAATCGGAGAATGTGCCCTCCAAACTTGGGCATCTTCAACATTGCTGCTCGCGGAGCCCGATCCACTCCAAATACCTTTTTGAGGTCCGGCTCAATGTCATTGACGATGTCTAGGAAGATCAATCCAACAATATCCTTTGGCTCATCCAACCGTTGCCAAGTCTCTCTCAACAAAGTCCGATCTTTTTTGTTGAGATTTGTGTCAAATGGATTCTCAGACTCATTTCCCACCCAGGAAGCACCGACTTGCTGAAAATGTTGAAAATTGAGGAAATCCTTTAATTTCTAGACAAACCGTTTTCTTCTTTTTCGGAGCACATAGTGTAGCACCCATAATAAATATAGAAAAGTGGCAGATATGAGATTTCTATTGACGATGGCAAATTTTCATCACCTGCTCCCAAATGAAATTGATTTTGAGGAAAAATTCAGCGGTCTGAAACGTTCTGAAAAAACTAGGGGTAAGAGGCGAAAAAGAATCGAAAGAAACAGGAAAAAGACGGAAATTGTAAAATAAATGAGAAAACTGGTGGTTTAGTGGTATGAGCCATAATGAAGTCATATTGAATAAGCTCCAATTATGACGTTGAAATGGGAAAAAAGGGAAAGGATATTGGATTGGTGGTCATAAAACTGACTTTATCTGATGACGTTGTTGTCGTTCGGATGTGAAAGGAACAGGAGTTGTTAAAGTATGAATGTGAGTAAATGATTGCGGGAATAAAAGAAGAAAAAGAAGGAGATGAAGAACGGAAAAGTGGTAAACAAAGTGGTGACAAAACGAAAATTATAGTTGTCGGACAGAAGGAATGGGGAGGGGAGTATAGAAATATATATATGGAGTTATAGTTGAACTATTGAATTTCTGGGTTACTCGAGTTCCCGAGAATCAGACTCACAGGTGTCCGGACAATTTGTAGATTTGGTTATAGTCATGGAATGAAAAAAGTTAGAAAGTTCAGAATCCATGAAACAGATAGTTGAGATTTTAGTCTCTCTAAAATTTTGAAAAAAGCTTCATGTAATCAACACCAATACACCTGAAAAAACAGACAAGCGAAAAGTTATCACCAATAATCAGCATGAGTCAACTGAACACATTACATTACGAATCACGGCTCTATTCATGCGATTCTTCAAAAAACTTTTTATCAAATCTTCATGTTAGAAGTTCCGTGTTTCAAAACCGAGTTTCTGTCTGATCAAATTTTTCGAAAAAAGGCTTAATTCTTTATAATTATGAGAATTTCGAAACCGACAAGTCTAGCCGACTTCTGAAGAAAGATGATGGTAGGCTGTGTGTAGTATTATATTTGTACTTTTGAGAGAAGGGACCTTTGAGCAAGTGCAAATTCACATAAATTATAAGGTTTTCTAATTCTCATAATGAGAATGCAAGTAAGGGAAGCGCAAATGATGTGTTGAAACTACATCGAATGAGCTCCTAGATGCATTGAAGTGGGAAATCATATGACAGGCAACTTCCAATTTTTGGGAAAGTTTTTTCAGATAACAGATCTTCACAAAACCTCCGCGCGGTGAAAATCGAGGTTCTTTGATATTTCAAATTCTTGTTACTCAGCTCCTAGCGAAAATTATTTCTTGAAATTTTGTGAGCGCACTTTTATTTTTATTGCAAGTATTTTGACACCAAAAAATGCGACACTGAAAAAAAATTGTTGTGGCGTCTAATTGTATTGTAACAATCTTGAACAACACGCTTTAGCTTAGCTCTTGTTGAGGCTCAAGAAGCTAAGCTCAGTGTTTTTGTAGTTTACAAGATTTCCCAATTGGCTCCGCCATAGATTCAAGAAGAATGAAGAAGTTTTCGTGAAATTCATAGCAGATTTCCGATTCTAGATTGATATTACTACGGTAATTATTCTACCTGATAATACTCGACTCGCGAATCGAAGAAAAAACAAGACGCATTAAAAGTGAAAAAAGAGGAAATGAGGTGTTGTGTGCTGGGCTAGCATGCATACACCCGAGAGCCCACTGCCTTTGCTCTCGACCTGAATAATAATTATAAATCACATTTTCGTTGTTACTTGCTGATTCGGTAGAATTCACGTTGTGTGAGAACATGAAAGAAGGAAAATAGAATATTAGGTAACATACAGGTCAATCAACGAAAAAGTGCACGGTTCGCGTAGGAAGCAACAAAACCCTAATTATTTTCATTATGATTTCCTCTTCTCAGAGTTCGTCGTCTCCCGGGGGTGTAATTCAGAGGAACAATAACAAGGAAACTTTTTTCAGAATGGGAATCATATTAATTCTGGGAATTCTGGAACTCTACTGTCTGAACGCTTTGAAGGTAGAGGAAAGGAAATTTTTTTCAATCCGACAGTGGCTGAATACGAAAAAAGGCAATCAGTCTGCCTCACGAGTCACCACACTGATTGCATTTTCTTTTCAGGATATTGGACATGTGCATACGCATTGCTTGTCTTAATAATCTTTTGTCTCTCCAGTCACGGCTACCGTAATATTTGAGCAAATCAGAAAGAGAGAGTCAATTGCACCTGGGGAAATGAGTTGGCATTTCGGAAGATTTTTTTTCGATTTTTGACTTGGGAATAGGAAGTGTACTTTAGTCAATAGACACTTTTTGGTCTGGTTTTTGAGCTTCATTTCGAGAAGGGAAGATGAATTAAAGGTAGTTATGAAAGGGAGAAAATGAGGAATTTGAAAAATCGCGTCCGAACTTTCATACATCATTCCAATAAGAAAGATCACAGAAAAACGTATAATTTCAAAAGTCTAGATTTTAAAGTTCGAGTTTAATTCATTATTAGAAACGACATTCAACATTTTTCCCATAAGCTTCCAAAGCTAGTCCCTCTCAACTTGTCTATTTTTCTAAACAAAATCACAAACTATATGCGGAACTAACTTTAAAAAACAAGAAATAACTGCAACTTTTCAAAAATATCACAAGGGGATTATCATTAATCCTGGACTCGAAGATCCTTTAGTAGGATTAGAGCACTGAATAGGTTCAATTAAAAATTGCGAAAAAGAAAAAAGTGAGCTCTGAGACCAAGTGCATTCTCTTCAATTTTCGCTTGAATGAACTCGTGAACGTATTCTGATTTTTTTATATATTAGACTATTGCACCACAGCTGATTAGAAACTTGTTAGAATTCTTGGTATGAGTCACAGAGCCCCTTGTTAACACACGTAATGACCCGCTATAATTGAGTTTATATCACGAGTTGAGAAGAAAAGAACAGGTGGAATTTTGGAATTCAGAAGAAAGTTGAAATCATTGAGAAACGAAAAAATTCAGTGGGAAGAATTATCTTTTCTCACTTTTTTTCTAATTTCATAAAACGGAAGTGTTGGTTTCTTGGACAGGTGATTGAAGGGTAGTGCGGAGGTGTAAAAATAGAAAATAACACGATTTTTCATACTCTCAAACAGAAAATTTCGTTCTCACGGACTCGCTTTGCTTCTTTCTTTTCTTCATTTTCTTCACGCCTTCTGATTCGAGTGTTACCTTGACTACCGATTTTGGGGTTCTCTGATGAGATTTTAAAATAGGAAAGATGAGAGGAAGTTGGAACGTGACCGAATTCTGAATCGGAGTCCGATTTATGAAAACAGTACATGTAAGTGTGCGTGATATCAGAATATCTACATGCAAAAAAAATTATAGTTTTCTTGCGTCATTTCGACTACATTTCCAGTTCCGGAATATCATTATAAGATCATGAGAATCGGAAAACTATAGCTATTCTAAAAATAAGGAATTGTATCGCTGGTCCGTTAGAGCAGAAAGAAAATCGTCAGGGTTGAGTGGAATTCATTTTGTGCAAAATGAAGATGGAAAATAATTAGAGATCCGCTAAAATGAATGTATTTGAGATTTGAAATGAATCTGTGAGAAGTCGGAATATTTGAAGTTGTTGAGAGTGATGTGATTTTTTCGGATAACTATCAATTATATTGTTTTTCAACAGATTGTTTATTCTTCGGTGTTTAAACAAACATCAGGAAGATGAAACTAGAATTTATTATGAGTATCGAAGGATGTGTGAATCATAAAATACAGTAATGTTATAGCTTACAGCATCTTGAGTTTTCACACGATAAAGATGTGATATATCGTGGTAAGCACACATTCTTCTCAACCAAAAAAATGTTCGATCTTTGTCTTCCCTTCAGAATTCTCAGCCATCACCAATTTACCAAACGAAACAATTTCACCTGTTTTGAAAATAAAAACTTGATTTTTTGGATATAAGGTTAATGTCAGACCAGGAAACGAATGAATTTCGTGACATTTCACACACAACATCATGGTCGAAGATGTTTGAAGTGCCAGATGGATTCTGATGTGAGATAAAATTCTGAAAATTATCAGAAAAGGACTTCGAGTTTCAGATGGATTTTCAGTTCTGGAGAATTCTTCATCATTTATTTATGTTCGGATGATACGGATGAACTCAACTGAACTTCTTTCGATTTTGGACGAACAATAATTCCCAATTTGTTTCCAGGAATTCTGAAAAACCAGAGAAAAAAATCTGGAACTCTGTTCGCGTGTGGTACGGTAAAGCTGCTATCGTGGTGAGACCTCCTTCAAAGCTATCAGAGTGCGTCTTTTTGTGTCGATTTACGAGGATTTTTGTAATTGAAATAAAACTATTTTTTCTGTTTTTTTTTGTGTTTCTTGTGTCTCGCTGCAATTTAACAATTTCATTGCCACAAGTTATACTCCAAAGTCAACGCTTTATGCATTAGTACCAATTTCCAAATTAAAACTTCAGAATTCGTTAAAATTTCCACGTATTCCGCCTAGTTCTCCATCTAATCCTGTACAACCTTGAAAAAATCCGGACCGAACTCTGCGTCTCCACAGTTTAACACATGTGAATCGTGCGCGCTTGCTGTTCCTCACATTTTCCATTATTTTTCACAGCTGGAGGCGCTATTTTTCAACCCAAAATGTGAATCATCCTGATTTGTACTCATACATGTGGTTCTATTTTAACCTAGAGAAAAATTATAAATTGAATCGATTTCGATCGACGGAA
Source organism: Caenorhabditis zanzibari (assembly GCA_963966625.1). NCBI lineage: Eukaryota > Metazoa > Nematoda > Chromadorea > Rhabditida > Rhabditidae > Caenorhabditis > Caenorhabditis zanzibari. The sequence continues at coordinate 10,021,128 of OZ016469.1, forward strand.
ACAACGATTTCACTAATTCTGCATCTTTTTCTTTAAAAAAAAACTATGCATTTTCTTCTTGTTTCAGCTAGAATCCATTTATTTTGAGCGTAAAATCGTACTTCTGTAGTTACCCTCTGTTTATGTATCTCTTTTTCAGATTACACGGAATTTTAATGGGTCAAATTTAGCGCGTAATGTTCATACCTGTAAGTTTTATTATCCAAGTTTTTTTTTCTCAAACGATCGTTATTTTGTTTCAGAATGACAGAGCATCGGTGCTTCAACTTCCCAAACATGAAAAAGATTCAATCGAAGCGGATATCAGATCAATCGTAGCCAACAGAGAACGGAGATTGATAGCTGTGGCCACAAATGATGCCGTTTACATATGGCTCGCAAACGTAAGTTTTAAAAGTTCTACAGAATCAATTTACCATAAATTTTTTCAGCCACAACTGCTCCTTTGCTCCATTGGAGTCATCGATCAAACGTTCAGAGAAACATCAGGAGAGCTCAAAGAAATTTATTGGAAGCCTGATTCAAGTAGTATAGCAGTAACAGTAAGTTATTTGTAAAAATACATTAAAATCCAAAAAAAAATTAAGACTAATCAAAACAAAATTCTAATCTACAAACTCGAGCTGCGAGATGATGAACAATGCTATAATTTCACTGACCCTGCTGATCCATATTTTCAACGAAATTCTCCTGAACTTTTCATCAAAGGAAGTCGACCTGTAGCACATCTACATCCAACAATTATTATTAACCTAGCGGATGTTCCTACTTGGTAATTTATTTTTTCGAAACTATAGCAAAACAATTTCCGCTTTCAGCTGTGTTCCTTCTCGAGACGAATTCCTAGTCTGTCTACGAAATGGTTTCACTCATCATGTAACATGGAATGGCGAAATATTATCAAGTCTTTCATTTCGTGCCAGTGCCATTCCATTCTCAGTGGACCAATTACAATCAAAATCTGAAAATGTGACTTCTAAGTCGACATATATTGTTGATGCAGTCTATGCACCACTACTGGGTGGCTTTGCTATTGTCCTGTCAGATGGGAAAGGTGCCCTTCTCACTTCAAATGATCCCAATTTTGCTCCAACTGCTATATTGGGTGTGTGGGCACCGAATTTGAAAGATGCCACATGTTGTGATGTGAATCACAAGTTCCTCCTGGTCCTTTTTGGTTGTAAAAAGTGAGTTTTTGGCTTGTTTGCGACTTTCACAAAAGCTTAATTTCAGTGGAGATGTTTGTGCGTACAACATAGACGAAGTCAACGGATCTCTAGTACAATCATTCCGAGTAGCACCTAAAGTCACAAATGGTCCCGATTTGACAAATCGGTTAGGGCCTGTTTACAAAATTACTGCTCTAATGAATGGCTACGGATTCGCTGCGCTTTGGGCTCCCAAGAAAGGCGAAGAAGGAAGTGCAGATTCAAATGCTCTACCTCGACTGATAGCCGTATTCACATCATTCGGTGCTCAATCATTTTGCAATTTGGAAGGTGTGATAGAGGATAATCTGGCAGAACACGATGGAAACGATATGTATACGGCTATCGAATGGGGTCCGGAAGGTTTTCAATTGTGGCTGGGAACTAGAAAAGAGCTGATGATGCAGTCTTTTGTGAGAAGTGTGTCATGTGCAAATCCTATAATGGAACACTGCGATCGGGCTGTTCTGATGAGCGATTCTCAAGTTTTAATCAGTGCTGCGAGAGAAAGAGAAGCAGAAGCATGTGCGCCACATTCAGTTTGGAATCATATCAATGTCACGCATGAGTACCTCTCATCAAATTGGCCGTTGAGAGTTAGTTTTTATCTAAAAATGTGCAATAGAACGTAAATTTTTAGTACGCCTCCACGGATCGTCATTTCAAACATCTGGTTGTCGCAGGAGACCAAGGTTTTGCCTATTGTTCCCTCTCAAACCGTCGATGGAAAATTTTTGGAAACGAAACCCAAGAAAAGAATCTTCTCGTAACTGGTGGTATATTCATCTGGAACGATGATGTAGTGGGAGTTGTTGGAGTTTCTGCCGACACCGACAAATCACATTTATCGTTTTATCCAATTTCCCAACGACTAGATAATCGCTACGCTTCCGTCATTGACCTAGAGCACAAATCGGTTATGTCTGCTTTACGGTTTGTACATAGAAAATGGTGTGGATCTATTCAAGTTTTTTTTTTTTTGCTTTCAGAGACGATGTTTGCGCAGTGTTCGATATATCCGCTCAAATCACTCTCTACAAACTGACTGCTCATGTTGAAACAGGACGAGATGCATTCACAAAAGTTTCCGCTGATATCGTTACTGTCATTAGGATAAACGAAATCGTTCCACATCCGACATGCATCGTGTCTCTCCAAATGACCCAATTGAATTTGGATCAACGTGGAAAACTTGCACCGGCATTCTACTCGAGTATAGATACAGTTCTTGTCAATATATCAGGCCGATTGATAACTCTGAGTCTTAATGAAGAAGGGAAGGTTGGTTGTTTTTTTAAAGTTATTTGTAACGATCGGAAAATTTTCAGCTTCATCAACCAATGGTTATAGCTTCATATGTCGAGAAAATGTGGCATGACCGATGTATCGTTTCTCAATCACCACAAAACGTAGAACCCACATGGAACGGGCATAGACGAAACGGCTCGAATGTTTCGATACACAGTGTTTCAACAACTTCTGAACCATCATCTCCTATGGCTCATTCATGTTCCTCACATCTCAGCAATGCACTTTGGATAGCTTGTGGAGAGAAAGGAATCAAAGTTTGGATGCCCCTCGTACCTGGAAAACGAAATTTAGCCACCCAAGAAATGACATTCATAGCCAAGAGAATCATGTTGCCATTTGAACTCGATATATATCCGATTGTTATCAGCGCTAAAGATTGTCTTGCGATGGGCGTAGAGAGTCAACTTCAACATGTTGCCCGAGCATCAAGAAGTCACGGACAGATGGAGAGTATAACAATGTATGGATTACACAGGAACAGCGAAGTATTTGTGCATCATCTACTCAGACAACTTTTGAAACGAAACCTCGGAGTTTTTGCATTGGAATTAGCCGGAGCGTGTCGATCACTTCCTCATTTCACGCATGCACTTGAACTTTTGCTCCATGGAGTTCTCGAAGAAAAAGCCACTAGTAGTGAACCAATCCCCGATCCACTTCTTCCTCGTTGTGTTGCTTTCATCCATGAATTTCCCGAGTTCCTCAAGACCGTAGCTCATTGTGCTCGAAAAACAGAATTAGCTCTCTGGAGGACACTTTTCGATGTGACAGGCTCACCGAACGCATTATTTGAGGAATGTTTACAACTAAAGCAGCTGGAAAATGCAGCTAGTTTCGTCATTGTTCTGCAAAATTTGGAAACCACCGAAGTGAGTATGGATCAAGCTGCAAGGCTAGTGAAGGAAGCACTCGAAGAAAAGAAGTGGACGATTGCGAAGGAAATGGTCCGATTCGCTAGGTCTATTGGTGCAGAAGACATTGACGCTTTGTAAGTTTGTTAAAATTACAGTACATCTCATACCTTGAAAAGAAGTTGCAGAACGCCACCACCAAGTGCTAAAACTTCGTTATCTCGCCGACCCACAGTTTCTTCTCCTACAACTGACTCCTCTACCGAATTCGTAATAAATCGATTCCAAGCTGGAGCAGCTGCCCGTTTGAACAAAGTTCGCCATTCGCAAAGCACAGACCAGAAGGATCCTCCAAGAAAAGATTCTCTAGGAAGTTCCAAAGAGAAAACGACACTTTCAAGAGTGAGAAATTAGAGGAAACGTTTTAAATCTTATTCATATTGTAGGGGTTGTCTGGTGAACTATCTCCTCAGCTGGCAGTGAACCGGCTAGCTGCAAGAATGACTGCGTTACTGGAAGAACATGCGTGGCATCTGCTAAACAATTATTGGATCGCGGATCTTGGTATTATTTTGATCTAGAATGCAAAAAAATTATGGAAGTTTTACAGGTTTCTTCTGGTCAGAAATTGAATTCGATCTTCCTGGACTTTTGGAAACTCGTCGCAAGCAAATCACGCTCCAACCGAAATCTACGAACGATAAGTGCTTCTTGATCGAAGATTTTGCTCTCGCCCTAACAAGGCTGCATGCCCAATTCTCTTGGCCTTATCCTGTAATTGGATCTCAATTCGTGCATCAGATTGAGAAGAAACTAGGAAATATCCGAGTAAGCCAGAGTACTGCAAGTTTGAACGGACTCATCAACGAACCGGCGGAAATTGTGAAACCGAAAGTGAGAAGAACAGAGAAAACAATCGTGGATCTGAACGGAGCAAGACCGATTCGAGAAACCGACAATGAGACAAGTGAAGAGGACGTGGAGATTCAAGAAGCTCATCTGGAAAGAGTACGAGGGAGTGCTGTTGAATTGAATCCGATTCTTGATAGATCTCCTTCGACGTCCTCTTCGATGAATCCCATATCTTTCCATCCCGCTCCTGCTACCCCTTCCTCGTGTGATTCTCGTAGTTTGGCTGGTGATTGGCAGAATACGGATTTTTTGGTTGGAGAGAAATCGTCACGTGGAAATCTTCAAAGTAGCCGACAAATCGAACTGATGCTGTACCTTTTCTCACAAACCGCAGCTATTGATTGGATATTCCTGCTGTGTCTGTTAAGTCGAGACGAGAGGAAACTTCGTCAAGAGATAAACGTGTCTGTGGTGAGAAGAGCCGGAGAGAAGAGTTTCGCCAGAATTCGGTTCGCTTGTACAGAACTCGGAAGATGGGCGGTCGAGAAGTGTTGTGGATATGTTGCCCTATTGCAAGCATTCGATGCACATCTGGCAGTTGTGGCTGAGCAAGCAGGAATCGCTGATGTCAAATACGTGCCCGATGGAGAAAAACGAAAGATCTCGCTTAAATCGAAAGCAGAAGAACGGGGTCGGAAACAAGCGGATTCTGGTGGTGCGAAACTGAATAACTCTTTTACGAAACCAACGATGAACGGAGGAAGAAGAGAGCGTAGTCGAAGTGCTGATAGGGCTCATAAGTCTGTTAAAAGGTATTTTGATCCTTCTAATAAATTCAAAAATGATGATAGTCTTCAGATACGATGATGTGGTTTGTGCAGAAGACGCTTTAGAAAAAGCCAACGAAGAAGGATGTTCGATTATGTAACTCTACACAAAATTGCTCCATTTTATTTCTGTCTGTTTATTCGCTATCCAAATTTTCTTGCTCCCTACCTTATACTGGTCTTCCCTATCCTCTCCCATACTAAAATACCTTCCCTTCTATGTATTATGTATAGGTCAACCTCAACTGTGATACGACAAAACAATTTTAACGGTGCTAGTGATGTCATCCTATTCTATTCACACATGACTATTTCTTCTGTAGGATAATTTAGTTTTATTTTCTTTCCAAATCTTTCACTGTTTCTTATGAACCATATCAACCGTTTATTTCATCTATTTGTGGGAATGCTGTGTGGGAATGGGTGGGAAAAGAGATTATGTACTATTTACTTGCGAATGTCGTAGGCGGATGGGAGGCCACGCTTCTTGCGGATGTCAAAGAAGCTAGGAAGTCCTCTCTTCTTACGGTTGTCACCTGGACCGGGAAGAACATCTGCATTGGAGGAATCCACCATCATAACTTCAATAGATGGAGAGTTAGCGGGAATTACACCAGATCCACTCTGAAAAGAATCAAAGTTGTAACTGAAACTCGAAAAGAAACTCACTTCTTCGGATGAAGAGGACGATGATTCAGAAGACTCCAAAGAGTCAGCGTAAGCTGAAATAGCCAAAATGGCGAAAAGAAGGAAAAGAGGTATCCAAGAGCGCATTTTTTAGGATATTACTCTCAGAATGAGAGAATTGACACACAATTGAACTGATGATCGGCTGATGATCAGATGAAGCTGTCCAAACAAAGACATAGATACCGTAGTTAGCCGAGTTTTCAGTGGGAGGATCATTTGAAAGAGTGTGTGAAGAGAAGATACGCAGAAGAAATTTGTTGAGCTAATTGCCCACGAGCTCTTTTGATGTGTGACCGCGGTTTTGGGGAGATGGATGATGAGAAGGGGAATGTTTGCAGGAACTTTTAGGCCTAATTCGTAGTTAGTTCAATTTGTCTATTTATGGAAAGTGTGTATTGGACAGAAAAAATGTGACAGGGTTTTTTGGTTTTTGGGAACGGGATCCATGTTGAGAGTCCTTTTTCTGAGAGTTTTTGGTTATTATTCTACGATAAGATGATTATAGAAAGCCATACGGAACTCTAGTTAGTGTTACATGTAACCAACTGAAAGCAAGGAACCGAAGCAGTGTTTCTGTGGGCGAAACTGATTCACGATTCCTGCTTGCAGATTGGAGCCATAAAATACTTTTTAATTTTTCACAAATTCAAACACTTGGAAACTTGGATTCCCGTAAAACCTCTAATGGAAGGACACCCAAGTGAGCCCGAAGAGAGCATTTTCTCCGGTTTCTGTGAGTCTGAAAGTAGTCTCGATTGATTCCTTTTCAAAAACAGATTAAGATGAATATGAACGACATTACGAGTTGCTTCTCAAAAATTAGTGATGGATACTGTGGTGAAATTCGATTTTTCATTTTGAGCAGGTTGAACAATATTGGAGGTTTACAGTTATTTTCATGCGGATCGTCTATGCGTTCAGAAATTCTTATTTCAAAATATCGTAATAAACTGACAAAAAATACAGAAAACTAGTATATCGTAAAAATCTAATAGAGAGCGAAACCCAAAAGATCGACTTTGGTAAGTAGGTCCGTACTACCGTAACTTTTGTTTTGTTTTGGTAAAAATTGCAGTGCCCCAAAAACCACAGAAAAACTACCCGGAACCATGGAAAATCAAGAAAAACTCACTGAGAATAATGGACAATGCGCAGCCATTTTTGTCTGACTGCGAAATAGTGTGTGCAGAGAAAAAAAATCCACACAATACATAGAGGCCCGCGGAACCCGTGAGGTGCCGACCACTCTCCAGGACCACCCTATATAATTCGCCTCGTATTCTCGCATGAACGCACAAGTGTCGATGTTCTAACGACCATTCAGGTACGAGGAAGGCACCCCCCGGGGATGCTGAGTAGGTACCCAGTGGCTGAGGGGGGGCCGGTTTTCGAAAAATTTTCGAAATTTTTTTATTCGACCATGACCAACGTATTGTGGCCTAGGCCATGGTTGAGGGTTGGAGGGGCCGGCGCCTGGCGCCCGGCCTGCACGGGGGGAGGGGGGGCAGCGGCGGGGTGACCGAACGGGTGCTCGCGGACATGCTTGAGAACAAGGCAAGGAAACATTTTTCAGAATTCATTCATGGGTCCTAACGAGGAATCCTTCGTTTTTCCCAGGGGATATTCGCCCGACGACACAACGAGCGAGACTCGTCACTATACAAAACTCTCATAAAAATTTATTTCAAAGTTTTTTCTTCTTTTAAACGGTTTGTTAGCCGAAATGGGATTTGCGAACAGTCGGAAGGAATTCGAGTTCCAAGAGCAAAACTAAACGCACTATTTGTGATTTTCAGAAAGTTGAGAAAACTTTCGTAAGAAGTTTTATTAAACTGTAGGTTCGAGGTCGCTCTATAGAGGTTTTACGGTATTTGGTGTTCATCAGACTGAGGAGTTTTTAATGATTCTGAACTCTCATCCGTTGAACTATTCCATGCAAAAGACATCAGTTCCTTGTTTTTTTCATGAATGTCATGGTTTTAGAACTTTCGGGGAACAGCTCCAGATGCTTTTAATCTTTTCTTGGTGGACTTTCTAACGATGACAATTGAAAAAATAAGATGATTCTAACAGACAATAAGGCGAAATTGGAAGGTTCTGGATGATTACTGAACAAGCAAGTGAGATCAAGAATCCGAGAACTCACATGATCTATGTTACAAAGTTTTGAACATTGAACGATCTACGAGTGGAATCCCGACTTTTGCATCAAACAATCCCACGAAACCATTCTTGTCTAATCGACAGACAGACATCATATGAGCTTTTGGACAATTAGCCAACTAACGTCTGTCTAATTCTCTTTCAAATCCATTTTCTCTGAAGTGTTCCTCCTACGAAAATACTCCCACAACCTACAACATCTGTAACTATTTAAACACTTCCCATTGGAAGACAGATCATCAGTTCATTCGTTCGAAATATGCGCTCTTGGATTCCACTCCTCGTTCTTCTCGTCGTCTTGGCTGTTGTTGGTGAGTTTTCAGGATTTCCGACTTTGAAAAATCTGCAATTTTCAGCCGAATCTCGTTCTTCGGAGAGCAGAGAATCAAGACGCGGTGGAAAGAAGAATAACAAGTCATCCGAATCGTCTGAATCCAACTCAAACTCATCGGATGACTCATCTGATTCTTCTGAAGAGGTAAACTGGTTCTCTTTTATACCAATTTTTGAATGGATTTTCAGAACAATGGATCCAGAAACAGTACCACCGGGGCTGCAGTCAACTCGACAACTCCATCCACTGACTCTACTCCCACTACTGATTTCTTTGAAACCTCCACCAATGTTGGAGTCGGAATATTATAATTCTGAAGTTGGAGAACCTATTACTAGAGATTAATAAAGATTTCGAGCATTTTCAAATCCTTTATTTTCAACATAATACTAATCTTCTTGTCTGTGAGTCAACATTTTCAAGTTTCGAGAAGTTCTCGAATGCGGAAGTCATATTTCTTTATAGTTTAACTTCATGATTCAGAAAATTATATCATTTTTCTAGTGAAAAGATCTCTGGTCCGAACTTTAAAAAACTACTGCCCAAATGGCAAATAATCAAGAACTCGAGAAACATTCGAAAATTGAGGGTTGACACGCTCTCGATCTGTAAAGTTTGTGCGAGATGTATGTGTCAGCTAATTTTTCAAAGAGAAGTCACAGAATGAAAATAGTTGTGTTTTGGGATACCAGCTCGTCCACGACACATCAGATTTGAAGGAGTTTCAGAAAGGTTATGGACCATAACCTTTCTGATAACTTATGGTAATTAAAGTTTAGAAATGCTACAGTATCCGTTTGTAGTTTGTTTCAAATTCTGGAGAAATAAAGTGTTTGAATAAGTTCTAAAGCAAAAAACTGAAAAGTAATTACATCATATTTATTTTTTTCTATTGAAGATTCCAAAGCACTCAAAAACCAAGCTACACTGAATTTATTGCTCGAATAACAAATCGGAATGTATGTAGTTTTTAAAAGCGAATTCCAAATTATTTGCGGCTGAGAACCTCCATGATAGATCTCTTTTTGCGAATATCTCCTGGCCCTGGAAGGATTCCGAAAATTTCGATATGTCCGACGGAGATTTCAGGACCGTCTCCAGATCCGGATCCTTCGTCAACAATGACGCCCTGGAATATTCTAGATTGTTTATAAGTTTTTGAACTCTCGGTTACTCACCTCTCCGATTATTTCCTCTTCTGAAGACGACGAAGCATCCTCAAGGGATACAGCAGAGTCAGCTGAATTGGAAGAGTCATCGTATTGGCCTGAAAAGTTCATTGCGAATTCAGAGAATCTACGAGACTCTTACCGAAAACTGTTGAACCTGTAACAAGAAGAATCAAGAATAAGACGAGCGATCTCATGTCGTTGAGGGTAATAATTTGTGGAAATGACACGATGGGGAACAACTTTGGAAACGAAATGACATGACCTGCTGCTCAAATAATGAGTTCGCACAGCAGCAACATTAGCAGAGACAATCCATGGTTCCGTTGGTTTTGATGAGAAAAAAACTAACCATTTTCAGTAAATATTTGGTTTTCTGTTGAAGGATTCATGAAAAATTCGACAAACCTCACGTTGTTACAGTTAGGATAAGCTGTAGAATATCGAACAGATGTTTAGAAAATTCAATTTTTTAGGCTTGGAATTTGACAACTCTAATTTGGAAAAATAATTTATTTTTTTAAAAGCATATCTATTTTCAAGCTATGAACAAAAACTATGGAAAGCGCCAAGGTTTGAGAAATCAGCAAAAAATGTTCATGGAGAAAAATATGGAACGATCGGTGGGGGGAAGAACAAAATACCCGATATGGAGTTGATAGAAACATTGGGAAATTGAAGATGAGATTTTAGAAATATCAGATGAGAGCAGATTCTAGTGGAGGTTGGAAATTGATCAAAACACTTGGATCAAACATCGGAGGAGAGGAAGAACCGAGAATGGATTGGAGAACATTTGGGGTTGTTAATGTTTGGAGATATGTGCTAAGGAGATCGAGATTTGGAAGAAGTTGAGGGAGTGGGGATGGGAATTGATCTACTTTTTGAATGATGGTAGGTGCTGGAGGAGTAGAGGATAGTTGATCGATGGCTACTGGAGTGGAATCAGTTCGTATATGATGAGGTGGGGGAAGAACGAATGGAGTTGATGTCATTACTGAAGGTGTTGGAGAAGATTCTGAAGATGATTTCCGAGACGGAGAAGACTTTCTGGAGTGGGTTGCGTTGGAAGAGCTGAAAAAGAATCAATAGAATTGTCACTAGGTTTTGCTATCCTTACTTTTCAGTTTTTCGATCCCTCTTATCCTTGGCTCTCCTATTCTGGAACCACGTCTTCACTTGATTCTCTGACAAACTCAATGAGTGAGCGAGAAGCAGTCGTTTCTCTCGAGCCATGTAGCTATCGGCAAGGTATTCCTGAAACAATAATAAATAAGTCTAATTCGAAACTCTCCGATGTTATTACCGTCTCAAGTTTGGCGGCTTGCTCTGGAGAGAACGTTGTTCTCTTTCGACGAGTTTTCTCATTTGGATGGTTTGGAGATTGAATTGGAATTGGTTCAGCAATTGATGAAGCTGGAGAGTTACTGGCATTCGGAGTTGACAATCGAAGAGGTGGAGATGCTTGTTTCGGTGTCTCGACGAGTTGGAAGAGTTTCGCGGATCCCGGAAGTTGAGAAAGGGCCACCAATGTGTCAGCGGACATGAAGAATCTGGAAAATATTGGAGGGTTTTGACTTTTTCTAAGGATTCATTCCAGTTAAATAACCGCTATTAGTAGACCAACGTTCCAAACTGTTGTTGATAGTTTATTTTGATTTTCTGTTTCATAATTTGTTAGGGTTGAACTTTGCATGGAGGCCAAAGTGAAAAACAATGTCTATTAGCTTGATTTTCTGAACGATTACAGTTGTGAAGGCAATCAAGTGAAACAGAGCCAATGATAGTTTCAACAGTGCTATTTTGGGATACTGTATTTTTTTGGTTTTGAATCTCATCTCCACAGAATTAGAACTTAAAATATACTCCATTAGTACATCCATATTTTGTTGTTTGTTTTTGCTTGAGTGTGTATTTGTCATTGAGAGCTAATTAAAACTTGGCGGTGCAAAATTCCGCAGCATGTGAGATATGTGACATGACCACCTTCGTTTCCTTTTTCCTAATTATTTGTGTCCCTTCAGAGCAGTACTCTTTCTTCAACTAATACAACTCCTACATACAACTTTATTTCATCTCATCCACGTCAGATTATGATTTGGTTCGTCTTCGGAAAGAAGAAGGAGAGGCGATGAATATGAAGAAGTGTATATATGTATATTAATATCTATATGTGTTTGTATCTTCCGATATATTCCTGGCAAATAGTAGTTGTAGTTGAGAAGAAGACGAAGAAGACGTTTTTTTTCAGTGCTCGAGGCGATTTTCAATTTTCACGGAAACGAGATTAGTTCGGATTTGCACCTGCTTCAAGTAACTCAATGAGCTGGTTCATGACTCCTTTTTCAGAGCATAATACTACTGCTGAATACTACTGACACACTTTTGGAAAACGAAATGAGATCATGAGCAGGTGTTCAGATTCTATTACGTTTAGTCTGAACGTTTTGGATTTTCGATTCCATTTTGGAGCATTGATCTATTATGAAGAAAAGTTGTTCTAACAAGATCTAGGTGGTCTAAAAGCAAAAGATCAAAGGGTTTCTATTACTAAAGTTGCAAGATGTAGCGAACATAAAAAAGAGAACTTCCAATTTCAATGAGTACACCAACTTCCATACAATTCGTATTGGAGCTTTGAATGACGTTTTGGACCGGATTATCCCACAAATGAATCGAACGAAAAAGTCATCAAACACCAGATTTAGAATTTGAACTGATAAGACAGCATCCAAAAACTCATACTTGCTGCTGACACCCTCTAATCTGTTCCGATAACTCTTTGAGATCAGATTGGGTTCCAAAGCTCTCCCATCTTTAATTATCTCCTTTTAATTCTTTATATTTAATATCTAGGTTATTTGTTGAGTCAGAAGCCATTCATCATCATTTGTTTGATTCACTCATCTGGACCCTAATCTCTTAATAACTGAGGTACCCACATCTCGCCGCCTGCTGTACCTATGCGTATCTAAATTGTTCATCATTTCACACTTCTAATAGGTAACACCGCCCTCTGTCCCCCCATATGTTCTTAATTGAAGATAAGTGGTTAATGAAGACAAAAAGACATACCTGAGATTCTCCTCTGACAGCGACATGTCCTGTTGTGTTGTTGGATTGGTGACAGTTGGTCGGGAGTACGGATGGAAGGCTGAAGTGTGCGAGACCATCTGGAATAAGAAGGTGACAAATTGGGATAAAAATAGAATGGTTATTAGAAGAAAGATTTCAGGCAACCGTGTAATCAAAACGATGCACTTCATGATGTATGATTCAGGTCGAGTATGTGTATATGTATGTGCAAATGGGGCAAGAGAGTCCAAATCGAGTCAAAAAGGAAATGTGTGTAGAGTTTTTCTCATTTTTGGAGAACCAGAAATCAGAGCGGAAGAAGTGACTTCAGAAGACGTTTGGGAGTGAAAAAATGAGAAGAAGAACGGAGAAAAGTTGGAAATGAAATGACGGATAATTGGGTGCAATAAATGTGTCATTCACAGTCTTTTCGGAGCAGTGCCAAATTGAAAAAAGGAGAAGATGCCTCCCTTGAAGCATACAGGGAGTATGAGATAGAGAGAGAGAAAGCACATTTCCAATTGACGTGTGTTCTTTTAACGGCGTTTAATTAAAAATTTAAGGAAGAAAAATAAAAGAAAAAAAGAAGAAAAAGAGTTGGATATAAATTGGAAATGAGCGGGAGAGATAGAAATCTACTTCTGGAGTGAGAGGCAATAGCTCATCGAGCACATCAAGCACAGATCGGGTGGGCGGAGTCAAGGAGAAAGTGAATGAGACCATAGATGCAAATACTAATAAAAAGTAGAGGAGGGAAAGGAAATAAATGAACCTTTTTCTAAAAGAGAGGCTAATGAGAGTTGCAATATTTAAAGGGACCTTCTTAGGAAGCACAGGGATTAGGTATGTGTGTACGCAATGAAGAGGAAGAAGAAAAAAGGGAAGACCGAATAGAGGTAATTGGAGGAAGAAGTGAGTGAGGGTGGACACTAGAAGAGACTAATCATAATGCGGGACATGCAATCGTGACATGGCAATAATTGTGAGAATAAAAAGGAATCAAGTGAATGAATAAAAGAAAGTGGGAGGAGAGAAATAAACGGGAGAGGATTACGGTTGATGGAAAAAGAGCAGGTGGGGGGAACGCTATGAGACTCTTGGCCAAAAGGTATAAACACCTAATTAGGGATTGGGAAATTGTATAATGTGTTTGAAAGGAGGTGTGTATGATATGGCTACGATTAGGAAGGTGAGGAGAAGAGGTGGGCATATTTTGATTTTCCTCGCTACGGTTACCAGGGCAGATGATTCGGGTCGAATTGGAGGTTTTGAACGTTTCGATGCTAATTGGAATAAGAAGGTCTCACCTATGATTTTTGGTGAGGAGTGGAGGATCTATGGAATTTCAAGACATCTAAACTATTAAAGAATCACGTTGTTGAAACACTATTTCAGAGCGAAAACAGTCTAGTAGTCTTAAGACTATAAGCATCTCATATTTTGTACTAGGAGCCACTGATACAAAAAATTCTGGAATAGTATAGCCGAGAGTAGAAATGTAGCTGTATAGTTTGGGTCTAAAATGGGATAAAGCTATAGTTTATAAATCGTACGAATCCTGAAGTCTCTGAATCTAGATGGCAGGGACTTATTTTGAACACGAAATTTGAAACTGAGTTTAGGGAAGTACCTGCTAAATTAGCATTTTAGTGATGAATTGAAAGTTTTCGAATCGCATATATTGAGCTCCAGGAGTTCCAAGACTGTAAGTTTTTGAAAAATCTGTGCGTTCAGTAATGACAGGACACCCCTTCTTTTTGAATATAACTCAAGAACGAAACGAGATATCAAAAATATGCTGACGATAGTTGTCTTGGAATGAAAAATTACCCCCGGAGTGCAAATTTTCATTTTATTCTGATTACTAGCCGCGAAATAGGGCAAAAACGACCGTCCAAAAATGATAGGACACCTTTGAAATCTTTCTAAATATTCAAAGTTTCAAAAAACTTCTTCTCGGTCAACCCTTAATACTTATGTTCCGGATCAAAACTCGTTTAGATCTCTCTCAAAACTCAAAAAAAACGAGAGATCTGCTCGGAAAGATTTTCCCACGAATCACACAACCAGACACAATTGCATTATTGCATTCGGCACACCAGTTTATTTTTTGATACAATTGACACAAATTGAATCATTTTTAAATCAAGGGAAATGGGAAACATGTGACGCATCTGGGAAACTTTCGCTCTATTTTTTCGTTTTGTTAATTGTCTTCTTCCCACAGTGCCACGTCATTTTGTTATGGTATACTATATAAACTATTACAGTATACTTCAAGTTAGTTTCAGGATATGAAACTTTTGAGGAATCAACATCGATGAATCATCTATCTGGTTGTTTATGTGAGTGGATGAGTGTGGAATGTTATTATTTGGTCTATTAGTAGTGAAAATGCTAATAAAAGAGATTATACCACCCTCTTCTCTAATCTTAGTCAATCGGTGTGTTCCGTTTAGAAATGAATAAGGGGCAAAAGAGCAAATGGGTCAAAAGAGAAACGGAAGTGGTGGCTTCTGAATACTAATTCTTCATATAAAAAAGAATAAGAATTCATCTCAATGGGCGGCACGTTCAAAAGAAGAGCTGATTCATTTGCTTCTTGTTTGCTGTCATTTTCAGGTGTCCCGCTTACTGCATTGGAATTCAAATTAATTTCATCATCAAAATAATTGTATAACTAAAACTAAAAACAGTTGTTATTATTACTTATCAGGAGAGAGTTGAGGAAAAATTTCCATGTCGCCTGGCCGTCTACTTTCAATTATTATCAAAGTAATGTTTGTTATGAAATTTTTTGTTGGTTTTGCAATCGAGCCAATTTGCAATCAAAAATGTATGGGTAGACCAGGTGGGGGCAGAAGATGTTTTGACATGTAGATTCGAAAATTGTTTTCGGTTTTTGATTTTGATTGTTGGGCTCCAAGTGTCTAAAAGTGTTAGAAGTTGAAGGGATTTCAAAAAAGGAAAACAATTGGATGGCTATTTGTAGAGAATTTTAGGAAAGAGATAGAACAACAAAATTTTGTGAGAAAAACGGGAAAAAATAACAAAAAAAGAAAGAGAAGGTCGGGGAATCCCAGGAACAGAGCTTTGGGAGTTCGAATTTTTCAGAGTTTTGAGGAAATTCCGAAAAATTCGGTGTTTCTCAATCCTAAACCCTTTAGTTTCAGAAAAGTTATGCAGTTACAGTAATCTTTTGGAAAAGTAACTGACAATGTGTTTATCTTGAATGCGGGTCCTAAATTTATTTTTTCAGTGTCAATATAAACAAAGCTCTTTTGAAATCGGAAACCTTTAGGGAACCACAATCAAGAGAATCTCAAATACAGTATAGTATCTAGTATACTTTCAACAAAATTGTATTAAAAACACACACACACTCGTTCAAAGTCTAACATACCCAAACCCAAACACATAAACATTTTTGAAATTGATGCACTTGAAAATGAACGATGAGAGAAAATTGACTCGACAATTTCCTTTTCAATTGCAATGCAAACTTTTTTATTACTACGAATCCAACATCATCATCGCCCTCATCATCATCATTTTCGAATACAAACACAGACTAAAAAACGACTCTTTTTTTTCAGGGAAATAGTTGAATTTCCTTTTCCGGAGCAAAGGGACCCTTCTTTTTCCTAAAATTGTCAATGGTTCAATGAATTTGGTTCCTCTGAGAAACTGGGTGGAAAATGGGCAAGACGAGTCTTTTGGAATGGCCAAGAATAAAAAAAGAGCAAGAAAAGGGGCGGGGCGAACGGTCGAACAAAGAGCACTTTTGTTTCAGATTTTCTGAGTGGGCGGGTGGAATGAGGAGAAGAATCCGTTTAAGATGAAAACACCATTATCAGGATGTTGATGCACTTAGAAACCGAGACTGAGAGAGACTGTTAGAAAAACACTTTAACTATATTTGCACATTTAGTCATTGTTGTTGAAACAGGGTGTAATTCTAGGTCAGCGGTGCTGTAAAGAGCATAATAATTTCACCATTGGCTGCTCTTTTGTGTCCATTATGGAGGATCTATAATTCATTTCTTGTTGAGAGTAGGCGACTAGTGTGACGTAAGAAGAACGGGAGAGGTAGAATGGGAATGTTTCATGAGGCGGTGTAGATTTTTTAAGTGATGGAAGTTCAAAGATAACTTAGTTTGGGATTTCGAGTAATAGAATGCTGCTGTTACAGTAAAGTTTTCAGCTCGATGAAATTGGAGCTAGTTCGATAAATTTTTCACTTTGAAATCTATTCAGAATGAGGATCTTTAAGTGTCATGAAAACCTTAATTTCGGTCATTTTTTGAACAAAATCTTGGTGTAAAGCAAGCCAAGTAGACAAGTTATGTGCAAAACCACTGTATATTGAAAACTGGATGCTCTTTTATTGCTCTATGATCCATCTAGTACAGAAATCGGCTCAAGAAAACTTGTGAATACCTTAAAATTTGTATTAGAAGGGCACCTCTAGTAAAAGGGCACTCCGATGAGCTCAAAATAAGCACATTCTTGGACTTCAAACGGATTGAAATTATTGTTATTAGAATCCCCAGCAAAAGTTGACTGGACACTGCACAAAATAAGTTTCAAATCCCTTCTCCAGCAGATGTTATTTCTAATACAGATTTTACGGTATTTGAAAAAAAAAAACATTTTTTTCAAAAAGAAAGTTGGATGCTCTGTTATGCTCTAGGATCCTTCAAACTATTACAGAACTTAACTTTTCTGGATTCAAGGAAACTTGGGTATATTGAAGTACCAAAACATCCCTAGAAGCTTCATTCATTTCTAGAATACTCAAAATTACTGTAAATTCCTCAGGTTTATATGAATCTTCAGAGTCACAATAAACGTAAAATTAGAAACATTAGAGACTATCCTAGTCTTTCTTCACTTGTCAATGAATTCTCAGAATCCTTAGCTCATCTGAAACTTCATGATCCACATCAGTCCTCCCGTGAGACTCTAAACACCCGTGCTTGTTTACAATGATGTGAATCCCAATTGAATTTCAGAACAAACATTGTTTTTTTCTAATTAGGACTATCACTGTCTCTCCTCATTCTCCAAATTCCACGTCATAAAACTCAGAGACCACATTATCAAGACAGCTGAATAATTGAATTAGAAATAGGAGACGGGGGACCCGACTAATGAATACGATGCAAAAAAATACTCGACTCGTTTTAGTCTCTCTTTCAGTACATTCTAGATCGGAATGTAATTATGAAAATGCTGCTCTCAATTCTATTAGTCCGTCGTTTTTTCCATCCTATCTCTCACTTCCCGTCCCCTATTTTTCCTTTTTACACATCTCCTTTTTAGAACTCATTAAATCTGAGCGCATCATCATCATCAACAACATCCTGGAGAGTGCTTTTAAAAGAAGAAGAAGATGTAAAAAGAAGCCTCGAGAGCAACTTGTTGAAGGCGGCAGAAGGGTCACATCCAATTAGGATTGAATGCTGTCGCACACAAAAATAGAGAATGGGGGCAAAAAAGATGATGGAAGAAGTGGTTTAGGGAAAAGAAGAATGTACTTGTCTTTTTTATTCGGCCGTTTTATGAGGGGTCCTATTTTGACAATTGGTCTCGGAGGTAGTTATACGGTAGTTGAAAACGGGAGAATATTCTGAAAATAGAAATTGTTCACATGGTTCATATGAGCCGCCTCCCATCCAATTCATCTTTTTCCGATTCGTTCATTTTCATTTTGTAGCTGTACGAAATAAAACGTCCGTCTTCTTCTTCTTCCAAAAACGTCCCGAAACATTTCATTTGATGAAGAGGGCGCGGGCGGAAAACTTGAATACGTCGCCGAGATGAAAAAAAAACGAATAAGAAGAAGACGTTGCTCTTCCTCTCTCTGACGAACGTTGCTGTGTGTGGTCAACAAAAAAAGGTCAAAAGAATTTAATTAAATGGGCCGTGCATGTCTTCTATTTTGCAATTAAAACGGAGAAGAGAGAAACGAAGTGCTCTAAAAAGTGGTTGAAGGAGGGGAAAGTCAAGAATAAAATGAAATAAAAGAGCAATAAATATTCCCGATATGGGTGAGAAGGAGCAGGGTTTTTGAATTTGAGGGGAGCTAAATTTGAACGGGAAGTTGAGCTATTGTACAGAGATGGGTTGCTTTATCAAAAAGCTTTCAGAATAATACATTTATCTGATAACCACGGCTGTCTAACGGTCGACTTTTCTGGGCCGCTGGTAGGCCGCCATGGTTGAATACGGTCGTACTTTTGAAAATAAGCTCTTTGGATCAAAAGAGCTCAGGGTCGTAGGTTTTCATAGCCAGAGGTACCCGAACCATAAAGAAAATAACCAGAAGGGCATGCCGTGTGATAGCATTGCTGATAACCTTTGAAAAACTAGTGGTACCTAGATTCAAAGCTGCTTGAAAGCCAAGTAACTTCTTTTAAATAATCACGCCACATCTTGATAAATGTCAAAACGTTTGACGTGGCGACAAAATCGTTCCCAAAGAAAAAATCGAACAAAGCTAAATCTGAGATTCCTGAACTATTTCGAATTTTCTAGACAATCTACTCGAGTTTTCATCAAAATGATCCGCTGGTTTCGTAACTTTGGAACTCTGTTCAAAAAGCCAAGAGGAGCGGGAACAGTGAAAACTGGTAGTAGAACTGTAATTGGTTTGGACTGACTGATACATTAGTTTCAGAACCAACTAACCATAACTCACAAAGAGTGGAGCCGGTATCGAAAAAGTCTGAGCCGGAAGTTCTGGACGGACAAGAGGATCGACGCAGTCTAGGTGGAAGTGGGAGAATGAGATGTTTGCGATCTCAAAAAGGTTGAATTTCAGAAGGTGGAGGAGGCGGCGGAGGACACGGTGGTGGCGGTCATGGTGGCGGTCATGGTGGAGGACATGGCGGGGGACATGGCGGAGGACATGGCCATGGCGGGCATGGTGGAAGTCATGGTCATGGAGGTCATGGCAGCCACGGCCACGGTGGTCATGGTGGCCATGTGAGCCAGGGTGGACACCAAAGTCGGTCAATGGGAAGAGCATCCAGCAGTTACTCAACTCAAACAAAGTCGAGTGGAAGAACGGGGCGCTCGGCATCTACCAACACTTCGATGAGCACGTCAAGAGCAAGTAGAAGTACAGGAAGTAAAACGAGAAGCACTTCCACAACCGCCAGTAGCAGAAAGTACAGTACCAACACCTCTACAAGATCGACGAAATCCACCAAATCAACTGCAAGCACAATTCCAAAATCCACTGGTACATGCTCACAGAAAAGTCGAAAATCGACGGAAACTAGCTCGGGATACTCGACGTCTACTACTGGAACTTCCTCAATCGGTAGTCGAGGAAGATCCATTTCGTCTCAAATGGGAACTGTCTCCACGAAGTCAACTAGAGGCAACACTTCAACTACAACTGGTACCTCGAGCACTGCGTCAATCGGAAGATCAAGAGGCAGAAGCAAGACAAGAAGAGCTAACGTCAATTCAGGTGAATTTTCAAACTCTTTTTTAAAACCTTCATTAGTTCCAGTCGCTTCTCAAAAATCCAGAAGTCGTTCGAGATCCCGCAGCCGTTCCCGAAGTAGATACGTTCACAAGCCAGCAAGATCTCAATCACCTGGGAAATCTAGTTAGCTAATCCTTTAGATTCCAAAAATTAACAAAAATTTTAGCGAGAGGACCTCATGTTAGCAGAAAGGATGCAGCTTTGAAAGATGTTCTCAGTCCTACGAATGTAATTTGTTCCCTATTTCGCATGTTTCAAATATTCAATTTTCCAGAGAGCATCCCAACTGAACCGTAGTCATTCTGCACATCATGAGAAGAATTATCATCAAAGAAAGAATACACCAAATGGGGTTTGGAATGAGACTTTCCCGAAAGGAACTCTTATTGTAAAATAGTTAAAGAACAGTTCATTTTCATACAAAAACCTATTTCAGATGTACACCGATGGTTCTTATCTGCGTCGTCAACATTGCTCTGGAATCGGAATATTCGTTGCTCCTGGCCACGAACTCAATAGATCACAAAGAATCCGTGGAAACATTCAAGATAACAACTTTGCGGAGTTTGTTGCAGTGAAAACAGCATTGCAGAATGCGCTGAAAAATGAGACCTACAAGTGAAGGCTCAAAAAGAATGAATAATTTAAAACAGTGTTGTTTCAGAAACCAAAAGGTTATTATCCGAACGGATTGCTTGAATGTGATTGAAGCATTGTCTGGAACAAGAAGCACACAGTATCCAGGCATCAAGTCAGAAGTTATAGAATTGTCGAAGCAGTTTCCGAAAGGAGTCGACTTTCAGCACGTTTACGCTCATGCAGGCGATCCGGGAAATGAATTGGTTGGTATATAAACTATTAATGGATCCCTAAACAAATATATTTTAAGGCCGACATGTTTGCGGGAATCGCAACTGGTAAACCACAAGGAGTCGGAGGCGGAGGATTCAGAAGAAATCGAAGTGCATCGAGAGGTCTATCAAAGTTTTTTTTCCCATCTGTTATAATGTTTTTCAGAGAGAAACCGTCTACGTTCCAAATCGAATGATCCGGCGATGATTCGAAGCAGAAGCCACTCAATCCAAGGAAGACTATGACCCTCAAACTTTGATCAAACAATAAATAGGATTTTCAATTTGTTTCTATGTTTTTATTCGTTGTTGCAATCACTGGTTTTTTTCCTATTTTTCTCAGAAAATCTAGATTGATCAATTGAATTCACATTCGTGAGCAGCTCGAAAGACAATTTTTCGAAATGAAAATTCCACCTCTTTTTCTCAGTCCGCAATTGCGCGTAGGGTTTGAAGTATTCGTCATTGCGGACTCCCTTTTTGAATTGTTTTTTTTTCACAAAAAATACCTGTTTCAATATTTTTCAAGCTTTTCTTCTTGTTTTTCTCTACCTTGCAAGTTAATTTTACAATTGACTAGTAGCTAAACAACTCTATAATCATTTTTGTTTATAGGAGGCGTCCAAACTATGTTCTCCAGCCTCAATACGTCAGCTAAACACAATTCCATGGATTTGAACAGTTCTCATGTGTCCAAGTAAGTTATTATGCTTTACAAATTGAACTAAAAACCGAAGAAGTGAGAAATTTACCTATACTTCCAGCTTTGGTACTCCTCTCGATCAGTCGACGCCGGCTCTTCTATTCGGAAAACGGAAAGCTGCTGTTCCATCTACATGTTAGTTCAGATGAATTTGAAGTGAATAATATATATCTGGAAATTTTAGACACGAACAGTCCTCTGAACACTACATCTGCACCATGCGCTGATATTTTCGCTATTTCTTCTCATCCTGTACCACAACATGTCAAAGACACTCCCGGCTCGAAATCGGTGCACTGGTCTCCGGCGCTGGTGCAATCCAGTGATAAGCAAACTCCAGCTCCTCCAAGCAACATGAGCAACATGTCGTTTGGGGGTAACTCCTCGTTCTCTGCGACACAAATGTCCAAGCCACAAGTTCAAACTTCGTCATTCGGAGGGCAAGCTCTAAATGGTTTGTGTTCAGATAATTGTTCCCTCTTTTTATTCATAACTGTTTCAGCTCCTCCTCTTCGATCTCTCCGCGACAAAGTGGAGCCAGCGAAGAAAATTTCACGAAGAAACACTTTCGCAGCTAGGTCCACTCCTGTCTCCACTCCAAACAGTCAGCGCGTTCCTTCACGAGTAGCAGAATCTGATGAAGCTCCAATTGAAGATGACACTGATGCAGCTGACACTTGGGTGACCGTATTCGGATTCACCCCAAACCAAGTCTCAATTCTTTTGAACCTATTTTCTCGTCATGGTGAAGTAGTCAGCCATCAGGCACCATCGAAAGGAAACTTCATGCACATTCGCTATTCTTGCATTACTCATGCTCAACAGGCACTCTCTCGTAACGGAACTCTTCTCGATCAAGACACATTTATCGGTGTTGTGCCATGCACCAATAAAGATGTAATCAATGGAACAGCAGCTGGAATCGTTGCTCGCACATCAACTACAGCCGCTGCAAATCGATCAGTTTCAATGTATAACTCATTTGTCGATAATGATGTTGCTGAGCAATCAGTCAATCATAACGAGAACAGTATCCTCAATTCTTCAAATGTGTTTGATGCTAACAACTCACTGAAGTAAGTTTTGTACAGCCTCAAATGTTTATTATATATTTCCTTGCAGCTCTTCTCGTATTTCCGTTCGCTCTGGTGTTGGCATGCGCCCGTTGGCTGCTGAACAACGGAACAATGCAAGTTTCTATCTAATTAACTTGTTTTAATGATTCGTTTACAGGGAACATTGGCTCGCAAGGCACCGGATGGATTGCTCAACAAACTGTGGAATACTATGGGTCTCAACTAATCACTTTCATCTTACGAATTTGCTGAAACAAACTATTCCTCTATCATTTTTATCATTTTCCCTTTCTTCTACTATTTTCTGAATATCTTGATTTTCACGGAGGATCCATCTGTCTTCTTTTCAGTTCGATGTTTTCTGTGTATTTTAATTATTTTTTTGGTCGCCACCTTTTTCTTCGTTACATTAATTCCATTCCAATGAATTCTTACTTCTCAAAAGCATCTGATAAAGGTAGATCACGAGTTGAAATGTCCTCGTAAATATTTTCTTGTGCAAAAAAATCGAATTTCGAATATTTAAAAATAACTGTATTTCAGGGGAGATGGCTCTCACGGGGAGGGCACTCGCTGAAGACCTGTATGCGTTCGCATTAACATCATCCGAGCTGAAATCATACTGTAATAATTGCCTGAAGAGCATGGAAGGTCTCAAAAAGTGCAGTGCCTGTGAGAAGTTATTCTATTGTTCCCAAGAATGTCAACGATCTGACTGGAAGGTTCACAAAGCGGAATGTAAAGCTATGCAGGTGACTTCAAAATTTTCATTATTGAATTCGTTTAGTTTTTTTCAGAGTCACAAGAAAATAGCTAGTGATTCGATGCGGCTCGCCATGAGAATCATAGCTCTGATTAATTCGAGAAACTACGGACAAGTCACGGAAAGCTATCTTCCATCCGGGACGCGAAGTTTCCTGACGCTTATTGATCATGCCGATTTCTCGGAATCAAGTTCTGAATATTTTTGTGCCGAATACACCAAATATGCTCTGCCTCCGCACCCGGATCCAGAAGTCATAAAAAGTGTTTACAAGAAAATATCGATAAACGGTTTCGGTGTTACGAATTCCATGGGAACTCTAATTGGACATGGCTTATGTATCAAACTGAGTGCAGCCAATCATTCTTGCAAACCACTGACTAGAGTTTGCTTTCGGTAAGCTTCAGAATATCGCAATTTGAAAATGATTGCTTTATTTCAGAAATCGAACCGCCATGTTGGTCCCAATATATCCAAATCAAGATCCAACATCTTTAGAAGGAGCTTGTCATTCCTACATCGATGAATTACAGACAGTATCTGCTAGACAAGCAGAATTGAAGGTATTTGATTTATCTTTTTTCATTATTCTCTATAAAAACTTATTTCAGAAGAAGTACAACTTCACTTGTGTTTGCGAAGGATGCATGGACGAAGAAAGAAACGAAAAAATGGAAGCATGGTCGTGTGGTATTTGTGCGAAAGGATTGGTTCCTAATAGAGTCGATGCATGTTGTGAATCATGCGGATGGCAAATGACTCAAGATCATTATGAAATATGCCGAACAGCCGAAGAATCAGCTATCGCAGCGAAATCAAAAATCGAAAATGACTCGATTCCTTTGAAAGATCGGAAAGAATTGTGTGAAAAGCTCCTAGAACTGTTCGACGACACACTACACGAGTTCAACGTCTACAGAGTCTTACCTCATCGACTATTGTTCTATGCTGCGTCAATCGCCGAGGAGTGAGTTTTTTTAATTCGCAGAGTAAAAAAAAATAACTTTCAGTGTGGACTCTGCTCAAAAACACGGAAAAATACTGCTCGCGATGATGGTCAGATATCAAGGAAAGAGTGATCCAATTGTTATGTTGAAGAAATGGCAGATTGCACAACTCTGTTATGCAAAAAGTGAATACCTAGATGCATTGAGACTTCTTCGCGAAATTCAAGGACCTCTTGAGAAGATATACTCTTCGGATTCTCCGGTATCAAAAAATATATACAGAATGATCTTGGCAGCTCAAAGTATGCTAGGAGAGAGTATTTAGGACATGCTTTAGTTCAATGTAAACAGTATTTTTATTTATCATTTTATGTACATTAGATTTGATTAATATGTGATATCTCATTTCGATTTCCTACTAACCCCAGTTAATTATTACTATCGGTTGTGAATGCCCAAACAGATCTGCCCTTTGACTTAAAATTGCTCATTAAATAAAAAGTATTAATTGTGACTCACTTCACAGTCTCTCGCAATATTGTTCTTGTTCATTCCTATATCTGTAAACGATCTCAAAAGTCAAAGATCACAACTTTTTCCAACATAGATAATGACTGAATTTGGGTGGCGCCAATTCAACTTTTTCGACCGAAATATAGTTTTCGACAAGGAAGACCCCAAACAGAAGTTTGCGGGTCTCAAAGATGTCGCTGTCGATTGTTGGTGTAGCTCGGGAGGATCCGTTTATTTGGGAGAAACTAAAGGCGGAGTGTTTCAGTGAGTTGCACAAATTCTATGAAGAAAAGGTCACAGATTATTATTTCCAGACTTACAAGTCAGTTCGGAGAATATTTCTGGAAAGCGTATCAAAAGTCTTTGGCATCTCTCCACTCTGCGGATAAATACCTCTTTTCCATTGGAGAAGACGATGAAACAGTGAACACACTTCTCAAAATCTGGGATCCAGAACGGGTCGAAAAGAACACACCGCATGTGTTACGAACTGTTCGAATGTCTCCATTGAACTCTACATCTGCATCACCGGCATGTAGCATTGCAGTACATTCCAGTCTTCAGTCAATTGTCATTGGATATGCTGATGGAACCGTTCTATACTACCAAGGAGATGTTCTTCATGATAAAGCACTCAATTCCCGCTGGTTAAAAGTTCGAGATTCCTCAATGAACGAAGGCGCAGTGACTGGATTAGCAATCGCTGCTCTCCCTGGATCGAAAACTGTTATATTTGTGATTACGCCGAAGCACGTCTATTCGTATGTGGTTGAAAATGGAAAGAACGTAGTTGGTCCGAAGAAGCACGATGCGAATGGAGCTTCTGCAGATTGTTGGACTTTTGACGAAAGTACAGGACAATTGATTGTTGCTAGTCGGGAAATGCTATTTTTCTACGATGCAGACCAGTGTATTGATGTAGATAATGGAGAAATCGGAAGATGTTTGCAATTGGGGAGAGGACATGAAAAATTGCAGTTGGTGGCTAATGGACAATACCTTGCTCTCCTCACAAAACAGCATGCACTTATCCAGTAAGTATAGTTACATACGGTCAAGAACGAAAATTGACAAATTGCAGGACAGAAAGAGACTCCGAATTCATGACAATGCTGAGTGTGTATGACATCAAAGGACAATACGTCGGAATCTCGTGCTCTCATCCTAATCTCTGCCGCCTGTTTACAGTAGGAAACACTTTCCTGGTGCTCAGCCACGATGGAATTCTTACCGAGTTGGTTGAGAAAAACATTGCCACCAAATTAGACATTTTGGTAAAGAAGAGTATGTTCGATGTTGCTGTAATCATTGCGAAAAGTAGCAAAGACGGAGGAGACTATCTGAAAGGAATCCACGCCAAATATGGAGATTACTTGTATCATAAGGGAGACCATGAGAATGCCATTCATCAGTACAAGGAAACGATTGGAATGCTGGAACCATCATACGTTATGAAACGATACTTGAATAGTGCAAAGGTCAAGGAGTTGTGTATTTACTTGGAATGTCTTCATGATGCGAAAAAAGATAATGAGCATCAGACGAAGATTTTGATGAACGCCTACGCTAAGCAAGGAGAGAAAAAGAAGCTGATGGAATTCGTAAACAAAATAACAACCGATGGATCGAGATCTTCTAGAATGCGAGATGTTTTTGAGATTCTGCTCAAATGGAACTATCTACCAGAAGCCTCCCTTCTTGCAACAAAATTCCAAATGCACGAAGATGCTCTAAACGTTATAATTCATCATATGCACAAGTACACAATGGGTGTCACCTACATCTCCAGAATGCCTGTAGATAGTGTTATCGAAATGACTGGAAAGTATGGAAGAGATCTTCTGATTCATGCTAGAGACGAGTTGTTGAAAATGCTTTTGGAGAAGATTCAAGAGAATAACGACACAAAGAACAATTTCATGAGGCTTTTCGACATTTTCATGGGTGATTTGGATGCATCACAAGTGTTCCTCAGTTACGTTCTAAATCAAACTATCGGAGAGGAACATGATCATTTCATTCTCCTTATTCTGGAAAATCACATGAGAACTTTTAAATTGAAAGTGTGGAGTGAAGAGCAACTGAATGAAGAGATTTATCGGCACATCAACAAAAAGAATGAAGACACTGCACTCCAAATGGCACAGTTATTTGATTGTACTCCGGTTATAGAGCATATTCTGATGAGGTGTCGTAAATCGAGAGAACTGATGATGTATCATCAGAAGAGGGGCGATTTAGAAGCTATTATCCGATTGTGCGAAAATTGTTCTCAAGAAGAGTGAGTTCAGAATTTGGAAACCTTTTTATCGTTTTTTTCAGAAAAGTACATCTTTGGCTTGATGCCTTGACTTTTGTTGGAAAACATGCGACTGCGGAGGATGAACCGATGATTGTTGATCTGTTGAAAGAGTGAGTACTATTCGAAAACATAATATAGACTACTAGATATGACCTCATCTTTGATGTTCTAGAATCGAAGAATCCAATTTGGTCCATCCATTGGTTGTACTGGAACTTCTCGCTAAAAACGAACATTTGACAATTTCTTCAGTCAAGGATTACATTGTGGCATGGCTAAGAAAGCAGCAAATTATCATCGAAGACGATAGGAATACAATCTCGAGAAACAATAAAGCGATGGGAGATTTGGATACAACCATTGAGTCTTTAAAGTTCAAGTACGGTTTTGTGATATGTGCCCCAGACACCCATTTATTTTACTTTCAGTCCTCAAATCATGCAAGTCACAAAATGTTCGGCATGTGACACTGCGCTCCAACTTCCGACTGTTCACTTCTTGTGTAAACACGCCTACCATGTGCACTGTTTCGAATCTTACAATATGGATGGTAGTGATAAATGTCCTGCTTGTCAGACGACCAACCAAAGTACTCGAGACGAAGAGATCAGCTATCACAAGTTCCAAAAAGAGTTGGCTGAAGCGACGAATGGAATGGAGTTGATTGCAAGTTATTTGCAACGAGGACTTTTTGATGAAAAGAAAAAGAAGACGAAGAAGTCAGACGTGAGAAAAGATCCATTCAGTACACCGGGGAGAGATTCGACAAATACTAATCCGTTTGATGATGATGAAGTGACGACAATATCCAGAACAATGTCTACTGCATCTAGTGTGGCTCCTGTATCACGACAGAGGTCCACGACTCGAAAGGATGAGGATTCCACAAATCCATTTTTTAATTCTGATTCGGGAAGCAAGAAGAATAGTTATGATGAATCGAAAAACCCATTCGGAGCGCCATCAGCCTCCACCAATCCATTTGATTGAGCAAATTGTAAATAACTATTTATTTTTGAATGTAATTATCTACCAAGTTTGCCTTATAATCTGGTCTGCATTCTTCATGTGTTATATTTAATTTTCGAGTTTATAAAATGAACACTTTATTAACATTTTTAATCAGTTTGGGTTGCATTAGCAGCCATAGCTTGCTCACGTTGGGCCTTGATGCTGCTGAAGACATTGGAGAACACTGTAAAATCAAGAGTTGAAAACTGAAAATCAAAGTCAAAATCTCACTTTCTTTGACATGAGCAACACTTTGTTGTTGCTCGTCTTGTGGGCTCACATCAACTAGTTGAAGTTGTCCTTGCATTTCATCTGAATTAAAGGATTCAAACTCTGAAAATCGAAGATGGAACTAACCAGCAAGTCCAGATGACTCTGGAATTTGAGCACCAAATCCAGTCTTGTGATTGTCAGCTGGTGCTCCGAAACTTGTACCATCAATATTGGCAGTGGCATAAGATACGAGAGCCAAAAATGCAATGAATTTGAACATTTTTAGTGACTGAACCAAAAAAACTTATCGAATATAAATGAGAGTAGTCACAAGAGGGCCAGCGTCGAAACTTCTACTTTCCAAATCTCGTTTTAATCCTGTCAATCCTCTCGAATCGGTATAGAAATCATAGAAAAATAACGATACGCGAAAGGGCATAGCACAATTTATTTTCAATAATTTCCACAATTAATGTGGTTAATTTGAATTTTGAATAGGTTATGGGGAAACAGGGAATAGAAAAGGGTAAAGATATAGAAATCGAATTATAATTCAGTGGGGGGAGGTTTCGTTTATAACAATAGTGGGAAAGTTTAGATTAAAAGATGAAAGATGATCAAGAATAGGACAAGCAACGAATCAGACAGCGGTCTTTTCTATTAAGGATCGATTTGAAAATTACTGATTAGGAAGAGTCGGCGGGAAAGTGGAGAGGGGTGTGGAGAAAAGCAGAAGGGCTTTTTGAAAACCAGAACAGGATTCGGCATAATTATGTGCATGTTCAATGATGAGATAGCTTCGAGAAATCGGTTGGTGCTGAAGGATCAGCATTAGTCGATGCCTTCAATGTGCTCTCATCCACTCCCATTTGCGAATCGACATCGAACTTTCCGAGAAGTGACGCCATCGAATCTACTTCCGGGCGCATCTGAAAAAAACATGTTTGTACGGCTGAATATTTTTTTAGACGGTTTCTTACATTCACTGGAATCTCAAGATCTCGGAGAACGTTCACGTTCTCAAGATTTTTCTCCTCCTTCTCGCCAGAGTCGCTCATGGCGTCATCAGAATAGCTGCAGAACGAAGTGTTGACAGATTCAGATGGTTCCTCTCCACAGTATTCGTACAAACTGCGCTTCCATTTCTTTATCTGAGTGTCCCAACTGCGACGACTGTAGTTGATGAGTTTGTTTGGTGTACGAGGGTGCGTTCCCTTGATGCGATCACGTAGTGGCACCTCAGAGATGTATTTCTGGTAGACAGCCTTCTCTTTCGCTCTATCAATCTCTCTTGAGCGCCTTTTGAGAACAGCATCGTCCGTGCACCATCCCAGAGTTGGTTCTTCCCAATGATCTCTACGCGACGGGCTGCTCGCCACACTCGAACTGTCGGAGCCGTTGAAGAGACGGGCTCGTGGAGCTTTGCGATTCGCTTTTCCAGTCTCCACACGACGCTTCGATGGTGAACCCTCATCGTTGATCGTTGATGCGTTTGAGAGGCATCTCTTACGGCTGACCGGCCCTGAAGAAGTCTCCAGTACTATGGACTCCATGACTTCCTCTGTCTCAACGATTGTTCCATTGCGTGTTCTGGACTTGCTTCTTTGTGAACGACGAGTCGATGTCGCTTTGAAAACTTCGTTGGTTAGCTCAAGAGAACGAACAAATTTCGACTTGTTTAGACTGTTGTTGGCCTGAAAAGAACCGTCTCTAATAGATCTATGCTCGGGAATAGAAGGACGCTCACTCTTTTCGGCATTCCCTTTCTTCTGGATTCACTTTTACAGCGACGTTCTTCCTCGAGTCTGGCTGATATGTCTTCATCTTCTTCGGTAATTTCTGCCCACGACTTGTTTGAGAGATCGGAGAACTCATCGGCAGACTGAAATTCTGTCGGTAAACTCTAGGATGGAACTTCATGAACTCACGAAAATTTCGCTCTGGAACTTAGCGGTTGCTTTGACCGGCGAACCCCATGCCTTCTTACGAGGGGATGATCGCGTACCCTTTTTTGGTGATGGCTGGGCTATTTTTTTGGGCGTACTGGGCGCCTGTTTGCGAGGCGAAGAAACCATAACAAAGGTATGCGACTAGGAAGGCCTGCAAGGAAAAAATACATAAATAGACATACAGAGTATGACGAAGAGCATGAGCAAGGGAAAAAATGGATCAGGAAAGCTGCTTTGCCGACGAAAAAGTAATTCTTGAGAAAATTCTGATGAGAATGGAAATTTTGAGATCAAACATTTTTTCGAACATAAACTCGCGCCAAAACATGATTGTCTAACGTACACCATGACGCGCAATTGCGGACAAATTGATGCGCGAAATTCAACTGTTTCTGAGATTCGCTATCCCCTATTCAAAAAAATCGCACGGAAAAATCAACTTGATTTGAAATTCTTAAACCCCGCCCACAAGTGTTTTTTCGCAACTCTGCCGCACGCAGTTTTGCAACCTCGCCGCACGTTTTATTTTGTGGCTTTTTCCAATTGGATTTATGGCTTTTTCTTGGAATTACGCGACGAAAATGGCGAAAAAAATCCTAGAAACAAACATTTTGCCTGTTAGAATCGTTCTAGGCGGTTTTTATTTTGTGAAGTCCCATTTAAAGGGAAATACGCACGAATAAAGATTTTTGGCGATTTTTCAATGTTTTTCTTGCTGAACTATTCAAGTAATGCATGAAGGTACAAAAATAAAGTATAATGGGTAATTTTCAAAACAGCTCAGCAAGAAAAACATTGAAAAATCGCCAAAAATCTTTATTCGTGCGTATTTCCCTTTAAATGTGACTTCACAAAATAAAAACCGCCTAGAACGATTCTAACAGACAAATTGTTTGTTTCTAGGATTTTTTTCGCCATTTTCGTCGCGTAATTCCAAGAAAAAGCCATAAATCCAATTGGAAAAAGCCACAAAATAAAACGTGCGGCGAGGTTGCAAAACTGCGTGCGGCAGAGTTGCGAAAAAACACTTGTGGGCGGGGTTTAAGAATTTCAAATCAAGTTGATTTTTCCGTGCGATTTTTTTGAATAGGGGATATTTGCAATGAGAGCCTAAACTTCAGTTTGTCTTCTGATGTTCAGAAAAACTATTGAAAAAAAAAACAAGAAGATCATAATGAATAGAGGAAAAAACTAATGAAGACATAATTGTTGTTAATTTTATTTAGCTGACATCTGTGACAGTCTAAACTGCTCATCTTGATAATCTAATCTTGAGAATCTCATACTAACTGTCACTCTGCTGACTGGCGTGATTAAAAATAACAACTTCACGGAGGCTTGTCGAGAGACAAAAGAGGTTGATGGTGAACCCAGGAGGATTTGAACGCTCGCGCACACATTGTTGAATGATGGTGCTAAAGCATGTGGCATCCTGTGGTGCAGACAATGGTGCAACAGCAGGCCGATTTCCCGCCCAAAATACTTGGCACAGTGCCAAGTCAGTATAGACTGTGAAAGAGGAAGAGAGCATAGAGAAAGGTGAAAATGAGGGAGACTGTATATTCTGGTCAGAAGGGTGGCGGATGAAGTGAGAAAACTGAAAAAAAGGTGTGTGGGTACGATGATGGTCGCTGCGAGACCAATTCTAGTACCGTATAATTCTTGAAAGGCGCATCGAGTTTCTGTAAATATCATACGGTTTTGGAAGTGGTCTTGCGACGAATAGCCACAAAAAGACGAAAATTTTGCGTTTTTTGGGCACATTTTTGTTGCAAATTTTGGACGCAGCATAATTATTAGTGGAACTTTGCATCCAGTTTTTTTCCCTGAAATACCTAGGCTTAAAATTAAGAATATGAGCGGTGATCTTTATGACATTCTGTGAAACAGTTCTATCTGTCAAAAATCGACGCTAGTTCGCGAATAAGCATAGATGGGACCTCCTCGTCAGAATAAATAAAAAAAGAGAAAAAATTTGAGGATGTGTCTGTGTGTGCAGAATTCTAGCAGATGGGCATTCACAGTAAAGGTATTTCAAAGGCCCCTGGTGACCCGCCCCCAACAGTGCGTATTGTTATATTCGCGCAACAAAATCAGCAACTGACGTCATCAATCTCTGCCGATATTAGGAGTTTGGCTTAAGATTAAACACCTTTGGGGGAGAGGAGGTCAGTTAGCAGATGTTTTTACTGCAGGGTCGAAGAGTATACATCTCCAGGTGTGGTGTTCAATAATGATTGTTAGTGATTGTTTTACTACGCATCTTATAGAATAAAGGTCATTGGGACGAGAGTGAAGGAAATCAGTTGTATGGACTGGGAGGAGCTAAATGAAATTATCAATGGGTTAGCATCTTACACTCGAAGGAAGTCATTGTTTGCAAATTGATAGTGAGAGATCTTAAATATTTTGAGCTTAAAAACGTTTGCGTGAGAATGTCCGAATAAAAACGTGACATTCGATTACGGTACATTTTTAGGCACATGCGCGGTATTTTCAGTTATTCGAAGTTCCGAGGTGAGATTCAACATTACGAACACTTGCGTATACTTCAGAATTGTACTTTCGTTCTCCATTTTCTATCTGGAATCGTATTTCTAGTGTCAAAATCATTCTCTTCTGAATTGTCTCTTGCGTAACGCCCCAACAACATCTGCGCAAATCTGTGCATTTGCGCGTGCGCGTGATCGCACAGAAATCGGCGGGAATCGCAAAACGATTTGAACAAGCCTAACAAGCAACTGGTTTTCAAGCTTTCTTTCGTTGTTTTTTGACTTCCGATGTTATTTAACAAATGCAAATTGATTTAATTTCAGTGCAAACATAGTATTGCGTGTTGAGATGGATGTCTCAATGTTGCAATCACCGCAAAAACGTTCGAGAACGATTCAAAAGTTGGCTGTTTGGAGAGGAGATGCTGAACAAAACAGAGAGTTGTTTAATGAACTTGAAGGCCAAAAAGAGGTATGAATCTATTGGGAACCAGATGCAGAATTTAAAAATAAATAAATTTTTCATTTTTAGAAGCGAAAAGTTGATGTAGTCTACTATGATTCTCTGGACGAGCTGGAAACCGATTGGAGCGAATACACCTTCTTTTGTGGAGATTTCACATCTGATTTGTTTCACAAACTAACAAATAATCAGGATACAGGCGTCAGTGCTCATCTCATTGTCGGTACCGCTGTGTTGAAGTACAAGTTACAGACGAGACAGGTACGGCACTCATTTTTACTCGTTTTCAGACGAGTTTATTCAGGATTTTATGACTTTACGTCCATGCCGACCACTTTACTGTGAGTTGATGAAGAATGTGACGATGAAATTGTCGACAGAAGTGACGAATAAAAGGGAACTTGTCGAGTTGGTGCATTTCATGGGTGGGAGCGTCCGGAAAGATGTGAGTAAACTTATTTAATAAATAACGCTAAATATGGAAAACCATTTATGTTTCAGACTGTGCAACGAACAAATGTGTTTATCGCAGCTAAAGTAGAAGCTAAAGTTCAGGTGAGTGTTTTGTTTTTGCGATAACTACAAATTATTCGTAGCCGTCTCATCTGAGTTCTTTTTTTCAGTCGTTGACGCTGGTTGGAGTACCGACATTACGTGCTGAATGGATCACGAGTTGCTGGGAAAATCGAGACAATCCAATGTTCGACGTTTTTGAGCAATCGTTTGTACGTTTTTTCAGTCTAAAAATCTTGCAAAGTTTTTGATATTCAGGTTGACAAATACAAGCTGGGAGTCTTCGAAGGTCTCAGTCTCTATTTCCACGGGTTCAAGAGAAGCGAGATAGACGATATGCTGTCGAGTATGAAGGATAAAGGTGGAACTCACGCAGAAGATCCTCTAAAAGCGACTCACGTTGTATATAATCCGGCAAATGATGAGATTCCACCACTGCCAGTTTCCACTAATCAAGTACACGTTACTCAAGAGGTTTTACATTTTTAAAAAGAATAGTATCTCATCAATTTTTTTCAGTGGTTCTGGGTGAGCTTACACCGAGGGTGGTGTGCATTGGAAGACAATTTTGCACTTCCTACTGGAACTCTCCGTCGAAAACCACTCGATAACAGCAACATCAACAGCCCAATTGGAAAATCTCTCCGTTCGCACAATTCCAGATCTCTGTCATCAATGCGAGACTGTAGTGCGGAAGGTCCCTCTCTGAACATGACACCCGACTATATATACTCTAATGATGACGTGGAAAATATCTGCAAATCACCGCGCCAGCCTTCAAAGCGTTTGCGTGTCTGTATGGAGATGGTAGAGACGGAGAAGAATTACGTATCCCTCCTAAAACTTGTTGTTAAGGTGTGTTGATTTTTAGCAGCTCTGCAAGAATAAAATACTATTTTTCAGTTCAAAGAAGCCCTGGAAAAGGAAATATCCCAAAATGAGTTTATGACGAAATCAGATGTGGCGATGATGTTCGGAAAGTTGGATCCGATTCTCGAGCTCCACGAGAAGATCTATAAAAAACTGACAGATATAATGACAGAAGCGAACACCATTCTGTCCGTTGTCAACGGGAAGAAAAACGATGACAAAAGTCTCGATTTCGCTCAGATTTGGATCGATTCGAAGGATGAAATGAAAAAAGCGTATCCACAATACATCAACTCATTCGATACCATCAAACGGTTTTTCGATAAACAAGACAGAGAAAACTCGAAGTTCCATACTTTCTGCAAAGCAAAAGAAAGTAACCCAGATTTTCATAGATTAAAGCTCACGGATTTGATGGTTAAACCGGTTCAACGACTCCCGAGTGTTGCACTCTTGCTCAAAGAAATAAGCAAAAAATCCGAGTCGAAGCTGAAGCATACGGCAGAGGAAGCGCAGAAAGTTATTGACGAAGTTTTAAAGTGAGATAATGCAATCTGTTCAAGAAAAATATTTCTATTTTCCAGAATCGCCAACAAAACTCGCGAAAAGAACGACAATCTTATCTCTCACCTGAGCAAGTTCACAGATATCGAGAATGTTCCAGTAAGTTCTAACGTCGTTACAAGATTTCAATTATGTACTTTTAGCCGACGTTAGTTGCCGCCAACAGAATGTTCTGTCGTGAACTGGTCGCTTCTCCAATAGCAAGCACATCCATGCGTCTCGATAAATTTCGCAGGATGAAATTGTTCTTTTTCCATGATGTGTTGATTGTAAGTTTCTGGAGAAAAAATCTGAAGCCGCAAATACTTTTTTCAGTTAACGAAAATCCGCAGTGAGAAGAATACAATGCAACGGCTCGCGAGACACGCATCATTCGCTAATCTTAATGCAAGACAAAGACCATATAAGTACATTGATCAGATTCAGCTGACGACAATGCGAAATGCATTTCGCATTCGACCGCCAGAAGACGTAGCGAAATTCCTGGAAGCGCAGCAATCCGCTCACAAACCGAAAGGTTCGTTTCTGGTATCTCAATTTCATATAATATAAAAAATTTCAGAAGTGTTTGTATGGTGTCTGATTCATCGTGATGAACAGGGCGGAGACACGCATACTGTTTTCGAATCGGCAGATGCTGAACAGGTCAAAGACTTCCTCGATGAGATTCACTGTAAGCTCATGAGCAACTGTGGAAGATTCTTCTTCCAACCGGAGACGGATGTCAGCGAAATCAATGATGCACACGTTGCAGAAGAAACGAATCGGTTTTTCAGAAAGTTAGTTGACATTTTTATAATCGGCCCCATGTGATTATTTACAGCCTCTGTGCAACGAAACAACACACCGGACACGGAAGTCAGATGAATATTACGGTAAGTGATAGAAATCACAAATTTCAGACTATCCCAACAATGATTTAATTTATAGGAATGGTCACACAACGAGTCGATGATGGGGCCACCACAGTCTCAAAGTCGAATGCGACGAGCTTTCAGTAATGCTCAGCTGACTATCACCTCAACACTTGGATTCGGTAGAAACCAAAGTCGCAACAATTTGGCGCGAATCAGTATGCCAATCCATTCGAGTCCTTTTAATGAAAAATTCAATTTCAGGCGAAAATTCTTCGTTCATGGCTTCGCCAAGAGTTTCGTGTGATCCAGCTGCTCTCGCCAACATGACATCCGTCGGAATGCCCGGATCAGTCAGTGAATCGGAGTCGACGCCGAAAAGAGGACTTCGGTAACCAGAATATTTCTTTCGCCCATCAACTTTTCTCATCAGTTTTTTCAGCTCTCGACTTACCTCGTCAACATTTCTTAATCGGACGGCTCTCGGAAGAAATTCCTCGATGCGACGACAAGCTCACGGATTCTCGCAATCAGAAATTGAACCGGCTCGACACAGAACTGCATCCCATCGTGTCACCGATCTGTAGCGCTTATTTACGGTTATTCCCTCTTTCTCTATAGAAGGTGCTATACAACATGATCATTGCTTAAATGAAATAATTATTGTGCGAAGCTCCGGTATTTAAGTTTCCCCGTTTCGTGGCTTGTTCAATTCTCCACCATCTCTGTTCACATTTTCACTCGTTCGTAGGCATTTCAGTTGTTTCCAATGATCCTATCTGCTTCGTTAATTTTATGAGCTTTGTTCCTTTTCTCCTTCCCTTCATCCTCCTTCTATTATTATTTTCTCTCATGTTTCTTTCCGTAGTTTCCATTTCGCTTCGTCTTTATTGTCACCACCGCCTATGCTTTGTATCATATTTTACCGTTTACAGTAGGTGTTTTCGTTTCATTTATCCATCCACAACCCCACATTCATCGTTTTTTTCCTGTCTCTGCCTTGTTCCTCCCATCCATCTCCTGACCATTCCTCTTTATCACTTTTCCCCGAAACCACTTGTACGTCATTCTTATCCCTCTTTTAAACGGCTGTCATTTTTGTAACTGTGAATGGCTCCCGGCAACAATTTCACGATTACGTTTTTTTATTTAAATTTTACTTCTTGTTAGAAAATGCGAGATAGGGGTTAAAAATGAAATTACACCCTATTGATTGATACGAGCGCCTCCGTGTGTACAGAAAAGGACAATATAATTTGAATTAGTGTAAAAATGGGGCGGAGCAGAAGGAAATTCAGATGGCCCCAGGAGATTCCATATCGGCTGGACACGTCTTGACTGCTCCTCTCACTTGCAAGCCGTCTGGCTCCTCAACTAAACCGCACATTAGTATATCTGATCCAGATGAGACGAAAACAAAACTTTTGGGATCTAGATGTTTTCAATTTTTTTTGTTACCAAAAAG
The DNA here is from genome assembly GCA_963966625.1 of Caenorhabditis zanzibari. Taxonomy (NCBI): domain Eukaryota; kingdom Metazoa; phylum Nematoda; class Chromadorea; order Rhabditida; family Rhabditidae; genus Caenorhabditis; species Caenorhabditis zanzibari. Next base: position 10,058,658 of record OZ016469.1, read on the forward strand.
TTCTAAAACAATTGAATGATTCAGGAGTCGAACTACATCAACAGATGAACCATGAGATTCCAGAGAGAAGGTAAGCATAAGTTGCACAAATATTGTCAGATCTTCGTCCAGTTTTTTTGGTGTGTGCTTCAAGACTCAGCTTCTAATTATGCATCTTCGTCTTCTCCATATACTTCTCCTTCCTCATCTTTTTTCTCCTTCCCTTTTTCATTCCATGTTTCTTTGTGAGATGGTAGTAGTGGTTGGTGTGCTCGTCCCACTCCAACCGACACATGTGTTGTTCTTCCAATACACTTCTCCTTTTTTTTCTTCATATTCAATGTCTTCTTCTTCCACCAACTATATATGCTTTATATTCTGTCTCTAAGAAAGTAAACTAAGTCAAAGTTTAGAGTTGCATCCTTCTCTTTTTTCAAAAAGATCCCTCTCTTCTTCCTATACAAATGCCAAGTGCCGTGGTTTTGGTGGGAAAAAAGTGCACCCTGACGGAAGACGTGGTGGGGGACCGGAAGAAAAGAGACAAGTTTCGGGACGGACAAGGCGACTCTCAATGTTACATCCGTTTTCCGAAAAAAAATGAAGAAGATGTAGAAATTCGAAAGTTCTTCTTCTCTCCGGGGAGAACACCTTTCTTTGGAGAGTCTGGAAACGTTTCAAATAAATTGGAATCAGGAAAATAAGATGTCTACTTGATATCGAGCTACCTCATACTAAAACTAGCTTCAATTTTCTCTCCAATTTGATGTCCTCTATCACTATTACCAACAACTGAGACTGATTCAATCTGTTTTTTCTGGTACTCTATCTAACTTTAAACAAGCTTTATTCTATCTTAAAGTTTGACTCTCTAAATTTTCCGCATTCTGGAGTACCAAGTTTTGAGAAAATGTCAATGTTACTGTATTTGGTAATAGAGCTACAGCTTTGAAAAAATTGCATAAGAATGCTGATTTTAGATAGTTTCAAAGAAAATTCTAAGAAAGTTTTTGTGATAACCCTAAACTTTTAATTTTTTAAGGAATCACATAGCTTTTACCTGAAAATATCTTGTTTTGAATCCGTGAATCGGTGAGATAAGAAAAAGATACGGTTTTAAAATACCAGGTTTGAATATCTTGCAAGTTTTTTGCACAGGAAAATTCTTGAGAGAGTTTTTAATTTACTGGAACAAAATGCTTACTTACAGTTAGATTGAAAAGGGTTCATTTCGAGTGATTTGTTTTACAGTAACCCAATTGACTCAGATCTGAGTATACGTGAAGTTTATACTTCAGTGTTATGAACGGTTATAGTAAGCAATGTTTTATTTTTGGAATCGACAACGCCGCCAACCTAAATTAGATTACTCATACAGTAATCCCACAACTCAAAACCAATCTACTCCAAAAGCCTAAGCTCCCAAAGCTCCAAATAGTACAAAAGCAGAGGCGTAGACAGTGTTTCTCACCCGTATCAATTGGATAAATCTGGTCTTCTTGTGCTAATTCAGAAGACGTACTCTCTCTTTCTTTCTTCGAGCTTTTCTTTCCTCCGGCTCCTTATTCTTCATCGTTTCTTTTCTTTCCTTTTTTTGTTGCTTCTTTTTTTCGTCTTCTCCAAATGCAAGACGATAGCTCAATTATCCAAACGCACAAACACACAGAAAAGAAAGAAGAAGAAGAAATACACACATCAGATTCGCACTCCGGCAGACACTTTCGTCCTTCCAGTTCTTATTTTAGTCATTTATTCATATTTATTATTCAAGACGGACCTCTTGATTTCAGCGATCTCAAAATTGTAGATTTTGTCCCATAGGGATACATGAGTTCTGAGTGGAATGCTGATATTTTTGTTAGTATGTAAAATTTGGGTACTGTAGAAATAATAAAAGACTAGCGAAAGGTTGCTTTAAAATTTGAAAGTTCACCTTTAAGGTTCAAGATCTGAAGGTTCAAAGCCTTTTCTCTTCTCTGATTGATGCTTTCTTGAATCCTTTATCATTTTCTTCTAATGGAGTCAGTTTCACCTCAGATGCCACCTATACTATTTTGTTTGGTTCCAAACTTGAGAAACTGGATTTTAAATAAAGCCGACCTTGAAGATCCTGTAAGCGAATTCTGGAAGAATTTGGAATCTCAAAGTACTGTCAATTACGAAGAAAAAAACGAATTACAAGTGAAGATTCTTCAAGACTTCATCTGAAAATATAAATTTTCAATGTCGGAAGCTCTGCAAAAAAATAATGATCTCCACATTTTGAATTTTTATTGATACAGACGTTCCGCCTATTTCTGAAAGTTTAAAAAGTGTGAATAGCTCAACGTTTTTACCTCTACAAAACATTTCAGTTACAAAATACAAAATAATTCATAAAGAAAACTAATGAATCAAACAATCTTTATTTTCCAAAACTTAAAATTTTGGACCATTTAAAAACAGCAATTGTTTATTCTCCAGTTTTTCGACCTCCTTCTTCTTGTTTTTTCATCTTTCTTCCCATTTTTTGGTTCCTAATCCTCTTTCCAAAAAATATTTATTGTTCCCTTTCCTTTTGTTTCTACGGACCCATTTTCGAAGGACCCAAGAGTCCCGTTCGTTTTATTTCAAATCCCATTTTTCAACCTCAACGTTTCCTGAGTATTCATTTCGTAATTTTCTCCTTCCATTTTTTATTAGAAAGAAAACGAAAGGAGAGCTTGACACGTACTCCCGAACGATCTGAGCTTTATTCTCGAGTCGCTGACTGAAGGGAGATCTATCAAATTTCTGGGTCTCTCCTGGAATCACACACTATTTTTATCTATCAAATGAATTTCGAAAAATATAGAAGTGGAAGAGAGAAAAGAGGATGAAGAGCATGTTGGAGATAAAAGAAAGTTTCATTGGATTTCTTCTTATTATCTGCAGTATTTCATGATTTAAAAAATTTAGTCGGCAGTTAGAAACAGTCTTGATCAGTTTCCAAACCGTTATGTTTCTATGAAATATATAAAATTTTGCCTGGAATTTTGCGCATTTTTGAACGAGGCTTTTTGAATTTGGGAGCGATCGAAAGGCCAAAAAAATACCATCTGGTAGAAACTCAAAATCTAGATGAATTTGACGGAATCATCAAAAAATCATCAGAAGTTTTGAGAACTTCAGCATCTCAGAAATTTTCAAAATTTTGATGCACTTATTCAGAATCTTCTCTATCACCTCTAAATCTCAAATCCAGTTTATTTCTGTCCCATTTATCACAAAAATTGCTTCTTCCATCCGAATTTTCCTTCTCAGTTGTGGTATCTCGTCTCGGCCACAAAGTTCTCACACTTTACACACTTCAATGTCATTTCTTCCTTTCGTCCTGGTTTTTGCCGTTTGTCTCGAGAGAAACCCCAAACCCCTGCACTCAAAACTCTTCCGGACACAAATCAAAGTGATTAGATTTTATTAGTTTTTGAACTCCTTTCTTCTCTCTTGGAATCTCTTTTTTATTTCTATTTTCATGTACCTCAAGACGTATGTGTAAAAACAAACTGTCACAACACAAAGCTCTTTTCTCTGTGAGAAGCATGTGTTGTTGGAGGGTCCACAACGGACGAGCACCCTCTCATTCAGTGTCTCTAAATCTATTGTTTTTCCTTCGAATTGTATGTGTAACAAATATATTCTCCCATGGCTCCGCGGGCCACCAAAAAATCTTCGGTCATTCGAGAACTGACCTAATTTCTGATTTTCAGGTGCTCGACAGGCAGCACGCCAGGCCTATGGCCGATGCCGTTTCAATCCGGTGAGTATTTTTTACTAACGATAACTTGAGAGCAGAGATGAAAAAAGGAACATACACATGTTTTAGAGGAAGAACGGATACGTGAAGTGTTGCGAGAATTGAAATCGAGAAAAGAAGGTGGTGACGTAAAGGAAGATATTGAGAGAATCGAGAGAATCCTCAGAGATCCACTTTTCAAACAACTATCACATCGGGTCAGTTCTTCGTTTTTTGATTTTTTGCAAAAAAAAACATATGTAACTTGTTGCTCCCAGGGTTGCCATTTGACGGACCGGGAAATTTAGTGAAATTTCAAAAAACAAACTTGAAATAACGATTAAATTGGGTATCAGAAATTAGGACAGAAAATGTTTTAACAGAAATGCTTTCTAGATTCATTTACTGTCTAGGTGAAATTCAAATGTGACAAACTATATTCTTGAAGATTGAATTCTAAAATCTCTCATACTTTTTCACAAAATCTTCTAAAATGCCAAGGTTCCATTGAGTCTTTTTTGAACACAAATATCAAAATTTTGAAGAAAATTCTGAATTACAGACTGGAAATCAACTGTTACTTCTATCCCTCGCGCCTTTGAAAACAGGAATGCCAAAATCATTTGAACAATATTTTAAATCAGAACAACATTTCAACTAGACTTTCCAAAAATTAGTTTTTGGAAATCACAGCATCTTTTTGAATTTAGGAACTTCAGAGGGTCCCCACTAGAATAACAGTCAAAATTCCAACTTTTTGAAGTTCTAGCCTTTTGAAAACCAGTCTAGATTCGCTCAAAACATCGAGAACCCAAAAAAAATTGTGAAGAAAACAGCTGATTTCTACCTTTCCTAAATCTCCAGGTGACTTTAAAAATCAGAGAAAAATCTAAAAAGATCTAGAATGTTCAGCTGCAAAAATGTATCCCTCACTCCCCCAAAAAACTTCTCATTTTTCAGCCAACATCATCTCAGGAAGTCTTCAAATCAGATAATCGTAGGAATAGTGAGTTTTTCGTTTTTGTTTTGTGTGCTCGTTCAGATTTTAACGACTCATTTCCCTTTCCACATTTTGAATTCAGGCGGTGCCGAGAAGCGAGCCGTTGAACTAGGCAAACGAATCGAAAGTAGTGAGATTCGCAAGAATCTCAAACCGAATCAGGTGAGTCTTTTTTGATTTAAAAATTGCTCTGATTGAAGAGTGCAACAAGCTGGAAGTTTCTTGCTCACAAAAGTTTGCTGAGAATATTTTGAAATAATTAGGTGCTCACCTTGGTCCATCAACGATCTGAGACTTTGTGATGCTGTATTTCTTTGGGAGTCTTCAAAACAAAATTTGACTGCTTCCTGATCTTTGAAAAATCCAGATTTCATCCTCAAATCAGCATTATTGGTGCTTGAAATCAAGCCTTGAATAGGACATTTTCTCCTACGAAGTCTGATTATTCTCAATAGAATTCAAAAAAAATATATGAGATCAGTTGAAAAGTCTAACCGATTTCCCTAAAGAGTCTTTAGCAAAGACATTATTTGAAATTCAAATTTTGAATAAACTTCCATAACTATTTTGAAAATGAATCAACTCTCTATTTCAGAAACTACTTTTCGTCTACATTGATGCTCAAAAAGTCGATCCAGTGGTACTAGAAACAAAAGAAAAGACATCTCGCCTGCTGGTTGTCGGTCCAAAAGACGTCAAGAATCGGTGAGTTCATGTCAAGATGACGGCCTTTTTTGATGATAGCACATCAATTTGTGTCTCTCGGAAGAGTGGGAAAGGGAAGAAGGTCTCGCCGTGAGAGCAATAAAAACTCATCGGAAGAGTAGAAAGAAGACAATGCCAGGAGAAAAAGTGAAGGGAAACGAGATGACTAGTCATGGAGAAGAAGAAGAAGCAGAAGACTCTCCCGAAGACGTGTAGTGGTTTTGTCTCAATTTCGGTTTTCATGCTTCTCGTGTCTCGGTTTTCAACTATTCATGCGGGTGTTCCGTCCCTTTTTTTGCAAGAAGAGGAGGGAGCTCTCCAGAAGAAGCAAGAGAGACCTTTTGGCTCCTGGAGACTGAGGGGAACTAATCGACTAAAACGTATCCGCTTCCTGCCGTTTTTTCTTGTCCTCCTACTTCAGATTTTTTGGTGGTTTGATGGTTTAGGACGTTTTGTTTCGGGATTCTAGTAGTTTTGGAGAAGACTGTATTTGGGGTTACTTCGATCCACTAAATTTCAGTTACTTCTAGGAATCTTAGCAGTTAGCCACATAATACATTCAAAAGCCCGTCATCAAAACTATCAATGATCAAATTTTAAAAAATCTATGACGGTTTTTTGAGAAAAGTTCCCCTGTTAGATGACCAGGGAAGCTGGAAGTTTCTAGGCTAAAAACTATAATTTTTCAAGATAGTTTATTATCTTTGAGTTTACTAGTTTACCTGTTCAATTTCAATTATTGAAATTGTTAAAATTACAAAAACTCACATTTATTCATAATTTTTCCAAATGTTCAACAAAAAGGTTGATGACCATATTTGATAACCTTCAAAACTTTTTGGTTGACAAATTTTCTCGGTAAGATTGACTTCATTTCGACTCCCCAAATTCTGTCGGAACTTTTTTGCAGTTCTCTGTAAAAAAGTAGGTCGATCAGAAGTTCAGATTCAGAACTCATATCAATTTTTACGATATTTATTATCGAAATTTCCCAAGTTTCACCGCGCTCCATTTCGAGTTTGGGGAAATTCAAAATTTTTAGCTTTCCAGCTCACTTTTTTCTCAAGTAGGTCACGTCAAACATAATATTTCTGTTAATTTTGTGGTTTCGACGTGACCTACAAAAGATAAAAGTGAGCGGGAAAGCTTAAAATTTGGAATTTTCCCAATTTCGCAATGGAGCGCGATGAAACTTGGGAAAATTGAATAATAGAAGAGTCTAAATTATGATTTCTGATCAGGGAGAGAACGTCAGGAGCCTCTGAGCAATTCTTAGAAAATCAATGCTCGAAAACTTCAATAAAACAACTTCCAAACAACTAGTCTTCAAAAAGTAAATGTACTTTTTTGAAGTACTTTTCTCTTTTTACAAACCACCCAGATTGCTTCTCCCTTCCCTATTGAAATGGAGTGAAAAAAAGAAGAAAAAGAAGAAGAAGAAGAGGAAGAAAAATAGGGGGTAAAAGTTTATTGAGTTTTCGTAAGGGGGTCTCCCTGCATCTTCTGGCTTGAACTCGATTATTAATGAAGTGACGGAAAGGGGTTCTTCTTCTTTCTTCTCTCTTTCTCCCGACTCGGAGTCATTTTTAACGTCTTCTTCTTATTCTCCAAGAGCCTTCTTCTTCTTCTTCTGGATCCATTTTACTAGTAGGCCCTTCTCACTCTCTCTCTCTTTTTCTCCCGTCCGGGGAAATTGGTGTTGGTGTTAGTTAGAGCAATGAGCCGGCAAACGAGTTGTTGAAGAGATAGGCGTCTAGGAAGGAAAAAAGAGAATAGTGGGCGGAGCCTACGTCTTCTGTGCTCCATGCTTCTGTTTCTCTCGCCTAATCGCCTTGTTCGGGAAGAAGAAAAAAGAAAAAAGAAGAAGAAGAACAGGATGACGATCCGAATAAAAAAGGAAGAATCTGTCTATGTCTTCTTTTATCCTATTTCTGTGATTATTTCGTTCAGTTTCTTGTTCCTCTCTTTCTCTTTTTTGCTCCGATGGGAAAATAGTTGACAGAGCAAGCCAATTGAACACAAAAAAAACGAATTGGCCTCCCGCCATACTGCAATATTATGAGCATTCTCCTGTGCTCCGCCCGTTTTTTCGGCTCTTTTCGGATTTTGTTTGACCAATCGTTCTATTTCCGAATATTTTTTGGCTTGTACTTTTGCTCTACTTTTTTCTGAACGATTCTCAATTAGTGAAAAAGAATAGAGAGAGAGAGAGCTTCTGAGAATAGAATTGTCAATTACGGATGGACAAAAATAGGATGTCCTTTCAGGAATGAGTTTAAAAAATGGATTTGTTTCGGATTTCCGAGAACTTCAGTTTTTTTATGGACAGCTGAAATTTATTGGTTAATGTTCCGCTTGTGATTCATCAAGTTCGAAAATAGAAAACTGGCTTCGAAAGAAGAACATGCTGACTTCAAAAACACTTTCTCTGTTTTGAACTGTTTCCAAATTTCAAAGGTGTAGCTTGTTGGCTCCGAACCCTCAAAAACGATCTCATATACCTTTGCAGTCTCGGATTTTCAAAAAAGTCGTCTGCAGAACTTTGAAAAGGCTTGAAGCTTGAAAATAGTTTTCAAATCTGAAATTTTCACTTTAAAACTCGTTTTCATTGTCAGCTTCTGAGCTTTTTTCCCACTTTTGAATATATTTTCCCACGCGGTTTCTTTTCGTTGCACTTGCATACACCCGCAAACCCAACACCACCGAAACTAACATAATCCTAAAGTTTTCAAACACATTTTTTGTTACTTTTCTCGAACTCATTTCTGACCATTGTAGTCATCGTCGTCATCATGGCACCACCCTCGCTTTCTCTTCGAGTATTCCGTGGTCCAAATTAATATTTGTTTGAGAGAGAATATCCGATTTCCGGTCTCTTCTAACCGGGGGCCTATTCTTCATTCAGAGACTACAAATCGTTATCCTTTACTTTTCTGTTCTTTTCAGATCAACTGGCAAACTTCGAATTGGAGATTGCGTCGTTGCCATCGATGCGTCTGGTGCTTGTTCGTCTACACCAACGACGACTGTCTCCTCCAACGGAGCTGATCCGACGAAGACGATCGAATCTCAGTTCATACATATCAATCGTGAGTTTTTTGGCTTATTCTGAAAGTTTTTAAAAGTTGGAAATGCTAGAAAAGATGCAAAAAATATTGATATTGGAACCTGGAAGCTGAGGAATCGTAAATTCTCTAAAAATTAAGAATTTCAAAAAAAAATTTTCAAAAAAATTCTCTTTGAGTACCATTTTTTAAACTTTCAGTATAACTTCCCATTTTTTAAACTTTCAGTATAAACTCAATATAAAAACTTGAAAAACTTTAATTTCGGAGATTTTTCATCAAAAAAATTTTCAAAAACCGCCTTTTCCGAAAACTTTAGAAACCCAATCCAATTCTTAAAAACTCAAACTGTTCAAAAAACCAAAACCATCATTTTTTTACATTCAAAATGTTCATAAAAATTCTAAGAACCAATCTACACTGGGTGGCATAATTATGGATCCACTTGAATTTTCGATTTTTCTCGAGAACAAAGTTAATTGAGAAAATGGTTTTGGTATCAAAAAATGCCTTTTTTTGATAGTATTCCATTGCTTGAGTATGAGAAAAAAATTTGAATTTAGTTCAGAAAAAAATCAAAAAATTGACAAAAGTGAACATTTTCAGTGGGTCATAATTATGGATCCACCCATGTAAATAGTTGAAACTGTTTTAATAGCAGAGTAACATGTGCAAAAACGGACAGAGCATCAAAAATTGGTCTAGAAACCCCATGGTACAAATAAACTTCAGTGGAATTTTTTTCGGAGAATCGCGTTTTTTCGTTAAAAAATGAGACTTTACGCATTCGTTCTATTTTAGAATCAGGAAGAGCTTGAACCTGATTCAAACAAGTGGTATCCTTGTCCCACAGTCCGTGACATTCAAAATCAGTAGTTACTTCTCATCTACGGTGGCTTGCACCTATTGAAAAAACCATGAAGTTTCGAATGTTCACCAAAATTAGGGTATTTTTGCTTCCTTTTGAAGTGTAGATTCATTGTAGATCCACTTGCTTCTTAGCTTGGAAGCCAACTACTATTTGAGAAATTGCGCTATCGATTATGACCAAATTCGTGTAAATCGGCCCAGTAATAGCCAAGTTATGACGTGCCAAAGTGAGAAAGTCTTGCTGAAATCAGTACTAAAGATTAGAAAAGATGTCATAAGAACTATTTTTGATGGTAGGTTTAAAATCTTTTTGGTATTGCGTTTCTCGCTGCGTTTTACACATTTCGTCAGTACACAACAAAATCCCAACTTTTACGGATCAGCTGGAAAAACTGATCTAATCTTTAGTACTGATTTCAGCAAGACTTTCTCACTTTGGCACGTCATAACTTGGCTATTACTGGGCCGATTTATACGAATTTGGTCATAATCGATAGCGCAATTTCTCAAATAGTAGTTGGCTTCCAAGCTAAGAAGCAAGTGGATCTACAATGAATTTACACTTCAAAAGGAAGCAAAAATACCCTAATTTTGGTGAACATTCGAAACTTCATGGTTTTTCAATAGGTGCAAGCCACCGTAGATGAGAAGTAACTACTGATTTTGAATGTCACGGACTGTGGGACAAGGATACCACTTGTTTGAATCAGGTTCAAGCTCTTCCTGATTCTAAAATAGGACGAATGCGTAAAGTCTCATTTTTTAACGAAAAAACGCGATTCTCCGAAAAAAATTCCACTAAAGTTTATTTGTACCATGGGGTTTCTAGACCAATTTTTGATGCTCTGTCCGTTTTTGCACATGTTACTCTGCTATTACAACAGTTTCAACTATTTACATGGGTGGATCCATAATTATGACCCACTGAAAATGTTCACTTTTGTCAATTTTTTGATTTTTTTCTGAACTAAATTCAAATTTTTTCTCATACTCAAGCAATGGAATACTATCAAAAAAGGGCATTTTTTGATACCAAAACCATTTTCTCAATTAACTTTGTTCTCGAGAAAAATCGAAAATTCAAGTGGATCCATAATTATGCCACCCAGTGTATTTTGCACAAAACAACGGACTCAAGCTCTCAGTAGTGTTTCTTGACCTCAATTCAGTCAATAATTCAAAGAATAACACTCTACCCGAACCCCCCGTAATCCAGATAATACAATCAATAAATCATTCCTTCCCTCCTTTACTCTTCACCCCTTTGCTCCGCCCTTTTTTGTCCACTGTCCTTAAACTCGAAGACAGCCAGCGTTTATTCAATTTGTGCACTTTGAAGAGGTTCCCCTCCTGCTCCAACCCAAGCGCTTTTCCCCTATTTTTGACCTTTCCGTTCGCTTTCCATAATAAATTGTCGCATTCTTCTTTCAGAGACGATAGGAAAATCAGAATTCGAACGAGTCGTCCGTCATTCGATTTCCTCCAATCAACACCTTGTCATCGGTGTTATTCGAGAAGCAACTCCCATGGTGGTAAGTCGGTTTTTTGAAAAAATCTCTTCACACCACTCGACCGACTAAAAATGGAAAAGTTGTAAAGAAGAAAAAGAAACTCGAGAGAAGAGAGAAAAAAAGGAGTTTTTGAATCCAGAGAGCTGCTGCAATCAGACCCACTTTTGTTCTGCTTTTCTGAGATTTCGACAAGTGATATCTCGGGTAGTCACCCCCTTTCTCGTTTTCCCTTTGATTTTTGGGACAACTTCCATTACGGATACATTGAAAAATGAATGAAACGACTTCGAATAGCAAACTATGTCTAGTGAAGATTTTTGGAAAGGCTCCTATTGAATTGTGTGGTTGGCTAGAATCTAGACTTTTAAAACATCTATTTTAGTATCATATGAGCTCAAGTTTTTGATAGTAGTTAGGGAAATTTCATTCTTCAAGAAAAGTTAATCTGGGATTCATTTTGAATTCTTAATCTTTGGTTCTTCAAAATGAAACACTCTCATTGGAAACTTCCAGAAACCTCGAAAACGTGTTTTTACTAGACCATAAATGAGTTTTATTCCAGCTCCAAATATTCCGATAGGCCTTTGGAAAATCGCTGATTTTCAGCTAGAAAAGATTCCAAAACTTCAAAATCCTGACTAAATTATAGATTTTCAATCAGTCTTAATTTTTAGAGAAATTTTGGGTCATCCCGGTCTCGTTTTATCATTTAAAAAAGCTGTAACTTCTAGAAATCCTTATAAATTTTTTTGTTTTCATAATAATTCATGCAATTCTTCACTTCTTTCTTGTTGAATCTAATCTGAATCTTCTGGAAAGATTTCAAATTTTAATTTCTCAATTCTCACAAGAGCAAAATTCTAAAATTCAACATATAATCCTTCTCGCCCCATCGATCATCTTTCCTTCTGAAAACCAATAAAAATGAGGCAATAAATCAGATTTCCGTTCCCACTATGACCTCTTTTCATCTCTATTTTCACCAACTCATCTTATCATATCCTTCCTCCCAGAGCCCCTTCTCGTCGGGCGCCCGTGTTTCTTCATCGTTTCGAGACCTTTCTTTCTCTCTCAAAATCACTTTACTCTCTTCTTATTCTAAAGTGTGTTCGGAAGAAGAGTAGGAGGAGCATCATCTCGAATTTCAAGCAAAACGAGGAGTCGAAACAACAAAGAGTGGGAAGAGAAAAGAAAGTGATTCGAAACTGCTCCTTGTTCTTCAAGTTTCTGACTCATTTCTACCTATTTTTCAGTTTTGAAATCTCAGAATTATTATTTCATAATCTCCAAAATTTTCCAGATGACGTTCACGTCATCTGCTGAATCTTGCAAATCCAAGAACACGTCATCAAACTTTTTTTCCAATAAAAATGGTGTGTATTTTCCGGTTATACTCCCCTTACCTATAGGTTTCCCTTCCTTCCTGTTTTTTCATATTCTTTTTTTGGGACTCTTTTTGCTCAAATATTATTTGTGGGTGTCTGGCTCCCATCTCACCTACCCGTTGTTTCGTTTTTCCTGCCGTTCATCATTTTCTCAATCAATCAATCATTTTGCCATTCCGCAGGGTCTCATATCTCAGATCTTTCTCTCTTTCTCAAAGCACTTGGGATTCTCTTCGGGTTCAGGATTTTGATCTGGTGTCGAATAATACAAGAGAGAAAGAGAGATCAAATCACGGATAGTCTGAAAATGCCAAAATCGAAAAAGTTTGCAATCAACAAAGTCAATTATCAAGTGTCGCGTGGTAATGTTAGTACATGGGGGAAAACTGAAATTGAGATGGAAAAGTGGGATAAATCTGATTGCCAAAATATTCAAATTCAATGAAATTGATTTAAAAGCAGAAATCGTTCATGAAATCCACAAGAAAACCTTGATTTCTTTCAGTTATCTGGCGATTGGACACAAGTCGAAGTAATTCATTTGAATACGGAAACTGGAGGTCTCGGATTCGGAATCGTCGGCGGAACGAGCACCGGCGTTGTCGTCAAGACTATTCTACCTGGCAGTCCTGCAGATAAAGTGAGTCTTTTTTATCTAGAAAAGAAGATTCAGGATTCGGAGTTTTAGGATGGACGCCTTCAGCCCGGGGACCACATTTTGCAAATAGGAAATATTAATACACATGGGATGAGCAGTCAACAAGTGAGTATTTTTGTATATTGAATAAAAAATGATTGAAAAAAGACAATACAGGATTGCTGAAGAAGAAGAAAAGATCATTGTCTAAACAGGCTGTTTTATTAAATTTGACAACACTGATATTGATTTCAGAATAAACATGGCTTTGATTTGATTCTAAACTTGAAAAAAAAGTGCAAATTGTTTGTCTTGAAAAATTCCATAGAAAAGTCCACCATTCGAGAAAGTTGAAGGAAGTAAATCAAAAACCATACACAGATAGTTAATCTGTTTCCTGAACGATTGGCTCAATTTTTCCCAATAGGGAGTGCTCAGAACTCAAAGTTTAGTTTTAGAATGACTCTACTTTGAGTTCTGACCATTCTCTAGTCAATGGAAATTCTTTTGTAAAGAAATTTATAATAATGAATGGATTTTATAAAAATTACAACTACGAAATATTTTTTTAAAATGCAATCTTTATCAAATTTGTTTCAAGGTGAGAATTCGAAATCCGTGTCCAAAACGTTTCACTATAAAATGTAATTTCTAGTTTTTAGAATTCGTGATCCTTCTAGGATACGGCTGACCAAACCAGAACCATCTCAAAGTTCAAACTGTGTCTCTCAATCAAAATTTTTCCAGGTCGCTACAATTCTTCGTCATCAACATCCTACTGTAGATATGATTGTAGGAAGACCAATTGCATATGCGGACAAACCAGTCGACACTCCAGGTATCCCTATTTTCAATCTTGTCTTTTGCTCTTTGGCTCCAGTTTCCCTCGTCTAGATTTTTCCTCCGCGGACAACTTGGAACCCCCTTCATAAAATCTTTCTAAAAACTCTAAAACCTCTTGCTTTAAAGTAGAAAGTCATGAAGAAGAATGTTTTTTCTCCCTTCATATTTTTTGGTTTTTTTTCCATCCCGAAACATGTTTTTTATGTTGTCGTGAACAGCTGTCAGCAACTTCGCTCCTCCTCCTTATCCATCTTTTTCTCTCTTCTCCCAGAGGATTTCATTTTTTCTTGAACCGCTTTCGGAATATTGAATAGTTAGTTTTCTTCTCTATCCTTGTTGTTTTTTGCCCCAACTTTTCTTGCTCCCCAGACAGAGGTGTTCTCTTATATAGCATTAGTACTGTCTTCAATCATTTTGATCCATTGGGATTTCGAGAAGCATTCTGGAGAAAGAGTATTTGTTCATTTAGAGATTTCTGACTGTTCTGACACTTGCGAATACAAATCGTAGTCCAGTTTCATTTTAAGAGATTAGAGTATTACTTTTTATGAATTCTGAAAGTTCCTAATCAAGTTCTCATGAAGTTAATATTTTGAAAAATATCAAAATTTATGATAACGACGATTCTTATTTTCTGATTTGCCAAAATCCGCTTAGCGGATTTCAGAATAGTAGCTTGCAGTCTAGCAAGATTTTCCACTTTTGATTGTCAGACTTTGAAGGTATTCTACTTGCCCAACCCAAAACACACGTTTATTTTCGTATTCTTCTTATAGAATTTCCGTAGAATTCAATAGAAAATAGTAGGACCAGACAGAAGAAGAATAAGTACTGCTCCGATATCATCAGCGTCTTTGAATATGTAAATGTAGACAAATTTGGGTGAAGGTGTCCTTCCGTCCACTCCGTATGTATTGCCTTTTTCTGCAACAAGAAGAAGAAGACCCTTCTCTTTTATTCTCCACGTAAAAGTGTCTCTGTCTTTTTCTTCTATCGTATGTGTGTATGTGTATCCGTTGTGTCCCATCTCATTCTCTTTTTTTGCCGGGTCCATATATTCTCGTTTTTCTGCTGCCTGTCCCCGGCTCCCCTTTTCCCCCGGCTAAGGGCTAAATTCGTTACCGAGTTGCTAGTTGCCCCTTCTCCTCCTCCTTCGTCTTCTGGAGCTCCAGAAGACGTCGTCTCGACTCTCGGGTAGCTCCGCCCACATCTTCTCCCACCTCACCCAGTGTCGAGACGACCCCCTATCAATTTTTCTTCTTGGCACCTCATGGTGACTAGAAATATGTTCTGGAGAATGTATGGTTTTGGGTCTTGAAAAAATTGTTGCTAAAAAAGTGTTCGGACTTTTTTTGATACCTTTTTGATGCGGCTAATTATTTGGAGTCTAGACTAAACAAACTTTTAAATAAATGTCGTGCTTCTAGGACTAAACCTAGACTGTTGAACCTGAAAGTTGTTTGATACCGCGAGTTCCAAAAATCCCTTATTTTTTCTGAGCTCTCTTCCCTTCCAAAGCAGTCTACCCCATCCAGACTATTGCCTTTTTCCAACCGATTGGTGACTAGTTTTTGCTCATTCTTTCCCTCTCTCCTCCGAAACTCAAAACGCCGTATTATTCTGGTGCAATTGGGTCGTAAAAATTCCGATTGGATAGACTTTCACGAGGAAAGAGTCGAGGGAGCCAATTCTAGGATAACTCTCTTTTCTCGGATTACTTATTTCGTCTTCCTCGACTTTTTGATACCGCAAAAAATTGAGTTCTTGTGTTTTGTTACGCTATTACCACCGGCGAGGGTAATCAACTCACATCGCCACAAAAATGCAGTTAATGAAGTAGTTTTGAGAGGAAAATGGAGAGAGCTTCTGTTGATGCCTCTCGCTTCGTCCGGATGAGTCTTCTCGACCGCAAATTCAAATCGAACTCAATTTGGACATCTATTTTTCCTTCTTCCTCTTTTTCTTGTTACTTGCTGCATTTTTTTGAAAATTTGAAAGGAGAATAAAAAAATGATATACAATTAATTTTTCAGAGTGCTTCACATTGGCCACGAAAGCGGCGCTTTGTGCCACAACGCTCGAGGAGGCTCTGCAGCGACAAGTGAGTTTTGTAATTCAAATTTATCGAAGAATTCAAAAAATCTGTTTTTCAAGTTCTTGAAAAGTTATAGACGATATTTCAATTACTCTCAGTTGTATAAAATAAAATACCGTACTCCCACCTCAAACCACATTTCTTCCAGATGGCAACCTCAGCACCATCAACAGCCGCCGTCCAGACACCAACTACAGTATCCCCATCGATCAGCTGCGTACCGATAGAAGAAGAGAAAGAAGAGCCAGAGCCAACAACATCAAGAGAGCAACCCATCAAAATCACAACGTATATTCCGGATACGATAGATTTGAGGAAGCCATGTGATTGTGCACCCAATTATAATAGAAGAGATAAACGGAAAAGTAGTTGCGAGGATGGGGAAGATGGTGGCGAAGGTGTAGATTGTAAGAAAAATAGAGGAGAAAATGAAG
The DNA here is from genome assembly GCA_963966625.1 of Caenorhabditis zanzibari. Classification (NCBI taxonomy): domain Eukaryota; kingdom Metazoa; phylum Nematoda; class Chromadorea; order Rhabditida; family Rhabditidae; genus Caenorhabditis; species Caenorhabditis zanzibari. The sequence goes on from OZ016469.1 coordinate 10,074,933, forward strand.
ATGAAGAAGATCATGGGAAGGAGAAGGTGGAAGATGAAGACATGGAAGCGAGGAAGGAGAATAGTGAATGTAAAGGTGAGATTTTGATAAAAGAGGGATCCAAATAAATCAAAGTAATTTTTAAAATTCCATTAAAATCAGAATAAAAAACAAAATGGGGAAATATGGATATAAAATTGGCTATTGTTATCTGGATATGAAATTGGCTGTAGCTTCCCAAAAAGGAAAATCTTTGGAACATTATTTACAAAACTGAACAAGATGGTTCAGATCTCGAGAATTCTAAAGAACTCAATCGTTTAGGTTTTTAAAAATTCTAGAGGTTGAAAACTTCTAACCCAACCTATTCCATCCCATATAATCAACCAATATTTCCAGATGAACTAGGCGAAATGGTCAGATCACCGACGGTGGAAACGGGCCAATCAGACGAGAATTCAATAGTCACTAGTGTTAGTCGTAGCAGTAAACGGAATAGCAATTCGATTACATCAAGGATTTCGCTGAAATCGCTTCAGGAGATGGTGAGCTTTTTCGAAATTTGTCAATTTAGAGATACTGTAATAGAAGAGGTCCATAATTTAGGAAAATCAAACAATGGTCGAAGAAGTTGCATGGACTATAAAAATCCATGATGAATGATAATACAAGATTTTTCATTACTGCCTTTATTGCTTTTTGAGATATCAAGCGAGTTTTCGAAATCTAGAAAAAGTTGTTCAAATCCATGTGAATCCTTGAGTTCGTCTTGATCGAAAATATCTACCAATACAAGTTGATACCACTTTTCGTTCATAAAAATGAAGATCTTACTGTTAAGTTCGTAACAGTGCTCCAGAATCGAGATTTTCAAACCTTGCACAGTTACATTTGGTCAACTAGGCTAACATCTCCTCGCTTGATTTCCTTTCAACCGCACCTGAAATTTCTTCATATTTTCTTAATTTGTATTTTGTATTTATTTATTGACGAGTTGTATATAACAGAAAGATAAGAACACTAGTTCAAGATAAGATCCCTCACGAGATCAACCTAGATAAAGGTTACACATTTCCCTCTGAACTCTTTTCATTTCCAGGCTCTGACAGTATTTCTTCGAGAAAACTGGGAATCCACAAAATTCGAAATGATAGATGTGGCACTCCATCGTGATCCGGCTCTCGGTTTGGGAATTACTGTAGCCGGATATGTTCACAAGAAAGGTTTGTATTTCTATTTTAAAAACACAAAACCCCACAAAAAATAGAGGTGGTCCATCATATTTACCCATCCAACCCACCCACCCATCCATACAGACAAATCTTGTTGAGTTTGTTGAGAATAGCCAATTTGTGGTATGGCGCCCTCCCGTCCTGTCGCGACGCTCGGATGGAACCCGTAAATCGAATTTAGTGAATTTTGTCGTCTTCTTAAGTCGAAGACGTTGGGGAATGATGGAAAAAAGAAGAAAAAGAAGAAGATGGGGGTCCTCCTCTTGTGTATACTCTCCATCTGAATCTGCTCAAGCTGACTAAACCGAATTATATGCTAAAGAAGGAGGAAAAAAGACAGCACAAAATCGTTGAGGTATTTGCAGAAGAAATCGGTGGCATTTTTGTCAAGTCGTTGGTTCCACGCTCTGCTGCATCATCGAGTGGAGTTATCAAAGTGCACGATTTGATTCTGGAGGTAAGTGGAAGTTTGGTATTAGGTAAATACAAATTGTGTACTTTTTTCTTCCCATATGTTTCTGAATCAGGTTCTTGAAATTCATATGAGAATCAAACAGATAGGAATAAATAGATTTCTGGATCATTTTGAGACGAAAAGTTGAAAGAAAAACAACTAGACTCTTCAAATCTCAGTATTCTCACTTTCCAGGTCAACGGAACATCACTGGAGCACATGTCACACGCGGATAGTGTGAGAACACTTGTGAAATCAGGAGATCAAGTATCTCTAAAATTAGTTCGATTTCCCCAAAACTCTCCACAAGCACAATGTCTCAAAATGCTGCAACAACAAGAGACAGAAACTCAAGTGATTGATGTGAAACTATCGAATCCGGATTTGGTAAAAGAATGGAAAAGTCGAATAGGGGACGATATTGAAATTGTGGCGGCCGTCGTGAAACCGGATAGACAATCAGTCGACGGAGGATTGGGAATCTCTTTAGAGGGTACTGTAGATGTTCTCAATGGAGCACAGTTGTGCCCGCATCACTACATCGAGTCGATTCGGCAAAATGGACCAGTGGCGAAGACGAAATTGTTACATGCTGGAGATGAACTTCTTCAAGTGAACCATTCTCCATTGTATGGGGAATCGCATGTTACTGTAAGGCAGGCATTAACGAGAGCTGTGCATTCTGGAGCACCGGTGACGTTGATTGTGGCGAGAAGGTGAGTTACAAACCACAAAATCTTGAATAACACCAGACTTGGCAAATCCCGGGCCAGTGGAAAATTTTTCCGGCCCGGGTAGGGAAAATTTTCGAATTTTTTTACAATTTTTGAAATTTTTTGTAATTTTTCGCTGTAAAAACGACACAAAATATTCAATCATTTAAAAAATATGGCTCATTTAGAAAACACCACCAAAAAAACAGATTATTCGCTTAAAAAATTCACACCAAAATTTTTCACTCCAGAAATCCGGGCCGACAGAATTTCTGATTTTGGCCCGACCCGGCCCGTAGAATGTCTGAATAACATTGTTTCGAATCCCGCTTACTTTTCTCCTTTCTTGAAATTCAGATCGCAAGATTCTGAATCTCAAGAATAGAAAGAAGAAAGATGCTTCTGTACTTGTCGATGCCCTCTCGAGCACCTCTTGAAAAATTAAAATAAATCCGAAAACGGCAAAACACATCGAAAGGTCATCTAACACAGCAGCAGACGTCACACGGGTTCCGCCACCTACTATATTTTGTGTGGGAAGTGGGCGGGGTCTCAGAATGGAGGACAGTCTGGGAAGAGGAGTGTGAGGGGTTTTTATGGGAAATAGAATGGCGTTTGTATTTGCAGAATTTCTACCAAAACAGTTTTCTAAAACTTTCAGTAGCAAATGTAATTTAACTTTATTGAATTCATCATCTAGGATTCCAATAACCCCAGAATCCCCTATTTTCTATTCTTTTCCTTACTTTCTTCTTCCAGATCCCAAAATCTGCACGTCTTCGAACCCACTGGCAACGAGAAACAATTACCCCTATCATTTCCATTTCTTGCTGCTAACCAAGAAACTGTTGTAAAGGCGAAATCAGATCTGGATCTGACTTCAACTCGTGCAGAAACCACACATCTTCTTCAAAGAGTATCCAGAAGACTACGATCGAAATCTCTGGAGAACTTTCACGGATTGGCAGTGTGGAATTGCGTCCCTTTAGTTATCTATTTATGCAAAGATTCACGAGGTCTAGGATTTTCAATTGTGGATTATAAGGTACCGCATTATGTTTTGAAATGGATGAATCATTGTTTTTGATTTCAGGATCCAACACATCAAGATGAAAGCGTCATCGTCGTTCAATCTCTTGTTCCGGGTGGAGTTGCTCAGGCAGACGGAAGGATTGTTCCCGGCGATCGTTTGTTGTTTGTCAACAATCATGATTTATCCAATAGCAGGTATGGGAAAGTTTTGAAATCAGATTGAAGATGACGTCAAGGGGGATTCTGATGGGATACTGAGAGCAGAAACGTTTTAGTACAGTACTCCAAATAAAGATACGTTCACCCCAGAATTTTGAGATATATCGTTTTTTTTGAGTTTTCAGAAAATATTGAAAACTGAAGCATTTTTGGTAGTATTTTGATGTTCAAAATCAAATTTAAATTGTAGGAAAGTTCCGAGAAAATATCCAAATTTATTCAGAAAATCTGTTTTAACAATCCAAATAAAGGAAAACTTGTAACTGGAAGCCCGCAAGAGATACGTTTCAGTACAAAGTGGATTTTCAGAATTTCTTTTTTTTTTTAAATTTTGTATAGAGCATAAGGGTATAATTCTCTGAAAGTACCCAGTTTGCTATAATATTCAAAGGAGCTTTTGGATCATTTTTTTCAGTAGTTTCCATATTTTGAAAATTTGGAATTTACATACATATTGTTTTTGATAGCAATGACCTTTTTATGACCTCGTTTTCATGGTAATTTCAGTATGGCTATAAATGCTCCACAACTGGCTCTGAACATTTTTGAAATTTCAGAGCCTATTCCAATCGTATATTTACCCAAATTCCTCTTTTTTTCAGTCTCGAGAGAGCCGTAGCCGTTCTGAAAGCTGCTCGAATGGGCCCAGTTCGTCTGGGCATCGCAAAACCAGTTCCAGTGGACCAGGTATGTTTTCTTTTTTGGGTTCCCTTCTCTATTTCTATCTTCTCCATGACTCACTTTTCATAGTCTATAACAATCGAAAGAAAAAACAATATATTTTGTTTCGAATGTGATAGTTTCCTTTTCTATATAAGACCACCCGCGGGAAGCCAAACATTTCGAGTCTTTTCTTCTACTTTTCAACAGCTTCATACTCTATTCAGTAGTCCCTTTTCACTCACTTTTCTTCTCTCCTGTCATTGACTTTTTTGTGTTTCTTGTTCTAGAAGAATGGGTCCGTAGTAAGAGAGAGCGAGAATCAGAGAAAAAACTTTTCGTTTTGTAGAGAAGAGCCAAGAAGTACTCTGAACGTTGTCGTTTTCCTCTAATTGTTTACTACGTCTTCTTATTCTTCAACGTCTTCTGAAGTCTTGGTACTTCTGAAGAAAGGAAATGTGATGTATCTCTCTCTTTCTGTCTCGAACCTAGATCAGTTTCCGACTCATTTCCGATTTGACATGACACTCTTTTAGATGCATTTTCAAATTCTGAGATTGATCGTGCTCAGGACATTTCTTTTTAGACGAAATTTTGGGAAAAATACATTCAAATGGATATATGAAGATCCGGCGGATGCAAGCGCTTTTTGAAGAGATTATTATGGATGTTTGAACTGAAAAAAGGATTTTTATTATATTTCCGAGGTCAGAGTGAAGTTTTTATTTCCGAGGTCAGAGTGGAGTAATTGTCTCGTTGAGGTCTACAATGCTGAGCATATTTAAAAGTTTTCAGTGGGATTAACTTTGAGACAAAATCTGGGATTTTTTAGTTTCTACCAGACTTGGCAAAACCCGGCCGGGCCGGGCCGGGCCGACAGAAATTCTGATTTTAGCCCGGCCCGTAGCATTTCTGGTTTCTACGACTTTGGTCCTCCCTTTTTAACTGAAATAAGATAGAAAAGAAGTTGTTAGTGGAAACTCCAAAGTCTCACAGTCTTCTAAACTTTAAGTTCTAGAACTATCAGCATTGGAATTCAGACCCCTTAATTAGCTGCACTAAACTCATCAATTATTTCTGATTCTCATATTTTCCATCATGTCCAAAAACATGAAATCTGAGCTCTTTTGCCCATCCTCCTCTCCTTGCTGCTCGAAAATGTGTGAATTCGAATTAGCGTGTCGTCTCGTTGTTGAAGACGTGGCGGTCGTCTTCCCTTTTGATATAAGGAGAAGCAAGCAAGAAGAAGAGGGACCCCCCGATGTCCTCATCTCTTCCGTCGTTTTCCGTATTTACACGTTGAAGACGACGTGTGAAGAAATAAAGAGAGAGCAGGAGAGCAGATGAAGGCGTCCCCATTGAAGAATATGAATATAAATTCTTCACTAATTTCTCTAATATATCGGGTCATTTTCTTTCTTGGCTTCTTCTCCTCTCTTTTTTGATACCTTTTTTCTTAGAATTTCGCTTCTTTTGTATTAGAAAGAATAGCTAAAGAAAATGAATCAGAAATCAGTTCTTTTGACAACAAAAATAATAATACAACGTCTTCAATTTTACCGAAAAAAAATTCATGTCACTTTTTGTTTTGTCTGTATATCTCAATCTCTCTCGAAACCCTTTTCATTTTTTCTTCTTCCAGAATTTTTCGGATGAATGCGTGTTGCATATATAATCTCTCCTTTCTCTCTTTTCCAGTATATTTGTGTTGGCTCTCTGAAGATGAAGAAAAAATAGAAAAGAAGGGAAATTCCTTTTTCGTTCTTCAACTAGTATAATGTTATTATTTGTCTCTTTTCTTTAAAAAAACTGAAATTTTATTTTTTGCAGTCACAATTCACTTCACATTCGCCACTTTGCTCCAGAAGCGAACGATTGTTGGCGCGAGGAAGAAGTCCGAGAGGACGAAGGAGATATGTGAGTTTTTGTTTGGATTTTGAAATAAATATTGAAATATCGTAAAATCTGTATTAGAAGAGCACCTTAAATAGAAGGGCACCTCTAATAGAAGGGCACTCCAATGAGCTCAAAATGAGCACATTCTTGAAATTTAAACAAATTGAAATTAGTTTTATTAGAATCCTCGTCAAAAGTTGACAAGTTGCAAAATATGTTTCAAATCTCTTCTCCAACAGATTTAATGATCCATGTTGAGCATTCAAAACATTTTTTAGATGATGGAAAAATAGAAGGGCATGCCCTTCTAATACAGATTTTACGGTATATTGGAGGTTTCAAAAGAATGGGAGTTGAGAAACCCGAAAAAATGAGGATTAAAAATTTTCCATACTCAAGAAAACAGAAATCTCGAAAATCATAAAGTTTTCCAAAAGACAAGTTCGAAAACTTCGAGGATTCTACAAAGTTAAAAATATTAGAAAGTGTTTCATGAAGTTCTTATTTATCCAAAAATTCCTTCAAATTGTTAAAATTTACCATTTTTTCAGCTGTCTGGCAATACATCAAGTCAAGAAACAGTGTGGATTGGAACAGCTGAACAGTATCGAAAACTTCATCCTCAAGTTAGTTTTCTTTCAAAAATCCCATTTCAGAATTGAACATTTTTTGGCTGAAACTCCTTAAAGCTTCTCTCTAGCTTTTTCCAGCACTTTTTAACAGAAAATTCAAAAAAAAAAACTTCTAAATTTAGTGGCGAATTCCACAAATCGAATCTCAAAATCAAGAGGATTCTACTTCTTCAAAGTCCTTCTTTTTCTTCAGAGCTCCTCTCTTCTTTTTTCTCACTTTTTGCTTCTACAACCCTTCTCCTTTTGCCTAATTCTATCCGAATGGCTCAAAAATGTTTTAGAAAAAAACAAAAAACTAGGCCTTTTTATGTGTCACGGCTGTGCCTTTTCTTCCTCTTTCACACCGTCGTTTTGTCCATTTTTTCAGGGCTATTATCCATCAAGAAGTCCGTCGGCAGCACGAAGTGAACGGAGTATCGACGGTGTATGTTTCCTTTCAACTTCTTCTCCTTTGATTTTCCATTTTTACTTCTAACACTTTCGCTTTATACGAATCACCTCTTCTTCTAACCAAGCACATCCACATTCTCTTTTGGTGCAAAAGATTTACCAATCGAAAGATTTCCGGATTAGCGACGGATCTCTTCTCTCTTGAAATGAGACTGACTACTAACAAGAGTGTGTGATAACACATATTTCATTCTCTCCTTACTATTACTTTTCTATTTTCACAATTTTCCGATTTTCAGTCGGAATTCTCAATGACATCTTGGTCTCCATGTTCGACAAGATCTGTTTCTCCATGTGGATCGCCGATTTCACTGAGGTAAGGATAACAGGAGTTGGAAAAAATCAAATCAAAGTTGGTACAAAAATATCAGAGAAAATTTAGTTCCAGTATCTAGAAACAAGCCTCAATCGACCAGAAAATACCGTCGATTCTATACAGTTCCTAATTTTGAAGACAAACTTTATCAAACTCTAAACCTAATCCAAGCCTTCAAAAACCAAAAAAAAACGCTCTTAAACTGATAACATCTGTTTCCAGAGGATCCTGGGCGTATGACGTCGTCTTCTTGCCAACACACCTTGAAAGAACAGTGAAACTCCAGAAGGGAGCACTACCATTAGGAATCGTTTTAGATGGTGATAAGGACAAAGGTGTCAATGGATGTGTTGTGAAAAGTATCTGCGGAAAGAAGGCGGTCGCGTTGGATGGAAGGATTCAGGTATTTCTAGAAGGAGTCCAAGCATCAATAGAAATTTCAGGTCGGTGACTTCATAACGAAGATCAATACAGAGTCACTCCGAAATGTGACAAACTCACAAGCACGAGCAATTCTGAAGCGGACCAATCTAGTGGGAACCTTTTGCAAGTACGTGGTGCATCCTTCTTCTTTTTCTTCTTCTTGCTCATCATTGCTTTCCTTTTCTAGTACTACTAATTAGCATTTGCCTCTTCTCCTTTCTTCTTCTTCTTCTTCCACTTCATCTTCTTCTTTTCATTTTCAGTGTCACATACATCACATCAGCGGATGCGAAAACTTGGAAAGAGAGGTTTCAACGGCCTTCTGAGTCGTCCTCTCCGATTATTAATCGACTTTCGCCAAAGTAAGTGAAACGAGAGAAAACTTTACTTTTTCAGTTTTGCTCTTTTTTCAGAGTTTTCCCTAAATTCTATCGGAGTCCGTTCATGCAGAGACAAGAAAGTCAATCGAAGACAGAAATGACTGATGATGAGACTGAAGCTCCGTCGATTATGACTGATTCAATGTCCGAGGTTGGGCAGTTGAAGGTGAGCAAACTTTTCCAGACAGAGTCTGAATCTTACTCTTTTGATGTACATAAAGCTTAAGAAATCTGAGCATGAACAACAAAAAGCAATAAACCGTGCAATGAATTTTCAAAATGATAAAATTTCGATTCTAATTCTGCTAGGATTCAGAAATTTCTAATAAGACCAGTTTATAATTGGGAAGTTCTGGTTCGAATTTTTCCAAGACAGTCTTACCGATAATTCTGAGTTTTTTGTTCCAGAAAAAAATTGAGGGCATTGTGAAACGGCATGAATGTATAAAACATTTTTTTAGTCAGAACTCAATATAAACTTTTTTTACTATGCATATTTCAGGCTGACTAAAAAACTACTTTTGAATTCATGTTTTGGCACCTAGATGTTTTTATCGTTTCTTTTAATTTCGGATGGTTTCGAAAAAGTTTGCTTGATAACAAATTTCAGTAATTTTGAAGGATTAAGATAACAATCCAGATTTCTAAAAATTCACTCAGTTCCCATCCCGACTAAAAATAACCCAATCTGCTTATTCACACTTCTATATTCACTTCCCCTTTTCGTCTCCCCCTCAACATCCGTTTTTTTTCAGAATCTAAATGAAACCGAAAGCAGTCTTTCAACAGAACAAGAAGTTCGAAATCGAATGAGTCGTCTAATTGATGGAGTGGAAGTTGATGATTTTGTCAACTTGATCATAAAAGTGAGCCTTTTTTCATCCAATATCTCCTTTTCGCTCCACTGATCCGAAATGACGTATCCGTCTCTCAGGGCCTTTTTCTCTATGCAAATCGATTCAAGAAAATGAAGAAGACGTGCTCTTCTTCGTCTTCTTCGTTTGCTTCCTCTCTCTTGACTGATAATCCTCCAACACAGGCTTTCCCCTTTTCCTTTAGTTTTTCCCCGTTGTCAAATCCCCGCCTCTCTCTCTATCTTTAACTCTCTCTCGCCCTCATAGATCCTGCTAATAGATTTATAATTTCATTTTCTCTTTTCATCCCTCCAACTTTTTTCAGCTATCTAACACCCTTTTTAAAACTGCCATTTATATATTCCACCTGTTTTTTCCAGATTAGCCTTCACTTTTGTGACTATAGCTTTTTCTAGAGCTCCTAGGTTCTCATAAATTTAAGAAAGTATCTCCTCAATTTCCAACTAATTCCATTTCCAGGAGGCCATCGCCGATGCGATCATCGAACTGAGTGTGTTGCACAAAACAAAGGACTGGAGCAGCACAAAGAACCACAAGGTAATCCAATTTTTTAGGGGAAATGTGGCTGAAAAAATGGAATGGAATGGAGAAAGAGCTGAATTGATTTTCGAATGCTTTTCTTTTCTTTCCGGTTTGAGGATTAGTGGATATAGACATACTTCAACGATACGATTATTTTTAGAAACACCTTGAAAAAACTTGCTGTTTGATCTTTTGACAAAATTAGCAGTAGAGGAAAACAATAATTATGATTTTTTGCCAAAAATACTAACTCAATTCAATTTCAATTTTAGGTTGGTTTGTCTTTTAATTACATGTTTAACCGTTACATCAGATTTCACTTCAACGGATCCCCATTCAAACTTCTACCACAAAATCTAGATTCTGAAGTTGAAAAAAACCCCTTCTGGAAATGACCTCATAATCTTGTTTAGATCATTGAACTAATCGGCTAAAAGGTTCAGATCTAAATATAAAAGTGTAAGAAAAAAACTATTTTCAACTTTCTTTGTGTTTTGACAGTTCATATTTCGCGAGATATCCATTTGACGACTACTAATTTATTTGAAGCCCTATCAAACTAATCTAACAGATCTAAACTCTTCCATTAAATCAGAGATTAGCTTCAATAACCAAGAATTCGTTATCACCTGCATTTTAACATTAAAAAACTAATCAAAACTCATTTTCAGAGAGAAGAACGATCAGAATCTCCGCCTCTTCCACCTCCTCCACCTGAAGTGCTCTCTTCTCCACCGAAGAGTCCCATTGCAACAGTTCATCCGACTGCACGGGATCCAGAAGTTCTTCTCACTCGATCCACAGCTTCTGCAGAATATCATCAAGGACAACGAACATCTCAACTTCACATTCTCTCGACTGAAGAAGAAGTTCGGCAGGCGACAGAGCAGAACACGTCATCGCCATCGTCGCCGGAAAACAAATCCCAAGTGCCTCCATCGATTTCTCCGAGTGGCATCAAATTAGCAGGTGAAGTTGGGACAGACAAACATTCATCTGAAGAGAAGAAACAAGAAAAAGAGGTAGAAGACGTCGCGGAAGAAGATGTCGCAGGAGCAACGACGTCGACTCCAACAGAAGCAATAGGAAAAGACGACGAATCGACGACGACTTCAATTAGTCAGCAGTCAGTTGCTCTACAGACACTCAACAACACTGGTGAACAAAATAGCAACAGCATGTCTCGTGTCACATCGAGAACACCTTCCACGGGATCTGAAAGTCTTCAGAATCAGGTAGTTAATCGAATTCATAATAATTTCCTTTTCAAATTCTGATTATCAATTTCCAGGCTCGCCAACTGGCTCGATCCAAATATTGGGGAGAAGCGAGGACCGTCGTCTTGGTCCGAGAACCGAATAAGTCTTTTGGAATTTCAATTGTGGGTGGTCGAGTAGAAGTATCTCAGAAGGGAGGACTGCCGGGAACTGGAAACACTGTATGTGGAATATTCATAAAAAGTGTCCTCCCAAACAGTCCGGCTGGGAGAAGTGGACAGATGAATATGGGAGATCGTGTTATTAGTGTAAGTATTTTCATAAAGTGTTTGGAAATTAAATGATATTTTAGGTAAACGACGTGGATCTTCGAGATGCGACTCATGAGCAAGCAGTAAACGCAATAAAAAATGCTTCAAATCCAGTTCGTTTCGTTCTTCAATCTCTTCATACCAACCAACAAAACATGATCAACTCTGCATCGAATTCTACAGTTGGATCTGTTAGATTTGAGAATGCAAAACCAGAAGAAATCAACAATGAACCACCACAAAGTTCACTGGTAACTCCACTGAAACCCATGATGAGTGGAGGTTCAGCAAAACAAATAACTAGTTTTCCACCTCCTTCCATTTCAACATCCACAACTACCTCGATGGAATCGGAAAGTAAAGAGGAGTGTTCTTCTCCAGATATTCAAAGAGAGAATACTGTGAAAAGAAAAAGTACAGATCAGACAGTGGAAAAGGTGGAGGATAAAGTAGAAGAGAAAGTGGAAGAACCAAAGAAAGAAGAATCGCCGAAGAAAGAGGAACCGAAGAAGGAGCCAACTCCACCAAGAAAAATTTCAGCCAAAGAGAAAAGTGTGGAAAGAGAACGTCAAATGTCTGTGGAAAGTAAGAAAAGTGTGAAAAGTGTGAAAAAGAAGGATCTGATCAAAAAGTCTCCATCCAACGAAACTGCTCCATTGATTGTTTCCGATGTCAGTTCATCTGAAACTCACGACGATGAACCACAGACAATGTCTCCATCCACATCTTTCGATACAATGGGAAAATTGGCCGAGGTGATGAGATCTCTGGGAATCGACGATGATTCAGCAGCGTTTCAAATCAAAAGTGATGGCGAGGAACCTTCGAGCTTCTATTATACTCCTGGAAAGATCGAAAGGAAATACGATTCGGAAGGTGGCGAACTTGTTCTCGTTTGCTGTGAAAGACCGGATGGAGGTCTCGGCATTTCGTTGGCTGGAAATAAGTGAGTGTTTGAAAGTTGCAAAAGTCCCTTTCATGTAAACTTTGGTTTAGAAAAGCTTGAAGGATATATTAATTTTGTCCTTGAACATAAAACATTTGGATTTTAGGGCCCAGATGTAGATTTCAAGAAAAAATAGGGAACTATTAAAGAATATATTTATTTTTTCAGTAAGGGAAAATGATTATGCTATAAATTTTAACATCGCCAGGGTTTCTATGGAGGACATCTGGATGGATAACATTTTGTCTATAAACATTGGATCATTAAAGAAAATTATTTTCATAGTTTAAATTCGAAAAACTTTGATAGCTTTGTATTACAAAGTGTGCATGACCCAGAATCAAAAGAAAGCTTGAATTTAAAGGCGTTCAGATATGATGGGAAACAAAAAACTCTTGAATTTCTCAAAATATCAGCAATCCAAATCCATCCCATTTTGCAGAAACCGTGAAAAACAAAATGTCTTCGTCGTCAACGTCCGCCCTTCCTGCCCTCTCGCCATCCGTCCCGGAGACGAACTTCTGGAAATCAACGGACGTCTTCTCAACAAAATTTCTCACGTAGCAGCGTCGGCAGTGGTCAGAGAGTGCTGTGATCAACACCAGAACATAGAAATCGTGTTGAGAAGAAGGAATGGTGCATTGGTAAGTGTGCCCTTTTGGTTTCTCAATTCATAATCAATTGAAGAACGAATGCGCGGTACGTAGTGACACCGTCACCAGCAGTCAATCTCTTCCATCACCTCCGATCTCTCCGACTGCGACGGCTTCCTCTGAATCGGTGAGTTCTTCTTTTTTCCCTCGTTTTTTGGCCGTCAAATTCATTCTTTTTCCCTTTTGACACACCAGTCACTTTTTGAATTATTTATCAAAATTTTCAATACACACAAACAAGTTTTCCTATTTCTCTTCTTTCCGTTTTTTCATCTCTCCTCTTCCACATTTTTTTTTTTGATTTCGTGTCCTCGATATTTTTGTCCATTTCGAAATTCGTTCACTCTTCATAAGACTTCTGGAAACCCGACAAGGATATGTGAAAGGCGATACGTTTTTGGTGTGAATGAGACGAAGAAAAAAGAAGAAGGAGAGGTAAATAATCAAGCTCACCCCAATGTAAACATCGGAAAGACCCACCCGAAAAAGTTTTCGGTGGTCCAGAAGACAACTTCTGAATACAAAGACGTCGTTGGGTTTTCAGAGAACCACAAGTGTTCTTTCTGTCCGCTTGAATAGATTCACTTTCTGCCTCCATCATCATCATCTTCTGAAGGCTCTACTCCTTCTTCTCCATGTATTTCTTTTTCCAGGGTTTTTGGGACATCTAGGAGAAGAAGAGACCCCAACAACTTCGCCCTCGTTGTCTGTTTTCTTTCTTTCTTCGCTCTGCCTACCCGTGTATTCAAATATCGTCGTTGCGTGTGTAGTCGTCGTCGTCGTCTTCTCCTTCTTCGTCGTCGTCGTCGTCGTCCGCGAAGCTTAAATAAGGCGCGAGAGCCGCTACTGTTTTCCACACTCCTCTTGATCCACACTCTCTCCGATTCGCCTTTTTTTTCCTCTATATTCGCGACACACCATTAGCCAGATTTACTCGTCGGTTTTTTATATAAAAAAAAGAAAGAAGAAAAAAGTTGTCTTCTTTTTTTCGTCATCAGTCGTCGTAGTCGTCATTTTCTTATTCCATTTTTTCCAGGTCCATAAATTTCGAATGAACTGGATTATTTTTTCATGATCCCGTTGCCCTTTTCATATTTTTAGATTCTAATCCTTTTTCATTGAAAACGTTTCTGAAAATATAACATCATTTTAATTATAATGCTTTTCAAGAAGGTTCTATTCTCAAAACAACGTCTCCTTGGAAACCCTGAAAACTCGAGAATCGTTACCGGAAACCTAATTATACGTGTCAGAAGAGATTCTGAAGAAAGCAGGGTCTCTCTCGATTTCTTATTTGTCAAGATGAATTTAGTTTGGTGAAACGTGAGAATATGAGGAAGTGGATTGCAGAAGAGAAGACTTTCTCCAGACACATCAAAATGATCTGGTTGGTATTGTTCTGGAAACTTCTAGATGATCCAGTTACAAAACTTCTGTTTTTTTTCAGAATATGTTTTCCCATTGTGTTATGATCTTGTTTTGCAAAATCTCACTCATATTTTTGGATGAGCTCTGGCCATTCTGACTTTTTACATTCCTTACCTAATATTTAGCAGTTAAGGTTTTATGTTAACGAAAAAGTATTAATTTATATTGCGCTACAAAACTTTATTGAGGTTAGACTAGAGGAGCTCCAAGATAGCATCATTCTGATATTTTTGATTCTCTTACCAATAGAATTCTTTTGATGTTTTCCCCATATATTTATTTCTAACCTATAGAATTTCGCCGTCTGAAAAACCGCTATCTTGATTTCAATCTAACTTTTTTTGTTCCTGCTTCGCTCTCGATTCTATTGTTTTTCAATTCTTCCAAGAACTCAACTTTTTCTCAATTTCGTCTTCCTTCTCGACCACCCAACCCAATTGATGTTTGGTGTGAGACACATTACACTTGACTCATCTCATCAGAATCCGTAATTGTTTGTTTAGATTCGTGGTGAACGCCTTCTTCTTCTCATTCTTCTTCCACAACTCCTCCCACCCCCATCACAAACTCTTGTTGTATTCTCTCGAGACACATTTTTATTTATATCTCATCATCATCGCCTTCTTCATCACCGTCGTCGTCATAGTCCAGAATTATCGCCGCTTTTGCACCCTGCTGAACAGAGAAATTTCATCGTAGCTGAGTGCCTGCTTAGTTCCTTCGTCATCAGATCCTTCTTCTTCTAGTAGTTCTGCAAAAGTTCATTTATCAAAAAATCGCTTCTTAGCTCTTCTTCTTCATATTGAGAGAAAGCGAGAAAAAGATACAACTTTAGAAGTTGTCTTCTTCTTCTATCCTCTATCCTTCTATGTCTTTTTCATCTTCTTTTTTCGAGCTCTGAAGGAATGTGAGATTATGTGTGTGTATGGGAGGGGGGTCCCGAGTACCCGGCTCTTGCAACAACTCAACTCAACGGGCCTTCGCCCACTTACTCTCGTCTCGATTTTCATCCGAATAGCCGGAAAAAAAGGAAAGAGAGAAACACAGAAAAAGGCCTTCCCTTTTTTCAACACATACTTCGTCTGCTTTTTCTCAATCTATCTTTGTACTCCATTTCGCTATTCAAGATCATTTTATTCCATTTTTATTCCAATTACTTAGGGGTTGGATTTTGCCAAATAACAGTGGGCGGAGCCTATTTTCTTCCTTGATTGACAACATATGTGGAAAGGGTCCCCAAACGATGGGTCCACCGGAAATTGAAAGCGACGTTTTCTTCTGCTTTTTCGTTTCGTACCGCCCGTCTCCCACGTTGACTTCTGGAGTGCCACCACCCCACCTTTATTCTTCTTTCTTCCATTATCCTCAACTCCTCATTCCTTTTATTTTTTTATGCTCGATCCTAATGCGTGCTCTCATTGTTTTCCAGGGTCGAATGAAAGAGCTCTTATTATAATGCGACCCATTTTCCATTTTTTTTTGCAGAAGTCAACAACAGCACAAATGCCACCAGCAACGGAAGGCATTGAGAATGCGGCTCCAAATCAAGAAGGTACAATTTTTCGAAATTTAAAGAAAAAAGACCAAAAATAGATTGATGAGTAACCTGTTTTTTTATGATTAAAGAAACTATCAGAGCGTGAGATTCAGATACCTGTTATTAATTAGATGACACAGAATTTTTGTAAACAAAAAGTTGTTTTTGTATCAGAAACTTCAATGATCAACTTGATTCTAAACAAAATAGACCTCGGAAATCAAAATTCAGGGATACTAACCCTTTCTATTTTTTTCAGAATTAAGCCGAAAGAAGTCATTCTCAATAGAACGTACACAAGCGATCGCTGATGCACGGGAAACTATGATTGAGATCGACAAAGATGGCAAAGGACTCGGTCTTTCGATTGTCGGTGGAGCAGATACTGTACTCGGTACGGTAGTGATTCATGAAGTGTACTCCGATGGAGCAGCTGCACATGATGGACGACTGAAACCCGGAGATCAAGTACTTGAAGTAAATGGAACATCTTTACGAGGAGTAACACATGATCAATCAATAGCATACCTGAGAAGGACACCTCCGAAAGTTCGATTATTGATATATCGAGATGTGAATCTGCAGTTATCCTTACTGGATCCGACACAAATTTACAATATATTTGAAATTGATTTGGTGAAGAAAACTGGGCGGGGACTTGGAATATCAATAGTTGGACGGAAAAATGAGCCGGGTGTTTATGTCAGTGAAATTGTGAAAGGAGGACTGGCTGAATCAGATGGACGATTGATGACTGGAGATCAGATTCTAGAAGTGAACGGAAAGGATGTGAGAGGTTGTATGCAAGAAGATGTGGCTGCTATGTTGAAGACGATTACGGGAAAAGTTCATTTGAAGGTTTGTGGAGAGGGAGGGCTAATTAGGGGAATAGGATATTTGAGATTTGTGTTTTGTGTAGTACTCGTTATTCGTAAAGGCTGATAGACTTTGTCTTCACCAAAAATCTTCAAAATTTTGCAGCTCGGTCGATGGAAGATCACAGAGACAGCAAATCGAGTACATGCCGCAACTCAAGCACTGGCAAAATCGGCGACGACTCCAAGGGTTGGTAGAAAGGTAAGCACAGTGTCGAATGGCAGGCCGCAACCCAATTTCTCGAATCACATTTCTCACTAGTTGATAATGATGTATGGACATGATGCATTCAGTTTTCAATTCTTTTCATATAATTATTTTCCATTAGATCGTAAACCAAGAAAGCATGTAGAACCATGTTATCCCATTTGTTCTTAATTTCATCTTTCAATATTTAAAAGTTTCAATCCCTAATTTTTCGATATTATTCAGTTTTGAATTGAAACCTGAACGCACCTTCTCACCAACTCACTATCGATCATCTTTCTTTTTGATTTTTATTCATTTTTTGGCCGATTCTGCACGTGCTTACCTCAATTACAACTACCGTAGACAAAGTGCTGGTTTCTTTAAATATCTAACCGATTATACGTTTCTTGCACTATTTTTGTTCCACAACTCACACCAAATACGACACCAGCACTTTACGGCAGATTTCTAGAATCAATCTCTATTGCTCAAATCCAATTTTGTTCAGACAAATGAAAATAATAATGACCCTGCTAGACCAGTGGCTCTCACTTCTAACACTACATATCCCGCATCACCAAGTACATCAACTACCACTCCGGGTGCCACGTCAACGACTACAGTATCCGAGCAAAATGTGCTCATTGAAACTGCACCAACGCCTGCGAGAGATGAGAGAAAAGATGTTCCCCCGCCAGCTCCACCAATGCGACCAATCATCACTCATACTTCTCCAGAAGGATGTGAGATTCAACAAGAGCCTGCTGGATTGTCTCCAGTTACAGAAGAACCGTCTTCTGGAAATGACTTTGTGAGTCTAGGGTCTTGCAATATCTTCAAGACTCAAGATTTTCAGATGAGTGTCCAAGAAGAGGAACGAGAACGACAACCCGTCACAACCACCACCACGATTACCACAACTTCATCCAGCAGTAACAACAACAATTCTCTTGCCATTGACATCATCCATGATTTGAAAGAAGAAGGAAGTGACACGTTACTTGTTGAACTGAAAAAGGTATGATATTATTCATCCTTGATAATCACAGAATCCTTATTTTCAGCTCGTTGACCAACAACTCGGTATGGGAATCGGAAAAAGAACGCGCGGAATATTGGTCACTTCCCTTCAGCCTGGATCAGCTGCAGCAGAGAAATTGAAAGTCGGAGATCGAATTCTGGCGGTTAACGCGTTGCCGGTCACTGATCAGGTGAGTTTTCTAAATTCGAATTTGTATTCTAATGTACTGTATTTCCAGCTCTCCGCCGTAACTTTCGTCAAAGCATCCGGTGAACGACTGTTTCTTCAGATCGCCCGTCCCCACAGTATTCCTCAACAATGAGAATAGAATAGTAGCTCTTCGTTTTTTTGCCATTATGACCTCTCGTGATACTATAGGATATTATCCTTTGAAAAAAACCTATTCATTGTTTGCCGGGTGCCTCAATTCTTTCATCGTTTTCAAATATACTCCCCCATCATTCCGTTTTCCACGACAAATGCTCAAACATTCTGTGTGCCGCTTCTGTAAATTCTAATTGCTTTTTTTTTGGTTTAACCGATTCGAAAAATTCAAATCTCAACTCAGGTTTCTCGGTGTATCCTTTTTCTTTCTTTTTTTTTAATCTAGGAGAGCAATTTTATGCATTTTATAGGCGGTCAATTCAAGCCTGTTCCCTATTCATCGCCTCTCTTTTTTTGTCAAAACTACAGGGTCATTATTTTTATCTTTTTAACTTTCACCTATTCCCTCTAACTGTTCCCTTCATCATTTCCCATGTCTAGTCGATATTTCAGTATTCCATTTGCAATGTATGCGGTGGTATCTTTCTTTAGTATTACTATTTAGTTATTGTTCTTTTTCAGTCCGATCTTTCTTAGTTTCAATTTGAGCCTAGAACCTAATAAACTGTTTTTCTTTTTTGAGTTTTTTCGTGATTCTCGTAGAAAGAGTCAGACTTTCAGAAATATCCAAAGAATATTTCAAACGAGGTGCTGCTCCGAATAAATGAAAATTCGCTGTCAATGATCGTTTCTGCGGAAAAATTTTTGTGGAAAAAAATGTCTGTATTCAGAGGTGTATTTTAGCAAAATTTTCCAAAAAACCGCCATATTTCATCGAAATTGAGAATTTTTATTTTGACCCGACGTTCCTATTTACTTCCGACTTCCGGGTTTCAAAATTTCACTTCCTTACAACTCTGGTGCGAACATTGCAAAAACTGTGCGCGGGGGTTGCTTTTCGTTGCGAGAATTTTGGTTAGATACAGTAACCTCTAGAAATTTGCAACCCCTGTGCACAATTTTTGCAATGTGCGCACGCTTTCCACTCTTCTTCCCGATTTGTTTCTTCTCGATTTGCATTCTTCCCAATTTGCACGGTCTCTAAATTCCAGTCATTGGAAAAAATGATCGGTACGAGACCTTCTCGAGATGAAGGCGAGGGACCCTTTAAACTACGGTCGTACAGTACACTTGGAACTTTTTCGAGTGAAAATCAAATTTCTCCACTGTATTTCAGTTTATTCTTTTCTTCAACTTCCATTCTTTGAAACAACTTGATTCGGTTTCATAAATCTTTGATGCAAAAAAGTGTGCGCAGTATCGATTTTTGAGACTGTTGTGAACTTAATTAATATTTTCCACGGGTGATCAATGCCTACACACGAAATCCAACGTGTATCTTTGTGTGTAGCACTACATGTAGCCAGTTGCTTCAAAACACCAACAAGACGGCGGCCGTTCTTATCATCTCTAGTTTTCTTCGGCCCTGCATATACTTTGTTCCTATTCGCTTCACGGTGTCAATCTTTGTTATTTATTCTTTGCGTTGTTTCACTTGATTTTTAGAAAAAAAAGTTGAATCGTTCCAGAATGCTTCGCAATCTGTCTCATGCTGCCAGAAGCGTTCTTTATAACCCCCTGACGTAAGATAAATCATTGTTTTCTCTCGCTAAAATGTTGTTTTTAGAGCCGCCCGTTCCTTCTCGTCGCAAGCCGACTTTGAACAAGCGCAGAAGAATCTGAAAACTCTGAAAGAAGAACCGGATAACGATGTGAAGCTGAAGCTATACGCACTTTTTAAGCAAGCTACGACCGGTGATGTTCAAGGAAAACGTCCCGGAATGATCGATTTCGTCGGCCGCGCCAAGTTTGATGCGTGGAACACCTTGAAAGGACAATCTCAGGTTCGATTTAGGCGGATTTGAATGAAAACAGCCATAAAAATATATTTAAGCCTTGTATAAATTTATTTATTTCAGGACGAAGCTCGCGCCAACTACGCTAAATTGGTCGGAAAACTCGTCTCCGAGGAAGCTGCCGCTGAGCCAGAGCCGACTGGACCGTCTATTGATGGACTGAAGAAGGTCGATGGTTTAACAGTGACCAGAGAAGGAAAAATTTTCAAAATAACTCTGAATAGACCGAAAAAGTTCAATGCGTTGACACTCGATATGTACGAAGGAATCCAGAAAGCATTGGAAGTGTCGAATAATGATAAATCCACATCAATCACAGTGCTCGCTGCCAATGGACCATATTTCTGTGCTGGAAATGATCTGACCAACTTCAAAGCTGCAGCAGGAGGAACCAAAGAGCAAGTTGCCGAGATGGCGAACACCGCTAAAGTAGTTCTTCATGACTATGTTGATGTGAGTTCCCTTTGATCGTATCTGGCGAAATATTGAATTCAGGCGTACATCAACCATGAAAAACCACTTATCGGTTTAATCAATGGACCAGCCGTTGGTATCGCTGTAACTGTCCTCGGAATGTTTGACTACGTTATCGCCACTGACAAATCTTCGTTCCACACTCCATTTGCTCCTTTGGGACAGTCACCTGAAGGAGCTTCCAGCTACACCTTCCCTTTGATCATGGGATCATTGAGAGCATCCGAACTTCTTCTAGTTTGCAAGAAAATTTCAGCTCAAACTGCAAAAGACTATGGCCTCATCAATGAAGTTGTGCCAGATAACGAATTTCAAGCACAAGCTCAGAAGGCTATCGAATCGTTCTCCCAACTCCCACCAGAGAGTCTGCGCATCAATAAAACGCTTATGCGTTCGCTCCACAAAGATCAGCTTCTCAAAGTGAACGATGTATGATTTAACATTCCGACGAAAAAAAAAAGAAATTCTATAAATTTCAGATTGAGTGCGACCTGATCGCCGAGCGCTGGCAATCGAAGGAGTGCCATCAAGCGATTGCTGCATTTATCACGAAGGGATCCAAGAAGTAACAATGTTTTAATGAAAAAAACTCATGTACAATAATCAATGTTTGCACCTGTATGTCTCCTTTTTCTTTTAGTGAAATATTCATTGGAATGAGATCAATGTATTATGTGAATATCAAGATTAAAACATACACCGATTGATATCAATATTTAAAAAAATACACCGAATGGTTGATATGTATAAAATAATCGCACTATTTTGTCATTAACTGTTCTGCTCGTCCAAAACAATAATTTTCTCACGCGTACAGGAATCACACGCTGGCAATCGAATGACTATGTACGAAGGCTCTTTTTGAAAGACCTGAAAATTGGATTCATATGTTTAAAACTGATCAGCCTCAAGAATTACCTTTCTATCACATATTGGACAACAAAAGTTGGGTGAATGATCAAGATGAGGACCATCGGCTACAGGTGCCACCTGATACGATCTTTTGAGCACGGGAGGGCATAAATCGTCGTTTGAAGTTGCACCTCTTTTTTGCGCTACAATATGGTTTCCTTCTCGTTGTGCCATCACGGGCTCTTGGTAGTTTTCATGATCATTTCGTATCCTCGCATGCATCAATTGATCCAATGCAGCGTATGCGAACTGTCCATTATCGAGTTGAATCTGAAGTTATGCGAATATAATGTGATTCGGTATTATTGAATTACTTTGAACTCTGCGTTTCCTCTGTAATATTTTACAACAGCCTGTTGAAGAGTTCCGTCAGCGGTTCGAATCTGGACCGTCTCGCCGATCAGTGACTCTTTGATTTGTTCCGAAACGTCAGTCTGAGCTTCTGGTTGCTCGTGATGATGATAGCTTGTGGAAGGAGCCTGATCGAGGACCTCACGATTGTAAGGTTCTTCATGATTTTTTTCGCTGGCTTCTTTCCTGAAATTAAAAAAAAAATCATTTTTGGATAGCACAGAAACACTTACATGGACGGGAGAGCGATTTGTAGAAGTTGGTTCACATGCTCATTGCTCAGATTATTGAGATCAATATTGAGATTTACGATTTCAGTTGGTGATAGCTGCAATATTGAAATTGTTTTTTCAAACCAGGTACAATTTAGTCTCACATAGAATTGATGTTGCTTCGCGTCTGTTATATTCACACCACCCTCATGTGTTATAACTATTTGCATAGATGCGTCATCAATCTGACTATCTCCATCTCCGACTTCTCCTTCATATCCATGCTCATTACCTCCAGCTCCATCTTCTTCGAATTCATTATGTATCATTTCATGGTGAATCAAATGAGTTCCGTCATTGACGACGTCTCCTTGTTGATTTTCCTTCGCCTGCCGCTGTTGACTCACTGCTATAACCATGTTCAGTTGTTCCTCTGTCAAATGATTCAGGTCCTCGAATTCGAAACCGGCCTCATACATGTCTTCAGGAGTGATCTGAACCATGTTCTGCAAAAATATTTTTGCCAAAATACGGTAAATTTCAAGCGCACCATATATTGTTGCTCTCCGTCTTCGACTATAATTTGGCCTTCAGGCTGTTGATCAACGATTTGTTCACCATCCTTAAGCTCTCCGGGTTGCAAGGGTTCAGCTGATTCAAAAAGTTCCTGAACGGGGTGATGATAGACTCCCTCTGGAGAAGATCTAAAGTAATTCAAATTAAGGCTAATTTTTGATTCAAGTCTCACCCAGGAATTACTTCTTCTTGTTGCTCTAGATCCTGCGTGGACGAGCTCGGTTCTTCTTTTTCAGAATCCATCGCTAAATCGCAAAAAAATAGTGAGGCTCTAAACGAAAAAGTAACAAAATAAAATAGAAAACATGAATAAAATGAAAAAGGAAACTCACTGGTTGCGCGTATAATTGTGGGTGCACACACCGCAAACACCGAAGGATAACTTTGCACGCAGCGGGAGAAGGGCGCCAAATCCGTTCAAACACGTGAATCTCGAAGAGCAGCAACCACTAGTCTTCTCGCGAAAGTTCATCGACAGTCGGCTTCTGCCCTTTTGATGTGCTCAAAATGTACATTAAATCCATCGAGTTAGACGGGTTTAAGTCGTACTCGAAGAACACCTTGATCTCTGGATTTTCACCGCGATTCAACGCTATCACAGGTGAGTCACTTGGAAGTATTTAGTATGATCGAATCAAATTA
The DNA here is from genome assembly GCA_963966625.1 of Caenorhabditis zanzibari. NCBI lineage: Eukaryota > Metazoa > Nematoda > Chromadorea > Rhabditida > Rhabditidae > Caenorhabditis > Caenorhabditis zanzibari. Next base: position 10,098,241 of record OZ016469.1, read on the forward strand.
CCGAAATTCGAGTTGTTCCTTTTAGCAGGATTTTCCGTTTTTTTTTTTCAGTTTACAAACCTGTTGATTGTGTTTTTACAAGAATATAAATGTAAATTTATTCCAGGCTACAATGGAAGTGGAAAGTCAAATGTGCTCGATTCAATCTGCTTTCTTCTCGGTATTACCAAACTGGACGCTGTTCGAGCCAGTGAGTTATTTTCTGTACTTTTTCTTTGTTACGTCACATCAATCGATGAAAAAACAGCGGGATTTGGAAGAACATCACATGCTCGCTGGGATTATCTCTGATGACAACGTTGTGTTGTCATAGAAACTGGCGCGTGATGTTTGCTGTCGTAGGCAGTAGAGATTAAAATAGACGATAGCGTGTTTATGGGCTCAGCATTAAACTCCCACGGAAGACTGAGCATAGAATTCAATCGTGTACCAAATCTGCTTCAAAAGTTTTTGAACCAAAATAAGCAAGGGTACTATGTAAGATTGACTAATCAGTTTGCGGCATACGTCCAAATCCGGCCCGGCCGGGTGGGAAATTTCCGTCGAAAAATTTCCGGAAAAAATTCAATTTTCTTTAAAAAAGTCTAAATTGCATGAAAAAAAAAAGAAATATTTTAAATTTGAACTGAAAACAGTCAAAAAATCAGATTGAAAAAATTGACCTTCGGAAAAATTGGGTCACAAAACCCGAGCTGACCGGGCCAAGTTTGGACATGTATGGTTTGCGTAACGTTCGTAACTGAATCTCTGAAAGGGTTATAGTGAGGTTTCCATTCTGTGAGAAAATAAAATTACAAAATACAGTAGTACAGTAGTTATATAATACAGTAGTTATATAATAGTAGTTACATAATACAGTAGTTATATAATATTTCATCGCCAATAATTTTCTAGAAAACATGAGCGAGCTCATTGCACATGGCGGGACCAAAGCTTCAGTAGAGATTCGTTTCGATAACACCAACAAAGCCCAATCCCCATTCGGAATGGAGAACTTCGACGAGATCGTTGTCGTGAGAACAATTGTCAGCAATGGGAGAATATGCAATACCAACTACTATCTCAATGGACATGCGGCGCCGAACTCGAGAATGGCCGATTTGTTCCGAGGAATCGGACTCAACGTCAACAATCCTCATTTCCTCATCATGCAAGGTCGCATCACAACTGTCCTGAACATGAAGCCAGAAGAAATTCTGGGAATGGTCGAAGAAGCAGCTGGTACAAAAATGTATGATTCCAAGAAGAAGGAAGCAGAGAAGACGATGTTCTTGAAAGAAGTCAAGCTGAAGGAGGTTGACTTCATTTTCGATGGAAGTATCGATCCACGAATGGAGAAGTTCCGTGAGGATCGGAAGAACATGATTGAGGTTACTCGACTTCAGAAAATAAAAGAAAACGCTTCAAGGAAAGCGATTGCATTTGACTACTACCAGGCTCTGGAACGATCAAAAGCTGACACAGTTAATCTGGAAAAAGCGAGAGAGAAACTAGTCGAGAACGGACAAAGTATCGAGAGATTAAAGGAACAAACTAAGAGGAAAGAAGAAGAGAAAGCTGAATTAGAGAAGGAGCGCGACCAACCAAAGCACGAACATTCTTTGAACGATGAACAGAAAGCAGCGCAGGATGTGCTGTTAATATATGAACAAGAGAGAAGAGCAATCGTCGAAGACATCGAGAAGCTTGAAAGAGAAATCAAACTCACTGAGAAGGCTCTCAAGGCGGATGAGATTCAGTATCGTGAGAAACAGGCCGAGTTGGAGAGAGTCAAGCAAGACAATTCCGTAGAAGTTGGCGAAGTTGCGGAAAGTGATGCGGTTCGAGGGTTTTAATGTTTAAAATGGTCATTATTCATTTTTCAGCGTATCAAACATCTTCGTGATGAGCTTGAGACGATTACCAGAGGAACTATTGCTAACGATAAAGGAGAGCAAGTATCCCTTGAAAGTGCCATTCAAGACACACGATCAGCTGCAGCGATGTTGGAGACTACAGTCAAAACTTCTGAAAATCGGTATACAGAAAAATGGGAAAATTCTTCTGAATCATATAATTTCAGAAAAAAGCGTGTGCAAGCTCAAATCAATATTGTGAAAGAGAAATCAGCAGGATTGGCTGCGAAACGTCAAAAGAACGAAGAAGCTCTCGACAAGCTGAAGAAAGACGTATGTTTATTCTTGAATTCAGACTTTAGTGAATTCTTTCAGGCTGAACTCTTGACGGAAGAGATTAATAGTCTCGACTTCGATGTGGACACTGATACCACACGACGAAATAGATACCATGAAATATCCAATAGGTTGAAAGAACTGAGAAATAAGAACGATCATATTCTTGAAAGAGTTTGGTAAGTATGGAGAAAGATATGCAAGTAAATTGCTCTTGAATTTTTAAGCGGTGGCCGGTTCGCGCTCAGTCTCGTCACCCCGCCGAATTCAAACTTCGACGAGGAAAGAGATGTAGATGGCCTACTGGTTCATCTTGTCAAGCTTAAACCACAGTTTCGGGAGTATCATCAAGCAGTTGATATTGCACTGGGAGGTTTGGTAAGCAAACGTTTTCATTTTTGGGCCGGCTAATTTTTTATATATTTCTAAAAAAGCGACAAGAAATGAAACAAAAAGTCATTCGGAACATAATACATCTAAAAAGTCGCGGGAGAGTGAAAAACATTTATGCCATTTAGAGTTCGCGGAGAGAAGGGGTGAGGTATCCGGTTTGTGGTTCACGGAAAAAGACGTACTCAGTGTAGTGAGCCCAACGTTGTTCTTCGTAATCTCCACAGTTCCGATGATTCATGAGCTCCTGAAATATAACATATTTTTTCTGCATTCTTTCTTCAAGTCTGGTTTAAAACTCACAGTTTGATTAATATTGCCCATATTGCTCGTTAGAATGGGGTGATTGGCGGCAGCGAGTCCATTTGCCCCTGAACAGCATGTGGCAACTAGTTTGAATCCTTTCTCGGCCATCAAATCGCATGCCTGCAAACGGGGGAATACGGTATATATGTTCATTCAGTCTCATGATTTGAAGATACCCGCTCAAGACATTGATGCTTCAAATAAAGACGAGAAGTGTATCTCTCTCCATCATCTGGACCTCCTGGATCACGGCTTTCGTTGAGGGTGTCAGCGAAGACCTCTCGGCACAGTGTGGCTCGACCACAAACTAGAATCCGATGAAGCTTTCTGAATTTCACATCTGCTTGTCCGTCACGACCGAAGGCGAAAGTGCCACGATATCCCAGAGTTATGTAGCCTCCTAAAATTAGAAAATCAAAATTGTAGTGTTGTTTGTCAGTGACACCGTATGACGCAAATCGAGTCTATGATCAAAAATACTTTTTTCTACGGCACCATGACTCATTTTTTCTATTGGCACGAATCGTTCTATGTGAAATATAAAGCAACCATACCCGTTTCCGCTCCAGTTGAAGCATATCCATTGGCGGTTCGTGGACGAGGAGAAATTGATGAGACCGCTGAGAGCAGTGCTGAGAATCGTTCAAGGCGATAGAAGTCAGCCTCGTCCTTCAGTCGAGCAGTCTCTCGGAATTGTTCAGGCAAAGACAGTTTGTCAGTACGAAGAAAGTGCAAAATGTAAGCAAAAAGTGGTCCATCGCGATCCACGAAAAGAGTGCCATCTGGCATCGTAACAACGTTCACTTGCTCCTCGTCAGACAGTGATCCTGAAGCGATATTAGCCAGCAATGTATCGGTTTCTTTGCTCAATGTGCTCCGAGTTGTGGTATATAATGTACCACCCACATTCAGTGTTAACACATCTTCACTTGATGTCATCTCTGAAATTCAATTCAGGGTTAGTGTCGAAATTGCAACATGAGAGAATACTAAAGGGCGAGAATAGTTTAGAGAGTAGATTGCGATGTGAATACATTTTCTTTGTATTTTTTACTTCCTCTTGTTGTCTTCTCGGTCTTCTTTTCTCTTCTGATTTGGCGTCTCACAAAGTGCTCTAATTTGCGGTTGGGGTTACGAAGAAAGGGCATAAGGAAAATAGAAACCAAATTCACAATAGGCACGATTAGAAGACTAGACGAACATCTTTGGAATTCAAATGAAAAATAAAGAATCCCGGAAGGCAAAACCAAAGGCTTAGAGATATCTTTAATCTGCGAAGGACATAAACTACGATCTGCTTGAAAAAGTGAGAGCAAGGAGAGGTTTTCTGATGTGAAACAAGACTAATGTGAGAGCTTCCGCTTCCAGTTTTTAGAAAAAAAAAACCTCCATTGAACAAGACGAATATATGTCCCTTTGCTCAATTGGTCTCGGTCTCACTCGTTCTCCCTTTCTCTCTTTTTCGCCTCCAAAAACAAAACGGGCAAATGAGCAAGCTATGGAAAGGGATGATTGATAATGGCCATCGTGTATGGCCCTAAGGAATCAAACGGGGCTCGGGCCGCTAGTGGTCGCGACAAGAGGAGGACGAGGTGCAGAAGAAGAAGAAAAAGGCGGAGCGGCCCGGAAAAGTCACGTTTCGACAAAAGTTGAGTTGAGTGCCCCCGAAGTGACTGACGCCCGTGTTGAACTGACGGCCGTCTCTGCTACGCCCCAAAACGAATAGTCGTCAGAAGCGTAGGGAAGGCAATGAAGTCTGCTAGAAAAAAAAACATCCATTCCGATGTGGGAATGGAGCAGAAGGAGAAGAAGCTTTTTGTCTTCTTCTCTTTCTATTGCCTTTCCCAAAGCTATAATTTATAGACCAACGCCTGTCTTGGGCAGAGGTGAATAAATGAATCGAGTGCTTTACTAGCTTGTTGTTTCTGTTTTTTTCACTTGACGAGATGGGTATTTGCGTAGAATAAGTGTCCGACGACATCAGTTGAGTAGATAAAGGAAAGCATTCGGAAGTTTGACGGTCAGACTGGCAAGTATTCAATTATTAATCGAGTTTTGCAAAGGGCCCTTTACATGGCTTCTCATTCTTTGATGGGGTATCCTGTTTCAATGCTAAAGTTTCAAAATGGGCAGGCAGAGAGAGAGAGAGTGGCGCCATGTAAAGTTCACTGAACTCAGAAAAAACGCTTCAAGCTGGCAAAAAGTATTGTAGAATCTTAATTTAGGATGAGAATACTTACTGGTTTGCGTTCTTACGAAAAAAAGTTGACTATTGACTTTGTGAAAAATGAAAACCTAGTCATTGACTGGAAGTCGACGAGAACTAAAAGAGCATCTCATCTGAGATAGGTCCGAATAGAGCGGAAAGCGACCGCCAGACGAGGGGAGAGTGAAAATACAACTACTCTTCCTTCTGCTCCTCTCGTTTTCTTTATTTTAGTTTTCGCCGTCGTTTTGTGAAGGACTGATGGAGAAGAAGGCACCGGCCTGGTTTTGATAGAAGAATGAGAAAAAAAAAGCGAGCGGAGAATAAAGGCAGAAAAGAGGCGGAGAATTAGATTTGGGTCCAGTTGGAAGGAGTGGGTGCAAGAGGGATTAATTAGACGAAGACTGGCAGAAGACGACGGGCTCCTTCAAAAAAATACAACGAAATTAAACGGAATGCGAATGTCATTTGATGTTCGACGCGAAAAAACAATTTCAGGACGAAAATATCTGACCTGAGTGAAAATGTTTGTTGAAACTGACAATATATTAATTAGGAACAATTCTAAATCCTCTAGTTTTGTTACCCATTCAATACGAACCTATTTCAGTATGGAAACATCGTTGTACGTAACCAAGATGTTGCTCGCATCCTAATCGAGGGAAAAGCATTCACTGGACGGCGAACCTGTATTCCAGTCTCCGAAAACGGAAGAACCGGAAAATCACCACTTCTTCCCGATCATGTCATCCATGCTGCCCAACGTATTGTAAGTGAAAAATCATGTTTATGGGAAACTTTGAGTTTTAATATATTCTCAATAAGAGACGGGTAGGATATTGGTTTTTTAAACACTAGTAGGCATCTCTTCGCAATACGTATGTGTGCGCGCAAAAGAGCAGTAGTCGTCGTTTTTAAGCGTTGTTTGTTCAAAGATAGAAGCGACGGTGGTATGAGTGTGTGTGTGTGTGCTCGTGGCGGAGAAGAGGTTTTTGATTAAAACGAAAAATGGGGGCGAAGATGAATACGAAGAACAAACTGATTTGTACTCGCTGATTCAATCCAGTATGCGGATGAATTGTTGTTTGCGAGGGTGTCTATAGAAAATAAAATGGAGCCATAACAAAGCGGCTTTTGAGATACAAACGTATCAGTATGAGTGATTAGTATTTCCACTATTTTGTCTTCTGCTTATTTCCCGGCGAAAAGAAAGATCTTTTCTAATTCTAGAAATGGGTGTGGACGGTAAGCAGAACCGAGAAAAGGCGTTCTGAAAGGAACTGGGAGTTTGATTTAGTATTAGACTAGGTACCTAGAGACGAAAAAATACATGCCAGCGTTCTTTCTTTCGGTGGACCGACGAAGATGAGAAAATAAGGAAAAAAAGAAACGAGATAGTGAAAAAACAACAGAGCGAACAAGAAGAAAAAGGAGAAAATACTATTCGTCGAAGGATGCACACTCAAATACACAAATTCACCGAAAATGTGACAAAGATGGAGGAAAAGAATGAAGAAGAAAAGAAGAATAAAACTCAGTTAGCGAGATGAAAAAAAGAAGAAAATTCTGGGTCGAACACTATACTCGAAAAAGCGTATTTATTGAAACTTCTAACACTGTTCATGCTCGTATTCTGTGTTTGGGTTAAGTACACCAATTCGCTTGAATAGCTTGAGAAACTGTGCAATAGTTTAGACATTCATACTAATTCAAGAGGAATAATTGTTGAGCGAATGAGCATGTTGTGTCCCTGAAAAAAGTGAGAAATAGGGTGTGTGCAGAGCGAGAAACATCATCCTTTTCCGAACTGATGCAAAACTTTGAAAAACGAGATAAGGAGTTAGAAAGGAGAAAAGAAAAGAAAACGTTTAAAAGAAGACGTCGATAGATGATGCGTACGTGTGTGCCAATATAAATTCAGAAAAATGACATTTACATATGTTGTGCTCTTTTGGCAGCTCTCCCGGGTGCATTTTGCAAACATTCTTTCTTTTTCGATTGGACTTGCAATTTTGAAGGGAAAAAACAATGTACACGTTTTTTGAGAGTGAGGAAGAAGAAAGTGGAGAAACTAAAAACCTAATCGTCTCTGTTAATTGCTAGTGACTTTTATCCGGAAGTTGTCTCGTTTTCTCGCTGATGCGAAAGTTAATTTCTTTACTATTGATGGGGAGATGGGCTGTGGAAGGGGACTGAAAAATAAAGTTTTCTCTTTTTACAGGCTGATAGATACAATGAACACGTCTTGCGGCTCATCGATATGGTTGAATTCCCCGCAAAAATTGACAATACGTTCCGGTCAGCTCTTGGAAGTGTAAGACTTTTTAATCATTGTGCGCAGTTTATTTTTTTTAATTCAGATCCTCGTCGTTCAAACATTGGAATGTGCTAGAGAAGTAGCTTTCGCAGACGGTGTCAAAACGCGTGTATTAACCGGACGTGGTGACGATGTCAAAACTACAGGAGTGATGTCAGGAGGAGCAACCGAAAAAGGTGACCAACATATTATTACTGCACTCGAGGGAATTCATGAGCAACTCGACGAAATCGCGGTTTTGAGAGAAGAACAAAGAGGTCATGCTCAATATTTAAGAGAAGTCGAAGACAAGTACCAGAAGTTCCTTGATGTGAACAAACGGTTGGTAGAGGCTGAAAAAAAGTTGGCTATCTACCAAAACAATGTCAAAACCTCGGATGTTGGAAGAGCTGAATTAGAGCTCGAAACTCTCGCGGAAGAAGCCAAACAGATCGAACTTGAAATTGAGGATGCTAATGGAAAATTGATCGCACTGAAGAAGAAAATAGAGAGCCTCGAATCTCGTAAAACAAACGATAAGAGTGAACTGGAAAAACGGAAGATAAGCCTAAATAAGGAACTCAAACAGCTGGAGAAGTATGTGGACGACAAAAGGAGTGCTGCTGGTGCAGCAAGAGCGAACATTCTCATGCTAGAGTATGTACCTATATTTTGCTTTTGCTTTTAAACAGAGAAATCATTTCAGAGCGTTGGTGACATCTCTACAGAATAGCATTAAAGAGGAGGAAGATGCAAAGAAGCAAAAGAATGACCAAATTGCTGAATTGCGCCTTCGAATTCCAGCTGCTGAACAAAAATGCCAAGAGGGAAAGGATGCTGTAAAGGCAGTGCAAGCGAAGGTGCAACTTCATAGAAATGAGCAGCGAAACGTGGTCGATCGTATCTCGAGGCTAACAAAGGATATGACTAACTTGCGCAGAGAAGAGATCAGGCTGGTGAGTCAATTTGATTGTTTTTTTCATAAATCTGTATCGAATAATTTTGCAGAACACCGCAAAGGACGAAATCGACAGAGAAATTGTGAGACTGACAGAGTCTGCGATTGAAAACAAAAAATACGCCTCCCAACAAGCGAAGAAAAATGAATGGGTGGTTGATGAGCAGGCGCATTTCAACAAGAAGGGAGGTCTCTATGACTTTGAAGGATACTCATCTAGCAGAGGAAACGCCGAACTGAAAGAGTTGACTGAAAAGATTGAAAAGATGGAGCGTTCCCTTTGCATGAAAAATGTGGCAAATTTGGATTCATGTGAAGCCAAGGTGAGACATTTTTATTCCTTCAGCTTTTATTTGTTTCAATACAAATGTAGGGAATAATCGGTATGTTATCAATAAACAAATTTTCAGGTCATTGACATCCGAAACAAGAGAGAAAAGTTGCACGAGGACTTCAACATCTTGAAAAAGACAATTTCGATTCTCGATGTAAAGAAAACCGACGAGTTAGAAAGGGCGCACGAGTCGGTCAACAGGGTGAGTAACGCAAGGTCGACTGGGTAGCAGGCGCGCGCGACAGGCAGACGCACGCTGGTTCGAGTCCGGTGCAAGTCAATGATGTCCTAATCTACGATTTAATTCGAATGACTGTGAGATCATCCAATGAGAACTGAGACTTTTTGCCGTTCTTGAACAAATCTGTTGTATCATTGCGTGAGATGTCAAGTTTTGAACGCAAATTTAATCCTTTTCATGACGAAGTTTCAACTCACAATTTAAGGACTTTGGAAAAATCTTCAACTGCTTACTTCCTGATGCCACTGCCACGCTCGTTCCACCACCAGGCAAGACAGTTTCTCAAGGTCTTGAAGTCAAAGTTGCTTTCAATGGTGTTGTGAAGGAAAGTCTTCACGAATTATCTGGAGGACAGCGGTCTCTTGTCGCTCTTTCTTTAATCCTTGCTATGTTGAAGTTCAAACCAGCTCCACTCTATATTCTCGACGAAGTTGATGCAGCTCTCGATTTATCGCATACCGCCAATATCGGTAAAATGATCAAAGAGCACTTCAGCGATAATCAGGTTTGTACTGACCTCCCCAGACTCGAAAATCTTGTTTTTTTCAGTTCATCATCGTTTCTTTGAAACAAGGAATGTTCTCTAATGCCGAATGCCTGTTCCAAACTAATTTTGCTGATGGCTACTCAAGGTGCGAGCAACTTACCGGAGCTGCTCTTGAAAAAGCTCGAAACGACGCTAAGTTGGCTGAACAGGCTGACGAGCTTGCGGAGGCCGCAAAGGCTCCTAAAAAGCCAGTCAAAAAGGCTTCCAGGAAACCCGCCCGATCAGCCAATGATGAGGTTGATGAGATGGCATAAGTAATAAATGATCTCTTCCAAATTGCCACTGTGTATATTTATATTACTATTCATTCACAATTTATCCATTGATCGTCGCCCCTATTTACTCCCTCCCCGTTATTACTTTTTATCTCATGATCAAGTTTTAAGAATCTCATAATTGTATTTTAAACCAAATGTTGGTTTTTGCGAACAAATGAAGCAATCTACAATGAAATCGTTTATGTGACAAGATTAAAGCAACTTTCATAACAAACGTGTCAAAAACATAACTCGAAACATGGTTGCACGGCAAGGGAGGAATCGAATGAGGCGATTTGAGGAAAAGCGATGATTTGAGATGATAGAATGAATGATGAAACACAAAAATAGAGAGCATATTGGATCTTGAGATCAAACAAAATTTGTGGTTGTTGTAGTAGTCGTTGTGGTAGTGGTGGTTGTTGTTGTGTGAGCAGCAGTAATTCTGAGAAAAGAAAATGTAATCATTAAAAAAATGAAATCTCTCACTTCGATGTACGATCGCCTTCAATAACGACTTGCACGAGGCCCTTGATCTGACCGTTCGGGGCCGCTCTAAACAGAAGCATCACGATCTTTGTGCAAGCGACCGTCAGAATAGCGCACGTCACCTGAAATTTAATATTATTTAGACACTCGCGCCGAAAGGAACATCATCAACTGCTACTCGTATTACCGTGAGAATAGCATAGACAATTATGAGTCGGATGCTGAAACGAAGCGAATCGATGAATCCAATGAGGACGATGAGAGTAGAAATGGCCATTCCGATGCAACCAACTGCCGAAGTCAGAAAGACCTGAAAAATAATTTTTTAACTGAATTCGAAGTTTCAAGCCTAAGTCTAATAGAGCTCTAAAATTATATATACTGTCTAATCTATGAGGATCATGTAGACTGAGATGGTTTCCATATTCGAGGAGATTCCAATCAGGCCTTTTTAATTATTTTTCTTATAAAATTAAGAACGCACCAAAAGTGTTGCAGGAATGAAGAGAGCCCGTCCGAAAACGACGAAAACTCGACGATGAAGTCCGAAGACGTGCATAAAGTTATGGACGATACTGCAGACGAGAAGAAGGGAAAGCATGAAGAGGACGAACGAAGTACCTTCGTAGAGGAATGGAGCGAAATAGAAGACAATCAGAGAAATCAACGAAAACAGCTGTAATTTGTAGATTGAAACAATTGAGAAGATGAGAAGTTCAAACCGTTTGAGCTCCCATCAGAATTCCGAACGGCCATTGCATGAAGAATCGAAAATCGGCGTTGGTTCGAACAGCTTCCATTGCTGCAAACTATTGTGACTAGAGCCAATTTCTCGTTTTGTTTATTCGTGTGGTAAACAAATTGATGAATACAATATCAAGATAGAAGTTTAGATAGAGAAAGGAGTGAGTGAAAGGAAAATTGTTTTATTGAAACTTTTTTCGACTAGACAAAGCTGGCAATAGTAATTGAAAACTAGAAGAGAGCCCGTTTGACGCCGTTGAGATGCACGTCAGTAAACCCAAATAGAGAAGAAAACAGAAGGAGATCGGTGAGGGGAAATGTCAAATCATTCGATTATCACAGATAAAAGATCCGGAAATGTTTCAGATTTTGTACAAGCTAAGAGAAAAAACAAATTAATCTAACCATTATAATTATAAATACATCATATTCAATTTATTCCAAATTGTATCCGTTGGGTTGACGAACTAATACCCGTTGATTCGTGTCTATTGATGGTTCGTCTATAGCTGCTCCACGAAGCATTCTAGCTTTTGCTGTGCGCAACTCTATTGCATGCAATTCCTGATTTCGTTTTTCTTGGGCTTCCAATGCCCGAATTTCACTGAAATTTTTCAATTGGATGAAATAGTACAAGATTTCTTTTACTGACATTTCTAGTTTTTCGTTTAGCAACTCAGTATGACGAATATCAATTTCCAGTTTGCGAAGTGTCAACGCTTCTTTTCTTTGTTCGAATGTAGACGTTACTGATGATGAACCAGGACTTCTGGAAACAAAAAATATTTTATTGTGACTTTAAAAAACCAACTTTTCCGATTCAACTCTTGATCGCTTCGGTGCTGGTGGCTGTATTGGTATTGTTGTAGTGATTTGAGGTGGAGAAGCCGTGGAAGACGTAATGGCGTAGACGGATGGCGCAGTTGCGGACCGATTTTGAATCCTTCTGTAGGCATTTAAATTTTATTTAAAAAACAAATTCAAATTTCTCACTTTGAAATCGGAGACTTTGTAAGTGCTCTCGCTTGCTGGATCGCGGCATCTACTGATAAACTAGGTGAGACGTGTGTGGCTTTGATGTAGTCAAGGATGTTTTCAGCAGTACTTGAAGCAGAAGCTATAGGAACCGGGATCGAAAGTGTTGTGTTCACAGCGATGTCGTCCACTTTTGGAGTCTGGTCGAAAGTTGAAGCTGATTCGAAACTTTGACTGATTTCCTGTAATTTCTGATTTTTCTGTTTAGACAACAATTTTGGGACTTACTGGATTGTCTGTACTATCTTGATTGACAGAACTGAAGATTATTGACCGCCACAAGTCAACACTGTCTGAAGATTGTTGAGAAGTGTGTGAGTTTGTGGATCCCTGTGACATCAGAGAACTCGTCGCTTGGGTGAACGCATTTGCTAGGGCTGTTGTTGAAATAATCTCCAACACGATTTTATCGAGTTCCCTGAAATTCTGGGAACGATTATTTTCAGCTTTGTGGTTTCGCCTGCTCACCCTAATTTTCCTCCAGGCCTAGTTGAGTTTTCATTCCTTGACAATGCATGTCTTCTCACATATTGCCAGTCGTGATCACGCAAACGAGCCCAAGGCTTCCCACGATAGCTTTCCAGATTGGCAGATTCTACTTCATTAGCCACTCGTTTCCACGCATCTTCTTTTGATCTTGGAGTAATCTAGAAAACACTACAGTACAGCTTAGATTTTAACTTGAAACATTTTTCAAACCGAAGTTTCAACTCAAAATTTTGAATTACTCTAATCTCGCGATGGAGCGCGTTGAAACTGGGGAAATTTGAACCAGAGCAAAAATTTTTAATTGGAAATTTTTTTAGGAAACAGAAAAAAATAGAACGAAAAACTCACCTCGTGCCCATCGCAGTCACCAAAAAGAGAGCTTTTATGCTTGAGAACGATTTTCACAAATTCGATTTTCTCTTGCAATTTTTTCTCTCGTGGGTCTCCAACAACAAAATGACGATAGGACAATTGCTGCGGCCTCCCATCTGCTGCTAGTGGCTCTCTGAGATGGACTCAATTAAAACATGCGGTTGCATTTCATGTGACTCACGATTCCGAATATTCGAATGACATTGAATGATCCTCGCTTGTCGACTCACTAGATGTGCTAAGATGGGGAAACGCTTGTGATAGCAATGGTTCTGAAAAAAAAACTGGATGGGAAAAATAGTTTTGAAATTTACCTACCTTGAACTTCTGTTTTCACCTCGACCTTGGACTCTGCAAGAATAGAGGCGTCCAATGGAGGCAAGGATTGTAACGGTGCACCCACAACACCGTTCATCGTTTTCACCATCGCCATCATCTGGTCCATCACTAAACAAATATAAATTTTAAAGTTTTTAAATAGGGTTGCAGACGAAATCTAGAACGGCATTTCAAATTCCAAAATGAAGAACTTCATATCGAAGTTCAGGGACGATTCAATTCGACGTATTTCTAAAAATGTCTTAATTGACCTCCACAGACGGTCACTTTTCTAATTTCAGAGATTCTCAAGAGAAGAAGAAAGTTTCGGAAACTGTTGACGAATTAAGAAAGATAGATGGATAAATATTAGGTATATTAAGAAAGAAGGAAAAAGTAGGAGGGCGCAAAAGCACGTATTTGTGCTTCCTTCCGCCACGACAAAGAGCACAGGAGACAGAGCAAAAGCTGACAGGTGACACATTGAATATGACAGTTCTTCTTGGGGTCGCCACCAACAGACAACACTCTCGTTGCTGCAAACAGACACACATACACACTCTCCAATACCTTCGAGAGATGATGATCATCAGAAGATGGCCATAGACGGGGGGTGACGAGAATGAGAAAGAGGAGCGGCGACGGCGGCCAATGGACGACGATGACTACAACCCGCATATCGAAAAAATTGGTGGTGTGGCCCTGATGAATTGGGATGTCTTCGGCATTTGCCTCGGTGGTCGGGGGGTCTTCTTGTGTGTCCTTCCAGAGCTCCCCCACCCTATTTAGGATGACAGACAGGCAACCCTGAGACACAGTGGTCTACTTGTCAAACGCAGACGGATCGACATGCCATTCGGAAAAAAAGGAACAGAAGTGACCCGTGAGACGCAGACGGGTTGACATTGATTGACATTTGGTGAGCTGTCATGCTGTCTTTTCCTTTCCTTTTTTTCCTTTTTTCTTCGCCACTTCAAACAAACATTGTCTTGTCTCCCATCTTTCCCAATGTGTCTCCTCTCGTCACTCAATCTATTATCTCTCACAAGGTTTTGGTGACAATTAATACAGTACATGTCGAAATGACAGTGACTGATGAGATAGAAACTGGATTCTCTGCGGTTGACATAAACGTCATTGTCATTGTCACTATTTCTGCGAAACGCATTTTATAGTCTTCGTAGTTTTGTCTTTCGGAGAAGACCACAGCATTTCTGACTAATTCTTACATTTAAAATTATCAACGTCACAAATCACAATCGACATTTTTAAAGGGACTAATTGATTGGAAAACCAATATCTGCGCCTAGGAATCAGTTCACACGCTTATCTAGAAAACGTCACATGATAGGCATTTTTTTGTCATCAAACCAATTTTTTCATGAATAAACAATGGAATAATCACAATTTTCGGCTGGAACCACAAAAAACACAAAAAATCAAGAAAAAAAAAAGAAACTTACTGTATCTGTGAGTTGTCGTCACATTTGATGTGCACACTAGATGCACTTCAAATGACGCACAAAAATCTGAGATGAGTTTCCTCGAAAGGTTTTTTTTTTCAATTTTTAATTTTTTAATTTCGGAAACATTCGAAATAAATTTCCTAGCTGTGGATAGCAAATTTTAAAGGAGGATTCCGACCACAAATTTTTATTGCTTTAATAGATGCAGAATTTTGCGCTGATTCCGAATATCACAACGAAAATGCTCAAAAATGTTTCTCGGTGCCAGAAAACGCCGTCAAAGGGGTCGAAACGGGCCAGAAGTGCTCCCTTGCTTCTCCTGTGATTTTTAGACGACATTAGTGGAGTTTTTTTGTTAATTTACATGCCAAAGTGTCATCCAATGCTATTTTCTGTGAAATAATAAGAAAATTTATACAAGTCCGTCAAATATGAGCCATTTACTGCGGCGTGGCCTAGAAAACTCCGGAGAAAACTCGGCTAAAAGGGAGCACTTCAGACGCAATTTTCGCCCCTTTAAGGCATTTTCCGGCTCCGGGAAACATTTCCGAGCATTTTCGTTGTGATATTCGGAATCAGCGTCATGATTTACATCTTTTAGAGCAATAAAAATTTTTGCTCGGAATCCTCCTTTAATAATCTGATGCTCTGGTCTAGTCTAATTTTGGAATTTCTCTCCGAAAAAAACCGGAGAACGAATGATGAAAAACAACAATAACGAAGCTGATATTGACAGAAAGCAATACCAGAATGTATGATGAATTATATCTTGTCGGTGAGAGAGAACGAGAGTGGCACATGATATCATTGGATTACATGAATAATCAGAGAAGTTCAAATGAATTTTGAATGGAGAGATCAGCTGGTTTTCAACGAAATTCAAATTTGAATGCAAATCCGAGAGTCTGAGATTTCTCTGTCAAAATATGTGTTTTTTTGAAATGACGAAATATTGTAGATTTCATAAGAATACAATAATTCATCATGAGTTGTCTGAAGAGTTTTCTTTTGCTGAACGAAAGTACAAATGTGATTTATTCAGCCTCTCGTTGCCTTCTTCGCTCTCAAAGTTTTCCATATTCTGATGTAAAAACTTAAAAACTGAATGGCATATGAATAAATAATTGACCGCAGATTAGGAATTCACAAGTCGAGTACTTCTCAGCTTCAGCTGTTTTCATTCCAGAAAAACATTCACCTGCCAACGGATTTGCGCAATTCGAGAATAAAAAATGCACATGTCGATTCTGAGAACTCGAAACGTCATTCAAAACTCTTTCTCGTTGTGGTTTTTGAGATGTTCTAGGTACAAAACATTGAATTCCGAATTACTAGAATGAGTACCTCTGAAGAATGTGTCTGATGGAATCTACAAAGAATTATGACGTGGCAGCTAATCCCAGAATTTCCCAAAAAGCTCCGATTTCGGAGAAGATCATTCAAAAAACTGATCAATGAAAATTTTGATTCAAAGAACCTCATAAAAAAGAATATCCGCTTCGAGCCTGGCTAGAGGAAAGGAATGTGGGCGGCACGAAAATAATAAGAAGATCAAGTCAGACACCTCCAAATGCATATTATATCATTTTCGCGTTGCCATGGATAGACATTTGAGGACGAAAAAAAAATGAAAAATGGGCCAGGAATGAAACTCTTGTCGATTGAGTGAAGAGAGGGAAAAAGAACGAAGAATTGCGGGCGCGAAATAAGGGAAATAAAACAGCGAGTGGAACGGGAAAAATCAGAAAAAAATGGACATGGAGAAAACCAACAATTCATTCAAAAACAGTTCCAACAAAAAAAGACAAAAAAGAGATCGAGATGATAGAGAGAAATGCATTGCAGTCAGCGTTTTGGAGGAGGTGGGAGACAGTCGGTAATAATTGTGGCTAGCTTCTGGAGCTCATCTTCTTCTGGGAATCGTTCTTCTGTTTCTTCGACTAGCAGTTGAATCTGAACAAAAGTTTTTGAAGATGCCCGAAAGTCTTCAGTTTCCTTGAATTTTGTTTGATTTTCCATAAACTTACATCAGTGGGATTCGCCGGTCGCATGTTCAAAACTTGTAGTGTTTCGGCACCAGTGAGCTGAAAATTTTTCACAATTTCAAGATTAATTTCCATGGAGTTACTTTGAAAGGTTTCAATTTCGGAATCAACTCGCAAATGAGCGTTTCATTTTGTGTAGCTGCAGGGCTGGCGTTCAGATATTTTTTCGTCTGCAAATTTTTGAATAAAATACAGAATCATTTTTCAAGGAGGAAACCTCGTATACAACTGTGGAGAGCATTTTACATCGGTCTCCATGTGATTTATGATCTTCCTCTTTTTTAACATCGTTCAAGAACGTCAGAACTTCTCGATTTGTCAGCATTGTTTCTCTTTGTTTCAGAACTTCCATCTGTAAAGTTTTATTTAGCTTTTGAGTTATTTTCCAGTTCGGGAAAGTATATTCAACGCATTACATAAATAATAGAAGAATGGTTTTCTAATCATAAAAAGGCAAAAATGATTCATTTTCATTATTCGATTCGAATTAAAATATTGCAAAAGTTATGTTCAAAATACATATAACTATAAGAGATGAGAAAAGATACAATATTCCTATATTTTTTTGACATATTTACATTATTTGAAATTATGACGGATCTAAGTAGATTAAGAAAAGATTTAAAGAAAGTACGACGGATGTAGCGCAAAGAACTGGGAAGAACTCGTAATCGATTGGACGACAGCGGGGAAAGGTTTGTTGGTGTAGTGCGAATGGAAATGCGATGCCTAGCGTATCGAGGGACATGTTCATGGGCGGATCAACATTTTGCCAATATTCTTGCCAGTCATCATATCAACAAATGCGTGTGGTGCAGAAGAGAGATCATCGTATATTGTTTCTTTCACCTAAAAAAGAACATTAGAACAATTTTCAAATGTTTTGCCTCAAACCTTGATCTTATCCTGTTGCAACCACTCTGATAACTGAGCGATCGCCTCATCCATCTCGTCCTTATAGGTCAACACCAAATATCTCTCTCTTTGAATGTTCCTTTCCTTCAGAATTTGAACTGTTTGATCGGGAAGTGGTGGTGGATATGGAAGATCAGTGTTGTAGACAGCAATTTGACCACAAAGAACGATTCGACCGTTGGTGTTCATCTAGAGACCCAAAATCTTCAGTTTTGGAAAGAAATTAATAAAAACTTACACACTGGATCACTTGATCTGAAATCGTTCCTCCTACATTATCCCAATAAATATCTACTCCTTCTGGTGCCAATCGGAATAATCGATCAGATACATTGTCTGTTTTGTAGTTGATAGCAGCATCGAATCCAAACTCTTCTTTCTATAATTTTATTTGTTTTTTTCTTGTCAAACTACTAGAATACTCACCAAAACCTTGCACTTCTCATCTGATCCGCAAATACCTATAATCGTCGTACATCCCTCTATCCTGGCAATCTGTCCAGCAAGAGATCCGCAACTACCTGCCGCCCCAGAGACTACAATCGTTTGCGGTCGGCTTCTGTCGATCATCGCCTGCAAGAAGTAATAATTTGTGTCTTTTTCGATGATAAAAAAGTACACATACCTTCTTCCGTATTCCGAGTAACGCTGTGATACCGGAAAGTCCTGCACACGAGAGAATGACAGAAGGGGAAAAGTTCGATGGAAGGTTCACTTTGACAAGGTCACTGCTATCACAGACGAAATACTTGGTCCATGTCCATAGCCTTATGCATCCTGTGACCAGATCACCTATTTCTAGATGACAAGCGGAGCCAACTCTCTCCACAACTCCGATTCCTTCCATTCCATCGACTGGTTCTCCAACTTCGTAAGGTCCCAAATAATCGACTCCCGTTGATGGATTCATACGACATCTTTGAGCTGGATCCACTGATAGGAAGAGTGTTCGAACGATGCACTGCTCAGAAGTGATATCACTCTCTGATGGAGAATCAATGGGAATTACATCGAAACAGTCGACGGTCGGAGGATTATTCTCACCTAGAACACGGAACATTTATGTGTTGATTCTTCAATAACTCACCAGGCCTTTTCACGAAAATCACAACTTTATTATCAGCTGGAAGTTGTTGTGAAGATGAGGACGACGTCATCTGCTGGCGCGCCTGGAATACAGATATTCGCATTTTCGAGAATGGAATGAATAATAAGAAGATGGGGAAATTGCCACAATATGTAACCAAATTGGTGTTATTATCAGTACAAAATGCTGGCAGCAAGCAGCAAACATGTGATAAGAAAATGGCAACAGTACAGAGAAGAATAAGAAAAAAGATGAATTTCAAACTAAACTCGGGTTGAAGAACGCGCCCATTCAGTTCATAGACAGAAGGACAAAGTGCACTAGTATATGACTGTCGAAAAAAGTACATTCTTTTGGGAGATATTGCAATAAATTGTGTTATCTAAAGAAACGTCATCCGAAATCACTACCGCGTGGAAGAGAACACAACATACAAAGTACTGCTTCTTCGAAATTCAACTACAAACTAGGAAACAGAAAATACAAAGACCGTGACGATGAAATGAACGTTCGGGTTTTTCAGCCATCTCTTCGACACGTTTGGAAAAAAAACCAGTTTTCGAATAGACTATTAATCAAAAGTGCGAGCAGCAAAAAGTCGAAAAAAATTGGGATATGAAATGATTGCCGTCAAAAATAAAGAAAATCTACTTGATTTTCATTTCACGACGCCTTGTCAGTCTTGTGTCTGGAGACGCCTGTGTCTCTTGTTTATTTCCGTGTCAGTCGTATCCGTTCAAAAATGCAAAGATCAAAACGTGCAGAAAGCATGGCACACACATACACACACAAAACCAATCAACGTTCCGCAACACTACTAGGTATTTTGGAAGGAAGCACTTTTCGCAAGAAAGAGTTTAGCAATTGAAACATGGTCTCTTTTTCTCGGGGTAATTGATCGAGAAAAAAAAAGAAATGGATAGAAAGGGAACCGATGGACAAGGGGACTCTCCTTGATTAATACACTCTCTCCGCACACGTTTTGACTTTCTGTCTCTTTTCGATCAACATTTGATGGGGAGGGGAAAAGAGGAAGAGAAATAGAAACAAGTGGGTGAAATCACTGAAAAAAAAAACAAAAATAGGGGGTCACCTTGGGAGCTGAAACAGCGAGAATTTGTTGCATTGACTAGCCACGGCGCTTCCAGGAAGAGACGTAGAGAAAGAGAAAAAGTGCGCGAGAAGGGGGAGAAAGAAGAGCAGAACATGCTGACGACGTCCTCGGAGAAGTTGGGAGAGGGAATAGAGAAAGCAAAGAGCTTCACGAGACTATTAGCAAGATTAAAATGGGATATTTGGAGGGAGATTAGAAGGAATTCGAAATTTGAAATCATAACAGGAGTTTACTGGCTTCAATTGAATGTTTCTGGAGATTGGAGCGAAGGGAAGCGAGAAAGAATTGTTTTCAAAACAGACATAACAATGAACTCATACTTTCGATGCATAACTCACTTTCAGAAGTTTCGCAGCAGTTTTCTATCATTAGAGTTCTGAACGAGGCCACTGCTATATATTCGAAAATTGAACCAAAAACTCAGTGAGGCAAAAACAACCTTAATAAGAAATTTTTCATGAAAATAAAGTTTTTCCGGTAGTACAATCATTTATTCATGTTTGCAAGCACCGTACATAGTCAAGAAAATCGGTTTTGTAGTGGAGTCAACGGAATAACCTAATCACGTTTCACGTTTCAGAAAAACACTCGGAGCAATAAAGGGCGAATAATTGGAAAGAAGGTACCCGAGAAGAGAAAAAGAAGGATCAAATCAACATGATACAACAAAAACTATTTAACAATTACTGTGGAAGAAAAGAAAAATAACTATAGCTAAGTCATAAATGAGCATAAAACGGGAAAAGGTAAAGAGATTATGGAGAATTTTGAAGAGAAAATAAGGAGGTGAAGGAGAAATCCTGTCCTACGAAACCTGAGAAATGATTATTTCGCATTCATGAAGATCAGTTCATTTTGATAAAATGGGCCCGGAGACTTGAATTTGTAACTAGTTGCTGTTTGGTTCCTCGTGATGGTGAATTACTCCCATTCCGTGGTGCCCGGTGGTTTGCAGGTCATGTCGAGGAGAACTCGGGAAATTCCAGAAACGTTCGTTCTGATGGCATGGTCCATTTCTAACACAGTCTGGAAATTTGAGAGTAAAATTTATTGCACAGTATAGATAAAAACTTACGCTTTCAGGTAAATGAACTCCTGGAATAGCAGCTTGTCCTGTCATAAAATCAGATGTCAGGAACGGTCTGATGACGATCGAGTGTTTGTAGGATGCGTTTGTAGATCCTTGTTCACGATCGAAATCGATAGGCAACAAGACGACAGGCATCTGTTGAATTTTATGGCCCTCGTTTTCCAGCCGTTCGCCGGTGAAGGAAGATTTTTGGTGTGCAAACAACACGTTATTGGCGAAATGATCAGCCTTCTGGAGTTTTCGAACTGTTGGTGGGACGAGAAAAGTGAGCGTCAAATCTTCAATCGATTTCTCAATTCTATTTCCGAATGCGTAGCAGACGCGATTAATTGTAGGGAACAACTTTGGGATGGCACCGGCATATGCGAATAGAAGTTTCCATGGAATCGGACGTTCCTCGGTGGACAGTACGCAAGCGTACGCGTAACTCCTTGCATCGCCTTGCACTCCAACGGTTTTGATGGGAAGAATATGAGCGTTTATTTGTTGGGTCTGTGCATCGACAATAGCTCTGTCGCTTCCGGAAAGAGTGTTCAAAAGCTGAAAGCAAAAAAAGTTAAATGGAAAATACAATCTAAAACTAACATTGTGTCGCATAGTCTCCAGATGATCAAATTCATAAATTCCTTGACTCGGATTGACTGCAGAATAAATCAACTTCTCATGATAGCCTTGAAAATTTTCCCCTGATATTCCCATGAGAAGTGGAAGTGTGGAATAAAACTGTGGTTGTCGTTGGGATGCACAGAGAATACGGATTGCAAGTCCTGGTCCGGGGAACGGGTGTCTCTGGACAATGGCTTCCGGAAGACCGAGATCTTTTCCCAGCACACGAACCTCGTCTTTATGAAAATCTTTGAGAGGCTCAACAACTTTGCCCAATTTCCTCAACTCTCGAACCAAAAACGTGTCGTTATGATGCGTCTTGATAGTGTCAGCGTGTCCTGAAGCCAAAGCACTAGCACTTTCGATCAGATCTGGACGGAGTGTTCCTTGCGCAAGAAAGTAGTCATCATGATTGATTTTCAAGTCTGCCATAATGAGATCCTTAACACGAATGAATGTGTTTCCAATGATTCTTCTCTTCAACTCTGGATCATCAATTTCATCCAATGATTTCTCATCTGGGAGCATATGTTCAGTACTCGAGCGAAAAGTTGTTCCATAGTTATACCCTGTAGTTTTATCGTTTTTACATAAAAGAGTACTTCAACTTACGATGAATTTTGAGATTGAGAGCTTTGAGACTTTCCTCGACAGCGTCACTCTCGTTTAGGCGCATAAACCCATTGTCGATATGAATAGCGGTAACTCGGCTTGGGCCTAGTGCACGACTGAGCAAAGCGGCGCAAACTGCCGAATCGACACCTCCAGAAACCATGACAAGAACTTTCTTGTCGCCAACAGTGTGTCTGATTTCATCGATGCACTGCTGCTCGCGATTTGCAATGGTGAAGCTCTCAGAGCATCCGGAGATTTTGAACAAAAAATTAGAAAACATTTTGGTTCCATTTGTGGTGAGATCGACTTCAGGATGGAACTGGACACCGTATAGTTTCTTTTCTTCATTAGAAATTCCTGCAATGTAACTCTTTTGATTATAGTTCGAATTTTTAAAACGAACCTGCAACGAACTTTCCACTTGAAGCGATACTTTCGAAACCAGGAGCAAGCGTTGCATCTGTGACACTGTCTCCGTGTGTTAGAAGTACAGTTTCTTTGCTCTCAAGACCGTGAAATAGTGGGGATGTTGTTTTCACGTTGATTTCACATGCTCCGTCTTCTCGAATGTGCTCGCGAGCAACAGTACCTCCACTGTGCTTGTTCAACAATTGGAAACCATAGCAAATTCCGAGCACAGGTAAGCCACATGTGAAAATATCTGGATCAATTTTCGGTGCATCCTCTGCGTAGACCGAGTTTGGACCGCCCGAGATGATGATTGCTTTAAATCCTCCAAGACCCATTATTGTTTTGGCCGTTGTATTCAATGGGAACATTTCAGATTGCACTTTCAGCTCGCGAACGCGACGATCGATTACTTTTCCATACTGGGCTCCAAAGTCGAGAATAGCGACACGTTCTCCGCTATCAACTTTTTCGACAGGAAGATTTTCAACAAGGGTGACATGACTTCCTGAAAACTCTTTTAAAGGATATCTAACATTTCTTCGAAACAACATACCGTTCATACTGCCGCTCTTCTCCGAATCCTCCAGTGCTTTTTTAGTCGGGGGAGCTTTGTTCTGAAAAGAGAAAAGGTTTAGTGGGATTGAAGCGAAAAATCACGGTAGCAGCTGACGAAATTCAGTACACTGAATGGAGAACAATACCCCCAAAGTAATTGAAACAGTGTTGAAGCTATAAGAGACGCAGAGGTATTGGCCACAAGGAGGATAAAGTGCATATGATCATTTTTGATAAGAAATTTTTCGTAAATGTTTCTCCAAAAAATGGGCGGTAAGAAAGGGAAAATGAACAATTTTTCCTCGACAGAAACTGAAATCAAACAATGTGCGAGCGAGGGGGAAAAGAAACGAAATGACAAAACGTGAGGACTGAGGAGCAATGAGAGAAACTGACTGCTGTAACAGGGATGCGAGAGATAGGAAGTGGGGGCTACTGTGTCTAGCGACAGAGTTGGAATGGATTCTCCTGGAACTCATATGATCTTGTTCCATTAAGCAATAACTTCATTTCTGCTAATTACGAAGAATTTTGAAAATGCATTCGAAAAAATCATGTTTGCGTTACATGAGAACTACATCTCTCAGCATGTGTGACGTGAGATTATCAGTCGGACAACATGTGGTTGCACCAACGGGTGAAAGATTGAAGTAACAATGCACGGCAGATGAAGAAAGTAGCTCAGACGAAATAATATTTATAGGATTCAACCGTAGCCTTTTATACTGTCTCTTTGAAAATACTTTGTACCCACTTTCAGAAAATTGAGCTTTCAAGAAATCATAACAAAAACCACTTGCGGCATGATCAAAGGGAGATTTGCTCACCGTGGAATGTTGGCTGTCCTCGCTTACGTCCAACATCGAACCCGATCTTTTCATAGTATGCTCACTGACTTTCGAGACGGCCCTTGTTCTTTTCGCACGCTGAAACTAGGATTCGCTCTTTGAATGAGGAAGAGACGGGGAATTAGCCATGGAAAACCGGGCCTGCGATTTTATGGAAACTCATATTATCGAAATTTCCCAAGTTTCATCGCGCTCCATTGTGAACTTGGGAAAATTCAAAATTTTGAGCTTTCCCGCTCACTAGTTTCTAATGTAGGTTACGTCGAACACACAAGATCAACAAAATTATCATATTTGCCGTGACCTACATGAGAAAAAAGTGAGCGGGAAAGCTCAAAATTTTGAATTTCCCAAAGTTCGCAATGGAGCGCGGTGAAACTTGGGAGGGAAAGTTGGATAATATAAACATGTAGAACTCGACGAGATCTACAAAATTATATAAAAAATGGTTATATTTATCCGCTCAATTTTGTGCTGCTTATCGAAAAATACCCAGGCCACCGAAACGAACGCATGTTAGGTCGGCCGAGGTATTTCTCGGTAAGCAAAATAAATTTGAGCTTATGAACACAGCCACATTTAATATCGTTTTGTGGATCTCATCGAGTGCTTCATTTTTATACAAGTTTCCATCAAGAAAATCTTAGTTTACATGGGGAGAAGATCGGTGGCCCGATTTTCCATGTCTGCAGGCAGCAAATTTTAAAGAAAACCTTACTTCGGATGGGAGGTTTCGAGAGTGGCGTTTGCTCTGTCGTGCTCCAATTTTGACTGCTTTCCACCTGAAATTTCGTAAATAAAATAACACTGTTCACTAATTCCGCAGTTTCATTTAAAACCGGATTGAACAAAAAGAAGCGCAGTTCACTGCAAAGGAATTTGGGATTTCGAAACTATAAAGTTTGACTAGTGATAAAGACAGAACAAAAAACAAACTAAATTTCGAGAAGAAAATCGCAATTTCAGCCGAAAATTGGAATTGGCGGAAAAATGAAAATTTGAAGATGGCTGGCAAAACGCCAAAAGCTTGTGGGTCTCGCCACGATTTGCCGAAAAGAGTGTGTTGACTACGGTGGCGGGCTGTTTGAAAGCAGAGAGTGGGAGACGAAGAGTGCAAAATCAATGAAGTGGTTGCTGTTTTCTCCGCGATTTTTCCGTTTCATAACTTCGAATTGTCAATAAAACTTACTTTGAGAATCTGTAGAACGACAGGATAATATAGCAAGCTCTTTCAATTGGTTAGAAAACCTCAGGTTCTTCTTATTTTGTCTAAAAATGTTTGACAAGAATGCATCAAGCTCCGAAAAGTCATTCAGTCATTCATTCGTTTGAGTCATTCATTCGTTTTCTCTGTACTCATTTTCATCACAGCTCTCAATTCTAATCGAAAATCAGCTATTTATTTGAAGTTTTTTTCTTGCAGGGCGCCATCTCACCTCCACCCTGAGCTTGACACAATGGTATGTAAATATCTGCAGATTCACATATTGAACTTTTTTTTCAAAATTAAGTGATTTCAGGGAGAACAACAGCTCGATTGTGCTCTCGACTTGATGCGGAGACTTCCGCCGCAACACTGCGATAAAAACCTGTCGGATCTCATTGATCTGTGTCCACACCTTGTCGATGATCTTCTCAGTGAGTGTTTTTTTTTGTATTAGATTTCCTAAATTATCTATCATGTAGGTACAATCGATCAACCACTGAAGATCGCCGCCGATCGGGAAACCGGCAAACAGTATTTGCTCTGTGACTACAATCGTGATGGCGATAGCTATAGGTATGAGTCATCGGTCAAGTCAGAAGTAGAATATAGTTCATTCTATTTTTTTTCAGATCGCCATGGAGCAATACTTACGATCCACCACTCGAGGATGGTCAGTTACCATCAGAAAAACGCAGAAAAATGGAAATTGAGGCTAATGCTGCGTTTGAATCCTACCGCGACTTGTAAGAATTGATGAAAAGGGATGACGAGTATTTCAAATACGTTTTTAAGGTATTTCGAAGGAGGAGTGTCTTCCGTTTATTTCTGGGACTTGGACAATGGTGGATTTGCTGGAATTGTATTGATTAAGAAAGAGGGAGATGGTGCGAAGAACATCACAGGGTGTTGGGATTCCATCCACGTTATTGAAATCACCGAAAGAGTAAGTTTTTTTTCCGCACACAAAAAAGTTTAACAAAGCGAAATCAAATGAATCTTTAGGCTCGCCAAGCCCATTACAAATTGACTTCGACCATCATGCTGTGGTTGCAAACCAATAAAAGTGTCAGTGGAGTGATGAATCTTGGAGGATCCCTTACAAGACAGGTTTAGCAACAAAACATTTCAAGATTTATGAGTGTCAAGATTTCAGCACGAGATGGATGCTCCTATCAATGATCAAAACACTCACTTGGCCAACATGGGACGAATGATTGAGGACCAAGAGTCGAAGATGCGCCTTACAATCAATGAGATATATTTCGGAAAGACCAAAAAAGTAAGAATCCAGCATCCTTCGCCTTTTCAAATGTTTTTTTAAAGGTGATGTCCGATCTTCGCTCTCTGGAGAAGCAGAGTGAGCTCGAGAAGCAGGACGAAATCGTTCGCGAAATTTCTAATTCCATTGTCAACCGTGCAGCCAACTAAAATTTCACCTTTTTTATCTCAACCCAATGCTTTATTTGCGAGTTCTGTATGCCCCCATAATACCGTCTATCAACCCGCTTTTTTTCGAGTGTAGTCATTTTGTAAAAATCTCAGTAGCGTCTCTTATTCGAAATCAATCGTCACACTCCTCTCTCGCTCCATCGCCTCCATTTTCCAAAGTTTGTGCTATGGCTAATCCCTATTTATTACCATGCCTGCATGTCCAACTTTCAGAAAATCACAACCAAGAAAGCGAAATTCGCTGTATTTTTCTTGTTTTAGGTGCTCTTTTGATTATGGGACAAGCTGCTCTATTGTTGTATTTTGCAATGTAAATTAAACATCTCTTGATTATAAAATTTTTATAACACATCAGCGAAAATGTGAGGGGAATAAGCATTTCATTGATAGCAAAAGAAACGATTCTGAAGATAAGAAGTGGATCTCATATTGTGCATTTATTGATGGTTTGCGGAACGCGTTCCAGTTGTGACTTGAAGGAATTGTGCTCCGCGGCTCCATCACGTTGCTTTCCTGCTCGCTGAGCACAAAATTTTCGTGGCATGAATAGCATGTTAGTCGTGTTTTTTTTTTGGGTAAAACGGATGATTTGTGAGAACTTTTTCATTAAGTTTGCGATCGGAAACAATGGGGTGAGTACCGAGATAAGGATGAAAAGAAAAAGGAGAGAAAGGAATTGATGGGATACATAAAAAGAGGTGAAAGGGAGAAAGAGTCAATTAAATTAGTGGAGAAGATGTGAAGAAAAAAGATGAGAAGGAGATGATACCAGAAATAGAAAGAAAAGAAGCTTAAATTATATAGTAATAATTATGGGATTTATCTTTTTTGAATTTTCGGGGAGGAATGGGGAGCCTGTTGAATTGAGATAAGAAGTGGATCTCATATTGTGCATTTATTGATGGTTTTTAATCTGGAACGCGTTCCAGTTGTGACTTAAAGGAATTGTGCTCTGCGGCTCCATCACTGCTTTGCTGCTCGCTGAGCACAATTTTTTCGTAGCATGAGTATCATGTTAGTCGTGTTTTTTTTATTGGGTAAAACGGATGGATTTGCAAAAAAAGATAGAGCGCGTGTGTGTAACTAAAGTAGAGAGAAAGGGAGTGGGAGTTTTTGGTTAATCAATGAAAAAGGTTTGGAAGAGTGGTTACAGATGAGAATTTGGGTCTTAAGTTTTCACATAAAAAGTTTCAGAAAATCAGAAATTACATAGCAATATCAAAAAATAGACAAACACAGAAGAAAAAAAGGAAATGAGGGAAAGTAAAACGGGAAGAAAGAAAGTCGCCAGTTTTTAGAGTCGGAAAAATTCGAATGTACGCGAATATATCAACGCACAAACGGCGGAAGACTAGAAAGGATAAAAAGCGATGATGGAGAGGAGATCCGGACACAAGCCGGGAACCGACGGATAGCGAGGATGAGAACAAGAGTTTGGGGGGTTGGGATGGGGTGATTGAAAAATAAGGTACAGGAAGGAAAGTGGGATTGCCACGTGATGTCATCATCATTCACATAATAATAATCAAACACGAAGACATTGAGAAGCCTAATGATGAATATGTGTGAGAGTTTTGGGCATAAACGTTTCGAAGGATCGTCTAATTCCAGATCTTGAGGAAGGAATCCCATGATCCTGTGCACACAGCCATACCATCTTCGGTCACTCCCAGGCAAGAAACTCGGTTGTCGTGTCCAGCCAACACTCCTGGAAAGAAAATTAATGATACAAAGAAAAAATCCAAATGTTTTTCCCTGATCGATTGATTCATTCTAGGTTTTTTTAATGCAACTAATTGTGAAAAAGTTTTTCAAAATTTTTGTTGACAAATAAAAATACAGTAAAAGCTCGCTTCACAGTACTGCACCACAATGGAAAATCACAATGTGTTTTTCAGACTTTCATACTCTCCTCTTCCATCGTGGCGCAGTGCACGAGCGCGAGATTTTTGTTTTTAGTTGCCGACTAACGAGTGCTCAATTTTTAATTTTTTACGAGCTACTGCCGATAAGTCTCCAAATTTCCAAAAAAGAAAATTGTAATTTCTATGTATTGAAATATTCACCAGCTCTCTCCTGTCGCATTGAATCCCAAACATTACAGTTGAAGTCGTCGTATCCGGCGAACAACAAGCGACCCGACTTTGAGAATGCAACACTGGTAATTCCTGGAAAAGTGGGATGGTTAAAATTAAGCAAGCCGCTGTTTCAAGACTTACGGCAAATAATATTATCATGAGAGTACATTGCGAGCTCCTGATCGGCACGGATATCGAATAACCGACATGTGGCATCATCAGATCCGGTGGCGAAGGCATTTCCAGATGGGAAGAACTGGAAAGAAAATAATAATTAGTATAGGCATGAAGTTGTCGTATTTTTGGTCTTCTATATAGATATATGTACTTACTGCGACGGCGTTGATATCAGATTCGTGTCCAGGGAATGTCTGCTTGCACATACCATCGCGAATATCCCACAACTAAAGAAAAATCCTATATAATTAGTATACGAGTCTCTAACGAACCTTCGCCGATGCATCACAAGCTCCTGAGATGAATGTGCGGAAATCTGGAGAGAGGGAAAGGGACATAACGTCACGGGTAAAACAAATGGATTTGCAAAAAGAAAGATAGAGCGCGTGTGTGTAACTAAAGTAGAGAGAAAGGGAGTGGGAGTTTTTGGTTAATCAATGAAAAAGGTTTGGAAGAGTGGTTACAGATGAGAATTTGGGTCTTAAGTTTTCACATAAAAAGTTTCAGAAAATCAGAAATTACATAGCAATATCAAAAAATAGACAGAAAAAAGGAATAGGGGGAAATTGATACGGGAAGAAAGAAGGTCGCCAGTTTTCCGTGTCAGAAAAAAATGCATCAGGAGCAGCTTCAAAACAGAACTTTGCATAAGTATAGCGACGCCACCTGCAAAAGATTCGAATTTTGATGTTTTAAAGGTGTACTATGGTTTCATTCAATACTTTCACAGTCGAACCTTCATTTCACTCTGATTATTATTTTATCAAAAACAAATTCTGAATTTCGTCCAAAAAGCCACAATTTGGACGACAAAATACCGCTTGGGCAACTGGATGGCCTAGAATTTTTGAATTCCCGCGCTCTGGCCTAGAAAAATCAGAAGTTCGGCCATCTCATTTTTTCCCCTATTTTTGTTGTTTTTTCTTGTTTTTCGCCAAATTTCTTCCAATAAAATACATTCTAAATGAAAATATATCTGAAATTTTGCAGAAAAACAAGAAAAATCGAAGCAATTTGAAGAAAAACAAGAAAAAAACATCAAAAATAAGGGAAAAAATGAGATGGCCGAACTCTAATTTTTCTATGCCAGAGCGCGGGAATTCAAAAATTCTAGGCCTTCCAGTTGCCCAAACGGTATTTCGTCGTCCAAATTGTGGCTTATTGGACGAAATTCAGAATTTCTTTTTGTTAAAATAATAATCAGAGGGAAATTATGGTTCGATTGTGAAAGTATTGAATGAAACCTTAGTACACCTTTAATCAATTCTGTATAATTATGCGTATTCACTAATCTCATTTTTTATACAGGTATCTAGGTCAGAACTAGAGTGACGTGCCGGCACGATTTCCGGCAATTTTTACCGCTCGGTAAAAAAATGTTGCCGGCAAAAACCGTGCCGATCGGCAAAAAATTTTTTTCACGGGTAGTGTTCCGTCGGTTACCGGTTACCGGAAAAAAATGGTTTTCCGTGGCCGTGGAAGAGAAACACCAAGAAAAATTTTTTTCCTGTTCGTGAATAACTGGAAAACAAGTAAAAACCTTCTTCTCTACTCCTGAATAACCCCATAACGTACAAAAAACTCGAGTGTTAAAAAAGACGTCAAAATACCTTTTTGCTCGCATCATCTACATTCCAAACAATTCGAAATTTTGATTCAATTGTCTTTCTACAGTTCTTGTCGTGGTGATTGCATAAGACATTCGGAATAGCACTGTTGAACGCGGCGATCATCTTCTCAGTTATCTGAAAATACTCGAAGTTTGTATCAAAGTAATCTTAGGCGAGAATTACGATTGAATTTTATAAGGTTTTTCACGGGCAAAAAACATTTTTTGCCGAATTTTTTGCGCTTCAGCGGGTAGCAAAAACTTTTTTCACCACGGCCTCCTGGCGATTAAAGGGGTAGAACACTAATTTGGATTTTTGAGATTTTGGTATCATTCGATGCAGAAATAGGGTGCTGGGAGGACATTCTCTTGGACCATGGTCCAAAAATACCTCATTTTCAAAATACGGGTCAAAAACAGCCTAAAAAAATCAACTGTGAGGGTGCTATTTTTTCACGTGCACCCTCAAGCATTCACGCGTTCCTAAAAATAGCCAATTTGCACCCGAATGTTATCGTGAAACATGACTAGACTGACCGGAAAAGTGCTGATCCACAGGGGTCGAGCAACAAAGGTATGCAAACGCGCTCTCTGGAGAAGCCGGGCCTAAAATTAATTTTTTAGACCCGAATTCCGCTCATTTTTTTAAAAAATTGTATTTTATTCCGGTACTAAATTTAGTCGAGAATTTTTCTGAAGCAAAAAAATTCAGAAAAAATCACTGGATTTTGAATAAGGAGGCGTCAAAGTTCGGAAAAAAATGCCAAATCATAGGAGCGCGTTTGCATACCTCTGTCGCTCGACCACTGTGCTGATCATATATCTGCAAAAAATTGACAGAAGTGATGGAGTAAGGGATGGAGACTTTGGCTCCATTCCGTAATCGTAGACGTGCAACTCTCGCCGCCTACGGTCAGAATGATGGAAACACGCTCCACCGCACACCTGCAAACGACACTCCGCCGCGCCCGGGAAACGCAGTGCAGACTCCGCCCCGCCACCGGAGGGGCCTATAAATACCCGTGTTTCCCTCATTCTGGACGGTTCTTGGTTGTTCTTACTTTTATCCCTATTTGCTGTCTGGGGCTCTCATCCCCATAATTGCTTATGTTTACTAATAAACCTTTGAGAGTAGAAACCGGTCTTGGCTATTGCATCATGCAAAATCCCTTACTATGGTTTATTTCTGATAAAGTTAAGAACTTCCGTATTTAGACTTCCAGGCTTTCCATTTGTACAAGGCTTTTTTGGGGTCATCATCATTATCAACTCTTTTTGCACTTTTTCTGAGCAACTGGGTCCATTTTCACGCGCGCGACGACAGAGAGGCAGAGTCGCCGCGGCAGAGAGGCGGCGCACACACAAAGTATAGTGGCCGACGCGAACCCGGTTGATGTCGGCTGCTTACTTTCATCACCCCTGCCAACAATGAACGAGACGCCGGTTCAATTACCCAAGTTTGGGAAGAGTCGGAGAAGAGGAAATGAGTGTTGGCGATGCAATTTCGTGCTTCGCACACTTGGAAAACTTCGATTTTTCTGAAAAAATGTGGGAATTGAAGTCAAAAAATGTCTGAAAAATGGAGAAAGAGAAATTTAGTGTTGGCGAAGCCTGTTGTGGTTTTGTACACTGAAAATAAGCAATTTTTCAGACAGAAATACCGGGATAAACCGAAGGAAATCGAAACGCAAAAAATAAAAGGAAATTTCAGCATATTTGACGAAACACTTCGGTTTCGGGTGCTGAAAAGGAGAAAGCGTTTAGATCTCAGAATAAATGGAATTCAAAGGGAATTTCAGAGTATTCACCGACAGACGAAAATCCCAAAAGAGCCAGGAAAATTGGAAAAGGAAAATCTGGTGTCGGCGGAGCGAATTCGTGCTTTTACACCGGAAAAGTCTGATTTTTCTAGCAAAAAATTGAAAAATTGGGATGAAAAAGTAAAAGTTCCTAAAAAGAGAGAAAGAGGAAAATTGTCAAAAGAAACAGACAAAAATCGGTCTTAACCTTAACCGGCGATAAGTAATAAGACGGCTCTCTGGAAGGAAATTGAGAATTAATTATCGGGAGAAGTGATTCTGAGTAATTCTGATAGTTTCACATTCTTGATGAATTTGACGTGCTCGTTCGAGAAACAGATTCTTGAGGAATGAAAAGGTTACACCTGGTAAAAATTTCTCAGAAAAGCTGAAATGAACAAAAGCAAAAAAAAGGAAGAAAAACAGAGCTTTTTAGTAGTTTCGAATCGAGTTTTCAGTGTAAAATTAATGGAGAAAATCGTGCTCCGAACACTGAAAATTCAAAAAGGTGAATTTTGAGAAAAAGGAAATTCAAATTTCTCGGATTCACTGGTTTTACGGACAAGTAGAAGAGAAGTTTTGGTACAGTTTATGGAGCTATATCTCAACTCCAAGTACTAAAACATGCTCAGATACATGGCAAAGTCGCCGTTATACTGTTCCGATTAGACAAGACCCAGATATCGATTTTCTACCGGATCTTACCCAAATTCGTGCTCCAAACCAAGCACACTGGGAAAGAGTAAGGATTAGGAATTGATGGAACATGGGATCGGTACAGGTACCCCCTCTAGAGACCGCGAGGTTTAGGATAGACGGGAAGGCCGCGAGGCACCTAGCGGGTAACTCAGTCAGTTTTCTAGTAGATCATTTCGATCTGACAGGACTGGCATTAATGAGGAACCCTGGGAATGGTGAAATCTAGTGTTTGGGCTGACAAGAGTTTCAGTTCGGCTGCAGTCCATTGTCATGCAACCACTAAAACCAGTGGGTTATGCGGATGGGCATACTGTAGTTTGAATGGTCCTCTTGTTTGACTCGCCAAGTCTTTTCTGTACTGCTCTGGGAGCAAATACATAATGGCCCCTCACTGAAATAAATCCCCTAGCAACTGGTGGTCCCGTTCAGCGGGTTCTTGCCACTATTGCGCCCCAGGCTCGCTTTTTTTTTTTTTTTTTTTTTTTTTTTCGCGATGGGGAAAGATAGATGGGTCGAATTTTATATCATTCTGTTCGTCTCGACGCGAGGAGACAGAATATGTAAGAAAATTTTGGAAAAGTTGAGGTTGAAAGAAAGTTATCGTGGTTTGAAATTTCAGAATGTGTCTAATGTAATTCCAAGAAGTACTAAATGTGTCGCTTTGTTGTTCCGAAGGTTCCCTGCATTAAGAAAAAGAGCCGAAGGCTATCGAAATGGAACCGATGGTTCCCTGCATTAGGAAAAAGAGCCGAAGGCTACGAAAACGGAACCGAAGGTCCCCAGTTTTAAGAAGTAGAGCCGAAGGCTCTCAAAATGGAACAGTAGGTGAAGGCTTCAAAATTGGAATTTCGAAAAAAAAATTAGACGGGCATCATCCCCAGATAATCAGGAACAAACTGTGAAAATTTCCAAAGAATCGGTTAACTTTGAGTATACTAAAAGGTTAGCGACACATTTTCCGCACCGAAATTAGTACTGAAAATTCACGAAAAGAGCCGTAACTTGCTCAATTTTTGAGATATCAAAAATCTAAACATATGGGCATCAACGTAGACAAATTTCTGATCTTTCTGTAAAACTTTCATCCAAATCGGATCTGTTTGAGCTGAGTTACAGTCCCGGACATACAAACAGACATACAGAAATCACTGGTTGCTATTAGTAAAGATTCTATCATGCTTCTTGGGTGGTTTACAGGTGATGATAACCACCGAAATCTGAAGAAAAACTTTGCTAGCGTTTTCTCCCAAATCAACGATATGAAGTACATTGAATATAAAAAAGATGGAGTACTAGTTATTGACGAAATCCGTATGAAAGTAGTTGGGGACTGTAAAATAATTTCGTCCTTTTTCAACCATTCTGGACAAGGAAGTCGACGGCCATGCTGCCAATGTGACAAAGAGTGGTCTAAAGCAGGCAAGAATAGAGCCACTCTGAACAATTTCAAATTCGAGGAGAAGGGAAATCCCATATCTTTGGCAGATTTCAAGAAAACTGGCGATCCTCTCATAGAAATTGAGCCGTCAGCCGTGGGCGTACCCGGCATTCACGTCTTTTTGGGAATTCTACAGTACTACTTTATAGATAAGATATATGCTATGTGCAATCAAGTAGACTACGATAACGGTGATTTGCCAAATAATCTGAAAGCGCAAAAAGAAGAACTGCAAGGATTAAGCATTCACATCAAAGAATGTCATACAACCATCAAAAATTGTAAAGAAGAGATATTCAAGATGCAGAATATAATGAAGAGTTATGAAGAGCTACAAGTTGGTATTAATAATGTCAAGAGATGTCAAATGGAATGTTCCTCTAGTTATTGCATTGCAAATACTGTAGATTTCATAATTGATGAGAACGACGATAGCTTCATATGTGATCAGTGTGATAATCTATATCATTATTACTGCTCTGGTGTTTGCTCAACTGATGCTCAACTCAAGACATCGATCTGCTTAGAATGCTCGAATAACTTTGTTCCAGACTTAGCTATGAGAATAGTACTAATCAAGAATAGTTTGAGAACATCCCAAAACGAGTTACAAAAAGAGGAAGCCTATGCCCTTGTCTCGGCTTAGGGTTTGTTCCCTAGCGAGGCTGCATTAGAGAACGAAGATAGTTTGTAATGACACTTTATTGTGATTGAGAAGAGACTCAAGAGAGGGCACTGACCGTCTTGATCTTGAAGATGGGCTTGTCGGCTCCTCCATGGACGAGCTTGTGAGTGAAAGCGCCTCCAGCGGCTGGAACGGTGCATGCAGGTGGATCGGCAGTGAAGGACATGTTTCGGCTTCGGTTGGAACTTCTGGAGTTGGAAGACTTCGGCTCTGTTGATTCTCAACTGAGGTTTCTGCTGGAGAGTCCCGGCTTTTATATGGCGTTTCACGTGGAAGATGGTTATCGGCAAGATGTCCTGGTGAAGGGTTCGAAGCGTCACTCTTCTTGATTATTCTTCTTTCTCATATAAGTTCACGTAAGAGTCAATGTTTGCGTGGATTCATTTGTAGAATCGCTTGAGTTGTGAAGATAGAGTCTCTTCTACCACAACACTGGGGGGCCAGGAAGAAACCCTGTTTACAGGTTTGACTGTTTGACAATTGTTGTCGTTAGTACGGCGGGAATGTTGGTTATTCGGCCGTCAGCTCAAGTGGGATAAGGTGATTTAGACGAGGTGTTCGTGAAGAATTCTAGCGAAGTGTTCGCGGATATTTGTAGCGAAGTGTTCGCGGAGGTAGCGAGGTGTTCGCGGATGGGGCCGATATGTGGTTCAGTGGTAGATGTTTGGTTCAGTGTGACCGATTTGGGATTCAGTGGTAGAGTGTTTTTGTTTTGTTTTGTTTTCTGAATTTGAGGTTCATTGGTAGTGTTTTTGGATTGTACTTTGGTGCTAGTAGAGTTCTTTGTAGAACTTGTCCCATAACTGGGCGTGAATTGTGTCCAGATTTCTCATGTACTCTCTGGTTTGTTTTTCTGTAGTTGTCGGTTTGTCCGATATTGCGATCCCTGTGTGATTGGGAGTCTAGATGTGAGCTAGTGGTAGCAAAAGGTCAATGAGACGGAGCGTTTCCGTTTCTGAAATTGCGATTGGGTTAGCCGTAATTGGTCGGCTGTTGAAAATGTCTTAGCAATCGATGAGTAGTGACTCAACTTCAAAGATTGGAAGATTGCAGGCTCCATAATATCCATATTATGATTTTGTAACATGGTTTTCTTGTTGTATCGGAGAATTGTGATGGCTAATAGGGGTGGTAAAGCCTTGATTTTAAAAGTAATCGGGTGAACCGATATGTGAAATGTTCTCCGGTGTTGGAGATTTGGTGTGGTCATTCAATCAAAAGAATTTGGTGACATTCCGATGTTGACATCGGCCGGGAATTTGGTGGCATTCCGATGTTGGCGTTGGGCTCGTACTTGGTGAAATGTTGACAAGTAGTATGTTGTCATGTGGGGATTTTTCCAGATGTACGGATGGTCTGGGTAATGTCTGTTCCTGAGTTCCACAACTCGGTACACCCATCGGATTACCTTTAGGGTGATGAAAACTAGGGTGAGCAGACTGCTTGCTCGTTCGTAAAGGAACTGATGAAGCTAGATGAAGCTGGTGGTAAGGAAAGTTTCGATGACTACTCCGTATGTGATGTGCTGGGAGCGGTGGATTGTCATTATTGAGATTGTGACAATGGAATTTTCAACTTTTAGTGGGAGAGTTGTCGAGTGATTCATGCCAATTGCTGGTTGATCATCTCACATGGCAAGAACGTTTTGTCGAAACTTGCTTTCTTTGAGTTGAAAAAGTGTGAAATTGTTGGGTTGGGGTTATGATTTGGTAAGGCTTTTAATTGCTTGGCCAATTCCTGTTGTATTTTATTATCGTCTCGTACAGGTTACCCTCATTGCTACAGGTAGAGACGGATCAGAATCTCCGGGAAGAACCGTTGTCTTCCTTGACACAAAGAGACCACATTCCCCATGTATGCCTTCCGCTGTGGCTTTTGAAATTACGACTGGGCATTTTGCCTATTGCGAGGCGCCGATTTTACCTGTTGCGAGGTGCCGTAGTTGTATGATGCGGGGGAATGTTGAACTAGTCCTCCTATGCGCGACGGCCACAACCGTCAATGGCGCCTTGGCGTGTTGCTGCCGGTACGAAAAGGAGTCGTAGTTTCCGATCGTGTGGCTAGTCTATCATCTGCTGATGGACCACACTACATGATTATGTGAAAGATGTGTGGCTAGTTTGATTTCAACAGATGGACCACACTACATGTATAAAGCAAGAACCTGATTTAGAAACGAAGCTGTAAATCAATTGTGTGTTCTGCTTGTGTATTCTCACTGTGAGAAATGTCCCATAATCCTGCAGAGAATTGAGAATTTAGAAAGCCAGTGTGTATTCAAATTCTCGTTGAGTTGGGAGCAGGAATGGTGTGGGACTTCAATCTACTTTCTTCGAGCCACGCTGTTCCGAAGAACCGGAGCAAGTAATTTGAAAGAGAGATCTCTCGAGCTCGGGTGTTGAGCTGGGGTTGCGAAAAAAACCACTCTACATGTTCATTCTTCCAAAATGAAGAGAAGATGTATGGAACTTGATAACCTGCTTGTTCCGTGCCACGCTTTTTCCGAAGAAAACTGGAACAAATAGGATATTGATGGCTCGGTTGCTGAGCCGGAAGTGTCAGTAATCTATTTCTCATTCATCGGTGGGTTCTAAACCACGAGCACCATGTCAAGACACCTTAATGGCTGGTGGAAACCGTGTCGAGAGGGATACAAGGATAGGGTGTTAGCACAGTTTATTAGTATTAAATGACAGGAGTTTCTCAATTGGCTCTTCTTGGCGGAGACGTTGAGTTGACGGGCCACGACAGATCTGTAGACTTCATCGGCATGGTCGGACGAGCAGGAAGGCAGTTGGATTGACAGAGGCGGAGAGAGGATTGTCGGTTTGGAGGCACAGTCATCCGTAATGGAGTCCGATCGCATCCGGGCGGCGTCGGGGATGGTGCTCCTTGGCAGATCCGTAGACATCTCCTTTGGTTCGCTTGCTGGAACTCCTTGGTTGAATCGGCTTGTCCTTCCTTGGCATCCGTAGCGCTCAGATTAGGAAAGTCCCAGAGACTCCGAGGGACTACTCCTTGGGAAATCCATCTTTCTGGCGATTCTCCCTTCTTTTATAGCGGCTGACGATGACGTGGAGGTGAACCAGAGGTCAAGGTTGATGTCAGTGCGATCAAGATAAGAAAGGGTCACGGAGAATCCGTTACAGAAAGAAATAACTGTTTATGACTTTTGCGTCATTCTAGAGGTGATTCTAGATTGCTTGAGTGGAAGTCGTGGAGCAGAAACTCTGCTGCCGCCCCACTGGGGGCGGAGGAAGAGAACCCTGTTTACAGGTTCAGTGAGAGCCTCATCGACACACCTGATGTGCATCGGACTGTTCCAATGTGATTGGTTTGAATGAGGTGGTTCAGTGGGTTTGTGTTGATCTATGTTATGATCAATGTTTATGGTTTGTCTCGAATGTACGAGACTGAGAGAACTGCCACTTCTCTCTAAACTATGCTTATATCCTTGCCACCAAGGGTCTCCATGGATTTGTGTGCCATGGATTACCGGTCGATGCACCATGTCTCGGCTTAGGGTTTGTTCCCTAGCGAGGCTGCATTAGAGAACGAAGATAGTTTGTAATGACACTTTATTGTGATTGAGAAGAGACTCAAGAGAGGGCACTGACCGTCTTGATCTTGAAGATGGGCTTGTCGGCTCCTCCATGGACGAGCTTGTGAGTGAAAGCGCCTCCAGCGGCTGGAACGGTGCATGCAGGTGGATCGGCAGTGAAGGACATGTTTCGGCTTCGGTTGGAACTTCTGGAGTTGGAAGACTTCGGCTCTGTTGATTCTCAACTGAGGTTTCTGCTGGAGAGTCCCGGCTTTTATATGGCGTTTCACGTGGAAGATGGTTATCGGCAAGATGTCCTGGTCAAGGGTTCGAAGCGTCACTCTTCTTGATTATTCTTCTTTCTCATATAAGTTCACGTAAGAGTCAATGTTTGCGTGGATTCATTTGTAGAATCGCTTGAGTTGTGAAGATAGAGTCTCTTCTTCCACAACAGCCCTTAAAGTCGAAAACGATTTGGAAGAACTCAGAGATTTGGTTGAGTCATCCTCTGATACAACAAGGAAAAGTTTGGAGAAGGCAATGATAAGTGTTGGAGCTGACATCCGAGCTTTCACTCAACAATTAAATGGGAATCAGGTTTACTAGAATCTACCTTTTCTTAAAATTCAGTGTCTTTTTTTAGGGTCGGATCATTCTGCGATCAGAAAATATCGATCGATTGTTGGCAGTGTTTGATAATAAGAAGTCTCAGGAAACGCTAGATGTTGCTGAAATCGATTTGATTCGGACTAATATGAATGAACTGGCATTTCTCATGTCATTAAGCAACAATGCTGTTAAAACGGATCAAGAAATTCGCGATGCCGAAATTGTTTTGGAGTCGTTTGTTTCGCATCTCAGAGAACTTCACCCGAATGCAACTCCAATTCCAAAGCTTCACTTTTTGTCGGCTCATCTCATCGATTTTATGAAAGAAAACCAGACGTGGGGTAGGATCACGGAACAGGGATAAGAATCTTTCCACTGCGTCTTCCGCCGCCTTTCGGATAGATTTGTTTCCGTCAAAAATTTGGAGCTTCAAGGAAAACTAATCACTCAAGAGATTCTAAATTTTAACTTTCTGTCCGATTAGGGTGACACTTGGATTCAGACCGACTAGCCCTTTTGTTTGCATTTTTTTTTTCAATTTTGTTTCTTTTTTAATAAAATTCCGTATTTTTTGTTCAGATTTCCTGTTTGCTCTAAATAAACTTCGCGAATTCGCCACCAATCTGCATAATGTTGGGCTTAAAAGATTCCTCTGGCAATTTCAAGTAAACTGATTGAAAAAAATGTTGAATTTAGTTTATTTTTGGCTCAGAAAATCAAGAAAACATAAGGTGTCAGTACAAATTTATTAAATTTTACTCAGACAGGATTTTCGTCAGGACGGCGGATGATTTGCGGAGTGAAGGGGATTTCGGAGCATCGTTGCGCATTTTGGCGACAAGTCAAATCAGTCGAATGCAATTTTTTCTGGAATTCCGCGATGAAAATAGCAAAATTTTTTATAAAAATAAACAATTTGATTGTCAGAATCGTTCTAGGTGGTTTTTATTTCGTAAAATCGCATTTGAACGGAAATACGCACGGTCAAAATTTTTTGACTATTTTTCGATGTTTTTGTGTCTGAACTGTTTCGAAAAATAGCAATAATAGTTGTAATACAACGTAGTGTATTTGTTTCTACAGGTCCGCACCAAAAACATCGAAAAATCGTCAAAAAATGTTGACCGTGCGTATTTCCGTTCAAATGCGATTTTACGAAATAAAAACCACCTAGAACGATTCTGACAATC
Organism: Caenorhabditis zanzibari; assembly: GCA_963966625.1. Classification (NCBI taxonomy): domain Eukaryota; kingdom Metazoa; phylum Nematoda; class Chromadorea; order Rhabditida; family Rhabditidae; genus Caenorhabditis; species Caenorhabditis zanzibari. The sequence continues at coordinate 10,138,627 of OZ016469.1, forward strand.
AAATTGTTTATTTTTATAAAAAATTTTGCTACTTTCTTCACGGAATTCCAGAAAAAAATGCATTCGACTGATTTGACTTGTCGGCAAAATGCGCAACGATGCTCCGAAATCCCCTTCACTCCGCAAATCATCCGCCGTCCTGACGAAAATCCTGTCTGAGAATTGCCCGCTCGCCTTTTGCGTCAAGGGAGGCCATTGGCGCGCGACGCGTGACTTGAACGCTTGCGCATTTCCTGTGTAGGAGACCGTGAGAGAGGAGAGAGCGCAGACAGCGCGAGAAAAATTCAAAAAATTTCGCCGCCAGGAGGCCGTGAAGCAAAAAACGTTTTTTCGCTACCCTCTGAATCGCAAAACAGTCAGCAAAAAAACTGTTTTCTTTCTACCCGTGAATAACCCCATTATTATATAAAATTAAAACTATACTCACTTTCAGTCCTTTCTCGATAGCTTCCGTACAAGTAGGCAGTGTGAATTTGCCGTCATCTTTTTCTTGAATTTGGCTGAAACAATTACATTATTGTCATGTTACCAGTAAACATATGCACCCATTTTTTTGTTTGACGATCATGTTTAAGAAAGACGTGTCATTTTTGGCTAAAAGAACAAAGATTTTAGGCATACTCACCTTGGCGTACAGTTTGGAACCAGTCTTTTTCCAATAGCTATCTTAAGTTTCGTAGACGAATTGATAAGTAAGTCGGCTGTGGTGTTTTTCATTGATTCAAATGTGTAATCACAAGAGCTTCGGCAACTGGGTTGGTTGGCAGCTAGGCTGCATAATATATGTGAAACAGTGTTGAGAGATGTCAATAGAATATGTATGTTCTGCAAACGATTACTTTGTTGGAGAAAATGCAGCAATGACGACAAAAACTTACACTGGCCAGATTCGAGGACACTTCCTTGCATTCCATGTTTTCTAGTCTGAAATGTCATTTATAAATTATATTTGATTTGACCGAAAAATAGGACTCAAGAAAGCAGAACTTACACGAAAAATTGATTTGTTAGAAGAATCCAAGAGACGAGTGTGACGGCGACTAATTTTAGTCGCATATCTAAAAAATTCAGTTGTTTACGCAAACGGAAGTGAAATAATTAATTATCCATTAAAACCGATCACCCGGAAAAATATTGGCGATTTGAATTTTACTTTTAGCGCCTTTTTCAAGTGAGGCACCGACCGATTTCAATTATACATAATATGATTGGCGCCAAGATTTGCCAGTTTGACCAGCCGAGAAAAAAGGCGCGAAAAGCATTTTTTTAAAGTGTGGGTCTCCTTTTTTGCATGCGATTATTTGAATTAGGCTAGCCAAATTGGCAAATCTTGGCGCCATACGCCAATAAAATTTTGGCATTGGCGAGCCATGCCAACACCAACATGAACGCATTTAGGAGATATTACATAGTGATTAACGCGTTAACTCTCACGTACATGTACTGTCAGCTCTTTCTCGAACTCGGTAAGGATTTCTCGTTTCGAGCCCACACCATGGAGAAGAATATTGAATCCAGAAGCTGGGATAGTTTCCATTTTGGGAATTCTTCTCTTGTAAGATCCTCAATCTGCTTTTCGAACGCAGAAGAATCTTTCTCAGCGATATAGTCACGAAGACCCGGGAGATCACATTTCGTAAATTCCGTAATCATCTTACTGACTCCTTCGTCATCGTCATCGTCGTCATCTGGATTTCCAGCCCGTCTTCCTCTTCTTGCTCTCGCAGTATTCATACGTTCTCCAGCTGACTTTCCTTGCATGAAATAGTTTTCGATTGCCGATTGTGCCATCGTACTCGATTCGTCTCTTAAAAGGAAAAAAAATGTGAGATGAAGATAGAGGGGTAAAACGAACTGGAAAGCCATATGCTCCATTTCATCTTCCAGCTTGGCTGCAAATTATTTTGAAGCTGAAGAGTTCTCTATGCCATTTGAATGAAAACAATGATTTATAGAATAAAACGATGAAATTATGAATGAAGCATGTTGACGATTACTTGAGAAGAGACCACTTGAATTGCTTGTTGGCCGATTCGATGAAAGAGAATCCGAGTTGAGAAACGGATTGATCGGAGAACGAAACTTCATCGCTTTTGAGAGCGCTTCTTTGGACCACAGCTTGAGCATCAGTCTCCATGATGATTCTAAAAATTGGCATTTTCCAAGAATTCGATTAAAGTAGGATTACAGTCATTTTTTTGATTTTCTCAAATGATCGTCCCAATTCCATTATTTACGAAAATAACAATATTTTTGCACAGAAATCGGTAAATCTCGAGAAAATCGATTTTCAAAACGTCAACTTACATTTTTTCTAACCTATTTCAATGAATGTAGAATTTTTTGCTGATTCGAATGCCCCTAATATTGCTGCTCAAAACGCAATAGAAACGTTTTTACTAACAAATTTTCAATTGTCGCGCCGCCCGCTGAAAACGTATGAGCAGGCAGCGGCGAGCGCGACAGCAGATTGAGGTCGGCAGCGGGCGGCGCGACAAAGTTCAATTTTGTTAATAAAATTTTTCTATTGCGTTTTGAGCAGCGATATCAGGTGCATTCGAATCAGCAAAAAATTCTACATTCATTGAAATAGGTTAGAAAAAAAAATGTAATTTGGCGTTTTGAAATGCGATTTTCTCGAGTTTCAACGATTTTTGTGCAAAAATATTGTTTTTTACGTAAACAATGGAATTGGGACGATTATTTGAGAAAATAAAAAAATGACTGTAATCCTACTTTAAATTATTCCCTACCCTTCGTCACAAATGTCATCGATGATGAGCATAATTGTGTCCATGGCATCGACCAAAGCCTTCTTCTCGACGTTTTTCCGGAGAACAGCTGAGACGGCGTCGTAAAGGCACGTCAGTGTGGCATCAAGGAACAGCTCATTTTCACGAGTCGAGCCAAGAACGTAGAAATAGAGATCGACGTTTGAGCGATACAAGCAAGTCACTCCGTCGAGCAACACGATATCAGCTGAAAAAGTTATGAAATACTTATACGACTTGAAGAGAACCTACCGGACGTGTTGCGAGAGGTTTTGGAGAACAGGCTCTTCTCGAATGCCTTCTGCTCTTTGACTGCGCCGAAAGTGTTGTGGTCATAATACTGAAAACTTAAGTTAATTCATGACTTATTTCTAAACGAAGAATAACCTTGGCGACTACTCGATTACCATCCTAATCGAGAATGACGATTTCTTTGATGTTGTACAACGAAGTGGAGTTCTGAAGCAAAATCGTTTGGGCATTCAAAGTATTTGCCAACTTACGGTGTCGAAATCCGCCATTGTTTATTTTTGCTGTTTAATTACCTGAAAAATTGAATATTTCTTATTAAATATCTCTCATTAAAATTTGAATCTGTCCACCTGGAAGCGAAGAAAACGTCGATATCGGCGTAAATCGACGCGTATACGTGGAAATACGTGGAAATACGTACGTGGAAATACGTGGAAATATTTCACGTACGTGGCGCGTGGAAATCCACGGCCTCCTGGCGATTAAATTTTTCGCGAAAAAATACGGTCGACAATCCTTTTCCGCCTCTCACCTCTCGCACGTGCAGGCGGAGCGCGCATGCATACCCCCATTGCGGACTTTTTTCGCGAACTTTGAAGACGTCAAAAAGGCAAATAAAATAGAATTTCCTGGGAAAAATTTATCAGATAATGTAGAAAAACGCATCAAAACTTTTTAGAAATACAAATTTCAAATAAAAATTCAGTCATAATGGAGCTGTGAGGAAAAACGCAAAACATCTTATTTTCAGGGATTTCGTTAGTTTCAGACATCTGTGAAGGTGGGAATAACGAGGAATGGCTTTGATATCGTGAAACATGACTAGACTGACAAGAAAAGTGCTAAATTCATATATCTACACAAAATTGACAGAAGTTACAGGCACTTTTTCATTCCGCCGCCAGGAGGCCGTGTATAAATCGGAGGCGCGCGATGGCCGAGTTTCGGAATCTCGGCCGCCGGCCTAGTTTTCTCGTGTCGATTTACGGAGATGATTCGCAAATCGAGTTTTTTTTTCAGTTTTGCACAAAATCAATAATTCGAAAACCAAATATATAAACTTTCAGATAAGAAATGGGAAAGAAGCAGCATCAGAAGGACAAGTTGTACTTGACAACATCAGAGTGGAAATCGATTGGAGGACACAAAGATGGTGAGTCACTTTTCGAATAATTTTTTGATTTTTCAAATAAAAAATGTATGTTCCTATTTAAATTGAGCGGCATCAATTTTCAGACACTGGTACTCGACTTCAAAGAGCCCAATTCAAGCGACTTCCGATCAACCATTGTTCGTTGTCACTGCTTCCTTTCGAAGATCCAGTTTGTGCGAGATCGGGAGAAATTTTCGAGCTAACGTAAGACTTCAAAAGATTATGTGTTTTTCAATTAAAGTAGGATTACAGTCATTTTTTATTTGTACTCAAATGATCGTCCCAATTCCGTTATTTACGAAAATAGCAATATTTTTGCACAAAAATCGTTAAAACTCGAGAAAATCGATTTTCAAAACGCCAACTTACATTTTTTCTAACCTATTTCAATGGATGTAGAATTTTTTGCTGATTCGAATGCACCTAATATCGCTGCTCAAAACGCTCTAGAAACATTTTTATGAACGAAATTGCACATTGTCGCGCCGCCCGCTGCCGACTTAAATCTGCTGTCGCGCTCGCCGCTGCCTCGGCAGCGGGCGGCGCGGCAATTGAAAATTTGTTGATAAAAATGTTTATATTGCGTTTTGAGCAGCGATATTAAGTACATTCGAATCAGAAAAAAATTCTGCATTCATTGAAATCGGTTAGAAAAAATGTAAGTTGGCGTTTTGAAAATCGATTTTCTCGAGTTTTAACGATTTTTGTGCAAAAATATTGCTATTTTCGTAAATAACGGAATTGGGACGATCATTTGAGTACAAATAAAAAATGACTGTAATCCTACTTTAATACAAATATTTAGGGCGATTGTACCATATGTCAAAAAGCATGGAAAAAATCCATGTACTGGAAAACCGTTGGCCGCTAAAGACCTCATTCATCTCAAATTCGATAAAGGAGAAGATGGGAATTTCAGATGCCCAGATACACATCATGGCTATCGCCACAACTGGAAACGTTTACTCTCACGAAGCGATTCAGGAGTCAGGCCCCCGCAGCTATTATGCCAGTCTCAGTCAATGTCAGTCCTGACTGAGTTATCCGGATTTTTTGACTGTGATATCTCGGCACAAAAATGCTACAGTAATATAATAAAATTTAAAGGGACATATCCTTATTATCAGGTCACTTTCAATTTGTCATGGGCGCTATGGTAGTTAGGGGGGGGGGGGGGGCCAACTTTTTTACTCATTTTTAGGCTCTTGTTGTTGCCCCTTTTCTAAGCTTATTTCACAGGAGCGCTGTAAATAATTGTAAGCATTCAGCCTCACATGTAATGTACCCCAATTGTCCCCCGGGGTTTTGGCTGAAAGTAGGCTCATTAAAACAAGCACAAAAAGTTATGCAAGAACACAAAACCTTTTTTGCTAACGTTTGCTACTTTTTGAGAAAATCGACTTTTTAATAAAATTTTCGAAATTTCAAAAATTTAACTTCAAATGATCACAGTTTTGTTCAAACTTGATCAAATTTACCAAACTAAAGTGTGTTTTGTAGCTAATAAAATGAAATTTAAGAAATCAATTAACAATATTTTTTACACTTTGTGGTCCCCCACTTATGACCCAAAATGCAATGTTGCTCCATTGCCAAAAAGTGCCTAGCAAAAGTTTGACGGTCGAAAATTCGTTTAAACTTATTTTAAACGATTTAGCATGTAAAAATTACTAAATATGAGAAGTTATAAAAAAATTCAACCGTGGAAATTTTCTTTATAAAAGTTTGAAAAAATGAAATTTCGAAAAATTTTGAGAAAAGTCAAATTTTCAATTGAAAGTTGTACAGCAAGGTATAAATTTGTTACTGTTTTCAAATTGACCGTTTTATGCCCTTTCAAATGAGCTATAAATTATTAAAATTGCGCAATTTGAAAGCAGCTTATGAAGGTTTCAAAGTTACAGCAGTGTTTTTAGGGTGAGCCACAAATCGAAAAAAATGAAAATGGAGCTAGAGACTCAAACTTTTTTGTATTTTGTAGGAAATTTTGATACAAACCAAATTGTCAACTGCAACTTTTCTCTAACTTTTCACCCAAATCTGATAAAACTGAAAATAGTGTTTGGTACATGGCCTTATCGAAAAACTGTTTTCTACGACCTGGATGAAGAGTTAGAAAAAAGTAGCAGTTGACAACTTGGTTTGTATTACGATTTCCTACAAAATACAAAAAAGTTTGAGTCTCTAGCTCCATTTTCATTTTTTCGATTTTTGGCTCGTCACTGAAAACACTACTGTAACTTTGAAACCTTCATAAGCTGCTTCAAAATTGCGCAATTTTAATAATTTATAGCTCATTTGAAAGGGCATAAAGCGGTAGATTAGAAAACAGTAACAAATTTATATAATGCTGTACAAGTATTGTTTGAAAATTTGACTTTTCTCAAAATTTTTTAAAAATTTCATTTTTTCAAACTTTTATTTAAAAAAATTCCACGGTTGAATTTTTTCATAACTTCGCGTATCTAGTAATTTTTACATGCTGAATCGTTTAAAATAAGTTTAAACAAAATTTCGACCGTCAAACTTTTGCTAGGCACTTTTTGGCAATGGAGCAACATTGCATTTTGGGTCATAAGTGGGGGACCACAAAGTGTAAAAAATATTGTTAATTGATTTCTTAAATTTCATTTTATTAGCTACAAAACACACTTTAGTTTGGTAAATTTGATCAAGTTTGAACAAAACTGTGATCATTTGAAGTTAAATTTTTGAAATTTCGAAAATTTTATTAAAAAGTCGATTTTCTCAAAAAGTAGCAAACGGTAGCAAAAAAGGCTTTGTGTTCTTGCATAACTTTTTGTGCTTGTTTTAATGAGCCTACTTTCAGCCAAAACCCCGAGGGACAATTGGGGTACATTACATGTCAGAAAAAAAGATATCCGAAAATGAGATGTTAATCAGGTCGATTTTCAGCACTAGGATCACGAAATCGCCGATTTTTTGTATCTTGTGTATCTGAAACAGGCTTTGAAGCTTCTCCTTTTTTATGCTCTCAACCAACCCAAAATTGGGACTGGGAGTCAATTTTTCGGAGCCCTTTTTCTAAGCTTATTTTACAAGAGTGCTTTGAATAATTGAGAGCATAAAAAAGGAGAAGCTTCAAAGCCTGTTTCAGATACACAAAATACAAAAAATAGGCGATTTCGTGTTCCTAGTGCTGAAAATCGAGCTGATTAACATCTCATTTTCGGATATCTTTTTTCTGAGGCTGAATGCTTACAATTATTTACAGCGCTCCTGTGAAATAAGCTTAGAAAAGGGGCAACAACAAGAGCCTAAAAATGAGTAAAAAAGTTGCCCCCCCCCCCCCCCTAACTACCATAGCGCCAAATCAACTCCATTCAAAGCTATTAAAAAAACCAAGATGACACTTGATGACGACAATAGTGAGTGTCAACACACCTTTTTGTAAATAAGCTAAATGGTTTTGGCTCTATTCGACTTTGATGGCGCCAAGGAATAGTTTCATGGCCCCGAAAGTTTCTATGGCCCAAAAATTAAATGTGGCCCCAAGGGGAGGTTAAATTATTTTTGTGGCCCCAAAAATAATGCTTTAGCCCCAAGAAAGTTTTTATGGCCCCAAACATTTTTATGCTGAAATTTTGGAATCAAAGTTTTTAGTCGCAAAATCGGTTTCTGTAATTTCTGAAACGTTTTAAAACTAGGAAATGAAGAATAAATATGATTTTCAGTCGCCGATGAAGATGCGAAAAAAGTGGCAAAAGATCTGCTGAATCAAATAGAGACTACACCAGGGCGAATTTCTTTGAATCAGGCTTCGTAAGTTTGAAAAAGTGATAAGTTACACCTTCAGCAATCATTTCAGATGCGCAGTTTGTCCTATCCCACCCATTCTCAACCAGAAGGTTAGTTCCGACTGGACGATTGCCCAACTCCAAGAAGGACAAATGGGAAGTCTCTTGGCTTCAACCGAAAAGAATTTCAAGCCGTTAGGAATTGAGAAGCTCTACAAAGTGGACGTTAAAACGGAGGTTTGTCAATTCTAACAAGACGCACTGATTTTGGAAACCTTTCAGCTTCTTCCACGACAAATGAATCTAAAAGATGCAATTAATCAACTGAAACAAGTGAACAAATCAGATGATCAGTATGTTGGATTTGCTGTTGCAGTCGCTAATATTCTCAGAAGATGCGATAATGAAGCAGCGTTAGTTTTAAGAGTTTTAAAATCTCAAATTTTACTATCTTGTTCAGGGATAAACTTGTCCAGTCAATCACCTCTGCAGTCGAGATCGAAGCGTCAAACATAATCAATAAGCAATAATCGAAAAACTAGCTTTATTTCCTAAATTTACTGTACTTGAATCTCTTTCATTCATTTTATCATCTGTTGTTTTTTAAATTAATTTTATAAAAATAAAGTAATGAATTTCAGATAGTTTATTGTAGGGTTCCTAATTGCCAATTAAAAATGACTAAATCAGCTTACACTGATACTCATTTTATGAGTTCACGTCGACTAGTCTAACAGCGCCAATAGTCGATTAAGTAGGAAATTTTTTGGAAACCAATTAAACGATAGTTTAATTATAATTATTAAGGGAGTGTCTGAATCCTCCACTGCATCCGAAATCTTGCCTTATGTTAAGTTCCTGAAACTCCAGATTGAGAATATTGGTGACAAATTCATCAAGAATTCGAATTATGCCAATGTGAAAGATTCGATGACTTCATTCAAAAATAGACTAGTAACAAATTTGGAGAAAAGGTACGCTGTAAATCGAAAAAATTTAAATGAGTTTTAAACTCCAGAATTCAAAAAATGGAATCATCGGATTTCATGAGAAGACTGGTTTTCTACGATCCGAGGTATGCCTATACGAAAGTTTTCACAAATAACGAGTGGGATGAAATCGAATATTCATTTTTGGAAGAAGCTAAAGATTCGATTGATACGACACTGGAATCGGCTCCCAGCAACAGAACACCGAGAAACAAACCCTTGACAATGAGCACGTTTCTAACTGGCAGAGATGAAGACGATACAGCTGAGATGTCCGAGAGGCAGAAAATCGAGAAAGAACTTGTTTTGTATCGGAAAGAAGTTATTGAATCCCGACTGTCAGAACTTTCCAATCCGACCGATTACTGGTTTTCAAAATCTTTATCATTTCCGGTGTTAAGCAAACAAGCTATCGCACATTTGCACATTCCGGCTAGCTCCGCATCTACGGAGAGAGTCTTCAGGTAATGATTCAATATTTCTAACATTCGTATGATTGAAACTTTTTCAGCTCGGCGAGTAGAATCGTAGCTAACAAACTCCGGAACCGGCTCTCAGCGTCAACATGTTCGTCCATTCTAATGGCGCAAGCTAAGATTGGATACGATAGGTATTACTTCCTACTATTATAAACGCTTAACAAATGTTTTTCAGAAAAAGATGAGGGATCCAAAGGAGAAGAATCAGACACCGAAAGTATTCAAGATGAAGAGATTGCTGTCACAGAAGAAGATACCTACGGAGGAGGCTACGAATCTCAAGAAGATGATTTTTGGAATTAGAATAGATACTTGTTAGACCTTTTTTATGATTTTTTTTATGTTTCTTTTTTTTGTTTCTAAACAAATTTGTTTAAAATCTATAATGATTTTATGAGAAACTATATTCCAAATATGTTCAATGTCATATACTGAAAATCAGCATGGCACACGCCTCCCAAACAATGTCTAACTTTCCCGACCAATTACATGTACTATATTGTCTTGAAAGAGCGGAGCCTAATTCTGAGAACTGTATTGGATTTACATTGCCCTAAGTAAACTCTACACCAAAAATCAGCTCGATCGGATAAGTTTGGGAGTATGTGACATGATCCTTTAAGGTAAAATCAGCTTTCTGGGCTATAGTCAATTAAGTCGTTTCCACAATTGTTTTCATTTTTCTGATAGTCATTTACGTCGTTTTAAAAGTCGTTTCTAAAATTTCAATTGTTATTTTCGACTATTATTTCTAACAAAACAACATTTTTAATAATCATTTTACGTCGAAAATTGCAATTTTGAAAATGACCAATTAATGATTAGGAACCCTACTATCTATACTCCAAGGATTCCAATCCACATTCCAGTAATGCATCAAAATAAGATCCATAGTACTTTCCAAACTTTCTGAACAATCTATAGACGAATGATTTCATTAGTTTTGGATCATGAACATAACTGTTCTCAAGGCACATCTTGAGCTGTTGTCACTTCCGAAATTGAGGTTCGAATAATGATGAAGACATTGAGATCGGATTCCGATATTTTGCAGGAGCAGTAGTGAAGACTCATACTGTATTTAGACGAAATTTGGACAAAATCTGAGATGGTCAATTTTTGATGGTTTTTAGCACTCACGTACCCCTTGTGAAATTCGACATTTGGGCTTGAAACCCCTTTAAGGTAACAACTTTTTCTTGTGTCAAGCAATGTTTCTAATGTAATTTTTTGCGTAGATTCCGATTATGCATCTAACTTTTTGGAAGTAATTGAAACATTTTCCAGGAAACTGATTTTTCTACAAAATTGAAAATTTTTTCCCCGAATATGGATTATTGTATCCGAACGAGAAGAGTTGGAACAAAAGTTTGAACACATGAAATGCTTGAAAAAGTGCATAAAAATGATTACCGTTGAGAATGAGTCATTACCTCTTTCAGAAAAAAATTTAATTTTTTTACCACTAGGGGGTCCTATTTAATTAGGTTTTAGGGGGGTCCCCTCAAAATATGCCTCAAATGTTTTATAACAGTCCTCACACCTACTATGCAAAATACCAATCCGAAAAACCATGTTTGATTTTTTTTGTACATCACTGAGGTCGACTTTGTCAGAGAGTGTGTCTGAAATCAATATAGAGACTATGAGTGATATTTCCCTTTAGTGAATTTGCTGCCAAGACTTCATGGAATAGTGTGAGTTGAGTTGTGACAGCGTACTACGATAAGATCTAAATCCATATTGGTTCTTGGATAGCAGTTTGTGACGATTTAAATGAGTCACAATATGCCTCCTGACTAGCTTCTCCATGATTTTGCAAACGTTGGAGGTTAAAGAAATTGGCCGATAGTTGCACGGGTTGGATCGAGTTCCTTTCTTATGCAGAGGTGAAACCACCGCTCTTCTCCAGAATGATGGTGTGACACCCACTCTGTAGCTTTCCGAGAATATAATCGAAAGGGGAAGGGCCAATGATGTGCATGTCTTCTTTAGTAAAATGGAAGGAATATTATCCGGAGAGGTATTATTCCGAGCTTTGAGCTGGTGGAGCAAAAATTCGATCTCATGGGGCTCAAACATAATTTCCGGGCACACATTTGACGACGGTCTAACATATGGAATAACTCCATCATCCGAAGTGAAAAAGCTGGCAAAGCATTCAGAGAAAGTTTCGGCTTAGGTTCTATCGTCCTCAATACGAGTATCAGAGTTATCCATTATTGAGCCGATTTCTGTGTTGCCTTTGTATCGCGATCGAATAAAGGTGAAAAAGTTTTGAGAACCAGAAGACAATGCGGTATTTGTTCTCTTTTCCTCAGCCCGAAGAAGATCATACTTGAGCTGATTGCAGATGGTTTCATAATTCTCCGAATTCCCTTCAATTCTCCATATACGTAGTTTAAGTTTTCTCAAATTTAACACTTCTTTGGTGTAATTTTTCCTTTTTAATGAGTGAATAGTTTTTGAGGGAACATACCGATCGATAAGGTGCAACAGTATTCTCCTCAAGTCATAGAACATATCCTCCACTGATAGGTTAGAAAATCGATAGGACCAATCAATATTTGCTAGACTTCGGTTAATAGAATCATAGTCGGCTTTTTTAAATAGTTTGATCATAACCGCATCATTGTTGACAGTTAGATTGATAGATGTGGAGATTTCAACGCAATAGTGATCACTGAATAGATCTCCGACGATAACGTCACAGATCAAATTTGCCGTGTTGGAGAACACCAGGTCCAGGATGTTAGGAGGGTTTAGACGGGTTGGAGATGTTATATGTTGAGTCAGTCCATTATGAATAGAAAAGTTCAATAATTCTCTGCACTTGGAGTCACACGCACTCGGCACACTCCAATCAATATGAGGCAGGTTATAGTCTCCGGTGATAATACACGGATATGGCGATTGTAATAGGTAAGTCAACGTATTCTCCAAGTCCAGTAGGCAAGTATTGTGGTTAGGGTTATAAGTGACCACAATTCTGCATAATGATCCCAAAATGAGAACTTCACAAGCCAGGGCTTCGACTGATTGAAGATTCTGAGGAATGTAAATTATATGGTATCAGAGTCGCTGCGCGCCTCTGGCGCGTGAACTTTCCAGTTTTCAAAAAATTGATATGTAAGATGTACGTGGATGTACGTGGAAAACTAAAGCGGACATCGTGATCAAGAAACGGACAGACTTTCTAGCGGATTATATATAAGTAAGATTTGATTGACTTACGTAATAAGATAGCCACACCGCCTCCATGTCTATTACGATCTTTCCTGGTCACCGAGAAACTATTGTTTAAAGATAATTGAGGGTCCGGATAAGATTCATCAATTTTCGTTTCAGATAAGCAAATAATGTCCAAAGAAGATGAGTTAATCCATAATTCCAGTTTAAGAGAGATTCTGTGAGAGAGTTGAGCATCGGCCTGTACAACTGCCCACAAACTTTTCAAGTTGATTGCATCTTGCTGGTATTGAATATGTGTAAGACCACTAAGATTATTAGCAAAAATCATATGACCCCCTTAGGCTTCGCCCCCTAGCTGTTCCAGAAACTTCGAAAATAGGTGAAAAATCAAAAATTTTTCCTGTGAGAGATAATAATGAAATCTCACCGCCAATCGATAGAACTCATTATTTTGAGCATTTTTTGTATTGAAACCATTTTTCTAGCTTTCTTCCTTCAAGGAGAAAAAATCCCGTTTTTCGAAATTTTTTACAAAAATTCCAAAAATTTTCAAACTTTAAGTCCTACTGGAAAATTTTTTCATGTCGTCACGCGAGATCTCATTTGTTTATGGTACTACAGTCTAAGAGGAACAAAATATAAAAAAATCACCTAAGGTTACCTTAAAGCCGATCTAGGCCCAAATGTGTAACCGACCCACGAAAATCAACGTATCCCTGTACATGGCGAAAAATGAGAAATTGTTAAAATTTGAAGATACTTCGTTTGTGAGTAGAACTGACTAACATTAGCATTTTCACAAAATATCAGTGACTTTAAAACCGATTTATTCAATTTTTGAGACTTTGAAAATTTCACCTCACAACTTTTGGGTATGATATTGGGATATTGGGAAGTTTGCTATTTTTGACCCGTTTTGTCTGAAACTTTCAGAAATTATTGAACAGTAACAAAACTTCTTGATCACAACAAAAAATTAGTTGTTCTTAGTAAAAATCTATATTTTCCATAACACAGCTTTATGAGGAATTTGACTTTCAGCAGAAAACGAAATTCATATATTGATTTGGCAAATTAGATAACGAATTCAAAGTTTATAACATTAAACAATAATCCTGAAAATTTCAGACAAAACGGGTCAAAAATAGCAAACTTAGAGCTATCCCAATATTGTACCCAAAAGTTGTGAGGTGAAATTTTCAAAGTCTCAAAAATTGAATAAATCGGTTTTAAAGTCACTGATATTTTGTGAAAATGCTAATGTTAGTTTGTTCTACTCACAAACGAGGTATCTTCAAATTTTAACAATTTCACATTTTTCGCCATGTACAGGGATACGTTGATTTTCGTGGGTCGGTTACACATTTGGGCCTAGATCGGCTTTAAGGTAACCTTAGGTGATTTTTTTATATTTTGTTCCTCTTAGACTGTAGTACCATAAACAAATGAGATCTCGCGTGACGACATGAAAAAATTTTCCAGTAGGACTTAAAGTTTGAAAATTTTTGGAATTTTTGTAAAAAATTTCGAAAAACGGGATTTTTTCTCCTTGAAGGAAGAAAGCTAGAAAAATGGTTTCAATACAAAAAATGCTCAAAATAATGAGTTCTATCGATTGGCGGTGAGATTTCATTATTATCTCTCACAGGAAAAAGTTTTGATTTTTGACCTATTTTCGAAGTTTCTGTAACAACAAGGGGGCGGAGCCTAAGGGGGTCATATGATTTTTGCTAATAATCTTAGTGGTCTCACACATAATTAATACCAGCAAGATACAATCAACTTGAAAAGTTTGTGGACACTGATGCTCACTTTATTCGTGGAATGCCTCTTAAAGGGCGAGTGTGCTAATTAAAAAGTTTTTATTCGGGGTATGATTTATATATGAATGGATGCAGAAAAAAAAGTTAGGGGGAGAAGTCTCTTACGCCAAGTCACGAAAATCGCTCATAAAAAAAATATAGGTGAAAAACAGCTCAAAAAAATGAACGTAGAGCGATCACTTTTCAAATTTTGGAGGAGGAAATTTCACAGAGCGATCAAGTGTGATTTAGAATAAAAACGTCAATTCTTTTTTCAAGAAGTTTTATTAGGCGAAAAGGCATAAGAAGAATAGTGAAATGAGTTTTCTGAAGTGATATTCAGATCTGAGGAACATTAGAAATTGTAGTGTATTCTGTAGAATTGGTCTTCTGCTTCTGCGCGTGCCTCAATGACTGTCGTCATAAAAGTGGGCTCTTTCACTGCTCTGATCAGCACCTAAAACGAGCTGTATGATCTCATTTCTTCATTCATTCGATCCGTCCGATTTCTGAGTTTTATAAACTATTTGCTTCAGAAGGGCACCTTCTTGATTATTCTACTGGATCCGTTCATTTCTTCCAATTGTAATTGATTCCAGTGTAATAAAGATAATTTTGAACGCAAAACATACAAACTTTCGTCGCTTTATTTCAATATAAAGTACTTATATGTTTTCCAATTACTCACTAGAATCTTTCTTTGGTACAGTAATAGGTTCTAGAATGGGATGAACGGATCCAGTAGAATAATCAAGAAGGTGCCCTTCTGAAGCAAATAGTTTATAAAACTCAGAAATCGGACGGATCGAATGAATGAAGAAATGAGATCATACAGCTCGTTTTAGGTGCTGATCAGAGCAGTGAAAGAGCCCACTTTTATGACGACAGTCATTGAGGCACGCGCAGAAGCAGAAGACCAATTCTACAGAATACACTACAATTTCTAATGTTCCTCAGATCTGAATATCACTTCAGAAAACTCATTTCACTATTCTTCTTATGCCTTTTCGCCTAATAAAACTTCTTGAAAAAAGAATTGACGTTTTTATTCTAAATCACGCTTGATCGCTCTGTGAAATTTCCTCCTCCAAAATTTGAAAAGTGATCGCTCTACGTTCATTTTTTTGAGCTGTTTTTCACCTATATTTTTTTTATGAGCGATTTTCGTGACTTGGCGTAAGAGACTTCTCCCCCTAACTTTTTTTTCTGCATCCATTCATATATAAATCATACCCCGAATAAAAACTTTTTAATTAGCACACTCGCCCTTTAAGTAATTTGTTAGATATAACTGACGTGAAATTTCAAAATTAATTTTTTTGGAATTTCTTACGAAAGGTTTCGGAAAATTCTGTGATTTTGTTTCTTGAAAAGCATTTTCACGTTGGTTTTCCGTTTTCTCATTTCTGTTCCGCGGAACAAATATGTGAATCCACAGAAATTTCAAACTTTTCCTATTTTAAATTCCAAAATAAAAAATTTTGAAATTTCACGTCTCTTATATACAGTACCGGACAAAAATAAATCAACTTTTTGTTTTTTTTTGGGGTAACTTTTTTTTGAGAAAAGGTATTAACGTCAAATTTTAGCACAACATTTGTGGCATAATTAGACACATGTCTGCCAATATTCATCAAAATATCTAAACAACTGGCGATTTTGTGAGCGAAAAGGTGACTTGGTCAAAAAGTCGGTTTTCAGTGATTTTTAGTTAAATGTTCATAACTTCCCAGAAACAAGGTTTGTTTTATCCAAATATGTTTGAAATAATTATCAGAGATCAGTGCTTTATTTCGAACCCCTTCACATCAATTATGGTTCCGTATCTTCTGGGATAGAGTCGATCAAAGCATCGGTTGTCGACATGGAAATCTGATTCTATTCTAACAGCAGTTGGGCGAAGTTTTCAGCCGCATGTTTCGTCCCCTTGCCATCCAAACGTTTAGAAAAGTGTTTCTATTGATATTCAATCGAATTCAAGTCCGGGGATTGGTTTAGCGACTACTGACGTCGCGTCGGAGGATCTTGAACCAATCCTGATGTACGGAAATACTGCACTTAACCAACTTTATTCTTATTTCGACGAACAGTAACGACTGTTTTGGATCATTATCTTGTTGTAAAATACTTCCTCGACTAACAACCTTCAGATGCGATAATATTTTCGATTTCAGAACGCCCTTATAGACAGAGAGATCCATGATTCCAACCATGGTAGGATGACAGTAAGTTCCCACTCTTTTGTAGTGCTGGAATTCAATGAATTCGACTTCCTATTAACACCAGATACGAGCCTCGTTACCAGTTACCGATCGCGAAGCAATAAGTATTCGAATTCATTGAATTCCAGCACTACAAAAGAGTGGGAACTTACTGTCATCCTACCATGGTTGGAATCATGGATCTCTCTGTCTATAAGGGCGTTCTGAAATCGAAAATATTATCGCATCTGAAGGTTGTTAGTCGAGGAAGTATTTTACAACAAGATAATGATCCAAAACAGTCTTTACTGTTCGTCGAAATAAGAATAAAGTTGGTTAAGTGCAGTATTTCCGTACATCAGGATTGGTTCAAGATCCTCCGACGCGACGTCAGGAGTCGCTAAACCAATCCCCGGACTTGAATTCGATTGAATATCAATAGAAACACTTTTCTAAACGTTTGGATGGCAAGGGGACGAAACATGCGGCTGAAAACTTCGCCCAACTGCTGTTAGAATAGAATCAAATTTCCATGTCGACAACCGATGCTTTGATCGACTCTATCCCAGAAGATACGGAACCATAATTGATGTGAAGGGGTTCGAAATAAAGCACTGATCTCTGATAATTATTTCAAACATATTTGGATAAAACAAACCTTGTTTCTGGGAAGTTATGAACATTTAACTAAAAATCACTGAAAACCGACTTTTTGACCAAGTCATTTTTTCGCTCACAAAATCGCCAGTTGTTTAGATATTTTGATGAATATTGGCAGACATGTGTCTAATTATGCCACAAATGTTGTGCTAAAATTTGACGTTAATACCTTTTCTCAAAAAAAAGTTACCCCAAAAAAACAAAAAGTTGATTTCTTTTTGTCCGGTACTGTAGCTAGAGACCGCAACAAAATTTTCAAACTCGTCGTATCCAAAAAAAAGTTATATCGTTGTGTTCCCCTTCTCTAAAATAGCCAGATTCCAAATTTTCATCCAAAAATGTTCGCCCGTAACAAAGTTACAGCTATTTTAGTGCGCAAATTTTAGTACTGAGTTTCTCTTGGGAGGTAGGCGGCGGGTCTGGACGAAGTGGATAACCACACAAAACTGATCACTCATGAAGTTCAGAAATAGTTTTTATATGAAAACAAAAGAAGAAAAAACTATTTGGACACTTTCGAAGTTGAACCCCACTTCAATTTTTCGATGGTCAGAGTCACTATCCACTGCGCCATGGAGGGGAAATCGTCGCGCGGCGCGGAACTTGTATACGAATGAGAGACTGTCGGCGGTCAGCAGCCGCCATTTTTTCAACTAATTTCTCAATTTTTGAGGGATTTTTTCTCCTATCCTCGATTCAAAAAAATCGCACGGAAAAATCGACTCGATTTGAATTTCACTTTTCGCGCCTTTTTCAGATCAAATATCGGCCGATCAAAAATGTGCTCTTTTCCGGGCTCTCCGATGAATCTTGTTGAAATTTTCAGTCGTCCGTGCTTTGGAATGTATCTCTGAAGAATTTTGTGTAAAAAAGTATCCGGAATTTCATCAAAGAGCTCGGAAAAGAGCACATTTTTGATCAGCAGATATTTGATCTGAAAAAGGCGCGAAAAGTGAAATTCAAATCGAGTCGATTTTTCCGTGCGATTTTTTTGAATCGAGGATAAAAATGCCGCACAATTTTTTCGGCGAACTCGTTCAAACAAACCACATATACCATTTTGTAGGAAATTTTTTGTAGATTCAGATCGTAGTAAGAACTCATGCGAGATCGACCAGCGTCATATAAGAGGAACCGAATTTGAAAATTATTTTTCCTCGAAAAAGAAACTGTGGATTTCCTTTCAGAATGAGGTTTTTTCCCAAAATTTGGGAAAACCATGAGGTTTCTCCAAAAACCCAAAATAACTGCAAATTTAAAATTTGCCCTTTTTTCTGGTAAAGGTTCCACTTTTGAAAAAAGTTCAACACAATTATGAGTCAAAATAGTTTATTTAGGTCAAGATAACACGAAAATATTTCATAGGTGAATGTCCTTTGGCTTTGAAGAAGAGAAGGAAGATGAGTTGGGGAAAGGTGAGAATCCCAAAGTTGGAGTGACTCCACTTTTGAGAAACGTATCCCAAAGTTGGAGTCACTCCAACTTTGGGATACGTGAAATAAATTTTTTAAAATTTCGACGTGGCCTCTTCCACGATGATATTTTTCAAAAACCCCATAAATGGAGTGACTCCACTTATGGGATTTTTGAAGTGAACGGTAAAAAACGCAAGTTATGATGGAGCATTACCTTGGGAAGAATAATGAAAGTCTAGTAAGTGCCTTAATTTCTCTGGAAAATGGATGGATTTGGAAATTCGCCGAAATCTGTCATGCAAACCTTTGCTCAAATGGAGCCCGTTTTGAAATCTAGGAAGCTAGCAATTCAAGATATTTATTTTCTGGTTACCTATTTCTTTACAGTTTTACATCAATCACGATTACAAGATTCCAGTTATTTTGTTGCCAACATCCACACTGATGGAAATAACATTTTCTCAAAATTAGAGCACGTTCTTTTTGTTTTGAAAAAAACTTTGATAGGAGAATTATTACGTTTATTCGTGGATCGAAAATATTATCTGACTATGAGAATCAATTGTATATCTCATCTCGAGATTGATGTAAAACTGTAAAGAAATAGGTAACCAGAAAATAAATATCTTGAAGTGCTAGCTTCCTAAATTTCAAATCGGGCTCCATTTGAGCAAAGGTTTGCATGACAGATTTCGGCGAATTTCCAAATCCATCCATTTTCCAGAGAAATTAAGGCACTTACTACATTATTCTTCCCAAGGTAATGCTCCATCATAACTTGCGTTTTTTACCGTTCACTTCAAAAATCCCATAAGTGGAGTCACTCCATTTATGGGGTTTTTGAAAAATATCATCGTGGAAGAGGCCACGTCGAAATTTTAAAAAATTTATTTCACGTATCCCAAAGTTGGAGTGACTCCAACTTTGGAATACGTGTCTCAAAAGTGGAGTCACTCCAACTTTGGGATTCTCACCTTTCCCCGACTCATCTTCCTTCTCTTCTTCAAAGCCAAAGGACATTCACCTATGAAATATTTTCGTGTTATCTTGACCTAAATAAACTATTCAACCATATTCTATTACCGAGCTTTGATACTTATGAACTCATAAATTAAAAAAATCTCTCATTTTTTGATAATTGTCTTTGTTTCAGACAGTAAAATTTAAAATTCATGTTTTTACATTTTTCATGGGAATGCAACATAAATTCCAAAAATTTTTCGAATCATTTTCGAGGAAAAAATATTTTCAAATTCGGTTCCTCTTATATATAAAACATGGAAAAACTGATAAATTTCTGAAGCATGCTTCTTTTAGACACGGAAAAAAATAACTTCAAGATGGCTTACAGCTATGAAATTTGGTACATAGGTAATTTAAAAGTTACTTTCTTTACTGCTCGACTAAAAAATGTGGGTCATCGCTGAAAAATTTTCAGAAAAATTGTTTGAAGTTTGAGCGCATGCTGAAAATTTCGGCGAACTCCTCATGATTATCCTTTCTTGAAATCTATTAATACATCTCTTTGGCTTTCAGAACCTATAAATAACTCGACCGAGATCCCCTATAGCTGAGCCAGAAAATGAGATTTTCTAAAGGAAACTTCAGTTTTTCTCATTTTTCAGAAAAACTGTTTGCTTTCCATAAAAACTAGTAAGATTTTTGAAATCTACGTATTCGATTACATCATGAGACTGAATTTCGAAATGATTGGCTGATCCTCCGCCGAGTTACAGACCTTCAAAGTGCGCAACTACCCCCCAAGAGAAAAATCGAGAGGCCACGCCCCCTTTCATTGCGGTGCCTAGATATAGCAATTGACGTATCCAATTTTTAGATTTTTTGAGAGTTGGTTTTTGTGGTCCAAGGCCATGGATCCTGACTCTGTCGGTATTGGATTTTTGTCACTTCCAAATTCCTACAAATCTCGAAATTACTCAATCAGTTCTGAACCGATTCGAAATAATCAAAGTGGATAGTGTAAAGAAAAGAGTCTTTAAGAAATTTACCAGAGCACATTTTTGAAATAACGAAAATTGGGTCAGATTTTCAAGAATAGGAGAAAAATGTACAGGAATCCCCTACAACTTTAAAACGAAATAACTCGAGAAGCGTCTAACGAAAAAACTTCAAAATTTGCACAGTGGCTGAAAATAGTGTTTCGGAAAAATTTACCACAGCAGAATTTTGAAATCAATCCTACATCATTAATCACGTCGCATTCAACCTAATCTCAGTGCTAAATTCTAGCGAAACGTGAAAAAGTTGAATTTTTTAAATATTTTTTGAACTGCCACAGTTGCCAACAACGATTGTCCCTAATAGACCCTCTAGGAGACCGTGCTGTCCAGAGCCTGGCTTTCGCCTCGTCGTTTCTCCGAATTGCTTCTTTCCATCTCACCACATTTTCAGGCTAATAGCCGCGCGTTACAAAAGATCAACCAAAGGATTGTGAGAATCAATAATATCATCCACAGACCCATTTACAGTAATATCCTCATTCGCAACATTATCCGAAACATCCATTCGATCAATTCCACTTTTTTTGAATTTCTTTTTTGGCACAGGAGACGTCGACTTAACCAGTAGAATAACAACACGTCGTCGAAGGCCCATAATAATAGTAGTATAACACAGGGGGACAGCAAATAGAAAAAATCAATATGAGAGGAAAGGGGGACACGACCTGTTAGGACGAGTAAAAGAGGGCAGAATGATAAAAGAGGGCAGAATGTAAATGAGGGCAGAATGAAATTGTCCTTACACCTACTATGCAAAATACCAATCCGAAAAACCTTGTTTGATTTTTTTTTTGTACAACAGTCAAGATATAAAACTTGAAAACCTCAGAGAGCGTGTCTTACGTCAATCAGATATGTAGCTTTACTCCTTTATTTAGAAATTAAAAAACATACGGAAACAGCTTAAAATTTTGACTTTTTTCATAAAAATGAGTTTTTCAGCTCAGGCACCAGGAAAGACGGGCGTTTTTATTTCAGATTCAGAATCTAGACAAATTTTGCTACAAACCCCATACTATGTTCTTGTATATCTCGGGAGCACTAAAAAGTTATGTTGTGATAAACATAGTGCCCCCAAAAAAACTTTCTGGTTACTTTTCGGAAAACGCTTTTTTCTGCTAGAGTTTGAACTGCTAAATAAATGGAATGGTATTAACAGTTTTTTAATGTTTAGTTCCAACTCTAGTAGAAAAAAGCGTTTACCGAAAAGAAATCAGAAAATTTTTTATTGAGTTTTTACTTGATTTGCTTGGAACGATGGTATACTTATGTACCACCCTGTACTTGGCAACATCTCTGTTATGCCTATCCATCTGCGATTCTTCAATCTGTTCTAAATATAGTTTGAAATATAAAATTTATTGTACAAATGAAATTACTAGAACAGTACAATAGAAATTGAAAAACAGAGAAAAAAATAATATGAAAAGAAAGGCTATTAGTAGAGAAGTGGGTAGAATACATCTAATCGGTTCTGTCCCAGCATTCATTGTCTCTTCCTGGTGTAATTCTCGACACTGCATCGTATACTTTTTTATGAACTTCGAAAAACCCGTCAATCATTCGATCTATTGTTTTCCTATCTAATACTTGTCCACACGACTGACGCATCTCTTCAAACCTACGCCTAAAAATTTTGCGAATTGATGGGAAGCGATTATCCAGGTATGCTATCGAGGCATTTAAATTATGCTCAAACAAGAAATCACTATCAAGGCTTCGTATTACGGAGCGCGGTTCTTTAAGATTGTAATAGGCCTGAATGGTAGGCGCAGATGTGAGTTCGCTGAGATCCCTTCTGTTATAATGTTGCCACGGAGGCAGTGGCTCAAGATTCAGCGTCGCACGTAACTCTCTTAGACCTATGGTTATCACACTCTGTGGAATCAGTACACTGCCAAGTATTCGAGCTATGGTATGTCGAACGGCGTTGCCTACTAGCTGCTCGAAATTTCTGGAGGTGAAGCAGGATTCAGCTATCTTTGTTAGTTCAGCGTCCTCGTCGAACAATGCAGATGTTGTAGTCACATGGGTGCTGTCTACCAGACTATTAATCGTAGATGTAGAAATAGAAGTATCGATACCACCTAAAAGGCACTCAGGATATCTACAGTACTGCCCAAAATGAATGCGCGCACTGGTTTTTCCAGTCGAAATAGGTCTACTTTGAGGGTCTGAAAAAATGGTTTCCAGATATCCGATTTTTCTGAAGTTTTGTGGATGTATAGAAAAACTCAAGAACCGTGTCGCTGTAGTTTTCAACAGGACTACGATTTAAATTAGGTCGCGCGGAAGCCAAAAGGCTTCAAAACTATTAAAATTAACACAGACATGAGATGAAATTCGATGTGAAAACTAACGGAATCGTTAGTTTTATTGTCGTATTTTAAAAAGTGAGACTCGGTGTTTGCGACGAATTTCGCCCCGCCCACCCTCCTCGAGGAGGAAATTTTTTGGCAACCGCCGCAGGAGGTTTTTGCAAGTTTGCCGCACGCTTTTCCTTTACAGTGTATATTTCCATCGGTGAAGCTGATTTCAGGGTATTTTTAGTGTTTTTTTTTCACGAATCGAAAGGAATTTAAAGGGGGACAGAAGTGTTCCAAAAATATACTATTTTTTTACATAGATCGATTCAACTCGATGTAGAAAGAAAAAAATTGAATTGGAGGTAGTGCCGAAAATCGATCTAAAAAAGTTATTCGACGTCAAAGTGCCAAAAATCGGGTTTTGGGGGCCAGTTTTCTCTTATTTTTTCATTGGAAAAATTTCTGGGGTCCTCGTGAAAACATTTTTAAAAATTTCACGTTCAAATCATCTTTTCACGAGGACCCCAGAAATTTTCCCAATGAAAAAATAAGAGAAAACTGGCCCCCGAAACCCGATTTTTGCCACTTGGACCTCGAATAACTTTTTTTAGATCGATTTTCGGCACTACCTCCAATTCAATTTTTTCTTTCTACATCGAGTTGAATCGATCTATGTAAAAAAATAGTATATTTTTGGAACACTTCTGTGCCCCTTTAAAGGGCGCGGACGCTAATTAAAAATTTTACTGCATAAAAAGAATTGACGTTTATATTCAGATTCACGTTTAACCAATTTCTATAGGAATCTGCTCAGTTCGGGCGTTTATTTTTGACCTATAACTTTTTTTGGAGCAATTTCTCAAACTTTTCGCAAGAGAGTTTTCTTCTCCTTGCGTTTTTCTGAATCGACCCATATAAAAATTTGTTTAAAAAATCAAAATTTTTAATTAGCGTCCGCGCCCTTCAATCTGAAAATGGGGATTCTGATTTTCTATCTGAATTTTTCAATATTTTACGTTTGTTTTCAAGGTAAACCAGGTATAAAACACGCACATGACAACTTACAACGCCAACATAGCAAAGAAGGCTCTCTTCCGTAGAGGTATAATGAAAACCTAGGGTTTTACTTTTCGAACAAGTCCAAAAATTTTAATTCCGGAATAAAATGAATTGTTACTCTTATTTTTTCTAAAGATTACGCCGAGAGACAATGTTGGGTGCGAAGTGTCGGATGTCTAGCCCTAACCAAGCCAGTAGTTCGTGATATTGGAGTCGGAGAAGCGCTGAGAGTACATGATCGCGCGACGCAAGCACAAGCAAAACAACAAGACAAGAAATGTGCCAAAGATCCTATTCCAACTAGAACAACCAGTACCCAGTTCGAATCTAAGGTCCACACTAAAGCCACACAAACCAATTCCTTTTCTCACTGAGGTATAACCTGAAAGTATCTTATTAGTTGTTAGGCCCTGTTATTTCAGCAACAACAAATGTACATGAGAATTGGAGAAGAATTGTGTAGTATAGATCCGGAGAAGTTTCCAAAACTTTAAACTCAAAAGCACACAAAAAATAGTGGCGAGGAAATCATGAGGAATGTCTCCAAAGTCATTGAGCTATTTCGAGAAGCTTTAGGATCCGATTCTCGTCATACAGTCTTCTCCAATATCACTTTGTGCACCTCCCAGTTTTGTGGAATCAATAGGAATACAGTACTCCGTCGAACTCCGGAACGCTCGGTGCCACCCAGAACACAGTTGAGAGATATGTCGAAGAAGGAAAAGTCCAGGAAATACGTTGGTCAGCTGACTATGCTCAAGAGAAGCAGTATCATCAACCACATCCATCAGTTGTGGAAAGATAATCGACATGTCACAGTGACTGGTGTTTGGACTTGTTAGGCTAAAGAAAATATCCAATTTGAAAAGGTTTTTTTTTTCAAATAATCCGAGGACTTGGCTTCACGTATAAGACTACCGACCACAACTCCATCATCATGGAACGTCCAGATATCCTTCAGCGTAGAAATCGGTACCTGAGAGAAAAAAAGGATTGGGATGACAAAAATGCATTTTATGGATCGTACGATGAAACCTGGGCCTTCTCTGGAATGGTTAAAAAAGTTGCCTGGCAACATTCTAACGCAGGGATGTACAAAAGGGCAAAATTGGCGGATATGGAGACTAGTCAGGCGGGGCCCGAGAAAGGACGAGATAAAGGAAAGAGAGTCATTATCGCTGCGGTCCTCACGGAAACTGGAGTTCTTCCTGGTTCCGAACTTCTCATTGTCTCTGCAGTGCGAGAAGAGGACCAAACGGCTGACTATCATTCTGATATGTCTAGTTCCAATTTTGAGAAATATTACAAAAAGATGATCCCATTGTTTGCCGCTGAAGCTGGAAGACAATGGAGACCAGCGGTGTTTCTCACGGACAACGCACCGTATCATAATGCCACGCTCGAGAAACCACCCACCACAGCTTCTTCGAAAAGTGAAATTAAGACGTTCCTGGATAAGAACAATTTGAAGTACTTTGAAGGACAAAACAAGGACGGGCTTTATGAGTTGTCGAAAGACTTCGTCGAGAACAACGGTGGTCGTGAAGTCGGCTCTGTTCGACAATAGCGGGACAATGGCGAACAAGCGGGACAATCCCCGAATGGACGGGGCAATGCCCGAATGAACGGGACAATCCCCGAATGGGCGGGACAATCCCCGAATGAACGGGACAATCCCCGAATGGACGGGACAATCCGCGAATGAATGGTACAATCACCGAATGAACGGGACAATCCCCGAATGAACGGGACAATCCCCGAATGGACGGGACAATCCGCGAATGAACGGTACAATCACCGAATGAACGGGACAATCACCCAACTGAGACACTCATCACATTTTTTAATACACTGCTGGACATAATCATGGAGCCACTCGATTTTTCGATTTTTCTAAAAAATGAGGAAGAGTTAGAAAATCATTTTGATGTTGGAGATTGACATACTAGAATACATAATTATTGCACACATTTAGAAATCCTTCCAGTTTTTAATTCTCGAAAAAATTGGAAAATTCATAAAAACTGATTGTGCCAATTGGACAGTAATATTGAAGACTCATTTTTGGTCCTCAGTTCGTTTTTTCTTGTTGCTTCATTCGTAAATCAAGAAAATGTCTCATGACTACTAAAAATCTTATTCATATTCTGATTTGGACCCTAATTCCATTAAAAAAGCTGTTTCAGAACCTTACGATATCCTGATAGGAAAATGTTGTAGGTCAAAGAAAAAATTTAGAAAATGAAATTTTCTCGAAAAATTTCTATTGAAGTTTGTACAGAACTTTACTCTATATTAGGCTAACCTTTGACGTAGAATCTTATTTTCCACAATTTAGATCTTGATTCTACCGACAATGTGCCTTTTTCTCGAGTGGCTCCATAGTTATATCCAATTGGCACAATCAGTTTTTATGAATTTTCCAATTTTTTTGAGAATCAAAAACTGGAAGGATTTCTAAATGTGTGCAATAATTATGAATTCTAGTATGTCAATCTCCAACATCAAAATGATTTTCTAACTCTTCCTCTTTTTTTAGAAAAATCGAGTGGCTCCATGATTATGTCCAGCAGTGTATTAAAAAATGTGATGAGTGTCTCAGTTGGGTGATTGTCCCGTTCATTCGGTGATTGTACCGTTCATTCGCGGATTGTCCCGTCCATTCGGGGATTGTCCCGTTCATTCGGGGATTGTCCCGTTCATTCGGGGATTGTCCCGTTCATTCGGTGATTGTACCGTTCATTCGCGGATTGTCCCGTCCATTCGGGGGATTGTCCCGTTCATTCGGGTATTGTCCCGTTCATTCGGTGATTGTACCGTCCATTCGGGGATTGTCCCGCTTGTTCTCCATTGTCCCGCTATTGTCGAACAGAGCCGTGAAGTCTTCACAAAATACAAATTCGATGAATTTGCTCGTTCGCACGGTGTGACAGTACTCCGACTTCCTCAGTACCACTGTTTTTTTAATGCCATCGAGTATTTTTGGGCTCAGCTCAAGGGTCGTTTGAGACGAGAGGGATCAACGCTGGACACTGTCGAAATCGTAAATTGAGAATTAGATCAAAAAAAAATATACTAAAAAATATATGTATATGGGCAAATACTCACTTGCTTTGGTATTATTTGCTATTTTCCCGTTTGCTATTTTGTCTCACTTGCTATAGCTGAACTCATTTGCTATATTGGATCACTTGCTGAATATCATTTGCTATCTGTGGCTCGTTTGCTAGTTTACCCCTCATTTCCAAAATATCATTTGCTATCGGTAAACTCATTTGCTATGGGGTTTCTCATTTGCTAGATTGATCTCAGTTGCTAAAGATCTTTTGCTAGATTTGTCTCATCTGCTATAAGGAAACTTCCTTCAAGGCAAAGTTTACTATCAACAGGTGCTTATTGATATGTGTAGTGAGTCGGTACTTACCATTGTCACTTGGCTCATTTGCTATTTTTGTCTCGTTTGCTATGGTGGATTTCGGCAAACAGTGCTTAACAATTTAAAAAAGAAACCAAGTCAAGGGGCTTCCTTGAACACTTGGATTGAATTTTTTCTTGAAACTTTAGTCCTAGACTAAATTGACCTTGAAAAGCCCAAATCTGCAATAAGAAGTAGCCTGAATTCATTTTCCCACAAGGGAAGTGTTTTCAGAGGGGCTTTGAAAATTTTCTGAAAATCTGGAAAACGTGGTAAATATAATTTTTGCCCCTTGCCCCTGTGGACCGAGATATCAGCTAAAAAAGCAAAATCCAGTACAAAAAAAACCGTTTTTTGAGGATCTGCCCTGTTTCTAGGCACTTTCAGAAGATCTCGTTTTTTGTTTTGGAAAATTGATAGTACAATAATTTCCGGTACTTTTTGGAGAAAAAAGTTTTGAGCCAAAATTCGAAATTTCGCCACGATTTGGGTGCGAAATTTTTTGAAGTACCTGGATAAAAATTCTCAAAGCCCCTCTGAAAACACTTCCCTTGTGGGAAAATGAATTCAGGCTACTTCTTATTGCAGATTTGGGCTTTTCAAGGTCAATTTAGTCTAGGACTAAAGTTTCAAGAAAAAAATTCAATCCAAGTGTTCAAGGAAGCCCCTTGACTTGGTTTCTTTTTTAAATTGTTAAGCACTGTTTGCCGAAATCCACCATAGCAAACGAGACAAAAATAGCAAATGAGCCAAGTGACAATGGTAAGTACCGACTCCCTACACATATCAATAAGCACCTGTTGATAGTAAACTTTGCCTTGAAGGACGTTTCCTTATAGCAGATGAGACAAATCTAGCAAAAGATCTATAGCAACTGAGATCAATCTAGCAAATGAGAAACCCCATAGCAAATGAGTTTACCGATAGCAAATGATATTTTGGAAATGAGGGGTAAACTAGCAAACGAGCCACAGATAGCAAATGATATTCAGCAAGTGATCCAATATAGCAAATGAGTTCAGCTATAGCAAGTGAGACAAAATAGCAAACGGGAAAATAGCAAATAATACCAAAGCAAGTGAGTATTTGCCATGTATATGTTTTAGGTTCGTAATCGTGCAAAAAGGTTTCTCAAAGATTACCCTCAAAATTCGGCCAAAAAGTTGTTCTCTCACACGAGAAAAACGGAAGAAGACATCCGTGAAGGGGGAATCCTTGTACCTAGTTATCCCCATATACCTTTTCAAACATGGGGGTCCGGCTCGAGTTACGAAAGATATTTTGATTTTTCAAATTTTTTTCAAAATTTCCATGTATCATCATCGAATTTTTATGAATTTTGAAAAAAATCATAAAAATTCGATGATGACTAATTTTCATTTAAATATGCTTTTTAACGAGATTTCTCTAAAAATTAGAAATTCGCATGAAAATTAGTCATCATCGAATTTTCATGATTTTTTTCAAAATTCTTCGTATACATAGGTATACATAGAAACTTTGAAAAAAATTTAAAAAATCAAAATATCTTTCGTAACTCGAGCCGGACCCCCATGTTTGAGAAGGTATTTGGTGATAACTAGGTACAAGGATTCCCCCTTCACGGATGTCTTCTTCCGTTTTTCTCGTGTGAGGGAACAACTTTTTGGATTCCTATAGTGGTAGTCCCCCGTTCCCCGATTGCCAAAAATTGGCACTTTATGAAACTACATTATATTTCAGTCTTTACATTTCATTTTATAAAAACAGAAGTATTGCAGATGGCTATATGCTCCAAGAGACTTTTTTGTGCAGCGTTTTATCTGCTATCAAACAAAAAAAGAACAACAAAATTGGTTGAGGTTCAACTGATTTATGACCATTTTTATGCGAGTGATCAAAAATTTTCGAAAAATTACAAAAGATACCCTAATTCCGGTAAACCCAGGAGAGCGCACCTATAACTTTGTGGTTTCACTAGTTACATCGTGTGATGTCTTTTGACAAAATATGAGCCAAATACCAGGGTATCACTTCGGGTCATTCCCTCTTGAGACTCGGTGTGCGCACTGTGTGGATGTACAAGGCCCTGCCCACGAAACATAGCGCGCGGCTCGTCGTACCAGGGTATCACTTCGGGTCATTCCCTCTTTAGAAAGGTTTTAAAGTGCATTATTGCGTACAAAGTTTACTGACAAGGTGTTTTCTAAGCCTAATTTTTTGAATGGACCTCAGAATTCGCACAATTTTTTTCAGAAAAGTGTAGTCAAAGAGCAAGTTTAGTCAAAGAGAAAGTGGAGTCAAAGAGTAGTGTAGTCAAAGAGTGTTTGCCAATATAACGGTCCTTTGAAGAAGTAAAAAGGTCCTTTGGTAGTAAAAAGGTTTTTTGAAGAAATAAAAAGGTCCTTTGGTAATAAACAGGCCCTTTGAAGAAATAAAACGGTCCTTTGGGTCAATATAAAGGTCTTTTGGGTATTATAACGGTCCTTTGAAAATAAAAAGGTCCTTTGAAAAATATAACGGTCCTTTCGGGTATTACAACGGTCTTTTGAAAAATATTTATTACAACGGTCTTTTGAAAAATATTTTTCAACCAGCCTGCTTACCGCAGGCTGGATTCGCGGCTGCGCCGCTCAATTTTGCTTAGTTTTTATATGCCACTTGCTATTTACCATTTGTCTCATGTGTCACAGGTGATTCGTGACTTTTCTATAATCAAGTGTCAATCACGGTGTATGTTCATTTTTACCCCCCAATATTTATGGAATTGCCCCCCACCTGCAGGGTATGGGACCGCCCCCCCCCCCCCCCCCCCTCCCCCCACACGTTCTGATTGCAAAACAGAAGAATCTAATTTAAATATAATTAAGCGCGACATATCTGACCTTTCGCCGCAACTGAAACGTTTCAAATATTTTCAGTTTTCTCGTTTCGCTTTTCATTATTATTCTTTCCTCTGACAAGTTTTCCATGGCTCTCTTCTCTCTTCTGCCATCCAATATCTCGGAAAAGGTTGTTCGTGAGTGGGAAGGAGATGGTTTTACTGTGGAGGGTGTGGGGGCTATTGAGAAGGGGATGGGGGCTACTGTGGAGGGGGCGGGGGGCTATTGTGATTCCAAGATTACCCCCCCCCCCCCCCTATTTCGTTCTCTACTTCTCTACTGATATATAATAAAATGCGTGTGTGAGGGGGGCTATTGTGGAGGGGTGGGGGGCTATTGTGGAGGAGGTCGGGGGCTATTGTGATTCCACGGTAACCCCCCGCTGAATTTAAAAGTGTCGGTGGGGGATGACCGTGTACTGTGCAGGAGGGGGGCGATTTCATTTCCCGGGTGGGGGCGATCGTGGAAATACACCTATGGGTTCTGAATGGTCCCCCATCACTGTACATGGGGGGAAACCGTGGAATGTTCCAAGTATTCAATCACCCCCCCGTCCACAGTAGGCCCCCATTCCACTATCGTTCCCCACCTCAACAGGATGGGGGACAATTGCATAACGTGGGGGGTGTTACCGGAGTGGGGGGCGATTGTGGAAATATACCGAAAAATGATAATAATCAATTCTTCTGCGGCGTTTTTGGATTTGCATGTAGCCAAGTCGGTATCGGGCTGCACTGTCACGCGATAGTCGCGAGTTCGATTTTGTGGCGTGACAAAATTCTTTACTTTTCGGAAAACTAAAGCGGACATCGTGACCAACATCGGACAGAAATCCTAGCGGATTATACATAAGTAAGATTCATCGACTGCAGTCGGTCCGTCTTACTCCTTTTTCGGAATTCGATAAAAAATATACCTTGTTTACCTTGAAAACAAACGTAAAATATTAAAAAATTCAGATAGAAAATCAGAATCTCCATTTTCAGATTGAATTCCTTTCGATTCGTGAAAAAAAAACACTAAAAATACCCTGAAATCAGCTTCACAGATGGAAAAATACACTGTAAAGGAAAAGCGTGCGGCAAACTTGCAAAAACCTCCTGCGGCGGTTGCCAAAAAATTTCCTCCTCGAGGAGGGTGGGCGGGGCGAAATTCGTCGCAAACACCGAGTCTCACTTTTTAAAATACGACAATAACTAACTGAATCGTGGTCTTATGAAAAAGTTGTCACCTACAGAGATAAGTCTCTTGAGTTGCTCTATACATGCGCAAAATTTTAGAAAAATAGGATTTCCGGTAACCACTTTTTCAGACCCTCCAATTTGACCTATTTCTACAGAAAACGCCAGTGTGCGCATTCATTTTGGCCTGTAGTGCATCTGTTTCATTCAATTAGTTTGTCTGTCTAACCATCTATTCTAATCAGTAAGGAGGTAATACTTATATACATACCTGCATGTACATTGGCCCCGAGACAGAAATATACAAAGAATATTGCCAACATAGATTCGTCTGGAAATATGTTTCGTATCGCAGAGCCATAATCGAAAAAAATCAAACTGAGACTCGGTGTGCGCACTGTTTAGATTTACGAGGCCCCTCCCACAAAATAACAGCAACGACGAGCCGCGCGCTATGTTTCGTGGGCAGGGCCTTGTACATCCACACAGTGCGCACACCGAGTCTCAAGAGGGAATGACCCGAAGTGATACCCTGGTATTTGGCTCATATTTTGTCAAAAGACATCACACGGTGTAACTAGTAAAACCACAAAGTTATAGGTGCGCTCTCCCGGGTTTACCGGCATTAGGGTATCTTTTGTAATTTTTCGAACATTTTTGATCACTCGCATAAAAATGACCATAAATCAGTTGAACCTCAACCAATTTTGTTGTTCTTTTTTTGTTTGATAGCAGATAAAACGCTGCACAAAAAAGTCTCTTGGAGCATATAGCCATCTGCAATACTTCTGTTTTTATAAAATGAAATGTAAAGACTGAAATATAATGTAGTTTCATAAAGTGCCAATTTTTGGCAATCGGGAAACTGGGGACTACTGTCGCGTCCATAACCTATGGAGGTTATTTCCTCGACCTTATTATTTACCCTTTCATATCATTTGCTTAACTAATCATTGTTCTTCTAACATTTCATAACAGATTTACTCGTTCAGTCATTGTTCAGAGTCAATTGGTTACAATTCCACTCAAGACCTTCACAACTACCGTATCCACAGCAAGCGCGCTCCGTTGAGAGCGCGCGCATATTCGTATTCACCCGGCAGATAAAAGGGCGCGAACAACAGCAGGCGACCACTCACCTCACTTCACTTCAATCTTCTCTCTTCACCACCTATCTCTTGGAGCATATAGCCATCTGCAATACTTCTGTTTTTATAAAATGAAATGTAAAGACTGAAATATAATGTAGTTTCATAAAGTGCCAATTTTTGGCAATCGGGAAACTGGGGACTACCACTATAGGAATCCTTGTACCTAGTTATCACCATATACCTTTTCAAACATGGGGGTCCGGCTCGAGTTACGAAAGATATTTTGATTTTTCAAATTTTTTTCAAAATTTTCATGTATCATCATCGAATTTTTATGAATTTTGAAAAAAAATCATAAAAATTCGATGATGACTAATTTTCATTTAAATATGCTTTTTAACGAGATTTCTCTAAAAATTAGAAACTTGCATGAAAATTAGTCATCATCGAATTTTCATGATTTTTTTCAAAATTCTTCGTATACATAGGTATACATAGAAATTTTGAAAAAAATTTAAAAAATCAAAATATCTTTCGTAACTCGAGCCGGACCCCCATGTTTGAAAAGGTATATGGTGATAACTAGGTACAAGGATTCCCCCTTCACGGATGTCTTCTTCCGTTTTTCTCGTGTGAGGGAACAACTTTTTGGATTCCTATAGTGGTAGTCCCCCGTTCCCCGATTGCCAAAAATTGGCACTTTATGAAACTACATTATATTTCAGTCTTTACATTTCATTTTATAAAAACAGAAGTATTGCAGATGGCTATATGCTCCAAGAGACTTTTTTGTGCAGCGTTTTATCTGCTATCAAACAAAAAAAAAGAACAACAAAATTGGTTGAGGTTCAACTGATTTATGACCATTTTTATGCGAGTGATCAAAAATTTTCGAAAAAATTACAAAAGATACCCTAATTCCGGTAAACCCAGGAGAGCGCACCTATAACTTTGTGGTTTCACTAGTTACATCGTGTGATGTCTTTTGACAAAATATGAGCCAAATACCAGGGTATCACTTCGGGTCATTCCCTCTTCAGTTTAATTTTTTCGATAATACAAGTAAGTATCGCAACGAAATCAATGCACCGAAATTGGCGACAGCGATGTATGAATATTTGTGTATCACAATATAATATGTAGAAATATACGTGTAGTTGTTATGAACAGATAGAGATAACGGAAGAAAAGAAGAGAGAAGGCGGCATTCGCGCGACCTAGTTTTAGATGGAAAGTTAAATTCTCTTTCGGGAACAAGATTACATTTCTCAAATCGTGGAGAATGTGGCATTGTTTGTTCCACTGTTATCACTGTTATCATTGTTATCATGTAGACCCGGATCTGAGCTCAGACAGCTGACAATAGGAGGATCAGCAGCTTCCGCACTCGTTTTGATGATTGCACTCGTTTTTGATGACTTAAAAAAATGGGGATTCTGATTTTCTATCTGAATTTTTTAATATTTTATGTTTGTTTTCAAGGTATACCAGGTATATTTTCTATCGAATTCCGAAAAAAGGGTAAGACGGACACACCGAGTCTCAGTTTGATTTTCTCCGAGGCATCGTCGGGAGCCGGCAAGCCAATCCCCGGGCTTGAATCCGATTGGATATCAATGGAAACACATTGCTAAGACGTTTGGAAGACAAAAATGCAAAACAATGCGGAGGAAGAATTGGCCCAACAGGAGTTGGAATGGAATCAGATTCCCATGTCGAAAACCGATGCTTTGATCGACTAGATCTCAAAAGCTGCAATACCGTCATTGTTGAGAAATGGTTGCAATCAAGTACTACGTTCTGAAAATTATTTTAATCATAATTAGATAAAATAAACCTTTTTTCTGTCAAGATATCAATGTTTTACTGAAAATCACTAAAAATCCGCTTTTTGGCCGAATCACCTTTTCGATCATAAAATCATCATTTTTTTAGATTAGATTAGATGAAAATTGGCTGAGATGTGTCTGATTATGCCGAGAATGTCGTGTCAAAATTTGGCGTTCATACCTTTTTTCAAAAAAAAGTTACCCCAGAAAAAAAAAAAGTTCATATCCTATTGAGCGGTACTGTATCTGATTGACTTAAACACAAAAAAAGCTCAAAAACACGCCAAACATTGATTGCAAAAAAGATTACGTCTATTACATCGACCAATCAGGTAAAATGTTTATTTTTCCAGATGACTATTGAAAAATTAGATACCGAAGAAGGAACCGACGTTCCCACTGTCAATGTGACCATAATGAGAGCCGAAGTGTTTGTGGATCCATTTGAAGAGGCTGAGAAGGAAGTTCAAGCAGAAAGAGATGAGATTCTGAAAAAAAGTGAGTCTGGCAAAAAATTATATATTCATAATTTTATGCAAATATTTTTAGCTTCCAAAGACGCTGTTATGATAGCCAACAAAAGGGAGAAATATTCGATATCTAAGCCGAAAGCAGTTGGCACTGGAATCGGAAAGTATATGCAGTCAACTGCCGCTGCCAACAAGCGACAAGGAAAAATCGAGGATGTGCCACTAGAGGCTGCAAAGAAGTTTGCGAGGGCTGGACTTGGAGACTTCTCAAAGTGGTGATTCTGCCTCTTCCTATTTTTATACTAAAACCGTAAAAGTTGTCATCAATAAACTAATGAACAAAGAAATATCCAACTCCCTGCACTTCAGAATCGTTTCTTCTGCTATCAATGACTAGCGACGCTGTGCGTCGCTCAGCATGTGTTCTGTTATGTCCATATTCAAATTTGAAAACATGTAAGCTTGGGCAGAGCCCACGCACCCTCAAAGTTGCGTTTTTTTTGAGCTCCCCGTGCGCTCTTTCTCAATATTTTCCCTCCCGCCCCCAAAACAAAAAAGAAAAAAATTTTGAATGCGAAAAGTATCGAACCCTCGAACCGCATTCTGCATCACTACCCTGACGCCACAGCACATTTGCACAGGTGATTCGCGACTGATCAATTATAGATATCGGTCTATAATCAACATGATATTTCTCAAATCGCGAAAATTTGGCTTCAATAAACGGAAAATCGCGTAAATCTACTGGGGTTTCGCGACAGATAATAGATAATCAACGAATCGCTAAAACTGTAAAGGAGAATGTGGACACGGACTCACATTCAAAAAATCCGAATCTTTCTACAATCAACATGAAGACGTGGAGCGATCGTCAAATTGGACAATTAATTTTTTTGTTCCCCTTTTTTTCTTTCTCTCCATTTCACCAATTCTAGATTGTAAACATTTTGACCGAAAAACCTCTCTATCATGTTCACTGTAGAATATTTTTCTCTAATTTATTGTACCTTTCTGTTATTTGTTTCAAATAAATGCATTATCTTTATATCGCTCATTGATTCAGTTATTTTTCAATTTTTGACACAGAAAAATTTTCGCTATTGGCCAATTATAGTCGCTTTTGTTCGCGATAGGAGAAATATAGGGCTCATAATAGACCAATTGTAGACGCTTTTTTCGCGGTAGACCAATAACTGGTCAATTATGGGGGGTATTCAAGGGTAGCAAAAAAAATCATTTTTTGCTTTTTTTGCTTCGACACAGGGTCGCAGCGCGGTACATCGAGAAAGCGCGCTCTGTCGCACGGCCACTCTAAGAGAGAGACGCAGACAGCATGCGGTTTCCCGCCAAATTCAAAATTTGTGGAGTTTATCGTGGGCACGGTGAGTTTTTCACTACGTCCAACTTGGAAAAAAAGCAAATTCAGTTGATCGCGATTTTTGAAAAAAAATAGGCGGAGCCAACGAATCAGCGCAACGAAATTAGCGCCGCAGCCAATCAGCACTTGGGGAGTAAATTTTAGCGTGGCCTAGAATTCTAAAACTTCGGCCATCTCAATTTTGCATGCCTAAAACCGGTTTTTTTAGTATCGTGTCCGGTTTTTCCTGGCGATTCCTTTTAATCACCGATAATTTAAAAAATTTAGAAAAAATTGGCGAAATTTTTTTCAAAATCGTAGAAATTTAATTCGAGCAATTTGCTGTCAAAGTTTAAAAAGGCAGGTGGCAGAAAAATCAACACTGAATTTTGTGGCCGCGGCCGAACTTTTCCGAGCTCTTCCAGCGGCCAGCGTAGTGAAAAACTCACCGTGGTGGGAAAAACAAAATTGAGTCGCTACGCAGCAAATATGTCGCACCTGACACGCGACGCGTCCGCATGCGAAAATTTGCGTGGCAATTCAAATCATGTACCGCGCTGCGACCCTGTGCTTCGATTCACAGGGTAGTAGAGTGTTGAGTCGACGCGAAAATCGACGATTTTTAGTCGACTTGGAAAATCGACACAACCGACTTTTTTTTAATCGAGGATTTTTCTCGTCGACGAAAGTCGATTATTTAGTAGTCGACTCTAGTCGATTTTTGCGTCGATTAAAATCGACGAAAGTCGACATTAGTCGATGAAAAGTCGACTTTTCATCGACTAAAGTCGACTTTCGTCGATGAAAAGTCGACTTTTCATCGACTAATGTCGACTTTCGTCGATTTTCGTCGACCCAAAAATCGACTTTTCGTCGACTAAAAATCGACTTTAGTCGATGAAAAGTCGACTTTTCATCGACTAAATTAGGTAAAAATGGACGTTTTTTTCATCAAAGAATTGAAGTGAAAGCAATTTATTTCTTTTGAAGAAAGCTTTTCTGTCACGAATATCTTCGGTTGGGTATTATTTGTCAGAGAGAAAATTTTTATTATGTCTAATTAAAACCGTAACAAAGGAGAAAAGATATTTTAAAGTGGGAAAATCATATTAGATGGTGAAAAATCGATTCACATACTGAGTCATAAGAGATCGATAAAACTGCCTCTTGGGGAATCAATAAAAGTTACTTTGAATGCAGGAAATTTGAATGTTTCAAAATGATAGATTGATCGATGTTACAAGATCTTGTTCGAAGAAGTCGTCGTTGTATTCTCGTTTCTCTGTATTTCCTTCACCTTCATAATCCGAATCGTCGTCGCGTTCGTATTCTTCTGTGCATTAATCTTTTGACCTACAAAATTAACATGTAAACAAAAAACTGTCGAATCTTACTCCAACGTCGAAAGCGCAGCATTGAGAAGATGAAGACTGAGCGTTTTTGGCTTCATTCTATTTCTTCTGCTGTTGCTCAAAATCGCTCCACAGGTCACGGCGGGGCTGCGACGACCCCTGGAAGAGTTTTTTCTGCGTTTGCTACTCAGTCGACAAAAGTCCGCAAACATACAATGGTGAACACCTGACAGTAACCCAAAAATCAGTTTCGCTGATAGCATGCTCGCGAAATATGCGTTTTTCTAGCTCCTGATTGCATTTTAGAGAAAACAAAAAATTGGAAAACGTTCAGAGAGAGTTTTAGAGTCTTTTGATCGTTTCAGAATTTTAATTTTTCTGCGATTTAATGCATTTTTGAGGAGGTTTCTGAAGAAGTTCGTGTTTTCTTCGTTTCAAGGAACGCAACGTGCCTAATAGGCTTCTAAAAATGTAACCAAGCATCATGAAATGGTCCTCCTATAATTTCAGAAAATTTGAGAGTTCAGTTTTCGAGAAAAGTTCAAAAGTCTGATTTTTTAGACACTTTTTCGCACTGATTTTGATTTTTCGTAAAAACCAAAATAGCAACCGAAAAAATCGAACAGTCAAGTTTTTGCCCTGTACTCTGGCAACGTTCTGGCAAAATTTCAGAAAATTTGAGAGTTCGGTTTTTGAGATAGCAGCCAAATAAGTTTGTCATATTACACCAGCCGTTTCACGGCTCAGGAGTTGCCACATATTGAGACATTGAACTCGATTAATCTCTAAATGTGGTGTTTAATCATATTCAATCGAAAAATTCCGAAAAAACTTCTCTGAAAGTGGTTTTGGTAACAATTTTGCTAACGTTCGAGAATGAAATTCAAACTTGGCGCCGCCGCAGCAGAGGGACTAGAAATTTCATTTTCTAGGCCACGGGTCCTCGCAGCCCCGCCGTGTAGAGACTAATGGCTAAGACAGCAGTAAAAATTAAAGGACGAAAAAGAAGGGGGGGATTAATAATTTTTTAAAAAATTCAAAATTGCAAGTAGACAACCTAGATTTAAATCCAGAAGTAGAGATTTTCACAGGGAATACAGTAACCGGTAGCGAGTTCCAACAGTTAAAGGTGGTGGGACAGCAAAAATTTAATTTTCCTGAAACTTTTGTGAACTAAAGCTTGAATAGTGTAAGAAATTTTTGATATGCCAACTGTTCTATTTCGGCTGATTTTCGTCCCAAAATCGGTCAAAAATAAGAAATGTCGTAAGGTATGATGCATTGTACGCATACACCACAACTGACACGCTCACGCAAAAATGCACGATTTTCCCCCCGAATTTCCCCCGGAAATTGCCACCTTTAATAGCTCTATTAGAGAGTATCTGACTAGCCAGTTTGGAAGAGTTCTTCGTAAGCGATTTGGCATAATATTGATGACGTCTCAAAAATGCAGAATTATTCCAAAGTTCGAAAATAGGTTCCTCGATGATCACCTCCTTACTAACTATAAGTATATTTCTGCTTGAACTTCCTTTTCAGCCTCTTCAAAAGGATCCACAAAAACTTCAGCTCTCATTATGGTCACATTGACAGTGGGAACATCAGTTCCTTCTTCGGCATCTAACTTTTCAATAGTCGTCAGTGTATCCTGTTTTCCGACTAGTCTTCCAAAGATTGTATGTTTTCTGCCCAAATACTTGCACGGTCTGAATGTGATGAAGAATTGAGATCCATTTGTGTTGGATCCTTTGTTTTAGGTGCTTAGGTGCTCTTTTGATTATGGGACAAACTGCTCTATTGTTGTATTTTGCAATGTAAATTAAACATTTATTGACTATAAAATTTTTATAACACACATCGAAAATGTGTGGGGAATAAGATCAACATTTGATTGATAGGAAAAGAAAAGATTCTGTCGATTCTAAAGTTCAGGGAGTTGGATATACCAATGTTTATTAGTTTCAGTATTGATGACAACTTTTACGGTATAAAAACAGGTACAATCACCACTTTGAGAAGTCTCCAAGTCCAGCCCTCGCAAACTTTTTCTTCTTTGCAGCCTCTAGTGGCACATCCTCGATTTTTCCTTGTCGCTTGTTGGCAACGGCAGTTGACTGCATATATTTTCCGATTCCAGTTCCAACTGCTTTCGGCTTAGGTATCGAATCTTTCTCTCGTTTGTTGGCCATCAAAGCAGCGTCTTTGGAAGCTAGAAGTATTTATATTAAAATTAAGAAAAAATAAATTTTTTGTCAGACTCACTTTTCTTCAGAATCTCATCTCTTTCTGCTTGAACTTCCTTCTCAGCCTCTTCAAATGGATCCACAAAAACTTCAGCTCTCATTATGGTCACATTTACAGTGGGAACATCAGTTCCTTCTTCGGTATCTAACTTTTCAATAGTCGTCAGTGTATCCTGTCCTCCGACCAGTCTTCCAAAGATTGTATGTTTTCTGTCCAAATACTTGCACGGTCTGAATGCAATGAAGAATTGAGATCCATTCGTGTTGGATCCTTTGTTTGCCATTGAAAGAACTCCTCGTGCGTCGTGAGAAAATCCAGATACGAATTCATCAGTGAATGGTTTTCCCCAAATTGATTCTCCACCGTGACCAGTTCCAGTGGGATCTCCTCCTTGAAGCTGAAATTAGTGAATTATTGTACCAGGAGTAATTCGATAAGGCATACCATAAAGTTCTTAATTAACCGATGAAACTTTGTGTTGTTGTAATACCCGTTTGTACAATGGGTGATGAAGTTTTCACATGCTTTCGGCGCTTTCTGGCAGTAAAGTTCCAGATTTAAAGGACCAAAATTCGTGACGAGACGAACGAAACCGTTCTTCTTCACTCGGCTGTATCGAACTGTATCATCATCAAGAACTGCTGCTTTGTTGCTTGTCACCGGAGCCATTACAGTTGATGTGAATCCAGCAGCAACTTTTCCTTGACTGTAATGAGCAGCATTCACAGCATCGGCAGTTTGATCAGCTTCCACTTCGTTCTTTAATACAAACAATTTTTTAAAAGTAAGATTTCACACAACAAAAAAACTCACTTGTTTTGGAACATATTCCTTGTCTAGCTGATCTAAAACTGATTTACAAGCATTATTCATTCGTCGAATATAGAATTTGGGATCTTTCATCGCCTCTTTCTCTTTCTTTATCTCTTCGGAGGTTTTCAAATCGAGCTTGACATGTAAAAACTGTTCCATGTTGAACTTCTCCAAATGATTTGGATCTTGAAGATCGATAATGTCGGCTCTAGTAAAAGGAACGTCATTTAGAAGATCTTTCAGATGATTCCTTTTTAGATTCAACTCCTGAATCGCTTCGTAAGAATAAACGTTTCCAGTTGTGGCAATAGCCATGATGTGACTGTGATCAGTGAATGTACGGAATGTCACTGGGCATCTAAAATTCCCATCTTCTCCTTTATCGAATTTGAGATGAATTAGGTCTTTAGCGGCCAATGGTTTTCCAGTACACGGATTTTTTCCATGCTTCTTGACATATGGTACAATCGCCCTAAATATTTTTATTAATTGAAAAACACGTAATCTTTTGAAGTCTTACGTTAGCTCGAAAATTTCTCCCGATCTCGCACAAACTGGATCTTCGAAAGGAAGCAGTGACAACGAACAATGGTTGATCGGAAGTCGCTTGAATTGGGCTCTTTGAAGTCGAGTACCAGTGTCTGAAAATTGATGCCGCTCAATTTAAATAGGAACATGCATTTTTTATTTGAAAAATCAAAAAATTATTCGAAAAGTGACTCACCATCTTTGTGTCCTCCAATCGATTTCCACTCTGATGTTGTCAAGTACAACTTGTCCTTCTGATGCTGCTTCTTTCCCATTTCTTATCTGAAAATTTATATGTTTGGTTTTCGAATTATTGATTTTGTGCAAAACTGAAAAAAAAAACTCGATTTGCGAATCATCTCCGTAAATCGACACGAGAGAAAACTAGGCCGGCGGCCGATATTCCGAAACTCGGCCATCGCGCGCCTCCGATTTCCACGTGTCGATTTACGCCGATATCGACTTTTTCTTTGCTTCCAGGTGGACAGATTTCAATTTTTCAGAACGATTTTCAATAAGAAATCTTTAATTTTTCAGGTAATCGAAGAGCAGCAATAAATAATGGCGGATTTCGACACCGTAAGCTAACAAACAACTTTGAATTCTCAAACGGCTTGATTTCAGAACCCCACTTCGTTGTACAGCATCAAGGGAATTGTCATTCTCGATCAGGATGGAAATCGAGTTGTCGCCAAGGTTATTCTTCGTTTAAAAATAAGTCATGAATTAACTTAAGTTTTCAGTATTATGACCGCAACACTTTCGGCGCCGTGAAAGAGCAGAAGGCATTTGAGAAGAGCCTGTTCTCCAAAACCTCTCGCAACACGTCCGGTAGGTTCTCTTCAAGTTTTAAAAGTAAATATTTCATAACTTTTTCAGCTGACATCGTGTTGCTCGATGGAGTTACTTGCCTGTACCGCTCAAACGTCGATCTCTATTTCTACGTTCTTGGCTCGACTCGTGAAAATGAGCTGTTCCTTGATGCCACACTGACGTGTCTTTACGACGCTGTCTCAGCTGTTCTCCGGAAAAACGTCGAGAAGAAGGCTTTGGTCGACGCCATGGACACTATTATGCTCATCATCGATGAGATTTGTGACGAAGGGTAGGTCATAATTTTATCGAATTCTTGGAAAATTCCATTTTTAGAATCATCATGGAGACTGATGCTCAAGCCGTGGTCCAAAGAAGTGCTCTCAAAAGCGATGAAGTTTCGTTCTCCGATCAATCCGTTTCTCAACTCGGATTCTCGTTCATCGAATCGGCCAACAAGCAATTCAAGTGGTCTCTTCTCAAGTAAATGTCAAAATGCTTCATTCATAATTTCATCGTTTTATTCTATAAATTATTTAACTGTGGATGTGATTTATCTTCGGCTTGTTCGATGGAACCGTTGTAAACTATTTTTATTTAAATGCACCTATTTTTTGAAAAATAAATCTATCGAAATGTCATGCATCGTTCTAAGAGTTTTGGTGTTGTGCTAGTTTTTTTGGTTGTTGTGCCTAACTATTTTTTGGTCTAACCTTTTTCTGTTTCTGCACGTTTCCCATATTTTCAGCTAATGCCTAAACCAAAGCTTCTGAAGCGGTCAGCCGCTGTCAATTCTACGGCGAAGACGGAGGTGCCGAATAAAAAATCAACGCCCGAGAAAGTTCGCCAACGAAAAACCAATGGAAAAGAGAACTCTTCTGCTTCACGAAATTTGACAGCCAAGCTGGAAGATGAAATGGAACATATGGCTTTCGAGTTTGTCGTGCCCCTTTAAGTATTTCTTACATTTTTTTTTCCTTTTAAGAGATGAATCGAGTACGATGGCACAATCGGCAATCGAAAACTATTTCATGCAAGGAAAATCTGCGGGAGAACGTATGAATACTGCGAGAGCAAGAAGAGGAAAGCGGGCTGGAAATCCAGATGACGACGACGACGATGACAAAGGAGTGAGTAAGATGATTACGGAATTTACGAAATGTGATCTCCCGGGTCTTCGTGACTATATTGCTGAGAAAGATGCTTCTGCATTCGAACAGCAAATTGAGGATCTTACAAGAAAAGAATTCCCGAAATGGAAACTATCCCTAGCTTCTGGATTCAATATTCTACTCCATGGTGTGGGCTCGAAACGAGAAATCCTTACCGAATTCGAGAAAGAGCTGACAGATTACACGTACATGAGAGTAGATGCCCGAAAAGAAGGAATCAATATGAAAGCTCTCCTGAATGCGATCAATGAGAATATGCGTCTCAACTGCCCAATAAAGAGAGGTCAAACAACGATCAGCTGGGCACGAGCTATCAAGAGAAAAATGAATGGTCAACAGTTGATACTTCTGATTGATAATATTGAAACCCCCGACTGGAGGTATGAACTTAAATGTAAACTCTTTGTATTGTTTCTTTTCTCAGAAACGATCAAGAGGCTGTATGCGAACTTCTGGAAAATCGAGAATCTGTAAAATTGATTGCCACCGTAGATCACATCTATTCAACTTTCATTTGGAATTCTGTAAGATATTTTATTAAAATTCAGAATCCATCATTCAAATTCACAATTTCCAGCGTCAACTCTCTTCGCTTTTCTTCATCCATATCACTGTAAACACATTTGAAATCCCCCTAGAAGAAATGATGACCGGAGAGTCTCGTATCCTTGGTCTCGATTCCCGATCCAACCAGTCTGTGCACACAATGTCCTCTCTCGACGCTTTCTGGAAGTCGCTCGCATCCAATTCTCAGAAACTGTTCCGTCTTTTCTTCCAAATGTACTTCGACACCAAAAAGCCTGTGAAATTTTGGGATTTGTTCAATGCTGCTAAGTGAGCAATCTCATTTTAGAAATCGAGAATTATTTTCCTTTTCAGGGACGACTTCATCGCTTCGACGGATTCAGCTCTCCGTACTCAACTCGTCGAATTTAAAGATCATCGTGTTTTGAAGTGAGTGACAATGAACATATCCCAAAATCATTCAATTCTTCTGTTCATCTGCCCACCAGATGTCTTTATTCTAATTTTTCTTCCAGGTGGACCCGTGGAGACGACGGAAACGATCAGCTGTCCGGCATTGTCGAGTTGAAACTGGTAACCGAATTTCTCGAGTCAAAGAACATGCCGTTGGACGAAAAGAAAGACGAGTAGCTCAAGAACACTACCCTGAATGTATTTACCTTCGATTGTTTTGTTTGTTGACTCTGCGCCCATCGCTTCTTCGTTTTTTTACTCTCAATTAAAACCTTTTTCTTACTCTATCCTAACCACTCGTTCCCAATGTATCTCATGTGAAACCATCTCTTTTTTCTCACGTTCCCAATTTTTCAATGAATCTCATTTTTCATTTCAAAGCAAGCTAAATTCAGCGAGGGAAGTTTCCCCTCATCAAAAACCAAATCCATCCAGAGTTTTCTTGGATTTTCCGCTTTCATCTGGTAACTTGATATGGCCAAAAATGGGCGCAGGTGCCCGCCTTTTTTTGGTCTGTTTCTGTTTCCCATCGAGTTTTTCTCTCACTCCCCAATGGTTTGATAGATGATGTTGTTGGTAACAAAACCGAGAAACTTGTCACTTGTTCCGTCAAAATGTCTCCATGCAGAGATTAACGATGGGCACTTTGCTCAAAACTTCTTGTGTGTCATTGATGTTCCTCCTACTTTCTTTTTTTGTCACTGAAGTCAGTGAGAATCCTGAATATTTGAATACAC
Organism: Caenorhabditis zanzibari; assembly: GCA_963966625.1. Classification (NCBI taxonomy): domain Eukaryota; kingdom Metazoa; phylum Nematoda; class Chromadorea; order Rhabditida; family Rhabditidae; genus Caenorhabditis; species Caenorhabditis zanzibari. Next base: position 10,183,529 of record OZ016469.1, read on the forward strand.
ACTTCAGAGAATGACTAATACAAAACGATTCTCTAATTGTATTAGCGATTTTATCAAAGTTTCACCGCGCTCTATTGTAACATGACTGAAAATTTGAATGGTGAGTTTTTCCGCTTACCCGTTTCTGGCCGAGGACAAATCGAGATTCCAAAATTAACGAAAGCTAAATAAGTTAAGTCCGAGTTGATCTTGAAGAGAAACGAGCGAGCGAGAAAGCTCACAATTCAAACATTTTCGCAATAGAGCGCGGTGAAGCTTTGAAAAAAATCGTCAACACTTTTTCGTATTTTCAATGGATTTGGACCATTTGTTTAGAATTTTATAGATTTGGAATTTGAGGAATAACATGGATCGGTTTTCCGTATTTCAATGTTTAGAAGTCGTTCAGTTTGATGATTATGATCCATTTTTAAAATTCAGAATTGTACTTTTAGCTGCTGGAAAAATAGAAGGGCATGTCCTTCTAATACAGGTTTTACAGTAACCGTTTCATGAACTTTTTTCCTTTCTTTCATTTTCTTCCGCTCGAAAATTCAAGATTCGGATTACGGTAACTCTCCTCCTAATGCACTCATTCAATCCAGTCACCTGACTACTTTACTATTTCTCAAATCTTCCAAAAACCAAAAGAATCACACTTCTCTTATTCATCTTCCAATCTCCTTTCTCCTAATTCCGAATTCTATTCATTGCGCTGCCGAAAATTGCAAAGTGCAGTTATCTCGTCCGTTACTTTTTCCCCTCCACTAATATTGGTGATGACAGAAAAGCATTTGAATAATGTGTGATTTCCTTTTAATTCCGTAGGACCTTTTTCTCTCCATTCACGCCCCTCTTCAAGGCAATCAGTTTTGAGAGGAGGAGGAGATGGACAACATTGGCGTGCGAATCAAAATTAAACCATGTTTTGAAGAGGGAGGAGGAAGAGCCGTTTATGACTTTAGCACAATGAATTCATTCTTCTCGCTTTTCTTTCCTGTGATCCATTCATTCCTCCAAATATTCCATCTCATCTGATTCTCGTCTCGCTTCATTTCGTTTACTCTTGAAAAGAATTAGTTGGGATGGGTCATTTATCATTGCTGTGATCCTAAATTTGGAGGTATTTCATTGTGATAGAGTTAGCCTTCTGGTTTACGAAGGACTGAGAAATGCTTATGTGAAAGTTTTTTTGTAGGATTAGGTAAGACTTCCAAAGTTTCCATCTATTATTAACTTACTATAAATTGAGTATCTGAGCTGTACAAATTTTTTGTTAATCTGAACAGTGTACAAAATTAAATTATATTTAGTGCGTTTTGTAGTGGAGAAAAGTATCTTTGTTAACTGAAATTTTTACCGGCAAAAAACGAAAATTACGGTTGTACGGACTTCCGAAAGTTGGCCTTCTGAGTGTCGCTCTATTAGAGGTTTTGTGGTATAGTGAATCACACTTTGATGCTCAATTTTATCAGTTCCCAGTTTTTCTTCTCCTCTCCGCAATGTTTCATTCTTATCAAGACCTCCCCGATTCCGATTCCTTTTTTGGAGTGGTCACTCCACGCTCTGAAAAAAAAAGTGACCAGCAACTTTTCTCCATCTTTTTTCGTCTCAATTTATGCAAAAATCTGATGTATAGAGAGAGAAAAAAAAAGGGAAAAGGGGAAGCCTCTTCTCGAAAAACGACAACAACGCAGCAAAATGAAATTTGGCGCAGAAATTTAGGCTCTTCTGTTCCACGAACTGAGAATACTCTTGGCGGATTTTTTCAGCTTGAATCGGTTCTTCTGAAATTATCTCGATTTTTATGTAGAACTTGAAAAAAAGGTCTCTCTGGGTATACCTTTGATGATCTAGCACTTTTCGAAAAACGGACTCCAATGAAAAAAGTAGGTGTTGATTCCGTCATTCAATTTTTCCGTTCATTTTCAGTCTTTCTTGTTTAGCTTCTTTCAATTTCGGTTTAGCTCTAGAAACTTGGTTCCAAACCTTCATTACAATTATATTGATGTTTAGAACCATGCATTGGGAGTTTCAAACTTTTCGCTTTCATCTGATCACACCCAATATTAAAAAAACGAAGCAAAATCTCCCAACTTGATTGATTGTGCACTCTTCTCTATCATTACATCTTTCATGAACATGTGTCCATGTGCTCACCTCAAATATCAAGGTTTTGGTTTTTGAAACGAAACGAGATTCTCATGGTTCTTGAAATTTCAAAACTATAAAATTTATGTATTATCATATTCGCTTTTTGATATTTTTCCTCTTTCTCCCGTTTTTTGTTTCACTTTATTGGCCCAATCGGCAGGCATTATACGCACACATAGACAAGGTTTCAGCACTTTGAAGATAACAAACACATGCTTTTCGTCCCTCTATTTATTTCCGTTTTTTAAATTTCCCTCAGTTCCAGATGTTACTTCTCTTTCCTCTGTTGCTGATCCTTCCGTCGGCCACGTTGGCACTTGTTGATTGTTTGGCTGGATTTGTGGGAAGGATGCAGGTAGGGTTTGGAGTAATTTTAGTACAATGAAAAGTTGTGAACTATTTCGAGTCGAGGTCATTACAATCCATGTTTCATGAGTGTTCCTATTACTTATCTTCTGCAAGATCAGACTAGATAATGCTCATTTTTCATTCTCTAATAGTCTCTCTGGGTGGCCACTTGAGATACATGGCTTGTTCTCGTTTTGAAAGAGGGTTAGGTTGGGAAGAGCGTATAAGGGATTGTTCAATACGATATTGATGAGATCTATTTTTTAGGAATGGGTGATCTTCGAACTTCAACGTTTGTACTGGAAAGCTTCCACATTTAAGAGTCTGACCAGGGCTGGGCGGCAACGAATTTCGGCAACTTTTCAAGTGTGAATAACTTTTTTTTCAGGAAAATCGGGTAAAAAAACTGTCAACAGGAGAAATGTTCCTTAGTAAAAAGGCTATCGAATGGTAATAAAACCGTTAAATTTCATTAAATATTAACAGAGTTACGTAACTATCTTAATTTTCAATAAAATTTAGCGATGTTTAAATCAATCGATAGCTTTTTTCAATAAGGAACATTTTTCTTGTTGACCATTTTTTCACCCGATTTCCATGAAAAAAGTTATTCACACTTTGAAATAGTTGCCGAAATTCGTTGCCGCCCAGCCCTGAATCTGATAGATTCTTTTAAACCGTACTATAAGATTCAGGAAAAATCGAGCAGAGCTCTTTTATGCCTCTTTTGATACCAGGCTCAGAAAACTTACCTTCCAATTTCCAGGTCTCCGTTCAAGACGAACCCTTGCATCTGAACGACACTGCCATGTGTTCCGCTATGTACTGCATCAAAGTTATCATTCACTCCGCTCTCGATGATGGTGAAAATCAAATTCAGTAGATTTGATTCAAAATAAACTGTTACAGATGGAATATTCCAACAAGGAATCTCATCCCGTTGCGCCTATACTGGCGGAGATCGTCAAGTTTGCCAGAAGAACGAAGGAAAGTGTCAGGACATCTCTTTCTACGATGGAATGAAGGGAAATGTGAGTTTGATCTGTAATGAAGAATCTGAAGAACAAAGTTTTCAGTTTTCATTCTGCTGTTGTCAAGAAAACAAGTGCAACACTGCCACGGAAACCGAGCTGAGCAAAATCTACTCGACGGGTTCTAGATCTTCCCGAAAAGTGAATTCAGCCAATTTCTCTTTGAATTATTTGTTTTTCCTTTTGTTTTCTATTGCTTTTCTAGGGGTTTGTTAAGTTTCAATAAAAATAGTTAAAATTTGAATATTTATTAAAGCAGTCTCAGAGAAGAAATTGAAAAATCACATACAACGAATACAATTATTAGGATTTTGGGGAGTACGAGATGGCTGAAAATAGGCGATGATGATGATAGGGAAAGGGACGAAAAGATAAGAAAATGAGAACTTCGAATATTTACAAATAATCCGATGAGCAAATGGATTTTTAAGGGGAGGAGCTACTAGGGGGAATATTTGAATGACAACCCGTGGTTTTTCGGAGGAAAGAATAATTCAGATTGTGGGATTCCGGGAAGGGCACAAAAACTGCATAACCCGTCATAAAAAGAGTGAAAAGTGCGCTTTTTTGTCTGGTATTGACTGGTACATGGTATGTTTTTTGGAAGAAAGAACGAACATTGAAATGGTTAATGAGGCGAGGATCTGAGTGAGAAAGGGAAATCTACCGGGTTGAATCTAGAAGCGAACTGGGAGAGAGCAAATAAATAGGAAAAGGAGGGGAAAAGAAGCTAGAAGTTATCGTATGCAGCCAGGTATTCATATGCCGCCTGGTACAGGAAGTGATATTGGTCTGGTTCTTGGATCATGTTTTGTCGTTCGGTTCGCAACAGTTTTACCTGGAAATTGAGGAAATTAGATGTGTTTATAAACAGTGAAAATCTACTCTGGCTCCGAATAAATCTTTGAAAAACTCACCGTTGTGAAAACATCGACAACATGCTCCGTTCGCATTCTATCCAAAATGATAGACAATGCAATGAACACTGCCGAACGTCCGGCTCCAGAGCAACAGTGTACCGTAATCGGACCAGTGCACCCGAACTGAGCATACGTATTGTCGACTTGAGTGACAAAGTCCAGGAAATGATCCGCTTTGTGCGGCTTTCCAGCCTCTGGCCATTCCATAAACTGGAATTGTCTCACTGTCCTTGCCTCCTTTGTCTGAAAAAGTTGAAATTTCAATCGTTGGCTGACTCATTCTGAAAACTCACATGAATGTCACTCAGCCTGAACTCTCGGAGATGATAGTACTTCATATCATACTCCGCCATCGGTTCCACAACCAAATTTCCAACTTGAACTCCAGTTTCCAGCGGCCAATATTCACTGCACATATCCACACCTCTCTCTTGTATCTGGACTAACATTGCGATTATCGGCGAATTCTGCTCCCAGATCATTCTCCAGAAGTCTGTGGCGGTTTCATTGGTTGGCGCTTGTGTAGCAATGTACGCTCCCCGTGCCTTGTATCCATCGATCCACGATGCGTTGATGTAATCTGACCCATCGATTCCATTGATCATATGCATAATAACTCGATTTGAATCATATGGCACTGCACTCAGCATACGATTCTTCCCTCGGTTGGCTGGAAGGTTAGCAACCGTACATCTGTTGCTTGTCCATTTCAGAGTTGTCAAATGTCTGAACTCCATATCAATTCCAGACATTTGATCTACTGACGGCTGCATAAGTGCTTGAACATGTTGGTGTAACCTGCTAGCTGGAACTTCAGTGGATCCACTGTTGACTGCATCCAGAACAGCATCGTGAATGAAAATGTACTGTTCTTCCGTCTGCACCATGTAACTTCTTTGTGATCGGAGTGACGTCACACATCCATAGATGTCTACCGTATTCTCATACCGTAATCTCTCCAACATACAATCAATCACAATGAATGCTCCAGTTCTTCCAATACCAGCACTGCAATGCGAGATGATCGGTCCTGCGTCTTGTGGATTCAAAGTCTTGACTCTCTTCAAGAAAATCAAGAACGGAGTTGGATGATCTGGAACTCCATGATCTGGCCAGGCAGTATACTGAAGATGTCTGATTTCTCGAACTTCTGGCTCTCCGATCATCTTCAATCGCATCGTTCTCATTGTGTAATGAGCGAGAAGAACAGTTTCCAGAAGAGTCACTTCAATATCTCCATACGTTGATGTTTTATGACTTGGCCAGTATTGATCACATTTCACTCTGCTTCGTTCTTCCAGATTAGTGAGCATTACGATAGTCACCGATTGTTCTTCCCAAACCATTCTCCAGAAGTCGGCAAAAGTTTCCTGGAGAGGTCCCTGGGTGGCAATGTAACTTCTAGGCTTATCGTATCCATCTACATAGTTGGCGTTGATATAATCCATTCCTGGATATCCTTCGACATTCGACAGTACTACTCGAGTATGATCATAAGCAGCCACATTTGCATACCGATTCTTGTGTTTGTTCATTTCAGCGGAAGAGTGTTCCCAAGTGAAATGTTGTCCAGTTTCAATCGATTCGAATTCGGATTGGAATCCAACATTATTGTTCATTCGGAGTCTTTCGATGTGATTGGCCAATTCTGCGATTGGAACTGCAGGATGGGATACGGTGGTCATGTTGTTTCCATTATTTGGCAGAGAAGGGAGTGGAACTGGGACTGGGGCATATCCATTTGATCTTGAGTGACTTCTTGGAAGAGGGTAGAGATCGAGAGAAGATTCCATGTGATGATTTCCGTTCATTTGCTCGTAAGGATTCATGATTTGTCGGCCGTAGTCATTAGAAGTTGAAAGTAGTTTACTCGTCTCACCAGGCATTCCACCTCCATTCATAATGTTTCCAGTTAGAGCAACCTTAGTGATTGATCCATGTCTTGGATGTCTACCAGCTGATTTCTTGTTGCATCTGAGCCACCAACAAACCAACATTCCAACGATGGAAAGTAGAATGAATAGAGCAATACAGGCACCAACCCATGGTGAAGACTTCTGGGAGGCTCCACGAAGCGCCGATTTGATAGTGAATGGTTCAGTGAGAAGCGAGTCCGAATACATACGAGACAGCTTCTCGCTCATTGGTGCTCGTTGTTCAAACTGCAAAAAAAAAGCTGATCGTAAGAGATATCTATTGAAGTTTACTTACACTGTCCTTGGCTCGCACGTCATTTTTCGCAAAAGCTCGCATCATGAGTCGATAGTGAATGTTGTGCTCGAGTGGATAGTTGGTGAACCCGTCATACAACTGAAATAACAAAAAATTGATCTGATGTTTGCTTGCGCGGATCGTGGGAACATTTTGTTTTTGATCGGAGAAATGAGGAAGGATATGAAAAACTTCTTGTAGAAAGATGAGGAAGAAGCAAGAAAAAGGGAAGAAGAACTTAAAAACTACTTCTTTTCTAGTTGACTGACCACGCGAGAGGAAAGAAATGCTCATAAAAAGTTTTTGAAGTGTGGTGGGTGGCTCATGAAAAGGTCCGTAAGTGCCTCGATATTATGGCGTTTCTCCGCGGCTAAATCTAAATCTCGGAGGACCCGAAAAACCGACAACAAGTACAATTTGACTTGTCTTTTCGAGTCTCACGTCGCAAATGCGCAATGCGTCTTCCGATTATTTATTCATGGCGCGAATGGATAGTCAGTGTAATCTAGAAGAGAGTATGTGGCACACAGGAAACATGACATTCGGATTGTTCTTCTTTTTCTTCTCTCGACAAGTATATATTTGGGGAGGAAAAACAACCCGATGATTACTTACCTGGGAGTCTCCGACAACAAATGGCTGGTTGTTTCGATAGTGTTGTTTGACTCGATCCGCACTCAATCTTGCTGTCACGTAGGCTCCTGGAACGGTTGCTCGCCGAGCTCGTTTCTCTTTTGGGTGGTAGCTGCTTTCATCGCTTCCAGATTCAGCTTTCCTTTTCAATTTCTTCGACGGAGATACGCTCAGAGATCTCGCGAGTTGAGCTCGTTTTTCAGCTGTAGACTTTTCAAGTTCAATCGGATCCAGATTGACGACGTCTTCGGTGCTGTAGTTGGCTGGGACCACGATAATCCAATAATGAGAAATCGGACCGTATTCTTCGGTAGCTGGAGTCAATCGAATCATCTGTTGGCCTGGCTGGGTTCCAGAAGATTCTATCAATTGTGGAACGTCGACAAATGGTGGACCGGTTGGATCTGTCACTGTCACCACTTCTTGTGGCCAATATTTTCTTGCTCCTGGTGGAAGAGTTCGGACGCCTACATGAATAGTATACATCATATGAGGTCTTAGATTCGTCCACAAGTATTCGCGAGTCTTCTCATCAAGATCTTGTCCGAATCCAGGTGTCGACATGGTCTTCTCTTGAAGTTCATGATTCATGTAGTCCTTCTTTCCGGTATGATTCACATAGAATCCCACATTCCTCGGCCCATTGTATTCCCATGTCAACTGAACAGAGTTGCTCGTCTTCCAACGAACCCTCAAATTTTGAACCATAAACGTGGGCGTCACACTTTCAAGAACAGTTGGTGGATCAGAGCAAGGTCCTTGTCGCTGAAAAGAATAGGAATTAGTCATGTATCCAGTGGGAAAAAATTGCTCGTTGAGCGTGTGAACATTGAACTTTTTCTCCGCGTTTTTTCTTCCGTAATTTAGAACAGAATCTAGAATGTGCACTTACATTGTTTTTGACTGCCAAAACACAGAATGCATACGGCTTATGTGCATTCAAATCCGATACAATCGCGAATCGTTTCGGATTTTCTTTGTCGATGCTCACAACTGGCAACTGCTTCCATTTCTCTGTATCCATTCGGTTTCCTGGCTCATGCATGTACTTGACGACAAATGAGTCAGCCTGCAAAAAATTCAGAATTCCAAAAATGTTTTTTACTCTTTCAGTTTTGTCTTTTTTGACTTTCACCACCCTCAAAAACAAACACCCGGGTTGAAAGAAAAATACAATCGGGGGCAATAGCTTGTCAAGAAAAAGTCAAGAAAAAAGAACCCCTTGGGATGTCTAGGCCAAAGAAGCCGACGAAAAAACGAACTCACTAACCTTCTGAGATTCGAAATCCCATTGTACAACTGCTGTTGAATTGCTTGTTGCTTCCACACGAACGTTGGTTGGAGGTCCGACGAGAGCTGAAATTAATCAAATTTAGAAAATGGTTTGATTATAAAAATTGGGAACTTGGAATAACACAACAACACAAACACAAGAGCATGCGTAGACTAAAGATCGAATCTCACACCTTCATCTTTATGTAAAAGAGTATTAATTACAGCAGCGAATATGTTCTCATTTTTCCTTTTAGGAGGCTCTACTGACGTTGGAAAGCTTCTCAGCATTGGTCGTGACTCTCGTCTCTCTTCTTGCTCTTCCTTCATTGTCTCGGATCCGAAGAATCCACGACCGAACGGTTGTCGAGAGCGGACTCGTTCAGATGCGCGGCGCGAACGCACGGAAGAATTCGAAGAGTATGTCGGCAGTTCGTTATCCGTGTATTCAGAAGAAGCAATCGAAATATGCATGATGATGATGACAAGCAGCAGTAAAACGACGGACGGACTGATGTTGCTACTGCCGCCGAGGTTGTGAAAAATGCGCGAATTATTCATGATTATAAGCACAACTGGGCGGAAGGAGAGGAGAAAAAGAGAGTAGTAGACAAGTTGGGAGGGCGGTTGATGCACCACCGTTGGCTTGTTCGGCACATCAAATTATTTCGACAGTCACTCTTGTCGAATGGAATATGACGAGAATAGGGGGAGAGTCATGAAGAAGTATTTTGATCCGTTGGGAAGTAGGGGAAGAAGTAGAAGAAAATGAAGAATGCGGGGCAATTTGCCATGTAATCGAGGAGCTGCTCTGTCGGTTACCGGAACAGCGTATCAAATCCGCAAGGTTCTCCTCTCCGCATAAATTTGCCTCTCTTGTATAAGGGGGAAAAGGAGAGAAAGAGTTGCTCTCGACCCCAAACACAGGGCTCCAGTTGCATTCAATTGCACACGCCCCTTTTTGGCTCCGGATTTGGTTGTCTCTTTCTCTCTTCAGCGCTACCTGGAAGAGAAGAAGAAAACAGACTGCTCTGGTTCCACTGGAGACTGCAGTAATTTTCCGATATTGTGTTGTTGTTGTGTTACTCGTCTCCTTGAGTTTTCTTCTTCTTTCCGCGCGGCTCTTTTATATGGAAGCGGAACCGAAGTGCAATCAAGTAGAGAAGTAGAGGAGACCTCCGATTTTGAAGAAGAAGAAGTAGTAATACAAGTTGGCGGTAATAGAAGTAGAAAAAGCAAGGTCTTCTGACGGACCTCCTAATCTCATATTTCTTGAAAACAAGATGAGCAGAAGGAAGGAAGGCACGCCTTCAGAAACAGAGAAACAACACTCAATTAGTGCTCGTAATACTTATCAAGTGCTCTTCACGTATGTTGTAATGTTTTTCACATGAGGATCTTCTGAATCCAGAGGCACGGCGGCCTTCGAAAGGAAATTCGAGATATTTCAGTGCGATTCGGATGACGCAGTTTGGTTGCTGCACAACATAAAATATATGTACATACTTTTTTTTAGTTTTAGCATGCAATAAAAAGGAAGCAGCAAACATGCACACGGGGGGAACTACACTGGAAAAAACAGAGGAAGTCTTTAGGTTACGATAGACCAACTTTCTAGCCTAGTAACTCGGTTCCAGGCGGTTGTCATGAAAGGCAAAGTGACTTGAAAGAACAGTGTTGAAGGGGTTGATGTGGTGGTGTACGGTGCTGGCATTGGAGCACCTATTGTTGGCTTGGCTTTGGCCAGAGCCGATGAAATAGGATGGGTCAGGGGACCGGGAGCGTGATGGAGGATGGCACTGTAGACGTCGGCAGTGGAGATTTTTGTCTTACGCTTGGTGCCAGAAGATGAGCCCATACCTTCATCAATATTATCAAGAATTAGGTCTGGAAGGAGAAAGGAGAAATGAAGAGAAAGTTTCAGAAAGATGGAACTCTAGAAGATGAGAAGAAGAAGAAGGAGGAGGTGTCGCTTTCTCACTGAGTTTGTTTCTGTAGCAGAATCCACCACAGGAAATGAAAATTAGATTAGGAGAAGGCGCGAAGAAAAAAAGCGAAACTCAGTGTCAGAGAAGCAACAACAACTTCCGTTTCGATTCTATCTATCTCTAGAACAAAAAATAGGAAAAAAAAATTCTAGGAGCAGCTTCTTTTTGTCGCATCCCATCTCTGTTTAAGAACTACTGACATGGGCGGGTCGTTTGAGAAGAAAAAGAAGAGTTGTCAAAGTGACAAGAGCACACGCCATTCGGATAGCAGTTATATGGGGTGTGCTCCCGACAAAGAAGACCATTGCTCCGCATATGTTTCTGATGATGATGATGATGTGGGGTCCGAGAGAAAATTGTGGGAACTCGTGTTTCTTTCGGAGATTCTCCCGAACGAAAATAGTAATACTACCTAATCCTACTAGAATCCTTCTCTTCTTCATCTCCTAGATCCCTTTAGAACAAAGCAGGAGCTCACCTTCCGACTCCAGCTTCTTGTGCTGAACCATTTTAGAAATCTGCATTTGCTTCTTTTGCTTCGCCTTTACCATTTTGCTCATTTTCTCGCGATGACGATTCGAACGGCGAGAACGGAGATGATGTTTCTGATGCAACACCATCTCCTCCTCCTCCGCCTCCATCGCGGATTAAATAAGCAAAAAAAGGGGAAGAAACAAAAGAAATTGAAGAGCAAGAAGAGGAAGAAGGCGTCGGTAATTAGCAGCAAAGAATAGGAATAGATCAAGTTGGACTTGAGAATTGGAAGAAAACGGCTGCTCTTTTTCTCGTCTCCTTCAAACTGCCACCAAACTGACAACACCACACTTTTGCCTCGTTATTCGTATTCGTTGAAGACAACCGCAAAAAAATGACGAGCTTTGTGAGGTTGGGAATAAGGACGGGAAACCGAGAAGAAGCTGGAGAATTTGACGACCTTTTAGCAAAATTGGTTCCAAAAAGACATGAAGGAACGATAAGGCATGATTAATGGGCAACAGGCGAGTACTTCTTCTTCGAGTGAAAGGAGAGCCGTTGGCGAGTCGAAGAAAAAACCGTCATGGTTCAGCGGCTCTTTTTTTGGGAGGTGGTGAAAGGATGACCAGTACTCTTCCTGTGGTAGACACAGAAAATGAAAAAGAAGAGAAGAAGGTGTTGAGAATAACAAGTTTAGAGAATATCCCAGATGAATCGCTGATTATAGGTTTTTGGCGGTAGATTTGAATTCGAGTAAACAGGTTGACTGAGCAAGAAGGAGTAGAAAAAAGTGTGGATTAACTTTTGTTTCTCTCTTTCAAGGACTAATATAGTATTCATCAGAATACATGTATCCATTTTTTTAATCCCATGACAGGGGTCAAGACTACATATTCAATGCACAACCACAAATATATAGGGAATGGTGACTACTAGGAGATCGATTGATTGTGAATTGAGCTTTCAAACGATAAAAAACAATCTAGCTCCGGTTTTTATCAATTCCAAACCTCCAATATGTCCACATATTCGACTCGTCGCATTGTCTAGTTTAAACCAGGCCTGTTTCACTAAATCCGTATTAGACACATGATACTTCCATCCGGATGCGACGTTGTTTAGAAGGGCTTCCAGGTTGTTTATGATGCCATATTTGCAAGAAATGGATGATATGCTGTCGCCAAACGGATCTACCGTCGGCTCGACTGTCGTCGTTTCCTCGTTTGAGGATTCGGATGAAGACTCTTTGCGAATGATTGCATCGTCGTCATCTTCCATACTTTTCCGAGTCCTGGTTTGATAAAGATGAATAAAGTATAATTTACGAAGGTTACGGAGGAGAAAATGAAAGAGCAAAATATGTCTACAGAAAAGTGTACAAAAAGGAAAAACAGTGAAATTTGAGTCCGAAAGAAGAAAAGCAAGAACAATGGAAACTAGTCGAATTAGTTAGACAACTATTTTTGCTTCGTACATATTTAAACTGACGTAATAATGTCTCCAAAAAATTCGTTTTCTGACCTAAACGGAAATAGGATCAAAAAACGTTGGGGTCCACCCACTCTTCGAGAATTCAACAATGGAAGCGGTCGTAATTTTAGAGGCATGACAAATCGCAACAATTTTCCTAGTAAAATATGAAAATGGAGCGAAAATTTTCTTAGATGTATATGGAATCGATCCTCTTTTGGAAAAGAAAAGGGGTGGCGGTCGGTGGGGTGATTCTAATCCGGGGTCCTCTAATCCGGAGTTTCTCTTTCTCAACTACCTGATAATCTCAAATGTCTTGCTTTTTCTTTGAAAATTCGAGAAAATTTGAGAAAATTATTATTGTTATGGCTCTAGACGTTCGAAATGCTAATAAAACTTCCTTATAGCTTCGAATGAAAGAATGTGCAAGGAACAGTCAGAATCTAGTCTTTTGGCTCTTGGCTCATCCAAAATTTATAGCACATCATCTCAGAGAGAAGCCCATCTTGACCGTATATACATTTCTAAATAGAATGCGGTTCCTTTAGTATAGCTCATATAAACAAAAGTGCTCCAAAGTTGAAAAATCGAAAAGAGCTTTCTCGAGAAGCAAAAAAAATACGGGAGCCGTCATCGTTGAATCTCAAAATGGTCAATAAAAGAAGTCAGTGGGCCGTAGCGGGTGGTGTGGCGGTTCACCTGCCTATAATAGGTGCACATTCGGTTTTATGTGCTCGAAAAAAAAGAAGATAATATTTTCTTTTTTGGGTAAGCCTATTATTGACTTTTGACGAAATTCAAAACCGAAAAACTTGGTCTAAAACGTAGGCGGAGGAGTGGGATCAGGGGAGCAACGAGGTTATTAGTGACCTAGAAAAATGGACACGCACAGGTGCATTTGGATTCGAGGAATTCAAAAGGAACATATTATGAAAGAGGTTATCCCCATGGAAATTTTGGATTGCCAAAAATCAAAAACCAGAACTGACCCAACATAGTTTGGGTTCAGTGGTGACTTCTATTTCTTCATCACCTCCGTCATAAAAGTATTAAAGGCAAACACGACACATGGGTGGCCCCCGTCTATTTCGGATGGTGTCTGGCGCTTCTGTGAAAATGTGTGCGAGTTAGAAGAATAGTTAAAAAGAGAGCGGCGACATAATAAAAAGCTGTTGGCGAGGGGTTAGAGGAGAAGTGTTTTTTGTGACAAATAAAAATAGAATTATTATCGAATCGGGTCGACTTGGGGAGGCTCGAGGCGATGTCGTTGACGACAAAAAGAGATGGAGAGCCCACTCGCCTAGTTTACCTATTCAAGCGCAAAGAAAATACGGGGCAAAGAAGCTCTCTCTGATATACACGCTACTTGCTTAATTAGATGAGAACGTCTTCTTCTTCTTATTCTAGAATATGCACCTTAGAAGAAGGACATATCTTCTAGAAAAGAAGACGAAGAAAAAGGAAGGAAGGAAACTCATTTGTGACCCATCGTGACGTCTTCGAGGCTGTCAACCTGGATCAGTTTAGAGAAGTCTAATATCAAATTTAAACTTCTTTTAAGTTGTCTGGGCATGTCCAAAGTAAAAGTCAGAGACTTCTAGGAACCTGAAGAAGGGGGCGATTTGTAGAATGAATAGGAATTCGAAAAAAAAATGATTGCTCTAGCCTTTTTTGTTTTCGAAACAAACAATAAAGAACGATTTAGGGGACTACTAGACAAATGATTTTTCACACCCACTTCTCGAAAACAACTTTTCTTGCGTTTACTAGATTCATACAGTATGAACCAGAATTTCTAGAATTTTCGAAACGCGTTTTTTCGATGATCAATAATGTGAAACAGAAGAAAGAAAAATGGTTAGGAGAGAGCACCTTCCAATGGATGAATAAGTACATCGATGCACAATTTTCACGCCAAGTTGACTTGAGGCTTTCTCTATCGAGAAGCGTACGTCCGAAGGCCACCCTCGGCAATAAAAAACGCTTTTTTTTGAAACAAAAAGGGAATGGAAAAGGGCAGAAAGAAGTAAAAGTTACTGGATGTGGACATTATATAATAGTATGAGATGTGGAAGAAAAAGAGGCGGAAACGGACAGAAGACTCATTATTATTATTGCGATGGACTTCGGAGGTGGACAACGCAAGAGCGCCTTCTGAAGTCTCCTTCTCTTCTAGATATTTCCAATTTCCGATTCCAACACCGCCTACTACTATCATATTACTCGCTTTTCGGACTATGTTGATTGATTTCTTCTCGAAACGGAAACGTTTAGATTGGAAACATATCTTTCCAATTTCCGGATCCAAAGTAAGTGGAAGGTAGGGTGTCTGGACTGGAACTGCTCTCATGTTCAATTATCCGAAAAACGGGACGGAACATGATGGAGAATACGGAGAAAATAAAGAAGACGTGATGCGGAGAGACATGAATTCTGCAGGAGCAGGTGCTCTCCGGGGAGAGTCAAGTACCTCTTTTCGGCATATCAGTCCGCCCCAGTAAGTCAGCAGGCGGCCAAAGAAAAACTAATAAAGTTTTTTCTTGATGAAATTTGTCTATTATCCCTTGACACATAACATGAATATATTTGATAAACAATTACAGGTAACCAAGTTACAATATATGCATGCAGGACCAGACAATAACAAATTTCCTGAAAATTGAGAAAGAAAACGGAACTAACCGGCGGGATCCGGATTGATGGTGAGCACCGGCGAGTACGGACCGATGCCTTTCATCGTGGCAGCGGCTACTTTGAATAGATACGCTCTTCGGACGTTGACTTCGAATGTGGATGAGGTGGATGGAGCAGGTACCTGAAGAAGAGATTGGAATGAGATGTGGTGCAATGAGTATCTTATAATGGGATCTTTTAAAAAGTGTTCGGAGCAGATGAGATGGAAGATAAAGTGGAAAAAAGGCAGAGGAACGAGTAAAAAAGAGTTTTAATGAAGTTAGGTGTTTTCTTTTGATAAGCTTCCCCAGTCAAAATCCGTTAATTTATCAAAAAAAGATACTTTTTGAAACTAATGGGCTACCAATAGAGAACATTTTTGCAACTATTTTGGTATACGATGTTGAAATCTATCTTAAAAACACTTAGAAATACTTGATGGACATGAAACTTATTGCTAAGCTCAATCTAAGTTTACAGGAGTTTCATATAAGCTTTAGCCTTTAAAAAACTACACGTCGGATTCTAAAAAACCATCATAAGTTGAGAAGTCTCAAACTCCAGAATAAAACCTTGAGAACCCATAGTACTAGTACTCCCCTTAAACTTCGCAGGTTGGATAATAAGCAGGTTGCAGATAAAAAATGACACGTGCTCAGTGAAGAAGGAGAAAATTGAAGGAAGAGTTTTTGGTTGCCAGCCACGTCTCCTCTCCCGGAGAAGAAGCCAACGACGGTGAAGAACAACAATTAGAAGACACAAAACGGGAAAGAAGGAAAGGAAGTTTTGAGAAAAAAGAGAAGAGAGCTGGTCCATTTTGAGCTCAAGGAAGGAACGTGGCAGGCGTCTCCCACACTAGTTAGTCGCATTTCGAAAAGAAGAAAAAAACGACGACATTCAGGATGACACGCAGCAAACGACTTCTGAGTCTCCGTATGTCAGCACCCCCAGTTTCTTTTTCTTATATATTGTCATTTTTTGAGGGTCTTCTGAAGGAGAAGTGACCAAAATACGAGCTAGATGATGAATGCTCATTGAGCCGCAGATTTATATTGTCTATATGGCATGCGAAATCAGTGGCTGGAAATGGAAGGAATGAGGACTATGAAGGAAAAATTGTAGTCAAAGAAGATGAAGAAGAGGAGGATGTATTTGGAGCTCCAAACAATTCTGAAGTCATCGAACGAAAAGAAAAGAGAATGCTCCAGATATATCCGGTTTTTCAAAAACGATTGAATATATACCAAAAGGATGACGACGGAAGACGTCTTTGGAGTAAGAAGAAATATGAAAAAAAATAAGAGAAAAAGAAGAAAAATTATTAGTATATTTCTTTTTTCTCCTCTTCTCAACCCATTTTCGTGTCCTTTAGCAAATTTAGATTCGAGATGAAATAACGGATTCCAAATGAGACGAAGGAGAGAGAAATAGAGAATTATACAGAATTTCTTTTGTTGAAATCTTGTCTTGAGAGCACATCTTCTATTCTAATTACCGCACGAGATTTTGCACAAAGACAAAATGAAGGCAATTTCAGTTTGAAAACGATGTGTGGGCACAGGGCTAGACCTCCTACATTACTACTGGATTCGCGAAGAAAACGAAATTTTTGGGAGGCGAGAAAAGAAACCGAGAAACCGTGGGAATAATTCTAGATGGATTCTCTAATCGAGACAGAAAAGAAGGGGGAAGAAGAGAAATCAGAATGAGTCAGAAGTGGGTGAGCACGAGACTATGAGCACTCACCATTTTTTCGAATCGATCCGTGCTTTCATCCATCGCAGAGAGAATCGCTTTGTAGCTGGTGATGTTGCCATTTCGTTTCTCTTCTGGTGGAGGTCTCCACGAGACGACAATCTGTAAAAAATCATTTGTTGAGGAAGGATTCTGGGATTCTCTAGTGCAATGCTCTATTTTACAAGGGTTAAAGTCTAGTTTTCAGGGACAGACCCAATAAAAGGGAATGAGGGCGCGAGTTGAACTTTTTCTGAAACATTGGTGTAAATTTGAGGGCTCATATCTCGAATTACGTAAACATTTTGCAATTTTTGATTGCAGATTTTGGTTTTTCAGGGTCAATTGAGACTAGGATCAATGTTTCAGAAAAAGTTCAACTCGCGTCTTCGTGTGATCCCCTTCTAAGAAATTTCTCATGGATTTTATTAATCCAAAACTTTTGGAACCTGGAACTCTACTAACCTTATCTAATGTTTGAACCATTTCAACAGGTGAACGACTTCAAGATGATATTATTAGTCACAGAAATAAGCGACTTGAGTGATTTTCAAAAAGTGAGCCATCCCCTTCCAACATCTGCACTCTCGGTCATAAAATTTGACGAAAAGAGGAGAGTCCACTACTCACTTTTTTTTTCAACATTCATAACATTTCTATAGTTTCTATGCTCGTTTCACATGTTCAAGATATGTACATTTCATGAGAGCTATAAACTAGCGAGAGAAGAAGAAGTGGTGTATAGAGCACTTTCAACATGAGAAAAAAGCACAAACCTTTCCCTTCATCACTTCGTACTGCACTCCGATTGGTTCTCCATCGGGACTTCCAACGGGAGTTGCTATGGTTTCTGTGGCGTTTTGGGATCGACCCTCTCGGTTTTCAGCACCCAACAGAACATCGTAGACTACTCCCATCCCTGGAAAATTGATTAGTTTAGGATTTAGAATTTGGTATAACAACTTTGGGATTCAAAAGTTCAACCTTAACCAGAGAAATCAAAGGTTACCTGATCCAAAGCATTTTTTTCAAATCCCAAAACTAGTAGTATCAATTAGTCCCGAACCGCAATTTTCTCGCAAAAAAAACTCACAAAGGCCGGAAATAGTAGTTGACAAATCGGTTCCGTCTACTGTCTTTGACTTGATGTACGAGTCCGGATATCCTTGCGGACGTAACCACAAATTGTACTTTTCAATCGGAGTCTCGTTCGGTTTCATTTTTGGCATCTTCCATTCGATTCGCGATACGACTGGAGGCTCATCTCGATCCAGCGAGACGGATGTGATTTCAGGGGCTTCCGGAGCTGAAACACTCTGATTTTCAGGACCTTTGTTCAAGAAAAGACACTTACGAATTCCCTGTGTCACCACATTCTTCCTTTCGGAAAATTCACCATCTCCGTTTCTGTTGAAACCGTTGAGTCTGAATGAGTACTCGGTGTTCGGATCGAGACTATCGAGTTCCCAATATCGCTTGGAGGAGTCTCGAATCATAACTATCCGCTTCTTGGCATTCTTCTCTGGAGCTGGCTCTCCATTGACGATTCGATCCAGGTAGACGTAGTAACCGAGAAGAGCGCCATTGGCGGCAGCTGGAGCATCCCATGTTAGTTTGACCTGCAAATAAAAGGAGTTGTTAGAGGAGTTTTTTCCCAGTGTCAGATTTTTAGGCTATCGCATGAGCCGATAATTTTTCCGTTGGCTCCGAAAAGGTATGATAGTTTTGATATTTTATATCATACCTTTTCGGAGTCTGATATAAACTATCATACCCTTTCGGAGCAAACGGATAGTCAGGAAATATTTTCCTTCAGTCAGTTTCCTTCCCCTTTTTGTTTCATTCAGCTCTTCCACTATTCCATTTTTCTACTACACATATTCTAGGTCATTATTCAAACAGAGAAACTTTTACAAGATTCTCGTGCCAGATAGCAGGGAGGGGAGCCGAACTTGTCACCATTAATCATTTTGAGAAGAACGACTTCTTTTCGGTTTTTGGGTTGCCTTTTTTCTAAGAGTCCTGGTCAAAAATTTCTTTGTTTTGGGACATAGAGATAACTTCGAGAACTCCAACAATGACTGAAACCTCGAATTGGTTTTTCTCGTGGATTTTGAGACTGGAATAATTTTTGAAACCAAAAAGTCTTACCGAGGTGGCACTAGTCAGTTCTGCGTTGAAGTTGCGTGGTGCTGATGGTACTGAAAACAAGAAAAAACCATTAATTAAAGAGTCACTTAGTTCTCATTCTCTCTCATCAATCAATCTTCATCTTCTCTTTCTCTCCAAAGTGTAAATTAATGTCTTTTTTCTGGATAGGGGAAATGAGAGAGAGAGGATCACCTTCCGACTCAAGGACACTTTCTTATTCCCTTCTTTTTTACCTGTTTGCTTCCGTTCACCCCGACAAAAGGGTGTCAGTATTAATAGTAAGAAGAGTATGGTGCGAACTGTATTAGTCGCCCACGGCGGAGGATGTGATGTTCCCATTATTTTAATATGAATCTGAATCTAAGTCGAAGCTGTATGTTCCGTCAATCGTCCATTTCAGGAAGGTATCTGGAGAAAAGAAAACAACCGTTTTGGGTGGTGACGAGGAACGAAATGGCTGGGAAAATAGCGAAAAAAGAGACAAATAGGAATGGAGATGGGAGATAGATCAAAAATATCTTGGGAAGAAGGAAAAAAGCAGGGGGACCCCGAGTCAAACGAGCGAGAATAATTGAATTGTAAACACACAGAAAGACGCTGTCATCGCCCAAATAGCAAACAAAGACGACGTCGAGGTCTTCTGATAATAAAAAACAACGGATTCAGAGTCCACGGAAGAGTTCCAACGAAGTGTTGAAAACTTGAAGATCATGAAGGCACGCTCGCATGAATGAATCGAGATGTGTGTGAAAAAAAGGAAGAAGAAGAAGAAGCCATGCACAAAAAATCGAGAGTCGCCAATGGACAACGACGCAGAAGAGTGTCGCCACTGCTCTGCGCGGGAAGAGAGACGAATAATTTACAATTCTTGGTCCACTCGGCCGGTTCCACGTAGCATCTCCAACAACTACTTGCTCTTCTTTTGGAATTTTTCGGGAAAGAGTCTCAAAAAGAGAGGGAAAGGCTCTCTCTATCTCACTTCATCTAATTTTGAAGACCGGAGAAAAATGGAGAGCTTCATATTTCTTCTTCTCACTCTCCTGGAAGGGTAAGGATGTGACTATTTATACGGGGAGCACACATTTTGAAATTGAGGATAGGGATGAAGTGGTGCTGACTGGTTGGCTCGGCAGAATTTTCGCTGAATATACAGCTTCATTACTACTAAAAACGAAAGTGGGCAACAGCTCCCTCTCTACATAAAGCGACGGTAATTGAGGAACGTAAACAGAATGGAGAGTGTTCTAGAATTCTGAATTCGGGAATTTGGAGAACAGAAAAACAAGTCGAAAGGCGAATTCATAATCTGTTCTAGGACCATAATTTATTTCAATGATTTAATAAGTCCAATTGTTTCAAAAATTCAACTATCCCACTCCAAAACTAAGCCGAAACTTCTTGGTCAGACATTTTTTTGTCTGCGCATCTAAACTCCTTCCTATCACAAAATGTACGAAATACGGACTGTTTGCACAATGGATTTGTTTTTCATTATCACTCAAAGAAGAGCAAAAGCGCGGAGAGCATGCGGGAAGAAAATGGAAGAGCAACACAGAAAAAAATAGGGGAATAGAAATTGTTCTGAAGAAAAAAGGCACCTAATCCAGGCGAAGCCAGTGAAATCGAGATGGAAAAAAGGAGTGAGTGAGAGAGATGGAAAAATAGACGACTCGTTTAATTGTGGTGATGAATTGGTGAAATCCCACCTGCTTCCCCAGCTCTCTATTGACTTGATCAGAGAGGTCTTGGGTGAGAAGATGTGGTGGTGGTAATGGCCCCCCTAATAAATTAGAAAGTCAGAAAAGAGAAGAAGGAAAGAAAAGAGCAAGTGTTCCAATTTGCCAATAAGACATGTGGCTACTCTCCAATATAAAACTCTTCGAGTTGAGTTACGCAAGAAGACCTCCCTCACAAAACAAGTGTGTGGTTGAAGATGAATGGCTGTGCTCTCTCTCAAATGTTTACCTCTCCTGGGAGAGGATCTAGAAGAAGAAGAGGTGACATATGGATATGTTGAAAAGTGGAGAAATAGAGAACCGAAACATGGACACAGAACAAGTGGGAAAAGGTAAGTGGAGGTAGGAAGGAAGGTACTAGTACTATGGGAATGGAATAGATACTTTTGGAATAGGTAGCTTTTGGGCCTTGGCAAAGTAGTCTGAATCTTACATATCCATCTCCGGCCCGGCCCGGATCGACTCGTGATCCGGTAAGAGGGGAATTTTCTCGGCCCGACCTGGCCCGTTCGGCTTGGCTAGGAAATTTCGATCGAAAAATTTCCGAAAAAATCCGATTTTTTTCCGAAAATTTACCTTCGGAAAAATTGGATCTCAAAACCCGGGCTAAGCACAGAATAAATTCTCTGACGCTATCCAAATAGTACAAGAATCTCCATTTCTTATCACCCTAAAGTTCTCATTCCTGTTATTCTCTCCGTTTGAATTTTATTCGAAAGGTCGCACATACAGTTCGGAAAAGAAGAAAAAGGGACGGCGCCGTACACACATTGTCATCCCATTTCACTCATTTTTTATGGGTCTTTCCCAGTGTTCAAACATACGGGGAACGGTCAGGAGACACACATCAGGTAATCGCTTTTATCCCTGATGACCTAATAATAAAAACGTTGTCACTTAGAGAACGAAGGGTAATTCATAGACAATCAAACATAAAATGTTGTATGGATCTGTACAGTTGGCTCTTCTGAATGTGTCTGCGTAATGTTAGGAGGGAGGGAGAGAGCATAATAAAATAATAATCACAGCTCCAACCCTGCACACATTGCACCCTCTCTCTTAATAATTGATAACCTAACACAGATGGCGCGAGTTGTTGGGAAAGGCAAATAGAGGGAACATCTTCGAGGCTCATAACATGAGGCCAAATGGGAGGGGATGCTCTTTCGAATGACCATCACAAAAACGAGACGATGTCCATATATGGCAAAAGGAACAGCAAGGAATTACATAAATGCACTGCGCAAAGAAATAGATGGAGGAAGAGGAAGAAGAGCTTGGAGACGTAGAGGGGTAAGGACCACTAGGACGACGAATCTAATGACCTCTACTCACCAATTACGAGACGTCTCTCAAGTGTAATTAATTTAGTCTCCCCTTCAGGAATATCGATAGAAGAGGCAAAGCCGACGGTGGCATCGCCGAAGAAAATAAGTTGAAAAGTAAGGATGAGACAATCCGATTAGATCCCTCTGACGGAATGCGCGTTCAAAAGAGTCTTCGGGTGGCACCAGGCACCATGATGAATAGAAAAAATAAGGGTTACAACACAGCCAAAAAGGTGACACATAGCAAACATGGTGAAGTTTCAAGTGGTCAAGTTGGGAAAGAAGAAGAACGATTTTTGAATTTTTGATGAGACTTTGAATGCTTTTATCGATGATGTGAACAAGAGCGAAAAGGTCAGCTGTTTTATAAAACAAAACTATTGGTGGTCAAGTGTTAATGGAAAGATACGAAAGTTCTTCAGGATCCCCTCCCTAAGTGACCCTATTGTTGAAAAGTTCCGTCATCTCGCGGTCAATGGACTTGAAAAAGCAATGGCATCCCTCTGGAGTCTCGCGGCACGAATAGAATCACAAGTGCTCTCTCGCTCCTGCCGGTCAAACTAATAAGAGCCAATTGAAAAGAAAACGGGAGGGGTGAAGTATATATGTGAAGAAATATTTTAGAAGAATAAGGCGCAACTTTTCTAAAGTTTTCTAAAGAATTCAGGAAGAAAGTCACAATAGAAGACTTTCTAAAAGGTGGTGCTGGCATGGAAAGACGTTTCCTACTGTCGTCGTCGAGATTCGGAAGATTCAGAGGACGAAGAAGAAAAAGAAGCAAATGGGATTGCGTCGGACCGCGCTCAAATGATCCGTGGCAAACCATTCGACATGTACGTAAGACATGGGGGAACAAAAAACAAGGTATGGCTATTGGGTGTGCAGAGGTATTGGTGGAAAGAGAAGGATTAACATGGAGACGCAGACGTCCACCCATTCATGAAGACACCCAAATCAATCGATAAAAGAGTAAAAGAGGGCGAGGGAAGGAGAAGGGCATTGGGTGTGTACAGGTAGGTGGGTCAGTCAGGGCAAACGGAGAAGGGAGACCGCCAGGCCTTGCGCAATCTATTACGCCCTCACCTTCTCTGTCTGTCTTCAGTCACTCACATTGTTTCATTCTAATGAAGGGAGATGTGTTGTCCGTTGTTTTGACTCAGTACAAAGAACTCTATTTGAACATAGTCATGTTCCGTTTTTAATGTGTTTCTATGCATCCAAGAGAAGGAAGTTCTCGAAAATGACCAGCCCAAGAAGTTTGAAAGAAGAAACAAAAAATATACAATAAATTTTTTGGGGAACATTGGAACTCATGGAAATAACGAAAAGAGCAATATTTCTCGTCATGAGTCAAGCACAACCAAAGGCGCGATAAACTGGTGTTAACGCATATGCTGCGCACCACACTCGACGCTATTATTTGATATATGATGGGTCGACCTGTCAACACAAAAACGGAATGGAATGGAATGGAAGAATAGGGGAGGGCGGTCAAGATGAAAGACGAGAGAAGGATCCGATGACCAAAACGGGGTGGGAATATTGAATGGAAGAAAAGGAACACTCTTGTGTTTTTGATAGTAATGAAAATTTGGCTCTGTGTTAATGTAATGATCTGTCAGATGTATCGTTCAAAAACGACCAAAGCTGAATATCCGAAAAAAACAGAACACTTGAATTTTCTCCTAATAGAAATTGAGCGCAAAAGTAGAGCTTGAAAATCAGCTAAATTGAGAGCTCGGCATATCGCATAGAGGCAAGAAAGAAGGTCAGATAGATTCGAAAGCAAAAATAGAAGTGCTAGGATTAACTGAAAACTCGAAATTAGAACTCCTTACTTTTAAATAGTGATTGTTATAATAATAAAGTCATCAAACTCATTTGAGATTTTCTAGTGATTTTCGATTCCCAGATGATTCAGAGTCATATGTTTCTGACATTCGAATTTTCAAGTTTTATTTTGGATCTAAATAGTTTCGAAAAGTTTGTCTGTTTTAAAGATGAGGAATAAATAGAAAAAACACGAAAGTATTGACGGCTGGATCCCCTATAAGTTACTGTAACATTTTTTGTTTTGTTTTTCGAAATTGCATGTTTGATTGTTGACAAGAAAATATTATTACTGTAACATTTCAAATTTTTTCTTGTCTTCAGGTCTCTTGATTGTTGATACAAGAAATTGAGAAGAGTTCTGCCTGTCTAATCTTGAATTATTCATAATAGGTTAAACAAAGAGACCCCCAGAGTTATTTGAATTGTAAGTCATCCTCCAAAAAACAGAAAGTTGCGAAAAACGAAAATTTCGACACATACTTCATGTCTTCTTTCTCCTTCAAATAGAGCAAAACATTCAGATGGGCGGTGCGAAATAAATGTAACCTAATATTCGAGGGAGCGCTCACTTGTCTTGAAGACGTAACCGAAGTAGAACGTCTCTCATCCAGGAGAAGAAGAAGAAGAAGTATCATATGAGAGGGGTGAAGAATTGGGTAAATTCATATAATATAAATAAGCAACCATATCCAGAAGGAAGGGTTCTCCTCTTAAGTGGCAAAAAAGACATATGTAGAGTGTTTTTCGAGCACTTTCATATGGTACAAATGTATCCAAATAGGGGACAACGAAAAGAGCAGTATGTGTATGCAAATGAGCCCTGCATGTGTCCATCTTGTATGAATCAAACTCTCTAAGAGAGAAAATATGATGAAATGTAGTAGTGTTCCTATTTGGGAGAGCAAGAATAAGAATCCACTGGGGGATGGATGGGATCAAAAGAGAGTGAGATAAGCGATCAAATTATAATAGAATTCAGAACAGCTTGCAACACTCTAACGAGACAAGCCGACACCCGGATATAAATTTTCTTAAGTAGTATGGATGATGATTCGGAAATTACTGAAGGAAAAACGTGAGACTGTTGGAGAGAGGATTAAAGTTTTATGCCATGAAATGTTAAGATCGAAAGGAAACAGAAATAAAGGGATTTGGACCATCTGTCAATGTATCATACGCATAAAGTAGTTCCGAAATATATGTGAACCCTTTTTTTGGTCGAAAGATAGAAACAGTTTTCGAAATCTCGAAAAATTTTAAATGGATTTCTGCTTGACTTGAGCAACGTAAATTTTCTGATCCTTATCACTGTTCTGGTGCATATTTTTCCCATGAAAGCAATTTGAAGCAATTTTCATTCGTTTGAAATCAAAACGATCAACAAACTTGGAAAAAGCAGAACCAAAACTAGAAGGTTTTTCATCGGAATCGACTGCAATTTCCAATTGAAATCGGGCATTTTCGGACAATCTGGACTAGCCAAAATCAAGTTTTTTTGGATGTTACTTAACGGTTTCTTTATGAATCTTCGACGAAGGATTCTGATTCTAAGTCGATGCAAACTGAGTTTTCTGATTCTCATCACTGTTTGGTACTCATTTTTTCCACGAAAACTATTCGTAGCGATGTTAGTTCAATTCTAATTGAAAAATTGATCAGAAAGCTTAGAAAAACAATAACTAAACCAAGGGGCTTTCCATCGGAAACAACTGAAATTTTCAACTAAAATTGGACATTTTCTGACATCTGGACTAGCCAAAATCAGGTTTTTTGGATGTTAATTAAAGCTTTCTTTATGAATCATCTACGATGGATTCTGATTCTAAAGAGTCCATGCAAACTGACTCCAAGCTGTATCTTCTATATTTTTGGATCACAACATGGTAATCTCACTAAGCAAAAAGAAACCCGAAAAGGACCATCTGTCAATGCATCGCCGAGTAGATTATGCACGAAAATGATTCATTTTCATGGAGTCCTCCCCATGATGGGTAAGGACTGGTGGACACGTATTATAAATGCAAAGGGGGATAACGAAGCGATAATTGTGGTGTTATGTACATATGTGAATGAAATGGGAGGGAGGAGGAGACATCACCCACAGAAAGATTGACATGGAATAGTTTCGTCAAATTCCGACATCAGATGCGATGTGACACCTTTCCATTTTTCCGCAGTGCGCGTAACCAGGTTACCGCACCTGTCCTTCGGCCCGTATTTCATTATTTGTGTGACTTCCTCTACAGAAAAGCAGCTGGATGATAGAATTGCTCTGTTGAGAAGATTGATGGGCGGTGCAGATTGAAGAAAGAAAAGAGACACGGGCGGGACAGAAGGCAAAGTGCACTAGAATTGATGACGATGAGCTGTCGAATGGGAGTACCATTTATTGGAACACTAGCCACTTTCGGAAGAGGAAAAAATGAGCCCGCTTTGAAAATTTGTCAGTTTCGCAATTCAAATTGGAGGAAAACAAATAGGGGAAAATAAAGGAAAATAGTAACAAGACGAGGACAAATAATTTATACGACCAACGAAAGTCGTGTAGAAAACAATTACCTAATGTTTTTAAAAAATGGATCCCGATAATTTTGAGAGCTATTTTAGGCAGAAAATCAGAACATTTGATTCCCCAGCCGAATCAATTCGAAGCTCTCCAAAAGCAAACTTTTATAAAGCCCACAAACTCCCAGATGACCCCAAATCTACTTCAGTCTTGGAGCCGAACTCATCGTGAGTTTGGGATTGTGTGTCCCCTCTCTCTCTTTTGTTTTCCCCTCCAAAAAAAAATTTGGAGTCGTTTTGTTTCGTAATGTATTTCTTCCCCACCACTATTTCGTTATCTTCATTCCAAATCTACACTTACCCGGAGCACTCGATTCCTCTTCGGAGCCAGCTGAAAAAAACGAAGAAAAATTACTAACCGTCTTCTAAAGTTTTCACAACACGAGATGCACTCTCCGGTCCGTATCCATCCATTGTCGACGCGGCTACCGTAATCTCATAAGTGGAGTACGGTAGAAGGTCGGATAAAACGAAAGAGGTCACTTCACTTGGCACCACTACAGTAAGCTTTTCGATAGAATCCGAAGTTGACGTCTCGTCGTCGTACTCATCGGATTCCTCTTCAGAATCGTCGAGAGAAGAGGATTTTGGAGATTCTTCGATACGAAAGAAACTAATCCGATAAGCTGTCAAGATGCCATTCAATTTCTTCTGTTCCGGAGCCTTCCATACGATTTCCACACTTTTCGAAGACGTCGCCGATGCGGAGATGATTGTTGGAGCGGCTAAGGGAACTGAAAAAGTACGGGACGATACAACAACAACAATATTACTAATGTTCTCTATTCATGCAACATTTTCTCCATTTCATACTCACTTGAAGGCGATGTTTTCTGAATCACTGGTTCTGTGAACTCTCCCTGACCTCTATCCGAATACGCGGCGATTCTGTAATAAACATGTGTCAAATGCAGGAAGAGACCACCCACCTAAAGTAATAATATTTATCCGGTTGTAGTCCAGTGACAACATGTTTCTCATGAGGAGATGTCAATGTCAGCTCTTTCTCTCCGTCTGTTGTGTTGTATCGAACTGTGTACCCGACGATTGGGGACGAGTGAAGAGGGGCGTACCATTCGAGTTGCATTCGACGAGAATCCAAAGCGCTGACTTTGAATTGAATTGGTTGGCCGGGGACTGAAAAAATTTCAGAATACAACAAAGCATTGGAATTCGACTAACTTCCTGGTCTCGTGGAAACAGTAACCAAGCTCGACAACGGAGAATCTCCCTCCGAATTATGTGCGACCACCTTCAGGAAATATCTCGAATCTGGCTCCAGACCACCGATAGTAGTCATGAATTCGTCTGATTTTGCATCGTGCTGTAAAATTCAAACATTAACTTTGAGATCCCCGACAACTCAAATTCCATACCCTCTTCCATTGTCGAAGTGGAGTTGTTGCCACATCGTTCGTGTAGTAAACCTTATATCCAGTGATGACACCATTCGGATGCTCACAAGGTTTCCACATAATCAGAATTGAATCTCGATTCAGACTTCTAGCTTGGGCATCTTTTGGAGGCGATGCTGGTTTGCTTGTCTTTGTTTGTGCCTCGACGGGAAGACTTTCGAGACCAGTGCCCACCGGTCCAACACTTCGGACGGTGAACTCGTAAGTCTGAAAATTGAAATATTGGCTGGGTTCTAGAGATATTGTTTCTTACCGCAAATGGATTGAGGTTTTCGATGAGCAAATTGTTCTCAATGGTTTCAACAGTACCGCCCGTTGCCTTTTTGTCAGAATATCTGGAAACAATAGTTATTACAAAATAATTCAGACTTGAAACTTATGCTCAAAGAATTGAAATTCACTGCAAACCAATTCATGCTATCAGTTCAAAAAGATCACAAACCTTTCCCTTTGACTCTCTTCTCCTTCGTCTTCATTTCTCATATCTTCGTCTTTCGAGAGTAAACTGTTTCCCTCTTTGATGGATCTGCAACAGAATTCAAACCATGCTTTTCACACATAAAAACACTCTTCAGACACTCGAAAACATGAAAAATGGTAACTCACTTGAGCTTATAAGTCACGAGATACTTGTTGATGACTTCGTTGTATTTTGGAGGTTTCCAAGAGACAACGACGGATCCAGATGTGACGGAAGAGACGACGATGTTGAGTGGTGGTGGAGGGAGTTCTGGAAGTAGAAATATTGCAAAACCTCTAACGAAAGGACATGTTCTTCTATTGTTCAATATCCTCAAAATCAAAGTTCGAATTCCACAAAAGCAACCATGACTAATTTTTGAGAAGCAACATAATCCTAGTCTATTTTTACCAAGGAATCGATTCAGACTATTTTCAGAAACTCAGGAATCTGAGAAAGTGTTCGTTTCGGGCTCACTCGGGCGTCCTTCTGTTAGAGGTTTTACGGTATTAGCGAATTTAGGCGATCATTATTTTAAATTTCAAATCAAAGTCAGCTACCATTTTTTGAACTTCAGTTTTTTGGGCGTCGTGTTCTTGAAATGTATATATTTCAGAGAACCGTGAGGAACAGTCCAGTTCAGTTTTACTCAACTTTTTCAAATTTAAAATCTTACCTTTAGCAATAACTGTCGTTATCGCTTCAATATTTCCCAATGCACTAACAGCTACACATGTGAAATTTTCCGTAGATTCCACATGTGTCAATGTCAATACATTCTTTCCAATCGGCGCTGTTGATGGATCATCCAAGACCACTGAAAATTTCAATTTGGGTTTTCAACCAAAAGCTTCAATACTCACTGAGATCGGTCTTCTTCCAAAAGACACGTGGCATTGGGTATCCTACGGCGACACATGTTAGATTGATGTTTCCTCCGATCCCAACTACATATTGACGTTCCAATTTGTAGGAAAAATATGGGGGTACGCGTCGGACTGAAAAAAGTTATTGAAGATGGAAAAGGATCTGAAGACTCTAAAACCTTTCTCAGCAACCAAACCCGTCTGAACCGTGCTCGTTTCTTTGGTGTCTAGATTTTTGAAGAGATACAATGGAAGGGTGTTGTCCAAGAATGCGTGACAACTCCCAGTCAACAAAAATATCGCAAGTGTAGAAAAGGAAACCATTCGTAGATGATGATGATGTCGTGATTTAATTCATTTTTGTCTAGAATAAGGTAATGGAGATGGAAAAGAGCGAAGAATAGTAGAATGAGAGGAAGAATATTCGTTGTAGCAGTGACAAGATTCTCGAAGGGATACACTTGAGAAAATAAAGAGGAATTAGGAAAAGAGAAGGGAATTAGTAACCGAACACCCGTCTTCCTGAAAGGAAACGAAGAGAGTTGTGTTAGTTTTCGAAAAAAAGGAGAAGCTTTGGAGAGAAACATGTAGTTTTTTTGGAGTAGAAGAAAAGGTGTGAGTTTAGCAGGCGTACTTGGCAACGGGAAGAGGAGCAAAAATAGGAACGTGTTTAGTACGAAAACTAATATTGACAGGAGAGTATTCCAAAGAAATGACAGACAAATTTACAGAAATAGTATAATGAAGGCTATTCAAGAGAAAATTCTGGGAGTTTGTTTTGTTGAGAAGGGAACAGAAAATGTTCTCAATATTCGGCATCATTTCCTAGACGCTTGATTATCATCATCTGATGATTTCTGATATTAGAAAACTCAATGAAATGCAAAATCGGAAAAAAAGTTATTGATAAGCCTGTCTGCAAATAGAAGAGCTTTCAGAAGAATGAAATTAGAAGCTCTACGTTTTCCCAAAAATACCGGAAATTGAAAAGAAAAATTACAAATATTTTTAATAAGTTCGAAGAGTTTATAGGAAATTTAAGACTGAACAAAAAAAAAAGAGGGAAATTGAGGAATTTCAGGTTTCGGTTTACATACAGAATTATGCTATGAAACTTCAGTAAAATTTGGTTCAATTTATAATAGAAAAAAGATACAAAACAAGAAAGGGATGGCCTTTATTGAAAACTTTTAATTCAATAATAATAGACAATCGTAGGGATCTGGTTTTGATTTTCAAATGAAACCAAAATTGCAAAAAAGAGTTTGACATACTCGAGATTGGCAGATTCTCAAAAAATATCATTTATAGTAAATCAAGTTAAATAATAGCTCAAAAATTCATAATAAAGTTATACGGCTAAAATTTCCAAAACTACCACTCAATTCTCAAAGAATCCCATCTGATCATCTGGCAACATTTTCAAAAACTAACCAGAACAAAACCGTTGAGGTGAAGATAGATTCTCTTCCTCTTTTCCCCCGGATGACACAGACTAATGATGCTCAATTAATGATAAAATGTCACAATCTCTTCCTATCTCAATTTTTCTCAATCAAAAACCCAAGCCGTGTGACTCTCCGGGAAGAAAAGGAAGGAAGAGAGCGACGCCTGTTCATTTTCTGAGCCAAATGTTTCCAAACGTTTCGGGGTTCTTTTTCTTCAATACACTCCAGAAGAAGAAGTACTGCACTAATTGGGAAAAGAAGAACAGATTTGGAGGAGATGAGAATTAGGAAGGACCAAAAAATGAGGTAAACGGTTATGGAAGAAGGACAGGGACTGTTATGCATGAATGATTTCACGCGTGCATATATGATTGGATCCGAGATTTCTCAAGTGGCAGATGAGAATCTAGTGATATTGTATAGTGTACAGAAACAGAAACAGAATATGGAAGAATTAAGACCCAAAAAAAGAAAAGTAAAGGATTTTTGAATGTTAAAAAAACTTTGAAGATATTTTCGAGTTTCTAAAACTACTTCAAACGAACTCTCAGTGAAGTTGAGACCAGTCCGAAAGCTAAAAAAACGAAGAGAGTCCTCATCTTCTCCTCGGAAGACTTCTTGAGAATTCGTCGGCGAGCCGAAAGAAGCAAAAAAAGTTTCCACTCTCTTTCCCCCATTTCAAATTAATTATTCGCCGTGCGCTATTGTCTTCCATCATGTCTCGAAAAAACACTATTTCAGAATGAGGAGGAGGACAGATGACAGATAAATCATAAAGAAGAACTTTTTTCATTGCAACAGAAGAATGAATAATTATTTGAAGATCAATCACGGATGACAAAGTGGGGTGGAGCAAGAAGGAAAGAAATAGCAGAAATGGAGTAAAAATAGAGAGAAAGAGAAGCATATTTGATTGAGAGTCAGATAATTGGTGCATGTTCTTGGAGTTTATGGACCGAAACTCGTGGAGAGAAAAAGTATTTATCGACGTTTGGAATCTTTTTGGAATTGAAAAAAGAAATGGAAGACAAGTACTCAAGGAATTTTTTCGAGAAAAGAGAAACAAAACGAGGCACACTTTGTCTTCGTCAATATTATGAGAGATGTTGTGTTGGAAGATATTATGAGTGACAAGTTCACTTGATTAATGATTTCTAGGTGGAAAGATAGTGAAGAAATGAGAGAAAATGGGCGCAGGTGAAAGTGGGAAATGGGTTGGGGTACATGGGTTTGAGAGGAAAAAAACTGGAAGGAGCATTTGGATTTGTAAAAAATACCTGAAATCAACAATTATTTGGTTGCAAAGCGATTGATTAGAATTATTCTTGTGAAACATTAAGAAAGTACTATGAATATTATAAGACTAAATGAAGAGCCTAAAAATTTCGAGTAGTTTCAAAATGTTAGCTCGGGGGATGTATCGATCTCGGGAATTAGAAACTGTGTTAATCTTATGAAAAACTTCAAAGATACGAAAAAAATACTATAAATTATAAAGATTCAAAATCAATAGGAATCATAAAAATTTTCTAATTGGCGTGTGTTTTCCAAATTCAGTGGATATCCACAGATACTCCAAAAAACTTCAAATGGGAGATTCAACAAACTAAAATTTATGAAAAATTCCTTCTTTGGAGGTCCAGAATGCACCGAAAGCAAACAGAAACTTCAAGAGAGATGTTTCATGAGTTTACAGAAACCAGAAAACAGGAAAAGTAAGTTTTTCGTTTTGGAAATAAACAAACTTTACTGGGTTGTTTTTGTATACATACTTCTTGACCGGAAGAAAAAATTACTTAAAAACTCCTGTACCTATATTCAAATGGAATTCTGTCCAGCCCATGAGTAAGAGAATGAAGGTTGTCTTAAAACTTATCAGAGTCTTCGATCAGAAAACATCATTCCCAGGAACGACCCCATTCGAATGTCTCCAGAATGTTCCGAAATAATGGGAAACAATTCATCTAATCAACACAGGCGGAATGGGAAATAAAGGTAGTTCAACTTGTTGATTTACGGACTGAAGGAGGTGACAAGAACATATGTCTCATCCCGGAAACCGGCTGATGAGAAATAAAATTGATGAGAAGGAAATCAAGAAGATGATGAACCCAATGAAGTAAACTGTCATAAACACTGTTATTATCTGAGTCTCTCAAAGTTCTTTGATCTCTAATCCAAGATCCATTAGCATATGCAAACAAACTTCTCGCGCACTTTTAATTTAATTGTTTTGTTCGAAACGAGAAGTAGGAAGGAAGGAATTTACAACAGTACTGGAAAGGAAATGAGATGATCAGAGTAGAAGTTGAGATGAAATAAAGAAGAAGCAAGGCTCGGAAGAGTTGAGAAAAGAATCATCGAAATTTGTGGCCGAGTGTCATAAAAATGAGAAATTGCTGGTCATCGGATGTGTTGTCCTGTTGTATGTGTGCATCCGCACATAAAACACACATGTCGGGAAACAAAGGCGCCTCGATGACGACGATCAACGACATCTTCCAGATGACCTTCAATTACTCGCTGGCTCTTTGGGCTCAACAGTTTGGAAATAGAACAGCAGCTGAATGGGTGTCTGGATATCCGGAATTATGCCCGTTTGGTTTTATGGGAAATTTGGAGAAGCGAATGAGATTCAATCGTAGAGTTGTTAAATCAAGACCAGCTATGTTTGTGGGCAGTTTTAAAGTAAGGGTAGGCTGAGATTTTTCTTGGAAAAAGTTCTGAAGATATTCAGAATTTGATAGTGAAGTTTTAGATTCACAAATTTGGGTATACGAAATTTTCCAAACTTGAAAATTCTGTAAAAAAAGGTTTTCGGTACGGAAGATCAAGCGAAATCGTCGTGAATTCCTAGCCAGATATTTGGGATTCAGAATGCTCCAAAATTCAGAGTTTCTTGTTATCAAAGCGTCATAAATTTCTCCAAAGAACCTCAGAATCTCATAATTTTAAAAAATTAGAGTTTCGAAAGTTTCGACTCCAAGCATTTCACGTTGTCTTCTAGATTCCAAAAAAAATATTCTGATCTCAAATTTAATGAAGCTGTGACGAGTTCTATGACTTCGCACACCAAAATAGTTTAAATAAATTCAATATCTTGCTTCTAAAAAATTCTAACTACCTCGGCTGCTGTTTTTCTCTTGTATTTTGATTTTTCACAAAAAAAAGTTTCAAGTGTTTGCACTCTTTCTCAATTTCAAAACACCGGTGACCACAGTAGGGTGGCTCACTTTCCGGTGTCTGTGTTTTTTGTTTGAAGAACTCGAAAAAGTTCACTTTTTTCGGCTCATTAGCTGGTAACTTGAGGAATCTGTACTTGAAATTTGTAATGACTTGAGGAACCTATACTTGAAATTTGCAATGCATGTCTGATATCTCGAAATTAATATGGAAGTAATTCGTGCAAAACCGAAAGAACTCTGAAACACCAAGAATCCAAAAAAGGTGACATCAGAAAGAAAAATGAAGATTCCGCTCAAATGAGCAGCTAGACCGGAAACAAGAAGTCCCAGAGTCTTTGATAATATAAACATTCGTAAAACTTGAAAATGTTGATGTAAATCCCCCACTCAATAAAAACATAAATCAGAGGATCACACCTATTCAAAATCCCTCTCTTCTCGTGGAAATCACGACAGAAAGTGACCGAATAAAAGTGACCAGAAGGTTGGAGAAGGAGAGAGATATCAGAGGCCACATGCTCAAACAAATGCAAATTGTGATCGGAACAAGAGAAAAATAGAGAGATGACACAAAATAGAAATTGGAGAAGATCAAGAGGATAGAGGGAAAAGGGTAGGAGAACCTTTTTTAATGCAAATTTGAACAGTTTTTCGCGCTATTTTTGGAGAATTTTGGAGGAGAAAGGAGTATGGTCGCGAAGAGGGATCAAATGAACTTTAATGAATAAAAAATTAAGAAACGAGTCATCACAATAATTGAATTTTGGGAACGAGTTTGGTTGCTGACAGGTTCACTATTTTTTGGGCGGTTCAAGTGGACTTCTAAATCCCTGGGTCTCGAATTTTGGAATTTCAAAACTTGAAAATCTTGAAATCCTTCAAAATATAAAATCCAGGCAGCTGAGTTTCTGTTTCTGAATCTCCGGTTTTTAGTCGTCGAACCGCCCAAAAAACCGTTAAAAAACCCGAAACTAACCTTTAACATAGAGATTCGCCGCTTTTGAATGAGCAACTCCCAACGAATTCCTCGCAATACACTCATATTTTCCCTGATCTTCTTCTCTCGCATGTTGAATCATCAGTGCTCCTGGATTTCCAATCGTACTCACTGAATATCTTCCATCTTGTCGAATATCTAATGGAATCAAATCTCTTAGCCAAAGAACTTTCGCTCTTGGATCTCCTCTAACTCGACACGAGACGTATGCGGTCTTTCCTTGTTCCACAGATTTCAGAGATGGATGAAGTTCGATTTGTGGAAATCCGGTTGGAAGTTTATCCCTTGGAACAACGGTCAGCGATGCTTCAGCTACTACTGGATTGGCGACTCCATTATCAGCTGAGCAGGAAACTACGGTGGCATTGTCATCCACAGAGACACGTTCGAATCGAAGGGTGGATAATCCGGTGGACAAAGATTTGATGGATATTCTGGAAATTTTTTGGAATAAATAAAATTTTGGGAAGTGATGTACCTGTTATGATCGGATATCGATTTTCCATTGACTCTCCATATGACACTTGGCAATGGATTTCCATCGGCTCGGCAGAAAAATGAGATTTTCGATTCATCGACTACTGTAGAGGAATCGGGTCGGACCACTAGTCGAGCGGGATCTAGAAACGGAGATTTTTTTAGCTTTGATTTTGAAAGTTACAGATGGAAGAACTAATTGAAATAAAAAAAAAACTTACTTTGGGCACTCTGAAACTCGTTATAATTTGTCAAAAAACTTACATGCCAATGCTTGAATATAACTCTGATATGCTTCCGCATACAACTGATTATTAGTGAATTCCTCTTTTCTAACCAAAGGAATTCCTCCATCTTGAATACTATCAGGAGGTTCCTCATCATTCCACCCGAAATCCTCATCATCTTCCCCCAACTTACCGTCTTCTTTCCCAGTGGTCCCTGTTATTAGTACTGTATTTATCATGAGCAATAAGAGGAGCAGTGACGAGCCTTTTCGGCGTGCCACATTCCTCAAATGACGCGCTATCCGATTCATACTGTAGTTTGTGTTTCTGAATTGGATCATTCTATTTATAATGCCTTCATTTTTTGTTATGGTTTGGGGGATTTTTTTTTGAGTTTCGCGCTTGCAATTTCTAGAATATTTTTTGACCACAGAAGAACAGACGGAAAGGGTTGATTCAGAGGATCTGGAAATTTGAGAGATAGATTGAGAAAACAAAGAGATTTAGAGTACAAAATCATAGTTCATGAAACAAAAAGAGAGAGGATTAAAAAGCCCTCCAAGAGCCCCGAGCGCCTTAGAAAAGCTTCCATCATAAATGGAAGGTTTTTGGGAAAAACGAAAAAAGAAGAAAAGAAAGAGAAATCGTTGTGTTGCTTTTATTAATGACCATAGTAGGGCAGGTGAGGGTCATTTGGAGCTGGAACTGGGTTGGGATGGAGCAAAATGAGAGAGTGTGTAGAAGATGAAGATACGCAGAATGAGGAGATGGAGATGCAAATGGCAACACTAATCGTGGAATGAGAAAATAGGAGAAAAGGATGAATTGCAACACTTTTAGTACTACGACAACTACTATTAGTTTCATGTCTTGACCTTCTAATGAATTCAAGAATTCAACTTTTTGGAGCAAGGGAACTTTGAGGAACAGGTGGGTTTTCTGGTTTTTTGGTTTGTTAGGGAAAAGTTCGTTTTGAGGAAATCAAAGATCTTAAAGTGAAGCTTAACTGGATTAGGGTCAGATAGAGGATTTTTCCTGGTTACTAGGGACATCAGAATATGAAAATAGAATAATTTGGAATTAAATTAATTGCTAAAGAGTTGTGAAATTTAAGAGGATTGGGAAATCTGAGTGATGTGAGTCAGAACTTGGAAATTTTCAAAAAAGTAAGTACTGTATCCAAAGTTCACCGAAAAAATCAAACTAATCAATCAAATCGAAACTTGTGGAAGTGTAAAAAGAATACAGTTCTTTAGCAAAACTAAAGATTCAAGAACTGAGAATGTCACTATCAGATTTGCTTTCCGAATGAACTTTTCTTCCCCCGTAAAACTGAAAAAGGATATAAAAATTGCCCGCCAAACAAATCTTTCTTGCAGCGGCACCTCCATTTTTGCACTTATTCCACTTATTTCCAACAAGACACAAAGTCTCCACCCCCAACATTTAGTGATGTGAATGACAGGAATGTATGTGTGGCGAGAGGAGGAGAAGAAGAAGAGGTCCAAAACGACCTCATCATGTTCGACGTCAATCTAAGCGAGAGTCTCCAGAAGTCGACGGAGCAAAAAGTTGCCAAGTGGACAATAGACGGCGGTTCGCCCCTTGGGATCACTCACTACCAGTATGTCCAGAGCACAACCGATTATATTCACACAGATTTGTTTTTTGTTGTTTAGGAGAGATGAAGAAGAAAAAGCGGAATGTGAGGTTGGAAAGGCGTCCGGAAAAAATGGGAGAGGAGAAAAAACGGAGGGAGAAACCCTAATGCGAATCAAATGAAATCATTGAGTCAGGTCCTGGAGGTAAATACTGGAAAAAAACATTTGATAACAGAATGAATCGAGCTGAATTCTGAAAAAAAACTATCGCTAGACATCGAAATGTAGTCCAAGACAACAGTAGCATTATTCAGGATTCTCAATCTTGACACTGAATTGGGGCATAACTAGGAGCATAGACATTCCAGAATTTTTAACCAATTGCATGAACAAATTATCAAAAAATTTATATGGAGACTCTAGAAGTTCAGGCCAGGCTAGGAGCATCATTTGCTAACTGACAAGACTGATAGGCGTTGATCACTCGTCTGCATAACTGATTCGTTGTCAAAATATTCTATGCATCATCGAATCAAAAGTTTAATGATATCCGACATAACATGTCAGAAAACAAGTCTACAGAAATCCGGAGAAGAAATCAGAAGAACAGAATCCTAATTGGGGGAAAATGGGATTGTCTGATTCTGAAACAGCCAAAATTCAACATTTTCTGGTCCTACAGTCCTCACAAATCCAAAACACGAAGATTCTGAATCAAGAAAAAAAAACAAAAAGTCTCAGTGAGAAGTAATTCTCGGTGACTTCTGTTACTCAGGCGCCCCCCTTCTGAGGTGTCGTTGACTGTCATATTTTATTCATTAAATGTTTTTGTGTGACAATGGACAAAAAAAAGGAGAAGTAGATGGAGAGGGAACGAGGTGCCGCTATGGGTATAAAAAAGCTCTTTGATACTCTTCGATTCTGTTTGGAAACACGATACAAAAGACGACGGATAATGAAAATCTTGAAATTCAAGAAGGGGAATTCTGGCTAGAAAAAAGAGAGAAACTTCAATTTCAAGAGCTCTGGTGGTCTAGACAAGTACTGTAACCTGGAGACAACGAAGAGGAACAAAACTATCCGATTTGGAAAAAAAAACGCCAAACTACAGGATTCAGAGAAAACATTTTTATTGCTTCAAAAGATACAGAATTTTGCGCTGATTCCGAATATCACAACGGAAATGTTCAAAAATGTTTCTCGAAGCCAGAAAACGCCTTCAAATGTGCAAAAACTCCGCCCAAAGTACTCCCATTTAGCCGAACTTTCTCCGGAATTTTCTAGGCCACGTCGCAGTAAATGCCTCTTATATGAGTCAAGGTCCGTTCAATAATTTGACGGACTCGTACAAATTTTCTCATTATTTTACTAAAGATGGTAATGGATTTTGATTGTAATTGGTTCGAAATTTGGTCGGTAAGCTTGGGTTTCAAAATTTTGACTCTGGCTCTCCTAGATCGTCAAAAAAGCACATCATAAATTTCGCAACTAGCTCTTGACCTATAAAATAAGCGAACACCCGAATGAGTCAACTTTGAAGCAACACAGAAACTTGAGAATCCGTAGTTTCTAGAGAGAGCAAAAAACTCGATTCGAGTCATAACACAAACATAGGTGATGTTTCTGGAGATGTGGGTGGATTCGAAACGAAAGACAAAGTTCGTTATCCGCCAGCACCACACCCCGAAACAAGCCTAACTAGAATCATATCATAAATTTGTTTTGGTTGTCTCCGGGTGGGTTGGACAGAAGAAGACGTGAGGAAGGGAGAGAGAGAGAGAGAGAGACTAACACTTTTGAAATTGAATTTAGATGATTTCGGGTGGAGGCAAAAGGGAGGAGGTTATAATAATAATAATCACAGTTTTGGGAAGAAGACTGAAGAAAACGAAGGAGAAGAGTTTTGGAAAGAAGAAATAGGAGAAGGATCGAATGGAGAAATTTACATATTTTGCACTTTTGGAAGATGGGATGAAAAAAAGAGGATTCTCTTCCTGTTTCTTTGCAGAATTGGAAGTAATTTCAGGTGAGCCCGGCTCACTGAGCCGGTGGATATGACTTGAAGAAATTGGAATTGGTAAATGTGTTTCTTCATTCGGACTACTATCATTCCAAAAAACTGACTCGAGGTCTGACTTCAGAATCAATGTACCGCAAAAACCTCAAATGTGATTTGAAAAAAAATGAAGTTTCAAGTTCAATCTTCAAAAACCTAGTTCTTCGAAGCCTATTCTACCAAAACCCATCCTCTGGAACATTCCTCTTCTCCTTCTTTTTCTTTCTTTTTTTCTTTAAAGAATTCAAGCATAAAAAAATTGAGGTATGAGTTGTTCCACTAATTCCGCATCTGTCACTCAGTCAGTGTTCACGCCTTCTTCCTCCGTTTTTTCCTACTGAATAAACATAAAAGTTCATCGGAATCAGATGAATGATGATTCCAGAATTCGTATTTCAACGGAATGCCCTCTTTTCTCGTCATTTCCGTAGACTGGAATGAATTCACATCTTCTTCTTCTTCTTCTTATGAGGTCACTTCGAATATTTACTGATAATTATGTATAAGGAGGAAGTATACATAATTGATTCAAGTAGTTCTTCCTTTTTCTGAAGAGTTTTCACCTCCAATCCATGACTCTTAATCTAATATTTCTGGTCTCCGGAAACTGGGCTCTCGTATGCTTTTATATCAATTTTTGTTATTTGGAAACAACGGAGAGATCCATAAAAATGAGAGGATTAGACAGGCAGAAACAAGGAATACGAGCAAGGTTGAAAGATGGAAGATTAGAGCGCATACAGTTCTAGAAAAAATCAAAATGAATATCTCTAAACTGAGTTAGAAAAATTTAAAATCTAGATCAGCCGTAAATCAAAATGGGCGGATCTTGATGAAATGGGCGGATCTTGATGAATAACAGGAAACCACGCTTGATTTTTTGAGTAGAGTAGACAGAGATAAAGTTAGGAAATACTAGAAATTACTCATCACATTAGATATTCTCCTGTTTCACCCGGAAAAAATCTACAGGAAGTGAGTAAGCTTGCACTAGTAATCAGTCTGGAACTGCTATTTCAATTTTTGCTTTAGCGAATTTGGGAAACGGAGGTAAAGAAACTTGATAGTTTTGTGCAGAGTATTTTTGACTACCGTACTCGGAAGATTACAAAATTGTCTCTAACCAATTTCGAAATCTCAGAAGTTGATTTTCAGATCTCGGAGTCAACAAAACAATTCGACGAAATGGACTGAAAGCGAGATCAATTCGAGCCTTATTATAATTTCTTCTACCTTTCTCCATAAAAAGTTGGGTGTGAGGCCATAAAGGTGACGCCGGGAGATGAAAAATATAAAAATGAAATAAAAAGAAAGTAGTAGGTGAGAAGGCAAAATGGATTTTTTGGAAGGCAAAGTGAGCTGGTGAAACAGGAAATTGATGAGGAGAGGAACGGAGAAATTATTAATGGATTTTATGATAATAATTATCGGAAATGAGGTGATGGCTTCTCTCCTAAATTCATGAAACTTCCGGAAGTGGACACTGAGATCGGAAAGGACCAAAGTGTCTATGGGTGGCTGACGAGACGATGATGAATGGATTCAGGGCCAAAAAAGAAGAAAACTACAGATCAATCGAGGAAAGTCTCAAGAGAGGGGCACCTTCTTCGTCTTTTTCGTTTTTGCAACAAAAAGAGTGATAAATCGGGTGGAACCTAGTGGTTGGAAGGGTGCCGTATGCTCTCTGTGTCCTTTTTATGAGCAGTTTTTCAAGAAATGTCACACCCGAAAACGGAAAAGAGACAAAGAAAATGGTTGATTTTTGAGTGGGAGGAATTGGTTT
The DNA here is from genome assembly GCA_963966625.1 of Caenorhabditis zanzibari. Taxonomy (NCBI): domain Eukaryota; kingdom Metazoa; phylum Nematoda; class Chromadorea; order Rhabditida; family Rhabditidae; genus Caenorhabditis; species Caenorhabditis zanzibari. The sequence continues at coordinate 10,224,544 of OZ016469.1, forward strand.
TCGAAAGGGAAAATTGATTGGTTCGTGGTTCAGGAAGTGGTTTGAAGATTAATGAAGGGCATTTTGGGAGTGTTCCAAGGATTTCGAAAGGTGAAGAATAAGTTGAAAATTTTTAAGAACTACCAAAGAAAGTAGAGATCCAAAGTTGCCCAATCGAAACGTCTAGTTTTTTAGAAAATTTCGACAAATATCGGATTTTATTTGGATTTTCAAAAATTAACTGTGAGGTTGTACACAGTTCCTAACTTCCGAAGGAGATTCTGCTCTTGAATTAAAAACAAACTATTGTCTAATGGAATATCTGAATCGACTTTTCCTCTACACTTATAGATCAACTCTTCAAAATCGAAAAAGCGATGAGATCATCTTGATTTCTAACTGAATCGTGGTGAACTACTCACCTGGAAATATCTAGAAAATATCAAAAGCTACATGAAAATTTCAGATGTCTGAACATTCGTTCTATGCATCACAAGGTAAAATGTGCTATAATATCAGTATAACACAACGACAATAATTCTGATTTTCCAGACACCACTTTCGAAAACACTTCGAGACTGATACAGTCGTTAACTAGAACATTATTAGATGAATTTTCGCTGAGAACGTGTCAATGTCTGGAAATCAAATCAGAAAATAGAGCATACAAACATTGCGGAGCCGTTGAAACTAGAATGTTACTTTTAAATAAGATCAATTTTATTATGAGGTAACTAGATCGAGAGTTCGAAAAGTTGTCGAAAGTTTTCCGCAAAGGTTTACTTCCAGGTCGATTTGAGTATGAGTTAAAAACAATAGGGACTCCAAACTACTCGATTTTCTCTAAAATCCTAGGTCCGTCAACAATAAAACGAAAAATATGAAGATTCTGCAAAGAAAAAAAGAAGGAATGACCTCTCTATCGTCGTCTTTCCATCTCATCTCCAAAGAGCCATGATAAATTAGACCTGTTTTCTCGATTAATTTTGATGATAGACGACGCGTAGAAGAAGGACATGCTCTCGTTTTGGATGGATCCCAGAATAGGAGAATAGAGCACTCATAACAATTCTAGTTTTGGAGGAGAGGTGCGGAATTTAGAGAGTTGTGACAATGAATAATTCAGATTGAAAAAAATAATAGAAGAAAAATGGAGGGAAAATTTTTGGAGAGGACAGGTGAAAGTCGTTCTGTGATCAAAATGGGGGAGACGAGAGCGCAGGCGGGAAACTCAAAAGAAACCCCGAAAATTGAGAATAGAAAAGACTCACCTCTGGAATTGAGAAGATGTTGAAGTTGATGGTCTTGATGATGGTGTTCGTTTGGTTTCGATTAATTCGGAGTATGAACACTCATTTATCTGAAAATTATTGGGCTTGAATTGATGAATAAGGTTGATAAACGGGAAGAGTGAGGGAAAGTTTGAAGAAAAGAAAATCAGAAGCATGATGTTAATAGAGAATATCCAGACAATATATTTATATCGAAAGTTAACTAATTGGTAGAAGTATTTTCACAATTCACACAACACTGTCTGGGTTTTGAGATTGCCAGTGGTTGAAAATAAACAAATTCAGAATTTGAAAAGAGTTATCCAAAATTTTTCTATCTTGAATTGATCATACGATAGTATCAATGATGGAAAACCAAAGGGGATCATAAAGGTTTGAAAAAAAGACCACCCAAGGACCGCAGTTTCAACTGTATCAAACAATCTTTCGGGATTCCCTGCAATAACTTTTTAAAGAATGGAGTTTGGCTGAAACGAAATTGATAATACAGACCGAAACCAGTACACCAACTAAAAAAGAGGGCAAGAAAAAAACCGTATTACATTGATGGTCATTTATTACCGATACGGGGGACCGTCACTGGTATCAATACAACAAAAAACCACCAATTTTTATTGATGTTACGCGAAGAAAAAAGAAGAGAAGGTGCGTTTGGAGAAATGGGTAATGATAAGAAATGCATTGTGTTTGCATATGGTCATGTTTTTTTTCTTACCTACAAGGATGGTAGAAGTTATACCCTTCTAAAAAATGAAGATTTGGGACTTGAAATGACCGAAAAGACGATTTCAAAGAAAAATAAACCATAAAAATGAGGAAAGTGAAAGATAAACAGAGATGATATAATCAGGTTAAGATCGTAAATTTGCGATTCTATAATGGTGTTGATTAGAAAGGCATGGTTTTGGAATTCGAATTTCTCTGATCAGAAAAGTTGGAAGAGGAATAAAAATGGAAAAGGAAACTAATGAAACATCGTTCCTTCCTGGAATTTAATCAAAAGTGCTCAAAAAGGGAAAGTTTGGAGCACAAAGAAACCAAGAAAAAAGTGTGGGTAGTGATGCTCCAGAAGTGAATCAGAAGACGTGAAGAGGACAGAAAAAGTTGAGAGAAGAAAACACTTGAGAAGTGTGTGCCGGACATATTGACCATGTCCGGAAGGCAGAAAAATGGAATGTTTTGGTTTCTGGATGGGATGGGTTGGGGAGAGGAACACAAATTGTATTCAGATTGTTGTGAGTTTGGAAAAAAAATGTGCACGACGGATAAAGGGAAAAGGTACGGGGAGATGGAAGAGGAGGAAAAGATTTAGAACAGAGGTTTGGGGGTTTCCAAGTTTTTGAGGGGACCATTGATAAGTCTGAAAGAATTCAGAATCAAGAGACATGGATGAGCGAAAAATACGATCTGGATTGATCCTAATTTTTCGAGACAAAGAAAATAGAGCTTCCAAAATGCCCTAGGATTCTGACTGATCTTGAAGTCAAGCGAGCCAAGCTGCTAGGAATCAAAATTCCGATGTAAGTTTCAAGTTTTTTGAAGCTAACACAAAAACTGGAACTGGCAAGGGAGATTTCAAAAACATGTATCGTATTGGGCGACTTCCACAAATACTAACTTCTAGAAGATTACACCTGTGTTGATTCCAGAACGTACTAAAAAATCTGAAAGATGTGCCTAGCGTGTCAGAACGGCTGAAGCTTCTTCGGAATACGAAGGGACGAAAGAGGGCGTGACGAGAAAACGACGGGCTTTCTTCTATCTGGCCAAGGATAATGGCATGGTATCGAACACACAACTAGACGAAAGAAAAAAGAAAAGAATAGGAATGAAGAAGAAGGAGATGGACGATGATAATGACCGTTGGGACCTCCTTCTCGTCTCGAAAAAAGTGAAGAAAAGGGGCACCTTTTTTGAGAAATGGATTCAATCGGAGAGCGGAAAGAGATGAAGATGTCAAAGAGAATGGGCGGCTCATTATTTTTTTCGATGCTGGAGGAAAGGAAATTGTACTGAAATGGAAGAAAAAGTCGGCGAAAAGGAGTGAATGATGGATTTGAATCTAGTAAAAAGAGGAGGAGGAAAGGCGTGGATAATGTAATGGACACTTTTAAATTGGATGATTTCTGATTAGAAATTCTGAAAGTTTTAATAAGGAAGAAGTGAAATCAAGGAAAGGTATTAGAGGATTGGGTGAAATAAACTGAGGTAGAGTTTGAGAAAGTTGAATGTAATCGGCATGAGTCCAGAGGGTAAGGAGTACTTTCAGGTTGAGACAAGATTCCAATTATTGAAAAAAGAAAAAAGCTAACTCAAGCTAACTCAAATGCTTTCAACGTTCCAAAAAAAACCCAAAATAGCCAGTTAGAATCCCACACGTAGTAGTCAATATTTTGGAATCTCAAGGATCTTTTCGAGAAAGAATCAGTTGTCTGGGATAATCCGGATCAATGATTTTGAGCATTTGAAGAATTCCTATGTATCAAAACTAGCTAAATTTCACAAAAAATCCAATTCTTCAGATATGTGATCCTTCGAAATTACAGAAACTTTGAAGAAATCCATCAACATCTGATTATCTTCCAAATAAAAAAAGAAGGCGTTCTCCTTCTGTCAGCAAGAGATGTTGATGAAAGGCATCCGTCCTCTTCTTTTTTTTTTTTGAAACTTCTACTGGGTGGTGTTGTGTTGGTATGAAGAAGCGGGGAAATCTCCAAAACCCAAAAGGCAACATTTTCTTCGAAGGGGACGGACAACAGAAGAATGGGGCTCCCCCCGAGTTGAAGGAAGAGAATGGGATGAAGAGAGAAGAAGAGAAAAGAAGCTGTTGAAAATTTCGGAGCAATTTGAGAGCATTTCTGGCAGTTTATGAGTGAGAAAAAGAACTAAAGAACACGAGGGGAAGGAATGTTTTGTTGTGATGAAGATGGGGGAAAGAATGGGAATTAGAGTAGACAAGGAAGATAAAGAAATGGAGAAGACACTCTCGCATCTGAAACATTGTTGAATGAATATAATGACAAGAAAGGGAAAAACGGATGGGACATGAAGAGAGAAAAAGAAGAAGGAGAAGCTCTCAAGATAACCCCCACAAAATTTGATTTTGGATTCTTTGATGTGCTTTTGAGAAAATGAGAGAGAATCAGAGACGCAGGAGGAGAAAGATGGTCAAGAAAAGTGACTGTTCGTGGGAAGGATTCTGAAGGAACGATGAATCTTGACAGACATCAGAAAACAGAGTTGGACAGTATATGGGTTCAAATTCAATAGTATTAAGCTAATTTCAAATACAGTACTTTCAAAACGTTTAGCTAGTTTTCAATCAGACTTTAGGGAGTTCAAAGCTTTTTACATCTTCTAGTTCTGGATTCATTTCTCTATGTTCATGAGGAATCGGAAATCCAAACTTTGTAAAATCAGAAGACCTCAGTTTTATAAACAAAAAAGGGATAATCGAGAAGATATTTTCTATTTTCTTTAAAATACAGTATTCCAAGCTACTGAAAATTTTGAACTATTTGATATCCGTGGAGAGAAGATTTTGGAAATTCCAGACTCCGTCTTCGAAAAACAAAAAAAAAACAAATTCAAATTCGAAAACAACCGGATTGGCAATCAGTGTGCTCCTTAATATAAACAAACTCATATGTTCCTCCTCCAACTGCTCCAAAAAAGTGGTCCTTCTTCTTCGACCAGAAGGAATTTTTGAGGATAAACAAATGAAGAAAGGATTGAGGATAATATAATAGTAATATAAGAAAACATACAGACAAAAAAAATAAGAAGAAAGAGTGCTTCGGAATTCGTACACAAGTAGGGCAAATTAGAAGAAAAGACGGGGGGTTACCTGAATAATTGATAGAAAAGCACAGAAAAAGGGAAAAAGATTGTCACCCGATATGGCCATAGAAAGAAGCCAATTATCTGTGGAAAAACGGAAGGAAGGAGCTAAAGCCAAGAAGACAAGAAAATAGGACAAGTGGGCGGAGCTGTAGTCTTCACACCTGGCACTCTTGTATTTTTGCTCTTCTTCTTCTGTAGGTGTCTGCTCTCGAGTTGGCAATACGAGACGATAGGGCAGACGGTATACTACTGCTATGGGGGTCCACTTGGGAATGTAAGAAAGAAGAAAAAGGGCAAACAATCAAGAGGGGAGGAACTGGTGACTAAAATGTGCATAAACAAGAAGGGAGAGAGTTTTTTGGGACCGGTTGAGGTTTTTGGAGATGGTGGGGTCTGAAAATGAGAACTTTCTCGATCGTTGTATGTCAAAGCTTATTGTCGGATTTTTGAAAAACTGTGGCTCGGTGTTTGCCGACTTTACAGTTTTTCAAGCCAAATTTCGCTTGGTGAACCGAAAAGTTTGAAAACACCGTGTCGCAGGTTAATTATTTTGACAATGAACCTTGAACAGAAAATTTGACAAAAAAGTAATTAAATTGAGAAATATTTAGCTCGACTATAATTAGGGACCACCAGCTGCTTCACAAAAGCGAAAATTTCCGAAAACTTTTAACACTATCTTGTTTATTAGGTTCAAAAAAGGGCGACACTGAGTTTTCACGTGAAAAGAATTGGTCTTGACCGAGATACAGCCATAAATGTGCCTTTTCAATTTCAACTGATTCTCTCCTTGTGGGCGGAGCTTAGAACAGTGAATACCATTAAGTAGAGCACGTAATTTTCACGTTTTCATCTTTTTCACAGTACAAAACCAAAGATCAAAAACATTTTTAGGCCTCAAAATGTACTGAAGAATGTAGAAAAGTGCATTTTTCGACCCACGGGCACGGTCAGATCAAAAAGTGATCAACTGGATAACTATAGAAAATTCAATTCTGCATCTGATGAGCTTTAGATTTTGAGCGAACGCTCTTGGTTAGGGATAGAAAAACCTCAAAAACTGTTATTGAATTTTTATATACTGCTTGGTATTCCTCCTAACTTGCTTCGTTGTTGACCATTTGCCTTTAAAATTTGCAGAGGGTCACTACATGAGATACCAAAACTTTCTGTCTTATCAAGAATTTTTGATATTCCTCTGAACTGGGTCAAAATGGGTGTTAAATTTTGACCTAGTTTTTCACCACACGGGCACGGTAGGAACTAAATTCCAGTTACAAAAGTTGATGCTACATACTGTGAACATTCAAAATATTATCAAATTTCAAACGAACGCTCCTCGTATCTAGGTCAAATGGACTTCTCATCACACTTTTTTCGCATTATCTGCCTAGTCAGTGCCCGGACCAAAAAAATTTTTTGATATATCGTTTCTCCGTAGTCTATTACATAAGTCAACAAAATTTTATGTGTTTTTGTCCACTACAAGTTGACTTATGACCCATCAAACATGGCAAAGGAAAAACGGATGAAAAATCAGAACGCCCCGCCCCTCACGTGTGGTGGTCCCTAACTATAATAAAGTTGAACTGAAACTCATTGAAAATCAGATGGGAATCTTTAAAAAAACTCAAAGTCACTAAATTTTCAAATTTTTTTTATCTAAAAAAATCGGGATCTAACATCTGAAAACTGAACGAAAACGTTAAAAAACTCAATCACAAAACATGAAGTCGAACTGATTGAAACTATCAAAATCTACACTAAAGAAACCAAAAGTTTGAAAGTCCAAAACCTAAACTCATCGGATAGTCTCAAAAATCTAAACTTTCAAAAGTTAATTGCTCCAAGACATACAACTACTTGATCGGTCGAGCTAGATGTTTGAATTCAAGCTCTCTCAGAATCTAAAAATCTCAAACAAAACACAAATGTCCAAAAAGAAAGTCGCCAATTATTTCTGAACGATTCACTGGCAACACGAGGACATTCTAGAAGAAGTCAGGCACCGGAAAAGACAGACGACAAAAAGTAAAATATTCGGAAAGTGCAGAAGGTGAGAAAAGAATAGAAGTCTTCTTCTTTTTCTTCTTCTTCAGCGTCTTCTTCTTCTGGAGGAGGAGGGGTCACGACGACTAGTATGTACTAGAAGAGAGCAACAAGAGGTGCTCGAAGAAACTCAAAAAACTGAAGAAAAGAAGAAAAGAAAGGAGATAGTGAGGGAAAAGAAACTTGCAATAATTATGAAGAGTCCATTTAGACGATTGAATTTTAAAAAAATATATAGTTTTCGATTCAATCTATACAAAAATGAACATGCGAACGGAAAGGATTATGTCACCTCTTTCACCTCGTCATCTATTTCAGACTGTATATAGAAGGGTTTGAAAAGAGAAAGAAAAAATAAAAGCAAACAAAAAAAGGTTATAAGGAAATGGGAGAGATGGTATGAGCGAGAAATTTTGAAGTGATATGGTTCGGAAAATGATGGAAATAAAGTTTAGGAAATTGGAATCAGAAAGGAAAAAGAAGGAGAAAGAATATAAAAGTTTGAAGATGGAATCGAAGATTTTAGGAGTTCAAAGAACTGAAAATAGAAAGAAGATCAAATTGGAAAGTTTGTTTCATTGAAAATGGTATGGTTTAATAATGGAAAGTTAGCGAATTTGGGCTGAAAGAAAATGATGTTTCAGTTAAAAAGCTCAAAAATATGTGCCTCAGTTCTGAACAATAATTTCAATGCCACTTCCATTGTAAAAACTGATCTTCAAAACACCACTTCAGTTTAAAAAGTGAGATTTTCTCGATTCGTTGTTCATCGAAAATTGTCAACAATTGACAAAACAAGGTGAAGCGCAAAAAAAGAACAAAAACAGTGTCTACAAAACAATTATGGGTTGGTGTTGACATGAAGAGAAAAAGATTTAGTCTGCATGAAAAGAACAGCTGGGAGGGCATCATCATGAATGGCAATCATCCGTCACCTCTCCATTCTCGATTTATCACTTCTCGACCTAGTTCGGAATCGAGAAAAAGAGAGAGAGGGAGAAGTGTTGTTTTATTGTAGAACAAATATTGTGTTGAGTAATCGGACAGACTTTTTTTGTTCTTTTGCAGTTTTCAATAGAGGAAGATGAGTTGGAAAAGGTGCCGACTGAGGAGGGATGTATTGTTTTGAGGTATGAAAAAACATAGAAAATTCTGAAACTTTCAACAATAAGAGTGATCACAATTCAGAAGAATCTCAAAATATTTGAAATCCAGACGGTTTTCAGAAAAATACTTGATTATGAAAAACTGGAAATTCTTGGCTCTTGGAAGTCATCGAATAAAAGATACACGAAGTTTCTGAAAATCTAGCATACCTGGAAAATTCCTGGTCCCGTTGACTTGGCCCGGTCGGCCCGGGTAGGAAATTTCCGTCGAAATTTTTCCGAAAAAATTCAATTTTTATGAAAAAGTTTCTTTCGTGGAAAATCTTTACTATTAACAAACGCAAAATTCTGTGTGTCTGTGTGTCTGTGCTGTGTCTGTCGCCGGCCCTAGCTCAGTCCCCACTGAACCGATTTTTCCCAAATTTTGGCAGGTTATCAGAAATTCCTTCGAGATGATGCCCGTCTATTTTATTTTTCGATTCATGAAGAAATGAGGTCACGAGAGCGTAAAAACCTCCATTTTGGGACCATTCAGTAGTTTTTATGATGGAAGGGGAGAGAGTGACGAGTTCACGGAATTATTTTTAAAAGTTTCAAAATTTTCATTTCTAAAAATTTCACGTTGCCCGAAGGGCCCCAGAGGGGCGTAGCCCGTCTGGTTAGGAAAATAATAAAAGTATGACAAATTTACAAGCAAAACAGTAAAATGACGAAAAGACTGATTTGTTTTCCTAAAATTGGCTTTCGAAAAAATTGGGTCTCAAAACCCGGGTCGGGCCGGTAGAAATTCCCGTGCCGGCCAGGCATGGGTTTGGACGAGTATGGTTACAGAAAAGTAGACAAGAAGAAACCAACAAGAAACTGTCCATAAGGTTCCCAAAAAAAGGACTCCTTCCTGCTCATCACATAGGGTATTCAAGCCGCCGAAAAATGGCGCAAAGGACCCTTTATTAGCATGAAAAAGAGTTTTTAGTGCATTCATTGGGCGGTTTCTTTCTCTCTTCTCGTCCACTGATTCAGACCCCCTACTGCGAAAATGGTTTGAATAGAAAATGGAAAGAAGCTGTTGGAGCAGTATGTCGAGAGTCTGAGAGGAACTTGTCTCGTTTTGAAAGAAGGCAATTATTCACAACGGATACATTTCGAAACTCGAAAAGATTAGGGAAGGAGGAGAAGAAGAAGTTGTCTTGTTGTATCAGAGACAAAGAGCAAGGTTATGAGTTGTCATTTGGAGTAAGAATAAGAAGAACAGATTGTTGTGGTGGAGAAAAAAAGAGACTTCTTTTATGTGACCGCCCTTATGTCTTTTGGTGACAACTGGGCGGTTCGTTCTCTCTTGACACGAAGGCGAGAAGGAACGGAATGAATGAAGCGATTGATGATATGCGCGGATGCTGCAACCCTCTCTCTGGAGAGAGAGAGGGCTAACCTCATTCATTTCTCTATGACATGACAACTGATCAAAATCCGCCGCCATCTAGTAGTACTTGGGAGTGAAAAACATTGATTTGGAAGGAGAGAGAGAAAGAGAGAAATCATTTGAAATATGACAAATTGATATCGGGAAGGTGAGAATATCGTCTGGACTGGCGGTTGCGCAATCGGTTTATTTTGGAAATTGGGGTGTGATGATGGATGAAGTGGGAGAGAGAATTCAGAGAATTCTGGGCAGAAGAAGAAGGAAAAATGATAAGGGAAATGTCGGAGTTTCAGTCGAGATACCTCCTGGATTAACTTTTCGTTTCTGATTTTCAAAACTTTCGAAATCACAGAATCTAAGGACCTTAGAATCTCAAAATCTAGCAATCCCAAAATTATAATTTGAAAGCTTAAGAGTTTTGAATCTCACATACACTTTCGTAAGTTCAAAAAGATAATCGAAACATAACAACAATTTACAGAAATTATAAGGAAGCTATTCGAAACATTTGAAATTTATGATCAAATTAAAACGAGAGTTCCCCCCGGATTAACATTACGAAAGTGCACTCTTTCCCTTCAACTTCGCAGAATCCCAATTTTTACCAAGTGTCAAAACATTCAGCATCTTCTAACTGCCTTCACGTCTTCTTCTTTTTCGTGCATCTTATCATTTGTGAAAATCTCGAACGTATGGGGCACGACGAAGTCGAAAACGAAGAAGGAAAAGAAGACGTGGAGAAGAAGTGACGAGGAGGTTTAACTACGATTAGGAGCCGTCAAAATATAGAAACATCAGATGGGTGGCCGATATCGAAAAATTGGGAGAAAAGTAGGTTGGGTTGTGTAGGAAGGAGACAACAAACATTGTACGATTTTTGAGAGTTTGGAGACTTCTTGGAGATTGGAAGAAACTTGAAGGGGCTAAAGTTAACTTCTCAACCCAAATCGAGTTCCATCGATTTTAAAAGCGCTACAAGGAAAAGTCATGAACAACTCCAAGTCTTGGAAAACTACCTACACTAGGTATCGACGTATTCTGAAAGTTTTAAGGGGATTTTCAATATAGCTGAATCCTATGATACTTTCAAATAACACACCAGAAAGGCGGCGCCATCCTGGCGCATCTATTCAGAAAGGAAAACTTTGAATACTGTAATAATTCTGCACTTTCTCTTCCATTTCCCGGAAAAAACTTTAGTAATGCACTGAAAATAATTTCTCAGCTGCTCTTTGCCTCACTTTTATGAAAATTTGAAGAAACAGACAAGGAATAACATCCTAATTCTACCATCCAACTTTCATTGAAATCGGTTCACTATCAAAAGCGTTAAGGGTAGATCTATAAAAGTACAGAATCTCAAAAAAAAAAGTTGGACCCCTAAAAGTAAAAGTGTTGACAGGCGAACTAACGAAAAACACAAAATATGTAGTTCGAAATTTTTCAATCTTTCAAAAGGGAATCTTGAAAAAAGTGCAAAATTGAATTCCGAGACAAAACTCGAACAATGTTCTAAAGAAACTTAAGAGTCATTCAGGGACCACCATCATCCGAACGAAAGAATTGAATGTGTTCACTGATGCCAATCTTTATGGGACACCCTCGATCCGGAATGGTGGATCATAGGATAGAGAAAGATGTAGCAAAGGCACGAAGTGATTTGCATAGGCAAATAGAAAATGGAGGAGACGGATACGGTTTGGAACAAACAAAACACTTCTTGTCATGGCTTTCCGAATATTTTTTTTTCTTCTGATGATTTTTGTGTGTGGTGACATGACACTGGGTGGTCGAGAAGCGAGAGCATAATTCCAGTGGGGTGCAATTTTATGACTTGTTTTAATACACAACCAGCTGTCTGACAGCCGAAGAAAGAATCACTTGGAATACGAAAAAATCTGGAGTGGAATTGCTACTAGTGGTTTCAAAAATGGGATACTTTCGGAAAAACAAAACAAATGGAGTTCATTAAAGAATCTGTGAAAATTCAGAAGTGTTGGATGGAATTGGAAATGAAAATAATGGGGTTTAGAGTATTAGTATAGTTCATGAAATATTCTGAAAGTTCTGAAATCTGTGCTTGGGAAATCTCACTTCACAAGATGCTAATCTGTATCTGGGAAATTTTGTGTTTCTTTCTGCTAGACTAAATATTTGGAACTGATACCTGTTTCAAGTCAACTTCCACCTTGGAATAATATGAAAGAAATTTTTCCGAAACTCGGCAAGGTGAGATTTTAAGAACAGGCTTCAAAATCAAGGATTTTAGAAACTAGCATCAGTATTAGACGGTAAAAAAATTTTCTTTTCTTATCACAACTCTGATGGTCAAAATCTACTCATAATTTCCAAAGGGCAAATATTTCTTGTTACACTAAAAACTGGGTCTCAAAGGATTTGAATGACAAAAAACCCAGTGACACCCACAAAAAAGACATCTACAAAAAAACAAAGACATGGTGGCCCTATTCGAAATGAAACAATGTATTTGTGAGGCCCGGAGAAGGAGAGGTTCATGCTCTTTGGCTCCACACGAAACACATCAAAAAGGGTTAGCCGCGCTGAAATATGGAAATAAGGAATGTGACATTTGTGGGAAGAAGGAGGCAAAAGCAATGGTTGCATGATGGTAGACTTCATTGAAATGCGTGCGAGAAAAGAGCGCATCACAATGAGAAGAATGACGAACGGAGTGGGGAAGAAGACAGGAAACGTTTCTTCCGAAAAGAGACTCAATCATTGGTAGGCGTGGGTCCCAAAAAAGAGCGGTACGTTTTTGGAAGATTTCGGGATTCTGGAGAGTAAGGTTTGGAGAATCTCGAGGGAGGAACAGATGGAACAAAGGATAGGGAGAATTCGGTGTAAGATGGTATAACAGAGTTCGAGGGAAAGGATCCGGTTTAAACTGTGACTATAATCAATATTTTACGCTTTCTAGATTACCTCTGCGCTTTTTTGAAGACCTGAAAGATATTTCCCAGAAGATGGAATGATATAAAACACTCACCTGTTGTTATCGAAGATAAATAATCAATTTATCGTGAACCAGAGTCAGAATCCCGGATAATCTGGATGAAAAAAGTTCCGGGATTTCATGTAAAACAAATTTCAAAAATGTATTTCATTGATTTCAACACCGGGGCAGCGCAACTCCGAGGCACTCCGGGCTCCGGGGCATAATTTATTTTCAGACGAAACTTTTGTACTCAGCTGATAAGGGATTTTGGACTCTCACAGAGACATTTCGATTTTGTTTGCTTTCAAGGGAAGAATTTTTAGGCACCGCTTGAGAATTTTCTGAAAGTTGGCCCATAGGTACTATCAAACATGCTGAAAAAATGACGTAATTTTTTTCTGCCCATATTGACCCAGAAAATTTTTATGGTGGCTCGAAAAGCTAGGTCATCAAGCAGAAATCTTACGATTTCTAAAGAATTCATGGCTCCTTTTTCAGTTTTTCTGGCTGGAATCTTGATAAAAAAAAATCAGCACTATAATATTAGCCGGCAAACTCGCAATATTTTGACCATTTTCGGTCATTTTGAAGAAACATGGTCTAAAGAAATCTTACTTGTACAGTAATCCACACGACTCCACAAAAGTATTGCTCCACAGTTGAAAAAGACTTAAACGTGTCAAATTAGGTCAGCAAGTGTTCGGTACAGTGATGAAAGCTGTACCATTAAAAAAATAAGGGTGGAGCAAAACTTTTGTGGGCGGAGCCTAAGAAACTGACTACAAAAAAATAGATCAAAAATTTCTTTTTGATCTATTTTGAATAGACAATAAAAAATTTTGCGCGCGGTATCGTCACGAAATCAATATATTTCTCAACGATTTTTTTCTAAATATTTCTTTGCCAAATCAGGGTTTTTTTTCAGAATTTTTTTCCTTTCCAAAAAAACTTGCGAGTTGTGATAGTGAGAGTGAATACTAACCAATGGTAAGCAAAAAAATTGAAAAACAAATCGAAAATTTAATGTGTTCTCAGGAAGAACAACAGAGCAAAGGATCGCGGAGGCAGATGAAGTCGATTCAGGGAAATGGATTGAGTATCCGAGTAAGTATCTTCTATAACAAAATTAATCTGAAAATCCGAAAAATTAGCAAAAAATCTGAAGAATTAATTTTTAAAGGGGCACAGAAGTGTTCCAAAAATATACTTTTTTTTACATAGATCGATTCAACTCGGTGTAGAAAGAAAAAAATTGAATTGGAGGTAGTGCCGAAAATCGATCTCAAAAAAGTTATTCGAGGTCAAAGTGCCAAAAATCGGGTTTTGGGGGCCAGTTTTCTTTTATTTTTTCATTGGGAAAATTTCTGGGGTCCTCGTGAAAATAATTTTGAAAATTTCACGTTCAAATCATCTTTTCACGAGGACCCCAGAAATTTTCCCAATGAAAAAAGAAGAGAAAACTGGCCCCCAAAACCCGATTTTTGGCACTTTGACCTCGAATAACTTTTTTTAGATCGATTTTCGGCACTACCTCCAATTCAATTTTTTTCTTTCTACACCGAGTTGAATCGATCTATGTGAAAAAATAGTATATTTTTGGAACACTTCTGTGCCCCTTTAAACCAAAAAAAAACGAATTTTTGGCAACGTAAAAATTGAGCTAAAAATGTATATTTCCGGTTATTTTCAAAAGTTTTTATATAAAAAATTGAAAAATTCAGCTGAAACTTTATGAATCATCGAAAAATCTGTGAAATATCAAAAAAAATCGGCAATTGTATCTCAAAAATCTTGAAAATTGAAATTCTCGACGATTTTTTTTTCAATTTTAAATCAGAGTTTTTGAAACTTTGAGTTAAATTTTAAAATCCTCAATTTCAATAAAAAGTACGGTCAATTTATAAAAAATTGATTAAAATTTTGAAACAAACTTTCTACGAAGGATTCAAAGAATTTCATATATTCAGAATCGGAAGAGCATGTCTTGTTGTGAAAATTTTTTTAAAATCCAAATTAAAAAAAAAAAAACCAAATTTCAACTTTTTGAAACAAAATATTTTAAAAATTGTTTTTTCAGAACGGAAATCTTCCGACTTCTTCCTCATCATCATCATCGTCGTTTTGTTCTTCATCAACTACCCACATGGCTCAAAACAAGTCGATTCTATTTCTATGAAAATACCTGTTGTCACTGCTGGAACTCCGCGTTGCTCAATTGATTGTTGGCTGGGCTCCACAGCCACAGCACAATCTACGGAGGCAGAGAAGCGACGAGGATTTAAGTGGATGATAATGGATTCGGAAAAGATTGGAAAGTTGTCGATGAAGAATGGCGCTGGAATCTTGGCTCTCTGGGAGCAACACCAGATGAGTAGAATCTCCATCTGCGACTTCGTCCAGAATGTCATCGGAAGATCCAAAATTCCCGGCGTGAAGGATAAAACTTGTCGCGATGTTCAGCAACTTCTGATGTCCCTGACTGTCGTCGATTCCAGTAACACCCGGGATGTGGAGAAGGATAAGAAGAAGAAGACCAAGGATACGGAGAATCTGGCCAAGGATGCACGGAATGAGGCGCAGGAGAATCTGATGATGGAGACAAGCACGGCGGCACAGAAGGAGGCACTGGAGATTCCGAGGATGGCGGTGGATACACAGATGAGGAAGGTGCATGGGACGAATGAGAGGGAACGAGTGGAGATGGAGATGAGCGAGTGGAGACTCTTGGAGCGAGTGGAGATGGAGATGAGCATGGCGAGTGGAGACAGAGAAGGTAACGGAGATTGCGAATGGCAGGCAGAAGAGTTTCCATGAAGACATTACGGAGTACGTCTATCGGTGAGTTATTTTTTCTTGGTAAAACAAATGATCGAAAAATGCTCAAAACTATCCGAAAAAGCTTAGAAACAACGGGAAAATGCGCACTTTCAAAACGTTGCACTTTTGAAATGTCACTTTCATGAAGCGTCCCGCTCAGAGAGCAGAACCCAATTTGAAGCGCGGAGCACCTTAAAAGGGACCATCAAACTCCGTGGGGCTCCTTGTGACAGGCTTCTCACAAATACAGTAATTGTCCTTGGCTCATCTACCCGCATTTTATTATGCATTATTCTCCAGCTTCCGAGACCGTGTGGCACCAGACATGCAAATGATCAGAGTGCCAGTGTACATGAAAGTGAGCCTCGCGAAACGCCTCGATCTCCCAATCGTTCTCAACAAAGAAAGATTCACATTGGATTACATTGAAGTGAAGACGAGGCTTCGAGAGGCTCTTCAATGCAACACCACGGATCTCCAACTCTCGGACATTGCTGATGAGTTCCTCCTGGAGATGATCCTCACTCCGAAAACCCTTCCCGGTGTCGAAGATCTTGCCAACGATGAATTTTGGAACGATTTGCTTGTTAAGAGCACGGAGCTGGCGAACCACGAAGCGCGCGCAATCAGGGACTACTTTTTCACAAAAGTCTTCCCTGAGTACATTGGAAACGGAGGCGCGCGATACTGTCAGCTCCGAGTGGTAAGGACTATCCGAACAGAGAGAATATGGAGAATCTGGAATTTCAGATTTTCTTGGCATGGGTTTTCAATTTCAAGATCAGCCCAGAAGTAATGAGAAGAAGTGAAGATTATGGATTCCGAATCAAGTTGGACGATGAAGGGAAGATGGAAGCGTTCTCAGTTTGTGGGGATTTGAAAGATGCTCCATCTGAATCCATCATCAAATCCATTGCTCGACCGGATAAGCTATATAGAATGATTGAAGAAGGCGGAGTCGACGACGTTGAGCAAACCAATGGCACTAAGAGAAGTTCTCTCCCGAGATATAGAAGGAGATGATCCTTTTTGCCCTGGAAAAACTCGGTCGAAAAGTTTAAAAAACTGGCTCACCGAAATCCGAGGACTTTTGGGAGGAGTTCGCTTTGAGTAAGAAGAAATCGTCGAACGGAGTCTTCACCACCAAGAGAAGCCTTCGGCGACAGTAAGTTCTTTTTTAAACAAAAAAACAAATGTATCATTTTTTAGTTTCACGAACTCAATTCTCCCCGGATTGGAGCAAATGAAGATTGGTGAGGAGGAACAGAAAGAGTTGCTGATGTTGATGGAGATGGGATCGCGAAAGAGGTGTGGAGAGAAGATTGAGAAAAATAACTAACTTATTGAATTTGTTTTATATATCTGTGAATAAACATATACTTATTTATATGATTTTTCGGCTCCGGGACATTTCGCAGCCAGACATCTCGCAGCTAAAAAAGAACATTTTTCACATAAATTGTCTCAAACTGACAAACGATACAAAACTTGTATTTCGTATTTATATACTTTTTCAGATAGAGCAAAAAAAAGTATGGACTAAATCTGGAAAAAAAGCATAGAAATTCTGAAAACAAGAAGAAGAATAAAATTTCAGCTTATTTTTCAGTTTAATCCAAAACACAAAAAATTAATAAATCATTCACAAAAACTTTTTCTCCTTGCTATTCGCAAATCGTCCCTGCTAACCGCCCCCCCCCCCCCCTAAAACCACGAATAAATCGGTGTTTTAGGCTTATTTGGGTCATTTTTAGGAGTTTTTCATGGTTTTTGGGATCGAGGTTTGTCAAAAAAATTGTGTTTCTCCAGAAGCCTTCAAAATATCTTCTTTGTGTGGGCACTGGATTCAAATAAAAACTGTGAACTAATTACTTTTGCTCTATTTATTATTTCGAATTCCTGTAAGGGCTTGTTCAACAAAATGTCTTCTCACCTTGAAAACAATTCATGGTTTATTAGCTTCTCTCGTCACCTTTGAATCATAAACCCAAAATTAATCAACACTTTGAACCTAATGCCATTCACTTTTGGTCACCAGACAACACTATTAAATTCACGTCGTCAAGTGATTATCGAGAATTGAAATTGACCTTTTTTTACAATTTTACTTTCTTTCATCCCAAAAACTTTTTCTCTCCTTTTTCTGTCTTATCACTGATTCGATCAACAAACCGAAAGCTTCCCAAAAAAAAAACTAACGCTTTCTCCTTCCGCCTTCTCCTATTACTCCTTTCTTCTTCTTCAACGTCTTCTTCTTCTTCTCTTTGTTGTTTTTTTTTTCCTGCAATATTTTTCTTCTCCCTATCCATCGTTCTCTCTTCCATACAAACACTCCATCATCGCGCAGTTCTCCACAAAACTGTAAGTTACACAATTTTAGAGAACGAGAGACTGATAAAAAGTGTGACGGACCACGGGAGACGCAGACATCGGTAATTTTTGTAAAGTTTCTCTGGAAATGTGGTATAAAAGGACGAGTGATGATTGGGGTAAGGCATGCAGCATCGAATCATGGAAGACAAAAGAAGACTTGTTGAGAAGGAGGTCGAGAGCTTCCGCTCGATTGCCTTCGTCGGCATTTCTGTTACGTAAGTTTTATTTTTCTGAAATTCTGAAAACCTAGATTCGTATTTATCTTGTTTCCAGCATCGCTGCCGCCATGATTGCTGTGATCGCTATTCCAGCCTTCTACAGCTACGTGCAGCATGTTCAGTCCAAGCTTGATTCAGAGGTTAGAAGGATTTTGAACGTCTTTATCTCATTATCTACATTTAGGTTGATTTCTGCAAGCATCGTTCTCTCAGCCTTCACAACCAATACGAAGTCGTCGAAGAGTTCACCGGAGTCCCATCCAAGTTCGTCGTCAAGCGTGAAGCTCACCGTGGAATGAGCAAGAGACGCATCTCTCGTAGAAAGGCCATCAGAAGACGTCAAGCTGAGTGCTGCTCTTGCGGAGTTGGAGCCACCGGACCACAAGGACCACCAGGACGTCCAGGAAACGACGGAAACGACGGACCAGCCGGAAACCCAGGATCCCCAGGACAAGACGGTACCGAGAACGCCGATCACAACCAGAACAGACAATTCTGCTTCGAGTGCGCTGATGCTCCAGCCGGACCACCAGGAGCTCCAGGACAGCCAGGAGCCCCAGGAAACGATGGCCGACCAGGACAAAGCGGTGGAGCTGCTCTTCCAGGGCCACCAGGACCACCAGGACCAGCTGGACAGCCAGGACAAGACGGACACCCAGGACAAGATGGACAACCAGGACAGCCTGGAGAGAGCCGCGAAGTTCCAGGAGCTCCAGGACCAGCTGGACAACCAGGATCCCAAGGAGAGGCTGGACCAGCTGGACCAGACGGAAGACCAGGACAACCAGGACAAGCTGGACAACCAGGAGGACCAGGAGAGGCTGGTAGCGATGGACAACCAGGACAGCCAGGACAACCAGGAGCTGATGGAGAGGATGGAGATTCTGGATCATCTGGATCTTGCGATCACTGCCCACCACCAAGAACTGCTCCAGGATATTAGATTCCTTTTCATTCTTTGTTGTCTTTCACTCTTTTCGATAAGTGAGTATCTCATGACTGATGAAGTAGTTGAAGAATACGGACAAATAAAACCGTTCTATTAGAATTCTTTGCTGCATTTTTTTATCAGAAACTGGAGCAAAAAGAATAGATTATTTAAAAAAGTATTTATCAATTGACGTAACCTTGTTTAAAAAACATAAAATCGAAGTAAACTTATTACGTGGCCTGCACTCAACTCACAAAAAAATAGCAGCAGTTACTGACGTGGTCACACGGTGAGCCAGTGGCATACTTCATAGCAATACGAGAAACTTGAAGTCAGTCTCCAATCAGTCCTCAAGAAAATCTCCAAACCCAAATGTCTTCTTTTAAAAAAATTCTCGATAGAAGTTTACTGTTTTCAAGAATGTGAGTTTGAGTTTTCTGAAAATGAAAGCAACACAGTTCCATCTGTTTAGGTTGACCGGAACGACTAGATGATGGACTATCCAGACTGGACTGACGCACCCACGACTGCATCGACATCCACGGCCATGTTCAGTACCTAAATTGTATGTGTTTTTCTATTCCTGGCCGTTCTGTATTATCATTTTTGCTTACTTTAGCATCTAACTACCCCAGAAAACTTTATACGTTTTTTGAACTTCTGAATTCCTTAACAAGTCCCTTTGTGTAAGAAGCATTCTGATATCGATTCCCCTCTGAATGGGTTCTGGATAGCAGACGGTTCGGAGGATATCAGAGTGTCTAGACTCCACTAATTCAGATGAATTTACATTCTTCTCTATAACTTCTGAATTCCTTAACATGACCCTTTTTGTAAAAAGCATTCTGATATCGATTCCCCTCTGAATGGGTTCTGGAGAGCAGACGGTTCGGAGGATATCAGAGTGTCTAGACTCCACTAATTCAGATGAATTTACATTCTTCTCTATAACTTCTGAATTCCTTAACAAGTCCCTTTTTGTATAAAGCATTCTGATATCGATTCCCCTCTGAATTGGTTCTGGATAGCAGACGGTTCGGAGGATATCAGAGTGTCTAGACTCCACAAATTCAGATGAATTTACATTCTTCTCTATAACTTCTGAATTCCTTAACATGTCCCTCTACTAAAAAGCATTCTGATATCGATTCCCCTCTGAATGGGTTCTGGATAGCAGACGGTTCGGAGGATATCAGAGTGTCTAGACTCCACGAATTCAGATGAATTTACATTCTTCTCTATAACTTCTGAATTCCTTAACATGTCCCTCTACTAAAAAACATTCTGATATCGATTCCCCTCTGAATGGGTTCTGGATAGCAGACGGTTCGGAGGATATCAGAGTGTCTAGACTCCACAAATTCAGATGAATTTACATTCTTCTCTATAACTTCTGAATTCCTTAACATGTCCCTCTACTAAAAAGCATTCTGATATCGATTCCCCTCTGAATGGGTTCTGGATAGCAGACGGTTCGGAGGATATCAGAGTGTCTAGACTCCACGAATTCAGATGAATTTACATTCTTCTCTATAACTTCTGAATTCCTTAACATGTCCCTCTACTAAAAAACATTCTGATATCGATTCCCCTCTGAATGGGTTCTGGATAGCAGACGGTTCGGAGGATATCAGAGTGTCTAGACTCCACTAATTCAGATGAATTTACATTCTTCTCTATAACTTCTGAATTCCTTAACATGTCCCTCTACTAAAAAACATTCTGATATCGATTTCCCTCTGAATGGGTTCTGGATAGCAGACGGTTCGGAGGATATCAGAGTGTCTAGACTCCACTAATTCAGATGAATTTACATTCTTCTCTATAACTTCTGAATTCCTTAACAAGTCCCTTTTTGTATAAAGCATTCTGATATCGATTCCCCTCTGTATGGGTTCTGGATAGCAGACGGTTCGGAGAATATCAGAGTGTCTAGACTCCACTAATTCAGATGAATTTACATTCTTCTCAATAACTTCTGAATTCCTTAACATGTCCCTTTTTGTAAAAAGCATTCTGATATCGATTCCCCTCTGTATGGGTTCTGGATAGCAGACGGTTCGGAGGATATCAGAGTGTCTAGACTCCACTAATTCAGATGAATTTACATTCTTCTCTATAATTTCTGAATTCCTTAACATGTCCCTCTACTAAAAAACATTCTGATATCGATTCCCCTCTGAATGGGTTCTGGATAGCAGACGGTTCGGAGGATATCAGAGTGTCTAGACTCCACTAATTCAGATGAATTTACATTCTTCTCTATAACTTCTGAATTCCTTAACAAGTCCCTTTTTGTAAAAAGCATTCTGATATCGATTCCCCTCTGAATGGGTTCTGGATAGCAGACGGTTCGGAGGATATCAGAGTGTCTAGACTCCACGAATTCAGATGAATTTACATTCTTCTCTATAACTTCTGAATTCCTTAACATGTCCCTCTACTAAAAAACATTCTGATATCGATTCCCCTCTGAATGGGTTCTGGATAGCAGACGGTTCGGAGGATATCAGAGTGTCTAGACTCCACTAATTCAGATGAATTTACATTCTTCTCTATAACTTCTGAATTCCTTAACATGTCCCTCTACTAAAAAACATTCTGATATCGATTCCCCTCTGAATGGGTTCTGGATAGCAGACGGTTCGGAGGATATCAGAGTGTCTAGACTCCACTAATTCAGATGAATTTACATTCTTCTCTATAACTTCTGAATTCCTTAACAAGTCCCTTTTTGTAAAAAGCATTCTGATATCGATTCCCCTCTGAATGGGTTCTGGATAGCAGACGGTTCGGAGGATATCAGAGTGTCTAGACTCCACTAATTCAGATGAATTTACATTCTTCTCTATAACTTCTGAATTCCTTAACAAGTCCCTTTTTGTAAAAAGCATTCTGATATCGATTCCCCTCTGAATGGGTTCTGGATAGCAGACGGTTCGGAGGATATCAGAGTGTCTAGACTCCACTAATTCAGATGAATTTACATTCTTCTCTATAACTTCTGAATTCCTTAACATGTCCCTCTACTAAAAAACATTCTGATATCGATTCCCCTCTGAATGGGTTCTGGATAGCAGACGGTTCGGAGGATATCAGAGTGTCTAGACTCCACTAATTCAGATGAATTTACATTCTTCTCTATAATTTCTGAATTCCTTAACATGTCCCTCTACTAAAAAACATTCTGATATCGATTCCCCTCTGAATGGGTTCTGGATAGCAGACGGTTCGGAGGATATCAGAGTGTCTAGACTCCACTAATTCAGATGAATTTACATTCTTCTCAATAACTTCTGAATTCCTTAACATGTCCCTTTTTGTAAAAAGCATTCTGATATCGATTCCCCTCTGTATGGGTTCTGGATAGCAGACGGTTCGGAGGATATCAGAGTGTCTAGACTCCACGAATTCAGATGAATTTACATTCTTCTCTATAACTTCTGAATTCCTTAACATGTCCCTCTACTAAAAAACATTCTGATATCGATTCCCCTCTGAATGGGTTCTGGATAGCAGACGGTTCGGAGGATATCAGAGTGTCTAGACTCCACTAATTCAGATGAATTTACATTCTTTTCTATAACTTCTGAATTCCTTAACAAGTCCCTTTTTGTATAAAGCATTCTGATATCGATTCCCCTCTGAATGGGTTCTGGATAGCAGACGGTTCGGAGGATATCAGAGTGTCTAGACTCCACTAATTCAGATGAATTTACATTCTTCTCTATAACTTCTGAATTCCTTAACATGTCCCTTTTTGTAAAAAGCAATCTGATATCGATTCCGCTCTGAATGGGTTCTGGATAGCAGACGGTTCGGAGGATTTCTGAGTGTCTAGAATCCACTGATTTGAAGTTTTTGTATTTTTTTGGAAACTTTAGAGCCCTTCAATTTTCATAAATTATCTATTTTTGGCGATGTTCTGGCATCTCATCTCATGTTTATGTCATCCATTCCCAATTCCAAAAATGTCTTCATTTATTTTGTGATTTTTAATGTCCTTGGCGTATTTCTTCAATAAATGTTTCTAACTCGCGCGGAACAGCTGCTGTAGACGTGTCCGAGCCTAATAAAGATTTCAATACTCGGGCGCGTTCGCAGTCTAGCTTTGGTTTTCGAGAATACATGGCAATCATACAGAATTCTAGTTGCAAAACATCTACTTTTGCACATGGCCTGAAATACAGATCATGAGACTTGAGAAAGATACATTCGAATAAAAGGTCATTAGAAAACAATTTGCGATATATTGCTCGCAGGTGTGTCAGGCTTCATTTTTTTTGTGTCATGCTTCGTTTGTTTTCCCAGTCCAAGGAGATTTTTCTGAAATACTTAAAATAAACACTAAAAGTTCAACCTATTCCACCACTTCCTAAAAACCAACAACCGTTCCGAACACTCGTTCCCATTTCAATTCCTTTCTCTCTCTCCAATTTCCTCACTTTTACCCATTTTCCCCAAATGAAACCGGTCGAGGGACGTATGATGATGACTTTTGGGTGTCGTTTACTTCACCCTGTCACTATTACCCGTTGGATGCTTGAATCATGTACCTAATAGGTGTATGTACATTTCTATTGGGGGGATTTCGATAAAGTGATTGTCTTGTTGAAGGGAAAGAAGACGTGTTTTTATGACGAGACAAACTGTCATGTGAAACAAATTAGGAGGAGGTCTCTGGTTATCCCACTTCCATTTCATTCACTGAATTTCTGTTTTTCATTGGTTGCTTACGTCAGTAAACATGACATATATTTTCCGGAAAGAGTAAAAATTCAAACGACTGAATGATATAGAGTAATTTATTCTGAGAATCATGGTGATTGAGAAGAAAACGTAACGAAAGAACACAGAAAATATACATAAATGTAGTTAGACAACAACATTCTAATATCCTGGGGCAGTTCTTGGTGGTGGGCAGTGGTCGCAGCCTCCTCCTGCTCCTGGCTCTCCGGCTGGTCCTTGCTCTCCAGCAGCTCCTGGTTGTCCAGCAGCTCCATCGGATCCGGCGTCTCCAGCTGGTCCTTGTGGTCCGTCTTGTCCTGGCTGTCCAGCGGCTCCTGGTTGTCCATCGGCTCCTGGAGCTCCTGGGGCTCCGGCTGGTCCTGGTGGTCCAGCTGGGACGGCGACCTCCTCAACGACTCCTGGGGCTCCATCTTGTCCGGCGGCTCCTGGCTGTCCGTCTGGTCCAGCTGGTCCTGGGGCTCCTGGGGCTCCTGGGGCTCCGGCGTTTCCTGCGGCTCCTGGTTGTCCATCAGCTCCGGCGTTTCCTGGGGCTCCCTTTGGTCCGGCGTTTCCGGCTGGTCCTGGTGGTCCGGCTGGGCAATCGAAGCAGAAATCGGCCTCGGATGGGGTGGCCTCTGGATCAGCATCAGCTCCTGGTTGTCCGTCTGGTCCGGAGAGTCCGTCCTTTCCGTCGGCTCCGTCAGTTCCTGGTGGTCCTGGTGGTCCAGATGGTCCAGCCTTGCAAGAGCAGCAAGATCCTCCAGATGATTGAGTGGTGGCTTGGACGGCGGCATCAGCAGGTGCGTCGTATCCAGCTTGACGCTTGACGATAAGCTTTCCACGAACTCCCTTCAATTGCTGCATACGCTCGTATTGGTCGAAGAGACCGTTGGTACGATGCTTGCAGAAGTCAACCTACAAATCAAGTAATGAGAGAATGATCTTTAAAAGTTAAAGGAGTTTACCTCGGTTTGAAGGGTGGATTGAACATGTTGCATGTAGTTGTACAACAATGGGATAGCAATGATGGCGGTCAAAGTAGCAACGGTACTAGAAAAAAAGAAGAGTAAGAAAAAGAAACAAACTTTTAAAAGAAGGAAAACCACAAAATTCAAGAAATATACCTGATGCAGATGCCAAAGAAGGCGACCTTGCGGAGGGACTCGGCCTCAACCCAAAGCTTCTTCTCGTTATCGGCAGAAGACATTTCGAATGCTGCTGATTTACCTGCCATCCGCTACGCACTTTTATACACTTGCCGCCTCCTCATGCTGCCAAAACAAAACAGAAGATACGCAGCCGAAAAAAAACCGACAGGCGCGGAGGGAAACCACGCCCCCGAATTCGAAGAGAGAGACAGGTTGGAATATGTATTAGGAGAAGAGATGAGAAGGCTGAAAATGAGGTGAAGAGTAGATACAGATCTTCTATTTCGGAGTAATCAAGGTCGTTTTTTGAATAGTCAAAGAGAGAAAGAGAGATTTGTAGCTGTTCGATGAGCTGAATGGCAATGAAAGTGAAAAAGTGATTGGTTTATCTGAAGAGATGATCTTTATAGAAATGAGGAAGTTTCAAGTATGAACTTTGGGTATTATTCTGGTTTCAATTTCAGTTCATGAGTGCAAATGGTAACTATTTCCCGATTCGGTAAACTGAGACAGAGCGATTAAGAAGCGTTCGTAAGCGACGTTCAAACGTTCGAATGCTTAATGCTCGAAATCTTGATAAGATTCTAATCCTAGAGGATCCCAATGAAAATTGTACATGTGATATCAACATCGTATCACTTCCTCATCTGCCAACAAGAATATCGGAAATGTTGCGTTCGTCGTCTTCAAAAAAAATTTCAAGAAGTTCAGCTTTTCGAAGTTTAGGAGCAAAAAGCAAAATTTCAGATTTTTCAGCGAAGAATCTTGTTTTCATATTCCACACTTTTATTGAAGAATAGTGCTCCGATTGTATCATATAATTCATCATTTCATGAATTTCAACACCCTATCAATCTCCCTTCTGCCGACAGTACAACCCGAAACTTCCAAAAGTTACTATCATCCAAATCAGAAATCCCATAACACTTTGATATGATACTAATTCGTTTGCAGAATCCAGAGAATCCATACTAATTCGTTGCAGAATTAAACCATAAATCCCATCATCATCCTTCTCTTCTCCTTCTTTTCCATCGTCGTAGACTTTTCCGATGATGTCGACAATGAGGTATCCTTGTAATGTAAACAGGCCGTCATAATCATAAAACAGTCCTTCTTCCCCTACTTCATCTTTTTCAGAATTCGATCAAAGTCTTGAGATCTATATGCATTATCACCCCCGTTCATTTTCTTATCTCTTCTTCATTTTCAAATGTTGCGTATTCAGAGAGGAAGTGATCTAAAGATCTGCGCAAGGCGATAAGTCTATCCCCAAAAAACTTAACACTCGCGTCCAACACACGGACGGTACGCAAGGGACGAGAGAAAAAATGAAGGAGAGAAGAAGCTTCTCCATTTTCGGCAACTAAAGATATCATCTGCGAGACACTTCGCCTCCTGCTTGTCGCAGTTTTTTCAGACGGTGTAATCTATGCGCATTACGTTATACGTCGTCGTGTTACCTGGGGTCCGATTTTATGACTTTTCGACACTCACAACTGTTTTGACACGAAAAGTCCCGTTTTTTTTTCTTTTGATGAAGAATTGAAAAGAATAGAGAGGTAGAAGAAGCCGACTAAAGGTCATGCCCCCTCTCAGATAACACCGCATGTGGTTAAATAATGCAATGAAATGGGAAATTGAGAACAATAATGAAAGAAAATTTAAGCTAAGTCGGCTGGGGGATTTCTCAGGGAAACTATGAAGCTGATGACCTGGATGGAAAAGGAATCTAAGACAACATGAAAACCAATCAAGAAATTAGGAGTCCGAGGCGCTTTCTTAGGTCAAAAGTCCAAATAAAGTCGAAACTCAGAATTTAGCTCAGAGCTCATACTATCATTTCTTGGGAAAATTTTCCAGTTTTCTCTAGTTTTCTAGAAGTTTCAGAAAGCTTCAGAAGTTCCACCAACATTCATCTCGAAGTTGACTATAGTTTGCTTATTTACAACACCTTTCCACCCGAATCATATCCATATCAGATCAGCTTACAAACCTCCTCTGGTTGTAAACCATTAATGTTCATTTTGTCTAGTTCCAGTCCCTCTCACATATAGATAAAGCTTGCCTAAAACAGTTTTTGTTGTCAGACTTTGTGTGTTTCGGTTGTGTTGAAGGTTACGTGAGAGAGACAGATATCATTGTTTCGATGATAAGTACTAAAAGAACAAAAACCTGAAAATTTGTTTGAGATGTTGTAGGTTTTTGTTGGGGTGAGACAAAAACTTGGTAAGCTGGAGGGTCTATAAAAATGTGTGAACTTTATTATAGAGATCATTGAAATAAGAAGACATGGGTATTGGAAGACTTCAGGGACCTGATGTTTTTAATCTTAGCAAGACAGTGAGCACTAAGCTGGGAACATCTTCAATCAAATCGGGCTTCAACAGTCTCCCGAATCCATACGCTTTGTACGAAAATGAAAAATTTTCCTCAGATTCCATTCACATAGATTATGCATAATCTTAAACACTTCCACCTCCGACTACCGTATCCTTTTTCACTCATATCAATCATAAACATAATGCGATAAATCTCATAATCAATGATAACCCATATCAAAATGGCCAAAAGAAACACCTCGTTGATTACATCAATGTTTATTCTACAAATTGCCTAATCCTTATTCCTCTGAACACCTGGTTTCGAATGCTTCTCCACGGAAACAAGCGTCATATCAGATATTCGATCGCATTTCAGTTTTCCTCTTCTTCTCATTTTCCTCTCCCTTGCAGAGATAAACAAAAAGAAACAGAAGAGGAATCTTTGATGATTTGTTATTGACCAAGGGACGGGCGACCTTCGGCGGCTCCATTTGTAGCAGTTAGATAAGTGAAAATTCCGCTGAAGATGGTAATCTTCATTTCGAGAAGAAATGAAAAACCTTTTCGTTTTCTTCGCTGCCATCGGAGCCATTGTCTCGTGAGAGATTTGAATCAAAGATACCAAATACTATTTCTCTCACTTTCGGTTTTGGCACCTTCAAGGACGAAATATCATTTTATTTCGCCTCTTTTTCTCCCTCCGATACCGATTTCATGCTTCGATTGTAAACAAATTCAGTGTATGAAAATTTGGGGAAAATGAAAAAAGGAAGCGGAAAGATGTAGACAGGGTGTTAACAGGGAATATTTTGATTCGGTAGTCTACAGGAGAGTCTGTGAATCACAAATGGATTCAATCAAGAGAATGCATCATTAGAAATGAATGAAGCCGTAATATATCCACAACAGTGTGCATAAAAACCAATTTGTCAGAAAACAAATTTCAAGTCTTTCTGGAGCTTCTTTGGAACCGTTGGATTGCAACATCGGAAGAAGCCGATCAATGTATGTATTCAGAATATTATTTTTTGAATAACCCTTTCAGTAAAATGGAGGAGGTCTTATTGAATCCTGTATTGGAACTGCATCAATGTAGAACGCAGATTAGCTCTTCTCCTGGGAATAATCAATAAATTTTCTCACAAAATTTTGCAAAACAACAATTTCTGAACATTTCAAAACTTCTACAGCGATAACCTGTTCCTTTTTTGTTTTCCGATGTTCTCCTAATTCCCATTTTTTATTATTTCAGTGATCATTAAAATTTAGATCAAGCTGAAAGATTAGAACAGGAAAGCAGTTATTACTGGTCCTTCAGAAACTGGAGCATGAGTAATAAGACATTGTTGCTGAAATTGTGATGAATGGAGATGCTACAGGTTTTTGATAAAAGCAAGGGATTGATCATTATAGACTTTTTTGCATGATTGTCGAGCCAGTTAAACATTGAAAGCAGGGCGAGAATAGTTTTACGTGTCCATTAGAAAATTTCAGGGTGGTTTCATTTGTCTTCGATGATTTTTCAGGATTCTACATTTTTTCTAAATTTTAACTGATCATGATTCCACACAGAAATGCTAGAATTCTCTCTCCAATTCCCTCTCAAAATGTATATTTTGAATTGGCGCGCACAAGAATGCGCTTGCGCTCTACCGCACTCACCAGAAAAATAATTTTTTGAAGTCTTCAGCGCTTTTTTCGAAACCGATTTTCGTGATTTCAACCCACTCTTTCTTTATTTGAATATCGTTCGAATTGAATTTCAACTAATTTTATTATATCTTATCCATCTTTATTACAGGAAATGTCGTCGAGTCGCTCACCGTCGCCAGATTCTTCTACTGCGGTAAATGAAGAAAAAGAGAAGGACGCAACTGAACAGGTGAGAAGGTTTATAATTTTTTCCTTGTTCAAAACATTTCTCTTTTCAGCCCGATTCACCAAAATCGAGTAGTTCCGAGTCCAAAAGTCGTTCAGGATCGCCTCAATCGCCCAGAGAGTCGCGTGAAGCTAGCGCAGAAGTAAGTGTAATAAAATCTTTCTTGTACTCAAAATCTCTATTTCCAGTCTGAAAAGCGACCTGAAAGTGATCGCGATGATCCGGCTACTCCTCAAAGCGACAGAAGTCGAGAAGCATCACCAGCAGCGAAACGTCGCAAGAACAGAGATTCACGATCTAATTCACCTTCACGCTCACGTTCCCGATCCAAATCCAGTAAAAAATCACCTTCACGATCAAGATCTCCAGTTCGAGCAAGATCACCAATAAGGGAAAGATCTCCTATTCGAGGCAGATCTCCAAGTCCAGCACCAAAGCCAGCAGAGCCAGAAAAGAAGAAAAATGATCCCAAAGATCTATTGCGAACGAGGACAGGAGGAGCGTATATTCCGCCAGCGAAACTGCGACTCATGCAGCAACAAATCACAGACAAGTCAAGTGAGCAATATCAGCGGATGAATTGGGAGAGAATGAAGAAGAAAATTCACGGATTGGTTAACAGAGTCAACGCCAAAAATCTTGTACAGATTGTGAGAGAGTTGCTTCAAGAGAACGTTATTCGTTCAAAGTAAGTGGTTCAAAGAGGATTTTGGTTTCTAAAATTATATATTTTCAAGGGGACTCCTCTGTCGTGACATCATTCAAGCGCAAGCTTTCTCGCCTGGTTTCTCCAATGTTTACGCCGCTCTTGTAGCTGTGATCAATTCGAAATTCCCACACGTTGGAGAATTGTTGCTGCGACGTCTCATCGTTCAGTTCAAAAGAAGTTTCCGTAGAAACGACAGAGGTGTCACTGTGAATGTCATCAAATTCATAGCGCATCTTATCAACCAACAGGTGGCTCACGAGGTACTCGCTCTCGAGATTATGATTCTGATGCTCGAAGAGCCAACGGACGATTCTGTAGAAGTGGCTATTGCCTTTTTGAAAGAATGTGGAGCAAAGCTCATGGAGGTAATGTTTCTTCTATGTTTGCTCTATTTTCAATTCGTCATTTTCAGATTGCTCCAGCTGCTCTCAACAGCGTCTATGATCGTCTTCGTGCAATTTTGATGGAAACAGAACGATCTGAGAATGCACTTGATCGTCGTATTCAATACATGATCGAAACGGCCATGCAAATTCGAAAGGATAAATTTGCGGTAAGAATATATAAAAAATAAATTATTTATTCAATTAATTAATTAACAATGTCTAGGCTAACGGTATTATGCTTTGATCGTCTTTCTCATAGTCTTTTGGTTTAAAAATTTAGAAAATTTTTGATATTCCCTCTCCGATAGTTGAAACTCCACAAGCCCTTCTGGCTTTCCGGATGCATCCTGTTGTCGTCCTTGTCTTCTCTGTGGTGAGAGAAGTGCAGTTAGTTCTGCAAGGGACTCTGTGACTGGTTTGTTTCCAACTGGATGCACAAGTCGGCGGATTTTCGCAAAGTCCGAATCACTTGCAATTAGCGTTACCTTAATAATAATAGTTTCAATGCACTTTGAGTGTAGGATTAGGAAAAGGGTCAAGTTTCGTATATTTCCTGATTCCTCGGACTTTACTTACGTTGTTCGGAGCTGGAGTATCCAAAATTTGCTGCAATTTAATCAGCCGTGCGCTTTTGATATCACTGGAAACGGAATTATCAGCGAGGTTCGCGTCTAAAATTTGGAATTTTCTTCCGAGAACCCACTTGTTGGTCTTCTCAATTTTCTGCTTCTCCGTTCGATGACGATGAAGTAGCCAGTTGTAGTAGTTGATTTGTTTCAAATCCTTGCGATACTGTGCATCAGCATCCTATACGAAAAATGAGTTATCACGGTTTCAAAGTGCACTTACCGCATTTTGATCCGAGAGTGCAGCAACAGTCAAAAGAACGAGAAAAGCGAGAACGTATTTGACATTCATCACGCAATAGTGACTGATGGTCGTCTTGGTATCGCTTTCCGACGTATTATACTCGTGAAGATGGCAATTGAGGCCAGCCCCGCGCATGCATCCATAAGCATAATCCTTGAGGGAAAATCTTGTTCCCCGCCGCCTTTTTTCTTCACTTCGATACCCCTCCCCCCGTATCCATTTCTCACGAATTCCCTAATTGAATGGCGTCGTCAGCTGGCCGATACAGTGACCAAAAGCTTGCGTATGTTTAGAAATAGCCCCCCCCCCCCCCTTTCTCCCGCAACGACGTAATCCTTATGAGACAAAAATGTTGTGTAATTGCAGGCGTATCCTGCGGTCATCGAGGATTTGGATCTGATCGAAGAAGAAGATCAGATCATCCACACACTCAACTTGGAAGATGCTGTTGATCCAGAGAACGGACTCAGTGAGTGTCCCCATTAAGATCACGCAGAAATTATAATTCGAATCTTTCAGATGTGTTCAAACTAGATCCTGAATTCGAAAAGAACGAGAACGTCTATGAGGAGATTCGTAAGGAAATCATTGGAGACGCCGATATTTCCAGTGATGAAGAAGAGGAATCGGACGATGATGATGACGAAAGCGAAGCTGAGGAAGCTCCGAAAAAAACAACAGAGATCATCGATAACACTGATCAGATGCTCACCGCGTTCAGAAGAGAAGTCTACTTGACACTGCAATCATCTCTTGATTACCAAGAAGCGGCTCACAAACTCTTAAAAATGAAAATTCCGGATAATCTTCAGAATGAATTGTGCGCTATGTTAGTCGATTGCTGTGCCCAACAGAGAACATACGAACGCTTCTACGGAATGCTCATCGAAAGATTCTGTCGACTGCGTCTGGAATATCAGCAGTGTTTTGAAAAGCTCTGTCAAGACACATACGCCACCGTTCATAGAATCGACATCACAAAACTGAGAAACTTGGCTCGTCTCGTTGCCCATCTTTTGTCCACTGATGCTATCGACTGGAAAATTATGGCCGATGTGAAGATGACTGAAGAGGACACAACTTCGGCTGGAAGAATCTACATAAAGTACATATTCATGGAACTGGTAGAAGCGATGGGGATGGTGAAGCTTCATTCGAGAGTTACCGACCCGTAAGTTCGTAGTTTTTGAGTCTATCCTCTATTTATCTTTTTTTTTTCAGAACTCTGACACACTGCTTTGTTGGAATGTTCCCACGCACTGACCCAAACAGTGCAAGATTCGCGATCAACTTCTTCACAATGATCGGTCTGGGTGGATTGACGTAAGTGCTCTAATTCGTTTGTTATCATAATGAGTTATTTTCAGATTGGAACTCCGCGAATGGCTAAGCAAAGGTCTTAAAAAGAAGAAAGGAATGCTCGACGAGCTGAAGGCCGCACAGAGTAGCTCTGACTCCTCATCCGATTCTTCTGACTCTTCGGATTCTTCCGATTCATCAGATTCTTCAGATTCAGATGATAGCTCTTCGGATTCATCGGACTCTTCATCTGATTCGGATTCTTCAGTTGAGCCAAAGAAAAAGAAGAAAAGGGTTGATGACAGTTCGAAGAAGATACAGAAGGAGAAAAATGACGATAATAAGTCTCGCGGAGATGCTAGAGCCGAAAGACGGAAGGACGAGAGAGAAGAGAAGGGACGGTCGGACAATAGAAGACGTGACAGAAGTACCGAGAATAAAGAGCCACGCAAAACCCGTCATGACTCTGATGAAGACCGCCGTGGGCGTGGACGTCGAGATCACAGCAAGGAGCAAGAAGATCGCGGAGACAGGCGTCGCCAACGTCATGATTCTGACGATGAGCGTCGGGAACGAAAGGATCGTGATCGTCGAAACCGTAGCAACGAGAGAGGAAGTCATCGTGACAAGAAAGAGAGAAGTAGAAGCCGTGACCGCCGTGAGCGAAGCAGAAGTCGTGATAGGACGGACAAGAGGAGGCACGATGATGAACGCCGTCGCGATGAGAGAGTTGGATCGGATGACAGACGCCGCCGTCATTGATTTCTAAATTAATTTTATTTTTTAATTTATTTATTTTAATGTTCTTTTCTTTTGCTTTCAGCCCTCTCTGTTTAATGCTAACCAGAAATGTGTGATGATACATAAATGCGCTTGAAAGCACTTCGATTTTCAGACTCCCCAAATGAAGAATCCACACAATATGCAAGTTTATTTATCTTCTCGCTTTCATTTCAGTCGACACTACGGGGTGGCAAATGAAATAGGGACACACAATGCAACAACATTCAATTCAGGAATAGTTTAGTTGGGAAGGAAGGATGGATGGGTTGAGATAGGGGAATAAAAACATAAATAAAAGGAAGGGAAGACAAAGTCGGAGGGAGAGAGAGAGACATAAGGGGGAGGAAAACTAAAAACAAATTAGAAACATTTAGGCGAACGACGAGAACTGGCCTCTCTTGGCGAATGCGAATCCGTATGGAGAGGCACGTTTGGCGAAAGCGAATGTTCGGTATGGAGATCTGAAAAATTGAAAGGTTTTATTTTTATTGGAAATAGGGTCCCTTGAATTAATTTATTTTTGAATACCAATTGGGGGTCTAAACTGAAAAGTTAGAGTTTTCTGAGGATAAGAAAATTCTAGGAATATCATTAAATTTAACTTTAAGATCGAAAAATGGGCAGAAAATCAGCAAACTGTAATCCAAGTGTTTCTCTATTATCGTTTAGCCGTCTGTTGTCAGTCCGATTTGAAGGCGCATGCAATAATTTCGAATGATTTTCGCCGCGAACAACTTCGATAGTATTTCACCGCAATGCATTTCTGGGCTCCGCGACGTTTCGCAAGTGGGACGTTTCGAAAGTGTGACATTTCGAAAGTGCCACATTTCAAAAGCAACACGTTGCACTTGTGAAATAACGCTCTTTCGAAATGTTACACTTGCGAAACGCCACACTTTCGAAACTTCAGACTTGCGAAGCGTCACACTTTCGAAACGTCACACTTGTGAAATGTTATTCTTCGAAACGTCGCGGAGCTGATTACTGTCGAAGTTATTCGCGACGAGAATCATGCGAAATAATTGCATGCGCCTTTAAATCGGATTGATTAGCGATTCGTGTAATCAGTCTAACAAATGATGAAAAACTGATCTTCCGAATTTAATAAATTTCCAACAATAGTTGAACTCATCCCTTTGCAAACCTCTATCCTGCCTCAGAACGTGCAAAAACCTAATAGCTAATTTTCTCAAATAGATTCAAATCAGTTTCCTCCCGCCTGCACGTCTTCTTCGTCAATTGACGTCAATATCTTACCTCTTTGCGAATCCGTATCTTGCACGCTTCTCAAGGAACTCGAGGTCTTCGTCACTACGCTTAGCGAATGCGAATGCCCTGTAATAATTATGATGCAAATTTATTACGAATTTATAAGTATCCTCTTTTCCAATCTTTCCGAGATATCTGTTGTTTTTTTGCACTGAAACTACTCTCGGTCACTTTTTTACTATCATTTCCTAGTTTAATGGGTCTCCCAGAAGGATCATTAAAAGGGAAGTGGAGATAACTACTGCTCTCGATTTGGACAAGTTTTTTTGTTTTGGGTTTTTGGAACAAAAAGGGAGATGGAGGATATGATTGTTGGAAATTCACGAGCGTGTTTTCAGCCTTCGTCGAATCAGAAATTCAAAAATCGTCAGAATGTAGAAAAAACTTTGCATTTGGATAGAAAACAGGAAGTGGAGTAGTTAAAAAATCAGAATTGCAAAGTGGTCTGGGTCCTAGATTACCGTATCCCTTCCTGTCCAAAACTTATGATTCATCTCATTTTTTTCAGTTCCTGCTCCATCTAATTACTCTTCCCATGCAATTTAGGCTGCAGATTCAAAAGATGTAACAAAATCCCTCAAGACTTCCTGTTATCCCCGACTAACCTGTATGGTGAGCGTTTGTCCACGATTCCTTCCACTTCAGCTGCATTTGGCTCAGCGTGCTGAAAAGAATCCCACTTGAGTCAAATCGAATGATTCCGCTTCTTTTCTTTGCGGTGTTCAGTTTCTTTTAACAACACAAAACATTCTGAGTCACACTTACCAATTGTGCTGAAATGCAAAGAACGAGGAACGAGAGGAAGCAGACAATCGAGTAGACGTTGGCGTTCATCGCGGAGGACGATTTGGGTACCCACTGTAAAAACGGATGGAAATCTGAGAGTCCGAAGAGGAAAAACCGGGGAAAACGGAAATTCTAGCCAAAGAAAATCGCCGAATGAATTTCTTTCAACTCTCGGAGCATCCTCCCTCCTACGCTCCGCCCTCTTTTTCCGGTGATGCCCCGAGGCGCTGCTGGAAAAGTGGGCGGAGTCTCTGGAGAGCTTGTTAGGTGACACGCAAACGGAAACCCTCTTCCCAACACTATCATTAGATACAAAAAAGGTCCTTTTCAAAAGAAAAAAACGGATGGATGACGTGTGGAAACGGAAGGTGCAGCAGGAGCCGCGCTACATCTGCGGCTCCTCGTGACGGAAGTTTTCGGGTTTCAGAATTCTTTGATGACGTGGCAACAACAACAATCGAGAGGTTGATTAGAAAAGTGAGAGCGGAAGAGACACGTCTGCATAATTGATGGAATAATGAAGGAAAAATAGGTGAAGCAAGAAAATCATAAAAAAAACGATGGCTCTTCATCTATGATCTCGATGATGTGTTTTAAAGGTGGTGTGCGGGTTTTTAACATAAGGGCTCACATGGGGTAAAAATATGTGAATTTTCATAATATCATGATGAAAACGCGCAAAAAAATTTCTTACGGCCGCAAAACGCCGTCAAAGTGCGATTTTTTGGTACGGTAGTGGTCCCTGATGGAAGAGCTGGCCTAGCTTTTTCCACTAGTCCGCGGGCCGCCGACGCGGCGAAATTCGCATATTTGCCCGAAATTTTCAATTTTTTAGCCAATTTGCGGATAAATTATCAGTTTTTCTGCATAATAAGTTAGAAAATCACCTGACAATGCCGCCACAAATGAGTTTTCACTGTTTTTCGCTAAAAATAAGCGAAATTCGGTTCGCGAGAAAGGGACCACTACCGTAGTGCAAATCGCGCTTTGACGGCGTTTTGCGGCCGTAAGAAATTTTTTTGCGCGTTTTCATCATGATATTATGAAAATACATGTATTTTTACCCCATTTGAGCCCTTATGTTGAAAACCCGCACACCACCTTTAAAATATGGAAATGTGGGAAAATCGGAAAAGTTCATACTTGATCATTCAAGTTTCTGGGAACTCGGAAGTAGATGTTTGTATTGAAAAACTTTGGGAATAATTCAGATTCTGAAGTTTAAAAAACGTCATCGTAAAAACATTGTCTACAACCAAATCCGAAATTAGCTGTTTTTGCCATTGTCCCATTTTCTAAAACCCAATTGAAAATTCAGTGAACATGCTCGCATTATTACGTTTTCGGTTTTTTTTTCAAAATATAATCGTAGAAAACTAAATTTCTCGAGTGATTCATTCCAAATCTATTTGGAACATGTGAGATTCTGGAATACGTGCCTCTTGAGATTTCAGATACTTCAAGAAGACTAACCTACATTTTCAGCGTCTCTTCCAGAATGATGTCAGTTTCAACAAAATCTTCCAAACATCAAGAATAGTCTTCACTGGATGAAAAAGACGTTGTTCTTTGTAAATTTGAGCAAAAATTTAGTAGCAAAGATTTATTGAAAAATAACGAAATTTGGTCCTGAACATAAAAAAGAAATTGTCCTAGATCATTTATATGGTACTAACATCTTCTCTATTTTTGGAAAGTCACTTTGTTTGAAAATTTCCAAACGTCGTCGAATCGAATTCATTACACTTACA
Organism: Caenorhabditis zanzibari; assembly: GCA_963966625.1. Classification (NCBI taxonomy): domain Eukaryota; kingdom Metazoa; phylum Nematoda; class Chromadorea; order Rhabditida; family Rhabditidae; genus Caenorhabditis; species Caenorhabditis zanzibari. The sequence goes on from OZ016469.1 coordinate 10,261,460, forward strand.
GTACCATTGTAATCGAAATTAGTATAAAAACTATAAACTTTTTTTGCTATTTCCTATGACTGTACCCATTGCTCACCGATAACAAGTTTTGGAACTTTTTCAACTTTGAAATCCCATTTTTTATTCATAAATTCTCACGAGGGTGTTTGGTGAAATTTTGAAAAATCTCATACCTGAGTCATGGAAAAGTTGAAATTCTCAGAGAATTTCTCAGAAAAATATATTTGATCTCCTGGTAACTTTTTGAAAGGTCGGATTCCAGCTTGACACCGTATAAACAGATAAATCCGTTTTCTAATCTTATTCTCAATCTTTTGTCCAACTGTAATCTCGTGACACCTTTTGACCTACAGAAAACCCACTTTGTTTTTTTCCAGAAAAAAGTCGTACACTCTTTTTTCCCTCCAGTTTTCAATCAATTATTCATCAGTAATTGTACTCCAATTTGCATAATTTAGACTACCCGAGGCTTCTTCTTTTTCTAGCAAAGATTTCGAAAGAGAAAAAGGATGACGAGTGGAAAACGGGATTACTGTAATGACATCAAGTGCATCATCTCTATTTCAGAGAATGCCTTCAGGCGCATTGCTCCCTTCTGTTTCTATCGTGTCAATCCTGATTAGGCAGTGTCAAAACATCATTCATGGTGTATTATGTATATTTAGATGGAGGAGATATGGATTGTGTTTTTAGCAAGAAGCAAAAGATGATCAAGGGGTTTGCGGGATTCGATGACACGCAACAGGAATTGTTTTGTTGGTTTCGAGAGGAGAAGTCGTGTCCACACAATTTATGATGGCAATTCAGGAGAGCCGATCCATTCGGTGCCACCCGGGGACATGCAAAACATAATGTTAAACGTTGCACGGAGATCGGGAGAAGGAAATGAGAAGGTGTTTTGAATTCATTTTCGGAAGGGGAATTTGAAATGAGAAAGGCGGTACGGTAGTGGATTCTGGTTCTTTGGAATAAGTGCTGGACGATTTCCACTCAGGGGTGTGCGGAACGGAATTCGGAATTCCGACGGAAAACTTTCGGAATCAAATTCCGATTTTTAAGGAAAAAGTAGCGAAGAAAAAACAATTTCGTATGTCGAATATGCATGTTCAAGTGGTTTTCGCTTTTCGAAACAGTCAATGTACCAAAACTTTTTTACTTTCAGAAGGATTTTCCCAATAAAGTCCTTTTTAACGAAAAATACTGTTTAAAAAACCATTTTCGATATTCCGAAATTCCGAAATTTTAAAAGTCGGAATAATCCGACATTCCGAAATTCCGAAAATTTCCATTGCGCACTCCCCTGATTTCCACTCTGTGATCCAATCTCATACATATTCAACAAGTTCTGAAAACTTTCACCATTCAAAATCATATTTTTTAACCGTTTATTAGTTTAGGAAAACAGAAAGTGCTACAGAATTTGGAATCATTATTTCAAAATTAAGAGTCTCGGCAATTCCTAGAATTACAAAAGTACCAGATATCTTGAAATATTCAGAAAAGGTATACACATCAAGCACGTCAACTGGATTAACAATTTCAAAACTTCAATAGATTGTCTAGTTTAATATAAACAAATGAATACGTCCGTGACTAACATTGTCTCCATATTCAACTCATCACTTTTGACGTCTTCTTTTAGTTTTTTTCCATTATCACAAGTCATAACACACTTTCTCTGTCTATGACACACACTCAAAAAACTCTGAAGAAGCCTGGACAAAAAACACGAAAAACCAACTTATTATTAAAGAAGAAAATGAGATCTATGTGTGATTCAGCAACCCACATTCATGAGAGAATCCTCGGATAGTGGGAAAAAATAAGGACAAGGAATTGGATGTCTAGTTCAAATAATAATTAATGCACTCTCAGAGAGTTTGTTCCGTGTTTTCCAAATTCTCGTTGGTGTGGGAAGAACTCATGATATCCTGTTGGTGTACTCATAGAATCTAGTTTATCTGGTGGGGAAGAGGACATGAAAACTAAAAAAACGGAATAACAAGATAGTGGACCAATCAACATAATCTTGAACGAAAAAGAACAATGAAGAATAACCGTCGGAATTTTAGGAGAACTCTGAGTTCGTTTCTGTGTAGCTGGAAACGTTTTTTCCCCACTCGAAGAGCATGAAAAGGGAGGAACAAAAATAAGAATGAAAGGTTGAATGTGGTTTAAACCTCAAGTATTTTCAGCAATTCATTGTTTTCTGTTTGAAAATATTTCAGAATAGATTTGTAGGAACCAATGTTCTCCAATGAACGTCAATCCGATAACTTGTACATAGGAGTTTCGCTCATACTAAATACATTATGATATAATTCGAAATCTGGGAATAAGTATATCAGAAAAATTCAAAATGAGGCAAAAGTGAGCTTTTGGAGAGAAGAGGACTTGCAGTTTTCCTGGAAATCTTATGAAAGCATTCAATTTTTCATCTTGGTCACAAAACCATGCTTTATTTACTTTTCGAGCTGTTTAATGGAAATACCATAAAAGCTGTTTCAAAAGGGTTCTTTTTTTCAAACAGCTGAAAAGATAAGTCTGCATTCTGAAAACAGATATTAAAACCATATTCGGTAATATGTCTAGTCAACTTTTCACGAGGACTCTATTAAAGACTAATTTCAAACCGTTGGAATTTCAGGAATGTGTGAGTATCGAGATTTTAGGATAGTTTACCTTCTCCTTGAAGTAAACTTTTCCGATACAGAACAAACTAGAATATTCTCAAGTTTCTTCAGGTACTGACCACTTTGAACGTACTTCTGTACATTATTTTTTGAAAGTGAATGTCCTTCGCTGCTTTCTCCTGTCCGTTCGTTTACTTTCAATTTTTCCATTGGCAGCCACTTTTTAGGAACGAAACCTGATATCGAGTGCGAAACAGATATGCATCTTTAATTGGCAAACAATCGACACATTGTCCACGAGAAGAAGAACTTGAAACAGTGGATTATTCACCCATTATTTGCTTACCAATTCTGTATAAAGGTTTTGCAATCCGCTTCCCGTTTCAACCACAACAACAAAATCATAATACTCCAAAGTGATGATGATGAGGACCGTAATCTCTTGTATTCTATTTATTGCTAATACAATTTCCGCTCAATCCTACACTTTTCCGTTGAGTCCGAATCAACCGTACCCACAGTATAATAGTAAGTTTTGAATTGTATCCGTTGTGAAAGTTTGTGTTTCAGATGCGTACGAGTCAAGGTATCCGTACATTCCGAATCAGCAAATGCAACAAGGAGGGTCTATGGGTCAGATGAATCAAATTCAACAAGGGATTCAGATGAATCAAATGAATGGAATGGGGTCTATGAATCGATTCAATCAGATTCCCATGCAAAATCCAATTCATCAAAGATTCCAGTTCAATCCAATGACTCGGATTCAGGTACAGCCACCAATTCAAGGTAAGATTCAGATCCAGATGTTTAAAGTAGGATTACAGTCATTTTTTATTTGTACTCAAATTATCGTCCCAGTATTTACGAAAATCACAATATTTTTGCACAAATATCGTTAGAACTCGAGAAAATCGCGAACTTTATTTTTTCCAACTTATTTTTCTAATTTATATAACTTTTCTAACTTTAAAATTCTACATTTTTTGGAATAGGTTGAGGTTAAATGCTTCCCAATAAGTTTGCAAAGCTTGGGAAGCCTGAAAAACTTTCGTAAGCTTCGTTGAAGTTGGAAACGGCAAACGAATTTCGGCATCCCATTCAAATCAGAATAACTATTTTCATGGGGTACGGGTAAAAAATACGGTCAACAGAAAAAATGCTCCTTATTTAAAAAGCTATCGATTGGTTGAAAAATCGTCAATTTTCATTAAAAAAAACAAACAGAGTTACGCCTTGTGTTGCCAAAAAATTGCCGAAATCTACAAAATTGGAAATTTTTCGGAGCGTAACTCTGTTAGTTTTTGATGAAATTCAAAGGTTATTTAACAAATCGATAGCTTTTTTGTTAAGGAGCATTTTTTCTGTTGACCGTATTTTTACCCGATTCCTCTGAAAATAGTTATTCTGATTTGAATGGGTTGCCGAAATTCGTTGCCACTCGGTCCTGGTCGGTAACTTTCAATTTCCTCAACCCATTCTGACTTTTTCGAGCAGTTTCAAGGAAATTATCAAGATTTTTTTCAAAATCGCAGAGCCCCAATTTCCTTCTACTGTGTTTCTCAATTTTCCAATTCCAACTTTCAATTGACTTTTAATTGACTTTCCAGCATTATAAAAACTTCTCGAACCCTTGGTCTTTCGAATATTTCAAACCACCAAAACCTTCCAATCAAAATTCATGCTCTTAACTTCTTGACGAACCTAAAATATCTATCGTAAAACTCTATATAACTGCAATAAAACAGCTATCCAACTCAATCTCTCTCAAGGTTCCCCCAGCCGTTTATTCTCTTCTCCGGATATTCGGTAATAAATTGAACGAAAGCTTTTCTTGATTTCTTGATTTCCCCGAAAGAGCCCTTCTAGCAGTTTTAATAAATCTTCCACCTTTGTGTGTGACACCTGTCAAACAAATCTTTAATAAATCTTTCGTATAGTTACCGTAGTTTTGTCTCAAGTGCTCTCAGTTTAGCATGTCTATAAATCATGTTTCCGCAGAAACATATTCTTTTCTCAGATTCATCCTTTCCCTCATCTTTTCCATCATCGTCATCTCGTGTCACGTCACCTTTAGGTGCTTCTGAATATCAAGTCGATCAGAGAATTCCACTTCCGAAAGCTTCACAACAGGTTCAAATTCTGCCTCATTTTTTAAAACCGTTTCCTTCGATTTCAGTCACTTTCTTCTTCTCCAACTCGAATAATTCCTCCATTTCTCGAGAGTGCTTCCGCCGCCGAACAGGACAAAGTCAGTTCCTTCTTCTCGCTTTTTTTTTGAAGACAACTTTTCCATTTTCAGTTCTACGAAATTGTGCAGCATCCAACTTGGAGCGGCGTCGAGAAGAATCAGAAAATCGAAGAGTTTATGAAAACAATGTCCGACGAGAGACAGGTTTGTCTCTTTCTTTTCTTGTTCTTTTCAAAATATCTAATTTCCAGTCCATGTACACCAACTTCCGACGTGACGTCGTCGATAAGGAGCTTGAAGAGAAACGTCGAAATGTCGATCGAGCAGTGAGCTCAATGAGCAAAGAAGCGGTGGATGAGTTCCAGAGAGTTGTTCGGATTATGCATGATCCATCGCAAACCGAACAGGAGAAGTTGAAGAAGATCGAGGAGATCTACTCGAAGCTTCCAGACTCCATTCGTAAGGAGTTCGATGTCAAGCTGAAGGGATTCAAATAATTCACCTGCCCATTCTAATTTATTTCTGTAGACTACTCCAGAACAGTTTGAGAAGATTCATAATAAAATAGATTTATTCAACTTTTTTTTGTTGGTTTTTCTTCCAAAAACGTTAGCTTTGACAGGCAAAGAGCCGCAGCAAAATAACAACAAGAATCGTTTTTGAAAATAAATTTAATGTGTTTCAACTATTTCAAGATGGTTTCTGTTTGTGGGGGGACGAGTTGAGGAGGTACTGGAACATTAAAGAAGATTCTCAAAAAAGAAAAGGGGTGCAGATGATATTATTATGCCTGACTATTCCCTATGAAACAAAAAAATGGTGTCAGTTTGTTGAGTGACGGGGAATCGTCGGGGACGGGTGGCAAAAATAGTTTGAAAACAAGAAGGGTTGGAGGGGAGAAAAGTCATCAGTTGTTGGTCGAATTACAGAGATTTTCGGCGCGAGAATCCGAAAAGAATGGGGGAGAATGGTTTAATTACGAGAATGATTCAGGTTGTGACGTGCTTTTTAGGGGGTATATAACTGTGTTTCATCAATTCATGAGTTTGTGAAAGGTGGAGAAATGGGAAGAATTTTTAGCGAAATCGAAATGGGGACCAAATAAAAACCTAGTAGATCTATGAGTTACTGGTCGAATATCATCTATGCATCGCTCTGTTGTCCTCCACGGCCACCACGTCCGCGTCCTCCGCGTCCACGGCCACCACGACGTCCGCGTCCACCGCGCTCTCCTCCCTGAGCAAATTTCAGATTTGAAACAAAAGTCTAAACTCTATTAACTACCTCAGTGTCACGTGCGCCCTCTTCGCCTCCGCTGTTGTGTCTGGCTCCGCCACGGCCACCTCCTCCACGACGGCTTCCTCCGCGACCACCTCCACGTGGAGCTCCCTCCTCAGCATCTCTGGATCCAGAGTCGTGTCGGACTCCTCCACGTCCACCACGTCTTCCGCGTCCGCGTCCTCCACGGCCACGTCCCGGATTCTCGGCGTCGCGATCAGCAGCGTACTTGGATCCTTGAACTGGTCCTCCGTCTGGTCCAGTGACGCTGGAAGCCTCGAGTCCCTTCGATCCTTCGACGATGTCGAAGAGAACTTCCTCATTATCTCCAAGACTTCTCAAGTACTTGTTTGGGTTGTTGTTGATGATGGCAGTTTGGTGGACGAAGATATCCTCATTGGTGTCAGTACGGTTGATGAATCCGTATCCATTCTTCACGTTGAACCATTTGACGGTTCCCTTCACCTTTGTTGCCTTCACTGGCTTATCAGCTGGTTGCTCTGCTACGTCCTATAATAATCGAAAGGGTTAGGCTATTCTTTGTTCCGCTTTCAGATTTCAGATGGGGGAAGGAATGGAATGTCTCGTTTTCACATAGTGTATTTCATCTTCTCCGAAACACTTATTTTGATACGATTGTCCAGTGCCCGAGGCCCTATTTGTTTGCATTTTGGGGTGGTCGCTTTGACCGATGACCCATTCCGCGTGCTCCCTCGGAGAAAAAGCAAGAGAATAGGCGTTAAATCAAAGACCATTGCACCTTATGAGGCACCATCATTTCCTCGAAAACTTACGTTTTTCTCGGCCATTGTTCCGCGCTTTCTGTTCTTCCTCTGGTGTTACCGGCTGTTACTTCGTGTGGCGCGACACAACGTGTTGTTGAAACCCTCACTGAAAATGTATGAATGAATGAGGTGAACTTGTCGAGATTCAGAGTCATAAGCGATAATTAGGAGAACAGAAATGAAAGTTGTGGGCGATTCGAGAGGCAAACGACGAGTGTAAGCTGACCTTTCGATGCGGACACCAACATTAAACGATTGTTAGGGGAAGAGTTGAGAGCAGCAGACGAGCTGAGCGGTCAGTGTAACACAAAGTTATTGGTTGATGAAGTACACGCTGAGCCTCTGCTTCTGCCGGACGCGCTCTTCGCAGCTGACAAAATAGAAAGAAAAACCCCAGTAATCAATAATTTCGAGATGAAGAGGTGCGCAGAGAAACGGACAACTGCATGAGGTTTCCATCGTGTTAAAAGAACTTCGCGTGACTGGTTGGAGCGAGTTTGTTGAGAAGAGTTTTGAGGTGGAAAACCCCGTGATGGAAGTGAGAATAGAAACACCGCCGTTGAGTGCGTTGTACTCCAAGAAAGAACTTTTGAAAAGAGCAAAGAGCTCAAGGAAACATAAGAATTGTAATGGTCTAGACCTCGAATATGCTGTCGCCAATAAGAAATGATGCTATTGACTTTTTAGAATGCTCTCGGGAAGAAGAACTGCATTCCTCTTGATACTAATGAGCGAGAGAAAGGGAGAGTGTTCGACCCTCACCTCTCCTGGACAACGAGAGAGAAAAAGGAGCATCGAGGAAACCGCCACCAATTAATCGACGAATGTATGTCAGTCTCAGTCAATGCCAGTCCTGGCTGAATTTTCCTGATTTCTCGGTTGCGATATCTCGCCACGAAAATGCTACCGTAATATATTAAAAATTAAAGGATCTTTCCCCGATTTTCAGGTCAATTTTTTAATTTTTCATGTTTTTCGAAAGATTTTCAGCAAATTTCAGAGATAAATATAATTTTTGCGGGACAAAAAATAGCATTTTGCTTCGAAATTTGTTGACAATCGTTCAAAAAACATGAAAATTTTTAGAATTGACCTGAAAATCGGGGTATGTTCCTTTAAATTTTAATATATTGCGGTAGCATTTTCGTGATGGGACATGGCTGCCGAGAAATCAGGAAAATTCAGCCAGGACTGGCATAATAGATGAAAATAGATCGCGAAAACGAGCTTTTCTTACTAGAATGAAGCGTAGGGAAGATTAAAAGCTGAGTGTGTGAAGACATTTAAAGATAAAACGTGCATGACTAGTGTTTCTCCATTGTTTTTTGGGGCAGAGCAAAACAAGAAAAATTGCGGAGTTTGGAATGTTCAGGCGGGTGGCGACAAGATGCGAAAATTTTGACCCGATTCTTGCTACAATGCCTTTTGACCTTGCAACATTCTGCAGGCCACTAGCGCCCGAGGCGTTGTTTGTCCTTCTGGTAGCTTGTTGTTTGGGTCGGGTATAGGCATGTAATACGGTAACGGTGGCAGGTTGGAATTAGAGTGTACGGCAGCAGACTAGAATAATTTGATTCAAAACGCCAACGCAGATCATAACACTGATAATAAAACGACTCTGTGTGCAGGCAACAAAAAGGATCAGAATAATAATGAGACAGAGACAGAAGTGGAGTTGATGGTAGAGACAAAAGAAGAAGAGAGAGAGCAAACAATAAACAGTTGATAAGGGGAAAACGATGAGCCCGAGTTTCCTTCGGAGCTTTGTCACAACACGGCCGATTTTGGGGGAAAGAATGGTTCAAATACAATCGAAAGCGGGGGGAGTAAATGGACACCGAGGGGTACGTGTTGTATGCGTAGTTTCGACTGGGAGGCCACTGCTCGACCCGTCCGGTCCGCCCTTCCACGCTCTGCTATTTCGCCGTTCTCTGTGCCCATCTCGGTCTCCCTACTCTCTTCTCAGGCCGTTGGTTGGCCCCCACAACACACGAATAGAAAAAGAAGAAGAGCGGGGTACTCGTCGTCTAGAATCTCATCGCACACGTTGTCTCTCACAATACATACCCCCACACGCACACACATGTACACACTCACACTGGTCGATCGATAGAGTGCGAGCTCAATGCACCAGACTAAATAATGCATCATTTATCCGAGAATCTCTGGCTGAAAAGCCATAGGAGAGACAGAAGATAGCGAGCGGCAAGTGGAAAAAAACGAGACAAATTAGGTGAGAGATTGCGATAGAAAAAGATCTAGAAAAATGCGAGAGAGCGTGAGAAGAGAAAATAAACCGAATGCCTTTTGTCGCATTCGGTTTTTTTTTTTGTTTGGAGGACGACACTCAAATTAGACGGGGTCAGTGGGAGGAAATGAGGGGAATTCCTCGAATTTATGGCTGAGATTGTCGGAGAAATTTGTAAAGAACAAGAAATAGACCTCCCGGAGTGACAAATGCAAAATTGCCTGAATGGGAAAATTGAGGATTCGAAACTTTATGCGAATTTTTACAACTGGGCAGGTGGAAAAAAAAAGAAAATCGAAGTGATATTTTTTGTTTGTTTCAATAAAGCGCCTGCAGAACCAAAAAATAGCTCTGCAAAAATGAAAAAGTTCGAAAAAACACAACAAAACATTGCAAAAAAAATTTGGAGAGAAATGCAAAAACACGTCGTTGCAAAGTTTGTTTTCGTTGCGAGACCCGTTCATTGAAATTGACAATGTTCCTTGAAAGAAAGGACTACTGTGGGCAACAGAATGTGAAAAAATGCAATTTTTCGATCATTCTCGGAGAAAAAAACGAAAACTCCGCCAGTTTATCAAAAAAAATCACTTATCAATTAAACACACCCAAAAACACGAACAGAACTGGAAAAATTAAATATCAATGTCAACCAGGATGACATCATCAGTGTTCTTTGATCATCACTTGTTCTGGATGGCAAACTAATTCCCACTATTACAATTTCAGATAACATCTATACAGTAATCTCTCTCGAGATGGTCATCTTTCCACCTCTATAAATGTATCTCGGCCTCGTTTTTTTTCGGTTACGTCACTGTCGTTTTTGCTGATAAACTATCCAACCTACGAACATTTCCAGGATAACCTTTTATTCAGGTAATTATGTAGAAGGAATATAAATTATATGAAAAGGAGCAACAAATAATTAATAGCCAGGCGAAACGCGGGGAATCGGACACGCCGAGCATTCACCAGCCGGACCAGGTGGACCCATGGCACCGGGAGCACCTCTCGAGCCATCTTCTCCTTTTGCTCCCTTCGCTCCTCGATTTCCTGGCGGACCCATCACACCAGGACGGGTGAATCCGTCCGCACCTTTCGGTCCTTGAACTCCAATTGGTCCAGGTGGACCCGGTGCTCCAGCAGGTCCTTCAATAGTTCTATGTCCTTGAACTGATACTCCAGGATCTCCAGGTGGCCCTCTTGACCCAGGACTTCCAGGATCACCAGGAGGTCCAGGAGGACCTGGTGGACCTGGAGGACCCGCAGTCACATAATAATCAGATTTTCCAATCGGACCAGGTGATCCACGAAGACCCTGAATAATGATGCATTCGTGTTCCAGATGTTTCTAATCTCTATCTTTATTGCACCCACTTTGGGTCCTTGTGGTCCGGGTGGACCTCTCCTGGCCGGTGGACAGTCGAAACAAAAATCATCGATTTCAGGAAGCGTTGGTTCAGGTACATTTGCGCCAGGATTCCCTGGGAATCCTTCCGATCCATCCTCTCCGTCGAGACCATCTGGTCCGGGGAAGCCAGGAGGGCCGGGCGGTCCGAAGATGCAGATGCTCTGAATTTCTTTTGTTTATGTGTAGAAAGGGATGATGAAGTTTTTATGAGGGGATGTTGAAATATTGCATTGGATTTTCCAAGTTTTCGAAACTTTTCGAAAACTTCAGATGACCTAGGAGATGGTGATTCATGTTGGGAATTTAGGAGACTCTCGTAATTACTGTGATAATTGTATAAAAAAGATTCTTGGTTCAATGAATAAGGATAAAGTTTTCGATTCGAGAAAATAAATCAGTAATGTCCCAGTTTTAAAAGGGTAGTAAAGAGGGTTGGGCGGCAACAAATTTCGGAAACACATTCAAGTGAGAATAACTTTTTTCAGGGGGGTCCGATAAAAATACGGTCAACATGAAAAATGTTTCTTATTAAAAAAGTTATCGACAAGTTAAAAGATCGTCAAATTTCATCGAAAATTAACAGAGTTACGCCTTGTGCTATCAACCAATTACAGAAATTGCCCAAATCGGAAAAATTTCGGCAACACAATGCGTAACTCTGTTAATTTTCGATGAAATTTGACGATCTGTCAACTTGTCGATAGCTTTTTTAATAAGGAACATTTTTCATGTTGACCGTATTTTTACCCGATCCCCTTGAAAAAAGTTATTCACATTTGAATGAGTTTCCAAAATTTGTTGCTACCGAGCCCTGCTCTAAACTAAGCCCGGAGCCGTCAAAGTTGCAATTTTCGTTTAAAAATTATGGGCATTTTTCGAAAAAAGTACTGTAGAGGGGGCCGGGAATACAACTTCGATTTCTCGTAACTCAATTTAGAGGACATTTTCGAGTATAGGTCCAAGAGAGTTTCTTGTTCCCCTTGTCATTCTAAATACTTCGATCCATTTGAAGTAAACTCACTTCTTGTCGAACCTGTTGAACTATGACTGGTTGCTGCTGAACAGGTTGTGAACATCCATTATTGCTATTATCCCCACATCCATTCTGTTGATGTATCGGATGTACAGTACACCCAGTCTCTTGGCCACAATTCGACGGTGCTCCACAACTGACCAACTCGTTACAGTAGTCCAAAAAATATTGTCTTTTTCTTCGGGGTTTCACTCCTTTCAGTATTTCTAACTGTAATTGGGAAACTAAGATTTTGGATCTCATTAAAGGGAGAGGAAAGTAATTCCGAGAAATGGAGATTTTTATATGGTTCGAAAACGCCAACAAAACAGGTAAAACAAATGAACGAGAGCAGTAAAATGCTTTAAATTTTAGAACCGAAATTGAATTTTGAATATAATCGTATAAAAATCTCAATTTTTTTGGAATCATGTCACTCTCACTCTAATATTTTAAAAAACCAACCTGTGTCAGAGTATCCCATAAATCATGAGACTTCGAAACACAATATTTCAGCTCATATTCAAGTTCGTTCTGAATCAAAAATATCAAAAGTTATTCAGAATAAAATTACCTGAAATGTGTACGTCTTCGAAAACAAAACAACGCAGCCAACGAAACCCAAAACCAGAACAGTTACAGTAATCCCAATAGAAATCAGAGTCACAACTCGGAGGGATTGAATCTCCAGATCCTCCGTTTTCTGCCACGTCATCACGAGAAGAAGCAGAAGGAGATGGGGATGACGGTGTGGAGAAGAAGAGGATATGCAAACAATTTCGAAAAACACTTTGAACGCGCGTATTACAAGTGTGTAAGCATTCTGGATAACTGGTAGAGACACTTCATGTACGGAATTTTTGTAGTAGGATCAAGAACAAAAGAAGGCTTGGAAACAAAAAAATCAACAACAAAAGAGAAAATTTAACAATTAAAATAGAAAGTAAAAGGAATAACAGTAACAAATTTAACAATCACTTCTGAATGCATCGTCCGTACAGATGACATCTTTCACATTCTGCACAATGAACATATCTCGGTTTGACACACTTGTCACACTGATCACAATGATTCCATTTTCCCTGCTCGACAGAGGTACACGAATCGCAACGTTCACAGTGGACATTGTTTTGGGTAACATAACGATCGCAGCTTTCGCAGAACTTGTATCCATTAACCGCCTTCAAATCAATGCATTCTCTGGGCAAATTGGTGAATAATCTGACGATCGTCTTCTCCGGATATTGATAGAGCTTGTGTCCAACATAAGTCACTCGATAATCGGACATCCAGAAATTGTCGTGAAGTACGTACTTGCGGATGTAAATAGGGAGAACGATCATTGAGTAGAACGATGTGGATTCTTTTCCAGTTGACACGAATCTCTCCTTCATTTTTTGAATAGTCTTCAGCAGTGGTTCCATGAAAACTCCGAATGGTGGATCGGTGATAAGAATAATGCTCTTGCTGTTTTGGAAGAATTCCATCAGTTTTGGTTCGGCGTTTTTATCGAAGAAATGATCAACCAGCATACTGTATTGAGCATATTGCTTTGATGGGAAGAATTTCGCAAATCTTTTGTCATAATCCAACAAGAACACATTCTTTTCCGGGTGAAGAGCTCTGATGTTTTCGAAGATCTGAAAAAAAAGCTTTTTGTTAAATTGGTATTAGACTATTAGATACTTACTCTTGGAGCTCCAATGCACAAGATTCCATCCACCTTCGACTTTTCAACAGCTTTCACAATCACACCAAGAGTCTCATCAGAGAAGAAGAATTGCTGAAAAGGAATTTGTAATCGATTTCAAACAAAAAACTGTAGGATCCTTACAGATTCTCCGTGTTGTTCATCAACCGGCGGCAAAAGATTTGTTGGTCTTGCAAGTGCTTCTTTATCCACTGGTTCACAGACACATTCGTGTTTGTTCGCGAACACGTTGATGCAGTCTTTGCAGTAGAGAATCGTGTCTGTTGGCTTCATTTCGGTCAGACTGAAATTTATGAAGTATTTATTTTTTTAAGCTCTAAACTTACGCTTTCGGAATACGATTATATCCGAAGATTTTCTTTTTCTTCTTTTTCTTCTCTTCCTCTTCACCTTCTTTCACTTCAATTTCTTTTGTTTCTGTGTTGAACTGCAGTTTGAAATCACAGAATTCAGTCTGATTTCTGTAGATTGCGCAAGCAAAAAATGTTTCCTCCACTTCAGGTCCATTTTTCTTTTCGAATAACAAGCATGGTCCATGAGAGCATTGAGGTACTTGCGGCAAATCATCTGTCGGAAGCACTTGGAAGAATCCACGCTGTCTCAATGCAGTACTGTCTTGTTTCGGAGGACGCTCATAGTTATTCTCGTGTTGAGGACCATTATGGAAATTCGGCCGACGGGAGAAGTTGTTACGACGGCGAGCCTGGAAAATTTAAAGAGTGTAGGAAACTAATTATTTTTTGAATACCTTGAACACATTGTTCTTTTTGGCTTGCTGCATGAAACGCTGCTTTCTTGCCAATCGTTTTGCTTTATATTCTTCCGAGTGAACCATCTGAAGATTTTTTTTCAGCTTTCGTTTTCTGTTCAGTGAAAATAATAGAAAGATAACTTTGGAACAAATCAATCCACAAAGTTCATTGATTCCGTTTGATAGATGTTAGAACAGTTCATTTTGAATATACATTAAAATTCGAACTAAGAACGAGAACTCGGGACTAAATCTGTTTGGAGTGGAGGAATTTCGCATTTTTTAAAAAATAGGGAGAAAAGGAAGAACAGGCGGAATACAGAACAGGGATGGTGTCGGGCAGATCGGTGCTACTTCTCAGTGACGGCTTAGAGGGAGAAGACGAGTTCGAAGGCCTTGGTGATTCCGACGTCGTTGGTGTTGAAGTGGAGGAGTCCAGCTAGCAAGAGTCCAGTGATGAGGTAGACTCCGATATGAGCAGCCTTCGCGGCAGCCTCTCCAATCACGTATGGGCGAGCGTAATCGTAGACAACTCCATGGATTCCCCTACAAAAAATATTTTGAAAAAAATGGAGTAACCTTTTGCTGATTTTTTCGAACCTTGAATTAATTTTGAATCTTTGCAAAGCTTCAATAATGCCTCATAAATTAACAGTTTTTTTAAAACCAGTATAAAAGACAAAGTATTTTAGTTTAAAATTAATGAAACCAATGCAATTTTTGTCAGAAAAGTAGAGAGTTTTTCTTTTTTTTTTTGAGATTTTTGTTTTTTTTGGATTTCAGTTGCAAAGTGAAACTTTTTTTTGAAAATTTCACACAAAAAAGCTTACCAGTGAATATGGAGAGTGAGAGCAACGGTCAAAACAGCATCCATAACTGGACCGTGGATGAAGTAGGAAGCTGGGAGGATTGGAAGCATTCCGACGGCCCAGAGACGCTCGAGCTGAGAATTATTCATGGTAATCTTTTGGAAACCCATAACAAAAACTTACCTTGAAGTGCATCGAGTGGTCTGGAACTTTGCTGGCTCCATCGTTCAAGGTTGAGGTGGCACGAACGATTGTAGAGAGTCTTGGTGCGCTTCTGGCAACGAGAAGAGCCTTTTGGAAGTGAGCCATATGACGGAGAGAGGCAGCCATCCTGCAAATTTTCAAATATAAAAAGTTTTTTAAAGATTTTAATTATTTAATAATTAGAAAGTATTCAAGAAAAGCATCAAAATCAGAGAACACACAGAAACAAGAGAGAACAAGTCACAAAATCAATTCGGCGGTTCCTACAACACTCCGCTCTAACGCTACTGCGCCTTGTTTAGCCCACAAAAATTCAACTTTGCACGTCGTCAAAATTCGGCGGAAATTTTGAATTGAAGCAAAATTAGAAAGAAAAAGTTAGAAATTTCAGCCGAATGGACAGTCGGAAGAGAAGTGCTAGCGAATCTCTTGCCGATTCTGAAGAACCGAAGAAAGTGAGAGACTCAAAAGGTACAAAGATTCGAAAATGTTATTTTTTTTTTCAATCGAAATAATTTCAGAACTCTACAACACTCTAGCTGCTTACGGATGTCGAAAAGGAGAAAGAGCAGAAATGCAAGACACTCACATAATTCTGCCGAAATTCGACTTAGGAGCTGAGAAAACATTTCTGTAAGTGGTAGCTTCCATCTCTTAAAATATCCTCTTCAGATCTCGCTCGTCGTTTTTTGCCATATTTGACGGACATGCGGGACCGCGCGCATCTGAGTATTGTCAGAAGCAGATGGCTGAAACGGTGAAAGAAAATCTCTCCAAATGTAGACATCGATATGATTGATTTGATTTCAAACAAGTTCGATTTTCAGTTAACGATTTGGCTACTATGACTAAGTCGCTGAAACAGACATTCATCGAATCCTACAAGACGATCGATGATGGATTTACGGTGATCGCCAGGCCATCTTGCATGAAGAGCAAACCAATCTGGAAGGACGGAACGACGGCAACGACCATGGTTATTCTGAATAATGTGCTCTACGTGGCAAATGTCGGCGATAGCAAAGCAGTTGTAGCACGAAAGAAGGAAGACGAAACCCTATCTGCAATTTGTCTAACTGTTGACCACGATCCAATGGACCACGATGAAAGAATGAGAATTCAAAAAGCCGGAGCAGTCGTAAAGTAGGAAATTGATTCCAGTAAACATTTCAAAAAAGCGATAATTTTCAGAGACGGCAGAATCAATGGTGTCATCGAGGTATCCAGATCAATCGGAGACTTACCGTTCAAGAATCTTGGAATCATATGCACTCCGGATATCAAGAAGCTAGCGCTGTCAGAAAACGATAAGTAAGTCTTAAAGCTTTATTTACAAATAGATTCTTGGAATAGTCATGACGAGGTTAAAAATTATGAACATTTTAATCATGTAGTCTTTAGTCGGAAATAAATCAAATCTTGTTGCCTTCGATTTCGGAAATCGAATCCGGAAGTTGTTTGTTGACCGTCTCTGGCAACATCAGCCACGAGACAATGGAGGCGCAAATGGCAAGGATTGTAAACGGAACAATCATGACCACACGCCCAAATCGATCGACCTATAATAGTTGAAGTTAGTATTAATAGAAAAGTTGAATGGTCTTACCAAAAAGAAAGCAATAAATGAAGCAGTGATAGCTCCGAAGCGGGCAATAGTTGAGCAACACCCAACAGCAGTATTTCTGATGACTGTTGGGAAAAGTTCCGAAGTGTACGTGTACATTACAGTATAAGAGACAGATACAGCTCCTTTAGCGAACATAAGCATGACGACTGCGTATTCGCTAGGAATGATGTCATGAGTCAACCAATTGACCAGTAGTAGTGCTCCTGCGGCGAAAATAGATCCAGAATACATTATACGTCTTCCCAGTCGATCAATCAGCAGAGCCGTGATAATGACTGCCGGGAGTTCCATGAGTTGAGAGGTGATAAAAGTCACGAAAAGATTTCCACCTCCAACATCACTTCTCATTGTCATTCCATAATACATCATAGTGGTCACAGGCCACATCACAAAGTTTGCCAATGTTCGTTTTCTCATCTGTGGAGTTCTGACCAAGTCAATAACTCCGAATGTGTCCTTTTTCTTCGTGGAAAAAACGTCCATCTTCTTTCCCACTTGATTCGCCCAGTCCTTTGGAACTGTCTTTTTGTTCCAGCTAGCAGTTGCACATAATACAACATTAGCATCGTCGTATTTCTCTTGAGAAACGAGCCAACGAGCACTCTCATGGATGACCCTAAAAGAAGAATGTAATATCCCAATTTCAAGGAATGTTTTTTACCAATAATAGGTGATGAAAATCAATGAAGGGATAGCGATGGCAGCATGGAGAAGTCGATAATCTACGATGAAGTAGGCCATGACTGCCAATCCCATCTAAAGAAGGAATATTTGGTTTTTTTAAATGTTGTGGACGTTTACTCACCCCTCCGATAACGGAAAAGACATTGGCGATGACAGAGATGATACTACGGTATTGTTTTCCAACCAACTCGATTCCTAGTACAACTGCGACTCCATAGATGCCTGGTTGAGTGAATCCAGTTCCTGCTTTCAGAATAGCATAGATCCACCAAGTTGGAGCAATAATCAAAAGAAGTGCACAAGTGACCTGAAGAATCAGACACCAGAAAAGCACTTTCTTTCTTCCAATTTTGTCAGCCATCACTCCACAAGTGAAAGATCCAACCAGTTGTCCGATGAAATATACAGCTTGCACAGTTGCTTTAATCCACCCATTCTCTCCTTCCATTTCCCACTGAAAAATCAACATTCAGAACTTTGTTTCTTGTGATCAGTGGTTACTCGATCAGACGCAGAATAAGCTAGTTCTCTGCAGTCGTCGTCAGCGAATGTTTCATTGGTTTCGTTACATCTGAAAGACAAACTGTTTTTCTGTGTTTCTTTGCACCCACAGAAAACATTGCGTAACATCTTGTTAGGCCAGACAGATCAGTCATACTATCACTACAGGTCGAAAGAGACGTCACTATTACAGTATTGATAGAGAGAAGGGACAGCACGTGCGAACGATTGACCGTTGAACTCACATTTTCCTAGCCGATGAGACCACGAAGGTCCAACTCATCACATGCATTGAAACAAAGGCGATGGGTATGCATATCAGAATGAATTGGATCTGTTGAAATCTGAAAACAAGATTTATGAGTTACTGTATTTCCGGCTAAGGAATTTGAGGAATGGGCTTGACATTCGTCATTAAGCTATTGTGACTCACCTTCCAAAACTTCCGAGTCCTTCGAACAGCGATTCAAGTTTGATCTTGTCGTTTGATGAATTGTCCTCCTCATGCTGTTGAGCGGCTTCCTCAAGCTGAGCAAGGTCTTTAATTGGAGTAACTTTAGCCGAAGAGGCCATTGTCGAAGAAACTGAATCTATCCGCTTCTCAGTCCTATTATACCCGCGCCCTATCCTGACACACCCTACGGACCAACAGATACCAAGCGCCGCCCCCACATTCTGTTCGTCTTTCAATCGGGTGTTACGGTCAGTCATAGGATATCAAGACGTTTCCCACTTGTCTTGACATATCACCACACGTGCCGCCGTCACCAGCGACCGTAATATTATTTCATTGGGGGCAACCTCCCCTGAATAACTTGAAAAGTGGAAATTTATTGGAAAATTCCAACGGAAGGTGGCAATGAAATTGAAATCAAACAGCCACTGGACACTAGAGACATTGTGTTTTCTCAGGATGGATTGATATGAACTGTGATCAGCAATAACGGAAGAAGAAGTGGAGGGAAAAGTACAACTTACTTGTTTCTCTGGTTTCAGACTATTCCCAATAAGCGGATGCATAACTTCGTTAATAACGTCACTAGAACAGTAACTGGTAATTGTAGTTTGAGCGGTAGGAACTTCCTCCACATCTTCGTGACTCTCATCGATCGACATTTCATTAATGGATAAATGACTGGCCATTCTGGCTCAGCAGGTCAGAAAAAAGTGCTGCCCTCACTCGTTTTTGCGCGCGGGCAGAGAGAGGCAAACACGCGGAGAGCACACTCATCTATGGGCATCGATTGGATTAAAGGAGAGTCTCGAGGATGTGGCTGAAAAGGTGGCACAGAGAGAAATAAGATGCATTTCGAGAACATTTTTTAAAAGTCAAACAATAAAATGCCGATTTTTAGTGTTCACCCCCCACCGATTTTATTGCAGCTTTTTGATTCGATTAAAACCTTTTTTTTTCAGATTTGCAATCATCGCTTGTGATGGTCTCTGGAAGTCATTCACCAATGTGGAAGCCGTGTCGTATGCTGCAGAACAGTTAGAAGCCGTGAAGAAGGTAAGTTTTTGTGTTTTTTTCTGAAAATGGAAGTACGGGTGTACCCTGCAGAAGACGTTCGATAGTACATAACATCTTTGGGGTCGAAGAACACCACTTTTCGTCATTTTGCATCTGATAGATAGCTGACACGGGAACAGTTTCTTATCAAAGATATCTCTCAGAATCAGCTGAATAGGAGTCTTGCGCGACCGTAAACAACAGTTGAAGCATAGTTTTTCTTCCGACGTCATCTGTTCGCTGACTTCGTGACGGAGACCTCCACACGTGTGAAAATAGTAGATAATGATGATCTGTACGATCATCTGTTAGTTTTGAGTGAGATCATGAACTATGATAAAAACGTAGTGATGATAAAGAGAGAACTGGTTCCCTTGCATAGTATAGTTCGTGGTCATTCCTGCCCTTTTGTCATTCGCCGCTACATTTTAGGCCTTTGTTTTCATGAGCGATTTGAAAAATAATAAATTTCCGGCCAATCAGGACATATCGAATCATAGTCGTATGATTCGGAAATTAACATCATTTCATTTCAGATCGAAATCGAACAAGAACCAAACGAGTCCCGCGAAGTTGCCGAATTGAGGATCGTCGCCGAGAAGTTAGCAGCTGAAGCGGTCCGACGCAAGTGTGGAGATAACGTCTCCGTCATCATCGTCAAGTTGGACATTGTCGGAGATTAATTGCATTTTAAAGTAGATTTTATGTGCCAAATATATATTGTTGAAATTTGTACAATGTTACCAATTTGTTTATTCGTTACATAAAAAAAGTATTAAAAATGAGCAACTGGAAATGTTCGAAAGAGGAAGAGGTTTTCATTAACTGCTTCGGTCGGCACCCGGGGAGACTAGAAGAAACAATGGGGAGGGGGGAATCATGAGGTACCGGTAGGAATAGGGGAGGGAAAGCGAGAGAAGATTAGCGTCTTCTATTCAGAAGTTGTCGATGGTCTGATGCTTGGTAGCATGCAATTGGATCAACGACTCAAGGGGATTGAAGTGTTGGCGAGATGAGTTTGCAGGTGATGGAGCCAAATCTTGGAGTTGGAGACGTTTCAGAACATCTTCTGGATTCGGACCATCGAACCATGGCCATTTTTCAGTGACTATATCGGTTGGATCTTCGAAAGAAGTGCATCTTCCCAAGGTTTTCTTGCCTGAAAATAAAAACTCTTAAATGGAAAAAAAGATCTCAAAACGAACCATCTCTGGCGACTCTCTCCATGTACGGAATAAAGTTTTGATTCCACAATCGAATAAACCATTCACGAGATCCATCGACAGTCAATGGACAGTTCAGACAGGCTCTTGGTCCAACAGTGACATCAACCGAATTGGTCTTCTCAATGAAATTGTTGACTGCTTGAAGAGCGATCGGGAAGAATTCAATGATTCTGGAGAGTTCGGATGGCATTTGAACACTCAGACGGTATTCATCTTCAACTGCACGTCTTCTGAGATAACGGAGAATGAAACCTTCCAAACGATTCGACATAACTGACATCTTGAAATTGGGAATAGTTTTGAGCTCCGGGATTTGATATCGGTTAACAGTGCAGACTACGAATGGTCCCTCGTTATTTTGGAGTGGGACGTTGGCGAAAACAGAAACAACGAAGGCGATTCTGTTCTTTGGAATGTTATCAAGAGTAACGATACATGCTTCCTTGCTCCTCAGAATCTTCTCGAGACGACGTTCAACTTGAAGAAGTTCCTCTTTGTTATTCTCCGGAATGGAGATATTCACAATCTTGTCTTCCGATTGATTGGTTCGAAGAGACACATAAGCAGCTAGAGTTTTCGCCAACTTGCTCTTTCCGATACCAGTAGCTCCAGCAAGAACAAGTCGTCTCTCGGTGAGAATGGATTTCACGAGTTGAAGAATCATTTGTTTTGGAAGAAGCATATCCAGGACCATCGAGTCAACACGACTTTGAGCTGCTCCGTGCATGAACATTCTGATGGTTGTTGTTGGAGTGAGAATATCCACTGGAAGACTGGTAATGATGGATGAAGCGTCTCCGATAACTCTTCTGAGTTCTCCAATTTGGTATCCAAGAATAGCGTCCTTGGCATCCAAATCCAATTGGTGGTCCATATCAATTTTTGATAAATAATTCTTGAATGAATCCAAAATCGAGTCATCAATATCTTTCCATGAAGAGTTGTTGGCTGGCATTGGAAGATATCCAACTATGATTTCCTTGTCTGGATTCACAATCGAGCTTATTTCTCCAGCGATGTCGACATTGACGGTGACTTTGATGGAGTTGCATCCAGAAGATCTTTTCGAAGATTGACTGGCTGAAGTGGAACTGCAGGCGGCGTCGTAGACATGTTCATCATCGTGAATGTATGGGATTGATGCTCGGGATGATGCTCGAGTTGTAGAAGTATTTGTAAGTTTATCGACTTCCTTTTTCAATTGCTTATTCTCATTCTTCAGTTTGTTAACCGTCTCCTTCAACACATCAACCTCTCTTGCTCGATCCAAATTATCCAATCTGACTTCATAAAGTGTATTATCCCTCTCTTTCAGCTCTTGTCTCAATTCAATGACATCAATATTGTCCAAAGTTCCTTGGGATCCTGATATCGACGGCATGTGTCCTTCATCGTAATTCTTGTTCTTCTTCTTCGTGAATTTGGAGAGAGACGATCGAATCTGCAAAAAATGGAGAGGATCAGGAGAATTGTTCAATGATAAAAATCAAAAATCACAAGACACAACTATATTCATTTTTTTGTAATAAGACACCAAAACAACAAGATTCTAAACGACTTCACAATAACTAGACCACTGTACCTGAGAATCTACGGAAAGCGCCTGAAAACTTAGAAGTTCTAGTAAAAATAATAGGAGGAGGAAATAAATATACTTACCCAGCTTTTTTTGTTCTTTCCAAACGAGTTCAAACTAATTTTCTCTTGTTTGCTGCTTTTGGAAGATGAAGACATTGAGGATCTGTGAGAGGCCACTGATTCCAGAGATGGTTGACGGAGAAGTTCACCAGCGCCTTCCTGAAAAATACAAAATGTGTTCAAGCTCAAAATAGAGTAAAAAACTCACATTAGCATGCATCGAATTAGTCGCCAAATGATTGCTGATCTCTCTCAAATGAGCAATATCCTGTCGGAATCTCGTCGCCTCATCTGGTTTCAAATTCGATCGATCGATGTGCTGAGTCAGCTTTCGTAGTTTTTGCTCGAACAAATCAAATAATGCTCCATAGTTTTCTTGCTTTTTTGTCAATGAGTCAACTGTATTCTTATAACATTCTAAGTCCCGAGCCATATCTCTAATCGCATGTTCGTATTTCTCATTGAGAGATCCATACGCGGTGGTGCTTGCCAAAGAAAGCTGAGATCCCATTTCACTGCGAGCGGAGTGTGCTGGGGATTTCTGGAAAAAGTTAGAGATTTCCAAAAGTTCTTAAAAGTCTATTTTTTCTGCAAGTTTACCTCATCAGCCAAACGATGAAGTTGGAAAGGTTCTCCATAGATTCCAGTAGAAGATCCACCTCGGGATCGTGCGGAGTAGGATCCTGAAAGTGGCTATTCTAGAAATTTTCAATTGGATTTCAAGGCTCTGGAAAAGTGGACAATAACCTCCGGCATAACTCAGTAAGGCACACTCCATCACCAAAGAAATCAAAATAAAGGAAAATAAAAGAAATCAAAAAAAGTTGCGAACCCCTGTTATTATTACTGTTATGAGCAGGCGAAGCGAGAGTAAGTGGAATACGGGCGGTGGGAGCGCGTGGCGAATGTGATCGTCGTGTTGATGGTGAAGCCGTGACAATGCAAGATGCAGCAGGTGACTGATGACGTCGTGGGGGACGGGGTGAGAGGGATTCGAGGAGAATCATCGAACGGGACATACCCGAAGCGTTGAGGGCTGTGGCAGCTAAAAGAAATAAGCGGGAATGCACCGGCGGTGGGTTAGAAGTTGAAGATGTTATAAGTTGTTATGAACAAAAGGTAGAAGCGAATATTCGAAACTAAAGTATCTAGCTGGTCTCCCTACCTGTTGAATCATATTTCGACATCGAATTCGGAACTCTTCTCGGACTCAAAAGAGCCGCCATTCTGTGCTCGGCTGATGTAAATTCTTGAAGATGACATTTACGGTCAAGGGAATGGAATTGACCTGGAATGGGTAAGCGATAGATGAAAGAAAAAGAAAACTAAAGCCAGGGAAGAAGATTCATAACGTCGTCAAAACAAAAGACCCACCTGCATACGACGGCTTCTGGGAAGACGGTCTTCGGCTAGTTTGTGAATGCATCGACATTGTATCCTTATCAGCTGACACTGTCAAATGTGGCGAGTACGATGAGTATCCGGGAGATCTCAGCGAGTGTTGACCGAACGATGAGGTGGACGTGGCGGCTCCTCGCTGGCTGGTTCTGCATTGTGATAGAAGTTTGTAGACGTTCTCCTGTTCGACACGGGAACGAGAGTCGACTGAAGTGGATGGACGACTGGGGACACGTGGTCGTGAAGATGACGATGAAGATGTGTGACGAATGAAGTGAGAGTAGTCACTGTGTTTCGAGGCGACTGTCGCCATGTCTCTGAAAAAATGAATATGGTGAGATGGGAGCTGAGGAATTATCAAATATTTGCGACAGAGATACTTTTAAATCACAATGATTTTTAAAAAAACCTTGTTTCTTTTAAGTTATGAATGTTTTAGTGACCGTCCTCTGAAAGACAACTTTTTGGAAAAATCACCTATTCGCTCACTAAATCTTCAATTTTTTAGATATGCGCATGAAAATTGGCAAACATGTGTCCATATATGCCACAAATGTTGTGTCAAAATTTGATGGTCATACCTTCTCTCAAAAACACGCTATCCCAGAAAAATAAAAAGTTGATATCCTATTGAGCGGTACTGTACTTGGTTTCAACGCAAACAAGTACTATTTCTCCTGATAATCTATATTCTAAACCTTAAAACCAAATGAAAAAGTGAAAATCTTAGACCGGAAGAAAACGAATGAGACCTCCAACAAGCCCTCAGTTCATAAATCAGACCGCCTATCCGTCTTTTCTCCTCTCTATCTCGAAGTCAATTTGGAGTGAAATTGAGAAATTATGCGAAACGGAACACCAAGATGGATTGGTTTTGGAAAGGAAAGGGGTGCCTTGTTTGGAATGAAATGTGAGTGTGAGGGAAAGTGTGTGGAGCACCAAGGATTTATTGAGGGGGTGAACTCGTGGACTTCATCTGGTTTTGGGCAGAGGTTGGTGCGGGAAATAGGGAAGGCGTTCGTTCGTATGTCTCATAAACACACCAAGAGGGTGTTCACACAGGATGCCAATTACTCAAGATGGCGAACGGAAAAAGAAGAAGAAGCAGACTGACTTGTTATTATTATAAGAGGTCCCGGTGTGTGTAATGGAATAGTTTGCATTGGAGAAAGAAGATAAACAAATGTGAATAAAAGGAAAAGAAAAACACTTACACTCCGGACAGATCGTCTGTCGAGATGTCGTCGAGCTCGTTTGCGTCGGAGATTCCCGAGGAGAGTGACGAACTGTCTTCGAAACTGAAAAGGGAAAGTTGGGGTTAGGCACATGAGAATTGAAGTATCAGATAAGGGATTATCAGGAATCTGAACGTTTCAGATTGTAAACTTTAGTATGTTCAAATATCAGTAATACTGAATCCCAGAAACTCCGAAAGTCAAAAACTAAGATTCTCTTATAAGGATTTCAGAAAATTTTCAATCTAGATCACTGGCTCTTTTACGAAAAAACAACTGAAACAAGATCAAAAACGCATCAAAAACATACTACTAAAATTTTCCACCTTTCTATACTATTCACTTCTGAATTCAAATCGGATGTATCTATTGGCTTAAGACCCCCCATCTACGTTAACCTCCAGAATTGAAGTACGTCTTCTCTTCTTCATGCCTTTCCCACTCAAATTATTATAATCGGTTTAAGGCGCCCGAAGAAGTGAAATAAGAAGACGTCGTGACAATCGGAGCAGATGTGCAGAGAAGGAATTGAAACATCAAAAAGAGGAGGGAAAAGACAAAAGTTTTACCGACACGAAATAAAATCGAAATGGAACAGCCTTAATCTTGATTGCGTGCAATTGGTCATTAAGAATTTCGGAAGAAAAGACAAGAAAAAGGAGCCGGTGGCGGAGCACACAAGGTATCGGGTCATTTCCTGGCTAATTATGACACACCTCATTTGGCATTCGAAAATGGTTTCAAACGGGAATAATGATTGTTATTATTAGAAAACGAGACCGCAGAATCGGGAATAATTTTGAATGGGTTTAATTGGGAAAGCATGGCAACGAGAAAGCTGGGTTGGTCCAACAAGGAAGGCCTAAACGAAAGTCAACGGTCTAAAAAGAATTATTTTGTAAAAGTAGGAGAATATGAGAATGATCATGAGACCTTCAGGTACAGAAGCATAAAGAACAAAAACCCCTAGATTTACAGCTTATCAGAACAGAAATCAACCTACTTTTGAATAAGTCTCGATAGGAACGACATCTTCTGCTAGCTACCTGACGTAAACCAAAACTACTACAACTATTCATACACATCTCCCTGCCCGGAAAGAGCACACCACCTATGGGTGGCGACAATTTGTAAAATTTCAAAAGAGAGACCTTCTCCTTCCCACCAACAATAGAAAGAGAATGAGCCGCTCTTTTTGAAAACGTACGGAGTACACATGTATTCTTGTACAATGTGAAGAGAAGCTATTGGTCCAAAATTAAAAACACATTGTTTGAAACACTTTCCAAAATGATTGCTTTTCTTCTTTTCCTCCCACAAAGTTTTTGTGGAAAACGTAGTAAAATTTGAAGAAGATGAGAGAAAAAGAAGAGACGAAATTCGAAACATGCAAATTCTCGCCAGGTCGCAGCATCGGAGGAGAGGGACAACACAGTTTAGTTATTTATGAATTGGAAGAAGAAGAGGAAGAAAAAGGAAAAGATTATGTAAATGACAAAGAGAGAAAAGTCGGCGAGTTGGAAAGAGAGTTTGAGTGGGGCTACTCGAACACAGAACTCTCTCTATTCTATCTCTCTTCATATGTTTCTGTGTTGTTCTTGTCGAATGACCACTACTACCACTAAACCGCCCCTCTATATATTCTCTCGTTTGTTCTCGGCTTAATGAATTAATTATAGGAACAAGGCAATCGGAAGACACAAAACGACAGGAAGTCATCCCAGTATCCCAAAAACAGGGAGGACAGCTGCATGAGCTTTGAGTGCGCCAAATTGAGGATGGGAACCAACATGACGAGGAAGAAGAATGATCGCTTCTCGTATTTCATAACCATTGGTTTCAATCGGCACTTTTCAAATTGGCAATGAAATCAGGTCACGCATTTTGGAGGATGAGAGGTTGTCAAGAGAAGAAAGATCCGAATGGATTCAGGAGGATTGAGCTGGAGGGGACCGGGCAGTTTTTTCTGAATTCTGATACAAAATCAAAAGGAGAAATGGCTTCCTGAGCTGGAAGAGCTAAAAGTTCGAGTTCTGTTCAAACTTTCCAAATTTAAATTGGGGAAACTTTCGAACTTCGGAAGTTCAATGATTGTAGTCTTCTGTTTTAATTCCAAAACTTTCAAGATTCCACAAAAAAGACAAAAGCCGACTGAATCCAAAAAATGCCTAAACATGCCACATGGAAGTCTTGCTGCCTTGAAAATTTTTGGGCATCAAGCATAATTAATAAATTATCATAAAGAAGCATTGAAAAATCCCAAAAATCCCAAACTCTCCCCACTCTAGAAAATGAAAACTACAATTTCACAATAGCAATTGAATCTCTATACAAGTCAAAACGACTCCCATATCACATTTCATAACTAGTTTCGAAATTGAGAGAAGAATCTGAAAAGAAACAAAAACTTTTCGAAGCGCAACTCCTACTCTTCTTTTTAACATTATGCATCCACCGATAGATCTTCGTTAAAGAAAAAAGAAAAGAGACGAGTAAATAAACATTAGAGGATAGGGGATCTCAACCAAAGTTGCGCTTCACCAGATGCCTCTCCTACTTCTCTTTTTCACTCTTCCAAAACTTCTTCCAAATGCTAATTTTTCTCACAATTTGCAACTCATCTCTCTTTTCTCAATACTTCTCTACTCATTCATAAGTCATGGTCCTTTTCTCTCTCTCTCTCTCTCTCAACCAAAATTGCACTTCGCGCATGAATGAATGTTGGTTGGAGACAGAAACTGGGGGGACACACATAGAGATGCTATCAAACGTCTTTCGGGGATTCTTTTTCCCCGGCATCACCAAGTGATGCTCATTAATTTTGAGCTTCTGGATTAATTGCTCTGTGTGTTGTGTCCAGTGACGAGGAGCCAAGAGACTACCCTATGGGGACTCACTTGTCGGGATAGCCGTTCTGTGCTCGTCGAGTCATGTCATCGTACTCTTTCAGCTTCTCTCGCATCTTTGCACACATTGCCACGCCGGCATCTGAAGCGTAGCCACTGGATTCTGAAAATTAGTAAATATTAGAACTGGGTACAGTATTAGTGTTAGCGGTTACCTCGCCTTCGTAAAATCTTCATTTTTCAATAATTTTTACTTTCGGAAGGATGCTTGATGGGCAGAAGACAGTAAAACTGTTTGGATGTGCCAGATTTACTGTGGGCGGAGCCAACTCAAAAAACTTGGACATGAGGGGTTGAGTGAAATAGGTAAAGTTCATGAATAGGCTCCGCCCATTATCTTCTACTTGTGTAGCGAGTTTTTAAGTGAAATGGATATTTCTGAATTGAGCTTCAACAGTAACTTGTTACCAAAAATACAAATCCGAAATTCAGAGGACACTATCCGAAATAATTATACAACGAAAACGCTCACCTGAAGTCTTATTCTTGTGCATACGTCTCTCCAGAGAATGCTGACTGCTTCCAGAAGTCTTCTGAACAGGTGGAGCAACCATCTGAGCATGAGCGACGATGGAGTCTTCAGACGCCGACGACTCGACTTGTTCATATCCTAAAACGGTCATTTGTCAACAAAAACGGAAGAATAATTGGAGAAGTGAAAGGAGAGCAAGAGACTGACCAAACGACTTGACAGGAGATGTGATTTTTCCCTGCTTTAGTAGTAGATCGTAGGTGGGCGGTTGGCGGAGAGGAGCCATTTTTGGAGGTACTGATTTGAGTGGAGTTGGTGGTGGAGGGATGTCGGAGTCAATGGATAGAGATGAGGGAAGCTTTTCAGGAGCAGGTTCGGGTTTCTCAGATGGCGAGGATTCTGGAAATAAAGAGAATGAAGTGCCAGTTCAGGACAAAGTGACTCAGAACTTCGGTTCAAAGAAACCTTGGTCTTGAAAACAAAAATAAACATGTGAACCTTGAAAAAATTCCGAAAAAACGATTCCCCTCCTGACCATCTAATCCCAAAATGACTCTCAGGTCAAACATCGTTACCAAACGAACACAAATCTTCTCAAAATTAGAAAAAAACTGACCACTTGGCAACTTCTTATGTGCCATAATCGGGCTGACGACTCCGATCGTCGGTTGAGTGCTCCGTTCGGGTACTGTAGGTGGTGGATCCTTTTTCGTTGTACTCATCACTCCTTTCACTGCGAGTGTGGGTTTCTCCTGCAACATTTTCGATGAAGATTAAAATAAAAGTGTATCTGGGAGTATGTAGAAAGGAGATGCTTCTAAAAAGCAGACAATATCTTGAGGATATTGAATTTCAGATTTCTAGCTTTTTTTTTGTTGCAATGGATTTGATTTCAATGGACTTTCAAGAAGCGTCAAAAGTTCAAAAAGGATAGTTTGTTTTTTTAAACCGTAAATAGAACGATATCGAAAAATCAAGTTTGTAAACCTTCTCATGAAAATATAGTGAACTTTCTGAGAATCACATATAGTGCGTTTTGTAGTTGAAAAGTCTATTTCTGTTTGCTGGAACTGTTACCGTAAGAAAACAAAAATTACGGTCGTACGGACTCTCGAAAGTTGGCCTTCAGGGTGCCCTTCTATTAGAGGTTTTACGGTATTTATGTAAAATTTTTGTTGGTTCTCGATTCTTTCATTCGATACTAATTCTGTAATTTGAGCTCCAATTCTGATGAGAACGCGAACTGTGCTTCAAAAAACTTTTCCTCTTTTGGTTTTCTCATCTTCAATGAGTTCCATAGTTTTCTCCCAACATTTAAAATTCCCATTTTACCTCAACAGGTTTGTTGATAACATTTGGAGAAACCACGGTCGTCGCAATCGGTTGTCTGATTGCTGTCACAATGGATGCGTTCAGAGTTAGGTCATCCGACGATGGAGACTTTTCATCCGATGTTGAACTCTGTAAAAAAATCGAATAAGCAGGTGGCGTCTCACCAAAAAAAGAGGACAGGTGGCCCAGTAAAAACATAATATCTACAGTCTCTCAAATAAAAACATACAGCTGGAGAAATGAAATTGAAAATAACAAACCTTGGAAGAAGTGGAATGCATACTGAGGGAACCTTCTGTCGACGAAGACGCCGGCGATGTGCTGTTGAATCCTGCGTATCCGGATTCTTCCTCACTGCTTTTGGAGCATCTTTTTGAGTCGGATTGTTGGAGGATTGAGTCGGGTTTTCGGTAAGAGACTTTTGGCTGAAAATGGAAGAACGTTAGGTTCGGAGTAGTGGAAAACGGAACTACGCTCTTTAACTGAGTTTTGCACATTCAGATTACTTCTAGAATTATCATACATCTCCAAAATATTGAACAGGAAACGTTTAAAAATTGGATTTCAAAACCCGGGCCGGGCCGGTAGAAATTCATCCGTCGGTTCGACCCGGTCCGGGTTTGGACATCTATGAGAATTATAGGTATCGTTTTAATTTTTCTAATAAAAGTGTGAATACTGTTCAAAAGAAGACACCAAAATTGAGCAACAGATACATAAAGAATTCACATTAAGATACTTTAAAAAAGTGATAAAAGATTGGTTGATCTTGTTTTCAACACAGTTTTCTGGACCACCACTACAACTTTTTCTAATGCTTTCACACTTTTTTCAAGAAAAAACGAAGCCTTCAGAAATTAGAAAAACGACGTCGATGTTTTGACTCGAAGTGCTTCTCCTCCCTACAACTGCTACACATTTCAATTTGCTCTTCCTCCTTTTTTTCTCACTCATTTTGAAAAAGCTGAGAAATTGGCTCGCGGAGAGCAACCAGATGTGTTTTGTCTTCCGCGCGCCGCCTACTTCTTTGTAAAAAAATGCTCCTCCTCAGAATATCACTTCCGTTGCAACATTTTGAAGAAAAAACCAAAAGAAGAAGGAGGGAATGGCGACAAAGTGACGCTACTGCTCTTGAAAAAAGTAGTAAGAGTCGTTTATCGGGATGAAAAGAAAAAGAAGTGGAGGAATGGGAAGGAAGAAGTGACACGCAATTCCCAATTGTCTCATCATTTTTATTAGTAGGTTCGAGAGGAAGAAGGACACTTCTGATTTTGGAAGAACCTTTTTGAGAATGGAGACAGCTCCAAAAATAGAATCGGAAGTTGTAAATAACTACTGTAGCAGTCACTCGAAATTTTTTTTTAAATCCAAAAACTCACTGTGCATAGCTTCGACATAGACGTGGCACTTCCCAACTTATTCGTCGAACTCGACGGAGGTTTCAATCCAGTTTTAACTGGAGCTGCAATCTTGGACTGCTCCGCTTTCCTCACTGGCTGTGGACTATTATTCGATGATGATGCCGTTTTGCTACTAAACAATTTCAACTTCAACATTCCTCCAGAATTCTCTTGTTCTGACGATGGAATTGTTGAACTCGTTGTTTTGATAGTCTTCACGGATGCCAACTTTGGAGTGCTGACAGCTTTTGGTGCAGCCAACTTGGAACTTCCAATCTTTGTAGTCGTCGCTACACGAACTTGTTGTGTCTGAAGTCTCGACGGCTTCTGAATTTGAGATGAAGGCGTCGGACGACTCAGATTGGATATGGAGCTGTATGTAGAGGAGGAGTCTGCGGGAAACAGGGATTGGGAATTTGCATAAAGGTGTAAGAGTACCTAAGCTTTTGGCAGATGTGGATATCGTCGAGCCAACATTATTATTGCCACTTGATCGGCTCGACGGTCGAAATGAATTGATATTTGTGTTAGAAGACGTGGCAGATGGAGGTCGGAGTCCTGACGTCTTCGGCTTGATTCCGATCTTTGACGAATCTGAAAACGTAAGGTTGGCATTGAAAAATAAGAGGAAAGGTTTGGTTTTCCTTTGCAATCTATATCGCCATATATTTTAATTTGGCGTCCCTTTTCCGCCAGCGCCTAGTAGATAACAGCGTAAACAATCGTAGTTCTAGATGGGGGAAGAAAGCGGGAAAAAATAGACAACGAGGTTTTTGAAAAAGGAGTCACAAAACAAGTATGATGATGAAGTAGAGGACGAAGAGGGAATTTGAGAAGAACGGAGGACTAGGAGCTCTCACGCACGGAAAAAAAGTGACCGATACTCTTTATATATCTTTACTTTTTATGAGCTGAAGTTTGGCTTTTTCAGGAGCCAGAAAGGGGAAAGAAACGCTTGGAGGAAGTCCAAGAAATGAGGTTTAGCTCACTTTTGATTATTGAAAAAGATCTGATATCCTAAAGGGTTCTAGAAACTACAGAAACTACAACCAGAAAAACTCAAAAATGTAAGTCTCGAAAAATTGAAGACAATTTTCAAATTTTTGATAATTCGAGGTTAACTAATAGTAAGCCAATTGACTACGTAATAAAATACAAACTTCTTTCGAAAAAACCAATTTTCCTCTTCCCTATCAACAGGAAGACGCCTCCTCAACGGGATACCCAATACTAGAGCAGTAGTACTCCCAGAAGCCGGAAACCGAATGAGTTGAAAAGGAAAAAGCGCATAAAACCCGACATTAATTGTCAGTGATGACCAGAAGTGGTGTTGAGAGAAACGAAGAAGACAACTCATCGGAATTGCAAGTTGAGAAACGGGGAGAAGGATGGGCGGCTCTATATTCTTCGGAACAAGTAATTGGCTTGCTCTCATTCGAATTAATTGACCGTCTCCCACCCAACAAATGTTTATAAGCAAAATGGACACGAAATTGGAAAATTGTTGTTGTTGTCCTTCTAATTCTTTCTGAAGAGAAGGGACAACCTGTCCATCACTTAGTCAAGTCAAGAATACTTCCTTCCATTTTTCCACGTCACTTAGCCGTCTTCTTCCAAGACACTCACCTGGTTTTGATATCCTTGACTGTGGAGTTTGAATTCGTGACGTCGACATTTGGGGAAAATTTGAATTCGGGTTAGAAGAGTTGGAAGCGTTGGAGGCGACACGTGGTGATGGTAACCTGAAAAAGGAAGTGTACTGTAGGAAGAAAGAATAGTGTAGTTTTCTTTGAATTGTGAATAAGAAAGGTTGTTGTGGGGGAGGGAAAAAGGTGAAAAGGGAGAGTAAATAATGTTCCTTTTTTGTAAGAAATACATACGATCAAGAACTGGTCATAGAGCAAGAAAATGGAAGTGATGAAATTTTGGGACTGTTTTTGGAGCTCCTCAGACACTTTGTTTTCAGATTTTCTTTTTTAAGGAAGACTAACCTATGTGGCTTTGGCCCTTCATCAAATAAACTATAAAAAATATTAAAAAACACTGTTTCAGGTTTACAGA
Organism: Caenorhabditis zanzibari; assembly: GCA_963966625.1. NCBI lineage: Eukaryota > Metazoa > Nematoda > Chromadorea > Rhabditida > Rhabditidae > Caenorhabditis > Caenorhabditis zanzibari. The sequence continues at coordinate 10,294,483 of OZ016469.1, forward strand.
TTAAGCTTATACTGCAGCTTCTTCTGGGAAATCTAACATATATTTATCTATTTTTGAATAATCAGGAACCTCATTTTCCAATATTTCGAACTTTCTACAACTTTCAGTTTTTGAAACTCCAGAATCCACTCTCCTGCTTTACTCCTTCCCAAATATTTGTTATCTTCACCGGACTTTTTTCTTAACAAATGACTCACTTTGAGACAGCGGGTGGCATGATGGCTGTATTTGTCATAGGGAGCTGTTCCAACTTCTTCTGATCCTTTTTCAGTTGCCGAAGCTTCTGCTTATATGTGGATAACAGAAAGAGTAACTGAAGAACTGCTCCCAAATTGCCGCTGTCGATATCTGAAAGTTCTGTTGATATGAAAGAAGTAAGGCACATAAATAGAAACGAGAATCATGGAATGTTTTGTGTTGTCAAAAGGAACGAACGAGAGGAGTGAAAGCCAATTGAGAAGGCCAAAAAAGGGCTCGGGCAACGATGTGTGTGTTTATGTTGGTATGTGTGTGTGTTCTTCCAAAAAAGTATTGCCTCGAAACTGAATTGAGTTTTCCTGTTTTTTCATTCTCGTTCACACTTTTTTCCCGAAATCGTTTAGGAGAATCGTACAGTCATCGAGAGGGGGAGAAAGAAACGATCCGACTTGTTAGAATAGGAGAATGGAAGAATACATACTAAATGGTGAGAATTCTGGAACAGTTTTGGATAATAGTGACAATGTTGGGAAGTGGAGAAACAGGGAAAGATGTTCAGGGATTTAGGTTAGTTGCTCAAGATCTGAAGAAACGTGAAAACTTTTTGAACAGTGAGAATCCTAAAAAGCTTTATAATGAAAACCTATTATTTGAAAAAAATCAGAATACTTAGAGTTTTCACACTGAAGTCTTCAGCTATAACAACTGTGTTAAACAGAAATTGCAAAACAAAAAGAAGTTTTAAAATCTTCGAGTTCAGTTTTTGAAAACAAGTTTCCAATTGAATGTTTCCCCAAGTCTACCCCAAAACTTTCGGACCTAGAATGTTTGTGCTCAAAATAGCCACCATCTGAAAGTATCCAAAACTAGATGCTCCGGATACACATATGTTTTTCGGATGCCTTCTCCTAAAGGCGCGAGAATTGATATAAATCATCAGGACATGCGAAAGTGATAAATTCGAATAAGAAGCGAGAAAGGGAAGGCGCGAAGAAAAAATAGATAGAAGAAACGTAGAGCCTTGTGTGGAAGGAAGGGAAGAAGAGCCACAGAGCCGCCTCATAAATGTAAATGGTATCGTGTGAAAATGAAATTTTGGAGGAGCAAGAAAAAGAAGAAGAAAGGAGCCAACGACCTATGGGTTTCTTGGTTTTTTCAAGATTATTTTATTGGTTCGAGAAAACAAAAGAAAAGAAAATTGGAAGGAAATCCGGATCAGAAGAAGTGAAAGAATAATTGAGACGAGGAGGAGAAGAGGGAGTGTAAATTAGGTAACAGATGTGTTTTGCGTTTTTAAAACAAACTCGTCGAAGTCGTAAAAATTGTGGAAAATGAGTTTCTCAAGAAAAAAACTAACTTCTTCAGATTCGGCTCATTTAGATTCTCAATGGAGCGAGGGGCAGTTACGGTGGATGAACAGTTTCAGGGTCTAACTGGGAAGGAATATAATCAAAAAGGGACGAAAGAAAGGGAAATTTGATTTAGTGGGTGTTTCGTAAAAATGTTCATGTTGCGAAATGAAAGGAATCGAAAGGTGAAAGTTGGATTTAGGGTTTTGGTGAATACGGTAGAATTCGAAAACTTGGAGACTGACTCTGTTTAAAACTAGAAGCTCTGGTTTTGGCTGTGTGGTTTTGTAAATACCGTAAGTGAAGATGTCTTAAATTAAGTCAAAAACTGTAAGTGCAACTGATATTTTGTTGGAAATTTTTGTTGGAATTTCGGACCTTCTTTATTGGGAACTCGGATTAATGATTTTCAGAATTCTAAGAACCTCATCATTTACTGAAAATTCGACATTTCGAATACTAGAATTCCTGAAAAAGTTAGATTATATTTTTCTGGTGCTCAAGATTCTAAAAACGATTTTTCGATTTCCACCACTATAGAATTTTATTTTGTTTGAATCAAGGATCAAAATGGTTCAGAACATCAGTGATGAGAAGTTCCTTGTAAAACTAACTTTCAGAATTCCAGCCAAATAAAGCATTCCCTGATAACACTAATCTCTTTCTTATCTCACTCCTATACCCTAAGAATCACAAATGACTTAACTAGTACATCAAACCAGGCACTAAAAAGACTGGTAATAAACGTAGGAAACAGTAATAACAATTGAGACACAAGTCCTTCTTTTCCCTCTCCCTCAATCACTATATCAAGAAAGAGATTATTATCAGTTCTTCAGTCTCCCGAGGAAGGTTGCCTTTCTTCTCCGAGAGAGGTGTGCACGGAAAACCGAAACCGATTGCGCGAAAAAACAAAGAGAGATGAAACGAAAAAAGTAATTACTCAGAAGAAGTCACGGCGCCGACCTCAAAATCAAGATATAGAAGAGGCAATAGATAAAAATCTTTCAGAATTCCGACACACAGTCAAACTATTCCCTCCGTAAAGAGTTAACCTCGATTCGAGAGGAAATAAAAAAGGATTATAAGAAACATATCGTCAGCCGGCTGTCGATTGACAAACACCTGCTAGAGGGCTCTCGAATTGAGTACCAGACGGTTTCGGAGGAATCCGGAAAAGGGAGGAACAGGTGTAAAGAGCCTTCGGGGTGGAAGATAACAGATTGATTTGAGGGAGGGATTTGCAAAAAGTGTGGATGGAAAAGGTGTTTGCATTTGAAACGAGAAGATCGGAAAGGAGATGGTGGTATTACTAATAGATACCGTTATACAGATATGAGTGAAGATTTAGAGGAGATCGGAAGGAGATTGGCAGGAAGTTTGAAATGGATTGTAGATTCTGATGAATGTTCTAGCTTTCATTCATTAGAAAGAGATTGGATGGGTGGATGCTGATTCTGATTGTATAGGAAAGCATTCGAAGACTTCGAAAATTCAAACTCATTCTTAGCAAAAAAAACTTGACAGAAAGGGAAAAATTTATTTGAAATTTGGAAAATTTTATAGGAAATTTGAAAATTTGGAAAAAATTTTAGCTCAAAGTCGAAAATCTCGAACTCCAAATCGATCCAATTTTGACCCAATATAACTCTAACTTTGAGATAGATTTCTTCAATATTTGAGTTTTATTTTTGAAAATTTTAATTATCGCCTTCGAATAAGAAACTCATATCAGTTACCTAGATATCCAGAATTTTGAAACACTGACAAAGTTACAAATAATCAGAATGGAAGCTAACTTTTCAGAAGACTAAGGCTGTAGATTCAAATCAACGGACTCCATACTCTGGAACCTCAAACGACATGAATCATGTGTTATGAACTATCAAAAAACCGACTTTTTCTTTCAAAAAAAAACTCGTATTTCTCCGGAAAATAAACGCAATACAATGCGAGTTGTCGACACATCCCTCGCCACGAACAGTGAGTCACGGAAAAGAATGTGACGAAATGCGGTCATGCTCAAAAAGACGAAAAGGCGAACGAAACAATTTAGATGCTAATGGATTCTTGAATTTTCTGAAGAAGAGAAAGATTGAATTAAAAAAAAAAAACGAACCCCGTGGGTGGATTTAGGAGTGAGGGAAAAAGTGACCGGAACTTGTTGGATTAAAGAGAGAAAGACCTCAATCTGGTTGCATACATAAAAACCGTATTTGACGATAAAAATGAAGATGTAAAAAGTGTGTCGTCGTCTTCTGTTTCCCTCATTTTTACAACTACATGATAGGCTTCGAATGAAGAAAAGAAAACGGAGATATCTCGGAGAAAATGGAGCAAAATTTGAGGTTTTCTCTTTCTCTTCTATGAAAGTCCCTCGAGAGGATGTGTGGTGAAAATGAGACATATTCTGAAGAGGCGAGACTCTCAAAAAAGTGTTGGTGTCATCCGGAAAAAAGATATGAAAATGGAGAAGAATGAGGAGGAAATGTATATTTTTGATACGATGGAAATATTCAGAGAATCGGGAAGAGAGAATTATGAAAACTAACCGGTTTTTGTGAGTTTCGAGCAGTCGAGACCGATGTTCTTCAGGTAGTCGAGACACGTTTCGAGACCATCAAGCTGAAAAAGAGAAGATTGTGAGATTGAAGATTTTGGAATGTCGATAAGAGCAGATTTATAAAAAGAAATCAGTTTGATAATACTATACAAGAGTCGAGGAACTATTAGACTATCAAAAATGTTAACGACCCGTTCCATCTCAATTTTAGTGCTCGCGTTGTTATCAGCACTGGGAGGTGAATTTTTTGAAATCGGACCTAAAAACTTTGATTTCTCGGTGCTACGAATAATTTGAGCTTGAAATAGAGCATGTCGTTAACCTTTTCAAGAAGTTAACAAATGATTTTCGATCTTTCAAGTTCGAATAATAACGAAATCATAGTGACCTATGCAGCCATGAACTCGAGATTCTTCTGCACTATACTTTCAGTTTACAATACTCCTAGAAGTCTAAAAAGTTGTCAAACGTTTGGGGAGATGAGTTGTTGTGTCATCCGCTGATGACAATGAAATACATGTAAATATTTGATGCGACGTCATCTTTTTCTTCCGGAATAAGACGGAGGAAGGGCAACTTTTGCTAACTGGAAATGGGTTTTTGCTGAGAGAAAAGAAAACGTTTTGGAATTGGAATCTTGGGTTTTCAACAATTTTTGATGTTGAGAAACTTTGAGGCGTAAGAAAGCTAGGACGGGAAAGTGTTTGCTTTTGGAGAAAACTTTTCGATTTCGAAAAAATCAGAGGATTGTTTTTGAAAACATCCGCTTTCAGGTGGGTACTGTAAAAATATCAGCAGAAAAATCGTTTTTGATTCTGACTTTTGGTTTAGTCGTATTCATGAATAATGCATTCCACATGCTAAACTGGCTAATGATAATCAGTAAATTATTGAAAAAAAGAGATAGAGATTCGAAGATTATCGTGTTCAAAAGTTCAGAGTTATTCAATACCTGGAAGTTTCAGGACCTTCAAGACTGGAATTTTTTTGGGATTTCAGAATTGCAGGACCTTTGCAAGGAACAGTGGACTCTAGAAACTATCAGGATCAACAAGAATACCACAATTTCAAACTTCATTAGAATTATAGAATCTCATTTTCTTAAAATCTGGCAGACACATATAAAGAGGGATGAAGACAACACAGATTTCCAACCTCAAAATCCCTAACAACGTCTCCGGATCTTGAAGGAAAACTAGAATCCCCCAGACAACCAAAATTTGTTGTTGATCAACAAGAAAAAGCTTCCAATTTCTCTGGTCAATTCGTCACGGTAAGAATTATGTCAGACACCGAAAATGAGTGATGATTTGCATGTTGCCATCAGAAGAAATAGTCACGGTCGATTAGGAATCATCGGAAATCCCATCAAAAAGGATTACGTCAATTCAAAGATAATCAACATTTTGGAAGAATATGAATTGACAATTAAACATTTTGAAACTTTCGAATTTTTAGGACAAACGAGGAGGCAAGAAGTGGTAGCCCTCGGTACTTGTGTTTGTTCTTGATGTGACTCACTGATAGAAAATTGTGAAAAAAAACTCACATTCGATGTAGTTTTAGCCAATTGTTTTGTGTAGGAGGGTGAGTATTCGTTGATCGGAACTGCAAAATTCGAAATGAGATTAGGTGGAATAATAAATAACGGAAGCGGAGCTGAGGAACAGTTGGCGAGACTGAGTACGAGGGAAGAGAAATTGAAAGTGTTAAAATACTGATAACAATCACTATACTTCCACTAATATAACGACCCCCAGAATTTTCATATCATTTCCGGATGTGTTTTGTGGTGTAGATGGGGGAGACAAGAGGGACCACTTGCACTTGTAGTTGGGTTTCGAGAGAAAGAAAAAGATGAATGAAGATGACAGATATCTCTTTCTTCTTTCGAATCATTGAGAGACAATTGTTGTTGTTTTTGTTTCTTTTGGCAGAGAGGAAAGGAGCTACTTCCGGAGCAAAAGGTATAACTTTTTATGGTTGTTAGGGGTGTCTAGACCAGGCAGGAGTTTCGATAAGGAAAAATGAGTCTTTGGGGAGTAGTGGAAAGTTAATATTAAAAAATCGAATGTACAGAGCTCACTTTCCGGTTTTTCATAACAAATGGAAAGAACATGGTAGGTTTTGGAATTCTCAAAATCTACAGGATTTGTATTTCTAAGCAATTTGGAGCCGTTCGTTTTAGATTCTGAAGACTAGGTTCTATAACAGTAGATAATTGTAGGATGAACGAGATCTGAGACACTGTTTCCTGACTTTTATACGCAAGCTGATTTGAAATTCAATTTGAATCCACATTGTACGGACTTCAAAAGAAAAACCTACAAAAAAGTTCTAGTTTCAAAGTTCTACAGTTCAAATTCTCATTAGGTGACTATTATCTTCACCGCTGTTCAAATACTTACTCTTTTTACCTTACTAATAAAGTGATCAAATAGAATGCATTTGGAACACAATTCCCACGACCATCACTCAAAAACGAATGTATACACAGGATCAAAAGATGCTCGTTGTCTCAGTGTAAATCATAAAATCCGCTAGTGAACGTGTCTCATAAACGTAAAGTGATTTTGATTTCAAATTCTCAATATCGCATGTGAAACATGAGTCCTTCGATCCCTTCCGTTCCCTTTCTTATTTTGCCAAAGAATCTTCTCTCCCTCATCATAATAACCCATTTTAACATAAAAAGTGATTGAAAATGAATTGGAGAAGAAGTGGGACCCACTTCTCTCTTTTTTTCAGGGAACTACTACCACTGGACACACAAACACTGAGAGAGCAAATTGATGGACACAACCAGCGTAATACCGATAAATCACCAATTAACTTGGTCGCGGGGAGTGCTGAAGGGAAGAAGGAACGAAAAGAGAGAGCAAATTGTTGGAAGAAAAAAGAACAAAAGGAATCTCTTTTTCTCTTTTGACGACAACTTCTTCATGGCAACACTAACTCATTTATCAATTCGTCAGTACGTTTCGATTCTCTTCACAAAAGTAGTAGTGGAATGGAATGGAACATTTGAGGGATGCGCGAAAAATAAGGATAGCTGGGGTCTTGCAGATCTATCGGGTTTCAATTAGAGGGGTTTCGAAAAGTGAGAAAATAGATTGGCCCGTTGGAAGTTCAAAAATATATATACTCTGGCCAAGAGAATAGAGAATAGAAAATGGAGAATTCTCAATTTAAAATGCAGATTTTGTATAAGTTGAAGGTAATATTTCCGATTCAGTATTGTCGAAACAATTAAACTGACTCGGTGTTGGAGACTCTACAGTTTCTCAAGAAAAATTTGGATAGGTAAACTGAAGAATCCGCCAACACCGGTTCTGAGTTGAATTATTTCGACAATATTGTCTGGATTTCAGGATTACAAAATTGTCAAAGATGATTTTTAAAGGAAAATTCAAGAAATTACATACTAAATTTTACCCCAAAACCGTTCAAAATCACGAAGAGAACAATGTCGGTAAATCAAAACTCCAGCTGACCTTGGACTGTTCGGTTACTGTTACATACAACCTAAAAGTTATTATTCTGAGTCATTTTTACAAAAATTCAGGTTACTAACCTGGAATTGAAGTATTGAAAATATCTGCGGTACTCTAGAATGCACAAATTCTTCTCTGGTTCTTCAAAAAACGTTCGGTTTAGAAAATTCAGAAGTCTGAGAGTTTTGAAGATTCTGCAGCACTACATCAAAGTTTTTCTGTACTCAAAAGCAAGACCAAAAACGCGCCGCCCAATCTTGAATACTAACACAACATGGAACAATTAGCAGCTGTAAAAGTTTGCTCATCTTCTCCTCCCTTCACAAAGCATAAAAACGAACACCTGTTCATCAAACTGGCACCCCAAGCAGTCCCTTCTACTGACCAATGAAATCTGATACTATCCGGGGGGATGAGCAGTCGAAAACAAGAATCTCTTGTTACGAGAAGAAGGGTTATCATCATCAGACAAATTGAAAAAGAAGAAAAAAGTTAGATGGGGAAATTTTCGAAAGGCTGGACACTCTCGGGCGAGAAGTGACCAATTATTACATTTAACGAACTTTTCGGAGCACAGGGGCCCTCCCGGCCTCTTTTCTCTTTATCTTCTCAAATCAGTTTCAACGATTGGATATATTTCAAACGGGAGGAGATGAGAAGAGAATGAGAGAGGGAGACATTAAATTCTCGGCGCCCTTTTTCTTCTTTTCAATTGACTAGGGACAATTGTTCCAAATGGGACGCCGAGAGCCAATGAGGCACCCCTTAACAATTTATGATAGTTGAAATATTTGTGTTCTTTCGATAAATGCCGCGATTTGATGATCATTTATTATTTAACAGTTGTTGGAAAAGAAGCGGCGACAATTTTTATCGGCTCGAAAAGTTATTGAGAGAATTTTCAATACGAAGCCAAGAGGCATTGCAGATTGGAATGGTGGAGTCAAATTTATAAAGGTTAACAAAGCATTTCAAAGCTTTCTTCAGATTCTAGAAGATCAGAGACTCCTATTTCCATCAAGTAAACTTTAAAGTTCCCAAGAACAGACATTTATTTTTTTTCCGCGATTTTCGATGTTTCTTCAGCTGTTTTTTTTTGTTGAAAATTCAATAGTCAACTCACCTATAACATTAATAAGCTGTGAGACGAGTCGATAATCGCGAAATTCATTTGAAATATCCCGAATCGGCCTGGATAGTGTGCCCTTCGAGAGGTGCCGATTGGCCCAGTCGGTGTAGATCTGAAAGTATTCATTTGAAGTTTTGGAACTTTTTCTGTTTAGAATCCTCTATCATCTGTCACATTCTCCCACGAAATGATTTCTCAAGTACCGTTCTCAACAACAATAATGTTGTTTTGGTTCTTATAATCAATGCGTCATCCTTTTCCTCTTCACTATTCCTCTCACTACCATCGTCTAACGTAACAATATAATTGTTGGTGGTCCTTGTTCTTAACACAAGAGAAGATGCCTCTTCATAATACGGGCAACATCTTCTTCTTATTTTTCGTGTCCAGCTGTGCGCGAAAAACTGGAGAACAATTGGAGAGAAGGAGATGATGAAGTACTAATGAGGAGACTTTTTGGGACTTGTTATTAGGAGGCGTCGAGAAATGTGTCAGCTTTTGGAGTTTGGTAATGCGATTTATATTTTTCTCAAGAAAAAATTGTGAAATTCCTTACAAAATGAGGTTTTTCCAAAGTATTCGGTAAACCCCATGAGGTTCCTCCAAAACTCAAAAAGAACTACAAATTCAAAGTTTTTTCTTTTTTTTAGAAATATTATTAGCAGCCTCCAAAATGTTTAGTTTTGAAATTTCAAATTTGATAAAGTCACAGAATTCAGAACTACACAGAAAATCGAAAATTTTCAAATCTCGAATCTCATTAAGGAAGCTTGTTGTTTGAAAAATACAAAAAAGACCGATAATTCTCCCGCCAAAAATCAAAAATGTTTTCTGATTGTGATAACCTTCAACTAATCCCTCCGTTTCACAACTGGATATAAGAATGCCGACAAAAATAGATATCGTTCCTAGTACTACTCGTATTCCCATTGTAATTCGTCTAAATTTTACGGGCCATAAAAACTAGACTACTGGGCACTAAAAAAGAATGCTGCTGCTCCATTTTGGGACCCAAAAAGAGCTCTAGGCATTTTTCAAAAAAGAGGAACTAGTCCTAAATTGACCCAAGAAAAAATGGAAAAAATGGACGAATGTCTTGTTAGTGGTGCTTCTTTGGTATTCGAAATGCAAAAGATAGAAAGAGAACATGGAAATCTGAGTATATATCGGAAGGGGGTCTTCTGAGTGAACATATGTGCTCAAACATGAACAATATGGACTCAACGGGAGCTTGAAATGCAACACCTTGTACTATGGAATAAACACGTTCTGGTTTTGGTGGCGGGAACAAATTTGATTGGTTTCTGGAGAAAGAGGAAGTGGAGAGAGAGAGAGAGAGAGATCATGTGAACTAATAATAATAATAATAATAACAAGAAGAAGAAGCTAATGAAAAGGAATGTTGCACCCCGAGAATTTCAAAATTCTGTAGATGGCGAGAACCAATTTCTAATGGGGTTGTAGAGAATTTAAAAATTTGGTAGCTTAGTTCTACAGTTTCTGGACCTTGTAGTAAACTCATTAACAGAAAAAAAGCTGTGTAAACATTTTAAAAAAAACATCTGGAATCTGAAAGTATCATTAAACTTCAGGCATCAAAGTCCTCAAAGTTGGAACTTGATAACTGTTAAGAAGATGTTAGAGCAAAATTCCTAGTTCATACTCAGAAGCTGACCTCAAAACACTAGAAAACTAAGGAGATGGAAAATGGCGAAGAACTCATTGCCGAAGAAGGCGTCGTCCTCCGTTCTTCTCTCTCTCTCTCTCTCTCCCTATCTTCATGTCCACTGAAAGGTGAATTCCCTGGACGACGAGAGACTTCATCAGACGAAGAGAATTAGATGAAATGAAGATAAGAATACGAGAAGAAGAAGCCCCAAGAACTCCGAGGAGAAGAGAATCAATTGGTTTGATGGAAGACGACAGAAGAATGACGCTTCCAGATTGCTATACGAATCATCAAATGCTAACCTTTACCGAATCCAAGTTGTTGGCGGCACCCATCCGCGGAAGGGACTCCATGAATCCACATAAAGTGAATAAGAAAGGGGGACCAAAGAGATCCTTCAGTTCATATTAGGCCACGCCCCTTTTTTTCACTCCAGCTGCGCAAGGGAAGAATCAGTGACACACACCCAGCGTGCCTTGACAACACCATCAGTTAGTTTAGAAGAGGGGAACACTGAACACCATTCCAAATGAGCTAATTATACACTGCTCCATCCACCTCGTTGTGAGCATTAACACTGGATTACGTTGAACCGAACGAAGCGGGGAGGAGACGACTCCTTCCGTTTGTGGAAGAAGCGGTAAACATGCGGATATGGAGATGTGCACTGATTTGAATTAACTGAAGAAAGAGAAAAGGGAACACCACCACCCCGCGAAAATAGAATGGTAATTATGTGGAGAAGAGAGAAAGGAAGGGAAGTGTGAATTCATATTGAAAGATTCGGATTTGCACATTCAATCTTCAAGATGAGAGAGATTGATGGTGTCGTTCGGGAGATAGTTCACTTGTTGACAGAGGATTAAAGTTTTGAGACTTCAGCAATAATTTGAAAAACTGGGATGGTCACATAGTCTCAAGGATATTCCACCTTCAATTTGAGAGTCAGTTTTTTCGGTTTTGGTAGATATTGCACTCAAAAATAATGATCCTGAAAATAAAGACTTTTTTGAGGTTCTGAGTTTCTTATTAATCTCAAAAAGCTGAAAAATTTGTTTTTTGCATTTCTAAAGTGTGACGTTTCGCCAGTGTGACGTTTCGAAAGCAAAATCGTATCCTACAAACGGGCTCAGTAGTGCTGTACTGTACTAAGAGGTAATTTCCCAAGAATAATATGAAACGTTTTCTTTCGCAACGTCTGCTTTCGAAATGTCGCAGGGTCGAAAAATTCCAATTTCAAAACTTCTTTCTTCGAGAAGCTGTTAGTAGAGAGTGCAGACGAAATGTGTTGCAGATAACGTCTTCTTTTTTGTATCGAGAGAATTCAGATCTTAACGGCTTCTGAACTTATTCGGTTAGTCATGAGTTCAGATGAGAAGTTCAAAATTTAGAAACAACGCCAATCCAGATTCATAGTTTGAAATTCATTGGGCCATTCTTAACAACGGATCTTCATCTCAATATCCAAACTTTTTCGAAGCGATATCCATCCCTTCCTCCTAGAAGCAAATCATAAACTTCGTCTCTCTTCTCATCTATCTTCGAAACTTTCCCAATAATGATCCAAAAGTACGAAATGCTCTTGAAATGCATATTTCTTCTTCCATCAACAACTTTTTCTCCATTTTTCCCTTCGTATTACTATTTGCATGTTTCGGAACGAAGAGTCTTCTCGCGTTTTTCCGCCGATGTCAAAGCAATGCATATGTGAAGACGTGTCTTCTTCTGTGTTTGACATGAATTGAATACCATTTCGAAACTCTAACTTTGGCTCCCCCCATTCTTCTTCTATTCAAGAAGATAATTAGTTTTCCGGGGGACCCGTTCCGTTCTTTTTCTCCCTCCCGTTTTAATTGGTATTCCGAGGCGGTGAGCATCTTCTCTTCATAATCAGAACGGACACAAGTGCCAGAGAATGAAGGCGTCGGGGACTCTTCTTCTCGCGCAATAATTGAATCATTTCGTTTTGCATCACACCCTCAATTGAAGAAAGGAGGAGCACTTTTGAGAAAAGATGCCTTTCACCTCCAGAATCATATTTCGAAAGAAATAGAAAGAGAGGACGGAAATAGAACGGAAATAAGGAAATGAAGAAGGAACGAAGAGTCAGAAAATGGAGAGAAAGCTCCTGGAACGAGTAGAGAGACGATTATTCAAATTAAATCTGAATTGAGAGAAGGCGGGAAAGAGCACTTTGGTTTTCTCTGAAGGGAACTCGAAAGGGTTGAAAAATGAATCTGAAAAAGTGTAAATGGGGTGAACTTTGGGGAAAAGTCTGGGGTTCAAGAGATTTAGTTCATATCGTACGGATTGTATTGAAATTTCCGAAACATGATCCTTAAAAACGGAAACATGTAGCAGAGGGTAACTAAAACTGACTGTCATGGCAAAAAGTGTGATCTGAACATTCAAAGTTTGACTTCAAAGAGAAAAGTCTGCTCTAGTTTTACTATCCATGTACAGCGTACCAGGGAAGTGCGGTAAAGACCCTTCATGAAATATTTTGAAGACAAGCTTTCCCCGAAAAAAATCCGGAAAATTACGGGAAATTTTCTCCAGTCTGATTTTCCGTAGTTTTTAAAACACATTTTTGCAAATAATTTGGGAGAAACGTCGCGAAAGCGAACCTATTATTATCCAAGTATCAAGGAAAGTCAATTCTGGCAGAACTGCAGCCAAGTCGGAAAAATTCAGCTGGGACTGAAAATGAGCCAAAAAATTTCTCAATTTTTCCAAATCCTTCCGAAAATGTTGAAAAAATTACTAGAAAACCCGGGAAATTTCCCTCACATCTTTGATGTATAGCCAGAACTTGAGCTCCCGGATCAGCTAGTAATTTCTTTTTCAATCCAATCTCCCAGAATCTAACCAAAACCTTTCCCCCCAATTTTCGACTCCTGACCATCTCCTTATCCCCACATCACTTTTTCCCAACGCAAGTATCCCAAGTATCCGTCAAAAGAAAAAAAAACCTTCATCCATCAACCGTGTGTTGCCGCTTCCTTTTTCTTCCCAAAAAATAGGAGTGAAACTTTAAAAAAGTGGGTGCTCTTCCCCATCCCATGAGGATATCGACTCGAGACCCACTTCGGTCTCGGTTTTGTACTGGTACTCATAAAATGAGTACATTTGCATAATCTGAATGAAAAGAAGCAGAAGAACACTTACTGGGATCAGTTCTACATTTGACGTCGTCATTTCACTGGCAGAAACATTTCTGGAGGGAGATTCTGAAGTTCAAGTGATATGAAGATACGACGATGACCAAACAGTTTGGAGAGAAAAAAGTGGAAAAAAACGGAGAAAGGCATCCGGAGAGAATGTGCTAATTCCATTATACAAAACGGGAGAGGATTAAACAAACATGGACAAAACGAGAGGCAGACACCGATCATCGTCGTCACATTGTTTGTGGATTATGCTGTTTTGGAGGAGATGACAAAACTATATAACACCTTTTCACTTCCAAATGGACAAAATGATAGGATGTGTCGGAGAGGGAAAACTGTATCTGAAGAGAATGAAGATGAAACTGAAAATGATGACAGATGTGTAACAGGTTGAGAGTGGAGAACGATCATGAGCAAAAATATGGTACAGCTGGTGAAGTAGGGGGGAAAAGGGCAAGGAAAAAGCTGTTGAGCATAGTGAAAATATTTGCTTCGAGAATGTCATATTCAGGACAAAAAGCTAACGAACGTGGAACCAGCAGTTGAAAAGAAAAAAGAGTTGAGTGATCTAGGAAATCAGTTATTGGAGATAATATTGTCAAAAAGTTTGTTTTGCGTCGGTTTACGAAGGTCCCGCACACAGTTCTGAAACAACGGTGTGATGTGTATTGTTTTTTTGTGGGCGTAACTTCGTAAATCGACACAGTGAGAACAAAGTGAGAAGACTCAGTTTTTTTAAATATTATATACCATAAACCCACACCGGACTAATAGGTTTGTAAACCTTCATTTGAGAATATCCCCAATTTTTGGAAAATCACATATAGTGCGTTTTGTAGCTTACAAAATAATTTTTTAAACTCAAGTTTTCACCGGCGGATAACCAAAATTGCGCTGGTACGGACGTGCGAAAGTCGAGCTGGAGTGAAACATCAATCGGTTAGAATCTTAATCCACAAAAAAAGTTGAGTCATGTTATCATTGGGGCCGATCAGTGGGTAACCCGAAAAAACGCATAAGTTTTCGAAATTTGAGGTTCTTTTTTGTCATTTTTTTGTACCACAGCAAAATCTTATTCTCAGCTGGCATCATTTGGATTTGAGTTTCAATTACGAAAACCTGAAACTCCCTCGAATTTTCGGTCACACACTGCAAATGAATTAGCGAAAACTCTAAAACTCAAATTTTGGCCATGTTCTCAATAGAGCGCAGTGAAACTTTTAAAATTTCGCTAATACCTTCGATCCACTGTAATTTCAGCTTACTAACTTAAAATCGAGCTGTTCAAAAATTAAATAAACTTGGTCAACATCCAAATTGACATTCTCTATTCAAATGTAACCAATGTGAAATGAAAACGGCTCGAATATTATACACAACTATCCAAGGCACTCACTATCCATAACTTCAGCTAATAATCGATTGTGTCAGATACTATACAAATAGAGTTGTATGAATAAGATGCTCAAAATGGAACAGGAAGAATTTTCAGAACGAAGGCAAATGTTTTCTGAAGGTAATATTGAACTGGTGAAAGTTTTAAGACAACCTTGACACCTCTCAAAGTTCCGAAAATTTGAAAACCCAACTACAACATGATAAAGACACTTTACAATTGGTCACACTCTATCCATGATAAAACGATTTCGAGAAAACTAAACTGAAGAACAACTGAATGGTTAGAAGAAGATTCGAAAGATCCTCCAAAAGACCACCTCCATGAGGGCGATAATTATAACCAGATGATTTTTTTTAGAGCGAAAGAACACGGGATGGAATATTCCGGCTGCTCTCTGATTCGAAAAGCGCGGCATGTATTGGCTCCTGAAGAAGACGAAACCGAAAATTGATGAGCCAAAACAAAAAAGAGATCCAGTCTCTGTGAGAAGGAGGGCGGATGGCTCTGAACGCCCAAATCGAGTTAGTTTTCTTTTGAAAAAGACACAGAGGGCATTTGTGGAAAACGGGGTGGAGTTGTAGACAAAAAAGAAACGGGTTTGAAAGAAAAGGAAAGAAGTGCTGAAAAGAGTAACAAAACAAGATGAAAGAATGCTCTGCTGGGAATACCAATTGAGTATTTCGGATGTTATCTGTGTCATTAGAAGTTGTATAGGAATTGTATTTGTCTATTCAATGAAACCGGAAATATCTCCTTCTCATGAACTCAAAATGAAACAGAAAATAACAACTGGGAGAGGCGAATGTTTCAATAATTTATGGGCAAACTGGGAGAGGATCTGGTTACAAATTGGCAGAAAATGAATGAAACGAACAATAGGGGAAAGTTGTTGAGTCATTTCTTATCGGGGAACGGAATCGGAAAAAAAGGAAAGTTGCTTAATTCGGATGAGGAATTTCAGCCATGTGGAAAACTTTCAAAGTTGAAAATTGGGTAGAAAGATTTGGTTTAAACTGGAATTCTTTGAATAAGTGTAATGGAATTAAGAAAAAGCGTCGAAGGTACACCAGAGGGACCGATATTCAAGTTATGGGCTCCGGGACATTTAGAAAGTGTGAAATCGTGTTTTTGCCCAATTTTTGAAACTTTTCATATATTTCTTGCGCAAATGTTATACGAAAAAAAAATTTGCGCAAATGTCTACGAAAAATTCAAAAAATTAAGAAAAACCGCGATTTCACACTTTCGAAATGTCCGCTTTCGAAATGTCCACTTTCGAAATGTCCCTGAGCCAAATTATGAACTCGTTCTTCTCTGAAGAGCAATCCAAATGAAATTTTCTCATCTTCTCAAGAACTCTCTAATAAACATTCGAATTTCCACATCCGCTCTCTTCCCATCTAAATAAATAGATTCTTGAACGAAATCCTTGAAAATGAACTAAAGAAAACCTCTCCCGAGCCCATTAAGATGGCACCAGAAAAAGCGTGCCAAATTTGGAAATGAGCAAAAAGGAGAGCCAACACAATTCCATTCATTTGGACGATGAGGGTTTGATTGAAATGCATCAGAAGAAGAAGAAAAGAGAGAGGGCAGGTCATTTTCCAGAGACACTTTTTGATATATAGCCAGCGTCCGGCAGTAGATGTTGGTGCATTGGCATGTTTACT
The DNA here is from genome assembly GCA_963966625.1 of Caenorhabditis zanzibari. Lineage (NCBI taxonomy): Eukaryota > Metazoa > Nematoda > Chromadorea > Rhabditida > Rhabditidae > Caenorhabditis > Caenorhabditis zanzibari. The sequence continues at coordinate 10,311,124 of OZ016469.1, forward strand.
GTAATTGCCTGCTATTTTAGGGAACTGGGGCATGAGAGCGCAAAAGAGTAATATAAATTTATTCACACCGTAGAAAATTTTGAGAATCGTACTTTTAACACGAGGCAAAAAAAGTTGAAAACATTCAAGGCACTTTTAGACATGTAACGTATGATAAAATAATGTAGCAAATTCAATGCACTTTTCTTGAGTCGATCATCTGAATCGTATTATTGAAAGTTGTGTTGTTACGGCTATACATGGAAGCAGCTGAAGTTCGCCCGTCTCCTCTCATTGCTTTAGGAACAAATCGCTTGAAGTTCGGAACATTCGGATCGATTCTCGTGGATGTATTTGCTATGAAATCGGGTTGACGGAAAATCAGATTCGTGTACTTGATTGTTTCGTTGTGAGAAGATGGTCCTCTATCGATCCGATCCATCCTTGAACGATTGTTGATTGTGCGTTCGGTGGGCTCCTCTGCTACCACTGGCATAGCTGTCATCTGACTCACAATCGAATCCATTTCAACATCTTCTTCGACTTTCGCTCTGAAATATCTTCACAAACGGTAATCGTTGAAATACATTAGATAACCCTTACGCTGTCAAGAGTTTTTGCGATCCAAAAACTTCAGGTTTCTCTTCAATAGTCTTTATCTTTTTTGCAGGTCTCTCTTCTTCAAATTGCACACTGTCAAAGGCTTTCCGTGCTCTCGGACCTTTCCTGCCACGATTATTCATTTCCTCATCGAAATCAATGGTTTTTAAAGGTCCTCTTTTTCCTCGTGGCTGAGATTCGTCGAACAAGCTAGCATCGGACTTTCGTTTCACTGAATACCAAAATAGTTAGCAGTCCGAATTGAACCACATACCTGTACTTCTATTCTTTGGGATTCCAAACGAAGAGATAGTTAAAACATCATCAACGCTGCAATGAAAATATGATTTCAGCCAAAATCTAGATGAAAATATTACTCGGCTTCAAGTTCTTCATCTGCGACTACTGGTGCAACTCTACGCACGCTTCTTGGAGCTTTTGTTACGGGTGGATCGACAATTACAGGTTCAGGGGCTTTGAATGGACTTGAAATAGGTGAATCCGCAATAGTCTCATCGAGTTCCTTCAAAAAAATATAATCACTCCCTGCGTAATTCATGCAAACTAACAGTCGCAATAATTACAATGCTCATAGAGATGCCTCCAATATTTAGTTGATACGTTCCTTCTTCGAGAGTTTCTTTCGACTGATTCACTCGTTTTCCATTTATTGTCGTACCCTCTTTACTCTTATCGATGAAGAACACACCCTGGAAGGAACAAATTCTGGCGTTGCTCGTTTTTCAAAAGCTACCTCATCGTCCCATTCAAGACTTGCATGTAACCTAGACACACGAGCAGCCTTAGGATCGAAGGTAATATGGCAAACTTTCTTGTCGCGTCCGAAGCTGACAGTTCCCGGTTCTTTCAATGCGTAAACTTCTAAAATTACAAAAATCTACTGATCGCACTTTATTACTGAGATACCTTCTCCGGATTCATTTTTGATTTTCACTTCACTGATGGACATTGGTTACTGAAAAATGTTTCACTTGCTTACTCCAAATTCTAGTGAAGCAGAAGTAAGCCACACTGAAACGAAACAATTTTTACTTTAAAATGAAAAACAACGAGAAGAACCCAAAAAATTTATTTTTGGAATACAACAACAAAATTAACAGCTTAGAACTGAATGACTTGTCCACGGGACTTCTTCTGTCCTCCGAGCTCGAAGTGTTTGCATCTGAAAATTTATTAGTTTCCAATATGTTTGATATTTCACTTTTTTTGGGGAATTTAAGAACAGGCGCTATCCGAAAATAGAACAGTATTGAAACGACACTGGCGGGATAGAAATTCTATCAAAGAATTTGTTCGCAGCAGTTCAAAAACGCGTTTTATCCCACCGAGTCCTGTCAGTTGCTTTGCTCAGTTCTATTTTCGAGTAGCGAAGAAAAATTAAGCCAATATCGAGGAAACCTTGAACCTTTCAAATTAATTAGGTTACTGACATATGGTTAAATTTCTTACAATTTTTTCGGATTGAATAAAAATCATGAAAGCTTTTTGAAAACAAAAACAAACCTCTTGATTGGGAGTTGCTTCTTGTGCTTGCACTCGGTGCACTCCATTCTCAAGACGATTTTCTTGGTGGTCTTGGCCTTCTTTCTGAAGATTGGCTTGGTTTGTCCTCCGAATCCGGACTGCTTTCTGTCGTAACGACGACGTCCTAAAAACAAAAATTAGTATCGTGAAAAATTGTTTGAATTTGGTACCTTGAGCGAACTTGGATTCCTTTCCCTTCTTGTATTGGGTAACCTTGTGGTTGGTGTGCTTGCGGCACTTTCCGTCGCAGAAGGTTCTTCTGGCTTTTGGCACGTTGACCATTTTACCTGCAAATCATAATTTTAATTGGATAATATTATTTTTCAAGAAATAACGAACGAATCAACAGGAAAAAAATCGATGAAAACAGAAATCCGTTCAACTTTTGGTTTTTTGACCGAGACAGTTTTTTTTCATCAAATTACGGCGATAAACTTGTGATACAACTATTTTCAAGTTATGGTGAATTTTTCCAATCATCAATTTCCAGAAATTTACAAAAAATCAGCCGGAAAATCAGAAAAAACCGTAGGCCAGCATTAAAATTCACAAGTTCTTTTGCTAGGCCGTACGGTCGCTTTCGTTTTCTGTGTGTCCGAAATCGTGTTGAGACACGAGCGTGAAAAGTATGTGCGCCTTTAAATTGAACAACGACACTCCGATATTACGGCCGGCGTTTCAACAATTTTTGTTGATTTTTCTTGCTTTTAACTGGAAAAATAATGATTTTCTTCCAAAAAATATAGAAAATTTGAATAAAAAACGATCGAGGAGATGTAAAAAAGTATCTTATCCTCGCTAATGCTTTGCTAGTTTTGTCAGATTCTTCCCTTTTCGAACGAACCACTTTTTATCACCGTCCAGTTTGGTAGTTTTTTTTTTCAGAGATGGCTTCGGCAGCAGTCTCTCTCGGGGCAAGGTTAATTGGACAAAAAGGTAAAACCTAATTTTAAATTACGTTTTATTCTCTAATTTTAGTGCCGAAAGTTGCCGTACGAAGTGTTGTAACATCCGCACAAAATTCGAACGCACAAGTCAAGCAAGAGAAAACTTCTTTCGGAAATTTGAAGGACAGCGATCGTATTTTCACCAATTTGTACGGTCGACATGATTATCGCTTGAAAGGAGCCCAGGCTCGTGTAAGTAACTTTACATTGCAGCTCGGAGTACAAAATTGACGTTTGTTTTGCAGGGTGACTGGTATAAAACGAAAGAAATCATTCTCAAAGGATCTGACTGGATTCTTGGAGAACTGAAAACTTCGGGTCTTCGTGGAAGAGGAGGTGCTGGCTTTCCATCTGGAATGAAATGGGGATTCATGAACAAACCGTTTGATGGTCGACCAAAGTATCTTGTCGTAAACGCCGACGAAGGAGAACCAGGAACATGTAAAGATCGTGAGATCATGCGTCACGATCCTCATAAGGTATTGAATAATGAATTATTCTATAAATTTTGTTTTCGCTTCAGCTTATTGAAGGATGTTTGATTGGAGGAGTTGCCATGGGAGCTCGTGCCGCTTACATCTACATTCGTGGAGAATTTTACAACGAGGCTTGCATTCTTCAAGAAGCTATCAATGAGGCCTACAAAGCAGGATACCTCGGAAAGGATTGCCTTGGTACCGGATACAACTTCGACGTCTTCGTTCACCGCGGAGCCGGAGCTTACATTTGCGGAGAGGAGACTGCTTTGATTGAGTCTCTCGAAGGAAAACAAGGAAAGCCACGTCTGAAGCCTCCATTCCCAGCTGATATCGGATTGTTCGGATGCCCAACCACTGTCACTAATGTCGAAACTGTCGCTGTTGCGCCAACTATCTGCCGTCGTGGAGGGGACTGGTTCGCTTCTTTTGGACGCGAAAGAAACCGTGGAACTAAGGTATATTTCCCATGCTTTTTGTAAGGATTTCAAAAAAACCAGTATGAAAAAAATACGGGACAGTTTTTGTTAAAGTCTTTGTCTTGAGAAGCTGAATTTTTTTCATAATTTTCAAACGTACAATTTATTCAGCTCTTCTGTATCTCGGGTCAAGTTAACAACCCATGCACAGTTGAAGAGGAGATGTCTGTTCCATTGAAAGACCTGATCGAGCGTCATTGTGGCGGAGTCATCGGAGGATGGGATAATCTTCTTGCTATCATTCCAGGAGGATCGTCTGTTCCACTTATGCCAAAGTATGTTTTATCCTTATTATTCTTCAAAATTCTCCTACTTTCAGAAGCGTTTGCGATACCGTTCTTATGGACTTCGACGCTCTCGTCGCCGCCCAATCTGGTCTCGGGACTGCCGCCGTCATTGTAATGAATAAGCAAACTGATATCGTTAAATGTATTGCTCGACTTTCTCTTTTCTACAAACACGAGTCTTGCGGACAATGTACTCCATGCCGTGAAGGATGTAATTGGCTTAATAAGATGATGTGGCGTTTCGTTGACGGAAAAGCAAAACCATCAGAAATTGACATGATGTGGGAGCTCAGTAAACAAATCGAAGGACATACCATTTGTGCTCTTGGAGATGCCGCTGCTTGGCCAGTTCAAGTAAGATTGTTTAACAAAAAATTGATTCAATTTTCATCTGAACCATTCAGGGTCTTATTCGTCACTTCCGGCCGGAACTCGAACGTAGAATGGCCGAATTCCACAAACAAGTTTTGGCGGAACAGGGAGCCAAACAGATCAGTCAATAAGTGCCGGGAACACAGTAGTTTTGTAGAAGTCTTATCTTCTGTCCTTTTCATCCTTACTTTTTACTTTTTGTTTTCAATGTATTTTACGATTGAATGTCTCCTTTTCCCCTCTTTTTTAGATGTCTCCAATAGTAAAAGAACGAATAAAATCTATATCGTTGCTTGGATGTTGCCCAGGGACGCGGAGTTGCTAGGTACTAGAAACGCGCGTCGGCTCGGAAGGCAGCTTTCTTTTTCCTTTATTCTTATTCATTTTATTCTGTTTCAAGATCCCGCGAGCTCCCAATTCCGAGATGGTAAGTTGGTGTTCAGAAGTATTGAATTTCCTTTCTTAAATTAAGATTCCATTCACCTCGGCATTGTTTGCTCTCCGATGCCACGTCATCGACCTTCTTCCAACAGGCCTAATGTTCCTCATCTTCGCGTATGCTCTCGTCATTCGTTCCATCTTCACTTCTGTCGACTCTGGCTCAATGGGCAATGGAACCTCCTCTGGAGAGGATCTTTCCATTAACTTGTTCGAATTCGTTTGAACTTAAAACGAATAAAATTCAACTGTTGAAGTGTTTATTAATGCATAGTACATGATAGGAAAACAAGTAGAACCCGAGAATCTATCTTCTACAATTATTCTTCCTTTGGATCCTCTTTACTCGGAGTGAGCATCATGGTGAGTCCGATGATGAGAAGAACAAGGAAGAACCACCACTGGTAGGAATGGGATTCGGAGAAGATAAGATTCCCGAGGACACCCTAAAAACAATATTTCCAATTTAAAATTATTAAAATTCTCACCGTGAGAGCAAAGTTACAAGCCATATTGATGATCATCGGAGTGCTGGTACAGTTAGATAGAGCGAGAGATCGAGTGTAAGTCGCCCACATGACGACGTTCGAAGCGATGAAGACTGCGAAACTGGATATCCTCTGGAAATTGGAAAAACTAGAACTCTATCAAATGAAAATCTGGCTCCGGGATGTTTTGAAAGGGGACATTTCGAGAGTGTGAAATCTCGTTCTTTCCTTTTTTTGAAACTTTTCACTTTTTTGCGTTTATGATCTATTATAGATTTGAAAAAATGCATTTTAAAATGCCTTTTTATATAAAAAGGCATTTAAAAAAATATAAAAAAGTTCCAAAAATTCGGCAATAACGCGATTTCACCCTTTCGAAATGTCCCGGAGCTGAAAATCCATCAATTACCGTAAATTGTTCCAGCTCTGAATCAAACGTCATTTTTCCGGAAACGGCACCCATCGATCCACACATTCCTGCGATTGCAGCGAGCACTGCGCTTTTGTTCATTTTTTTCTGGAACTTTTTAAAAAAGTTACTGCAGAATTAATAGAATCCGAAACACTCCTTTTCCTATTTTGAAATGTACTTCGTTGAAGACGATTGATATTAATTACAGAGCAAACCTTTGATTTAAAAAAAACTTCATGATGAATTTCAATTGTAAGAACATGATACAATAAAATATTCACAGAGGTATGGAAGTGGAAAAACAGAATTTCATCCCGTAACAGACAAAGAAGAACGTTTTGATGTGGAGGGTAGGTTTGGTAGTACAGTGGATAGAAAAAGTGATACACGATGATCTACAAGTGATTGCTCCGATTACATCGGAAAATAAGAAAAATCTAAAAATGAACTACTAAAGAGGGATAGGGGTCCACTCATTACGCGTCATTTGATCATACATATAATTTTCGAACAAAGTTTCTTGGGATATGTCATCGTGCGAATCTCGGATCGCCTTATCATCTTTCACCGAGCAATTGCTGGGGGTGTCGTGTCCAAGATGATGGAAGTAGGAGTCCATGATGGACAACTCTTTCTCTGTTGGGTCCAGGCTGAAAATTTATAATTTTTATTTGAAACCAATCTGAAAACTCACAATTCTTTGATTCTGTCCAAGAATTCGATCTCTTCCCATGTTAGGTAACTTCTGACGAAAGTAGACTGTTCCCAATTTGTGACACTGATGCAGTAGAGGGACATGTAGTCTTCAAACAAGCGTTTTGAAGGTTTCGAGATTTCGAGATTCGCCAGTCCGTGCTCTCGGAGTACTATTCGCATTTTCTGAAGATTTATCAAATTTTAGTGTGAGTCTTGGGAGCATACTCCGCTTCAAATTTAAAATTTGTGGTCAATATTTATACCAAAATGTAGATCTCGATGAGAGCTATGAAAAATACTAAAATAATCAAGATTGCCTGTCTCATGTTTTGTCTAGAACTTCTAGAACACCCGCACCAGACGTTTTCGGCCGGTGTGTTTTAAAAGTTTTAGACAAAATCTGAGACGGGAAATCATGGTGTTTTCAGTATCATTTCATAGGTCTCATTGAGTTCTACATTTTGGTATAAAGTTTGACCAAAAAAGTTAAACTTGAAGGGGAGAAAACTTGGGAGAGGGTGAATAATTAACTATCTGGAAAGTCAACTTATTTCTTTTTGTTTATTTTTTTTGTGTCTATTTTACTGTTCACTTTTCAGTTTTCAGATTCAATTCAGACTAGAACTCGAGCCAACACAATATAGTTTTTTCTCCCTTCCCTTCTCTTCTCTTCTCCATAGCATCATACTCTAATTGTTATTCTAGCCTGCTCGAATGGGAGCCGTCACTAGCGCCGTCATGAATAGACGAAAAAGACGAAAACATGCGAAGTTCTCTCTAACAAAAAGCTGAAAAGACCAATGAATCATTCGTACCAATTTTAATTAAAAAGTTGATTGGAATTCTGAGAAACAGAATAACAAAATATCTAGAATTTCTAAATACTATGACGAAGGGTATGATGAAGTGAGTAACAAAAAAATTCAAGAGACAAAAATAGCAGCCAATTAAAATGTTTTTTCTAGTCAACCAAAAATCTTCGAGGATGTTCAAAACGTTTCCCAACCGAATTCTTCTACTGAGAAATATGCTAATGGATATTACAATGGAAACGCCCTTCACACAAACTCATTCTTTTCAGAAATGGCTTTATGATATCTCTTATTCTATTCTAGTCCTATGCTCCGCCCGAAAGGACTTCTCCTCTTTTAGTTAATCCGGTGGCCCCGTGCATTTCCTCTTGTCCCTCTAGGCTCTCTTTTTCATTTTTCGCACTCACTTTATCTGCGAGCGTATCCTTCTTGTTCGTCGGTTTTCTTCCTTCTGTTTCCGTTCCGTTCGTTGGCATATCGTTTTGGTCCTTGTCCTCGGTCGCATCCTCTGCCGTTGCTGCAAGCAATGACATCACCACGATCAGGGTCTTGATCGACATTTGCATGTTTGGAGCATCAGCTGAAAACGTATAAATATGATTAAGATGTAGAACGAAGGCATTTAGAAAAAACTAGAGAACCGCCACTGAATCTATAACGAACACGACCAAAAAAGAAAATGGCCGACGCTTCAGTGAGCTGTCTCAATCTCTCGTCACCACCACTATATTTTGCTGCCCCCTTTTCCTCAAAACAACTCGAAAACAACAGCTGATTTGGCATTGGAGCGACGATGCGTTTGTCTCGCTTCTCTGCGTATACAATATTTTGGAAAATGTTCGGAAAGTGTCGCCGCGAGGGGAAACACAAGAATGTGGTGGGTGGAGAGACGGCAGGAAAGAGAGAAGAATGAGTAATGTTGCAAACAAGAAGGCAGCGGTGGCTTGGGCGGTTTGGGTGGGTAGAAAAGCAGAATATAGACTTCTAAAAATATAGAAGGGAATTCAGTCAAGTGTTAGAAGATCGTTGAGCTCAGTAGACTGTAAAAGTCTCGGAGAGTACAAGGTTTTTTGAGAGTTCAATTGAAAAGTTTTTTTGAAATTTCCAAAAAACCTATTAGCATCAAAACTACTCTGAAGATTCAATCTGTGTTGGAATCAGAGTTGCGCGGAAGTGAAATTTTCCAAGTCGGAAGTCGGAAGTAAAATTTTCAACTGAAGTCGGAAGTCGGAATGAAAAAAAAATGCCCGGAAGGCGGAAGTCGGAAGTAGAGATTTTAGACTAAACTTAAATTTCCGATTTTCCGAAAAGTGGTCGATTTTTTTTTTGGAAAATTTTGCTATAATAGGCTTAGAAATCTCGAAAAATGGCCTCGCTTTTGAACATTTCTTACTTTCGCTCGATTTTCCGATTCTAAGTCAAAAGTCGGAAGTCGGAATGAAAAAATGCCCGGAAGGCGGAAGTCGGAATTCCGCGCAACTCTGGTTGGAATGAATTCGAGAAGTCACTAGTGAAAAAATTTCTACAGTATTCCTAGGAACGAAACGAATAATTCTCCTTTTTCTACAGGTTGAAAATATAAAACCGGTTGAACTAACCTGAATACACCAGCGAGAAGAGTGTTGATAAGTTGAATGAAGAAGGCGAATGAATGAGAAGAAAACCGAAGTTTTGGAGAAGGAGAAGGTCTCATGGGAAACTACTAATTAGAAGTTGTATGATAAACAAAATGGTGATATTACGAGAGTAAAAAAGGATATTTATGTTGCTTGGTAACCTGGATTTGTCGTAGAAGAAATAGAAGAAAAAAGTTAGAAAGCGTAAAAATATTTTAAAAGTTCACGTGAACTTTTTCTCCAAAAATGAATCGTCAGACAACGTGGGATCCATACGCCAACATGAGGGGAGCTGTCAACTGGGAGCATTCAGTAGTTATCTGCACTTTCTAACACTTTCCTGTACAATAATTTCTTGTTTGAACTTTTTTAACTAATGGGACGGAGGCGATCTCAGTCGGAAACATGCGATGATCAGATTGTTTTCCATCACGACATTCAACCGACTACTAATATAGAACAAGAAGTAAACGAAGGTCATTTATTGGGAATCGAACCGTTTTTTCAGTGTACTCTGGTTTGGCGATTCCCTCTAGACATCTCACAATCATCAATTGGCGGAAGGACGACACTGTCGAATGCATGCACACTGATTGCTCTCAAAACGGCCGAGCTCATTCATATCCATGATATCAAAATGCCCGCACCACAATCGAAAACGTCTTCGACTAGACGAGTTATGGGTGGAGCTGAGATGATGGAGAGGAAAGATCCGTTTCATGGAGTTTCGGTTCTGGCAGAGCGAAACGGTCAAGATAAAGTGAGGGATTCAGAAGTAATGGTTGGTTGGAAGAGCAAGAAAGTTAGTCTAAAACAACAATTCAGAACTGCCCACCAAGACTCATGAGTTGCCTTATTAATGGTATAATCGATGGCAACGAAGCCTATATCAAAGATGCCGGAGACGGAGCAACCAGAAACTACAACTTGCCAGATGCTATCAGAGCTTGTGATCTCAGTTTCTCGGAAGTCGACTTCAAACTAACAACTGGATCTATGAAGGAAAGTCTTCCCAAGCTGATCAGGCTTGCTGTCAGAAAGTGAGTTTTCCTTTTGCAAACATCGAGAATTTGTCACTTTTTAGTCCCATATTCCGTTCTGAACGCCGTCTAGTTTTCATTTTGATCAGCTGTGTTCGTACAGTTTTGATCGTTTTCGACAGAACTCAAAATTGTTTGACTCTCTTCGATGCACACCATCATTTGTATCCGGACAGAAGGAGTGAGCTACAACTAATTATCTTCGAAAAATCTTTACTAATTTTTAGAAGTCAAGAAACATGGAGCTCTCATCGGTACTTGCCGTTACAGTAATCTCAACTCATTCGCTCAGTGGATTCAAAATTATGTGTTTCCGGATATCAAAAGCACGGACGAAGTGAGTTTAGGAAGTTTCTCACTCGTTTGATCTAAATTTCTTAGGCTTTCGAAATCTCACTGGTTCGAATAACGGAGGTTGGAACTAAAAAAGCTCGAGGAGAATGTAAATATCTAGAAGAACCATCACCTCTTTTTCGAACAAGAATTTTTCAAAACAAAATCAGACAAGAGGATAAAGAAAGTGAGTTACTCAATAAGAGCAAGACACAATTGCATTAATAGATTCCAGATCTGAAACCGTTAGACTGTCCAGTTCTCCGCAGCATTCTATCGAAACCTCCGAAAATATTGACAAACATTGGAACAAAGCGGCAACTCGATTTAATAAATGGCGAAAAAATTGGTGGTTTTTTAGGAAAAACAAAGAAGCAGAAGTGAGTACTGCTGATCTCATAAAAATAAATGAATAATTTTCAGAAAGTAACTAACTCTACTTTATGATCAATCTAACGAATGTCTTGAGAGCAACTACATTTATTTCAATGTGATAGTCAACTATTTAATTTTTTTCTTTTCTCTTTTGTTCGCAAAATGTACAGTTTTCTCTGTAAAATAAATCAATGATCTCACAAAAAAAAGAAAAAATGAAACAAAAGTTAAAAATACAGTAGCCCAAAATTAAAGCGTGGCGAGACCCACTGCCACTGGCGTGCGCCTTTGAGACTTGCGGCGGGAGCGGCAAAAACAACATAATATTGGCGCGAAAATGTGTCAGCATGCCGTTTTTGTTCATTTTTCACCATTAATCTACTCACCTCGAGAGTCATGCGTACTGCTTGGCATCTCACCCTAATTACTTACTTACTAATCAAGGTAATTTCGTTCACTCTAAACTTCTCTTTATCAATCATTTTTCAGAACACAACACAAGCGCCCGTCATCAACACAACATGCGACCTGGAAGCAGAGTTCGACTGCGGCAGCGGAAGCCTTCGCTGTGTACCAGCAGAATGGCAATGCGACAACAAACCAGACTGCGACAATGGAAAAGACGAGATGGGATGCTCATATGCTCATCACTGCGGCAACGGCTTCATGTTATGCAAGAACGGACTCTGTGTAGATGCCGAGTTCTTTTGTGACGGAGAGGACGACTGTATGGATGGAAGTGATGAGCACTACTGCGAATACAATCGTAGAAGAATTCATTCGGAACGATTGGTCTCTTCTCCAGTTGTAAACACATTCGTTGGTCACAACGGTCCGGAATGTCGCTCACCAAGATTGCGATGCGCGTCGGGACAGTGCATTCAGCCTGAACTCATTTGCGACGGACATCGGGACTGTACAGGCGGTGATGACGAAGTCAACTGCACCATGTCAAACGTCGTAGAAATTACAAAATTGGCCGCTCATGATGATGCATCTTTACCTGATCCAACTATTTTAACTACTGACGATGACGAAGATGTAAGTGGAGACAAAATCTAGATTGGTAGAGCTTTTATGATTTTCAGAGTCACGATTGTCGCCCCGGCTACACAAAGTGTTTTACTGGAGATGTTTGTATTCCAAACAGCTTTTTCTGTGACGGCGACGATGATTGTGATGATAAATCCGATGAACTCAATTGTGAGGCCAACGCACCAAGCGAGGAACAGTTCCTCTCCGGACAAGCGGACCACATGCACGCCTGCGCTGCAGCTGGCAAGTTTGCTTGTGAAACCAGAGGAACCGAACTGGCTGTGTGCCTTCCAATGAACTCAACATGCAACGGGATCAAAGAGTGTCCATTGGGAGACGATGAATCTCGTCAATGTTCGGAATGTGCCAGAAAGCGATGTGATCACACCTGCATGAATACACCACATGGAGCCAGATGCATTTGCCAAGAAGGATACAAACTTGCTGAAGATGGTGTCACGTGTGAAGATGAAGACGAGTGCGCCGCTCGCGGACATGTCTGCCAACATTTCTGTGAAGATCGTCTTGGTACATTCGTATGCAAGTGTGCCAACGGATACGAATTGGAAGCAGATGGGCATTCTTGCAAATACGAGACTTCCACAACTTCCGAAGGATACCTTTTCATCAGTCTTGGAGGAGAAGTTAGACAAATGCCGTTGGCTGACTTCCATGCTGGTTCCAATTATGCTCCTATCCAAAAGCATTCAGGACATGGAAACATCAAATCAATCGATTTCATGCACCGTAACAATAAAATGTTCATGGCGATTTCTGACGAACAAGGCGAGCCCACTGGAGAATTGGCAATGTCCGAGGACGGTCTTCTAAGAGTTCTTCGTGAAAACGTTATTGGAGTAGGAAACATTGCAGTCGATTGGATTGGTGGAAACATATTCTTCACGCAAAAGTGTAGGTTAATTGAAAATACGAATCCATTTCAATGAACTCATTTTAGCTCCCTCTCATAGCGTCGGAATCTCTGCTTGCACAATCAGCGGGATGTTCTGTCGTCGAATTATTGAAGGAAAGCAACACGGGCAAAGCTATCGTGGTCTTGTAGTACACCCGATGAAAGGACTCGTGATCTGGATCGAATCCTATCAAAAACTCCATCGCGTGATGGCGGCAAACATGGATGGCTCTCAAGTGAGCATATAACAAGTTCTTCGAAGCTATTAAATTAATTTTTTATAGGTTCGTGTCCTTGTCGATAACAAACTAGAAGCCCCATCAGCTCTTGCCATAGATTACATTCGCCAAGATGTCTATTTCGGTGATGTTGAACGCCGTTTGATCGAACGTGTCAACATTTACACAAAAGAAAGAAAGGTTGTTATCTCAAATGGAGTGCATCATCCATTCGACATGGCATATTTCAATGGATTTCTCTACTGGTCCGACTGGTAAGAGTTTATAAATTTCTCAGAAATAGATTAAGAACGTTTCAGGGGAAGTGAGACTCTGAAGGTTCAAGAGATGACACATCACCATTCAAGTCCTCATGTCATTCACACTTTCAATCGTTTCCCATATGGAGTTGCTGTAAACCATTCTCTCTACCAGACTGGACCTCCATCAAATCCATGTCTGGAACTCGATTGTCCTTGGTTGTGCATCATTGTGCCAAAGACCGATGTTATCACCACCGCCAAGTGTATGTGCCCAGACGGTTATACTCATTCCATCTTCGACAACACATGCGTTCCACCAACAACGAACGACGAGGAGAAGCAACTTGAGAAACTGTCACACATCGGATCTGCTCTGATGATGGAGTACTGCGAAGCCAATGTGGCGTGCATGAATGGAGGAACGTGCCGTGAGCTTCAGAATGATCACGGAAGGACTCACCGCATCGTTTGCGATTGTGAACTGCCGTATGATGGACAGTTTTGCGAACGGCTCAACCCAGAAATGCTCGCCGCGTTGGAGGAAGAGCGGGCGCCTGCTGGACTCATTGCTCTGCTTATTATCTCGCTTATGATTCTGGTTCTAGTAGGATGCGGTGCATTCTTCTGGTTCGCTCAAAGAGATTTAACAAATGATGTTATCTCGACTGCTCGCATTCATGTTGATAACATGGCTAGAAAGGCGGAAGATGCTGCAGCCCCAATTGTCGACAAGTTGAGGAAGGTTACTGAAATACATAAGACCACGCCTCCAAGAGAAGGAACTCATTCGGCAACAAATGTAAACTTTGTTACTGACGAGACAACTGCCGAGAGAAGGGTCCGGATGCAAACTTCTCCGGTAAGAGTTTATTTCATTCAGACGAGTCGAAATTCCAACAGTTTTCCATGTTTCAGTCAGCATATGGCAATCCTCTGTACGAAGAGATCCCAGATGTGTCAACTGGTTTCGCTGTATCCTCGACCACACCATTCTCGGCCGTCATTCGTTTTGAAGAAGACAACAGCTTGTTGTGATTTCCATAATCAAACTAAATTAGATGTCTGTAAAGTATTTTTATTTTGGTCTATTTATTGCATGAACGTTGAATGTCTAAATTGTTTTCTTCACTTTGAACTAGGAAGGATAAATCTAATGCGGCGTTAGATAATATAAAAGAAGCCGGCAATAGGAAACGACTGACGATACTTGAGCAGCAGAATTCCGTTGTTTTCTGTTTTTCACAATGTTACTTTTCATCTTTGCATTTGAGATAGAATAATGAGGAAATATTATCTACAAAATCGAACTGAGACTCGGTGTTTGCACTCTGTCGATTTACGAGGCCCCGCCCACAAATCAAAATGCGCGGCGCGCAGTTGTTTTTGTTTTGTGGGCGGGACCTCGTAAATCGACACAGTGCAAACACCGAATAATAATCTATATTTCAAGGCACATCACTGAATTTTTACCATTGGGTCTCGCCACGAAATACAGTACAACAAGCGGGAAAAATTTGTTTGTGGGTCTCAAACGGAAAACAAGTTACGGTGGCAGGTTTATTGACTTTTCGAGATTTTTTCTCTAAAATTCCGACCGAAACAGCTTTTGATTTCATTCAGATTTTGCTTCCAAGCAATAAATAATTGTCATGTCGCCTTATTCAATTCTCGCGGCCGAAAAAATGGACTGGACTAGTATTCCGCGCGAATCCTAGTCCCTCCCTTTTTATTCGCGAATTTGAATTTGTATTTCAAAAATGTAATACTTCTTAATTTCGTTTGAACTGTCTATAATTAATCTTGCATTTTGTTGAAATTTTTGTTTCAGATAAAGCTAAAAGCAGAAATGAGCACCGAAGATGTTATCGATTCGGTCGAAGCACCCGAGAAAGTGTCTCAAGGCGCTGAAGTGAAAGGCGCCGAAGTCGAGAAAGAAAACAGCGAACCAACACAAGAAGAAAAGTAATTTTATTACCAGAATGAAATTCCAATTATTAAAAAAAGTTCCAGAGAGAAGCGTCTTTCCGAATTGCTCTCTTCAGGACGTCGTGCCCTTACCCTGAATGATGCCGAAACAGCGACAGAACTTCTGAGCGAGGCTTCAGAGTTGAGTGTTGAACTTTATGGAGAAGACCACGAGAACACATTCGATTATTATCTATACTACGGAATGGCAACCTTGGAGCTTGCAAAGACTGAAAGTCAGCTTTTGAAGGCGCCGAACGATAAAGAAGAGAATGGCACGGTTGATGAAGGAGCAACTGGAAACGGCGAAGAGAAAAAATCGGCCGATGGCGAAGATGGTGGTGATTCGGAGAAAGAGGATGGCGAAGAATCGGGCGACGAAGACGATGACGATACTATGAAGCTTGCGTGGGAAATTCTGGAGGTATTTGTTTTCTCGTTCAGACCAATATAATCTCATGAAATTTTTAGAACGCTCGTTGCATTGCTTCAGCCAAGATTGAGGCTTTGGAGGCTGAACGAAGTGGAGTGAGTGCAATTGAAGAGTGGAATCTGAAACTAGCCGAGGTTCTTGTCGTTCTCGGCGAGCACGGAATATCGGATGGAAAGTACGAACAAGCTCGTGAAGATCTGGAGCGTGCTCTCAACATTCAAACTAGTGTGCTACCTCCAAGCTCGAGAAAAATCGCTCATTCCTGCATTTTGGTTGGAGAAGCCTGTGCATCTGAAATGAAATATGATGAAGCTATCGTCTACTACGAGAAGACGAAAAATGTTCTTAAAAACAAATATGAAGAACTTGAAAATAAACTGAAAGAAGACGTCGGAGAAGACGAGAAACTGGATATGAAGAACGAGTTGAAGGAATTGGACGAGATGATTCCTTTCATTGATGAGAAAATCGAAGATGCTCGTGCTTCTGCCGAACAAGTTGAGAAAACCACAGCAGAAATCAAAGCTCAGTATGCTGGATTTGCTTCGATGATTAAACAACTTCCACGAGACTCCGAGGAGAAAGTGACAAACGACATCTCAAATTTGGTAAGATTTTTGAACTTGTATTAGAATAATGAGATTGTTTCAGGTCCGTCGCCCAGCAAAACGTCCTGTCGAAGAAGCCGGTGCAGAAGACGTGAAGAAGACGAAGGAGGACGAAGAAGGCACTTCTCAACTCTAAAAGCACGCTCAATAATTTTATCCACCAATATTTTTGTTAAATGTAAATCAATCAATGTACCACGATCTGAGTTCCAATAATACCGTTGTTATGTTCTATTTATCATCTTTGAATAAACAATCTCTGTTGAGTTTCATGTTGTTCTTAATATTTTCAGTAGTTATTCATCTGCCATTCTATATTTTCTCCTCAACATCGCTTCCAGAAATTACTTTTTTTCCCAAAAAATCGGTTATTTTTAGCTTCATTCACCATAGCAATACTTGTATGAGTGAAGAAGTTGATGATTGTCATTTGTCAAATAATATGATTTCTACCAATCAACAGTCAGATCTCATAATCGCAGAAGAAATTGAAGATGTGAGTCTGCCGAGAATTACGCGGAATAACATTATCTTGTTTCTAGGAGTTCGCCTCGTTGGATACTCTCGTTTGTGCATTCAAAAACAAACTGGGCGAAACTGATTTCGTCTTTACATCTGGTCCACTCATCCTAGTTTGCGATGGAGCAACGTCGACACTAACTGTGACGAAGCGGTTTCAAATGGAATTCGATATTAAGAAAGTGTTCACTCACACTTTCGCAGTATCGAAAAACGCTGAAAAACTGGCATCGACGTCTGAGGATGGAAACGATCTAGGACCAAAATTCCGAGATTATTTGGTTATCTGTGGAGAACACAAACTTCAATTCCTTTCTCTTCCTGATTTCCATTTCTACCATTATGAGATTCCGTTTAAAGTAAGATCATCTAGATGCATCCCACTATTTTTCTTTCTTGAATTTCAGCTTCGTAACGTATTCTCCTGTTCCAATAGTCTTCTCGTCGAACGATTCTATGATGCTTCCACTGAACAAAGCTTTCATGCTCACGACACATTTCATCTATACTCGCTATCAGGACCATTCGGAGAATTGTTGCCAGTAATCTACAAAACAAACAGCTTCCATCCACAATGGAAATTTTGTTGGCAATCTCATCAGGACGAAGCCGGAATCGTAGATACGGATAGGAATTTCGTATTGGTGTATGATCAAAAGGAGAAAGTACATCGTGTATACATGGCAAGAGACACGGAAGAGCAAGAAGTGCATGCTGCGATTCGATACGTGGAGACGCTCAGAAAGCAGCATGATTCGACAATGTTCGCATCGAGTTTGGCACCTAACTCTGTTGGAAGGACTACCCATTTTGATCCGACTATGAGATCACCTGCAAGTGAGTTCTCGATTGATCAGATTCGTTCAACCAAAGTTATTTTCCAGTGGCAGCTCTCTCTGATGTCATCAGTTCCGAAATTGATGGAAGATCACCGTTAGCCTCAAACATCCGATCAAGCTTCGGTCATTCCACCCCGAATAATCCGGGCGCCGTAAACTTCCCAGGAAATCTGCCAACTCCGATTTATGATGGTAAGTTTAAATGTAAAAAATTTTATTCAAGAAGAAGGGGAACGAGACCGATTATGATGGTCAAAATTCAAAAGGGTTATACTCCTCCGTTGGTGATGTGCTCGTCCCGGAACACGATTCTGTTTGTTTTGATCATCGAGAGGGCTCAATTGTGATGTCAGCTTCAGAAGTTGAATGTCGCAATTATTGAGTAGAATTGACGGGTTGTTCGGAGAAGACATGCGACGGTTTCTGAAAAATGAACCATCAGATTCATTCCGGGCTAGAAATGGATTACCGAAGAGCAGTGAAGTCTTGACTATTCCTCTGTAGATGTCCACCAGCTCTGAACATACTCCTCCGTCGGTATGGAGTGATGGGAGACGATGGTTGGGTTGTTGTAGTCGTTGAATTACTCTCTGTTGAGCCAAGAAGAGCACACATGGGAGCTGAAGGGGTAGAGAAGGAAATAAAAGAAGTTGAGAGAGATAATAGTACAACAAAAAGTGCACATCACACCTAGCTGGATTTTATTAGATGGTGAGAAGAAGCGAACGAAATAAAACTAAAGTGGTGAGAAGAAAACGGAATGGTGTGAAAAAGGCAAAACATAGAAGCACACAAAACAAAGTGAGAGTGTTAGTATCTATCTAAGTGATCTTCGGGGTGATTGACGTTTAGTGGAAGATGGTGAACTACGACACGAATTGGAATAGTGAACTTGGGACGCACCGATTGCTGGTGACATATTCGGTTCGAGGAAATGAGAGGCGGATCGGGAGCGGGTGGATCGCATAGACGCCATTGATATAATTGAGCTGAAACTGAAGTTATTCCGCGGCACCTAAGTATATCTAACTTTGTAATGCTAAGACGAAGCGGTGTCTTTTCACTGGGACATCCCTCGTATCCTCGTTTCATTGATTCGATAAGCATACACGAGAACTGTCTCCAAGACTCACAAACTTCTTCCTCCTCGCTTTTCTCTGCCGCTCGGGATCTTATTCGTAAGATTCTTCGAATTCTGAAAAAATTCTGTTACTTTTTTTCCAATAAGCTTCCAGTGTTTACTTGCTATCCTCTGTGACAACTCTCATGTACATTTTACTCATGGAGATCGGAAGTTGTTGGGCAAACGGCGCCCAGTAACAGTTGTCGTTTCCTTCGTTCATATAGTGCCTATAAACATTTTGACATTTTACTACATGAGGGTGAAACTAACCGATGGCGTGCTCCGAGACGAAAAGAGAGTGTCTTGATCATTTCAGGGTCACATTTGTGAACTTTGATCAGTATGTTCAGAAAGTCACGGACCTGATTGATGATGTTTAGAAACTGTGCATTCTCCTTGTATGTTGCATGCATAGTTTCTGGGAGATCCACTAAAGCCCACACCCAAGTAGGTGTAAGTTCGGCTGATTTCAACCAAGCCTCACTGAAAGACAAAAAATGATGTTAATTCCGTCAACGATTATATCACCTGATAGCATCAGTCAAAAGTTGAGGGTCATGAGAGTTTATGGTATTCCACGTATGCACAACATGCTTCCTGTGTGTTGATAGCTGGCGAGCCGACTGATTGCCCATTTTGTGATATGTGCATAGTCCGGGGGGAGAAGATCTCTGATACACTGAAAAATGAAAAACTAGCGGGCCCATGAGTGAGCTAATCGTAAACGAGAAGAGAAGAAGATGAATCAAATAATAGATTTGTCCCATCTCTTTACTCTGTTTATTGCTCGAAAAGGAAGCTCAAAAAGAATGGGAAGTAAGAGGGGAAGATGAAGAAGAAGAGGCAGTTATTTCCCTATGCAAATTAGTGTGAAAATAAACGAAAATACATGGGGCCTCGTGCCTTTTCGCGGAGGTGAATAATGATAAGTATTCTGAGATGAAGAGCTCAGGGTGGACGTCACACCATTCGTGGAAAGAGAAGAAAGAGGGT
Organism: Caenorhabditis zanzibari; assembly: GCA_963966625.1. NCBI lineage: Eukaryota > Metazoa > Nematoda > Chromadorea > Rhabditida > Rhabditidae > Caenorhabditis > Caenorhabditis zanzibari. The sequence goes on from OZ016469.1 coordinate 10,330,928, forward strand.
GTTTTGTTTTTCAGACCTTTTCGGGTGGGCAGCTTCAGTTAGATGCAATTTTCTCGCAAGAGGAAGTATGGGAAGGACTCTACGTTTGAACTTCATCTTTCAAAGATTATTGTATCAAAAGAGGGGCTCACAGCATCTTGAAGACCACAACACGAATATCTTTTTAACTAAAGAGCGTCGGAATATGATAAATGGATGGTGCAAAAACGTCTTGGTTCTTGTCAGCGGAAAATGCAAAAACAACAAGTCCTTCTACTAAATAAGAAAAATTGATTGACATCGTCAGATGTGTTTTGGCAGCCAACTCTTCTTTTGAAAGAAAAAATATGAAACGAGAGCCGGGTGTGAACGAAAGAACATTTGAGACTTTTCATAGCGAACAAGAGTTCCCATTCCTCACGGTAGCGGTTCACACATATTTATTAGATTCGAAGGGGTAGCCTCTGAAGCCATTGTGTGGTATGCTCAATGGCAACACCGAACTTTGATTCATGTGGGAAGAGGAGGCGGAGTCTTTGTGTCAATGAAATGTGAAATTGAAACAGATTTTGTTTGGTTATCTACGTCAAAAGAGGCCGAGACAGAGGATGGATCGGATAGGCGTGAGAATTCTATCAACCACTCCCGCGGATTGAAAAAGGAATCCCCGCCGACTTTTGAAAGTGCAGGGTCGAGTCGTCTATCAGATAGAGCTTTGAAACTTTTCCTTTTCATAGAGGAGGCCTAGAATTGAAAGACCAAGATTTCCAGGTCGATAGGAAGAAGCTCGAAAGAAAGAGAGAAGGCAACTTGTAGATCCATAGGAATTATCGAGGTGAAGTTCAATTATGATGTTGCTCCTTGTTTAAAACAAATTTGTTTTGCCATTCACGTAGAATCTGTGGTCTAGAAAACGGGAGAAGAGTGAGCACGACGACAAAGGAGACTTTGTGCATGCGAAATTGTAGATATGTATAGCCCTGAGGGCGTAAATCACATTTGCATTCGGTGCTCTTTTTGCCTGTTGTCTTCGGGGTCTTCTAGCCGTGCCTCGCGTTGAATCTAGAAGAACAAGAAGGCGTACAGGAAAGACGGCGAGGAGGAGATTAGTGTTGGCCATCGAAAAACGGAAAAAAGTTTGCGCATGTCTGCGCGTGTGTGTTTTTATTCCCTCAGTTAGAGCTGACCTAGTAAAATGTGCCAGATGAACCAGAATAGGTGATGAGGCCAATGAAAAAAAAAACGGAAAGTGCATTATTTTTTTCAGGAAACAACGAGATGTGGGGAGTCACTCCGAATAGAGTCACTCCGAATACCCCAAGAGTCAATACTAGAGGTGGTCTGGAACGGAACATTCATACAAGGTAAAAGGATCTCTCAGAATATTCGGCTCCGGGACATTTCGAAAGTGGAAATTTCGAGAGTGTGATATCGCGGTTTTGCCCTATTTTTGGAACTTTTCATACGTTTTCTTGCGTTTATGATCCATTATATCTTAAGCAACATCTTATCATATTTAAAAAACGCAAAGAAAAATGAATGAAAATTTCCGAGATAGGGCAAAACACGATTTCCCACTTTCGAAATGTCTGCTTTCAAAATGTCCACTTTCAAGATGTCTCACTTTCGAAAATCCTTACTTTGGAAATGTCCCGGAGCCGAATATTCAGAATATCCTATTACTTATTTTTAGGACACTAGCTCGAATGGTCAATGATGATGCACCTGGTACCAGTTCTTCTCCAACCTACGCCAGACTTCAAACAACCGCTTCTCCATTCCACCGTACGAATCTCAGTCAAATGTGTAAACGAGGAGACAGCAACGCGGATTTGCTCCGAGACTTCACCCGAATGATTAGAGATACACCACGAAATTTCACCAAGAACACTCAAGTTCCCGAGAACGACGTGGATTTTGGAGATCTCGAACGAGATCCAGATGTGGATTTGCTTTTATCGAAAGTCTGTTTGGAGTGTGTATGGGTTGAGCCGAAGCCGGGTGCAATGCAAAAAGCCAACAAGGTGTTTGTATCTAGCTTCCTCTCGGAGATGTACTTGAATCTAGTATCCACAGCTGGAGCCGTCATGAAGATTATTCCTGTTTGGAAGAAAGCGACAGTTACACGAACGAATCTGTCTTCCAAAAAGTACGAACCAGTTGTCGTCGATTGCATAGATGCGACTTATGTTATGAAGAGTGGAATCACGATTGTTCTGGGTCCAGAGTTCACAACGACCATGTATGGAGGAAATGAGAAAATTGGTCCAATTTTCATTGAAGAAATTAGCAACACTCGAAACGGTGCCAATTTCCGATTTTTCAAGTTCGCAGACAATAAAATAATTCTGGTTCATGAGTTGCGATGTATCATTCTCGAACTTCCGGAAACAGTTTCATGTGTCGCAGCAAATGAATTCATGAAGACGTGCTTCACGCATTTTGAAAGAAGCTTCTCTCAGAAAATCCTCAGGAAATGGAAATCTGTAAAGCGAGATATCGACACGGAAAGAGAAGACTATGAAGAGAAAGAACTGGAAAATGTATCACTTTTTATGCTAGAGGCTGTGGGCATCCGAGTTAATAGAGTGGTAGAGCAAGAAAGAGCAGAAACCCCAGATGGGCATGGAGGCAAAAAAATGAGACCACAGATGTCAGAAGCTGAAGTTATGGCGATTATGAGCAAATATTTCGAAGATACACGATTCGATCCAAGAGTACAGCATGCAGAAAACGAGCTCCAAAGGTACATAAGTGGAAAATTTAGATTTTTCTAATAAGTATCTTTCAGTCATTTCTCGATTGAGTTGGATCCGAGTGGAGAAGGAAATGAGCATGCTCGGAATCTTCTCGATGCTTTCCATTCTCAATGCGAAGACTGGGGAACCGAAACATTGTGTCAAAAGACAATGTTAGGATTAGTACCGTTTGCTTACATTTTAGCGAAAGTGCTCAATTTCCACGAATATGAAGAGTATTATGGATCGTTGTACCGAGTATTGCTGTCACAAATTACATTCGAATTCAAAATTTCCGAGGAAGCTCACAAGAAGTTTGTCGCAAGCGTTGGTGCCCCAGTTCCTTGCTGGTCGTTGAATACTCTCATCTCTCACTTGATCAATGATCGGACGACTTCTGAAAATCTGGGTTCACTCCCGAAAGCAGTTTCACAGAATAGCTTGCGAATGCTCACAGTTTTCGCAGTGTCGCGAACGCTAATCGGATCGAATGTGAATTTGGATTGTCAACTGTGGATTGGACAAGATTGGAAACGTCGTCTAGGACTGTGTACCGAAACCCTTTCCGAGTTCAACAAGGTTCTGAAGAATACTCGATGCAATGCTCCTGGACGTGCCAATCAGATCACGAGCTTGTTTGGAATCGATTATAAGGCAATTGATCACAAGATAACAGCTATCAAAATCATCTTCCTGAAAATTCAAACAGATGCCTATGCAGGGGCGAAAACGATTGCTCCGAAGAAGTGTGTCTACGCGTCACCCGAAGAAAAGACCGGAATCGCTCAACTTCGTTGGAAAACCGATATTCGTAGGAATAATGTGGCTGTGATGCTGAATTCATCTCGCCCTATTCTTATCGTGGCAAATGTTCTGTGAGTTCATTTTATTGATTAAATCAGATGCAATTATTCATTATTTTAGTCGTCGAAGCGAAGAGGACAACATGAAAGAAATACAAGATCGCTTCCTATCACAAACATCGTATCGTACATTGGCTCAACCTTTCGGACGAGCTTTCTTCGAATTTCGAACCTCCGTTCCATCTCTCCTCACAACCATCAACATCCCTAAGCTGAATCTTGGAGGAATGGTGTATCCATCACGAGTTTCGTGTGATCCACCTTCTTCGGAGCAATTCAAAATGAATACAGAATGGGGAAACTTCTACAATGCGTTGGCTTCTGCTCTCAGAATTGGAGGAAGCGATACTGTGCGGATCGATAATGAATGGATTGTGATGGTATCGAAAAGTATAAAATCAACAGCAGTAGTCGGAGGGCTAGTTCTTGGATTTGGACTCAATGGACATTTGGCTCCTTTCAACATGTACCACGCCCATCAGATGTTATCTTCTTTCGATAAATTCCAGTCTGTTGCATTACTTCTCGGGCTTTCTGCCTCCAATATCACAACATGCGACAACCAAATTCACAAAATCCTCGCCACGTATCTCGCATTCTTGATGGGCCCAACTCCATTAGACATCAGACTTGATTATACAATTCAGACGTCGGCTATTTCTGGACTAGGATTGTTGTTCGCCGAATCCGGAAATATGAATATTGCGAAGAAACTCATCAACGAAATCGGAAAAGCAGCGACAAGAGACGAAGAACCAGTGACTGATAGATCTGCTTATAAGCTGAGTGCTGGATTCTCGCTAGGATTGATTATGCTGGGCAAAGGAAATGGATCGGCGAATAGCGTGATTCCTTTCAAACAGAATATCCCTCCAATGTCGACAAGATTGATCTACATGATGAATGGAATGCGAAGAGTATGTTTTCCGCAAAATTATCTGCTAATTTTGGTACTTTCAGGACAAGTGTGTCTTCCTTCCTCAAACAGTCACCCCAGTGGTTCCTGATGCACCCAATTTACCATTTTCGAACACAGGGCCACTGTCTACGTGCAACGGAGCCAATCATGTGAAAGAAAGTGAGAACATCAACATTCATCACTCAGCAGAACCAGCTGCTCTTGCTCTCGGAATGATGTTCATGAAGACAAATAACAAGATCATCGCTAAAGAACTAGCTCTTCCGAAGACGATCACAGATATCGAACGACTAAAGCCGGATTCTATGTATTCTCGTGTTCTTGCCTACTGCCTTGTCATGTGGGACAGAATCGAACCAACACATGCATTCGTGAAAAGTCTTATTCCAACAGTCATCAGAGAGTATGCAACTTCTGCTCTTCACTTTGGAGTTCCGATTCTAAAAGATGACGACGGAGAGGATATCCAAGAAGCAATGAGTGTGCGAGAAGAGAATTACTGGCGTAACATGATTGATACCGCCACTATCTCCCAAACGTATCTGTACACAGTCACTGCCGCCTGTATGGCTATTGCTTTGAAGTTTTCTGCGTGTGGTGGTCCTGAAGAAGATAGTCTCAATGATGCGGCATTCAAAGTTATTGTGAGTTTGCCGAATAGGTTGTTCAATTCAATTCAATTTTTTTTCATTAGGAATATTACACGAGAGTTGTGTTGCCAGATGGTAAGAGCAGAAAGGACACGGGAAGCGTCCGAATGTGCATGTATGCGGGAGCTTACACGCGATCAAGTGCTCTCGCGATGCTGGTTACATCTATGTCTATTGTGAGTTTTTCTTGATTTTCCATTAATAATATTCCTATTTTTAGCTTCGTGTGGGAACCGGAGATATTGAAGTTATGCGATACGCAAGGCTTCTACGAACGGGTGATAGACCGGACAGCAGTGATTGGATATCTCTTGGAAAGAAGCATTTCGAGCAAATGACCGCACATCAAGCTCTCGGAATTCTGATGATGGGAGAGGGAAGATACGCATTCAAAAAGGACAATCTTTCTATTGCTCTCACTATCATCGCTACCTACCCGACTCTCCCGCAAAATGTTTCGGACAACTCGTACTGTTCTTTCTTCATGGAAATCTCATATAATGATTATTTTCAGACATTATCATCAACCACTTCGTTTCCTGTGGAGCATGGCCGTTGAGCCAAGACTTGTCGTACCTTTTGACATTGCCGAAGGTGCTGTGGTTGAAGTGGATGTTATTATTGTTATGAAGGTAAAGTGGTTTTCTCGTTTTCATGTTCTAAACCAAGTATTACAGCCGAAAAAGGAAGGTGAAGAGCCCATTGTATACAAACAGAAAGCTCCTTCACTTCTACCTCCTCTCGAAGATCTTCTTTCGATTTCTGTTGGTGGTGGTGAATACGAATTAGTTCACATCAATCTACGAACTGCTGAAGAGTTGAAAGTCATGAAGGATGTCATGTCTGTTGGTCAAGGACGAATTATGCTCAAAAAATACAGTGTGAAATCGTGAGGAGTAGTTAAGTTGAGCATTTTATCCAAACGTATTGTTTTCAGCGAGGAAAAGAAAGCCAGCGAGTCTGCCAATATTTATCAGAATACGTTCGACGTACTGGATCTTCTACAACGAGAAGACACCGCTTTGGTACTCGACGAGAACGAGATTATGGAAACCATTCAGAATATTGAACAGGAGCTTAGTTTGAATAGTTGTGATGATTATCCGAATGTCCAAGTTCAATTGAACACGGTTCGAGATGTTACCGAGAGGATACCGCCGGAATTGGCTGAAATGCAAAAAAGAGCTCTCCATTTACTTGGTGGTTCATTTGATCTGTAGGTGTTTCGCTGTAGGATTTTCAGTAATGTTTATTTCCAGATGGAGAGACGAAGTCAACGTTTCAAATTCGATCTACGGGTTGGCTGAGAAGATTCAGTCTATGCAAATTCAACGGAGACCACTGCACTTTCAATTTTTTTCTATGTGAAGTGATAATTTATATACATTTTGAAATTGAAATGAACTGATTGCTGTCGTTTTAAAAATGTACGATTGGAATTCTTGTGGAGGGTGCAATTTGGGGTGGAGCACAATTTCGAGTTTGGATTCTCGGAGCCAAGAATCCTATAATAATGCATTCCTCTAATTTACGGAATCTGAGAATCCAAAAACTGTAGTTACGAGTTTTTAGGAACTTTTCGACTAAAAGTGGCCGTTTTTCATAATTTGAAAACCCCTTTACTCCAAAATCGGGGTACTGGGTCAACTATTGGGGGGCCTTCTTAATAAGCTTATTCTATTATCGAAAAAAATCAAACTGAGACTCGGTGTTTGCACTGCGACGATTTACGAGGCCCGCCCACCAAACAAAGTGCGCGGCGCCCAGTTGTTTTTGCTTTGTGGGCGGGACCTCGTAAATCGACACGGTGCAAACATCGAGTCTCAGTTTGATTTTTTCGATAATATTATATACAAGTGAATAATACTTTTTTTTTAACCTGAATATAGCAGGTCACCAAATTAGTTTTCAGCACTAGAACAGCGTAATCGCCCAAGTGGTAATTTTTTAAAGTTCTCGGGAATTCCATGAAACGAAACCACCGTTTGGAAAATTTTGCGGAAATTCCAGAGCTGCAGTTCCACTTCCAATTATCAGGTCAATTTCCTTTGCTTACTATAAAAATATTTGTCCAACAATTTTATTTGTAACAAAAACAAATTTATTCCTCGTCGTCGCCTCCGGCTCCATCTCCCTTTCTCAAGGTGCGTCGCTTGACGCGTCCTGGGCGACCTCCTCCGTATGGCGATTGGAGAGAGAAGTCGATGTGCTTCTGGGAGTCCAAACGAACGATGAAGGATGGGACATCGACAACTTGTCTGCGAACACTGAAAAAAAAGAAAATGAGTTAAATGAACAGCGGGCTTTTATTTGTAGCTTTTCTGCAATATAACCTTTTGCGATTGCAATAACTTTTTGAAAAAAAAACTCATAATTTTGTGAAAAATAGTATCGCAACTACAAATCATAAAGAAAAATTAATATTTCTTACCGGATGTGATGTTGCTTGATCAAGATACGAGCGTGATGGATAGACTTGGCCAATCCGAGCTTGAAGACCTGGGTCTGGAGTCTGCGCTCAAGGAAGTCTTCGACCTTAAGACCGAGAACGTAATCGAGCTTCATCTTGGTCTCATCGAGGACACCGATCTTGACAAGGCGACGGAGAAGGGCATTTCCTTCGAAAAGACGCTTTGGGTCCTTGTCTTCGAGGGTGAGAAGCTCACGAGCAGCCTTACGGACCTTGGCGAGGGTGTACTTGACACGCCACACCTCACGCTTGTTCTTGAGTCCGAAAGTTCCGATGAGCTTGAGCTCCTACAAATTTCCAGATTCAGAAAAGCGTAAAAAGGAAAATTCAAACCTGGTCAAGGCGCTCCTTCTCGAACGGACGGCGTGGCGACTTTGTCACCTTAGATTGCACAGTCTTCAGACGTGGCATAGTTGAACCCTGGAAATAAGGTTAAATTTTTAAATAGGTCTCTCACGAAAAATTGGAAGAATAAAACGGACATCAATCAAAATGCAATTTTATTGAAAAAATATAGTATTTTTTAACTAATTGTGAAGATTTGGCAATTGAAAATCATGAAAATTTCCTCGAAAATTGCAGAAAAAAAATAGAAAAATGCGAGTCCGGCCTAAAAGACAGAAGACGGGTACGGTCTAGGCGCGCTGCGAGACCCGTGCTTATAAATCGATGCGCCTTTAAACTGAGAGACGCCGCCCTCTCGCACCCGCGTACTCTCTCGCTTTTCTTGCTCAATATGTTCCTTTTTTGAGTTTTTGAGGGTTTTTTATCGTTTTTTTTCTGATTTTTCTGCTGTTTTCTAATTTTCTAGTTCTAAAAATTAAATTATGCAATATCTTGAAACTTTTTTCAGTGAATGGATTTGCCCGATCCATACCTACCAGGAGCTATCAGCCTTTTCGAGCAATTGGACAAAAAATTGTTAGTGGTGCTCCGCGATGGACGAAAGCTGATCGGTTATCTACGATCAATTGACCAGTTCGCAAATCTAATCCTCGAAGATGTGGTTGAACGAACATTTGTAGAAAAATACTACTGTGATGCTGGTCAAGGTTTCATGTTAATTCGAGGAGAGAACGTCGAACTAGCTGGCGAAATCGATGAAAGTGTTCCTACTGGGCTTACTCAGGTATAGTTTCTTTCTTGCTGAATATCGATGTTTCATACTCAACGTAGATTTTCAGGTGTCACCAGAAGAGTTTCGACGAATTGAAGACGAATACCTTGCGAAGAATCCGCCAAAATTCCTGAAACGGCCAGCTGAGAAAGAAGAACACGAAGCCTAAATCTCATTCATTCCTTCAAATCGATCACATTTTTCTGTGTTCCGGAAGAAAGTTACGGGTTCAAATCTAATTTTCTTTCTTTGATCCAGGGATAACAAATCTGTTTCTGAATTTCCCTATTCTTGTGCTATGCTTGTTTAAATTTTTATCATAATTACCTGAAAAATTTGAGATAAATTATTGTACCTTTTAAGCGGTTTCTTTTGGTTTCTGGTCTGTTCTAATCTGTTTTATATCGATTTCAGAGCGAGAGAATCTTCTCACCCAATGATAAATTGTCTACAGAGAAGTCCACACGGGTCGAACCGTATGGGTGAGTTATAACTAGTTTCCTGAGAACGAAACCTAATTTTGTGAAAGAACAGGCGTCCTCGAGTACGTGCGAAAAGCCAAATTTTTTGACAAGGTCGTTTCTAATCTAACAAGTGGCTTTCCATATGTTTGTTAGCATAGCAAGTAAATGTTCCTTTTTTTACTACGCTCCCAGTGCTCTTGATTTTAAATCAGAATAGTCTTAAGCTAGGAAAAAGTGTCTTGCTGCTTTGGGTTCCTGAAATATCTTTCCCCGTTTTGCAAAACGAATCAATGACGATCAAACATTCTTTTTTTGACCAAACTATAATATGCTGCATCAACACTAAATACGTGTCAATATTGCATATATATGCGATTTCCCCTGTTAAAAGTTGTATCATTCCAGTCCTGTCGGTTCTCCACACGGTTATCCGCTCTTCTCATCGTCTGCGTCTCGCCTTCATCCCTTCTGCGCAGAACGTTTCACTCAGCACATTTCCTCCGAGAAACATGCACAACGTGGCTTTCGTTCTTGGACCTCCAGGATCTGGAAAAGGAACCATCTGCGCTAAAATTCAAGAGGTTTGAAATTCTCTATTTTTCTTTAACTTTTTCTATAGAGTTTTCTAGAATCTTGGCTACGTTCATTTGTCCGCTGGAGATCTTCTTCGAGCCGAACGTCAGCGAGAAGGAAGCGAGTTCGGCGCTCTCATTGAACAACATATCAAAAATGGATCAATTGTTCCAGTTGAGATCACATGTGCTCTTCTTGAAAACGCCATGAACACCAGCGGAGACGCGAAGGGATTTTTGGTGGATGGATTCCCAAGAAACGAGGATAATCTGCAAGGATGGAATAAACAAATGGACGGAAAAGCAAGAGTTCAATTCGTGCTGTTCCTATCGTGTCCTGTTTCAATCTGTATCGAGAGATGCTTGAATCGTGGACAAGGAAGAACCGACGACAACGAGGAATCTCTCAAGAAACGTGTCGTCACTTATAACCAGCAAACGTTCCCAATAATTGAGCATTTCCAAAAACTCGGACTCGTAAGAGAAGTGAAAAGCGAGCGTTCAGTTGAGGAGGTAAACTTTTCAATATTTCAACTTCAGCTTCATTATTCTTATTTTCAGATATACACAGATGTCGTCGAAGTATTCAACCAGGCCAACAAAGAATGACCATGATCTCAGATTCCTCCATAATTCGTCTTCATGACATGAAACAGATTTTCTACTTTTCTATTCTTTTCAGTAATATTAATCATCTAATAAATACATTCAGAAGATCCAGCTTTGGGCTCAGTACTAAAAAATATTTTACTCTTTACTCCGTCTCTATAAACATCCTTTCCTCCGCGACTGCTCCCATGGTTGCATCAAACGGGTGCTTCGCAACGACTCCAAGCTTTTCCCGAATTTCCCCAAAAGTTTCATTCCGTCGTTCAAACACTTCAACATGCGCGCTTTTAGTATTATTCTGCTTTTTTCGTTGAGTGAGTTTTTCGATAAGTAGGAAGTCAATAATTTTCAATTTAGCTGTACTCGTTTCCTGTCAGTCTTCGGAATCATCGGATGCTATCTCATTTTCTTCGACTGTTGTTACCAATACAACGGTCGTTACCAACATGTCGTCCACTTCATTCTCCGATTCTTCAAGCTCCTCCGCGGGTATTTCGAAGACATCCGAATCATCCGGAGATACTAACAAGATCGACGCCACCACTTCGGTTCCCCTGAACCTCGATAACAAGGAGAAACTGGTCAACTACACTACCAAACAGAAGACTGTCTTCATTGCTTGCTGTGGTGGAACGTGTGTTATTCTGATTGCTCTCGCTGTTCTATCCGGAATGTCTGACACCGTTGCCCGGTCCCGCCAGAAGGCATCCAGAACGCATTCTTAAATTGATGAATAACAATTCAATTTAATTGTTAACAAAATAAATGTTGTTAAACAAGCACAAGGCTTACAATTAATTTACAATTTGAGAAAAAGGGGATGCATGAGATCTGAGGTTCAAGACCTGTGAACAGGAAACATATTCAGAACGTGCCGATGCTTTTGGTGTCGGTGATGAATCCATTTTTCTGAAGCTTCAAAGCAATTATTTAGGAAGATTCGTAGAAAAACTAACAGTGACTACACCATCCATCGGCTCAGTTGGAGCACTATTGTTTCGAAGTGCATTGTAGGTTCCGGTCATATCCACAATTTCGATTTCACCCTTGATCACCTTCTCTCTCAACTGCATCAAAATTACTCCGAGCACATTGCGTCCTTCGGCAAAAACTGGAACATGTTGAACGGTGGTTTCGTCCAGTGGAAAAGTTGCTGGAATTTTCAACGTCTTCACAGCGCTCTTCTCCAGAACATCAAGCCACTTCTTCAGTGTTGGAACGTTACAGCCGGTTCCGTAAATGCTATCGCGAGGGAAAGCGTGAACAAGGATGTTTTCACCGCTTTCCTTCAACGCCTCTCTCAAATGTGCAGATTGTGAGGTTTTAGCGAGAAGGGCCTTCTGGATAGCTGCAAGACCCTTTGTGTTTCTCCACTCATCGACTTTGCTCTGATCAATCTACAAAAATTTTTTTTAAAAAGTCCGCTACGCAAAAAAAGCTCACACTGGCCGCTTTCAGAACTTCCTTGGCTATTGCACTATGCGATTTGTTATCCTTCTCCACTGGACCCTCGACAATCGGTTTTCCATTTTCATCCTTAACTCCACTGTTCAGTTTATCGCTGGAGATTCCAGTTAAATCGATAACTTTGCAAATTTGATAATAGTGATCGCAGCTTTTGTATATCTTTTTGTCAATAACCACTGGGAACTGAAACTCAAAATTCATTAAAAAACCATTGCTATTCAACTCACACTGTGCTGAGTTGTAAACACACTGTCAAAACCATGGAAAGCGATGATGTTGTCGGGTGACACTTTGAGAGTGATTGCTGGAGAGTCATCCGGGAGATGCACGTATTTTATGTCATCTTTGCTATTGGATGGTTTCGACGACCCGTGGGATTTACCACCTCTGTGCCACCCACCACGACCACGTCCTCTACCGCCACCTCCTCCTCCACGGCCATAGGTGTAATGGTGTCCGTTTGATGCGTTTCCTTGCAAGCTCAGGTTAGGCATTTTCTTGTTAATACCTCTTCCTCTCCCGCCTCTTTCTGAAAAAAATATGTTTCTTGATGAAACGGAATAAGGCACTTACGGTTTTGAGCGGTTTTATTATTTCCACGAGCCACTTTGACAGCTGGTATAGGAGCAGGCTCCGCGATTTTCGAAACTGTTGGTTTGTCGTTTGAATCTGTAGTGATCGTCACCAGATGGAATCTGTTCGGTTCCCAAGATTTCTTCCCGCGACGCTGGTTGTCGTACCGGCGCTGCCGCTGTTGGGTAGTTGGAATCCGATTTGATCTTTTGTCCGGATACGTAGTGGTCCTTGAAGGTTGGTATGGAGCCGCTTCGTACTCCTGAAAATGTATAGTTTAGAGTCACGTTCCAATGCGAAACAAAGGAAGAGGAAAAGTAGCGAAATTGGGCACACTTTTTCACATCTTCCGCTCTTTCTAAAGAGAGTAAAAAATTAACCTGTGCAGAAGATGAGAAAAAGTTTGATGTCCCGTTGAGTGAAGGATAAACCGGATTATATTGCTGAAATTTTGTTTAATTTGTGTTTTTTCATAGTCAGCAATTAAGAACCTCTGACTGAGTTTGAGAATATTGGTCGTTTGCACGCCAAGTACCGGCAGGAGTTCCTGCGTTACTTTGATAATCGTAATAGCTGTTGTCCCACGAATAGTGACCTTGATACGCCATTGTTTTTGGTTTTTTATGCTAGAGAAAAATGGATTTATGATTTCTAATGTATATATTTCGGGAAAATCTTGGTTATTAGGGTGGAAAATGAGCAAAAACACAAGAAAAAATTGGAAAAAATCTTTCAAAACCGATTCTCCGTAGAGCGCGCTCACTGCAGAAAAGTCGCAAAAACGCGGGAGTTTGAAAATAAAAACTGATGACATTCGGCGCACGATTTTTACAACGATTTTTATGAGATTTTCGGTAATTTTAAGGTGTTTCTGACCGAAAATCAATTTAAAACCCAATTTTTCACATGGAAATCAGAAAAAAATTTTGAAAATCGATGAAAACTGGCGAAAACTCATTGAAAAACCGGAAAATAGTATTTTTGCATTTTTAAGGAATATTCGAAGGTTTTTTAGTATTATATTTTCGCCGTCTGTTGTCCGGTCGGTTTAAAGGCGCACAGAGTTTCTCAAAATGGTCCCACCACGAGGGCACGAGAAATGCGCAAAGGGCACTCCTTGCGCGCTTCGTGTTTATAGTATATTTTTTGTGCGTTTTTGTGCATTTTTTCTGGAATCCCGCGATGAAAATAGCAAAAACTTTCATAAAAACAAATAATTTGATTGTCAGAATCGTTCTAGGTGGTTTTTATTTCGTAAACTCGCATTTGAACGGAAATACGCTCAGTCAAAAATCTACTATACACACGAAGCGCGCAAGGAGTGCTCTGCGCATTTCTCGTGCCCTCGTGGTGGGACCATTCTGAGAAACTCTGTGCGCCTTTAAACCGACCGGACAACAGACGGCGAAAATATAATATTTCTGACTGGAAAATCGATTTAATAAAACCCGATTTTTCACATAAAAATTTTTAAAAAACTAGAAAAAAATGAAGAAAATCCATTGAAACCCACAAGTGGGCACCTCTCGTTTTTCTCTGACCGCGAGAGAGTGTGTGGCAGGGAGGAGAGTCCCACACAAAACATAGAGGGCTGCGGAACCCGTGAGGCGTCGTCCGCTCTCCATGACCCCCCTATATAACGGCCGTCGCATTCTCGTATGCGCGCACAACTGTTGTATTCCTAAGACCACAACGAGCCGTGAGGAAGTCTAACCGGGGACCTACCTGTAAATACCAGGATATCCTGGTGGGTAGCATTCTTGGCAGGCGAGCAGGACGGGGGTGCCACCGGGCTTAGTGCTTCGAGTGCAGGAATACAACTCCCGGGGCTGCAGTATCCGGGGATTTTTCGGACGTCGGGGGGCGGATTTTGGCGAAATTTAGTCGGCTTGGCCTTGGTCAAGCCCGTGACCTAGGTTAAATTTTTGCTTGCCCGTGCCCAAGCCCTTGCCCATGGTCTGCCGAGTCGAAATTTTGAAAAACGCAAAAGCCGTGCGTGCGGGGGCGTGCGCGGGAGCCCGGAGAACTGTTCGAGCTGGATAGGAGGACATGGGTGTCTTGTGGGGTCTGGGTGCACCACTACAGTACCTCAAAACGTTCAAAAATTGCTGCGCAGTAGAATGGATCTTCCACAGAGTCGTTTTTTTCCCAGGGGCAATTCATTCTGTGGTTTTTCAAGGTCTTGGCCTCCGGTGAGAAAATGTATGGTATTTATGTCCTTTAAAAAATAGTGCATTTGAGAGTGTACAAATTGATTTAATCTCTGGAAAAATAGAGAATCCGCAAAATGGGCTCCTTAAATGTTTGCCCGCCCGTGCCCAAGCCCAAGGTCTGCCGAGCTCAAAATTTTGCGACGAGCGTCCCAGCGCGTGCGGCTGTGCGGGCGCCCAGGCGGTCACTACCGGGAGATGTCGACACAGAATAGAATATTTTTTTAATGTTTTTGAATTGAATTTCCGGCGGGGAAAACTGTATCTAGTATACTTCAAGGTTTTAGCCTCTGGTGCCCGTCCATGGAGCCTTTATCTATTTTGAGCCCTCTGAACATGTACAGAACAACAAACAGTTTATTGAAAAAAGTTCAAGTTCTCCTGAACTGAATGTCAATTGGACACTGCATATCACAGCGAGCGAACTGGGGAAGACAACGAGTTAGAGAAAGTATTTATTTGTAAAATGGTGACACCGAATCAGATTGTAATTTAGTAGGTGGGCATACACGCTCACAATTGTGCACAGTTTTTCAGACAAAAAAAAATGAAGGATTAGAATGAATTAGAGCTTTCCATAGCACTTGGAAACTTGGGTCAAGTATTCCGAATACTTCTTTGCGCGGAGTTTCTGTAGAGCAACGATGTCGTCTTGTTGTTTTCCTTTTGGAAGATCCTCATCCGGCAGGCATCTGGAATATAAAAAAATGGCATTGAATAGATTAACTTTCTAGATTACATGTTCTCGCGTTGGCAGTGTTGCGAAAACTTGGTGCTCATTGCGGAGAGCTGATCGTGTCCAGCGGTAGCGCAGACGGTACGGCGGATGCGGGAAGCTGAAAATCCAGGTTTCTAAGGAAAAAGAACGGAAAAGGACTACCTTGATGGTGTCTACGGAGACGATGATTGTGTCCAGTGTGGTCTACGTTTGGATCATTTGGATCATGATCTCCAGAGCGACGAAGACGATGATTGTGACCAGTGTGGTCGATGGTGGTGTCGTTTGGATCATCTATAAGTTTAATCCTTTCAGTTTCTAAGATAAAGTTGTTACCGTCATGGCTTCTTCTCATTCTGTGATTATGTCCGGTGTGATCCACATTTGGATCATTTGGATCATGGTCTCCGGAGCGACGACGTCTGTGGTTATGACCAGTATGATCAATAGTGGTGTCGTTCGGATCGTCTGAAACCAAATGATTGGGATTCGATAAATTCCATCGTCTCTTACCATTGTGTCTTCGGCGTCTGTGGTTGTGGCCGGTGTGGTCAATGGTGGTGTCACTGGGATCATCTGAAACATTATGAAGTTCATCACAACGAGGAAGTTTTCACTAAATTGTGGTTTTCGCTATAAGTACAACTGACCATCATGATTTCTCTTGCGTCTATGATTATGACCGGTATGGTCAATGTTCGGGTCATTTGGATCATGATCTCTGGAACGACGGCTGTTAACGACCGCCGCCGCTATGACGACGACAGAACGACGACGATGGTTATGGCCAGTGTGGTCGATGGTTGTATCGTTTGGATCATCTGCAAACATGGAATTCAACTTGTGAACTAGCAAAAAAATCTTACCATCATGACTTCTTCGCATTCTGTGATTGTGGCCAGTATGGTCGATGGTTGTGTCACTTGGATCATCTGAAACTCTCCCTCATTTGTTCAAGGTCTTCTCCTCGCAAAGTTACCATCAGTGCTTCTCTTCATTCTGTGATTGTGTCCAGTGTGGTCCACATTTGGATCATTTGGATCATGATCCCCATTTCTACGCACACGATGACTTCCATGCTTGCGATGATCCATGTTCTCATGATGCTTCTCTCCGTGCTTCTGATGTCCTTCGTGGTTGTGATGTCTTCTTTTTCTTTCTGAATGATCATTCGACTCTGGCACCTCATCAGGCAAGTCCATGTTCCCGTCGAGAACGGTTCCTGAAATTCAAAATTGTCAAAGTGAAATTCAGGGATCACACAAACCATCACTTCTCTTCATCTTTCTGTTATCGGTAATATCCAAAACCTCATAAGTTTCTCCTTCAACTACCGGCTCGAAGAGCTTGTCATCAACATCCTTATATTTCGATGCGGTTCTCTTTGGTCTACTCTTCTCATCCACATACTTTCTGCATGCAGCAACAGCCTCCTTGTACTTCTCCGAAACATCTTGGAATTCTTTCCAACTCTTTTCCAAATCGTCCTTGGTTTCACATTTTTCTTGTCCAGTCTTCTCTTCGTGACATTCTCGTTCCAGTTGTTTCTCTCGTTTGTTGGTGGCCATACGGAGGATTGTATCCGGAGAACATTCGAAGGCAAGGGTCGAGAGGACCAGTAAACTGGCCAGTAAGGAGATCCGGACGATCATCCTGAAATAAGAAAAATAGGACGGTGAAATTAAATCCAATGAATATTTAAAAGATGATGTTTAGAATCAAGATTTGGAGAACATACAAAAATAAGAGAATACCTAAAACTTGTGGTTTCAAACAGATTCTTAGAAAATTATTAGGTTGAAGTTCCGGATCCAGTTTGTAAGAACTTTAATACTTGTGACATGTCCGGTCAACTGTTCAGAATTCTAAAAAGACAAATTTCAATTTGTTTGAATTTCAAGAATGCTCATTTTGAGCTCATCGGGGTACCCTTCTATTTTAGAGGCGTTCTTCAAATACTTATATTTTTAACTATGAAAAATGAACTTGAATGCAGGCGCACTGAAAACTTTATCAATAAGTGAGGACTCAAAAATCGAAAATGAAAACAAGTTTATCAAGAGTTTGTTGCTCTCGATAAGGGCTTTCCCCTCCAAAACTTCAAACATTTCTGATTGATTCGCCTAAAAAAAGTTTGACGAGAGAGCCGACCACAACCTCAACAACAAAAAAGTAATTGAAAAATTTTCGGTCGACTGGGACACATGAGTGCGCTTTTATTGCGACCGGATGTGCTCACGGTGGTCCTTCCGGTTAGGGAAATTCTAGACAGGGATTTATAGAAATTATTACGTTAGGGTGGTAATTTGTGTTTTCGCGGTAGAAGAAGCACTCTTCAGACAGAATTTGGAACAGGCAGAGGAAAAACGATCGAAAACAAAATCGATGATGTGCTTGTCTCCTATCTAGAGATGCACTTTTATACCATTGTGAAAGTTGGGAAAATGACAGTTGGCCATTTGGTAACAGCGGATTTCGTGGAATGATGAAATTTCTTTTCATTTTTACGAGGCACAATTTCGATTGGCTCCTGGGGCTATCTGGCTCGCTTCATTCACAAGAAAAATTGGGGAGCTCATCAATCAAAATCTGGGTGAAGAGCACCGATTTTCTTGTGTTGGGAGCATCCGTTTTCACTTATTTTTCGGGGAGAAGGTGGATTCTGGAGGGGTCCTTCGGATGAATGTCACGTTGAATCAAGGGGAATGGAGCATGAAATGAAAAGGAGAGAAGAGGCATAAACAAGTTGATGGCAAAAAAACAGAACATGTGACACTTTTAATTTTCTAGATAAGAGGAGTTCTTGTTGATTACATTAATAGAATTACGAGGACTTTGAAACTACGGGATAGTTCAAAAAAGCAATTTTTCAGGTCGAGATTACAAAATTCTTTATATTCAGAAACAATCTTTTAGATTTCTTTTAGAACCATGAACTATTCGGAATGAGAAAACAAGCCAATCTAAATTCTCTAGGTGCGGAAATTCTTCGTGTTTACGTGTGTACCAGACTCATTTTCCAAGTTTTAATCAAGAAAAGGGAAACCTAATCAAAAAGTTTGATTTCTCTCTTGCTCAAAAATTTGCTCTTTTGTCTCAGTTTTTCAATTAATTGAATAGGCAGATGTTATAGTTTTTTCACCTGCGGAAATTTTTCTGAAGAGGAGGAGCTAAAGTTCAGAAGCGGATTCAGAGAATTCTTGATTATGGTGTCTGGAGCTAATCAGTACAGCGAAATCCGGTAATACCATTTCCAAAGGGACAAGTTTCAAATTTTCAATGAGTTCATAAAGAATTATGTGAAAAACTTTTCCTTTATATAACAAAACGAATTAGCTTCGATTTGTGGGATAATTGACTCAAATTGTGAGAAAATGACTCACGAGTTTTGTTTACGAAAACAAAACTACATGGGCTCATGTGACACGATTTAAACTAATTTGAAGATGGTTTTGCTTGGGCAAAACAATAACTACAGTAACCGGAGATCAGTTCTAGAAATAGAAGATGCTGAACATCTCAAAAAATAAAAGCTCATAAAAAAGCTAAGGGACTTCTGAAGAACACTTGTATATTTTTTTGCTTTCTCTTCTTGTTTCAGTTGTTTTTTCCTTATTCTGGAACATCATGATGATTCAATAATAAGTCTTCGCCGGAATGTTTTTGCCAGAAAAAAAGCCACACAATCAGTTCCCGTCAATTTGCATTTTCCCCATAAAGGGAATCTGCAAAAACATCATTTATCTAAAGAAATGAATCAGTAATAATCACAAATTAACGCTCAAAGGTGGAAAAAACAGATGACAGATGTTAGGTTTCTCAGAATGGGGACAAGAAATTAATATTCAGACAGACCGAGAATCGACAAGGGAATATGAAGAATGTGACTTCAATAATTTCCGGACGCTGACTTCATTGTTTTATGGGATAGAGAGATGATGATGGTGACTCCGTCTTCTTATGAAACCAACAAACTTTTTCAGGGATAATTAAAGGAGGGATTAGGTACATTGAAACTTCTATGATTTTTTTAAAATTTCCCAGTGGCGAATCCAAGTTACAGACGCATTAGAGTTTGATGTTTCTAGTTTTGGTAGTCTCGACAGAATCATATTTTAATGCTCTTTAACTTCATTAATTCATTAACAGATGTTTCTGAAACTATCACCTGCCATTTTTTTGACACTGATTATTTTGATGGAATGGGAAATTAAAAGCTGAAATTTGGCGAGATTGAACAATCTGAACGTCGTCTGGGATTTGGGATCATAGGACGTTTAGAGTTAATTTGAATAGCATGATTCTACAAAATCCGCTCACATATCTTTGGAGATATTGGATTTCTGAAATTCTGATTCTGAAAAGGACGTTGAGAATTCAAACCCAACTGCGAGTTGTTTGATTTTGTACTTATTTTTGTACAATTTTTATAATTTTACCATATGAGAATCCAGGTTACAGAAACTGAGACGCATTTCTTTTAATTTGTAATTGCGAGTTTGATGTTTCTTCTGATGAAATGGGAAATTGAAAGCTGAAATTTGACGGGGTTGAACAATCTGAACGTCGTCTGGGATTTGGGATCATAAGATGTTTGGAGTTAATTTGAAGATCATGATTCTATAGAAACCCCTTGGCTTTGAAGTTTTTGGATTTCAGAGATTCTGATTCTAAAAATGAGATCGAGAATTTAGGCCAACTGCAAGTTGTTAGATTTTATTATAAAAATAAATGTAACTAGGATTTTGAAGTTTTCAAACTTTCCCAAACAGTTTCCCCGGGCATTCTTTTTACTTATTTGACCCTAGATTCGATTCAGTTATAGTATAATCTAAAAAGGCATAAAATTCCAATTCTTCTCCTAAATCCGGACACTTGCAATATCTAATCCCATCCAATATGTCTTATTTCTCCATCTACACTCTAACATGTGTGTGTGTGTGTGTTCATTTGTAGTCTCCACACACTGCCTACAACAACCTCTATCTCTCTTTTTTTTCTGTGATGGCTTCGGTCAGCGACAACACACACATACAGCAGAACAGACACAACAGGATGGGGAGAGAGTGCACGGAGAAAACGAAGAAATATTGTGGGAATAGTGGAGAGTGTTCGCGCTGCTTAGCGACGTCTGCGTTTCCATTTTCTCGCTGCTAAACACCACCTGCGTCTCTTCTATCTCTGCCAGCAGTCTGCCCATCGATTCATTTCTTCGTACATTCACAGCTGCAGCAGCACTGTGACTTTCGAAAATGTCCACGTACATTCAAATCAACATTTACAATCAAACTTTGGATATTCTCAAGATGAGGGGACTGGATTTGCAAATGATATTGGTGAGTAGAACAACATTTTGGATGACCTTGAAAATCATATGACGTTCTAAAATTCAAAGATTAGGAAGGCATAAGGCATTGTAGGAGTACCAGACGGGCTACGCCCCTCTGGGGCTCTTCGGGCAGCGTAAAATTTTTAGGAAAAATTGTTTTTTTTGAAATGTTGAAAAAATAAATTGTCATCATCTTGATGAAATTTCTGATAGTCTGCCAAAATTTGAAAAAAAAATCGGTCCAGTGCTGGCTGAGCTAGAGCGGGATCCGGACACGGCACAGACAGACAGATACACATATACAGAGAATTTTGCGTTTGTTAGGTAAATATGAACCTAGAAACTTCAGTCTAGTCGAAATTCCGAATTGGTTCTTCAGTTCTTGAAACTCTAACTACATAGACTACAATAATTAATTTTCAGAAAACAATAGGATGTGGTGATACATTCATCACCGAAGTTCCGATCCTTCATAATCCATCTACCATCGCCAAACCATCAACGCCTCCAGTACAGATTCTCACACCAACCATTCACAATGAATCTCAAAATCATATGAAAAGACCATTCAAAAGTATCTCAGCAGAAATCGGAGCAATTCAGCCATTGAACTTGAATGATGCTCTTGGAAACAGACCACTATTGGCAAATGCGCTGTTGGGGAGGAAAAGGGCAGCATCGGTGAGTCTAAATAATATAGTCTTCAAAATCGAACTGAAATGTTTCAGGGATTAAAAGGACTTTTTGATGACTGGGATCCAACTGCCAACTTGGAAACAACTGGAACCTCCACTGAAATTCCAGCAGAGTCATTGAAACCATCCGAAGAAACAGAGAACGGACTGAAAATTCCGAAAGAAGAACCGAGAGATGAATCAGAACAAATCCAGGCGGACGCAGAATCAAACGAATTAGAATTAGCGACTGAAAGAGAGAGAAGTATGATCGAGGATCTATTTCGACAGCAGAAAGTTCCTGAAAAAGTGAAAAGATCAGAAGATTCGGAAGTTCCGAATGTGAATTATGTTATCACTTGTAATTATCCGGTTGGTTAATTACTCTGGAATCAAACAACAAAGCTTTATTTCTTTCAGAATTGTGGTCTCCAGTACAACTGGCGAATCAAATACGGAAAACTTCGACTCTTGGATCACGCTCTAACCCACTCTAACCGTAAGATTCCCTGCAAACTTTGCGGATTCGAATGCACAAATGTGAGCAGAATGAGATCTCACTATGTCAAGATCCATCCAAATGAACGAATGGAAGGATACGGAATGAAGGCGTTGGTTAGTGGAAATGATGGAGATACGAATCAGCAGGTTGATGAAGAAGAGTTGAAGGAATTGTGGAATACCTGTTATTCGGATTCAATTCATTTGGTTGGACAGGCTGTTGGATTCGGTGATGGAGACAAGTTCAAGAGATTGACGAAGAATCGGAAAATGGAGAGAGAAGCAAGAAATATGATGGGTTATTAGTGCTTTTATATCATAATTTAATATCAAAACATTACGAAATTCTAATAAATCTCTACCGGGTTCTGTTTTCATATCTCTGTAGTTTATGAACAGCTTTCAAACTTCAAAAAAGTTAATAAGAGAGACAATGGTATTTATGCTGGTTCGTTAGACAGGATGAAAAAAATTCTTGAAAAAATTTAATAAACGAGATTGAAGTTCTCCACAGTCAAGTATTGCTCAGCATCAGCAGTGGCAATCTGCCAATCGTGTTCAGTCATCGAGTACTTGACAGTGTCCATCACCTGAAATCCCAAATTCAAATCCCACATTTCCCCTAGAATTCCCTTACCTTTTGTCCAAACTCAATATTGAAGTATTGACGGAAAACTTCATAAATCATTGTCAATTTCTCATCCTCAGTCTTTCCTTCTGCCTTTCCAGTCACTTCTGCTCTATCCTTATCCATGGAATCTCCCATAAAAGCTTGAACTGCGTCCATTGAATGGAAGAAGATCACTTTCAACTGTTGGAATCCACCGAATCCTTTCTGTGCCTTCTGAATAGAATCCCAGCTTTCAGACTTCTGCTTATCTGTCAGAGTGTTGATAATCGGTTTGTACATTTCTTTGGCAATTTCCTCCAAGGTACGAGACTTGCGAACAACGACAGAAAGTTCTTGGAATAGCTGAAATAAAAGAATTCTAATTGGAAATCTAAAAAAAAACTGACCGTACGAATCTGATCTCTTGACAAATAGGTGGAAATATCCGGGTAAACTTGATCGATAAGAAGCTCAAGCTGCTCAGAACTCTTAACACCAGTAGTCGGTGCAGCAACAGAGCATCCGATAACTAGAGAGAGCAAGAGGAGATGTTTCATGGTCGACTGACAAAAACTGATGACTGAAACAATTCATGGGACAGATGACACGGGGAAGGGATCAATTGGGGGAAATCCGCTTATCGAAGATTTTGAGAGAATGGGTTTGAAAAAACTGTTCGGTGAAAATAACAGAAGTGTATTGGGTCTAAGGGTATTTTGAAGTTTGGTCTTTTAATTTTTGTCGAGGAAGATGTGGTTGTCTGATATACAAGCAGAGTAGATGTCGAAAAAATAAGTTTCGATGATTCGAAAATTGAACAAGAACAAAGCATTCAACATTGTAATCTTCCTGTTTGAGGCTGTACGCCACGGTGATATCTGGAATTTTGTGGGTTCTAGACAGAAAAAAATCCACTTTTCATCGATTCATATCAATGCGAACGTCATTGTGCCTCTTAATGTTCTTTTTCTCGTGATCAACAATGTTTTGAACTTGTTTTGAGGTATTTTCGATGGAGTAGTCGTTCAAGTTTCCACTATACCAGGAGTCGCACACTCGAACTCTTTCCAAGTCCGGAACTATTCTGTTCTATACTTTTTAGAACCAAAAATAGATGAGATGAACTATATTCAACATGACAGAAAATATTCATAAGCGCCTGAAATTGAGCATCGAATCAGGGAAACATCGTTGACGAAATAATAGTTTTGTAGTAGACATTTTGAATGGAATCTGTCTCAAAAAAAGGTGGAATGGATCATTGTTGTTGTATTCCTACCTGAAGCTTAGAAGCATTTACAACTTCAAAGGTATTTCGGGTTCTAATTATTAAAAAGCGCTCTTTCAATGACACTGGATACCTTTCAAGTAATCCTTTCTCAATAATATTTACCTTTTTTTCTATTTTGACAAGACCTTATTTCCAATCGTTGGAACCTTCCGGATGTCGTTTCGTTCTGATTCCCTCACGTCGTCGGAAGTCGTTCTTCGCGTTGATGAACTCAAAAAACATCTCATAAATCTGGACGATTTCGTTCATGGGCATGTCGATCATAAACTCGTCAGGTGGGTAAACATTGAGAAGTACTTTTAAAGGTATTCCAATTACCAATGAGCTATTTTTTGGGGTTGCGGTCTAGAGAGGGAAATGAGAAAGAAAGGGAATAGAAACTGAAAAAAAAGAATTAGGTGAGCAGAAATCAAAATGTGTAGGAACCTTTTTGAGCTTAAATTTCAAACCATAGAATACGATATTTCGAGATTTGAGTAAGGTTTTTTGAACTCAGAGTTAGTTTTTAATTTAAAGTTTGATTCGAATTTTTTCGGGTTTTGAGTTTGGCTCATGGTTTTTTATACGTTCAATTAAAAGAAGTGTGAATTTTGTCTCATTTTGATAACTAGACCAATCCAAAATATACCAAAATTTCAAAACGTTTCCAGATACTCTGCCCCACCAATCATCAAAAAATGGCCAATGGTCTTTCCACCAGAGAATCCAAAAGGAGCATTGGTCAGTCAGTTGTAGACAGACAACGTGATGTCCCGTTATGAATTACCCCCAATGTATCCCTTCTGGGATGCCTTTTTCCTCTCCTCCTTTTCCCCTTTCAGTAGGCGTCAATTCCTTCGAAAAACCGAAACCCCCGGCCCTCTCCCTCGAGTTATCCTGATTGCCCGAATTTTGTTCTTCCGTCCGTGACCAGTATCTTTTTTTCGGGTTTTTCACCAAAAAGGAAAAGAGCCAATTTAAGAAAAGAGACCTTCTCTAGATAGATCCATTTCCATTTGTCCCCTTTTCTTCTTCTTCTCGGCTCATTGTGTCTTCTTTATTCTTTCTTTTTTCTTTCATTCCAACCTTTTCATCAATTTTCTTCATTCACCCTCTCCACGCCTTCTCATTCTATTTTCCTATAATTTCCTGACTTCTGATAGAAATCGTGTTTCTATTCTCTCTCTCACATGTGCACCTGGCTTTTCAATTTCCTTGATAACCAAAAATCTATCAACCAAATCCCCCTCGACTCCATTTTCGAAAATTGAAAAGGTATATTTGTATTTTATTCCAATTTCAAGGTTCGGGATTCAATCCTTTTTCTCTTTCTTTTTCATATTCAAATCCGAAATTTTTTCTATTCAACAATGACGTCGGCCGTTGTTTTCCAGTCCAATTGATACAATGTGTTATGAAGTTTGAATTCTGGATTCAAGATTCTCTTCTCATTTGAAAAAGAACTCTTGACATGTTTCGGAACGAGAAAGTGAGGGAGGGTGTCTGGCATGTCAAAAAGTCAAACAACTTCCTTTTTTTTTGCATTTTTAATGACGTGTTATTTCTGAAATTTGTATTACTTAGGTACAGATAGTCCATTTAAACTAAAAGTCACTTGATTCTTGTTCCAGAACCACTATAGGAGATTGATATCAGAGCAGCTAATGCCATAAATATATTAACTTTTCACCTGTGTGAATGATCTGGAAGCTTCGGTCGGATATAGAGTATGAAATTCAGTACGAAGTAAAGATGGTGTGTGCAATAGAGTTTCAGTTTCAGACGGGGATATAGGTTAAAAGTTGTAAGGTTTTGTGTGACAATTAAAATTTTTTGAAAGTTATATGATTTTTTGTGGTCCAACTGAAACTGAAAATCCATGAATCAATAGAAAAGTTGTTTGGTATTTTTTGTTCTAATTGAAAACTAAAATAACAACCCTACCAAAAAAACCTTCTAACATGTAATATACCCCATTTGGCTGAAAGTAGGTTCTTTAAAACAAGCAAAAAAGTTATGCAAGAACTCGGAGCCTTTTTTCTACGGGTTCATAATTTTTTTCTGAAAATTGAGTTTTTTATAAAAATTTCGAAATTTTGAAATTTAAACTTCAAATGATCACAGTTTTGTTCAAACTTGTCCAAATTCATCAAACTAAAATGTGTTTTGTAGCTGATAAAACGAAATTTATGAAATCATTAAAAATAATGTGTAAAAATTTCCCATAGTCTCAACAAACTCGAAGAACGTAGTAGTCATACTGTTCCCAACCTAAATTAATTCCAACCTAATCTCTTTTCTTCCCTTCTGAACCCATCTCCACATGACTCTCTTCGTCCACCACCCGCAACACCAACACATCATTGAAACGCAAAAATCATGTCAGAATGGGCTCTTCTTCCTTTTTTTTGCATTCTTCTCTACACACCCGGACATACTGCTTTCCTCATTGGCCGGTTTTTGCCCCTGGATCTCCCACTGGGACCCCATGGGGTCGTCGCCGAAGACATGAATCTCGAAAGTGCCCGGTCCTTGGCTTAGAAGCCTTCGCTATTCTATATACTCGTCCCGTCCTGCTCTGCTCCAGAAAGAAGTACTCAATCTGATTAGAAAAGAAAACAAGAAGAAGACAAACCGAAGAAAGGACACGTGAGAAGGAAAATAATGATCAGTACGCTACTCGAGAAGCACTATTTCCAGGTCAGAAAGAGATCCCAAGAGGAACGTTCATCACTAGGGGAAAAAGGGCATGGTTTCTTCTCTTTTCATCCCGTTCTTTTAACACTTCATCTATCTCCTTCTCGTTTTCGTCAGAAATTGTATTCGTCCCTCTCCATATCCCTTTCTCATTTTAAGCTCCTCCTATTTTTCTTCTTCTTCGTTTTCTATCCGTCTTCATTCAGCACGTTGCCATGGATTTTGTTGGCTCTCTCGTTGCTTTTGCGTTTTCTATCCAGAATTTGTTTGGAAATTCAGTGGAATCTTTGTCTGTTCTTTTCAAACCAAAGAAGTAAGAGCTAGATTTGAACTTTCTTTACAGAAATCATAAAAAAACTCCAACGAGGATTGGTAGTTAAAATATTAGCGATATTTTCAAATTTTCACCGCGCTCCATTGAGAAGATAGTTGAATTTTGAATTTCTGGACCTTCTCGGGACCTTGAAAACTCCTGAGTACACTTTTAGAGGAGTCCAGTGTTGCTCAAACAGTCTACGAGAAGCCTACGAAAACTGCTGAGCACCGCGAAAACCCAAAAACTCAAATTTTGGCCATGTTCTCAATGGAGCGCGGTGAAACTTTGAAAATATCGCTAATAGTCATCCTGGATATTATTGATACTATATTTACCAATTTTCGTTCGAATTTTTTTTTCCTTTTTGACACCAAGACATTTTGGGAGCCCTGATAACTCCCAAAACTTGAAGAGACCTCTTCCCTTCTCCATGTCTTCACATTCGTATTTATCATAACAATTCGTAATCTGAAATATATTTCAATAGTCCCCCCATCTTCTGATCCATCTAATCACCGTCAATCCGCTCAACTCGACTCTTCCAATTCTTTTTGTCAACACTTCGAAACCAGAAGCCGTCTGTCAATTCCTTCTTTCCTCAAATACTTCTCCAAATGTATCATGTTACATATTTGGAGTTGTCGGAAGGGGAGCACCAAAAAGTTTTCCGACCGACTTCATTTCACACATTTTCGAAGGCTGCCCTTTTTACCTGCTTCATTAATTGCCGGAAATAGTGTAGAAAAGGGATATGTATACATCTATGTATATAGATATTGTTGCTTTTTCCTCTCCTCTTCTCATTCTACACCTTCTTCATTTTTTTTCTGTTGCTCTTCTTCTTTTTTCTTCTTCATTCGTTCGCTTCATCTGTGTGTGTATCTATTCAATGCTTTTCGCCATCTTCATTGCCTCGCTATTTCCGTTTTGGGGGGCAACACGCTGAGCCACTTTTGGTAAATGAGCAACGGACCGAAGAAAACGGAAAAAAGAGGCGGAGAATGAGGGTCTTTCTGGAAATAAGAGAGAGGAAATTGAAATTGAAAAGTCACACCGACACAACGAAAAGTTTTGAAGTTTTCACATTGATCTTGTGATTCTGTGTACATTTGGAGTTTTGGAAATATTGGAAGTTTCTAGTGTCTAGGTTTACAGTTTTTGTTTCTTCAGTTAACAATGACTCAAATATCGATCTTTATTCACTTTCAATGATTCAGAACAGATCGAATCATGAATAAGTAAATGAGTTTGGACAGATATTCTGAAACAATTTCAGTGCTTCATAGTTGTGAGATGGGTCGAGTGTTCCTTTAAGCGCATATATAACAATAAGGTCAATGTGACAAATTTCCATAACATTGATGTCCTCAATCACTATTGTTGCCATAATCTGTAAGTTTTTGAACTAATACATTCTCTAAGACTGTTTCTTTCCTTATATCTAGCTTTTCAAGCCTTCCAATTTCAAATTGGCTCCCTATCAAATTTACGATCAATACAGTGTTCTTGCTTCTGAATACTTCAACTTCTCTTTCCGGACTTTGACTTATTAAAATTGCAACAACTCTCCAATCTTTGCTCCTAGAGATTCCACCCCGTGATATCCTTTTCTAGAGTACAAACACTTTGCACACATCTCCTCCACCCCCACCCCCGGCAATTACAGAGCATCTTCTCCTATTTTTTCTTTTTTCGTTTCCTTTTCTGGAGCATTGCAATTTCCTCTTGGCGCATCCATAATTCAGGTCAGCAGTGTACTCTTTCTCTCTCTTTCTCATCTATTCCTTTTTTTGTCTTTTGCCGATAGAGAGGGACGTCTTCAATTTTTGATGAATATGTTCTTGTGTCCGATTTTTACATTTTCGGAAAAGTGTGTGGGAAACAAAACCGAAAGATTCTGTTTTCCTCGTGTTCTTCTGATTCATCGGTTCTGGGAAAATCGAGGAAAAAGGACAAGGAATTTGTATTGGTTTTGGAGTTTCTGACTTCTGGAATTTCATTCAATATGTCATATGTATTATCCTCTTGAGATGGTTCTGGAAACAGATCATACGATTCGGTAGAATGTTCTTTTTTCAAGAATTTTGAGTAAAAATTTTTGAGATGTTGCATGCAAGATTTAATGTGATTTCATGAGTACGTGCAGTTTTTGAATTTTGAAGTAATCAGTATGATTCATTCTTCTAGGTTTTTAAAATTTCATCTGGATCGGTTAGAGCAGCCTCTCCAGATTTTTATAAAACTTTTTGAAAAAAAACTATAGTTGCTGCAGTTTTCAAAGATTAAGAATACATTTTGTAAGCTTCTAGTCAAGAGTCGATTACGATTTTTCTTTGATAGTATAAACCTTTTGACGTTAGCGAGTAGTTCTCACGGTTAGAAAAACCTGAAAATCCTCGAGTTTTAGTTTTAGTAAGAGTCTCAAACCATTCAAGACATATTTTCAATTTTCGAATTTCGAGTTTCAGAATGTTTCTGGTAGGATCATTACGGTTGTCTGTAACTCGTTGCTTGGAACTTTTCTACGTTTTTTTCGAAGGTTAGTTATCTATAAATTCAAACATTTGAATTTTGAAAACTATGAGTTCGAATTTAGGGGTAAGAGAGCTGTTCAATTTGAAGATAGAATAATTTCAAATTTAATTTATTCCAAACTCTTCCGATCCTTAATTCTGTACTCTACGTATCCATGTCCATTATCCTAGTTTTATATAACATTTATCTCTCTATTTTTAGTCTCAATTCCACTAATTCCATCTCTCAGAAATCCGTCATAAACACACCAAACAACTCGATACCAAAACTTTGCAAAAATAGTTTATGTGAACCTTCTCAATTCTGAAAGTGACACCTTCTCACCACCGACTTTTGATCTATTCCACAATCTTGCAATCTTATTAAATTCATACAAATATTATTTCTGGAAGACGAGATTAGGACCGATTTCTATCTTTTGTTTGGTTCTTCTATTTTTCTCCCCTCCGTCGCCCCTCTCTCCTTCAATATCGCAGATACAATTCCAGAAGATTAGAGCCAGAGAGAAAAAGGAAATGCACATTCTTCTTCTCGCCTTCTTATTCCAGAATAGAAGCTTAAGTTTTTTATGTCCTCCGATTAGAGAGTACTCAGCACTCCATCCAAAACATACCGTAGTCCAAAAACTTCTTCTCGGAAGAAACGACCCATTCCTCTCCATTCTCTCATTTCCATTTCCGATTCGACTTTACGACCGAAAACCTTTTATTTCTTCTTCTTCTTCTTACTCTTCTGCTCGTATTCCTTTCTTCCACTTTTCCACGTCTTCTCCAAAAACTGCCATCAAATTTCGAGAAAAGTCAATTTTCTTTTCTTTTTTTATTCCAGGAGACCCCAATTAGATTGGAAAGCCCTCGTGCTTCTATCTCATTCATTTTCCCCTATTTTTCACAACAAAAATAACATTCAATTCCTCATTTTTCATTTTTTCCAGGTCGAGGAGCAGACATCCGGCATGGACTACATATCCAGTTTTGATATTAGGCTCAATAAGGTTAGTCCGTTTCTTCTTGTTGGGAAGAAAAACAAAACAAGAAAACAAAATTCAGGACGTCTACTACGCAGGCGAGACAATCAGTGGTAGCGTGCTTCTCGAGAACACGGAGAACATCAAGATTCGAGGAATTCGGGTTCTTTTGAGAGGAAAAGTGCATGCGACACTGAAAGTTGTCAAGTCTGGAGAGAGGAGAACGTTGAAGGATGATCAATATGTACTCGATGAGAAACAGTTGTTATGGGGGAAAGGTAAGGAGTTCTGGGGGTCCTTTTATTTTAAAAAAAATAATGGGGGGGGGTTTGATTCGAGAATGAGTTTGTTTGAGGGTAGTCCTGTTATTTTGTTAATCCTTTCATATCCAATAAGATAAGGTCTTTTCGTAATCCTCTATTATTATCTTTGGTCATTTTGATCCTCTTTGAAAATTCTTAATCTAGGCAAACAGACTTGTACTAATTAGACCACTATATTTGAAAAATTTCAAAATTAGGTAGTTTCATATCTATTTTGAGGATCTGAATTCATTTTACATCATCAAATTTTTAACGACACTGCCAGTTTCCGAGACCCTCTGAACGACTAGAATTTATCCATTTTTCTCTTCTCCAATTCTACGAAAATATGTTTTTTTTTCCGTTGTTATCTCGTGTTTAAGATTCCATAAAATCGAAAACACTATACAGCAACCTCTAACAAAGTTGCTCCCAAAATCTCAACCTTCCCAAAAGTTCCATTTTCGTCACGAATTCTTTTCCAAGAATTTCCGGTTTTCTCAATTTCCACTTGACTAACTTCCACTTCACCAAATCTGTACTCTGACTCACCATTTTTTGAATTTTTGATTTCCAGACAAAAACGACGAATCCGACAGTGTACCGATCCTTGCTCGTGGAGTTCATCAGTTCTCATTTAATTTCGATCTACCACAGTCTTCGTTGCCGTGCTCGCTGGAGAGTAGACATTGTACCATTCGATATTATTTCAAGGTACAAAAAACAGGAATCCAATTATATTTATGATTCTAAATTTAGGTTATCATCGATATTCCATATGCATCATCACCCCAGGGAATCAAATATTTCACAATCATCGGCCCACATATCGACAGTATGGAGGAGAAGTATCTGAGTCCTCTGACAGCACAGGATCGAAAAGTAACGTGTTGCTGGTGTTGTCAACGGGGCGCACTTGCACTCCGAATTATTCTGGAACGAACGGCGTACGTGTGCGGAGAAAACATCCGAGTGCGGGCACAAATCGAGAATCGGCAGTCGTCGGCGCAGAGTCTCGTTATCCGTCTGGTGCAGCACGTCGAGGTTTTCGTCGAGAAGGGACTGCTCGGAGAGAATAAAATGATGTCATGTGTGGTGTTCGAGCACAAGTGAGCGGTTTTTTCCCTTTGGCTCCGAATATTAATTCTTTTGTTTATTTCAAACTGACATCATAACTGTCACGTGTCATTTGCATGAAATGTTTGTAGTAAAATAGGGGAATGAGGAAAGATCAGGGTACTAGGGTCCGGAATAGAACACGATTTCGATGACAAGCACCACAAACTAACCATTTCCAGATCCCCCGCTATCGCTGCCAACTCTCAAGGAAAATACGACTCGACTCTGGAACAGCCGATCCGTCTCCCAGTCGTCCCTCCAACTCTAGTCGGTGTCTGCAGACTGATTCAAATCTACTACGTTCTTCGAGTTTGCATGGAAGATGAGAAGGGAAACGAATGTCTTCATCTCGACTTCCCACTGACCGTGGCAACTCTTCCATACCGTATTCCAACTGGACCACCGCCGCCTGTAGATTATGGTAATCAAAGCTTTTGAGTATGTGTTTTATCTAGATTTTCAGATTTCTGTTCAAATCACGTCGAGGGTGGAAAATACGTATCACCCGAATTCCGATTGGGACAGGTTTACGATGGAGAGGGCGAGGAGATCAATAAGGAGGAAGAGGTGGGAAGAAAAGTACATTTAAAAAATGATGAACTATTGGTTTCAGATTGTGCTGTATCGTCCGGTGTATGTGAAATTGGCGGATAGAAAAATCGGATCGCCGCATGTCACGACAAAGGATTTCAGATCGGGATCAGTACGTTTTAATTAACAAGAGAACTACAACAATTCAGAATTGGCTGAAACCTCTACCATTTGTTTATCTAGTAGTAGTTAGAAACTCCTCAAAATATTTTTTCCGCCCGACACCCGGAGCCGAGATATGGGTCCTCAAAGTGCCAAATGTGATATTTCAGTACTAATTAATGAGACATTATTTCCAGTTCTAGGCTATCTCTCGAGCTGAAATTTTAAAAGGACACATAAAATTGTCTACCTGTAAAGTGTTTTTGTAGTAACTTCAAAATGTATTTTTCAATCATTGGTCCCCTAAACACCAACGTTTTAGTGCATTTTCAACTTCCCTGCTGCATCAGCACTTCCTAATTCCCCCAGAAATTTCGAAATCATACAAACCCAAAACATTTCAACTGCATAACCCTCTTATACCTATAATCCTCAAAATTTCAGTTCACCCGAATCGCCGACTCCAGTTTGGCGCTAGTCACCGAACCGAACGGATCTCGCCGACGAAGTATCGTGATTGCATCGAATCCTTGTTTGGCAATGCGAGACGAGTCGATGGATGAGAAATTAATGATGACAGGGTTGAATGGAAGTACCTCCGAGGGGGATCCACTGGTGGCCTAACTTCTAGAATGTGATCCATATTGGCTTTGGGCTAATCCAAAATTTGATATTTGATTTGTGATATTTTCCTTAAATTATTTTGTCTCCCAATCAATCGCCTTGAATGTAAACAGTTGAGAAATTATATTTTTTATGTATTCCATTTTTTTCTGATTCTCTTCCTGACTGATAACATACTTATATAACATATTAATCGAAACGACAAATAAAATATTTGGAGAATAAGAAGAAGAAGAGTGACGTGATGATATAAATAACAAGCAATCAAGTTCAACAATGAAAAATGCCAGAGTTCTCAAATGATTCTGTCAGCTAGTATATACACATATTTTTAGAAGGATATGTACACAAATGGATACAAAACAAGGATTTACAATGTGCATGAACGAGGTTTCGTTTCCATCACGATTTCAGTTTCAGGCTCTTCTACAGTAATATCCATCGTTTCATCACAAATCGTCGATGTTCTCTCACGCATTCCCTCGGTGAGATCGATGCTGCCGTTGGCGAGGTCGTCCCTGAAAAATGATGAAATTGGGTTTGTGATCTTCAGAGTTCTAAAGTTCTAAAGTTCAAATTTCTAGACATCTTAGTTTGTATAAATCGGTAAATCTACTTTTCCAGAAATCTTCTATCTTATTCGGATCTCAAAAATGTATCCTTCTGGTCGAAAGTCCACTAGATTAACTCTAGTCTAGATTTCAAGCTTCTCAAAAGTGCAGGACTTCAAATCTTCTTCGACACCTGTCTTGTCATAAGTTTTTGTAGGTTTAAATTTCAGAGCTAATTTCGTAAGAGGATTCTGAATATTGCAGTTAAAGGGATCAAGGTTCATATACCGTAAAACCTCTAATACATAAAAGGACACCCGAAGCCAAACTTTCGAAAGTCCGCACTACCGTAATTTTTGTTTTCTTGCTGTGAAAATTCCAGCAAGCAAAAATAAACTCTTCAACAAGAAAACAAACTATATGTGATTTTCAGAAAGTTGATTATACTTTCATGAGAATGTTTACAAATTTGATTTTTCGGCGTCCTTCTATTAGAGGTTTTACGGTACTTTTGTAAATTTTAATCTCCTTTCCAAACCCATCTACCCTTTTCCCCTATACGTTCTTGTCTCTGCGGAATACTGGTAATTGAAAGAAAGTAACAGAGAACCCAAAAACGTCACAGCTGATAAGACCTTCTCTCCCTCATGACCCTCTTCTACTCACTTGAGTTGATGCCTCCTGATATGTTTCTCGAGCATCGCCGGACTCTTTGACACGTGACGACAGTGAGGACATTTTCGAGAACCTGTAACAATTTTTATCAAACTATTCGGAAAAAGTGAAAGTCGTTTTCTCGGAATGGTTTATCGGAAACACCTTTTTTGCAGTATACAAAATGGAATGTTGAAAGAGCACAGAGACTGATGACGATTCTTGTACTTGTTCGTGGAAAATG
The DNA here is from genome assembly GCA_963966625.1 of Caenorhabditis zanzibari. Classification (NCBI taxonomy): domain Eukaryota; kingdom Metazoa; phylum Nematoda; class Chromadorea; order Rhabditida; family Rhabditidae; genus Caenorhabditis; species Caenorhabditis zanzibari. Next base: position 10,365,363 of record OZ016469.1, read on the forward strand.
GGAGTTTTAAGATTATCTATTTCTTATCTGATTCTTTCGTTCTGGTTCTTTGAGGCCTATCGTGCAATCTTTAACCAAATAAAGCCTCTTATCAGTATCCCAAGAATCCCCTCTAAATCCTCTACGGATATTGCATACCTTGGTCGATACTCTGTGGAAGTGGAATTCCGTGTCGGTAGTATTTGTGGAAGTGAATGTATCGAGCCTCGCGGGTGGTGAATTGACAGTTGGGCATGTTGCATCTGAAAGGAATACTGTAACTATAATCCACGAAAAAAGAAAACTAACTTGATTGGTGGATTCCTATGGTAGATGGTAACATGGTATGATACCGAGTTGTACCTTCCATAAACCTTTCGACAAACAGTACACATGTATCCATTCTCCGTTCTCTCAATGTACTTCTTGTTACGGCACCAACCTGTGATAACAAAAAGGGTCAAATGGGGTCAAAACTCTCTTTCCTCACCTTCTTTATCGTTATTCGGAACAATCATGTCTCCATTTGTATCAATACTAATTGAAGGTGGATCCTCTGTGCTATCCATGGAAACACTTTTCATTTTTAGAAGATTTCCTCTCTGTGTTTTCAGATTGCTACATGATGTTTCCTCTTCTCCAATACTGGCCATTCCGGAAAGAACGTTTGGAGCATTGAAGCTCATGGCGAGGAATTGTTGAATGATTTCTTGGCTGATTGCAGGATTCAAATGGAGGAATGGGTTGAAGGTTAATTGTGGAACGGAGATTGGAATTTGGTTTTGGAGATATGGATTGGGTTGAATTAGGTTCACTGAAAATATATTTGAGTTTTAAAACTTAAACTAGTGAAAGTTGTTTGAAGTCATTCTAGAACATCTTGAGTTCAGAAAAAAGCAAAAATTGAATCTTGAATTTTCCTTCAAATTCAAAACATCGTTTCAACTCTCTCTCTCTCACCTGTAGATGCTCCAATATTATTCAGCATATCCTGAATCGACGGAATCTTCGGCATACTAGTCGGTGACGAAGTGGCCGTCGATGACGGCGGACTGCCAAAATCATTATTCAAAAACGACATTCGGAAATGAGGTTGGAGGGGAAACTGGTGCCCTGAAAATTGGAGTTGCTTTACTTATGTATCATTTTTGGCGAAAATAATGAGGAACGGAAACTGAGAACCGACTTATTTGGGAAAGCAAATTTTACTGATTTTTTAAAACGAGAAATAGTTTTACTCGACTGGTCTCTTAAACGGCTTGGACTGGAAACTCTGAGAGGGTTTAGTTTTTTATTCTTGAGCCACGGGGAGGATAAGAAATTATGAAAGTGTGGGATAGCCGAAAGAGTATTAAATAAGAACGACATGCAAAGAGAATCATGGAATTAGAAGAGACCGAAGTATCGAACGTGCACATTTTGAAACTAAAGAATTCCAGAACTTTCTTAAATGAAGCAACTAATAAAGATGACAAGAAAAAGATGGGCGGTTTTTGATTGGGTTTCATCAGTCGTGGAAAGAAAGCGGAGAAAGTGGTCTTCTTTTGTCTTATCAGCTCCGTCGTTTCACTTTCTTCGAAATTTTCAGTTTGTATACGAAATGTTACGTTATCAGTGCTCTCACGAGTTAGATGAGTGTGTGGGTGGGGGAATCTCCAGCTGACTAGAAATATGATATTGGGACCATTCTAAACTTTTTTACGGATACTGTATTTTACTATCATCGAGACTTAAAGCTCGGTTTCTAATCAGATCTGACTTCTAGAAATTACGTAGGGCAGTCGAAACGAAAATTTGAAAAAAAGAAGTGAGGATTGCTTTTTTGAAAATCAGAGTAAATTTCAGAGGTCTTGGAACATATTCCATTTTTTGAGCTATTTTCACTTTAAAACAGAAACTTTTCAAGAAAACAAGAACAATGACTCAGAGACAGTTATAGAATTCCTTAGAGCCTGTTCAAACAAAATTTTCAGATTTTCATCTCCGGAAGCTCCACCAGAAACTTTTCTCCTAGACAAACAGTTGAATCACAAGACTCCAAATCAAACAATTTTCTAAAAACAGTGAAAGTGATGAAACCATGACAGAAAACGAGGGAAATCACAGAAAGTGTCACTTATCAATGCATATATACCAAGAGAGTCCTGAGTTTCGGCCTCCTTCTTATCAGTGAAAAGGGGCGGAGCCAGATACAGTTAGGCGGTCAATCCTCAGAAACTACAGTGTCCTCCGGAAGTTTTTTATGATGTTATGCGGGAATTCTGTTTTTCGAAAACTTTAAAAATTTCTCAATATTTTCAAGTTTTAGGGTGTGGCTCCATTAGTGAAAGTGAACAAAATAAGAAAAAACAAATATAAAGGAATACGGTAAGAAAACGGAAATAGATGGAAAAAGTCGTTATCTTGAAGGCGAAAATGACGGAATACTTCCTGAAGAGAAGTTAGGTTGTTTTTTTCTGAAATTGTCTTTCTGAAAAAAAACCAAGAGTTCTGTACGTCATTTGCTCTCTGGAACAGGTACATGTGACTTGTTTTCCTTGAAAACCGTACTCGATTTTTATCAATTGAATCATAATTTCAGAAACATCATTTCGAAGTCACTGGAAGCTCATTGGGAATAAACAGATCGTGTTCATGGATTGTTCAAATATTTTTTCTATAAAATTTCGAATCATTCTTCTGAAAAACAATGATTTTTCTTTAAGACACCGAAAAAATGACCCATGTGATTAGTTAGTGATCTGATTTCAAAACAGGGCAGTGTTCAGTTAATTGGTGTGGAAAATTAAGAGAGTTTTTGGGAACCAAATATACTTTGAAGGATTGAAAAAAACCAAAGTCAAAAGAATACTTTTAACTTTCGGACATTTCTTGATCATTATTCAATTCATCAAAATCTCCAAGAATCGCAGAATCAATATCAAATTAAAACTCAAAAAAGGGGAAAAACTCATTAAGCTGATGAGCCTAAAATGAGTTTTTGCTTGTTTTTTTTCAATACGAATTCAATCAAAGTTATTTTGAGCATTAATTGCCTTCAAGATTTTCGTCAAAGATTTTGGAAAAACGATGAAAATCGAGCCTTACTTCTCTCTAACATTAACCGAAACAGTATACCATATTTCAAGCTATTCTCAAGTTTTCTTGAAATCCGGTCCGCAGAATTTCCGAAACTCCATGGTCGCAGATGGAATTTAAGACGAGACTAATCTGAAACTTCTTCTTTGGGCCAAATCGATGTCAAATAACAAAAAAGGAAAAGCTTATTAAGCTGATGAGTATAGAATGAGTTTTAGCTTTTTTTTAAGTAGAAAAAAGGGATTCAATCAAAGTTATTTCGATAATTAATTGGCTTCTAAACTTTCTCGCAAAGTTTATGGAAAATCCGAGTAACTTCTCAGAATTTCCAAAATCCATGGATGAAGATCTGTAAATTATTTGGAGTACTGCCATTCGAAATCAGAAATATTTCAGTTATACATTAACCTGTTGTAACCAATGCATAAAACACATCAACTTTCAATTTCGCAACATTCTTATATTCTTGTTTCTATTTTTAGCTGTGTTTTTCATGAGTTCATGAGTAACTTGAATAAGGTTTTATACCAAATTGAACCAAACGAGCCATTTCCTCAAAGATAAACACCGTTGAACTTCAGAACTTCAGCCGGAAACTCTTAAACTTATCAATTTTCATTTACGATTTTCAGCAATTCCCTTCACTTCCTCTCTTCCCAATATACAGTTGATATCATCCGGAAACCACTTTTTGAACTCCCACCTACAATTCTCAAAGATCCAGACCATGCTCTTTTTGATGGAAACATTCCTAAAAAGAATAGGACGACAATGTCTGTCTTTTCTGTGTTTTACACATGTGAATAACAAGAGAAAACTTTTCTTTTGTCTCTTATCAGTTCATACGACAAAAGAGAGCCACGAAACAGAGTACGGCGAGGCTGATTGGTTTTTCAGTGAAATTGGGGGATGGAAATTCCGTGGGTGGAGAAGTCATGAGGTATTTCTTCGAAATAGAACGGAATCCAAGAACCTTTGAGGTTCGGGGAAAACTAGTTGACGTCAATCAATTATGAGTTCGAATGACGGGAGAAGTGAATTTCTAAAATTCCATAAAGTTACTATTTTAGTCATGGAATGTACCGAACGCTGAAGATTACTGTCGAGTTGAAATTTGAAAGTTTGCCAGAGTTGGGAATTTTCGGTTTCGAAGTTCATCATTGGAATGCATTGAATGCAGGTCTAATTCAATAAATGCGCGAATCTAACCTTCAACGATTCTCGATTTTGGAACAACCGATATTTAAAAAAGTAGTGCAGCTAACTAGTCGAATGTTGAAGCTTTAATTCATAATTTGAAATTACCATTCATAATTTTTACTCAAAAAATCCTACGGAAAACGCATTGATTATTTTGACATCTTACTTATATATAATCCGCTAGAAAGTCTGTCCGTTTCTTGGTCACGATGTCCGCTTTAGTTTTCCACGTACCTCCACGTACATCTTACGTTTCAAACTTTTTTTTTGAAAACTTGAAAGTTCACGCGCCAGAGGCGCGCAGCGACTCTGGTTAGAGATATTTTCAAAGTTTCACCGCGCTTTATTACGAACATGGCTGAAATATGAATCGTGAGATTTCCCTTTCGCCGCTTTCTCCTCGAGATTAGTTCGGATTTATTAATTTTTATTAATTTTGGAGTTACCTCTATCGGAAAAAGATAAGCGGGAAAGCTCACAATTCAAATTTCAGCCATGTTCGCAATAGAGAGCGATGAAACTTTAAAAATATCGCTAATAGCTTCATAACTCAAAGAATTATCATAACTTGGTTCCGATTCTCATAATTTAACGGAACTCACCTCCCCTATACGTTTTCCTCTATCTTGATCATATCGATTTCACCTAAACTTTACTGCTTTCTATTTCGAACAGGAGACCCGTTCTGATCTTTTCCGTCTCCTTTTTCTTCTCCATGACCATCTACCATCTACCAATAACGATAAGAGCACCATCACTCCTTTTCTGAAACTGTTTTCTTTTTTCCCCCTTCCTAATGCCAAAATACAAAGATCGCCATCGTCCCTGATAATCTAGAAGAGAAAGTGCTGCTCGATTTGCCACGTCATGGTTTCTGCTCTTTTCCGTGTTTTTCAGATGATATGAGACTTACGACTGTCTTCGAATTATAAGTTTCGCTTGTTTTGTTTCACATTCTCGTGATTCCCAAGTGGAGGAAACTTCTCGATTCAGGGACGTTTGTGGAGCAATAAAATAATGAGTCAGTGGGCAAAGACAATCGAAGAGGCGAATGTTTAACGTCTTCGGTGTTGATTCAGAGAAAAACGTTTTCGAGAATACTGCGAGTTTTATTATTATTATTAAAACCGAGAAGGATCTAGTATTTACACACATTCAATACCATATACATGAGGTGTTTGGCACGGAAAAAAGAAATAAAAGAAAGCTACGCGTTATTGAGGGGGGATGGCTCTGAGAAGAAGCACACGGGGATCGATATGATACAGATCGGGTGTATGTACAAATGGGAAATAAGGGTTTTTTAAAAGAAACTACTTTTCATCATCTTCCAGTGCTACTAATGGCTGTGTACTTGGAGTAAATGTTGGAAGGGAGTGTTTAGGGGTATTCAATGGAATAAAATATAAAACAACTGGAAGGAAGAATAATCCATGTAACAAACCAAATGTTGTCACCAGAGTTACAGTCTTCGCGAAAGATTGAATCATATAAACTGGGACCACAAATAGAGGAGCCATACAAAGCAGTGTGGTCAGCGATGCTTCAATAACTGGTCTTCCAACTGCTTGAAGCACTCTCGTTATAACTTCCTGCTTCGATCCCAAATCTTGCTCTCTTGCACAATAATAATGGTAGCAGACATGCGCACTATAGTCCACCGAAAATCCAATTGCCATGATCACATCAATCATTGTGACTGGATCCAAGTTCTGACCCCAGATAGAGAGGAATCCTATGAGACCTGAAAATGGGATTTTGAAAAAAAAAGCAAAAAACATCAGCCCAATGCGGGGCTCGAACCCGCGACAACCAGATTAAGAGTCTGGTGCTCTACCGACTGAGCTAACCGGGCGGCAATTCTACATAGTGTGCGACGAGGTTATCTAGTATACACTTTCTCTTACTTCACTCGTGCCAAGGCAGGCATGCTGCGTCTCTGCCATTCCTTCACTAGTTTTCCTTCTCGTCTTTTTTTCACTTTTCTCCTCTCCTTCAAAAAAAAAAGAAGAAAACTTACAGAACGAGATGGAGACAGTTGCCACTGAAGCAATAGTCGGGGCCACAAAAGAAGGCATAATAACAAAACAAGCAATTGTCATACAAGTGAAAGTGATTGCCAATGATTTGACCAGTTCACCCTGGAATAAAAATTATAAATTTTGGAGACTTGTAACAATGAACAAACCTTTACTGTAATAATCAAATCATAAATCGTTCCATCGTAATCGAAAAGTGTAATGTTATACTGTGGATAATCCACCAAAATCTGTCTCGTTTTCTCCACATTCACTGCTCTTTCTGACCAACTAGGCCGTCCCTGACAAACAACAACAAAGTTGACCAAGTCGATAACTGTTTCGTTTCTGAAAAAAACTGATTTGTTTTTGGACTGGATAATATAAATAAAACACTTTGCAAGAATTAAGACACTACGGGTGTTGAAGGCCAAATCGGAACAGGTCAAGTCACAAAAATAACCAGTTTCGGTGGTTAGAAATTTGTTCAGAAAGAGAAGACTAAAAGTGCAAGCTGTTTTAGAGATCAACACTTCATAATTTGAGACTTTCTTAAGAATCACTAACCCTTCCTTATGCCACCTGACTGTCCCATCATCCGACATCATTCTTCCTTTCAAAAACGTCTCCATCTGATTATAATTCTTCTCCTCTGATTTCGTATAATTCAAATATTCCTTATAATCTCTATAAATATTATGCGATGCCATATTTCCATAGCATCCCTCTCGATTCTCCAATTTGTGTATCATCTCTTCGAAAATCGCCACATCGGTATCATTCTGTAGATCAGGGACGTTGGAGAGGAAATTGAGTGGAGAGTACTGAAAAAAGATTGTGTTGCTTCATGAGATAATCACGTGGTCTTCAGAATCTCACCTCTTCTTGAATCGAAGTGAAACTTGCTAGAGAGTCAACCAATTTTGAATCCGATGGGAAAGTTTTCGATGGATCAAATGTCGTTTCCATTCGAGCAACTCCCATATATGTAGCAGTGAAAATGCAGAGATACAGTAGGATGACAAGTGTTCTTCCAGGAATCGACAGTAATCCTCCGGTGAAACTTCTCCATGAGAAAGTCGCTGTTGTTATCAGAGCCTCTTGTTGATCCATTTTATTCTCAGCTTCATTTCTTTTTTCATGTTGGATGGTTTCTAGGGATGGTTTCTTCTTCTCGTAGAACAGAACCATGCAAGGTACAAAAATCAAAAACTCCAAAAGGAAATCCAACACGATAGCCAGAGCAGTTCCAAGACAAAATGAGCTCATTTGAGGGGTCGGAGCCAAGAATCCAACTCCGAAAGCCAATGTATTGGTGAGAGAAGTGATTGCCATTGATGGTGAGATCTCTCTTATGACCCGTGCCAATTGATTCTGTGCTTCTTTTGCTGATTTATCCTTACTTTCCTCACGTCTCCAACAATTCAGAAGTAAGAAGGCATCGTCGACTCCGATTCCCAGAATCAAGAATGGAGTAATACACATAATAGAATTGAATGGATGTCCAACCCATCCTAAAATTGCGAAACATGCACCCGTCGCAGCGATTGGAGATCCGATTGCTCCGATTATCAGCATAATTTTTGAAAATACAGTGAGCTCTGTGAATGTGCAAGCCATGAATGCAACCATCAAACATCCTCCGATGAAGAATAATTTGACAGTTGTGAGAGTTCCTCGAAGCATTTCAGAGTTCGCCACTTGATCTCCAAACATTTCAAAATCAAATAATAGATTGTTTGGTTTTTCTGCAGATTTTTTGAAAATTCCAAGTTGCACTGCTTGAAGTTTTTGTTTTTGTTCGAATGTTTCTGCTTTGCTCATGTACCAGAGAGCAACGAATTTGGCGGTTTTGATCGGGCCATTCTGAAAAGTTTTTGAATTTTTTATGATTTGTAACACTTCAAAGTGGTTTGAGGAATTGAATGAATCACTTTCTGATTTCTGATGTTTCCTGTTTTCCTAATTTTCGAATATTCCATTTGAACCTTCGATCTCTCTCTCTCTCTCCAAAACAATTACCGATAGACTTAATTAACTCCAGTCTGATCCTTTGTGTTTGTCAAATACTTACTTTTGTTTCCTGACCACGATTGACTCCAAAGAACTGAGATCCTAAATAAAATGAATGTCCGAATGCAGATGCCAATGGATACGATAGGTTGACACCGGGCAGGAATTCAATTGCAAGCAGTTTCTAAAAATGAATCTTTGATCTTGAATCGGTTTTGCAAACCCATGATAAAAAGAAATATAAAAAGTACGTTCTACCGTACCCGATAATAGTTGAAGACGTAGTTGATATCTTCAGAAGAGAGATCTTTGAACCGAATCGTTTCTCCCTTGTACTCTGTCGTATAGTTCCATACATATTGATGCAATTGATCTATCTCATTCAGCAATTTCAAATTTATTCTCAAATCATTGTCCGTAGATTTGTTCCGTGCCAAAATTCCCCAAATCTCGAGTCCGCCGACGGAAATGTTGTAGAAGTTGGAGAATTTCTGAATTAAAAAACTTTTATTTCGGTTTGCAAGTAAACTTGTTTATCTAGTCATGAACTTTTTGATGTTGCAAGAAGAAGAAGAGATTAGGAGTTTACCGAATCTTTTCAGAGATATCTTGTGACTATTTTGACCTAAATAAACAAACATTACAAGATGATGTCTTGAAATCATGTTGACGTTGGGAGGAAGTCCGAAAATCTTGGAATATGGAACCTCGCAGTTTTTTTCTGTATCAAAAACTATTAAAATGAAGATGGAAATTCTGAAGTTTCAAAATTAGAAATTTTCAGAAACAACCAGAGAAGTTTGGTTTAGATGAACCGGCAAAATTACCTTTGAAACAGTACAATGTGAAAATCAAGAGTTCAAATCTTCTACAGTAACCTTAGATTATAAATTAGGACTAAAAAAATGATGCAGAATATCCTCCTTTGATTCAACTCAACCTTTAACCTCATCAACCTGTTCCATTTTTACAGCCATCATTTTCCGGTTTGATCGAGAGAAATTAAACATACAGTAAGTTCCTCGACGGCATGCCCGTGCTTGTTTGCGAATCCTCTTCTAATGTCACATTCGATTTCCAGCGGATAGATCAGAAAGTAGCTGTAAGAATATATGTATCAAGAAGTGAAAGGTGAGGAGTGAGATAGTAAGTGAAAGGAGGACTGAATTGTGTAATAGCCATATCTTGTTTGATCTAATTATCTGATGTCTCACCTGAGCAATGGTACTAATACACAAAATACAGCGAGAAGAACCCTTCGTGGATGGTTCCCCAAGTAGTATGAAATCCAATTCATCTGAATTTGACGATGATGTAATCGAAGCATTTCAGTCGGATACGGTGGTAGAAGAAGGGATCGCATCTTGAACATACCGTTTGTGGCCACCGCCCGTGATTTATCTTTTTTCGGTTTGGTTCGGGGTCTTGGTTTTTCGGGGCGGTCCCCTCATTTCCCCCTTGACGCCCCTTTTTTCATTTTTTTCGCCTATTGCGTTTTGATAGTGCAAACCGATCATTATTCGAGGAGGCGGGAGAAGAAAGGTTGAGAGAAGATGTGTTGAAGACAGAAGATAAGGGGGGAAGTGTGAAAAGATGATGAAGAAGAAGTTACGCAACAAAACAACAAATAAGAAGAGAAAATGATGGGGGGAAAGTCTTGGTGTATGGAACACAAATTCCTCTCTTATTTCTTTGGTTTTCTGATGTTTCAGTCTGAAAGTTAGGTCGTGTTTTTTGAGATTTTGCACTGATAAGGCTTATAACAACCTGAGGAAAGACTGAAAAATTAATTCCGCTGACCCAAATCTGAAAGTTTCATTTTCTTTTTATTCTAAACTAGATTTTGGTCCTCAATTGTTTGTATAATACACCTTTTTTCGTAGAAAAGGATCCAGTTTTCATTTTTAGATTCCAATTTTTGTGAAGCCAATTTTGGGATGTCGGAGTTTAAAAAATAGTTTCCAAGCAGGCAATTTCCGGATCCTAATTTTCCATGTTTCTTCTAAAACTTCTGATCTCTCTGGTTTCAAACTACACCTACTTTTCCCTAAATCTCTGACTTTTTATTTTTATCAATAAATCAGTGCCCCCCCCCCCCCCCCCCCCCACTAAGGATACAAAACAGCGCCAGAAAGGTAAGATAAAAACCATAAAAACGAAAATTTTGTCATCTTGATCTTTACCGTCTTGACTTATTGATCATTCCAAAAGTTCGAAACAACACCGAAATTTCTTGGCAACACTCAATATTCAAAGTGGTAACTACAAGAAATCTAAAACACGTCACTCTGTTCATTATGTTTGAAATCGGAAAAAAGGAAAAGAAGATGTTGTTTTTGGGAAAACAGATGACACCTGAGGGTTTCAATTCGTCTGGGAAAGGACAAAGGAGATAATAAAACTTTCGACTTTTGGTTTTTCGAGACTATAAATGAATTCGAAATGAAACCAAACTCTAGATAAAATAATGAAGTGACCAGAAAAAATCCTGGGTTCTTTATAGTCCAAGGTCCAAAACTGGAAGTCAAATTTCAAATTTCAGTCCAGACAAAAACTGTGACGCCTATTTTTTGTTCTTTTCTCTTTTGTTTCAACCTTGAAATCTGATGGATGATGGTTGATGAGAAAAATAAACAAAAGGACACTTTTGAGATAACGAAAGACAACTTTTGTATTTTTTGTTTGGGTAGAAAATAATGCAGTGAGAAGAATTCGGGATTTTTCAAAAAATATGGGCCTTTACTTATTTCGCATCTCTTTTTTCCATTTTTCAGGTTTTCAAGGAAAAATGTGTTTGTTAACAAACTGTTTGAATTCGAAGTTAGATTTATTGGTCTGGGAGACTGTCCAAGCTCTTGAACTTGAAAATTTCCAGTTCAACTAAAATACATACAATTCATTTGTTTTTATTAAAGATTGGTCGATCGACGACAAAAACAGAAGAATCCTCATCTCACATGTTTGACATCAATCAAAAACTAAAAAACTTCGTGTTCTTTTACTTTCATTATGATAATAACTACAAGAAAAGGAAAGCGATAATAGGGGTGTGGAAGGGATTGAAGATCAAAATTCTATGGGAACTGTCTAGGCTGAATATTTCAAAAAGAGAGATGGGACAACTGTATTTACTAGTTTTAAACAGTTTTTAAAGCTCGATTCTCAATGTGATAAAACCACAATTCCAAATTGATGAATCGCTGGTTTCCTATTTCATTTTCACATGATTCTCATCATAAGATCAACAATGACTGTTCCTAGCACTTCTGAAGTGACCTTACTTATCAGTTCATCTCAACAAACAAAACCTACGAAACAAAAATTTTACAGATCTAGAAACTGAATACTTTACTCTTTCGTAACGTACACCTATGAATATTCAGATGAGAAAAAGAAGAAAAGCGAGTGAAGTGGAAGTCGTAGTGTGTCCGTGGAATGGCTACCCAATGCAACGTTTATGACGTGGCAGAGAAGCAGTTTCAGATGTAGAAGACAAAGCAAAAAAGTAGAATCAAATGTATACAATGAAATGAAATTGAATGAATGAACAGAAGAACAGCTGATTTTGTTTTGACCCGTCTCTCCTCTTGTAGAATTGACAAAACAACGACAATACTCTTGACGCCTTCTCAAATTGGTATCAAGGAGAAGAAGAAGAAGAAGTCGTGCCAATCAAACAATTTACACCTGAAAAAAAGGGGATGCGAAAAATCTCTAGCAAACTCGCTAAATTCTCATTCGATCAGCAAACTTCTGTAAACAATTGAGGAAATGTGTAACTAATGGGTTTCCGAATAATGTGTTGCTAACCGACGAACATTGTCTCCAAAATCGAGGAGAAATTTTTTTAAATGAAGTCCTTTCACCAAGGATGTCACCAAAATTTCAATTCCGAGAAGAGCTCAGACTAAGGTGTACTATTTTTCTTTTCAGCGGACCGAAACCCTCCAAAGGTGTCCTAAGTAAGTCATCACAACTCTTGCCGAAACGGCCGCGGCGGCGAAGGTGATTGCGCGCACCAGCCGACACCTCGCGGGTTCCGCCGTCCTCTATGTTTTGTGTGTGCAGAGGCTCCGCCCACTTTTGGGTGGGCGCCGCTTGAGTTGAATGGGAGAAAAAAGTGGAGATTTTACAGTTTTCATGGAAAGTTGATGTTTTCGAAGCTTTGAAGGAGGAATTCAACCAAAAAAAATTTTTTTGCAAAACAACCTTGTAGAGCTCGAAAAGCGCAATTTCTCTTTTATTTGGGACAACTTCGTTTTTTTAAAGCTGTTTCATTATAATACTCGGAATCTACACAATTTTCACGAAATGCTCATGGAAAAAACTAGTTTTTGTTAGAATTATTAACTTTTAACGTTAGTATAACATGATACAATTTGAGATAACCCACAGATTTTTCAAAAATGGATTGAGATAATTAAAATTATTTACCTTCGCATATTTTTTGGACATCTTGAGACATTTCGACATGAGAGCTGATAGCTTTTTGGTTTGAACAGTTGGCTTGGTTGCGGCTAGTCGTTGAAGAAACAGTTCTTGGGAAATTGGTGCGTCCAGTCGCCATTTCTTTTCTAACCTTCGAAACCTTTAACGACGACGGAGTGATGAGCATGACGTCCACCTTCCTGGCATTTCAACCATCCCAACTTCTCTGTCAACAACGTCGACTTCTTTGGGAATTCTCGTCGAACCTTGGAAGCATAGATGTCTTCTTCAGTGAATGTCGGTGTGGATTCGGGTTGAGAGGATTTTTTCAATGATCCAGAAAAAACTTTTGATTGATCTCGACGGCATTGAAATTGAGTTTCGCCGTGATTGGTGACATTGTAGGTAGTAAGGGAGAGAGTTATTGGAAATTTGGAAAACGAGGGTAACGATATGAGTGTCTAGGGTCCTATGTTCTCAGAAAAAAGTGGGTCAAGTGTTGTAAATTGGTCGTAAAACGTTGCTCCTGGGAAGATGTTCGATGGTATCCATTGAAGACAAAGGCAATTAAAACACGATCGATTCAAACCTCATTAATTCTCTTTTATTTTTTGTCTCCATTTCTATAATAATTTTTCCCATTTACCCATCATGTCTGAGTGCTTTTGCTCTCGGAAGCTCCATTCCAATGGCGCCATGTTCAGAAAACGTCTATTCTGGGCCATCCAAGAAATTTCCTCAACAAAGTGGTGTCTCGCCAAATGAAGCAGATCCAGAAGACTATGACGATTGACCTGGCTCAGATGACTGATAGATGCTATTTTGAAAGCTTGTAGGTTTGCCTCTTCATTTCTCCTACTCAAAAACATTATTGTTCCATTATTTGTTACTTTGAATCTTTGTTTCCCATCCAATGTTGCAAAATGTCTACAACCTATTATTTAAGTTCAAAATCATACCATCCGAAGTTCAAAGTTACAAATGGCTCCACAAACACAAAATACGCTCTCAGGAATTTTGATTTTTCGGTATTTCTGTGTAAATATGATTACTTGGGAATTTATACTTTGTTCGATTGTTAACTGCGTGGGTTCGTGTTAGTTTCAAACTTTTCAAACATCGCCGAGAGTTCAAAAATGTTCAAAACGGGATAGTTCAAATTTACTCTTTCTGAACTTTCAATAGAGATTTATTCTTCCCCAACAAGTGTTTTTTCTTCGTGCTACCGATACCTATTTTCATCCCCATCATGTACTTTTCGAACAAATCGAATTAACATTCCCAACAGTTTGCATATCATGTATGTAGTGTGATCGGAAAATCCATCGAAACAGACAAAGACGTCACAAACACTTCCGCAATGAAGAACACACACAATTGAAATTATTGATAAGAAGATAGAATTCTCTCCCCGTAAAAGGGCAAAACAAACTGTTTCTGAACGGATCATAGATGAGGGCGGGGAGGTCTCTTTCCGTGTCTAGTATAGTTATGATGAGCATTGAAACAAAGCTACAAACGATGAAAATGAACACATTCAAACATCCTCACCAAGTATCAAATGGTTTATGAATATTCATACAGTTCATTTTGTTATCAAAAGGGCCAGAAGATCAACAAAGTTTGTATATTGTGCGTTGAACTCTTCAAGACCGACGTCACAAACCGAATCGACGCCATCTGAAGCAAAGGCGCCAGGGAATGGCGCCGTTGGGGAGTGAATTGTTTTAATAAGCGCCGAATGCGAAAACTGTCAGTTTGGACTTCTGGAGATGTGAGTAAGGGATCAGAAAACAGAGGTAATACGATTAAGTCCAATTTGAAAGCTTGGATCATAACTATATTCTAAACGATAGAGTCGACTTTGAAGTGGTTAGGAGAATCGGGTATTACTGAAAAATTTAAGTTGGTTACAGTAATTCTGACAACATTGAAAACACTTTTAAGTCAAATTTGAGAAATACAGTTTCTAACAAAAGGATTTGCCCATACACATCTTTCACTCTTTTTTCAACCACGAGACTTCATTTAAGCCAAAATCATCAAGATCAATTGACCACCTGTTAACTCAAACTTCAGTTTCATCTGCCTGGGATTTGTGCAAACTGGGTCACACCTCCCAGCTGCACAAATATGGAGCACTGGTACTTTGAAAAATACATATCGCTGTTATTTTGTGTTAATTGCCAGTTTTATTTCGTTCGAGATTTTGTTTTTCATTTTTCTAATAGAGTGTCTTGTCTAGGCAAATAAGGCGTTCTCTTCTTCTCGGAAAGATCTTTCAAACTGCGTCTGTCTCCCTAGAAGAGATCTTACGAAACATCACCAGAGAACCCGATTTTTTCGGAATTCTTTATGAAAAACTGTAGTTTAGTTGTGGCATAGATAACGCGTTCTTGATGTCGGTATCTTTTTGGTTTTTTTTCGTTCATTGAACTGAGAATTCGTTCAACTTGAAACATAATGAACTAGTAGTATCAACTGGTTCATTGAACCTATCTACTCTCTAATTCCAAAGACTAATCGGGTTTGAATCAAACAGATGGGAACAATGAAATAACAGATCATCCCGTGGGCGTGTTTCTTTCAAATCTCCAAACCCTCTTCCGGTCATCGAAACAAAACTTTTTTGATCCAATCGTTTCGGATTACAATCAAACCAAAACTTTTGTAGAAATGAGACGCCAAGAAGGCAGAGAATATCTCCTGTATCACTTTCCAATACAAACTATCACGAAATCGCCTCCTACACTTTCCGATCTCTGTTTCCATTGCCATTCCTAGACTCCGCCCACTTTCTAGGTCAACCCATTCATTTAAAAGGAGAAACTCAACTTAGTCATTCATCCATAGACACACACAAGCTCCACCCACTTTATGACTTCTTCCTTTTATTCAGGCTGAGTCAGTGTAGTATGTGACTTGTGTTCGAAAATAAACACACATCATTTTCAAAAGTTGTGATTTTATGATTCTTTATCAGCCTAATCATATGTTGCTCATGTATAAAAAGAGCCCGAAGAATGGCTATTTTTAGAAAAGAGTCTCTCCATTTGGACTTTTGAGAGCAGGTTTGGTTTTTACCCAATTTTAGTTTAGTTTTCATTTTGTTAGATTTGAGTAAGAGACTTGTCGAGGACCATTCAAAAGTTGGGTATCAAGTTCATAACCTAAATTTTAAATTCAAATTTCAAGTATTTTAAGTCTGAAAGCTCCTATTGCTTTTCATCTTATTCAAGCTCTCCATTTCCATCTCTCAACCAGACAAAAGTTCAATAGTTCAATTATCCCAAAGCATCCGCTAGACTCTTCCGAAAGTCTAGTCAGCCGGCCGAAATGACTAAAAAAATAGAAGGAAAAGAGAATGAATTGTTCGAGATCTTTGTGTGTCTCTCTCGGTCACATTTGAACTCTTGGTTCTTTTTGTTTTCACTTTTAAAAATCGTTTTTTCTTTTTCCTTTAATTTCCAATAGCCTGGATTCAACTTCCTCTATTTAGCTTGCTCCTTCTCTTCTCCCTACTTGTTTTCTTGCTCCCAATTCTTCCTTGTTCCCTGTGGCCAAATAAAACGAGGGGAGGGACAGAAAGAGCCCAAACGAAAAAAGAAGATATTTTGTGTGTTGGGACCCCTCTACGACATTCTGTTCCCTTGCTCTCCTTCTGTTTTTCCATGTGAAAGAGATCAATGAAACAACAAAAGGTTCAAATTCCACTTGTCCATATATGTGTCTGTTTCATATCATTTTGTCTCCTCTCGTTTTGTATTTTCTAGTGAGGATAGTACACTCATTTTCCATTTTCACTTTCGAATTTTTTCACTTTCTCTGCGTCTCTTTGGGAACTTTAAAAATGAATATTCATCGAGACCAAATCGTTCACTCTTTCATTTCAAATCCAATTTCTCATATTTTCAGAATGGTTCTTGTCCCTACTACACCAATAAAGGCAGTCGTCTACGATTTCGGAGGAGTTCTCCTCTCGTATGAAGGCGTCGAGGATAAATGGAAGGCAATGTCGAGAGCATTGGGACTTCCGGAAGGAGCTGTACACGCCGAGTCGGTTGGTATTGAGTTCTCAGAATGGTTGGGACCGGACAGAAGTCTTTTTCTGGGAACGTTGACTGTCGATGATTTGGAAGGAGGACTTTTCATGCAGTATTTGAAGCATAAGGTTTGTATACAAAGTAAGAGGGCGATAATAAATAATATCTATTTACAGTATGGAGACAAACTCAACGACAATGTCATCGTGAAGCCTTACACCGAATGCCTCCGAGGAGAGAATGTCCGAATTGTAAGTTTCTGAGCCATCACTAGAGACTATAAATGACTAGTTTTCAGCACAAAAACATGCAGAAGACAGTGGAGGTCCTCCATAAAAAAGGATTCAAGACTGCGATGCTGACGAATAATATGTTTTTAGATAAGGTGGGCCTATTCATTCTAATCACATTGGTTCTTTAATCTTATTATTCAGGAGCACAAAGAAACAAGGCTACCATGTGATCTCACTCATTTCGATGAAGTCGTCGAGTCATGCTTGGAGCATTTGATGAAACCAGATGCTAGATTTTATCAGTTGGTAGAAGAAAGACTTGGTGTGAAACCAGAAGAAATCGTATTCCTTGACGATCTTCCGGAGAATATTGAAGCCGCCGAGAAGTTGGGATGGAACACGATTTTTGTCAAGGACATCGAGAAGGCGATTCGGGAACTTGAGAAGTTTACACATGCTAAATTGATTTAACCGTTTATTTGATGGCTTTTATGCATTTACATATCAGGAAAAATAAATTGGAATGGTATCGAAAAATGAGTTAGATTGGGTTGCGAAGTTATGAAAGGAATCCAGTGCGATGTGCAAATTCAGGGAAGCATTTCTTCATTGCCTCATGCCATTCAGCTCTCATGATGTCGTCACTGAAAATATTGTAGTTGAAATGTTTTATGATCGGACTGATAAGGAGCAAATTAAACTCAAAAGTTTAAAGGAGCTTTGATAAAACTATTATTTTAGAGAACGAAACCATTCAGGATAACTTTCTCTAAACGTTGAGCTCAATTCCAGCTTAACTCACGTTATATTATAAGGCGGAATATCACTTCCATGTTGTGCAATCGTATGCCTTCTCATCGTCGATTTCCGATAATCCAAGTAGTCACATTCTTTACATTTATACTGTCTTCCAACACAATGAAGAGCAATAACGTGCATCTGAAGATTCCATCGTCCACTCCGTGGCGTCTTCACTCTCACACCACACATTTGACATTCATGATGCTCTCCGGCGGGCCTTACTCTCTTCGAGTTCGGCTCAGATGTTGATGGCTCATCGTTCTGAAAACATACATTAATTGAGTTTAGGACTTTCAAAAAGTACCAATGCATTCACTCCGATCGGAACAATTTCCGGTTCTGCACGTAGCATATTCATCAACTGCTCGCTGTATTCTTCAGTGTATGGACGTTTCGGAGGTACTCGGCTGGTCAATAGCATCTCCTCTTCTTCCTCTTCCTCGTATTCTTCGGCATAACTTTGAGGTTCTTGTTTCACGACTGTGGAGGAGATGTTGGATTCTTGGGGTGTTGGTGGGTGATAGATTCTGAAAATAGTTTAGGTGAAACCGCTAAAAATTCAAAAGTTTTCTGTTGGGTCTCGAAGACATCTTTGAAAAAAAAAAACGAAGCGACCTCAAATCAGTTTAACAAAAATCTTTCAGAAATTTCAGACAGGTGACTCTCTAAAAGTTTATTAAAATCTATCCTGGTAGGTGGTCACACCGAACTTCTCCGCTATTCGAAGAAGCACTATGCTCAAGCTATTCAAAATGAAGCTCACACTTCTTCTTCAACTGGAGACGGCGGTTTTGGACAAGGTGGCATCTGTTCTTTGGGCTCATTTGATATTCTTGCCACTGTCGGATGCTTCGATAAATCATCCAGAAGCATTAGACGAGCGAATCCCTTTTCTAGCTGAAAATGGTTTCTTATTAAAAGGAAATTTGTATTTTGTATTTAAAGGAAAGTTAAAAGTAGACAACTACGTCTCACTCCCATTCTCGAAATAAATGGATCAACCAACCATAATTTGAACCATTTGAAGAGCCTGCTCCTTCGAATCAATCTCGACGACAAGAAACTTGGGATCCATTCTGAAATTAGTCAGTTATTTTTCGCCTGAAATCAGCACGTGAGGCAGAAAGGCGAAGTAGGGTGAGAGAGGGAGTATGTAGTGTACTGCAGAGAAAATAAGAAGGACTGAGACATACAAACAGACATGTGAGGGGTGTTTAGGGCTGCCGGCAGGCGGGAGTGAAACGGGTGAACATCGATTGACCAGTACTGCGCCGCAGCAGAGAGAAATAGTGTGGGAGAGTGAGAGAACGCAGACGGTACTGACACGACAGACAAACAGCTGGAGAAGAAAGCGCATGATGGGCGAAGGTGGATAAACAAGCAGAGAATATGGATGGTGTTGCCACACACTTTCAGTTCATTTTCTCAGTTTCTCGGAAGAGGGTGAATAATCAAAACAAACTGAAAGCAACTATACTACTGTATTCTTTTTCTCTGAAAACCATGAATCACCTGTTTCGAAGAAGAGAAGGAAAACGGCACGTTTGAAATTTGCAAATTATGAAGAAAAGATGGAGAAAGGGAAATGAGAGGGACTGCAAAAGTGCAGAAATGGAAAATAGACAGCGGAATTGGAGAAAATATGATGATGTGGATAAATAGAATGGTCGAATGTTTGAAGCTCGAAATGAGGATTCGTTTTGATTGGAAGTGGTCCGGATACTAATGGAGCTTGAACTTCAACATAATTATTTGATTCTTATGATCCTGAATAATCTTCAGATTATATTGCAGTCAATGGAAACGGAAGTTTTGGGTTTTACGTTCAGAGCATACATGTCCAAATCCGACCCGAGCCCGAGGGGACTTTCCCGGTTAGTAAATCTCCGTCGAAAATTTTCCGAAATATTTCAATTTCCATGAAAAGTTTCTGAGTTTCAAAAATCATGAAAATACTAAAAGTATGGAAATTTAGAAAACAAAATAGAAAACAGTCATAAATTGGTTTTTTTTAATACGAGCTTCGGAAAAATTGGATCTCAATGTCCGGCCCGGGTTTTAACATGTATGGTTCAGAGCACTTTTATAAATATGGATTAGGAAATCTCATAACGATCATCATCAATGGTACTGCTTATCGCTCCTTAAAGAATTCTTGCCGATCAATGAATCTCATTTTCTGACCTTTTTTCTTGTGAATCTCTGAACACCTGTGTTGGACATCTGGACACACAGACAAACGAACCTGCAATTTCATCATATCGCTGCTCACCTCTTCCCCTTCTTACCATCATCTCATTCAACCTGCAAAACCTCTTATCCCTATCTCCCACCAACTCCAGAGTCTGGTCCAGACCAACATCATAAATCTCCTCTAGTTGACCCATCACCTTTGTTTTTATCTATTTCTCTCCAACCCTCCTCCTACCACATGTCATCCTTCTCCTCTCGAGATATCTTTCGATTGACCCGTGGCAGTCATTTCACCGAAAATGCTCGTCCGACTTGCCGCCTCGATTTTGCTCCTCGGAGCAGTTCAAGCCTCTATTAACTGTGATGCTATTCCAACATCATTGTGGTGCTCGAATAAGGATATCGAGAAGGAGTGTGGATTTACAACACAGTGTGAAAAGTGAGTGTAAAGTTTTCTGATAAATTCTATTCTTACTTCACTTTGTAGACACCGATCTGCAACCCACAATCAGAAAATCAACATCACCGTCCTGATCGAAGCCCTCTGCCCAGATTGTCAAAACTTCCTCGTCAAGCAACTCTACCCAATCGTCTTCAAGAACTTCGGCGACTACGTCAACATCGAACTCGTCCCATTCGGAAATGCCAAAATCCAAGAAGACGGAACCATCAAGTGTCAACACGGAGAGGAAGAGTGCTCAATTAACAAGTTCGAAGGATGTTTCATCGATTCGATGGCTGACCAAAGTCCACTCCCAACTCTTGCTTGTATAGAGGAGAGTCTTCAGAAGAAGGTGGAGTTTGCCGATGCAGTTCAACAATGTTTCGAGAAACTTCAAATCGGAGGAGATATCCAAAGATTGACTCAGTGAGTTTTTGAAGATAGGAAAAGTGTATCCCGTGTTATCTCAGATCCTGTTTGGTGTCGAAACTCGGAGCCGATCTTCAGACCAAGGCAGCTGCTACTACTAATAATGTCTGGCCAGAACAGGTAAGATTTTGGAAATTTGTGAAAAATCAATTGAAAACAGAACATTCTGGAACTCGTACGAATACTCAAGTTCCAATACATTCCGTACTGTGGCTTTTTCTATCAAAGGGTTGATGTACTTTTTAAAATTGTTATTTTCCAGCACAAATTCGTCCCATGGATTGTTGTCAACGGTGTTTCCCTCACCTCCCTCCAAGGATTCCAAAATCAACTTCCAACACTTCTATGTGAATGGTATTCTGGAGACAAACAAATTCCATACTGCGAGGCTGCTCTCAAAATGAAATACAAGCAGGCCAGCATTCAACATTTCTTCTAATCTAAAGCATCTTTTTGAGTTCAGAATAAAATATTTTGCATTTGTTTATTCTCCGGAAACGGATTAGTTACCTTGACCCACGTTTCTTCGGGTTTTTCTCGAAAGAATAACCCATATCTCGACGCGAAATCCAATTAAATTCTCTTTGCGAATTCGATTATCAATTTTCCTCCGTTTATAATGTTGCACTTGTGACTGTGTCCTTGGGATCTTATACAGTTTTTTTGCTCTCTTCTCTTTTCCAAATTTAGTTCCGCGCCGATAGTCATCATCTAATTAAATTAGACTCATTTTGCAACTTTATAACTCTCCTCCTCTTTCAGATTCTTATCTCGACTAATTTCCTAGAGTGGGTCATCTCTATTTCACAGTTTTTGTGAAGGTAATTCTCAAGGTAAAACAACAAAAACAGTTGTTGGAACGTGACCGCAAAGAAACGGTTTAAGGCGGAAGATCATCACACTGGCACCCGATAACGATCGGGTCACTTGGTCGGAGCGATTGCTCCCGGTTTGAAAACATTCTAGAAAAAGAAGAAGACGTTTTTTTTTTCTAGAAAGGAAACATTCAGAAGTACATTTTCATGGTCACCTGATGACAACGCGGAATCATAAAATAAGAAGCTGTCAGCCAGTGTCTCCATCATAAAAATCTCCCATAAAAAAGTTGCCAAAGGTATGCGACAACGATACAAAAATGCTACCTTCTGCGGGGCACTCAAAAAACGATAACCTTTCGAAAGGGTTCCATTTCGGAAGATCTTCCTCTCACTATACAAACAACAGTCACCTTCATATTTCAGTGTGGGTTGTAATGGGTAGATAAGGAAGGATGCGGCGATCTTCCGCGCCATTGAAATCGGCACATACTCTTCATCTTTTTGAGATGACAGGTTCCCTCCCTGCACATTTCGACATTCATGGTAATAGTACAAGGCTTCCATTTTGACGACCTTCATATAGAAAAAAGATGAAAGGAAGTAGGAACGTTGTATATTGACTTGATGAAGTCAGAAAAGACGTTTCAGATGATGGTGGTCTTCTGAGAGAGAAAAAAGCCGAGATGGAGAGAGAGATGGGAGAACAACATAAATCTCATCAGTAACCCTGTAAATCAACAAAAACTTGATGATCATGTGAAGAAGGAGAGGTGATATATAGCTGAAAGAGAAATGAAGTGATAAAAAGTAGATTGTTTGGTTTCGAAATTAGAGATAAAAATAGGAATATTCTCGTATACATTGAAGAGAAATTTGGAAAAGTTCGATGTTAAAGAGCGACACCCAGAAGACCGACTTTCGGAAGTCCGGATGACCACAGTTTTTATTATTTGGGGCTGAAAGTTTCAGGGAACAAAGATGATTTCTTCAGCTAAAAACGCACTAAAGTTAATTTTCAAAAAGTTAAGGATATTTCCAGAAGACGGTTGACTAGCCTGTTGGTCTTAATTAGTGATTTTACGGTAATTTTTTAACGCTTCGAACTGATAATGAATGAAGTTCCAAATCAGGTACATTAGTTTTCAGAACTCAAGTTTCATTTTTTTAAGAATGAAATTTTCAAATTCAATTATTAACTTCTAAAAAACTGCTCTCTATCTTACTGAACAGCTGAAGTTTTTGAGATAATATGCCCATTATCAAGATTTTTCAGAGGCTTGTATTGAAACATCTGTTTTCCGATTCAGTATTTTGCCTTTGGAGTCTTCTGCCGATTTAGAAGTCTCACAAATGTTAGATCTTCGAAAATCCCTAACAAGTGTATAACAGGTGTACCCCGAAATCCAACTTTTTTCAAAAAACAGTAACCCATAACGGTCTATATTCCGAGTACCAGGTACAACACCCACCTTATTCTTCACCAATTTCCACAACGAAAATCTCATTTCGATTTGCACTCGCCTCATTTCCAAAAACCAACTTCGCGTTGTTGTCCCGTCGCCTCCAAAAACGGTTTCCCAGCACTCCATTCTCATCCAGAAAACCGTTTTTTTGTGTTCCACACCGTCTTGTATTGTTACGTAGATATGTTCTTCCTTACATCTTCACAACATATCCCGACACTATATCACAATTGACGCAACAATTTCTCAGTCTCTAGTACAGAAGAAGAGTGTTTGGTTATTCTAGCTACTTCTATCATTTCCTTTGTCTTTTTCATGTTCTCCTCTTGTTCTTCATCTGCTTCTTCTAGAACAATCATACCTTCGGGTCGTTCTCCAACCGTCATCTCTCTGTCATCTAAACAGTTGTGTTGCATACCAATTAATTTGTTAATGAAACGAAAAAAAGGAGGAAAGATCGAAAAGAAATCCGGTCCTTTTTATGCAATCATGATTGCGTACGCCTGCGCCAAAGGGGGATAAGCGAATTTTTGAGGAGAGAGGGCTTTTTCGTTATCTTTTTCCTTCCTTTTCACCGTATCAATATTATTCATCACAATGTCTCAATTCTTTAGTCTATTTTTTATCTTTGTGTTTTCATTTGCACCTAAAATAGACAAGATTCCTCGCTTACCTCATGATTTTGGAATTTTGAATTCTCACCTCTCTAAAAACTGTTTTTCTTTCAAAACCGAGTCATACACCTATTTTCAACATCATCATAAATCGAGAGACAAGAAACGGTTCCACACCATCTATACTTCTTCTTCTTTCTAAAAAGTCTCCACCCCCTTCTCTGATATCACACCTTCTAATCTCGAAATTCTGTTCCATATTGAGTTAACCTCATCTGACCATTACCTCATTCCCGTTAACTACCTGCCATCTCCCCTCCCCCGGTATCGTCTTCTTCTTCGTGGTCGCCAAAAATGGGCGGAGCCTGAATTCGACCCGAAAAAGGAGAAGAACTTCGTGTCACCCCTCAAGTTAGTTACCATTCCATTCCCCCCTTCGACACAACGACAAGGCCAACACATCGTGTCGGCTCCTTTTTCGAACACGTCTTCAGATGTCTTCTACTACCACCACGTCTTCTATTATTTCTTTTTTATTCTCACTTCTTCTCACATCAAACCAATATTAGTATGTGTCACTTTTGAACTGGTTCATTTCTTGAGAGAACCACAAAACAGCTAGCCCCTTGTTCTCGATTTCAGAATGGTCTCTTAGAAGATGTTTTTTCGTATGTTCAACTTCTTGAGTAGCTTCGTTTAGTACCATTTCTGTATAATGTTTTGGCTGATTTTGAATACTGACACTTTTGCAAACTTCGAATGTCTTGAAATGTTTGAAATATCTGGGTCCTCCAGAATTCAGAATCTGGATTCTCCAGATTTAAAGATTATGAAGATTCCGAACTTCAAGTTTTCAAATATCTTGATCCAGAAATTTCAAAAATAGTTTTGCTTGTGAGCAAAATTCTGAATCCTCAAAATGTCCAGTATCAGAAACTAAAAGAAGAAGCTATTAAAGTTTCAGAATTCCAATTTTTTTTCAAATAACATTTCACGAAATGTTGGGTTTCCAAAAGCCATGAAAACCTGGGCTTGGTTTTTCCAAATTCCAGAAATCCCCTTTTTGCACTCTAAAAAAACCGAAAATCTCTCTCAAAAACGAACATGTTCAATTTCAGACCAACCTTCAAAACCACTTACAGACCTAATTTCTCTTCCACGTTCCATTTCAAATTAGGTCGTCTTAAAAACTCATTTCTTTACTCACTTGGAATGCATCCCAAGTGTCCCACCGCTTATGAAGTGAAAGTGATATCATTCGAAAGGGCATAAAAAGTTATGTAAACCTGTGCAACGAAATTTTTCTATTATGTTCGGTTCTCGAGAAAATCAACTTTTTCTGAAATTTCAACAAAATTCAAGTTTCGCGTCTTAAAATCGTCATAGCTTCCTTCAAAATTGACCAAATTTGATGAGTCAAAAAACAAAATGATTGTAATACGATGTATTTTAAGAAATTATTTACGAATATTTTTTGAAAAATCAGCGGAGATTGTTATTCATCAAAGAGCACATGTGCGTCAGGTGCAAGTTTTTAATATCAAAAAATCTAGCCGGAGATTCTGTTTGAAAATGCTTTTATATGAAAATTGGCATCAAAATTACTATAGAAAACTGGTTTTGATAGTGTCAAAAGTCCAAAAAAAATTTTCTTGACTTGAAGAAAAATCGACTTTTTTCGAATTTTTCCAAATTTGATTTTTTTATATAACAACGAATTTGTTATTGCAAAAGAAAAATTAATTTATGTTTTTTTTCACTGTTTCAGCTTTCAGAATCTGTTTTGAACATCTCATTACGTTAAGTTTGAACAATTTCTCGGCCCTCTAAACCTTGTTTATCAAAAACACGAAAGCTATCAAAAACAGGTACAGTAATCTTGCTCGGATGACTCAGTTCTGTTTTCAAATTTTGTTCACTCACTAAATCAAATCTGGGCTTTATTTTAAACTCACTTTAATATATCTTAACTGAAAAAAAATGTTGTTTCTGATGACACTAAATTTGCCAACTTTACCAGTTTTCGAGTAAAAATTGGTTTGAGATAGTGTTCTGAAATTGTGTCTGCATGAAAGCTTTACATTTTTTTAGTATATTCAAAAAGCAACCCAAACAAAAAAATATCGTTTTTCAGTAAAAATCGACGTCCCAAAGTGACGCCTAAAATCGCTCATTCAGATCAACTGCGTGGGGGTGTCACTTTGGGACGTCGATTTTTACTGAAAAATGATATTTTTTGTTTGGGTTGCTTTTTGAATATACTAAAAAAAATGTAAAGCTTTCATGCAGACACAATTTCAGAACACTATCTCAAACCAATTTTTACTCGAAAACTGGTAAAGTTGGCAAATTTAGTGTCATCAGAAACAACATTTTTTTTCAGTTAAGATATATTAAAGTGAGTTTAAAATAAAGCCCAGATTTGATTTAGTGAGTGAACAAAATTTGAAAACAGAACTGAGTCATCCGAGCAAGATTACTGTACCTGTTTTTGATAGCTTTCGTGTTTTTGATAAACAAGGTTTAGAGGGCCGAGAAATTGTTCAAACTTAACGTAATGAGATGTTCAAAACAGATTCTGAAAGCTGAAACAGTGAAAAAAAACATAAATTAATTTTTCTTTTGCAATAACAAATTCGTTGTTATATAAAAAAATCAAATTTGGAAAAATTCGAAAAAAGTCGATTTTTCTTCAAGTCAAGAAAATTTTTTTTGGACTTTTGACACTATCAAAACCAGTTTTCTATAGTAATTTTGATGCCAATTTTCATATAAAAGCATTTTCAAACAGAATCTCCGGCTAGATTTTTTGATATTAAAAACTTGCACCTGACGCACATGTGCTCTTTGATGAATAACAATCTCCGCTGATTTTTCAAAAAATATTCGTAAATAATTTCTTAAAATACATCGTATTACAATCATTTTGTTTTTTGACTCATCAAATTTGGTCAATTTTGAAGGAAGCTATGACGATTTTAAGACGCGAAACTTGAATTTTGTTGAAATTTCAGAAAAAGTTGATTTTCTCGAGAACCGAACATAATAGAAAAATTTCGTTGCACAGGTTTACATAACTTTTTATGCCCTTTCGAATGATATCACTTTCACTTCATAAGCGGTGGGACACTTGGGATGCATTCCAAGTCAAGTATATACAGTTTCAAAACACGAACCGAATGAACCACTTTCTCTCTTCGGATAACTGAACGAAATGGAGATTTCTGAAGGCAAGATTTCAGAGAAAGATATCGAAAAAGTAACATGATTTACAGTCTAGAATGTTATGAACCATTTCATCCTTGTCCACCCTAAATTTCACTACTTCAGTTTCACTCCCTTCTTGTACCTCCTCTGTTCTTTCTGCTAATTTCTTTCTTCTTGTCATTTTGCTGCCATCCTCTTTCCCTCTCTCCCCTTTTGATTCATTCATTTTCATTTTTTAGTCGAAATTTCACCCCACATAGGCCACTTGAAACGAAACCGAATGGCACTGTGCCGCCGATGCTAAACGCAAAAAAAACTTCGAGATGGGCGAGAGGATTATATTCGCAACAACTTGACTGATGCTTCAGACGCTTTTCGACCTTGTTGTCGGAAGAGAGACTTACATCATTTCATGGAGTTGAGATCATGATGACGCAGAAGTTGCGTTGCATATAAGCTTCAATGGGTGTTCGATACTGTTGAGCGAACATCCAAAGATGAGATCAACCATGATCTGACTGGATATTCTTCTACTTTTTTTGGAGAGTTTGTTTAGTCTATTGACTCTCCAGATTCCATTCCAATGGTCAGTGCCTTCGTTCTTGTATATAGTTGGAAGGCATTTTTTCAAGGTCCAGTTTTTGAGAATTTAATCATTTTTCGTCTTCTGGAGCAAGTTGAAATTTCAAATTCATATTATTGATAAAATTGTAACCTTTATTTTCTGGAATTCCTAGGTAGGACAGAGGTCCTATTGTGAAACGTTTTTGTCTCGGGTTTTCCAAAGAATCTGAATTTTTCTTAAAGAATCTAACTCCCGGAGTTTTAAGTCCTGGCGCATTATTGGGTTTTCAGATTCCAAGATTCTGAAACGCAAAGATTCATCGAGGTTTTGGCATTCCGGAACAAGAACACTGCCAAAATTTTTAGAATTGGAGAATCCGAACTTCCGGTTTTTTTTCTTTTTGAGCTTCTGATTTTTCTGAGGATACCCGAATCTAACAATCTGGACCACCTGTAAACATACATGATGCTCCTCCCCTTTTCAATGGAGCGAACTTTTTGGAATTCTCGATTTCTGCCTTCTAACTTCATCTATATTTTCTTGATCAACCTTCTCCTCCACACCTATTTGTTCAAATTTTTCTTTGATTGAAGAACAATTCGGGGTGGCATTCTCTCAATATCGTCACTGATATGTTGTATTCTTTTTCTCTCTTCATTTTCCAAACGAAGCCTTTCTCTTTTTCTTCCCTTTTTTCTAGTTCCTAATCGAGTTTTTTCGTTCCTTCCTTTCCTCCCATGAGGGTTTTGCCACCCGAAATCTCGCACGCACCGTTTTTGCGTAAGAGGGGTACCACCATCTCGAAAGAATCAAGCGTAATCATCAATCTGATCTGCCGAAAAATTAGAAAAAGAAGAAGTTGATGAAATAAAGACACAGACCACCGCCGTTCTTTTTTTTTCGTCCACGAATGCTTCTGAATAGACAACGACCCCCAGGGCCATTTTTGTTCCGTTTTTTTTTTTGAAACAATCATTTCCAGTTTTTCTATGAGAAGATAGGGTACTTGCGCGGGGGGTAACGGAGGCCTTGGGGAGCGACTGAAAGTGTAAAACAAGTGGGTTTATCAAAAAAAACTGTTTCCCTTCTTCAAAGTTATTGTAATAAACCCGTGGCAAGTCGGTTCTTATGACTTACAGTTTTGAGGAGAGAGGGGATTTTTTAAATTAGCGGGGTCAGTGTTTACAACTTTTCCGATATTGGGAGCTTCGCAAATTACGGTAAGAAAATCAATAGAGAACGGTCTTAGAATCTGTGATCTTATTCTCTCGAGGCGATACTGACATGAGCCCAAAAAGTTGGAGACTTTTTTTCGAAATTCCCCAAAGGAAACTGAAGATTCCGATTATAGGATTTTGAATTTCTACAAGAATTGCTGACCTCAAAAATGGACTCTTGACCGTTTTCAGAATAACTTTCCGAAATTAAGACCTCAAATGTGATCTTATTTTTCCGATTCTAAACCAAAACACCCATTTTCAGAATCAGATACGCTTCAATTCATCAACTGACCGTTTCAGATGACCCTCTTCTCGAATTACCCCCACCGCCAATAAGCCACGCCCCTTTCATTGTTTCAATTACGGTGTGCCACGTCATCTGACCATCTCCACCCCAGAAGACACCGTCTCCTTTACTAGTAGTTTAGCCAATTTCGGTTACCGTCTAAAAAACTGTCTGCTTCCTGTCGGGTCTTTTCACTCATTCTGACACCGACGATGTTCATCCATCTGACTGACTTTTGCTGCTTCTTCTTTTCTTAAAAGATCTACTTTCTTCCACTTTTCGAAATACCCTTTACAGTAATCCCCCTGTTTCATTTCTCCTTCTTTTTCTTCTTCTTCTTCTGCCTTTTTTCTCCCTTTTCCTCATTTGGCCCCTGGCACCTCCGCCAACCGATTCACACCATTTAGCGTGTCCTCAGTTCTTCTCTCATACATGTGTGCCGCCGATTAGCGTAGAATTAGGTTCTGTTGTGAGGTGGGATGATGATTTTGATGATGAGGAGGAGGAGGATCATAGGTTGCAACCTTTCCTAACCTCAAGAAGTGGATAGGATTTGAAATTTTACTTACCGTTCCAAAAAAAAGCTTAAATGTCTTTCTTCAACTACTTGAAGTTTGAAAGTTTCCAATTTTTTTCAAGACAATACTACAGAATCAAAATCGAAAATGTATTTCAAGAATCTAGGCACACGATCACTGTCCACATCCACTTCTGATAGTTTTAAACGTTTTTAGAATTCTTATCTTGAATGGAAACTAATTCGATGCTCTGTTTCAAAGTCTGATTATTTGACTGTTTCGAGTCAATATTGCTCAGCCTTCTATCAATAAACGATCAACAATGACCTAACTTTTCCCTAAATCTTAGGTCCCAATTCTTACCATCTCGAGCTTACAAATCTGCAGTATCTCTCCTTCCTTCCAAACTTTTCCCTTTATCTCTCTTCATCTCGATTCAAACCGGTTTTATCACCACACCTCATATATTCTTGACCTTCTGCCATTTTTCGCAACCCCCTCTTCTCCGTATTTTTTTGCCAACTTCCTCCTTTTCTGACCATTCAAGAAGTCTCGTGCTGAAAAAGGGAATTCTCGTTATCTCAAACAATAATCAAGTTCTATTTTTATATTCCTTTCAAATACCTAACAACATGTTCATTTTACTACTCTGCTACTATCTCCCTCCCAATCATTGTTATTCTTATTTTTCTTGATCTTGTTTTTTTTTCTGAGCTTTGACCCATCTTCTCATTTACAGTTTAAACTCAACAAAGGGAGCGCCCGCGCCCGCCCCTCCGCGATTCGAATATTTCGGTGTGAGGAGAGACGAGAAGAAGGAGAAAAGACACTAACCACTAGACAGTGTTTTTGCGGCATCACCAATATAATTCGGACCTAAGACACTAAGAAGGTTGGTTTTCAAGAATTATTCCAAGGGCAAAAAGATGACCTGGTTGATTTGGAGCGGGGATTCCACTTGTTGCAAATTTGGAAATGGAATGAGGAAGAAGAATAAGACTTTGAGGGAAAACTGGGAGACTGAAGAAGAGACTTTGAATAGATCAAGTTTTTTGAAAAATTAGGAGCAAACGATCGTTTCTAAAAGTGAGGTTGGGAGTCTAGAAATTCTTGAGATTCTCCAGGTTCTGCTCATTATTAGGTGTGCTAACTTTCACAACAGTATACAGGAACTCTTCTTTTCCCAAAATTTTTACTCTAAATACCACAAATTCATGTTTTTGAAGAATTAGAAACAAAAGATATGTTCTAATAGGGAGGTACATTATCCTCTGAAAATCTTGAGATTCTCCGAGTTCTGCTTATTATTAGGTTAAATTTCACATCTAGTTTTTTGAACTTATCAGACTCTACTTTCTATAAAACCTCCACTCTAAATACCTCGAATTCCAGTCCTTCAACCAATTTCCAGATCCCAACAGTTTGTAAATTTCAGGTCGGCGGAAAATCGGAGCATTCTGCTTCCGACGCACCCAAAAATGAAGCCGAGGTGGCACTCCTCGAGCCATTCAACTTCACAATTTCTCATATTCACAGCAGTCACATTTATTATTCTTTCAACTTTTCAACTATCCGATGCAAAACCATTGAATTTGCCACAAACGATAAGTAAGTGTGTTTTCAACATCTTCTTCATCTATTTTCTCAACACAATTACACATAATTTACTCCGCTATCAATCACCATTTTGTTCACTCTCGGAAATTGGAGATGATGGAGAAAAATTGGAGAAAAAACGACCGTTTTTTTTCCGTGTTGTCCAAAAATTCCAATGTCTGGGAGGTCTCTCTTGATTGTGTACACTATGTTTTATGGTCGAGATGACAAGTATGTCTTCTTCTTTTAAGTCGGAAGAGAAAATCAAAAAAAAGAAGGACTTCTTGCCTTTTTTTGAAGTTATTGACAAACAATCGTATTGTAAGAAATTTGTAGAAATTTGGAAAAAAAGGGAAACCTCGAGGACAAATGAGTCAAGATATTTTCAAGAAGAACATGGGGTCAGAGTCTTTTTTTAAAATTTTTGTGAAAGAACAAGGGAGTCATCAATTTGGAACAATAACAAAAAAAATCTGATCTAGATAGGAATGGGACTGTTTTTGTTACGATGTTTTGGTTGGAAATCGAGATGATTTTCAGCGATAAATTTTTGTGGAGGGAGGTAGAGCAAGGTCCAATTCTGTTTTTGGAATAGAATAGGATTCAGGTTTGCTAGGGATCTAAAAATTTGTACCTTGACATTTCAAAATTAACCATTTCAAGTTCACCGAACCACTTCTGATCTCTTCCATTCATCAAAACTAGAGTCTCCAGATCTGATATCATCTCCGAAAATTTCAATGACTGATTTGAGTCTTCTTCGTTTTCAACTATTTTATCACCTCTCTCAGCTAACAAGAGTTAAATAAACCACACGCGAAACTTTCATCTTTTCGCCAAAAAAACTACAATTTATTAGCACTGGGGGGAATTCAAGGTTTCTCCATTTATGGTCACACTAGCTATGAACAAGGTCGAACCATCCATTTCCAGGAGGCAAAATTTGGAGGAGAAGGAATTTAGAATTGGGTGGTAAATATTTGCTATATAAGAATGGATAACTTTGAAATTCCTTGGAAATCAGTCGTCCAAAACTTTATAATTAGTGATTCATTTTTCCCGAAGGTCGTCGTTTTATTTGTCGTTTTTTAGGGGTGAGACGAGGAATACAAAATTCAGGTTAATTTCCTAGTGAACGGTGATCTTCTGCTTTTTATTTGGAAATGGGGTATGGAGAAGTCATTGAGATGATAACCAAGGGAGGGAAGAAGAGATACGGACTTTGAATACAGGGAAGATTTCGTGAATCCGAAGATTTGCATTTTTGAGATCAGGAGATCTGGAGATTCTAATTCTGATTATGATGGTCCTGTATTCCTGACACTTGTGCTCTGAAAGTTTTGAAATCTCGAGACTCTGATAAATCACATATTATTTTCCTTTGTTTTTGCCTACTCAGCTTCAGATTCCAGAACACCCGAATCCTAGTCAAGATCACAAAAAAGTTATGGGTTTCTCTTCGATAATTTTCCTTTTCAAAACCAGTAAACCAATACATATTCTGATTTCTCGGCCAAACCCATTTCCTCTGTTTTTGCATATCTTCGTACTAGGTCACCCGCTCGCATTCAAATCTCCAAAAATTGTGCCACCCCAGTCGACTCAATGTGTGTTCTTTTTTCTCTTCAAATTTCATTTGTACCGTCCAATTTTTCGGAAACACACGCCTCATTTACCGGAACCCTGTATTCCATAGACGGTGAAGGTCACTTTTTTTCAGACGATGAAGTTGAGAGAAGGAAGAATAAGGCAACACAGAGAGAGGATTACCATTCAAAAAATTAACCGGGAAAAATTACAAAAGGCTTCAGACCGCCCATTTATTTGTAGATTGTTATCATCTTCTCGTTTCAATGCCATTCTCTCATTTTTCGTTCTCTGCGTTTTTGCGCGCAAGGAAGGTACCGCTACAAGAAGAGATGACAAAATGATATATCGGTGCTAGTTTTTTTGTTTCTGAGAGGGGTAAAAAGTGAATTTTTGATAAATGGTCTGTACACAAAATACAAATACACTCGGAAAGATATCAAATTCCTGTCGAGGTTGTTTGTGGGGGCAAGGTAAAGGTAGTAGTAGTTGTAGTAGTAGTTTAGCATAATCCCTAAATTGGTTCGGCATTGAGAAGACAGAACAGAAACAAAAACCATACGCGTGAGAATAGAAGAAAAAGGAGAAGGGAATTGGGCTAGAATATCAACAAGTAAGGGAAGTTTCCTACTAATAAGCTCTCTTCGTAAGAGGAATTTGACCATGGCCTTCATTTTGAACACCGTTTTTTTTTTGGAATTTGAGAGAAAAACAGTTGAGGTTCTGAGGTGGTAAAAGGGATGAAGTGAACAGGAGGAATAACTGGATTAAAGGGACTGAGAAGGTGGCACAGATCATGGAGACAGTTGAAGGAAAACATTGTCAGAAAAACAAAAAATCCTGGGAACTTTCGTAAACTGTAGAGCTTGTCTACCTTATCATCATCTCTCCATTCACCTTCAAATATTTTCAGCATGTGCCGACAACATCTACGTATATGTCAACAAAACGACTGCTGATAGATCACCATACATTTTCGTTGAAATCAAGACTCCAACAATCCACGATTGTATCAACAAGTGTTTCGGAAATCAGTTCTGCTACTCGTTGCGGTACGATCAATCCAAGACCGACTCGTGCTCCCTGTTCTATTTTGCAGCATACAATTGTACAGGTTAGCTGAAATTTTTGGTCCTGTAACTACCACCAAAATTCGATGATTCCAATATTCTAATATTTTTATTTGCAGGTCAAGCTCTTGTCCCTGCAAAATCCGTGGTCTACAATGGAGGAGCCGTCACCATCGATTGTCTCCGTTGTCCCTCAAATGGCGACTTTGGTATGTTTTGAATTTTCAATTAAAATTCTCGATGTTTCAAGTTCATCAAACTAAAAAAACGGAACAAGTTGTTTCATCTCGAAAAATTATGAAATCATTCCGCATTCCTCCAATGACTCATTTGATTTTTGTTGTTTTCTTTTTCCTCTTTTGAAGTGTGTTCCTCTTTTCTGAATACCGTTTTTTATGGAGCTATCATAAAAAAACGGAATGAAGAGTCATCGGTGTTTTGAAATCCATAACAATGTTTTCAGTCACCGCTCCACCATTCACAAGTTTCACGGAGCAAACGATCACAGCTACAGGGCACCGTGGAGAGAAATTAATTGAGAAGCCGTTGGTGGAAGAGATCACTCACAATATTGATTCAAAGCTAGGTTAGAATTCGAAATTTTGAAAAAGAACAAAAGACCAGAATAGCTCATTGCTTGTGATAGTCTATTCCTTGAAGAAAAACTGCAAAACAAAATTCATGGAATTTTCGAAATTCTTGGAACCTATTCAGAATCTACTACAACGACGCCAAGTGGACACTCGACGGCAATTGTTGACCTTCACGTTGAAGACACCACGACCGTCGGTGAGTAGTGATTTTTGAGACGAACAAAACGAAAATGGAAAGAATAAGAGCTTGAACAACTCAATTTAGCTGTCAGTCAGAGTACAATTAGGTGTGACACAAATGTACTTGTCTCTCTTACTTTTTTCAAAAGGACATTTTCTAAAAAATAGAGAGAGGGTCACTGACCTTTACCTGTCCTTTTTGCATGGCTTTTTTGTGTCTGTATATTCTAGGTGTGGCTTTTTCACAGAATCTTCTACTTGGACGGGATCGGTGGAACAAAGAAAATGCGATACTCATCTACAGTTCCTGATTAGCAGTGAAATCGACTGGGAAACTGTGGATCTTCTCATAAATCAAACAAAAGTAGAATCAGCCGAAGAATGTGCCCAATTGTGTTATTCTCATCGTTGTGGAGTATGTAGCACGTTCATGGGATTTATCGTCAAAGAGTAGTTCAAATTTTAGTTCGCATTGTACAAAGAGGGACAGTGCCAATTCACAGTGGCAACGGATGATTTGGTGGATCAGGAGCATTGCGAGGAGGAGAGAAACGGGGAAAAGATGGTAGATACTGTTGAGAAATCAAGTATTCCGGTGCAGATTACATGCCCGTATTGCCTTGAAAAAGGTGTGCATTTAGGGATAGAGACTAATTCACTATGCACCAGCACGCAAATAATGTTTATGCACTTTTCACCACGCCTAACATGTAGATATGGACTTTGAAAGTAAAAAATTTTGATGTAGTCAGTGAAAATTGGATTATCTTTTTGAACTATCGAGTTCAAAGTTTTAGACGAGACTATGAATTTTCTTATTAGAAAATTCGTTTCCTAATAGAAAACATTTATAGTTTTGACTCCTTAAGATACAGTGTATCACTTGCATTCACAAAATTTGGAACATACACCCAACGACTTCAGAGGTCCTAACATAGCCAAAAATTCCAGCTCCAGAATCCACGACAACATCAGGTGCATCTTCTCCAGCCTCCGAACCAATTGCCTCTACCCAAAGTGCTCCAACTCAAAACGCACAAGAAGACCGCAAAGGTAACTACTATCCAGGTGAATTATTGCTTTCCGCTTTATAGTTAATTTCAGTTTGTGTTCGACGGTTTTAGTGGCTAGAATTAGGGCTGGTGGATGAGATCATTTGAATGAAAAGAATGCTGATGCTTGCACGTATATGATTTAATTCTTGATTTCTTCAATCCCAATATGTTCTTATTTTTTATGTTTGGTTGCAGCATGCTATATTAATTTCCAAGTGGAGGACATTTCGACGCAACCCAACTTTGAGCATTATACAGTAAAGCCTGCGAAAAGGTAAATTTAGTTTCAACTCGGTTTCTCACTCTTAGTTTCGTGCATCTCTCTGATTTGACTTTTCAGCGCGAATGCTTGTGCGCGCTTCTGTTTCGTTGGATTGTGCACGGTGGCCGTTTACTCTCCATCAAATAAAGAATGTCGTTTGGGAAGAGATAGAAGAGAAAAATGCACGGATTCGGAGAACAAGTTCTCTTATCAGGGAACTGATGATGTTGTGCTGCAGTGCTTCCGTTGCAGTTAGTTAATGTTTGGTTCGAAATGATTTTTCTTGGTTTTAGAATTTTTAGAGTTGAATGATTTTGTATTTGGAATGATCTCATAGTAAAACTCTCACGACTTACACTAAAACAGATGCCTGCACTTTTTGCTGTTTAGGTTCGAGAAAGATCCCACCAAGTGCCAAAACAACAGTATCGTTCCAAGAAAAGGGACAAGTCACCACTCAACCAACTGTTGATGAGTCGACCACTGCTAAGTCAGAAGAGACTACAACTCAAGCAGAAGCATCGACAACTTCTGAATCTGTAGCTGAATCCACGACAACTTCCCAACCAACATCTGGAGTAGAATCCACTACTCTCGCAGAATCAAATGATCCAGAACCAGCTATTGCTACGAAAGTAGAAATGGCGAAGGACCAGGCAGGAGTGAAGACGACTCAGAGAAAACGTGAGTGCATGGAATGGCATGAGACTGTTTTTAATACATTTGAATTGGAAACCGAATATCAGAAATAAACTAATAATATTGCAGACTGTGTCATCAAATTCCAAGCTAGACCATTGAGCGAACGACCAGAGAATTTGAAAGCAAAGTTTGAGTTGAATGTACCAGTGGATTCCATTGAACTCTGCGCCACCAGATGTTATCAAGTGAGTGTTTTGAACTTTGAAAAATGAATTAAGAAAAAATATCAACAAATTTCTTGAGTAACTACAAGCTATTTTAATTACCTACAATTGTCGCTTTGGATTTTCAAAATTAAAGGGGGTGGGAAAACAAAATTTTTTTCTGAAATTCCTATGCACTGAAGCTACAGTTAGTTTACCCCTGATATTTTTATTGTTGTTTTTCGGTTGATTTCCATCCGAAAACAGACATAAAATAAGAAACGTCGTAAGGTTTGACGCATTGTACACAAACACTACAACTGACACGGCAATGCAAAAACGCACAGAATTCCGCCGCAATTTCCCCCGGAAAACTGCTGTTCCGCCACCTTTAAAGTAGGATTACAGTCATATCTTAAATTTTCTCAAATGATCGTCCCAACACCAGTATTCACGACAGTAGTTTTTAAAATTTAAGTTGGAGTTTTGAAAATCCATTTTTTCGAGTTTTAACGATTTTGTGCAAAAAATTTTTTTTTCGTAAATAATGGAATTGGAACGATCGTTTGAGAAACTTTTAAAAAATAATTGTAAACTTAAAAAAACAAAAATTTAAAAAGAATAAATCCTTTAAACATAAAGATCTCTTAATTTTCAAAAAAAAAATGTGTGACTATTTCTTAAATTCAGGACGGCTGCTCCGGCGCTCGATTCGATCCAGCCGACAGATCTTGCACACTTTCCTACGATGACCCACAGTTCTGTGCCCGTGGAAACGTTTTCATTCACTATGAAGCCAAGGAAGCCACATGGCTCCATTGTGTCAATTGCTGTAAGAAATCAATGTACTGGAAAAAAAAATAAAAAATTCAAATTCAGACACCGTCAAGCAAAGTGACATTGATGAAGTGCGCACCGGAACCACAGCTGCTCCATCGAAAGAATCTGAAACTACCACTGCGCCAACGACTGCCACGGCACCTTCTGATGACGTCACAACTATGAGGTCAGAAGAGACGACGACTGAAGCTTCAGAAGCAACAAAATCTTCTGAAACGTCTGCAGAAACCACGACGTCCATCGCTACTGCTACCATCAAGCCTGCTGAAGGATCCCACGACGCAGACTTCCAACGAGGATGTCTTATCAAGTTCCAAGCAAGACCATTGACCGAAAGACCAAGAGAATTCTCTGCAAAATTTGAGACCGAAATCAAGGTGGACTCCGTTGAAGTGTGTGCTACTCGTTGTTACCAGGATGGATGCTCTGGTGCAAGATTCGATCCAGTGTGGAGTACTTGCAGTCTTTCCTATGATGAGAAACATTATTGTGCACGAGGAGATGTTTTCTTACAGTATATGGCGAAGGAAGTTACTTGGATTCATTGCGTTAACTGCTGTGAGTTTTGAAATATTGAAAAGTTTCGTGCAATTTATCAACTTTCAGATGCTATCAAGTCATCAGCCACTGCTGATCTTCCAAAAGTCCCTAGCAAAGTGAATGAAGATAATGAAATCACAACTACAGAAGCAACACCAGTTACAAATCCATGGGGTGAAACAGAAGCACCGAAGAGTGGAGACGAAGAGAAAGAAACAACTATAACTCCTTCATCAGCCGAAACAACGACTCTGAAAACGATCGGGCAAGAAGTAAATGATGATAGTCTTCTCAAAGGATGCATCGTTCATTTCCAAGCACAACCAATCGAAGAAAGAAACCCAGAATTCACAGCACCATTCGAAATGAATTTGACGGTTCCAACATCAGAGATTTGCGCTCACCGTTGTTATCAGGTAAGAATAACAAAACTAAAATATTTTTCATAAAATCTGTTGCAGGATGGCTGTACTGCTGCCAGATATAATCCAGATATCCACCAATGCTCGCTTGCATACGAAGACAAACCATTCTGTGGCAACGGTCGACTTGTTAATGTTGACAGATCGGAGAAAACTGTTTGGATTCATTGTCTTTCTTGTGGTAAGCGAATGATGTATCATCACAATCTAACAAATCTACTTATTCAGTTCCACTGAAAAGCTCCAAACTGGCTGAAAACACTGATGAGGAAGTGACTGTTGCACCAGGAGAAGGATCAGGAGAAGAAACACCAGCTACAACAGAATCGAACACAGAGAAAACTTCAACGGAGGATGTGACTGAAGCTTCGGGAGAAGAGACCACGACAACTGAAGCCGCCGCTGTCAACGAAGCTTCTGGAGAAGAGACCACCACTTCTGCTGCTGCCGCTGTCACTGAGGCTTCTGGAGAAGAGACCACTACTTCTGCTGCCGCCGAGGTCACCGAAGCTTCCGGAGAAGAGACCACCACTTCCGCTGCCGCCGAGGTCACTGAGGCTTCTGGAGAAGAGACCACCACTTCCGCTGCCGCCGCTGTAACTGAGTCTTCTGGAGAAGAACCAGCAGTCTCATCTACTTCTGTGCCTTCTGAACTCTCTCAAGACGACAAAGTCACTGAAGCCTCTGGAGAAGAGACTACTACAACAGTCGCTGTTGCATCAGCTGTAGTCGAATCTTCTGGAGAAGAGACCACGACAGCTGAAGCCGCCGAGGTCACTGAGGCTTCTGGAGAGAAGACCACCACTTCCGCTGCCGCCGCTGTAACTGAGTCTTCTGGAGAAGAACCAGCAGTTTCATCTACTTCTGTGCCATCTGAACTCTCTCAAGACGACAAAGTCACTGAAGCCTCTGGAGAAGAGACTACTACAACAGTCGCTGTTGCATCAGCTGTAGTCGAATCTTCTGGAGAAGAGACCACCACTTCTGCTGCCGCCGCTGTCACTGAGGTTTCTGGAGAAGAGACGACCACTTCTGCTGCTGCCGCTGTAACTGAGGCTTCTGGAGAAGAGACCACCTCTTCCGCTGCCGCCGCTGTAACTGAGTCTTCTGGAGAAGAACCAGCAGTCTCATCTACTTCTGTGCCTTCTGAACTCTCTCAAGACGACAAAGTCACCGAAGCTTCCGGAGAAGCGACCACCACTTCTGCTGCCGCCGAGATCACTGAGGCTTCTGGAGAAGAGACCACCACTTCTGCTGCCGCCGCTGTAACTGAAGCTTCCGGAGAAGAGACCACCACTTCCGCTGCCGCCGAGGTCACTGAGGCTTCTGGAGAAGAGACCACCTCTTCCGCTACCGCCGCTGTAACTGAGTCTTCTGGAGAAGAGACCACCTCTTCCGCTGCCGCCGCTGTAACTGAGTCTTCTGGAGAAGAACCAGCAGTCTCATCTACTTCTGTGCCTTCTGAACTCTCTCAAGACGACAAAGTCACCGAAGCTTCCGGAGAAGCGACCACCACTTCTGCTGCCGCCGAGATCACTGAGGCTTCCGGAGAAGAGACCACCACTTCCGCTGCCGCCGCTGTAACTGAAGCTTCCGGAGAAGAGACCACCACTTCCGCTGCCGCCGAGGTCACTGAGGCTTCTGGAGAAGAGACCACCTCTTCCGCTACCGCCGCTGTAACTGAGTCTTCTGGAGAAGAGACCACCTCTTCCGCTGCCGCCGCTGTAACTGAGTCTTCTGGAGAAGAACCAGCAGTCTCATCTACTTCTGTGCCTTCTGAACTCTCTCAAGACGACAAAGTCACCGAAGCTTCCGGAGAAGCGACCACCACTTCTGCTGCCGCCGAGGTCACTGAGGCTTCTGGAGAAGAGACCACCACTTCTGCTGCCGCCGAGGTCACTGAGGCTTCTGGAGAAGAGACCACCACTTCCGCTACCGCCGCTGTAACTGAGGCTTCTGGAGAAGAGACCACCACTTCCGCTGCCGCCGCTGTAACTGAGGCTTCTGGAGAAGAACCAGCAGTCTCATCTACTTCTGTGCCTTCTGAACTCTCTCAAGACGACAAAGTCACCGAAGCTTCCGGAGAAGAGACCACCACTTCTGCTGCCGCCGAGGTCACTGAGGCTTCTGGAGAAGAGACCACCACTTCTGCTGCCGCCGAGGTCACTGAGGCTTCTGGAGAAGAACCAGCAGTCTCATCTACTTCTGTGCCTTCTGAACTCTCTCAAGACGACAAAGTCACTGAAGCCTCTGGAGAAGAGACTACTACGACAGTCGCTGTTGCATCAGTTGTAGTCGAAGCTTCCGGAGAAGAGACCACGACAGCTGAAGCCGCCGCTGTCACTGAGGCTTCCGGAGAAGAGACCACCACTTCTGCTGCTGCCGCTGTAACTGAGTCTTCTGGAGAAGAACCAGCAGTCTCATCTACTTCTGTGCCTTCTGAACTCTCTCAAGACGACAAAGTCACCGAAGCTTCCGGAGAAGCGACCACCACTTCTGCTGCCGCCGAGGTCACTGAGGCTTCTGGAGAAGAGACCACCACTTCTGCTGCCGCCGAGGTCACTGAGGTTTCTGGAGAAGAGACCACCACTTCCGCTACCGCCGCTGTAACTGAGGCTTCTGGAGAAGAGACCACCACTTCCGCTGCCGCCGCTGTAACTGAGGCTTCTGGAGAAGAACCAGCAGTCTCATCTACTTCTGTGCCTTCTGAACTCTCTCAAGACGACAAAGTCACCGAAGCTTCCGGAGAAGAGACCACCACTTCTGCTGCCGCCGAGGTCACTGAGGCTTCTGGAGAAGAGACCACCACTTCTGCTGCCGCCGAGGTCACTGAGGCTTCTGGAGAAGAACCAGCAGTCTCATCTACTTCTGTGCCTTCTGAACTCTCTCAAGACGACAAAGTCACTGAAGCCTCTGGAGAAGAGACTACTACGACAGTCGCTGTTGCATCAGTTGTAGTCGAAGCTTCCGGAGAAGAGACCACGACAGCTGAAGCCGCCGCTGTCACTGAGGCTTCCG
Organism: Caenorhabditis zanzibari; assembly: GCA_963966625.1. Classification (NCBI taxonomy): domain Eukaryota; kingdom Metazoa; phylum Nematoda; class Chromadorea; order Rhabditida; family Rhabditidae; genus Caenorhabditis; species Caenorhabditis zanzibari. Next base: position 10,406,919 of record OZ016469.1, read on the forward strand.
GAGAAGAGACCACCACTTCTGCTGCTGCCGCTGTCACTGAAGCTTCCGGAGAAGAACCAACAGTTTCATCTACTTCTGTGCCATCTGAACTCTCTCAAGACGACAAAGTCACTGAAGCCTCTGGAGAAGAGACCACCACTTCCGCTGCCGCCGAGATCGCCGAAGCTTCCGGAGAAGAGACCACCACTTCCGCTGCCGCCGAGATCACCGAAGCTTCCGGAGAAGAGACCACCACTTCTGCTGCCGCCGAGGTCACTGAGTCTTCTGGAGAAGAGACCACCACTTCCGCTGCCGCCGCTGTAACTGAGTCTTCTGGAGAAGAACCAGCAGTCTCATCTACTTCTGTGCCTTCTGAACTCTCTCAAGACGACAAAGTCACTGAAGCCTCTGGAGAAGAGACCACTACGACAGTCGCTGTTGCAGCAGTTGTCGTCGAAGCTTCTGGAGAAGAGACGACCACATCTGCTGCTGCCGCTGTAACTGAGGCTTCTGGAGAAGAGACCACCACTTCTGCTGCTGCCGCTGTAACTGAGGCTTCTGGAGAAGAGACCACTACTTCTGCTGCTGCCGCTGTCACTGAAGCTTCCGGAGAAGAGACCACCACTTCCGCTGCTGCCGAGGTCACTGAGGCTTCCGGAGAAGAGACCACCACTTCTGCTGCTGCCGCTGTAACTGAGTCTTCTGGAGAAGAACCAGCAGTTTCATCTTTTTCTGTGCCATCTGAACTCTCTCAGGACGATAAGGTCACCGAAGCTTCTGGAGAAGAGACCACCACTTCTGCTGCTGCCGCTGTAACTGAGTCTTCTGGAGAAGAACCAGCAGTTTCATCTACTTCTGTGCCATCTGAAATCTCTCAGGACGATAAGGTCACCGAAGCTTCTGGAGAAGAGACCACCACTTCCGCTGCCGCCGAGGTCACCGAAGCTTCTGGAGAAGAGACCACTACTTCTGCTGCCGCCGAGATCACCGAAGCTTCCGGAGAAGAGACCACCACTTCTGCTGCCGCCGCTGTAACTGAGTCTTCTGGAGAAGAACCAGCAGTCTCATCTACTTCTGTGCCATCTGAACTCTCTCAAGACGACAAAGTCACTGAAGCCTCTGGAGAAGAGACTACTACGACAGTCGCTGTTGCATCAGTTGTAGTCGAAGCTTCCGGAGAAGAGACCACGACTTCCGCTGCCGCCGCTGTAACTGAGGCTTCTGGAGAAGAGACCACCACTTCCGCTGCCGCCGCTGTAACTGAGTCTTCTGGAGAAGAACCAGCAGTCTCATCTACTTCTGTGCCATCTGAACTCTCTCAAGACGACAAAGTCACTGAAGCCTCTGGAGAAGAGACTACTACGACAGTCGCTGTTGCATCAGTTGTAGTCGAAGCTTCCGGAGAAGAGACCACGACTTCCGCTGCCGCCGCTGTCACTGAAGCTTCCGGAGAAGAGACCACCACTTCCGCTGCTGCCGCTGTAACTGAGGCTTCTGGAGAAGAACCAGCAGTCTCATCTACTTCTGTGCCATCTGAACTCTCTCAAGACGACAAAGTCACTGAAGCCTCTGGAGAAGAGACTACTACGACAGTCGCTGTTGCATCAGTTGTAGTCGAAGCTTCCGGAGAAGAGACCACGACTTCCGCTGCCGCCGCTGTAACTGAGGCTTCTGGAGAAGAGACCACCACTTCCGCTGCCGCCGCTGTAACTGAGTCTTCTGGAGAAGAACCAGCAGTCTCATCTACTTCTGTGCCATCTGAACTCTCTCAAGACGACAAAGTCACTGAAGCCTCTGGAGAAGAGACTACTACGACAGTCGCTGTTGCATCAGTTGTAGTCGAAGCTTCTGGAGAAGAGACCACCACTTCTGCTGCCGCCGAGCTCACCGAAGCTTCCGGAGCAGAGACCACCACTTCTGCTGCCGCCGAGGTCACTGAGGCTTCTGGAGAAGAGACCACCACTTCCGCTGCCGCCGCTGTAACTGAGTCTTCTGGAGAAGAACCAGCAGTCTCATCTACTTCTGTGCCTTCTGAACTCTCTCAAGACGACAAAGTCACTGAAGCCTCTGGAGAAGAGACTACTACGACAGTCGCTGTTGCATCAGTTGTAGTCGAAGCTTCTGGAGAAGAGACCACGACAGCTGAAGCCGCCGCTGTCACTGAGGCTTCTGGAGAAGAGACCACCACTTCTGCTGCCGCCGAGGTCACCGAAGCTTCCGGAGAAGAGACCACCACTTCTGCTGCCGCCGAGGTCACTGAGGCTTCTGGAGAAGAGACCACCACTTCTGCTGCTGCCGCTGTAACTGAGGCTTCTGGAGAAGAGACCACCACTTCTGCTGCTGCCGCTGTCACTGAGGCTTCTGGAGAAGAGACCACCACTTCTGCTGCCGCCGAGGTCACCGAAGCTTCCGGAGAAGAGACCACCACTTCTGCTGCCGCCGAGGTCACTGAGGCTTCTGGAGAAGAGACCACCACTTCTGCTGCTGCCGCTGTAACTGAGGCTTCTGGAGAAGAGACCACCACTTCCGCTGCCGCCGCTGTAACTGAGTCTTCTGGAGAAGAACCAGCAGTCTCATCTACTTCTGTGCCATCTGAACTCTCTCAAGACGACAAAGTCACTGAAGCCTCTGGAGAAGAGACTACTACGACAGTCGCTGTTGCATCAGTTGTAGTCGAAGCTTCCGGAGAAGAGACCACGACTTCCGCTGCCGCCGCTGTCACTGAAGCTTCCGGAGAAGAGACCACCACTTCCGCTGCCGCCGCTGTAACTGAGGCTTCTGGAGAAGAACCAGCAGTCTCATCTACTTCTGTGCCATCTGAACTCTCTCAAGACGACAAAGTCACTGAAGCCTCTGGAGAAGAGACTACTACGACAGTCGCTGTTGCATCAGCTGTAGTCGAATCTTCTGGAGAAGAGACCACCACTTCTGCTGCCGCCGAGGTCACCGAAGCTTCCGGAGCAGAGACCACCACTTCTGCTGCCGCCGAGGTCACTGAGGCTTCTGGAGAAGAGACCACCACTTCCGCTGCCGCCGCTGTAACTGAGTCTTCTGGAGAAGAACCAGCAGTCTCATCTACTTCTGTGCCATCTGAACTCTCTCAAGACGACAAAGTCACTGAAGCCTCTGGAGAAGAGACTACTACCACAGTCGCTGTTGCATCAGCTGTAGTCGAATCTTCTGGAGAAGAGACCACCACTTCTGCTGCCGCAGAGGTCACCGAAGCTTCTGGAGAAGAGACCACCACTTCTGCTGCTGCCGCTGTAACTGAGTCTTCTGGAGAAGAACCAGCAGTCTCATCTACTTCTGTGCCTTCTGAACTCTCTCAAGACGACAAAGTCACTGAAGCCTCTGGAGAAGAGACTACTACGACAGTCGCTGTTGCATCAGTTGTAGTCGAAGCTTCCGGAGAAGAGACCACGACAGCTGAAGCCGCCGCTGTAACTGAGGCTTCTGGAGAAGAGACCACGACTTCCGCTGCCGCCGCTGTCACTGAAGCTTCCAGAGAAGAGACCACCACTTCCGCTGCCGCCGCTGTAACTGTGGCTTCTGGAGAAGAGACCACGACTTCCGCTGCCGCCGCTGTCACTGAAGCTTCCGGAGAAGAGACCACGACTTCCGCTGCCGCCGCTGTCACTGAAGCTTCCGGAGAAGAGACCACCACTTCTGCTGCTGCCGCTGTAACTGAGGCTTCTGGAGAAGAACCAGCAAGTTCATCTACTTCTGTGCCATCTGAACTCTCTCAGGAAGACAAGGTTACCGAAGCCTCTGGAGAAGAGACTACTACCACAGTCGCTGTTGCATCAGCTGTCACCGAAGCTCCCGGAGAAGAGACCACCACTTCTGCTGCCGCCGAGGGCACTGAGTCTTCCGGAGAAGAGACCACCACTCCTGCTGCCGCCGAGGTCACTGAGGCTTCTGGAGAAGAACTAGCAGTTTCATCTACTTCTGTGCCATCTGAACTCTCTCAGGACGACAAGGTCACCGAAGCTTCAGGAGAAGAGACTACTACGACAGTCGCTGTTGCATCAGTTGTAGTCGAAGCTTCTGGAGAAGAGACCACGACAGCTGAAGCCGCCGCTGTCACTGAGGCTTCCGGAGAAGAGACCACTACTTCTGCTGCCGCCGAGGTCACTGAGGCTTCCGGAGAAGAGACCACCACTTCTGCTGCTGCCGCTGTAACTGAGGCTTCTGGAGAAGAGACCACCACTTCCGCTGCCGCCGCTGTAACTGAGTCTTCTGGAGAAGAGACCACCACTTCCGCTGCCGCCGCTGTAACTGAGTCTTCTGGAGAAGAACCAGCAGTCTCATCTACTTCTGTGCCTTCTGAACTCTCTCAGGACGACAAGGTCACCGAAGCTTCAGGAGAAGAGACTACTACGACAGTCGCTGTTGTATCAGCTGTAGTCGAAGCGTCTGGAGAAGAGACCACCACTTCTGCTGCTGTAGCTGTCACTGATGCTTCCGGAGAAGAGACCACCACTTCCGCTGCCGCCGCTGTCACTGAGGCTTCTGGCGAAGATGCTAGCGCTGCCGCAGCTGTAATTGAGGGATCTGGAGACTCTGCTGCTGCTGAAGGCTCAACTGAAACAACCACAGAAGTTACCATGTCTGAAAGCGAGACGACCACTCCTGAAGGACCGGCATTCGTGACTGGCTCTGAAATCGAGATTCCTTCATCTGAAGAATCAGCAACCACTACAACTCATGATCCAAGTATCCCAGTCATCACTCCAAAGCCAGCTGTCTCGTCAACTGCATTAGCTACCGATTCTGTCGAGTCGTCAACGTCTTCTTCTGAAGAACCAGCTGAGAAAAAGATTGTTGGTGATCATCATGCCGGAAAAGGTTCTGAAGAAAAGATCGAGGAAGATATGCCTGCATTTGTCACTGATGGAGGTGTTACAACTGAAGAGCCTTCAACAACCACTGAATCCACTTCGACTGATGAAAGTACTAATGCTACAGGAGCTGAAGATGAGAACATCAAGATGGCCAAAGAACTCGGAAAACAATTCGCTGCTGATCTTGCCAAGCTTGCAACCAAAGAGGGTGTGAATCTAACTGAATCTTCGGAAACAACGAAAACTGAAACAACGATAGAAGCTTCTGGAGAAGTTGCACAATCGGAGGATGAAAAGGTTAGCAGCACAGTTGCTCCAGCTGAAAGTGAGACAACGACGATAGAATCGTCTGGAGAAGAAGATGATGAAGATAAGCCAGCGTTCGTGACTGGTGCACCAACGGATTCTACCACAACGGCTTCTGAAGTTACGACAGCAGTTTCTGAGGAAAGTACAACAATCGCTACTACTACTGAAGAAGCAGAGAAAGTCAGCACGGTGTCCTCAGATGAGAGCGCAGCTACCACTACGGAACCTTCGGCATCTGAGTCTTCAACTACTGAACTAACAGAAGCTAGTGGAGAAGCGGAAACAACTACAGTGGAAACCATCCAAGCCACTATCAGTACTTCAGAGTCCAGTGGAGAAGAACCGACCGAATCTACCACTACATCTACTGCTTCTGAATCAACAACATCTGTAGTAGAAGGTAGTGGAGAAGAATCAACAACATCATCAGCAACCGAATCATCCTCTACCACCGAGGAAATCGAGGGAAGTGGAGTGACTGCTGCTGAATCGAAAGATGAAGAAGCGTCAACATCCGAATCTCCTTCCTTCGTCACTGGAAAGACTGCAGAGTCTGGAAGTGAAGAGGATGAAGAGGAAGGAGCTGATACCAATGCTTTCTTGACGGGTATTGATGAGAGCATGTTCAATAAGGTGAGCATTTAAAGTCTTTGTGATGATATTGATGGAATAATTTTTAGAGTCTCATCGGTGATACTCATAGAGAAGATCTTCCAAACAATGTAGGATTCGTGCCATCATCCGAGCCAAAGCCAAAAAGTGATAGTGACGAAGAAGATGAAGGAGAATCGGAAACGACTGTGAGCGATTACGAGGATAAGGTTTCTCACCAGAAAGAAAGCACCACCGCCGAGCCAGCAACGACAACGACAGAAGTAGCAGAATCCACAACTGAGCCACCAGTTCAGCTTGTTAAGGATTTAATTGATGCTCTTGCCGCTGGAGGTCTCGACTTTGTCCTCGGAAGACCACGCAAACCAACATCCCAAGCCGCTCAGGATCTGATCAACCGTAAGCTAGGTGAGTCAACTAACTGATAATGAACCAACCCCTCAACATCAACCACAAAACCCCAAACTAACCAATCACAACATTCTAGGTCCAATCCAACGACTACTCCCTCAAGCAATTGAGAATAAACATGGTATGTCCGCGTTCTTAACCGACCCCCTCTTAAAAAGTTTACTTTCTGTCATCCCTCTATGTAACAAGTTTCTCTGTACCGTTCCCTAATCTTTTGAAGAGTGCACCACTGGCCGTGTCCGTTTTGTCGCCTCCGAAATGGTGGATCTCAGTCAACACTTCGAACGTGACGCCGTCGCCTTCTCTCTGGAGCACTGTGCTCGTATGTGTTATGAGACGTCGTGTCTTCGTGCCGCGTTCACTCGATTCCCACGTCCTGTGTGTCTGATGCACTATGCGGATCAAAAGACCGCCCATCTTGACACTAATTGTACAGACGTCGTTCCGACCACCTCGTGGACGTTCACCAAAATCAATCAGGTCGTCGCCATCGACTGTGTGACGTGTGGTAGGTTATGTTCAAGAGTGAAGTGATTGTTAAAAACTTTGTAAAACACCTGTAAACCTTTGTAAAACATCCACAAAAGTAATAATTCACTTTTACTACATCAACCGTGTGTCAAACCAACTGTAAGTCTATAATAGTCACATCCCCGTTAAAACAACACTATTTTAATACCAAAAACAACTTTAATAATTTAATCGTAATAAGTACATTTTGACCATCAACATCATTAATCTCACTGATTGAAAAAAAATTGACCTAAAAACAGAACTTGGGGTATTTTTTACAGGTGTAGCTCGGCTGAGCTTAAAGGCGCGCAGAACCGAATTCTCTAAATTAGCTGTCTTTAAAGGCGCACCGAGAATCATCAGCCCTCTGTGCCTTCAAGCCCTATGCGCCTTCGGCCTGTAAAAAATATCCGTAATAATCATATGTATTTAAATAAACAAAGTGTGGTAAAGTTGTATGAACGTATTAGATTCGTAAATTTTGACTAGTTGTAACTATCTTTTTAACGTAGCCATTTCTACTTTCTCTGTAGCATTCTATACTGAACCCGCAATTTTTGAAAATAAGTTAGAATCTTATGAACGCTACGAAACCAACATCAATAAATAGGTTTGATCTAGAACTACATTAGTCGATTACCATCATTCTCAAAAAAAGTTAGGATCAAACCTCAACTCATTTAATTTCAGCCGAAGAAAAGAAGGCCCATGACATCACGTCTTTCTCGGTAGACGAGCCATCCAGCTCGGAGAACGCTCCTCTCCACCAAGGTAAGTCTTTCCATCCCCCTTTCCTCCCTTCAATATTTCTTTTTTTTTCAGGAGTGAGCTCCAAGTGTGACGGAAGAGTTGAATTCCAAGTGATCCCCGTTGCAAGTCTCCCTAAGCTCAACATAACCAACGATGTGCCAGCATCATCCCCAGCTGACTGCGCTAGGAAATGCTTCGAGACAGAACACTGCAAGACAGCCGGATTCATTCCATCACCATCTGGTACCATTGCTCAAGGAGTTTGTCTCTTGACTTCGGATGACGTCGTCTGCGGGAATCTCGCCGATTTCGTACCCCAACACGCTGCTCTTCATCCATTCGTGGTCTCCTGCATTAGATGCACTTGTAAGTTATAATTTCTTCTCTAGTGAACCTTATACCATGAACTTTTAGCCTGCACCTACAACATTCGTCCAGTGACGCCTACGAGGACGATGCCAACCATGAAGGTTCACGAGAAGGCTGAGAACGTTCAAGAGTGTGCCAAGTTGTGCTCCGACATGAAATGCACCATGGCCAAGTATGAAAACAATACGAAGATTTGCTCAATGACTCGGGAGCCAGTGACCGAGGAGACGTGCCCTCAAGAAGTTGCCACCCAAATCCACGACTCACTTCTGCCAATTAGTATTGAATGTGTCAAGTGTTCAAGCTAAACACCCAACAACTATTTTATTCTAATCCATTGAAAATTCAGGTCATTTCGAATACTTTGTAATCTCTTGTTCTCTTTAACGAATCATTTGTTCTAGTTCACACAAATGATGACTTCCTTTTCAAACAAATCCCGCCCATTTGCTCATAACTTTTCCCCTTCTCCTCTTCCATTTACCCTGCCGTTTTTTCACTCTGAAACGTGTAGACTGTCGCTAGTTTGTGTCCCAATACAGTAATATTTATACCAACGTGTTGTTCGTATCCATATCCATCACCATTCCATTTCTCTTTTGTTCCCAATGGCCCCATGTCTACCGGTGTCCATGCCCCCCTTTTACTGAAATCCCTCCCCGTTTTTCTCCGATGATCATTTCTTCTCTCTCAGCTGGTTTTATTTTGTCTTCTTGTGTTTGTTCACTTCATTTTGCCCTTCGCCGTACATTCATTTCGCAGAGATTGTATATTTGCTTCTTGTTCGAACTCTAAATGGTTTTCAAAATTTTGAATTTTGTTTGTTGGTTTTTTTTGTTGTTTCGGGTAGTGAAGGAAGGTTAGGCTGGAACGTAGCTCAAAGTAGCTGTAAATTAAGATTTTGAAGACAATTTACTCATAATAGTGTTTAGGTTGCTACCTCTCAGTAAAGATTCCGAATGAAAATAGGAACTGAATTCCGAGGAGTACTTCAATAGTTTCAGTAAACTATTATGAAAACCTCTGAATCCAGAAAAATATTCCCAGACACTGCAAAGATATCAGAATCGAGAAGAGTTTCTGAAAAATTAACTGAAACTTTAAAGGGTGTCTATAAACGATTTGATTTGGCGATATAGATTTGGTAGAGGTCCAGTCAGCCTTTTCTTTATGTGTTCTGGTTCTCACAAATACTGTAACTTTTAAAGTCTGATCTCAAATCTGCAGCATCTTGGAACTCATAACAGTTACTCAGAATAATGTTTTGGTAGCTAAAAAATTACAGATGAAATTTGAAACTGAATTCCAAAGAGTACTGTAATAGTTTCAGTGAACTATTATGAAAACCTCATAATGTAGAAAAACGTTTCCAGGCACTGCAAAGATATCAGAATTGAGAGAAATTTCTGAAAGATTAACTGAAACTTTAAAGGTTGTCTATAAACGATTTGATTCTGTGATATAGATTCACATGTGGTCCAGTCAGCTTTGGCTTTATATATTCAGGATACTGTAACTTTTCAGGCCCGATCTCAAATCTTTTGCATCCTGGAGCTCGAAACAGTTCCCAAACCATTTAAATGTCACCTAAAGTTCCCTCTTCTATTGTTGAAAAATCGAACCGTCCTCACTTAGCCTGACAAAAGAGTATGTCTAAGACGCATTAGCCTCGAGTCGCAACATGGAACAGGCCCCCTGTGCGGAGAGCAAGAACATGCCGCGTGCGCGTGGAGAGGAGCACCTTCTTCCAACTCTTCATGCACAAAAATCTCCGAGCCGAGTACTGTCTCTGCCTCTGTGAGTGAGTGGTTCCCTCTCTCTCTGCCGCTGCTGGCGGAGCCGGTCAGTTTGTTCGCCAATGTGCATACAAATGCACTCGTCGCGTCCAGATTATCTTTTTGTGTTGGCTGCAAGTTTTCTTCTTTTCTCCATAGGTGATGACGAAAATTTGAACGCTTTTTTTATTGCGAGGCATGTTTCTTTGTGATATTTATCAAGACGGGGGAGGGAAGTAATTGAGATATCGAAAAAAAAGTAAGAGGTGGGAAGTGATAGATCTCAAGAGGCAGAGGGAGCCGATGCGTCTAGAGTTGATATTGTCAATGTGATAAGTAACTATGCATGAAACCTCAAAGAGCCAGAATCTCAAATTTCTGACAACATGACAACTATTGTAGATAGTCTAGATTACTAGATTCTAATCTCCCAACTTTGGTTCTAGTTTTAATCAAACGAGTTTAGAATCTGACAAGAAAAATACCTTACTTGTACAGTAACCCCTATACTCTATTTTCATCCATTTAAACACACCTGTGTGCTCAGCTGTTTTACCAGTAACCCAACCATAACAGTAACCTTGTCGCCAAAAAAAATTCCCAGCCTTCCATGGAAACCAAGTCATTAACCATTCGGTAAAATCCCCGAGGCAACGCCAGCCTTCTTTGAATGTTTACCCAACCACGTATAGTACGCAGCCTGAAGCGCGGAGCCCCCCGAGAGATTGTGAAAGATCTGTAGACACAGACAAGCTAGTTATACGTCCGCCTACCTGTCGAGACCATGGGGGAGCTCTGCGGAGAGAGCATCCGCACACCCTTCTCCGTACCGTCCCTACTAAGAGAGCAGTTGAGCATCGATCGATCGATGATGAGTCGACTCCGGAAGGGGACACACCTTCGGAAAACAGAGATTCCTTGGGATCAAAGTGACTCATTTGTTTTTTGTCGAAATTTTTCTGTTCCATCTAACAGGCAAACCCGCATTTTTCGAATCTTGTCATTTTCTTGTTGAAACTTTGATCATTGCATTTTTTCCTTCCTCGTATTTCTGAAAGTTCTGGAGATTACATTTTGATTTTTTTGCTATTTCTTTGGAAGAATCTGAATGTCAGAACTTTTCTCGCATATCTTCATACCTAACTCAACACATTTCATTTCAGAAACCAAAAACCGACCCCACCACGAAAATTCCGGTGCGAAACGACATGTCCGTGCCTCCCTCGCGGGCACACTCCGAGGTAATTTTTTGAAATTTTGAAATCTGAATAGAGGGAACTCGAAAAAAAGTTGTTTGAACCTGAGTAATAAGGTTTGCTTGATCAATGTCTATCGCAATTTTAACATGAAAATCCGAGGGTAGTTTTAGAAAAGATGTAAAGCTTGTTTTTCCATTGGTGTAGAACTTTAGACTAATTTTATTTCTGAACATTTTTGGTTGTAAATATTGAAATTCGATTTTTCTCGACAATCCCATAATTTCACAATTATTTAGGTCAAATTTCATTTTCATGAGCTTCAGTTTTTGCTATTTGATCAAGTTTTTTTATGCAAGCTCAAGTTAACAGTTTTTCAAGTAAACGCTTGCGAATTCCTTGACGACAACTTTACAGTATCTGAATGAATCTGAAAACTGTTTATTTCGAAATCAATAATCTAATAATCTGTAAGGTTCCTAAAATTCCAGTAACTCTTTCTCAGGTGTTCTCGGCGAGCCAATACGGAGGTGTGACGACAGTACCCGCACCACGACCCCGTTCCTACATCAACTATTTCATTTTCCCTTCCGCCGTCCTCCACGTCGTCGGAATCGCTTGTCTCGCTGCACTCTGGTACTACTTGAGGTAATCTTTCAATCACTCCTTTTGACAGTTCCTTATTGTTCGCACTGACAGATTAGTACGGCAAATAGGTCAAAGCCGAGAGAGTTTGTTTACTCGGACTCTATCAACTAAATTACTTGAGTTTTGATTAGAGAAAGAAAATTGTTTGTTTCGGGTGAGAGAAACGAGTGTAAAACAACGGGTGCGGTCAGAGAGCTGCAGGCCAAAAGCTGCGCAAATAAAATACTTTTGACCATTTTGGAAGCTTTTCGCATTGTCTCTTCTTGTTCATCTTCACTCCCAAAATAGGAAAATAGAAAAAGAGAGAACAAGGATGAGCAATGAAGAACAAGGTGAAACATTAAGATGGAGGTGGCAGAGGGTTGAAGAGGGAAAAATGAGTGAAGAGTTCAAAGATTTCACAGTTTTGATAATTTCGTTTTCGTTTTGGCATGTATTTTTAGATTGGAAAATCAGTTTGAAAGTGATCAAAACAATAGATTTTTGACCTAATAATATTCTAATGGCAGTTGACCTTTTGCCAAGTTTCATTGATCTCAGAATAAAAGAAATACTATTATTTTACACCCAAAATTACAAAAAATTCGATTTGATCCAATTCCTTTCCACTTAATAATCCGAAATCTCGAAAAGTTCGACGAAAACTCATCAAATTTCTCATTGCCCTCTCTCAACTTTCCCTGCCATCACTTCCCCACCGAAAGTGGGCGGAGTCACCGCACACACAAAACATAGCGGTCGGCGGAACCCGTGAGGCGTCGGCTGCGCTCGTAGGTGTAGTCTGCCGCCGCGCTTCCTCTCATAAAGCCGATGATTACCAAAAATAACCAAATGTTTGAGTGATTGTTTGTGAGCATTTGTCACTATCGCTGAGGCTTTTAGAGAGGAAGAAAGATAACTTTTTTGGAATGCAAGCAGTGACTTGATAAATTAAGAACACAGCAACAAAACTAGCATCATGACTTGATGTTGGAAAAACAATGTAAAAGGCTGTTCTTTTTCAGATTCACCAGTGTCTTCCCATACCATCACCGAGTATTCTACTGCCGTGATGTCCATCTCTACAAGCCAAACTTCGTGCCTGAAGACTTCAATGTCTACGTCTCCTACCCGTTGCTCTACACTCTAGCGTTTACAATTCCCCCATTAGTTATACTGATTGGAGAAGTCATGTTCTGGTTGTTCAGCACAAAGCCAAGGAAGATTGTCTATGCGAATTGCGGAGAATGCCCAGTGCATCTTTTTACCAGAAGACTCTTCCGTTTCGTTATCATCTACTTGGCTGGTCTTTTGATCGTTCAGATTTTCGTAGACACCATTAAGCTTATGACCGGATACCAGAGACCATACTTCCTTTCGTTGTGCAATGTCTCTATCACGTTAGTTTCGTTATTCAAGTGCGAATTGAAAAACAAGACATTTTCAGAGCCTGCACAGCTCCACTGGAACATTCCCCATCCCCATCTCCACATCTTGCTTGCAATTACAGGTTTGCTCATTTTAATTATAACACCAAAACTTTTGAATTTTTTACAGAGGTGCCGATGAGCTCCGTTACGCCTGGCTCACTTTCCCATCTCTTCATGCCGTCGTCTCTTCGTACGCAGCCTGTTTTGCTTCCGTAAGATTTTCTATTTCTTTAATATTTTTGAATTTTGATTTTCAGCTCTACATCTACTACATGATCAACCTTCGTGGGGCCCCACTTCTCCGCCCACTCCTCATCTTCGGATTCATCGGATTGTGCATCGTCGACTCGTTCTCCCGTATCAATGGATACAAGAATCATTGGCGTGACATCTGGGTCGCGTGGGTTATTGGAGTCTTCATGGCTTGGTTCTTGGTTAGTTTTTTGGCTTTTGAAGATTCCCATTTATTTTCTGATTTCAGTGCTACTGTGTACTGTGCTTCCAAGAAGTCTATCATATTACTGTGGAACGAACTCCGATCGTTCAAGAGGAAAGAGTGTCGCCATTCTTCAGTTGGTTTAGATTGCCGCGTGTTCAAGCGCCGTCGGTGAAGGAGGAATATGTGTAAGTGGGAGGGAGCAGTTACTGGGAATTTATGAATTGTAGACTATGATTTGAAACTTAAAAATTTTTAGAAAATCCAAGAAATCTAACTAGGGAAAACTCAAAGTGGCCTTTCCATCGAAACTTATAGCATGCGAACTCTGATCAAATATATTTATAAAAATATATACAGCCTTTCCCCTCGAGGCCTGCGAGCCAAACTATACGTGTCACAAGGTACACTTTTTCAGTTGTTTTCACAATGAAAATTGAATGTTCAAACTTTGATCATACCTTCCGAATGGTATAAGTTTTGAAGGAAAAGACTACTTCGAGTTCTGGTCATTCCCTAGTAAGATTTTGTCATGATTAGTGATTTTTTAAATGACTTGTCTCTGAAATTCTCGTATAGTAACATTCCATACAAAATATTTTCAGTGTCTACGAAGAAGATGTGGAACGAGCGGACGGCACGATGCCACGTCACCGTCGCAACCGGGATCGTCAGTACGAGGTGACGACGACGACGGAATCCTTCCACCGTACCATCAGCCCACCACAACAGACCCAGCAAAATGGTGGATATCAGTACTAGATGCTCATTTCGCCCATTTTTTCTTCTAATTATTATCTCTTTCTCTCAAAAACCCAGTTTTCTTATTCTCGGCAGTTCCCCCTTCTATGCTCATTTGTCACGCCCCGCCCATCTCTTCACCCGTTAATTATTGCAAAGCAACACTTAATTAATAATTATCTTAATTTTAATTTTTTGTATGTATATATCCAGCTTCACTCAAAACGCTCGCGCTCCCTCAAAAATGTCTTTCCTCGCTTCTTTACTTTTTTGTTTTCTTTTTCTTCCGATAAATTATTCAATTCAACTCGGGACCGCCCGTCTTTTTCTTCTTCCTCACCTTGACTACCGTATCCATGACATTTGGGGTTTGTGCAATGGGGGCCCAGACGGCCCTCGTGTTTTAGTCGTCATTCTGAGTTTGCAAAACTAAAAATGCAACTGGAGTATGTGGTTTCGCATATTGATGGAGTTGAGAATGCAGATCGACAGTATCTTGTGGAGAAGCAATGGGTTTCCGAGAAGTGAGTTTGTTTGGAAAATTCCGTTGTTCCAGAAGCTCTGATGATGATGTCATAGTTTTGAACTTTGAAGATCAGCTTGACTTCAAAGTCTCTGTAAAAGTATTCTAGCTTTCTGACTATTCCAGATCCCAAACTTTCCCAATCGAAATCGAACTTCATCTCCGCCAGAAAAGCGAAATCGAGAAAATCGAAATTGTTGCTCACAACAGATTCATTCGTGAGCTCTTTACATCTCCACCTATCCAGTTCAAATTAAATTTCAGCAAAAAAGTTAGCGATATTCTCCGGAAGAGGCGAGGAGGGATACATTGGGTAAGACTTTTCTATTGTTTTAAAGACCCTTTTTGTTCCAGGGAAGTGCAATTTAAGAGTCGCAAAACTGACGACCAAAAGTATGAGCTGAAGAATATTTTTCTGGATGAAAAATGCTCCAAATTGATTCTGAGTGTCTCTGAAGCACACGTGGATGTTATTAATAACTTGGAGTCTCTGGTTGGATTAGTAGATGTTAAACTGTTTGGGAAGTACCTTCCAGCTGGCAACTCTCCTTCAATAACCCCTGATATCGATCCAAAAGCCTTCAAACCTGGAGTTACACGAAATGTAATACCAGATCATAAGTACTCCAAAGAGCTTCAAGCCATGATAATTGCAATTGAAAAGAATAAACAGACTGCTGTAGCTGTAAGCATCAAAATTTAAAAGTCTGAAAAAACTCGAATAAGATTTAGAACGAGGATTTCAAACTAGCCAAGTCTGCTCAACTAGCCGTCAGAGAGTTGAAAAAGTCTACCAAAGAAATGGAGGAATTGGAAAATGATAAAAATGAAGCGGTGATGGATGAGGATTTTCAGCGGGCTAATGATTTGCAAGGTTTGTTTTTTTTTGTGTCATCGCTCTAGTATATTTAAAATTTCAAGATGAGATAACCGCACTCCGTTCCAACATTCTCGCCTCAATTGAACCTGAACTCTTGGAGGACACCATGCCAAGATACGACGAGATCCATAGACCCAAAAATCTTTTCGTTGAAGCCTCAGAACTCCCTTCGAAACCAAAACTCTATCAACCAGTTGGTATGATCTCATGTATCTTTCTTTTAAAATCCTGGAGTATTTCAGATCTCTCGCCTACCGAAGTGTCTGCGGATCCATCTACCTCTTTTCTTTTACCTCCGCGTCCCCCATCGAACTCGTTTAAGAAAACTGTGAATCGGGTTATGAGTCCAAAACGACCATCCACAAACGACTCGAGTTCCACCAGACGAAGTAGCGCCACATGGGAGATTCCGATTCGACCGACGACTACAAATTCACAAAGTTCGAGAAAGAGAACACCTTCTCCGGTGGTGAAGAAGGCTCCAAGCACAGCATCTTCTTCTAGGAGCAGTGAGTTTTTCGGGGTTGCGAACCGGGTCGAAACGGGCCTGTCACGCGTCTGCGATTTTCTCCTTTCTGAATTGTGATTTTCTAGACAAAACTTATATGAAAATGTAGAACTCGATGAGATCTTAAGAATGGTAGTTAGAAAATCTAAATTCCATATCTATATTTTCCATGAAGCGCCAGGAAGCGCACGGGCCTAGCTCACACGGGCCAAAATCTCCGACCCGTGTGTTTAACAAACATTTGAGAAAACCCCAACAGCGTAATTTCATTGGATTTCACATCATTCGTTAGATCTCGTCGAGTTCTACATTTTCTTATAAGTTTTGTCTTGAAAATCACAATTTAGAAGGGAGAAAATAGCCGACTCGGTTCGCAATCCTAGGTTGTTTAGATACTATCCCAGAACTAAGATCAACCAGTTTAGGAAGAAGCAATAGCATCGGAACAAACAAGTTCTTGGAGAAGGAAAATATGATTGTGCCAGCTGCATTAAATCGAAAAAGAAGCTCATCTGTGAATTTGGAGAATCCAGAATTCGTCGACAGATCAACAGAGGATATTAGTGAAGATCAAGTTCTCGCGATGGTTCCTCCCGATCAACGAGGGAATGTGAGATCCGCGATTTCGCTGTTTGGTCTAGGGCCAGTAAGAATCTTCTCAAAGAGTATTCCGAAATATTTTCCGTGTTTTCAGATTGCGAAAATCTACTCGAAGCACTTTGAGAATCGAAAAGAGGGAATCGAAGAAATCAGAGAAAAAATCGACACATTGAACTCTGACAAGACGTCGAGATACTTTGAAAGTATCAATTGCCTTCTAGCTCATCTTTTGAAAGAACCTCTTTTCAACGTCTACAAAGATGTTCTTCTCCTTTGGCATCACTTCTGCACCTCGAGACTTCCAGAGCTAAATCTGGAGAAATATATTCCAAGGGTGGCTTCTGAAACAAGTGATACTCTAGCGACGCGTGTTTTGTCAAGTGTAAGAATTCAAAATTACCGTACGACCTCTAACGAAAAGAGCACTTTATCAGATTTATGTGAATCCGAAAGTAGTCTCAATCGATTCATTGTCAAAAATTGACTAGGATCAGTATGAAACTCGTTATGAGTTGCTTCTCAAAATTAATTATGGATACTTTTGTGAAATTTAAATTTTGATTTTGAGAAGGTTAAACAATAGAGGGACATGTACCTCTATTAGAGGTTTTACGGTAACTGAAATTTAATATTTTTTATTTAGGAAAAACGACTTGTATCAGAAACGTTGACAGTGTTCCGAGATGGGTGCAAAGTACCGTCCATCGGGAAGGCATACGGTACTAAACTCCTCGCTTCGAATTCAAAGAATTTGAAAGGAAGAGCGATTTTGGTGGAAGTGATAGCCAAACTTCATGGAGTACCCAATGATCAAATGTGAGTTTTGAAAAATATTTTTCATTTAAAATTCTTTCTATTTCAGTGGATTAGTTGATAAAACTGTCGCTGGATTCGCTTCAAAATGCATCAGAACTTCAGATCCACAAGTTCGAACAATCGGAAAAGATTTGATGGTGAAGCTCTACAAAAACTCATCTGCAAAAGTGAGTTTATTTTCTAGTCTTATTCCTCGAGATTCTGATTCTCAGGTCGTCTGCTCCGAACTGGACAAATTCGCGTCATCTGACTCCAACAATCCCACTTACCAAAAGATTGTTCGCGAAATTTACAACTTTGACGGAAGCAAACCAAAGAGTGAGAAGAAGAAGAAAATCTCGTTTATGCTGTAACAAGGGGAATAACAAAAAAACTGGAAACTCTGAAAAAAACTGCTACTCTATATGATATAACAATGACGAAATGAATAAATGATGCTATATATAAATTAAAGAAAGATTGATTGAACTACTTTGGTAGCCGTCGGAGTTCGTGGCTTAGCCAGAGAACAGAAGAGAGAAGAGCCATTGAGCCGGATTGATGACAAGCAGCAAGCCAAACAGGAACGTAGTTGATCTGGAATTTGTGAAAATTATGTTAAGATCCAGGGAAATGGTAATTTACAAGCGTGAAAACTCCAAGCGCTGCTTGACCGAAAACGGCAGCAACAGTCAAATTGAGTGCCATTCTCGTCCGCTTCGGAATCGGAGCTCGTCTTCCGATGAGGAATGTGGAGAGCACACTGATAACAGTGAGATATGCGAGATTTCTATGAACAAATTGAACGGTCACATCGTTTTCGAAGAAGTTTTTCCATGCTGGTGACCGTGAAAGCATATTCTCAGGAATCCAATTGTCTGCGAATTTGGGCCATGAATTATAGACAAGCCCAGCATCTAGTCCGGCGACGAATGCGCCCATGATGGCCGTTGAGAAGACCATCAACTTGGATCCATGTGTCATTCCACGGAGAGCACCCAGTTTGGAACGGACTGCGGTGAGCTATAAGTATAGAAAATTGGAAATATCAATTACTATATTAAAACTACATCATGTGGTTTCAGGAGATGAGTGAGACCATTCCAGAAGAAGATCGAATAGAGCACGAATGCCATTGTTAAGTGAGTGGCCAATCTATACTGGGAAACTCTTGGAACATCCGACGAATTCTGCGATGGATCGAGTCCCGACTTCACCATCCACCAACCGATTCCTCCTTGTGCCAAAAGAAGTGTTGTGGCCACCGCCATTCGTCGCTTCATATCCGGTCCGAATCTTCCGCGCGCCCAGAAGTAAGCACATGGAATCAGGAAGACGAGTCCGATTGCTCTTCCCCACATTCTGTGTCCGTATTCCATCGACCAGATGAACTTGAACTCGTTCAATGTCATTTCTTGATTTGATGATTTGCTGAAGAAAACGTTTCCCAATTGTTGATCTTACAATTTTTCGTTGATTTGAATGCACTTAATATCGCTGCTCAAAACGCAATAGAAACATTTTCATTCAATTTTTTGTCAGCAGCCGCGCACACGACATCAGCCTGTAAGTCGGCAGCAGCGAGCGCGGCAATTGAAAATTTGCTCATAAAAATGTTTCTATTGTGGTTTGAGCAGTTACATTAGGTGCATTCAAATCAGCGAAAAATTTTACATTTAATGAAATAGGTTAGAAAAATGTAATTTGGTGTTTTGAAAATCGATTTTCTCGAGTTTTAACGATTTTTAAGCAGGCTAATATTGATATTTTCGCATATACTGAACTTGGGAAGATCATTTGAGAAAAAATCTTACTTTAAATAAAGAAAAAACTAACAATTTGTATTCAGGATAAGCTTTGTATTTCTCGAACTCTTCCTCCCATTGTTTTTGACCAAATGGCGGTTTCATAGTTTTGAACAAATCCCAATTCACCATACTGAGTCCGGATTCGGTTAATCTAGAAATACAAAATTAAAAGTTTAAAATTTTCTCGTTCTCCATTCAACCTAGTAACTCCTCCAAGCGCCACGGCTCCGTAGCACATTCCAGCGCATCCCATAAGCCACCATCCGATTCGTTTTCTCGATTTCTCGTCCACATCCTTCACTGATATTCCAAAGTTACGCCGGAAGCCTTGCTTCACGTTCTGATATCCCTGGGCTAACAGAGAAACTCTCGGCAGTTGGGAGAACTTTGTCAGCTGTTTGCTGGCTAAAAGCCACATGCTCTCTAAACTTTTCCATGGAGGCTTGCTCGACGTGATTGCTTTCCAGAGATCTCTAGGGTTTTCGTATTCCTCTCCTATCAACTAAAGAATGGTTCATGGTAGTAAAGATCACATATTTTCATTTAGTCAATGATGGGAAGAACGAAAAACGGACAAACACAGTAAAGTAACGGGTTGAAGACACTGAAAGATCATGAGTGGTTATCTCCAACAGACGGAGAATATGATAAACAATAACGGGACAAAAAATAACGGAGGAAGGTCTAGACTATCTAATAAAGAATATGCTAATTGAAGCGGGTAAATGAGAAAAGGGAAGGCTAATATGACATTGGAGGCTTGGTATTAAAGTAATTTAATGGTTGACACTGTGTCCTTCAGTTGGTGGAATTGGAAGGTTAGGAGTCATTCCAAGAGTCTCGAACTTGAAACGCCAGTAAGCGACGACCATTCTGTCCCAAATGTTTCCAGGAGTATTCATAGCCGGTCGCACGTCGAGAACTGTGAACAATTTCGATTCTGGATCAACACTTCCTCCATCGTAATAGTCGATAACGTATTGTACTTCCTTCTGTCCGCATCTATCAACCATCCAGTCGTGGCGATCGAATGGGTAGTCGTATCCGAGAACCAACTTGCGGAAACGAGCTCTTGGGGAAATGTTTTTCGCGTCTCCCTTGAAGCTCTTCAATTTTGGATTAGCGCATTCACTGAAACAAGAAACTGATTGATAATGCAAAATTAGTTATTGAAACTTACGGATGAAGAAGATTCTCCCACTTGAGAACTTCGCGCCATGCTTCTTCGTTGTTGGCGTTGTGAATGCTGATGATGTTGGTCATGTCCTTCTGCGAGAGTTGCTCTTCCTCCCATCTCCATCCTTTTCTGCAATTTTTTTTTGAAAATTGACTATACGACAGTTTCAAATTTAACCGCATTAAAAAGCGGCCTTCCGTCCTTATTTTTTATTTTTAACAAAACACTCACTTGAGCATAGCGTTCCAGAACATTTGCGGGCTTGGATAGACCCATGTGCTCGATTCAGTTCCTGCTTTTGGAATTGTCGATTTCACTCTCTCCGTCGAAAGAGGGAATGGCTGGTCAGGAGCCGGTTTCTGGTTTGGATGTTCAAGCTCCTGAAAATTTACTTTTAAACATTCCATAGTTTTCAAAACTTACATTGTTGAGTGGATTGATACCTCCTTTGTCTGCTCCGACTGGACATCCACCTGCTGCACTTCCACAACCGTCTCCAGCGGCAGCAGCGGCTCTTTGTTCAGGAGTCAATGGGCATTCTGAACCTCCTCCGGCAGCTGCCATACTGTGCTGTGCTTTGCGAATTCTTTCGGCATCGGTTTGGGTGTCTTGGACCTAAATAAAGGAATTCGCTGAAGTTTCTTTAATTGAGATGAAAAACTCACTTTAGCAGTCGATTGTGAAGATCCCATGATGCAGTTTTACCTGAAAAACTAAACTACAGTTGATAACAGATGTTGAGGAAAACGGAAATGATGAAACGAATTGGGTGGCGATATTTGATAAACCACGCGCAAAGTAACGGGCCGCGTAACTTCGGAGCATCGTTGACAACTTTTGCAGGCGCATGTTCAACTAAAAGCCGGAAACTTTATGGAATAAACCACAACTTTGTAGAAATGATGCAAAAATCAAATGTTGAAAAATCATTTATATAAGTCAGACTAGACTCTGGTTTGCAATTTGAAACATGAACTAGACGGGGAGACTAGACAGTTATGAGTACATTGACAGAGGTTATTTATGCTTAATATCGAGATGGTTATTAATATACAAATCGGAAAAAAGAGTAAAAAAAGAAGAAGAAAAAATGATTAAGCAATGCTGAATCCAATTAGCATTCCCGCTGCAAACCCTCCAAGAATCCATCGGTTCTCCGAAAGGAATGAATTCGGAATTTGAATTGAATCTCTTTTGGAGACTCTGAAATACACAGTTTTTTAGGAACAGTTTGAGAGGAACTCACTTATTCATTACAGACTTTTGTAGATTTTTGATATCTCGCTCGATTTTTGACTCGTTCAGAGTGATGTATCCCTTGTGAATCGCGAATTGAGCAAGAAGAAACGAGACTCCGATAGTTGCAGCGACAACTCGTCCTCCCTAGAAGACGTTGTAATTTGCAACGATATAAAGCGAAGAAGTACTGATGAGCTCTGTTTTAACTTACCTTCGTGACGAAATACCCAGTCACAGTTCCGAATCCGGCTCCGACCCCCAACTGAGCCATCGGTGGCTGTCTTTTCAGGTCGACGATGTAGTAGAGAAGGGTATCCACCACATCGCTCGCCTTCTTTCCCGATTTTCCACTCCCTTCATTCTTTGAAAGCTCTGTCATGACTGAAACAAATTAGCTTCTGTTTCTAATGTCTAACTATTGATGCAATCTACAGGTATGTTAAGTGAGCTACTCAGGACACATTGTTAGTGAAGAAGGATGGGAGAAAAAACTGTAAAATTTATATGCACAGTCATTTAATGTATGAATTCAAATAAATACACAAGCAGGGGACTGATGGATCTTGAAATTGTCGAATACACGTAAGTGTGTAATTATAAGAAAAATTATTCCGGTGTTGAAGGAAAACGGGGGACAGGAAACATGAAAATAAATTATTTGAAATGGAAGAGATTCAGTTCTGGGTGAGAATTTCGCGAGCCTCTTTGCTGACGATGGCTTCCATCGAATTGACGTCTTTCCTCCATTCGGAAATGCGAGAAGCCATCAACATAATTTGAGTACTATCGAGAACTCTTGGCTGCACCCACGTGACATACACGACCTGCTCCACCTGATTGATATCTCCTCGAATAAGATCTTTGCTCAACGCCTTCATCACTAGGAATTCGACCTCATCGAATGGAATCTGGCACTTGGAGGCGATTTCTTTGAACGAAATACTTCTCGCCTTTGTTGGGCGCGCAAGAGCCAATTCCATAATGGCCATCAAACGAATCTTCGCTGTCAAGAAATCCTTCTGTCTCTTCAAGTCATCCCAGCCTGACCAATCAGCTTCCAGTGAGAAGAATCGTGGCAAATCTCCAGCGTTAAATGCGAGAAGAACCTCAACAAGCCAGCGTTCGTGAGACCCATCAAGCGACTTGATAATTGGATGAGCAAGCTGAAAAATTGTATATTTAAATATATTCTTGGGATACCGCGAATAAAAGAAAGGGACAAACCAATTCTCCGAAGTTGTGAACGTTCTCTCCCAGAAGAGCTGCAAATCCGAGAAGAACCGCGTGCACTTGTTTCTCTTCTGGTGTGAGGTTTTTCGGGTCCTCGACTCCCAAATAGCGCAACGATTCGCGGTAATATGCAGCGAAGTCGCCAATTTCGCGAAGATAAATGGCAGAAACACGATAGAATGGAGCATGAACTTCAGTAACTCCAACGAGAGCGTCCACTTCCTTTTGTGTGGAATCGATATAACTTCTGATTCCTTTGAGGTCGACAATCTTTCCATTCTTATCTTTGTCATTCAGTCGCGATGCGATTTCTCCGGTGTGCAGACGAGCAGTAGCGATTTTGTCCTTACTGACGACTTTTCCAATTTTCGCCAGGAACTCCATCGATTTTGGTCGGCCAGCCTTGGCGGCGATAGCCTCGGAGATTGGGATGCAGATCTCGACAAGTTGGAGAGGATTGGCACGGAGTTCCCAGTCGGAGATGAAGTTCTCGTAGAACTCGGCCAGGTCAGCATCGGTGGCGAATTTTGGTTTCTTGACGAGAGCGCGAGTCAAAACTGTCAGCTGGTGCCAGAGTCTGAAAGGTATCGTTGACATCAAGTGATATAAGAGAATAACTCACTTTTTCGAGTAAAGATCGCTGAGATTCTTCCAGTCATCTGCAACTGGTCCTTTCGCAGAATTCTGCTTTCTGGCGAGATATGCTTCGACTTTCTCAATAGCCATCTGAAACGGGAAAAATTTAGAAAGAAAAATACACGATGTATCAAATAAGGCAACAAAAAGATGGAGAAAAAAGAATTTCAGATTGTTTCTGATGGGAGCAACCACCAGAAAACATTATGAATACCAGAGAGAGAAATTGAAATAAAGGATGTACGAAATGAACCACTGAAAAAAATGATGACAATTCAAAAACTAAGCAACAATATAAACGAACTCATTTGCGCGGGCTGAAACTCTCGTGTTGAAAATAAATGAATCCATTCAAGATCATAAATTTTTCTTGCCGTTTTCAGATTTTCCAAAATTCAAATTCATTTGTCAGCTTGTAAAGGCACACAGATTTTTTTCTTGAAAATATCCAGCCACGAATAGAGTTTTCTAGGCCGCGGCCATTTTCCTGCGTCTCGCATCTCTTCGTCATATCCAATGGGGCGCATCTTCTGACCAAAAATTTTGACAATTTTTTTTTCTTTTTTTCTCTGGCTGAAAATGGAAGCTTCCAGTATCAACAAAACTGACTTTCACAGTCTCAATGAGTCGTTCTGAAAATTTCAACGGCGAAAATTGCGTGGGTATTTATAAAGAGCTGGAATCTGTTTCCTTCTTTGACATTCGAAGCCTCCCACATAATCTTTTTGACAGTTTTTTATCAGCTCAAAACTCTTGTTTTTTCAACAATTCATCAAGAGAAGCCATACGAGATGTTGCGAAACTTTTCCTGGAGAGACTGATGTTCACAGTTATTTTGCGTGTTGTTACACGTCGCATAGCTCTGTCCACTACCTCTTCTCATTACCCGCTTTCTTCTTCTCTACTCCTCCACATTTCGAAAGTAATCTTTGGCGCTCTTATCTCAAACCACTATTACACTTTTATATTACCTCTCGAAAATCGATAACTTCTTCCGGTCATTCTCTTTTGTTTCATGAAATATTTCAGATGATTTCTCGAATCACAACCAGTATTCTACTATGGATGTTTTTAGTTCTCACAGTTGTGTTTCTCGAAACTTCAGGTAAGTAACAATCATAAGCGTTTTAAACAATATTATTTTTTAGCTGCGTCGGACAAAGTTCTTCTTCGCGATGTTTCGGCAATAACTCTCCACAAAGGCAAAATGACTACTGGTAGGCGTGTTGCTCCAACTCTTCAATTAAAATGCGTTGGAGGATCGGCTAAGGGACAATTCACTCCAAAAGTAAATTTTTACTTTTAGGCATTGATTGCACAGTTTCTTATTATAGGTAGTTCAATGTGCTAATCAAGGATTTGATGGAACGGATGTTCAATGGAGATGTGATGCTGATCTACCACACGATATGGAATTCGGAGCCGTAAGATTATTTGTTTCTCTTGAAATTGTGAATAGCTTTTTTTTCAGTTGAGCGTTTCCTGTGAGGGATATGACTACGCAGAGGATCCATACATTCTAAAAGGATCATGTGGACTCGAATACGAACTGGAGTACACTTCTGGAAGCGGAGGAAATCGATCGGTGTCTCGCAAGTCTTCCGAAGATCGTTGGGATCAATTCGCAACATTTGTCGTCGTTGCTTTCATCGCCTATATAATCTATGCAATGTGGTCCAACAGAAATCAGAATCCAGAAAACGCCGGGTATCGTGCAGGAGGAGGTTCTGGTGGACCAGGAGGTCCAGGATCCGGAGGTGGTGGACCAGGTGGTTATCCAAGTGCCCCTCCACCATACGACGACAACTACGGAAAACCACCACCGTATGGATTTCGTGGTGACTCGCAATCCGGAGGAGGATGGTAAGATTATGATAATACAACGGTTTTACTAAGCAAATGAGAAGGTTTTCAGCCAGGGAAGTTCTAGTGGAGGAGCAAGTGGAGGTGGCAGAAATGCCGAGGGAGGAGGTGGATTTTGGACCGGAGCTAGTCTAGGAGCTATTGGAGGATATCTGGCAAACGCCTGGCTGAACAATAATAACCAATATTACGGGAGACAGCGATACAACCGAGGGTTCTTCCAAGACACGGGTTTCTCGAGCTCTGACTCATGGTCATCTCCATCCACATCTTCTTACCGTTCGAGCTCGGGATACGGAGGAACTACAAGACGGTAAAGCAACTCAGGAGAACCATAAAACAACGGGTGTGATGAATACTAGTTCTGTTATTTTTCTTTCCCAAAACTTTCAATGTAATTGTAAGATTAAATCGGACAGCGCTGCTGGCAAGTGTATATTTCGTTCTGTTTATTATCTGACATTGCACTAACGAATAAAGGTGTAATAAAATGGATGCTGAAAAGCAAGTGGTGGGGGAAACATAAT
Organism: Caenorhabditis zanzibari; assembly: GCA_963966625.1. Taxonomy (NCBI): domain Eukaryota; kingdom Metazoa; phylum Nematoda; class Chromadorea; order Rhabditida; family Rhabditidae; genus Caenorhabditis; species Caenorhabditis zanzibari. The sequence continues at coordinate 10,432,697 of OZ016469.1, forward strand.
ATATGTACATCGTGGCTGGGGGAAAACAAATAAATTAAAATAACTTAAAACCAAAAGATCAATTAGTCCGGTCTTTTTTCTACACCCTCTTCATGTAATCGGTGCACTGAATCATGCAAGATGTGTCCTTTGCGATGTCGGTTAGCAGGTATTTGTGTGTCAGTTTCTCACAACTATCCACTTTTGTTGGATTACAAGCGACACCTTCCAGAGTACAAGTACAGGTAACACAGGGTGTCATGTGCACGGAGTCTCCCAAAGCGATGCTTCTCCCGTTCATTTCACAAGTTTCTGAAAATGAATACCATTTTTAGATCGTTTTTCATTCGGAACAGGGCTGTGCGGCAACAAATTCCGGTAACTCATTCAAATGTGAAAAAACTTATTCCAGGGGGATGGGGTAAAAATACGGTCATCAAGAAAAATGTTCCTTATTGAAAATGCTATCGATTGATCAAAAAAGAATAAAATTTTATTAAAAATTAACAGATCTTGCTGAAAAGTTACCGATTTTGGCAATTTCGCTTACTCTTCCGCAGGGCAAGGCGTAACTCTGTTAATTTTCAATGAAATCTTATTATTTTTTAACGAATCGATAGCTTTTTCAAATAGGAACATTTTCCTTGTTGATCGTATTTTTACCCGATCCCCCTGAAAAAAGTTATTCACATTTGAATGAGTTTCCAAAATTCGTTGCCGCACAGTCCTGATTCGTAAACTCACTTCTCTCCTTCCAAAGTGATAGTTCAACTTGTGGAATATCTGAGCAAGGTACTTGAGCGTTTCTGAAAATAGGTATTGAAACAACAGTCATCTAATCATCGACTTACGTCAACTCGTCTGTCACATCAAACACGTTTGGTTGAATCGTCTTCAGATATTTGCTGTTCGAGCAGAAAATTGAGGCTAATTTCACTTTGCGGATCTCATTAAGTTGTCCTGGTGTGAATTTAGCAGCGTTGTTATCATTCTCATAATAGAATCGATCACACTTCTTCAGTCTTCCGAATTGTTCAGCAATGATGCATGACATTGTTGTTCCAAGAAGGGCTCCTCTCAATGGACGCTCACTAACGAGTCCTGGGAATAAATCAATATCATCGACAGACTCATAGAGGGATTGAAGGATATTTATGTTATCCGTATCCATTTCACTCTTCAAATCCTCCCATTTCACTGCTCTCCTGAGTCCACAGAACTCTCTGAGATCGTTATAAGGTTGTACTCCATGATCTCTTGCTCTCAGAATATTCAGAACTATCAAATCCATTCCACTAGTCTTCTCGCCTCTTCTCATGAACAAATGATTTCTGACTGCATCTGTGATATGTCGATCGAAAGCCATCGAAGGTGTTCCGAGAAGTCCCATCAACATTGCATCCATTCCTCCCTTTTCTTGCTCATAAAGTGGTCCGACGTGTCCAAAGTGTTGAGCAAGATCAACAGGCTCACTCATATTCTTATAATTGTAATTCATTCTCGGGAACATTCTTCTAATCAAAGTGTGTCCGAATCGGAATGCAGCAGTGGCAAATGGCTGTGATATGGAGGCATCGCAAGTATCATCGTATCCTCCGAAATATCCGTTTTTCTTGGGCACCAGGTTTTGAGCATTTAGAAGATCCAATCCGATGATTTTTGGGAGGAATTCGGCGAATGTGATATGTTGCATTTCAGCAACAACAATACGACGGGTCTCCTCGAATACTGTATCATCGTTCCAGTGAGGATTCAGAGCTGACAATTGCATAGCAATACGATTGTGCTCTCTAACAAAGAAAGTGTGCATTATAGTGAGTCCAGGTTGATGGGAGTTTCTCTCATCTCCAGCGACGAAACATGGCATCGATCTCTTTTCCAATGTTGAACGACAATCCTTCTCTTGATTTCCCTGTGGCAACATCATTTGTCCATGTCCAAAATCAGTGAAATTCAAAAGTCCTCTTGTGAACAATCTCAATGCCTTGGCTTCACATTTGGTAGAACCATAGATAGCAGATCCATCAACATAGGCGGTCAACTGGTTCAGTTGGTTACGGTATCCCAAATTGAGTTGTCCAAGAAGAGATCTGGCAAATGGAAGGCATCGAGGTTCCCCGTTTGGATAGTTGGTTGGGAAGAATGGATCATCCTTTTCAACTCGAATAGGCATACAGTGAACCGAAATCTTTTCGGGGGAATCGCATTTTGTGCAGTTCAAAATTTCATCATTTGGCCCACGAGCAACTGGAGAATGAGTGAGTTCGTGATCCAAAAGTTGTCCGAATTGCATAACCATATGAGTGAATTTCACATGGGACACATCCTTATCTTCACAAACAAGATTGGAAACTCTACGAGGATTTGGAAGAGTTCTTCCAGACTTTGCACGGGTACGTGGAGCATCAAATCCGTCGTCGTAGACAGGTGGAAGAACGTGACGAAGGGGAGCGAATGAGTTAGCATACTCTGGGAACTTCAAATTGTTACACCATCCATTGAAGGTACGGTAACGGGTTGTATGGTCACATGGGAGCATCTTCGGACTGCACTCTTCTTGGCTCGCTTGTCCATCTTCCGAGAGGAAAGCCGTGTAGTTGTTGACGAATGAAGTGACATCGATATCAGGAAGAATCTTTTGAAGAGTATTGGTATCCAACTTCGGTAATTGTTCATCAGTATCCAATCCTTCTCCCTTGATCAACAATTTTGTCGTCTCGAGAAGCAGAGCTGAGATTTGAGAAACTTGTTTGGCTCCTTCCTTCGCTCTCATCATATTCGAATAAGCGAAAAGTGGATCTCCCTTTTGGAATCTTCCTTGGTTATGCTTCAAGTTAGAGATTTCTCTTCTTTCTTGATCCTTGAGGTTCTTCTTGGCAAGACTGATTACTTTCTCAATAGTTTCTTGTCGAATCGGGAACACTGGTTTCCCCTCTGCGTCTCTCCATTCATTGAAATCTGGACTGCTAAGGACAGTGGAGTTGCAAGAGATCGCCATGTTGCTGAAAGAACATTTTCAGTTTTAGGATAGTTTTCTGAAAAAGAAACAACTCACTCAAATTCATCCTCTCTGAAGAACACGTTCCTCTGGATTCTGCGAATATCGATATTTGCACAAATTATTTCTGCCAACTTGCTGTTTCTAATTTCGGAGAGTTGAGCCTCGTTGAATCCAGATTGAGCAAAATAGTTCTCATACCAGAATCGATCAGCTCTTTTTGTCTGAAAATTTCAATTCTCAGCGAAGTATTTCAAATCAAACTCTCACCCTTTGCATTTGTTTTCCAATGATGCATGCCATAGTGGGCCCAACCAAAGCTCCCTTCAATGGTTTTTCAGCAAGAACTCCCACCAAAAGATCAATATCCTCAACTCGTGAGTAGGCAGCGGAAAGATGCTCAAATCTGACTTCAGGGAGGAAGATTTCTCGGAGATCGTTGAATGAAGCGATCTGAAAATCATTGATGAAATTCAAAAATAAGTTGTGAAAACTCACTCTTCCCAATCCACAGCTAGCTCTCAATGCGGTGTATCCTGGAATTCCGTGATCTCTTCCTTGCTTCAAAGCGATCGAAATCAAATCCAATCCAAATTCGTGGTTGTCTTTCAGGAATCCACTTTTCACTTCATCATTAGCTCTTAGTGTTGGCTTATAGATATTGGTAGTCAACAATTGGCGAACAATTTGAATTGGTCCTTGCTCGTAAAGTCTTGATGGATTGTTGAAATCAACGAATGATTTCTCGGATGGGAGAAGTGCCCAGAAGTAGTATGGGAAAGTGACAGCGAACTCATTGAAAGTGGTTCCTTCCAAATTTATCTCATAGTTGGAATCAAATCCAGCCGAGTGCAAGTTTAGTCCATAATTTCTCATGTTTTCTCTTCCCAAAAGCACTGGCAAGAACTCGTTGTAAGTGATGTGTTGGATTTGGGCCGAAACGATTTTCCTAGCCTCCTCGTATAACTTATCATCAGTCCAGTGTCTATTAATAGATCTCAAGTTATCTGCAAGGCGGTTGTGATGGCGAATGAAAATTGTGTGAAGAGCAGCAACACTTGGAAGAATGTTGACTTCATCAGTTCCAGAGAGAGCACATCGAGAGTGAGTGGCTTGGCATTGAAGTGTTCCATCAGTGGCAGGAAGTTCTCCAATGCTTCCGGCAGTTCGGAGTTGTCCTGGAAATCTTGAATTGCATTCAGAACATCAAACATGTTACGAGCCAGGCCAGGAATTTTGCTGAAAATCACGGTCCGGTCCATAAAGCCCGTGTTTATCTACCACCAATTTTTTATTCTGATTTTTGAGTCGCAAGTTATGTTTTCCGATAATTTTTCCAAGTCTCTGAACTACTACGACATCAAAGTTGAAAGGATTTCGAAAGGGGCTTTTCAAAAGATTTTGAAAGCTTTTTTTTTCAAAATTTTTCAAATATCACTCAGGTAGTACAAAGCGGACTTTCCGGGCCGGGTCGGGCTTCCAAAAATTAAAAAAAGCCGGGCCCGTGGCGGACCGCGGGCCAGCCCGTAAATTTACATGTATGCAAAACATCAATTTATTGTGGAACAGTTTCTAAGTGTTCCCTAGCGGGATTCGTCCTAGTGATAAAGTGATTCATCAGCCTGTCGCCATTTAATGGACTTTCGTTGTTCATTCACGTACACATTTGCGTTAGAAATGATTCAGTATTTCGGGATCTAAAGAACATAGTTGCCGACTTAAGACTTGTTTTGTGAGTTCAAAATTAGCAAATCTTATCGATAATTTTCTCAATTTTTTCATATTCAAGCTTCCCAACAATCCTCACCGTTTCTAAAAGTTCTCAACTGTTTAGCCTTTTCCATATTGGATCCATAGATGAACGAAGCATCAAGATAAGAAGACGCAAAGTTCGCCTGTTCCCTCGGTCCCAGTCGACACGCTTCCCTCGGAGCGATGATGGATCGTGCGTGAGGGATACAGTTCAGTCTAGTTCTGAAAAGAAACATCGTTTTTTTTTGGTGATCTTTAACCACTCAAATACCTGTATGCTGGATCAGCGGCTGGTATATCAATGGCGTCGCATTCCGAGTGATTAAATCCTCGTTTGCAACATGGCAGCGCCGAAGATGTTCCCTCGTTTACAGCTTGGAAAGAGACAACGTTTACCATGTCAGATGCGATCAATTGCATCCACAACCCCATCATCGTTGTCACTTCAGAGTGGACCTGAACGAGTTAGATCAATTTGAGATCTTTAAACTTCTAGAATCGTACCTCTCCCCTTGGACTGAAAAGTGTCAAAGATAGACTTCTCACTGATGGTAGTGGCTTGCTGGCTGCAGCAGCTCTCGGCTCAGAAACTCCATCTGCATAGTCGGGTCTCATGATTCTTGCCATCGGAGTATGTGATGCTCCCCATTCTGGATGTGCTACATTGTTGCAGATACCAGAGAATGATCTAAAGAAACAAAAATCGAAAATGAAAGTGACTGATTGGAAAGGAAAAAGGAAACTAGATCCTCTTCCGAAAGCGACATCGACGCTTATCTACTCAATAGGATTGCGCAATGGAGAAGCTGAAGGAAGAAGAAAAAAAGAGAGAAGGAAAAGTGAAAATGAGACACTGCTGGACACTTGGATAATGATGGGTGACTAATTCGTACCGGTAATTGGTGGCAAAGCAATGATCGATTGTTGGAATTGGGCAGTTGGAGATTGTCGATGAGATTTGGTTTGGGGGAAGACCGTACTTTAGCTCTCGTTCACGGAGTCCCAATCTGCAAAATTTTGAATGTTTGAGGATAGTATTATAGAAGTTAGAAGAAAACTAACGCCGTCAATCTCTTCGTGATTGCTAATGAAGTGAAAGCGGATCTACTGCGATCCGATGCTTTCTTATCGGCTTTGTGAATTCTGGTGAATTGAGAAGTAGAGGTGGACAGCGGGTGGCCAGAGTATTGGAAGGCAACATCTCGGAAGTCGAAGAGTTTTTGGGATTCTCGTTCTCCTTCTTTGGCCGCGACGAAGAGAAGACCATCGGGGACTCGGTGGGATACAAAGGCACCTGGAAAGGATTTTGGTTTTAAAAATTAGCTCAATGGGCATACATGGGTAATCTTCAAATAATAAACACTGATTATTCTAGACTCAGAATAAAGATAAAGAACCCGAAGTTCCGAATAGCTGAAAAATGACTGACCCAAACAGTGAAGTGAGAATTTAATACCTCGATTCAAACCAAACCTTTTTGGCTTATGTTAGGGTAAGGTTCAGTCCAGGTTCTGGCTCATAGATTCTCGAATAAGTTTGAAAGTTCAACAAATAAATGGGTCAAGATCCCCCAAGCAAAGTAACAAATGGTCCGGAAACCGGAACCTCGAGACCCTACAGTACCCCACCGAAGCTCACCTTCATCGATTCCGTTCAGGCCTTGCTGGTGGTTGAGTATATCATTTTCACAAGGAATGAATGACTTTCCACATGGAATATTCGAAGCTAGACAAGAGCTTCCGGCGAACACTAATAAGTAGAGTACCATCCGCCGCATGGCTACTTCTTCGGACGACACTGCGGAGAGACAGAGAGAGGGGGTGAAAATAGATACGACGACTACGCGGAAAGCGAAACTATGGCAAATGTGACATAGGGCAGAAAAAGCAGTTGGGGTGGAAAGGGGGGGGGGATGAAGCTAGGAGAAGAAGTCTATACAGTCAGAGGGGGCGGAGAGGCATATTGCATAACACCGTGACAGTACCTCAGATAAAGAGATGACCAGAACCGGATTGAATTGACTGGAAGAGTGGACGAGAAAGTGAGGACAACGATGAAGGACGATGAGAGGAGGCAGAGGACAGGCGCCAAAAAAAAGAAGATGTAAGGGGGAATACAGAAAGGGTTTGATCGTTGAAAGTTCGACGTCAGTTTATCTTTTGAGATGAGGGATATGAGGGAAAAGGGGGCAACCCGTTTTTCGGTCCTTCCATCTGTTTTGAATACGACGACACACGCCGGATGACACTGAAAAGACACGACTGTGGGTGATTCGAATTATGATCGGAGTCGACCGGAGAAAAAGGAACTGGAACACAATGAGAGGTAATTAGAGAGGAAGTGGAGACAGAAGCTGGTTCGAGTTTGCGGTTTCGAACGGAAGACGAGGAAGACATGACTTTTGTTCCTTTTTTTCAAGTGGTGCAGGATTCGAGTTGTCTGATTTGCTGAATTGTGATCGGCCGCGGAGGGCAAGAAACAGTCCTCTTTTTTTCGGTTCCAGCCTGTAAACTTTGATTGGGACCTTCGATGTTTAATACAATAGCATCATACATTCAAACCTGGGCCTCTTCGGGCCGACGGAGGAGATTCTACCTGCCCGGCCTGGCCCGGCTCGGCTCTGACCCGGCTCCGCCCGGGTTTGAAGACCCAATTCTTCCAAAGGTTAATTTTTTGAAAAATCGATTTTTTTTCACTGTTTTCTGTTCAATTTTCAAATGTTTCATACGTTCAGTATTTTCATGATTTATCATGCAATTTAGACATTTTTTTCCATGAAAAATTGATTTTTTTCGGAAATATTTTGACGGAAGTGTCCTACCCGGGCCGACCCGGGCCGAGAGAATTTCCCTCCGGCCCGGTCCGGATTGGATTTGGATATGGATGATACCCATACATCTACTCTGTATCCCTTGCACACTGGAAATTTTTCAAGTGATCCCTTCGGAACAAATTTCGAAAGTCAAATAGAGACAATCAAATTTGAAATTATAACGAACTTACTTGTTTTCTTGACCTAGTTCGAGCCCGTGCACGACCTTACTCAGTAGCTCAAATCCACTTCCCAAATGTCTCTGTCTCAATTACTTTGGTTCCAATGATATCAACTCTGACATTTTCAATCCACCCTCATTTAATTGTTACCTTTCCCCTATTCTGATATCATCTTCCTTCCAGACTCACATCATCCCCTATTTCTGGAAGTGATGACCAATTCCCAGACACTATCCATTATTTCATTTTTTCCTACCACCCCCAACACGTGCCCACTAAAAGTATAATATGTCTCTTTTCTCTGGGATGTTCTCTCATGGGATATCCCGAAAAGGAACCAGTCACGTCCTTTGTCTTGGGTAAAAAACTGTCGTTTACTTCCTCAAAAATAGATAGTCAGCTGAGTCATTTTCTCGTTCCGGGTGGCAAGAAAAAAGTTCAGAGTTGTATACTTGCAAACATCTGTTTTGCAATAAAAATGGGCACCCAGAGAACGCCCAAAAGTTCAACGGACCAGCCATTATTTCAACCAAATTATTCAATTTTCGAATCCTAGACTTCCGAATTCTTGTTATTTGCACTTTGTTTTTGAACGCTTCGTTTACCACCCTCACCCGGAATAAGATTTTATTAGAATAACATAGCAATCGAATCACGGTTGAGTTGACACGCGTTCTTCGGGATTCTGAAGATCAGAAAAAAAGGAAAGTTTGGGTCAAGGTGTTCGGGAGTAGGCTCTAAATATAGAATGACGTCTTCGTCTGGAACTGAATATAGCAGATGTTCTGAGAATAAGTTGTGCCAAACCTTGAGCTGAAATTGTATCCATTCTTGATAATTTCACAAGTTATAAGAAGGCCTTTTCGGCTCTTTCCGGTTTTAATGGTCCAATGAGAAATTCTCGGTCCCATACAAAAATCACTGGTCCCAAGTTAGGACCAGTGGTCCCAAGATGGGACCCACGGTCCCATAGAGGAAACTTTGGTCCCAAATGGGTCCATCAGTCCGATGATGGGACCGATGGTCCCAAACTCATCAAATCGGTCCCATCATTGGACCGATGGTCCCAAAACCTACATATTATGTGTAGACCGATGCCTAGTGTTTCTAGAGTAGTACAAACTAAGAATTATTTTATATTTCATTATGAACTACTGAAATAGACAGTTCAAAAAAAGGTCCTAAAGGCATCGACAATCCTTCTTATTTTTCCTAAGCCTCTATTCAAATGGAGGTTAGCATACATTTTTCTTCACCTGCAAATGCAATCACAACTTCAAGTTGCTACCTATTTTCGTATCACCATCATTTTCAGGTCACATTGCAAAATAGACTGTTCTTTTTCTTATAAAGTCAGTTGGGTACTTCCCTACTGTTTTGGGACCGACGGTCCGATGATGGGACCAGCTTAATAATTTTGGGACCATTGGTCCCATGATGGGACCACTCTTCCGTCATGGGACCGTTGGTCCCAACATGGGACCAGTCTTATTTTTGGGACCGAGAATTTTTCATAGGACCACTAAAACCGGAAAGAGCCGCCTTTTCTAGCAAACACCTTTACCAGAAATTCAGTAGCACAGATAGGCTATTTTTGAAGCCAAGGATGTCTCAATAAAATTCAGAAGCACCTATCTTCAAAAACCCCCAGACCAAATTATCAACTGCTATTTCCATTAATGTCTCATAGTTCCCATTCTGATTTTTGCTTCAGACCCCATATACTTTGTACCGACTCTTTGAATATTTGACTTTTCCGCATATCACCCCCGAAAACTTCCTCCAGCCAAAAAGTACATCTCATTTCGAAGAAACGGGCCGTATCTTTGATCTTCCCATCTGATTCTGACTAAGATCTGAAAATGATTCAGATCATCTTTTCCGAATGAGCAACTTGTTCACGGATTAACAAGGTTTCTTCTTCTTCTATTCAGATCAAAATGATGTGGTGTTGCAGAAAAAGGACAAACAACTATTTCCTTTCTCTGGCTTCTTTATTCTAAAAAAATTGAAAGGAGGGCCACCCCGCTATTCCACTTCCGCGTTTGGTTTGTTCCATTGAATGTTTGTGGGTAGTAGTCAAAGTTCGTTTCCACCCACTAATCGAAGAGCAGACCTTTCAAAACAACAGTGAATTCTTCGAATAGAACATTCGAGAATGAAATAATGTAAAAAAAGAAGTGAAAATGGAATTCTTCGAAGAAAACGGAAGGAACCAAGGCTGTCAAATCGACGGCCCACGGCCGGGCCCTAGGGCCGCGGCACGGTCTGTGGATAGGTTATCATGGTTGAATCCGGCGGCCCAGAGCTTTTTTGATCCAAAAAGCTTATTTTCATAAGTACAACCGGATTCAACCATGACAACCTACGCACGGCCCAGGCCGCGGCCCGGGCCGCGGCCCAAGGGCCGGCCGTGTGACAGCCTTGGAAGGAACCAAAAAGTCAAGTTCATGAGTTGATATAGAACCAAAGCAGAGTGTAGTGCCTTGAAATTTTGAATATCGTAAAACCTTTAATAAAAGGGAATCTCTAGTAGAATAGACTAGGATTAATATGAAACTACTTATGAGTTGCTTCTCAAAAATCAGTAATGGATACTTTTGTGAAATTCGAATTTTGCTTTTGAAGATGTTGAACAATAGAAGGACATGCCCCTCTAATTGAGGTTATACGCAAGATTGGCTCAAATTCTGATAACTTTCATGGATCTCGATTAGGTGATACTAGATTTGGGTCCGAATTGGGTCATACTAGATTTTAGTGTTTTGAATTGCTTCCTCGACAAAAGCTTTTATCACTCTTGTTTTCCACCTGTTCATCGTTTAGATCAGTTTCACTTTATGCTTTTTCTGTAACAGATACATCATAATCTCGGAACTTCCTGGCTGAGAGAACCTTAACAAAATAACAATACACAAATAATAAGGAACAAATATTCGGTGTACTGTTTTGGTTTTTTGGCATAGACAAGGATGTGAGGAGTTATTGGAATAGGGGTCGAGGACAGTTCAAGTTATGTTTTTCATTCAAGAAATTGAGAATCTAAGCAAAACTTTCTAGCAACATAAACTTGTTTGAGTCGGTAGTTTTAGGCAAGGCTGATACAGGGTTCTTCTGATTATAGAAAATTACGGCGGCCGCGAGGTCCTCAGCTTTTTTGATTCAAAGAGCTTATTTTCAAAAGTACGGCCGGATTCGACCATGACGGCCTATCCACGGCCCGGGCCGTGGCCCTGAAGAGCAAGTATGACAGCCTTGGCATTAGGGATCTTTTCAATTCATTAACAACTTTATGCGATTCCGAGTTTAGATAACTTCTATGCCTCGAACTCTTTCAGTCTCATCAAAGTGAATTCAGAAACGTGTTGAAAACTCCTTGGCTTTTTTTCTTGAAAGAGAATCCAAATTAATTCAACCTCCTCAACCTTAACAAACCCGAACTTTGAACGTATGAACCATATACGTAATTGATTTCAGAACTTCTGCCTTATTTCAAGTAGCCCAGACATGACTGATTCGCAGTTCGTCGAACTGCGTTCCCTACAGTATAAAACTAAACTATATTGATATCATAACAAATCATAACACAAATTTCATAATAGTACAAACTATCAGAAAGTTTAAAAATATATTCTAAACTGTCCCGCTGTAAAGTGAGAATCTGGATTCTCCCCAATTTGATCCATATCAGATCCAAAAAGATAGAAATCAAATTGATTTATTTAATCAAGCGATTCATAAAGAACAAAAAAACATTGTACAATCGTGAGTGTGTGTTCATTAACCGTTTAGTTTCGAATCAAACAAAAATGTATCATGAAATGAGAGATTGGCGGATGAAGAAAAGCGAAATCAGAACATTTTTGTACCAAGAAAGAGTTTTTTGAGGATCATTTTGACAGATTAACCCGTAACAGAAAAGATTTGGAAGTGAGGAGGAACAAAAAAAGGACATAAATAATACAGAAACGAAAACTAAACTTTACTAATAGTCGCTAAGGAAACTTCATACTTCGAACGGTCTGAGGAAAAGGCTTCGACGATGTTTGTGTTTTGGAACTGGAATGAATCCCGAGAAGGCGTCGTATTCTAATCGGAGCTCGTTCATTGTGCTTATGCATTCACAGTGACCTGAAAATTCTTACATTAAGAAGATGTTCCTCCAATTAGAATTCTCACCTAAAACTTCTTGTTCTTCCTCCTCTTCCTCTTCTACTGGAACCACATTGCTCCTCTGATTATCACTATTTGGTCTCCAACTGTAGTAGAGGGATCCAACCTTCCGACAAGTATCCTTACATTCCTCTCCATCGGGAACATCATCCGCTTCCAAAACGATCGGCCCTACTATCACATGATCTTGAAGGCGATACCGTACTTCATCTTCTAAACAAGTTTACATTCGAGCAATCACTTCTAAATTCCTTGACTCTCACCATCATCTTGACAGAATCCGACCATGGTGTTCGGTTTGGTGACCAACTTGCCCGATGTGCTTCGTGATTTCAGATAGCAAACACGCTCCTCACTATTCCATTCGTAGCCAAAACATGAGAAATCTTCGATGCACTCCTTGGCACATCTGCAATACACACATATACATTTTTGATCTGATATCGGATTCCGACGCGCTTTCTTACTCTCTCATCTATCGCTATGAATTGTTAATGGGACGTAATCAGGAGGTTTTTTCGGGAGTCAAGGAGTTAAATTTAGAAACTGAAAGTGTCTAGAATGCTCGAGAAGAAAATAAACAAATTTTTGAATAGGGGATTTTCTGAATAAACGTAAGGTTTTTCTCGGAGTTCTAGGCTAACTCCAGTTTTTCGAGCACGGTTTTACAGGCAGATAGTTTCGGTTTGATTTGAAAGAAAAACTCACTCTCTGTCTTGAAAATTTCGTATCCTTCGATAATTCCCTCCTTCGATACTCATTCCGATCTGCGTGTTGAAGCATTTCCCTTTTGCTGCAAAATGAGAACAATAGAATCAACAGCAAAAATCATCGAAAAAAGGAATGTGCGGGGGTTGTTAAGATGTGAGGACCCATTCAGATATGTTGTCTCTCTCCTTCTCCCCTATAGTCTTCTTCTGATTCTGATTCCGCTTCGTCGCACGTCTACACACTCCGAGGACCGAAATGTCACGGCGACACAGGGAGCAGGAAGAAGACACACACGCGGTCAGTTCAGGAACTAACAGATTCATCCCCGTGAACCACACCTCATCATCATCATCATAATTCTAGATCCCCATTCACGTCATCACTATTGCTTCTGGAGCCATTGTATGTGGGAAAACTATACATAAATAATGGTCCTTTGGTAGTGATGATGTCCGCAAGACGTGCTAATAATGGATATGCGAACACACTAGTACATGAGATTTTCGGATTTCCAGATTTCAGTAATCTTATGAGGTAACCTAATCCCGAAACCAGTTGGAAAACAGTAAGATCAAAATCCGTGGTGTGTTATCCTCATTTCAAAAAAAAATTATGGAAATTCCTTTCACCTATTCCAAAACCATTTTCTCCAGATTAATCAAGAAAAGTGTGTTTATTCATACAGATATCTTTTGTAGAGATAATGCAATTCCAGAAATCAAAATGAGGCTAAATTCGTTCTCAGAATCTAGAATTTTTGGAAATGCGAGGATCTGGTTCCTTGTCTTGATTTCTCCGGTTTTGCTCCTGGTTTCAGATGGGGAAACAGATTGCGAATCTCTCCGAGCCTATTTTCGGAGTTTCTTCATCATGAACACACAGACTAGACCGGAACCCCATTTTTACTGCGGGGGGCTCATCTTGTTCTTTTTCTTTTTTCAGATGACCAATCGGGACCACGATTAAATTGTGTTGAGTGACGTTTACCGATATTTATATTTTTCCCTAAAGGCCTTAATGCTTTGTTTTTGTTTCCGAAGAGTCCGGAAGAAGCATTCTCCTTTTTTTTTTACAAAAGAAAGTGAAATCTCACCTGAAATTGGAATGAAAAGAGCAACAAGTAATAGTATCAGACATTGATATCTAGTAACGTCTATCCTGAATACAGAATCAAATAAAAAATGGAGTACTGTAGAAGTGGAGGGTACGGTATCGGATACCGTATCCACAGGAGTCTCGAAACAATTCGAAGCTGACGACGTTGATGGCTCGTGACACATTGCAAAGAGAATGGATCACTGTTGGCCGTGGTGACACCAGACCGCGCGTGGGGCGGCGTCTGAAATAAAGGGGCGTGGCTTCCGACAGGCGGGGATTTCTAATAAAAAATAACTCCCGTTGCCCCTCTCTTGGGCGGCGAGGATGGATGCACACACACATATACACACACATAGCATACACACACATACACATATAAGCGAGAATAGAGCAAAAAGAGAGCACGGACGCCCAGAGCACTTCCTCGTTTCATTGGCGCAGGAATGCTTGAGAGAGATACTTATGAAATTAAGATGGTGTTCATTGAAGATTCTTGATCCACTTCCTCGAAACGTTTTTTTGGAGGCGAGACGAAGAAGCGGTGACGTCTCCTTCTTCATGCACACTCATCCTTCTCCATTCCAGGGTCTGCCTAATTTGAAATACAACTTCCCGGTGGTCACTCTCTTTGAAATTCAGAAGTCATTCAGAAGTCGTCACGTCATCTTGATGTTTTTTGAGTCTCTCTTCCTGTTGAAACACAACACACATGGCAACATCGGAATGTTCTATGGACTAGGAAATCTTGATCTTCTTTTGCCTTTTGTCTTCGTCGTAAATACAAAAGTGATTTTTGAATGGAGCATGAAAGTGAAGTGAAAACGGAACCACACCAGACAAAAGGATAGATTTTTAAGGAGTGTTCCGAAATTAACTTTGAAATTCGATAGTTTTACAAATAGGATTTTAAGATTTGAAGGACTTTTTTCTGAAAATAGGAGCCCAGATTTTGATATTTAACAGTGTCTGGATAATCCCGAATAGCGGAACATCGCAGGTTTGGAAGGCTTGGGTTACTGTAATCAAAGATTTCGAGATTTTAGAGATGGAGATGACTTGGCAGTTCCGGCGATGATGATGCTCTTTGTGTCCGATTCCGATCTTAAAGTTTCCTGTATTCTAAATTTCTTCATCTGTCGAGTTCACCTTCTCATTTCCTTGTTCATCATAACTTCAAATTCATAGAACCGCACAGTATTCACTTGTCTACGCAATTGTCTTGCCCTAACTCTTCCCCAAAAATAACAATTATCACCTCGACGTCGCCTTTATTTTTATTTTCCCTCGAGACACCGATTTCTGGGTCCTCAATCTGGGTCGTGATGGAAAATAGTAATTTCAGAGGGAGCGGCTCAAATGTTAAATGAATCACAATACAGTCTAGGTGACGTTGACTGTTCTGTTTCTCCCCAGGAGACACCACCTGAGAACAAAAAAGACAAACAAAGTGTCAATGAATCCCTCGACTCTTACATCATTTGTCTTCTTGTTCCGTGTCCACTTGAACCAGCTCAAAATCTGAAAATCAGAAGGATGATCTGATCCGCTGATGAAATGAACGGGCTTATCTTCCGTGATTCTACTGTTGTAGGAGGCAATATATTTACTACTTCCTTCTATATAACCCCACTCACTCCCGAAGCTTTTTAGTTTTTTTTCGGCGGGTGGCGAATTCTAATTAAGGCGTTGAGACCCCAACACGGAAGTGGTGTTGGCTTGATTCCAAAAGTGTTCGCAATGTTCCGGGGAAATCCCCGCCAATAACATGTATAGTTTGTGCTTTTGATGATTGGTTCGAAAAACACAAATTTCTGAAACTGAATTTTTATTTCGTTCTCAAGTTCATTTTCAAACTTCTTTTTCCGAGTGAAGGTGTTTCAGAGAACTCTAAATCTTCTTTGCTTCGAAATATCAGAAAACAGATCATTGTGAGGGTGGGAGTGATAGTAAAAAAGGGATTACCAGAGTATTAGGCTGATATGTGTGTAAGAATGTTAAACAGGTAATAAAGGAATAAAAGAGGAATCCGAAATTTTTCGATAGAACTTATTGGATTAGTAGTAGAAGTTGAATGGATAACTTTTGACCGGAAGATCAAAGAGTTTTAGAATTAGAAGTGCTTGGGATTTGAAGTTCGGATTGGTCGGGAATCTTCCGAATGAACTAGAAAATGGATTCAAAAGTGAACGTTTGGATTTTGTATGTCAAGATTCTGTTCAAAAGTTACCAAAAAAGTACTACGATGCTCCTATGCTTTAGGGTCCTCGGAATTAGGTCTACATTTATTAAACCAGTTTCAACTCTCAATTATTATCGAAAAAATCGAACAGAGGCTCGGTGTTTGCACTGTGTCGATTTACGAGGTCCCGCCCACAAAACAAAAACAACTGCGCGCCGCGCATTTTGCATGATGGGCGGGGTCTCGTAAATCGACACAGTGCAAACACCGAGTCTCAGTTTGATTTTTTCGATAATAGTTATACAAAGTTCCACGTTTTAAAGAATACTGTATCCAGAGGTTCAAATTTCTGACAGACTTTCCTTCAAGCCTCTAGACCACTATTCCAAACTCTAGTCCTCTATCTATCCCATTTCTTCAAGCTTCTTTTCTTTGGCACGGCGCCAAGTCTACTTCCAGAAGTGCACGTTTGCACCATATAGTCTATTTTGGCCACTTTTCTTCTAATCGTGTTCCGACGCACACGACGGAAATAGAGTACTCACTCGCTTTTGTCTTGTTTCTGTTGATGACCATTTATTATAATTACAACATAATCAAATCTCTTCCAGAAATGAGTATAATGACGTCGGTTCATGCAGAGTCTGTTTATTCTTGTCCTATTCTTCACCAACCACCCTCTATTTTTCTGCTCATCAAATGGTCTTTCTTTTTTTGGCAACACGTCCGTGTCTAGTAGAAACAAGTTCCTAGTTTTTTTTCTTTTCTATAAATGTCTTCATTTTTTGGTGGATGAGCGAGCAGGCACACATACTATATTCTGAGCACGTCTTCTTCATGTTCTAAGCTCAACCTTGTCTATTATTCAACAACCTAGATATCTCAAAGGAGAAGTGCAAAATAATCTGTTTTTGAAATGATGATAGCGTAATCGGACAGTGGTAGTAAATAAATAAATGGGCACAGCGGAAAATTCGCTCTGGAAAATTTGATACAAAACAGAAAAGTCCAGAGGGCTAGTTGTAGGATATGGCCTTATTCCCAATCCTAAGCCAAAACAATCAGATCAAAATGATAGGATCTTTTCGAAATCCGCTTAATGGAATCTGTCTGAATCTTCTTTTTATCTGTTTACTTTTTCTAAAAAATAGTTCCTTCCGTGGATAACCTTGGCATAGTGCCTGGGATCGACTCGAGCACAAAATGTGGAGTTTCTTTAAGGAAAGGTTCCTGTTTACAATAATCCCCGAAAAAATACCACCAAAAATAAAATGTGCTTTTGCTTATTTCACTTTTTTCATCTGGTGCTGTAAGATCTCAGTTTGTAGATTACTCAAAAACATACAGTGGCGGCAAATGGTGAGGGTCACTTTACGTTTAGGTTTATAACTTTGCTCAAATATGTTCAATTGACACGAAATTTGGCACGTTACTTAACGATATGACTGAGAGTAGAACACATAGTTTTTTGAAAATTGCAATTCATTCTGGGCTCCAGAATCCTTCCGGATGTAGGCGTCATCCAAAAATCAAAAAAAATAACTTTTCTGTGGCCAATGAATTTTTGTAATTTGTTCGAGAAAATGTTGGTACTAGATGAAATAAGTAACATACAAAGTTTGGTTCACTTTGGATGATTGGCTCCGGAGATATGGACGTCGGAGCACAAAATAACATGTTCCGAACATTGAGCATATCTCGGCTGAAACTGATCGTAGGACTCTCAAATTTTTAGATAATATGTATTTTTAAATGTTCTACAAGATGGCAAAAAGAATTTTCAATTTTGAGCAAAAAATATTTTGGCGAAGTACAGGGCTACTTCTGACCAAATGGAGGCAGTGTATCGAAAAAAAAAATTTCGCTCAAAATTAAATATTCTTTTTGCCATTTTGTAGAGCAAAACAAGATGCATATTCCCCGAAAATTTGAGAGTCCTACGATCAGTTTCAGCCGAGATATGCTCAATGTTCGGAACATGTTATTTTGTGCTCCGACGTCCATATCTCCGGAGCCAATCATCCAAAGTGAACCAAACTTTGTATGTTACTTATTTCATCTAGTACCAACATTTTCTCAAACAAATTACAAAAATTCATTGGCCACAGGAAAAGTTATTTTTTTGATTTTTGGATGACGCCTACATCCGGAAGGATTCTGGAGTCCAGAATGAAAATTGATTCTCAAAAAACTATATTTTTTACTCTCAGTCATATCGTTCAGTAACATGCCAAATTTCGTGTCGATTGAACATATTTGAGCAAAGTTATAAACATAAACGTAAAGTGACCCTCACCATTTGCCGCCACTGTATTTAGTAACGCGTAATCAACACAAAACAACATCTTTGCAAATACTACTACGCAAGGGAACTTTTGTTCCATGTCAGGTGATTATTATTAGAAAAAGATTTCCGAAATTGAAAATGGATCATCTGATCTGTCAGTGTAAGTCTGTGGTGTTATAATGTGATTATGGTGGCTAGAAAAATATGTTCTAGAACTTAGAATGGTAATCAATTTTTCAGCATTAAAAACCACAGAGACACATCAAAAGTGCCTTCCGGAAGCTGATATTTTAGTGGGATTTTGGGCACAATTTTTAAAGAGAAATATTGAATTTTGAACCTCTACAATTCAAACCTTTCTTGAAGTAAATCTACTAATTCAGTACTGATAGTTCAATTCAAAATTTTCACGAATTTCTTGGCACGAAGCCAATGCTAACAACAATTCAAAATTCTTCCCATAGATTAAGTTTAAACAAGCCTATCACGCAGTGCTCAACTTCTCATCCCTTCGGAAGCCTAGAAATTTTGGAAAATTCCTCCTAATGTCGGATTCTAGGCCACCCTTCTTACAGGAACTCAAGCATTCCATTGGATTATCCTTTAAACTATTTAGCTTTCTGTAATCCAAGAATTTAGAGAATATCACTGTTTTCATCATTATCGTCATCATCACCGAGAAGAAAACCGTCACTTCCTGGTCTACGTTTTCACCGCTCTCGGTTCATTTTGAAATCCCAAACATTTCGGAGAACTCCGAGAACTTGATAGTGTCCAGAAATTGAATTCTTTCTCATTTTCTTCTCTCGAAATAAACTGCTACGGCTTCATTAGAACTTTACATGGAAGAAAGTGTGTACCAACATGATAAACATTATTTTTGACATGTATGTTTATTTGTATACATAGATATCCATTTCAAAACAAGGAAATAAATATTGAAAACGAGAAGGGACGCAAATCGGAAAAGCTGATTAGAAGTGTGTCATCAGAGTTCTTCTTCTTGTAATATGATTAAGGGTCTCCTGACAAAATAAAGATGCCTGTGCACTTGGTATAGACACACTAATCTTTAAAGAGAGGGATCCCCCGAGTTCTGACTTGATTTTCGAAGATTGCGCGCAGAAACTCTAGAAATTCAAGTGGCGGTTCTAGTATGTCTAGGTTCAAAACTCAAAAAGGAAGAAATTCGTCATCGAAGGTTATGGTATCTTCTAAAAACGAAGAGATGAAAGCTGAAAGTGCACGACACTTCCGGAAACGGAAAGAATTCGGAATGAAGATGGAGGGTTTGAAATATTCAAAAGGGATAGGGGGATGACTTAGGCGGGATTTTTTTGTGATTGAGAGAGGGCAAGAAGAGGATCAGTGGCAGAAATTTTGGAACCGAATGGAAGACTAGTATATTTCCAGGAGGTTTGGAGTGTGATTGAGGTAACAGAGGGTCTAATTGGAAGGATGGCTTTTTTCAATTCCTTGAATATCCAGTTCCAATATGGGTCCACTATCGTCTGAAATCTTAATCACTACCTGAGGTAAACTAAGATTTCCAGATACTGTTTCTTGAAGTAATATAGTATCAGATGCTTACATCTTTTGAATTTTCTCTTGTACCTAGAAGAATCAAGAATCCAGGAAACATCGGACTATGAGACTCCGATGGAAACCGAGCCAAGACTGGATCTAGAAATGAAATTTCTGGGAAATTGCGGGAGGTCGTCATAGGTTCTCATAAAAATTTGAAAAGTTTCTAATTTTTAGAATTGAAATACAGTTCAGTTATACTTTTCAGATTCCAAATACAGTGCACTGACAACTTCAGTTTCAGCTTATTTCAGATTATCTCCAATTCTTTTGACCCAATTCTCAATAACCCTAATGGACTTATGTATGACTAACTCAAATACTCACTTCTGTTTTTTGTTATATATTTTTGGGATTTTCAGGAGATTTCTTATTTTCTTACACCAATACCAACACCAAAGATAAAAACCGAAAACTCCTTTCTGTTTTTCCTTGTTTCATTTCATGTTTTTCCATTGACGTCTGCTCTAGGAACTTCTGATGTCTAATCCAAAGGTGTTCGAAATTTAGGCTCAACCAGCTTTTACTACACATAGTTTCTGCTAGAGGGGTGTCGAATGTCTATCTCTCGAAAATATCTCACATTTTTGCAGACGAGAAGCAACATTACCTTCTTTTCCACTTCCTTTATTTTACCTTGACATCATCGTAGACTTTCTGAAGACAGAAGAACGATGATCGTAATGTGAGATAACCCCCCTAAGAAGACGTCATTTGAGCCTTCACCTACGTAAAAATGCACTAATTGATAGGAGGGAGGAAGAAAATGTTGCAGCGTTTGGCTTTGAAAAAAACACCTTCATTCCGTCAAGGTGGTTGAGATAAACGATTAGAAATTAATTCGAATCAAGCCACATCTCCTCCTACTCCACCTTCTTCGAAGAGCACTTCCTTAAAAGTTCCGCAATCTGTTGAAGAATTCCGAAAAAAGGGGGTGGTCAACAGGAAAAGATGAATAAGAAGAAACGGATAGTTTGAACTTGAGTATGTATCCAGAAATCAGATTCCAGTCGAGTGGACACTACAAGTTCAAAAAATGGCATCACTTTTAAACCCGAGAGGTAACGGGTTGAGTTGCAAAAAAGTGTGAGAACTTTTGCTGGGTTTTTTTTGGCGAACCAATGATTAGTGAAAATTTTGGGGATCTAAATTTGAGAGCCTGGTTTTTTTTTGGATTTTGAGTTTGGAACACATGTTTTTGATGTTTTCAGGTTTCTGAAATTTCCAAAGCTTCCGGAGTGGAAATTTCAAAACAGATCAACATGGTGGTCGGGAATAATAAAAACAAAGTATCTTGAAATTTTATAATCTCCGAATTTCAAGGATCTCAGAATCCTAAACTCCAAACAATATTGAAACTTCAGAATCTTGGTATAATATTCAACGTTTGGCAACATGTTTCGGAACACAATAGAAAAAAAATCGGACTCATAATGCTGTTCAGGCTTTGATCGTAAGCTAGTGATGTGATGTTTATTTTCGGAAAAAAAATGCTTTACCAAGCCGAAAAACGTGATAACTAGCACCCGGAAGATATTAAAATAAGGCCGTGGGTACCGTAATCTCCTTTGAGACTTGCGTAGTTTCTGCAAAGTAAACTACATATAAATGTTCAGGCTTGTTTTTTTCTCAAAAAATATTCTCTGTGATCGTTCAAACCAAGAAAATCATTTCTCCAAAAGTTACTGACTCACCGAGTGGGTGTCCGATTTGTGCTCTTTTCCCAATCAGACCGACTGGCTCACTTCCTCGTCTAGATTAGGTATTTTCATTAAAAAGAAAAAACGTGAACAATGTTGCACAAAAAATAGTAAGAGAACAAGGCGTCAGAATCATATCTGGAAACGACGTCATTTTTGTCATTTGCTTCGGTCTAGTGGGGTTAGTCAGAAGACGTTAGGCAGAAAATGAAAAAATCAAAAGGGTCCGAGGTATAAGACGGAGAATCAAGTAAATTATAGTAATTGGAGTTCTGGATTGGGAAAAAGCTCCAGATTGGTAGAAAACTGTAAAGATTGTTATAACGGAACTATTAGAATGCACATGCACGGAACAACCTGGAAAGCCCGGCACACGGGCCGTGCCGGCTTTTTTCTGTTTTCCAAAGATCGGCCCGCTGCGGAAAGCCCGCTATGTACTACTTGCGTGATATGCACTTGTGTAACAAGCAAGGGCTTTTCACGGACCAGGCCGAAATTTTTAGCAAAAATGTCATGGCCGTAACATGTATGGAAAGTTTTCATCCATTAGTTACAGTAATCTAAAACTGTTGACTTTTTCCTGTTTCGTTGGTTTCTCAAACTCGCGATTTCCTTTTTTTGTACTCCGTACATTTTTATCTGTCCTACTATCTATTTCTGTTCCTTTTGGGCTTCTCCCAACAACGACACTCTAAATAGTCTCCTAATTTTTTTAATCCCAGAGGAAAATTTTAATCGTATTACGTTACTACTACTACTCCTAATCGGAACACCGATTACACACATACTAGTACATCAAATATATATTTTCTTCGCATTGGTCTGAGGTTCCAAAGATCCAAGTAGGTGTCATAACAATGTGGTACTTTGTATCTTCCCGATACAAAACTACTTTTCGAAGAAGTTATTTCAAGGGGATTCTGAATCTTTGACGTCAAATGTTCGAGTACAACTTTGGATCTTAAAAAGGTAATTTGTTGGTGGGTGTTTACGTCATATAAGCAATCGCGGGGAATTGTATCCATTGTTAGATCCCTTTGAGGGGATGTTTTGAACTTTCCATAAAACGGTCATTTGGAATAGGAAAAAGGGATAATCATTGGCATAAAGTTACTGCTTTGAAGAAAAAGGAGGGGAAGAACCAGTTTGAAGAATGCAGAATCTTTTGAGTAAGACAACACAATTGATCAAAACAACAAGTGAAGTTTCAGTAGAAGTCCGGAAATATTATAATTTTTTCAGAAAACAAATAATTTAATTCAGCGAATCGGATATGTTACGTAGTAATCCGTAGTAGAAGCAATCTTCTTTTGAGCATTCCCTTTTTGATGTTTAATGAAATAAAAAAAGATAATCAGAAGAGACAGAGGGAAGGGGTCAGTTCTCGGGAAGAACCAGTTTGATGCTTGCATCATTTCTTTTTGGAGAGTACGTGTCGATGATAGAGGATGGTGTTATCTTAACGGATCGTTTTATGATACTGTTGAAAGCGTCGGCGGTGATTTCGCAAATCGCTTTTTTGTTTTTGTTAGCTGCCCAGTAGCAGAAGTGATAACGATAACTAGTTATGGAGATTTGTTAAAGTTTTTTTAGTGTTCGGAAGATTAAGATTGGAGAAGATGGGGCAAAGTGTTTCTAGGGAGGTTTTGAAAAGAAGGTCAGAAAAGGGTACACAAGAAAACATTTTGCTTTTGTATGAATCTGGAAACCAAGCTTCAACTTTGTACACTATTTATGATCGATATCACGGATTTTCAGTACTAATTTTTGCTGTTTTTAAAAAAGATAAACTTTCTTGAAAACTGTTTAAAACGGTCGCCGTGAAACGTAGTTCCATTCCAGGATGCCGTGCTCTATACCAAAACTGATGTTTCGAAATTTCCAAAGCTTGAGAAATGTCACATTGCATTTTTCATCCATAGATTATTCTGACTATTCCAACTATTCCAGCTAACTATTCCAAGAAAAGGACGGAATTATTTGAAATGAGAAACACTATTTTTCCGGAAAATTCCAGGTTGGACTTTGCAGAATCACACACAGACAGAAAATGTTTGCTACGGAACAAAATTCCTTGGAATTCTTTAAGATTTTTGGCTTCGAGAATTTCTTATTTTTAGATGCTACTGGAAAGGCTACTGTAAATTTTATATTTACTGGATCACATTCAGATTTTTAGGCAATGAGGAATGGTTTTTGAAGACTAGACTTGGATGGAGCTCTTGGTTTCGAGTACAGAGGAGAGCGATCGAATCGGGGAAAACCTTGAATATCAGGAGAGCTCTGACGGTCATCAAAGCAGAAGTGCTTGCGCTATAGAATATCTTCAGTGTTTATGATTCAGTAAGAAAACCTTCCAAACTTTTATTCATCAAACATACAGGAAAAATATTACTATACTTCGTCACACAAATGAACTTTCCAAATCGGATCTCGGATCAAAAAACAAGTTTCGACTTCCAAGAAGATCAGCGTCACCACTCTCGCCGACTTTCACGACCATCGTGATTCCATGTAATTCTCAATCTTGAAAGACAGATGATGCTCAAATTCTGAAATATCACACACAGACACATTTCAAATTCTCCAGGGATCCCCGAACTCATAAAAACGTCATTTTCCAGACGCGGAACTCCCTTTTCGAAGTAATGTCAATATGTTTGTGTTGTACTCCGAACGGAGAGAGACATTAAGCCGTTCGGAGATCATCAAAAACGATAAGTGTCGAATGGCAAAGAAAACAATAAAAAGAAGGATGACTCGTTCCCCCAAAATAGGAAAAGGAGGCAAAAAAGTGTATGTGCGTCTCTCCGAAAAAAGGAGGGGTGTCAGATTAAAATGATTAATTAGAGATTGGAAAGTGGTAACAACACAGTAATCCAGTTGGCCAACGTTCTCTTCTCTATCGCAACGATATGCCCAGAAGGCGCCCTGTTTCTTGCGAACAAGCTGGCGGGCCGATGGTTTTGTTCTGGGCGGAGATGAAGAGAGAGAGGAGAGAGAGGAAAACGAGCAAGAACCAGCTAGAAATGATACATTACTGTAGATGTGGTATAAAGACACCCCCAGACACTATTGATATTATTCCATTTTCCTTAATCGGGGGCCTCAGAAACAAGATAAAAGAGGGGGGATGAGATGGACATCTTATTCAATTGCCAATCATTATTATCCAGTATTATCCAAGTTCGCTAACACTTGTTATTCCTTCTTAATTCTTCATCGTTACACATTCCAACATTCTTACGGTTTCCTCTCACTTACTTAACTTTTTATTCCGACTTGCATATTTGCCTTGAATCTTCTCTAACTTATAAAAGTCTTCTGAATCTTCTTCATTCGAAAACTCAGATGACGTGGAAACCGATCATCTGTCTGGCAGCACTCGTTCTCTCGGTGACTGCAATTCCAGTCGATAACAATGTGGAGGGAGAGCCAGAGGTTGAATGCGGACCAAATTCCATCACGGGTATATATTTTTATGGGGGTTTGAAATATGAGCTAGTCAAAATAAGCTAGAAAGCGCTTCGGAACTGTTGGGTTGTTTTTATTGTCTAACAATGATTATTAGAGGTTAGTCTAGATTACCGTAAAAACTCAAATAGAGCGAAACCCAGACTGCTGACTTTCTGAAGTTCGTACGACTGCAATTATTTGGCGCTGAAAATTTCAGTGAACAAAGATAATTTCATCAGCTACAAAACGCACTTAATGTTGAATTAACTATTGAATTGTAAATGTAGATGCACTTTGACTATTCCGTAAATACAATATTTTGTGGCTAGGAACTCATCTCCACCCCATACGACAGATCAAAAATACCTCACACCTACCGTAATCTTAGATCATCCGCTTACTCTTCCTAATCTCATCTTCATTTCCTCCAAAACGTGCAACATTTTTGCCTACGAGACAAACCAACATGCCCCATTAGGTATAATCCGCTTATCTGTTTTCTTTTTCGAAAATCAAGATCGAAGATTTCAAATTGCAAAATAAGGAAATTTGAAAATTAGTGACACTTCGTTTCCGGAAAACTTTTTGTGTCTACGAAATTCCGTTCCAAATTAGGTTGTACGAGTTTGAGATTGGGGGATCCCCCCATTAGAAAGGTATGAGTGTTCGAGGGTTCCATATTATTATTAGAGATATACAGGAGCTAAGATACGGTAGAGCTACCTATCCGATCTAAAAGTATCAAAATTTCAGTAAACTTCAACACCCGTAACCCATTCGAGGGACACGTCTACGTGAAGGGACTCTACGATCAAGCCGGATGCCGATCCGATGAAGGAGGCCGTCAAGTCGCCGGAATCGAACTTCCATTCGACTCTTGTAACACCGCCCGTACTCGTTCTTTGAATCCAAAGGGAGTCTTCGTTTCCACAACTGTCGTCATCTCATTCCATCCTCAATTTGTTACAAAAGTCGATCGGTATGTGGGAAGGGGATAAGGGAAACAATAACTAACAAAAAAAGAGAATCGAAATTGAATATTCGATGAATTGCGTCCGGGCCCCACTATGAGTCAGTTGTTCTTCCGAGACGCCCTCGCGTTTAGATCATTCAGCATGCTTGACCGAGCAATTTTATGAAATAATAGAATTTCATTATTAGAGATTTTTTTGTGGAAAATTAAGAATGCAGAGGGACCTTTTCTTGTTTATTTCTGGAAAATTCAAAACATTCAAAAACCAACAAGTGTCCGAGTCCATTTGTATGATCAAAATAATAGAGTTTTATGAAAACTAGGGGATTCTTTGATACACAAATAAACTTTCAGCGCCTACCGTATCCAATGCTTCTACATGGAGTCTGACAAGACCGTCTCGACCCAAATCGAGGTTTCCGATCTTACCACCGCATTCCAAACACAAGTTGTTCCAATGCCAGTCTGTAAGTACGAGATCTTGGACGGAGGACCATCCGGACAACCAATCCAATTCGCCACCATCGGACAACAAGTCTACCACAAATGGACTTGCGATTCAGAAACCACCGACACCTTCTGCGCAGTTGTCCACTCTTGCACCGTCGATGATGGAAATGGTGATACCGTTCAAATCCTCAACGAGGAGGGATGTGCTCTCGACAAATTCTTGCTCAACAACTTGGAGTACCCAACTGATTTGATGGCCGGACAAGAAGCTCACGTCTACAAATACGCTGATCGCTCTCAACTCTTCTACCAGTGCCAGATCTCGATCACCATCAAGGATCCAGGAAGTGAATGTGCTCGTCCAACATGCTCTGAGCCACAAGGATTCGGAGCTGTCAAGCAAGCCGGCGCTGGAGGAGCTCACGCCGCCGCTGCTCCAATCGCTCAAGCTGGAGCTGAAGAGGCACCAGCCGCTGCTCCAGCCGCCGCTGCCGTTCCAGCGGCTGCTCCTGCTGCTGCTCCAGCTGCCGCTGCCGCTGTTCCACGCGCCAATTTGGCTCAATTGAGATTGCTCAGAAAGAAGAGATCATTCGGAGAGAATGAAGGAATCCTTGACGTTCGTGTTGAGATCAACACTTTGGATATTATGGAGGTTTGTGACTAGGTTTGATTGGCCTTTTAACTACTTGAATTTCCAGGGAGCCAACCCAACAGCACCAGAAGCCGCTGCTCTCGTCTCTGAAGAAGACGTTCGCCGTCGTACCATCTCCAGCGGAATTTGCCTTACCCCAATCGGATTCGCTTCCTTCCTCGGAATCGGAACCGTCGTGGCAACTGCTCTCTCCGCCACAATCTTCTATGTGGCTCGTCCAACATCCCACAAACACTAACTCCCGAATATATGTTCTCTTCTTTTTATTTTTCTTCCCTAATTTATTTTCCCCCCAAACAAACCCATCAACCCATGATCCTACAACAACACCTCCCCCTAATTTATTTGTGCGTCATACCGTGCAATAAACGTTTTGTTTTGAGCATCATCCGGCTTTATCAAAATTTTCGGAGCCAATGATTTTTTGTTTTGACCGGTACTTCTTTGTGAATGAATTTCTGTCTGAATCATTCTATTTTTGATCTTGAATTTGAAATTATTGATTTTGAAAAACAGTTTGGAAAAAAGCTCCGAAGTTGATTCGAAAAAGAAACAATCAGAGCAGAAGATCATTCTCCAAGGTTGTAACTTGTTCCTTAGTGATATATCTCGACTCTTTGAATTTCTCAATCCTCCCGGGAAGATTGAGATCTAATGCGAAACTTTTGAAAAGCTTTATAGTTAAGCAATGCAATGAAACAAAAAAATGAGAAAATACAAACAGCTACAAAAATTAATCAATCCAGGTTTGGCCAACCGGGCCGACCGAGCCGGCGCGAGCCAGCACCCCCCGGGTTACGGTAGTAAATCATACATTTTTCCAGTTTTAATTTTTGATCTACAACTTGCCGTCAAGCTTTTACTGACATTTCTCCTATGTTTCTTGAACGCAATATCTTGCTGTCGAAATTTCAATTACTTTCAATCTTGACCGACCTTGGTTGGTTTTTGCAAAATGCGCTCATACTTTTATGGCTCAAACTTATGATGTAGCTGGTATCATCATTGGAGAATCTCAGACCTTTTGAATCCAATTATTTCTAGATTAAATTCACACAGTCCCGGTCTGAGTTCCATTTAAATTGAAAATCAAAAATTTTGATTCATCTCTCTTCATCCAACTTATCTTTTCAGATAACCATCACCTTCTTCGGATCCCCCAAAAACTGGAACCAACCGTAAAGAGGGAATGACCCGAAGTGTTACCCTGGTATTTGGCTCATAATTTGTCAAAATACATCACACGGTGTAACTAGTAAAACCACAAAGTTATAGGTGCGCTCTCCCGGGTTTACCGGAATTAGGGCTTCTTTTGTAATTTTTGGAAAATTTTTGATCACTCACATAAAAACAGTCATAAGTCAGTAGAACAAGGAGCAATTTTGATGTTCTTTTTTTTGTTTGATAGCACATAAAACAATTCACAAAAAAGTCTCTCAGAGCATATATCCATCTACGATACATGCGCTTTTATGAATTGAATAACAAGGTCTGAAGTATACTGTAGTTCCAAAAAGTGCCAATTTTTGGCAATCGGGGAACGGGGGACTACCACTATAGGAATCCTTGCACCTAGTAATCAACAAGTACCTTCTCAAACATAGGGGTCCGGCTCGAGTTACGAAAGATATTTTGATTTTTTAAATTTTTTTCGAAATTTCCATGTATCCCTATACGATGGATTTTGAAAAAAATCATAAAAATTTGATGAGGACTAATTTCGATTTGAATATGATTTTTAACAAGATTTCTCTGAAAATAAAACATCCACATTAAAATTAGTCCTCATCAAATTTTTATGATTTTTTTCAAAATCCATCGTATAGGGATACATGGAAATTTCGAAAAAAATTTAAAAAATCAAAATATCTTTCGTAACTCGAGCCGGACCCCTATGTTTGAGAAGGTACTTGTTGATTACTAGGTGCAAGGATTCCTATAGTGGTAGTCCCCCGTTCCCCGATTGCCAAAAATTGGCACTTTTTGGAACTACAGTATACTTCAGACCTTGTTATTCAATTCATAAAAGCGCATGTATCGTAGATGGATATATGCTCTGAGAGACTTTTTTGTGAATTGTTTTATGTGCTATCAAACAAAAAAAAGAACATCAAAATTGCTCCTTGTTCTACTGACTTATGACTGTTTTTATGTGAGTGATCAAAAATTTTCCAAAAATTACAAAAGAAGCCCTAATTCCGGTAAACCCGGGAGAGCGCACCTATAACTTTGTGGTTTTACTAGTTACACCGTGTGATGTATTTTGACAAATTATGAGCCAAATACCAGGGTAACACTTCGGGTCATTCCCTCTTAATATCCCATCTATTTCTGATGTTCCCCCCTCCATTAAAAAACGAAATGAAAAACCAACAAAAAAGTGTGATCATTTCTGAAGCCCACCTAGTTCGGGTGTCTCTTTTATGTTTTCATCTCACCGACAGCCCTGACTTTGTCGATTCGGAGGCACAATGATTTGTGACACACGACGAGAAAAATAAAAGAATGCAGACCCTCTTCGAACGGTCTCCCAAGTTTTTTTACGAGTCCGTATTCTTCGTCTTCGCCCAAAAAAAAAAGAGACCAGAAAAGTCTAAATCATTGTTTTATCACCCTTACCCGGGATAGAAGGAGACAGCGAAGGGGCTGGTGTGTACTTTGCAGAAGGAAAAATGGAGAAACAAAAGGCTATAACTTTCAACGCGTAGGTGGAGACAACGTCGTCGGTGTAAATGTTCGAGTGAGGGGAACAGATTATTTTCAGGGTGAATCATCCTAGAACTTTGTTCATTTTGTTGCAATCCTATAATATTCTGAGATCAGGAAGCTTTTCATTATCAAGGAACTTCTGAAAATCTGAAACAATCTTCATTTCCAATTTGGAAAGAATCCATCTTTTGTTCAAAAAATTCATTTTCTCATTTGGATAAGTAGTTCCGGCAATTTCAGAACGGTTCACACCCAAAAAATAGAAGTTCGTATCTCCAGAATGACTAGATTTTAATGTTAGAGAATTCTCGAAAAGCCTGAGGAACTTCAGTTTCCAAATTATTATACCAACTTTCAGAGACTATCGTTTTTGCAAAAAAAAAAAAAATTATAAGTCCTTCTGCTTCAAATTTTCTCTTGCTCCCTAGAGGTTTTTCAAGTTTGGTTCACTAAAATCTTATATGGAATAGGTCAGCTTTTCTAGAATCCTTTTTCCCTTTGAATAACCATCAAAGTAGCAAAAAACTATTTATTTAATTACGAATGCATGACAATCTCAAACAGTGTGACCCATTCCCACCGTACACTCAACCCTAATCCATTTCTTTCAACTTCCGCTTATGTTAATCATTCAATTAGCTCTAAAACAGCTCTCGTCTATTTGTTCAAACACCTTCACACCATAATCCCACCACCTTGTCAATCACTTCCGTCCACCGGATTACCCATACTTTTTGCGGTCTCCCCTCCCGTCTACTTTTTCTCTTAATCATGCGTTCGGATCAGTGACATTCAAAAGAAGAACATCTTCTCCTCCCCTTTAGATAGAGTACTTACACACTCTAACCAGAAAAAAACGACCGTTTGATGAGCGCCGAAAATGGCTCATTGTTTTGTGAAATGACTGTAGCAGCATCATTGGACAACCGCATCGCCGTGCTACACGATCTCTTGTAAATGAAGATTAAGTGCCCCGGTGGTCGTAAATTGAGTTCTCAGGTACTTCTTCTTCTCTCCATTTGAAAACGACGGTGATGATTGCGTTGGGATTACGGTAGGTCGTGTAACAGTGAATTTTTGAAATTGGAGAGAAGAAAGATAATCGAATGAAATCGAAAAATTGAACTGAACAGAATTCAAAATAGAACTTCTGATCTTGGTTTTTCAAATGTCCAAACTTTAATAATGATGAATCGGATCCTGCAGTTTTTCGAACCTATACCGTAATCGATCAACGCCAATATGAACTTTTTTCCTCCCTCCCACAGAACTCCCTTCTCAAATTTTTTCTTAGGAGTCCTTGGTACCCTTTCTATTTTCTCAAAATACCAAAGACAAGGTGTTCCTTGTACCTGTGACACCTCTTGATTGGCCCGCCCCTTTTCTCTCTTTCATCTCACCGCTCGGAGCCGCCCGACAAGTTGCACTTTTTGTCCAATTGCTCACTTTGATAAATTACTGTAGCTTCTCCCTGCTACGAATCTAGGTGATCTGCTCTCTTTCATTCCGTTCAAAGTTGTTCAAGAGATTGAAAGTTTGGAAAAACAAACCCTAATTGAGTCATAAAACTATGTTATTGTTATTTTCAGTATTTATTTTCAATTATCTTACCCGAATGTGTCCATAACAACTTTTTTATCCCGAGAAAACAATCAACGAGGTTGTTTTATTATTTTACCGCCTCCCAATCATAGCTCTCTCACTCATGCATTTTTCACAATTTTCTCACCAAACTTTCCATTAGATTTCGCAGTAGTGTTATTATTTTTCTCTTCACTACTTCTGATCCATATTCAATTATATGTGTCCCATTATGAATTTATGAGAGATTTGTTGATACTACTCGGAACCCTCTTCGTTTACTTCATCCGAACGATATTATTCTTTGAAAGAATAAGATATTTCCTTACTGTGGAAGCGAGGGAAAGCTGTTCGATTCATCCATCAATCGGTGACAAATTGTGATGATGCACTTGCCGAGAAGAAGAAGCACAGGCTCCCCAGGCAAACACTAATCTGATTATATTCAGTGTGAACACAAGCAGTCGTTGTAAAGTTTTCGGTGCACGGGAAGTTTACAAAAAAAATATCTCTAGGATTGTACTGAGTTTTCTAGGATTGTACTGAGTTTTATGATCAAAGACTGTTCTTGGATTCAGAAACCATTGATATCGGGTTTTTGTCTGCGGAACAGTCAGACTAGATTACTGTAGGCGTATATTTGTTTCATTGAGTCCATAATCGACGGTTTCAAAGTATAGCCGATGAGAACCGTATGATCCACCGAATCGGTCAAAGCTTAACTTCGGTGTTATTATTCCATTCACACCCCTTACGATCATTTCCTGATTCCTCTATCAGTACGTCCGTACTTTCTCCAACTTCTAATCCATCTTCTTCCCCCTTCGTGCTCTTCTTCTCTCTTTCCAAAGACCTCCACTTCTCCTGCTGACAGCCGTTTTTACAAGCGTTGGATCAACAAACACCCGAAGGATCGATGACGACGTGGCAGTTGTTGCACCTACAGTAGGATGTTGATGTTAAGAGATGATGATGGGGGAGAAGGATTGAGATGGATGTGATATTGGAAGTGCACATGTGCTATTGTTGTAGATAGAGTTGTTTCATGGTGTTTCGTGATCTGATTGGAAGTGAAGAAGATGAGGACAAATGTTTTGAAAACATGAAACAATGGAGAAGGAGTGGGAGGAGGGAGCATGGGTTACGGTAGAAGTACTCTTGGTTCTTTCAACTTTGATTCGAAGGACGAGATGGATTCCCAGAAGATCCAGTTGACAATATACCTTTGGATAGAATACTCTTTAAATTTGAAGAGCTCCCGTGAAAAATTCCCTATCGATACTTTGCTTTACATCCAATCCTGTTTCCCCAGGAATGCATGGACAACGCTGTCACAAGGCCGACTCCTGGGCCGCGGCCCGGGCCGTGGGTAGATTGCCATGAATGAATCCGCCCGTACTTTTGAAAATAAGCTTTTTAGATTTAAAAAAAGCTCAGGGCCGCTGGATTCAACCATGACAGCCTACCCATGGGCCGGCGGTCCGCCAGCCGTGTGACAGCCTTGTGCATGAGATCATTCTGTCCAGCTTTCTGAAAAATCCTTCGAATTCTTGTGAAAAGTTCAGAATCATCCGTTCACTATCATCTCTTTTTACCATAACCCAATACGGTATATGTAGGTCAATCAAAACTTGAGAACTTCTCATTTTCTAGAGATCCCAATCTCTCTTCCATTTCCGCGCATGGTTATTTCCTATCATCTCCTCATCTCACTTTTCAACACCTTGTGATTTATTGCATTTTCTCAATTAATTCTACTCCTTTTTGTCAAAAAAGTGTAAACCCTTCTCCTTCCGGTACAGTCTCAAAGCCTTCCCACAAGAAATGATCGGATTATAGATTTCGCTGGCGGAACATGCGACCATCTTCAAAAGAAAACAATTATTCTGTCACGAACTTCATGACAAAAAGCGGAAGTGTCCCAAAGTGTCGGCTCCACTTGTGATGTTACCTTTTAATCCTACTTCACAAAAAAGATTGAAACTTTTCCTTCGGGAAAAAGTCAACCAATTATCGGATGATTCTCAACTGGAGCCTAGTCTCATGAGAATCTGAATCCTCACCACGGCAATTAAACCATGGACTGTATTGCATAGAATAAATACATATATTTAGAATTGGTGGTGGGCGGCAAGTTAAAAGACGGTATCGTGTCAGCGCATCGTTGTGAAACTTGGCGTTGTGTTGTACCTATGTTTCTTCATGAAGACCTCCCTCCCACCTCTCAACCATTTAAGATTCTGTCGCAGATAACCGGGCACCCAGCACTTGAAATGAAGATGGATCGATTTTGGCGCCCTCTTGTGCTTCTTCTTCTTCTTCATACTCTTCTCTCTGAGGTTATTGTGGTCGCGAACATGTTTTAGTGACACCTGCTTGTCAGAGAGCCGGTAGTGAGGGAGAATGGCTCCGGAAAGAGAAGAGCAGAAGAGCAGTTAAAGTTTGCACAAACGGATGCCGACTCATCTTTATCTTTATTTTCCCGCGCCTTCTGACTTTTCCCGCACTTTGATAATAATAGTTTAGCTCTGTTGAGATCCCTGGTTTTAGTTGTTTCTAGGAGTGAAGAAGGTCAGAACCATAAACGATGGCTACCTAAGTGTTTATGGCCTTGTAAATCTTTTTGGTTATTTGCTGATATTTTGGTATTGAAGGGGGAGAAATTGAAGTTTGACATGTTTAGAAATAGGGAAACTGGTTTTCAATATGTGAAGTTACTGTAGGTTCTCAAAAAATTGCAATTTCTCAGATAGCAACTAAGAGCATTCTTGAGAATTGTTTTCTTAGCTACCGTAGCTTTTTTCCCACAAAATTCTTTGAGTTCTACCGCAAAAACCAGTAAGTCGATCTAAATGGAAATCCTACGCTTCTTAAGTAATATCTTAA
Organism: Caenorhabditis zanzibari; assembly: GCA_963966625.1. Lineage (NCBI taxonomy): Eukaryota > Metazoa > Nematoda > Chromadorea > Rhabditida > Rhabditidae > Caenorhabditis > Caenorhabditis zanzibari. Next base: position 10,466,859 of record OZ016469.1, read on the forward strand.
TTTCATTTTCCAATAAAGTTTCATCCCGCTTTTTTAGCCCCTCGGTTACTGTAATTTCCATACTGATTGTGAGTATTTTATCATTTTCCTTTGACCCAGTGTCCTTTGACTTTTGAACACTGAAACTTCCCCAATATATTCCCGGAATGCTCAATCACTACTAGTACGAATTCAATATGAAACTTTTTTCAATCCGTATGTGTGGCTGATTGCCTAGACACATTATCCTCCACGTAGGTGTTGATTACTTTTCCAAAAAAACAACTTTTAACAATGTCTAGAGTCTACAGGGCTTCTATAAAAGGATAGCTGAAATTCGTTGTTTTCTGAGCTTCCCTGAAAAAAATTCTGATGGTTTGACCCTTATTTCTACCTAACATGTGTCTCCTGTCAGTCTCGTTGCTCCTTGTCGTTGCTATCAAAACGTTTTCGTTTTCCCAACCAACATTTCTCTTTTTTCTCCCACTCTCTAATTTTTTGGGGGTTTTTCTGCAAGTGCAATAACAATAAACTGTTGAAAGCAAAGACGGTAGTCTTCAAATTTATAGCCCCATTTCCTACGTTCATTTTGAGAATCCCATACATATACGCCCATTTTGACGATGACGATAATTCCAGTTTTGAAAAGGAAACTCATTATTTCTGGTGGGAGACGGGGTAATTGTTAATGGGGTTTCTTTGGTTATACTGTTGATTTTTTAGTGTTTTCGGTTGGTTTTGGGGGGAACTGATAGTCTATAGAATAAGATGGTACCTTCTTCTCGAAAAAAATCAAGAAGTTTAAGAAAAGGCTGCAAAGCTGAAATATCGAGCTCCGGCTCAAAAAATTATTTGAAAGTAATTCAAAGAAAATGTGCTGACCATTCAGAAAAATTGAAATTTGAAACTTTTTGAATGTGGTAAACTTTAAAAAAGCCAAATCTTGGAATTTCTATCAGCTCTACCGTGTCCATAGTCAAAACACCAACAACTTTATAGTCATAATAGTACCCTAACACCAAAAACAACATATCGAAGCAGCTCTCCAAGAACCCCTAGCCCAGACCACCTCATCTTCCCATACCGGAACTCCCCCTTTATCTCAAAGAACCCAACTCACCGACATCAAAACTCGCCTCTTGACACCGTCTTCCTTGTAATGCCTAATTGTTACCTAACCCCATTAGTTATTATACTTTCTTTCTGTTTGTTGCCTCTTCCTATCGGCTCCAGGGAGAGCATTTGTGTAGTTGACCTCTGATAAGAAGTATGTGATAACTTGTTATGGACCTGAACCATTTTACGATGGTACCCTAATTTTCCTTCATTTGTCATATCAATCCGACCGACACTTACTTTCCCCATCATTCTTAATCAGATAAAAACACACCCCTGAAAATTGAGTAATACCGATGGCGACGGTGTCGTCTGAATTTGGTAGATGATCGGATCATCATCATCATCTGAGTGATAATATAAATTATATTAGTGTATCTCTTTCTCTTTCTCTCCTCACCCCGTGTCACTAGTGATGAGTCTCAGTTTTCCAAGTGGGCGGAGCCACTGGGCAGGGCCCCGCGGTGGAAGGAGGGGCGGAGTCGGCCAATTACCGACGCGTTGATGTCTTTTGTGATATTCATCCGCGCTCTTTTTTGTCGATTTAGGAGGGTTTTGTGACACAGAACGAAAACGGAAGAGAGGACCAGAAAACTAATATTATGAGAGATCTAGGTTATGTCTTAATTTGGGTTGCGTTTCGGGTTGTCTCCAATTTTTTCATTTTTCTTCATTTTTGCATCGTTCTCATTTTTCAAATCTTCTTCTATGTTACCGTACTTGATTCTACTTTGGATTTAAAGCAGTAGAGGTATACTGTACCTCAATAAATTTTCTGTGATAACTCCGTTTCAAGACTTTTGGGGGTCAGAGAACCGAGCCTTGACTTTTTGAATCGAATCATTTTTCTGTCTTTAGTTTAAACTTCAAGTTCAAAGTTATTCTTCTAAACACAATTTGGTTATTTTTAGCTTAATCTCTTCCATATATACTCTCCTAACTCCAAGTTCGATTCCGGGTTACTGTACCCCACACCTCCCAGCTTCCCACCTTCTCTCCCACTCCTCTCTCCTCACTCATCAATTTACAACTTGTCTCCCAAAGAATTTCTTTTTCAACACACTCGAAAAAAAAACTTGCTCATCAACTCTTCCAACATGTGTCTCTGTCTTGTCCTTCATCATAAATCTACAGTATCCCGTGCTGGTCCTCGAAGCTTCTTCTTCCACCAACCCAACTCCATCATTTTTCAATTGTTCTTCATCATTTTCTCTCTTTCTCCACTTCCGAGCCCTCGAGGATCTCTTCAGGATCCATTTGACATTTGATATGTTGTTTGTGTTAACTAAGATAACTGATATAGAGATACAATTTCTGTTTTCTTTTCAACTCCTCCGGCTTGTTTTTCAACACAAAACTTTTCTCGAACGCCACTTGTCCCTCGAAAACTCTTCAGAATCATTATAGTTTGCCAACAATGGATATAATAATGATCAGCTGCCCTTTTCTCTACCGTATTCTCAAGTGCTCCTCCTTATCCATGATCATCCTTCTTCTCATTCTTTACTTCTTCTTCGTTCATTACCGTAATCTATCCGATTATACATATTTTATATTGATATCACCCTTTCCCTCCTCTCTCACCCATCCATTATACCGATGTCAGTTTCTCAATTCTATTCTCTAATTTCGATGCGAAATTCATAATTTTGATGATAACGCTATAAAAATATTAGTCTTGCTTATCTCTCTCACACACACACTTTTCACAATTTTACAACCAGTTTTAAAACAAACTTTTTACAGACGGCCCGGGGAGAAATGCTTTTCTCCATGGAATCTATACTTTCTTCAAAACCAACCAAGCTGGATCTGGACTCGCCGCCAAGACTGGAGCCCGAAGTCACTCTGAACGAGGATCATTCACGGAGCAGTACTCGGCTCTCGGAGCCATCGACGTCTTCAGAAGAGGTTCAGAAGTCAGAAGTTGGGGAGAGCAGAAAACGGAGCAGATCAGTTGGAGATGATCCAACTGAAGAAGATGATGAGCCGGTTAGGAAGTCGACTAAAAGGAATAATTCGACTTCGAGTACTGCTGAGAGTTCATCAGATGATTTGAGTGGAAAGGATGAGAAGGATGGAGATGAGGATAGTGACGAGGATTCGAGCATTCCGTGAGTTTATGGGGAATAGGAGGGTTAGGGATCTCTCACGGACATTCTAGGCTTCAATGAGCGTAAATTTTGAATTTGGTTTTATCAATTGTTCCACTGAAATTGAGCTCGGACTGAATGACAAGGAACTTCGCCAAACTTTCATGAATTAGAACCAGTTTTCGAAAAAAGTATAATATGTTTCATTTAGAACAAGAGTTTTATATTACTTTCAGTGCTCAGAGCTTCAAAATTCCGTTAACGTTGAGCATTCTTGGCTCTAGTCAAAAATATGCTATATCGATTTCCTAGCTCTGCTTACCATTCAGACATTCAGATCTTCGATTTCCAAAGTTATTTTAGAATATTTTACATACTTTGAATGCCTTCATAACTAAAGGGGAACTGTCCCATCACTATCATTATTGAAAATCTGAACTTTGCTCTTATTTTAATCCCCAAGAATAAGATGACAGGTACCGTACTCCCACAATGAGCATACCTCCTCTGATTTCTGATTCTTCAAAAGTTATTTCTAGATTTTCACATTATTTTTCCAGACATTTCTCTAAAAACAACAAACACATTTTCAGACCCTCCTCAATGTCTGGTCACCGAAAGAGCAGCCACTCAAAACCACCGTACTCCTACATCGCACTGATCGCAATGTCGATTCTCAACTCACCGGAGAAGAAGCTGACATTATCAGAGATCTGCGAATTCATAATAAATAGATTCGAGTACTATAAAGAAAAGTTCCCCGCATGGCAAAATTCTATCCGTCACAATCTGAGTCTAAACGATTGCTTCGTTAAAGTGCCACGTGGACCTGGAAATCCGGGAAAAGGAAACTACTGGACACTCGATCCAAAATGTGAAGATATGTTCGATAATGGATCGTTTTTGCGCAGAAGGAAGAGGTAAGCAAATGAGGGGAAACGTATTACAACCTGAGAGGTAGTCGTGGGGCGTTTTGCTCTGTGAGCACACAACGGCGCGAGAGGAAAGAAGACAGTTGTTTCGATAATTTGTCACCAATTTGTTGTCATTAATCGCACCCTCGGGGGGAGAATCCTTGGGAAATTTTGGGGACGAGCAATTGAGTTTTCGTTTCGGGGTCACTAAAGATAAACTTAGAGGGGTACGGTAGGGAAAATAGTTTTATCGATCAATTGTTTTCATGCTGTTACGCTCAAAATCATCATTCTATTTTTCCAGATACAAGAAAACCTCCGAAGACTTCCCCGACATGCTCGCCCACCACCCAATTCCATTCCCTCCATTCATGCCTCCATCAATGTTCGTCCCTCCTCGAATGATGCATCCAATGGCTGGGATGCCGATGATGGGTCCACCTCATCCCATGAATCCTCGTAACATCCCTGCATTCTTCCTCCCTCCAGCAATGGATAGTCAGAAGTTACTTTCAATGATGGCTGCCAGAGCCATGCCCATGGACCCCATAATTAGTTCCGGTGGAAAGAGATCCTCATCGAATTCGTCTCCAAATGAGAATGGATCTTCACCGAGATCCGAGTGATTCGATTATCATTAACTTAACTTAACTTTTTCTGATTTTCCATCGTGTCTTTTTAATCTCTTCTAGTCTTTTTCCATTCCGTTTCTCCCTTCATCCCTTTCAGCATTCTACGCTTCATTTCCAATCGATCTCAATCGTGCAATATCCCTTCTTCATCTAAACTTTCCATTTCCATTCATCCCATTTCTTCTGCACGTGGTACAAAACCCTCTTCTGTATTCGATTCTTGATCTTTTTGTGTGTAAGAAAAAGAGCTTCTTCTACTATCATCGTCAGCATCATAAATTCAAAAATAAATCATATTTCATTTGTGTGTCAGAAGGTATTAGGGGGGAAGCAAACAGTATGAAGATGAAAAGACGCCGCCAGAAGCTTCTGAGCTGATCAAAATTTAATACGAGACGACGCTGATACTGATAGTGGTGTACTTAACTCTCTGCAAATAGTATTAGGGACTGTGTGAACACACTACTCATACAGAAACCACGAAAGAAAAGGGTCAGAAATTATTTAAACTTGAAAACTCTTCGGGTGCTAGATTACTGTAATCAGAACTGAAGCAGCTCGTTAAGTTATGAAACACGACCAATAAAACGATCAATAAATCTATGGTGGCCTCCGTAAACTTGTAATAACCCGGTCATAACTGTAATCTAGATCTTGACACCCTCGTGTAGAGGTGGATCATGGAAACTGACTAGTAAGAGGTAGGAGAATTTTGAATGAAATTTTCTATGATTGAGAATCAAATTTCAGGAGAACTGTAGCAGAGCTAGATTATTCAAGCGACCGGTAGCTTTTAATCTATCGAAATTGAACTATTGGAACTGTTTGAAAATTGGTAATTTCAAACTTCAAAGTAACAATTGAGAGCTTGCTCCCTGAGCTTCGTATAATGTATTCGCCATCTGATTCCAAGACAAGTTCGACCACACAAGACGCCCTCATTCCCAGTTCAAATATTTCTCTATTCCATCTTCATTTATATCTCTCCTAATTCCCAACGACACATTCAAAATATTTAGCAACTATATAAATCGGAAACAATTTGTTGTCATCGCCACTTCTCCCCCATCTGTTTTCCTCTTATCATATCCCATTCATCAAGTTGCCACGTCAAATCTAATTATCGAGAATATGTACAAGGTTCCGTTTCCTCAGGTGTGTCTCCTCACCTTATGCCGTTAAACGGTTTGACATGTGGCACATTGTGACAACCGCCCGATTATAGAGAGAGACAAGAATTCGAATGATACAGTATCCTTGGGGACACTCGCTTGTTTACATCTCTCTTTCAAAACATGGGCAGGCTCACTACTCGAGTACACAATTATCTCTTTATGAAAAACTATGTGACCATCGTCTACTTTTCTATTCACAAGAAGTGTCACCTGCACCAGAGAATGGATTAATTCAAGTAGAGCAGCAGCACAATACATAATACCCCCAGGGCCCCTTGAACTTGGAAAAGGGAAGTATTACTGTATCTTCCAAGTACCGGCTAAAGGACTAGCCGCCTCCAAACACAAAGAGACTATATTTCCATACAAATGCGATGACAACGAGGCGGCTAATCCGCAAATTATAAGGTGCGATGTACACAAGTCGTTCGAGGTGGCGCAACTCTGAAGATGCACTCGAAGATCTGATATGAATATGGGAAAAGAGATAATGGAATCCGAGGAGACACAGACATCAAGGACAGTTGTGGCAAGTGAGCAGTGTCTGTGATGCAACAGAGCATTTGAATACCCTATTCTTCTTATTATTATGTAATGGACACATAAACTTGTAACACCTTCTGGGCGAGTATAAACATAAAACTGTTGTGGGGTAGAAGGACAAACGAATAAAAGGTAATCAGTGGCAGGAGTAGATTGTAAAAGACTAGAAGGAGACGAGGGAGCATTGTGGGGAGTGTTATCAGTTTATGATACAGTAGTAGTGCGTATTTCTGTTTGTCAGTTTCAGGGCTTGCTCGAGGGTGGCCGAGTATTCAACTTTCAGAACGTTTTGGGGAGTTATTGATGTTTGAAGTTAGTCTGTAAGGCTAAGATCCTTCTGTAAATTAGACTTTATATCAGGGAAATTTTCAGAACTTATGTTGTATTGGAGTATAGGAACCATTTTTAAGCTCAAAATAAGATTATTTTGAACTTCCAATAAGCGATTCTGACCAAATCCAAATGATATTACTCACTCAGTTTCAATTTCAATTTCAATTTCAAACTTCACATTTAAATTTCCGATTTTTCAGAACATTCCAGTTTCAGAGTGCTCCAAAAATTTCAGTTGTTTCTTTCTTATTCTATTCCAAGATCAAATCGTCTTAAAATTTTTCACACAAATGAAGAACCTCGAACAATCCAGAATCTGAAACAAACAGTTTTTCGATTTTTCTAAACGTTCCAGAGTTTTCAAAATGTTTCAAAACTTTATAACTTTTCAAAAGATTTCAAGAATGCTCACCAATCTGTCTGAAATTTGAATTATCAAAAAACTCCACTTCTGAAAATAGTTCGAAATTCAAACTTCCGATCGTACTGATACATCAACAATCTGTTTTCCTTCTAACAACACCCAACTTCTCTAAATTCGTGACAAATTAAAAAGCGTGTTTTTTCTACTTTCTCGACGATGGCATCGGTTCTAATAACAATTAGCTTCTTCCACAGCTACACAAACATTCTCAAGTTTTTCCTCATCTTCTACAGTAATCTCCATCTCTGCGTCTCTCCAATTCTTCCAGCTTCTCCTCTCATGGTGTCGGCGGGGTCGTGAAGCGTCTCAATGAATCAAAAACAACAAACAGAGTGAAACTTCTTCCACTCAACCAGATCATAGGCCACACTAATTAAATTAGCGTCATCGCTTTCAAATTGCGATCCGATATCGCGTTTTTCGCAACTTCTCATTCTTATTCCTTTTCTTGTCACAACATATTTTCGAATGCAAATATTTGTGTTACGGTGGTGGTGGTGGTGGTAGGGGGCCCCGCCCGACATATGTATTTCCTCTCCTCCCTCTTATTTTTCTCGAGTCATACTGTAACTGACACTATGCATAGATGTCAAAAAATTGGAAGGAGGAGGAGAAGACACAGGCGCCGCGTGATGATCCTAATCAGTGGGAATAGGTTGTGGACCCGGCTGAAGATGAAGAAGAGGTTCGTACTGTTGGCGAGGGCCGGACCTCCGATACAATCAGCTCTCGGAATACGGTGTTCAGTGAAGCGGACGGAAGAGAACCGATTTGTTTAGAAGATGAAGAAGAATCGAAACGAAAGAAATACGACGATACAGAATTAGAAGAAGAAGAAGAAGTGATATGTCAGTGGCGACGGGATCTTTACTAATAACAACCAGTGATTTCCGTATGTCTGTCTGTATGTTGCAGGTTGTAACTCAGCCCAAACTGAACCGATTTTCATAAATTTTTTACAGAAAGATCAGAAATTTGTCTACGTTGATGCCCATATGTTTAGATTTTTGATATCTCAAAAATTGAGCAAGTTACGGCTCTTTTCGTGAATTTTCAGTACTAATTTCGGTATCGAAAATGTGTTGCAAGTCATAACTCGCTTCAAAGTTAACCGATTCTTTTGAGATTTTCACAGTTTGTTCCTGATTATATGAGGATGATGCACGACTTTTTTGTTTTTCGAAATTCCAATTTTAAAACCTTCTGGAGCACTTTTCTGACCAACTGGGTTCATTTTCGCATGCGCGGCGGCAGAGAGACAGCGCACACACAAAGTATAGTGGCCGACGCGAACCCGGTTGATGTCGGCCGCTTCTCTGAACTACCCCCGCCGACGAGAGAGGGGAAGCCGGTTCAATTACCCAAATTTGGGGTGAGATTTGCGAGGGAAAGAGATAAAGGGGTCGAATTTTATGCCATTCTGTTCGTCTCGCCACGAGGAGACAGAATATTTAGGAAAATTTTGGAAAAGTTGAGGTTGAAAGAGTGTTATCGTGGTTTGAAGTTCCAAAATGTGTCTAATCTGATTCCAAGAAGTGCTAAACGTGTCGCTTTGTTGTTCAGAAGGTTCACAGTTTTAAGAAAAAAAACCGAAAGCTCTAAAGCGGAACCGAAGGTTTCCTGCATTGAAAAAAAGAGCCGAAGGCTCAAGAAACGGAACCGAAGGTTCCCTGTATTAGGAAAAAGAGCCGACGGCTTTGAAAATGGAACATTAGGTTCAAAACCTAGAGTAAGCAAAAGCCAGGTGGATGAGCCCCGAAGGGGCGACAGCCACCTGGTTCAGAATAACAGTTGATGTTAGGAAAAAGACAAAGAGGGACTGATTATTTCAGATTCAAGGGGTTACCATGGAAACATCCCAGTCTCTGTTTTCGAGTTCTGTGAATATGCAGGATGTTGTCTAAAAAAGTGTACCATAAGAATTGATCATCGAATTTCTAATTACAGTACACCAGAGATGAGCGGAAGAGCATTTTTGAAATGGCGGAAGGCGGAAGGCGGAAGGCGGAAGAGGGAAAATTTTGGCGGAAGGCGGAAGGCGGAAGGCGGAATTTCAAAAATTTTGGCGGAAGGCGGAAGGCGGAAGGCGGAATAGAAAAAATGGGCGGAAGACGGAAAGTGGAAGGCGGAAGGCGGAATTTCGCCTACTTTTACTCGGAGTTTCCTGCATAAAAGAGACGTTTTTGCTGCTGTTTCGCTTAATTTCAGGGTTTCAAGCATGAAATAACCGAAAAATCACTGTTTTTAGCAAGTTTGAAAAAAAATTTGAAATTCCGCCTTCCGCCTAATTTTTCCGATTTTTGGCGGAAGGCGGAAGGCGGAAGGCGGAAGTGAGAAAATTTTGGCGGAAGGCGGAAGGCGGAAGGCGGAAGAGGAAAAATGGGCGGAAGGCGGAAGGCGGAAGGCGGAAGGCGGAATTCCGCTCATCTCTGCAGTACACCCATCACGGTGGTCTTCTAGAAGGCACCACACATATCGTAAATGTTTTTACACCGAAGTTCTCCGCGCATATTTACGGTTTTTTTGTGTTAACCTATAATTAGTGATTAGCTCAAACATCAATTACTGTAAAAAAAGATGAATTGGTCAAAACTTGAACAATCAGTTTTCAGTGTTGAAGAATTCGGATGGCTTCCTATCAGCAAACATTACGCCTGCAAAAAAATATTTGAAAACTACACATTTATAAGAAATTTATAGAAAAGAATCGAGTTGAGATTGGTTTTCAGAAGTTATTATTGCATATACCGTAAAATCTGTATTAGAAGAGCACCTCCATGATCTCAATGAGCACATTCTTGAAATTCAAACGGATTGAAAATAGTCTTATTAGAATCCTCGTTGAAAGTTGACGAGGCAGGTTACAAAATATGATTCAAATCTCTTCTCCATCAGATTTTATGATCCATTTCAAGAATTCAAAAAATATATTTTAGGTGCCGGAGCATGCCCATCTAATACAGATTTTATTAAACGTCTTAATGATTCTTCTAAAAAAGTGACAAAAAAAGAAACACAGATGGAATTGTAAACAGAAAATAAAAGTTAAAAAATGGTGGTTTCGCGGAAAAATCGCAAAACACGCCATGTCACGGCAAGTGTGTCAATAATGCCAGCTGGCGCACCAACCGTTTTTTTTTTGTCTGACCGCGAAATAGTGTGCGCAGAGAAAAAAAACGCACGCGATACATAGAGGCCCGCGGAAACCGGGAGGCGTAGGGTGCTACAAACCCTACCCTATATAAGCGACGTCGCATTCTCGTGTGCCCGCACAAGTGTCGATGTTCTAACGACCATTCCAGTATGAGGAAGGCTCCCGATAGGCCCCTATCGGGATTGCTGAGTAGGTACCGGGTGGAAATGAGGACCTGTGGGTGGTGTGAAGCGCCACCCCGCTGGAGTGCGAGGAAATCACCCCCGGAGCTGCAGTGACCGGGAATTTTTCAGGCGCGGGGGGGCCGGTTTTGAAAAAAATTTTGGCTCATTATCATTGTCATTGTCATTATCATAACCATGGCCACGCGACGGGACTTGGCGCCGCACGGCGCCCGGAGCCACGGGCGCGGCGGCACCAAGGGCTGTGTGGTCTGCATTTGGTTTGGACAATTAGAGGTTTTTCTTTCGAAAAAAAATCACCGGACTGGATTTGGCAATCGTTGGAGCTGCGAGTGGTATTGAACTGTGTTAAATCGGACAGAAAAAACTGGTTAGACCTTAACGAACATCCATCAAACGCTATATTTTGATTTTCCATCTTGTTACGTAATATAATTGACGAGCTCTTGGCAAAAAATAAACTATGTTATCATTGGAACAAATAATCAAGGTTACTTATATGACTCTGTAAACACAATATTCACAATAAGTCTTAGCAAAATCTAGAGAAATTCGCATGAGTTCAAATTCATTGAAAGTTTTTGGCTATCTAAATAGTTGCTTTCGGTCTTCAGAAAGCCTTCGAGAAGTTCAAATCTTGACTGATTTTCAAAATTACTTTTAGGGTCTCGCTACGTATTCAAATTTTAATTTTTTGGCTCTGAGACGTTTCGGGAGTGGACATTTCGAAAGCGGACATTTCGAAAATGTGAAATCGCGTTTTTTTTTCAAAATATCCACTTCGAAATGTCCTGGAGCCAATTTTTCAACATAGTTCAGAATTTTCAAATAAGGAGAACACTTTTCTTCGACTGTTCCAAACAATGAATATTCAAAAAACAATACTTTTATCTTATATCATACTCGTGTCCAATTAATCTTCTTTATGACTCAACAAACACCATATAATAGTTCTTTTCCCATTAATTTACGGTCCATTTCTTCTAATCACACCATCCAATATTCACAAACAACTGTTCTCCAGATGACGCAACTCGTCTCACACCTATCGACTCGCTTATAGCTATTAAAACTTGCGCAACTAAAGAGTCAACTGACTCGTGGAGGTGTTCCGGCCAATTACTTATGGGCTCAATTGTCGTAATACTGTACAACAGGTGAACTACACCGGAAGAAATAGAGAGACAATAGGCAGCTGCCATGGTGCGGTGCCCTTTGTCGCATCGTAAACGATTTGTCGGACACGATTGAGAGATAGAAGGAATATCCGCTTGTTTTGAGTGACAACCCACTTTGCACCTTTCCGCCGATGAGGGTCACTCGAGGTAATCGACACTTGTCGGAAAAGAGCAACTTCTGAATTGTCGAAACGACAAATGACATGAAGAGGGGGATCTGATGGTAGACGCGGCGGCGACATTCAGATTTATGATGGGAACCTGGGAATTTTTGAGGCTCTGGAGAGCTCTCAGCTCATTTTGTATGGAAACAAAAACAAAAGGGATTTACTAATTTCGCTAATAATGTACGCATAAAAACAACAAAGAAGAAGAAAACAACTAAAAAAACAATCTATCCTCGCATATAATGATCAATGATTGTGGAGAATGCAGCGAAACCGGCAGCACCCCAGACAGCTGGCATAATTCCAGCTCGTAAACCCAGTAGGCCTCCAACGATTCCTCCAGAATATGTTCCATTGCGCCAGTCACTTTTTGCTCGGATCGTTTCGAGAGCACACTCGGTTCCCGAGAACATGAGACCAATTGATCCAAAGTTCTTTCCGTACGACTTCATTCGACTCGACATTTCTTTCCATGTTTGTTTCAGTGTTAGCTGCAAAAATTAGAAATTTTTAAGAAAATGTCGACTTTGTGATTTTTAGCTCGCATTTTCTCATTTTTTCCCACTTCAGCTCGCATTTTATGGTTTTTTCTCCACATTTGTTGCTCGCAAATTCTTCAAAAAATTGTACACGATTTCAGACCATGAGCCCAATTATTTACCACAATGATCATTAACTTCCAGTTAAGAATCCATAAACCAATTTTTTCGGTTTGCAAACTACTTCCTAGACAAGATGTCCCTTGCTCAAAGAATGACACTTTTTGAGTAAACAACGGAAGCTACATAGTTTGTGCTCTGGGACTCAAATTAGCTCTTGTTATGTGCTTTTTTGTGGTCAAGACGAGGAAATATATTTTTAGCCCTTGGAGACACTTGCAAAATTTGAGTTGAATTTGTGAAACAGACAACGAACAGCTCGAGAGCGTACAGAATTATTATCGAAAAATTGTTTCCGGGACATTTCAAAAGTGGACATTTCGGAAGCGAGACATTTCGAAAGTGAAAATTTCGAAAGCGGACATTTCGAAAGTGTGAAATCACCTTTCTCCCTAATTTTTGGAATTTTTCGAATATATTTTGCGTTTTTTAAACATAATAAGTTCCAAAAATTGGTCAAAAACGCGATTTCGCACTTTCGAAACGTCCCGGAGCCGAAAAATTGAGCAATTTCCCTTACCTGTTTCGTGGGATCTCCTCCAACCATCGATAACTGTGGATCAACTGAAGCCGTGAAAAGACCGAACGCGAAACCAACTCCCACTCCGAGCACTCCCGAGATCGTTGCCTTCACCATACAATTTTCCATTCCCCACTGAATCCATCGCTCTTCACGAGACATCTCCGGAAGTGTTAACATCTGAATCGGTTTAATCGGCGTCCGCTCTGGATTCCATGGTCTCGTCTTAATTCCTATCATCTGATCAATCATTTGTACGTAGGCTGATGGCTTATACTCGAATGGCTTCTCTTCTACAATCTTTTTCTCTTTCTTCGGTCTAAATGGATTTCCGAATAGTTCCTCCATTGGGATAGCAGTTGAGGAGGAGGCCAGTGCCATCTATAAATTTAGCATGGAATTTTCGCATTGCATTCTTTAACAAAGATTATCGAAGGAAGGAGACTGAACCTTCTTTGGAAAAAAAAATCTAGTTTTTAACGATCTAAACTCATTTATTTAGCAATCTATTTCAAACAACAATAAATAATTACACATTTACAAGCATTATTCATAATTATCCCATATTTAAATTGAGATCTTTAGTTATTCACATATCGTCGAAGAAACCACTTGAAGATGGATGTTCCGTGGGAGACATGGAGATTCGAGTACTACTTGATAACTCTTGCTCTTCCTCCTCTTCGAGCATTGGTCGTTCTTCTTCATTCTTTCGAGAACGTTTATACTTCATCACAGGGTTTGTTGATGATGCCGAGCTGTTGTTCCCGATACTATTGGTCCAATTTTGGCTCCTTTGATTTCTCTCATTTGATCTTTTGATTGAATTTCTCTCGATTTGAACAAGTGAGCGTCCCGAATTGATCATATCGTTTGTCATTTCATCAGATTCTACGAATTGGTCGAATCCAATGCTGTGAAGCACGTAGGCTCCAACTCGGTAATAATGAATCGCGCACAACAAAATGATACATATTGGAAGATAAATATTGATTCCCTTGGCGAGAATTGGAATAACATCTAGATGACCCATCAGCTTGGTGAATTGCGTCTCCACACCAATACCTTTGATCATCGAGATATGCGAATCCATATGAATCATTCCAAGAAAGTTCAGGCATATCGGTGGAGTCAAGCGACACAAAAGTCTGGAAATAGAATATAGAGAGTAATTCAAAAATGGGAAACCAACATAGCACTGAATAGAATACTGTTCTCATCGGTGTGTCCGTTGGGATCCAAGTGATAGTACTTATAGATTTGAAGTCGGAAGATCGTGAAGTAGGCACAAGTGATGAGATAAAGAATGATACCAAATGCGACAAACTGAAAATAGAAGAATTTTATAGCATCTATGATAGTAAGTACTTACCTGTGTATACTTGTAATGGAATCTATTCGAAGCGTATTCGGTGACAAAAGCAGCTGGAGAAACTGTATACGAGACGACGAAAAATGTGCATTCCGAGAACAAAACGAAGAAAGTCATGAAGACAGTGATCACTCCGAGAACTCGACAGAATGGAGTTTGTAGACGAGAGTACCAGAATCTACGTACTCCAATTGGGATGCACTTGTTTCTGGCAAGATCCAGATTATACCCGTTTCCCTCAGAGAATGCCAAATTTTCAAGGAACAATGCACGATCAACGAGGACTCTGCAATTTAAGAATGCAATGAATACATCATCAAAATTCTGGAACTTACTTCCATTGAGCAGTAGCGTTATTCAATGTTTGAACTGCGTAAATTGTCTTTTTATGTAAACTGATCAGTTTCGCTTCTGAACAGTAATCCGTTGCATCTTCCATGTTGGCATTATCAATTACTTGTCTTGAAGGGAATAGCTGATCGATGACGTCATCGCTGAACTTTGACAAAATTGTTCTCACTTTTCTTCTTTGTCCATTTGAGTCAGTTTTCAGAGAATTGAAAAGAACTCGAACTTTTCTGAAATTCGAAATTCGTTTATTTAGAAAATATGTTTCTGAACACCAACTTGTAGATTTCCTTGACATTTTCCTCAGCTTCACTTTTCTCTGATGCCAACTTTTCTATGTCAAAATACGTTTTCCTGAGTCGGTAGTCTAAATTTAAGATGAAAATGTTGGTCTTCAAAATGAATTATGAACTTACGCCTGTTTCCATGGTGCCATAGACTTCTGGGCAACTCGACGAGTCCATGTCCAAGCAACACAACCAGCAAGAAGAGACCCCATGTGTTGGAGGCAGACACTAGGATGACTTTCAAGTTTTCACTGAAACTATTTGGAGATATTTCTGGTCAATAATAAAGTTTAAACGGACATATTGATAGACACTCCTTTGAACATCGCATAGATGAGAATCGCCAGGAAGCATAACGAGTAGATGGCATAATAGAGGGCGTTGTTGATGACAGCGGCACGAATTTTTCCAAAAACGGTGAAGTTTCCAGCAGCCACGTAACTTTGAAGGAGTGGAAGAATCAGCCACGTCAGAAGTTGAGCACTCCAATAAACAACACGCCAGAGATCGAATAGAACATCATCCGGAACATATCCTCCGGGTAGTTCGCATTCTGGAAGTATTGGTGCAGGTGTTGATGTGGCGTTTAGAATTCGCTGTCGATCGTTTTCGCATTTGTGGAAGAATGTCTGAAGATAGTTATTAGAAGTTAACTCTTGTTCGAATTTAAAACCTACAATCGCTACGTCAAGAGGAAGCACGAATATGATGATGAGTGAGAAATACCATCCAATAAACGTGGATATCGTCACGATCGGATTCTGCTTTCGGATCGTTGAGTACTGAAATCGATACTCTTAATTAATTAATGCACATGATGAAATTATTTAATAAGCTTACAACTTACTTTGTTCAACAAGTATGTAGTTAACAGGAATACAATAAATAATTGTACGGCTAATGAAACGGTTCCCATGTTATGTGACGCACGAAAAGGAACAGATCACATATTCAGATTGCAAATAACGAGGAAAAGCCGCTGGACAACGGAAAAACGCGTCCTTCCTCCCTCACAAACTCCATCTTCATGCTTCTTCTCTTTTTCCTTTTCCACTGGGTCTGCAAGTTGGCGTCAAATCACGTGTGCGCGCGTACACTCCTACGCACAAATGCACTGTTCGCCTCAATTTTGTGCGCATTTCTGTTTTTTTATCGTTCCGCGGCGCTTTGCTGTCCATTGTTCTCTTTGGTTTTCTTTTCAAGTTTCAACATCATCTTGATATTGCAAATGCGTTTTTTTTTGTTTCTTTTTCTCGCCCGCAGTCCGTTATGTGTTATCAACACAAACGCAAATCGATGCCTGCGCGAAAGAAGCGATTCAAAATGTTTACCACGATTTTCCAGATGTTCTGGGCAAGAGAGGAAGAGGAAAACACGTTGATGCAACTGCTCAAATCCGACAACTTTACGTTAGAGGATGTGCTGCTCAACGAGTATGTTGTTCAAGAATCCCGCTACGGAAAAGCCGAACTCGTGAAATAGTGAGTCTCAAATCTTTACTTTTTAAACAAAAATTGATTCTTCAGCATCACGACACGAGAAAATATGAAAGCGCTCATGGAACTCAGTTTGTTTCCAGTCATCAATCCAGATTTGCCTATGAAACAGCAGTACCGGTACATTTATGAAAAACTGACTCAACTTTGACATTAAATGTTTCAGGCTGTCGTTTATTGCATCGGAAATTCTCACCATCCGTGGAACTGATGTTTTTCAAAGGCTGATTGTGACGGTATTGAAATAGTTTTCAGTTTTTCTCAAAGCTGAATTATTTTACAGACAGACGAAACGAAAAAGGTTCTCGTTGATTTTATGCATGACAAAACGCCGCTGAATCACCTGATCGCAGGATTTTTTGCCAAAATCATGGAATGCCTCTTGTCTCGTCATTTCTCGCTGGTTCGTTTTAGCTTTATTGATAAATACCTCTGGAGATAGTTACAGACATTCGCTCTCCTTCAAGACACTCCCTTCTTCGAAAAGTGCCTCCAAAATATTAATCTCGGAGCCATTGAGTGTCTTTTAGAAAACTTGGTCAGAATCCCAAATACCAGCGAAGGGACAAGACAGATAAAACAGGTAAAATTATACAGTCAATTCAATCTTTACTATTTTTTACATTTTCAGTGGATGATTGACCAGAACTTGTTTGAGAAGATTGTGGATAGAATGAGAACGGCTACAAATGATGATGACAAAGAGTGCCTCGCTGAAGTTTACTGTGAAATCGTGAGAGAACTACGTGATAAGTTATACATGCTTGAAAGCAAAGAAGATGCGTTGCATGACCAAGCTATGGAGGAGGGATTGATCGCGAAAATTGCAGACAATCTGATTATTGAGGTAATTGAATATTAAAAAAAAATCTAACAAAGTACAATTCAAAAATTTAGGAAAACTGTCCTGCCGAAGATGTTGTTAAAAAATCATCCTTAGTTGCTTCATCAGCAAAGATTCTGGAAGCTTTTATCAAAACGAACTACGTGTCCGATGCTCCAGCTCAACACCTCGAGGAAGTTGAAAGAAATCTAATTGAGGAAAGACACTATTCTTATGGACTCATGCGTCCGTGTTTGGATAACGACGCATACGAGCACTCGTATCAACCAGACCCAGAACGAATTGTTGAAGGTATTGTGGCCAACAGGGCTTTCAATGTGCTGCAAACGATTCTACGGGATATTGAGGTATGTAACAATTATTTTTCAAGTGTTGGCGTAATAATAATAATAAACCAGGCTAATGGTTCGGTATGGCAGCCTCTCCTTCGATTGATCATCGAGCTATGCAATACAAACTACTGGTCGACACATGAGAAGCTTGCTGAGGCGTTTGAGAAAGTTCCCTTTGTGAAGGTATTGATAACTTCCAGTCACCAAATTTTAAAAAAAAATTTCAGTTGATTGACGCGGCCAAGAAATTGCCGCGAGCTGGTGTTCTTCATTCACTGCTCGTGAAAATTGTCAACTTGTTGCTCCATTCAGTATTCCCATCTGGTGAACTGTCTCCAGCGGCAGAATATTTGCTCACAGGAGGAGGTCTCATCAAGAACATCTACGATACGGCAACTTCGTTCCATACATCAGGGGATTTGATAGCTTGCAGTGGCCTCCGTTCTTTCAATCAGAATCTTGGAGATGCCATTAGTCGTGCTAGGACGCGTGCCATTCCTAATCCAAGACTAGTGGTCATATTGAAAGAAGACAAACGATGGGAGGAACTTTCTGACATTGTTGCTAATTACAACTTGAAGCATCGGCCACAATTGCAGCATGACTTCAACGACTCTAGCGTGATATCTTCGCTCAGAAACGACAGTCATGGTTTCAATGATAGTGAAGAATGGACAGATGCATCTACAAAGTTTGCTGAAATGGATGCAAGCTCATCAGCTAACAGAGCGTTCACTGGTTTCGGGTAATATATAATCATTGTTTCTGTTCTAACCACCTGCTAGATTCAGCCCTTCTTTCGACGCCGACCTGAATCGTTTTTCCGAGTTCGACGGACAGTTTGACGCTCCAGATGAGGACGAATTCAGAAAGTTATGCTCAGAACGCGCTAATTCATCATCGTGCTCGGGAGCACCGACTGGATTCGAAACAAGTCCCATCAAATGGCCTGGAGAACAAGAAAAGGAAGGGGCGATGAAGCCTTCCGAGCCGACCATCGTACCCAGTACGTATCCGCAAGAAACGGAGGGAACCGAGGCTTCTGTAGATCAGGAGGAAGATGGGGAATGGGTTTGGCCAACTGTGCCTCCACTTGGGGAAACTGAAGTGGTCACACAGGCTTGTCCACGTCCAGAAAACAACTGGGTTGATGATTCGGAACCCGACTTTTCGTATTTAGGTAAATGAATCGTCATGATAGGTGGGATCGCAGCCACCATCAAGTCTGTTTCCTCAACCCGTTGGTTTTTTTTCTTCCTGATTTTATGGAACACGCTATCCCACCTATTCGCATTTCTGTTCATCTTAATCCAATTCTTTACAGCTAAACCGCCACCATCACAAGACGATATGTGGGCAGATTTCTCGTCGTTTCCAACAACCAGCCCATCCACATCAACTGCAGTAGTAGCACCAGTGAGCGTAGATCCAGCCGTTGCGTGGCCTGGAGCCGAAACACCTCAACAAGGAGAAAATTCCGATTGGCCGCTGAACAGTGCCCACGACTCGAAAGCTACGGATCCCGCATGTGTCGGTCTTGCAGCAAGCATCTCCCATCCAGAAGACAGTAGCGAAGCCTAGATCAGCATTCAAGAAGCAATATCCTTTTTCATGTTCACTTATTTTCAACTCGTGTTTTCTTCGTCAGGACCAACCTTGTCTTATTTCCTCTCCATTTTTTTCACTTTTCTGTTCATAGTTCTTTATGCAATTCACTTAAAAGCCTTCCCGTCCTCATTCTCTTCTTTTTTTGCAATTTTCACTTATTTATCTATCAATCTCGAGTCTACTTTTCCTGTTTTGTTTCCCAATTGATTGCCATACTCCTTTTTCGAAAGGCGAAGTTGTTGCATCCGATGCATTTAGAAACTGTTTCGAAGTTTTCCCCTGGTTTCTCCTCACTCATTGTTCTTTCAAAGAACTTTCTCTTATCAGTTGCCAATCCAATGATAAAGGGAAAAGTCAGAGCGCCGCGGTTTCTCTTGTTACTCCTTCTAATACATAATATATGACTCGGGCAACTTTTAGGTCCATTTTTTTCCCATCCCCTTCACTTTCTTTCTCTGTTTAGGTGGTTATTGAAATTTCTTTATTCTCTAATTCGGTGATTAATCATCCACATTCGTGTTCTGGCTCATTTGTGACTTTTCTCGATTAATATTCATCTCGTGATCATGAGAATTCGATCTTCCATTCCATCCCATCATTTTCTATTTGTTGCATTCGGTAACAATCAGCTATTTTTTGTATTTCTTCGTGGAGTAATAAATTAAAAAATAATTATGAGAATTTACCGGTGCAAAATCATGTTCAGTCATCATAGAGTATCTGACTGTTTTTTGTTTTGTGGTTTCCAACTGAACTCAGTTTCCTTTCAGAAAATGTCTTCTAAACGCAAAGTGCTTCTCATGGGCAAAAGTGGCTCCGGCAAAACGTCGATGCGATCAATCATTTTCGCTAATTATATCGCCAGAGACTGTTCACGGCTCGGACCAACCATCGAAGTCGAACATGCTCACGTCAAGTGATTACTACCGAAAATAGTTCGAAAAAAATAATAATAAATCTTCAGATTCCTCGGAAATATGGTTCTTCACTTGTGGGATTGTGGAGGTCAAGAATCTTTCATGGAAAACTTCCTTGTCTCGCAAAAAGATCAAATCTTCAAAAACGTGCAAGTGCTCATATATGTCTTCGATGTGGAGAGTCGTGAATTCGAGAAAGATCTCCGATACTATCAGTCGTGCTTAGAAGCATTGCTCCAGAACTCCCCGAACGCACAGGTATTCTGTCTCATTCACAAAATGGATCTCATCGAAGAGGACAAACGAGAGGAAACATTCAAACGTCGTGAAGCCGAAGTTCTCCGGTACAGCGAACTGGCCGCATCTCCAATTCAAAGCGAGCGGCAGAACGCTGTCTGCCAATGCTTCAAGAGCAGCATCTGGGATGAGACATTGTACAAAGCCTGGTCGGCGATAGTCTATCACCTGGTTCCAAACGTCGGCACGATGGAGGAGAAACTAAAGAAGTTCGGAGCAATTCTGGATGCGGATGAGGTCATTCTTTTCGAGCGAGCCACTTTCCTTGTGATTGCACATGCCGTTCTACGAGAACACAAAGATCCGCATCGATTCGAGAAGGTTTCTAATATCATAAAACAGTTCAAATTGTCATGCACGTAAGTTAAGGAGAGCTTAGAAATTTAAAAAAAAACGTTTATTTTTTCAGGAAGATGGGCTCAAAACTTGACTCGATCCAAGTTCGGAACAGTCAGTTCTCCGCATTCATCGACTCTTTCACTCAAAACACCTACGTCATGGTAAAAAATAATTTGAACCATTGGAAAAAACGCTATTTTTCAGATTGTGGTCCCAGACGGCAGTGCATCCGCTCCGATGATCACCATGAATGTGAAGAACGCGAGAAAGGTGTTCGAGGCGATCGAGACGAAACCATAATCTTTCCGAACAATTTCCCAGTCTTGCCCATTTTTTCGCATTTGTCTCAGTTTAGTTTTCAACCATTGGCT
This sequence comes from Caenorhabditis zanzibari, assembly GCA_963966625.1. Taxonomy (NCBI): domain Eukaryota; kingdom Metazoa; phylum Nematoda; class Chromadorea; order Rhabditida; family Rhabditidae; genus Caenorhabditis; species Caenorhabditis zanzibari. The sequence continues at coordinate 10,488,139 of OZ016469.1, forward strand.
GTATTATATCGCTCTATCGGATATTTATTAATGGACGTACATTTAGTTGATACACATTATTTCGTAACTCACCGGCTAGACCTAACCCCTTCGTATTTATCCGTGTGTCGCGAAACTTCTTCAGTTCCAAACCTTTTCCAGTGTGTCTGATGACAACGATCCCCGTTCTCTCTCAACCCATTCAATATACTGTTGCCATATAATTTGGCACTTATTATTTCATTTTTTTTCTTCTCATTTTTTCTTTTCTGTTTGTGTATATGAATTGTGCTATATCTTAAATGAAGCTGACCAGCTATTCATTCAATTTTATGCCATTATCTGTTGATATCAATTATTTATTTGACTAATTTAAAATTTCAATTAAAAAATGATCTTCAGATGGAGGTGGCTGCTGCGGTCGGAGTCATCGCTTCGGTCCCAATTATTTACAAAGCGATTCGGTAAGGCTCAGATAATATCTCAAAATCAACGTTTTCCCATTTCAGACCTCGGATGAGAACAACAGTACAATGTTGGTTCTGTCACACATCTACCAAAGTCGCCTACAATAATCGCAACAGTTTCACATGTCCATCTTGTGAACAGTACAACGGGTTCACCGAGGATGGTGACTACAACAAACGGATTCCCGGTCAAATGTATACGGCACCGAAGAGATATTGCGAACCTCTGAAAGAGAAGCCCGAGAAATTTAATGGGTTGTTGAATAGGTTCAGTGGAGTGAACATGAGTCCAAGTTGGTAAATGGAGAATCGATTAGAAGTAATTGGAAATTTTCAGAAGCTGCAAATGGTCTGTGCTCTGATTGCAACCTGGGGCAGGAGATCATTATGAAGAAGGTAGCGGACTTCGAGCCAGTGGACGAAGATCGGTGGAATGAAGAGCTGGAAGATTTCCGATACAAACTCGAGAGAACGTATCAACTGTGTCCAAGGTGTACAATTCAAGTTCATGGAAAGTTGGAAGAGGATAAGGTATTTTAAAACTGAATCTAACTTCCAATAATTTCAATATTTCAGAAAAAGTACTCCTATCTGCTGGATGTAAAATACAAACTAAAACGTGCCATTGGATCGACACTTCGTGAAGTGATAGGAGGCGAGAAAAAGTCTCGTCGATTTTACTTCGGCGGTGGCAGTGTTTGTGAAGGTCTTCATGTTGGATGTCTCTTCACTTGTATCTTCCTCTTCCTCGCCAACATTGATTTCCTTCAGCAAGACACCGGTGCTTCGGTTATCAATTTCACAAATGCTCTGCAGGCTCAACTTCCAATAATTTATTCTCACTCTTTGTACATCAACCTCGCCGTCTTCTTCGCACATTTGATTGCTGCATTCCACAACAAGTGCCGAGTAACTCTTCCGGATCTACTTCTACCAATTCTTCTGATAGTTTCAATGACTTCGCATTTGGCTCAAAGTGAAAATCTTTCCCAGGATGTTGCTCTCGTCAGAGGAGCATGTGCCTCGTTCTCAACGATTCTTTCAATGGCAGTGACATTACTTCCGAGAAAACGACTTCACAAGAAGAGACCTAACAAGATGATCTCCAGTGCTTTCTCGGTTGCTTCCACTCCGACCTCTCAATGCTCATCGCAGGACAGTCGGAATGGTTCACTTCTGAATCACGAAACATTCGGAGAGCCACCATCTGAGAGCCCACCAAACATGAACAATACTCCAACAAAAAAGCTCCGTGATATCACTAATGGTTTTTCAAGGTGGTCACCACAAGGCAGAGAGAACAAAGAGAACAGTATGGTAGAATCAATGGATTGGGATGATAGCGAATCGACTCGCACCGCCCAAAGCTACTTCCGGCCTGGACTTCTTTCAAGGAATCTTGGTGGTTCGATGACTCCTCAACAATTAGCGCCTTCTGTAGCCAATATGAGTATTTTTGGAAGTTCAAGACGACAAGACTCGCCCAGCATCTTCTCGAGACAACACCGACAAATGATGCAGCAACAGAATCAAACACCGGCCAGATCGTTGGTCGGAGGCCCAGCAAGATCCATGGTTGCATCGCAAGCGGAGAGAAGTCAGTATATACCACCACACGACGCATTGTAAGTTTGTTTAAACAATCGCTATATGTACTAATTGACACAGTTTTCAGCCCTCGATCTGGTTCGGTGTTCACATCGGTCTCACAACAAGACGGACACTCAGTGGTCAGCGGCGCGTGGCAGTGTCGTGTCATCGGAATCCTCTTCTCGCTCGTTTTTATCGTACTCATCATGCAGATCGGACTGTTCTACGTTCTCTTCACTCGCAACTAGATATCTCATCATTCCTGTCCTTTTTCCCCTTCATCATACCCTATTCACATTTTTGTTGTTATTAGTACATCTGATTCCTGTTTTCGTTTTAAAGTACTGTGTTATAGTCTGACCAATCTTGCAGGTATATATTAGAATGTATTCTTTGTTTTAACTTTCATACCCCTCACATCTTTCTTTGAGTTTATCTTTTTATCCTGTTTCAAATACCTCCTACACCCGTGGATCTCTTTCATCTTCCCGTTTCATTGTTCAATAAAAGTGACCTACACTAAAAACCCAGATGTTCCAATTTCACCGAGACCACCTTTTATTTACAAGAATGAATAATTCAGCTGGGAAGAAAAATGGAACGGCCTTCATTTCCGAAACGATTGGAATGCAACACGAACAAACAAGGCTCTTTTAGCGTACTCTTCTTGCTCTCATCTGCGCTTCCTCTGGGATTGCACACTGTCTTTGGATACCCAACTGTCTGTGTCTCCATGCTTCGCACAGTCTTTCATTCCCTTATTTGTCCGCCTGACCTCCCTATTCAGAAGATGTCTCTTCTCAATATACCAGTTGTAGTCAATAGTAGGGAAAAACGAATTCAATACACTTTTATTCCAAAAATAATTACGGTCCAATATGTTCTCTTTTCTCATTTCCATTCGATTATCCATTGTCTTCTTCTTCTTTTTTCTTCTTCTTCCGCTTTTTCACTTCTCATATTTCACTCACTTTTGATCCACCCTTTTCTCTTCAGTTTCTGTCAGAATAAAGAGAGAAAAGAGCAAACCAAAACTCTCCAAAGGACCCCCTATGAATTTTTCATATATTTTCCTATATCCTTTTTGGAAAAATTTTGGAAAAGAGTTTTTGTGTGCACTTTTGGCTATTTTCAGAATCCAAGCTGTATGTTCACATGCTTCGTTCGGTGGTGAATAATAATGATAAGAAAAAAGGTGAGTTTTTCAAATTTGATAAAATTGGGGTTCGAAAAATGTGCGAATTTCCAGTTACAAGAAAAAACAAAAGTTACTTCACTGAAATAAAATAAAATTTAAAATTACCTATAAATTCTAGTTTCTCTGTGACTATAACTGTTTTTAAATTGGGTTTCTAGTTTATTGAAATTCAAAGTCAATTCAAGTTAAAGTAGACAACAAACTACAAAAATCATTAGCAGACCTAAATCTTGTTATTGTCATAACTTGGCTCAAAATTGAGCTAGAACGCTGAAAAATGGCTCATTTTTTACAGAATGTTTTGTAAAACAGCTTTGATTTCAAACAACGAATTTCAGAAATCATATGAGAATAGTAGAAAGTCAGAATCAAGTTTGTTCGATAAACTGATTGAGCCCCTACTAAGCTAAAAAGAAACCAATAAGACCATTTTAGAGCTCCATAAACCTCAAAAATTGATCCCTACCTGGTTGAGAAATTTAAGTCTTCAAATTAACTCAAGAAATTTAAAAAGAATTGCTCTTTGAGCCAACAACTCCATGAGTGATTTGCACGTTTACAACTCTTTCTCGCCCTCTCTCTGTTCCTCATTTTTTATTGACAATCAGTTGAAAGTGAAGTGACAAGGGAAAGAGAAACGAAAAGAACGGATGATATGAAAGAAGCAAAAGATAGAGAGAATTTTACAGAAAGTCAAGATTCGAGTGTCCGTGTGGCGACAGACGACCCCACCTACCAATCGTACGCATTCCAGCCGTCAACGTCTTCTAATTCCAATAACGGGTAAGTGGAATGAGTGATTTCTTTTCTTCTTCTTTGAACGTCTGCGTATCCCTGGAAAACCTAATACTTATCGATTCTTCTTCGCTTCGATCATAAGGCCTCTCTCTCTCTCGTTTTCACTTCTTCTCACCCCATCACTCGTCGGTCTATTGGATATCATTTATCATGTTTCTCTTCGCTTAATTTGAATTTCATTGTGACAAATTGAAATAGTTATAGATTTCTGAGGAAGTGATGAGAAGTCAAATAACTTCTTACTAGTTTTCTTAAAAACCTAGAAACTCCTCTTCCAGATATCAAAAAGTAGATTATCAGGGGAGATTATCCGAAGAATAAAAAATCAATCTCTCTCTCTCGAAAAAAGCGCCCGTCAATACATATCTTTCATGAAGGCCCTACACACCGAAAACATATGTTTTGATAAAACGGAAACATTCAATTATCTTCATTTTCGATTGACTGCATCTCCTCATTTTTTTCATTTCCTCTTTCCCGTTGAATCTTCTTTTCTTTTTCTCTTCTTCAATTGAAAATGTTTATCAATTTTATATACAACCCACAAGAACTCAATGCTTTATTGCTGATTCATGGTTATGATTATGAGGTTTACTTATATTTTGGGGGTTATCAAGGTTATTAAAAATTCTTTTTGATAAATACTGAACTCGTGAGAATTCCAGGAATGCATTTGTTTCTCTTGAAATTATCTTGGTTTCAAAATAGCTCTTAAAAACAAGTATAAATTCTTTCAAACATTTCAATAGGTCCTGCTAGCTCGGAAATTTTTGAAAATCCTTCTTCTTGAATAATGTATTGACTAATTCTGTAAAACTTTAAATCACTGAGTTTATTCCAGCATCGGTAAAACACTCTCGAAATCACTAACTTTCTAATATTTTTTTATAAATAAATCAGTACCGTTCAGAATTCTTGAGTTTTAACTGTGCCGAATTAATCCCAATTTAAAAACAAAATACTCGTTCTTATCAAATTAACCTTGCTTCCCGGATAAGCCAATTTTCCTATACGAGCTCCAATCAAAATCCCAAAAACCTAATTTCCCTTCTCTTATTGTTCCTTCGTGAACCCCAATTCATCAGTCAATATAACCTCCATTTTATTCCATTTTCCCCTCCTTTGAAATTTTCTGCGCCACCCAATCGACCATCTGCTCCTTTTCCTCATTCTCTGTGTCTCTTCACTCAAGACACTATTTCATCTCTTCTCACCAAAGAGCATCATCATCATCATCATACATCGTTTTCAATCCATACCCTTCTTCATTCCATTTTTTTTCCAATTTCCAGTTGGTTCGGAGGACTTCGCACAAAACTATCACAATTGGGTTTGTTCCCCGACTGGATGTCACAACTAGGTATCCGATCGGAAGACGAGAAAATGGTGAGTGTTTTAGTATACATTTAGTACTGAAAGTGACAAGTGGGAGAGAAGGTGACGAAATGATTGAATGTTGCAGGAAACATCATCCACGAGTAGTCCACAAAGTGAGCAATCAATTGGGGAGTATGATGAGAGTACGCTCGTTTTTCGACCAGTTCAATTGGATAGTTGTGGACAGGAGGATGATCAGGAACAGGTTGATGTAAGTTTTGGGAAACTGAAAAATCGAATAAAGGATTCCTTTTCAGATCTGGGACTTTGGTGCCACTTTCCTCGCCGATCTAGACTCGAATCATGTTTGGAATGACACGATAGAACGCCAACACTTTGGGCCACTTAAAGATCTGATAACAACGGGAGGAGGAGCGAATAAACCCAACAATCACAGTTTCAAAACCCATTCCCTTCTACACCCAACGTGGTGTGATAAGTGTGGAGACTTCATTTGGGGTATTCTGAAGGAGGCGTTGAAGTGTGAACGTGAGTTTTCAATGGTTTCCAAACTCTATTGTTTCGTTTTCAGATTGCAATTACACTTGTCACGCCAGATGTCGAGACTTGGTTACTCTGGACTGTAGATCTCCTGGAAGCTCTTTGGCATCTTCCACTGACTTCGATTCTATCTACCCTCAACTCGATGGAACCTTGGGAACTATTCCGAAGGATTTGATTCTTCCACCGGCAATGAGTACAAGTACGGGTTCCGATAAGGAGAATGGCAACGGGAATACTCCTGGAACATCTGCGGAAAATCCAATTTTCTCAACAAAAAATTCGTTCACCCTTCCGAAATCCTTCTCTCCAGTTGATAGTATCAGAAAAGAACCAAGTGCTCCTCCAGAGTCAAGACACACAACACTACGTGTTGTTGAGAGATATGTGAAGGAAGATACACCATTTGAATGGACCGATGAATACAAGGAGTTGGATCTGGAAAGAAAGATAGAAGCGTATAACTCAATTGCAAGAGGGATGGAAATTACTCTTCACGAGGATGGAATCAATTTCGGAGGTCATATTCATGTTAATATGAATCTCAGTCGACCAATTAGTGTTGTTCAAGGAGTTGTCCCACCGACGGTTTATGATGTTGTAAATACTGCAAAATCCACGGCTAAAACCACTTCATTACGGACGATCACTTCATTCTTCTTGCCTCGAAACACTACAAAAGTGATCAATATCGATAGCAAGACAACGGCGAGGAAGATGATTGTGACACTGTTGAAAAAGTTCCGAGTCGCGGATAATCCGAGAAAGTTTGCTTTGTATGAGTGTGAGCAACATACCGATGAGACTACATGTACATTGACAAGTGAGTTTTGAAAGAGTTTAGAGAAAAAAGAAACGGAAAATTTACCTATAGTTGGGTCTCAGGTCTCAAAATCTCAAACTGAGAGTAGTTTTTAAGCTAAATTTCTTTAAAAAGAGCTTCTATAACTGTTAGCTCCAAAACCCCTGGAACCCCTAGTTATGATTATTTCATATCCGTTATTTTCAGGAAAGCTGACTCGAATTTCTGACGACGCGTGCCCTCTGAAAGTAGTTCTCAATTGGCCAAGTCCGCATTGTGGTCGTGCACTTGTACTTCAAGAAAACGACACTGGAGATATTCTGGTAAATCTTTCTGCATTGTGTTTCCATTTTTCGTTGATTGCGTGGCAAACGCAAATTGGATGAGCAACCAAACATAGCGAAACACCAAACAACTCTTGTTTTTCTTTTCCAGTGGGACGCTTTCGAAATTCCGGAGCTCGAGAATTTCTTGAGGATTTTGGGGATGGAGGAGAAGCAGTACGTCTTCCAAACGCAACAAAAGTATCAACAATACAGGTGAGAGCACGTCATTGAACAAATTTGGCGATGCAAAGAAACAAATATTGACAAAAACGATTGTTAGGTGTTTTGAAGAAAAAGAAAAAACGCACTTGAAAGTTACTTTTGTTCAGGTATCATCTTGATGCGGAACTTCGTCAACGAGGTCATCACGTGCCGGATTCAGAAGTGCAGCCCATGATTCAGACGAATCCGTTTTTGGATGAAGATGTAAGAAAGTAAAATGAAAACACAAGTATCTGAAATAGATCTGGCTCTAAGTCAGAAGTTAGAAACTTAAATTGGCTAATTTGATTTCTTGTTAGTCTAAATCGAGGCCGCGGCCGGCCGCGGCCGGGGCAGGGGGTAGGCCGCCCTTCCTTTCGGAAATAAATACTTTGGATCGAAAAAGCCCAGGCCCGCCAGGCCGCGGTGGGTTTCCATAATCAGAAGTAGCCTAATCAGGATGCCGCAGCCTTGATTTTGCAAGCCTTGTGCTTGAGACAAACTATTTTAAAAGCCGAATCCTATACAAAATAGCTCTCAATGTTCAATTCCTATGGCAATATTTTTCAGTTCCTTCGAAACCAGGACGAGTACGGAACATCGGACAGTATGCTTTTCTCGGGAACCATCAAAAACGCAATCATGGAAGATCCGGAATATGTGAATCTGGAGTATCTCAAAAATCAGAATATGGATCAGTCAACAAACTTGTAACAGTATTATTTTATTTTAGAAGTTTTATCATTTTCAAATTTCAAAGGACTATTTGGATCCTATGGATTCTTAGTTCTTTCGAATCTTTCCTCACTTTGTACGGATTCTTCTCTCTGCTCGGCCAATACAGTTTCAAACTTGACGTCACTTTTAATTAATGTTCTTCCAACGAATAAAACTCAGATTGTCTTTCTTGTCTATTTATATTTTAAATACAAATAAACACTCATCCCAGAAATGCTTCTTCCATACAAAAACAATGCAGAGAGATCCCCGTAAATGGAGGTTCTCTCTCCCACCCCAGAATACAATAGAGAATGCAATCTCACGACCCTCTTTTCTCAATGATTTCGCACTGTCCGGACATTCGATCAACTGACTGTCCGGTTTTGTTTGCTCTGTGCTCTTGGAGAGCAACAACAGCTAGCTTTTGCTCCGACCCATACCATTCCCTAGTAGAAGAAATGCTCTAAGAGAGAAAGAGAGAATGACAAGCGAACCAATAATCGACGAATACGAAGGTTCTGGTCCCCCGACACCATGGGAACAGTTGATCCCTGTCTGTATTCTTACTGCTATCCTACTTATTTTACTGCTCGCCTGCTTCAAAGAGTGTCACTTCAAGTACAGTAGGAGCAAGGTGAGAAAAATATAAGTTATTAGAGCTGTTGTCGAAAACACCATCCCCCGTATCCAATTTCAACACATTTATTATTTTTTTTGCTTTTGCTTTTTGACAAAAACAAAGTAAGAGAGTTCTGCAAAGAAAACTTTTCCGAGAAGTAGATTAGAGAACACATCTATGATATCATTCTATGTATTGTATTCTTGGAAATGATATTAGAATAATCTTCTCACGATTTGAGATAAGACAATAACAAGCATGAGAAAGATCTAACGGAAACCGATCTGTATTTTGGACAGGTTTTTGATTAAAGGAAGTTGTGAAGAGTGATTCATGCTTGTTTGTATTTGGGAACAAAATTTCAGTATTTTTTGTGAATTCTGGACATTCTGGATAAATGAATCATAACATCTGTTGGAGAAGTGATTTTAAACATATTTTGTGACGAGTCCAGACAACGTTTGACCATGATTCTAATATCACTAATTTCACTCCGTTTGAATTTTAAGAACGTGCTCATTTTGCTCATCGGGGGTAAACGGAACCCATTGGAAAGTTGTAGATTTCTACTGGAACAAGCTTTTTTATAGTTATTTTTACTAGAAAATCTTGTAAAAACCGAAGTGCACAATAAATTGAAAAAGACCTTTGCTTTGTAAACAGGAAAATTTTAAAATTTTTGGTATCTGGAGTTTTCATAGTTCCAAGTTTCGGATTACCCTCAAAATGATTTGAAATCAAATTTGAAAATCGAAACTTGGGGAAAAACTAGATATTCAAACTTTGTCCAAACTTGCTTAAAGGAGGATTCCGGGCAAAAAGTTTTGTTGCTTTAAAAGATGCAGAATTTTGCGCTGATTACGAATATCATAACGAAAACGCTCAAAAATGCTTCCAATCGCGGCGCGCGCCATTTCGGCGAAGTTCGGCCACGGCCACCGGAGACACCTCCAGGTTTCAATGGGGCCTATTCGAAGTGGTATTTCGAGGCGTTGGAGGCATTTGTGAGCATTTTCGTTACGATATTCGGAATCAGAGCAAAATTCTGCATACTTTAAAGCAATAAAAATTTTTGCCCGGAAACCTCCTTTAAGTTTCTCAAATTCCTTGCCCTGATCAGTACGATATTGAGCAGATTCGTCCTCCCAAACTATACTATTACATATACTTATTAAAAATTCGATTTTCGTTCCTCCTGACCTTTTTGAACCGTAAACCATACCTCCAATATTGACATTTCAGGCAGCTGCATCGAAACGGGATCTGGGTCCTCTTCCGAAAATCACGGTCACCAATGGTCGCACCGGAGAAGAGCGTGTCATCCAGGAATAATCTACTACGCATTGGAAAAAAACTTAATTTATTGACTGAAATTTTTATTCGAATCTTCAAAATTAATAAACGAATTTTAACTAGTTTTGAATCGTTGTGAATGAAAGGGAGAAGATGTCAACGGGTGTAGTTCGATGGGGACAACTGGGAATTATTGTAACTTGAATTGTAGATTTTGGAAACTGGGACTCGTAACAAGCATACAAAGTGAAAAGGAGCGGGAAAAGTTTGAAGACTTAATGATAGTAGTGGTTGTGAAAAAATTTATGATGAGTACGGAGGTGGCAGATCCTTGGCAATATCGTCGTAGCGTGGTGGTTTGCGGCTACGAATGTAGATACGAATTCTGGAATCATCGGAATAGTTTGGGTTGAAGCATACAAGTCCTCATTACCTGTATATCACAAACAAGATCAATAAGACAAACAGAACCGCAATCGCCAACAAGATCGGCTTCACTAGAAACGGCGGAATCCGAATGGGGAAATCACTGGCCGATGTTACTCCTTTTAGTGGCTGACGATCACATGATTCACCCCAATATCCTAAAATAAAAAGGTTCCTGCGATGAGTCATTTGATGAAATTCTAACCTGGCAAACATGAAATACAAAACGGGGGTGAGTAATAATTGTAGCAATTACAAAGTTTCGTCGCTGGATTTGCTCGGCCATGGACACAAATTGGCCAGTCGCAAGCGGCTCCTGTCCAGTGTGGAGGGCAGTCTGAAAGTTTGGAAAAATGGTTCCCTGAGCCTTTTCCCTGAAAAAGACGACGACTTCTATTTTCACTGTCTACTAGGTATTCAAAATCCCTCCGGACAAATAAAAAGGAAGAAAAAAGGCGAACTTACTAGCCATGTTGTCGTCAGCAACTCCTCGAGCTTCTTAGCCGAATGAAAAACGGGGATGGATTCGTCTGCAAACTTTTTTGGAGCATTGAGAAGACAATGTGAAATTGGGCGTATACGTGAAGTGACGGACAGAAGAAGGAGAGGAAAAGTTTGGAGAAGTATAGAAGAAGGCGTAGAATTAGAGTGAAAGAAATAAGAATTCTGGAGAAGGCAAAAAAAAGAGCAACACATGGGTGGAAAACGTAGAGCCGTTTTAATATTCCCGAGATACACACAAACACACACACAAAGAAATCGGGAGCAGATTGAAGAAGGGGAAAAGGTAAGGAATTTAATGAGGCGCATTGGGGGAGAGCACTTTGGGAATGATTTTTTCTGGGAGACTGATTTGGAATAGAAGGTATTCTAGGTGGAAACAGAAGCCTGTGGAGTTTACGTAGAGGTACTTTTGGGAACTAGGATTTTGAAATTTCGAATCTTAGGATCCTCTAGAATTTTGAAGTGAGAGAATCCAAGAATCAAGGCATAAAGGGAAGACTTCGAATTTCAAAATCTCAGTATCACAAGGCTTCAAAGTATCTGTTCTCAGAATCTGACAACTTCCGAACCTCGGCTTTTTATAAAATCGGTATTCGAACAATTCACTTTTCCTTCAAAATTATACTTTTTACTGCTTCAAAATACTACCTTTTGAGCTCAAAAACATCACTACATAAACGTTTGAAATTCCCATTCTCAGTATCCTGTAAAATCCTGCAGTATGAAAATCTAAGAATCTCTTTGAAAAGGAAGACTGAACGTCTCAAAATATTGAAATCGTAGAATCATAAAATTTCGTTTTTCTAAATTTTCAAAACATTACATTTTCGTCTTTATAGCATCGCTAGGACTGAAAATATCTGTTCTTAGAATCTGAGAACTTCCAAACCTCAGATTCTCCTAAATTCTGAATTTGAGAATTTTACCTTTACTGCTTCAAAACTCTGCTCTCTAAGCTTAAAAAATCTTACTAAAACCATTCTGTTGTTCGTGAAAACAGTGACAACCCGAACAAAAAACCCAAACATGCTCCGAACCCAAAAAAATGCATTTCAAGCTCCTCTCCTCCATTATTCATTTGTTTTGACACAAAACAAAACAAGAAAAAACAGAGAGTCAGAATCACCGAACAGATCCATAAAAAACACATTTTGAAATGAATGGAGAGCTGTGAGCTCTGAATGGAAAGCCTGGGAGCCGGGACCCCATAAATCTGTTGGGAAACGCTTTATGAGGTCGGTGCTCCGACAAAAAAGAGCTCTCAAGATAAGCTAAAAGCCGAATGAGCAGAATTGTATAGGAGAAAGATGGAAGAAAACGGAAATGAGAAAGAATGGGATATGCAGATAGGGTAGTTCTTTCCAGGGTGCCCCGGGGATAAAAAGATTTGAAGGAAAAAGGAAAGGTGTCCGCAAAGGACATCCAACTGGCTATTATTCTTTATTCCAGCCACCTCGAGACTCGCTCGTGTTGAACTCGGGAAACGCATACTGCAAATTGGTTTCGCTTCGTTTTTTCTTGCTTCTTTTCTTGACAGGAAGGGCGTGTACTAGAAGAATGAGAAGAAGGTGGGGGGATTACAGAGAAGGTGAGTCAAATGAAAATCCAAGAAAAACTTGAATGAAAAGAGGGAGGACAAAAAATAGAAGGTCTCGGATTTCTGGAACTTGGAAGGAAGAGCAAGAAAATTTTGCATCGAAAAACGAAATCTTGGAACCTCAAAAACAGTGAAAGCCAAGTATATTTTAAAATCATTGGGGATTAAGAATCTCAAGAATCCTATAATCATCGAGGACCTTCAAACTGGGAATAATTTCAGCCCTTTCGAAGTCGGAATCTCAACTAGGAATTATAATTCCAAAGAGGTGAGTCAAAAATGAAAATCCGAGAACTAAAAAAGAGGCGACGCGACTGACTACTAGTAGTAAGAGGAAAGTCTCGAATTACTTGAACTCTGAAGCCATCTCAAAAACTCTCCCTCTCAAAAGACGTCCCTCCCACGAAGAAGCTGTCATGTCATCGTTGTGAAGTTGATAAGTAAGAGCTTCTTTTGGCGAAAAATGAGAATGTGGGTGGGTAAGGAAGCCAGAAAATTCAAGAATTCATTTCCTTAGAAGCCTCTGAACGACATACGAGATATCTGTATTTTTGTTCCGGGAATAATTTTCTTGGATTAAAAGAAAAGAAAGAAGGACGAAGTCTGTGGAATCGGTCCTATGAATACAATTTTGGTTATTTTAGATTTTGGATTTCCGTTTTCAAATCACTAGGGAACTTGTTATCCCTAGGACTACTAAATAATTCACTATTTGTTTCTAGGCATCAGAAGTTTCGAAAAAGAACACGAAAAACGTCATGAATTTCTATTCGAGCGTTCCCAAGGGAACACGAAACTCTTTTTGGAAACTTTATGACATAAAAGTTACGAAAAATGAAGGCGATTCGAATGAGCTAGAGGGGTTACTGATTACTGATTACTGATTTTCTGAATGTCTAAGAAAGATGAAATATAGATGGATGGTGACTAACAGATAAAAAAATCAGCATGATATCAGAAGTTTGAAATCAGAATTTTCAAGTTTTTGGGGATTTGGAATGATCAGGAGATTTGGTAATTTAAATCTTGGAAAAAAACTTATGACTGGGTTCTCAAGTTAGTCAGAATCACAGTAATCTAGTCAGACTTCTTTGAAGATTTAAAAAACTTCAGCGAATTTTTTCCTGAAATCGTACTGGAATATGGACATCATCAGGAAATACGTGATTCCTATGACTTCTCAAGAAAGAGAAAATTCGCAAGATTCTCAAAACAGAATAATATTCAGAAAACGTCTGGATTCTGAACTCCAACTTGGAGCATCAGAGTCCGCGACTAAAATCAGCTCCCAAAATTTCAATCAACAAACTTTTTTCCCAGTGGACACAAAAAACGGAACAAACGAACTGATTTTGTTGATAATCAAATTTGAAATCCAACCAATAGAAAATAGAATAGATTAAAGAGAGATTCCAGAGAAGCAATCTCTCTTTTCTCCCTCTCTTTATATCTCATCCGGGGAGTTTTTGCTTGCTCTTGTGTATTTGTGTGTCCGTTAGCACATATGCACATAGCGATGAAAATGAGAAGAGATGAAAGAAACATATTCAGAAAGAGATATCGAGCATGATGATGAGCATTTTGATGATGCACCAAGCTGTTTGTAAAGCAAAAAAAACAACTGGAAAAATGAAAAAAGGGTGTCTTGGAGAAAAAGTTTTTTTTGTTGAGTGAGCCTCTGTCTGTGGATATCAATTGGCAAGCTCTCTTGGAGAGGGTTTCCTGGAGCCAACGAAAGAGAGACAAGCTGCTTTTTTCTTTTTTTTCCGGTGACTCTTATCTCTACGTATCCATATCTTACATACTATTTCCGTTTGAACTAAAAGGAATAAGAAAATGGAGAAGACAACTCAATTGATGCGCATGTGTGTAGCATCGCAATATAATCCGTTAATTGGTTAAGACCTTTTTTCATCTAATGAAAATGTGACACTTTCAGAGTGAGTAGTAGTGGATTAAGAAATGAGATGACTTTCTGGAAAATGAAAGAGGGAGGGAAGTGTGTTTGATCTGATACGAGATGGATGAGGGGGAACATCAAGTAGACAAACAGTTGCAGTATGTACTTCATTTTGATATCTCCTTGTGCCAAATAATGAAAAAAAAACAGAATGCTACAAAAAATCAACAAGGAAGGCGATTCGAGTGTTCGTTTTTATGTGATGGCACAGGCTTCGGTGTGTTTAGAGGGTTTCATTGATTTGACTATTTTTGAACTTTGGAAAATTTTGAAAATAATACCATTGGTATCAGGGATATTTTAACAGACCGTTTAAAACGTGTTAAAAGACCCAGGAGGCCGAAGTTTTTCATGTGCCTTTAAAGACAGCTAAATTCAGGGAATGGGAGACCTGTTCGCCTTTAAGGTCGTTTTAAGCCGCACGGAAGCTACTCCTGTAAAAATATCCCTAATAGACGCGAAAATGGAGATTCAGCTTCCAACTTTTTTTTCTGTGAACTTTTCTATTGGGAACTATCTGCAGGTTGCAAATAATTGAAGGTCCTATCTCTACATATGTAATGATAGAGTGGTCATCATAGCTCTCTATGCCATTTTGCTCAAAATTGGAACTGAAACTTGAAATTCTGCCAGAATGTTTCTCTAGATTAGTGTTACTAACAAGCTTGTTTTCAAAACTTTTGGTCCGTTATGAACAGAATCATCAAGCTTCAAAGCTGTGTTGCCATAATTTTGGCGTACCCTGTAATTTCCAAAATGACTCTCATTTTGTGAGAAATTCCAATAACAATTCTTGATTCTCTGTAGTTCAACCTTTTCAGAAAGTATTCCTTCCCCCATTCACTTTTTCCAGTTTCCAACTTAAAACTTCCCATTTTGATGTCATCATTCTCCCATCACAGAACCATTCACAAACTACAATCCCGCACCACATTTTGCACCGTATTTCGGAATTCATAATCCGAGATCCTGATTTCATAAAAAAGCTCATATCCCTACAAGATATCCTTTGTTTTTTTCCAACTAATCTAGAACACAACTTTGTAAACAAAATCCTGTTTTGAACTCCATGCCGGTAAAATTCAATTACCGTTGGCCCTTCTGTCTAATTACCAAAACCAAACACCTGGAACATGAACAACAAAAAGTTATTAACAATTGAAATTTTATTAGGAATCAATATTAGGAATCGGACGACGAATGACGATATTGAATAGTGCTCACAATTTCAAAAATTCCCCTCGAATATATAAAAGAAAGTGGAAAAGAGAGAGTTTGGATTTATCGGGATGAGAGAGAGAGAGAGATAGGGGTGTCTAACAAGGGAAAAAGAGTCATTCCATTCTCACAAAAATTCATTCGAAATACGGCGCAGCATCCGGACGGAACATCCAGTTCTGTTGAGGTTGAGTCGACTTGCGGAATCGGATGAATGGTTGGATGTTGGCCTCTTCTGGAAATGGGAAAGTTCGGTTGGGTTGGAGTCTCTCTTTTGAACTTACGAGTTTGGCTTTTGCGATAACGCGGTTGGTAGTCCGAAGACGGGTAAGCCTGGGTGATGGCGAAGAGCACGAGAAGAGCCAAGATGAGGAATCGCATGATTTGGATTTGAATCTGACAGTTGTCTTGATTAGGTTTATATACTAAAAAACGAGACGAGTGGGTTGAACAATTCGTGAGAACAATGCCGAGTAATAACAAGAACGAAAACAATCTCTTTTTCCTGTTGCAATAACTTTCTTATACAGAAAAGAATTTTGGTCATCAGACTCTTTTGATAATTTCCGGTTATGAGGTGTAGGAATTTCGGTTTTGATTTCTTGGACAGAGATTTTTTCATGTGAACAACGCCCACAGAGAGATACAGTGTAGCTGTGACAAGTTCGTTCTCTTCGTGATCGTTGGTGTTCTTTGATTCAGAGAATGTTGTCATGAGTTACGGTTAGCAAATGATAAAACCAGGAACTGGTGTTTGCAGATCTGAGATTTTTCTACTAACTAAACTCAAAATTTTCAAGAAATCCTAAACTTTGGCTACCGATGACATTTGGCTAGGTTCGGGAACTTTAGGATTTAGAGTTCGAGAGCCTTGAATCCTCGAAATTTCAGGTTCAGAAAGTCGGAAATTTGCCTGCCTCTGATCTTCACCTAGCAGCTTAGATTCAAGAGTCAGAAGTACCGTAAAGAAAGCTTAAAAACAAAAATAAAATAACGTAATTTTCTATTTTCCAGACAAAAACCAGAAATCAGAATGTGTAAATCCTTGAACACCTCGGTATTTATAGATTTTGCCCGCCCATAAAAACAGACAAACACAATGTGGAGATGATTAGAAATGACTTTTTCTCAGTCCAGGCTGATCAAAAATGAGCAAAAGAAGATAATAAAGGATTGAGTCAGGAATGGAGATGATGTTAGATGAAACTGGCAAGTACAATAGGAAAAAAAGCATAATAAAACAGTCTGAGCCATCCCGAGATTCTATTTTGATTTTAATTAAAAGTATAGCCTCCGATTTTTCTCTTTTATACGGAAGGTACTCTTGATTTGTCAGAAAATTGAAATCCTTATGAGCTGTGACTGAGGACTATACACAATTCGTCATATTATGGATAAGGTCTGGTGAATTTCGGAAAAGAGGAAGATTTTGCAAAAAAAGAAAGAAAACGATGAATACAAAGCTGTCATCTGACATCCCCCTACTTATAGTTTCCCCGAATTGTGGGCGGAGCTTGCCGAATACCTGAATTCCAGATGAAGGGGGTCCTTTAACGCCTCCTCCTTCAACTCTCCACCCCTTTTCTTCTTCTTCTTCCTCAATTTTGCTAACGCCTTTTTTCCTACCACTTTCCCAGATTACGATACAACGAAAGAGTACACCCACGGACTTTTAAGAAGAGGTGACACGCAAGAATTTGGAAGTAGAAACGGAGGAAGAGTCATCAGGGCATAAGTGGATTTGTGCAAAAGTAGAGGGATTAGAAACTGTTTCGAAGGAAAACAGCTGAAAATTCTCAAGTGCTGGTGGTGCACTTATTCTACCATTTTTCACTTACGTCACAATGATAGGGGTGCAAAGGTTGAAAGGAGAGGGAAAGGGTGTGTAACTATGAAAGAGGGAACTTCCATGATTAACTGCTTCCATCTGGTTGAGAGGTTTTTTGCAGAAACTTCTTGCAGGAGCTTCCTGGAGCCTTCAATTAAAAAAATGAGCTGGAGCAGCTGATTCCACAGATAAAGCGCGAACGGATCGGATAGGAATGCTATATGGGTCCGTAATGCGCCCGTTACGGATCTATCTGTAAAAGCTACAACTGAACTGATCCGTATGCGAATCCGTTTACGGGCCGTTCGCGAATGAAAATTCGATCGAAAACATAACGGGTCCGTTCGCGAGTGCTCGTTCGCAAAAACACCCATAACGGATCAGTTATGCGTCGAATACCTGATGAACACACATAGCATTCCTATCCGGTCCGTTACGCGTAATTCGCGAATCACCTGTGTCAATTGTTGGGGTCAAATATTTTCTCGGGAAGTTTTTATTTCTGAAAGATTATCCGGGATATCGTGAGATTTATGACGCAAGATTTATTAGTATTTGGTGCAAATTTTGAATAAAATCCAGGAAATTGTGACATCAGATGAAGTCGGAAACGAAAACAGTCGAAATCGATGACACAGTCTCAACTAGACAACGAAAATGAAACTAGGATTTCAGCTCGAAGCGGATTCCACGAAACTACGATACTGATTGGTTTTGAGATTCGTTAAGCGAAGATTTTGCTGATCTGGGACAAGTTTTGTTAAATACTGATTTTCTGAGACTAATACGCCAATTTTGGATTCAAAGATTCTGGATTGTGAAGATGCCGGTTGATTTGGAAATACTGAAATTTCATATTTTTGGGATTCTCACATTTTGTAATAGAAGCGTTCTATCAGAATATAGCAGGCTTTCAAGACTCCCAAAAACTCAAGATTCCGAGATTTCTAGATTCTAAGGTTCAGAAGAGAGTTTTTTAACAAAGTCGTATCTGAATTTCAGATTCCTTTTCGATGTTGTTCACAATTTGTCTTCCTTATTGTCAAATTACCGTGTTGTGTTCTGTTTCAGAGATTTTGTCTTTCTCATCATAATCCTCTCCTCTAAAACTCTTCCATCCTTTGAGCCTATCATATATGCCCCATAATACTGTTATCAAAACTTGGAAACGTCACTGTAAAATTGATCAATGTTTTTACAAAAAGTGATACATCTAATTTTTTCAATTTTCCTGGTACCCGGATTATACCTTGGACAGTTCACTCATCTTGATGAAATTTCCTGTTTAAATTGTCTTGTTTTGTTTTTTTTCTGAAATCATCGCTTTCGGATAATCCTGACACTAAAAATCTGAAGAGACGAGGAAATGAAAAAAATCTTCATTAGTGTTTTGAGTCACCCGTAGCCGATTGTTGGTGATAAAAACATTGGGATAATATCAGGGAAAGAGAAGAAAAAAGTGAATTTCACATAGAAAACACGTCATATTTCACAGTCTGAGATGGTTGATGAACAGAGAGATAACAATTTACTAGAATATCCGAAAAAGTGATGATGATGATATGAGAATAAGCAGAATTGGGACGAATACGGAATGGAGTGGAAGTATGGATCCATTGATACAATCCACGTGTTTGTTCTGAAAGATTTTCAATGGAAGGAATTCGAAATCAGATTTGTTGTTGTTTTTTGAAATCTTGGGGAAAAGGAACATATTTTGGAAAATAGAAGTCTACTAGTTATAATCTGAAAATAAAGCACAGATAAAATGTTATCCATCAAAAGTGGCAGATTTTCTTTTTTGAATACATGAAACTTCAGTCAAACAATCACATTTTCAGAGTCTCAAACTTTGGTGATGTCAAAACATTCAATTTTTCCATTAAAGTAAGAGTTTTGAAAATGCCAAACAAACCTGAAGTTCAATTTCCCAATCATTCAGAGAATCCGGTCTCCTTCTGGCATGGGAATGGACCACTTCGCACTTTTCCACTGAAAAAAAAAGATTTCAGATCTCTGGGTCAGAATGAAGTCAGCTTCACAGAGTTTGCCCAGAAGTAGATGCTCTAGATACTGACTACAGTTCTGCGAAGCACCTTTTTCAGAAAATTGACCGTTTTTCATTCTAGAAAACAAGTTAAAACTCACATTTGATCGGTTCTGCTTCATAATGTTTCTTCGGCTTATACTGACTACAAGCCCGATCTGCTATGATAAGTGAGAGCGTTGTGTTTGGCACTGGATACAATTTGGCATATCTGAAAATCGCACATTTCCTTTTCAAAGTTCATTTAGCCCTCTCACCTTGAACACGTAGACATCCCTATTAACTGAAGTTGTTTAGTTATATTGAGAGTCATTCGATAGTGGAAATGTTTCATGAAACACCTCTCGAATGGTTTGATCTTTTGGAATGTACAAGTCTTTCCGGACATTGATGGTTGCGCATCCACTAGGGTGAATGCGGATTCCAGAAGGTTTTTCCAGAAGGAAGTTTGAGCTAGTTTGAAAATCGAGGTGACAAAATAGCGGAGAATACTGCTGGATGCTGGAGATGCACTGCTCCATGGTGCGATACGTTTGGCTTTGCATTCCGATTGTACATCTATCCAGGATTTTCTGGAAAATTTGGGATGAGGTAAGGATTTTGAGAAGTGAGGACGTACGTTGAGACTAAATTAATCTTTATCAAGGATTCAAAGAGTTGAGGGTCGAAGTCAGCAAGATGGGCTGGTGGACGGTTCGCTGAGGATGCGATGACGTGACCGTTTCTGGTAATGATGGAACATTCTTGCTGAAATAAAAAAAAACAAGGTTTACCAAATTGTCATAGATTCCTCACCTTTCTGCACACTTTCCAATCCGAGTGTTGCCTAGTAAAGTTATCAAAGTATTGATCAAAAAAATACTCCTTCCATTGTGTTCCAACAACTGCCAACCGATTATTCTCGTAATCCGCAATCGTTCGATAAATCAAAAGACTTCCAGATCTCATTGAAAACTGCACGAAATCGTTGTTATCAGTGACTTTGATCTCTTCATCGAACTTTTTGTTAACTGCTTTCATATCGTGGCTCGAGCTGGATAAACTAGGGTGAGAAATGATTTTAGCGAAATTACCGTACCATGTCGGATAGAAGGCGGTCAGTTTTGATCGAGTATGAACAAAACTGTTCACATAATGAGGGACAGAGGCGTTCTCAGGGAACTGGACAAGAAGACAAGTGGTATGTTCGATATCTGAAAATTTTTACAGTTTATCTTTAATTACTGTAAAAGTATACCAGAAGAAGGCCAGGACTTTGTCCAACTCCCTAACGCCTTTGTGAACGCTCTCGGAAGTCTCATATCATCTTGAGAACAAATCTCTTTATCAGAAATGTCTGACCAAACTTTGAATCGATCATACGGTTGATATTCATCCAATTTCCATTGACAAACATCTCGCCTTGGGTAGAAAAATGTGACTAATTTGTTGTTAGAGAGATCTAATTCCGAGACATCTTCATCGTAGTAAACTGTTTTGAGTTCCAAGTTGTTAACGATAACAATGGTGAATGGAGAGTCTTTGATGTGGGCACAATGGAATTCTTTGATTCCTGATTCATCTTTGATTGCTTCTTCGTAACAAGTCTTTGTGGTGATTCGCCGTCTGAGATCTCTAATTGCAGTTGAATCACCTTCCAGGTCATACTGAAAAGTTTACTTGGAACTGGAATTGTGAATGCTCGAAGACGTACCATATCTAATGTGGGGATACTATCGATTAGTCCAACTAATCTATAAACTCTCTCATCACTGAACCCGTAGTGGACTCGAAGACCAGATCCTGCTTTTTGCTTCACTTGTTGAGCGTCGTAGCAAGCACTCCGACGGACACAATGAACTTCGGTTTTCTGAGAATTAGGAAATTAGAATGTTCAACTTTTACAGAGACTTTTTTGCATACCGGAATCTGAAGTTGTGGGTGATAAATGAGCATTCCGTTGTTGTCTACAATGTATCCATACATTTGCTCGCTAGATGTGGGCAGATGTTTAGTGAGCTCTTTTATGGAGATGTCGATGGCTGAAAATACAAGCTTGTGTTGATAAGAAGTGAAGTTAAAGTCCTTACCCACAACTCCCGCCAAACTCTGATCCCTCCATATCCTCTGATCACTAGTCAAAATCGGAAGTGACAGGGTTACCGTAGGTCCAGATCCTTGAGTCTCCATGTACAGCTGTGTCCAACTGGGCTCTCTCTTCTCCGCTTTCGTCCCTTTCAACTCTTCGCCTCTAACCTGACTCAACACATTTTGAATTGTTCGCGACTGAGGTTTCACATCCATGATTGAGTCGATTTCTGGAATTACAGACTTTTTGGGGTCGCAGAAAAAAGGATCAGGATACCTGAATATCCTCCGTGAGACTTGCATGCCATGTACTGTTGAAGTGGAAGAAGACTGGTACCGTATCCCATGGAGAATCCAAATATCCTAATCAATTCACTATTTCTAGTCTGGAATTCCTCGTCAAGGATTTGGTGTGGCCACTCGTCTACTCCATCGGTAAAAATTATGAGAAGTTTATGACCTTCTGATCGGTAGTCAGCAAACAGGGATTGGTTGGAGTCCAGATTCTGTAATTATTCAGATCCTTTATGGATTCTGAATCGAGAATAAAATACCCCTCTCAAAACATCCAACGAGAATTTCAACGGTGTTGAAAAATGAGCCTGATCCTTCTCTTCTAACATTCCCAATTCCTCAAAAAACACTTTCTTATTACTAGTCGTCGCTGGCATGAAAGTTCGATTCGCACAACTGATAATCGGATTGAAATGATTATTGAAGTAGACCCCGAAGAAGTAGTCATTTGGACTCAGAGTGGAGAGGATGTACATCATTGTGATCTTGATGAGATGCATTGTGGGTCCTTTCACACTTCCGGAACTGAAATTTGAGATGTTTTGAAAGAAATTAAGAGGATAGAGAGGACTCACTAATCAAGTAGAAAGACAATATCTTTTGGTACGGATTCAGCGTTGACGAACCATGGACGAAATCTGGGATCGAAGAGATCGATGGTGATTGGAGCGGGTTCTACTTTCCAGTGTCTTCCTGGAAAATGAGAAAAATGTTTTCAATAGCGAATCATTTCTGAAAATCTGGAACACTTGTGCTCAAGAGCTTGTGTCTCAAACTGGGTGTTTATACATTTTTCTTTGGGGTTTCAGCAATTTTTTTTGAATAATGGATTTAAAAATTATGGGTGAATCTATTTCCAATAGTGCGCTCTAGATTGCTAATCCAAAGGTTTCCATATAAAATTTGAAATATTCATTTTTTCTGTATCAAAAACTCACTTGGATACATCCTTGTCAATCCGGAATACGTTCCAATATACTGTTGTCCCATATCCGGATCCTTATTCCTATTCTCCACCATCGTTTTTTCTATAAACTTAGTTCCCGTCCAATCGAAATCTCTCATCACCCGTGGATCACATTGATACGATTCTACAGTAATATGAATTCCAGAACTCCGTTCCACGGCATTCGAAACAAAATGCATATCAGACTCATTCATCTTCTTCATATACGCTTCACATCTTTTATCTGACTGAGGGACCGCGTACGCCTGATCATCGTATTCATCGAAAACCGCTGCCGATGCTTCAGCACTCGATGCCAATTTCTGAAAAGAAAGAAAAAAGATGAGGGGAGGAAGAGGGGATGAATGCAATTTGGAGATGGACATCAATGTGCGGATATGGCACGTAATTATGACAAGAAATAGTTGAGAAAATTGAGAGAGTTTTGAGTCATATCCGAAAAGTTACTCGAGAGAAAACGAGCATAACATATTCAGAATTTATTTATTGTTTTTCCCTGTTGTTTTCTAATTATAGTACTTGACACAATCTTTCTCGGCGCCCAAAGGAAGAAGACAAATGAAGACAAGACATGGAACATATTTTCCTATTCCATGCATTTTTTGAGACCAAAAAATAACAAGGAACCTTCTTCCAGAGCGAAAAATAGTACTACCTTAAGGGCGTGGACTCTGTTAGTGACAAGTCGATCGAGGTGTTCCGTCGCTTCGCGAAGCTTCTCCGCCGCATCTTCCTTTTTCGATCGGATGTCCGGTTTGAGTTTTTCGAACTCCTAAAAGTACGCAAAGATTGGAAATGAGCAAAGAGTGGAAACGTTTTTGGTAATTTGGCTTATTAGTGATGTGGTCTTTATGGTCCCCGGGGAGTTTTGGGAATGGGAATGAGCTATGAGTTTAGGAAGGTTTTGTGTACTTTGTAAAAGGTTCAGAACTTAAAAGAGGGTATCTGAAGGTAAGTTGGAATCTAATTCTCGGTTTCCGAATGAAAAAGTCATGAACATTTGACTTCAAATAATAAATGTTCCAGGTCTGGGAAATCTGATTTTTTCTAATTTTTGGAGTTCTCATTATAAATTCCTTAAATTGAACCTCAATCCTCTGCTGCCCTAGTTTTTACTGATCGTATAAAATTTCTTGGACCTAACAATTTACCAGAATGTTTTTTGGTCGAAGAAAATTATAGGTTCAGATTCAGAATCTACGCTTTTCGTGCATTTTTGCAGGTTTCTGAACCAAGAAATTAAAAGGTGCTAGGCTTTTAAATTTTTTGAAATTCAATAACTTCCTCGCATTTTCAAACAAAAGACTCACTTCTTGGACTATAGAGAATCTGGACTGTGTCTCGAAATCTCTGACAATATTCGCCGAGAATTTTGCAATGGATGGTGGCGCCTCTTCGATAGTATCGTTCGGTAGATGTGACAGTGAGAGCCTGAATAAAATAGTCAGAATAAATAGCATTCCTTCTCTTCCGGGAGAAGAATAACAGAGGAGAGGTCAGGTGTTAGGGCTCGGCGAGCAGCCCGTCGTGTCGTGTGGATTCCGAATAGAGCATTCGAGCAGAAAATAAATGCTCTGCCTTCGACGATAGAATCGGCGATTCTTTCGTTTTGACGCTCTGACTCTTCTCTTCTTCTTCTTCTAGTTCTAGTTCTCCCTCCAGTGGAATGTGAGAAGAGAGAGAATACAACAGAATAGAGAGAGAGTTAAATTCGGTTTGGCGGTCGTGGGGCCTCTGGAGCAGCGATATATCTCCAAAGGGGTGGGATGCGCGAAGAGAAGGACGATATGGGGCGGAAGACAAGAAGAGAGAAGAGTCGAAAACAAAAACCCCCGAAGAAGGGGTGTTGTAGAAGAAGAAGAAATAGGGGGCACGAAGAAGAAGAAGAGCTGGAGCCAAGAAGACGAATTGGTACGTCTCCGGAAGGAGACCCACCCGACCCTAGACACTTACCAGAAAAGCACAACGTGCACGTATCCCATGGGGCCATCTACCGAATCTCGCTGTGATTTGATGGGGTCGAACGACGCGTCGCCCTGCAAGAAAGTTTGTGTTCAGTTTTCTAAGAAGACATGGGGTCAGGGGATCCCAGGGGACCCAGAAAGAGAAGGGAAATTGAATGAAAAGAAAGAATACATAAGGCTAATTGAATATTTCAGATAGAAATTTGGGGATGTTGATTTTTAAGTTTCTAGAAATCGGGAAGGTTTAAAAAAAGGAATCGATAAATCAGAGAAGTGTGTTTTGATCAAGGAAAAATCAGGATTTCCTTATAATCCTTATAATTTCCTTATAAGAAGCAAAATGTTTCTTGATCTATTTCGGGATCAAGAAAGAATTTCGGGAACTTTGGGGCCCTAAAAATGTGTCTATCGAGTTTTTATATAATTGAATAATGATTGCTGAAACTGATAAATTTTCAAAACGCAGAACATTGAGATTACGGTAATGAAAGAACAAAATGAGTTTGGTGATTTAGATGCAATATGAAAAGTATAACAAAACCTTTTATACTTATTTTGATTCGAAGCACTTTGAAGTCTCTAGAGAGTTAATCATAAAGTGCGCCAATGATTAGTCATAGAAATTTTCGATGAAATAACATTATTTTGAGCTTATAATAATCACAGGATCCGTAAGCTTGTTGACTTCGGAACAAATCCCTTTTTACACTAAAATCTTGCAAAACCTAGCTATTGTTCCATTTTTGGACCTATTGTTCTAAGAATTCAGGTATTCTTTGGACATTTTGGGCTGCAGAAAATTGCAAAAAAAAACGCAGATGGGATTCAAAACTAAATTTTTCAAAAGAATTCAAACTATTTTCAGTCATGACTCGGTTCCTCATCAAATCTTCATGCGACCGTCAAAATTTCAATCAAAGTTTTAATCAAAAATTGCTCAACCAAAAAAAAGAAACTAATATCGAAATCCCCGCCATTTATCAATTTCTCCCTTGCAAACTCTGATTTATTCCATTCATGTCAAACAATTT
Organism: Caenorhabditis zanzibari; assembly: GCA_963966625.1. Classification (NCBI taxonomy): domain Eukaryota; kingdom Metazoa; phylum Nematoda; class Chromadorea; order Rhabditida; family Rhabditidae; genus Caenorhabditis; species Caenorhabditis zanzibari. The sequence goes on from OZ016469.1 coordinate 10,513,913, forward strand.
TCGATTTCTCAATTTCCATCTCCAATTTTTCATCACGCCAACACCAAAAGCGGCTCTCTTATTTCCCTTTTTTTCTCATTTCCAGATTGACACCACTAACAGAAAGAGCACTACTTGACCCCCATATAAACAATTTCTCATCGCCATTTTCTCATTTTCTTTTTGCCCTTTTTCTTTTCACACTCAATTTAGCGCGGAATTTCTAAACAAGTGCTAGAAAACTAGAAAATTAATTGATTCCAAAGTTGGTTGAAAGACAAAGGATTCACTTGAAAAAGGAAAACATCAGAAAGTGGTGGGATTGAATTTCGAGAAGGCAAAAGAAGAATGGGATATCAGCATGAAAGGTGAAGGGAAAGAGAATAGAAACAGAAGATGTGCATAAAAAGTGACATGTACTGGAACGAGGACGGAAAGGAAGGAAAGATGGGAGACTTCCGATTGGGAGAAAATCGAGGAAGTCTTTTATTTGAACAGGAAAAGGTTTTGGATTTGGAGGATCAAGATCATTGAAACTGACCAATTGGGTTTCGGATGGGTTGCAAAAGAAATTCATTCTGATAGTAAGATAGCGTCGCGATCAATGATCTTCGACCAGATGGAGAATGCAACAATTAGGCGACGGGACGCCGTTCAACGTAATGGAAAGAGCACCCAAATACTGCTCCGATTGGACGACAATAATGGAAAGAACACCTTCGCTAAAGTGCAAGCACATCAACAAAGTACAAGAGGAGAACCGGATATCAAGCTGCTGAAGGACCGGAATACCCTCTGATTGCGTAGCTCAATCTCTTCTGTACATGATATACTGACAATTCCATTCTTCTCCCGAAGCTCTGTCCCTATTTCCCCTGCTTTTATCATCTTTTTGACCCTTGAATATATTTTCCTATTTTACTTCCAATAAACGAATCCACTGAACCACCTCACACACCATAAAGAAGGCTATCCTAAACCACTAGTCTTTATAGAGAGAGAGTCTTTATAGAAGGGTGCGATTTTGAATTTTCAGATTGAAATAACTAGCCAAATTAGTTCAACAGTTTTAAAGCATTTCAAAACGAAATGAGACCTTGGAAGATAATTTTCTAATGAATAGGTTTTTCGAAAAATATTATAGGAATGAGAGTCAGCAAGTCTGAAATCGAAAACTGTTGTTGTTTTGCAGAAAGTACGGCTCACGATATTTTCCAACATGTGAAATATTGAAAATTTTCGAAAGCCAAGAACAGCAAGATTGCCATTAACGGACCGGGCCGAGATTTTTTGCATCCAGTCCGGCCAAGTGGCAAGCCTGAAGAACTGAAAATGTGCAATCGTATACCCTTCGGTCCCTCAGGTTCATTTGCCTTTGCTTCTATAGACGAACCTTGACTTATTCGCTCGAAATGGTCCCGAAAAATAATTGCATGTCAGATATTTAATACTCAATTTTTGTCATTTGGATAAACTGAGAACGCGAATTAAGGATGATGGGACTACTACGCAATCACCTGGGTCTAGGCAGTTTTAAGTAGCCTTGGAAATCGACAAAGTTTCTGAAACTTTGAGGGTCCCTAGGATCTTTAGAGAACTAACACATTTAAACATTAGAAAGTTTCCAAAATTTAGACTAAAGTCTTAGACCTCAAAAAAGCCAGTTGCTCAGGAAGACATAAATAGAGAGAAAAAGTGTAAACATCAAAAATGCTGCAAGAGGAACTCAGACGATGATGATGATGACGATGATGAAGGAATCTTCTTCATCTTATTTTCCGTAATTAGACTCATAATGAAAAGTCGTCTCAAAGACTCTGTGTGGCTTCTTCTTCAGCATTTTCCTCCTGAGTTCTTCTTTTCTTCTTTTTCTCTTTTCATTCATTGTGTTCACTCTCTTATTCTGTCGAATCGGAAAATCAGTGGAATAAGAGAAGTAAGTAGCAGAATAAGTAGAAGAAGTTCTATAGAAAGGTTGAAAGGGCGAATTGAATAGAAGACGAAGCCTATGGAAAAAAGAAGAAGAATACGTCTTCTGAATGAAGCAACCAAAGTTTTTGAGAGAACCAAAAGGAATACGTGGGAGTAGATGGACGGAGCTGTCGGTTTTAGAAATGAACGGAACTGAAAACGGGAGAAAATGCGCGAAGAATTGTCAACACTTGAATCGCAATCCTATTACGATGCAAAATAAGCGAAAATAGGAAAAGAAGACGGCGGACGGGAAGAAGAAGAGTTGAGAATAATGGAAGGAAGACGTGTAAATATATGAAGATGGGAGCTACAGCTTCCAGTTCCTTATTAAAGGATGAGCAGGAAAACTTGGGATGCTATGTGTTGGTAAACATGTACACTGGAGGAATAGTATTTTTTTCTTGGGCTCGTGAAGTTTGGAGCAGTTGGCACCACGGTACTGTATCGGGAGTTAGAGCTCGTCAATGAGAAGTTGGACAGTGACCTTAATGTGAACATCCAGGATTACTACATGATCAAAAGAAGGAAATGGGACTTTTTAATCGAAATTTCGAAACTAAAGGCCAAAGAACCAAATAGTCGGCCAGAACAGGAAAAAACGTGGATATGAGGTGCCTTAAACAGAGCGTTTTTCAAGCCACAGAAGATCAAAATTTTTAAACCTACTTTTTGATCACTCATTGCTAAACAGTGCGGATTCTCTGAACGTTGGGGGCCTAGTCTAAACCTTGGCTATTCCGAAAATGAAAAAAAAAATCCATTAAATCCACGTCCAACCAAATGATCCAGACACCGAATCAAGCTCCGAAAATGTGTATCATCGGCATCGGATTCAAATACAAATAGTATGGAATTACAATATTTTGACACTTGTAGTTTTAGTAAGTTGTGCTGTAGGTAAGAAAAGTGCAAGGTTTACTCTACTGAGCAGTCTCGAGTGGTCTGATTTTGGTCAGGATCCTACTGAAAACGTCAGTCTACTAAAAGCCAGTACTGATTATGAGCACCTACATTCTTAACCTTTTTAACTAATCCTTGTCACTTTTTTTGAAAGTCAACAATCCATTTGATCTCATTTGTTGATTTTTCGAAATCACTTCGAACGTAGGCGGAACTTGTTTGCTGTTGATCAAATCGTCACTGATAAATCTTCAGATTTAAGGAGACCTATACGGATATCGGAAATATTTGGTTTGTGTTTTGCAGATCCTAGCAAAACTGTGAAAAACTAGAAATACTTTGTCAATCCCAAGTAAACAAGAAGAGTGATCACATGAAAGGCGAGATCCTAGTGGGATTAGGAACAATAACACCTTGAAAACTAGAATTAATCCTATCGCTGAGGGATGATGATGAACTCAACAGAACATATTTCTGAGCTTGAACAAAAAAACAGGAAAAGAATGGAAGGAGAAACAGAATAGAAGGGAAATGAAGAAGGAGAGAGAAAGAGGCTGGAATATTAATTCGGAATCGGGCGAGAGAATGATGAATATTCAATTGGGACACCTCGGCCTATAGAGGCCCCAAATAACCCCTTAGGGGAGAAAAGAATAAGGGGAGATACTGACTGAAGGAGTAAACTTTTCTTGTTCAGAAGCGAATCCTATGGACCCTACTCTTCCTTACTTCCCACGCCTCTTGAATCAAGACAGACAGAAGAAAGAAAAGAAGAAGAAGGCGTCGACACGACAGCCCGTGCTTGAATGATTTGACGAAGAGAGAAGAGAGCACAAAATGAATGAATGACAAGTTTCGCACATCTTCTTTGAATTCTATTACGGAGAAGAGGGGCATGAAAGTGAGTGAAAGAGAAGAGTTGCACCCTTTCTCTCCTTCCCCAACACCACCACACACATCGCCGTTTTTTCTCCGACACTCTGAAGATATCTGCCTTTTTTTGTTGTGCTTTCTTTTTTCTTCTTCTTCTTCATCCCCTATCTACGCCCTCCATAACACACGATATTTATTTTGGACGGACTTCTCCTGGTCTGACTGGCACCGCCCGAAAATGCCACATATCCGATTGCCTTCGGAGCACCCCCTGCAGAGGAGGCTCCGCAGATTATTTGTCCTTTCAACTCTTTCCACCTCTTTCTCTCGAATTTTGACACCTTTTTGTCGTTTTTCACACGGTGCTTGTTACTAAAAAATAATACGATGTTTGTGTTGTGTATTGTTGAGAAGATTGAGCAAATCGGATTTTTGGAATTTATTGAGAGATCAGTGGGAGCTTTTTTTGCAAAAAAAGTCGAAAGTCGCTTGGAATTTTTTAAAAGTGAATTGCTTTGAATAATGCTACTTCGATAACGGTATCCCACAGAAAGCAATATCTAAACTTTTCAAGACTTCTGGTTTTATCGATTTCGCACTCCTTGTGATCATCTTTCGTGAATTTGCCAACAATTAAAAAATTAAAATTTATGTTACAGAGCAAATCAACTCAAGGAGACAGAATCAGTGAACGGACAAGAGTGAATATTGAAATAAAGCGGATGAGATGGAGAAAAAGAAAAAACAAGGATCCTCTACTGATAGAAGACACGAATGGCATGACGACGACGATTGTGTGATTGGAAAAACTGTTGGGAGAATTTAGAATATGAAGAGTTCTGAGGAATTGATGTGTAGTCGATGGCAATCTGAAATTCAAATATTTGAAATTTGAAGTTTCAGCAAAAACTACCTTGTCAATGGATTTCCCAGGATCCGCACAAGTCTTGAAGAAGTTTTCCAAAACTCCAACTCTCATTTTCATACTCTGTCCACTCAGAAGGACTCCTGTAGTTGGTGCAGCAATCAGATGCGTGTCAGCGTTGGTCTGAAAAGTCAAAAATTATTTGTGTTACTGTGTAAAAAGATATACCTTGAGGGCATACATGATATGAAGAGGAGAAACATTGGTAATCTGAATCAAAGTCTCTCTCATTTCAGAAGAGAGCGTGATCTTATCGTTAGGAACAGTCATAATATCCGGTGCTCCTCCACAGGTAACAGTCATCGCTGACATTGATTCAAACTGATTTTGTGGTTGTTTCTGGTAGTGAACTCGGAGAGTGGAGCATGGTTCCGCATCATCGTCTCTAATTGGAGTTGTCTTTGGAGCTGCAGTCTCATACACATATTCCGGTGACATCTTTTGAGTAGATTGCATTGAAATAGTCGGCATAAAACTGTGTGCAGTACTGACATCCACAGGTTCCATTTGAGAAGGCATGTATTCAGAAACATCGTCATCCGAGAATTGAGTGATTGTCGGAGATCTGGGCTCAAATGCAGACGACTCCGTTTTCTGAACATATCCGTGAGAATCGTAACGAGAGAAAATGGAAGTGAGCATTTCGACAGTAGCCGGGTCGACAATGTTCCAGGAATAGGGAATGGCGTGTGGGTTTGTGCGGAATGCATGAAGGAAGACAGATCCCAGAAGACCTCCTTTGATAAGATTGTATCCTTGTGGAGAGCCAACGAATTGATCGAATACGGCGAGAAGACCGTAGAGAGTCCAGTAGAAGAGGATTGAGTGCTGAAAAATAGCACGTGGAATCTGTCTGTTTTTTCAAAAAACTCACATATCCCTCTTTTGAACTTTTTGGACTCATCAACACTCGATACGAAAAAATCGCTGGAGGCACAGAAGTCAAAGCGGTGCACACAAACTGAAGAACAAGATTAAGATTCCAGATTCCAAAACTTCCGAACCCACCTTGGCATGCTCTCCCTCGATCAAATACAATGCCACCGCAATCATGGTCATCACAAAAATCTCCTTATTCCCGATGAGTCCTCCAAAATAACGATTCTCACCATCCGGATGAATCGGTCTTCCAACTACAGTCTGTCTCTCGGCCATCTCAAGATTCAATCCACTCTCCGATTCAAAGTTTTTCTTGTATCCAACGTTGTCTCCTGCAGCGTTGTCTGTAATTATTCGAGGAATTCCAGACTTGGAAAAAAGTTTCAGCTCACCGATATCACTGCGAATGCTTCTTTTTCCATTGCTTCCAAGTGCCATTTTCAGACTCATTGTTCGTTGTGAACGTGGTAATAATTTTGAGAGACTTTCAGGGTCTGTCAATGAAAAACTAGACACGTGGATACGATGAAAAAATTTACCACGAGGGGAGGAAGTTTTTTTTTCAGTAAAAACTTAATGATCGACGTGACCACCTTTTTTTCAGAAATCAGATAAAATTTCTATAAATATTTCTTCTTTTTCAAATCCTCTATTGTGCAAGATTTACTCGACGAAGAAAGCTCGAAAGCAATGACTGCTCGTAACAAGAATCAGAGTGCTCACAGTTCTCCGCATGACATCATAAACACATTCAATCACTTTTTCATGAATGTTCCGACTAACAAGAGCTTTGACATGACTTACAAAGGTTTAGTCGTGATTTTCTTGGATTTTCAGCAAATCTTTCTTTTTCAGTGTACATTCGTGATTTGGCTGATACGGAAGATCGTGTTAGTCTCTCGGCTCACAGCTCGTTGATCAACGTTCAAGGAGCCAAACCAACAACGATTGCTTCGTATGGAAATGTTCCTGCTGTGTCTGCAAGCTCCACTTCGGTGAGATCTGAATATATTCATACAGAAAATTGGGAAATTTCAGATTGATCAATCTTCATACCTATCCGTGCCATCTACCAAATCATCTTCATCCAACCTCTCTGTCCAAAGTCCTCATGAAGTGACAATGAGCCATATCGATCGTATGTGTGCTGATAATTTGGCTCGTAAGGAGAGATCAATGCTCAATTTGAACGAGCTCAGCAAGCAAATCGGCGATTCGAATCCGCCACCACCTCCGCCTCCTCTTGAGAAGACTCCATCGACGGTTTACGAGAATTTGAACATTCTGACACCATCAGTTTCCAATGCCGTCCCGAAGACTCCCAGCATCTACAGTGGTATTGAACGGGATTTCGCAAAAGTTAGCAATGTGGAGACGAAAGGATCCGAGGGAAAATGTATTCTTTATGTGAAAGTGTCCGATTGCTTCGATTGAAAGTGTATCTTCTTGAATAAATATTTTTCTAGAATTATTGTTTTGCTACACCATTCATTCATTTTCCCATCACATTAACGTTGTTTGTTCTTTAAGACCGGTTGTAAAACTCCTATACAACGGTCAATCCCTCTCAAAACTCTTCACATCGATCGCTCGTCCACATGTATTCAATGTCACCTGGACATGGTCTCCCAGGAGCAAATTTAGGAAATTTAGTATCAATTGTCCAAGTAGGGAACACATACTGCCAGTCACTCACACGAGTCTCTCGTCTAAGTAATCTTCCATTACCGTATTTTGTTGTACGAAAACTTCAAAATAATAATAATGTGCGGATCATCCAAGACCCTCAAAACTGTCCCTTCCCCATCAGTCGCACCAACTCTGGCCCAGAAAAAGGAAACCTCTGGTTTCCAATACACCGCCCAAGAGGAGGCAGAGCTAAAAATCTGGCTAGATATCCAGAAAAACATGCCTGTTTTCTTCCCTCGCACTGACGAGGAGCAAGCTGAGGCGGACCGGCGAACTGTGTTCGTCGGTAACGTAGATTATGGAGCATCGATGAAGGAAGTGGAGCACTTGTTTGAGGATTTCGGACCGGTCAAAGTTCGAATGCAATTCGACAAATTCTCCGGGAAGCAGAAGAAGTGAGTTTTTGTGTTTACCTTAGACTTTTTACTAATAAAAAATCTATTTTCAGTTTCTGCTTCGTGGAGTGCGCGGATCCATCTTTTGCGGATCTGGCAACTGTCATGGATCAGACACCATTTCGTGGCCGACTTATCAGCGTAAGACCGAAGAGTAGCAAGAACTACCAAGCGAGGAGCAGGTACGTTCTGAACAGCAGGAAACCAGACTCCCGTTACATCCCATACTGACCTTTCTAACTGGATCTTCTTCCCTCTTGAACATTATTTGTATTTTAATAACTTTTAACTCATTTCTTCCAACCTACTTGTCATTTACCCAGTGATCTACTTTAATTTGTGCTATAATAAATATGAAATTCAAAAAGTTTTGTTTTGAATGCTTTATTAGATTTGAAAAATACAAGAACGAGAAACTTAGAAGTTTCTGTATCCGCGGTTTCCGTTGACAGCCTCCGATGGTGCAGCTCTGTCTGGGCAATGGCAGTACTCGGCATCCTTTCCTGGTCGTCCATCTGGTCCAGTCTCTCCTGATTACCGTCTTTGATTGAAAGTGTCTTATCTTGAGTAAAGATGTGTCTAGGATTCTTGTTTTGCTAAACCTTTTACAGAGCAGACATTCCTTAGCAGATATTTTTTCATTTCAAAAATTTCCAAAATGCACGATTATTCCCAAGACGACGACGAAATCCTTTGTATTATTCTGGTTTCGGATACACTTTTTTGTGGGATTCGCTCATTTTTCCACGATTTTTGTGATAAATTGGGCGAGAAGAAGTTGAGATGGATTACTGTACTCAGACTTTCGTGTTGAGATCCAAAAAAAAAACATAAAAAAGCAAAAAAAAATTGTGCAGTTATATTCTACTCGCCAAGAACTCTTGAAAAAGTATAACCATGTCATACTTTGCGTTATTTTTGGTCTCGAAAAAAATACAGTACCTCAAGGATTAGTGTAGTCGCGTCGAGACCCAAAAACCTTGTCATGATTATACTCATTTTGAAGCTCTTGAAACGCCGATTCCAACAATACCAACATTTTTGAATTTCCAGATACGCCAAATACATCAAAGAACAAAGAAGACTGACTCAAGATTTATTACGACGGATCAAGAATGAATAAAACTTTTACTTGAATTTCTGTTATGAAAATATTAATACGGGAAATAAATTATTTCTTGATTAGAACTTTTCAGAATCAAAAAACTCAACAGATGAGCTCTGTAATAAAACAAATAATCTGAACTGGTTGGTCAGACTTCAAGGATAACTTCATCAGTTTCGTGTACTCCTCGTGGACAAATGATCGGATCATCTTGTAAAACACTCTGAAAAAACGTTTGAATCGCAAATACTCTTCTCCCTATTTTCTCCAAATCTGCCCTATTGAGACAAGAGGCATGGTACATCTCTCTTATCTCTCTCTGCGTCTCTATATCTCCCTTTATCCCTCTGTACAGTAACTCTCAAATAGGTTTACCCCTCAAGCACATGTTCGTTGAGATATTATACCAGTCTCAGTGAATGTCAGTCCTGACTGAATTTTTAGTGGTTTCGCGCCAACGATATCTCACCCCAAACAAAATTATTAATTTGAAGAAACACATCGTAGTTTGTAGGTCAATTTTCATTTTTTTCTCGTTTTTCGAACGATTTTCAACAAATTTTGGCGCGAAATGTCACATTTGTTGTACATCCAGGTTCTTCTTCATCGACACACCGACGCCAAACTCCGCCATCTCCATCGGCACCACGTCGATCATCTCCCCGCAGTCCGCGTCACTCTACATCGATTCGCCCTCAAACACCGTCTCCAGTGCCACTGGGTCGTCATCGGCACACGCCATCTCCATCGGCACACCCTCGCCAAACTTCGTCATCTCCATCGGCACGGTAGCGTGGGCCTTCGCCGACAATGATACCACCGGCGCTACAAAACACACCGTGGCCGAACCAGCAAGAATTGGTGATGGAGCTACCGCGAGAGATGTCGCAGACCGAGGTGAGTGGGCCGGGATCTGAAAATGTTCTCATAGAGTTAGGCATAGGCTCCAGGAGGAATATTTCTGGATTCCAGCATCTAGATTTCAAACACAACTAACCTCAACTTGTAGAATCTGTAAAATTGAATTTTTACAGTTGGAAACTCGGGTCGAGTTGGAGCTGGATCCGGTCAGAAGAGCCAGATACTGTTTTCTGATGATTGTCGGGCTGCCGAATGGAGAAGATGCCCTTGAATATGTCGACAAATTCTACTCAATCAATGGATCTCTCTGGCGTGAAGTTGACAGTAAGCCGAGCGTGTTCCGCTATGACGAGGCGACACAAACCAGAATCCTGCGCGTGAAGTTCGACGACGTTCGCAAGATCCCCTTCCCAATTCGTCTAAATGATTGGAAGAACCTTTTTACTTCACACGCACTGGTAATTTCCAATTTGTTTCCATACTTCTGAAAAAAACATATTTCAGCTCAACAAGCAGCCTTTCATATGGCACGGACTCTCTAACAAGGCCCTATTGAGATGTGCTCTGTTGGCAACAAGAAGCACCTTCTCTGATCGGGTGTACACTAAGCTCGATGGCCGCTGGAAAGTCGCCGTTGCTCAATTGCCTCAGCTTCTGGAGGCATATGGGCACCGCGACACAAGAGCAAAACTGGATTTTTAATAACTTCTAACTCATTTCTTTCAACCTATTTGTCATTTACCTGTGATCTCCTTTAATGTGTGTCATAATAAATATCAAATTCAAAAAGTTGTGTTTGTATATGGTTTTTTTTGATTTGAAAAACACAAGAAAAATAAACTTACAAGAAGTTGTTAGAAGTTTATGTATCTGCGGTTCCCATTGACAGCCTCCGATGGTGGAGCTCTGTCTAGGCAGTGACAATACTCGGCATCCTTTCCTGGTCGTCCATCTGGTCCAGTCTCTCCTGGTTACCATCTTCGATTGAAAGTTTCTTAACTTGAATAAGGAATTCTCTAGAACTTTTGTTTTGCTAAACCTTTTACAGAGCAGAAATATTTTATCAGATCATCTTTCATTAATTTTCCCATCACATTAACGTTGTTTGTTCATTAAGACCGGTTGTAAAAATCCTGTACAACGATCAATATCCATCCTTTCCCTCTAAAAACTCTTCACATCGACTGCTCGTCCTTCTGTGTTCAATGTCACCTGGACATTGTGTCCCAGGAGCAAAGATACAAAATTCAATATCATTTGTCCAGTTAGGGAACACATAATACCAGTCACTCACTCACACGAGTCTCTTGTCTAATAATCTTGCGATCTAATTTTTTCGGTTGCTCTATTCCACATTCATTGCTCACTAATCAGTAAAAAAATGTGCGGAACTTCCAAGACCACTCTCCCTTCCCCATCAGTGGCACCATCTTTGGCTGAACCAAAGAAAGTCTCTGGTGTGCAATATAGTGCCGAAGAAAAGGCAGAACTGAAAATCTGGTTAGATATTCAGAAAAACATGCCTGTTTTCTTCCCTCGCACTGACGAGGAACAGGCTGAGGTGGACCGGCGAACAGTGTTCGTCGGTAATGTAGATTTTGGGGCCTCGATGAAGGAAGTCGAGAAGATTTTCGAAGATTTTGGACCTGTAAAAGTTCGAATGCAGTTCGACAGATACTCTGGGAAGCACTGGATACTGATTTGGATACTGATTTGGGATACTGATTTGTTGGTACCAATACTTCTAAATAACTTTCAACTAATTCTATACTTACTTGTCATTTACCCTGTGATCTACTTTAATACGTGTAATAAATAAATATGAAACTCAAAATGTTCTGTTTTAAATAATTTATTAGATTTGAAAAACACAAGAAAGAGAAACTTAGAAGTTTCTGTATCCGCGGTTTCCGTTGACAGCTTCCGATGGTGGAGCTCTGTCTGGGCAATGGCAGTACTCGGCATCCTTTCCTGGACGTCCATCTGGTCCAGTCTCTCCTGGAGTTCCGTCTGGTCCTTGACGTCCTTGCTTTCCGGTTGGTCCTTCTGGTCCAACTGGTCCTGGCTCTCCTGGTGGTCCGTGAAGACCGTTCTGTCCTGGTGGTCCTGGTGGTCCTTGGTCTCCCTTTGGTCCCTTTGGTCCTGGTCTTCCGATTGGGTGCTCGGCGTCGCGTCCCTTCTCTCCTGGTGGTCCTGGCTCTCCGATCTTTCCGATTGGTCCTGATGATCCTTGCTCTCCTGGGTGTCCTGGCTGTCCGTCTCTTCCTGGGTTTCCGTTTTGTCCCTTTGGTCCTGGAAGTCCACGTGGCCCTGGTCTTCCGAGAGCTCCTGGTGGTCCGACAGGTCCTTGTGGACAAGTGAAGCATCCGACAGACTCGCGTTGTGGAGCGATGTCCTCAGCTCCAACTCCTGGGATTCCGTCGAGTCCTGGAACTCCATCGAGTCCTGGAACTCCTGGAGTTCCCTTTGGTCCGGATGGTCCAGCTGGGCACTTGTTATCAGCGTTGCAGTTGCAGGTTGGTCCGTTTCCATTGGCTCCGTTTGGAGTCTTTGGTTGGTTGAAAACTGGTGGAACTGCTGGTGGGGCACCTGGTGGGGCAGATGGAGATCCATCGGCATGTGGAGTTGGGGTGGCGTTGGTCTCTTCATATTGACGACGGACACGCTTGCTGTTTCTTCCGATCACAACGATATCCTTCCACAATCCATTGGTAGATTGCTGAAAATGTTCTCGTTCAAGAGATGATTCAGTTTTGAAAAAATTACTCACTCTGAAGACGCTCATCTCGGCGTCAAGTTGCTCTCTGAATCCATCGACTTCCGAGTAGATGGTAGACATCGTCATGAAGCAAACCATCAAAGTGGCGACGGTGACCGAAGCTGTCACATAGCATGCGATTTTTACAGACATCTCTGGAACTTTAAAAATTCAAAAGAATCAGAATTCAAAATGACTCACCTAGTTCCGAGAAGAAGCAGAGACTCGTCGCTTTCTACTTCGTATCTCTCCTTTTATTGAGATCATTTCATTAGGTTTTCAAGTTTTTCGGAGGCCACCTCGAGAGAGTGCGTGAAATGAGGAGAGCGCAGAGAGGACTGGATAAGGACTGGAGATAAGGAGTACGGATGTCGTTTTGTGGAATGAATGAGTGAAGGGGTGGAGGATAAAAGAGGGCAGATGGTCTTTATTGAGACTGTTTGATTCGAGATGGACAAGAGAAAGTGGAGAAAATAGGTGGGAGAGAAAATAGTAGATTTGTACAGTGCGGTCAATATCGATAGGACCACCCCCTTTTTTGGGTTTTTTGGGAAAACTAAAAAAGTTATCAAAAATCTGTAAGCGCCATTTGATTTAGAATAGAAAGAAACCCCGGGAGCCAAATTTTCATGTTCCTAGCACTTTCCACGGCCCCGTACTAACATAAGGTGCCATCTGCAGGCGGTCAATATCGATAGGACCACCTGGGAAATTCAATGTTTCAACGAAATTTTTGGTCAGAATTTTGAAGCAACGGACCAAATTATTGCTTTTCTCGTCGTTTCCCATAGTTTTCTGAACACACCCATACCAATTTCCATGTTTCCACTACCCTTAACAATGTTTTGTACTTTCACCTACCTGAAATTTGAAGAATCCGACTTTTTAGTGTCCGTATTCTTCGTAGTGGTTGGGAAATGACAGGGTAAGAACATGAACCTTGTCTTCGTGTTATAATACACCATAATAAACTATTTGGAGCTCGGAGAAACCTTCTGGGTCCGCCCAGCCGACCCCAGAATCTAACCGAGATACGGCAAGATGGAGGCATCGCGGGTTCTCAAGTCTCTGGATTGAGAGGAGGTTTCTTGAATGGAAGAAACAGCATCAGAATAGATGGACATTATCTCCAGTAATCAAATGAAAGCCATTTCTAAACCCCTACCCTCTTGATTACAATTTTAAACTGACTAGAAAACAAATTTATATGACTTTTTTGATTGAAGGTGTTCATTCGTAATTTTAGATGTGTTCAGAGGCTGAAATCAATTTATTCATAGCAAAATTGATTCGAAAATTGTCTGAATAACAATTTTATGTAATACCGTCTCAGTTTCTCAAGAAGGAATAGATTCTGAACGATATAATCCATCGTTGATGAATGAGTGTATCGAAGAGCAGCTTAGAGTGGTTCTAGTCAGTTTAAAATTGTAATCAAGAGGGTAGGGGTTTAGAAATGGCTTTCATTTGATTACTGGAGATAATGTCCATCTATTCTGATGCTGTTTCTTCCATTCAAGAAACCTCCTCTCAATCCAGAGACTTGAGAACCCGCGATGCCTCCATCTTGCCGTATCTCGGTTAGATTCTGGGGTCGGCTGGGCGGACCCAGAAGGTTTCTCCGAGCTCCAAATAGTTTATTATGGTGTATTATAACACGAAGACAAGGTTCATGTTCTTACCCTGTCATTTCCCAACCACTACGAAGAATACGGACACTAAAAAGTCGGATTCTTCAAATTTCAGGTAGGTGAAAGTACAAAACATTGTTAAGGGTAGTGGAAACATGGAAATTGGTATGGGTGTGTTCAGAAAACTATGGGAAACGACGAGAAAAGCAATAATTTGGTCCGTTGCTTCAAAATTCTGACCAAAAATTTCGTTGAAACATTGAATTTCCCAGGTGGTCCTATCGATATTGACCGCCTGCAGATGGCACCTTATGTTAGTACGGGGCCGTGGAAAGTGCTAGGAACATGAAAATTTGGCTCCCGGGGTTTCTTTCTATTCTAAATCGAATGGCGCTTACAGATTTTTGATAACTTTTTTAGTTTTCCCAAAAAACCCAAAAAAGGGGGTGGTCCTATCGATATTGACCGCACTGTATCACAAGAAAAACTGGCGAAACAGCGGGAATGGGAAGCAAAAATAGAGAGAAATACAAAGAAAGAGACCGGAAAAAATATACAGAAGTTTCAAGAAAGGAAGTTTCTATGAGCAAAGTACTAAAAAATCTGGCTCCGGGACATTTGGAAAGTCTGATTTCTAAAGTGGACATTTGGAAAATGTGAAATCGGGGTTTCGCCGAATTTTTGGAAATTTTATATATATTTTTGCGTTCTCATAAAAAGTCATTCTTTAATTTATAATAGAACATGAACGCAAAAAAAAATTGGCAAAGAGCGATTTCACACTTTCGAAATGTCCGCTTTCGAGATGTTTCGCTTTCAAAATGTCAACCTTCGAAATATCCACTTTCGAAATGTCTCACTTTCGAGATTTCTCGCTTTCGAAATGTCCCGGAGCCAAAGGTCTGATAGAGTGGTTTATTGTATGGGAAGAATATGGAAAACGAGAATTCAACTCTTTAGAAGAACTCCAAGAAAGTCATGAAGAGAAACACGGAGAACATCAGCGCGGAGAACATATTGTTCAGAGCCAAATAGATGTGACGCCAGTCTTGAGTGTAGTCCAACTGAAAGTTTTTTGGCTATTGATAAATTTTAGATATTATCTACCTCGGCACCACGCCTAACTGCCGAATCATTTACCTCGCTCGTCGGACGTGCTTCCGGATTCTCCTCTTCGACGAAACGATGGTAGGCGTCGGTTCTCTCGGGCTCGATGCAACAGACAACACGGTTGATCTGAAATTTACTTTTTCATAACTAATCTAAGCTTTTATTATGTCACTAACCAATTTCGCAGAAAGGAAAAGCCGATGAGATGGAGGAACGTTTCGCTTGACACGACTCAGCGCCATCACCACAAGAGTTACCAGAATACTGCAGAAGCTGATAGTGAACACGATCTCGTAGAAGATATCTGGAATTTAAACACTTCACACTAAAACCAGGATCCCAAAAACTAACAAATTCTCGGGCGAACTCCCAAGAAACCATTCAGCGGGGTAATCGTGCACAGGTAAAGGAAACAAATCGTTTGAATATGAAGAGTGAAGAGTTTCACAAAAATTTGGGTGCGAAGATCCCCGAATAATGGGGAGGCCTGAAAATGAATCATTTATATAAAGTAAGATTTGCTCAAAAACTCACTAGCATGACATACGTTGCCAGAGTAACCGGGAATAATAGAGCAACTCTTACAGTACTCATCTGCTTCTCGGCTTTCACACAAACTTGGAGAACTTCCAGAGTTTCGAGGCCGCCAAGATGAGTCACACTAATCGTTCTTTCCACCACGACCCACGGAGAATGCTCCTGTGCCACTTCGTTCAACTTCTCCTCCTTCTCATAAATTTTCTGCGAGTACACCGGTCTATTCAGTTTCTCTTTTGCTTTTCCCTCAATCTCAAATTCAGTTCGAAGGACATTTGGTTCAAAGGCGGTGAAGAAAATACAGCAACTATCGTCCTCTTCGGGGAATCTAAAAGTACTCATTTATTAATTTCCATTTATTTAGTTGGTCTCACTTCCGATAGTCCACCGCACAACTTGCTTGATACTTGAATTGAATTCGTGCGTAAACTGTTCCATCGTCGTAAATATCAATATCGTCGACAGAGTAAGAGCAGCCACCATCAGCACAAAGGCTGGAAAATATATTTTCTTGTTTTTAGGATTTGATTAAATGGGAAAAACAAAACTTGATTGGTTGAGAATTTTCGATTACTCAGAATTTCGTATGATTAACTTCAAAATCTATTCTGATCTTTTTCCTCAAATTTTGGTTCTGATCATAAGATAATTCTCCTTATAATTTATCGCCATTTACATGTCCTAAAGTTCATAGTTACATAAAGTCTATAATTAAACTTCTTTTCCCAATTCTAGATAATATTATTCAAAGACTATTAGAATAGATTATAGACTACACTATATGCAAAACCTCCCTCAAACACCGTATTCTCAAAACTTACGTGTGATCAATCACATGAGGTGTCCAAATCGCGCTCGAGTTGAAAATATACAAATGATCATAATTCTCGAACTCGCCCTTCTTATCCCATTTCATACGCTCGTCTTTCCAGTTCTGAGAAAAATTAGATATCGAAAGATCTAGAATGAAAAAAAGAAATCCTACCAAATAAATGTCGCCAAATACATTGAATTGATAGCTGGAGCCTTTGACGAGTTCCACATATTTGACGAGCACATTTTCGATCTGAATTAAATAGGAATGGTTTAGGTACAAAAATAAAAGGCTTACTGTAATTTTCATTTCATCGGAATTCGGAGGAAGGGTGCTGAGAGAGTGAACACTTCCAGAATCTTCATATTCTCGGTTGAGGAGGTAGTAGAAGAGACAGTGCTCGTCACCACCTAAAATATAAAAGAGATTCTGAAATTGAAATTGTATGGCTTCTGGAAACTTTTAATTTCAAAAGCGGTCAACTTGGAAGCTTCTTTTATTGTGTCTAATGGTCATATTAGATTATCTGGCTCCGGGACATTTCGAAAGTGGAAATCTCGAAAGCGGATACTTCTAAAGCGAGACATCTCGAAAGTGTAAAATCGTGTTTTTGCCGAATTTTTGGAATTTTCCATAGATATTTTTGCGTTTTTGGCCTATTATAGTTTAAAAAAAATGGGTTATTATATAAAAAGAAGCAAAAATATGTCTATGAAAAGTTCCGAAAATTCAGCAAAAACGCGATTTCACACTTGCGAAATGTCCCCTTTCGAAATGTCCACTTTCAAAATGTCCTGGAGCCGATTTTTCTACGTAATTAGGCCTCGTGGCCAAAAATGATTATTTCGTGATTCAGATGGTCAGAAGCTTGTTTTCTTGGCTCATGAGGGACGTCTGCTGCACAAAAACAAAGATCTCGTGCAAAAATTTCGTCAGTTTCCTTGTTTTTCAGAAGTTTATTTTTCTGCCCTACTACTAGTACTATTTTATAGAACTTGGTTAATAAGAAACCTGACAATCGATTTTCCAAATTTCTTCCCCGTCCCAAAACTATACTTACCATCCGCTCTATTCGTCAGATTCTTCGTATATCTACACTGTACCATCTGCTCCGACGAAGGAATCTGTAGAAGCAATCCCAAAAGGAGCAGAAGAAATCTCGACGTCTTCATATTGGGTTTAGAAAAATGTATGTGTGCGTTGTGTGTGCCAAAGCCTCTCTTCTCTTTCTTCCCCGTCCACCCCAAAAAGCTCTCTCCGCCCTTCTTTTTCTTGTTACCAGGACAACAGCGCCCCCACTGGCTCACAGCAGTGTGAAACAATCGATCCGTGTTGTTGTTACTGCTTCAGCGTCTTAAACGAAAACACGAGCACACCTTTCGTAACCGCTCTTCAATTTTATTTGGAAAAGTGCATGAAAATTTTTTGAAAAAAAAGTTACTACAAATGTGTCATTTTTTCGACGAAAACTAAAAATCTTATACATGGTTGTGTAGAATCGAGGCTAAAATCGAAACAGAGAAAAATGAATCAGTATCGTGTCTTTGGCACATCAGCATCGCCGAGTTGCATCTTTTGCCAAAGAAGTGGTCCTCCCCAGATTCCGGAAGACTGTGGATGGGCGGTCATTCCTTGGAGTCCAGTCTCGGAGTGTCGTTGGTATTGCCAGAAGGCTCCGATAATGGCAGTGAAGAGGGCAGCTGATGCTCCAAGTGCTACGTTGCTCTCTGAAAATGGATCAAATGGCTAACTCTTCAAAAATAGTGGGAAAATTTACTCATAGTGGCAACGGTGGATCCAACAGCAGCACTGGCAAACCAATGATTGTTCACATCATCCTTATTACGGATAGTGGCGGCTGCTGACAATGCGAAACCCCAGGAGAACGCGACAGCCAATGGGAATGGAGCAAGTTGAAGATATCTCTGAAAAATTTATGAATAAATAAAATAAAACTTAATTTGCACAAAGCACCTTCAAATAAGTCCTTGGCGAGAACTCAGCAACCGATACGGTGTTGAGAGCACGGATTTCGAGGATAGTGTATGGAGCCACTGAAAATGTATAATACTAAAACTGTTTCGAGGGAAAAAAAATCAAAACTTACACAAAATTCCAGCATACTTGGCAGCGGCAAGTCCCTTCCAGAAAGCTCCCTCGTTGAGTGGAGTATCGAAGAAACGTGGACCGAAATGATACCAAGAGTTAGTGATGACGGCGTTTCTTCCCAATTGACCCTTTGGTGCTGAAGAAAAATAATTTGTAAAAGAATTAACATAAAGAAGTCTTACTCTTGATCAAATCATTCATGGTCGGGCTGACATCGAGTCCTGGATGCTCTTTGCTAAGTCCGAATTTCTCGGCAATCGACTTGAATTGATGGGATCCCTCATAAACCTTTTGTTGGAAATCAGCAAGCTCTCCTGGTTGGTCACCTTTCTTGGTGATGTTTTTGGTTTTCTTGGAGTCGAGTCCAAATGGTCCAGCGAGAGATTCTCCATCTTTCACCTAAAAAATTCCATTTTATTTCATTATTAAATTTATGAATTACCTTTGGATCATACCAATCTGGATCTTCCTCACGGAAACGAGCTCGGTAGAGACGGAGTTTTCCGGAGCGAGTAACGGAATCCTCAAGTCCTGGCTCTTTCCACCAATCAGGGCGTCCCTTGCTGAAAAAAACCCGTATTTTTGCAGGGATTTTTTTCGAGCAGATTAAAAGGTAACAAAAGTTCAATTTGAAACCAAAACTCACTATTCACGCTCGCTCCAGATTCCGATCCATGGAGGTCTTTGAGTTTTATACGTGGCCGTTAGCGGCTCTTCTCCGTGGCCCATTTTACCTGAAATTTGAATTAAATTAGCTGCGGATAATGAAGTGGAACAATCAACGGTTGAAATATGGCAAAAATTTGGCAGAAAAAATATGATTCAAAGCGTTTTTGTTTGTTTTGCAAGAATTGAAAAATCAGTTGTTCGGCCGAAACGGGAAGTGCGCAAACGCACGAGAAATGCGCCTTCCCGATTTCTTTGCGCAATTTTGGTGTAAATGAGCGGGTTTTCAAATAATAGTTTTCCGGCTTCGAATCTTTCGAAAAATCGGAAGTTTACCGACTTTCTCCATTTAATAGTCAACAAAACGCATACTAGATTATCAAACAAATTGTAATAATTCATTTCTGAGAAAAAAACAGTAACAATATCGAATGCATGCAATAAAACAATGGGGTAAAAAAAACAACAAGTATTAATTCTGACAATGAGATACAGCTTACAAGAATTGGTTTGTTAACTAAAAAAATTGTGGTGAGTGTAAATTTAGGAGGGTCCTCCAGGTTTTGTGACTATTGATCCAAACATGTTAGCATAGAATTGTTTCTCTTTTTGGGCTAGTCTCCATTGTCGGAGGTATGCTGCTTTTCGAAGTTTTTTCGCTTCAGCTGACTCTCCTTTAGTGTCTACATTCCTCTTGATATAAGGTCTTGTTGAATGAGATTTCACTTCTTTCTCTGTAATTAAAAATACGAACAAAAAAAAACAAGAGAATCTCTAAAAACCTTTCTTAACTGGAGCATGAGTTTTCTTGTATGCCTGCCAGTACTTTCTTTTCTCCTGCAATGCCGTGTCGTTTTCTGAAAGTTTTTGTATAAATTATCAAATCGATTGCAAATCGTCTAGTTTATAAAACAAACCTCTTTCAATTTCGTACTGCTGCAATCTACCGTATGTTTTGCGCAGGAACATCCCGAAATCTTTGGTTTGAACAATAGTGAAATGCATTTTTTCTCTGTACATTTCCAGGTATCCTCTCAGCTGCATTTTTTCGATAGTTGACCATTGCTTATCCTCGTCTTTCATAAATTGATTGAGCTTGATTGAGAGAGTGACAAGATCTTCTTGCAAACCTTTTTCTCTCATTTCAATCGCGAAACTATCATTTCTTTTTGAAAACGAGGCTTGTTGTCGGATTCGTTCGTTGACAATGTTCGCGAATATCCTGTTTGCAGTAATACGAAATTCCTTTTCTTTCTCGTATTTCATTCCAGGATCGAAATTTCCAATCTGAGCAGGATCAAGACTGTTTTGGAATTTGAATAGCGAGATTGCAGGTAGATTGTAGGTTCTGAGCTCATCCTCTTCCATTTCTTCTTCTACTTCCTTCACATCCCTCAATTCGAATTCTTCTTCATTTACATCTTCCAACTCGAACTTTTCTGGTTTCACATCCTTCATTTCAAACTCTTCTTGTTTCACATCTTTCGAACTGTTTTTCTCCAGTTCTCTCAATTGCTTTGGGAAGAAAATCGCAGATCTGGTAGCCAACATATCTTTGACGTCTTCTTGATCTGTACCTATCGAGCTTGCTTGGTATGCCTTTGCATAGAAATTCTGAACACTTTCCTTATCCTCGTCGCTCAAAGTTCCACTTCTCAAGTTCCTACAGTAGTTCGCAAACTCTGTTTTCTCCTCCACTGTCCATTCTCTAGGGCCATATATTCTGCTGGCGGAAGTTAGAAGACGTTCCACATCCTTGTTGACTAAATCCTCGAATTGTTGACTTCTGTCCTTTTCAAGTTTCTCATGCAAAAGGTGAAACTGAGAATCAGATATGTTTCCGTGTTGGTAAAGTTCCGAACAAGCGGATTCAAACTTTGTTCGGGGATTGAAGCCAGCCTTCATGTCACGTTTGTGGAACATTTTAACGGTGGATTCGACATTAGGAGATGCATAAGAAGAAGGTAGAGGTAGGGGAGATGCACTTCTTTGATGGCGGGATTCTGAAAAAAGTGGATTTCATAATTTTTGAGGAGCCTAATAATATATAAGAAAGCTCTCATAGTCTGAACACTTTTTCTGAGACTCTACGTCTCTCCCTTGTAGCGTTGGATAGGGAAGAAACCACCATTTGAATATCTTATGGCAATACTCTGCGTATCTTGTTATTCTACTGTTGAAGGAATGTTAGATGTCACCTGCTCTTGATTTGAATCTCATTTCACAATCAAAACCCCTATCTTTACTACTAACATTTGAAAACTTTGTATGCTCGTTTATGTGAAACGAACCGATTTCAATGAAATTTTCACAGAAAGATCAGCAATTTTTCCTAGATGATATCCATATGTTTTTCTTTTGATAGCTCAAAAATGGAGCATGTTACAGCTCTTTTTGTGAAATTTCAGTACTAGTTTAGGACCCGAAAATGTGTTGCAAGTTATAACTCGCTTTAAAGTTAACCGATTCTCCTGAAACTTTCACTAAATATCTGAGGATTATGCACGACTGGTTTCGATACTAATTCGTTAACTATAAAGTTCCAGAATGTCCGATGAAGTCTACCTAAACACTAAAGGCTCCTATATCAAAATCGGAAGTAATGGAAAACGCATCGAGCAGTGGCCTGTGAGTTCCTCCAACTGTCTCCTAACTAACTCCCTCAATCAGGTCGAGAAAGTAGAGAACATCCGTTTCCAAAACCGCCGTATCGAGTTCAAAGTACTCTGGTGTAATGGAGAAACTACTTGGGAGCCGACATCTTCTTTCCCCGAAGGCTTGAAGAACTGGATGCTTCAGAAGTTTAAGAACGAGAATTTTCGTGTGTGGAAGATTCACTTTGAGGTGGCACAGATTAACGATGGGTCATGATATGTTCCATAATTTATTTTTATCCTATCACTTTGTATTAATACTACGAATGCCACTCCTTCCGATTTTGATCTCCGAATGATTCATCAAACCTTTTTTTGAATTATTTTTTATTACTTCGATAAATGTGTAAATCTTACGTTTTCTTCCTGGTTGGCTGCAGTTGATTGTCGGTTTCTTCGAGTAAGCCATCACATCGTCAAACATCTTCAATGCATTCTGCATCAAGTCTTGATTTGATTCCATTGCTCCCGATAGTTGATCGATCACTTCATCTCCTATATTTCCAATCGCATCCAATGGATCAGGCTCTTCTATGGGCTCTTCAGACTTTATCAGAATGTCCAGAAGACTAGATGAAACTGATATTCAAATGTTAAGATTTTGGTAAGTTTTTCGTTTTCCTTACCTCCAGATTTCGAGACGTTGTCCAAGCTCATGTCGCCAAGTTACTGTGGATCTGAAATCAATGATAGAAATAGGATAGTCGGTACTAAAAGAAAGAGTGTCTATTCAAATATCATGAGATGGGTCTTGCAACGATATTATCGCAACGATTACTGACTATCTAACTCTCTCGGTCTCTTATGTTTTGCTTCGGGGAAAAAAGAGAGGGCTAAACAGTTTTTTTCTAGGCAAATTTGTCGATAAAAGAATGTCTGCGAGAGATGTGTTTTTTAATTTTTGGGATGAAACCATGTCGAATGTAGTGAATCGGCGAAACGTTTTAGATAGTGCTAAAGTGGTCAGAAACGCAGATTAAACTTGTGCCAGGAGTACTGAAGACCGAAAGACGCAGAGAATGTGACAAAAGCGAGGACAGAAATTTCTCTGCGTCTTGTCTTGAAAAAAGTCTATTTCTTTGAGACTTTTTGATGATTTGAAATTTGTCTGCGTCTCTGGCACGCAACATTCTCCGAAAGCAGCTAAAATGCATGTCGAGTCTTTTTGGAAATCTCCTTGTCGTCGGATTTAAAGAAGTCTTCTTGGGATTTTCTTCTACTAATTGCTGGAAAATGAGATATAATCCGAAAGTGGAAAAAAAAAAGAAAAAATGAGGATGTTTTTAGATTTTTGTGTTTTTTGATTCAAGATGATTCAAGAACACAAATTATAGGAAATAGTCCCAAAATATGGCTTATAGGACTATTTTCGGAAAAAAGGAAATTTCAGAGCAAACATTTTCGGAATAAAATTCCGAAAAAAAAAGTTTGAAACAAGATTTTGACCGGAATTTTCAGAGATGAAATATTCCGAACCGTATTCCGATTTTGAGAAGAAAAAATTTTTTAGAATTTTGGAAGACATATGGTGCAAAATTCTGAAACCCTGTAAATCTGAAACTCGGAATATTCCTAAATCTGGATTTTAAATCTCAAAAATCCGAAAATTCCGATTCCGCACCGAAATTTAAATGTCCCTCCAAAAATTTGAATCAGTGGAGCGCGCTTACCGTGCAAAATTTTGTTCGAATTTTTCGATTTTCAATTTATTCTGCTTTTTTTTCCACACAAATGCAATGTGTCCGGAGCTTTGTGAAGAACGAAACTTTTTCAAGAAACAGGGTGAGCAATCAAATTATAGAAAAATGTTTATAGTTGTCAATTTCAGATACTATTGGTTGCATTCGTCGCCAGAATAACACTGGTTCTCTACGCTCACATTCACGACTACCTGTTCAAGGTGACACTTCGACGAACTAATAAAAATTGATAACGTTCTTGATCTTCAGGTGAACTTCACTGATATCGATTATCATGTCTTTTCGGATGCAGCAAAACACGTGGCAAAAGGAGGAAGCCCATTTGATAGAGCAACATACAGATACACACCTGCCTTAGCATGGATCCTTCTTCCCGTTGTCAGCTTTCCCGACTTTGGAAAAGTCCTTTTCTGTGTGTTCGATATTATCGTCGCAGCTCTTTACTTTAAAATCATGGAAAGAGATTTGAATGAGACGAAAAACGAAGAAGCTCGTATCGAAATGGAAAATGATCAAACAATGAATGTAGTCATTTACTGGCTTGCAAATCCATTAACAGCCATCATTTCTGCAAGAGGAAACGCCGAATCCATCGTATCAGCTGTTGTTCTTTTGAATATTGTGCTGTTACAAAAAGGATATTGGAAATCTGCAGCTCTGGTTCATGGAGCGTTGGCAATTCAGCTAAAGATCTATCCACTTATCTATCTGCCATCCGTGTTTCTGAGTCTATCATCGTTCGGAGCTCAAAAAGACATAGGATCAAAGCTAAAAAGTTTGTTCACAAACTGGAGAGGATTCGCGTATGTTCTAGTAAGTTTTTGTTGTTTTTTTAAACATTGCATCTAATTTTTCCAGGTAACTCTCACCTCGTTTGCTTTAGTTGTGTTGTTCTTTTTCCAAATCTACGGACAACTTTTCCTTGACGAATATCTCATTTATCACATCAAACGGAGAGATTTGGCTCATAACTTCTCTCCATACTTCTACCTGTTATACCTATATGAAACGGATCCAACGATTTCCCAAATCATCGGATTAGGCGCCTTCATTCCTCAGCTTCTATTGACAGTGATTTTTGCGTTCAAACATTACGACGACCTCCCGTTCTGCTGGTTCATCACAACATTCGCTTTCGTCACATTCAACAAAGTCTGTACGAGTCAATACTTTGTTTGGTACATTGTACTTCTTCCATTGCTAGCGCATAAAATCATGGTAAAAATTCAGAAAAATTTCCTTAAAATAAACTCACAATTTTCAGATGTCTCGAAAACGGGCTCTCCTCTTGATGGGTGCATGGTTCGCGACCCAAGGGATCTGGCTTCTGACCGCGTATCTTTTCGAATTCCAAGGATGGGACACTTTCTTCCTGATGTTCCTAGCGTCATGCCTTTTCATGATCACCAACTCGATCGTTCTAAAACAAATTATGGATCATTATGTGCCTATTGAAAAATTGAAAAGCGAGTAGCCGTTAATTTATTGTTGCATGTTTTATGAAACGATCTCTGTAAATTTTTTAAAAAATTAGCTTTAGCATTTTTCTTCCTTTCAAATGGGTAACTTTTTTGACCTTCACTTATAATAAATTCTATAATTCTTTACTCATCTCTTTTTGAATTTTTCTTCGGTCTATCTCCTTTTTATTTTCAATATTAATTGTTCCAGTTATTACTCATCTGAACTATTCTTCAGATGGTTTTCTACTTGATCGGATTGGGTCTCGGAGACGTCGAGGATATCACTGTCAAGGGATTGAACATTGTCAAGTTAGAAAATCGAAAAATCCCAATTTATCGAACTATATATTTTCAGAAACTGCGCACGTGTTCATCTCGAAGCCTACACCAGCATCTTATGCTACGGACTCGACAAGTCGAATTTGGAGAAGTTCTACGGGAGAGAAGTCATCGAAGCGGATCGAACAGTCGTTGAGCAAGAATCAGATGCAATTTTGAAGGGAGCCGATAAAGAAGACGTAGCTCTTCTTGTTGTCGGAGACCCGTTCGGAGCCACCACCCATGCCGATCTTGTTCTTCGTGCTAAGCAACAGAATATTCCGGTAATTCGAGTTGACATTGGAGATCGCAACGGGGGAAATAGAATTTGCAACTGAAAATTCTTCTTTTGAATTTGCACGGAACACAACTTAGAATTTTTGCAGGTTCGTGTCATTCACAATGCCTCTATTATGAACGCCGTCGGATGTTGTGGACTGCAACTTTACAATTTCGGAGAAACCGTATCAATTGTGATGTGGACGGACGAGTGGCAGCCAGAGAGCTACTATGACAAGATCGCGCTGAATCGTAAACGTGGAATGCATACGCTGTGTCTGTTAGACATCAAAACCAAAGAGCAAACTGTGGAGAACATGATGCGTGGTCGGAAGATCTTCGAGCCGGCCAGGTATCAAAAGTGTTCGGAAGCGGCGAGCCAGCTGTTGACCATCTGTGAGCGACGAAAAGCGAAAGGAGAGGAGTGTGCCTACGACGAGAACACGATGGTCGTCGGATTGGCGAGAGTCGGATGGGACAATCAGAAGATCGTGTACTGCAGTATGAAGGAAATGAGCGAGATGGAGATGGGCGAACCGTTGCACTCGTTGATCATTCCTGGAGAGACGCATCCGTTGGAAGTGGATATGCTGGAAACATTCAAACCTTGAATTTCTTGTTAATTTTTGAAGTTTTGTTGCTGCTAATTAGTCTTTTCTCTGTTTTTTCTTCTTGTTCCGTTGACTTTGAAAAATAATCTCCAGTTCAAACTTTTTTTGCTCTCGAGCTCTCACTTCTTTTTCTCA
Source organism: Caenorhabditis zanzibari (assembly GCA_963966625.1). NCBI lineage: Eukaryota > Metazoa > Nematoda > Chromadorea > Rhabditida > Rhabditidae > Caenorhabditis > Caenorhabditis zanzibari. The sequence goes on from OZ016469.1 coordinate 10,540,278, forward strand.
CGGAAGAGAAAAAGAAGTAATTAGACCCTGCAAGCGCCTCTATGTTCCCACATAGGGAACTCCCCTTTTTTTGCTTCTGATCCTAATCCATCGCCCCGTATCCAGTTTCCTGAATTTGCATTTTTCTTGCTCTAGACTGAATCAACTTTTGACCCTGGGAAACGAAACAAAAAAGGCAAGAAGGTCATTGCTCATCAAGAGATTACCGATGAGTCGAGTGCACTTCTTTCTGGGGTTGGAAAAGTCACTTTAGATTTTGCACATGGGAAAAGAACTTGAATTCGGTTTCTATCGAGTTACAGCAAAATGGGTAGTCTGTAATTGAGAACCTGAAGAAGAAGAGGACGTACACAAATAGTCAAAACAAGTTTTGAGAAGGCAAGTGAGTACCTCAATCATGATTCCTCTTTTCTGTGCTCCTCCTCCTCTTCCTCTTCTTCTTCGTTTTCTTCCGGGGCTCCTCCTGCCGTCTCAGAGGGTGGAGTTTCGAAGGTTGCGTTGTCGCTGCTCCCTCTGTGCTCACACACATGTCTTCCCATCGGTCTAGTTAATTCTCAGTCTCTTCCTGTGGACTTCCTTATATACTTCTACACATGAAACAAGTCGGTTTCTCCGAACATGTTACGATATTTCCTGCTCCGCCCACATCGATCGCCATCGTTGCGACAACAAATACGGACATCGATAACAAGTGAGTCTTTTTGGTTTGGAACATCAAGGAGTACTGTATCGAAAAATATTTAGGAGTTTATTTTACCAGTGAAAATGATTAGGTTCGGTTTCCTGGGCTAATTTTCCTAATCTTGTGGGGCCAAAACGGTTACTGTAGATTTTGGAAAATCTATCAGTAGTCTTTCATGAAAGTTACAATGCTAGATTTTCTGTTCAAAGATCTCAAACAGTAATTCTCAGAAGAGAGCTTGGAAAAAGGATCTAAAAAAACAAGCTTCTCAAATTTTCAGTTGTTTTCAAGCGTTTATAACTTGATCTTAACTGTCTTTGACTTTATCAGATCAGTCTGTTCTGTTTTTCAACTATTTCCTTCTTTCTATTTTCCTCTATTCATGTTCCACTGTTAACAAGAACTTCTCTGTTTTCTGGAATGACGTCGTCTCTCTCGTTAGCTGACTCATGTATCCAGCGTTTTGAGAATGGATAGTAATGAACATATAACAAAAATGACTTTTTGAATCGAATGAAAATTCGGATTTTTGGTATCTAGGAATCAACAAGTACTGTATGAATAAGATCATCAAGAAAATAAGATTGTCGATATACAGGGTGGCAAATAATTAGTGATACTACTTTGGAGGCTTATAACTCGGTCAATTTTCACTCAATTTCATAATAATTTAGCAATCAGAAACTGCTAACGCATAAGTATAAGCTGACAAAGTTTTTATTATGATACCTCCTATCTTGACCTAGTTTCAAACGTTAAGAAGAATGATGAAGTCACCCAGTCTACGTCTTACAACCTAGGGGTTGAAATCAAAAACAGTAAAGTAAGACAGTAGAAGCTCCAAAAACACAAAAATCTCACTTTTTCATCAAACCCACTTTAATCCTAGAACGAATATCCACTATAGTAGCTGAAATAGTGAATATCGGATAAACTTCAATATAAAAATCTTCGTTAATAATTATTTGACTGACAATTCTTGTTAATAGATGCTAGATAATCTCTTTTATACCCTAAAACTTGTTTCGAACGATTTTAACCATTCCAACCGTTTTTAGACATCAGTTTCTGACCAGCAGTACCTATCCCTCGACAGCCGCGTGCCAGTGCAAATTGAGTTTTTTGCAAGGATCACAAAAAACGCGAAAATATTGTAGATGTCCTAATTTCTGTTTAAAAATGAAGAGCAAGGTTCAATTCAACACTCTACAACGCTTCAGCTTTTTAGAGCATGAACGGCTACCATGAACGGCTCCGAAAGTTGGCGATTTTGGTCTAGCTCACTCAGAAACAAATGATGGTATGACTACGAAAACGACACGTATCTTTGTCGAGAAGTACACCTAGGAGCTGAAAATTTGCATGTGAATTGAAAGAGAGTTTTCTGAAATGTGTGCAAAAAATTAGTTCTTGATCTCACGCTTACGCAATACGGTGCTCACGCAAACATGAGTATCACTAATTATTTGCCACCCTGTACAATGTTTTCGAACATGGTGAATCCGTCTAAAAATGATTACGACATGAAGAACAGTTAAGCCTTCAATTTTCGAATTCTGTACTTTTCGGTTCCATTCTCCTCCCAGGCAATTAGGAGACGTGATTTCTGTACAAACTGAAAACCCCCAAGGTCCCATGACGTGGTTCCAGAGATGACCAAAATCAGAAGACCCCCTTCACCGAAAAAAGGCAGTTTGCATAATATGTCAATTTGTGTCCGTAATTAGCGTTCCCACTCGTTTTTTGCTCAACAACCCTGAAGATAAAGCGAAAAAACACCACTAATTCTATTTGTAAAACTTCTTTATTGGACCAACTCTCCCAACGTTTTTTTTGTCTGGAAAGGTAGAGAACACGAGACGAAAAAATCTGGGAACAAGTTTGGAACAAAAATAAGAACCAATCTTAAATTGAGAGAAAATTGTTTTTTGCGGCAGAGCCCTGACTGGCCTTCTGACCGATTTATTGAATTATTTCAAACTCTCTAGCCTTCCCTTTTTTGCCGAAAACAGATTCAATCAACTTCCCTTTTTTGTCGCTTTGAAACGTTTCCCCCTTTTTCTTAATTCTCATCCCTTCTTCCCAAGAGAATTTCTTCGAATTCTTTGTTTTTTTTTAAGAAAACTTCATTGGGAAGAGAATGGGCAGGTGTGAATGAGGAACACTTCCTATTTCAGTGTCTTATTTTTCTCCTACTGATTTATTCTAGTTTTGCCTATATCTACAGCGGAAAGAAGTGGAAATGCCGTTCGAATTCCCAAGAAAGTATTATTACAATCATCGGAACAGGTAAATGAAGGGGTATTCTGTTGCTGAATATCTTTTTTTGTTAAGAAAATGTTCTAGGACGAAACTATAATAGAGTTGATAGAGAAATTGAGTTTTAACTTTTGAGAGTGCTTTTCGGATAACTAAATTATGATCTGTCACCTGATCAGAGTGAACGTGAGTAATACAACTGGAATTCCGAAAACAAAACAAAAAACCCAAGATTGGTCCTATTAATTCGTATTATAGCTATAAATGTTTCATTGAAGACTCTGAATCGATCTATTACGCTAGTTTTTTTTTCCATTGAAAATGAAAAAGAACAGGTTCTCTCAACGAAATAATGGAGCTCATTAGGTATGAGTCTAGAAATGAAAAAAAGGGAAAAAATGATTCATAAAACCAATTATTCATCACTATGAATAACTTTTGTCTAACAAGGGAACTTCGGCACCTTGCAAATTCAAAATTGGCTGAAATTTGGAGGGATGATAAACGAGCATCTAATTAGACAGATTTAAAAATTTTGGGATCCGAGCGTCACCCAGAATTGAGATATTTCGGTTCGAAGTTTAGTGCTGAAATGTTCTGATCACTGTACTTGGAAACAACTGTTAAAAAACTGAATCAACTAAAAAACTTTACAGTAATTTACCTAGAATCAGAATCCAATAAGGCTACCCATTTGGGATTTCGGTTATTTATCCTGTTTTCCAAAACAAATCCTTTCTGCAAAAATAAAATCTGAAATTCAATGATTAGTGGAATCACCCTGATCTTTGACGATTAGAGGGACAGTTTAGAGTTTGAATTAATTATTAGCTATTATTCCTTTTTGGTCTTGATTAGCTTTGTTGCACAATCTTTACACTTTTTTGTTTCTTAGTATCTTAAAAAGGTATTCCTACTTTTTCTTTCGATCTTTCGACAAGTATTAATTTTTTAAAAATCATTGTTTTCGTTTTCAAAAAAAGTTCGTGTGGTTCTGACGAAAGCTAATTCAGCGACCATAATGAAAGGATTGTTCCCAGTAGAATTTTAGAACTTCTTGCTTCTGGTTAACCATTTTTTCTGAGTCAGAAGTGGAGCAGACTACGGTGTATTCCTTTTTAATTTTTTAAAAGATGAAATATCTTTCTTACTTTCTATATAAATCAAAGTTCCTACTCAAATACTTTTTTTACCAGACTTGGCGAATTCTGGACCAATGAGAATTTTGCCGGCCCCGACACAAAATATTCAATCATCGAGCAATATATTGCCTTATTTAGGAAAAAACTACCAAAAAAAAACTTTTTTTTGCTTTAAAAAATGAAACCCAAAATTTTGACTCCAGAAACACGGGCCGGGTCCACAGAATTTTTGATTTTAGTCCGGTCTGTAGCATGTCTTTTGTATACCCTTGAAGTTGCAACATTGAGATGACACTTTCGATTTCTTATTGTTTTGCTGAAATTCTCGTTTTCTCGAAAAAATGAGTGATGGGTAGTTTTTTTCTCTCTGAAAACCAAGACAGCATTTTTGAAGAATCAAGAAGAACACACTCATTTGTCAAAACATTCCATTTCCCATGTCAACCATGATCCCTCTTGTGAAAAAAAGTTGAAGAAGACATGACGAAGACATCGAAAAAAGTTCGGTGATTTATCAGTGATTTGTCAAAAACTCGAGAAGCGGGACCCCCTCCGTGGTGATAGATGTAACAAATGAGAGCAGGTGCCCGATTGGTTAAGGATTAGTCTTGGAGGAAAGAGATAAACGGACTCCATCCAAACGAGCTCAACAATTTATGTGTTATCACGTATCATTGAGTACTCTCCTGATATCTGTGGAGAAATCTGTGAAGACTCGTCACACTTCTTATTAGTATCCTCAATTGATTTTTGACCAATCTCGTATCTGTTCGATCTTTCAGTGAGCAGAAGATCGAAACTTGAAACTTTAGGAGTTCCGGAAGACATCACGCAATTCCTCTTTTTGCTGACGGGGAGAACTTTTCTGTTTTACTAGTTCTTTGAAATCCGTTTCGGCTCGCTTAAAGAGCATCTTGTGCGATAAGTACTGTTATTTTTTATTCATGTGTACATATTTTGGTATTGGATTCGTAGAATCGAGCACTTTTACGGTGGTATTTACTGGGAGAGAAAGGCTAACTTGTACTTTGGGCGTGTTTTCGAATAATTTTGAATGATTTCGTGCTGTTAATTTGGGATTTGAATTGGAATCTCGGAACTTTAAAATGCTCAACTGCACTTCTCTAGTTCAACCAATTCCAAAAAAGGATTTTTTATATCATGAAACTTCGTTAGCCTTTAGTTTCAGTTGTTCCCCTGAAAACCCTCTGAACCTTCCAAACTCCTAAACTTGATAGTGAGTCACATTACTTTTGAAAAAGTCTATTCTGACTCAATTTTTTTTTCAAAAGTCCCCCCGACTCAATTCCTATTGTCATACCTTAACTACATCTCGCACTTTTCCATTTTTTTCTTCCTTGTCCGATTTAAAATCACTTTTTTTCCACAGAAATTCCTCCTCCGTCATTTTTCTCCTCTTATTTTTTTACTTCCAATCGTCGTTTGAATAATTTAAACAACAAACTCCGAAACACGCCGCTCCATTTCTTCCTCTCTGATATCGTATTTCAAATAGTGAAGGAAATCTCAACTTTTCTCCCTGGTCCTTCTCCACCACGTCTTCTGGCCTTCCATTGAGCAAAAAATTCATAGTGACGTGTGCAGGAAGTGATCATGAATCAGTTTCAACTGATTAGCATAAGAAAAGTTTGAGAAATTCAGATGGAAATAGAATGAATCATATCAAGTTAGAGAGAGTGAGACCCTGGGAATATGTCAAGTTATTTTTTTAAACTGAAAGAAAAGATACTCTGATTGCTTCAAAAGCTGATTTGAAAGTGCAGTTTTGGAAAATCTTCGATTTTTAGAAGGGATTAATTTTCGATGACTTTTTGACTATAAAAGTAGAAGAAGTCTAAAATCTCTAGAATGATTCTCTGAAAGTGATTTTGAACAAAAAAATGGAGGAAAGTTTGGAAACTACCGATAGAACAAGGTGAGTATCCTTTCTGTTTGAAGAAGAAATGTAGAGTCTGAAAATCTAAAAAAGCGAGGAACTCAATCTGAAAATTTTTAAGCTACTGAGCCTCAGGCCCCTAGAAGCATATCTTCTCGTCGATTTTATATTTTTGCAATTTCCAATTTCTTCCCTCTTGAACTTTTGGTTTCTTGGATTCCCACCACCGAAAATTCAGGATTTTATCTTGTCTGACCACCAAAACTTCAAAATAGAACAACCCAAAACTGAACTTTTCCCTTCGTCACCACTTGCGTCATTCCGATCCCTTTCCCATTTCCATGTGCCAAAAAGATCCTTATTCCGAACTGGAAACTCCCTCGCCCCAAAAACGTGCCCAGTGTGAAGTTGCATGCCGGATGTCCTGTCCCAAACTCGTATCAGTTGAGCCAATTTAGTCAAAAAGGAAGGGCACAGGGTGTTTGACAAGAGAAAAAAGTCAAAAAATGAAAGGGACAAGTTTCTTCTTGTTTCGGGAGCAGTAGGAAAGGGGTTGTCAAAAAATTAGTGCTGCTCTCTACACTGTGGCGAGGAAAAAGGAGAGAAAAAGGAGTATCTTTCCAAAAGGGTCCTTCTTCTTTTTTTCACTCCCAAGACGACGTCTGCTGAAGGCTCCGCCCCCTAGGTCCTCCAAGAAGGCGTCGACTTTCACAGCTTTGCCTTCATACTTTTGAAAAACCATCACCCATGATAAGATAAGCATGGATCCATTGGCTAAGGTTTCTATATTATCGCCTTTGGCGATGCTCCAAATGCATCATCACAAACCAAAAAAATCCTGGATCAGAAGGTACGTCGCCTCTTTTTGCTCTTTTTTAGCAGCTTCTTTTCAAAAAGGCTTTTGTACACAAATTTTGCTTTGAATAGAGAGGAATCCGTCACTCCGGATCTTCTGAATCATGGGGTTTCCTGAAAAACAAGCGTTTGCTGAAATTTAGAAATGTAGTCGAGTCTCAGACATTTTCGTTTTAACTTCTTTTTTTAATGCAGTCTGAAGATAGTTTGAAGTAATTTTGTTCTAAGTATAATGAATCGATTCAAAGCTATAGAAAATCGTTTGTTTTGATTTTCCTATAAGCTGTTTTTCATATTTTCCTTCAATACAATTATCTTTGCAAAACTGAACAAATTCCTGCTCCAAAATATTTTCCAATGTCACCTGTGCACTCTAATGAGCGTAATCAAGAATTCTCTAGCGGATAATAAGGGGATAAAAGCGAAGATTAGTCCATCATAGAGCATAGTTTCGGAATTCCCGAGAATCTCGAGTTACTCAAGACCAACGATGTCTCCATTCCTCTTCATCCGTTGTCTCTAGTCCTCAACGTCTCCAGAGTGTATTCGTGGGAATATCAATCGACTAATCACCTTCCCCTCCTTTTTTCCACTCCTTCTCCACTTTCCCAACTTGAAACCAATTGATTTTTGTTGTTTTTTGTTTGTGGTACCCTTTTCTTTGAGAGTTTCAGGTTTCAGGGATCATTATTATAGCTACGTCGCGAAGGTGTCTATCTAGACATGTCATCTTGGATCCTCGTTGGATTTTTGACATTTTGTCTAGGCTTTTGAGTTTTTTAAAAGTGGGAGTTTCTTTTTTTGGTATTTAAGTTTGAAGGCCCTTGAGATTTTGAAATTATTTCAAGCATTAGTCTAGAAAAACAATTTTTAAAAGTCACATTTAGGTTTTTGCTTTCAAGTCAACTGATCTTGTAGAAAAAATAGAACCCTCTCGGCAAATCTTGCCAAGTCTTGTACCAATGTTGGGGTATACAAGTCTTGGCTACACCTTTCACAAGTATAGGACTCAGCTGCCACAAGTCTTGTACAATAATAGCGCGCACAACACAGTTTGTCAAGGATCACACAAGTCTTGGCCCAACTATGGAAGTTTGGGCGTCCAAAACAACTCCCACAAGTCTTGGCCAAGAATCAGCTTATTGATTTCGCAATTTTAAAATCCCTAAAGTTCTTAAAATCCCTAAAGTTCTTAAAATCCCTAAAGTTCTTTTAAAATCCCTAAAGTTCTTTCAGAAATAAGACTTTTGACGTTAGTTTTGGATTTCGGATTTTTCTGATATCTAGGTTTTCTTAATCTGTGATTCTTCTTCTCTATCTTCATTGTCCATCTAGAACTCAGAAAATTTCAAATTCCAATTCATTCCAGCCCATTTCTTCCCAAAAAAATCCTTGAAACTAATACTAAAAAAGAAGCTTCATCTCCTAGCTCTTTTTTGTTTTTGATGGCTTTTCGTTTCTTCTCAAAAATCTCAAAACTTTTTTTCTCTTCCAGCAATGTCTTGGCCACCAGAGAACACTTGTGGGTCCGCTTTCAGCTTTTCGTATACATTTTGACCTACAAAATAGAAAAAAAACAAGAAAAACTTATATAGAAAACTGAATACATTCTTCTTCCAATTTGGAATTTCAATTTCCACCGAAAGTAGTTCCTCCTGTTTTCTTTACTTCCGTGGGCGCTCAAAATCGAATCATAAAATTTTGAGAAAGAGGGCTTTTTATCGAGAATTGCCTCCCAAAAAAATGTCTGAAAGAAAATCGAATTCAGATGTCCCCACACATATTCAGAAAATAAAAAAACGATGATTCAAAAAAAATGGAGGAGGAGGAACACGAGGATCCGTTTTGCAGAGAAAAAGAAAACATTGATTATGAAAAAAAAGAGAGAATAAAGAATACACATATATATCTAGAGGGGAGACTTTTTGAGAAAGAAGAGCCATGAATGGTGCAAAAAAAGAAGGAAGAAACAAAGAATGGATGGATGGATATAGAGTACATGTAAAACTGAAAAGTGATGTTTTTTTAGTGGAGGAAGTATTTAAATAAGAACGTTTTCAGAAACGTTTAGTAATAGGAAATCGGAGGCTATTTTGAGTTTTTTTTGAGGAGAGACCAAGAATGGTCGTCAAGGGTAACCAGACACCAGTTTGGATTTTCAAGTAGGTCATTTTTCTTGAATCGGTCAAGAATCGTCAGGTCCCGTTGAAGTACATGGCTCAATATTCAGATTTTGAGGTTTTGAAAAATGATGAATGCTGGAGCTAGAATTCAGGTTCCCACGAACTTTGTTCCTGTAGGTGAACTAAAAAAAACAAACTTTCTGAAAATGTGAATTCACACTTAAAAATTGAAGGGAAAACTTGTTTCGAGACTCTGATTTTCTGAAAGAGTTTCTCCATAATCATGGAAATTCTGAAATTTTGAAAATTGAAGTTTTTGAGATCTTCTGATTACAATTGATTCCGAAAATCCAGCTTTCCCAAGTTCCCTATATTTTCCTCACCTGAAGCCTTAAAGTTGTCCGGGGCCCAATATTTAGGTTTTTTAGGTTTCGAGTTTTTTGGAAACTGATGAATTTTTTGAGATAGAATTCATGTTCCCGCGAGCTTTATTCCTGTAGATGAACTAAAAAAAACTTTCAGAAAACTCTAAAAACAAAATGTTCATATTCATGAAACTATTTTTGCTTTCAAGATTTCAAAATTCTGGGAGAAAGTAGAAGATTTCTTTCCGGGAAAAAATAGTTGATCTTCTGAAACTCTAAAAATTGTAGTTTTTGAAATCAGATTTCTCAGTTCCCCCGATTTTTTGAAACATCTCTTCTGACCCATCAATATTAGATACCCTCTACTTCCAAGCAACTTTTTTGTCTCGAAGAGGTCACATTCTCCTCCTGCTCATTTATAAAAAATGATGCTCCAAGAAAAGGAGCAGTGTCACAATCTAATGTGTTTTTTTTTCTTCGGGACCATTTCTTCTTCCCATTGTCTATCCGTTTCTCACTTTTGTTTCACACTTTCCACACCAAGGCTTCTTTTGTTTTTTCTTTCTCTCTAATTTTTTGGGTGTGGCTTTGGGTGCAACTCACCTGGGACCACTAGTGCATTTTCTCGAATTGCTCAGAAGACATTTCTTCGGTTACATTTTGATTTCTGAACCGGATTGTTCTTACTTCAATTCTATCAGTCGTTTTACTCTAAAAGTGCAAGTGTTTCCGTTTACTTCCGGATAAAGAAGAGCTCTTTTTTTTACTTGCTCCTCAAAAAAAGTTTAGATGGGACAATCTAATCAAATGTGACATCAGAAAAAACGAAGAACAACGATTCTTTTCTCATCTGAATATCTCTTTTTGAAACGAGAGTCAAATTATATTTTGGAAAAAAGTCTTTGAATAGAATCTCGATTCAGATCTTCGGTGACACGAAAAAAATGGAAAGGTGACAACAAGGGGAGTAAAGTTTCTGACATTTTTCTTCAAAAGGGGATGACAAAATGAAACTGGGGACAAGAAAAAGATTCTTTTTGCATCCAGAGTAGACACAACATTTCCTGTTTTTGCTCTTGTTTAGACCATCTCATTTTCGGAGAGATAATGGAATCTTCCTCCCATTTTTTTCGGTTTTCAAGAATACTCATTGAGAACGTGGATTTTTTGAAAAAAATTGATTAGCTGATAGCTAAAAAAGTTGCCTCCCACGGACTAATTTTTTTCCATTGTCTAGTCTAGATCTGAAAAAACGAATGACTCTTGAAAATTTCAAAAAGTCAAAAAAATAGAGAGATTCTAATGAAAATTCCTGATAACTTCACGCTTCTGATTCTAGCCCCGGAACTAGATTCCCAATATTGGTATCTCAAAGTCGCTTGCAAGAATAAGAATACATTTTTAAAAATCTTTTAAAATAAGTACAAAGATCCGTGCTTCCTACATCTAGCTCACATGTTTTGTCTTCTAGCTTCCAGTGTCAGAAAACATTTTTCTTTTTGGTTTTACTCATCCCCGGATGAATAGTGAAACTCGTTTTTGTTTTCAAATCCGGAAGCAATTATCGAAAAAAAACAAGGAGGTGTCAGTTTCCGGTGTCTAGTTGATAACTGATGGTGGTTTGATGGACTTTCAGATAAGTTTCAATTTCAAATCCCTAGAAGCCTTCGAAGCCAAATGGATTAGAATTGCTGCTCAATAGAAACATCGGAAATTTCCAATATATGTAGCTAATGTGACTTTTCGAAGCAACCTAGAAGTTTCGAGAAAAACGAATCTTCTGAAAGCAAGAGATGTTCCTCTGTGACACTTCCTTCGAAAAGTATCATTTTAATTTCACAAAACCTTGATTCTTCGTTGAACTAGAGAAGTACAAAATGGAAGGAACAATAACAAGTCGTTGGTTTTTTTCGCCGTTTTCTTAAATTAGTTAGCCTCCATTTCCTTCTATTTTTTCTCGAAATTGTATCTCCCCACTTCGTCTTATTCTACCTTCTTCTCCTTCATCTCCTCCCATTTTCAAATCTGCCATCAGTCCGTCAATTTTCCGCTCACTGCCTCAATCCTTTTCTGAAATCTGTGTCGTTTCACTTTTCTTGAAAAGTTCAAGAATCGACAAATATTTATTCGAGTTGAGCCTTCCTTTTCCAAACCTGTCTCTCAAACAAATTCTTTAAAAAGTGAGAGAGAGAGAGAGAGAGGGGCTTATTTTTGATTGATACGCAATGAATCGATGTGAGTAAAAAGGAGAGAACGTTGACTCCAGTTATTTTCATACTTATATGGACTCTCTTCAAGAAATTGTCCATTTCCTGAACCTTTGTTTGTTCTTGTAGTGAAAGAGAGAGTGACGAGCATTGAGCATTCTGTTTCAGAGTTGTCTTTCTCAGATTTGCTCTGGAGCTAATTGAACTTCTCCTTCTCTAAAGGTTTCCAAGATTCATAATCTCTTAAATGGGAAACAAAGTGTTATTTTTGAAACTTGCAATTATGATTTAGAAACAAAGGCCAATAGGGAATAGAGAGCAAAAATAGATCGTACAGTTTTCGAGTAAAAATTCAGTACCGAAAGAGATTTTAGACCACAATGAAATGTGCAGGAATGAATGCTGATCATTATGTCAATACCAGCTATCTAGAAGGTTTTAAAAGAGTTTGAATACTTTTGCAAATCTGAAATTGAAGCTCTAAATTCGCCTGGAATACCGTGTTTCTTGGATTCCTTGAGTTTACGATTTTCAACTTCTCATGTTGCTCATCCGAACAAAAACAACTCGAAAGTTTGTCAACCTCTTTTTCATCCGAGAAATGGATGTTCCATCTAATTTTCTTCAGGAATTCCCCACGGACTTCTCTTCTGAATTCCATTGCCACGTCAGATTCCCCACCCACCAGATTCTTTTTTTGTTGCTTTTTGCTTCTCCTCTAGATTCATCGGCTCATTTAGTGATGCATGAAAAAGAAGCGTTCCTCTTCTCACTTCCTGTTTTTTTCTATCCACAGATGATTCTAAGCAAACACATAACATTCCATTCATCTGCAACACTTTTTAGGATTTATCAATCTTCTGATTTGACTTTCAAAGATCTCGCACTATTTTAGAAACTAAAAATAATTGATTATTCATGAGAGAAAGGTAAAAGTTATGTACATCATACTCACCCTCGCCTCCCTAATTATTCTTCCTTGAGCTCGCCGAGTCCAATTTTCTTTCTTTTTTCCGTTTCTCCTACAAATCCTACAAAAAGAAGAAAAAGCCCAAAAAATAATAAGGTTCAGTAGCGAAAAAAGAGTAGAAACCGGAAGAGCCCATCAAAATTAGTGGTTTCTTCGTTATGGGGAAAGAAACACAAGTCACCATTTTTTTCTTTTTTCAGTGTGATGAGTGACGTGAAACGCTCTCTCTTGGATATGAGTCCAGGTGGCAAGACGGATGATGCGGACGAAGAACCAGATGATCATATTGAGAGTAATGAGACTTTCGCCGAGTTTTGCACCAGTGAGTTTCGAATTTTTTGGGGTTAGGAATCTCACAAACTACAAACTAGAAAAACGAATTGCTTCCAACAGATTTTTTAAAAGTACGGGTTCTATTTCGGTTATCTTTTCGAGTATTTTCAAATCCTAGGTTCCCATTTTCACCATTTTCAGGACAAGCCCAAAATGTGGTGCACTTCCTTGTGGAAGACTGGTTTCTTTCTGCTCTCCTCGGAATCATCACTGCCGTTTTATCAGTCGGTATGGATGTAGCAATTGAAGTTTTACAGCATGGTAAGCCTCTATTCTCCATTATCAAGGTCCTAACCTCATTCCAGCACACGTCACATTCTACGACAAAATGCTGGAGATTTCGACGTATCTGGCGTTCTCGCAATGGGTAGCCCATATTGTTATTCTCACAATGTTCTCGGCGATTTTTTGTCAAATTGTATCAAAACAAGCCGTTGGTGAGTTAATTGTAGAGATCTTTGATGACAATCGCCTTTTTTAGGATCCGGAATCCCTGAAGTCAAAGTAATAATGCATGGATTCAAAATGGAGAATTACTTGACGACGAGGACGTTGGTAGCCAAAATGGTCGGATTGACGTTGGCGATGGGCGGAGGATTGCCAATTGGAAAAGAGGTAAAACACAAAGAACAAATCACTCTTTTTGAGGAGCAACTCTTCTTTTTTCTTAAAACAAAACAAATCTGTTCTCTCTTGAACAAAGAAGGTTTTGTTCGCATCCTCTCTCCTGGGAACAGAAAACGAATTTGGAAAACTAGAAAAAAAGAAGAACTCGGTTTATTTATGGTAATTCTTTTCCGGTTTTCAGGGACCTTTTGTGCATATGGGGGCCATCGTTGCCACGTTGCTCTCAAAGATCACTTCGGCATGTCAGTACTCGGCATTTTTTAGCAATGAAGGTAGAGAGGGATTTGAAAGAACTTAAAGTGGACATAAAGTATTTTCAGGTCGAGAAATGGAAATGTTGTCTAGCGGGTGTGCAGTCGGAATCGCTTGCACATTTTCAGCGCCTATTGGAGGTACTGTCTAAAGCAGACTTGGCAAACTGGGCCGACCAGGCCGACGATTTTCTCCTATATATATATAGAGAGAGAGAGAGATTTTCTAGACAAACCTTATATAAAAATGTAGGTCTCGATGAGATCTACAACATTACATACAAAATTATCATATTTGTCCTCTCAGTTGCTTGCTACTTCCCGAAAACGCCCAGGCAGATCTGACTCGAGTTCATTTCGCCGGCCCGGGTGTTTAACGGATTAAGCCGATGAATCTAGCCATTTTGTATGTCATTTTGTAGATCTCATCGAGTTCAACCTTTTTACATAAGCTTCGATCAAAAAGCTCAATTTATATGGGAGAAAATCGCTGGCCCGATTTTCCATGTCTTGTCTAAAGAAAGAAAGTGTTACTTTAACGACAAAATACCGAGTGTCACCTTGTCTATTGTGATAATAGACTATTCCCAGGAGCCACATAAAACCAAAGGACTTATTTCAGCGGTACTGTACGCCATTGAATCGACATCCAAATATTTTGCCGTTAAAAACTACTGGCGAGGATTCCTGGCCGCCACATGCTCTGCTATCGTCTTCAGATGTGCGAACTTCTTCGTTACTGCTGAACAATCTGGAACCATCACCGCATTCTACCAGACTCGATTCCCAACGGATTGCTTTTTGGTGGAGGAACTTCCGATTTTCTTGCTTCTCGGGTTCATCAGTGGTCTGATGGGATCCCTGTTCATCTTTATTCATCGACAGATTTCGATTTTCCGGTCGAAAAATAGAGTGTACAAGCTGATTTTTAGAAACAAGTGAGTTTATTTGAAAGGAACCTTTAAACTAAAAAAACTATTAAAAATATCTAGAAACGAGTCGAAAGAGAAAGGACATGAGTACGTTTGAAATTTCAGAATTTCTTTGTTAGAAAATAATTTATGTCGTGAAAATAGAAAACTTATCCCAACCCGTTAACTAACTTTCCCAATGTGTAATCCTAGAGTTTAAATAATCCCTCATATCCTCCGCCTCGAAATATGAAACTAAACCATATTTCAGTTTCCTCGCCTTCACCGTATTCATGGCATTCGTCGTCGGAGTTCTCACATTCCCCAATGGTCTTGGAAGATATTTCGCTGGTCGACTCACTTTCCGAGAGACCATGGCTGACTTTTTCAATAACTGTACTTGGGTTACAAACGATTCCCGCCGGTGCCCGGATACAATTCTGACTCATTGGACCGGTGGAACTGAGGGAGATGTATCGATTTTCACTAGCTTGGTGCTCTATTACGTTTTATATGTAAGTTTCCAAACCAGAATATGAATGTTCACATTGATTTTCAGTTTATCCTGGTTGCCATTTGCATCTCTATCAATGTTCCTGCTGGAGTCTTTGTACCTTCTTTCATCATTGGAGCTGCTGGAGGGAGATTAAGTAAGCCTATTGACATTTTCACAAAAGAAATTCCGATTTTCAGTGGGAGAAACAATGGTAGTTCTCTTCCCGGAAGGAATGCGTGGTCCTGGAGGACCTCCAATCCATCCTGGTCTTTACGCAGTTGTCGGTGCAGCTGCATACACCGGAGCTGTCACTCATACCCTCTCAGTTTCCGTCATCATTTGTGAACTCACCGGACAACTTTCACCGATTCTTCCTGTTTTGGTAAGTGGACGAGGTTCAAACATCAAACCTTTTATTTTTTCCAGATTGCCATGCTCATGGGAAATGCGGTTTGTAAATTCTTGCAACCGTCCATCTATGAATCGATTATTCGCGTCAAGAAGTACCCATATCTTCCGGATCTTCCACCATCCAGAGTCTCCGTGCATACTGTGAAAGTGGAACAGTTGATGGTTACTGATGTGATTTATATCACCAAGGATATGACTTATCGGGAAATGAAAGATATTCTTCAATTGGCACCTCATTTGAGAAGCTTCCCGATTGTCACAGATCATGGTATGGTGGAGAGATAAAAATTACTAAAAGTGGAAATTATGATATTCAGAAAACAAAATTCTTTTGGGCTCAGTTGCCAAAAGATATCTGACGATGCTCCTCAGGCGTCATGTATTGGTAAATCAACAAGACAGCCGGAATATTGGAAGAATCACTCCGGCCGAGATTTTCAACACGATCCGGAGAACGAGTATGAGGTAAAATAAAATGCATCGTTGAGATAAACTAGAATTCTCGATTCCAGACTCTCCCGGCGTTCCCCATCTCGTCGCTCGAACAGCTCCCAAACTCGCGAGAACTCGATTCCAGAAACTGCTCGAAGCGATGCTCCATCCAACAACGATCAAGTTGAATTTGTCTCAGAACGTACCATTTCTGGAAACACTCTTCTCTCGATTTCCCCTCTCCACTGTCCGAATAACATTCCACTTCAAGCAGTCTTCACACGACCATCCTCTGCGGATCTTTCTAAAGCGGTAAGATAAGTGAATTCAGAAGAAAAATAATTTAATGAATTTCAGGAAACTAATGCTGACATTCTTCTTAATCGAAACATAGATCTCGATGAAATCGCCATCGACGCCGCCCCATTCCAACTTGTTCTAGGATCCTCTTTGTACAAAGTTCATACGTTATTCTCACTTCTTGGCCTATCACATGCCTATGTTACGGATTGTGGAAAACTGGTGGGAGTTGTGGGATTAAAAGAGGTAAACAAAAATGAACATTTGAAATTTCTTATTGTATTTTTCAGCTCCGTGACGCTATGGCCAACATCTATGTGAGGGGAGCCGTGGCACCAGTAAAACCAGATAGAAAACTAACATCTGGAACTTATCTGGATATGTCTCAAGTACATAAACTCAATCCTCCAATGACTCCTCCTGCCAACGGACATTCTATAAATATGGAGTCTCCAAAGTTTGGAAACTCTCTGACTGTTCCCCCAATGGCTCTTTGAATAATGTATATTTTCGGGTTTTTCTCTTCTTTTTCTTTGCTTCACAATGTTATCATTTCTTCTCAACTGATCTCTGATTGCAAATTCTAGTCATCTGAACCGAAACAATTAGGGTAGACACACTTCTGACCTACAGGTTATTTTCCATTTTTCCCAGTCCTTTTTATGATAGTTCTCGGTGTTTTTCGAAGAGCAATAGACTCTTCTCTTGTACTTTTTGAACAATAAAAACATTGATTTATAACTATTATTACTTATTATTATTATTACTAGTTCCAATTATTATTAACCGATCATAGTTGGATTGACTCTATTCTGCATGAGTCGCTCCATAATCTTATCCTTTCCAACCACAAACAGATTGACATTAGGTACGACGTGTCCGTAATGCATGTGACGATCCGCCATGAAATTGAGATATTTGAATGTGTATGGAGCACGTTCGTTCGGATCGGTGAGGGTTAGAGGGAATTCCATGGCACTGTTCAGGATACCGTTACCTCCTCCTGAAAGGCTCAAGGAAAATTGTAGAAAAATTGTTGATTTTGAGCTATACAGTGCGGTCAATATCGATCGAACCACCCTTTTTTTTGAGTGATGTGAAAACAAAAAACGTTGGGTAATGCCATCCGATTTAAAATACAGAGAATCCCCAGTAAGTAAAACTTCGCAAACCCGATTTTTGTTTTATGTTCCCAGTTTCAACATTTTATGACTCACCCTTGACCATGAATCTTCCGTCAAAGTCGAAAAGCTCATTCAACCCTGGCACTGGCAAATTGAAGTTTCCAGACACTTCTCGAATCTTTGACAAATCGTATTCAGCTCCGACGGAAGCCGCTGTCAAAAACGGCTGATACATTCCATCGCTAGAACTCAGCGGAGCATCGGCGAAAGCGTCGAAATTCTTGCGTACATTCAATCCGTGATTGTTGACTCCCTGAATAAGCGAACACAATAGATGGGAGACAAAAAGAGGAAACGACTTACGTTGACCGCGAATCCAGCACCCCAGGCGTCGACAAGATCTTCAGTGTAGACAGCGGAAAGCATGTGAGTGAACGGGTTGAATGCGGATCTAAATTTAGTTACGATTTTGAAGAAAGAGTCTAGAATAGAAAATTAACCTTCCAGTGAAGGATGCAGCTTGTCCGGGGAGATGGACATCAGGGACGGTCTGTGGTTTCTGTCCGGCCTTGTCTCCGGCAATGTACAGGCCGGGGAAAAATGGTCCAGAACGTTCGTCAGTCATTCCAGTCGGGAGTTGGAGGAGACCGAGACCTCTGGGACGGTCACGAACGAAAGGGGCTGGAAAATAAATTAACTATCGGAGATTGGAAGTTTTTTAGGTACTTCAATGTGATAATAAAATTACCTATGAATATCAAAGAGCTTCATAAAAACAATGCTTTTGCAGAAACGATTTCAAGTTTTAGTATGTTATATTTGTTTTCCGTACCTCTCGCTCGAACATTATCGATGAAGTCTAGGAATAACAGGAAGAGAAAAAACTGCCGAGACATGGTTGCATCAGAAGCCGCGACGAGGCTCCTCTGACGGCAGTTTGAAAAATCATTTGAATCTCGTTTCGGTTTCTTCTTCCATTCCTCCTCATAGTCATCATCCCTCTTCGGCTTGTGTTTCTTGTTTCCTGCTATCATGGAAAAAAGTGAGAATGAGAGACAATAGGTGATTAGAAAGGGAAGGATACAGGTGATGGTGGAGACAAGACTCGCTTCTGTCGGGATTCTCGTCTTCACTCTTCAGGCAATTAGCTTTGATGACGACTTTGAACTTTCAAAGATTAAGCCGTCGGAGACAGAAGAGGGACGGACCAGACTGTCTGCAGAATGAAACGAATCGGATGATGTTGGGCAGGATTCAAAATTTTCGGATGGCGCTCAGAATAGAAATGCTGAGTCAACTTTGATCTTTTGACTTTGTATCATGATCAGATAGGGGATGCAGATAGGGGGAAGTAGGTCATCAGTCTATTTTTATCGAATTCCATTTTGTTTCAAACTGAAAAATATAAAAGATGGAATATGTGAAGTTCAGAACAGATCTTACATTGAAAGTAAACAAGGAATCGAAAATAATCAGGATGAATTAAAGTGTGACTATCCAATTGAAACCTGAGTAAGATATTTTAGAAACCACAATCTGCATAATTATGCAGATTCCGTTGAAGAGATTGTTCATTTGCTTTACCACAAGGTTCTTGAATTTTTTGAAAGTAACATTTGAAAGTAACACCAAAGATCGCTGTTTATCTCTATCTCTACAAGAGGAAGAAGATCACAATGTGTCGATTGGTGAGAAATCACGTTGGGTTTGGAGATAACGGTATCTATGGAAAAGGATGAATGCGAATATGAGTAACTTAAATTTTCAATTAGTCTGAAGCTGCAAAACACACATGTTCTATAAAACTGCACCCCGACCTATCTTCTATAAAAAACAAGATCTTGATGTGAATTTGAAAAATTGCGAAGCTTTGAAAAATTGAGAAGCTTGTTGGATTCAATTGTGATTGGAAAAGAATCAGTATTCACAATTCTCCAAACAAGTTCATTGAGGCTAGTTTATAGAAAAGAACAAACGAAATTTCTTCAAATTTTGTGATTCTGGGCATGGCTCCAAGAGGATTTTATTTTTTCGGCAATCATTCAAATCGATCATTATATAGTATCCCAATTTTTCGGAACAATTTAGAGATGCTTTACAATTCTCGAGGAACTAGAATTTGAAGGCCAGCTCTTTGTTTTTCATTAACTTTGACTTTTCATTTTTCTCTCAACTTTTCACTTTCAGCAACAAATAATCTTTCAAAAAAAAAAATGACGTCTTCCTACTTCGATTATTCATGTTCGTGTCCTCAAATCTTATTTTTTCTGCTTCCTACTTCTTTTTTTCCAAATTTACTTCTTGCATGATGTTTAAAGATGCATGTTTATTTCATGATTTCAGAGAATTTCCTGATCGAATGTTTGCAAGTTTTATTCGATTTTCAGAGTTTTTGAAATAGGCTACACTTCAATGATATCAAATCGTGCAAAATGGAAAAATAGCAGGTGTAAATCAGTACGCGTTTCAATTTTAATTGAATGTTGCTGATTCTAATCAGATTCGTAGTCAGTTCAGAAGGACAGGAAATCAAAGGACAATAATTTCAGAGTTTAGCTGGTCTGAAGTGAAATTGTGATGGATTAGCGCACAAGAAAAGTACAAAACTTTGAGGAATGATAAAGGATTTCATACAAAATTGTTATTATATTCAATATCCTTGAATGATTATTGCCAGCGATAACCTGAAACATTTAAAATAAGTCAAGCGATATTATGTTCCAGAACTTCAATCATTATTATCTGATTTCTATTTTTTATAACAACAACTTCCATAGACCCAGTTTTGAATCAAAGCTGCTATTTTCATTCAGAGAAACATTCATTTTCAGTCAACAATCTATAATTTCTCCCTTCTGATTATTAGATTTATCACTGAAAATTTATTTTGAAACTGCACCCCGAGATATAATCTTCTTCTAACCCGAGAAGTCTATGCGTATTTTCCCACAAAAAAAACGAGTTACGTCTGAAACGAGAGCTGATCTTGTTTACAGAACCGGTGAACCGCTTAAAACAAAGCATCGTCTACCCATGTGACCTCAACGAATTCCATTTTTATTCTGATCATCTGATCCTCCCAATACCTCTTCCACTTTATTTAACACAATTGATGATTCCGTGGAGCTCACAAATTTTGGTGGTCATTCCCTTCATTTCCCGGTTCGTTTCACATCGAATGCACTTTTTGTCTCTAGAATATTCATAAGAGTCTACGTCTAAAAGGTAGCATCTTGACATCATAGTTTCCTTCCTAAATATATAAAAAATGAAATCAAGATAAGAAGATTTTGGGGAGGATGATAAGAACGTCTCAAGAGAAAATATTCAATGAACGAGGAACGGCAAAAAAGGAAAATATTGAAAGGGAAAATGACATATTTGATAACGAGAATGATAAGACTTACAGGAAACCAATAGCCATTGTGAAACATTTTTTTCTGATCTCGCTTATTGAAAACCCCTGTTAGGAAAGTTCCAGAATCTTCGGAAATTCATTTTACAATTTTCCTTTCGAATTTCGTATCACATGATAACCCCTATGGTGATTAATCAAATCGAGTTCCATTTCGTGTACGTGATTTCCTTTCGAGACCGAAGGGTAATCCCGTGTCTGTTTCCTGAGGGGCGGATTACTCGAGAGTGTGCGTCACATGTGCACAGATTTCTATAGATTTTGAGTAATTCACATGCATAGTTGATTGAGCAATTTGAAGGAGAAGATGAGCTCTTTGAAAAACCAAACAAAATGTATACTAAAAGAGTTCATACTAGAAACTTCTGGAAAGAAGTGTTTACAGAATACCTGCTAATTTTAGGTTGTGTTAGTCAGAACAAATCCTATTCTAAACCTGAGTCTAGTCAAATCATGATTCATCATAATTTGAATTCTCGAAAATAGAGCTGAAATTTTGAAGAACGTGCAATCTCTAAGGTTGCTATTAGATGGGTTGGGCTCAAAGAAATTTTATCTGCCCGGCCCGACCCGTCGAGCCCGTTTCGGAAAAATTATTAAAAATTTGATAATTTGTTGAAATTTTCAAAATTAGCATAGAAATCCTTCAAATTTCAGCAATTTTCTTGATGCTTTGAGCTACCAGTTTATTTTCTTATGCTGCTTTTGCTACAAGATTTTCAGACCAAAATTCATATTCATCATGAATTAAATCAGTATCAAAATTAGCTTCAAAATCGGTAAGATTAACATACATGTGCAAACAGAAAAATTTTTGCAAAAAAAAACATTTGGAAAATCCGGACCAAAGTTTACACACATACTCTAACATCGATTACAAATTCACGGGGTGACTGCAGATGAAAAATATAAATGGACACGTTTGAAAAATATACAAATGAGGAGAAATCGGAAGATTCAGAAGGCCTTTTACTTCTTCTTCGTTCTGGGACTGGCCATTGGGCTGACACGTGGCGATGGACTTTTCCTTGGTTTCGGGCTCTTTGGTCGTTGTCCACTGCTCACGAAGTTGCTCAGTGATACTGAGATGAGTCCTTGGAATTCATCTGGAAAAAAGTATATTGGGATCCTGTTGACCTTTTGAGGATCAGATAGAGGTGATATGGCTGCTAGTTTTTCTAGAATTCTTCCCCGATTCTCACCTGCTCCTGAACTCTGATTGTGTGGACGTGGAGTATCAACAAACACTTGTGGAGGCACGAGATTCGAGCTCATTGTTGTAGTTTTGAGTGTGTCTGGAGTGAAGTCTGAAAAATAATAATTTGACTATAGAGAGACAAATATAAGAAGAAAGAAAGGAGGAGAAGATGACTTTTTTCTTGTGCTCAACTACAACTCTAATAATTCATAAGTCCCAGTGGTTAAAGGTTTAGAATTCCACGTAGCAGAATTTTGAGTGTATCTATTTGGAGAATATCAGCAGTATCAATGCTCCCAAAACAACGTTATTACATTTCCGGTGCGCTGATCCTATTGAGCCTAATTGACATCTCGTGACCGGAAATTTGAGCTTAGAGAAAAAAGATGGAGATGTTTCCCAATGCTTATAATGGAGCAGGTAGGTGGGCAGCAAAAAAAAGGTGGGAGCAAAAAGCAACGGGCAAAGGTTGGGGGACAAAGAGTCACACAATGGAAAATGGAAAGAAAGAGGAAAACGAAAAGAAAAAACGTCTGAATTTTGGAAAACGGCGGAAGTTGAGGAGAAGCGGAAGGAAGGGGTATAGAATAGAATAAGTGAATTGAAATGGGTTGAAAAAAGAAAATTGAAGGAAAAAAGAACACCGGAGAGAAAGTGCTCTCACACCTCTCTCACTCCTGCTCAATGAATAGCAATCTGCTTTATGAAGAGGTGAGGAAAGTGGGCGGAGTCTGAGGGAAGGGGAGGGGCTTCTGGGGGGAGACGGGCGAGAGAGGAGGCGGCAAAAGTTGAAGATTAATGGAAGGAAAAACAATGAATCAATGAGGAAGAGGATTAAGGGAAGATGAGTGATATCAAGTTAAGAACATCTGTGGAGGGAAGGAGAATAGAACAATTGAAATTTGGGGGGATTAGTAAGGGAAATTCTAGGTCATCTTTGAATGTCTGGCCAAATAGTGAGCTCAAGAGGATCAAATGATTTTTTTTCGAAAATATAGGAGTTCTTGGGCTTCGAAATTTGAAAAGGTGGAAAGTTCAATCAAGTCAAATGGAGACTTCTTACATCTCAAAAACAGATCTTCATTTTCAAAAAAAAAAACAGTCCACTCAGAATCTTGAAAAATACGAATTTTGAGAATTTGGAAAGTCCCAGTTCTCAAAATGTTCCACTTTTGATGTAAAAACACTCAAGAGCATTCAAAATACTCAAAAAGTTCGTTATGTAAAACTTAACCATCTGAACAGGAAATTTTTGAAATAATCGACCCATTCAATAGATTTCAACAGTTCAGAGGGTTCAATTTGCTCCCGACACATCCAAATCCACCTTCATATTTATTCTTTTCGTTCTAACAAATCTCTTCCATAACATTTTGTAAAAAAGTCTTCCTTAAAAACATCCAAATTTAAACGGAAATCTTTCATCTCTGAACCCCTATTCTTCTGCAAAAAACAATTGACTTTTTGAGATTTCCACGTACAGATGATCCCTAACTTCTCAAAGATCGATCCGTGTTTTTTAAAGAAATGTATATATTTTGCTGGCGGTCAGATTAGTCTATGAGACGTTATGTGCCGAAAAAATTAGATTTCTGGTGTGCAACAACTTGTTTTAACAGGCCGTGACTGATCAGTTACGAATTTGGACTTTTAACTTTCGAAGATGTACCTGATTTTGACTCCTCAAGATTATCTTAACCTCATTCAATAGTCCATGAAAAGAGCACAGACCATAGAGCACTATTATACCCTCCGATAAGGATTATACATTTCCATTAGGTAATAATATTTTGAGACAACTCACATGCTCTCTCTCTCTCCCCTTCGAATAGTCATCGTCTGGCAAACGATACTCAAAAAATATGAGAATGAAATTGTTTTCCAGAAGAAGAATAATGCTTGTCTGATTTCCTTGGAAACCAATTCACTCGGGGGGTCTTTCAGCTGTCTTGATGTTTTAGATTTTAAAATGTGACATTTTGAAAAGTTTGAAGGTTGTAGGGGATAGGTTGCTAGGAGGACAGAAAGCTTTGAGAATAAGGGAAAGGGAATCTGAAAACGTAATGTTTTAGGCTTGAAATATTCGTATGGGCATAAAAGTCTGAATTCCAGTCTAGACTCATGAGTTATGAGTTTCTACTGTCTACACCTGGGGGTTTAATTGAAAACAGTTTTTTTGTAGTAAAAAAGCCAAAACTGTCTAGAACTCACATTTCCTAGAACCACATGATAAAAAATAGAAAACTTTTGACTCTGTAAAGCTGATGAGCACCTTTCTTACAATTCCATTCCTCGATCCCCTTGATCATCTGGTACGTGATAGATCACTTATGTTCTCAGGAATCTCCCTCCATCTCAATGAATAATTCAACAAAAAATACACTACGTAGCCGCCTTCTCTGGTGTCCCATATCTAATGTTCGCGTGATCAAAAGGTCTCCTAGAAACTGAAGAAGGTTCCCTTCTCTCTAGTTTTTTCCCCATGATCAGAGCACATTTTGCAAAAATGAGTCAGGTGAAATATGAGGATGGAGCACAAAGAATTGTGTTATCTTCTTTCCCCATGTTAATGATGTTTGATTATTGTGAATACAGACAGAAGGCTACAATTCTAGTTTTGTTTCCCCTGTTATTATCCCTTTTGATTACTCATTATTCTCATGACTAATAATCATAGGTTCGGCAAAAAAGTAATTAGGATGATGAGAACTTTTTGAATTCGGAAAAACCGGGATTAGCTTGATCTGCTTGGTATGGAAAATGAGCTTCTTTTCGACTGATCTGCAAGAGATTTTTTGAAGGGATTAGTTGGTAAATAAATGGACAGAAAATGATGAAAAGGTGGTTGAAATATTCTTTGAAGAGGGAAGAGGAATAATGGGAAAATAGGTGGTCTGGAAAAAAAGATTAGGAATTGAATGAAGGTATTATGTAGTCTTGAATGATTTCGAAAATTCATTTTTGGTGAAGAAAGCCTGAAAATTGTAGGTTATCAAAACGGGGATTTGCGAATTCCGCATTTTGTTTAGTTCAAAGTTGTTCAGAGTGGTCTAAAGTATCCGAAAACATCCAATTTGTAATCCTATCAAATGTTCTGTGCCCAGTCTTTATATCATCAAGAAATAACCGACAAAATTTGATTAGTTTCATAATCGTTTTCCTTCAAGATACACTCGAAAATATCCGCACCCCACTCAATTTCTTCTCTCCGCGATATTTCAAACATCAAGAGCCTGAATTCAAAACATCTCAAATTAGTTTCAGACGAAGATCGCCTTTGAGTTCCGCTGGAAGACGTGTAATTTTGAAACAAGGATATTGCAGAAAATATCAAAAAAATTTAATGATTTCACAATTTCCTTGTGTTCCAGCATGACAAATCTTTGTGTCCGGATGAACCACCTTCATGATTGAAATTTTTTATAAGGGGTTTTGGCTAGAAGAATCAAAAGTTGTCCTCTAATCCACGAAAGTATCTCAAAGTTATTATTCTAAATGGCAGTCGATCTGGTATTAAGGGATCAGAGTCAGAAAAATTGAAGAGGGAAAAATAATAAAGAAAAAGGAGGATGGTGGGGTTTTTGTCTGGAGTTCTCGTATATTTTGTGCTTTCTTCGGAAAAAAGTATCCAGCGTAAGAAAGATGGAGTAAAACTACAGAATCGAAAATAAAATTGAGAGTAAAAAAATTAAAAATGTTCTCAAATTGGTTCTTTCTGCCAAAAGTTATAATTTCCAGCCAAGACAGTGTCACAATGAAAAAATTGAACAGCATAGCAATCCTGTAATAATACAAAAACCTTGTAAGCCTGGAAGAAGAAAATTGTTGCAAATGTGTGGTATCACAAATTCGTGCCTTGGGACACATTTTTGCGGGCCAAATCGGTCGGTTGGCTACGTCACTAATTGGGCACACTTTTCTTGTTATATTGAACACAATTGAATTGCAAAAAAGTTAGAATTTGCTCCAGGCTCCAGGCAGATC
The DNA here is from genome assembly GCA_963966625.1 of Caenorhabditis zanzibari. Classification (NCBI taxonomy): domain Eukaryota; kingdom Metazoa; phylum Nematoda; class Chromadorea; order Rhabditida; family Rhabditidae; genus Caenorhabditis; species Caenorhabditis zanzibari. The sequence continues at coordinate 10,566,260 of OZ016469.1, forward strand.
ATATGGGGAGAAATTCCTTGCTTTATAATTAGCATTGAATTATAAATAGATGAGATTAAAAATTCCCAATTAACTTTTACCGAATTTTAACAGCTTCAAGACTTCGCATTGCCAAAACTCGAGACATCAACCATGAGTTTCGAAGAATCAAATGCCAAACTGATGTTACTTCAACCTAGCTTCCTTGTGGCCAGATTAAGTTGAAATCCGGAAAACATCCCGGAAACTCAAAACAAGAATATCTCCTAACTTTCTGGTTTGTTCACATTCACAATAAATCAAATTCGACAGCGTTCGAAGTGACTTCCAAATTCTTCACTTCCGTCCCAAACTGCGAAATCTAAATTCAGAATCCCCCCAAGAATCTAACAACTTCCTTTCTCATTCAATTGTGTTATTTTGTTTGTCTGCTTCTGCCATTCCATTTACCAATAACAATTTTATATGTTGAACGAATGCAACACAAAGAATTTACTGTTAATCGAAAGGGAGAAGCAGGAAGAAGAGATTACATCTCTCTTAATTCCATTTGGTCAACTGGTTCAGGTCATTTCTCTAAAAGTAACACAGATTTCCATCTCTTTGAATGGTCAATAATAATTGAATAATCGAATGGAAACAAGTCAGAATGTGAAAGGGAAAATGGTCACCTGTGTGGTTGGATGATGACCAGAAAAGAAGTTTTTTGTTGCGTTAGATTTGAGAAAGAGATACAAACTGGTATAACTTCTATGAGATAACAACAAAAACTTGGCACAGTGCCAAGTTGATGAACAAGCGCAAATGAAAGCGAAAATCATACGAACTTTTAGAAGATCTTTGACACATGATACCAGCCGTGTTCCTCATATTTGATAAGCTGAAATCCGTTTGTTGAAAGAGTTATGAAATATTGAAGATTGAAAAATTCATGGTCAGTCTCGTTTATTATTCTGTTTTGTCAGCATTTATGTGTGAATCTTGAAGTGAGGGTGGAACTTAGTCACGTGAGGATTCTGAGCAAAGAATATATGGGGTTGTCTTCTGAGAAAATGGAGGATTGTACAAGCTATACTGTATATGAAAAGTATAAGCATGGAAAGCTGATTGTCCAACAACAATCGAATTTAAAATTAGCAGAAATTTTACAATTTGGAAGGTTAATTTCTAGCTGGTCATATAACGGGGACGAAAAATGAATACTTTGGATTCCGAATCATAAGGAATTCAAGACTCACTAGGGAATGGGAACATTTCTGTGGAGTTGAGACATAAGACTTATACCATTCGAAAGCTGATGACGTAAAACATCTGAAATCAATTTCAAAAAGTGCTCAAGAGCCACGTGGTTCGAGAAATCCAGGTTAGAGTAAATTTTCAGTAGTAATTCAGTAGTTACAAATTACAACAGGAAAAATATTTTCTTCACGTTTTTATATTTTCGAAAATTCTACTTTTTCCCACACTAATTTCTATTGAAATTAGTACTGAATTACTACGCTGACCCGGAGTTTTCCAACCACGTGGCTCTTGAGCACTTTTTGAAATTGATTTCAGAAGTTTTAGGTCATCAGCTTCCGATTGGTATAAGTCTTATGTCTCAACTCCACAGACATGTCTGACCATTTCCTAGTCAGACAGTGTTACGATATTTAAACTTCTTCGCGTTTTTGGCCCCATAATATTTTCCGAAAACGGATTTACAGAATTTTCTGGAATCAATATGGATTGTATCTCTATGACCATCTGAAATTGACTAATTCTTCAATCAATCTCCGTAATCCGATCACTATCGAAAAAAGAAACCAAAAAACTCTCCCTTTTGTTTTATGCAACAAGTTTAGACATCATCCTCTCTTTTGATATCACTCTGTTTAACTGACATGTCATATACACCTATTGTGTAATAAAATGATACTAGTATCCTCTCTGAATCTGAAAATGACCATATCCCCCTCAAAAGTCACTTGTCTCTATTCCCATATTCCATTTTCCCATACCACTTTCCCCCAATTCTACCAATGCCCTTCTCGATTTCAGTTTCTTACTTATTTTTTATTTTTCTATGCTTGATTATGGTTGAAGTGGCCGATAACCTGGTTGCCTATGACAGGAGGAATGAGTTTTTGAATATTCCTGAGAATGAAATCCACGTCATCACAGATGCCATTGACAATTATAAACCAAAGTTGAGTGTTCAGTTCATTGAGTTTCAGCATGTTAAGAGGAGGAAGTAAGTGGAGAAAATGAAAAGTTTTTGAAATAGAGGAATTTTTTCAGAGCAACTGTGACAAAAGATGGAAAAATAAGGATCTTGACGAAAGTGAAACATCAGCAGAAGGCAAGGATAGAGAATGTTAAAGTGGATTCAGAAGTTATTCCGGTGAGTGGAACTTTGAATTGTTAAGTACCATACTCCTTACTTGGTTTTCAGCTCCGCTTTGGTGGCGGCTCCAAAGCACACTATCCATACAATCGTGTTGTCGACTGGCGGCACCGTAACGAGCAGACATCAGAAGAATCGCATGAGCAGACAACGACGACTACAAAAGTGTCACTTCCTCCGGTGACTCCAAAATCTTGGGCGAAAACAACGACGACTACATTGGCACCGTACTCCGCCGAGCCAGCACTGATTCTGCCGTCTCGATTCCATCGAAAGAAAGAAGACGTGGTGATTGTTTTCAAGAAGAAGCAGAAGGCATAAAACGGAATACGATTTTTCTGATTTCATTCTGTTGTACATAATATTATTTTGTTATCAATTAATTTATTTTGTTCAATCAAATCACAATATCTGATATCACAATTATACAATTTTTTTGTTGTCTGGATGTGGAAATGAATCACCGAATTTGTTTATGAATCTTCAAGAGAGAGAATTTGTGTTTAAGAATGATTTCTGAAATTCTAATCACATAGAATTCGAAAAAGAGGGGCAAATATATTCAAATATATTAGATGTAATAGACTATTTGACCCTAAGACACCGAAACATGGAAGACAAAAAAGGGGAAACGAGAATGATGATGATTTTGATGATGAGCAGAGAATAGGGCACAGATGTTCAGTTAACTATATACACGAGATAAAGCCAGCTACGCGGGAGAGAAATGAAAAAAAGGAATCATTGAAGAAGGCCTCGAAGAGCAGATTCAATGATTTGACGATGAGCAATACGGGTAACGCCAAGTTGAGTGAATCGAGAACGATCGCATTGGCGGAGACAGCGACCGTCGATTCGTTGTTTTTGGAATGCTGGAGAATATTCGGAGAGATGGAGAGAGGAGAGCCAACCAATGACATCTTCTACTGTCCACACGTCTACCTTCTTATGTTCGAATGATGATATTTCACTACCTGAAAATGGGAAAAATTGGAAAAGAATAGTTGTTTAGGAATCTGAATTTTGAAAAATTAGATACATAAAATAACTGAAATGAACTCAAAGTAAACTAGAAGTTGTTGCCAGTTGAAAATAATAACACTGAATTCAACTTAGAAACATCAAACTGAACCGAAAATTCTAAAAACTCAAGAAAAGTTGAAAGATCTGGAAATATTAAATTGAGAAAAAAGTCATTTTCAAACTGTGAGTAAGAATCTCAAAGTTCAATAACAGAAACCGTTTTCAGTATTTTTCAGAATTACAGAATATCTAAATCTCTAGACCTAGAGGTATCAATTCCTGAAAATCACGATCCTTCAAAACTTTAGAAATTGAGACTCCGGGACCTAATTATTGCAGCTCTTCTAAATCTTATAATCTATCAGAATCTGCACCTCTCTAGAAGATTCCCATTCAACCCAAACCCTTCCCAGTCATTCACTAGACATTCATGTTAAAATTTTCTTTCCCAAACATTCCTTTCCCTACCAAGAACGCACTCCCCAAATTACCATTGTTTCCAGACCCTTCTTTACTAGAATGTGAGAACGTAGAAATGTTTGTGCATTTTTAAGAGATAAATTGTGCAGTAAAAAATGAAGATTCCTCTAGAGGTGATGTTTAAAGAAGCTCATATCTTACAGCGAATCTCTCCATCGCTATCCCCAGTTCCAGAATCCGGATCATCGTCGTAATCGACCGGTGGGATGACGTGTGACGGGACGACGAAGCATCCAGGCTTCGATAGATCGATGGTTGAAGACGTCGACGCGTTGGACGATGAAGCGACAGACATCTGAATCGCGAGTTTCGGTTAGAAATCGAGGCACAAACACACATAACAAATTGGAAGAGATATAGAGGGGGACACATTCACTATTCACACCTTATTTTTTTGGTTAAAGGAGATTATAGTGCACTTTTTCAGATGGGAAAGTTGAAAGTCTTACGTTGTCTTTCTGTCCATAATTATCCTCGAGGTGTTGAGAGATCAATGTAACTCTTTGTACATTCGGAGAATGATCCAGTGAAAAATGAGGACGATGATCTTTCTCTTCTGATTCAGACGGCTCCAGTGACGTCCGTGAAGAAGTATACCTGAAGAGAATATTCCATTGTAGATTGATCAAACGAATCTTGAACCCACTCACCCGCTGTCCTTCTTATTTACTATTCCAATATTCTGAATCCCTTTTCCTCTCTCCACTACGTTTTCTCGAACCGTCTCTCGAAGTGATAATCCTTCAAATCGACTTTCTCTTTCCTCATCCTCATCCACATCATGCGCCACTTTACTCCTTCTTTTTGCCAACGCATTCTTCAAATCCATCTGGAAATCCGTTGTTGAGTCCTTGTTATTGTTATTATTCACAGCAGCCACCGATGATGTTTCCCTTGGTTCTGCCTTTTTCAACTGAACCGATTTCAGAGCATCAGCGGATATCCCTTTAGAGGAGATCACTGGAGCACTTGCTGCCATATGCATCAATCCTCCCGGTGGAGGAGGAGGAGGCGGCGGTGGTGGTGCTCCTGATGCGATTGGCGGAAGTGGTGGTGGTGGTGGAGGTGGTACAGAAGACGTTGATGGAGGTGTGAACTCCACTTGTACCATCGTTGGTTCCAATTGTGGCGGTGGAGGCGGCGGAGGTGGAGGTGGAATTGAGGATTGTTGAGGTTGAACAACATGTACTTGTTGCGGTTGAGACGCCGATCTTCCTAGCGTTGAATGATAGTGCTGCTGTTGTGGTTGGTACTGTTGTTGATGTTGCATCGGAGGAGGTGGCGGCGGGGTCTTAGGTCGAGACGTCGGGCGGAATGGTCGAGAATATTCACTTCTGGTCATTGAGGAGTCTCTTGAGAGATCAGATGGTTGGTAGGAGGCTGGTGGAGGAGCTGGGAGATCCTCCTCGTCATCGAAGGAGTCGAAAGAATCCATTCGAGATAGTTGAGGAGTACTTCGACTGCTACAGTTGTACTCGAAGGATGTTGTGGCGGGCTGAAAAGGTAATTTAATCATGAAACTTAACAATTGATTTACTTACCGTTGGCTCAAACGTGGATCTATTCAATCCAGCTGACGAAGCGACCGCATTTCTTTGTCCCTTCCTCCTCTTCATATCAGACACTGAATTGTACTTCTTTGACGAATATCCCCCGTTCAATGATTCCTGATCGTATTGCATTTGATACGAAGGCGTTCCCTGCACCGACGGAACCCTCTGCCGAACCATCAAATTCTCAAGCTCCGCAGCAGAGATCCGTCGGCCACTGCCCGGCCTCTGCCTGACTGACGCGTGTCTTGATTCCGAATAGGCGTTCCTGATGTCATTTGGGGCATAGTAATCAACTCCATGCGCATCATGCGTGTCTGAAAATAAGAACAACACTTCTAATAGTTCTACTGAACAAAGCAATAGTACAGATAACAGAAATATGTTAGAAACTGTATCTAAAACTAAATGTGACATGTACAAAGTGTGTTATCGTACTATCTAGAACAAAAATAAAAAAGCCAAACCAATTCTCATTCGATAAACACTGGAAGCTTTTGTTGATGAGTAGATTGTCGATGGAGTGGGTGTAAAAACCAAAGAGTGACGATGAGATGATGCTGAACGTGAGAAACAGGTGACAATGGTGCAATGGATTAGAGAAATTAACATAGACATTGACGACTACACAACATTCGTAACCTAACTTGCTTCGTGCTCCGTCTTACCTGTCTGTGCTCGATGTACAATTGTGCCTCCTCTGCTCATCTCTCCCACTTCTACAGTAATCACTTTTAGAGTGATTGTGTCACCGGCTTGTTGAATCAGCTCTACCACTTCATCATGAGAACATCGCCGAACATCGATTCCATCGATTTCTAAGAGATAGTCTCCAGGTCGGAGACCAGCACGGACTGCCATTCCGGACATGTCAACGCCTTCGAAGAATTGAAGAGCGGGAACTTGGGCGGTTGGTTCGAAGTTCAGCGGCATGGCGACGTCTGGAAAATGACAACTTGCGGAAGAGTCAGCTTGAAAAGATTTGGAAACATTTCAGGTGAAGCTCGAATTGTTTGACAAAGCAGTCATAAAAACTCACGCTTAGCTCCTCTCAAAATGAATCCGAATCCCTTGACACCCCTTGGAATCACGAGAATCCTTGCAATATTCGTCTCATGTCCTGCAGCAATCATCGATCGCATCGAATCCATGCCTGACCTCCTCATCGTTCCATATTCAGATGGAGTTATTGTGGTTCTCGATGACCGAGACGGACTCGGTGATGGAGCAGCAGACATCGGTGCCTTCCGAACACTCTGTGGAGTACGATAAACGTCTTGGCTGCAGATTGAAGACTGTGACATTGAACGTCTTCTGGTTATCGTTGAGCTCAGACGTCGTCGTGTTGAGTATTGAGGAGTGCCGCGGTATGGGACGGAGGAACTTGGATTATGTGCTTGTACAACATCTGCTACTGCAGGGTTTCCCACGATATGTGCAACATGTAACGCTGTCTGTCCTTGTTTGTTAACTGTCAGATGATCGGCTCCTCGAAACAGTAATACTCTTGCACACTCAGGTCGATTATTGACTGCACAAACGTGAAGTGGAGTATTCCCATTCACATTTTCGGCATCAATCTGTGCTCCAAAGTACAACAAATGCTCCACATGTTTCGTCAGCCCGTTCTTGCATGCCTGATGAATCTCATGATTCCCGTGCATATCCGTCACTCCGATGTCGGCTGCTTCTCGTAGCAATAGCTCTGCCACTTGATCATTTGAGTCAGCAGTCAACATGTTGTAGTAGAGAGGAGTCAGTCCAATGGGGTCCCGATAGTTTGGACTTGCTCCCAACTCGATAAGAGTTTTTACGTTTTCAAAGGAGGAAAGAAATGAGGCTTTGTGCATTGCTGTTTGACCTTCGGAGTTTCGGAAATCGATGTGGGCGCCACCTCCGATGAGGGAGACGATTACAGCACGGTTGCTAGGGATACCAGCTGCCAATGTCAGTGGAGTCTCACCCTGGAAAACAGTAATAGGTTAATGATGCTCCTCGTTGGCTCCCAAAGGATTTGAACCAATTCAAAACCTTACCTGAGAATCATGAAAATTGGCATCCAGTCCCTGCGTACACATCTTCTCCACCTTCTCATTATTCTTCTGCTGAACGTAGTCCATAAACTTTTTGAGTTGGCCCTGTAAAAACGATAAGGATCATCATCGGGATGCGCGAACACAAATATTATTAGTTGTTGTAAGGGATGAAGATATGCATCAGATGAAGAATTCCCTTCCAAACATAAAACACCTTGTAATTATATACGCAAACTTTTTGCCATCACTCTTTTTCTTTATTCTATCAACATGTTGGATCGGCGCGAAGAATTCAAATGGGAACATAATTATTTTTATATTAAACTTTTCCACCGGGATAGAAGCAACAAAATCTTACCTTTGTATGCATTGCCTTCAGTTGTTTTTCATCAAGATTGAGCATTTTGTACACGCGTTTCTTATATTTCAACTCGAGATATGGAACGCAGTCCGTGAATGGATAATCACGGATCGTTCGATCTTCGAGAAGAAATTTTCCAGCTCGTCCATCGCACGGAGGGAGGAATAGACCGTAGTTGAAGGCTTGCGGAAGGGCTTGTGGTAGAGTGGCAAGCAGTTTTCGTTTCACATCCCAGATGAAGTCGTTCTGGGTGACCGCAAGGAACTTCTAAAATTGGGAGAGAGGTTGAAAATTAAAATAAAAATTGTTGTTTTCATCTATTTGCTACATAGTCCTTATTCAAAATACGATTTCCTCATAGCTCTCAAATGCATGAGTTAAATTTTTTTTTGCAGTCAAAATGAAATATCGGGCTAAAAGTCCTATGGATGAAAATGGGATTTATTAACTGCTATAGTTTTTTAGGAACATAAGAGCTTTGAAATAGTTTTCCCTTTTGGAATTCTGACTCACCCGAACATTGAGCTCTGGCACGAAAATCTGCAAATTAACGGGATCTTCATCCTGATTCATCGTGTCTTTTCAGACGCCTCTCGTCTTCCGATGATGACACTATCGCATCAATATGGTGTCTCCGGACTTGTACACACTGCAAATTATATGAAGTAAGTAAGGAGGTTTAGAACTGAACAAAGAGAGATAAAAAGAGAAGAAAGGCGATAACTTTGATGTATTTACAGTCAATTGGTACACGGATAGATACATTTAGGGAGAAATACAAAAAGAGAAAGATAGGGTAATAAAACTAAGCATGGGGTCGATTCATCGAGGTCTTGATCAAAACAGAAAAACCGAAAAAAAGAAGAAGATTATCGAATGGATTTGGGACAATTTCCAGGTTTTGCCATTGGAATAAGAACACATAGAGAGATGGTCTCATAATGGAATTGAGGAAGGGAGAAACGAACGGAGAAAGGAGTTCTCTCCGTACTGTCGGAATCAGAAGAAGACGAAATAGTGTGTGAGATGGAGAGACGCAGACACAGTCAATGAAAGAGGCGGAAACTGGCTTGGAAGGAAGAAGAAGAAGCTTCCGAGAGAGAGAGAGGGACAAAAAGTAAGAAAACGAACAGAAGTATTGGTATAAAGGAAGAAGAAGAATGAATAGAAGCAGAAGAAGAAAAAGATGATGAAGTAGCGGTGACAATTTGACAAAGAGTATGAATGAGAGGTAATTACAGTTTCCGATGTGTGTTTAAGAAAAAGATGGGTTCATTGTTTCCAGAAGGTAATCGTTTTCGAGACATGAACGGGAGTAGAAGAAGAGAAGGATTTCGTAAATGGGATAGTAGAAAGTGAAAATATTTGAGAACTGGTGAGGAAACTGAAAAATGCTCCAGAATTTCTACCAGCTTTCAGATTTCCAAATTTCAAAAATATCAAAAGTGCAAGCCTCTCTGTCTATAATCACTTTACTACTGATCCCTGATCAGTCTATGCTTAATTAATGGAAAATTATCCAGCTAATTCGAATAAATTAATTAATCAATGAATCTTCTCCAAAAAAATCAGATGAAAGTGTATTTTTTTGTTTTTCCAAAAACCCTTCCATCAAATGAGGTCTTAACGATAAGAAGATAAGAAAATGAGAGGATTACGGTAGTTAAAGCTGTTGATGATCCATGTAGGAAGGTATTATTGGGAGTATTGAGAAGGGTGGTGACTGACTGGATTCAGGAAGAAAGAAAGTTGAGTCAGAGTCATGTTTCCGATTCTTCCGACTACACGGAGTTTACGACCTCCGACACACACACACACACACACACACACACACACACACACACACACACACACACACACACACACACACACACACACACACACACACACACAGAGTTCCAGAAATCAGGAGAACATGAAGAAAAGGGGTAAAAACTGAGGAGTTTGGGGGTAGAGGATAGGCATGAAGAAGAAAAAGAGGAATACCATTAGTCATTTTATGTCTCGTCGTCAACTCAAATATTGACACTTCCGATTCATTTTTGGTAAGGCAGAAGACATGTATCTGATAAGGGTAGAAGAATAGAGGAAATGCAATGAACCTTTTGAGGAAGCAACGAAACGGAACATCTACAACCGCTGAAGGTCGAATTGGCATTTTGAGGAGTGGGGGAATTTCGAAAAAGTGGGAGAGAATAATGGCAGATGGTTTATGGAAATACTGAGTAAACTTGGAAGAAAAATAAAAAAAAAGAAAGAATGACGATTGAAAAAAATAAAAAGGCAGGTGGTCTGAAGGGTAAAAAATGGGGAAGGAATTCAGAATTTAGGGAGTTTTGTTCAAAAAATTGATACAAAAATTGACAGAGTATATCTACAGGAGCAGTTTTAGGCTCTGGATTTCAAATAAAAAAAGAAAACCTGAGAATTGAAAATTCAAAGCTCGTCAAATAAAGTCTGTATACTGGTACTTGCAGAAACATCGTTTTAAAAAAGTTTAGAGTGCAACAGAAGGAAATTTGCAAAAAATAACATCAGAATTGAAAGTGATCGCAAAAAACACATCTAACTCTAGAGACTGTAATTCAGATATGATCCCAGAGGAAACGAATATCGCTCATTCTAGACTCTAGATCTGTACTCATTCACTGTCAGTAATCATATCAGATGTCCAGCTTATCCTACAACTATACTTATCTCTGAAAGTGTTCATCTAGTCTGAAAAATATGATAAACTCCGGATATGGGGACTCATTTCCGGTACACCCCTATAAACCCTCCCCAAAGCCCTCCCTATAATGCTCATCTCAAAAGCAAGACAACTAGTAATTTAGTAAACACGAGGGGGTGTTTGTTACAAAACGGTAATAATAATATACGTAATCGGTAATTTCAAAAGGATTTTCTCCGGTCGCGGGAGGGAAAAGAAGAAAAGAAGGAGGAGGATATTTTGCTTGACACAAAGATACCGTGAGCGCGCCGGCGGAGGACCGTAGTTGAGCACAAGGCGAAACGGTGAAGTCAGAGAGAAAAGGAAAAACAAATAGAGCTGGAGCTGGATGCGGTGGAGCATCAATTAAGGTGCTCGCCTCATTCTCTTCCCGCCGACCGCGCGTCGACCGTCCGGCTCAGGTTGGAACCCAAATGAAAAGAGGCGAGAGAGTGTGATAAATGGAAGAGACGCCGACAATTTGGGGAGCTCCCTCGGAAGGACACTTTGAGTACAGAGAGAGTGAGAGATGGACTGTCCAGAGACAGAGAGAAAACCGGAATATTTTGGGGAGAGAAGGTCAAGAATGTTTTGCAAATTCATTTCATTTGTGCCGGCAGCCAGCGTTTTCGAGAGGGATTTTGAAACGAGGTCTCTCCCGAAACAGATGACTTTTTGATGAGAGAAACATTTTTTTTGAGGAAAGAGGAAATTGACATCTATTTGTATAACTCTTTGTATGAATGGTCAAGGATTTTCGTCTTACTGACCGATTCAAAAAGTTATTGGGGTGCAGTGGGTCAAAGATTGGAATGTTCCACAGATGGGTTTAGGAGTACTGTAGGTTTTTGAGCAATTTTGGAGCAAATGTGGAAGGGTGCCAAGTAAGGGATGCAGCTGGGATTATTCAAATAGTTCAATAAAATACCACACAATTTTGTACCGGGAAAACTCTGAAAATAAAGTTTTCTTGTTGTCTTTTTGGCTTATATGCTCTTAAAATGTTCTTCGAGAGTTTACCAAAAGCTGAAAAACAAGTTGAAGATGCTCCAACTTGTTGCTAGAGCTGTTCTAAGAAAACTTCATGAACAAATATTTTTTGCATTGTGATACATATAAATGACATCACTGAACATACAGTACCAAGGTGAGAAAGTGTATAGGGAGATAAAAATAGGAGCATTTGGGGGAGCTTGAAAGATCAAGATGCTGGTGAGCTGAGGAAAAAAAAGTGTTCGGAGTATTAGCGATTATCTGTAGCTTGGTCTGTTGAAATGAGCAAATGTGGGGTCTGGAACGGATACTGTAGTTTCAATCTTTATTATCAATAAGCACCAACTAGAAACAACTAACAAGCTTTATGACACCTTCTACGTCATCAACATTGATATTCTAGAATTATTACATTTTGCTAATAACAATTTTAGTTACTTCTCATATAGATCCCCAGAGTCTAATAGTCTAGCTCTCTTTTCTATGCTCATAATACAATTCTTGCTCCAATTGTTCAACACACTAATTTGCTGTTCATTCTCCTCTTCAGCCAGTCCGCAACCCAAAATGAGGCCAAAAAAACAGTTCAGCGGGTATGGTGTTGAAGGGCGGACAAAAAACACACGGGATAAAACAAAGAGAGAAACAAGAGGAGAAACGGCAAGAAATGTGCTCGAGCTTGTCATGCCAGATCGGATTTCGACCGTTTTTCGTCGATTCACTCGGGCGGCCGGAATGTTGTCAAGGTGCGCAAGGAAAATGGAAAAAGAATGGAAGGGAGGAATACCCGAAATGACGTTTTTTTTCGTTTTCTTCAGGTATAATCGATTGTCAAACATCGGAAGATTAGTAGCAGTTAATCTTCGGGAAAACTACCTAACCACTGGTTAATCAGAAAGAAATGTGACTGTACTCTTTGTCTTCCGGAAAGAACTCTGATCGATACGGAAAGTTGAGGGAAAAGGGAACTGGAATATTTACAGTCTGGGAATATTGTTGGTTTGGCCATAAAATCGAGGGATGGAGAATAAAATAGAAAGAAAAACAGTCGAGGTTTTTAAGGAGACACTATAATAAGATTATAGAGGGGTTTGAAGTTTAGAAAGCGCGCTGGAACCAATAATAATACTACTAATAATATGGAACCGTCACAGAGATAAGAGGAACTTAAAAGGAGAACTTGATTTTATAGAAAAAATCGAAGAAGCTTGGTTCTAAAATTTATGTAAAACAGAATAAAAGAAGTTCTTGAATCTTCTACCAATCCAGAATAGAAACTCCTACAAAAAACTTGAAACAATTTGAAACTTGGTTCTCCTTCCTCCTCATTTCCAAATTGGAAACTTGGCAAAAAACAGGAACAGGAACACAACGAACACTGATTTGAATGGAAAAGGATCAGTGAGACAAGAACCTAATAGAAGTTGCGAAAAGGCGATTACGACTATGATGGCTGTGGACGTCTACATTCGAACGACGGCAAGAAAAGAGAAACAATAACCAATTTGGTGATGGGTGACGGGCGTACCAACTCAAAACCCAGTTTTGGGCAGGATGAAAAGGCGAGAAAGAAGAGATGAATGAAGATGAAGAAGAAGTTGAGAGTGGAATTGGATGAAGGAGTAAGAAGAAGGGAAGGAGGAGGCAATAATGAGGACACAAGAAGTAACAAATGTAGCTAGTTATTGTTGGCAGATGAAATGAGGTGGCTGGAACATCGACAAATTGAATCAGTTTAATGTGGGTCGAGTGGCCTTCTTTGGAAGTGAAGTCTTTTTGGGATCAACGAAGATGTTGATGACGGGATGAAGTTGATAAGCTCCTTTCGGATCAGGAGAGAGTCTTAGAATGCCACTTTGTACAAATTAAAAACTGAATGTAACTATTAGTAAGAAAACAAAAATGGAAAGAACCGAGTCGGTGGACATTAGAGAATCAAGAGATGGTTATCTGAAAGCGGGAACCGATGCAGAAAAAAGAAGGAAAGGGTCACAAACTTAGAGGTTAGTTTTTGTTTTTTGGAGGTGAGACTGGTGAGACTTTTTTAATGAAAACTAGTGTTTGTTTAGCGAAAAAGGACATTTTTGGGAGGGAAATAACATCATGATCTTATGGTTTTAGGAATTTGTTGCAAAATAGGTGGAGAGATTTTTGTAAGGAGATAAGAAAGTTGATGAGTAAAGTAGAATTGAAAAAGAAATAAGGTGTGCAGAATAGGGAGGAACCTGGTAATATTTTGGGCACTCGATTTAGAGCTCGGATCCAATGAAAAATAATTTTAAAAATTTCTTGAATTGATAATCTTGAACATGACAAAGTAATTGTCAGAAGCGGAATCCCGAAACCTCAAAATTTCAGATAAAAAAGTTCAACATGAAGCTCATTGAACAAAAACTAAAACTTGTATAATATAAGCTTATATAATATAACTTATATAATAAAAGTTGTATATTTAGTTATAACTTTTTGCAAAGTACTTCAATTGCTTGAAACGACGAATTCTGACTCTTATAATTCAGAATCTGACGTCATCAGGCCTTTCTCAAAAAAAGAAACACTAAACTTGTCGGAATACCGTTCACTACTCAACAAGACGATGAAATCTTCTAGCCAAAAAAAGACGAATGCAACATTCTTGAGTATAAAGTGTATCGAATATGAAAAGTATTCTTGAGGATCTCGTTCAAAAACCGGAAAACGAAGAAGAAGAAGTATGAAAGATGGTGCTTGAAAAGGTTACACACACTTTTGGCGGCAAATGCATAAATCAAAATTTCCAAGTGTATTTCTGTCTATTTTACGAAGCATATTCTTAGGATGAAGAAGATCCTCGAGAAACAGAAAGAGACAGGCACTGTGCCGATTGAAAAACGACCGAAAATGCGGGACACGGGTGTGAAAAACGAAGAGAAAAAAGGATTGAGAGGGGGACGGATTGAATCCCAAGATACCTCATCTTGTTTTCTATTTTCTTATTTTCTGGGACGGTAGAGGGCGCGGAATAAGAGATTCACTTATATTCTTGTTCATCTTCAAATCAATATGTATGAATACATAAATCTAAGGGGTCTCCTCCAAAAAAACTCAATCGGGAAGAAGAGAGAAGAAAGTAACGGACATCTGAGAGATGCATGGGCAACTTAAGGGAACAAGAGAAAGACGGTATTGTATTGTATAATACAAGTTGTTGTAAAGCGGGTCGCCATGGGAGAGAACGCAGAGAGAAAGACTCCTTGAATGCCGAATACTCTTTAATTCGGAACCCAAATACTTCTCTCTCTCTCTTTTACGGGAGAGCAGAAACACAATGGAAGGAGAGAGGATTAGGCTCGTATCGGGAGGGGAAAGAGCAGCAAGCTCTTTGTATTGTAAAAGGCGCGGCGGCCGGGTCGAACACTTTCCGGAAACTTCCAGATCATCGTGTCATGTGAATTTTTGATGTATAGGTTGAGGGGAGTGGGAATCAATGAGCATTGGGGCAGAGTTTGGATCAAAAGAGCATGGTAGAGTATAGTTAAAGATGAGGGACACTGGAAGTTGGAGGTGCTGGTAACAATGGAGTTTAAGAAAACAGTAACCCATTTACCTTAAGGACTGCTATACAGATTATCGGGAAAGTTAGATTGATAGAAAACACATTTTTGGATCAATTTTTCATGGTTGATCTGAAAAATCTAAAACTGTGCTTAACAATAGTTTTCTAGCACAATTTCAATGACAGTCCCGGTTGCGAGGCACAGCTTTATAATGTAAAGTTACCTGTGGAAATGGGCTCAAGTAAAATAATTTCGGCCAAATTTTCCTCAAGCTCGTGAAAGTGCAATGGAAGTTAATCTAAACCGACACATATAGCCATTTCTGAGTCCTTGAAAACAAGAAAATCTCAAAGAACGATTAAATAAGAACTGACATTTCAGAAGATTTTTTACTGGTCTTTGAGCTCAAACTTTTTTATTTCTTGTAGAATCGACGGTTTCGTTTTCTAAAAATATCAATGAAAAGATATTCGACCCAAACGTTTTATGAAAACTGCAACCTTAAAGAAAGCAAAATTGATTCTAATGAATCACTTTCAATTAATTTGCAACACAAAAAATGAAATGATTCATCATCCAAATATGATTTTTCACAAAATGACAGCTGGAAAAAAATGGGTTTTTAGGAGAAACGGGTTTTCAATTTTCAAAAGGTATACGTCATAGAAGCTTCAAAATGGAAAATAAAGCAATGACTAATTTTCAAGTTTCGGATCGTTTTCAGAACAGTTGCATCGGTTACAATTTTTCATCCGATTCGTCACTCTAGTGAGAGAATTCTCACTGAAAATTGTACAAAATTTGCAGCAAAAACTAAGCGAGAACACTGAAACAAAGCGGGCAAAAAATAGTTGCCAAACTGTATAACCCGATCCAAAAAAACAACAATAGAGTGTGAGAGAAGTATCATGAACAACAACAACCGAAAATCGACACACGATCAAGTCTCAAATCCGCCAAAAAAATATATAGAGACAGATCAGGTGTGAGCGATAAATTATGCAAAGCAGGAGAAGACCTCATGCTGAGGAATCGGAATCGGATCAATAGGCGTAGAAGGGAAGATGAAGAAGGAAGAAGAAGAAGTACGGAAAACGAGGAGGAAGGCTGTCATCAAGGTCAGAAAAGGCACCTTCCAAAACGACAGTACTTCCCTAATACCTGAGCGTGCACGGAGAGAAAGGGCATAGAGAGAGGGAGGATTAGAGGAGAGACAGAGGAACCTTTTTGGGGTTTTTGAAACCCTAAAAGGTATAATTAGCAATGGTCGGGAAGGAGTCAAATAAACAAAATCATGGGGTTCAGGGGGGGGAAGGAAACGTTGCAAACTTCGGATTGGACAGTATTAGAATAAGGGTAGAAAAAATCGATGGAAAGGACTGCATTTTTTATGTTCTTCCGAGACTTGATATTTTGAAAGAATGGGAATTCGATCAAACTTTATTTGGAGGGAAATTCCATGAGCTCGAGAAAGCGAATCCTCAGGAATCAAATGGTTTCTTCCCATGATTATTTTTTCCTGATTCATTTTTGCAACGAAATGTAGATCAGTACGAAATGTAGATAAGTAGTTCGAAGGTAGCTTGACAATGTTTTAAAAATAGTAGCACTTCTAAAAATACATTCGGGTTTTTCCCGCTCCTCTTCCAAACTTGAAATTTGAGAATCAAAAAGTAAAGTGTTACCAAACCAATATATGATGAAAATATAGGATTTTTTGAAGCGGAATGACCCAAAGAAATAAGAGAAACAGGGGAGCAATTTGTAATTAGTATGGTAGTGACATTGAGGTGGTGGTTTGTTCCCCTCTCTTGCAATAACTAATTAATAATTGGGAAAACACGAAAAAGGAGAAGAAGAACAACAATATAATAAAATACCAACAAAGGGGCAAAAGAATGCGCGAAAACGAATGGACGAGTGAGAGAGTGTGCAAGACGAAGAGACGCAGAGTAAACGTGTAAATCGGGTTGGCGTATCAGCTTGGAACTGATTGATGGGCAAGGAAAACGGAGGGAGGAATGAACGCATGTTTGCCCACACATTATGCATACTATCTGTATGGAAATGATAGATAAACTGATAGAACGGGAGAGAGAGAGAGAGATTGATGATACATTAGTGGAGAAGGAATGGATTTTGAAGAGAGAAGTTTCAGGAACATGGAGATAGCTCTGAGGTTATAATCGAAGAAGAAGAAAGTAGTTCAGTCAGTTTTAAGGTATCGTAAAATCTGTATTAGAAGGGAACCTCTCACAGAAGGGCACCTTGATGAGCTCAAAATGAGCACGATCTTGAAATTCAAAGGTTTGAAATTAGTCTAATTAGAATCCTCGTCCAAAGATGACTGAACCCGCCACACAATATGTTTGAAATCTCTTCTCCAACAGATGTTATGATCCATTTTGAGAATTCAGAAATATTTTTTCAGGTGCTGGAAAAATAGAGGGGCAAGCCTTTCTTATAGAGATTTTAGGGTATTTTGGATTTCAAATTTAGAGTGCTTTTCTTACTAGGATCTTGTAGGTTTCTTGGGCTTGGGTTAGCTCCTGAAACCTTACAAAACACGAAGCATCTACAATTTTAACGCTCTGCCCATAAAAAGTACAAAATCCGATTCCGCTTGAGCTGCTCGGAACTTGCAGGAATCTCCAACAAATTTTATGATCAGAACTCGAAAAAACCACTCAAGAAGGACGAAAAAATCTGGAATTCCATGGGATTCATTCTCAAGAAAAGTCACTGTTCTCGTCATTCGAACTGTCTCAAATGCTATAAATCAAAACCAAAAGATCCGGACGCGACACAAACAAAGACCGTCGGTTGGAGGTCGATTCGCCGTCCCCCCGGTAGGAATCAGAAGAAAAAATGAATGAGAAGATGGCAGAAAAGCCAAAAAAACCACCAAAGAAGAATATGCAAAAGGAGGAGTGAAGGGATAACTTGTTTCTTGCTTAGAAAAGGGAAATGATGTCTCTTTCTCCTCAATTGACTGCCGAAAATAGGGAAAGTGACAAAAATGCATAAACGTGTACGGTAAAAGTGAAAAAAGGAGTGAAGGGGGGAGGATGAGGATGAAGACAAAATTGCGGAGGAGACGGAGTAGTCGTCAATAATAATAATAATAATAATAAGAATACGAAAAGGAGTAGCAAAAAAAGAGAAGGGGAGAAGCAATTTATACTTGTTGGTTGGCAACATGACATGAATTAGGTATTTGAAATCTCCAGATTGCTCGAATTTCGGTCGTTCGGCATTACAAAAATAATTGGAGGCTTCGAATAATTTCTATTATGAATGTACTGTAAAATCGAAGTGAGCTCTATTGCACTTATCTTGACTGGAAGAGATAGGAAAGCTGAACATAGACGAACACAGTTTACATTCGACTACTCGGCTCTAGCATCTCTTATTTTTTGAAAAATTCAGATTTGCGAGCTCCGCCTGAATTTTATGCCCATAAATATCAACGGAGTGCAGTAGAGCGCAACCCAATTTCATTTTACAACCTAATAATTTAATTTAAATCCGACACAAAGCCCAGGAAGAATAAAAAACAAATGAAAAAAGAAACAAAACCGATGAAAACCAAAGATTCGAAAACAACAAAAACGGTCATCTGTCTCGGGTCGATAGCCTGCAAATTTCCCGTTCCGAACGTCACATTGTCATATTTGTCGATTTGGGGAGAAGGTGGCTCTTGACGGCTTCTCTCTCTCTCACTGCGTTCAGGTACGTGGTCTTCGTTGTTTGTCCCTTCGAGTGCAAATACATGCAATGAGAGAGAGAGAGAGAGAGAGAGAGAGAGAGAGAGAGAGAGAGAGAGAGAGAGAGAGAGAGAGAGAGAGAGAGAGAGAGAGAGAGAGAGAGAGAGAGAGAGAGAGAGAGAGAGAGAGAGAGAGAGAGGTCTCAGAGGTAGCAGAAATAGGAACACTCCTCACGTTATACCGCGCGGAAAAGGAACGTTCCGAGCCAATATGAGGTATATTGAGCAACGGGGAAAGAGAGAGAGAGCATTCTCTATCCGTACACGGAAAGAGAAATTGTGATAACAAGCGAAAGCGGAAAACTGAGAAATGTGAGGAAAGCTAAATGGAGGTCATGGTTTAAATTACGAATTAGGAAACTATAGTTGGAATTCGAAAAAGGATACAAAAGTTTGAACAGTAATTTACTTTTAGGATTGAGAGCGATATTTTAAATAACAAGTTAAAGGAGTCGAAACTTTCAGAGATACTCCGGAAAAGTAGAATTCAGTATCAAGCTACTAAACCGATAAGGTGATACTAGCACTTGTCACCTTAAAATTTTGAAAATCGAATTATCAAAAATTTTGAAAAAGTGGTGGTTCACAAAAATAAAGTTCTAGATCGTCATTCCGGGTAACACATCGAACATTTGGTCTAAAAATATCAAAAGAATGGAACGTGCAGAAGTTATTCGAGTGGGTTGTGAAAGAAAAACATTTTGGATTATTATATTAATTTCCGTCTAGGTAGAAATTCAATTTACGGGGTGGCTGGTACCACAGGGATAGCTTATTCTGATGTGATTTTGTGATTTCTGATAAGGAGTCCTGCTCCCATGTAAACTGAAACTCATTCGTTTCATAGAAACAACGATTTGCTGAAGGCTGAGTTGCCATCCGTGCCGGCGATTTTCTTCCCTCTAAATTGGAATTTTCCACGCAAAATTCATATGAGAATGTAGGACGTGATGATATCTACAGAATTATGTTAAATTCAATGAGGTTTTGTTCGATTTTCTCAAATGCTTGTGGTAAATCTCATCGAGTTCTAAATTTTGGCAACCCCGGCTGAAGGCGACGGAACTTATGGCTCAGCCTTGTATTGTATTGTATTGTATTTATTGACAAGTAAATAAACAGAAGAAGAGAACAATAGTTCTAGATAGGATCCCTCACGAGATCAACCTAGATAAAAGGGAAAATATAAGACTATAACCGAAGAATTAGGGAGGCAAGAGGACATCAGAACCGGGTGATGGAAACAAGGATTAAACTAGAGAATTGACTGGGGGATAAGAAAACGGGAACGGGATGAACTATGGCATTCCAGATAGGGACGGTGGTACTAAAGAAATCATCAGAACAATTGGAAGAGAGGATAAGGGACATTGGTCTTCTAGGACAGTCCGAAAACTTTAGGAATGTCGATAAGTTAGGACAATAAGAGGTGCCGCTGAGCATATTATAAAGAAGAAGAAGTTTAGATCTGAGTCTACGATGTCTCATAGAGAAGAAATTTAGTTGAGAGAGGCGATCATGATAAGAAGAGTAAGGTATATTGCATTTTTGGAAGACTTTTCTTGTATAGTAACGAAGTGGAGATTCAAGTAGGAGAGAGAGTTTAGAGTTTGGAGAAGGGGAGTAGATGGGAGAACAGTATTCAAGCGATGGAATAACATAGGTTTTGAAGAGGTGGAGATAAAACTCGGGGTTGGTAGATTTAAAGGATTTCAAGAGTTGCTTACTGCGAAGGAGAGAAACAGCGACAGATTTATTGATGTGATGAGAGAACTTAAGCTTGATGTCAGTAATTAAGCCAAGGTCACGGATGTTGTCGGAGGATTCGATGTTGGTAGAGGCGATATGTAAAGGAGTAAGAGGGTTCCGAGAGCCAAGACGGAGGAGTGAAGTCTTTGCATGAGCTAGAGGGAGTTTATTTTGAGTGGCCCAGGTGTCAATAGTGTTGATACCCGCTTGGAGAAGAATGGGGTCATGGGAGTATAGTTTAATGTCGTCAGCGAAAGCAGTGAAATGAAGACTACCAGGGATACTCATGAGAAGGTCGTTGATGAAGATGAGGAAGAGTAGAGGACCGACTACTGAGCCTTGAGGGACTCCCGAAGGTACCGAGACGGAAAGAGGATCAATATGATTGTTGACTTTAACTGAAAAGGAGCGATTAGAAAGGTAGTCCCCCAGCCAACTGATTAGAGGGGGTGCAATACCAAAGGAGTGGAGTTTCTGAAGCAGGAGATCGTGAGGAACCATATCAAAAGCTTTTTTAAAGTCGAAGAAAACAATGTCGAGAGTTTTATGATCTTTGAGAATAGACTTATACATAGATGTAGAATAGATTAGGGCATTGGTGCAAGAACGATGGGAGAGGAACCCAAACTGGTAGGGGGAAAATTTGTGACTAAAGTCACTACGGATTCTGGAGCAGATGGTTCGTTCGAAAATTCTGGCGAAAGGATCGGTAATAGAGATTGGTCTGTAGTTGTCAGGGGAGCAAGGATTCCCCTTTTTGTGGACAGGGATTACATACGAATGCTTCCAGGAGAGAGGAACAGAAGATGTTTCGAGGGAGCGCGAGAATATTAAAGACAATGGAAACGCCAGCGTTGTGGCACACCTTTTGATGAGGTAGTAGTTGGCCGGGTGGGTGAAAAATCCGCATTTGGAGGGGAGTTTCTCGAGGGTATGTTCTATTGTCCAAGGTGGAAAATAATCATCGGCAGGGAGGGTCGAGCCAAGATGCTTGGAATTGGAGGAATATCCAGGATTGGAAGCAAGATGGGATGGAAAGTTGTTTTTGAAAGTTTGGGCGAATGCTGCGGCTTTATCGGAATCAGAGGTGAGGAGACTGTTGTTATATTTGAGGGATGGGATGGATGCTACCGACTTGACACGCTTCGAAATGAGCGCTCGAGTTTTGTTGGAATGAGGGTCCGCGAGTAGTAACTTCTCCTTCCTGGCAGTAGACCTACTTATATTGCGAGAAATACATTTAATCCGGCTACGAAGCAAAGAAGTATGACTGGGCACAGAGGGATTCCTTTTCAGTGCAGCTGAAAGTTTTCTGCGTACTCTGCGAAGCTGTCTGAGTGGGTTCGAGTGGGAAAGGGTTCGTGGACCAGTATGGTCAAGAGAGGGGGTGTGATTTGTGATTAGGCGGGAAAGGAGTGTGATAAACTCATCATACATGGCAGAAGATGAGGGAAGAGGATTTACCTTGATTATTCTATTGATTTTTATTGATTTTTTCCGTCTCGTTGTTTCACCCATTCTTGTTTTTTGCCCCATTCCAACCTCCCACCTCCTTTAAACCAAAACAAAACAATGGCGTGACGAGTGTTCAAAATTGTTGACAGTAGCCATCACCCCAGGAACCAGAAGGTTCATATTTCATGTGTTAAAAACGTATATTAGCTGAAATCTGAGTCTTTTTTTTTCGGATAGAATGATGCCATTTCGGGAAAGTGACCCCCGCCCTCTACCACTACACTTATTTACACCTCCTGGTGGTCCCCATCTCTAAATTTTTTCCCATTCAGTGTTTACTTCGCTCCCAGCTTTTTTTCCAGCTTATTCCACATGCCATACGTTTTCAGAAGACCAGAAGATTATCCAATGCCATTTCTCTTCTTTTTCTTTTCTTTTTCAATTGGTGCCTCGTGGCTTCTAATCCAATCACACCTACTTTTTCTCTCTTCTAATCTTTTTGTGCTCCTCCATGCTCTCATTCAGATGAAGAAGAAGTGAGAGAGGGAGAGAGAAGAAACTCGAATTTTTTGAAAGTCGCTCACATATATTTCCGTTGAGAGAGAGAGAGAGAGAGAGAGAGAGAGAGAGAGAGAGAGAGAGAGAGAGAGAGAGAGAGTAGGAGCAGCAACCCCCGGGAGCGTGTTGATCATTCACCATGTTTGTTTGAAAATGGCTATTCTCAAAGAATAAGCGCAGAGGCGTCGGGTTTCACCCACCTCGCCCAATTCCGATTGAGGTTCACTATCTCTTTTTTATGGTTTGGTAGATTGTCACGGTTTTTTTTTAGAATATCCATGAAATTTGTATTAGAAGGGCTTGCCCCTCTATTTTTCTAAAAAAATTATTCCGAATTCTCAAAATGGATCATAATATCTGTTGGAGAACAACTCGGGTGTCGCCGGCAACTTTAGGTCGGAGGTTGGTCGGCTTTAGCACGCTGCTTGGTCGGAGTCAGAACAAGTCCGCTACTAAAGCCGACCAAGATCCGACGAACATCCGACTAACTTCCGACCCTTTCAGCGGCCGGCCAGGTTGCTTGCGCACTTTCGGTTTTTTCATTGAAACAAAACAAAAACATTTTTTTTTTCAAAATAACATTTTATTATCTAAAGGGTACAACTAAACAAGGAAAATCAAAAAATTACATGTTAAATTTGTCTAAATTTTTGTAGTTGGCCTGCCCTGCTTGTTTCCGACGCCGAAATCCTCCTATTGATTTTTGAGCGAGTTATGGAAACTTCGGACTTTCCTGAAATTTTCCATGATTATTACCGATTAAATAGTTTAAAAAATCTCACCCTATATTTAGTCGAAATTGAAAAATCCTTTATTATTTCCGAAATTTGCAACTGTGGAAAATCTGAAAACATAATCTGAATTCATGGAAATTAAATTGAATTAATACCTTATCCATTTCCGAGCCTTTTGATTGAGATGACATCTATCGAATGAGTTTTGATACCTGTAAATTGTTTTAATACATAAATTGAGGACGCAATACTATAAAAGGCGATGAAAAACAAAATAAAGTGTTTCGAAAAAAGAAAAAAACACGCGTCGCTTGACACGCATCGCGCTTAAACGCCGACCAAGATCCGACCAAGGTCTGACCAACTTCCGACCAGAATCTGACCAACCAAGAATTGCCTCAAAACTTTAAACTTCCGACCAACTTCTGACCAAGATCCGACCAAAGCGTGCGTCGACACCACCAAAATTACCAGCTTCTGACCTAAAGCCGACTTAGATCCGATCTAAAGCTGACTAAGGTTCGACCTAAAGCCGAACCCCACCCAACTTCCGACCTAAAGTTGCTGGCAGCACCCGGGAGAGTCTCAAAACTCTTAACTTCCGACCAAAAGCCGACCAAAGCGTGCGTCGACAGCTTAAAAGTGGTCAACTTCTGACCTAAAGCTGACTAAGATCCGACCTAAAGCCGAACCCCACCCAACTTCCGACCAAAAGTTGCAACTCGACACCCGAGAAGGGTGTGCGAAACGATATTCCGAATTCCAAAAATTCAGAAAGTTTCGGCTATTTTCGGAATGAAATTTCGATCTTTGAGAAAAATGTAGCGAAGAAAAAGTTATGGTATGTAAAGCATTCAAGTGGTTTTCACTTTTCTAAACAGTCAATTAATCAAAATGTTTTTTTTTTGATTTCAGAAAGATTTTCCCGAAAAGGTTCATTTTCAACGAAAAATTCTGTCAAAAATGACAATTTTCGACATTCCGAAAATTCCGAAATTTCGACTATTTGAAACACGGAAAATTCCGATATTTCGAACGAAATTCCGAAGTTTTAAAAGTCGGCAAATTCCGACGTTTCGAAATTCCGAAAATTCAAAATTCGGAATATTCCGACGTTCCGAAATTTCGAAAATTCAAACAACTAAATTCAGAAATTCAAAATTTCCTTTCCGCACACCCCTGGTTGGAGAAAATACTTGAAACACATTTTGTTACAATTCCAGTCAACTTTTCTCGAGGATTCTAAAAATTCTAATTTCAATCCATTTGAATTTCAAGAATGTGCTCATTTTGAGCTCATCTGGGTGCCCTTCTAATACAGATTTAACCATAAATGGAATGATAGAGACTTCTAAGTGACTACTTCTAGTATCAACCTAAATTTTGAGGATTGTAAATTTTTACTTCGAATACTTTGCTCCAAACCGGCTTTTCCATTTGGGTCTGCCCCCCCCTCCCTTCCAAGTTATCAAGCCCTTGTTTTCCCAGAACTCACGAATTCAGCTTCGCCGATCACAATAAGTATTAGTAAATAGAAAAATACATAGACAAGATTCGGCTGGGTGGAAAAATAATAATTGAAATCTCGTCGTCTGTCTTACACCAACAAAACTTCTCTCACAGCGACCCCGTCGTATTTTTTCCCATAGTTTTTCCTCCAATCTCCATGGATACGTGGTACTTTCAGAAAGCTCTTCACCAGACACCGACCAAGTTGTTTCTATTTTCCCCACACCCCCAATTGTTTTTTTGTTTTCGTAATGAGACGCTCACCGACACCTTTTTCTGATAATCCAATAGCTTTTTCTGTTTGATTCTTAGCATTCTGAAAATTGCATCACCAATACGTCTCAATTCCAGACTTCAACATCATGTGAGAGAGTGTAGTTCTCTGGAATTTATAAATTATGTGTCCTTGATCAGAAAGGAAACGGGAAAAGAATTCATAATTTTTTTGGTTTCATTCTGTTCTTTGAATTATAACATCTGCTCCCTTTTTTTGTCATTTTAAGCGAGAATCCTTTAAATTTTTTTGAAAAAGTTCAGTTCAATGAAACACGAATAGAATCATTCGAAAAATAGTGAGTTAAAATGGGGAGCACACTCAGAAATTCATTCAAATGTAGAGTGAAGTCTAGAGTTTCGAAAACATCAGAAACCAAAAAAAAAGGAGATCTTGATGATCAGGTTTGAGGAGATGGGTGGTCAGATGATTTTTAGGGAAAGTTAGGCCACGAAAACTTCAATTTAGAATCTCTTCGCACTTTTTTCAAATCTGAACTCTTTACATCAGGGATTCTCTTCGGAATCCTTTTATTCAGTCTCTTTGGTCGAGCTTCAACCGTTTAGCTTGGTTCAATACGTCCTAAAAATTTGCATGTTTATTCTTCAATTTCAAATTTCAGACCTCAATATTCTTTGCACCTTCCTCCCTCACTCCTCCCCTAATTTGTCTTTTCTTGATGTTCTTCTTCTTTTTTTCCATTTCCCTTCTCCCCTTAAACCGATTCCAAACTGAATATATATTGGCTCATTACCCCAGAAACAACGTCACTTTCGAACTCTTTTTCTTTTGTTTTCAGTTTCGTTCCTTTTTTCTTCGCCTTTTGAAAAGAAAAGTACAAACTTTTCTCAGTGTTCCGGAAGCAATTACTCTGCCACTTTTTGTCACCTATTCTCAGAAATTCAACTCAGAAAATATGTGTTTTTTTCTGAAGTTTGACTCCGGAAGAGAGAAAAAAGACAGCACCTTTCTTCATCGTCTCTTTTCCCACTATTTTCTTCACTTTTCGAAAGATCTGGCGGATTCGTTGCTAGGCACCCTAATATTTTTGAGCTTTTTTTGAGAAGAAAGCTGGAGCTTGAAACTCGGCTCAAGTTTTGTGCCTTGCGTTCCTTTTTTCTATTCCATTTCTCGAAATGAAAAAATTTTTTTGGCCAAAAAACGTATTACCTGGCAACATAAGGCGATTCATTTTCGAAAAAAAAAAAAGAGGCTAGACTTTTCGATTTCCTTCTTTTTTTGTTTCCGTTATTGCTTCCTGTTTCCATTCTCTTTTTTGGAGGATATTCAAATCGCTTAACTTTTGACTGGAAATAGATTTTACCGGTTTTTCAAATTGATAGTTAACCTTTTTTGTCTCGCTCGAGTTTTAAAAAATATCATTCGTTTAACCAATCCTCTTGTTTATGTTAGTTTTTGGAATCTGAATGGTCAGGAAACTAGATTTTCGCAACATTGGTTATCCCTTCGACAAATCGAAAAAAGTCTAGTTTTGCCACTATTTATGACGAATTCGGGAAATGAAACACTCCGAATCATATCCGCGGTTAGTTAGACGAACGGACAGTGATATCATTTAATCAGTCATTTTTTATCTTGAAAACATGCAGGCCGACTGAAAATTTGCCTCCTATTCAGGTAACGGCATCCATTTCTATTTTCTGATTGTTCTAATCTTCGAAGATGTTTCCTTGATTTATTCCTGGCTCCAGAACCAAATTGCTCTTTTCATTTCTCATCAAAATCATCACTAACAGTTCTTCATCATAAAAACTTTTGTTGTTTATTCAACCGATGTAGAATTAGCAGCAGCAGCAACAGGGAAAACCCTAACTGCAAACATTCCTTTCAAAAAACTGATGTCATTTCCTTCCCGAACACCACTCCCTTAGCCTTCTCTTAACTTGATGAATGATGACCTTATTTCTTTTAAATAACTGATAAGGAATGGTCTCCGTGTTTTGTGTTCTGGAAACTTCCTTTTTTTCATTTTCTTAATTTTTCCCGGTAACTTTTCCCCGAAAAGTAACCAATGAATCAACATTCCCATATCGGCCAAAAACTCATTTTCATTTCACAAAAACAAAACCTTCTGATGGTTCGATGTACGAGAAAATCGAATCCGAAAAACAAATAGATCACTGATTTTAAGTCGGAGAGTGAAGTGAACTTATGAAATGATCGGTTTTAATCAGAGTTCTCAAATCAAATTTCGATTGTGTGGCTGTCGGAAACTTATTGTTATGAACATTCTGATTTCTGATGTTTTTTTTATACAAATGATAAATTTGTAGGCTTCTTCTTAGTGGGGTGGCATTTCAGATACGTATTGTCTATTCAGAATGAATCGCAAAGAAAAAATTTGAAATTTTTATTTGTAAACAACTTTTTAGGCTCCGCCCACAACAGTTTCCCACGCAGAAAATTGTAAACAACAACTCAATTTTTGACGTGGGCGGAGCCTAAAAAGTTGTTTACAAATAAAATTTTCAAATTTTTTCTTTGCGATTTATTTTGAACAGACAATATCACTATGTGACAACATTTTAGTGGTCTCGACTGGAGACCGAATCTCGAGACATTGATCTTCGAAATCTAATAACAGGAAGTCTAACAAGGGATGTATTTGAGGTTACCCTTTCAACTTTTTCTGTAAATTTGGGTGTAGGTATCTGTTTGGTATGAAATTCTGAGTACAAAAAAAACTAGACCTTTTGAAAGTGATTTTGAGCTAAGATATGGGTCCTCAAAGTCACCCTAAAGTAATGTTAGCTGCAACTTCGAGGGCTCATATTTCGAGTTATGTGACCGTTTTGCAGATTCTGAAAGCAGATTTGAGCTCCCCACAATCGATATTATGTACACCCAAATTTACAGAAAAAGTTGAAAGGGTAACCTCAAATACATCCCTTGTAAGATTCGGAATTCTTGTATCTTTAATAATCAATACTGCTTCTTATTTCTGGTTATAATTTCTCCAAGCAACTTCTCACCAGGCTACTGTTCCTAGGTGACAATTTTCCAGCTCACATGCTCTCGCCGACTAAAACTTTCTCACACCCTCCCTTCCCCGCAAAAGCCCTCAATTTTCACTTCCTCCGCCCAACACTCATAATTACACTCTCTAATCTATAATTTCTAGTCACTATTATTTTTTCTTCTAGCCTTCTCTCTTTGTCCTTCTATCCAATTCCAGTGTGTTTTGAGTCCTGAGAAGAACTTCCATTGTTATCCGTGTTCTTCCTTGCAATTTGATTTCATATTTTGTTCGTTCTTCTTTTTCGACTCATCCCTCAAGAATCAAAGATCTTTCGTCAATTTAAGAGATGGGAGGACTCTTTTTTGTTTTCAATTGCAGAAGTCATTTTGTCTCAAAAAGGAAGGGAGACTCTTCCATCTTCACGTCATGGTTACTTTCCCCGACAGGATTAGGTCCTCCCCACCAACCTCTTCTTCCATTTTCGCTCCTTTTCTCATCACATTTTCTTCCTGATTTTGCTCTTTCAAGTTTCTACAGGCCCTAAACTTGTCTTGTTCTGTATTTCGAATTGAGTTATTTGCTCAAAATTCAACAGTTTTTCTAGGTTTTCAATTCAATTCCTTGTCTGATTATTGGTGTTTCAAGTCAAACTTTTTTTCTGAAAATTGGCCTCGGAGCCGTTCTCCTTCTGGCTCCTCTTCCCCTCCTTCTCTCCTTCTTCTTCTCCGTTTCGCTTCTATTTCTCCTCGTTGCTTTGTTTGTTCACAAGTTTAGTTTAGACGCTTCGTTTCTTCGCCCCGTTTCCATTTCACCTATTTTCGTTTTTTTTTTGAGTTCTCCCCTTCTCCTCTATGTTTTCATCATCATCATTCTCATTTCAGAATCGACTAAACTTCCCCTCCTGTTTCGTTTCATTTGCACTATTTGAACAAGCGCGGGGATTTTGCTCTGAGTATGCGATGCTAGAGGTCCGCAGAGCTAGTTTGGTACGGCAGATGGCGTTCAGACAGGATTCCAATGATGTGAGTTTTTTTCTGGGGTAGTTTTTGAAAATTGGGACATATAATGAGAAAAGAAGCGAACAGAGTTTATGTTTCTGATCGGGAGAGACATTTGAGGACTTGCTAGCTCAAATTTTGCTCAGTTTTAAAATTCTTGAACAGTATTTGAGCTTCAAAGAGTTGTTAGGGATTGAACTTTTCAAAACCCCAATTTGGTTTTTTCAGAGTCTGAAAAATTCTGAGGTGAGTTTTTTAGTAACCCATCTAGTTTACCCTATAGCTCTTTTGAGAATCTTCAATTTTTTGAAACCCAGTGTCTCTGATAGTTTTTCTACTTCTAGACGCTTCTGGAAAACCCCATTCCCCCTTCTACATCCATCAAACTTATCCCTTTTCCTCCGTTCCTTTTTCAAAACATGTTATTTTTTTTCGACCGCCCACGTCTTCATCCTCCATTCTATTCTAGGTGGCAATTTGATTCCGCGAATTTTTTTGCTTTCTTTCTCCCGACTCAAAAAGTGAATAAAAGAAGATAGTGGAACAACATTACGTAGCCTTTTCCTTTCTCTCTCTCTGATAATCGAGTTAATAGCCAGACAAAGTGGCGACGCATGACTCAAAAAAGCGTATTCCCTAGATTTTTGATGTGCTCGAAAGTTCAGAATACATCATCCAAAAGAAAAACACATAAAACTTTCAGGCCGAACTGGCAATCCGTCACGGACATTTGGCACCGCCAAACTCGATTCCAGACAGCCCACGACCGCAAAAGCCATCTGGAGGTTTGTTTTTGAAGAGAAGACGTTGGAGGATGGAGAATGTGATTGATTTTTGTTTCAGAGCATCCGCTTTCCAACTCAAACTGCCTTTCAGTCGATGTTCCAACTAACAAAAATCGTGAGTTTTTGGGGAAAGAAAAAACGAAAAATCTAAAACCTTATGATTCAGTGCTTCTGAATTCTGAATCAATTCCAAACTTTTCAGAATCCTCATCGAACACGACCAAAGAGAAAACCACCGATACCGAAAAGAAGAAGTGATTCAAATGATTCGTGACAATTCCCATTCAGACGAGTTCAAAATGTTCCGTTTTCCAGTTTCAAAATATCATTCGACCCCCCATGTTCAGTAATATTATTCTTCCCGTTTTACTTCCCCCATTCCCCTCAAAAAATGTAAAAATCGCCCCCTTAATTTGCAGCTTTATTCACCCCTTACTCACTCCTTTGGCAGTGTTTTTATTTCTTCTTTACCAAAAAAAAACTGAAAATTAAAAATAAAGTGTATCAAGAATACATATAAGCAAGTTATTATTATGCGAGTGTGTTTGTGGGTGATTCGATTTCGATTCGTATAGAATATACACGTCATGAAACATTTGGGTGGAAAACGGATAGGAAGTGAGAAGAAAAAGGGAAGAAGAGACCTGTGGGGGTGGACAAAAAATAAAGAAGGAAGAAAATTGAAAAAAGAAGAGTGGTCTAAGGAGAATGGGACCAAAGAGCACGGAACAGCATTACGGCAAAGGCAATATTCACGGAGAGACTGACGATAACATGGAGTATCACTATTGTCACACGAGCTTTTGTACGCTGAAAATTATAGATCAAGCTTAAATATTAGCTGTAATTCTTTAAACCGTAGCGCGCTTGCTTTTAGTGCAACCGAAGGCGCTTGGGGCTTAAAGGCGCATAAGAATGAAGTTTCTCCATGCGCCTTCAAATTAAGCCCAATTTAGGGCTTGGAAGAGTTTAAAGGCACGCGGAGAGACTTTTAAAGGCACACGGAGGCCCTGTGCACCTTTAAGCTCGGCCGAATGCGGTTAGAAATATATCTAATATTAAGAAATCGGTGTTAAATTCAAAGAAAACTGAATTCGAATACTCAAACGGATGACCGTGAAGAACACTTACTTTTGGCACCTCGATCGGTGCATCTTTAATTGGTGTGTTCAAGTTGGCTAACGCCATTCCCATTGGGCCAACTGTAAACCGATGGGGCTGGATTCCTTCTGAAATTGAAAACTTGATTCGAATTGACCCTCTGGTAGCAAAGTTATGTTCCCAAATACCGGAAGACATTTTTTAAAATACTCACCTATCTTGCTCTTATTACTTGCTATCGTAATAATTTCTAAAACCAAGTTGCATCCAATAAAGAACAAAATGTACCCGAGTACGATCCAGTTGGGAACATGACCGTATATCCTGCTCAAGCCAGTTTTACCCATGGGCAGAGACAGCACTATCGTGGCGGCTGAAAAAAAATTTTTAAAAATTGAAAAAGATTCTAAAGCTCACAAGCAACTGCCCATGAAAACATTCCAATAAACCAATGTCCCCAATTGAAAATCGGACGAATACTAGAAGTTGGAGAAGGTCGAAGGAACCCGAAAACTGGCTGAAGGAGAGCCAACACTGTTGCAGTAAATCCAGTGATAGCATGCATTTTTTTGGCAAAGTCGTCCGAAGTGCACATGTAAGAGCATTGATACCAAACCCATCCGGCTTGGTAGAAAATGAAAAGAACACAAATGACTTGAATGATTACCGAGAGAATCATCATGTCACGATGAAGCTAGAAGAATGAGATTGTGGGTATGGAAAGTACAGGATGTACGAGTACAGAGTACAAGAAGGTACCTGAAACCAGACAGCTGTGCCTAGAAGCTTGTTTCTGGGAAAGAGTGGTTTGAAGTAGCGGCTGATGAGGATCGCAGTAGATCCCAGAACCCACCAGGCAAACATCAGAAGGATTCCTGAAATTTTCGAATAAGCCAAAAATGAAGGAAACACTTACCATGCCAGACTGCAATACGATATCGCCAATATCTGGTGACATTATAAGTTTGTCTCATTTCTCCGATATGATAAAGATTCGGGGAAGAGCAATTGGTCCGGCAGAAAGAGACTTGCTCATCTGACATCCATGGAAATTGTTGACCATCGTTTGTCGAGTGAATGTCTTTTTCGAGGGCTGGAAAATTTTGTGTTACAGTTTTTAGGCTTACTAACAATTTCCAGAAACAAGACTGCTGAAATTTCGAATTTTTTATGTTCAGCTTTCAAACCATAACTTTCAAAACCATAATGTTATCTAAAAGTGACTTTAACCTAGAGCTCAATATTTGTAATTTTGAACTCAAATTTTCGAGAATCAAAAGTTTCAGGTCGTTTTCTCTTCAATGGTTATGGTTTTCACTCCATTTTGTTCTTTGTGGTAGAAGCCAGCAAAAGTGAATCGTTTCATTCAATATTTCTGATTCCCCAAAGTTATTCTAGTTTTGATCTTTTCATCCTTCAACGTTCCCAACTCCATAAAACTCACTATATTTATTGGCACTTCCCCTTGCGAAAAGTAAATGATAAGAACCAGTTTCGAGATCATGAACCATGAATTGAGTATCGTTACTTATCAATGGCCGATTGTCCAACAATAACTTCGCACTGCACGTCAGAACTCCATCAATATACGAAGTGGCTCCCTCCGTCAAAAGAACTGATGACGCCTTCAAAAAAAAGAGAACGCATCAAAATAACAATGGGGACTCAAACCTGCGGCAAAACCTGATTGAATGTTTCGTCGTTGAACGAAATTTGCACTTTTCCGTCGCCCGTGTGCGGAACGACGCATTCGAAAACGGTATCATCGTCCTGGAAGAAAAGTGATAAGAAGGGGGAAAATGGGTTGAAAAATGGTTACCATTCTTTGATTGAAGCTGAACCCCAGCGCTGCATAGAACGGACGGGTTTGATCCAGATCGTGGACTTTCGCTTCTAGCTGAAAATCGGGATACTGTAGAATTTGATTTTAGAGACACTCAACTTTTATGATAGATAGTACCGTGCAGTAAGATATCCCATTTGATTTTTGAGTGGGTTTAGATCAACTTTGAAAGTACTTTCCCGGCATTCATTTTTAAGCCCTCAAAGTGGGCCTAATCCAACTAGACAGGGTCAAATTTTATATTACTACGTGGTTTTGTGGGCTTTTTCAAAATTCTACAGAATTTGATGAATTTTTAGAGTTCAAACAAGAATTTACCTGTAGAAAGAGTCCTTCAGGAAGCATCTGCCACTCGACACCCGATTGACATGCCGCTATATTATCAGCACTACATTCTGGAGGGTGAAACCAACACGACCTTGTCACATTGCACTGATCGAAGGAGAATGTGGAGACTGTCTGGAAGGTTGAGAATCAAAGAATTTTTCTAGTTGAGACTTCTAACTCCAATGGTAATTTTTACTGTAATCTTTTTAGTTTTTATGATCGGGAAAGATAGGCTACCCCAAAATTAAGATTCCGACAGTCTACGGAGTTGTTATTCAAATTTTGCTACACAAATTTTTTTAAAATTTTCAATTCTCTAGAACTGTTTCTTCGAATTTTTTACAAAAAAACCATACCTTGAAAAGAAGAAATAAAAAGATGAATAAACAACTTTTATGGCGAAAACTGTTGATGGACATCAGTCGTCTCGCTTTCTCTTGTTTTCTGCAGAACGTCTTCTATTTTTCCTTTTCCTATTCAATCTTTATATTCTTCAATTGCCTCTCTGCAAGCGACTTCCCAGAATTTATGGCGTTAAAAAAGAAAATCGGGAGACTGAAAAAACGGACTGAAACGAAAAAAGATGAGTAGGGGGAAAAAGAAATAAAGTATATCAAAAATGAAACTCGAAACTTGAAACTAGTCGATCGGTGGTCAATGCAAATTGAGAGAAGGATTATGATGAAATGGTGTGAGTAAGAGGGGGTATATTCAAAGAGAAGAACTATTCATATGAATACGATCAAAACAATATAAGCGGTGAAAAAAATAGAGAGGTGAGAGAGAGAGATAAACGAAAGCTGATGTCTCGGGAGGGAATCGATCTGATTGGAATGAAGAAGCGAAAAGATGAAGATGAAGCAAGTATACAGACACAAAACAAAACGGATTAACGACGCCTCTCGGATGATGTATTGATACACTCTATTTGTCTTTTGAAAATCGACATTGGTTGGAAATTTTAAGTTCTTTTTTGAATTGACTATCAAGATTTCCGATGGTCACAATGTTGTCCTAGTTGTTTTGTATATTCTGTTTTCAAGTTTTATGTTTGTTGTTCGCAATTCTCTACCAATCTGGGTTTCTAATGGAATGGTTTTTCTAATATCTTTTAATTTTTGTACTCGTGCTGAGTGTGTTTATTCATCAATTCACAGATCTTTAGTGAAACTTCTGAAAAACATAAAATGCAAACAATAAATAACAAGTATGTGACAGAAGTTTTTTTGCAGATGGGAACATGATAACAGTCAAAGATCTTTGGTCATTTTCTTCGTTTTGGCACTTGCCATAGTTGGATGGTAACTTAGATTTTATCATGTTATTCAATGATTTGTTTTCCCATTTTTCCCTTGACCTTGAAATCCTGAATTCCTATTCCTCCTCTATGAATTTTCTTCTCGTTTCCAACTCTCGAATTTTCAGTTTTTGCAGATGTGTCAAAATGCCCTTCAACATACACCAGAGAGCAGTTTCCATAACTGTGATGCTCTTCCATCTTCAAAAGTCATTGGTCGTTGATTTTCTAGATAATAATATTATTTCTCCTACGAAGTGGTTTGTTTGCAGCAAATAAATGATAGCGAAGATTACTAGAGTTGATTCTTGCAAGCTGGCTTGAAGATATTGTAAGTTCCTTGTTCGTAATTTTTTTGTGTATTAGGCTCGTAAAATGAAACCGTAGTGCGCTCTACTGTACTCTGTTAATATTATGGGTACAAAATCCAGGCAGAGCTCGTAAGCCGAGTAGTCGTAAAAGTGGTGTTCCATAGTTCTGAGATTGAGCAAGTTGTGAAGAAACTGAAGAAAATGTTTGTAGAACAGTGAACAAGAAAACAACAAAATTATAAAAATTAAAATTTCCTCCGATGATGGCAAGTGCCACAGCATTCTGCAATTTCTGCAATTTGAAAAATTTGTTTCTGAATACTCTGCTCAAGTTCTACTTTTCGTCCGTTTCAGGATACAGACTGTCTAAACTCTTTTCCATCGCATTAATTCCATCAATAACTGTCATTTTGACAGCCCAAATTGACAGTTCACCCATAATGCAAAAAATTAATATTGTACTCGTGTCTGTATAAACTTTTTTTCCATCATGATAAGATGGTTTCTGGGGAAAAAACAACATGTTTGGAATCCCTGCATATTCACACAGGTTTCCAAATCTTCTGCAAAATTCTGACCGCGAGAGATTAGGTCACACCCAAACCATAGTGGACGTCGGAATCCGAGAGGTGTCCGCCCCTCGAAATTGAAAACGAGAGATGTCCGAAGCTCGAAAAATACCGTATTTACTCTAATAGACCGGCACCTCTATATGTCCGGCACCCTCTAATAGACCGGCAGTCAAATGATCATTTTGAAAAATAAACCGGCAGCCTCCAATAATCCGGCACCCCAAAAATTAATGAAATTGGAAAGTACTATTTTTTGAGAAATTCGAATTTTTTCCAGTGTTTTTCACACAATTTCAATATTTATCAGCATTTCGAATAGTGTTTGCTTTTTAAACTATTCAAAAAAGGCTTTATCATGCTCATTTTCAGTGAAAAAGCAACATTTTTTTGTTAAATTTTTTATAAATTGACTCTTTGAAAAATAGACCGGCACCCTCTAAATGACCGGCACTCTCTAATAAACCGGCATCAAAATGAGGACCACGAAAAATAAACCGGCATGCCGGTCTATTGGAGTAAATACGGTATGTACTTATTCGGTCTAGCATTTCAAAATCGGTAACCGATCCTAGGAGCCTCGAGTGTAGGAACACGAAATCCGGGGGTGCAATATCCGGTGATTTTTCAAGCTTACCAACTAATATTGGGATTTTTTAAAATTTTGGAAACAAGAATTGTACAACTTTGAAAGCTCGTTCTTGTTACGATTTTTATCGGCCTATACATATTTCGGACTTTTGAAATGTGGGATTTTCTATTCTACCTACTTTAACTTATAAGATTCTACCTTGAACAAGTTCTCGCTTGTTCCAGGTGAAAGTCCACTATACAAAAAGTACTAAACAATCAGAATACAAGGATGCAGACTGTCTAAACCCATTTTCCATCATGTGTCTATCAAAAACTGTCATTTCGACGGTCCAAACTGACAGTTTACGCAGAATGGCAGTCTTAAAATCGTACCCATCACGCGCAAAAATCAAAGAGCCACAGATAATATGACTTGGAGGTTTTTTTTCTGGGAGAATCATGGTGATAACTAGAGAGAGATCGTACATAAGGGAAGGCAGAGAAAGGGTAATCAGTGTAAAAAACTTCTTCCCTGTTTTGATAGTCATTTTTTGACAGGTGTGATAGTAGAGATGCTCTCAAGAAGTTCATTTCTTTGGGCACTTTTATACTTGGTCATCGCACGTTTATATTTGTAAACTTATTCATGAGTCTCTCTAAATCTGTACGACTTTCACAAATCCAATAGGTTCAGAAACTTGAAATCTTCATTGCAAAAACTAACATCAAATTAGGCAGTGTGGTCAATAATCTTTATTTCAAGAAACTTCATAATAAGGTCAATTTAAAAAATTTAATATTATTATTACAGAGCGAAAAATGATAACAATCCGGAGGTCTTTGGTCATTTTGTTCTTTTTGGCACTTGCCATCGTCGGAGGTAATTTTTGATTTTTATAATTTTGTTGTTGCCGTGTTTACTATTACTGTCCAACAAAAATTTGCTTCAGTTTCTTCAAAACTTGCTCAATGTCAGAACTATGGAACACCACTGAATTCGACGGATTGCCAATGTCCAGCATATGTAGCCGGAAGACTTTGTGAAAATGTCATGTGCGTTCTGTTTCGATGAATCTTGATTTGCAAAAAAACAATCATGATAAGAAAGCTGACCAAATTTCGAGCGGGGTGGAAAAAGAGCAAACTGATCATGCAATTTTTCCGACCAAGAAGAGAGAAGAGACTCAAAAAAACTCAAAATTTCAAGGGGTTTTCGGTTTCAGATGCCGTCGTTACGCAGTTCCAGACAAAGATCGATGTGCATGTGCTCCTGGTTGGTACGATAGATATTGTGGATTGAGAGGATGTCGACCGGCGAATGAAGATCAAATGAATTTAGAAAAAAGATCGATGATCATTGTATTCAATACGAAAACAACGATGAAAACGCAATTGGAGACGTTGAAGAACAATTTCAACGAGATGGTTTCGAGGGTTACCAAGGTGTGGGAATATGGGTTTTTTGAGATTCAGATTGTGAAAATGGTTCTGAAATTGGTCTCTTCTATAGCTGAGACGACGCCGATTCCGGGGACGAGTTGTCTTCATCAAAAAACAGCGCTGTAGTCTGTCCTTTTCCCCGGTCTCGGATCCCCGGAGACGAATTTTCCTGGGAATCAGACATGGCAACGCGGGGCAGGCGCGTGCCAGCGATTTTCTCCCATTTAAAATTGAAAATTTTCAATCGAAACTTATATGAAAAGGTGAGCCTCGATGAGATCTACAAAATGGCATACAAATGATACTCGCTCAATTTTGTGATGTTTCCCGAAATACGCCCGGGCCGGCTAATTGAAGGCGCGTCAAGTGCGTTCAACGGAAAGTAACACAAAATTGAGCAGATAAATATAGTTGATATGAATGCCATTTTGCAGATCTCATCGAGACCTATATTTTCATATAAGTTTCAATTGAAAAACTTCAATTTATATGGGAGAAAATCGCTGGCCCGCGACGACCCGTTTGGCTCGGTTTGCCAAGTCTTCTGGGAATCAGTGGGGTCTCCTTACACAGCTGTCTTACAATACAGACCGAGAGTCTGATATTCATTGTAAATTCTTAATGAGTGAATATCTCAGAACTCATTCGGTGTCATAAACTACTGGATCGAAAACTACATCATCTACGGATTCGCTCAATCTGGCTCTCAACTTCACATTCAATCTGAATTTGTCACCGATATCGACGATGTTACCAACTTTCTCAATGACCTAACACTCTATGATGGAGATGTCTCTCAGCCAGTGCTCACAGCAATGAAAAATGCTCAACAGATCTATCCGAAAATGAAATCCCATGCTATTGTTTTGGTATTCACCGATAGCCCTGCTTCAGATGCAACTGCATGGTCGCATAGATTCACTGATAAGAACACTGAACAAGATGTTCTTCAGATCTCGCTTTTATGGAGATCTAAAGTGAGCAAACAATGAAAGTTCTGACAAACCTGGTTCTCATTTCAGTACTCCTTTTTCCTCAGCCTACCTGCTGTTACCGATTTCTCATCGAATGGAGTCGATGTTTATCGTCGTCTCTCTCTTACCAATCATGGAGATACTTTCTTCGTTCAAGATTCTGCTGACGTCTCCAAGATTCTTCTCTCCGTCATTGGATCCCAATTCTATCCAGAAAACGTGGCAGTTGGTTATGGAAAGAGTGGAGATGAGACAGTGACGACGTATGTGGATAACGATGGCGATTCGGTGTATTTTTTGCTGACGATGAATCCATCAACAGGTTGGAATGAGAGATTCTGAAAAGATAGAAAATTGAACTTCAGATTCAAATCTGCCAACAATAGCTGGAGCAACTGTGGTAGCGGAGGGACCATCGTATAGAGTGAGTTATAAAATATCACAATTTTCCTATTTTCATTTATTTTGAATTGCAGCTCTACACGAAACCCAGTAAAACCGGAGACACTGTCACCATCTCTTCTCCGTCTGGATCCATCTACAACTATCGAATGTTCATTCAATCAAAAAATACTCTACTCTTCAACTATAACGATGACATGACAATTGATGTTGGGAATGGGATGGCTGTTATAGGTACAATATTTATAGCATTCTTCATAGTTTAAAAGTTATTCAGGAATCGAGATGTTCTCCACCATGCAAACCTATGGATTCCCTCAATGGACTAATAGTAGTTATGATGTCAGATCTTCGGATGGAAAATTGCTTCGGGAAAAGATTTATGCGAGTCAAAGACCTCAAGAAGATTGTACATTTTCCTACGGATTCCCGGCTTGGAGCACTTTGAATTGCCCACCAGGACCGATTACGTGAGTTCAGAAAGCGCTTTAGTGCATATTGAACCCATAGAAGATCATTAGAAACCTCGCTAACATTGTACATGTTTCAGCCAACTCCACACATTCTACTACAACGGTTATAATCAACAAAGAGTCACTCCCGGGTACTGTATTGAAAGTGATCACAACGCGGAGCATCCAAATGGTGTCACATGGAATGAGCAGAGAAATCTCAAGATTGAAAATTCTCAAAACGGAGATATTATTCAGTGTGGCCAGAAAAATACGGATGCTATTAATGATCCAAGACTCCAGGAAGCTAGACAAGTACGTCCTTTCTAAACAAGGTTCTAATGTAACATGTTAAATATTCAGTTTATTTTTATCTTGGAGCAACATGTCGGCAATCAACAAGTCTACAAAACTCTTGCTCATGAAATCAATCAGATTCTTTATCTGACAAACTCTACAACAGAAACTTCATACAAAAAAGAGTTCACTCTGATTGTCCATAACTCTCAAGGTTTTGTTCTCAACTTTTTTATAATTTTCAATTCAAAAAATTTTCAGAATCCCATGTTCTTCTTAGCTCCTATAACTCGATCCTCTTTGGAGAAAGATTCCAGAAATTGGTACCTTCACTGCCACTTATTCAAAATTTGGATAACACGATGGGACTACTCTCGATAGTTCAAGCCCAGAAAATGAATATTCAGCCAACTGCTCAAGTGTATTATTTTACTAATCAAGCCGTCAAAAACGTTCAGAATATTACAAGAAATTGGGATCTTATCAGGAGGGATATTGAGGTACAGGGATTCTTTTGAAATAAAATAATTGAAATTGGATAACAACTTGAATCGTCTTAAGGTCAACTTCTTCACGATTGCTGATGGAGTGACTACAGAAATATTTGCTCTTCCAGATCAATTAGAGCTGATTCAAAAGAGCACCAACGGAAGATTGATTCCCCTTGGGAAAACTGAAAATACTGTAAGCCGAAATTACAATTATAAGTAATCGGTGATTTTAATTTCAGCTTCTTCCTCTGTTCGCTGACATGATGAGAGTGACAACTTTGACAACGGATAATGAACAATATGTGAGTTTTACAAAAGTAGCTTATTGAGTTGTAGGATTTCAGAATTGTCATGATTCGCCATTAGAAATCAATGGATTTGTTGAAGATGGAGCAGAGTATTCGGTGGTTCAAGTGATTGGAACTGGATTGAAGAATGTTAAAATGCAAGATTCTAATGGTGAGACATTTAGTGGAACAAATATGCGGAAAAAATCGCTAGACCAATTCTTGAATATCAAAACATCAAATTTCCGAATTTCCTTATTTTTAAATATCAATTTTTTACAGGTGCCCTTATCTCGACATCTGACTACATCACCTACCAGAATCCAAACTTCATATCTTTCAAAATCAGTAATATCTCTTCCATCAAAACATTTCAATCCAATTTGTTGCTTTTCAGATTCAAATTTATTCGCTAGTGGAATCTGGAAACTGTCAGCTTTGGCTACAACTGGCGGCTGTCAGATTACTGTCAGACAAAGATCTAAAATTGGTGTCATCTTGGGATTCACCTCGGTCAATACGGAAGACAATGTTTCTACTCAGATTGTTTCACAAAGAAGTTAGTTTAAATTAAAACCCAGAAAATGAAACTAGAAGTTTTAGGCTTATCCGGATCTCAACCCATTTCTGTTGTTCTCAAAACTACTGGAGATGTGACACCTAGCAATTTGGAAATTCGTAAGACAACAAAAATCGAGAACATTTTTCGAAGTCTGGTTTTCAGAAGTCGTGAACAGGAAAAGATACGATCAACCTCAGAGCTACTCAAACTCCACAATTTCTCCTAGAAGTTCTTCATCTTGTACCTACAACTTTATCACACAAAACGTTGTGGTCCCCAAAAATGAGCTTACGACTTGGACAGTGTCTGCATTCGACTCTCAACAAAAACTAATCCTTCACAGGATCTTCTACTACTATCAACATCTTCCAGCAGATCCATCGGTGTGTAATGGAGGACAAGTGAATCAATTCGGAGAATGTGTGTGTCCAGAACACTATACCGGAGACTATTGTTGGGATAGAATATGTCATCCACCGGCTACGTATTCCTACGGAATGTGCAGTTGTCCACCGGGTTACTATGGGGACTTTTGTGAAATTGGTTAGTTAGGCAAAACAGGGGGAGAAGTTAAAACAGACTGAAACTGAAACCAGTAGTTTTCGGTTTCTCTGTGATGGGAACTCGTAGTAAACTTAGTCATGAAGTATGAGTCTAGATACGCGAATTCGTGCAATTTTGTTTTTCAAATTCAATTAGTGTAACCTTTGAAACATCCGGTACATTTCATTAACTAAACATTACATTTCAGAACTAATCCTACCGTCCAACATCAGTACTACCGACTTTCCAAAAGCTCCTGCTACTATTCCAACAATTCAAACTACTACCAAAATTACCACCCAAAACTTGTCTTTCTTGGTCATAATTCTATCCTTTCTTTTTTACATGTTCTAAGTTTACTGGTATCCTATTCTAAATATTTCAAATACTTACGGTAACTTTTCCAAGATGATGCAATCCAAAGAATATTAGAGCAAATATGTAGACTCGTGATGTCTGAAATATTCTAAATGTTGAGTGCCAATGTACCGTATGGGTGTAAATAAAGTGAGAGAGAGACTGAGAAACGTCTTGAAATGTTGCGTTTAGTTTCGCGTTTCGCGATAAGAAATGTGCTGTCGTGTAGGGCGACGATCGAGAATCGACTCATGTACGTACATCAGAATGAAAAACTACAGTACTCTATCGGAGACATTTTTCAGAGAGCGGGTTTTCGAAATTCAGGCACCTTTGGATCGCTTGACTAATTGTCTGATTTGAAAAATAGAGAACACTCGGCTCTATTCGACTTTGATGGCCCAAGTAAAAGTTTTATGGCCCCAAAAACAACTGTAGCCCTAAAAGTAGGCCATAATCGTTTTATGGGCCCAAAACGTATTTATCTACGGTTCGACAATGTTACCGTAATAAAATATTTAGGGGCATAAAACCATCTAACCTACCTTTGGGCCCACACTTTATTTTTTTTTTGGGGCCACAGTTTTTTGGGGTCATAATTAATTTTTTGGTCCACAAAACTTTTTGGGGCCATCACAGGTGAATAGAGCCGTTTAACTACAAGGTACCAGATGGGATGCGCAACTCTGGGGCTTTCGAGACAAAGAAATCGTTTCCGCTTTTCAATACTGAGACCTCTGAGTGGTCCCTAAATGCGGTTATTGCGCTCTTCTGATCTAATTTCTACTTGGATCGAAAAAAACAGAGGCAACATTTGAGCCTGAATCCTGACAATCTGCCTAGACATAGAGATACCCTGACAGAGAGACAATGTGGATTCCTAATACGAAACCGTGCTCCATTATACTACGAGCCAGAGTTTTTCAGATATTCGAGCCAAAAGGAATCTAGAAATTTCTCGAAAGAAGGACTTCAATTGAAACAAAATACATGAGCCTATAGGCTTTATCTTGCTGATATATGTTAATAATTCTTGCCAGCTGTGAGGCTATGCAGATCTAGTTCATGATGATCTTTCAAGATTTTCCGTTTAAATTTGTGAATTGCTTTTGATATTTGGAGTTCAAACTTCCACGACATTGGAAGCCTAGGAACTTAAACTGAAATTTGGATAGTTAAAAAGGAGCGCCTTTCAAAATCTGAACTACCTTTACTTTTTACTTCTTCTCATTAGACTTCCAAATAATACTCAAACAAGCCCACAATACTCTCTACAGTACCCCTACTACGTGACTTCTCAAACTAATTGTATGTTAAAACCAAACTCCGCCCCCCGTATGACAATGACTAAAACTCAGTTAATGTGCTAGTCGAGAATTGGAATACGGTAAGTAAGCATACACATTTGGCAACATTTTTTTGGTATGGTTCGATTCTGATTAAGACTATCGTCATCAAAGATAAGAATTATCGAAACTCGGGACGTTTTAAAATTTCAGATAACTTCATTTTTCAGAGATCGCATTTTTGGATTCGGTTCTTTGTTGAAGAAATATGGGACTTTTGAAATAGGGACCATCGACGTTTTCAGGGTATCGCGTGCTTTTCTGGAGACGAAAATGTCTCAAGGTTGCCAGGATAAAGTTTCAAAAATTGATTTTTCTGAATGAACTTTGAACTTAGCTAGTGACCTTGGCATTAAATGGTCCCGAAACTCTAAGGCCGAACTCACTGGATATCGAAATGTGACAGATGTACCCATCCACTTGGACAATGGTCCATTCAATTCGTGTGCCCTCGAAACCGAAATTGGTTACGGTATCTGAAAATCCAAACGTTTAAAATCGTGGGTGGAGATGTACCGTTAACAAACAACATATAATGACGGTGTGTGACGATAAGAGAAAAGAGTGCCCGAATCAAGGAATCATCACAGTTTCTCGCTACGTACTTCTGATTAAAAGTCCAAGAATAGAAATTTGGCAACATTTCGCCAAGAGAAAAGCGGTGATAAAACATTAAACAAATACCCACTGACCGGAGTTGTGTAATACCATATTGAGACCCACCGATGGCTTATCAGAAGAGGATGACATGAATAGAAAGCGTGCGACGAGCATGGAGGTATACGGTAAAAAGAACGTTTGATCTCTTGGACTGGATACTGTCGATGAAATTTTGTTCCACATTTTTCAGGGAATACTTTTGCTTAAATAGTTTGGTAAATCCGAGACCAATAGTGTCCTCATCTAAGAGTGAGCCAATGAATCAGTATATCTACTCCCGATTTTCAGGCTTATAGCCGATTTTAGCGGCTATTAGCGGAATAAACGGCTATCAGCCAAAATCAACTGCTAACAGCCATATTGAACGGCTAATAGCCGCATTGCTGCCATGAACGCGCCGCTAGCCGCCAAAAATTATGTCAGTACTATCAAAAGAAAACATAGACCATTGGAAAATCTCTAACAAGATCCAAAAAAATACGATT
The DNA here is from genome assembly GCA_963966625.1 of Caenorhabditis zanzibari. Classification (NCBI taxonomy): domain Eukaryota; kingdom Metazoa; phylum Nematoda; class Chromadorea; order Rhabditida; family Rhabditidae; genus Caenorhabditis; species Caenorhabditis zanzibari. The sequence continues at coordinate 10,610,439 of OZ016469.1, forward strand.
GAGAAAAAGAGACCCACTGGCTTTTCAGCTAATTAAAATCTTCATTCATTGTACGATATCATCACAACTAGTTTTTCAGACTACAGTAGTCTTATCCATAACTGGAGTTACAGCTATTCCAACAAAAAACTCCTTGCTCAAACACTTTACAGATTTATTCTCAAATCATACAAAAATGGCTGAGTTTTCCAATCGCGATACGAAGATCCCAATTTTTTAATAAAAAAAAACACCTCGAGAGAATCGGTTTTCATGGCGCGAACAAGTGTTGAGATTCAGCGCATTCGAATGAAAGAAAAATTTTACAAATTTCTAAATGGATTCAAAAAATGTAAGCTCAAGATTGAACTATCGACTTTTTCGAGTACTATTGGTTTTATGAAAAAATATTGTTATGAATTTGAATACATAAAAAAAATAACTGAACACCCATTTTAAAAAGTCTATACGTATCCTAAAGAAAATTTCAAAAAATACGCTGCGATAGATGTTCAAAAATAACTCTAAGCCAAGACTGGTGAGATATGGGAGTTTTCAGAAAACAGGGTTTTTCTGAGGAAATTCGAATTTTTCCAAACTGAAATCTCTTCTTCCGGAAAATGGAAATTCACAATCTTGAATTTTGCGAACGTGGTATCGAGTTCTACGAGAATCGAGCTTCTAGTTCAAGGTTGTCCCGTTTTAGCTCTTCTGCTTCATACAGTAAGTACAGTGTTCAGGACTCCTAAAGATCATACCATAAAACTCGAAACGAAGCCATATAAAATCGGATTACTCTCATGACTCAAAAAAAGGCACGAAGTTCCTTCAAGTTTTTATTCCATTTTCGCAACATTTCGCGACTCCTCCCATTGCCAGAACAAGAATCATCTAGTGTATCGAGTACACTCGAGAAGTTGAAACACTCCTTGAGCAAACTCTAGGAAAAGAATGTGGCGATATTCAGCGCTGCTCCTATTCGCTGCACCAATTATTTTTGTAAACGGTAGGAGAGAGTTACCATAAGATCATAATTAATGGGAGGAGCTGAATGATTTTGTTTGCAGGAGAACAGTGCCTGAATGGAGGTACTCCGATCAACTCAACATCCTGCCAATGTCCAGGTTATGTGGTTGGAAACAATTGTGAGATTGTGAAGTGAGTTTGGAAGAAGAGAGAATAGGTCCATTGTACTAGGGGTCAGCTCTTGAGCTATTTGAAAGCTTAAGACTTGAGAAAAACAAATTCATTTATATTGAACTGACTGATGTTAAGGAATAGACATTTTATCTAGTAAAAGGGGCCGTTGACTGCACAGATTGACTATGTATGTGAAGGAGTGATTGTTATCACCGCTTGCTGGAAGGAAAACAAATAACAGGTCTCGTACCAATGCAAAAATTGTGCATAGACCGCCTCGAATTCTCTAGATAACGAATATGTTTGACAGTTCCGTACTTTTTGGTCCTTTTTTTGACAGCACAAAACCGGGCAGACCGGGCCGGAGCGGCCCAGGCCAAACCAACAGAATTTCGGATTTTGGTCCGGCACGGCCCGTAGTATGCCAGAAATGTATCAGTCCTGGCGCATTCATTCTTTAAACAAATCTTCCTTTCCAGATGCATGCGTTTCTCTGTTCCCGACAAAAACCGATGTGCATGTGCTCCAGGATGGTATGACCCGTATTGTGGATTACGTGGATGCAGACCACCAAACGAAGATCATGTGGACATGAACAGACGTTCCGTAATCATTGTTTTCAACACGAAAAAATCAATGAAGACACAGTTGCAAACTTTGCAGAGCAATTTCAACAAGATGATCTCGAGCATGACAAAGGTTTGTGGAAGTATTTTTTATTTTTATTTTTTATTTATTGATACGATGCGAGATCGTGAAGTACCATAGTTGAATACAGAAAAATCATACATAAAATGAAGTATAAGATAAAGAAATGATAATTACTGGTGAATTGATGATGTGATAATGAATAGAAAAAGTAGAAGTAGAAAAAGAAAAAGTGATTATTCGAGATCATTACAATCGTGCAGGATTTGGAATAGGGGTCGAGTATTATCTGTCAGAACCAACTAGTTTTCCATTTTAAGGAGAGAGATTCAATTGATTTCCAGACTGCCGCTGGAGCCCCGGATTATTGGATTGAGAACTTCATCGTCTATGGATTTGTTCAAGTTGGTCCCCACTTAGTGGAACAAAAGAACATCTTCACTGACATTGATGACGTTACCAACTTTATGAATGACTTCACACTTTTGGATGGAGATGCTACTCAACCAGTCATAACTGCTCTACAAACTGCCATGCAAACCTTCCCGAAAATGAGATCTCACGCGACAGTCATGGTTTTCACAGACAGTCCGTCTTCAGATGCCACCAATTGGTCACACAGATTCACTGATCAAACTGCTGAGCAAGCTGTGGTTCAGATCAATTTGTTGTGGAAGATGAAAGTTGGTATTCGCAATCTTTACTTTTCTATAGTTTCCTTTCAGTACACATTCTTCTTGTCTCTGCCCGCCGGCACTGATTACACCTCAAACGGAGTTGATATCTATCGTCGTATTGCTCTTACTGGACATGGAGACACTTTCTTTATTCAAGACTCCAATGATCTTCAAAAATCTCTTCTTTCTGTTATGGGATCACAATATTTCTCTGAGAATATTGCCGTTGGATATCAACAGAAGCAGAGTGTGGATTTGACCACTTATGTGGATAATCCGGGGGACACTGTCTACTTTTTGTTGACTATCGATACATCCACTAGTAGGTCAAAAATGAATAATATTTAAAAAAAAATATTCATGCTCAGAATCTGTATTGCCGACCATTGCTGGAGTAAATCTTGTTGCAGAAGGACCCTCTTATAGAGTAGGAACATGATACATATATTGTATCACATTTCCATATTTCAGCTTTACTCTAGATCTAGCAATATCGGGGACACCGTTTTTATCACTTCCGCTCCTGGAACCATGTACAATTATCGAATGTTTATTCAATCGAAGGCAACCATTCTCATTTTTTATAACGACGATATGTACATCGATGTTGGAAATGGAATGCCTGTTATTGGTAGATAAGGTTCCAGCAATCCCACCAATTCATTAGACTTTCAGGAGTCGGAATGTCAGCATCAATGCAAACGTACGGGCTTCCCGACTTTGAGAAGAGTTCCTATGAGTTGAGATCTTTAAATGGAACTTTCTTGCGTGAGAAAATCTGGTCCTATGTGAGACCACAACTCGATTGCACCTTCTTGTACGGATTCCCAACTTGGGATTCTGGAAATTGCCCGCCCGGACCAGCAACGTAGGTTAAGAGATTTCGGGTGGGATTTGAATCAAAGTTCCAGATCTGTTCACACTTTCTTTTACAACGGATACAAGCAAGTGAGAGTCAACACAGCATACTGTATCACAAGTAATCATAATCCTGAGACGATTCTTCAAACTCACGGTAGAGAGAAACGGGAGGCAATTCAAGAGATCGAGGAAGAAGTCGTAGTCGCTCAGGATGATCTCCTTCAATGTGATAAGAAAAGTATCGACGCAATCAGAGATCCTAGACTTAAACCTGCAAGACAGGTACACATATACCTCTCTGTTCCAATTAGCATCAGAAATATTTCAGTACATTTTCATCTTGGAGCAACATTCAGGCAATCAACAAGTTTACAAGACTCTTGCTCATGAAATCAACCAAATTCTTTATTTGGCAAATGCGACTTCACAAAACACATACGATTGTGAATTCACTCTGATTGTACATGACGCTGCTGGTAGGAAATTAATTGTTTTCCGATTCACCGAATAGAGATTTTTCAGAATCTCATGTTCTTCTGAGTGCTTACAATGAGATTACATTTGGAGATAAGTTCCAAAAGATGGTAAACACATTGGCTCTAACGGACAAATTGGATAACACCATGGGACTGCTCTCCATCGTTCAAGCTCAAAAAATGAATATTCGACCAACGGCTCAGATTTATTATTTCACTAATCAAGCTGTCAAGAACGTACAAAATGTCGCTAGAACTTGGGACATCGTCAGTAGAGATGTTGAGGTCAATTTTTTCACGATTGCCGATGGAGTGACAACTGAAATTTTCGCGCTTCCAAATCAACTTGAACTAGTTCAAAAGATGACAAATGGAAGATTGATTCCTTTGAAAAGCACTGAGAATACGGTATGCAAAAGAACATAAAATGTGAAATTTCTTTTCTTATTTTTTGCAGCTCCTGCCCTTATTCCAAGATATGATCACCATGACAACATTGACAACTGATAATCAGCAATATGTAAGAATTGGTCACATTTATGTAATGTAATACCTCAATATGTCTAATTCTTAGAACTGCCATGACAATGCACTCGCTATCAACGGATACTTTGAAGATGGAGCTGATTTGTCGGTGATCCAAGTGGTTGGAACTGGATTGAAGACTATCACCATGCAAGATTCAAATGGTAAAAATGGCGAATTATAGTTCGAAAGATCACATTTTTTAGGTGCTCTGGTCAGTGTCTCAGATTACATCTCTTATCAGAATCCGAACTTCATCTCCATGAGAATTGGTAAGAATTTGATAGAAATTCAAGAAGCTAAAAATGTTTGACAGATTCGTCAAAGTTCGCAAGTGGAGTATGGAAAATGTCTGCACTTGCGACTTCTGGTGGATGTCAGATTCAAGTCAGACAACAGACTTCCGTCGGTGCAATTCTTGGATTCACATCATCAGATACGGACGATGCCACCGTCGTATCACAAATCTTGACACAGAGAAGTACTTCGAACATCTTGCCCATTTTTGCTGCCATGAAAGTCACCGGCGGAATCGTTCCAACTAACTTGGAGATTCGTGAGTATTGTCTGCTTTCGGGATGTGATATAGTTTCCGTTTCAGAAGTTGTGAACAGAGCGCGATACGATCAACCACAAAGCTACGAAACATTGAATATCACTCAAAGAGATCCAAGTTCTTGTACCTACAACTTCATTTCCGAGAGCGTTGTGGTACCCAAAAATGAGTTGACCACATGGACAATGTCGGCTTACAAGAATGGAAAGCTTATGTTGCATAGAATCTTCTACTATTATCAGCATCTGCCGAACGGTTAGTAGAATTGGACTTAGAAAGAGCTCACACAAATTTTCAGATGTATCTGTTTGTCACGGTGGAGAGACTGACAAGTACGGACGGTGTGTCTGTCCGACATGGTACACTGGAGAATATTGTTGGGATAGACTTTGTATCCCACCTGCAACCCTTTCAAATGGAATTTGTTGCTGTACTTCCGGTGTTCATGGCGACTTTTGTGAAGTTGGTAAGTGTTGAATTCGGAGGGATAAAGTTTATGAAAACAACAAGAAATAGCCAAAAATGAAATAAAGATAAAATGGAAAAAGAATCGAGGCGGTTTTGGAACTCCCAAATTCAAGCATTTGGTTCCAAAATACCTAATTTACACCCACAATTTTCAACTTTCAGTGATCTGGTTCCAACCAAATGACACCACCGCACCTCTACCTGGTCCACCAAAAGGAGGTCTCATCTCCACTACAACTATCTCAACTTCCACTAAAACATCGCATTCGATTTTCTCATCAACCCACATAATTGCTATTTTGCTAACCAGCTTTATTTTCAGATTTCTGTTCTAACATTATTTTCGTTATGAACTTTTGACTTACTTGGTCCTGTGTCCATTTTGCCACCTTTATAATACAGAATATGGCATGAACATGTACATTGCATCTGATAAGAGAGATGGAAGACCTGAAATTAGGTTGTGTAAGAAGAGTGTAATGCAAACAAAGACCACACAAGAGCACAGAATTGGAAACAAAAAAGATCGCAATGTTATTTTTAAAAATTATTGGCATTAGTGGAGAAAAACGGCGGAACTGAAGAGTTATTTTTAGAGATTGACCATGTCAATGAAAATTTTGACTTTTGCAGAATCTATTTACGGAAAATGATGCTAGAAGTGATGTGACTTAACTTGAAAACTATTGAGATTGTTATGATGGGAAACGGTTCTTTTGACAGGTATTGAAATGTGATATCCATTGATAGATTACGAATACTTACTTAGTTTTCAAAAAGATAATTTCTCCGATGTACAAGGTCTGAAACAGTAACATTCCTAACGTAGGAGTTTCTCCAAGCCTCTTTTTCACAAAGATCACTACCAACTCTCCGCCTCTTATGCCTAATCAGAAGAAACGAATCGGAAAACTCTAAAACACAGGAATGACACGATTAACTCAAGTGTATGCAGACTTTCTTTTATCTACGATACCGTACTCCAAACACACCCAGTGTTGGCAAGAAGCGTACAAACGTACTGGATTCACTATGAACTCACCAACGGTTTTATTTAGCAAGGAGAACGTTTCTTGAGCTGAGTTGATTCAAGGAGGAACTGATGTGTTTGGATGTTGGGAGAAGCAATAGGAAAGGTTGAAATTCTCCAGGTCGTGTAGTGTTAATCTGAAAATGGTGTAAAATTTTTACGCTGAACGGAAACATCGGAAGCAAAGGAGCAAAAAATCATGTTCTGGTCATCTAAGTGATAAAAACGTTCTCGAAGCTGGGCTTTATGAATTTATGAACACGGCTGGCTTGTTTCATCCCGCAGGGTAGCGCACGGATCGTATCGACACTATTACAAGGAAATGCGAATTTTTTTTTCAGTAATACAGAGTTTGGCTTATACTGTCTTTGAGAAATCTGGGAAGGACAGAGTTGTAGTTATGTCTATCTGAGCTGCTCGTTTGGGTAAAATTACAACTGATTCTATTACCACAGGTTGTCCGCAGACGATCCGTTCGGGATGCATAAACGCTAGCAACCTGACCGTTTTGGTATCGAAAACGAGTATCCTTTCCTTGGAATAGTGTCGTATGCCACCCGAGCGCTATCCACATTTCTGCGGATCTGCGACAAATGTCGCAAGAATTAGTCTTAACGGATCCGTACCGATACTTCCCTTGAGTCGCATACTAAACGCGTCAAATCGCTAACTACCTGTGTGTATTGAAAATTCTCATCGTTCCGCAAGGATCACTACTGGCAGAAGCTATATGCCTGTATTCGACGTTTCAGAAGTTACGAAAAATCTCGGAATCCTATTTTGACCGATACAATATTCTGCTATCCGAGTTAGAAACAATTCATGCCAAACCCAAAGCCCATTATAGAAACAATTATTCTAAACAAATGCACTGTCCCTACAACCAAAAAGAGATTTGCAAAGTCTAACTTTTGGAATCGGATTACCACCTTTTTTCAAACTACATCATTACACAATGGAATTTCGAGTCACACGGCATAGGGAAGGTGTGGAAATAAAATAGAGTGACTTTAATAATTTCCATCATTGGCTCCGCCCTATTCACCCCGACTTCAAGAAAACCTACAATTCTCCGAGCCAGTTTTCGTAGTCAAGAAGACACACAAGTATTCGAAGAACAAGCTAGCTTCGAGGAATGCAAATTTATACTTCGATTTTTTTATTGTTTGCAGTGGCAGCAACTACTGTATCAGGTGAGTGGGCGGGGCTAATTAGTTTAATTTTGATAGATGAACTTAGAGAATCAAGAGGAAGTTTCAGGACAACAATGTCAAAATGGAGGGACTCCAATCAATGGGACCGCCTGTCAGTGTCCGGCATTTGTGGCAGGAGAACATTGTGAAACAGTGAAGTTAGTTGAGAATACCGTAGAATTGGGATTCACTTTATCAGACCAAGATGGATATATCCTTAGTTAGTTTCGAGAGCGACAAAGCTTGACATAGCCAGGATAACCTTGAATGTATATATTTTATTATTTTCAGCTCCAAATATCAGGGGTCCTTCAAAATTTTTTCCTAGACAAAAGACGCAACTTTCCGTTTTCTGATTTTCAAAAGTTTAAGCAAATATTGTACGTAGGTGTCTACGGCAACACGCGAAAAGGTGCAGTCGAGTCAATCGAGATAAGGAAACGTAGTTGAGAAAAAGAAAAAAAATTCTGATTTTTTGGCTAGAAAAAAGTGATAGTGATCTATGGAAATGCTTTTGAAGATAAGAAAACGTTTAAAGATGCCAACGATGGGGAATCCCGGATAAGGATAGATGTGTTTGCGCACCAGGATGGTATGATAAATACTGTGGAATCCGAGGATGTAGACCTCCAAATGAGGGAAATTTGGACAATTCAAAACGGTCTATCATCATTGTTTTCAATATGAAAACTTCTATGGCTGATCAGCTGACTAGTTTGAAAAACAACCTCAAGGCTATGGTAGCATCGATAACTCAAAACTGGAATAACAATAAGCAAACGGAGAATTGGATTGCCAACTTTATGTTCTACGGATTTGTTCAAGGAAATCAAGAACTAATGATCAGTACTAACTTTACTGAGAACGTGGATGACTTTGTAAGATTCTTGGATACGGTACAACTTCACGATGGACCTGCTTCTCAACCTGTTCTGGCAGCAGTGAAGAATTCTCAACAAACGTTTCCTCTCATGAAATCCCACGCCATTGTCCTTGTGTTCACAGATAGTCCGGCTTCAGATGCCACTCCGTGGTCACATAGATTTGAAGACAGGAATTTGGAACAACTTTGTCTTCAAATATCATTTTTATGGAGGTCCAAAGTAACTTTCCTCTTGTCATTACCACAAGGGACTGATTTGTCTACAGACTCTGTGAGTGTGTATCGAAGACTTTCCATGTCAACTCATGGTGACTATATCAATGTTAAAAGTGCCGAAGAGACAACAGAGATTCTAAAAAACGTGATCTCTACTTTCTTCTTCCCGGAAAATGTTGGCGTTGGCTTCGCTCTGTCTAATGTCGCATCACTCGAGCCTACCCCAGATAATGATGACGATTGGGTCTTCACTTTGCTTACCAAAGGTTTCGGAGGTGCTGGGGATCTTCCAGACGTTATAGGAACAACTGTAATCAGTCAAGGAAGCGGATACAAGGTAATTGAATTTTGAGAGGATAGGAAAACAATTATTGATTTCAGCTTGTCGCAGGAAGAAACATGAACGTAGTTAACATAACGAACTTCAAAGGAGAACAGTACAATTACCGTACCTATCTTCAATCTAAAAATACTCTTCTTTTCGATTACAACAGTGATATGATGATTGATGTGGGAAACGGTATCGTCCATTTGGGAGTCACAATGCATTCAACAATTCGAACTTTTGGATTCCCCGACTACCAAAGCATGTCGTATCACGTCATTCAATCAAATGATGAACTTGTTAGAGAAGCCTTCATTGCATTCAGAAGACCACAAGAGGATTGCACTTTTGAATGGGCTTTTGATCCATGGGTTAACACAAATGACTGCCCACCGGGACCAATTACGTAAGGAATGAGGTCACGACTAAATGGAATTTTCGAGTTTCAGGCAAGTACATCTTCTGAATTACAACGGATATTACAAGGGAAGAGTAACTCCAGGATACTGTGATCAAATTGCTCACTATTCCCCGCAGGTTCAAGGATTTGTAGTTCCAGAAGTTAGAAGCAAAGTGGAAGTACATCAAAAGAGCAGACCCATCACTCCAGTTGAAGCCTGTCCCATTACCAATATCGATGCTATTAATGATCCACGTCTAGAATCTTCAAATCAATTCATTTTTATTTTGGAGCAACATATTGGAAACCAGAAGGTCTATCAAACTCTGGCAAACGAAATTGAGCAAATTGTCAGTTTGGCAAATCCAATAACTGATAACTCGTATCAAAAAGAGTTTACTCTGATTGTATTCAATGATGTCAACTCTCGAGTATTGTTCAGTTCGTATAACCCTATCAACTTCATCAACAAGTTCCGAGAAGTGATTCCTCAGTTAGACTATTCCAAATCACTGCAAAGCTCTCTTGGACTTCTTTCAATTGTCCAAGCTCAAAAGCAAAACATCAAACCAACATCTCAAGTGTATTACTTCACAAATCAGGCTACCACAAGTGTTGCTCAAATTGACCGAGGATGGGATATCATTGACAGGACGATTGAGTTCAACTTCTTCACAATTGCTGATGGTGTTACAACTGAAATTTTCGCGCTTCCAAAGCCATTGGAACTGGTTCAAAAAATGAGTAATGGAAGGATCATTCCACTGAATGCTGATGAGAATACTGTAAGTTTCCGTTTCCCGATCTTTGTTATTTTCCGAATTTCAGCTTGTCAAACTTTTCGCTGACGTAATGCCGACAAATGCACAAACGACTGATAACGAGAAATACGTGAGTTTTTTGACATCAGAGTACAGTGGGGGAATTCGAATTCACTTTTTGATTTTGACACGGAATCGTAAGAGTGCCACAGATAATCTACCGTAATCCCCATTGTTCCAGGACTGTCACTCAGCTCCATACACTCTTGATGCCTTTGTGGAGAAGAATCAAGATGTTACCGTATTCCAATTTGTTGGAACTGGCCTCAAGGACATATCTATTTTGGATGCAGCTGGAAAACCAGTAGCAGTCGAGTCCAGCACTAGCTTCAAGAACGATAACTTCAAATCCTTGAGAATTGGTGGTTGATTCTCCAAGTTTTCTGTAAACCTTCAGAATATTTCTAGCAACCTCCATCTATACTCCCGGAATATGGAAAGTCTATATCTCGACTTCGAGAGGAGGATGTCAACTAACTGTTAGACATAAATCTCCAAACGGTGTGATTCTCGGATTCACAGATAAAAGTGATGCAGATATTGTGAATACTCAGATTCCAATGCAGAGATCAGGTGAGAAAATCAGTACAGTATTTAGTTTTCTATACAGAAACTTCCAGCTCTCCCGACAAATGAGCCAATCTACATTCCAATCCGAATCAAACAGGGAACTCCACAGATACCTAAACTCACTTCGACATTGGAAACTCGTATGAGATTTCAGGTTTTCAGAGATTCTATCAAATGTATTTTCAGAAATCATCAATAGAGCTCGATACGATCAACCAACAAGTTATCAGAATACTACAGTACTTCAGAGAGATTCCGCGACGTGCTCCTATAATTGGATGACTCCGAAAGTGACGATTCCAAGAAACGATTTGACCACTTTCACTCTTACAAGTTACGATGAGACGGGAACTCTAATCTTGAGAAGAATTTTTTACTACTATCAACATTCTCCAGCAGGTTAGTGAGCTTGGAATTCTCAAAGAATTTCCTTATCGTCCATTTCTCCAGATACATCTGTATGCCACGGTGGTCAAGTCGACAAATACGGACAGTGCATCTGCCCTGAAAGATACACTGGAGAATACTGTTGGGATAGAATTTGTGCTCCTGGCGCCACCTTATCTCATGGGATCTGTAGTTGCTCTTCTGGATTTTATGGAGACTTTTGCGAATTGGAACTGTTGATGCCAAATGCTTCAACTACTGCGATTCCAACGACAGTGGTTTCGACAATGACTTCATTGGAGACAACGACGAAAACAACGTCCACAATTTTTTCGGGTTTCTCATTTTTTGTTGTTTTACTGGTTTGTTTGAACTTTTAGATATTATTTTTTTGCTTTGAGAAGTGATGTAAAAAAATAAATTGCTTTATTATAACAGTTATTTTTTTTTTGTTACATTAAACCAGAATGAGATATGTTGCATCAAGAACTTGTAATCTTCTATGAATACTGAAATCACAAAATATTAATTTCAAGTTTTGCATTTCAAAAAACTCACCTTTTTTCAAAGTTTCTCAACTGAAATCTTCTCAACGATTTCAACGACGGGAGAAACCACGATATCCGAGTTTTCCGATCTCAAGAAAAGATGGATCTGCTTAATTTTTATTCCAGGAATCCAGCACTTTCCAATCAATCGATTCGAAGATTTGTCTATAGAAAACTTATTGAGAATGAGTAATTCTTCTTTGAATTTTTGATTCATGGACTTCCATCGCATCAATATTTTCCCAGTGGACTTCATTATTTTTGTTCGATAATCTGATGTTTTCTTGATGATCGATTTAATTTGATCAGCTTGTCGAATGATTCTTGCTAGAAACTCTTCTCTATTATCTGAGTTTTCTGGAATTGTATAGCATTTCGAATGGAATCCGTCGCATATTTTTTGAACTTTCGCTTTTTGGTCTTCTCCAGAGAAGAAAAGAACAAATACTTTTCTGTCGACTTCTCGAGCATCGGTTTGAATTGGGAAGAGTTTCAGAAACACTTGAGCTCGTGACATTCTCCGAGTAAAAGTTTCAAAATCAGTTTTCTTTCGAGACTTGATGATTCCAGTCAGGAAACTGAATAAGACGAGGATAGAAAATAAAAGAAACCGAAATACTTACTCTAGTTGTTCTTCTGGCTTCAGTTTTCCATTGAAATTTTGAGTCATTCCATATTTTGGGATAGTCTCCAGAATCGTTTTCAAATCTAATAATCTTCTTTCGTTCTTGAGAAGATCATTTATATTTTTTTGAATTTGGCAGAACTCATCAGAAATGCATTTCAATTTTCCTCGAATTTCATCAATCTCTTTTTGATGTGATGCGCCAACTTTTTCAGCAAATTGAGGAATTTCATAGCCTTCCTTTCTGATTTGAAATTCAATCGATTCTGATAAAAATCGAGGTGAGGAGTTTTTCAAAAATTCAATTAATTCTCACCAATAATTTCGGCGTTTCCGTCGCATCTTTTGATTTCTTCATTAAACTTTCCTTCACTTGAATCAATAAATTGAGTCACACCCAATTCTCGTAGCTCGGAGGCACCCTGATAAGCAGATTCGAGAGGAAATGAAAATCGGCAAAGCTGTGTTTTTAGATTCCCAGAATATGCTGATTTCGTTTTGAAGTGAGAAGAATTTAGATCAGGTAGACTCATAGTAGCCGAAAATAGACAGAAATATCCCAAAAACGGTGATCTTCCGCTTGGAGAATTCTTATCAGAAAGAGTACAACGAAATAACGTCAGTGATTTTAATTTGAGCCGGTTTTATTTGCGTAAATTGATCTGGTAAGGAATTAGTGAATACTTTGAAAATGATGTGAGCAAATGACAGAAACTAATGTAATCACAGGAAGTGTGAGAACATTTAAAGGTTTATAACCACGAGGTTTCGAAATGCTGATAAACGAAGATCCGGGTGTAGCAGTCAACAGTAAACAGATTTTGTCAAAACAATCTCAGTTGTTTTTAACTTCCTGCCCAAAGTGTTATTTTTAAGTCTGGGTACTAATGCATCTCTACTGTAAATTATCAGACTTTTGCTGCAAAAAATAACAGAAACAAAAACAAACACTTTACACTCAAAGCGAATGGGTATCTGAAAAAATATTAATAGATCCCTTAAGGCAGAGCTGAGGTAGCGATTTACACGGAATTTGTTTTCTATATCTTACAGTGGCAAAAATAGGTGATTACACCTTTCTTTCTTAGTGAATAACTTCGTTCAAAAGAGTCCAATTTACTTGAAAATTTGTATCTTTGTAGCCGAAGAGTCTGTGAGTAATACCCATAGTTTTTTTTGAAAATCAAAATTTTCTCAGAGCTCCAGAATTCTACATGATGTAGGCGTGACTTAAAAATCCAAAAACTAACTTTTTCTCAGGTGATTTAATTTTTTCCATTTTTCTTCAAAAATGTTGCCAATTGATCGAATAAACACCACAGAAAATTTGGTTTGATTTTAATGATCGGCTCCGAAAATATGGACGCCCGAGCACAAAATGGTACGTTTTGCTCATTAACCGTATCAATGCTGAAAATAGTCCTAGGGGTATCAAAATTTGGAAGAACATGTGTCTTGCAATGCTCTGCCTTGCAATGCTCTGGCAAAAAGAAATTTCAATTTCGAGCAAAAAACTTTTTTTTTCGAAGTATGACCCATACTTCGTAAAAAACTGTATGGGGCTCGTTTAGGCAAAACCGTGTGGGGCTCGTTTGGAACAAGATTTCCAGCGAATCCTTAATTTCGTTTTCTATATCTTATGTATAAGACGCTCCACTGAGGGCAGTCGACAAGCGACCGGTAATCTTGCAAACAAGACTTCCAGCGAATCCCTAACTGTGCTTTCTGTATCTTATGTTTAAGACGCTCCACTGAGGGCAGTCGACAAGCGACCGGTAATCTTGCGAACAAGACTTCCAGCGAATCCCTAACTGTGCTTTCTGTATCTTATGTTTAAGACGCTCCACTGAGGGCAGTCGACAAGCGACCGGTAATCTTGCGAACAAGACTTCCAGCGAATCCTTAATTTTGTTTTCTATATCTTATGTTTAAGACGCTTCACTGAGGGCAGTCGGCAAGCGACCGGTAATCTTGCGAACAAGACTTCCAGCGAATCCTTAATTTTGTTTTCTATATCTTATGTTTAAGACGCTCCACTGAGGGCAGTCGGCAAGCGACCGGTAATCTTGCGAACAAGACTTCCAGCGAATCCTTAATTTTGTTTTCTATATCTTATGTTTAAGACGCTCCACTGAGGGCAGTCGACAAGCGACCGGTAATCTTGCGAACAAGACTTCCAGCGAATCCTTAATTTTGTTTTCTATATCTTATGTTTAAGACGCTTCACTGAGGGCAGTCGGCAAGCGACCGGTAATCTTGCGAACAAGACTTCCAGCGAATCCTTAATTTTGTTTTCTATATCTTATGTTTAAGACGCTCCACTGAGGGCAGTCGGCAAGCGACCGGTAATCTTGCGAACAAGACTTCCAGCGAATCCTTAATTTTGTTTTCTATATCTTATGTTTAAGACGCTCCAATGAGGGCAGTCGGCAAGCGACCGGTAATCTTGCGAACAAGACTTCCAGCGAATCCTTAATTGTTGTGTTTTCAATTGTTCTATCAGATTGCTTTTTGTAAAATGGAATGCACTGATGGTGTTGTTTAAACCTTTAAACCAACCTCCACAATTCTCGACCCTCCATGCCTGACATCCTGGGATCCGTGACTGATGACACTGCCAAAACCGAAGAACGAATGCCCAGCATCAGTACGAGTGATGACTGAAAAAAAAGACTTTTGATGAACAATCAATATTCAACAAGAGAGAAAAATTGGATGAACGGAGGAGAAACAAAAAATGAGGCAACTGAATGATGAGTGTGAATGGGGAGTATGAGTAGGAAGAGTTTTTTGCTCGCGGGAAAAGATGTCAAAAATTAAGGTGTGAAGATATAAAACAATGGAAAAGGGACCTAGGCTACCCGTAAACCTCTCATCAAGACTGAGGATCAGAGAGGCCGAAAATTGGGTAGGAGATGGTGTTAATCCTGTTGTTTTGGAAAACTAGAGATTGATCAACCTACAAAAAATCGATGATTTGTAGGACTGAGGTTTGGAGAAAAATCGGATAAGCTGAAAGTTTCATTTTGAATTTATCAGAACTCCGGTTTTTGTATAAGATAATGTCAACAATTACAGAAAATTACAAATTTATTACCACCTAAACGCGGTCGAATACACAATATATAAATCTGAAAATAAGAACAATTTTTAAAAAAATCACTGATCGAGTCCTTCGTAAACACGAATGATCTTTGTGAAGCTGAATGGCTCGAATTGAATTCCGGTTCCACCGTAGAATTTCGACTGGAACTCGACCCAATGAAGACGAATGGCGTGAAGGAAAGCGGAAAGACCCTCCATGAGAATGAGGATACAAACGGAGAGAATCGAGAAGATGAAGTAGAAGATGATGGTGACGGCGGCGGATCCTCCCCATCCTCCCATTTTCAGCGACATTCGGAGAACCATTGTCCACAACACATCGGAAAGCTCTGGAATATTTGAATTGATTTTATAACTTTTGGAATAGAGGAAACTTACGTGCGTGAGCAAGTGACAGAGCCCAAAGACGGAGGTAAGAAGCAGTGTGAGAAACGCATCCGAGAACGAACTCAATAGTGTGAATGGCTTGGTGAACCATAACGTCTCCAAAGTTGAATTCTCCATGCTCGTCTTCTGGTCCGTGTCCCAAATCGACTGGAAGTCCACGACTGTGTCTCCAGCGAATGTAGAATGGTTTCACGAGAAGCATAACTGGAACCGAGACGACGGCGATCAGAAGAAGGATGATCTCGACGAGGGATTGGTTTGGATACCATTGTTGAAGATAGCATTGATCGTAGTCGGTGTAGGTGTATTTGGATCCGTCGTCGAGGGTGGCGTTGAACTTTCCTTTTCCGTTGTTGATATCAAAGGCGAATGTTGGCTGTAAATATCTTTTACCTATACATCTCTTAGCCTATTCTTACATCTCTGTGCTTGACCATGAACATGTTGATAAGACCAATAAGAAGAGATGGTGCACAGTTGGCTCCTGGATAGAATTTTCCGAAGATCACGGCTGGTTTGACCCAGAAGAAGAGCCATTTCATGACCACTTGAATACACAGATAGACGAAGATGCATCCGAGGAATAAACATTGTGGAATGAAGACGAAAATGATGTCGACAACGGATCGGTTTCCACTGAAAAAGTTCAATTCCACAATCAATATTCGATCAAAAAACTTACATATGGTTCATGAGAGAAAGCAAAATACCGAAAGCCATTTGAGAGATACCGAGAAGAATAGAAGTTTTCATTTTCATTGGATTCAAGAAGTTCAATCTGTTGGTAGCCAGATTCCAGACTGGATCCACTCCGAATGGATATGGTCCATAGCTATGATCGAAGGCGTTCTCTGGTGGGAAGGTAAGAGAGAGTTCGGTTCCAGACTCGATTCCAGATTTATCCATCTGTTCCAGAAGAGATTTCGGATAAGGATTTGTCCAACTGGATCCGAAAATGTTAATAGACTTTGAGTAGAAATCGTTGTAGATGAATCCGGTGTAAATAGCGAACATTCCCATGAGCAGAACGACGTAACGACCTCCGAAGAAAGTGTTGAAGATCTCATCCTTGATTTTCATGGAAATCAATTTCTTCTCGAAGAATACGAATGCAGAAGCAGCTAGCAACATGATAATTCCGTGTCCAGCATCTCCGAACATGACGGCGAACAAGAATGGGAAAGAGATAATTGTCCATGGAGCAGGATTGACTTCACGATAACTGGCGATACCGTAAGCATCGACAATGTTTTGGAAGCCTTGAGTGAACTTGTTCAATTTGAAGTAGGTTGGTGGATACTTATCAGTTTCCATTTCGTTTAGAATAGCTGGAACGTTGGATCCGGAATGGATTGTTCCCATGTGAAGGGAGTTCTTGACTTGCACAATATCTGCTTCTGGAACCCAGCACTCAGCGATCAAGCACTTTTGAGTGACATCAACGGAGAACATGTTGAGAGTGTGGAAGATGGATTTGAGCTTGAGAAGCATGATTCCCCACTTTCTCAGGTTCCCAGCAGCTGTATGAATGCATTTTGCACGATAATCCAGAGTCTTCTCAATGACTGCTTTCATGTCATTGGCCTGGATCTTGATGTTATTCAACAACTTGGTTCTCTCGGCTGGATTTTCTGGAACTGTATAGCACTTGGCTTGGAATCCATCGCAGATCTTCTTGACTTTGGAACGAAGTTGTTCTCCGGAGAAGAAAAGAATGAAGACGCATTTGTCCTCGTATTCATGAGAGAAAAGGTCGGTTTTCTCTTGGATTTGGACGAACTTGGCGAAGACCTTGGCACGGGAAAGTCTCCAAAGGAAACGTTCGAATGCGATACTCTTTTCACGCTTCACGACTCCAGTGACGAACCTGAAAATTGACAAATATCACTCGAATTTTTAGACTCTTCCACTTACTTCAACTCATTCTCATCTCTCACTGGCTTATCGAACTCTTGTTTCAATCCGAAACTGAGTGGTCCGGCCTCTCCGCGAGCAGCTTCTGAGATCGACATGGCAGCTTCTCTTTTACTTTGAGTGTCCATAAGATGGGTGACATGCTCCAAGACAGCTTTCATTTCGAGCAACTGGATATGGTTGGTCTTGAGGACCTTGGTGTTCTTGTTGATTTGAAGAAGCTCCTCTTCAAGCTTTTCCAAGTTCGCTTCCATTTCTCCCATGTGTTTTGGCTGAGGAGCTGGGATATGGTCATCGTAGTCTGGGATTGTGACTTCGTCCTTGTTTATTTCATCCTCGACGAAGGCTATAAAAGTATAAGAATGAACGTTTTACAACTATTGTTTTTCAAAACTCACTAATCTTTCTGTCCATCTCTTCACATCTTCTCACTTCATTCACAAACTTTCTCTGATACGAATTCTGCTCCTCATTCAAATCAATAAACTGAGCCAAACCCAACTCTCCCAACTCGGCGACACATTGATAAGCGGATTCGGCTTGGAAGAAGATTTGGCACAATTTCATGTGCTCCGATCGATAGATCGAACCCATGTTTTTTTCCCGGTTTTTAGGTTTTCGTCGCCCTGAAAATCAAATTAGGGACACTAGAGAAAAATTGGAGCTAAAAAATCGAAAAGATCTGAGAAACAGCTGGATGAAACGGTCAAGAAATGGGGTAAAAGTGCTACAGGACTGAAGACTGAAAACCGAAGACAAATTTTTTTGGTTTTTCATTTCTTCGCCCTTATCAGCTCGAGTCGTGTGCACAATGGAGCGAGACGGCAATCTGATGGAAAATGAGTGGAAGAAAAAGAAGCACTATCAATTTTCAATCATTTTCTGTTGGCAGGAGTTGATGCTGGAATGCGGAGAGAATGATGTAATGAGGGTGATGAGAAAGTTTGAAGAAAAGTTTGAATCAATTTAAACAAAAGGACAGTAAAATGAAAACAAGGAAATGTGGGTGGTGTGGGGGAAAGATGATAACAGTGTTGGCTCAATGTTTTCATGCTTAATAAATGTACTCTCTTTGTCGGTGAGTCTACGGTTGAAGTGTGATACAATCATGGAATAATTGGAGTTTTGAATTGGTTAGCATGAAAGTATTGGTTATCATCAAACTATTTGTCTGCTTCTTTAGGTGGTCAGATTCACAAGTTTTGGGAAAGATTTTCTGAAGTTCAAGCAACAGCAAACCTTATTTTGAAGTACATAAACCTAGAACATTCTGATTTCAGAACAGCCGTCGAATTTCAAATTTCCAGGAATTTATTATACATACGAAGCTGTTATTGGCCATCATTGGATACTTGATGTTCTTTTTTTTCCTCTTAGAACTTTACTGTTTTCTAATTTTTCAAATTTCAGACTTTTCGATCTAAAATTTTTCGGTCCTAATATATATGTATTATAATTTCCAGTTTTAGTCGCTATTTCATGTACACAAGTTTCGAGGAACTTCTATGACACATTTTTTGAATTTTGCTAATTTTTCTTTGAAATTTTGATAAAATTTGAAAATTTTGAAAAAATTTTCATCGAAATTTTTTCCCACCGCCCGTCAAATTGCAACCCTGCAAAAACTGGTCCATGAGCCTTAACTGGGATTTTTTTGAACATCTCGAATTCCAATGTTTCATTTTCCCCATCCCGAATTCGATGAAAAACTCATCAAACTTTGAACTCTTTTCATTCTCCAATCATTTTCAAACCTTGATCATCAACATGTTCTTCCTTTTTCATTCTCCATTTTGGTCATATCTTGTTTATCTTCACTCTATTACACTATCATTACACTAATTTTCTCTACCATGGCTTTCTTTTTTCTGTCCAACACTTTGTATCTAACATATTTTTTTTCTATTTTTAATAATGAATTCACTTTATTTATTCAGTTTTTTATTCTTTGTTGTCGGTAGGATTGGAACTTCTCGAGGTTCAGATCAGGGTCGTTTTTCAGATTCCATTCCGCAAGACCCATTTCCTTTCGGCTTGGATGACCGATCCCTTTCGGCTTTCGGCTTGGATGACCGATCGACTGATCCCTTCTCTAGTCAGTCCGGATTGTGAGTTTTCAAAAGTTTTTTTGAAGGAATAATGTTGATTTCCAGAGAACAAAGAGAGCACTCTCAAAAAAGAAGCGAACATCGTCATCGTTCCCATCATCGTGCTCAAGAATACAACCAAGAAAATACATGGGGATTTGATGCAGAAGAGAACGCTCAAGAACAGAAGAACGATCGACAAGCACTGTTAGAGAGAATCGCTTCGAGACCCAGACCTGCTCCACAGCTTCCAACGACTACTGTAGATCCGGCAGAGGATTTGAGATCGGCAGTTAGAGATGCACAATTGGGGATAACGACGACTGATTTGCCACCGGATCCTAAACATAATGGACTCTTGAAGGATGTAGGAACTATAGGTGAGTTTTCAGGTTTTACGAAAGCAAAAAATATTTAACAATTGTTGGTCCTCTCGTCTCATAAGCCTTGATGCAATATTTGATCCTTGAGGTTTTGAATACAAATCACAAAAGGTTTTGCGTCTATTTATCGGAAGTAGGCCACTTCGTTTCTACTAGATATGATTGTGAAACGATGACGCTTCCCAGTCCATGAAAACTTCTAATTTCCAGGTGTTGGATTCGGAGTGGGCGTCGGTGTCCCTGGAAACGATCCTGTATCCGTCGGTACTGGCGTTTCCGTTGGCCTCGGAGAATCGGGACCCGCCGGTGGACTCCCTCCATTCACTGAAACCATCTTCCCAAGACAAGTAAGTTCCAAAATATGGTCGTCAATATCTCAATTTTAAGCAGAAGGCAGTAGGTAAACCATTACTTGGGATTACCTGCGGCACTACTACTTATAACTGAAAGAGACCGAAAAATGGTAGAATAAAGAGCAGAAACGAATACTGACTTTCTGACTGCCCACTCAATCCTTTTATACGATGTTGGAGAGTGTAGAGAAATATAGAAATATATCGTGCTGGAAGCTGTGCACACATACATCAACGATTGCTACAGTGGCCCAACGAATCCTGCGTTTCCTGTTATTGCACAATCTCTTTCAATATAGTGGGGGCAGTGAAAGAGGTGCCACGACCACTAATAATGGTGCCTGTATATGCATATGATTTTGTAATAATAATAGTAATAGAGGCGCCTCAAAAGGGATCCCGCTGTGTGTTTCCCCAATGTATGTACAAGCACTAATAATAATATAGTGAAGGTCCATTTCAGTAGAGGAAGAAGGGAGAGTTGAATGAATGATATAGAGCTTCTCTTGAAATGATTTGAAGCCTTGGTGGGCGGAGCTTTGATTCTTAGTTCCACGTCAACACTGCCGCGAAAAAAAGGAACTGCAAAAAAGAGAGGACGATTTGCATACCCCGTTCCCAAACTATCAAATGTTTATGTTTTCGTACGGTGCTGCGCTTTCCTCTTCTCTTTTTGATTGTCTTTGAAGAAGAAGAGGCGAGAAGAGAGAAACAAAAACGGAGAAAAGTGTATATCGTTTTTTGCTTGTTTCAGGGAGAACAAATATCGCTGAACGACTACGACGGGAATAAGGATTTGATTGTGTCCGGAAAAGCGTTGAAGTATATACAAGCTGTTAGGGTAAGGAACATCTAAAAGAGGGAACATTCGAAAAGTTTTACAGTGATATTGAAGATAGGAGCTGGTTCAGAATCAAATTTGCCAGGTTCCAAGGAGTATGTTAGGGATCTGTTCGGGATCTTGGAATTTAGTCAGAATTTCAAATTCAAGACTATTCTGAATTATAGATCTTCGGATTTTTGGATACAGAGTTCTCGACCCCCCCACCTTTTGATTCTGGATCTGTGAATTTCGAATAGTTTAAATTCTGAATACTGAGACCCTTAAAGTCTTGACAATTTTATTATGATTATGATTTTTTGATCTTTTTTTGAAGATTTGAATTACTGATTCTAAGATTCTCGGTTCAGAAATTCTTGCTTGCACTATCGAAACTTTTTAGCCAACTGACTTGAAGTATTAGAAACAAGGCTGGGCGCCCACAAATTTCGGCAATTCATTCAAATGCGAATAGCTTTTTTCAGGGGATTGGGTAAAAATACGGTCAACAAAAAATGTTCCTTATTTAAAAAGTTATCGATTGGTTAAAAAACCGTAAAATTTTATCAGTAATTAACAGAGTTACGCCTAGTTACGCAAGCCCAACCATTTGCCAATTTTGGCAATTTCGACAGTCTTTCGGCAACACACGGAGTAATTCTTTTAATTTTTGATGAAATGTGACAGCTTTTTAACCAATCGATAGCTCTTTCAATAAGGAACATTTTTTTATAGACCGTATTTCTACCCGATCCTCCTGAAAAAAGTTATTCACATTTGAATGAATTGCCAGAATTTGTTGCCGCACAGTCATGTTTTCAATATCAAAGCTTAGTAACCATTTTAATTGACTTAAAGTATCAGAAGCTTGAAATTCATTCCAAATAATGTTTTTATAGTTCTAGCCTAGACTTAATTTGTCCAATAAAAAGGAAACCTCAACAGATAACAATTTTTTATTATTTCAAACTTCTGAACACCGATTAACAAAACACGAATAACTTTTTCAAAATGACAAACAAATAGAATTTCAGCTCGGATTCATCAAACTTCCCCAATACGCTCCTCAAAAGTCACTAGTTGGAGTGAACAGTGGAATCGGAGTACTTGGAGCACAGGCGCCTACAGGAGGATGATTTTTTTAGATCTTGAATCAATGTCATCATCAGGATCACATAAATCACAAAACCTCATCATTTTAGGAATTATTAAAACCAAATGAATGTACATAATGAATGGTTAATGATACACACATGCCCGGATACAACACACTGAAAGCACATTTAGTCTGGTTACTGATAAGGTGATAAGAATAAAAAGAGAGTCTCTTTCACTATTTAATCATCATCGTTTTTCTATTTCGTTCGACTATTTTCCGAAAAGAATGCGGTGGTTGAGTAAGATTTATTGGTTTGTTTTCTATTAGAAATAATAAGTTTCAGTATCCACCCTATTCCTATGCTCCGTGGCCTATGGGCTCAAGGACCTGGGAGCTCCAAATTGGTCATGTGATGCCAGTGTGATGGCTAAGAGTAAGAAGGTGCCAACTAGTGCTCATAGTGTCCGTTTTGCCGATATTAAGGTTATCGGGGCCCTTGGAGACTCACTCACAGTTAGTTTTTACTTCGAATCTCCCTAATATTTGTTCTTTGAAATCCTAGGCTGCCAATGGTGCTGGAGCTCAACCAGGAGATCCACTTGCAGTTATCCTTCAATACAGAGGACTCGCTTTCCAAATTGGAGGTGACAAGAGCCTCGATGAGCACATCACTGTTGCTAGTGAGTTGTTTTCTAGACAATAATTCCATTAGAAGTTTACTAAAACCTTTCTAGATGTGCTACGAAAGTTCAATCCAAATCTCGTTGGTGCATCGAAAGGTATTGGATCTGAAAATGTTTGGGAAGTTTCTCATTTGAATATGGGAGTTCCGGGAGCCGAGTCGAAGGATATCATCGGACAAGCGAGAGCTCTAGTTAACACTATGCAATCACATTCTGAGGTTTACTTAGTTTGAGAATTCTTCAAGTATTCCGTTCCAGATTAATATCAAGGAGGACTGGAAGCTGGTGAATATCTTCATCGGAGCCAACGATATTTGTGTTTATTGTGAAGATCCATACTTTAACAATACTGCTCCTCACGGGAAGACTACTTTTGAGAATAATATCATCACTGCTGTCAAGATTCTTCAAGATAATTTGCCGAGAACTATTGTTTCTTTAACTGGAATGTTCAACATGAGAATGTTGAGAAAAATTGACAAGAATAAGTATTTCTGTGAAGGACTTCATACGTAAGAATGGAGATTTTGAACTTGTAGTTTATCTGGATTTTTTCAGATTTGAATGTGATTGTGAGTCTAACAAGAAATTCACTGATGATGATATTCAGGGAGTTTGCTTTGGATTCATGGTATGTTGGAAAGAATTTATTGATATAAAATATACGAATTTTCAGAATGGGGAGAAAGATATCCAGAATACCGGAATGTTCGATAACAAGGATGACTTCACTTTTGTCGTTCAACCATTCTTCAATGGAATCTTGGACCCACCATATTCGGTTAGCTTGGCTCAACTCATTCACGAGTTTAAAGATATTTTCAGAGTCCCGGCGTCGTTGACATGACATTTTTCGCCCCCGACTGCTTCCATTTCTCTGCGTACGGACATGGCAACATCGGAATGCATTTGTGGAACACTATCGTGCAACCCGTTGGAGCCAAGCAGACTAGTGTAAACTTGAGTGATCCTTCCGTTGGATTGCATTGTCCAAGCTCGAATTGTCCATTCTTCCCGACCACCAAGAACAGTGCTAACTGCGCTGCTCATTTCACATTGAGCGAGTTAGACTAATTTTTCAATCATAAATTTATTTTGATAAAATTGTTCGATTAATTTCAATTAACAGAGGTGATTTTATTCAATCGGAAACATTAATCACATCAGATGGAGTTTCAAAAAAATATACCAACAGATCTCGTACATGCGACTTTCTTAAAATGAGCAGCATGGCGAAAACAGCAAGAGTCGAAACTAAAATCGTAGTAGTGTGCTGCATTGAGTAATCAGGTAAATAATCCTCTGGGAAAAAAACGATTATGGACAGGATAAATTTTTGTAAGAAAACTTTTAATAAAATACCCTCGATGGACCCCGGCGAGCCTGGCCTTGGGCACCCGGCTGTCTGCGCGCCCGGCCGCGTGGCGCCGCGCCGGGCGCCGGCAGGTCGTGGCCATGGCCCTGCCAACGTAGGCCCCGCCCTGGCGACGTAGGCCTCCTCGTCGGATTGAGGCCATGGTCACAATGGACACAAAAATTCGCGAAAAGTTTCTCGAAAACCGGCCCCCCGGAGCCCGAAAAATGCCCGGTTACTGCAGCTCCGGGGTTCGATTTCCTGCACTCATGACAGAATGGCTACTTTCGCGAGATTTCACCACCCCTTTTCTCGGATCTCATACCTCCCGATCCTACTCAGCATCCCTGTGGCGGGTTGCGTCCTCGCGGCCTGAGTGGTCGTTGGATAATCGACACTTGTGCGCGCATACGAGAATGCGACGGCCAT
Organism: Caenorhabditis zanzibari; assembly: GCA_963966625.1. NCBI lineage: Eukaryota > Metazoa > Nematoda > Chromadorea > Rhabditida > Rhabditidae > Caenorhabditis > Caenorhabditis zanzibari. Next base: position 10,635,381 of record OZ016469.1, read on the forward strand.
GATATAGGGTCGTCCTGGAGAGCGGTCGTCGCCTCACGGGTTCCGCCGCCCTCGATCTTTTGTGTGTGCCTCTCCGCGCTGCCACACACTATTTCGCAGTCAGAGAAAAATGGCTGCGCACTCTTCATTGTTCTCAATGATTTTCTCTCAATTTTCTTAATTTTTCGCTCGTTTTTCGAAGTTTTTGGGGTAAAAATACCATTTTAAAACGATTTTTCGAAACGAAAACTGTCAAAACTCATTGCAGATACCCGAAAACTCACAAAAATGCAGTTTGCTTGTTTTTTTTTTCGCATTTTATTTCCGTTTTCCATGTTTCCGGATAGTTTTCACGATTTTGTGGTAGAAATACAGTTTATCAATATTAAAACTATCAAAACTCATCGAAAATACATGAAAACTGCAGTTTGAACTATATCAATGATTTTTTGCCGATTTTCTTTCTTTCTCATCAGTTTCTTTTTGGGGTTTTAGGCTTGAAAACACGGGTTCAGTCTCGTTGCATCCATCATTTGTTCACACATTCATTCATTTTACAGAAATCAAATCAAATTCCATTCTATCACCTATTAACCATTGCAATACGTCTTCAATCACGCTAGACTCATCAATCAATCATAAATTTATTTCAATTAAAACGTTCGATTAATTTTGATTAACAGAGATGATTTGATTCAATCGGAAACATTAATATGGATCAGGTCGAAGTTTTAAAAAGCACAATTTTGGGTTTTAACAAGGGTAGGGGGAGTGTTTAGGAATTATTACTGACTCAAGAAATGATCATATACGGAAATGGAACAGGAATTTTCACATGAGACATTGCAATGTTAAGGAAGAGTTATGGAGAAGCAGAGCCGGAACGTGGAGAAGAGTTATCACGTCTCTTCTTTGGTGATGGAGAACGGTTTGGTGGGGAGTTAGTGCGAGAGCGTCTGAAAATGTAAATGATAATACACACCGAAAACCAGTTACGAGTTATTACCTTCCGACAGAGCGAGAGCGGCTGCGGCTTTCGCTACGAGCTCTTTTGTCGGATCGCTTCTTCGGGGACGCGCTGCGAGATCTGCCGGAGCTATGACTGCGACGACGTGGTGGTGGAGAGCGGCTTCTTGAACCACTTCTTGAACGAGAGCGACGGCGAGGGCTTCTTGAGCGACTACGATCACGAGTTTCATCGGTGCACTTTAGCTTTCGTCCATTCAACTCTTCTCCTTGGAGTTTGTTCATAGCATCTCGCAAATCGTCGTGGGTAGAGAAGCAAACGAGCCTTAAAGTTTACATTTTGAAAATTTAGCTAACTGAAACGGAACTTACGCTTGATTAACATTTCTCTTGTGTGCCTCGGAGTAAGTCGGCTCGATTCCCAGCTTGCGGATGTGGTCTTTGATGTCCTAAAATTCAGGTACAAGGTATTGACAGTTTGTTGAGAGGGGCCAGATTGATAGGAAGAAGAAGAATGCCATTGACTGAGGAACAGGAATTTGATTGAGAGCAATTGGATTGCAAATGGTATTGGCATATGGCAGACCCACTGAGTTGCTGCTGCAGCGTTCAGAATTTTCGTTTGGAAAAAAAATCAACAAGGCTTTTTCAGTAGAATTTGGACTGGGGTAGTAATTCGTTAGTTTTGCTATCACACTCAAACACGCATTAATTATTGCTCCATGACGCAGTTACAAGTCTTACCTGCCAACTGTAACGTGTCGACAAGTTGTCGATGACCAAACGGAATCTGGTGGAGCATGGCCGGCTGTAACGGTTGGAGAATTGACGCTCCCCGCCTCTTCTGAATGTCGGCTCGCGTCCACGGTATCCTCCACCGCTTCTCTCCTCGTTGTACCCAACTTTGCGACGGGGGAACTCCAGGATGACACGCTCTCCACAAAGATCCTTGCCATTCAGATCATGTACTGCGTCGTCAGCATCTCGTTGATCTTGGAAATCCTAAAAAATTATATTTTAATAATGATTTCATTGGATTAGGAACTACTCACAACAAATCCGAACCCGTTCTTCATAATCACATCGGCTATCTTTCCGTAGCCGCGGAAGAAGTGCTCAACATCGCGGTCAGTGGCTCTATTGGGCAGCCGACCGATATAGACACGAACCATATTGAGAAAACTTCTGAAATAGGCCCATTCATTTTTATGGAGGGGGGGAGGAAAAATGGTAGGGAAAGGATTATAAGAGAGTTAAGGGAATGAAGACAAACTGAGTTTTCGTACTCTGTGTAGCAAGAGAAACATCAAAAACATTCATCTTATGGAGACAAGGTTCAAAAACGCAATAAATTCACACAGTTTTTTTCGACGATCGATGGGTTTTGAGTGCCTTTGTGTGCGCTGCGGTCGCGTCGCGGCTGTCCCTTTTTGCATGATGTGTGCCATTCTCAATCGCAGTCTTCGGTTTTCTTATCGACATTTTTTCTTTCGTTCGCAAGTTATTGGGTGTTGACTCATTTAAGCATTCAATTATAAAACAAAAACTGTTTATAACTTGTACGTTCCAATTTTCTTTCGGCGAAATCTTCGTTAACTTAGCTATTTATTGTGGCGGTAAAATGCAGCTGGACTTGCGCCACCGCACTCCTGTGGTAAAAGGTCCCGAAACGGTGATTTTTCCACTGGAGTGCGGTGGAGCAAGTTTACCTACATTTTACCGCCACAATACCACTCAAGGCCTTTTTATGACAAATATCGACCTACTTCCTAGTTCGAACAGAAAATTGATAAACATTTGAAGTAACGCTACTTTGGCTTGTTGGAATTGGGTTGAAATGAGAAAATGGATTTTTATCCTTCTGTCACATCGTTTCCATGGCTACTCTGAACGCATGACACGAAAAACACTCACGCGCTCACTCAACACTCACCACTAAATACTTATCGATTTCCTATCTTATCTTCTTTCTCTTCTTCGTCAGCCTTCTTTTCCATTCCTTACGTGTCTTTTTCAGCATGGCTGCTCGCATATACATCGGTCGGTTGACTTCTCGTGTCTCGGAAAAGGATATCGAGCACTTCTTCCGTGGATACGGACAGATTCGCGACGTCCTTCTCAAGAACGGATTCGGATTTGTTGTGAGTTTCATGATGATCGACGTTCTTCTATCATCGATAATTTCGTTTCAGGAATTCGACGACAAGCGCGACGCCGAAGATGCGGTTCATGATTTGAACGGAAAGGAACTTGGCGGTGATCGCGTCATTTTGGATTATTCGAAGCCACGCGGCGGTGGTGGAGGAGGATTCGATCGCGGTGGCCGAGGAGGTGGCCGTGTCAGCTCTTACAGCGGCGGCGGCGGAGGACGCGATCGTTTCGATCGATATGATCGTGGACCACCAAGAAGAGAGAGGTACGTTAATAATAACTGTCGGGTGTCTCAAAATAGTTTCTTTTCAGCCGCTACGGTCGTCCATACAGCACTCGCCATCGTGTCCTCGTCGAGAACCTGTCTTCGCGCATATCCTGGCAGGTAAGTAGGAAAACACAATAGGAGCCTAAATTGCATCTAATCTAAATCGAAATTCGTCATCTCATCGCTGTTGGAAGGAATCACCGTTCCTAATATTTTATTTTAAGCAGACGGAGATTGTATGATAACTGGATGATCATGGTGTTGATGATGATGATGATGCTTGTGATTTGGTAACATTTGATCCCGAGCCTGTCTGATGATGGTCGGAGCGCAGTGCAAACTCGCAAACTGTTTTATGGTCTTCTTCTCCCGCGTAGTGTCTTGATGTTCTTGGCTCTCATGTTTTTCGGTCCTGCTCGCTGGGATGTGATCTCGGGTTTTTGACGTTCGCGTGGTTAGACTGATTCGGAAGTATTCATTTTGCGGAATTGGAGGGATTCCATATGGTAATCCAATTTGTGCGCTTTTTCGGCACATGTTCGTTACACTTCAATTAATTCTGCTATAGTTGATTGTCGAAAATGAAACGAATTATCTAATTTTTTTCAGGATCTCAAAGATCAAGTTCGCCGTCAAGGAGTCGAGCCGACCTACGCTGAAGCTCACAAAAGACCGAACGAAGCGTAAGTTTGCTATCGTGGAGCTCTCCGATATAGCAACTAATAATTTCAGTCTTCTCTGCTTCGCCACTCCATCCGATCTCAAGAGATGCATCGAGAAGTGCGATGGAATGGATTTGAATGGCCGTAAAATCAAGATGGTTGACGATTCTCAGGCTGGAAGTGGACGCTCTCGTTCTCGCAGTCGCTCCCGCAGCCGCTCTCGCAGCCCCCGTGATCGTCGTCGTTCTCGCTCACGCAGCTCTAGCCGCTCAAAGAGCCGCAGCCGTTCACCACCAAAACGCACCAAGCGCGAATCGAAGTCAAAGTCGCGCAGCAGAAGCCGCTCTCGCAGTGCTGACGGAAGGTAGGGAGTTTAAACTAATTCTAACAATATTTACAATTATTTATTTTCAGAAAATCTCGCTCTCCATCAAGATCCCCGAGAAAGGCTTCGGCCTCTCCAGCTCGTCGTTCTCGTTCTCCATCCGAAAGAGGATCTCCAAGACGTTCTCGCAGTGGATCACCAATGGACAACGGAGACAACTGAAGTCCCATTATTTTATTCTCAAAAAAAAAATGTAATCCGTTAATTTAATTAATCTTCCTTCTTCACACCTTTCCTTTTTCTATATTTTCCTTTTTTCCACCAAAAAGTTATTGTGCAGTTAAGATATGTCGCAAAACTACCACACCGTTTTCGTAATAATCATCTGTTTATTTTCCGGATCTCACTGATAAAGTTCGTGGAAATTATGCGAGTTCAATTATGATGAGTGACAGTAACACCAGTAAAGGAGAGATTGCAGACGAAGCACGCGTTGTGGTTTCCATAATGTTTGTAGCCGGAAGACCAGTGATAAGATCAAACTGGAACTTTTCAGCCATCATGTCCCAAAAGTTGAAATCACTTTGGAAGAGCTCTGAAAATTAGATTCTCGGTTAAGTAGAGATAAAATAAGAGCTACAAACGTGTCGCGACAGCGGGTGATGGCTGAATAACGGTATAGGAGACGTTGGAATCGTAAAGAGGCCACTTGAATCCAGAAGTTGATGGGTTGCCAGTCACGATGAAGTTCGTAAGAGAGTCTATCAAAAACTTGGAGACCAATCTGTCATCATCATTGAACTCGAAATAGTTGTCTTTGTAGACTCCCCAAATATACGGGAACTCTTGACAGTGATACGTGGCTTTCACAGGGAAGTTTTCATCGAATTCAGCTGGATTGAAGTATGGGAAATGATAGAGATAGAGGCTTGGAGAAATGAGAGATCTTGCACGGGCTTCTCGAAGAATCGGCATATCGAATACCATGTTAGAGTCGATCTGGAATGTAATGGAATCATTGAAATGTATTAGGAGCAGGTCTACAGTACCGCTCAAAATGTTATCAACTTTTGGTGTTTCGAGGGGGACAACTTATTTTGAGAAAAGGCATGAACTTCAAATTTTTCCAAATCATTTTTGGCATAACCAAAAACATGTCTGCCAATTTTTATGCACGTATCTAGAAAATGGATGATTTTGTGACCGAAAAAGTGATTTGGCAAAAAAACGTTAATTTCCAAAAATGTTCTGTAAAACATTAATATATTCACAGAAACAATGTTTATTTCATTAAACTAAGACTTAACCAATTATGGAACCCTATTTCTGTGAAGATATGAATGCCTTCCTCAAAATTTCTAAAAACCTATTTTTTCCAAGCCATCTTTTTGCTCACAAAATTTTCAGTTTTTTATACATGTCCAAAAAAATTGGCAGAAATGTGCCTTATTGTGCCCACAACATTGTTTCAAAATTTGAGGTTCATACCTATTCTCAAAAAAAAGGTGTCCCAAAAAACCAAAAGTTGATAACCTTTTGAGCGGTACTACGAATTTCGGCAACTCATCAAAATGTGAATAACTTTCTTAAGGGGCACCGGGTGAAAATACGGTCAACAGTAAAAATGTTCCTTATTGAAAAAGCTATTGAATTGTTAGAAACACAGTCATTTTTTATCTACAAATAACAGACTTACACCCTGTGTTTCCAAAAAATTGCCGAAGTTGCCAAAGCACAAGGCGTAACTCTGTTGATTTTCAATAAAATTTGACGAATTTTCAACCAATCGATAGCTTTTTAAAAAGGAACATTTTTTTCTGTTGATTGTATTTTTACCAGGCCCCCCTGAAAAAAGTTATTTGAATGAGCTGCCGGCTTCAGGAGATTAGGATACCAAAGATCGCTGCCACATGAAGTATCCATAATCATTGTCTGATACATTTCCAGCTAAATAATGTTCTGTCAAATCATCATAAGCACTATAGGAATTCGATCCATATTGAATCGCAACAGAAGCATTGATGTATTCTTGAACGGTGCTCCGTTTAATGTATGGGAAAATAGTTGGTGAGGATTTCAAGTAAGCTGAAACAAAAAAAAAACAATTTCATGGAAAATGGAGAAAAACTCACTGAAATATAGGGATTCTAGAGTCATCATTCCCATCATGACTGTCTGGTTTTGGGTGGTATTCACTAGATTTTGTGGAATATCTGGAAGCAAGTCATCTCCGAAGGCAGGCCATAAATTTGTGTCAACCTGGAAATCCAAAGCAGTTTTTACCTGATATGTTCTCTGACCTGAGATGAGTACATAGAATCTAGGGAAACCGAATTCACGCAGTCGAGGATCTGTTGAGAACTAGAAGTGTTGCAGTTCAACTCGTTTAGAATCCTCTCGGTGGTTTGAATATTTGAAGTTTTGTACTTGGTGAGAAGCCAACTAGATGCACTCAGCTGGATATACTTTTTGAAGAAAGTCGAAGAAATTGGGGATAGAGAATGAAGGCTGACAGCCATTGCACCAGCACTATGACCCATTAGAGTCATGTTATTGATGTCGCCGTTGAAATCGGCGATTGTTTTGTTGATGTACTGGAATGCTGTGACCATATCCCAAAGACCAAGATTACAGGGAATCAAGGGATCCGTGCATCCGAGAGAAAGGAATCCATGCATAGCGAGACGGTATTGAATTGTGATCACTATTATTCCTTTGCTGACGAAGTTTTCAGCGAAAGCTTCACAGCTCGCATCGTTACCATCGCCTGGAATTAAAAATTTTGGAACGGTGAAAAGTTGTAGGCACATATAGGTCGACGGAACTCAACACCAATAGAGTTATATCGCAGTGAAATTTTGCACTGAAAAGTAGGTTTTTTTTGGTCCTAAAAAATTTATATGGTCTATTCTAAAAATCGGCTCGCTACATCTTGTGACCACTATCAATGTCTAACTTTTGACTTATTGTTTTCATGATTTCGGTCAGTCCGAGCCAAGTTATATCGGTTTGAATATTTTGAGACTGCAGATTTTGATTGAGTGCAAACTCCGGCAAAAATGGGTTCAAAATAATAAGAAAAACATGATCAGTATTTTTAAGATGTCGAAAATGTACGACAAGTACTGTGGTTCCTGAAATCCAGGTTAAGACGCTTATAGCTTGCGAGGATGGCGTTCAATTATAAGTTTTGATGTAGACTTTCAAAATGTTGAATTTCCATTTGAGGATGCCGTGTAGTCAAATTTGATGTCACAGTGGTTCAGAAACTTTGGGACATGATATTTTTTAGAAAAAATATGGAAAAACAAGAAAACCAGTGGTAGACAAACGCGGGACGTTTTGTGCCTGGCCAAACTTTCCACGGGCAGGACCGTGATTCTTAGCAGGAAAGCCCGGCCCCGCCAGTAACATACCGTAAAACCTCTAATAGAAGGACACTCCTAATAGAAGGACACCCAAGTGAGCCCGAAAAGAGCACTTTCTTAGATTTATGTGAATCTGAAAGTAGTCTGAATCGATTCATTATCAAAAATAGACTAGGATCAGTATAAAATACGTGATGAATTGCTTCTCAAAAATTAGTTATGGATACTTTTTTGAAATTAAAATTTTGATTTTGAGGAGGTTGAACAATAGAAGGACATGTCCTTCTATTAGAGGTTTTACGGTATCTGGATATGAAAATTTTGGAAATGTGAAAAGTTACAAAGTAGTTAACCTACAGTATCTTACCTTCTTGAAAACCTCCACCAAGAACGAACACCACTACTGGATACTTATTTACTGTCTGAAATTATCTCATCCATATCTGTATCTAATATTATCTTCAACTTCAACTCACATTCAATCCACTCGGTTTCAGAACATTCAGATATAGACAATCCTCACTGTAGAGAGACGCATTCTTCGGACGAGCCACTGGAATGCATCTTGGTGGATACTTTTGCGCTTTGTAGATTCCATTCCAGCGATGGACTAATTCTGATTTCTATAGATAAGAATTTGAATTTCGGGTATGTTCTCATCGAACTTACTTTCAATCTTTCTGGTTTCTCTGCAAACGGGACCCCCTTATAATAATCCACAAGAAATCCGGTCTTTGTTGGAACTGTTACTCCTTTTAGATATCCTAAACTCGTTCGAATCAAAACATCATTTCCAGGTGCATCTGTTGGTGAATCCGTAACACAGAATACAGAGTTCAGTGTCAGAATAAAAAGAAGAAATGGAATCAGAAAACTGGTTTTCCCCAAGTTCATACTCTGAAACAACGACATTTTTCGATTTGTTCCGATTCGGCTTTTATATAGAGTTTCAGCCATTTCGCATATTTTTTCAGCGTCGAAGATTATAACAAAAAGGTGTTAAAAGACGCAGACAACGCATAAAAATTATGTCCGTTTTTGTGAATATGATGAAAATTTGAAACTGGGAAAAACTGATAACAAAAAACGTAATTGGTGTTAAGGAAGAACTCTTTATAAACATTCTGCGTCTTCTCGACCATCACAAGAGCCGCGTTTTTTCTCCCATTTTATTATGTCGTTTACCAGTCTGAAGGTCGGGAGAAAAATGTATTTTCTGGAAAGAGAAGAATACGAAATATTCTGTATGTCGTAGTTTCATGATTTCTGGTCTTTTGAGAGTGGAGTTCAGGTTAAAAAGAACAAGAGATTTATGTCAACAAAAGAAAAACAAAAAAAATAAACTAAAACAAGAACTATTTTCAGAATTAACGTTTCTTCTGTTTCACAAGTGCCGCAATCCGAGACTGATCGACAAGTGGGATGAGCTTCCAGTCGATTTTCTGGAAAAACGAAAAGTACGGTTTCAAAATCAGAACCTCATTTTGTTGTATAAAAACAAACCTTGGCAACTTTCCTTCTCTCCTTTGGATCCTTCGCATCCAACTCTTTGTACACCTTCTCTGCATAATCTCTGCACTTCTTCGCCTCTTCACCAGTGACCATCACCACTCTTCGGAGACGTTGGCCCATTGACTTTTCCGACATTATTGCCACACTTTCAATCATTTTTACATCATGAACATGTCTGGAAAATGAATTACTTATTTAAACCTTTTCAAAATTCTTACGTTCCAGAGCAACATTCCACAGGAGCATCTCCACCAGATCCGAGGGAGACTACTCTGACTGAAGACTCTCCGATTCGATCTTCTTTAACATCTGATTGAAGATTCTCAATTGCCTTTGCCTTTTCTATTGTTGTTTCCACAACAGAAGTGACACCTCCCTGTCGAATAAATTCAGTCATTTTCTGTTCACACTGTTTCAGAATATCCGTTCTTTGCTCTTTATTCAAAGTATCGTCTCCAGTAGAGTAATCGAATCGTAGGCGATTGCAATCTGAAGAACTTTTTAAAGGCTGCCAGAAAGTTACGACTCACCGACAGATGAGCCTTTCTGGCCGTTTCCGAGACCACTTTTTTGCAATGCCCAATTGAGCAAATGGGTCGCCGAGTGAGCCTTCATCACTCCTTCTCTTCTCTTTTTGTCCAGATGCTGCTCAACTCGTAAACCTCTTTGCATCGGATGAAGAGCTTTTCCGAAGAGTACTGTGATAGAGCCATTTTCCAATTTTTTCGCGCTCTCGACTTCGAATACTTCTTTCTGGAAATCAGAGTTGAGATAATTTTTTTTTTAAACATGAAAGTTCATGACTTACACCATCAACCAAAAGTTTACCACGATCACTGGTTTGTCCCCCTTGTTCTGCATAAAACTGACAATCTTCCAGTACAACAAAACCTTTTTGATTTTCATCTAAGCTTTCAGTTATTTCCTGGTCTTTGTAAACTTGCAGAATTCTGGTTTTCACTTTGGGAAACACTGAAAACACGAATTTCTGTTTGAAGAATTGCTCCCCAGAGCTCACCATATTTTCCATTTTCAAAAACATATGAATACTTTTCCTTGTCCGAATGAGTTGGAAAATCACTAGCAGAAATTGGTAACTTGAATTGAGAAGCTTTCTGAGACAGCTTTTGAGCTTCCAGCTGACATTTTTCAAACTCTTTTTCGTCTACTTCTTTTCCAATATTCCTCGCCATTTCAACAGTTACAGATAATGGTAATCCATAGGTCTCGAATAGGTTGAAAGCTTTTCTTCCTGGGATTACAGCTGATTTGTTTTCCAGAGCAACTGCGTCGAACACTTTCTTCGCTTTGTCGACAGTCTTCCAAAACTGAGTTTCTTCGTCTTTGAATAATTTTATGATTTGCTCAGAGGATTGTGCAACTTCTGGGTAGACATCTTTCTGAAGAATGAAAGTTTTTTTAAAAGAAATTGATTAGAAACTTACCATTGTATGAATTACAGTCGGTACGAGATCACTTAACCCGTATCTATCGATTCCTAGTTTTGAATTTCCTTGAAGAAAAGATCGTCGCATCATTTTTCGGACAATAAACCCGTTTCCAGTTCCATCTGGAATCGCACCATCACTAATCGCGATAGTTACAGCACGAACATGATCAGCAACCATTCGGAAAACTGCGTCTCCTCGAGATGTTATACTTCCATTGTATTTTAGTTTCTTTGGTGTTAAAGAAGATATTCTATCGAGAATCGGACTGAACACATCTGTATCGAAATTGGAGTTTTTGTTCTGGACAACCGAGAGAAGACGCTCGAATCCCATTCCAGTGTCGATATGGTTCTTTCCAAGGTTGTGAATTTTTCCGGATGAATCTCGAACTTTGCTCATGAACACAATGTTCCAAATTTCAACAACTGAATCGTCAATATTCACAAGACCAGAAGCATCTCTTCCTCCGATTCTATCGTAATGAATTTCAGTACAAGGACCACATGGACCAGCTGCTCCCATTTCCCAAAAGTTTTCAGCGACAAACGGAAGAATTCGATGGGTTGGAACACCGATTTTTCTCCAAATTTCTTTGCATTCCATGTCTTCAGGAAGTCCTAATTTTTCGATGCCTCCAAAATAGGAAACATATAACCTATCGGCATCAATTCCGAGTGTTTCAACTAGATATTCCCACGCGAATTTGCATGCTTCTTCCTGAATCGTTAGCATATGCATCATTTACATTCGGAAAAATCGGGACTCACTTTTGAGAACGCATCATTGAACGACCAATTTCCCATCATTTCGAAAAAAGTTTGATGATGTAAATCTTTGCCAACGTCATCTAAATCGTTGTGTTTTCCGCCTGCTCGAATACATTTTTGGATGTTTGCCACTCTTTTCGGTTCCGTTGATGAGAGAATCAATGGCTTGAACTGGAATTGCAATACTGTAGCTTTCGTTCCGATTTTTCCAGTCTCACTTGATTCATTCCGGCATTTGTGAAGAGTAGGGAACCGTCGTTGTCTGAGGGAACAACGGATGCTGATTTGACGATTTCATGATTTTTCGATTTGAAGAACTCGAAGAAACTTTTGCGAACCTGAAAATTATTTGTATTTTGTGTGTAATATTTCTGAATAAGCTCACTTCTAAATGTGAATGATACCTGCGATTTATTTTCATCAGATTTCCTACAGGTCTCATTGAAAATCTGAATTTTCCAAAAAAAGAAAGAAATATAAAAGACAAACACTCTCGTAAATCGACCCCGGCCTAAAACTCTCCGCGCAACTGCTAGTCCATGTAGATTTACGAGCCACTCGACTTTTTTCACAATTTTGAGACATGTGTTTAATTGAAAACTGGTAATCCGTTTCGACCGTTGGTCATGTCGATGCTGAACAAACATAAAATCCCTTCTCTCATCCTCTCATTTAAATGACATTTTTTGTGTTGCGCCCGCGTCGAGCCCCTTATTTGCGCCCGTGTCGTGACCCCATATCAATTTCGTTCGTTCTCGCTCTTAGACTCAAACAGCTGACATTTTGCTATCTTTTAGACACTAAAACTTGGTTAAAAGAAAAAGCTATCTCATATCCCGCTAATAGAAATACAGATGGCAATCAATTATCTCCGCACTCTTCTCATCCTCTCTATTCCAAAAACCTCCACTTTCCTCGATACGAATCTCATAAAAAACCGGCAGCAGCGGCCACACAGAAAGTGTTTCCTTCCTCCTCTCTTCACTTTCAACACAAAAGCCGTTTGGTACATAATACAGCACTGTTCCCCTCATTTCTCCCTCATAACAGTACTCTCTTCCGGTCAAGTATGTGTCTGCGTCTCTTCAGTTTCCCTCATCTCTTGTCACTTCCCACCTCACTATGCAATCCATCTGACACATGTTTCCAAACATATTGATTCTCCATTAAATATTATTATTACCATTTTTGTTATCACACAGAAAACGATGACGTCGCTCTGTTTGCGATGGGCGTATTCTCACGATTCTTGAATCTCTTTTCCCGGGACCCCTCTAATGCTCATTTTTCAGCTTCATACATGGACACAACGCATCCTCCAGAACCCCATCCGAATCTTGGAGAATTCGAAGATCCAGTTGATGGATATGCTGATGATGATCTCTTAACACCGGATGATCTAAGTGGTATTCAAAAATAAGAAGTAGTTTTCTGAACTCAATTTTTTCAGTAAGTGTCACTGGAATGACTCCATCCCGATCGTTTCTGGAAACAGAGGAGTTTGAAACCGAGCTGGGAGGACTGGACGAGCCATTTGAAGATTTGTTCAACGACATATCGGCTCATGAAATAATTCAAGTGATTGCGGATGGAGATAGAGTTGGAAGACCGATTGTAGTCGTCTACGCCTATCGTCTTCCATCCAGTAAAGAAATCGATCATACTCGCCTTCTACAGTACTTGACACAAATTATAGACAAGGTATAATAATTTTTTTTTACCTCAAATTAAATACTCAATTTCAAAATTTTCAGATTGTGGATCAAGACTACACAATAGTATACTTCCACTACGGTCTCCGAAGCCACAACAAGCCTCCAGTTCGATGGTTGTTCCAGGCTTACAAACAACTCGATCGTAGGTAAGTTTTTTTTTCGAATTCAATTTCGTCCGAACGTAACAAAGCCGAACCGGTTGGTTTTGCAGATTCAAAAAGAACCTGAAGGCGTTATATGTAGTGCATCCGACACGATTCATCCGCATTATCTTCTCGCTGTTCAAAGGTTTCATATCGAGCAAGTTTGAGAACAAATTCCACTATGTGATGTGTATCGACGAGTTGGAGAACGCTCTTTCGGTTTCGAGGTTAGTGGTTTTTAAGTCATATATTTTCTAGTCGCAAAATTTTTTAATTCTCAGACTAAATCTTCCAAGCCCAATTCGTGACCACGACAAAAACTTCTCCAATCAATCTAGTCGACCTGAAACTCCACCATCTCAACCATTACCAACGCAACAGTTTGGAGTTCCTCTAGAGTTGTAAGCTTTTATTCAAAAATTTATACTGACTGGAATACAAACACAAAAAGGGCTAGTATAATCCTTGTCCAGTTTGCACTGTGGCTTTCCCGATGTTGGTGGAACGGAGCTGTAAATTTTAATTCTGGGATCAAAAATGAAAATTTAAAAGTCACATCTGCTGTAAACTCCAAAGTTCTTTTGGTTTCGGAAACGTCACAAGGGTTGACATGTGTGATGAACATAGTCTTCGAAGATCCCGCACCCAAATAGTCACGAAGCAAAATGGTCAGCTTGCTCTCACGATAAGGCACATGCTGCATTTTCATCTTCTGAGCGCGAATGCATTTCTTCAAAGTGCTCAAACTTTGATTGATTTTCGTCAACTCGGTGAACTGTTTGCCTTGTGCTCCAGATTCTTTGGCACGTTCCGATCCGGCCAAATCGACCAAGCTTAATGAGCACTGAACTGTTTCTCCTGACGTGTGCTTTCCACTAATGTAGATTTGGAAAATTGCATGAGAACGAGAAGAGTGTTGGTTGCAAGCAGTTGAAGCGACAGATCTTTGAGAATCAGCCAAATCGAGGACCTTCGAAACATCGGGCATTCCATTGATTGAAATCTTTTTGGAAGCCACCGATGTTTGTTTGATCTAGAAACAATAAGTTTGGTTTTGTAAAATCAGTATCCCTACCTCCAATTTCTTTTTATTGTCCAACAAATCGAACACTTCCTCATTGTAAACTTCGACGAAGCTTGCGGTGAAACTGTATTCCCAACCAATCACAGTCAATTCCTTTTTAGATTGCTCCAGCATAAACTGAATTGCTCTTGGGATAACTCCTTGCTTCTCATCATTTGATTCTCCTCTCATGGTATACGTTTTTCCACTCGAAGTAGGCCCATAAGCGATAAGGCTCACATTTTTCCCATGCAACGCGCACATGATAAGCTCTTTGATATCATCGAAAACTTCTGGTTGGCTTGTGCCTGGTTTGAAGACGTTCTCAAAGGCGAAGACGTTGGCGGAGCCATTCTGAGAAAAGAATATTGTTAAATTTCACGATCATTTTATAACCTGCTGAAATTTGACTTCATTCTGACTGGTTATTTGGAAGTTGAAAGATTCGTCCATTTTAAAATCGCGAACACGAATCGCCACACGAATCTGTCCACGGAGATCGACGACTTCATCGTTAAGTTTTCGAATCAACTCGTCCTTCTTTTGCATTTCTTCTTGAAAAATAACAGCCAATTTTTGTGCCTTGCTCCTCAAGTTAACATTTTCATGTTTATGCTTCTTCACCTCCTCCTTCAGCTCTTTGTTAGTCTCGTTAGTTTGTTCCAACTCAGATCGGACTCTTTCCAACTCAACAGTCAGTTTAGAAACCGTTTCTTTGTCAGTCTTCACACTTGATATATCAAGGCTAGAAGCAGAGGGAAAGATGGCAGATTGACGGCGGAACACTTTCTCTCGATGCTTCATGGTATGGAGACGATGCTCCAAACTCGGAATCACTGCCGTCTTTTTAGTCAGCTGCTCGATTTGACTTATCAAGTCTGGTTTGCAGAATTTCTCTGAAAATTCGGAAAGTTTCGGTGGAAGCTATTGGTTCCTACCGTGAACATTCATCACACCGTCCTTTTTTCCTCAATTTTGCAATTGATGATGGAGAATTATCGAAATGACTACAACGTGGTCTCATGTTCAAACTTTTTATTCCTTCGGATTTTCCAAGTGTAATAAAGTTCAAACCAGAAAAAGATTTAATTAAAATTTCAGGCTTTTTACTGACCCATTCTCAATAAAACAAATTCCAGCATCCTTTCGCATTGTGGTGGAAGCATCCCTCCGATCGTTGATCAACTCATCGAATTCCTCGAAACTCACGCATTGACAATGGAAGGAGTTTTCCGTAAAAGTGCGAATATTGGAAGCATCAAACGATTACAGGATCGAATCAATAAAGGTATCCTTCAGACACACAAATATTTTCCGAATTTCCCATTTTCAGGAGAGAAAATCGACTTTGAGAATGATCCAGAATACAAAGACAATGTACATGTGGCTTCCCTTCATGCATCTGTTTTGCTCAAGACATTCTTCAGAAGCCTTGGAGAGCCTCTGACCACTAATAAGCTTTACCCAAAACTTGCCGCTTTATCAGGTACTTTAACAAATATCACAGTAATTAATTCTTCGGTTTTCAGAAGTCTCAAAAGCTGAGAAGAGTGCTGCTGTGAAAGAATTCGTAAAGCTTCTCCCGCGGGACAACTACATACTTCTGAAGACTGTCATCAAATTCCTCACAAAAGTAGCTGAAAACAGCAAAGTGAATCTGATGACTGCCAACAACCTAAGTGTGGTTTTCGGTCCGAACCTAACGTGGCCTACAGATCAAGAAGTTCCCATTTCTCAATTAAATAATCTTAACAATTTCTGCTACAAGTTAATTGTGGATTATGATTCAGTATTTGATCACTAGGGTGTTTTCCAGCTTTTCGTGCATTTCTTGGCGTTTGCTTTTTCTTTTAACTTTTGTACTTTACCATAATTTATTCTACTGCATCCGTACTAAATCATATGAAACGAAAGCAGTTGACGATCACAACAAGATAGTTCAATATAAGGGGGGTGAAGCAAATCAAAGATTAATCTTTTTCTCCGACTTGACAATCAGTGGACCAACGTTGTCTCCGGTCTCCTTGTTGTGCTTTCCATGCGATCCGTCGCAGTATGGCCACTTCTCACTCTTCCAGCATCTGCAGAACGCCTTCTTCTCTCCGATATCTTCAATGTCGACGGTGTCAGCGACCTTGTTGGAATCCAATTGGATTTTGTAGTTGCAGCGAGCGCTGCGCTGTCCCAACTTGTATCCGACCTGAGAAATTGAAATGAAGGCCAGAGCCAGACAAATATGAAAACTTACAAGGTATCCGATGAGGGCTCCTCCAGCAAGAACGGCGACAGTCGAAGCGACGCATCGTCCTGAGATTTGGGTAGGACACGACATTTTGGCTGAAATTTTTGGATGTCGAAAAGCTAATGGATTTTCAGAAAAGGAAGAATGAAAATGAACTATTTTCAAGGTTGTGATGAAACCGATTTAAACAAAAAATGGAGGAAAAGGAAAATTATTACCCAGCTCCCCAGCAGAACAATGCTCGGGAGTAGAGAAGCAACAATGATCTTGAATGAGCGAAAGAACACAAAAACCCGAGATGGTCATTTTGGAAATTCAGAGCGAGTAGAAAATGAATTTGAAATTATTGATTAAAATGTTCAACGACACTAGCCGTGACGGCCAGGGCAACTATAAAATGTTTCTGATTGCTGACCAGGAAAAATAAATGACATTGAACTAGAGGCGGTCGTATGGACATCAGTGTCAATAGGTGTGAGAGAGACGGAGAAAGAGTGAGATAAGAAAAAAAGAAATTGACACAAAATACAAGATCCGTGGGAAAACGGAGCACACACAATGGATACAAACTAGAAAAAGGTTTTGACTTTTATTGAATTTTCTTATTATGAACACTTTTCCACCTAGAAATTCTCGCATATGTTGAGGTTGGAAGACAAAAAATGAAATCAGAGGATACGATAAAACTATCTGATTCTCAAAACAATTGGAAAAGAGCTATACGAAAAAGGAAATTGAAAAAGGCATCTGCACGGGTTTCACACGCGTTGTTAACAGAGAGTAGAAGAGAAAAATAACATAGAAAAAACCAGAGAAAACAACAAAAAAAAGCTATGTATAACTATTCAATCGTCCTAACCTATATGAGAGAAAATTTGGAAAAGAAAAAGGGATGAGAGGATATGAGAAAAAAGAAGTGATGATTATCAGCTCGAATGACCTCCTTCGAAAGACAACATGAATTTAAAAAGCTCGTATACGGACCAAGAAAGAGCAGTTGCCGGAACCTGAAACAAAATGATTGATGTTTTCCGGGAGCACAGAGCATTTACCTGGAATATAACTCTAGCTTGCAATCCACACGAAAATCCGGCAATTCCTCTTTGCGAGTAAATTGTCCGCACTGCATCAGAAATTCCACGATAACGATATTTAGCCTGTAATTTATCCTTTTAGGTTCTAGTGGCATTCTGGTTTATAAATGACTCACTTGTAAGAAAATCCGCCTATTCGCTGGATCTGCTTCTGCTGCTTGTTGAGTATTCAAAACCGTTTTCACACAATCCATCGGAGTCGTCAGTGCAGCTGCCAATCCACCAGCAAGTCCTCCTGCGATCAAATGCGACTTTGGATCGTACTTATGCTCAGGATTGAGCACATGCTGCCAGAATTCGTATCCCATGAAGTGAATAGATTGGAACGGAATATTCATCGCCAGCTGCGTCGTATAACTTCTGTAGAATGCCGCTATTCCTTCTCGATTATATACACATCGGGCACATTCTAATGAAGATCCGTATGGCGAGTAAGCCATCTGCATTCTCTGTTTCACAACTTCAGCTGGATTCATTACGGCATCATGAATAAGTGTTGCAACGACACCAGACGCTCCATAGGCTAACGTGTGTTGGTGACCAGCTGTGTTTCCAGTCAGAAATGACTTCATCTTCTCGTAAACTGTGAAATAAAGGGCATGTGCTGGCATAGACCCTGCTGCAACGGCGTTCACACCACGAAGAGGTCGCAGCCATCCCTCTCGCTTGACAATACTCATCAGTGAATGTACGGGAGTTGGACACTTTGTTTCAGGGCACGGACACAACGATTGCATTCTCGTTTTCACTGAATCGAATGGGAACATCACACAATGCTCGACAGCTCCGGCAAGTGCTCCAGCCGCCAGATGAACCTGAATCTGACACGGTGATAACCTCGATAGCTGTTTTCGTTTGAAGACCCAAAACTTTGGTGCTTCATATTCAAGAAAATAATTTTATCTTCATAACGTACCGGGATACTATGTGTTGGGAGTGATTCGTACTCATCCTCTCCGCCACCACCCATAATTGCCCAGCAAGTGTCTGAAATCAACAAAATAATAGAAATTCACCAATCAGTACCAAAATGAATAGAAAGATAAGATACGAGTTCACAAACTCTGCAAGATCACAAAGAAGTTAATTCAGATTGAAATTCATTGAACAGAGAAACAGAACGACAAAACCAACAACAATATATATTTAAATAACAACCTCGAAAGAGGGGAGCATCTCTTGAAAAATTGATGAATGTTGGAAGTAGAAGAAGTATAAGGCAATCAGGGGAAGGATTACATTGGAGGGTTAGGGAGTCGCCTGAAGACGGCTGCCCACTTCTCTCCATCGTTTCGTGTAACTTTTTGTCCTTCCTCGGTACTCTCATACAACATCGCCACAACTGGATCGGCTTTCATCTCATCTTCAGAGAGACGCTCGAACAATGGATGCTCGCTGAGGTGCTGGGCCATCCAATCATGCAAATCTTTGACATCGGTGATAGTGTAAATGAGTCCTGAAAAGTAATTGCTTTTGGAACGAGAGATCTCTGGACAAACAACTGCGAGCAATTCACCGCCTGGGAGATTGCCCGAGCACTCTGCGTTTGTAAAGAGATAGGAGAGAACAGGTTTTTCAATTTTCGCTGGTATTGATCATTTTTGCTCTTTATGTTGTGACCCACGTGGGAAGGATTACTTTCCATGAAACTATCGTCTAGGGAGAAAGAAAGATAGAAGCCTACGTGCAAATAGGGTAAATTCGGAGGGTGTTCAGAGAAGAAAGATTGATCAAGATTTATTGAAAGTTAAAAAATGGTTCGGTGATGAAATGGCGAAAACTGCGACCACGCGGGAAGATGATAAATACAGTGTGTCAGTGAGAATTAGGGAGACAAAGACACGCTTTCGGTCGTTGATATGCGTCTCTTATCACTCGAAATTCCCCTATCTGCACTAGTAAATTGTGATCACTGGTACGATCAAGGTCGTTTCAAGGGAGTGTTCTTCGACTTACCTCCTTCGCGAAGTACATATGCGTATTCGGATACCAATGTTGGAGTGATGATTCTCCATTTGTGTTTCTTGTTTTTGAAATGTGGATCAGGGAAGAGGAAGAACATCTTCGAGAGCTGTCCTTTTCGGAAGTAATTTGGCATGTATTTCATGGCATTTGAACGGAGAACGGCAATGTTTCGGTAGTGACCGGCTTCGCGGTGATGTTTTCGAAGAGCTTGAATTTTCTCGTTGACATAATCGGACACTTTAACACGAATCTCCATTCCAAGCATCAACGTTTCTGGGAACATTGGAGACAACTTCATCAGAAGACCACCGTAGCCACAACCAATGTCAGCAAACTCGACTTGACGTCCAGTGGCGAACTCCCCGTATTGCTTTGACCAATCCATGCTGAGAAGGAAGGAATTCGGTTAGTTCGTATTGAAATTGAAAAAAAAACTTACTGTTCTGGAGTCAAAGGATATTCAATATCGTGATCCGAGTGTGGGTTAGAATGAGCGCGTTGCCTGAAACACGAGTAAATTATAAATAAAGATTTCGAATGAAATACTGCACCTGTAATGTTTCTTTTGAGGTAAACCGGGAACCGTTTCACAGGTAGGTTTGTTATCCAAGTCCTCCATATTCACCGGGTCAGAAGACATTCTGTGTAAGAGTTCGAGTAGTCAAATTACACAGGAGAAAACAGTGAATTTATTAGACACGAAAAAAATTGAAAAGGATTTGAAAACAAAATTCAAAAATCTGAAAATCTGAATAAAAAACGAAATGCACTCGAAGTGCGTCAAGCCCAACTCGAAACGCGCCAACGTGCACAAGTTTTGCGCCACTGCGCCAGTGTCTGCGTCTCCTACGATTCACACAGTGTCTCGCGTCTCCAAACAATTCCCGTTGCTTCCTCTTACAACAAAAAAGACCAGAAGAAACAGGACAAACCACAGCTGTTGTTGTGAATATATATGTTTCTCAGCTACGCATTCGTCCTCTTTTCTTTCTATTCTGTCACTTATAACTTTCACCGTTCTGAATATACCTATTTTCACCAGTGTTCATTTTCCACAAAGTATAAATTTCAGAATGCGCTGATCAGCTGGCAAAATCTACTTAAAATGAGGACCTCACACTGCATAATACGGAGTTTTTCTCCGAAACGTCTCATAATATTCGTCGTCGTCTCTACACTTATCTATGTTATGTTACTCAGGAATTCCACTTTAAACGATGAAAGAAGGTTGGTTCAATTTTAAAAAATGCAAATTACTGAGCATTCAATAGTCTCCAGAATAGCAGCAACTGAAGAACAAGTACGCTCTGTAAATGTGGTACAAGAATCGAAAAATAGCGGAGTAGCAGAACGAGACCACGATTTAAAGGATCCAGTGGAACTCGAGATTGCTCGACAAACGCTAACCTTTTTGAATATGGAGGATGCCGTTACGAAACCGAAACAGCCAGTTAAAATGTAAGTTTTCCCTCTAGAAATAAATTAAAAATGAGTTATTCAAGTGCCCAAGAAGACGGTTCATGTCCAGCAGTTGAAAGAATACCAGATCTTCAAGGAGCTCTTCCTCAAGCCACTCTCCTTATTCAAAATCTTCAAGAAGGGGAAGTTCATGCTGTACATCCGGAACTTGGACCGGGAGGATCTTGGAAACCAGATGATTGTCAAGCCCGTGATAAAATCGCAGTTATCATTCCATATCGAGATCGACAAACCCATTTGACTCGGTTAATCGACTTTTTAATTCCAATTCTTCAAAGGCAAAGATTAGATTTCCGGTTTATTGTAACTGAACAAGTAAGTATATTATTTCCTCTTCTCCGATAAGGTTTATTTTCCAGTACGGAAACGACTTATTCAACAAAGGGCGCATTATGAATGCTGCATTCATTTTTGCCGAAAGTCTCGGAGTCGATTGTGTCGTTTTTCATGATGTTGACATGTTCCCACAAGACGATAGAAATCCATATTCATGCCCTCCAGGACCACGACATCTCGGTGCTTTCGTTAGCAATCTCGGTTATCAACTCTGGTATAAAGAAATTGTTGGAGGAGTGTTGGCAGTGTCGATGGCTGATTATCGTGCAGTGAATGGTTATTCAAATCAATTCTGGGCATGGGGAGGAGAAGACGACGATATGGGACAACGGATACTTTCTCTCAATTACACAATAGAAAGGCCCAATCCTGAAACTGGTAGATATTCCATGCTGAAACATGTGAAAAGGAAACGAACAGCTCCAAAATTAATGTAAGCTTTTATTCAATCAAAATTCAAATACTGTTATTTTTTCAGTTATAAACTACTCGGCAACAGTGCAAACCGTGTCGCTTACGATGGTTTGAATGAAACCGACAAGTGGACAATCCGAAAGGTAACTATTATTTTTCTTCACAACTCATAATTATTCTTTCTGTTTCTAGGTCACAACCCGTCCTCTGTACTATCATCTTTACGTCGATGTGGGCCCAGTACCCGAAGAATGGCGAGCCAAAGCATAATTGTGTAATCCTGATTAATCCGAGACAACAGAAGTAGTCTAGAAAGAAGGGGTCGTAACATCTTTTTTTCGATTTTTCAATTTTCATAAAGTCAGAGAACCACCTCATTCACACCACTTTTCTGAAAAATAATATGAAATGAGTCAGTTTTGATTGAAAAATCGAAAATTAAATTATTATCCCTCCTTCCTAAACTACTAACTCACATTTTCCTTGCCGCTTTCATTTCTATGTCCTCTCTTTCTTTTCCAATTTTATGGGTTCCCACTACTTTTTACTTCCGACAGCATAATCGTTCACCTTTCCACTTCGAACACACCCAACACGAATCTCTTCTTAAACTTAAAACTCTTTATATCTAGCCGACTAGTCAACGTGTCTCATTTCGGTATAACTTCGCCCCTCTTGTGGATTAAAATGCATTTGTATCTATGAAAACATAACGAGCTGTTTTAGAATTTGCAATAACAATTTTTATTCATTCGACAGTTTCAATTCATCTTCTCCTGTTTACAGCATCTCTCTTGTTTCTGAAGCAACGAGCATTTCTTCTCTTCGCTCACAAATTCGTCCTTGGAGCAAAAGTTACTCTCGAGAGATGCATGGCATGGACCCCAACGACACTTTTCAACAGCCTGGAAATCGAATATAAGCAGAACTTTAGAGTCTGATAGAGCCTTACAGTACTATTCGACATTCGGCAGCACAATTCATGCTTCTTCAAGAATCCACATTTTTCCCATTTGACAAGATAGAATTCACTGGGGCATTGGCCGGTTGAGAGCATAGAGTGACAATTTGTATAGGTGCAAGCAGTTAGATCGTACTAGAAATCAAGATGTGAGAATCAGAAGAAAAGAAATGACCAACCATGGAATTGTCTGCTGAAAATACAGCAGACACGATGACAAGAAATAGGAGGAACATCGAAAAAGAATGAAGGAAAATTGAGGAAGGGAAGAAAGGAAAAGGTGTGGATAATTCGATTAGGGATGGTTTTTTATGATGAGAGCTCCGGAGGAAAATATTTCTGGAAAAAGGAATACTGTAAATTTTTGTATTATTAAAAAGCTAAATTCTGCATGAAACATTTATTCTATCGAACGTGTAGCAGGGAATCAATCATAATCAGTTTAATCCCAGTCGTATGCATTTTTAAACGAGTTATCTGAAATTCAAATTTGAATTTAAAACTTTCTCTCTGATTCCTACCCAGAACGGCGATCGACAACCATTTGAATGTGTGGAGTAATCCATGGCAAATTGAGACAATCACTCGAAGACGGACGTTGTTTCGCATCAAACGTCATCATGGCTTCAAACGATGAGATGCACGAAGAAGTGAGATAAACCGAAGAAGGTATCACATATTGACGATTTTTTTGCAATTCCACAATCACATTGTTCGGTTTCTTCTCATCAAATGGCATTCGATTTGTCACCATCACGAATCCAACGACACCGAGAGACCAGACATCAGACAAGAATGGATTATAGCCGACGCCACGAAGCAGTTCTGGCGCAGAGTAGGATTTGGATCCACAGAATGTCAACGAGAGAGTCTGATTGTCGACTTGACGAACGAATCCGAAATCAGAGAGTTTGACGCAGTTGTCGAAGAGAATGATGTTTTCGAGTTTGATGTCACGATGAGCGATTTGTTTCTGGAGATAATTTTACATTAGAATTGGGGCTCCATTTGGAAATGATACCGAATGCATATACTGTAATCCACGCATCAACTGAGACATGAATTGGCCAGCTCTGCGTTCATCGATTCCGCCGTTGTCCTGGACGTAGCGGAGCTGGAAAGTGAAGATATTGAAAATGAGAAAAAGGATCTGTTAGATCCCTAATTTTTTAAAAAGAATCTAGAATTCTGAATTTAAGATTTCTAAAAGTTTAGAATGTTTCTATCTCGAGTAATTTGCGTGTCTGAACAATTCATTCAAATCGGAAAAACTTCTTTCAGAGGGATCGGGTAAAAATATGGTCAAAAAAATAAATGTTTTTCTTTAAAAAAGCTATCGATTGGTATAAAAACTGTTAATATTCATCAAAAATTAACAGAGTTACGCCTTGATTTGCCAAAAGCTGCCGAAATTTCCAGAATCGGTAACTTTTCGGCAACACAAGGTGTAACTCTGTTAATGTTTTATAAAATTTGACGGTTTTTTAACCATTCGATAGCATTTTCAATAAGAAACATTTTTTTATGTTCACAGTATTTTTACCCGATCCTCCTGAAAAAAGTTTTACACATTTGAATGAGTTGCCTAAATTCGTTGCAAAACTGGAGAACTTCAATATCTGGGATACAAAAGGAACAGACATTCATCCTATTTGAATCTCAGAACCTTGAATCCAATTTCCAAACATACCAAGTCCCCTTGATTACCGTACTCCATCGTCAAGAAAATCATATTCTGTGCCTCGTACTGCGCGTGAAGTTCCACCAAAAACGGATTCTTCAGCTTACGCCAGCAACTGATCTCACGTGGCAAGAACTTGTTCTTCACATCTGAAGTCAACTCGAGAACGTCGATGGCTTTGACGGCTACCTGGAATCAAAAAAATTGAAACCACGTCCACTTTTCAACCTTACAAGTCGATTATTGTTTTTATCCACCGCCTTGTACACCTTACTGTACTTTCCACGTCCCAACTTTCTCGTCGTATCCAACTCCATTCCCTTCCGTTCGAATGCTTGACGGAAGTCTTCGATGACGTAGCGTTTCACCTGAATTCAGAATTCAGAATTCTTTCGATACAGAATTTCCTACTTCAGTTCTCTTACGAACATGATGAGTAGAAGCCGGGTGTGGATTGCTTCGAGATGGAATGTACGAAGTCTTCGGCTGCGTGGCCGGATGTCTTGAAGTGGAAAGAGTCGAGTGACGAGTGTACATTGAACCAGTGGATTCTGAATATTGAAGAATTCTCGTTCAAGAATCAGAATTCCTTTCTCCATACGCATTGGTTGTGGAATTGGCTCTCGAGAGGACCATGTTCCTCTTGCTTCTTGACTCGTCATGGCTAGAAGAGAAATGACCAGTTGAAATGTGGAGAATTTCAAAAAAAATTCTGATGAGAAGAAAAATAGTGATGAGTGATTTTGGGGGAGGTGAATGTTGAATCTTTTTATTTGACCAATCGACGTGTAAGTTTAGAATCGATTACGAAGATTGGACACGTTTGGCGTGAGTTTAAATTTTTGGATTGTTGAAAAAATAGTTGAGTGACCAGTAGAAATCTAGATGAATGGAAAAATACAGGAAAAAGGGAAGAAAATGGCTTGGGACTGAAAATCGGGGACAAATATCAAAGGGCTTGAAAAACATTTAAAAACTACTGTACAAGAACTTCCGAGCTCTCATCTGTCGACGGCTCCTTGGGTTGCATCTCTTCCATAATGAAGTCAATATCATGAAGAATCGAACGAACTTCGTGTGGAGAGGCATGAAATTGTTGAGCAACAAGGGAAGTAATTTCAGATACAGTAATACATTGACCACCAATCAACACCTCAACATCACGACCACGGTAGGGTTGGCGGGCGAAGATCTGGAATTTTATTGTTGAAATTGTAGGATTACACTCATTTTTCAAACTTTCTCACTATCAGATGGTCTTCTCAATTCCAGGTCTCCGAGACGTTTCAAAATATGACGTCTTGAAAGTGTGACATTTCGAAAGCACGACGTTTCAAAAGCAAAGGTTGCACTTGTGAAACGTCACTGCTTGCGAAACGTCACATTTTCGAAATGCCACACCTGCGAAACTTCACACTTTCGAAACGTCACACTTTCGAGATATCATACTTTTGAAACGTCACACTTTCGAAACGTCACACTTTCGAGATATCATACTTTTGAAACGTCACACTTTCAAAAAGACACACTTGCGAAACGTCACACTTGCGAAACGTCATATTTCGAAACGTCGCGGAGCCGATTTCAGTTTTTATTTTATGAGCCGGAAGCGACGCGCGCGACAAGTGAAAATGCGTGCATAAAAATGTTAATACTGCGTTTCGTGCAGCGATATTAGGTGCATTAGAATCAGCTAAAAATTTCACATTTTTTAGAGTAAGTTTTAAAAAATGCAACTTGGTGTTTTGAAAATCGATTTGCTCGAGTTTCAACGATTTTTGTGGAAAAATACTGTTATTCTCGTAAAAACTGGAATTGGAACGATCGTTTGAGAAAAAAGACTGTAATCCTACTTTAAACGATAATTCTTACCTGATTGAACCAACTTGTCATATAGCTAATCAGCATAATATTCAGAATCGTTCCCCATAACAAGTACATCGTCACTTTGCAGAACTTTTCGAATGTATCAATTGTGGGAACTTTGTCTCCAAAACCAACAGTAGCAAAACTGATAAAACTGTAATGCTCTGATTACTTTTTTGTATTTTAAATATTACCGTTACCTAAAATAACAGTCATCAACCGAATAAGCTTCACCAGAATGTGGAATGAATAGGAATCCAATTAGAAGAGTTATACCGTACAAACAAGCAATCAGTGGACCCGGCATGTCCTTATCGTTGACCAATTCGCTTTCTGTTTTAACCTGAATCCGAATCCAATTTTAATTTTTCCACACTTTCCAGTAATGTGCTCACATCATAAATACATCCTCTAGTTTTCCAATAAAACTTTGTCAAGTATTTTCCAAAGTTTCCAAGAGTTACGACTAGCAATGGGATCCCAATGATTGAGAAAAATATTGAGAACATTCTTGAACTTGTCGTCTGTGGGTACTGATTGCCGTATCCGATGGTGGAAATCGTGATGAATTCGAAGAAGATCACTTCGTAAAATGATTGCTCAGCGAGAACCGGGTCGATTTTTTGGAAAACGAGAGCACCGAGAACCATGAATGCAGTTAGTGAAAACACTATGATGGCTTGAGGAGCCATCCGTCGAAGGAATTTCTGAACAAAAATTGCAAAAAAGGGATCTCATACGGGGAAAGTTAATCTTCACAACGCTTCAGTAGCAGAACTGGATATCAAATCACTGATTCCTCTCGCGCGAGAATCGAACTCGCACGCAGTTGAGCGGCAGGCAAGCACGCGCGCCACTCGACCACAAAGGCAGTCGGGTAAGAGGGAGAGACGGCGTTTATAAATGTGAGTCGGCAGAGGAAAGGGGGACAAGCGTTATACTTGAAAACGCTACTAGGGGAGAATTGACTTACCTCCATACTGCTCTTCCGCTGCATTTTGAAGTTTGAAATTTCTGATTGTGATTCAGAAAGCGAACAGCCGGTGCCAGATGTCGTTGTTGGATGGAAACGGAAAATGGTTGAAAGTCAATCAGTGATTGGAAAAAAGAAAGAGACGCAGAGAAAGGAGGACAGGAGGGAATGAAAAACAAACTGTGGCCCTGGGGTTGTGTCTGTCTGAATATACGAGAATGATGAAAGGGACATGAAAGTATTTGGAAGTACCTTTCAAATTTACGACCCTCTTTTTTACAGCAAACGTCTGTGTGCGCAACGATTCTCGGCTATTCTCGTCTGTGTGAAATGATGAAGAAATGAAATATCTGTGTGATGGGGAGGAAGAGAGAGAGAGAGAGGAAAAGAAACTGTGTTTATTGTGAAGGTGACAAATTGATTCGATAAGTTTTAGTTAGAGATGGAACAGAGAAAAATGGAAAAAAAGTTTAGTTGAGACAATCGGTGGACTCTCCAGAGAAAGAACCGGCCAAGTTGAGCTCTCCGATGTCGAAAGTTCTCTCGGCGGTTTCTCCCTCGCTGATGAAGCTCTTTGGAATCTTGATCTTCAGCTTCTTGTAGCAAACCTGGAAAAGAAAATTTGATTGAATCGCAACAAAAGAAGCACTAGAGCCAGTGCTGTGCGACTACAAATTTCGGAGACTCATTCAAATGTGGATAACTTTTTCCAGGGGGTTTGGATAAAAATACGGTCAACGAGAAAAAGTTCCTTATTGAAAAAGCTATCGAATGGTTAAAAAATCATAAAATTTCATTAAAAATTAATAAATTTATGCCGTGTCTTGTCGAAAAGTTTTCGATTTCGGAAATTTCGAAAACTTTTCGGCAACACAAGGCGTGACTCTTTTAATTTTTGATAAAAGTTCACAGTTTTTCAACCAATCGATAGCTTTTTTAATAAGGAATGTTTTTCCCGTTGACCGTATTCTTACCCGATCTTCCTGAAAGAAGTTATCCACATTTGAATGAGTTGCCGGAATTTGTTGCCGCACATCCCTACTCTCAATCTACTTTTCGATCATAGACATCTCCACAAATAAATTTTCTATATCAAACCGCTTCCGGTTGATCTTTTTGATAGCCTTTCAAGTGATATCACTTTTCTCAAGAACACCGTATCTTCAATCTTGGATTCTGTGACGTAACAGTTATCCTGATCCCCCTTACCCCCTTGTAATTGCACTTGTGGTAGATGTTGACATGTGGATCGATGGCAGTCAACTCCTTCTTGTTTCCGGCAAGAGTGAAGGATCCTCGGGAATCGGTGGATCGCTCGTCGAGAAGTTTGTCAAGGACTGAAATCTTCTCTTTTGAGTTTTCCGAGTTTTTCTAGAACTTACGAATTTCCTTCTCGTACAATTTCACTTTGATATTCTCAGCTGGTGATCCATTACAGGTGACCTTTCCAGTCACTCGGACCGATTGGACGGATCCAATGAATGGAATTGAGGAGACGGTGGAGACGAAAAGAGCAAGAAGAATGAGTTGACGCATTCTGAAATAGGATGGATTAGAAGAAGGAAAATGTCTTATATATAACGAAAAGAATAACGGAAGTGATGTTTCATAAGGTATTTACGGAACTTTTATGAGTCACAAATATACTTTTATCAAAAGGGGTTATTGACCAGACCGCCATACAGTATGGGAAGAAATGACTGTGAATGAAATGGTTGAAGTAGAAGACGTCAGTTGACACCTCCCACATACTACATGCCTTTGAAATAGTTTTGATATCAAAACTAAACAAAAAGAAATAGCAAGGAAAACAATGAGACTCAGATATTTGATTCAGTTACACCTTCTTGTTTTTGGCAAGGTCAACAGTGGACACAAAAGCCAGTGTTGACTTCGCTTCATGGTCAGTTTTTTTGAAGCGGGACGTCGTTTCATTGATAGCGACTAAAACAGTCAAAAAGTTGAGAGAGAAGTGGGTATGAAGAATTTTATGGCGGGCAACAATTATCCGGTTGACTGTAATTGTTTTGGGCAATTATGTATGTGTGTCTGGATGAATCGAGAGTTTGAAAAATCGGAATACGATTTTGTCAACAGATTGTTGATGTTTCGGGAATTTTCGAGAATTGAACAAGTCATCCAGAAACTTATTTGAAAGATGCTAAAAAATACGGACTTCAGAATATAACTTCAGTTTCTTCAGTTGAATTCAGACATGTTACGGGCCCGGCCCAGAAACCACGCGTATTTCTACCACAAACTTCTCAAAGTTACGTTTTCCCAAAAATGTTCTAAAAAATAACTTGTTCCGAAGTCTCTTTTACTGTGACATCACAGTTGACTTTTCAAAGGATTTTGAGAAAAAAATGAAAGTTTCATCGTTCAATTTTCTAAAATATCACTCGAGTAGTACATATCAGACTTTTCGTGTCGGGCTTTTAAAATTGAATTTAAAAAGTACGGCCTGGCCCGGAAAACCCGCAGGTCAGTTCGTATTTTCACAAGTCTGTTCAAAATTAGAGTTGGAGCTTCAGCAAAACCAAATGTCAAGACGCTCCAGGAGAGACTGGACCAGATGGACGACCAGGAAAGGATGCCGAGTACTGCCACTGCCCAGACAGAGTTCCACCATCGGAGACTGTCAACGGAAACCGCGGATACAGAAACTGCTAAGTTTCTTGTTCTTGATGCTTTCAATCTAATAAACTATATAAAACAGAACTTTTCGAATTTCATATTTATTATGACAAAAAATAAAGGAGATCACAGGGTGAATGACAAATAAGTTAGAAGTTATCAAAATATAAATATTATACAAAAGCGAAGAAGATCCAGTTGGATCAGTATGGGGTGTAACGGGTCACTTGATTCTTGTTGTTCAGGACGTACCTGCTTCTATCAAACCCGGAAAACTTCTTGCTACTTTTCGGTCTCACACTGATCAATCGTCCACGGAATGGTGTCCGATCCATGACGGTGGCCAAATCTGCAAAGGATTCATCCGCGCACTCCACAAAGCAGAAACTGAAAATAGATTTTTTATTAGTAAAAAATCTAACGTAAACGAGAAAACTTACTTCTTCTGCTTCCCGGAATATCTGTCGAATTGCATTCGAACTTTGACCGGTCCGAAATCCTCAAACAAGTGCTTGACTTCCTTCATCGTTGCTCCAAAATCTACATTTCCGACGAACACAGTTCGCCGGTCCACCTCAGCTTGCTCCTCGTCAGTTCGAGGGAAGAACACAGGCATGTTTTTCTCTAGCCAGATTTTGAGCTCTGCCTCTTCTTGGGCACTATATTGGACACCAGAGGTTTTCTTTGGTTGAGCCAAAGCTGGTTCAACCGATGGGGAAGGGGTGGTGTTGAGGGTCTTAGATGTTCCGCACATTTTGATTATTTTGTAAAAAGTATGTTCGTACAAAAAAGAACAGTACTTCGAACGGAAGATTACTAGACAAGAGACTCGTGTGAATGACTAACGGTATGTGTTCCCTAACTGGACAAATGATATTGAATTTTGTATCTTTGCTCCTGGGACACAATGTCCAGGTGACATTGAATACAGGTGAACGAGCAGTCGATGTGAAGAGTTTTGTTAGAGATTGACCGTTGTATACGACTTTTACAACCGGTCTTGGTGAACAAAAAAGTTAATGTGATGGGAAAATCAATGAAAGAATATCTGACAATAGGCTCAACAAAACAAGGTTTCTAGAAAAATCTTTATTCAAGATTAGACTCTTTCAATCGAAGCAATCGGACACTTTCCCATAAAGAATACATTTTCCCTCGGATCCTTTCGTCTGCTCACTTTCGCGAAACCACGTTCAATACCACTGTAGATGCTGGGAGTCTTCGACACGGCATTGGATACCGATGGTGTCAGGATGTTCAGATTCTCATAAACCGTCGATGGAGCCTTCTCAAGAAGAGGCGGAAGTGGTGGAGGAGTCGAATCGCCAATTTGATTGCTATGGATAGGTATGATGATTGATCAATCTGAAAATTCACATTTTCCTATATGAATCTATCAGGTATCACCGAAGTGGAACTTCCAGACTCAGCTGAAACATTTCCATACAAAGCAATCGTTGTTGGTTTGGCTCCTAGAACGTTGATTACAAGTGAAGGACGGTGAAGGACTGACTCTATGTGGGATCTATCTTGACTGATAACTTTAATACCGGGGACCCATAAAAAATTATACAGGTGACTTCGGGAATTGTAAAATGAGAACAATAAAGGATCAGTCGATCGATGTGAAGGTTTTCTACAGACAAGTTGTGAAGAGTTCCCACAGTTGGAAAATTTGTATTTAATGAAATAAAGTTTTAAGAGGAATTTTATGAGACCTTGGATGGAAAAGGACCAAGGCTATGGAGCTGTTGAAAAAGAAGAGAAGTACATTGAGGGAATGCCTGGGAAACGATGGAGTGATAAATGAAGAACCAATCCCGCAAGCATGGTATACTGTAGTTGAATTCAATGGCAACAAATTCCGGCAACTCATTCAAGTGCGAATAACTTTTTTCAGGAGGATCGGGTAAAAATACGGTCAACGAGAAACATATTCCTTATTGAAAAAGCTCTCGATTGGTTAAAAAAGACAAAATTTGGAACGTTTCTGCAAGACAAGGCGTAACTCTGTTATTTTTTAATGAAATTTTATGATTTTTTAACCAATCAGTAGCTTTTTCAATAAGGAACAATTTTTCTGTTGACAGTATTTTTACCCGATCCCCCTGAAAGAAGTTATTCACATTTAAATGAGTTGTCGAAATCTGTGGTCGCACAGCCTGCAATTGTCATACTGTATCGAACTGTACTTTCTGATCCTTATACTTGATAACTGATCTCCAAAAACACTAATTCTAATTATTTTGTATTTATGTTCCTCATATTCTTTTTAGATTGTAAAGAACCAAGTTTTCAAGATTTTTATCTCGTGCCGAACAAGGCGGCATCATCTTCTATTATTACAGCGAGAAAACATATCAAGCAAAAAACCCGGTATTCGAGGTTTACACTGTGCGTCGTTTCTGCCGTCGGTACTCCATATAACCAGACTCATTCTACGCATTTTTTCTTGATTCGAAGGCATTAAGATGTACTCTATCCTTCCATTTACTATTTTATTAGCTATATTTATTGGAAATGTTGTTTCTCAAAATGGAGGAATCGCAAGAATGCAGGAGTTGCGAACGAAAATTGATCCGATTCGAAGCTTTGATCTTCCAGAAGAAGCACCAAGAGCCAGAATTATTTCCACTGATTTTTTGAGTAGAAGCAGCAAGAAAATGAAGAAGGTTTTCAAGGTACATATTTTTTAAAAATATTTCTTTGAGTATCTAGAAGTTTTTTTAGGACGACTCTCGTCAAGAGGATTTCAGAAGATGGAAGTTAGACGAATTGTCTGAAAGAGATATGAGAAGCAGCAAAGAAGTCAAGACTTCAGCTCGTTCTCCATTTGGAGCCAATGGTGGGAGTGATGAAAAGGAGGAGAACATCGGAGAGTTTTTCCCATCGAGTCTCAGATTGTAATTTATGTTCTATTATTTTTTGTATATATCGAGAATGAAGAAACTCAGGGATCAAAAAAACTCTATTTATCACAGAATATGAAAATAATTATAAAGGCAGAGGATTGTATATTACAGCAGTTATTTACATTTTGGAGCGTGTCAACCAATGATCAGCTTGTGGTTTTCTTTCCGAATCCGTCGAAATCAGGGCATTGATAACAGTTGGTCCATCAGTCTTCTGGAACGCCTTCTCCAGAGCCTCCTTGATTTCTGGTACAGTTCGCACGACGGTTCCAGCGCCTCCAAAAGCTTTGCACATCTCTTCATATCGGCATTCTGCTGTGAGTGAGAGTACTGGAAGAGCGAGTGTACGATCTCCTTCGATTGCCTTGTCGTCTTCTGGAAGAAGTCCTCGATAGATTCCAGAGTTGTTGATGATGACAGTGACGACTGGTAGATTGTATCTGGCAATCGTCTCAAGTTCCATGGCGGAGAATCCGAAAGCACTGTCTCCTTGGACAACGAGTACTTTCGTTTTTGGAGAATGATCTCTCGCCCAGAGAGCGGCGGCAAGTGCAAATCCTTGTCCAACTCCCATCGTTCCGAATGTTCCGGCATCCAAACGGCGTTTTGGAAGACGAGAGGGCATCATCGTTCGCCCAATATCCATTGTGTTGGCTCCCTCGTTAACGACAATAACGTCATTATTGGCCAGGAATTCACGAATCTAAAAGAAGATTTTTGTTAAAAAAATGAAAAAAAGTCTAGTTTCAGCTCACTGGTTGATAAGCAGCATAGTAGTTGAGGGGAGTCGAGTGATCATCAACGAGTTTCTCCACAGCATTTCTGTTCTTCTCAGCATTCTCCCGAAGCTTCTTGAACCATTCCGTTGACTCGTCGTACTGCCATTCTCCGAGTCTTGGTGTCAACTCTGCCAAAGTCTCTCCAATATCTCCCAAAAGTGGAACTTCGGTCTTCACATTTTGGTGGAACTCTTCAGGGCAAATGTCGATTTGAACCACCTTCACATCTTTCTGGAATCTTGGTGGAAGTCCGAAGTGGAGAATCCAGTTGAAACGAGCTCCAATCAGGAATACTGTGTCTGCTTCTCTAAGAGCCAAAGATCTGGCTTGTCCGATGAATCTTGGATGAAGATCAGAAGCAACTCCTTTTCCTCCTGGAGTTGCAAGCCATGGAAGTTTCGATTTCGTGAGGAATTGTTGAACTTGTGTGGCTCCACGCTCCGACCAAGCAGCTCCTTTTCCAACAATGACCAATGGCTTTTTAGCGCTCTTCAATGTATTGATAGCCTTTTCAATTTCAGCGATTGGTGGAATGGAGACTGGTGGTGGGAGTGGGACGGCTTCTGGGAACTTGATCTCTTCTTCAGTGCTAGTCAACACAAGATTTCCCGGAAGATCCACATAAACTGCTCCAGGTCTTCCGTACATTGCGCATCTCACAGCTTTCTCGATATGAGCTGGGATGGTGTGGAGGCTGGTGGGTCTGCTGACATGTTTACAAGAGTTTCTCACTGACTCTTGTTGGCTCCACTCTTGGAATGCTCCGCGGTTCTCGAGATCCACGTCGGCGGTTCCTCCGATGCATACGACTGGCCAGCAGTTCACTGTAGCGTTGGCAAGTCCGCCGATAGCGTGGAGGATTCCAGGACCGGAGACGACGAGCAAGGCTACTGGTTTTCCAGTAAGGTAGCCCATGGCTTGAGCAGCGTATGCGGCCTGGAATGTTTTTCTCATCGTTTTATACTCTTTTTTTTTGTGCCTCTTCAGGATCTCTTCAATCTTCCCCTGATACCCACCGCTTGCTCATTTCTGCATCCAATATACTTGATTCCATGTGCTTGAGCCGCCATTCCAACTTCAATCACTGGGAATCCGACGACTCCGAACATGTACTCCACGCCCTGAAATCATTGGTTTGATCGATATTGTCTTCTTATTTCCTTGAATGTTTTATGACACCACTCATCAGTGATAAGGAGTGAATTATGGTCTTATTTCTGGCAACTGGGGCAAAGTGGAAAAAGATGATATTTTCAGCAGGAATATTTGGAAAAAATGGAATCTGAAGAGAATTCAGGTTCTTCCATACTTGTCCAAAAAATTTCCGTCGAACGTTTTTCGAAAAAAATTCAAATTTTCATGATAAAATTTCTAAATTGAATGAAAAATAATGAAAGTACTTAAAGTAAGACATATTTTAAATTTGAACAGAAAACAGTCAAAAAACAGATTTTTTTCCAATAATTGATCATCATCCATAAATATTCACTTCATTTCGCCAGAAAAAATAACTTGCATTGCGTTTTCTTGAACCTTTCTTCCCCTAATTTTTAGTTGAACGAAAACATCCACCAACCTGAGATTTGAGAGCAGCAGCTGTAATCGCGGCACCATCCATGTTTGATCCGTCGTGCTTTCGAAGTTTCCTCGAATTGATGCGACTGTCTTTGGCCGAGTAGTCAGTGATCTGCCGGCACTGTTGCTTATCGATCATAGTGATAAGACCACGTTGTGGTGCGAGAGAGAATCGCGACCTTCGCACCATAAGAGACAGTGATCTGCCTGTAAAGAAGTTGAATTGGAGAGAGGGGATGAGAGAAAGGAAAATATGGAGTTTTTGTTTTGAAGAATAAACAACAATTTTCAGTGTTTTTTCAGCATTTTTTTTCAATTTCAATATTGACCCATTTCTAATGGGTGTCATCTGCTCTTTGTGCAATGAACTTACGAGACGTAGCATTGACATTTACAAATGAAGTGGCTAGAAATCGTGTTGTCGACATCTGTAACAATTCTGACTGAATGAAAATCAAGCGGATCGTAGAAGTATAAAACGAGAGACATTCTGATTTGAATGATCTTTCTGCCTTCTTTCTTTCACCGTCTGCGTCGTTGTATTCAACGAATTCAGTGCCAATTCGACAGCAAAGATTACAATAATGACGATGATTTTAGAGAAAAATCTTCAGAAGACGTCATTAGAATGATTTGGAACACGAAGAAGTCTCAAATATCGAGATGTGTCAACATCTTTGGATGTGATTCGATGATCTCAAAGAGTCAGAAACCGAGATGTTTATTGAAAGAGAGGACAGTAAAATGTGTAACCAGTAATATAAAGTAGTTCGAAGAGGTAGAAAAGGGCAAGATGTACAGGAAGATGCAAGAAAATGTTAGTTTTAAGTAGACTGCTAGAATTTACACTAAAAATGAGAATAGAAACTGTCAGAGATGAAAATATTGATTGTACAAACATTTGATAACAAGTTGATCGGGTTGACCTGGAGCAATAATCAAAAAGTTGACTCTGATAAAGATGAAGCGTTAGGCTTATCGTGGAGTTTTGATTCTTCTTCTTCGTCGTCACTCGATTCTTCTATTAAGCTCAGATCGTCGTCTTCCGGTGTATCCGCATCCGCTGAACCGTCTTCCTTCTGAATCGGCTCTTCTTTCTCGCTCTTTCTCCTTCTCCCACTTTCGCTTCCATTCAAGACGTCTTCGCTCTCCGACTTTGGATATTCTATCGTTGCGGATCTAGAAGAAATAAGAGGTGTTTTTATTAGCCACAGAAACACCGTCATCGTACTTCTTCTTTTTCTGTTGTTCTAATCTTTTCACCTCTTTTGTTGGGATGTTCAACTGGATAGACGGTCTGTGCTCGGGCTCTCCGCCTTCCAGCCATCCAACGATTTTTCCGATGCTCGAACTGCAGAATGTGAACACTGAAACAGAGACAAATTATACAAATTATTACTCTTCGCGTGAGCGATACTTACAAATTGGCTCATAAGTAAAGAAAGGTGTTCGAATGGTTCCAATCGTCATGATCAGGAACATTGTCATTACAATTTGAGCAATGAGTGGAGCACCATCGTATAAATCTCTGAAGAAATGATTGAAATGTTTAGCCGAGCCGGATAGGAACGCGAAAAATCCACTGGAGACAGTCTCAGAAAACACTTCGATGATGGAGATTTCATGAATGATCGATATAGTTTGACTCTGCAAATATGGGATTACATCGATTTCATAAATGTCACAATCTCACTTCAATATACTTCAAACATTTCGACTTCTGACGATATTGGAAAGGCGAGGCAACGATTTCCACTATTCTTTGGAACATACTTTCCGGTTCACAGGCGCCTGTTGCGCTTTTTTGATGTTGGAGTTCCGCAAACCGTTTAGCTTCTGCTTCTTGATATTTCTTGTTGTAGTTAGAATACATTGAAACGAAGAGAAAGGTTGAGAAAACGAGAATCCAAAAGTTCCTTGGGCGAGTGATAGAACGAATTACCACAACAGCAGCGGCGGGAAGAATGAACAAATTCAGAGTGAATATGAATGGTTGTAAAGACATGAACGTATCGTGCCATGTTGGATCCGGTGCTGCTTCCAAAACTGTGAATATATTTGAAAGCGCCGAACGTACTGCTTCTCTGTCGTCTGGTAAGTCAGCTTCGTCATCGTTCAAATATTTCGACAGCACCGACATACTATGTCCAGAGATTTTGATTCTGCAGTTTCTTCATTTATTTAGGGCTTGAATACCGTGAATACTTACTGAGCTTCTCTTTGAACAGGTCCTTCTAAATTATAATCAACTTGAATATCTTGTAGCAGTTGACGAAGAATTAGACGGAGACTTTGATCAGGCTGAAACTGTCGAAGGGGTGACAAACTGCTTGAAATAAAATTTTTACCTTCTGGACAGGTGGAGGAATGGAAACTAGTCTTTTGCTCGACGATTGTCTTCTGTTGGAAGTAGGATCATTGGGATCTCTCCAAACGTCTGTGTGTACCTCCTCTTCTTCTTCTGAAATTTCTCTGGTATGTTGAAAAGTTCAATTGGCCGGGATACCTTGTGAGCGAGCATATTGACTGAAGAAAAGTAGTGCGAGACATAATATTTTCATCTGGAAAAATCTTATTTTTGCGTATTGAGAAAGAACGAGCGGAGAGTTGAAAGGGGAAACGAGATGTTTACGAGTCAAACGCTTGAGATAACAACACTTGTGGTCGTTGAGTTTTTGTCAGTGTTGCAATTTTTATCAGTTTTCGTTCACTTTTCTTGAATTTCTTTCGAATTTTGCCGTCTTCCGCGCAATTGCGAAACAAAGAAAAAACCGGGGGCCGAATTAATTGAAAAACTACGGTCGACAGTGGTGTGTGAACTCTTGGGCGTCATTTGCGGCGCCTGCAGAAACGAGGCATTTGCATTTTCCCTCCTGTTTCCACACTTTTCCATCCGTTTTTCATTGATTCCTGAGCACTTACAGTCATATCAAGATGAAACTTTGGGATTCTCCGCGTACTTCGTTTCCGTATTCTTTCGATGAAGTGGTCAGTGCATTTTGGGACAGGTTTGTAGGTGAATCTCGGGAACATTAATGTGTACTCTGTAAATTTGCAGATACCCGAACTCCCATGCCAAACACATTCTCTCGGAAGATGTACTCGAACGGCAAATCACGGATAACACCATTGTCACCAAAAAGTTGATTGTAAAACAGGGTAAGATCGGTTGAAGTAGCCGCAAGCATTAAAGTTTCCATACTTCAGGTAGTTCAATTCTGAAACGAGTTCCTCGCTGGATTTCGCGGATGACCGATATTCGAGTAGTTCCAGTCATCGAGGAAAGTGTCTACGATAGAGTTTCAAAGAAGCTGGTCACATACACTAGAAATGTGTCACATCTATCACTTTTCGAACTTCACGAGAGATGTGTATACAAAGCATCAGAGGTAAATTATTTAACTTTTTTGGGATCATGATATTAGCGTTTTTAGGACCAGCAGCTCCATCAACCCGCACTTTTAACCGATGTTCTTCGCAGTGTCACTGTTTCGATCGATTGTGGAAGGATGAGCTCGGTTTACGAACAAGTTCTTCTAATGGGCTTCAAGAAGTCTATCAATAATACGACAAAAGGAATGTTCGAAAAATTGGAGGAAAAGTTTGGTGTGAAGCATTTGGCCAATGAAAAGATGAAATTGATCAAAGAAAAAATCATCAAATCGTCGTCCAACCTTGTCACTCATGTTCAATGCGAGGAAGAAAACTAATAATGAGACTGTCTTGCTCAATTCGTAACCCCTGAAAAAATTTCAAAATCTCAACATTCACTTTTTTGCGTTTCATCTGATTCTTGACAAAATCTCAATTCTCATAGAATTTTTGAATCTTCTGCACATTCACCGTCATTTCATCTTTCATTGTTTCCCTCATTGTTCTGTCTAGTTGTAGTTCCACAAGAAGCCAATTTGTTACCTGGCTCCTCCGATAAATGTACATATCCTCTTTTTGTTTCTTGGTTTCAAATCTGGTTTTTTTACCTATGCCATTATTTCAATCATTTTACGACCATTGCATCACTCATAACTCAATCCCTTCAGGTTCAAGAGGAAGCTCTTGCTAACGATCAAAAACTCCTTCGGTTTTCGATCCTCGATATGGCGAGTACTATTTACCGGTAAGTGACCGCTGAAACTTTTGGAACACAGCAACTGTTTAGTTCTGCAAAATACCATCAATCACGAGACACAGAGATCTAAAGATAACCACTTGCAGCCTGATCACAATCATCTCGGCTCTCTCGTTGCTCCACTGTGCCTACTCCGCCGCCCAACACCGTTTCTATCTGCGTCTCACTGAGCAACCTTTTGTGAACCTGCCCAACGACGTCGTCATCCAAACCCTTGTCTCTTTAGTTACGTTGATCTACGGAACATCGTTCATCGCTAATCCATTCCAGTTCATCAAACAGGATCAGGTTAGTTGAATATTCCTTAATGTTTTCAGTAACAAAGATTTTTCTAACAAAACTGTGTTCAGCACCACGACCGAACATGCGACGAAGCACTCAACTGTCCGTCATTCATTACTTTCGACAACCGTGCCAAAGCGATGTCTCCGGAATTCGCCATGCTTCGCACTCTGAAGCTGCAGCAACGTCAACGTCAAACCTCTTCTCATGGAACCCACAGCGGAAGAGTCTCCGAAGCGGTTCATTCTTCGGAGGATTCGGACTCTCAAGAATAACTTCTACCAGACACCTTTCCACCAAATCATCTCCATTCGCTGATAATCGTGATAATAATTCCAATTCCAAAGATACGAAGAATCCATCTAGTCGCTCACCAGATTTTAGTAATATTCCGGGTGCACGGTAATGAGCTTTATATGTCTTTCACTTCTTTTTCATAAACTTGTTTTTCTAGTGTTCCTAAATCCATGCCGAAAAGCAGTCGAGTACTCGAAATCAGTAAGAAGCAGGCAGATGAAGCGTTCAGAAGCTGCCTCGAAATGGTGAAAAAGTATGATGTGGACAGTTATTTAGCAATTCTGACGATGAACAAAAAGGCTCAACCGGAAATTGTTGCGGTTTGTAATACATTTAACAAATGGACTGGTAATATTTATTTTCTTCATTTTCAGTTGAATGCATTGAACGTAGAACTGGCTTCGATTCGAGATAAAGTTGATACAAGAAGAGGTGACACTTCTGCAATGTATCGTCTTCAGTTCTGGAAAGACGCAATATCCTCAATTTATGGTATTTCACCGCTTCCCGTTCCTCGTCAACCGGTTGCTATCGCTCTGTGCTCTTTCGCTTCCAGTGCAAACTCTGATATGCTTCTGAAACTAGTCGAGACTCGTCAATCAACCATCGGTGATCGCCAATTTCCAGATATCAATGCTGTAAGAATTTGTAATCATTATTTCGTGACATTCTTCAATTTTCAGTTGTGCGACTATGGTAAATCAACAATCGGGTCTCTCCTATGTCTTCAAATCGACGCTCTTGCTCGTAATTCCCCTGAAACAAAAATACTCCCGATGGCTTATGAAGTTGCTAAAGATCTCGGTGCTGCTTACTCAATCGCCAATATAATTCGTGCGACTCATCCACTTCTCGCTCGCGGGATTGTACTACTTCCTGCTGATGTCATGGGACTAAATGGATCCACTCCGGATAGTCTTTACAAGAAAAAGAAGTTGGAAGAGGCCGTCGGAGTTACAAAAGATCTTGTGAATGAGTCGAAGCGATTGTTGGCTGATGCTCGCAATAGAATAGAAATGGTTCCGAAGGCGGTGAGACCTGCGCTCTCTGCTACCGGAGCCATAACTGATTACATTATCAAAACAGTAGAGAAAAACAAGTACGACATTTATTCACCTCATCTTCAACGCCGAAATCCTCTTCTTCTCTGGTCACTTTTAGTTAAAAATATGTGCTCAAAATTCTAAACATGTTTGTGTTCACTATCTTTGTCATTATTATTTTCGAACAAGTTTTATTGTTATTTATAGAATAATAAAAATGGTCAAATCTCGATTTACTGAGTCAAACATTGAAGGAAGACAATATTTTGGATTTTTCCCGTTGATGGCAAAATAAATCATTCAAAATCCAAAACTCCCAAAAATCTTCTCGCGACACTTGCAAATGGATAAGTGAATAATAACATGTCAACGAGAACTCGTATAGATGAACCATGGAAGAAAAAGAAGAGACAAATTTGGAATGCAGTACGAGCATAAGCACTGGAACCCCCGTTTTTCTGTATTGTTGTTGTTGTTATTTTTGTGAAATATCTCGTTTTTTTTGTGTCGAGGGAACATCTTCAAAACGAGATATATGAATTGGAGAATTTTACGAAGAAGCCATTCAGTTGTATGGTTTTGGTTTGTATTTTTGAAGAAAATGAAGTAAAGTTTTTATTTTTGAAATCTGAATTCTCAGAATGAATCATAACATCTGTTTTGAGACATGTTTTGTGAATTGTCCAATCAACTTTTGACGAGGATTCTAATAAGAATAATTTCAATTCGTTTGAGTTTCAAGAATGTGCTCATTTTGAGCTCATGAGAGTGTCCATCTATTACATATGCCCTTCTAATACATATTTTACGCTGATTCATCAAAGATTGGTCTAAAAGTAATTTTCAATTTTTTGATTGAAAAATACGCTAATTACCGTAAAACCTTTAATAGAGGGACATATCCTTCTATTTATTGTTCAACCTCCTCAAAATCTAAATTCGAATTTCACAAAAGTACACATAACTAATTTTGGATAAGTAATTCATTAGATTTTTTGTATTTGAGACTGGTTCATTTTTGACAAGGAATCGATTTAGACTATTTTCAGAATCAAAGGTATCCTAATCGTACTGTCAGTATCCTAATCGTACTGTCTTCAGTTTAGTCAACTCTGCGATGGATTTTTTCAAAAATGGTTCCGAATTTTCTATTTCGGAGTTTGGAGATCGAAATTTAAAAATTTGCTTCCAAAACTTCCAGGGTTTCATTGATTTTGAGACTCTAGTAAAAAAAAAATTAAAAATTATATGTTTTAATCTGGGTCCATTTTCTCTGAAAAACTCTTCTATAATTTTAAACTTTCAAAGTGATTGGTTCTGATGAATTTTTTGTTGTTATGCTCCATTCTAAAATCCCCAACTGACACTTTGAAAAGTTTGACAAACCCTATAATTTTCGTTCAACTTTTTTTCTAGTTTTGTTTTTATTCTGTTTGTCATTTCTTTTTTGTTTTCTATTTTCTAACATTTCTTCAAAATTCTGTCATTTCCTCATCTCAAATCCTAAATCACCACATCCTCTCTCTACTGTATTCAGACTTCTATACTTCCTTTTTCTCCGAAAAAACTTCTTGAAGTCAACTCCAATTTGCAGTGAAAAGATAACTCTGGTTGTTTACCATCTGAAAAAAGGCTGCAAAACAAAACAAAACAAGAAAAAGGAAGAACACAATGCGCCGAGTTTACATTTTTGCATTTTACCCTATTCTTATGTTTTTTCCTCTTTTTCTTCCACTCCGCCCCCTATCTTTTCCAGAATCCATCCCTGATTCTGACGCATCATCCCTCGTGGTATGCTGAAAAAGAAGCTCACTTTTTGTGTATTTGTACAGTATGTTCTCATCGTTCTCTCAATTTCTCATACTATTTCGTTTCATTCGAATCTAAACACACCTTTAGTCGCGCATGTTTTCAACTCTACCATCGGGAGCCGCTCCTTTCTCCACACATTCTATTATACCGCCAACTTTGAACGAGAACTTTTGGATTTTTGTTATTTGTTTTGAATTTTGAATTTTAAAACTTTTGAAATTGAGATTTGAAAGTTTTGAGCCCACTGATCCTTGGCTTCATTTCTTGACGCTATAGTTTTCAGAAGCCTTTGATTTTCGATACTTGATAACTTCAAGAATACCAAAATATCAAAATTTTGCCATTCTCCGGAGATCAGTTAGTTTCGAAGGAAACCCCCTACGGTATCCGACTTCAAGATTCACTTTTATTATCCTTCATCTCTCCTCCACTTGCACTTTTGCCCTTTTCCGAAAATCCAATTTCACTCTTTCATATTTACTCCACTCTTCTTTATCAGTGCACTTTTCATCGTTGATTCAAAGAGATAATTCTTTTCTCTTATGAAGAAAGTGATAGTTGCGGACAACGTCTATGGACAAGAAAACCAGAATTATTGAGAATCATGTTAGCCGGTTCATGATTCGAGATTGTTGAAAAAAGAGGGGATTTGTTAGAATGGAAAGCAATGATGGATTACGCAAGGATCCAATGAGAATACCCCTTTGGAAACAGACATCAAGTCAGAAAAATATTGATGATCGGTTCGTAGTTGTTGGAAACTCTTGAAGAGAGCCA
Source organism: Caenorhabditis zanzibari (assembly GCA_963966625.1). Lineage (NCBI taxonomy): Eukaryota > Metazoa > Nematoda > Chromadorea > Rhabditida > Rhabditidae > Caenorhabditis > Caenorhabditis zanzibari. The sequence continues at coordinate 10,679,005 of OZ016469.1, forward strand.
GGTGCCAGAAGTCGAAATTCGTTTTCTTAAAAAGATACCGTACCTTTCTGTATAAAACTTTTCAAAATTTCATATTGTTACAAAATGTTGATCGTAGGAAGCCCCCAAAAAATATTCATTGAACTTCAAACTGGCAGATGATTCCAAGTCATTTACCTCATCTGTATTAGAAGGATATGCGCCTCTATTGTTCCAGAACCTAAAAAATATTTCTGAATTCTCAAAATGGATTATAACATCTGTTGGAGAAGAGATTCGAAAAATATTTTGTGAGGCATCTAGTCAACTTTTGACGAGGATTCTAATAAAATTAATTTCAATCTGTTTGAATTTCAAGAATGTGCTCATTTTGAGCTCATCGGGTGTCTAATATTGATTGTACTGTAGTTTTCAAAACGATTCTTCATGATCTTAGTAAAACTTTAACTATCGCTGATCAAATCTCTTTTTTGGTCAGTTTTTTTTTCCTATGATCGTCCAAAAATAGCTAATGTAATTTAGTGTTTACGATTTGGAGCTTTGATTCGGAAACATGTGTTCTGAAAACCTTCCAGTTCTTGTTTCGATTACAGTCAAACTTCTGATCTCAATTTATTTTGAGAGAATTCATAGTAAACTTGGATAGAATAGTGTACTAATAAACTATCAATATACCGTAAAACCTCTAGCAGAGTGACTCCGGACCAGCAAGTTAGTAACACTCATTTTGAAAATATCTTAAACTTTCTGAAGATCATATTTAGCGCGTTTTGTAGCTGAGAAAAGTATCTTGTTTACTGAAATTTTTACCTGCAAATAACGAAAATTGCGGTCTTACGGACTTTCGAAAGTCGTCCTTCTGGGTGTCGCTTTATTAGATGTTTTACAGTATTTTCAAATGTTCTCCAAACTCTGAAAACTTTCAGTTCTATTTTCCAGTCGAACTCCCAAGCTTGAGCTCCTCTCAGTTCCCACAGCCCCATTTTTGATTAATGTTTATTTTCATCTGTCTGCATTTTTCTTCAAATTCCCAATTTCGACCTCTCCTTATTCCATTAAAAAAAATATTTCACTTCTTCTCCTTCAGCCAGGATATTTCCGTCTCCACACTCTTTTTGTTGTTCGTGTGTAGTACAAACGATGCCCCTCCGAAAATGGCCATGTACACTTTATATAAAAAGTGTAAATACATAAACAATCCTCTCCCATGGGCGGTGCCAAAACAGTTTTCCTGGTGATGATCAGCTTCTTCTTAATCTCAAAGAAAAAAGGCGGGAATCCCCCGACGGCATCCCATCCTGCTATCATCTCCTAATCAAGTCTCTCTCGGGTTTTTCATCCATTCTTTTTGTCCGTTCCCTTGTAGTTGTCACCGTCCTCATCCTCATCACCATCTCAATCGTTTCTCGTTGATTCGTGTATGTGAAAGTGCGTCTGTTTGTATATAAACTGTGTGGCGCGAGGAGGCCGTGCGCGAGAGAGAATCCAATTGAGGACACCCCCAGCGGAGCCACAAATAGAAAGTTAAATAGGGGAGTGAGAAAAAAGGTGCAAAAAGGCTCCTCCCTCATTCTTAGATTACTAATAGTTGGATCTAGGTGATAGAGTTGGTTTTGTTAAAATTGTCGTTTTTTCTTCATAAGTTGTGAAGGTGGTCAAGTTTTCCGAAAATTCACTAGCTCTTGATATTCTAGTAGAGTCCTGAAGACTCCTTTGAGAATAACATAGAAATTCTGAATCCTCTGAACCTCGAAACCATCTCCTTGTCTCCATTTGATCACCTGTTATGGTCTCCTTCTACATATGTACATACCATATCCCCATTTTCGCAACACGCCCTAAAAATAGCCGAGTATTGTTGACCCAAATTGAGTTGCACACATGGACTCTTTGGTATTGAGAAAGAGAGAGAGATCAGTCCACAACTGTTTTTTCGTGTGCTGGGAAACGACAGGCAGTTTCTTAATTTAGAATTTGAGGAATGGGCAAACCAAAAAATTGGTTCCTAGAGTATGATTCGATTTTATACTCATTTCATATTTTTTTTACGTACTGTCGGTTTCCAAAACTTTAAGAACTGTTTATGGAAATGATTGTAAGTCTTAAACATCGCGACTTCGTTGAAATTCTTACTATTCAAGTTTGAAAAATCTAATATAACATTTATGCTCTCCGGATTTTCTGACTGTGAGACATATAGTAAATCTTAAAGAATCAAAAGATCCCAATCTAGGACAAGGCTCGATCTAAAACTCCATATCGATCTGCACATTTTTCTTTTTGAAAGAGCATTAGAACCTTTTAAATATCTCCCCTCTATTTTTCCAGTACCTAAAAATGTATTTCTGAATTCTCAAAGTGGATCATAACATCTGTTGGTGACGATATTTGAAACATATTTTATGCCGTAGCCAGTAAGCTTTTGAAGAGGATTCTAATAACACTAATTTCAATCCGTTTGAATTTCAAGGATGTGCCCATTTTGAGCTCATCGGGGAGCCTTTAGAATACAGGTTTCACAGTAGGTTCTACTATTCCTCATTGTAATTATGTTGTCAATACTAGAATGCTGATGAAACTATTGTAACCCGGAAGTAATCCACCAAAAGTAGGTCAAGATAAAAGTTTCTGATCTTCTGATATCCAGTCTACCAACTCATGAATCACATTATTTATTGAATCAGTACAATTGTCTTCTACAGTTCCCTCTCTCCCTCTCTTTCTCTCTCCGATCCTTGTCCTCATGGCTCAACAATCCGCTCCGCCCGCTCCCTCTCTCTCCCGCCGCGTCCGAATATCCGACTCACTTACACAAACAAACAAACAAAGTCTTTTTGCGAGAAAAGAAAAGCACACCACCACCCATACACATACAGTCCTTTCTCTCTGTTCGGGTCCTCTATTGATTCCCTCGATTTTCCACCAACTCTCAAACGGTCACTCTCTTTCTTCCATTCACGATTCTACACGAAAAATGTGTCATCGAAACCAGACCTACTAGTACTAAACTTCTCCTCATATTTTTTCTCTTAAATGTTTGTCGTAAAAGTGCAAAAGAACATGGATACACACACGAGTGACCGTAACCTTATTTCATAACCTTTGGAGTCTTTGGAGTAAAAAAACTGTCGTCATTTGAGACATGAGTACAATGACGTTTACGGTATTGTGGTCTCTCGAAACCTGAATTCTCAGATTTTTGATTTCTGAAGTTTTTTGAAAACTGGAGTTGATCTAGAAAGCTTGGATCGGGAGGAGGTTCCGAAAATAGGGAACCTGAATTTTGAAATGAATCAGGATGTTCTAAATGTTCTGAAACTTGCCAGGATTTTTTGAAAGTCGAGATAACAATAACAAGCCTTTCATCTTTAAGTTTACCATATTTGACCTAGTTTTTACAAACTTTGACTCCGTTTTGTGTTCCTTCAAGTTTCTAAAACTTCATCGAATTCTAGATTTAAACCAATCGTTTTAGAAAACCTTATGTCCTTTCAGAAATTTAACCTACCGTAAAACCTCTAATAGAGCGACACCCCGAAGGCCGACTTTTGTAAGTCCGTATGACCGTAATTTTCGTTATTTTCCTGTAAAAATTTCAGTAAACAAAGATACTTTTCTCAGCTATAAAACGCGCTAAATATGATCTTTAGAAAGTTAAGGATATTTTCAAAATAAGTGTTGCTGGCGGTACTTTTGAATCAGTTCTCAAGAATCTGAATCTAATTTTTCTTTTCCCAAATAGTATAGATTTCTGATTCTCTATTGCTCACTCCAAGAGACTACAGACTACCATGTGATTCTACTTCCGTTTAATCCATTCTCTCTCCTCCCCAACCTTGACTTTGAACCCATTATCAATTATATAAAAATACTAGTATCTCCCCAAATTAGACAACCATTTTTTTCTCTTCATTTCTGCAAAACCCTTCTCATGACCTTCTCTTCATGTTCACCTTGAGAACTCGTAACACTCACTCACTCTTCACACACGTACAAATCGAAACAGTAGTACATAATCGCCCCTCCTATTGTCTAGAAGAAGCTGGTTGTAATCACTCAATTACACTTGTTTCTCGCCTTTTTCTCCTCCTCTCTGATTTCTCGTTGCATTGTTTCTCGTTTTTGACCCATCCATCATATCATTCTGTTCAGTTTTTTTGCAGATGGACGAACTAATCACTGTGGAAGGTGCGTCACAGTCTGAGCAGATCATTGGATCCCATGATTTCTGTAATTTTTCGAATATCACTCATCATGAACACGATGAAACTTTGATTCTTATTGTCTGGTGGTCCAATGTTGCAGTATTACCAATTATTGCTCTTATTGGGCTTGCCTGTAATCTTCTGAATATGGCAGTTCTTACTTCAAATAAAACAGCTCGCCGGATCCCCTCCTGGAATCTTCTCATAGCCCTTGCCATTTGTGATAGTCTATTTTTAATATTCGCCACTTTGGATGTCACTCCACTTTCTATTCCATCTCTTGCATTTTCAACTTCATTTAATCATTTTTACTCTCGACTTGTTCTATACATCAGAACATTGGCATCCACTTTCTACAAGAGTTCTGTATTGTAAGTTCAAATAATTTCAACTGATCTCTAAAACTTCAAAGTTCAGAATCGTTGTGGCCTTTAACATTGAGAGATACCTGTGCGTCGTGCAGCCTCTGAATTCGCATCGATGGTGTACTTCAAGAAATTCGAAGAATGCGATTGCCACCGCGTAAGTATTCTATTAATTGTTCTGTATAGACTGGGTCAATAAATGGGAATGTGTTTTGGATCACAAATAGTTTTTGAAAAAAAAAGATAAAATTTGAGGTTCTGAAAAAGTAGTTTGAAGACCTCAGATTTTTCTGAAAATTTGTGGATTTTTTCTACAGTTGACAACTTTTTATAGGATCACGATCCAGTTAGTCATGATACGTGAAAGCCAACATGATCCCAAAATATACCGAATTCGAGGTCTCTTCAGTAAGCTTGGCCTAACTAACTGGATTGCAATCCCATGAAAATGTTGTCAACAACAAACATAGATTTCTTGAGTTGCTCTATACATCCGCAAAATTTCAGATAAATCGGATTTTTGGAAACCACTTTTTCAGGCCCTCGAAGTTGGCCCATTTTCACAGAATACGCTAATCATTTTGGCCAGTACTGTATTATTATTAGACTCCATTCTGTCCCTTAGGTTACATAAAAACCACTGGGCTCCAAGATGAGCCAAACATCGAGATAGAGTCGGTCTACTTGACCTCATTTCCGAAACTCCAATCTAATTTTTCCCCATTTCCAGAATCTTCGTCTCCTTCTTGTGCTCCATTCAATGGCCTCTAGCATACGACACAATTCGCTGTTTCGAGAGCAATTCGAACGAGTACTACTACGTGATTCTCATGTCGACAAACCGCGCTCTTCAGGTATTTACTCTATTTTTTGACCGTTTTTCTCACTTTGTGACAGTACCATCGTTTTGTTGAATGGCATTGTTTGGAATGAGTGGCGAAACCCAATACTTTTTGTAATTAGCAACAAACGGATGAGGACACAGTTTACTTACTGTTTGGGAAAAAAGGGGAGTAGAAGGATTGGGGGAGATTTATTTATAGATTTGAGAATGATCAAATTGGATCTGCACACAAACAAATTGAAATGGTAAACAGAACATAGATTTTTGACAGTAGCCGAAGGATGACTAATTGTTTGTTTCTGATTTGAAGGATTTTTGAAAAATGAGTAACCGATTTTTGAAGGTTTTTCGAGAAAGTTGACAGGAACAGACTTGGCAAATCTCGGACCAGTAGAAAATTTTGCCGGTTTTTTATGCTTTAAAAATTCAAACCAAAATTTTTGACTCCAAAGAACTGGGGCAGGCCGGGCCGGGTTTATTGTCATATTTTCTTTGACATATTTTCTGATTTTGACCCGGACGTAGCATTTCTAGACAGAGAGAAATCAAGCTCGAATCTCAAAACTAGGCAACCTAACTTCTTGATTTTCAGATCTACTACCGTACCATGGACTACGTCTCGCTATTCGCTTTCAACGTTCTTCCGATCATCGCCCTTCTCTACATGAACTCTCGAATCATTTTCACTCTCCGTCGTGTCGTTGATGAAGATTCTAGAAGAGATGAAGAGATCAAACTTTCGGATGGTCTCATTCAAAATGAAGCACACAACAATCGCACGATGAGAGCCAACGCCATGCTTTTCGCAGTCGTTTTCATGCTTTTCTTCTGCGTTGGACCTCAAGCACCGGCACGTCTTCTATTTGATATATACGGACAATATCATCCGAAAGCGATTCTCTATGTATGCTTGAGTCAACAGTTGGTATTCTTGAATGCATCTCTCAACTTTTGCTTATATTGTGTCGTCTCCAAGAGATACCGGACGTTGATGAAACAAACATTGAAGAAGTTCTTGCATAAACTTGAAGGTAGGAACTTTGAAAACTTCAAAATTTCAATATAAATTTCCTATTTTCAGGAGTCGATCGTCCATTCCAAATCAGTTTGAAACAAACGAAAAGCAGTTCTGCTCATGTGACATCTCTCGAAGAACCCCAAGCACAACTCATTCAACCTGTCTAATATTTTCATATTTTTTAAAATCCACTTGAAATCAAGCCACGGGTTGTCAGTCTCATTCCTAGTTTTTCCAAAGTAACTTTGTACTTATTTCCTTTTTTCTAGGTTCATGCTTTATATGTACTTTTATTACGGGTAATCATTGACCACTTTCTCTCCCCCAATTCAGCATGTAAATTAGAAAATTATGATCGTCAGAGACAATGAAATTCTTTTCTGGTTTTTGGTTTTCTTTGATTGGTATGACGTTGAGCTTTGGGGAAAACGATCACATTGTAAAATGATGATAATGATCATTTGAGAAATAGAAAATGTTCAAGTATTGGTTTATCAGAAGGTTTTGTATTCAGTAGAACACAACAGTAGGAACCGAAATAGAATCCTCAAATCAAAACTCCAAATAGCTCAATCCCAATGTCGAGGTTTTACTTCATCTAAGACAGGAGTGTGCGGAACGGAATTCCGAAAATTCTGAAAAATTTGACTATTTTCAGAATGAAACTCCGATCGGATTTTCCGTCAAACATTTTTTGGAACAAAATTTCGAAGGAAAGTTTTTGGAAAATTAAACGAAAACTACTGTAAAACAAGACCATTTTCAAAATTCCGGACTTCCGAAGTTTTGAAATTCGGAATAATACCGACCTTCCGAAATTTCGACAAATTTCCATTGCACAACCCCCTGATCTAATAACTAAAAACAAACCTTCTAACAAAATCTTTTTCTACAATTTCATAACATCAAATTTCCATAACACAAACCACAACCATTTTCAATCATGCTCTTTCAACACCTCCTCCAAACTTGTGACATTTTATTTTATGTAGGCGTCCCTTTCCAATTAACAAAATCTGTTCTAGATCAAAGAATCCCCTGTGAGCCCTCCCTCGTGTGCTTCGCGACTCTGCGTCTCCCAGAATCATTGAAACGTGGCTAATTCAGAATTCTTATATATCACAACGACGTACTTCTGGTGCTCTCCATCATAATGAATGCTTCTTGCTCAACAGTTTTCACTTATTGGGATTCATGGCAATTTCAAGCCACATTCTCCCATATATTAATGCTTGTAACACTGCCGATTAACTTGTTCGGAGGGTACTGTATTATTAAAAAGACCCCGAGAAATCGAAGAAGTGCGAGGTGGTATTTGCTGCATTTGCATGCATGGTGAGTTTCTCTTGAAAAATTTCAAGTCCAATTTGAAACTGATATCATCTTTTTCCAGGACAATAATCTCGGATGTGCTCATCGGCGGTCTCGTTTGTCCGTACATGTTTTTCCCGGTGCTCGTCGGAATTTCCGTCGGAGTATTCAGTTGGTTCTCCGTTCCCGTGTGGATTCAGGTGTTTTGTGCACAAGTTGGATTGGGTGGTCAGTGTTTTTGAAGTAGATGACAGAGGAAATGAACAATGAACAAATAGTGTTGGTGTGGATGGACAAAACATAGGGGAAAACTTGTTATGCTGGCTTCGAATTTCGAAAAAAAAGAAAGAAGATGGGATTTATTGAGATGGGGAAACTGTGTTTGAAGAGAAGTTATCGTAAAACCTCTAATAGAATGACATGTCTTTCTATTGTTCAAACTCCTCAGAATCAAAATTTTAACTTCACAAAAGTATCCATTACTAATCCTTGTGAAGGAAATTATGACATCTTTCATTTTGATCCTAGTCTGTTTTGGGCAAGGAATCGTTTGAGACTACTTTCAGCAAACTGAGAAAGAGCTTATTTCGGGCTCACTTGGGTGTACTTCTATTAGGAGTTTTACGGTATACTAGATTAAAGTATTCTTGTGAACTTTGAAACTAGATGCCGATCGTTCAAGATTTCCAGCTCAATGCACTTTTTGCATTGGAAAATCTCAAAATTTCTGAGAAACCCGAACACTGTTCAACATTCCTTTTTCCACTTGAACACCCAATAACTGAATTTCGAAAAGTTTTGCTAGAATCTTCTTGAAAAATTGATCAAGAAGAGTATTTGTCTAGAAAACTTATGCACCCGTAAAACAACGTCACTAGTTGGCCAAATTTAGAAATCAGAAGCAAAAATTGGAATCAGGTAGGCGTAAAGGGTTTCGTAGAAACTGAAGTTAAGAGATTCTATTTTTCGAAAATAGAAGATGGTAGTTTGACCCTGGCCTCTGATAGATCGAGAAAATGTAGACAGAGCAGTTCTTGAAATGTTGTATTGCAGGGAAAAGAGATTTAGAACTTTGCACTCAACCGGAAAGTTTTAATGGTCAAGAATATGGGATCAGGCTAGATACATTGCAAGAAAACATTTTTATCTAATAGTCTGAACAAAATAATTGAGAAACTAGTGAGATTAGATGTGTTGATCAATATCAGTGTGTAACATGGAGACAAAAACTCGAGAATCTGGAAAACGAGAAAATTCTTGAGAAAAAGTCTCGAGGCGATTCTCGAGAAAATTCTCGAGAATCGTCTCTAGAAATTTCTCGAGAAAATTGGAAAATTTCAAAATAGGTTTTTTGAGACTTTTTATACATGAATCGACGCAGAATCGGTCGGAGAAGAATTCCCTCAAAACCGTCTCGAGAATACAGAAATCCAAGTTCGGTTTTTCTAGATTCCGTTGCGTTGTTTTCCAGGTCTCGCCACCGCCATAGTCATGCTCTTCGAGAATCGTCACAACACTCTAGTCCGTGGAAGATTTAAAATAGAAGCCGAATGGATTCGCTACACTTTCTACGCTATCAATGGAATCTACGCTCTCCTTTTTCTCCTCCCGGTTTACTTCAGAATCCCCGATCCAGAATGGGCGAAACCAATCCTCCTAAAAGTAGTCTGTAAACTTTTGAGATCCCCAAATTTTGAAACTTTTAAATTTCAGATTCTCCCCTGTCCTCATCCATCTTATTTTCAAAGCAATGTGTTCGTATTCTCAATGGAAATCTCTGCTGTAACTGGGACCGCTGGAGTGTTTTTGTTGTTTTTTCTAGCAGAAGTTTTCGTTCTCTGCGTTCATTCGAGCTATTTTCTGTTGAGTTTGAAGACTCACATGTCTGCAACAACTAGAAAGTTACAGCAGAAGTTTTTTGTAGATATGATTTTTCAGGTACTGTTCACTGTTTGTATCAAAAAAATTTACATACTCATTTAAATTTTCAGGTTTCTATCCCCGTTGGTGTTATAGTTCTTCCAATGACTTATTGCTTCTATTCAATCGTCTGGCAACAGTACAACCAAAGTTAGTTTCAACAGATTTCTCCAAAGCTTCTAAAATTCCAGTGCTCAACAACATCGCCATAATGTGCATCTCGCTTCATGGAATGGGTTCAACTATCACTTTGATCTGGCTAAATCCCACATATCGACATTTCACTATATCTGTTATCACATGCTTCAAATATGATCCAACGTTAAGAAGAAGTTCCGTAATGACCGTGTCACCCGCCACGATAACTCAACAACATTCCCCAAAAGTTTGAGGATGAATAAAACTTTTAAATTTTATTTCTCGTCAGTTTGAAACTAGCGACTTCCAGTCTCCAACTCGGTATTCTGAAAGTTTAGATTCAGAATTGCAGACCGAAATTTTCTAGAAAATGACTCTATCGGTGATAGTTCGCGAAAATTCGAAATCTCAATACCGGATCGTGCTCAGAAACACGTCGATCTACGACGTGGCTGTGAAGATTGTGAATCCGAACGAGAGTCCAAAACTGGATCGTTTGGAATGTCTTGTTCTCTCCAACAAGTACACCGACATCACCGTTCTCGAGACACCGTCGAAAGCGGTCTTGTGTGGCAACAAGCAGAAGCCAGTTCTCATTTATTGTCGCGCCATCTATCCGTTCAATCGCAAGAACATCCGTCATTGGATTGAGGGGCACGTGCCTGATAAGCCGCAGCATCTCGTCCAATCGCTCAACTTTGTCGTCGATGACGCCGAATTTTCGGCAAAAACGGTAAGATATTAGGGGTTGATCTTACTTATATGTAATCCGCTAGGAGTTCTGTCCGGTCTTGGTCAGGATGTCAGATCAGAAAATCATAAATTTTGATTAATAATTCTAGGACATTTTGGAAAGGAAGATTTCGTTCACTAAAAATACCACATTGAATATAATTATTCGTTTATGGGCCTATTCACGTTGAGTAAAAGTCGGCAAAAACTCCCAAAACCTTATTCACAAAATTCCAAAAACTACAGTACTCTTCTTGGAAATTTCGTTTTTGGTATCCTCGATTCAAAAAAATCGCACGGAAAAATCGAGTCGATTTGAAATTCTTAAACCCCGCCCACAGTCGTTTTTTCGCAACACTGCCGCACGCAGTTTCGCAACTTTGCCGCACGGAGTATTTTTATTGATATTTTTCGCGTTTTGTAAGCACTCTTCCAATAAATTACTAGTATTTTTCGATTTTAAACGGATTTCGAAATACAAAACGGAGAAAATGAAAAGGAGTCGCACTTCTGAGGTCACCGTCGAAGGATTCTACGAGCGAAGAGGTAGAAATATCCCCGGATTCTGAAAAAAACCTGAATTTTTTCTGAAAAAATATAACTTTATTAGTAGAAAATGTATTATTGGATTCTGAAGATTTAAAAATTTACTCAACGTGAATAGGCCGATTATAGTGAATAAACGTGATAAAGATTCTTCTAAAAAGTGATAAAAAAGAAACATAAATTAAGAAACACAAACGGAACTGTAAACAGAAAAGAAAAGTTAAAAAATGCTGGTTTCGCGGAAAAATCGCGGAACACGCCATGTCACGGCAAGTGTGTCAATAATGCCAGCTGGTGCACCAACCGTTTTTTTGTCTGACCGCGAAATAGTGTGTGCAGAGAAAAAAAACGCACGCAATACATACAGGCCCGCGGAGACCGGGAGGCGTAGGGTGCTACAAACCCTACCCTATATAAGCGACGTCGCATTCTCGTATGCCCGCACAAGTGTTGATGTTCTAACGACCATTCCAGTATGAGGAAGGCACCCGATAGGCCCCTATCGGGATTGCTGAGTAGGTACCGGGTGGAAATGAGGACCTTGGGTGGTGAAATCTCGCGAAAGTAGCCACCCTGCTGGAGTGCGAGGAAATCACCCCCGGAGCTGCAGTGACCGGGAATTTTTCGGGCGCAGGGGGGGCGGTTTTGAAAAAATTTTTGGCTTCACCATCGTCATTGTCATTGTCATGGCCAAGGTCGCGCGGCGGTTCCGGGCGTGGCGCGCAGCGCCCGGGGGCACGGGCGCGGCGGCACACTGCTGGTAAATAACAAATTGATAATAAACAACGAAAAAAAGGGATACGCAGTCAGCAGGATTCGAACCTACGCGGGCAGAGCCCAATTGATTTCTAGTCAATCTCCTTAACCACTCGGACATGACTGCATGTCTGAGTTGACTGTTATAATGTTGCACTTTTCCGCAGATTGTCATCGACCTGCCAGGCAAGTCAACAATGGTCGAGTCAACTGGATATGCACTTAAAATGAACAACAGTAAGACTGTACTTCGTGCTTTTCTGGAGAATGGTAATTTCTTAAATTATTTTTTTTCCATTATCTGAATATTTCAGATACTTCTTCTGCATGCCAATTCGAGTCAAAATCAGTTCTGAAGTGTCTTCCAAAAGTTGCCAAAGTGGACTCTTTGAAATCTTCGAAAAAATCTGAAAAGGCTCCAATCGAAAATAAGAACGAGGACGCTTGCTTCGTGGTCCCTCTATTCAAAGCTTTGTGCAATCCAAAGACCAAAGTGGAGACAATGGCACATTGATCTACCAAATGATAAAATACATTTTATTTGAGATAAGTGTATGGCAAAGATAAGATACGATAAAACTTAGAATTTCACAAGAATCAGTACAAATAAAGGAAACTACACGGGGAGAGAAAAAATATGGGATTGGAGGAGGTAGCAATCTAAACACAGGGAATGTTAATACACATGGAAAGATAAGCAATTTTGTACTTTAATGATGTTTGACGGCATGGAAAAGCCAGTTGGTTTTGGTGGCCCATGATCCGTTGAAGGCTTCTTCGTAGATTCCGGCGAAGAACTTTCTAGCCTTCTCCTTTGATTCGCCTTTGCAATAGAGAGTGTTCTGAAAATAAATATTGAGTTCTTTCTTTTTCTGATTCAAAAAAACCTTCAAATGATCCAAATCCGCTTTCGTTGACAACTCGGGCAGCTCCATTCCCAACATCAAAGTGAAAAGTGACACGAAGAGATCTCGATTGCTCCACATGACTTCGTACGCTTCTAGACACAGCGTCTTGAACTTTTGAATTTCATGCGAATTCCCATCGACAGGTTTTCCAGATCGAATAATTGTCAGGAACTGTTCGGTGAGGATGAACGGTTGACGATCCCGCTGAATTCCGAGCTTTGTTTTTCCATGTCCCAAAATGTGACCGAAATCAATATGGAAGTATTTTCCGTCAGTTGTAATCATGAGATTATCACTATGTCGATCCTTGATACCCATGATGTACGTGGCTACTGAATATCCAACACATGAGTAGAGGAAACGATCTACACTTTCAAAGTATTTTTTGGTTGCTTGTGCTGTGTCCGGTCTTTCGTATGTCTCATCTCTCTTGTCACGCTTCTTGTCATCGCTGAAAAATATCTAATGATAAGTGAAAAGCTGAAAAATCCTTACGCAAGTCCACATTGTTTTCGAATCCACTTATTCATGAACTGCGAGTCAATGCTTCGAGCTGCCGTATTGAAGAGACTAGTTTTCTGTTGAATTTCGAAAATCGTCTTGCAATTTGGCACCACTTCAATAATTCCAATCATTTCACCCATTGGAAGAACACCATAAGGACTGAGACAACAATCGATATTGGCCGCTTTCCAGATATTATCCATTACTTCGAGCACTTGCAAAACGAGCATATCTTGTCGCAGATCGTCGCCATTCTTGAAGATCGCTGCACAGACTGGAAGATGGAGGTCACTTTTAGGATTCTTGTTTTTCCAGACGAGGAACAGAGGTTGTTTCGCACTTCCGAGGACGATGGCTTTTTCGATACTGAAATAAGTTTCTTGTGGAACATTTCTCCTGTAAGATAACATACACCATTTCGCCGAGTTTATAAACAGGATCCAGTGGAGAATCGATTCCCTCCATTTTATGACTGATTGATCTGAGCTGACTACGGAGCTTCTCAGTTGCAGCCTCTTTCGACAATCCCTTCACACCGGAACTGATACGAGTGAGCTCATCGACCATATCGACTTGACGAATGATGACTTTGATATGTTCTTCGTTTCCACGAAGGTATGCTTCCATGAGAAGGGAGATACGACGATATTCTTCATTATTGGTTGCGCAGTCCCTAGAACTTTTAACGCTTGTATCAAAGGAAACTGGAACGGAGAAACAAGACACCAGGAAAAACACTCACTTCAATCGACAGATCTCCGAACGAAGAAGCCAGAACAGACGATGCCCAATACGGTAATCAATGAGTGCCCTTGACAAAAGCATCATTCCGACTTCTGAATAAGCACGTGGCTCGTATTTCAACGCCTGGATCAATGGTAAAAGGAAGAGATGGAAAGTAATGGAGCTGAGTTGCTCATTCAACTTCTTCACAGCAAACTTTCGAATCACTCGATCCGTACATCTCTTTCCAAGCAGGGTCAACGCAGCTGCCACACTTGGAGGTTTCCATTTATCCAACATCACATAGAGTTCTGAGAAGTTTTCACGATCAGTCCATACGATTCTGAGTTCCGAAAGAACCACCAATAGATCAGGCTCTTGTTTCTGAATATAGCGTCTCCACGACCAAACATGTCTCTGCTCATCGTCATTCAGAACAGTTCCTGACTCGTGTTTCTTAATCAACTCCTGCAACTTTTTGTATCCTGGATCTCTGATACATGCTTCATAATCATCTCCAACTATGTTCACAGTTTCGGCCCACGTACTTCGATGCTCCACAAGATAATTGTATTGCGCCTGAGTTGGCATTTTGACTCTTCTTCCATAGCTCGAGATTTCGATAGTAACCGCCATAGAAGTTCCGATTTTGGCTCCATTATCTCCGATTCTGCTTCTATCGGATGATGGTCCTGGTGCCCACAGATTTAGATGAATCTGTCCTTGACGAAGTTCATCTCGCCAGTCGGTCAATGAAATGTTCACCCATCCCAGTTCAATCTCTTCCTTGATCTTCGCGGACTTCATGTAATAGACACGAACGCTTAGAATCGCTGATGGTGGCATATCCTTCATGTACAAATCGAATGTGAAAAACTCTCGGCACCACACATTGTTAGTCGTAGGTACTCGGGGAATTTTGGTGGTTGTGAGAATAAGAGTTCCAACGTAGACCTTAATCTCCATTCCGATGTAGATGTCGGTTGCAGCGGTGAACGGGAGTCCCGAGAAGTTCACTGGCCGAATCATCAAATTGGCATCGAGATCCCAAAGCGTAATTTGTTCCAGGGATGCAGTCGGTCGAAAATCAGTCCAAACCTTGTCACTATTCGTGGGCTTCGCTTCGTTTCCTATAGAGACGCTCAACACATCCAATGCCATTTTTCTCTCGTGCACTCGAACGTAGTGTGGTTCGTAGAGTGGTTTCGGACGGACGTAGTCTTTGAGAACGAGGGATTGACGACGAAGAACAAAACCAGGACAACGATAGCTTTCTAATTCTGATCGAATTCCCTGAAATTAATTCATTTTGACGAGATTAGAAGCTAGGGTATTACATCGTATGAAGTAAGTTTCACATCTGGATTCGTCACGAACAAATTTCTTCCTGCCAACTGCAGGAGCCAACACTCATCTGGTGGGTCTTCAGGATCGAACAAACTAATTCGTCGCAGCTCTTGGAGAAACTGCATCATAAGAGTTTGTGGAGTGAATTCTGGATCGAAATCGATGTTTACTTTGAACATTCTGTCCCAATTTTCGTTGGCTTCCGCTCTACGCTTCGTCCAGAACAATTGATAGTCCAATTTAGCAGCCTTGGCTTTCGATTCCAAATCTCGTGGGCATTGTTCAAAGGTACAGAAAAATTGATCTTCTGGAAACGCGTAGTGCTGAATTCCTTCAACCCCACGTGTTAAGCACGTCTTCTTGGTTCGTGACCAGAGAGAAGCACGAAATTGTCGCAGCTCCTCATCAATACTGTCTTCCAGCTTGTCCAGTGAATATCCAAGACAATGACTGATATCAGCCATCAGTTCCTTATCACGATTGGCTCCGTCTGGTTCGAAGAGAAACAGCATTGGAAAGGTACCATGGAGTTCCAGACAGGATAACGGCTGCTGAAAAAAAAATTAATCTATTTGCGATTTTCTGTGGGTAAAACCAACATCATCATTAAATATCACTTCGATTTCTCCAAAGTTATTCTGCTGTCTGAAGACATAGTCTTGCGGTTGCGTAGAATGTGCACCCCATTTCATCGGTGCTATTTGTTCAAATAACTGTTGTTTGAAGTCAGCAAGTTTCATGTCAAGACTGGTTTTAACGTTGGCTATGAACCACGGAAATACAACAGTGATGATTTCTCCTGCTGAAGATAAGACTAGTAAATCAGCGACTCCGTCTTTTTCCAGAAGCAATGACCCTTTCCCAGCATCCGTTTCTAGAGATGGTCTGAAAAATAGTTTTGTCCTTTGCGTCCTTACTATTTCCTTCATACCAGGGCCGAGCGGCAACTAATTTTGACAACACATTCAAGTGAGAATAACTTTTTTCAGGTTGGTCGGATAAAAATACGGTCAACAGAAAAAATGTTTCCTATTGAAAAAGCTATCGATTGGTTAAAAAATCTCCAAATTTTATCAAAAATTAACAGAGTTACGCTTTGTGTTGCCGAAAGAAAGAAATTGCCAAAATCGGCAACTTTCCGGCAACGCAAGGCGTAGCTAAATATGTTAATTTTCGATGAAATTTGACGATTTTACAACCTATCGATAGCTTTTTCAATAGGGAACATTTTTCTGTTGACTTATTTTTATCCGATCCCCCCGAAAAAAGTTATTCACATTTGAATGAGTTGCCGAAATTCGTTGCCGCTCGGCTCTGTTTCATACCGTTCCCTCATTTGCCACTCATCCAACATCGTTTGCAGTTGTGGATGAATGATGCTGGTTGAGTGCGAAGGTCTTCGTTGTCTTTCGGAGCTTCGTTGTGAATCACCTGAATTTGAGGTGATACTTCGTGATCCATGACTAGCTGTTCGATTTCGAAACCCAGTTGAAGAACTTCGTGACATCGACATCTGAAATGAATAATAGAAATCCAAGAGCTAAAGAGAAAGTAGAAAATTGAAGCGGTAAAGACGCTGTGCAAGATAACAAAAGGATGAGTTTGACAATTTACATACTTCATATAAAACGGAAAATCAAATTGATAAATTGACAATGCGAGATCAATTATTGTCGTTGAATGGTCATATTCGTGATGTGAATCGGTCGCTGTTGTTGCATCTGATGACCCATATTCATTTGTCCCGGTTGCATCATTGCTGAAAGTAATGTTGTTATGACATGTATGAGCAAACGTATCATCAGACATTTAATCTCTTTTCTATTTTGAAGAGGAAGAGAGTAGCAGAGAAAAAGGAAATTAGAATAAATTCTCGCACTTCTTCAAATGAAGCACGTGCGAATCGAAACTAAGGAAAAACAAAAACAAAACGTACGCATTTGGCCTTGATGCATCTGTGGATATTGCTGCTGATATGCGTTCCCATAACCCATTTGAGGTGTTTGTTGCTGTCCCGAGTTCATGAGCTGCTGACGGAGTTGCGAGTTTTGATAATCTTGCATTCCTGGAGTCTGATTCACGCCTTGCGATGATGATTGTGAAGCACTGGCTGCAGAAGCAGGCGTAGCTTGTGCTGGAGGAGCATGAGCTCGCAGATTTCGAAGCGATTCTCCTAGCAGAACGGATTTCACCAATTTCGTTGTTTCCTCTCGGTCATGGGATGGCTGAAGCAAATAAAATTTGTTTTTCCATTTTTTTCTGTTTTACTCAAAATGAAATCATTTTCACTCCCAATCAGATCTTATCGTTATGTGATTCACTAGCTCTACTAACTCCGATTCAATCAATCGACGGTGTAGTAAATCGTCGATTGATATTAAGCGACTCAGAACTCGCACAGTCATCTAGATAGAGTTTCGTCATTTTGGGAGGGAAGAGAAATATAAAAACTATATTAATTGAAACCCACCTTTTCATTGATCGCTTCTTTGTGTAGCCTGTCGATGTTCGTCAGATTGACCAACAATCCCTCGATATTTTTGGCGTACGCCCCAATCTGCCTCACGACGAGATCAGGAGCTTTCGCATTTCTCTCAGCATCCAACATCTGCTCTTCATTTTCCATTTCGGGATTCGGTTTTGTTCTGAGGTACTCTGGCACCAGTTCGTGATTCCATGAGAAGACACGACCTTGGGTTATTCTCTGAATTATTTTCAGTTAATTTATTGCACAAATCATCAAAGTCAAACCTGGAGATTATCGTCTGCTTCATACTGCAACCGTTGTGGTACCATAACATGTGACCTCAAAAACTGTCCGTAATCCTCGTGTCCATGCGGCAAGCCGCTTTTTCGTACTGAAGTTTGCAAACTCGACATGGCGGATGCCAATGAGGAAAACTTTTCAAGCATATCTGGCCATGGGCATTTCTCTTGTAAATCAAGCATATGCAGCAGCTCCTCAATCATTTTCTTCGCATCGGTTACGCGCTTGATCAGCATGTCTGTTGCCTGGTTGATTTTTTCAGGCTCCGATTGGTAGTTAGACGTGATAGGTGGGATGTTTAGCACTGCAGCTGGAGGAGCACTCATCTGAAAGTGAAACGAGGTTATGATTATTTAAAGGAGGATTCCGACCAAAAAATAATTATGCTTTAAACTGTGTAGGAGAGTGAGTAGATTACGAATATCGAAGTGAAACAGCTTGAAAAAATTCGTAACGCTCAAAAAACGCGATCGCCGGTGCTCAAAGTGATCCCTGATGGAAGAGAAATTACGCGGCCGCCCGCAAATTTCGCAATATTTTTCAAATTTCTCTTCCATCAGGGATCACTTTGAGCACCGGCGATCGCGTTTTTTGAGCGTTGCGATTTTTTTCGAGCTGTTTCACTTCGATATTCGTAATCTACTCACTCTCCTACACAGTTTAAAGCATAATTATTTTTTGGTCGGAATCCTCCTTTAATATTGATTTCAAAGCACATAGAGATAGTACCTGTGGACTGAACCACTCATATGAACAATTGGAGAAAAAAAAATGAGATTCTGTGATTTATTCGACTCGTACAGTTTCATGCATATTATTTACAGGTTTTCAGAGAGATTATTGACTATTTCCGAGATTTGTTTGCAGGAATTGAGGCTTCATGATTCCGGATAAACTCCTCCTGGTCGAACGATAACGGAATCAGATTATTGTACTGTGTTGTGGTCACATTGACTCCCGCCGATGCCTTTTGCATCGCTGCTTCCTCAATGAGCTGCTTATTCGATTCGATAATCTCTTCAACAAGCTTCGAAGTCACAGAACTCGGTCCCTGTTTTTTAACAGAGCTTGTCGTCGATTGAGCGCCTGCAAAATTATATTCAGAGAGAATAAATTTTTAAAAATATACCTGTCGTCGAAAAAGTACTCGTACTTGTATTTGGTGTGCTCGGTGCACTCGGCGTTTCCATATTTTTGTTGTATCCTGGATTTCTTCTCAAAAACGGTTCGTAGAAGTTGTGTGTCAACGGGACGGGTCGATTTTGTATGGGCCGTAGTAACTCCTGGAATTCTGCGTTGTCTTCCATGTCTGAAAAATGTTTAGTTGCATTTTTTCATGTAAAAAATTGGGTTAAAACCGAGAAATCTGGCCTGTTTACATGTTTTTTCCTGGTTGTTTTTCACTTTCTGTTATTTTTTCCTTCGCAATGGAGCGCGCTTTCATCGGCTAAGGTGCCCGCGAAATTCGAGCTTGACAAATTCGATTTTGACTTTTATTCGATTTGAACTTAAATTCCAGTTTATTTGGGATTGATTTCTACTGAAATGGACTATATATTGTATGAAAGGTATTATAACACACCCCTGTAACTCATAGTTAAGGTTTACCGCTTGTGAAGGGTGAAAATATTATTTTAATAACACGAACTTTAATAAAAAATATTTTATCGAGATAATGAGAATATGCAACAGGAACATAGAAACAGATATTTATGAAGATTCAACAATCGAATGCCTTTTCACATCTCATCGTGGACCAACGCGTGACTAAACAACATCTCAACTTGCTCAATCCATCCAGGATTCTTTCGACTGAAGATCTTCAAATCCTTCATCGTCTGCTCAATAGCCTTCACAGCCTTTTCCCTCTTTACATCCTTCGTGAGCTCTTCCACCATAGCCTCTACTAATTGTGGTCGTGAAGCTCCTTCGGCGAATTTCTTCTCGAGAACATCTCTAAGCTGAAATTATTCCTTGTTAGTCATTGCACCTGCCGATTCATTGGGTCCCCATCCATTCTCAGATCCTAATCCTGTCTTCCCTCACTAATCGTCACTCATATCTGGACAATTCTTTATCTTAGCACCATAATAATGAGGGGTCTCTCTTTCTGTGGTCCTTTGCTCTCTCTGTCATCTCTCGGTCTCTCATTTTGCCACGTTGCGTAATTAGCCAACACTAAAGAAGACCGTTCTAGCACCCCATTGTGGTCGCACGAGAAATCCACGGGGGTTCTTTCTCAGCCAACACACCGTCTGTTGGCTTACTGTGGGTCAGGTGACGTGGCAGATGGATGACGTCATGTTTGTACGTGACGGATTCCTATCTCCTCTCGTAAAACAGTCCTTTGTTATTTTATGAGTAGTTTGAGCTCTCCTGGGAAGAGAGAACAATTGTGGGAAAGAGATTGTACAGTGTCATCTGGATTATCTCCCAAAGGACTAATAGAAAAACAGATGGTGGAAGAGATTACAGGATCGTATCCTTAGGAGGGCTTCCCCAGGAAGGCTGACTTACCCGTTGGATTTGATGACGAGTCAGGTAGAAGCCGAGCACACGATGAACCTTGCGAGTGATGTAGTCGAGTTTTCTAGAGAGATAATATTGTTAGAATTGAGAAATTAGAATGGGTTGCGCAAGTGATCATTAAAAAGTTACGCAAGGTATGATGTAACCCGGACCATTGGCAATCTAATACTCTGCTCCGCGGCATAAAATAGAGCCGCTCCGACGCATTCTGCCCAACCGGAAATTGGCTTTCGGCATACTGTATCTTTTCGCGAAATTGACTCTGTTTGCGATGTTTTTCTGTACTCTCTTGCCCCATGAATATTCAAATTGTGCACAGTGCTCCCATGTCAATATACGCAAACCATAAACTGTCTCTCCCACATTCTCTCTAGAGTGGTTAAAACGCCGAGCCGATGATCTCCGTTTCATTATTTTTTTCCCGACACCGGAGGTCATCTTCCATCAACGTCGTCAATCTTCTTCGCCTCCTCCTTTCGGTGGCTTCCGCGAGAATTTCACCCTATATCTCCCCTTCCCGAAAAAAATGGAACAGATTGTCCGCTTTCCATTTTCCGCATTCGGAGAGATCGAGAACAAAAGAGAGAATCCGAAAAACGTCTCCCCCTCCTCTCCGGCGCCTAGCGGTCATCCGTACGAGACGTCGCATCCAATTTTCCTTTCCCCTCCTTCTCCGGCTAATCTGTTTTCCAGACCTTCTTCTCCTTTCTCCTTCTTCAACCCTTTCCCCTTCTAGGCCTGCTGCCCCACTGACCATCGGCCCACCATTTATCGAGCGCGTCCGTCTGTTCGTCAGTTTGCGCGCGCGCGCTCACTGCACACCATTCGACCGCACGCGCGCGAAACGAAATAGTGCGGCGAGAGAAGAGAGTGCGAGACAATTGGTGCTCTCGTTGGGTGGGATCTACACCAAACGCGCCTTTTTCAGGGGGCGGAGTCGCACCGTTTTGGTGCACCGCTGGGTGGTATAAAAGGGCCAGCGAAAGGGGTCATTCCATCATCAGTCGTTTTCTACTCATTCCCATCCCATCTTCTACTCCTGTCCCATCTTGTCCCATTTCTGCTACTACTATTATTCCTTGGATTGAGTCGGACCTCAACCCGTTTTCAATCCGATGATAACCCTCAATTATTGGCTATCACCGGGTGAAAACTGGTTCAGGTCTGACTCTCTCCATTTTTTTCAAACTGCGACGGGGAACCGCGCTAGTTTTTACCTCGGTTGGTACATCAATGTGGCTATCACCGGGTAGAAACTAGCTCGGGTCCCCGTCCCAGTCCTTTTTTCCCTTTATTTCCCCCCTTCCAATCCTTCCAAAAAACCTTGGGACCATTGTGAGTGCTCGCTGCGGTGTTACGACACTTCAAAACCATTCCTATCACCGGGTGAACACTTGCAATGGTCCGTTCGGTTTTTGAGAGCCAGGGCCTATACCGGGTTTTTCTCCGCGGTGATACGACGCCTCCCAAAATTTCTTATCACCGGGAAAAAATCTGGTATAGGACCTGCGACTCGATCAATGGAATGGATGTGTTCCCCTGTGTCCTTGATCCTTATTCGCTACTACACCTATTCTGCTACTATTATTCAAGAGATGCCGAGAGCTCAGCTGATTCAAGCTTCGGTGATAAATTCTCAAAGAGTCTATCACCGGGTGTGAATCGGTTAAGCTCTCCGTGCATCTCCTCTTGCCCCCACCTCAGCTGGTGTTTACTGCTGTGATATGCCACAATTTCTTATCACCGGGTGTACATCCGCTAGGGTGGCGGGCAAGGGTCTTTTCAAAAGTGAGGTAATTTGATTTCGAATGCGGGTCCCTTTGACCTTGGTGGTTTTTCGCCGCTGTGATATACTCACACGGTTTATCACCGGGTGGAAAACTACCAAGATCGGCGGCGACTTTTTTCTTGTTGTGTTGTATTTGTCGTTGTCTGTCCAGTTCTGGACACTCGCAGGTTCTCGCTTCGGTGATATTATCATGAGCGGATATCACCGGGTGAAAACTTGCAAGCGTCCTGACTCAACTGGAACTTTTTGCTGTGCTCTTTCATCGCTCCAAACTTACATTTGATCGAAGTACAATCTTCCGAAATCCTTCTTTTGATCCTCTGGCAATTTCGTCATGAATTTGTCTAGAACCTTTTGAACCTTCTCCTCATTCCCATCGTTCGAGACCATATCTTTGGCAAGCTCAAATTATTATCTCATTTTATTCCCGCTTTATTTCTCACTGACCTGATGAATAGAAGCCTCGTCGATCTTGGTATCTTTCAAGAGAATAGTGAGATTCATGGACAATTCGATGTACTTTCCATAAATTTTATCCGATGCTGGATGGCTGATGACCACTTTCTCATCGGCTTCAGCATAACAGAAAACTGCCAAAGAGGCGAGAATAACGGCGATTCGGAGAGTCATTTTGATGGAAGACTGAAATGACCTGACTCTCCCGGTGAGCCGGCCCACAGATCCCACAGGTGCTCAAACATAATAAGAATAGAAGATAGAAGAGGATAGGGTCAAATTGTTTATACAGTTGTGCTACGTATTGTTACACTCGTTATTATATCATTTTGTACGGATTCAGAATGCCGTTTGGATCGAAAATGTTCTTGAGCTTCTTGGCGAGCAGGCGTTCTTCTGATTCTTTGCCGAGATTCGCGTACGGTAGTTTGAGTTGACCGATTCCATGCTCCGCAGAAATCGAACCACCGTGAGCCACCACCCATTCATATAGGAAAGGATACATTCTGAAACAAATTATTTTGAGAGGAAGTAAAAAAACAGAACACTTACACTTTCTCAAGTTCTTCACACCGTTTTCCAGCAGTGATATTCAGATGGGTGTTGCCATCTCCCAAATGCCCATACGTTACCACTCTCTTCGCCAAATCTCCACACCGTTCTTTCATGACATTCGTCAACTCATAGTAGCTTTCCAGAGGAAGAGATACATCATGCTTATACACATATCCATCTCTAGTTACAGCCAACGGAGCACTTTCCCTGAGCTTCCACATGTTTGCAGCATCTGTCGATGATCCAGCCAAGACTCCATCCACGATAAGGTTCTTGGAAAGGCATTCATCAAGAAACGCGCTCATTTTCTCCATATCATGGTCTTCGTTAGATCCCGATGTTTCTACGAGAATTGAGAATGGGGTTGACTTGCTGAGAACTGGTTGTAATTCTAGATTGGATTTTAGACACTCCATGATATCTGCATCAAGGAATTCGAAGGAAGAAAGAACTTCTGATAAACATGATTTTGCAAGCTTCAGAACTTCACAGCACTTTTTGAATGACTCGACACCTGAAACAAATAGAAAAGAAACTTTCAGAAGATTTTTATTATTTTTACCTAACATTGCACTTTGCACACTTCTAGGTCTCGGCACTGCTGTCATCGTGACACTTGTAATCACTCCTAACTGTCCCTCACTTCCCAAAAACAAATGTGGAGTGTGCAAAGAAGTATTGTCTTTTCTGATTCCAGATCCCAAATGGAGCACACTTCCTTGCTCATCTGGCAAGACGACGGTGAGCCCCAGAAGATGGGCATGAAGACTTCCGTATCGAATAAGACGAATACCACCAGCACACGTGGCAATGTTGCCTCCGATTTGACACGATCCTTTGGCTCCCAAATCGAACGGCATCATGTATCCAAGTTTAGAAAGTTTGTTGTCGAGCTCTTCCAGGATGAAGCCAGAATCACACTGGAGAATTCCCATCGTGTCATCGAATGAGAACTGTTTGTTGATTTTATTCATCGAGAGGACCACCTCATCGTGGACTGGGATCGATCCACCAACGAGTCCGGTGTTTCCTCCTTGCGGCACAACTGCTATCTTATTTCTGGAGCAGTATGCTAATATTGCAGATACATCTTCAGTACATTTTGGGTAGAGTACTACACTGCCATGACCTGAAAGCATCTGACTCGAATTTTAGAACAGCTTCAAGTTAAAAAAAATTACCTTTAAATTGACCAGTCCAATCGGTTGTGTGGTTTGCGATATCGTCCTTCTTCACAGCATCTTTTCCTAGGAAATTCTCAAAAGCCAGCAAATCGGATTGCTGAACTCTGGAAAACCCCTCATTTCTGGCAGCCAACACTGCAGCGTAGCATCTAGTTGGCCTTCTGATTTTTGGTAGTATTTTCAGCATCTAGACGTTCAAATGATGTCTGATTCTCGGTTTGCAAAAGAACAGTAAAGGCAAGAAATAATGGAAAACAAGGCTCGGCTAGTCGACCGATCTCTTTGCCCGAAAACAAGTGGCAAGTGAAACGTGAAGAGATAAGAAAAAATAGAGGAACAGAGATATAATAGATCATAGTTCATTTTATGTACTGTTAACAAAGGAATCGTGAAAAATTTACAAAAGTGATAAAAAAATGAAGAAAGGGTTTTTTGATTACTCGTAATCCTCCAGAACGCCTTCCATATGATCGTTTTGGACTTTTTGGTTGTGTCTTCTCTTTGCGGCCTTTCTTTTCAGTGGTGCCTGCATTCGAACCTTCGGTGTCAGATCCTTCATCGCGTCGAGACCCTTCTTCTGGAGATATTCTTCGATCTTCTTTTCGTCCAAATGGTCCACCGACACATTTCTCCACAATGCTTTGAAGTCGTCTTCTAACTCCGGGAACGTGAAATCTTTGTCGTTAAAAAACACAACCCGATCTTTCTTCTTATTGACTTGAGTCGGCACAACGATAACATCAGCGGCTACTTGCTGAAATTGAGATGATCTTGTAAAACACTTTCGTTGAAGCTATACCTGCAACAATGCGTCATAGTTGGCCACACACTCTGCCAAATCGGACACCAAAATTCCACCCTTTCCGTCTTGATAATGTTTTCGAGCAACTGCCACCAACGAGGTTTTTCCTTTGATTTTATAAGGAGGTCTGAACGCAAACTTATTCTTATTAGGATCAGCGTCTGCACTGGGCTCCATTATCAAGCGGGGATTATTAGGAAGAGCTTCTTGCAGGAAAGCGAGACTTCTTTTCGACAGATCGTAGATCTGAAGTTCATCAAGCATTTCCTGCAGCGTTAGAGGCCACTGTTGCTGATTTAAATGACGTTTCTTCATGTAATCAACAATCTTCGCCATCGTCATGAAATTTGTGGCATTTGACAATGCATTTGAATTGCTTGCGAAATTGTCGAAATCGGGAACTAAAATTAGCAATTTCCGAAACATAACTAGAAACTTTTGCACAAACGTTTCGCTAAATTCTGAGCTGGTCCAGAAGCCTTCTTCTTTTTCGCTTTAGCAGCTTCTGATGAGTACGTTGTGTGGGAATTTGGCGCTGCCGACTGAAAAAATCAATGCAATTGTCACTTCGATTGGATTTTTGAGCCTTACCGGCCTATTTTGAACAGCAACTGTGCTTGCAGCATGTTTCTGGAACGAAATTTTCTGTCTTAACAGTTCGGGATCCATCTTTGAAATCACTCTGCGAAACAAGACGAATGAGGTGTAAATAAAAGTGCTGAATCAATAATGGCCGCGGAAGAACTTGTTTCCTCGGCCGCTTGTTCGATAACGGCGGGAGGCAACCCCAATTTAAATACATCATCGAGAAGCGTTAAAGTTTTTGCAATTTTATCTGATTTCATCAGGGTAACAAAAAATAAAAAGGGTCACTAAAACGGCACATGATAGTGAGGCAACAATATAATTTTACAGACAACTAGCGATATTTTCGTTAAACAAAACTACCACAGAATCTACGAAAATGTACTTGGGAAGTATTAGATCTCATCAAGCTGTTCGTCTTGTTCTATCGGTTGTATAAGAGCTTCATCAAGATCTTCTACAGGAGCATCAGGAACTTCTTCAGGATGGTTGGCATGTTGAGCTATCGCATTTTGCTGGTTAACTTGTCTCATCCGAGCCATTGTGTTCGAGAATTCGCAGAGCAGACGGGTCATGGAGAGTTGACCATCGAGCTCTTCACGAATTCGATCACTCGACTCGATCGTGTTTTCCGCATCACTCAGCAACAAGTTCAGACACACTTTTTGTGCTCTCCAGATCATTTGAAGGAATCTTTTATAGGAACCGCCTGTAATTATTGCACTTGTCCACTTGGAAGATAAAAGTATGCCGCCTACCATAATGACCGTCGAGTTGCGCAAGGTGATCGAATGCATGATGTAACGGTTCTGCGAGAAACGTGGCAGGTGTAGACGTCCAGCGATAGAGGTTGGTGCGCACGAGACAAATCATTTCGGCGGCTTCGATCATAAGATGTGGATAGTCCGATCGTTGAGGATTCAAGCAGGTTACCAGATACTCACTCAACAAACCGGAAGGATCGATGGAAAGCGCCATGTGAGACGCCATTTCCTCCCATTCCCCCTTTTCTTCGCATGCTTCTGAGAAAAATTAATGAAATTATTGAACAGTTTTGAAAGTTACCAATAATCCGAAGGAAAAGATGATAAATCTTCCGTCCAGACCAATAATTGTCAGTGCTTCTCGAGTTGTTCATAATTCGCAGGGCTCGAACACCATTGAGCAAACTTTTCAGATATTTCTTGAAGTTTAGCTCACTCTTTCGGAGAACATGTTTGCTATCATTCTCTTTGCAAAAATAAGTCCAATCAACATACTCTCCTTTGTTACATGATCTTGTTGGCCCGAAAAGAATATAGTAGAGCCTTCCTTGATACTTCTCGAGAAAGTTCTTCAGGAGAAGTGAAAGCCACACTCCGAAACCGACTACTTCTTTAGGAGTGACGTCGTCAACGTCTTGATTATTCGCCAGAAAAAGTTGAGTCAATCCAGAACGAACTTTCATCTCCAAACCAATATATTGTCCTGCTGGCGAAGTAAGAACCTTGTACAGAGCACGACGAAGATCTGGATCAATGAGAATAGCTGCTTTGATCATAATGCGACGCTCTTCTAACTTCCAATGGTCCGTCAACGTTTCCAGCATTCTCCCGTAACCTTGAAGAGATCCACCAAGCTGGTTGTGTAAATTTCGGCAGATGTTCAAGAACACTTTTGCGCGATCTTCCGTGATCAGATTGATCGTGATGGCTTTGATGAGAGCACCTGCTCAGAGATTTATGATTCACAAAACGATAAAGATTAATTTGACAAACCACATGCAATGAATGGGTCGTTTTCAAGGAATTCATCATCATCCGGGCGAAATGACTCGTTTAAGAAATCGAGATGATCCAATTGCATTCGATGGTAGAAGTCATGCGTTGCAACG
Source organism: Caenorhabditis zanzibari (assembly GCA_963966625.1). Classification (NCBI taxonomy): domain Eukaryota; kingdom Metazoa; phylum Nematoda; class Chromadorea; order Rhabditida; family Rhabditidae; genus Caenorhabditis; species Caenorhabditis zanzibari. Next base: position 10,706,841 of record OZ016469.1, read on the forward strand.
TAGCTTCTGACACGAGAAGACATCTTGGTGGATGCAAGGGAAAGAGCAGAAACGGATCCCACTGAAATTTTGTTTGGTTTTATAAATACATCAAAAAGGACTAACTATCTAAAACTGTGAAAATATGCGAATAGACGTTTTCCGGCAGATTCTCCAGTCCAACTGGATCGTTCTCATCTGGGAGAGAATCCGGTGATGGTCTCCGAGGAACTCTCAAGAAATCACGAAGTTCCTCCAAAGAGTAGAGTGGCACATTCTCCGTAGACTCGGGTTGCGATGGAATCGAAGCTTCATCGAGGCTCTCTGCAAAACCTCATTTTATTTTCATCAAGTCTTTTCTATACTACCATTCAGTTTTTGGCTAACAGATTTTTTAGGAACGACCAGAGTTCTTTCACGTTTCACAGTTGTGAAAAAGTCGGTGATCGGTGGCGTCGACTCAACATTCCTGCGTTTTCGATTCAACATCCGAACGGGAGGCTCAGTTTGCCGAAACATTTCTCTGATTTCAAATCAAAAGTCAGATGAAATTTGCATGATCCGAAAGTGAAAGCTTGGGGTTTTGGGAAAAACCGAAACAGAATTTGTTTTCCGTCGCAGGACCATTCCGTGCTCTACAATGTTCCTTTGATTTCTACAGTAACCCATTTTTCTTTTTCAATGAATTTCATGTTCACTCCTTGTTGTTTCCAAAAAAGTTCCATTAAAATCAGACTACAATTTTTTAGATTAATTTTTATTTATAGTTTCTCTTTTGTTTATTCCTCTTTATTAGATTTTATCAATAGCAATTCCTCATGGCTTTCAGTCACCTATGTTGAAATTTTTTCTGATTTCAAAAGCGGGCAGAAACTACGCTCTACTGCGCGACGGAAGATCGAACATGGCCTGCGCTTCGCGAGTAAATAGAACGCTCTGGAAAGTTCTGCACTCTTCTCTCTCGTGCTTCAGCGCACTCTCTCGCCCATTCTCCGTGTTTCCACTTCTGATGTTGACCCATATTTAATCTACCGGCTGTATTCTTTTTATCTTTTCGTTGCTTTTTATTTTCAATCTTTACCCACTATTGTTATACTTGCCAATCTATTCTGTATTATACTTGGATTTCCAGAATCTTTCCACAATGGGAAAAGACTACTACAAAGCGCTGGGCATCAGCAAAGGTGCGACCGACGATGAAATCAAGAAAGCCTACCGTAAGATGGCCCTGAAATACCATCCAGACAAGAACAAGGATCCAGGAGCTGAGAACAAATTCAAGGTAATTATATCTTTTCAAAATGTTTAATGTGGATTTTCTTTTTAGGAAATCGCCGAAGCTTATGATGTTCTTTCCGACGAAAAGAAGAAGAAGATATACGATCAGTTCGGAGAAGAAGGACTCAAGGATGGTGGACCAGGTGGAGCCGGAGGCGGTGGCGGTGGAATGCACTACGAGTTCCGTGGTGATCCAATGAACATCTTCTCCTCTTTCTTCGGCGGTGCCGATCCGTTCGGTGCTGGTGGCGCAGGAATGTTCGACCTCGGTGGAGGTGCAGGCGGACAGAATATGTTCTTCATGAATCAAGGAGGTATGGACGATGGCATGTTCGGAATGCACGGTGGGCATGGAAGAAGAGGTCATGCTCGTCAAGATCCTGCGGTTCTGCACGATCTCCATGTCAGCCTTGAGGATGTTCTGAAGGGAACTACGAAGAAGATGAAAATTACAAGAAAAGTCATGACCGACAATGCTCAACGACTTGAGGATAAGGTATTGACGGTTACGATCAAACCAGGATGGAAGTCAGGAACGAAAATCACCTTCCCAAAAGAAGGTGACCAGCACCCGGGCAGAACTCCTGCCGACATTGTCTTCGTTATCAAGGACAAGCCACATCCAAAATTCAAGAGAGAGGGGTCTGACATTAAGCGCGTTGAGAAGATCTCCCTGAAAGCTGCTCTGACAGGAGTGGACATCAATGTTCCAACTCTGGATGGTGCTGACTATCGTCTTCAATTGAACGAGGTCATCAAGCCAGGAACTACCAGACGGTAAGTGAAAATTTTAAAAATCAAGATTAGAACTTGAACATTTTCAGGCTGACAGGAAGAGGTCTTCCAAATCCAAAATCACCAACTCATCGAGGAGATCTGATTGTCGAGTTTGACGTTGAATTCCCAAGTCAGCTGACTCAACCTCAAAAGGAAGCGATTCAGAGGATCTTCTAATTCACGAATTCAATCTTCTACTTGCTTTTCAGCCAACAGTCGAATCGAGACGGGTTTACAATCATGAATGCCTGATGAATTGTGTCTAGTTTTTGATTGTTCCTCGATTCGATTTATCAGTATTCAACCGATTCGTTCGTATTTCAAGCGGGTATTTGAAGAGATTTTTATTTTAGGATTTTCTTTTATCGCTATCATTTTTCATTATCCATCTCACACTTATCCTCGCCCAAAAGCATTTTCATTCGCTTCCAATTTTTCCCCCAACTCGAGAATTTTCAATGACAAGATACTCGGTGTAGTTGTGTGTTCCCATCAATCCCTCATCTTTCAATATCCTCTCTTTCATGTTTTGCCTCATTATCTGACAAATAAATTTTTATTAAATACAGTAGTATCAAAGAATGTAGTGCAAAATTTGTTGTCGTCGGTTTGTTCAGTTGATCTGTCTCTAATCGTATCGATTGTCTTGTCCTTGGCCACGTGGGAGTAGGCGAAGAGAAAAAAGATGATATCGGGCGGTAGAAGAGAAAGTGGAGAGATTCACTTCAAGAGACCATACCATCATTCTTGACAGTTTTGCAGTCGAAACATGTTGACCAGAGGATTCGGAAACGTCGCAGTTCTTGGCAAAATTGCTAAAAGAGGTATTCAAAATTATCCTTTTTTTATAAAAAATACTTCAAATGCACAGTCTCCCCAATTCGAAATTCAAACTGCAAGAAAATGGGAAAAAATTTTAAAAAATTCACTTTTTTATTCAATTCTTTTATTTTTGCACTCACATTCAAGTTTTTTGAAGTTTTCAGCCGACTGGTCACATGAATTTCGATTTCAACCATTAAAATTGTAGAAAATTTGAATCTCTATCTAATGATGTACAACTTTAAATTTTTTACTCAAAACTGAAGAAACTGATTGAAAAAAACCGAATTTCAGAAAAATAGGTCTACTTCTAACACCAATCATTTTTTTGAAGCTGAAACTTTCTATATATGCTAATGAACTGATTCTGGGTCTGTGTTCTAATTTTTAGCTTCGAAAAATGATTGGTTTTAGAAGTAGACCTATTTTTCTGAGATTCGATTTTTTTCAAATCAGGCCTTCAGTTTTGAGATAAAAATTTTAAGTTGTTAAAATCGAAATTTCATGTGACCAGTCGGCTGAAAACCTCAAAAAACTAGAATGTGTAACTACAGTTTTCATATAACAAAAAACTTCTCGACAAGAAATTTTCATTCTAGAATTTGATGCAAAAGTCTAGTCTCTACGTTCAAACAATCACTGTTCCTACATCACACATCAGTATATTATTCTAGGTCTTTCCTCTTCCTTCTACCAAGATGCCTTCCAACTATCCGATCAACTCACCGACGATGAACGATCATTGATGCTCTCGGCTCGCGAATATTGCCAAGAACGACTCTTGCCACGTGTCACAGAAGCATACAGAAATGAAAGTGAGATATTCCTAATCCGGACTGTTTTTACAAACCAGGTGGCTGTCGCCCCTCCGGGGCTCATCCACCTGGCCTTCGCTTACTCTGTGTTTTGAACCGACGGTCCCATTTTCAGAGCCTTCGGCTCTTTTTCCTGAGGCTGGGAACCGTCGTTTCTATTTTAAGAGTTTTAGGAGCTTTTTTTATAGAAAACCATCGGAACCATAACGCGACACATTTAGTTTTTGTGGAAATCATATTAGGCACATTTTCGAATTTCAAACCCTGATAACCTTGCTTTAAATTCAACCTTTTCGAAATTTTCTTACATATTCTGTCTCCTCGCGTCGAGACGAACAGAATGATATAAAATTCGACCTATCAATATCGCTCCATCGCGCGGCGGACTTCAAACTTGGGTAATTAAAACCGGCTTCTCCTCTCCTGCCGGCGGGGGTAGTTCAGAGAAGCGGCCGACATTAACCGGGTTCGCGTCGGCCACTATACTTTGTGTGTGCGCCGCCTCTCTGCCGCCGCGACTCTGCTTCTCTGTCGTCGCGCGTGCAAAAATGAACTAAGTTGCTCATAAAAAGTGCTCCAGAATGCTTCAAAATTGGAATTTTGAAAAACTAAAAAGACGTGCATCATCCTCATATAATCAGGAACAAACTGTGAAAATCTCAAAAGAATCGGTAAACTCTGAAGAGAGTTATGACTTGCAACACATTTTCGGTACCGAAATTAGTACTGAAAATTCACAAAAAGAGCCGTAACTTGCTCAATTTTTGAGATAAAAAAATTCTAAACATATGGGCATCAACGTAGACAAATTTCTGATCTTTCTGTAAAAATTTTATCCAAATCGGTTCAGTTTGGGCTGAGTTACAGCGTGACACATACAAACAGACATACAGAAATCACTGGTTGTTATTAGTAAAGATGCATAATTTTCAGAATTCGACCCATCTCTGATTCCGGAAATGGGAAGCATGGGACTTTTGGGAGCCCCATATCAAGGATACGGTTGCGCGGGAACATCCACAGTTGGATACGGATTGATTGCTCGTGAAGTGGAACGCGTTGATTCTGGATATCGTTCGACGATGAGTGTACAGACTAGTCTCGTCATTGGACCAATATACAACTATGGAAGTGAGGAGCAGAAGCAGAAATATATTCCAGATTTGGCTAGTGGAAAGAAGATCGGATGCTTTGGATTGACTGAGCCGAATCATGGATCTAATCCTGGTGGAATGGAGACCAAGGCGATGTAAGGGAATTTTTTGAAAAATGAATTAAAATTTGAGACTGTTGCAGTTGGGACGAGACCACGAAAACTTACAAGTTGAGCGGATCGAAGACTTGGATTTCAAACAGTCCTGTCGCTGACGTGATGGTTGTTTGGGCTAGAAGCTCTCGTCATGGAAACAAGATCAAGGGATTCATTCTGGAGAGAGGAATGAAGGGTCTGACGACTCCAAAAATCGAGGGAAAACTCTCTTTGAGAGCATCGATCACTGGACAAATCGCCATGGATGATGTTCCAGTTCCAGAGGAGAATCTTCTTCCAAACACTGAAGGTCTTCAAGGACCATTTGGATGTCTCAATAATGCACGTCTTGGAATCGCATGGGGAGCTCTTGGAGCAGCCGAAGAGTGTTTCCATCTTGCTCGTCAATACACATTGGATCGCCAGCAATTCGGACGTCCACTTGCTCAGAATCAACTGATGCAGTTGAAAATGGCCGATATGCTCACAGAAATCTCGTTGGGACTTCAAGGATGTCTTCGAGTATCACGACTGAAAGATGAGGGCAAAGTTCAGCCGGAACAAATTTCGATTATCAAGAGAAACTCGTGTGGAAAGTCGCTGGAAATCGCTCGTAAGGCAAGAGACATGCTCGGTGGAAACGGAATCGTCGATGAGTATCACATTATGCGACACATGGTCAATTTGGAAACAGTGAACACTTACGAGGGAACTCACGATGTGCATGCATTGATTCTCGGAAGAGCTATCACTGGACTCAACGGATTCTTCTAATTTTTTTTTGTTTTATTGCACTTATGGTGTCTAGTCTTGCTTCATAGTATTATGTAAAATAAACTTCAATCAAAACTTCTATAAATATTTAATTAATGATATCCGTAGCCATGGTGTTGATTGTAGGAAATGTCCAAATTAGATCCGCTCATTTCACTATTCTGACGACTTCTCTGGGAAATCGGAACATCTTTCCTTCCAGAAGCAAATTTATGTCCTCCTCCAATAATTTGACGATTTGGTGTCATGTTTACCTGAGGTTTACGCTGATAACGACCATTCTTGTTGACAGGACTGAACATCTGAAAATCACAGAAGCTAGAAATGAGAATTAGGAGTAGTGGGGCACAGGGCTGGGGGGCAACTCAATCAAATGCTAATACCTTTTTTCGGGGAGATTGGACAAACATATGGTCAACGGAAGAAATCTTCCTTATTGAAAAAGCTATCGATTGATTCGCAAATCGTAAAATTTCATAAAAAATGAGCTGAGTTACGCTTTATTTTGCCGAAGAATCGCCAAAATCGGGGAACTTTTCGGAAACACAGATCTTAACTCTGTTAAATTTTAATGAAATTTGACGGTTTTTTAACCAATCGATAGTTTTTTTAATAAGGAACATTTCTTTTGTTGACCTTATTTTTACCCGATCCACCCGAAAAAAGTTATTCACATTTAAATGAGTGGCAAAGGTTTGTTGAACGGCTACTCATTCAAATGTGAATAACTCTTTTTGGGGGCATTGTGTAAAAATACTATTAACAGAAAAAAATGTTCCTTATTAAAAAAGCTATCAAATGATAGAAAACCGTTGAATTTCATCGAAAATTAACAAAGTTACGTCTTGTCTTTCCAAAAAGTTGCCGAAATTGCTGACAACTTGTAAAATCGGGGCAACTTTTCGGCAAGACAAAGGCGTAACTCTGTTAATTTCTGATATTTAAAGTTTGACGTTTTTTGAGCCATTCGATACTCAGGTAATTTTCGGGCATTTAGCCATCGAAAACGGCATTTAGCCGAGCAAAATGGGGCGCCTGCCAACTGCAGTTGGCAGGCGCCCCATTTTCCACGGCTAAACGCCGAAAAACAGTCCCCGCCGCGCCGTTATCATGCCTTATACACGCCAACCATTCGTTAAATGTTGCCTAATTCGAGCTACACAGACGCCACACGCACGCCACATTAGTGCCATGCTTGCGCCGTGAAGGTGACAATCTGATGCTTACTGTAAGCCGAGTTCACGCCTAATCTGCGCCATTCCATAAGAGAAAACATCCATTTTTTGAAATTTTTATTAGCAAAATCAAACCAACATAAAAGTAAAAAACAGATATAACAAACGAAAATTTATAATCCGTCGAATGTTCCGTGTGCTGGGACGTGTAGGTGTCCATCCTCGCTGCTCTCAGTTCTCTGCCTTCTGTCATCGTTCTGAAAATTTAAATTTTTGTTTCAAATTCATAATTCAAACTTCCTACCTTTTGATTTTGAAAGTTGAAGTACAGCTCCGTGCTCTGAATTGACGCGGATGTTTTTAGTCGAATCTGTAAGATGAATAAATAATTAGAACTTGTAAAATATGGATAATCGAAGACAAAAAACATTTTAGGTAAATGAAAAAACAGAAAACAAAAAACAAAAACAAAGTTGCGATGAGTTTCGCGCCTGTAAACATCTTGGCACACGCTGATTAGGTGCCAAAGGTATGCCAAATGAAACGCCGATGTGCTGCCGAATTCGTGCCTTGTGAGAAAGTGTCTCTCCCACAGAACGGCGTCCGGATGGCGCTCAAGTGGCAAGCTTCACCGCGCCAATACAGTGCCAATGTCCGCCAAAGTCCCGCCATCTCGGCTAATAGCCATTTTTTGAAGGCTAAATGCCAAACGCCTGTTCTAGCAGCCCAACACGCGCCAACTAGGCGCGGAAAATTACCTGAGTAGCTTTTTTTAATAAGAAAAATTTCTCCTGTTGACCGTATTTTTACCCGATCCCCCCGAAAAAAGTTATTCACGCTGGAATGAGCTGCCAAAATTTGGACGTACTCTATGTGGCTCCTCATCACTGATTCTCAATTCAACTGGTAAAGATTGAAGATCTTCCATTTCGGCTAGAAGTTCAGATGGAATATGGATACCGAGACCATGGACAATGTCGAGATTTTGTTTCAGATAGAGCATCAGGAGCACTTCTTGTTGCTCAATTGGATCGGCAGTTTGGGGAGAATCTGGAAATAAAAAGGTTTTTCAGAGCTCTGAACCAGGGCGGTATCAAATTTTGGCGATTCATTCAACTTTGAATAACTTTTTAAGGAGGATTGGAGATACGGTCAACAGGAAAATGGTTCCTCATTAAAATATCTATAGATTGGTTTAAAAATCGTCAAATTTCATTGACGAATTCCTCAAAATAAAATGTTGCCGAAATCCTCAAAATCGGCAATTTTCGCTACACAAAGCAGAACTCTGTTTATGTTCTATGAAATTTGACGAGCTTTTGTAACAAGTTACATTTTTTCTGTTAACCGTATTATTACCCGATTCCCGTGAAAAAAGTTATTCAAACTTGAATAAGTTGCCGAACTCTACCTGATTCCCAAATCTCAAAAAATATCGAAAACTAACCTTGTTGTATAAGTCTGTTGATGGAAGTTTGTTGTTGAGGTACTTGTGTCTTCTGAATTCCCTGATCGTAACCACTGGAAATGGTAAGAACATTCACATTCTGATTTGCAACTGGAACTGAAGACAGATTCGGTGGATACTGTTGCCCGTATGGTTGTCCGACTCCATTCTGATGATAAGGTCTAGAATTATTATGATTCACAGCCGCCTGTCTCAATTGCATCGCGTCGGATTTCGGTGGAAGTGGTGGTGCCATACTCAACGAACACATTGAATCACGACGACTGTTAGCTGCTGATCTCCAATCTCGAGTCGAAGCTGTCTCGAAGAATTCTCGTGACGTGGCGATGTTAGCGATGGATTCACGGGACACTGCTGACTTGATCTTCTCGGTATCGTACCATGGTTGATAGTCGACTTGCATGCTCAGAGAATCCAGGCTCTTTCCTTTCGAAAGTTTTCTAGTGTTACTTCCAGATGCCATTTCTGCTTCTTCGTGAATTTCTTTTTTCGCTTCAATCGCTTCTCGCTCAGTTTCTTCCATTTTTCGAAGACGTTCTTCTGGGATTCGGCTGTCCACCGGGATCTAAACAACTACCAATTTTTTGAAAAAAGAAAGCAAAATCACCTGAATACTATTAGAAGCCACCAACGATGCGGATAGCGCATCTGTGGATCTCCATTTCGGAAATCCGTAACTTTTTGGTCGTTGTCTTCTCTCTTCTTCTGCTCGCTGTCTTTGCTCAATTTGAATATTTCTCTCCCAGTATCCACGAATATTGTTGGTTCCACGCACCTGTCCACCTGATACTCGACCTTCCATTGCGCGTCCTGACCAACTTTCGAAGTCTGAAAAAAAGTTGGAAGATGAGAATAAGTTAGAAACTGGATATCAAAATTAATGAGGTTATGGAAAGGTAATGAAGTTGCAGTTGACTTTTCAAAATTTGGCTGGTGATAGATTTTGAAAGTCAATGAAGTTTCAATTCTCCGCGACATTTCGAAAGTGTGACGTTTCGAAAGCGGACATTTCGAAAGTGTGAAATCGTTCTTTCGCTCAATTTTTGGAACTTTTCATATTTTTTTGCATTTGTGGTTCATTATATCGTGAACAATGCTACACTGTGAAACGTCACACTTTCGAAACGTCGCAATTGCGAAACGTCACACTTTCGAAATGTCACACTTTCGGAACGTAACACTTTCTAAAAATGAAGTTTCAATATTCTGGAATTGACTTCAAAGGAGAACTTTAAAGTTTTCTGCATATAGAAAAGTGAAAACGATCAAAGTTTTGAAAAGTTATCAAAGTCAAAACGAAAATTTGATCCTAGACAGACCACAGAAAAGCGTACAATACGAAATCTCGCAACTAAATGAGAAATGGGAGAATCCAAATATGTCAAAAATGAATGATGTTTGTTTGATCTTCCCCCAAAGACATTTTTATCTGTTCTCTTCCCGAAATGACCAAAAGCGTGAACACTCTGGAATCTTCAAAAAAGAGCCATTGAACGATAAAGACAGAGAGAGAAAGAGAAAAGGATGGCAAGTTTCTTGTATTTGTCATTTCTGTCTATTGAGTCAACATAGATGCTCCTGCTTCTTTTTCTTATTTTCTGCCGCGCCAACCTGATTACCGGTGGTCTCTGAAGGAAAAAAAGAGGAGAAAATGGAGGTGGTAGTTTCAACTTTTAATCTGCTTGTGTAAGTTTTGTGGCAAACCTTTCTTCGGCTCCTGAATCTCCACTTTTCGTTGTTGTTGTGGGGGTTCTTGGTGATGGATTGGTTGGTGGAAGACGTGGTCAGGGCGCATCTGGAAGAAAGTGGAGTTAAAGTAGAAATCTTCAAATTCTCAATCATTTTTGAGACTTCAGGAAGATTGAACTCGCAAGGGAATCGTCTACACAAAGTTTTACAAGTGACCTTACAAGAAACCTGCAACTTTTGACCCAATTTTCTCAAAAACCAAAAGTACTCCGCAAAATCTGAATACATATTCTTAAAGGAAATTTCATGAGCTTTCGAATGATATAGGTCACAGTCCGATATATTGGATCATTTCAAAAAATCGTCTCAAAACAATGAAAACCAAGAAAGTTAATCAAAACCAGTAGAAGCTAAAGTTTAAAAGCAAGAAGGAGGAGTAGACTCTCCGAGACAAATTCATTCTGTAATCGTTCAAATTTTCGGATTGGAAAAAGTGTCCAAGATTTCAGGGTACTTTTTCGTCTTACTGTCTTACTACCTTACTAGTTACTACATTTCGATTACTCTTGTCTTACTCTTGTCTTACTACTGTACTACTGTACTAGAAAACCAAAACATCTTGCAGGCCCGACTCTATCTTGACCCAAATTATGGTGAAAAGTTCAACTCGCGTCCTCGAGTAATCCCCTTGTTGATAGATTTACCTTTGGCACTAACTCCTTCATTTTCTCAATTTCGATCCTCTGCGGAACCCCGGCATTCACTCTTATCATTGTCCCATTTGCTGTGGTCTCTCTATGCAATTCGTGTGGACTTCTGAAAATTCTTAAGCTTCAGATAATCAACTTTAAATCTTCTTACCCCAACGGAATCATAGTAATATGCTTATCAATAGACAATTGACTCGAAGTCAGATCATCGGCAGTTCGCACTTTCTTCAACGACGAGTAGATTTCTTCCTGAAATAAATTGGGAAACTTGGAATAAAAAGGTATTCGGAGAGGAATCAAGTGGAAATGATCTGTGTTTTCTCTCTATCCATCTGCCCCAACCTGTTGCTCGTGGATTGTCGGTGTATTTGCCGACTGTTGCTGAGATGGTGCATATGAGACGCAGAACATTCGGGATGACGGTTGATTTGTAGATGATGGTGGTGATGGTGGAATTGGTGGATGTTCTGTAAGAAATTAATAACGAGTCCACCGTAAAATCTGTTTTAGAAGGGCATGCCCCTCTATTTTTCTAGCACCTAAAATTAATTTCTAAATTTTCGAAATGGATCATATCATCTGTTGAAGAAGAGATTCGAGACATATTTTGTGACTTCTCCAGTCAACTTTTGACGAGGATTCTAATAAGATTTATTTCAATCCGTTTGGATTTCGAGATTGTGTTTATTTTGAGCCCTTCTAATACAGATTATACGGTAATCTAGTTTTTTTTGGAAGTTTTGAAGAGTTAGAATTTCTAAAACTTGATAGAGTTCAAGAAATAGTATTCCAAAAAAATCATTTGCATTTCTTTGAGCTTTTTGATGAACCTTTGTTTTTTTTTCTATCAGATTACTGTACTAATTTTTTAAAAAATTATACATCGCCTTCCAATTACGAAACTTCTATAACTTCTTGAGTATTTTAGAAGATCTTAGTTTTAGGAATAAGTTTTGAGATTTCGGACAACAATCAATTTAATGTTGCATCATGCGAAATTAATTTTGATTTTAACTAAAACCAGAAAAACTGCAAAATGTCTCAAAATTTTCGAGAACTCACAATCAAAGTAAACGGATCCGGAAAGTCCATTTAGTGGTTAAATTTTTAGAAGTTATTTATCTTAGATTTTCAAAAGTTTAGATCATTAGTTTTAATCATATCAAAAACAAATCTGTACAATCAACTTTTGATCTGAAAATGAGTCCACGCCATTGCAATCTATTTAATTGTACAAAACTCTAAATTAGTTTTAATTTCAACTAAATCAGAAAAACTGCGAAAAGTCCCAACATTTTTAAGATCTCACAATCAAAGTAGACGGTTCGGGACAATTTGATGGTTCAATTTTTTGAAGTTTTTCATTTCAGAATTATTTAGGAATTTTTCATTTTCCCTGTTATCAAAAGTTTCATTAGTTTTAGTCCTATCAAAAATAGGTCTGTACATTTAACTGTTTCTGAAAATCAGTCTACACTATTGCAGAAAAAATCCGAAAATATTACTGTTGCTGATGAACGGCGCCGATCGATGCGCCATCAAGTGAATCAGCTTGTAGACAATATCAGTAGAGAAGAATTATCCGAATGGGCTCTCCTGTTGGACTTCCTCTCTTTTCTCCCCAAACGAGAGATGCGTGAAGTGCTGATGGTGGCGCCGATAGAGTTCGAGTAAATCGCGAAGCGCAGAGAACGGATAGATGAGTGTGCGAGCGCATCTCCAAAATGTTTCGACCGGTGGCTTACTGATATTTGGATTTGCGGAAAAGACAAGAGGAGCATCAATCCTGTTTCGGGTTTATTAAAGGGAAGAGACGGTTATAAAGGGAGAAGAAGAAGAGAAGGGAAAAATAAATGGGAGAGAGTCACATATGGACACCGACATATCTCTGAAGGGGAAAGAAAAACTGAATAAACAAGAAAGAATGATACAAAATCTGGAAATAAATCAAGAAAAACATGATACATGTATCGTAATTTTTTAAATAGACATCATTGAGAATGGACGAGATGGTGGCTTCCGGTTCTCCTTGTCGTTGGTAAGCCTGCTTTGATCGAGAAGAGTGACTTGACTATCGGCTGAACTTGATGGAGAGATGCTGATATCTTCGTTTGTCTTTTGGCTTCGACCAGTTTCAATGAGCAATTCTGAACGGAAATCTTTCAATTCGTCAGTCTCGTGATCTCCGAAATCCGTTGGAACTGAATAGAAACGATTTATAAACATGAAAAAAAACTAGCAAACTTACTCTTGAACGCAGGAGATGGAGTCGTTCCGGATAGTACTCGCGATGGTGGCTGCATGAACGAGTTCTGGAGAAAACTTACGTCGGACGGATTCGTCAACGACTCGCCAGCTCCGCCACTGTTCATCGTCATCGGCGTGTTGCTGGATGGTGGCGCACTATTCATGAAACTTGCTTGCATCATGTGTGAAGTATTCATCGGCTGATTCATAAAGGGGTAACCGATAGTAAGTGCTGGAGGGAATTGTTGTGAGGTGGTCATTTGAGGTTGACGGTGATGATTGAATGCTGCCTAAAAAAATTAATTGAATATATGGATCAGAGCGAAAAAGCTTACATCATATCCATTGTTCTGCAACTGTTCGAGTTGTTTCTTATAGCGAGTAGCTTCTTTTCTCCAGCAATCTCGTTCCTTTTTCATTTTATCCAACTGATTCATGTAGTGGAACATTGCATTTTTGGTATCGTTATTCTCTTTCTCCATCTCTTTCATCTTTCGCTTATCCTCTCTTCTCTTCTGTTCTGACTCCTTGTACTTTTGCATATAATGTTCTTGTGCGCGCTGGAGGACAGCGAACTTTGCCTTCTCGCTAAATTCATCATTTTCTGATTCTTCTATTCTATCCTCATAGTGCGAGTGACGACTGCTATATTGTCCAACTGGCGAAGGGTCCCCACTCCCATACTCTGAAGATTCTCCACGACGTCCGTGACGTCTACCACTACTGCTCGATTTAGTACGTCCCTCGTCTATTGTGTAATTGTGGCGCATCGATTGATGAAGAACGTCACGTCTTCTATGCGAGCTGCTCTTCTGTGAGTACTTGTCTGATTCATATGACACATCCGATTCGTCACGGTATCCGCGTGGACAGCTCTGCGGTCCTTTCCGAAGTTTTGGCGCAGTTGTCGTGTGATATGCAGCTGTGGCGGAGAGCGCGGCATCATCGGCAAATCGAGCGGTTGCTCGTCTCTGAGATTTAGAGGAGCCGGATGTGCTTGGAGCACGGAATGATCGTCGATTGGAGACTTCGCGCGCCTGGAAAACGAAACCATCTGGATGAAATTTTAACGAATTACACTAACCAAATCTTCGACATTTTCGGCTTCCTCCTTTTTCGACTTTTTGCTTTTGAACAGCGTTCGAATAATACCGGCCATTACTCTGTTCCTGAAAAAAAAAGAAATTTGCAAGAACATCTCAGAACGGAAACAGGCGAAAGAGAAAGAAGAACAGTTCATGAAGTAAATGAGGGGGAAAGGCGAACGGCACATCAAAGCGAGCCGAACAGGGTGGCCAAGGGGGCATGCACGGGCAATAGGGGAGAGAGAAGACCTTGACAATGAAATATGGACTGAAAAGTGGATTGCGAAGCTTTCTTAAAGGAGATTAATAGGTTAAAAAGTAGGTTAAAGCGACAGAAAAACGCAAAAATATTCATTAAAAAATCCAGTTTGCAAACTACGGTCGAATTAAAGGCGCATTTGTTTTTGTAAATAAAGGTCTCGTACCGATTGCTCATTTATGTCTCCGAAAAACTGAACCCATAAAAAATTAAAGAAGAAACGCAAAAAATAGGTAAAAAGACGAAATCCTGTATCTTATATTTTGTATTTTCGGGCATCGAAAGAGATATAAGAGGCATACCATTCAGAGTAATCTAATCTGTCGCGCAACTTTGGCAATCTGAGAGCATGGGTCAAGTAACACTGGAATCCATTTGGATTACTACTACAGAGTAAACTTAGCCCGAAATCAGAAGCATATATCGTTGCGCAATGAACACGAGAAAGTAGGTACTCGGACTGTATGCCTCATAAGGTATCGGGTGAGTGTGTTAGCAAGAGGAAAGGTGGGGGGAGAAAATGGTGTCTAGCAGTCGTGCAGTCACCCAGTGTCTTCGCCAATAGACGCGGTCTCCACTGTCAAAGATCTGCGACTCTTCGTCTTGCACACTCTCTCACCAGCGCGCAATCGACGATCACCATCGTGGCGGTACCGGGGGCCTTTGATGTGGAGAATTGCGTAGTGTCCTCCTCCATCCCTTCGTTGGATGAACGATTTGAATTGTGATGATTGCCGCCGGCGAAGAAGACCGCGACGCGGGACCGCTTCGCATGCAGATGGCAGATGGGACGTCGATCTCTAGAGACCGAACGAAGCGCGTTATTCAAATTAGAGGACCGGAACGGTTGGGGTTGAATAGGGAAGGGAGGGGAGACGGAAGTGATGGATAAGTGAAATGGTCTTGAGAATATTGAGAAGACAATGCTAATTCTTGAATTCACTAATGTCGATCCTTCTTGAAGAGGACTGATAGTAAATTTGAATCATTTTAGAATGGAAATAAATCAAAAACTGTACAGATCCTAGGAAACATAATTTTGAATAGAGAAATCAGTTTGTCAAGAAAATGACGCTACTATTTTCCAATAGTACAACCTCCTCCTTCAAAAAAAAGTGAGCAAACAACAACCACCGTAGTAGGGGGCAATTCAAATAAACGATTCGGTGTGCCCTTTGAACAGACCCATGAACAATAGGGTGGTAAAAGAGCAGTAGTTGGAGACGTGAGAAGGATTTACGGTCGAGGTGTAAATTGTGGTATTTTGACTCCTGGGAATCTAGGTAAAGAAATCAGCAATATCAATAAACAGGTAAACAGAATAAACTGAGTCTAATCGAACTCCAGAAGTCCATTGCCATGTTTCCAAGACACATTGATAATGGGAAAAAGTCAGAGGTGTGAATACTTATGCTATGATCAATGGATATGCCGACATATCGGGGAGCAGCTGTTGGTTGGTTTACTTATTTTCTTTTGGTTTCCTGTCGGTTGTGATTCTATTCGACAGGTGTTCACTGTATGTCGTTCGATTTAACTAATTGGGAGGTGGCAATCAGAGAAAAAGAATGGATGAATTGTTTGCTTTTGGGTGGTGGGAAAAAAAGGTGGGAGCAGTTTTTGGTTTTGAAAACCAAACTCTTCAGATTCAATTGTCATTATTCATGTGAACTAAGAAAATGAAATGGGCGTGTGAAAAAGTGCAGGGTCCAAAATAAGGCATCCAAACCAGAGTTTCCTACAAGCCCATTCTCTACAGCTCATTAATTTTCCGGATCTCAAGTTTTTGATGTAGATGTTTTTTCAAGGACTTCAGCCAGCGTGGATCCAAAAAAGAATATTGCTTCTTACCAAAAACCACTAAAGAACTAACGATTTGAATTCTTTTTGAGGCCTCAAGTGTTTTTAAACTCGAAATGGATAAAAATACTGTACTGATGTAGTTCTGAAACCAAAATGGGGGAGGTTAGAAGGGCATGCCCCTTTATTTTTCCAACATCTATAAAATCTATTTCTGAATTTTCAAAATGGATCATAACATCGGTTGGAACAGTTTTGAAACATATTTTGTGACATCTCCAGTCAACTTTTGACGAGGATTCTAGTAAGATTAATTTCAATGTAGGTTGAAATCTAAAAATGTTGTTGAAAAAACCAGCTTGATTATACTTCTGATTCAGAACACAAAAAGAATTACGAATCTCCTTATCTCCAATTTAGTACACTCACATGGAGTAGATCAAGTATGAATAGTTGCTCAATATCAAGGCAGACTTTTAGAAACTTCATTAAATCCTAATTTATCTAAAATAGATTTTTAAAAATCCGAGTTTTCAGTTCTCCGCAGTCTTCGGAAGCTCATCGCTCGTGTCACTGCTTGACGGAGTCTTCTTGAGACCTCTCGTTTTTCTAGAATCTTTTGCAGGAGTACTCGAAGCTTCACCCTTGCCAACTTCATTTTCAACTTGTTCTAAAAATGCTCATTTCATTTTCCCCGAAAAAAACTAGATTTCTTACCAACTTCTCCTTGATTGTTCAAATGTACTCCTCGATCCAAGAATTTTCTGTGTCCCTTACAATCATGTTCGGGCTTTTTATCCTTCAGAAAAATACATGACAAGAAGAGAATGTTGTCAATGTCTCCGGAGCCATTTTCAATCCAAACTTTTCTCAAGGTTCCCGATGAGAACTCGTCCTTTTTGATATTATCGGTCTGCTCTTTATTGATATTAATGTGATAGATGGCGTAGATCCAGCAGTAGTCGGCTGGAAAACGGCTGCACTTGTTCCCTCTGAACGTGAAGTAAAGCTTCGCCGATTTCCCGGGCTCCACCATGCCGACGTGTGGTTTGATGAAGAAGGCCGGTGATTCGGGAGTACGGATGTTGAAGAGGATTGTCTAAAATTAGAAGAACTTACAATATTTTCGGAATGCTGAAACCCTTCTCACCTTATCTGTTGGGTTATTCAATTCCACATGATAACACGAACGATCCAACTCCTGAAGTCCACAAAACTCGACATACTTTGATGGTGTGGTCAGAAGCGGCTTTCCGTCAAGATGAAGTTTTTCGAACTCCTTCACAACATTCCCCTTTTTGATCTCAATCGGGGGTTCTGGCGGAATCCGATTTTAGGAATTCTGGTGAAAGTTGAAACTAACTTGGGAAGGAACCTTTCAAATTACTCATTGATATTGAATTTTTAAAATTTAATAGAACAAGAAATCAGGAATAATTGGTTTTCGGAGAGCCCTCGGTTTTTTGATCCAAAACGCTCCTCAAAAACGTGACTATACTATCTTTGCCACGTTGATGTCTATCTTGGTTTCTCATCATAAATTCTTCATGATTGCAATTTTTAGTTTCTACTTGATTCAATTATTCACTGTAATATATTGATAATCATTACGCAGATGTGCACGAGAAAGCCGAAAAGTGTTCCACTGCCAGAGCAGGTAGATTTTTGAAAATATCTTACTTTCCGTGGAGATAAGACATAAAACGTATACCATTTGAAAGCCGATGACCTGAAACATTTTAATTCAATGGCAATAAGTGAGCACATACAGTGGCGAAAATAGGTGAGTATACCTTTCTATTTTAGTGAATAACTTTGCTCAAACAAGTCCAATCTACTTGAAAATTTGCATGCTTGTAGCCAAAGGGTCTGCGAGTAATACCTATAGTTTTTTGAAAATCAAAATTTGCTCAGGGCTCCAGAATTCTACATGATGTAGGCGTGATTCGAAGTCCAAAACCTAACTTTTTTCTCAGGTCATCTAATCTTTTCCATTCTTCCCAAAAAATGTTGCAAATTGATCAAATTGACATTAAAAAAAATTTGGTTTGATTTGGATGATTGGCTCCGGAGATACGGACGTCGGAGCACAAAATGACATGTTTGCCACAATGAGCATATCTCGGCTGAAACTGATCGTAAGTCTCTCAAATTTTCAGAGAATATGTATCTTTAAATGTACCACAAGATAGAAAAAAGAATTTTTGATTTTGAGAAAAAAATTTTTTCTCGAAGTACAGGGACATTTCTGACCAAATTGAGGCAATGTATCAAAAAAATAATATTTGCTTGAAATCAAAAATTCTTTTTGCCATCTTGTGGTACATTTTAAGATACATAGTCTCTGAAAATTTGAAGGACTTACGATCAGTTTCAGCAGAGATATGCTCATTGTGGCGAACATGTCATTTTGTGCTCCGACGTCCGTATCTCCGGAGCCAATCATCCAAATCAAACCAAATTTTTTGTAATGTCAATTTGATCAATTTGCAACATTTTTTGGGAAGAATGGAAAAGATTAGATGACCTGAGAAAAAAGTTAGGTTTTGGACTTTGTATCACGCCTACATCATGTAGAATTCTGGAGCCCTGAGCAAATTTTGATTTTCAAAAAACTATAGGTATTACTCGCAGACTCCTTGGCTACAAGCATGCAAATTTTCAAGTAGATTGGACTTGTTTGAGCAAAGTTATTCACTAAAATAGAAAGGTATACTCACCTATTTTCGCCACTGTAGAGCGACAGACTTTGAGAAATCCAGATTAGAGTACTTTTTTCAGTAGTAATAAATTGGAACTGGAAAAATGTTCTTCACGGTTCTATCTTTTTCGAAAATTGTAGTCTTTCCAATACTAATTTCTACAGAAGTTTGTGCTGAAATCACCCGGATTTCTCTAATAATGTGACTCTTGAGCACTTTCAGAAATTAAATTCGAATGGTTTAGGTCATCAGCGTTCGAATGGTACTGTACATCTTATGTCTTGATTCCACAGACAGGGTTGACCATTACCTAGTACTCATGGAATCTTGATACTGTCCTTGGAATCTTGATACTGTCCTTGTTTTTGAATGAAATTTCAATTTCAATATTGGGGAAGTAAATACAAGAATATAACTTCTGCTTCCAGCACACTCTGTGCTCAACCCCACACTCCGGATGCCGATACGTCGAAGTTAAGGGAAAAAAGGGATGGGAAAAGAGGACAGCAATTTTGGTCCGACCCGATGGAGAGACAGATCAACACCTCTACATTTACACGTACTTCCTCAAAGGAATTGGTGCAGGGTTGAGTAGACAAAATGGAATTGAGACATCACAGAGGGTCACTGAACCTCTGCGAACTTTGTCTCATCAGCTCTGCACCAAATACTTCTGCTCGAGTTTCAGATAAATTGAAATCCGAATAGAATCTTCTACTGCTATCAAGAATCGTATTTACAGGAAACCTCTGATTGGTCAGTCGTTTCCATTAAGCGACCTGAACATGTGTGAAGCTAAACGGGAAAAGAGTGGAGTGGTTGTGGTGAAATTGGTCAAAGACAAGCAAAAACTCAAGTTCAGGACGAAAGGAAATGACGCTGGATTGTGGGTTGCTGCCATTATGAGGTTCGTTAAAACCGAAAAAAATCGTGCTCTAATTTTATTTGAAGTTGCTCCCAAGCTACACTGACCCATGAGACCCATGCACCAATAAATGACGGATCCGCTTCGAATGCAGTCCCGAATATAAAGGATGAACCGGATAACACAAACTATACAGGATCAAGGGAAGGATACGTGCAGCCGGTTCAAGAAGGATCATTATCTGATGAGAAAAAGAAGAAGTTAAAAGAGGAAGAAAGAAAAGATCCTGGACAAAAGTCGGATGAAAAGTGGGAAATTGTTTTAATTTGGTATTCCCTATTTTTTTTCAGAAAGCCTGAATCTGGGAAAAACTTGACTAAAGTGGCATCAAAGACGAAGACGAAAGATTCCACAACAGAATCTGGAAAAAATAAAAAGGGAAAAGAGAAAACACTGGCGGCTCCAAAACAAGAGGATCATGTTATAGTCAGCGAATTTCTCTCATTTCTATTTGATAACCACATTTTCAGCCTGTACACAAGACGGAATCCGAACCCGACAACAACTGTGAACCGCAATTGAAAAAGACTCAAACGGAAACTCAGGAAACATCCGGAAAAGGGAACGGAGAAACACCGAACAAACTGGTCACGCCTATTTCGACGACTCCCGCTGGAGCTGCCGGAGCTCTGACGCCGACGCCTGGAATTCTTGGAGAGACGAAGGATGATCAGAAGATGAAGACGGTGACGAATTCCGATGAGAATGAACCACCAGAAAAGAATAAAAAAGAGAACTAGTTTCAATAAATCATTTTGAATCTTCGGTCATAGTTGATAACTTGCAGTATTATGAGTGAACACTTTGCTAGAACATAGATCCAAGACTCTTATATTTTTAGGATTTCAAATTACTGGACATTATATGTGAAGCCAGAAATTCAAACTATATGCTCAGCAAACATGAAACAAGTAGGAACAACATAAGAATAAATGCGAGACGGTTCTTTTCGGAAAATTGAGACGTACCAAGCGGACTAGGAGCCAAGGTCCATTTTCAAATCTGTATGGCACCGAACTAAATTAAAATTTTGTAGATTAAAAATTGGCATTTCACGATCATGTGTGTCAAATTGCAAAGAAATTGGTTGCCTGCGGGCATTTTTATGATAGCTCCAAGTTGTTGCATTAAATGTGATGAATTTAGTAAAAATTCATAGAATGCTTGTATATTCTAAATTCAGAAGGCTATGCTTTTGTACTATTCATCCACTTTTCAAAAGTTTTTATTAACATTTTGAACCATCATCATTTCCCACGACGGACTCCGGTTGCATCCGAGTATCCGACGAATTTGATGATTGGTTTCTCGGAGCACATATATTCAAAACAGTAAATATTATCTCCACAATCGGAATGCTTCTCGCAGTATTGTCCAATTGTGTTTCCATTCGCATAGGAGATGTTGAGAATGGAGAAAACCAGGAAGGAAATCTGGAACAGATTTTTTCAGCTTTGTGATGAGAATCGTAGGACTTACCAAGAAAATACGAGAAGAGTAGAGCATCATTGCGTTTTTGTTAATGGTGCAGGTAACGGTATTTATAAGGGTCTAGTAGATTAAACATCTATTTTTATGAACATTTTATGAGTTATCACAAGTGGAGTTCATAAAAAATATATAGTTGTTTCTTCTGGAAACTACAGTACTTTCATTTATGAATGGGTTCAAGAGAGTTCTCCATTTCAAAACTTTGACCGAAACTGATCTATATTAAGACTGTGCTTTTGAACTTTGCCATCTTTCGATTGAGTCGATCTCCATATGATAAGACAATAATGAAATCATTGTCACTTCCTGATTATAAAAACTTGACGAGTTCTTCTCTTGCACCTATCTAAACATGATTTTTTCAAAACTCTCCCTACTTTTTCTACTTATTGGATACAGTACTGCCAACTGTAAGTTTATAATCTCATTCATCTCAAAATGAAGAATTTCAGTTTGCACGGACAATACAGGTGATTGGATCAGTTCTGTAGCCGAGGGAGTCACAGATTATGCTCATGGTGGTACTCGACTCAACACCAAATACTATTGCTTTGAAGGATGCTTGAATACTGGAACCGTCCTTCAGAACTATAAAGTTGATTTGGTTAATAAAAACGGGACAGGGAAAGTTGAAAGAGTCCGAACAGTGAGAGATATGGGATTGGAGTTTCTCAAAGTTCAGAATGGTAAGAGAACTATTAGAAAAAAGGGTATTTAAAAATATTTTCCAGAAGATGAGGATCCAAATGCTAGATCTTGTGCGGATCCGGTACTAAGACAAGATGTGAAGGATGCTTTGGGAAAGGCGACTCAGAATAATTGCAAGGTATTCATGTTAGGTTTCGAATTGGAGTAGCTTAATTGAGAGTTTTTTGAAAATATTTTGAAATTCAGATATTGTTTTTTGATTCACCTTCAAATCTATATGTTGCAACAGTTGAAAAGATGTTCTTGAGTTTTCAAAACGGACCATAACATCTGTTGAAGAAGAGATTTGAAACAGATTTTGCAACATCTCCAGTCAACTTTTGACGAAGATTCAGAAAGGCAAATTTCAATCCATTTGAATTTCAAGAATGTGCTCATTTTGAGCTCACCGAGGAGCCCTTCTATTAGGGATTCACTTCTAATACAGACTTTACGGGTTATCTGATTACAGTTTTTTAAATGAGAATTTTAATGTCAGTACTTGAAAACTCTTCTCATATTATGCGTAATTAGTACACCAATTCACATTCACAAATATTTCTACTTGACTCAAAACCTTTAACAAAGTTTAGTTGACCTTCAAAGGCCTTCAGACTGAAACCTGATTCCCACACCCCCATCGTTCATTTATTTCAGAACATCGTCAACACCCTAGTCCTCAACTTGAACCGTCCAGGATGGGCCATCACATGCATGCGGTATAATGATTTCGCTATCGGTGACTACGTTACAGTATGCTTCTAATCGTTTCAAACTTTTCATATTTCTAATATTTCAGGATAAGAACTTCTGTAATTACGACTCTGGAATCTTTGGAGATGTGTTCACTATTCGTCTTGCCAAACTTGACATGTCTTAGCCTGATTCTTAGGATTGATGTTAAAATAAAGATTTTCTCTCTTTCTAAATGTTCATACAACAAACAGAGTTTTTGACCATTCCCTCTTTAATTTCAGCTGATAAGAAATAATGAAATCAACGGTTAGTTTCAATTTTCGGTTATCACCTAATTTTTCAGCAATTTGCCAACTCGATTGTTTGATTTTCATACTTTTTCCCATCACATTTTCTTTTCTGAAGTATATTATTTTGTGACTGTTTGAAATCAAAAAATCTTTTTTTTAGGATGAGCCGATTCGTTCTTCTTCTCCTAGCCGTCGGATTCACCAGTGCTAACTGTGAGATTTGAGATTCCCCCATGATTTCAAAACTTTTTTCTGTTTTCTAGTTTGCACCGATGGCACTGGTCATTGGTTCCAGTCGCTTGCCGAAGGAGTCACCGACTATGCTTACGGAGGATCCCGACTCAACACCAAATACTATTGCTTCGAAGGATGCTTGAATACTGGAACTGCTCTTCAGAACTACAAAGTCGCTTTGGCTGGAACCAACGCTACGATGCTTGAGAGAGCTCGTCCAGTGAAGGATATTGTCTCTGTTCATGCTCAAGTAAAGATTCGCGGTAGGATCTTTTTACTGCCAAGTAGACAACTCTCATGTTTCAGATGACGATGACCCGAACGCTGAATTCTGCGTTGACCCAGTTTTGAGACAAGACATCGCTAACGCTCTCCAGAAAACTACTCAGAACAGCTGCAAGGTATTCTATTCTAATAAATGCTTCATCTCAAAACTTCGTTTCAGAACATCGTCAACACCCTCGTTCTCAACTTGAACCGTCCGGGATGGGCCATCACTTGCATTCAATTCGACGAGTTCGCCATCGACGGTGTTATCTCTGTTAGTTTTCAGAAACGTGTTCAAGTTATTACCCTTTATTTCAGGATAAGAACTTCTGCAGTTACGACGCCGTTCAGAACCAAGAGATCTACACTATTCGCCTCGCCAAGCTCGATATGTCTTAAATGTAAATGCAGACTCAATATTCTGTCAGAATAAAATGTAATATTTCATTTTTTGTGAAGAAAAATAGAGAACCAGCACTGAAATTGACTTTGCTCGCAGAAAAAATAAATAGAAAGTACGGTATTCGTGGCAGGACTCACAGTTCGCGCCGCATGTTCCTTTAAAAAAACAAACATTTTCACACATTTTTGGTCGAAATTCCGTAAAAATGGAAGAAACCGATGTCGAAAGCGAGGTCGAAATTCCGTACCACTTGCAAATAGAAGAAACCGATGTCGATCAGTGGGCTCATCTAGGAAAAAGTGCATACGAGATCATCCGGTAAGAAAAATATAAGAACACAGAAGAAAGAAGGTATTTTCAGTTTTCATGGCTTCTTGCCTGCAATTCCCACCGTCGTCGGACCAAGTGGATTGACGTTCGTGAAATCGCGAGAGAAATTCCGTCATGAACAACGTTTGCTTCCCGAAGAATGCTACGCTGTGTTTGACGAAAAGTCTGCAGGTCCCGTTTACTTGTCACCGCCAGTGGAAATCGGTAAAAAGTGCCACGCCTATTTCAAGGTGACCACCATTTTGATTTCAACTCTCTTACAATAAATTCCAGGGCGGAAGCAGTCAACACATGTCAACAATCTTGGAAGGAATCGCGGAAATTGGTGTTAATTTCAATGATATCCAGTTTCTCGTCGCTAGCGAGACGCTTCACATGATCGCGAGTTCAGTTTTCAAGCAAAGTAGATCGTGGAGACTTCGCGCTTATTTAGAAATTATTGAAGGACAGAAAGTTATCGTCGTTTGTAACGACGATTTAGACGAGATCGAATTAGTGCCAATGAGGTAAATTCTTCTTGTCAAATTTGACAAAGTTTCAGTTTCCAGAGACGCCCGCTTTGTGAAAGAGCGTAGAGAATCGATCAACTTCGCTCAATCTTTGTGTGAACGATACAAAGGTCGCAATACAAATCACTTTCTTCATGGTAACAGAGTCGTAGTTTCCTCTCTAACTCATCGTAACAGCACCGTCAATATGTTGGTAGTTGGTGAAATGGATATGGCGACTGATAAGCAACGTAAGTTGTGATCGCTGTCGAAAGTTCTAATGTGTCAACAACTCTTTCAGCTTTGAACGCCGCTGTGTTTACCGGAAGACCGAATCGAGTTTGTCTCGGAAACGACGAAGAAAAAATGTATAACGAATTTTATCATTTTGATTTTAAAAACCATTTTTAGTTGCGATTCGTTCGAATATTTGTGGTCCCGTTGCTTTTGGATTGGCATCTCAACTTGCATAATTGGAATGCGCTCTGAAGCCGACGAACCTGTAAAAGCTGTTGGTTTATTGTCATTTTCGATTATTGTAAAAAATTAAATTTAAAAAAGTACAGATTCATCGTTTCGATATCCGAGACTTCGCTCAAAAACATCGTGGGCATATAAAAGATTACCACGACATTGCGACAACTTGCGTTGCACAAGTAATGATTTGTCTCCGTGATGCATTTCAAACAAGACCGAATGTGAATTGGATCATCGAGTACGAGGGTCGTCCAGAGGAAATTGAACCAAATAACATCAAAGTAAAAGCAGCCAGCGACTCATACAGTTTATGGCAAGTGTTTGAGGAATACCACACGGCCAAGTTAGACTACGTAAGTTCGAACAGAATAGACAAATATCAAGAATAGTTGTAATCGTTTCAGACGAAAAGGCAACAGAGCCATATGAGTCAAGAGAAAGAACGGTCAGAGCAACAAGGAGGAAGGAAAAGACCAATCGTCAATAAGCAACACGAGCTCCATAATGAAAATCTAGTTTTGAAAATTCCTAAATTGGAAAATCCGGAAACGCCCTACGGTATCCAACTCAAGGAAGCGGTGGAAAGGAAGATTCAACAATGTGAAAATCCCACAGATGAAGTTAAAAATCAAAATGGAAGATCGATAGGAAAAACTAAAAAGATCAAGAAAGAACCAAGGATTAGATTAACAAATAATAGAAAGCTTTGTAAAAAAGTCATGAACCACTTTGAGATGCCTTTCGAGAGGATCTTCTAAAGCTATCTGTAATATTTAATGCATGTTCAATATGTTTATTGTTTTCCCCGTTTCCTGCTGATAATAATTGTTACAAATTATCTGTTCAAATTTAATAAAGTTACAAGTGCACATCGGTCGCACAAGCACAAGCTTCGCCGATTTTGTTTTTCGAGCATTTGTTATTAGTGTTGACGGGTTTGTTGATATTGATGATGACAGGTGGTTTGGAACAGCAAATTAGTGTTCGGATCTGAGTTGTCAGTTGGTCTGCAAAAGTTGAAATTGATGAAAATAGAGGCATTAGGATTAATAAAACCAACCCATTTCATTCATGGTCTCTGCTGAGAATCCTTTTTTATACGTCTCGGCCAAGTTTCCGATTCTATCACTTCTCTCCGAGTATCCATGCTTGAACGGCCAAGCGACTAACAATGCAGCAACAGCTGAGCTTGAGAAAACTTCAGCGAATCGAGTCCTTCTGATTTCAGCACAAATGAGTTTGCAAGCATCGCTATGATCACTAGAACATTCTGCACACGAGTTTTTCTGATCAGCATCGAAAGTTTTCTGAGTACAACAGAGAGCGTGTGGGGCAAAGCATTGACCGAATTTTCGACAACATAACTGGAATTCTTCTTCCTCATTTTCTAACGGATCACATAATAGAAATTCGTTCCATGAGATCACGGAGGTAGCGAAGTCTGAATCGTTGACGTTCACATACGCTTTCAATCCGTACATAATCAGTGGCCGGGTCCCTTTTCTCAACTGTAGCTCCACAAAGCCACGTGGTTTCTTCGTTGTTGCGTCGACCGAACAGAGAGCTTGTTGAAGCGTTTCTAATTTAACCCAATGTGGAGGGTACTTGAATCTTGCGACGTCCATAATCAAAACTTGATCCGAATCTTCATGGTAAGCTGCTAATGGAGAGAAATGCCCGGTTCCTGTCTGTCCCAAAACACTTCGATCGTAGCTAGCCACCAGTACTTGATCATCACTTCGCACCGAATTCACCAGAGATGTTCGAAATTTTTTGAGAAATTCTGAAAACTAACAGCGAAAATGGTGGGATTGGGCATCAAGAATCAAACCTAAAGTTGTTTCACCATAGCTGACTGAAGATTTCAGACGATTGCACGTGGCAAGGCATGAGAATTGTTGGAGATTGATACCGGACCTGAAAGATTGGAAATCGAAAACGCTATTAAAAAATGAATGATTGAACACTTACTTTTTAATGTTTTCCAGTGGCACACAACAGTCGAGCATCGACTCATGATAGAATCTCCATGGTGCTTTCCAAACTTGCTCTGGATCTACTTCGAGGGCATTCAGAACCATAACTGAATTTTGAGAATATTATAGGAAACTCGCATTCCAGACTCACCTAATGTACTCAGACCACAATACGCCGGCTCATCTTGAGTTCTAAACTGGGACGCCAGTTTGAAATAAATGTTGGCAGATCCTTTCAATAGGGCTTCTGTGAACAATTTCTTGCCTAATTCAGACGAAAACTCGATACACGTCTCCGGCAACGGTCGACGATAGAAATTTTTCGCCGTCACCGACATTTTGAAACTTCTGTAATTTGGATCAGAATATGACGGCATGATTGCTGATGGAATGGAAACCTTCTTTGCGACATTCGAGGGGGGAGAGGAAGTGAATGATGTGTTATTTGTGAGAAAAGAGATTGGGAGCCAACAACTGGGTTGGTGGTGTCGAATGAGAGAAAACGATCAACACATTCATTTTATTACAATTCAATTGAGTTTTTGTGTTGCGAGATTCGACCGGATTCACAACATGTGAAAATTTTTGAAAATTGGAAATAATTCGATCAGAAACGACATGCTAATTAGAAGTATTATCGAAACATCCCAAGTTTCATCGCGCTCCATTGCGAACTTGGGGAAATTCAAAATTTTTAGGTTTCCCGCTCACTTTTTTCTCATGTAGGTCACGTCAAATATAAAAACTTTGTTAATTTTGCGGTTTCGACGTGACCTACAAGAGAAACAAGTGAGCGGGAAACCTGAAAATTTTGAATTTCCCCAAGTTCGCAATGGAGCGCGATGAAACTTGGGATGTTTCGATAATAAACGAAGTCAACGATTCGAAGACTTTAAATTTTTTCAAAAATGAAAAAAAAAATTCGATGCAAGATGAGTCACAATTGGTAAACTTTTCAGCTTATATACGACTTACGTCTGACCGAAACGGCAAACAAACTTTCCTTGAAGTTTGTTTTGCATCATAGGTTATCACCCGTCACTCGTTTGTTGTGAAACTCTTGTGAGAAGGAGGGGAAAAGTACATGAGAGAGATTGAGGACAAATGACAAAATGTACCACCGGTGTAATCTGTTTAGAACGAAAAAATGGGGAAGAGAGGATGCATAGTCGGAAAAAAAGGATTTCATGAAGAGAACGGTACAAATTTTTGTAAATTTTGCCATTTATTATTCGTTTTTTATCGGATTCAACTGCAATTTGTCGAGATTTTGTCTCGATTCGAACATGACGAAAATAGGAAATTACGGTACTTTAAAGGCACATAGGCGAAATCTCTGAACGGGTCTCATGTGGAAGTAACCTACTGTAGTCATGGACGTTTTCGAAAAACGTTTTTCACCCAATTCTTTTGTTTTTTTCTGTTCTCCCGCAGCCTTTTCTGCCCGAACTTCTGTTTTCTGCAAGAATATTTTACTGCTCGAAAAGGATCTAAAAACATGTTTGTTTCCGCTCTTCAACCATAAACCGTGCGCGGAACTTGTTTTTTTTCTCGCTTTCAATTTATTTTACATTTGAATTGCTCCCTCACTCTCGCGCGTTTCGAAAGTAATTCGCTTCCTCATCTCTTTTTCTCTCACCATACCCGTGTTCAAAATTCTACCAAAGGCATCGCTTCAGTTTTTCCCATGAGAAGATTCTGGTAGATTCGATCGATATAAAACGAGTAGGTTTACCCGGGACATTTTAGTTTTGAACGACATCTGCTCCACTTGTTTCCCTCCTTAGCGAAAACTAGTGGACACAACAATTCGCGCATTCCAAAGTGACCGTGGCTGTTTCCTCGCGTGGCCTAGAAAACCCAGTCGTTGCGATTTTTCCGCGGAATGATTCGAATTTCGAAGTTCAATAAATAAATATGTTCCAAATGACTGATATTCACTCAAGTTTAATTAATATTACTCCTACTCTCAACCCCATAAAAAAGTTGGTTTTCATTATCAAAAATAAATTGGAATAAAAAAATCCAAATTTCAGGAGTATGAGCAAGAGGATCGGTTTGAGTCCGAACGAGAATATAGAACCGGCCAGTTTAGTAATGAGCGATAATGAAGCAGCTTGTTCATCTGTTCCAGCTAAAAAGCCGAGGCTAACAGAAGGTTTGAAAAATTTTTATACGAAAAAAATAAATTATTTGTTTCAGAAAGAATCGCAGTGGCTGGACGGGTTGCCTCTGTCAGACTTATCAACTTTATGTGCCATTCGAATCTTCAAATCGATTTCAAAACAAAGGAAAACAATTGTTTTTATATCGGCGGTCCTAACGGAAGTGAGTTTTTTTTTGAGTTTTTGACCTATCATGGTTTTTGCAGGTGGAAAAAGTGCTCTTTTCGCTGCGATCAACTTGGGTCTTGGAGGAAGAGGATCTGACAATGATAGAGGCAGCACGGTGAAATCGTATATCAAAGATGGAACACCGTATGACCTTAAACTCGTTGCACTCGATTAAAATGTATATTTTCAGACAAGCAAAAATCGCAATCACTCTCACCAATACAGGTCTTAATTCTCATCCGGATTTGGACGAGTTGATTTCTGTGGAACGAACCATAAACCAAACGTCATCTACATACGTGATGAAGAGTATCAAAGTGTCATCAAGTGGACATGAAATCGAACGGGTGATTAGTAAAAAGAAAAGCGATGTTGATCGAATTGTTAATCGATTCAACATTCATCTTTCGAATCCGGCTTTTTGGATGAGTCAGGACAGGTCTAGAAGCTTTTTGGCGAACTTCAAGCCGTCGAATGTCTACAAGCTTTATCTCGAATCTACAAACCTTGAAAATATTCGTCAATCGTACGTGCGGTTTGCTGCCACCATAGAAGAATGCGCCGAAATCGCAGAAAGGAAAACTTCAGAGGTTTCGATCGAGCAAAGAAAACTGAAGCGAATGCAAGAACAAAGAGAGTTGCAAGCAAGACTGGAAGATGATGAGGCACTTGCCAAGGTCTATCTCTGGAAGCTCTTGTTTTGTAAAATTCGAGATTACGAAGACGAGCTCAGGTTGAACGAAAAAAAGCAAGAATGTCACAAAAAACTACAGTTGGAGTGCAAAACTGCATACGCTAAAAATCGTGCTGCTAGAAACACTGTCGAGAAACAAATTCAAGACATCAGCGATGAAGTTGAGGTTCAAACTTCGGAAATGGAAGAAGCAAAAACTGGTCAGACCGAAGCGATCGCCGCAGTACAAGTGTTCAAAGACAAGATTGAAGTCTTTGTGAGCCAACAAAAAAGGAAAAGACAGGACATCGCCAACGCTAACCGCGCAATTCGAGACGCCGAAAACAGATACACAGCACTTCTAGCGAAGCAGGGAAATGAACAGGCTTCTGGACAGTTGAAGGCTAAGGAGAAAGAACTTCATAATGTCCAGCAGGAGAGAGAGGAAATGGAAATGAGTGGTGAACAAGATCAACTGAAAGAGAAGCTCGACGCTTATAGAGCGGAAGAAAGGAAGAAGAAAGACGAATCATACAATGTGTCAAGTGGTCACAGACGTTTGACTGAAGAAAGAAATGAACTGAAAAAAAGGCTAGATGGCGCTAGAGCTATGAAAAAACATGCTGTCAATAAGTAAGTGTTAGAGTGTTAGACATCAAATTTTCGAAATTTTGTTGCAGATTCGGACCACACACTGCGTCGATTCTAGAAGAGATCAATAAAAGAAGAGCACAATTCGATAAAGTACCGAAAGGACCCGTGGGACAGTTCGTCACTCTGACCGATCTAAAATGGGCATATCCTGTGGAACAATGCATCAAGAACCTTCTCGGAGATTTCATGTGCCACTCTCAAAAAGACGCAGCCACTCTTCGTGATATTATGAATCGACTTAATATTCCGCATGAGCAGCGACCGACAATACACGTTTCGAGGTTTTCTGGACAGTGCTATGATAATCTTAATGAACCAGATGATAGAGAATTCAATTCGATGTATCGAATGCTGAAGATTTCTGACCCGGATGTAAAGTGAGTTCAAATTTTAGTTTATCTTTCTTAATAACATATTTTTCTTACAGCAACCTAGTTATTGATAAAACTGGCTGTGAGCAGTTCATTATGATCGATGACAAAGACTCTGCTATGAAAATCATGGGAAGCAATAATCCGCCAAGAAATGCTGCAAAGGCGTGGACTCTTGAAGGTGATCAAGCAATTGCTGGTGGACCGGGCGGTCAATACCGTTTCTATACTGGCAATGGTAAAAGATTGACAGGAATCTTCAATGCTCACGCAACGATTGACGAAGCAGAAGTGTCTAGAGACTTGAAAGATATTGAACAGCAGATCCAGCATAAGCAATCCGAACTCAATAAAATCGACAAGGAGCTCGAAGAGTTCCCTAAGAAAATACGCGCTTTGGAAACGGCCCAAGAAGAGTTCGATAAAAAGCTGAGATTCCTTTGTAGTCGACAGGGTGAAATCGGGCGGACCATGGAGCGACTAAAAAGGGAAATCGCACAATCATCTAGCGAAGAAATGCTGACCGAATTGGCTGACTCAATTGAAGAAATGAAGACGAAGATTCCAGAAATTGAAAAACAGATTGATGCTCTCCAAAACAAGATTAACGAAGTGAAAGAAGAAATGAAACCCGCTTTGGAGGCGCAAGAGGAAGCTAAAACTGTTTATGCCGAAATGCAATCTGAAATCAAGGAATTGCGTGATAGAGTTCACCAACTTCACACAGAACTTGCCTCATTTGATGACGAAGGAAATACCTTCAAAATCCGTATCGACAAGCTCCGAGCGGAGGAAGGAAAGATGTTCCATGATGAAGCGAGACTGAAGACAGAAAGAGATGAAGCAGCTGTGCGACTGGAGGAAGAAAAGAAGGTTACAGTAATGCCACCAGGACAACAGGATCCACCTGACCTTTCCGATTTTCCCACTACTGAAAGAGCAAAAAATAAGTTGGCGGAACTACAGAAAAGTATCGTTCGAGCTCGTGAAGGTTGCGATATGTCTATCACTATGGACACTGTCAAGGAGTTCAAGGAGGCGCTAGTGAAGCGTCGTTACTCATGTCGTCTGTTACAAACTGCTGTGCAGAATCTCAAGGAAGTGCACGAAACGCGTTGCAAAACTTATCCAAGTCTGAAAAAGTACACAGAAATGAAAGTATGCGACAAGTTCCAAGAGCTCTTAGAAGTCCGAGGACATTTCATCGGAGGCCTCGAGTTTGATCATGACAAAGAGACGTTGAATGTGAACGTGCAATCATGCAAAGAGAAGGATCCAATGGCTGATCGACAACCTGAGGAAGAAGAGGATCACGAAGATGAAGAGGAGGAAGTGTCGTCTGATGATAGTGATGATGGTCGTGCGCCACGCAGAAAAAAAGCCAAGAAGCAGACAAAAAAGAAGAAGAATCGCGATCTGAAAGGATTGTCAGGTGGAGAACGATCCTTTGTCACAGCTGCACTCGTCATGTCTCTATGGGAAGTCATGGAACAACCATTCCGTATGTTGGATGAGTTCGATGTTTTCATGGATATGATGAACAGAAAGGTTAGTGAGCCAGGCTTGTTCGAAAAAACGAGTTCTTGAAATATTTTTTTAATTCGAAAAATCGGAGAAAAACTGCTCAAAAATGATGATTTTTCGTCAAAATCTTTAATGCTTCGACTATTTTCATCTATTTTTTCGAAATTCCAAAAATTCTTCACCGATTTTCCGAAAAAATAATTTGACGAATTTTCCATCCGAAATTTTTTTTAATCGGACGTAAATGAGAACTCGTTTTTCTGATTCCGACCAAGGCTAATGTGAGGATAGCCTTTTTCAGACAGCTATTCATTTTCTTATTTTTCAGCTTGTTATGGATCTTCTTGTGGAGCTGGCAACCCAAAAGTTCCCACACAATCAGTTCATCTTCTTCACTCCACAGGGAATCAAGGAATTGAAGATTGTTGATGGTCTTCAAGTTTTCGAAATGAACAAAGTTCGCGACTAGCGCGAAGACGTATTTTCCCTTTTACCTGTGTGTCATATTTATAAATCTCAGCCCTTCACCGAATTGCCCCTGTTCCCCCTGTTGCCCCCACCAAGACATTCATTTAATCTTTTCATACCTATTTTATCTGATGCATGATGTTAAACACGTCTAATGCTCCCTTTGAAATCTGAATCCTGATGATCGTTTTAAATATTTATTACCGTATCCATTTTCCCTTAGAATTCAATTTCAATCGTTTTCTTCTTTTTTTGTTCTGTTAAAATGAACGAATCGTTATTTTTCTCTGTAATTTGGAATACTGAGACAGTTAGAGTTGGTTTTCTCATTCTCGTCATGGTTTTATCTCGGTTTGCTGATTATTAGGGAGAATTATTTCCGGTCCTACAGAATGTCAGGGACTGCTCAAGCACAAACACTATTCGACAAAGGCTTACGAGGAGTCACATCTGAGCAACTGGCAACAATCTCGAAGCTCAGCAGATTGTTCGAAGAGAATCCGGCTCCAACATTTGTAAACTCATTGCTCTTGCGAGTAGCCGATGCATTCAAAGACGGGTACTCAATTCAACAGAATTTGCTTATAAGATACTTCTTTTCAGTAGTCTCGATCTACGAGTAGCCATTGCTCGAGCTCTTAGTCAGTGCGGTTCTCATCTGACACTTGCATTCTCTTCCGCAGAAATATTCCGGCGAATTCTAACTGTTAGCCACTCCAACGATCCGAGTGCTCGAGAAACTGTTCTCGACGTCATTGCTGAACTTTCACCCCTTCTTCCGGAGTCGAATCAGTGTCATCACTTGATTCGAGAATCACTTTCGACAAATCATGAAGGAGAATTTCGAGCAACGTGTCATGCGCTGAAGAAGTTTGCGTCGATATCTCGAACTTTCTCCGAATCTATTGTGCTTCAAATCGGAAAAATTCTAGAAGAAGATGAAGCGTCAGAATCGAGAAAAGTTCTTCTGTGCTCTGCTTTTTCTACAATGAGTGCAACCACACAGGTTGTTGAACAAGTATTCGGAATCGCTGATACGATACTTCAAAGAACTATAAGTGATGAATACTTTCATGCATTCGTTGATTCCACGACAAGTTTATGTATCGAAATCAGATATGCGATTTCAAAGCAGGTTTTTTCTCTTGGTTTTAAAAAAGAAATGAAAGTATTTTTATAGATCAACTTGCTTCTCAATCTATTAAACCCGACAGGACGTGGCTTTCAAGTTCCATCGAAAACGCGACGCACGATTATACTGAAGCAATTGAAACGGCTCGCCAGCTTCCCGAATATCTGGACAGAAGAGCAAGTGAAATTCTTCGTCGATTCCATGAAACCCGGGATGTCTGATCGATTTCTGATGGACTTCTTTGATGCTTCCACTCAACTTTCGAAAAATTGTCCGATTGAAAATCTGGTGTTATTGAAGAAGTTAGTAATATCGAACACTGGATACGGATCTCATGAGAATCCAGAAGTTAGCGTCAAATTCGTCTACTTCGCTGCACAAGTTTTCTGCTCGCCAAGAGCATTTGACGATGAATCTCAAGATTTTATTGAATCCACAATGATGGCTTTTGCTGTTGTCGTTGTTAGCACGTGCACTTGTGGGAGATTGAAACCGAAACTTGCTTCCAAGGTGAGCTGAACAGAATCTGTCAATTCTAATGTACTTTTTCAGTTATATCGTGCAATTGGGGATCTCCTTCTAGCATTTCCCTATACACAGTATTCATTTTCTTCCATGATAATATCAGCGCTGTTCTCTGCGTTTGAATCGTCTTCTCCGAACGACAACAATCAAAAGGAGCGATTAGAATTATTGTGTCGACTAGTGGATACCGACAAACTCTACATTCCAGAGATCAACAATTGGGCGTGTCAAATGATGAATGAAAAGTCGGACCTTTTTGATACATATCCAAGTCAATTCTCATTTCTTGTGTTGGCCGTTGGAATTTCGCATCCCAAGAGTTTCCCTGAAGTGCTATACGAAGAATCTGATTTGGCGAAATACGAAACAGCTAGAAGTGCGTTTAGAAACGGACATTGGAAGAGCGTGGCTTCACCGAACCTGAACAATATCGATATGCAACGCATGGCGCCTTTTGAGAAAAAATGGATGACTGCTCTTCGAGAAATCGCAGATTCCCAATTAACCGAATTGGGTCTGGATCAATTAGATGAGCAGCAACAACACTTGGTCAGCGCACTATCATGTCTGAAGTCAGCAAAATCTGGATCTAGTTTCGGAGCTGATCTTCGATTTCCGATAGGAATGACATCAGCTATGCTATCAAGCTCATACGCAAACTTCCATGTAGCCTCTGTTCTTCAACCATTTTTAACTGTCCTTTCCGGTGCTCTTCAGCCAGACGCCTTCTACAATCCTGTTATGGCGAAGAGACTTTTGGCTGCTGTAAGTCATATATTTTTCTTGCTTCCAATAACCCGAATATTTCAGCTCGGGCCATGCGAAGCGTCTATAAACGAAGCACTATCAGAATGGTCAAATCTATGTAAAGCAAGTTTCTGTGCCGACTCAACTTCCTTCGATCTCATAACTCTCTATTATATACGAGTATCTGTACTTCTAGTCGCTGTTAGAGTAGTTTTGAAGAGACAATCACCAGACACGTGAGTTTTACAGTAGTTCGGATTTTGTAGTTCTTAAATTTTCAGAGTCGTTCAAATCCCACCAATGAACACTATCCGAACATGCTCATTACTGCAGAAGGAGCGTCTAGAATGGGTTATTGAGAGAATAAAGTTTCTACGATATGAGTCTTATCCGAATATTAATGTGAGAATTTAACTTTATCCTTACATGTGATCTGGGCCTTCGAACTTAAAATTCAAATTTTTTGGTCAATCTGTATACGAAAATGCAGAACCCGATGAGTTGTATAAAATGGTACTAGTATCACCCAGATTGCCTGTCTCAGTTTTTGTCTAGAACTCGTAGAACGCCTTCGGCCCGCGTATGCTTTGCCGGATGTTCTACAAGTTCTAGACAAAAACTGAGATCTTGGCGATTTTAGTATCATTTTATAGATCTCATCAAGTTCTACAATTTCGTATAAACATTGACTAAATAATTTAAATTTGAAATAGAGAAAATTGAAGACCCGGATCACTTGTATGAGCTGTCCCCTACCTAACTATTCCTTCTAGACCGTCAAACTACTTTTCACCATCACCGAACAACTTGCCATCATTCCATACATGCTCCCCAGATTCTTCTTCCAACAATTCTACCACATGGACTTCAAGGTTATTCAAAATAAAGAGGCCTTCATGAATTCTCCATCTTCAGATATCAACAACACCGTCAGTGGAAGCCGACAAACCAATCAGTGTAACGACAGGAGAAACTATTCCGATCAGGGTTGATGGCGCAATCACCTCAACGCATCCATCACAATTCCGATCTATTCATGTCTTTGCAGACATTATTTACCATTCAAATCAATCGGTAGGAAATGCAGTTTTGAAACTTCATTACGTCCTTTTTTCCAGATGAACAGAACCCTGAAAGAGGTAGTCGATCCAACGGATAATCAGTATTTCACAGCGCAATTCCTTCTCAACTTTAAAGGAGTAAGCATCACAATTCTTCACGCTAAAACATAATCCTCATATTTCAGCCATGCGATGTCAAATTTCGTATAGAATTCGTGGATCAAACAACACGGAAACAATGGCAAGCGGACGGAGGAATGACGCTTCCGATAGTAACTCGAGGTCCGCAAGATATGAAAAGAGTCGCTGGACAAGCACCAGTCATTGCACGTAATTCTCAAATGATGTACATTCCGGATTAGAAGACGAATTTGGGATATTTTAGTATAATATGAATCATTTTTTTCGAATATATAAACTTTTTATTAAAATTGAACTATATAAAAAAAAGAGTAGGAAAAGAAGTCAAGCTCTATGCCAATTGGTTTGGTGGGGCAGAATAGTCTCCCCACGATTCACAACCAAAGTCGTCCTTCGTTCTAATGGTCGAGCACATCGAGCACACCTTCGACATGATGTAGTAGCATGAGCAACTGAAAATTCAAATTTTTAAAAATCTTAAAATGGGATACTTACCACCATCCAATGCTGCTCCCGAGATACTCTTCAATGCATTATCTTGCAACACAGTGAATTTCTTATCGTATTTCTCATGAGCCTCTCTCCATGCTGCTTCGACACGTGGATCTGGTTGTACAATGATGGGACGACTTTCAGTTTTTGTCAACGGATACAACATTTTCGAGTTTTCATGGAGTTGATCACGAAGTTTATCGTATTTCGCTCGCCGATTGTCTCTCATTACCATATCGTCATGAGCTTGTCTGGCTTTGAATTCTTCCAACATTCCGATGGATTGTCTGGAACAAAATTTTTATGAACAAGTTTTTCTTTGTCGCGCTCGCCGCTGCCGACTTACAATCTGCTGTCGCGAGCGCCGCTGCCGGCTCATAAGTGAAAATTTGTTTATAAAAATGTTTATATTGCGTTTTGAGTAATGATATTAGGTGCATTCTAATCAGCGAAAAATTCTGCATTTTTTGAAATAGGTTAGAGAAAATGTAAGTTCGCGAATTGAAATACGATTTTTCAAGTTGTAACGATTTTTGTGCAAAAATATTGTTATTTTCGTAAATACTGGACTTGGGACGATTACTTGAAAAACAATGAGTGTAATCCTGGTTCCGCGACGTTTCGAAAGTGTGACGCTTCGCAAGTGTGAAGTTTCGAAAGTGTGACGTTTCGCGAGTATGACGTTTTGAAAGTGTGACATTTCAAAAGTGTGTCGTTTCAAAAGCAAAACGTTCCACTCGAAAAATAGCGTACTTTCGAAATGTCACACTTTCGAAACGTCATATTTCGAAACGTTGCGGAGCCGTAGTCCTACTTGAAGAATAATAACTTCTTCAACCGGTTTCAGTTCCATAACCCACTTAATAGTCTGATTCCTCTCAATTTGATTCGTATGCTTCAATCCCTTCAATCTAGCATCTCTCCATCCATGCTCATCCGGACGCTCCGCCCACCACAGCCAATTTCTATCAGATGGAGCACCAACTCTACTCATCTCCATCTGGAATTCCAACTGTTTTCTAGCCATCTCCTTCGCGTGTTCATTGGATTTTCGCTCTGCTTCTCGAGCATTTGCAAACCTGAAAATTGAAACTGAAATGTTTCGAAATCTCTGAAGTTCAAGAGCTCACTCCAATGCTGCTCTTGCGTTACTAGTCGCATCAATCGCCTCATTTCTCTCAAATTCTGCAATTCTTCTCAACCGTTTCTCCTCGACCTGTCTATCCAATTCAGCTCTGTATGCATCTTTTCGAGTTTTCTGTTCGGCGTCCCGGATTCTGGGAGACTCGTGTCGGAAGATGTAGTTTTCTTGCTGCAAAAAATTATTAATAGATCCTGATTTTTCGGATATTTTAAAAGAAGATGTTTCGCAAGTGTGACGTTTCGAAATTACTTTTACGAGTATTTCACAAGTGCAACGTTTTGCTTTTGAAATTTTAAACGTCGAACTTTCGAAATGTCGCACTTTCAAGTCTTACCACAGGTGATTTCGGTCTTCTCTTTTTCATCTCAATCATTTCAGCGTTCACTCGATCCACATGGTCTCGAAGTGCTTTGTTTCTCTCAGCTTCTTCCTATAAAAACACAGTTTCTTAGAAAAAGTGCTCCAGAGGGCTTCAAAATTGGAATTTCGAATTGGACGGACATCATCCTCAGATAATCAGGAACAAACGGTGAAAAGTTCAAGAGAATCGAATAACTTTGAAGCGAGTTATAACTTGCAAAAAATTTTCGATACCGAAATTTTGTGAAAATTCACAAAAAGAGCCGTCACTTGCTCAATTTTTGAGATATTGTAAATCTAAACATATGGACATCAACGTAGACAAATTTATTATCTTTCTGTGAAAGATTCATTCAAATCGGCTCAGTTTGAGCTGAGTTACATGGTAAAAATCTTTTCTACAGTAATCTGAAACGACCTAGAAAATGAAACACTCTTCATCAAAAACTCGAACAAACGTGTTCACCTAAATTTCAAATAAACGTGGTCCTCTATAAACAACTCCAATTTTTTCTAAACACAACAATTGGTCGTTGGAATCTCTTCGCGCATTCACAATTTTGATAAGCGTACAAGTCTTCAGAAAATGTCGGGTTCCAAAGAAAATGCAAACAAAGGAAAAGACGATGAGCTCAAATTTGAAATTGGAGAAAAGTTAGTCCAATTCAGACGACAACATCTAATCTGAAATATTAAACATTTTCAGAGTAGGCGAATTCAAACTGGTGAAGAAGATCGACGAAGGAGGTTTCGGACAGGTTTTCAAAGTGACAAAAGATGACAAAACGTTCTATGCGATGAAGTTGGAATCGAACTTTCAAGAAGGAGGATCTGCGATAAAACTGGAAATCAATGTGTTGCAACAGCTTCCGAAGGATACCGTATTCCCGGGTTTCATTTCTGGAGGAAGAAAGCCACGTTTTCACTATCTTGTCCTGGAACTACTCGGTGACAATCTCAAAACGCTGAAAGCGAGAAGCCCAAATCCAGAAGTGTGGACAGATGGAACATGGTCCCGAGTGGGAATTCAGTGTCTCTATGCGTTCGTTTTCATTTTATTTCGTTGAAAATATAGAAATTCCAGAATAAAAGTGATGCACGACAATGGATTCGTGCATAGGGATATCAAACCGAACAACTTCGCGATTGGCCTGAACACAAACTCGGAGCTCCGTAGTCGTCGAGTGCTTCTTTTCGATTTTGGATTGGCGAGAAAGTAAGGAGCTTCTAGCATACATGTTCTCCGGGCCTTCACGGACCGTCGATTTTCTCGGTTCCAATTCAAAATTGTTGGTCCAAAATGTAGAACTCGACGAGACCTATGAAACCGTACTAAAATCACCACGATTGCCAGTCTCAGTTTTTGCTTAGAGCTTGTAAAACACCCCGCATTTTTGGCTCGTGTGTTCTACAGCTTCTAGACAAAAACTGAGACATGCGATCTTGATGATTTTTGTACCATTTCATAGATCACATTGAGTTCTACATTTTGATGGAAAGATTGACCAAAAAATTGAATTTGAACCGAAGAAAATCGACGGCCCGCGAAGGCCCAAAAAGGCCCGAATCACAAGTATGGTTTCTAGACTACGGTAGCTCTCAAATCTATCTTCAGATTTGTTCGAAAAATGCCGAATGCTGTGACGAAGAAAGTCGAGGAATCGAAGAAGTCGAAAGTGAAGCCAAGTCAGGTGAAACCCTCTGGGGAGAAGGCGTCGAGAGTGAAGAAAGCCAAGAGCAAACACTATCATAACAAAGTGCAAGCGGATCAGTTGAACGTTCAGGTAGCCTGCTCGGGTCAGGGATGAGCGGCGACGAATTTCGGCAACTAATTCAAATGTGAATAACTTTTTTCAGGGGGATTGGGTAAAAATACGTTCCACAGAAGAAATATTCCTTTATAAAAAAGCTATCGATTGGTTAAAGAACAATCAAATTTTATCAAAAATTAACAGAGTTACGCCTTGTTTAGTCAAATAGTTGCCGAAATTTGGAACTTTTTGGTAACAAGGCGTAACTCTGTTAATTTTCAATGAATATTGACCAATCTTTAACCAATCGATTGCTTTTTCAAAGAGGAACATTTTGTCTGTTGTCCGTATTTTTACCTGATTCTCCTGAAAAAAGTTATTCACATTTGAATGAGATGCCGAAATTCGTTCCATCCTTCTCGGGTTGTAAAAGTTGAAAAGTTATTGTCTGTTCAAAATAAATCGCAAAGAAAAAATTTGAAAACTTTATTTGTAAACAACTTTTTAGGCTCCGCCCACGTTGAAAATTGTGTTGTTGTTTACAATTTTCTGCGTGGGAAACTGTTGTGGGCGGAGCCTAAAAAGTTGTTTACAAATAAAAATTTCAAATTTTTTCTTTGCGATTCATTCTGAATAGACAATATAACTTTTAGAAGAGAATGAAATTGAAGTTGAGACCGCCAAAAGGTATAACAGATGTTAGTATCGAGGAAAAGGACGAAGACGAGTACGCTTTTCGGATTCCCCGTCCTCACACTGATTTTCGTGGAACCCATCAGTATGCATCACCGAATGCTCACTTGCAGAAAGAGCTCGGGCGCCACGATGACATTTGGTCGTTGATGTACATGGTTGCCGAGTTTTTCGTCGAGCTTCCATGGACAAATAACGATGATATTCCGGTGGATGAGCTCAAGGATCAGTCGTCGCTTCTTCGTTTGTTTTTCGACGAGAAGAATCCGGGAAGATTGACTCCGGAAATGCGACGTCAGTTGAACGAAATCGACAATATGCTCAAGCTGATGAATTATTATACTCATCCAAATTACGAGTTGGTCTATCAGTTCTTGAAGGATTGTATGGAAAAGTCAAAAGTCACTTGGGATAGTCCGTTTGATTGGGAAAATGGACAGACAGAAGTGGATAAGACTGTTAAACAATTGAAGAAGATTAACTTTCGTTGGGAGAACCCTGGAATATTCTTCAAGGTATTTCCGAATTCAACA
The DNA here is from genome assembly GCA_963966625.1 of Caenorhabditis zanzibari. NCBI lineage: Eukaryota > Metazoa > Nematoda > Chromadorea > Rhabditida > Rhabditidae > Caenorhabditis > Caenorhabditis zanzibari. Next base: position 10,748,536 of record OZ016469.1, read on the forward strand.
ACTTCATCATTGGAAGATTATTTCAGAACAGTCGCTGGGTTGAACTCAAAATGCCATCCCTGTCTCCACCGGCTTCTTCGAAACGGCTATCAAACCCAAAGGCGAAATCAGTGAGTGGATACAAGAAATCGGATTATAAGGCAGTTGGACGAGGACAAATGAGTAAGGAAGACTCGGCAGATGCGGATGATGTGGTGGCTAAAGCACCGACACCAGGGCAGAAGTCGTCTAGAAAGGATCCGGATATGGTGACGGTGGAGTCCAAGAAGGAAACAAAGTAGAATGAGATATTTGATGGAGAATGAATAAAGACGTTTTAATTTTATGTTTGACTTCTGATTCAAAGAAATTTTGTTACTTCTGATATGGGCCCGGCTAAGACTATCATAAGACTTATCCTGAAAGCTAGTCTCTAACAGGGATGAGCGACAACGAATTTAGACAAGCTCATTCAAGTTTGGATAGCTTTTTTCACGAGGATCGGGTAAAAATACGATCAACAGAAAAATGTTCCTTTTCAAAAAAGCTATCGATTGATTAAAAAGCCGTAAAATTTCATCAAAAATTAACAGAGTTACACCTTGTGTTTGGAAATTTCGGCAATTTTTCTCCAACACAAGGTGTAACTCTGTTAATTTTTGATGAAATTCGAGGATTTTTAAACCAATCGATAGCCTTTTTAATAATGAACATTTTTCCTGTTGATTGTATTTTTACCCGGTCCCCCTGAAAAAAGTTATTCACATTTGAATGGGTTGCCGAAATTTGTTGCCACCCAGACCTGCTACCGATCCGCTTAGGGCTACTGTCACCATTTGACGGGACGGCACGAGCTCAAAAAATTTTCTTGTCCCGGCCCGTCGGACCCTTTTTCTTTAAAATTATCGATAATTTCTTGAAAATGTGCACATTTTCTTGACATTTTGGAGAAGAGTTTTCCAAAAGTATTGTGCCATAGACATCCTTCGAGAACTTTTATACTTGAAATAGCGACTAAAACTGGGAATTAGAAATTAGCACCAAGAAATTTTGGCCGAACTATTTCTTCGCAGTCCTGCGGGCCGGGCCCGGGTCAGATTATTTTTCCTCCGATCCGGCCCGGACCGTGGAAACCTTGCTTAGGGCTATCATTTGCTTAACAAAATCTAATCTGAAAATGAGATCACCACTCACCTTCCTAAACGCCTCCTCTTTCTCCCTTGTCAAATCCTCATACATTTTCGCTCTCTTCATCGTCTCATCATACTTTCTCCGTTCCTCTTCCGCCTGTCTTCTCATCCTCTCCATATAAGCATCCTCCGCCTGACACTGTGCACAAATCTCATGACCGTAATAATCCTCTTCTTCGTACTTTGTTATCAATCTTCCATGCTTCTGAACACCTCAAAGTTGTATGCGCCTTACATCTGCTTCTAGTTCTTTACCTCTTCTTCACTTTCAAATTTAATATTCCCCAACTTTTGCTCCATCTCCACCATCGGATCTTCGTAATTCCTCTCCACACCTCCGAATCCTTTCATCACCCCTCTATCTACTTCTCTTCCAATATCTTCTCCCAAATTGAACTTCAAATTCATGGGAGGTGTGGATATTCCACGTGGCATCGGATCATTTGGGTAAATTTCAGGAGGAAGATCCATTCGGTATCTGTCGATGTTCGGTATGCTCGTTTCATCGCCACCCATCAAATTTGCAGGAAGGACTGGAAGGATTTCAGAAGGTTACAAAATATCCAAGTTTCGTATTACTCACCTAGACTTCCATCATCCCTTCCAAAATTCGAGATATTCGCTGGAAGATCCATCATCATTTGTCGATTCGATTCGGATAGATATTGATGCATTCCTGCTCCTGGAGGCGTCGAATCTCCCATAATTGGAGGTGGAGTGTCAAGTGGAGAAACTAAATCTCAGAATTTAAAGATTCAGATTAAACCTGCTTACACTGTGTTCTATAATTCTTCATCATTCTCGGTTCATCTGGAGGTCGGAATCTGGGCGCATCGAAATTCTCAAGTGCTTCTGAATTATTCAATTCCAAAAATCCTAATTTCCAATTTACCTCTTATTTTATCAGCGTCACTAGGCTCACGATTCCCCATTCGATCATAAAAATACACTTTTCCATAACGCATTTGGCATCAAAAATAGAAGTGAATAACTTTGAATAATGTAAGAAGGTGTCCTAGAAAATTGCAAAACGCCTAAACTAATAATGACTTTTAGGTGTCGCCCCCTCGAAATTTCACAAGTGTGGCTGCATATTACGGAATGGTTCATTGCACCTACTAAACTTCCGTAGTTATTTATGACAGAAGCAGATTTCAACCGGAAAAACCAATAATTTTATTTACTTTTCCAAGAATTATATTATCCCTTTTGGGATTTTCACAAATCGTATCCAGAGAACACGAAAAGTCGAAAAGAGCAACCTCGGGGGAGACTTCCAGGTGAGGAATACGAATTATCGAACTATTCTGTGTATCAACTGCAAGTATACCAAAATTTATGTCCCATTTGTCTTCCCCCTTCTTTCACAGGTGTCTGCCTTTATGAAGTTGAAAGTACTGGATGACAAGCTTTATATTTTCTTTGATAAATACATCATGCAGAATAATTTAGATGTTTTGGAAAATGGGAAGGCTATCACAGAAAAAATTGGGGAAAAATGCGAAGGTGAGTAGGGGGAGGCACTGAATAGATGGACACGTAGATTTGAAGAAGTGAGTTACTCGACTGTCACCGACTTGGCCAAGTTGCGCGGCCGGTCGACCTGGAAAATTTTGGTTGACGTTGAATAAATTTGCAATTGAACTCACATTAGCTCCGTTGAGCTCGGCGATATGGTAAGAGAGTAGTTGCAGGGGGATCACAGTGAGAATGTTCTGGACACAATCGACTGTCTTCGGCACACGGAGAATATGCTTCATTCCAGCGAGATCACCTTCTGGAACACTCTCATCGGCAATGATGATTGGCGCACCCTTGCGAGCGACCACTTGTTGAAGAGCATTCAACGACTTCTGAAATTTTGACTTATGTTAAATCGATTATTCCGTTTAATGTATACCTTATAAACGTGGTCGTTGCAAACAACCATGCAGATGCTGAGGAATTCATCGACCATAGCAAGTGGACCATGCTTGAGTTCACCGGACATGATTCCTTCGCAATGCATGTACGAAAGCTCCTTGATCTTGAGTGCTCCTTCGAGGCAAGTGGCGAAGTTGAATCCACGTCCCATGATGAGAAGAGACTTCTCCTTGTAGATTTGTTGGGCGATCTCGTGAACCTTGTCGTCAAGCTTAAGAACTTCGCGGATCAAATTTGGAAGATCGTTAAGAGCATCAATGATCTCCTCTCTTCTGGTGGCCATCGAGATACGGTCGTCCGACAAAGTGAGAGCGAACATGAGAAGGGAGAGGATTTGGGAAGTGTAAGCCTTCGTAGAAGCGACTCCAATCTCTGGTCCGGCGTTTATGTGGATTCCGCAATGAGACTCGCGGCAGATGGAGGATCCGACAGTGTTGGTGACTCCAATGGTGAGAGCTCCACGTGGCTTACAGTATCTCAATGCCATCAGAGTATCGGCTGTCTCTCCACTTTGAGAAATGAAAAGGCAGACGTCGTCACGGAAGATTGGGGTTTCACGATCCAAGAAGTCGGAAGCGAGCTCAACGACAACTGGCAACTCTGAAAGCTCTTCGAGAATTTGACGGCAAGCGATTGCGGAATGGAACGAGGTTCCACAAGCGACCATGATGAGACGACGACAGCGTTTGATGTCGGGAAGGTACTCCTTGATTCCACCAAGAACGACTTGTCTCGATGGAAGAAGACGTCCGCGCATTGTGTTCACGACTGAGTCTGGCTGCTCGAAGATCTCCTTTTGCATGTAGGTCTTGTAAGATCCCTGAAAACAAACTGTATTTTTCAGAATATTTATTTTCTTACAAACCTTCATGATCTCCTGGAGTTCCATCTCAAGGAGTTGAACTTCTCTCTTCTGCTCTCCATTGTCAGCGTGTCGGGAGATACGATGGATTGTGAGGGCACCATCCTCAACGAAGGCAACGTCGTCGTCTTCGAGGAACAGAACCTGCTTGGTGTGCTCTATGATGGCTGCAGCATCCGAAGCAACGAAATACTCGACTTCCCAGTCAGCGCAGTCGAATGGACGGACAGCAGTGGTGCTGTCAGAAATCTCCAACTTGGCCGATCCATTTGATGATCTGACGGCTGAAAATAGCGATTGTTGCCTGGGATAGCAAAATTCTTTGTTGGGAAGTTGGAGATAGTTAGTTATGTTTCCGGTGGGGGATTAAGAAGAGGTGAATAAAGAACAGGTCTCGTGCATATACAAGATCTACCATGGTTCAGAGAATTCATAAACGCTGACAATCTTCTTTGGGAATCATCTACAGGAACTGGCAAATTGCAAACATCTTGGGAACCTAATAGCTTCTAAAGTATTGAGAATATGTGGGGATTTTCATACCAATGGAGAGATCCAGAATGTTGTTTGGCGTCTCGACGAAGGACGACTCATCGCGCACTGAAAATTTATTATGAATGAAAATTGAAGCTTTGGATAAACTTACAATGGGTGGCGTGGCTGGACATGAAACGACGACCTGGAAAAAATCAATAAATTAACTGAAATCATATTCTAAAAAGCATGCAGGGGTTAGGTTATAAGTGATTCCAAGCAACCAAAAAAGGATCCCAAAACTAAAAAAGTTACCATCGCTCTGCTTTTCGTCTCCCCATTTCCACCCAGCATCTGAACATTTTCATAGACATTTTCTTCCTTTCTATCGGTAATGAAGCTAATTAAAAAATCATTTAAAAACGCACCTTTGGAGAATGACACTGGGAAGTGGTTGGTTTGGAGTCTTGAGTTGCTCTTTATTCCGACAAGGAGTGGAGAACCACGTCTGGAGGCGACAAGTTGTCCTGGGAAGCGAGAGGACTTGAAGGCCAAAGCGAACGCTCCTTCCAACTGCTGAATGACAGTCTCGACGAGTTGACGGAACGAGAAGTCTGGGTAGCGGTCATGAATGTGCTGAGCGAGCTTGGCAATGACCTCTGTGTCGGTTTCAGACTCGAATTTGTGTCCCTTCTTCTCAAGATATTCCTTGATCTCACGGTAGTTGGTGATGATACCGTTATGGACAACGAGAAATTCGTTTTTGTCGTTGCTGCGATGTGGGTGAGAGTTGACATCACGTGGCGATCCGTGGGTTGCCCAACGAGTGTGTGCAATACCGCAATGAATGTTGTACTCCATGTCCATGTCAAGATCCTCGGAGCTCTCCTTGATGTAGTCGCTGAGCACTGACACCTTTCCGGCCTTTCGGAGCAACGCGACCTTCGAGTGTGGAGACTCGATGTCATTGGATCCGTCGATGGCGATACCGGCAGAGTCGTATCCTCGGTACTCCATTCTTTGAAGTCCTTGGACCAAAATGTCCACAATTTCCGATCGCTTCTTCGGCGTAAGGAAGTTGAGGTAGGCGAAGATTCCGCACATTTTGGATTTGGTAGCTGGTTAGTAGTGGTGATTACCTGAAAAATATACAAAAATAACGAAGAATAAGACAAGAAATGAGTATTGAACACCCAGAACGAATATGAGAGGATGAATGAGATCGAGAAAGAGGATTGCGACAAGTCCAGTGTAAACACGAGAGGAGAATGACCCGAGAAATGGCCGCTCCTCAATCTCCGCAGAAGTAGCACCAAGATACCATCTTCAACTGACCGAACGGGGAGCCTCTCGATACTTTTTCGTGTGCCCTTTCAATAAGAAAAGAGACATGAGACGACAGACATTTTTTGCAGCGCTGGACCACCCCAAAAAAAAAGCGATGGCCGCCGTGGCAAATAAAAGAGAGGAACAAGTGGGACAAGAGTCAAGGGAAGAGGAAGAGTCACAGAGAAGGGGGAGAGCGGCCACGTGGAGCTGATTCATTCGATGCATTTTAAAAGCAAAATTAGTTAAAAACGCCCTTTGTCAGCTGTTATAATATCAAAAAGTACACTCTTCTTCCGTATTTTCTATTGCCGTCTAAAATTGATAAGCGCACATGGGAGTTCCAGCTTCCGGCAACACACCAATGACCAGAACCGCTGTAAATATTGCGGGAAAGAAATCAAATATCCACACCACGACGGTGTTTAACAACTTATCAAAAAATGGCTGATTTCAATGTGGGGAAAGTGAAATCAAAGGGATCTACGGTCATTTGATAACTGATAATTGATAACAGTTGGCCGACAGAGGTCATATTTTTTTGATTTCTTGCCACCGTTGCAAGAGAATGAAAATGGATGAGAGATGGGAGCGCTTTTATAGAATTATGGGGGCAAAGAACACGAAACGCCGACGCATCATGGGAACAGTACATTTGCATATAATGATCGTTCTTTCTTGCAAAAGCTGACGTCGGAGTAAACGTATCACTACACGTGTGATTGTGAATGGATCAAAAGTGACAGTGGATCAGAGAACAAAGGAGGATAAAACAAGAAAAAAAAGAACAAGCGTCGAGCAAATGAAAACAGAAACGAGAAATAATGAGCTTTTATAGGCAATTTTGTGATCAATGAACCTCATTCTTGTTGCCGCCACTTGTTTCAATGAACATTTTTGTTTTTTTCCAAGAGAGTTCGATAGATCAACAGAACACTGTGTGTAGTTTGATCTCGAAAAAAGTTACTGTAGTGAAAATGCATGTCTAAAATTTTTGCGGAGCAAAAAAGTATTCAAAATAATATATTTATGAATTCTGAAACACAGAAGAATTGATTGAACGATGCAGTTTCATCCTAGAATCCTCAGAAAAATTGAAATTTTGAAGTGCGGCCCGCACTTCTGCGCGGGTCTCGCCGCGAAACACAAAAAAATGTTGCGCGCGCTATTCAAACTCAAAATTTCTGAAAAAAAGTTCCTGAATTTTTCTGTGTTGCGTCAGCATAGTTAAACGGCGATCAAAATCTTCTGCAATCTGATGACCTCTTCTTCACGAGAAACACACAGCGAAACCACAATTAATAATGTTATTTTCTAATACTGCACGGACGCGTCCGTACCGAAAGATCGACCGGAAAAGTTCAAAATCATGAAAAGAACAGGAGACAAATACTCATCAAAATAATAAAATAAAAAGAACTTAAAACAGAGTAGGAGCACATTTAGAGATTGAGATCAATCCAGTTTGATGTTGACTTTACAGAAATATCCTTTTATCTTCGCCACCAAACTGGGATCGATTCCGAAGTCGTCGTTGAGGCTTGTGAAGACTTCTTGGAAGAGTAACGATTTTTTCAGCTTCGATGACGCTTCGGCCAATGTCAGGAAGAATTGGAAGATGAAATGGTTACGAAGCACTTGAATTTCCATTCTATGTCTGCGCATCGGATCGTCGTTTTCCGCCCACGGAGCCAAGAAGTGTTCAGCACGGATTCCAATGTTGTGAACGAGGCCACGGAAGATAGGAAGTACCGTCTGAAGTATACCATGTTTTAAAACATGTTTTGAGAATTCTAAGAGTCGTTCTTACCTCTAAATGCTGATGAACCATTCCCAAACGGGTGTTATGGTCAATGGCCGTCTTTTTGTATAAATCCTCACGCAAAGTCTGCTCAGCACGAGCACGAACTTTCAATGAGGCTTCCCAATCAACGGGATTCACATTATCCATTCGTTTGACACCGCCCATGATAGCCAACTCTTCTTCGGTGATTGGAGTGTACTGGTACATCATGTTGAGCTTTATGGCATTTGTGATTATGAAATTGTTAACATCCTGAAATAAAATATATTTAAAGTTCTGAAATCGAGACAACATACAAGTATGGAGCAGAGTCCATAGAACTCCAACGTTGCTTGTTCTACTTTATCAATCGCCAATTGAGATCCAGGTTGTTGTTCGAACAGCGTGCCATCCTTGATCAGTGACAACACAGTTTTTCCGCCTTCAACTGCTTTGGAAAGGTTTTGCGGAAGTTCACATTGAAGAGCTTTCCTGATAATTTGTCTGACCACTGGTTCATCCATTGGCTTTTTCAGCATAATTTTTCGAAGCAACCGATTGCATTCCTCGAGTGCAGCCAATGCAGTTTCTTCACCACCAACCAACAACCAATTCCAGTGATCGATTTGTGCTTCCAATGTCACTATTTTCGCGTCATCGTTGCTTCTGATCATATCGATAAGTGTGCACGCACATCTTCCGAAGTCTATTCCCGCGTTTCTCAATGAATCCGCCATGATTTCTCGTTCCTTATCAGTGTCGACCACTGAAAATGATAAATTAATATTAGCTTCCGCACTTTAAGCTTACATTTCATAGTCTCAACAATCTCTGGAATCTTCATATCCTCTGGCAGGAATCTCGAGTAGAATGCTGCCATTCTTTTGTGCGAAGTGTTACCGTTTCGTGCGCGAAGATCATCGAAACCCAGTACGATGACAGCGTTTCCGTCCTCATTCGGCTCAAATCCACTTGCGTAAGCAACAGCGACCAAATGGAAGAAAATATCGAGAGCCAGAACGTTCACCTCGCAATTTTTGTCATCAGGTACATACTCTCCAACTGTATCATTTGCAAACTTAAACAGATCCTCTATATCGTCATTCAGCATGTCATCAATCACTCGTAATAGAATGTAAACTTCTTTTGATCCCGCATACTGAGTTCTCAGTTCTTCCATAAGTGATCTGGCAGTAAGAGGAACATTGAAAAGACTCGAGATTGTCTCTTGGCTCATAGCTCCTTCTGCGGCGAGAACTCTTGCCATAACGGCAGAATTCGCGTATGCCCAAACTTTCTCGATCACATTTTTTGAAGATTTCAGAATTGGTGCAACGTTTCCACGAAGTGCTGATTGCAACGTCCAGTATGCGCTATCTTCGTTTCCCTTAGAGTCTTCAATCAATCTTTGCGTCATTTCGAAATACTTTGCTCGACGGCATCTCTTGACTTGTCCGAAATTTTGAGCTGTGGTTGTCAATAAGACATCGAGAGGGTTACGAAGCATAGAATGCAATTGTAATTGCGCTCCAACAGCAGACATTCCAAGATCGATTGCTAGGTTTGCTGCTTTTGCAGACTCTCCACATCTGACTAGTTGGAAGAAAGTGTTGAATGCCATTTGTTCGAGAGCCTGATCTTCATGAGTTCCCGGCGCATCTGGATCAAGTGAAGCATCTTTCGGATGACCCGTGGTAAATGTCGGACGCTTCAAGCTCATCATAGAATTGATTCGAATTGATTTGGTGCCTTCAAGCTTTCGCACCTTTTCTCCAAGTCCTGATTCGTATTGTTGTTCGCTTATAGCCTTTTCACTCCAAAGAAGTAGTGCCTGAAAAATGACTTCACTAATGAAATATCAAACAAAAACTCACATAGATTCTTCTGAATTCAATATCCTCGACAACTAATTTACTAAGCAGTGAGACTTCAATGTTTTGATCATACTCATGAGCTAGAGCTGTGTAGATTGAGAGCGCACTGGCGATTTGGACAGCTTCATTGGCATACTTCTGCGAGTCGACGGAATACTTTGAACCGTTCGGTAGTTTACGAGTTTGCCTCTCGACTTCTGAGTAAATCTGTAAAAAAACTGTTTTATTGTTTGCGACGGTATTAAAACAAAACCTCATGCAGACGAGTCCACATCAACGGTGAAATTTGTCCTCCTGGAATATCGAACTCTCCGAAAGCCAGCGCACATAATTCCTGATACAACTTTTCACTGAGTGTTGTGTGAACTGAAAATTCGTATAATCATCTATGTTTAAAAAAAACAAGCTTACAAAGTTGCGAATATTTGAAGGCCGTTTCATTTCTGCGAGCGATCTCATCGTTTGATTCCTCAAATGAGCTGTCACCAGCGGCGAACAAGTCCGCCATTTTGCTAAAAATATTGTGATGAGATTCAATGAACAGAAAAATACACAGATTCGTGAATAGAAGGAGGGAAATTCTTCAAAGAAATGTTCGAAATTCAAATTTTGGGTTTTCCGAGATAATGCAAGCGCGCGCCGCTGCATTCTCTCAATGCGCGGTCATTCAAATATTAGTTTTTGAATCTAAAGGAGCCCTAAGCCTAGGGAAGCCTATAGGCCTAGGTAGCGTTCGAAACGGGACGTCCCGGGGCGTCCCGCGTATTGTGCAACGGGACGGTTCTCCAACAATGGATCATCAATTTTCAAGAAAATTTTAATTTTTTGGCAGAGAATCAAATATAAGAATTAAAAAATTTTGAAAATTGAAATTTTGTTGGGGCGGGACTCGTCCCCGTCGCTTCAAAGTTGGGCGCGGGACGTCCCATTTCGTCCCATTTCAAACGCTAGGCCTTTGCATACACGGATCGTCCGGCACATCGAATCGAGTCATAAGAGTCTAAAATCGTAGTAGTGTACTGCGTACTGTACGCATGGAGTGCAAATCGGGCGCCGGCGGAACGTGACCATGGCCCTGGCTAGCCCTGGCGACGTAGGCCTCGTCGGATAGAGGCCATGGTCAAAATGGACACAGAAATGTCGCAAAAAATTTCTCGAAAACCGGCCCCCCGGAGCCCGAAAAATGCCCGGTTACTGCAGCTCCGGGGTTCGATTTCCTGCACTCATGACAGAATGGCTACTTTCGCTAGATTTCACCACCCCTTTTCTCGGATCTCATACCTCCCGATCAGTGTGTGCCCTCGAGAAGAATTTTCTCGAGAAACCCCAATCTCGAGACAATCTCGAATTTTTTTAGAGAAAAATCTCGAGAAAAATCTCGAAAAAAATCTCGGAAAAAATCTCGAGATTGTCTCGAGAAAAATCTCGAGAAAAATTCTCGAGATATTCTCGAGAAAAAATTCTCGAGAAAACCATTCTCGAGAATTATCTCGAGAATTGTCTCGAGAATTCTCGAGAATTCTCGAGAATTTTTTTTTTGAAAATTTGAATTTCGCGCCAAAACAGTTTTGTGAAAATTTGAATTTCGTCCCAAACATTTTTTGAAAATTTGAATTTCACTCCAAAATTTTTTTTTCAAAATTTGAATTTCGCGCCAAATTTTTTTCAAAATTTGAATTTCGCGCCACATTTTTTTTGGATTCCGACTAATCCGGTCAGTTGTAAAAACAACGACACTCCGCTCACCCTCTGCGCCGCCGTAAATTTATGCCATTCTCGAGATAAATCTCGAGAATGGTCGTCTCGAGATACATTCTCGAGAATTCTCGAGAATGAATTCTCGAGAAAAAATTCTCGAGATTTTTCTCGAGAATTCTCGAGATTTTTCTCGAGATTTTTTCTCGAGATTTCTCGAGATTTTTCTCGAGATTTTTTCTCGAGATTTCTCGAGATTTTTCTCGAGATTTTTTCTCGAGATTTTCTCGAGAATTTTCACGAAATCGCCTCGAGGACACACACTGCTCCCGATCCTACTCAGCATCCCTGTGGCGGGTTGCGTCCTCGCGGCCTGAGTGGTCGTTGGATAATCGACACTTGTGCGCGCATACGAGAATGCGACGGCCATGATATAGGGTCGTCCTGGAGAGCGGTCGTCGCCTCACGGGTTCCGCCTCCCTCGATCTTTTGTGTGTGCCTCTCCGCGCTGCCACACACTATTTCGCAGTCAGAGAAAAATGGCTGCGCACTCTTCATTGTTCTCAATTATTTTCTCTCAATTTTCTTTATTTTTCGCTCGTTTTTCGAGGTTTTTGGGGTAAAAATACCATTTTAAAACGATTTTTCGAAACGAAAACTGTCAAAACTCATCGCAGGTACCCGAAAACTCACAAAAATGCAGTTCACCTGTTATTTCGGTTATTTTTTCGGATTATTTTTTCGATTTTTCAATTTTTGGATAGTTTCTACGGTCTTTGTGGTAGGGAATACAATTTATCAATATCAAAACCATCAAAACTACCAAAACTCATCTAAAAACTGCATTTTTTCAATGAATTTTTGCCGATTTTTTTCTTTCTCGTCAGTTTTTTTTTGGGATTTTTTGACAGTTTCTCGGCCCGTCTCAGTCATCCACTATAAATACACATTTCATTTTACAGAATCAAATCCAAAGTCATTCTATCACCCATTGCAGTACGTCTCCAATCACATGAAACTAATCAATCAATCATAAATTTATTTCCACTAAAATGTTCGATTAATTTTGATTGACAGAGGCTTTGTCAAGATTTTCTGCTGGGTTAGATTATGAAGATATACATGTGAAGAACATTAACCAAGTGTCTTCTAAAACTCATTATTCCAAAACCTGAAAAAAACCAAACACGAGGATGATTGACCTTTTGCACTTTCCCTCCCCTTCGGAAGTGCTCCCGAGCATAATCCATCTCATAAATTACACCGGAGAAAAAAGGGGAAAAAGAAAAAATGGTGGGGTCTACTGGGGCCCTGAAGTCGACGTCGTCCGTGCACCGCTCCTTTTTCTCCTTTTCTTGTCTCGTTGTCTCTCACTCTCCAGTGTGCCATGCACTATTCCAGTCCTTGCTTCTCCGTTCGTTTTGGCTATTTATACTGCTTCTAGATATATTTTTAAACCCCCATTACACTTGCATCCATATCAACGGCTTCCCCACTGTATTCTGAATTCTTCTTTTTGTGTTATTCTTGAATTCTAATTCCACGTGGCGATTCTCCTCGTCACACCACCGCGTCTCAAAATCGTCAAACAATATCTGCCGTGGTCGCCGTTTTCGTATTCTGAATCGCGGTATTCAGAATCCGTTTCTTCCAAACGGCATCATCGCAAACGACGTCAACACAGCAGGGACGGCTCGCAATGGAATAGTAAAAGGTGGGTTCTGGAAGAATTATTGAGAAAAAAGTCCTGGCTCAGAGAAACTTGATATCTGGAAGTGAAGAAGGGGAAGAAAAGGGGCAATGTATTGAATTTCGAACAGCATGTTGAATTACGACAAAAAATACGTAGATATTTTCAACTTTTTTTCTTGTGTTGTTGTTTTTTCCTGCGGATTCACTGAAACGGAACATTCGAGAGAATCTGGGTCATGGGTGGGGTTGCAGAGGATGTCGTTTGTCAGTTGCTCCCATTCTTGAAAAGTTTTGAAGAATCTTGTTAGTTTTGCTTTTGGGCTATTTTAAGTACATGTATTAGCGATTTTTGCAAAGTTTCAACGCGCTTCATTGAGAACATGGTTGAAATTTGAATTACGAGCTTTCCCGCATTTCTTTTTCCGCCTAAGGGCAACTCGAGATTCCAAAATTAACAAAAAAATGCTCAAAATTCGAATTTGAACCATGTTCGCAATAGAGCGCCTTGAAATTTTTATAATATCGCTAATAGCTACAGTACCAAAATAAACTATGGTTCTTTCACTGAATCTGAAAAAAACTTGAAGCTACAAAAAACCCTTCAGAAAACTGAAAAAAGATGCATCATCAAAATATTGTGTTTTGTAACTGTAGACTAGCGTGGCTTCTTGCTCCAAACTTTTCCCTCAACAGTTCCTCTTTTTCTCTGTTCCCTCTCACTATCTTTCTTATCTCTACCTCAACTACATCAGTTCTTCCGGTGTCTGCCGAGATCCGAACACAATGCGAAGCTTCTCTTCCCTACTCCCTCACACCCCATCACTTTTGTGGGCGAGAGCCCCCGGAGCTTCCCCCAAAAATCACCACCAGAGAAATAGTACGGGAGACGAAGAGACACAGAGAGCTTAACGAATGCCGGGATCCCGCGAGAGAGGGTTGAGAGTAGTGTGTAAAAAGGGCTCCCGTCCCCGTAACCGTCTCTTTTTCCCAGTCAAAGAGCACATCCAGAGGGAGGCTCTCTCTCTCTCTCTATCTCATCCTTCGATTTCTTTCTTTTCTCCCCTAATAACTTTCGAGAGCTTCTTCTTCCTCCATTTCTTCCAATCCCGCGATGATTGTTTCACTTTCCCGTCGTCCCTCGGATTTTATTATTATTATGCCAACCGAGAGAACGTTTCAATTTCTTTATATCCCGGTGCACCTGGCTTCTGGGACTCTATTAGTGTAAAGGGGGATTACTGGAGTCTAGGGTATCAAAGAGATAAAGGTTTCACAATATTAACTATCTCATAAGGGCGAATATAGTCCAGGGGAGTTTCAAAGTTTTGCTTAGAAGATTGAGGTTCAGAAATTCATTAAGACCTTATTTCAATTATTGTCATGAGCAATTGAAGTGGAAGTTTTTTTTCATTTCGATTCGGATGAACTTTGAATTTCAATATCTAATTTTTTTGTAGTCCTCAAATCCCAGCCTAAAGATGACCAGTCCCTCAGAAAAATGCTCTAAAAGGCTTCAAAATCGGATTTTCAGAAAACAACATAAATGTACTTAAGCCTCAAATAATCAGAAACAAACTGTGAAAGTTTCAAAAGAATCGGTTAATATTGAAGCGAGTTAGGCCTTCCAACACATTTTCTGTTCCAAATTTTATACTGAATTTTCACGAAAAGAGCCGTAACTTGCTCCATTTTTGAGCTATCAAAAAATAAAACACATGGACATCATCTAGGAATAATTTCTGATTTCTTTATAAAAGTTCTGTCCAAATCGGTTTAGATTGGACCGAGTTACAACTCGCGAAAAACAGAAGAATATATACATAAGTTTTCAAATTTTATTAGTAAAGATTACCAAAAATTGAACTACCAAAAATTATGAAACTTTAAATTTAACGAGTTTCGATTTTGGAAATATTCAGGTCACTTACCAAAGTCTGAAAATACATCTGAAAATTCTGTCTTCTATTTTTTTTAAATCTCTTTCGTCTCAGCTACCAAAAAACGGTTAATCGGATTTTCTTATTTTTAAGTTTTGTAGAGACCCGTATCACATTATATTTGAAAATTACTTAGTTTGACCAATAAGATCCTTAGAACTCTTCCAGATACCACCATTTATTTCTTCAAAAGATTTTCTGAGCAATAAATCCAAAACCTAAATTTCACCAACTTTCAGAATGCGCAAAAACGATGAAGGAGGCGGAGGAAGTGGTCGTTTATCCAGTTCATGTTCATCTATCCGTAGTTCCAATTATTCAGTTCCCAGATCGTATACACCAAGGTGAGTCGTCAAAAAAAGAAAGGAACATTCGGTTACCATAGTTACCAATGTTCCTCCCGCCACCTTCTCATGGCTCTTTCCATCGGATTAGCTGACGGGAAAAGGAAAAGTCGAGGGACGAGGAATAGGGAAAAGAAGACGTAAAAGAAAGCGAGAAATAGTGTTACTGAATGAAGTCGACTAGAAAATCCAGAAGAACATTCTCGAAATTCCATTCCCGGATTTTCGATACACATTTACTATATAATTGAAAGCAGCCTAGTTAGTGATAAGAAACGAATTTTCTTCTACTTTGTGCAAACAAAATAGACGCAGATAGCGAGAGAAGAGGGAAACATTCTTAAGACATATTCTCTGCCATTGATCGAAGAAGAGACAACTATTGCAAATAAACAATTTTTTCCACTTTTTCCTGTTAACTAACTTCTTTTGTGTACTTCTTTGAGGAAGAAATGGTTCTTTGTCACACTTTTAAGATCTCACATCATTCATAACGTTTTCTTTATCATTTTTATCATTCATAAAGCGTCACAAGTTCAAACTTGACGAGAACAAATAAATCAAAAATCGGGTATTGAAACTTTAATATTTTTGTTTGACCTAGAAAATGCAGTCTTTAAAGTTTTGAAAGGCTCACTTTTTTCCTGAAACTCTTTATTTTTTAATCTAGAAAATTCAGTCTTTTTAAATACCCATTTTTCCCCTTTTAAGCAAGTTTTCTTCAGATTTCCCAACTCAAATGAACTATTTCTGAGTTGAAACATTTCCAGTTCGTCAATTTCTGAAACTTTCATTATTTCGTTTTCCAAGAAACTACAAAAGTGTTTCAAGACACACCCTTATTTCCCGAAAACCACACCCTGATAGTCTATTTTCTTTTACAGTTCGTTTTGAAATTTCGTTAAAGTTTCGTCATTGAAAATAGCAATAATTAATTAGGAAATACTCACAGTTTTATCAGTTTTGAAATTATTCCAGAACTGGAATGAATCATAGAAGTTTCGTTTTCGAAGGAGGACTATTTTTGAAGTTTTCAATTTTTTGTATAGTCCGACTCAGAATTTTGAGATAATGGGAGTCTCAGTTGAGAAAAATTCTGAAAGTGTGTCCAAAAAACGATATAGGCTGACAAAGGTGCTAAAAAAGGTCCGTTCCGGTAGCTAACTTCTCAAAATTTCAATTCGAAATCGGTTTCAGGTAGCTCGGGAAAAAATGAATTTTTCGTGATTCTTTTTTCAGATCAGCTACCCGAAAGGACTCTATTTACCTGGTTTGGTAGTCAATATCTTCTTTCAGACAAATTTTCATTTTTTTTCACAACTGAGAGTCAGTCTGAGACCCCTATTATCTCGAAATCCTGAGTCGATCTATATATGCGCATTATTATTTTTAGAATAGCTCACTCCCCCTTTTAAGCCAACACGGAACCTTCAAATAATTATTTCTTTCAGCTTCAACACCTTCAAATACTCTCCTGCCTCCTACACACCCAACATCTCCCGTAATCTGAATTCCACGTCATCTGGGTCGACGGCGGCCGACTCATCGTCGTTGCATTCGTCGGCCCCCCGTTCCCGTCTTTCTTTCACTACTCCATCGCCAACTTCCACAAACTTATCGCGAACCGTTTCCTCATCGCACAAGACCCTCTACAGTAGTCCAGCAGCCGCCCGTGTCTCAGTTTCCACAAATGACAGTCTGTCTCATTCGCCAGCCATGGCGCCGCATAATACGTATCGAGGGATCTCCAAATATAGTACAATCGAGAGATCCACGGTTGGAGAATCGAAACCTTCATATTCTTCTTATGGATCTTCGGTGACGTCATCCTTAGGCAATTCATCTTATGACAGAAGGTCGTCGAGGAGGGATAGAGTTTCGTCGTCAGCACTTCCAGAAGTCAAAATAGAATCAGGACCAACGACGAGGACTCATATGGTACACCCGACGTCTTCGCATATTAGGAGTCGTTCTTCATAGTGAGTCTTTGGAATTTTGAAAAAAAAACTAATTTAAGTATCACGAGTCATTTTTATTTCCTCTGATAAACTTATAATACCATCATCAAAGTATTCCAAAATATTCCAAAGTATTCTATTCCAGCGGTCGCACGAATACCGTCGCCATGTTCGCCCAACAAGCCCGAGAACGAGCGGAACGAGACGAAAAAGATCGAGATTATAAAGAATGGATGCAGAGAGAAAAAGATCGAGAATCAGAACTTGGCCTAGAATCTCTTCACATTACCAGCGCAGCACCTTCCCCCGCTCAATCTGAATACAGAAGAGCCGTCGCTCCAAATTCAGCTACCTCCACTTCATCTTCATCTGCCACCACTCCTTACCGATCCAGATATTCTTCAGCGACACGTGGAACCTCTTCTGCTTCTGCATCGTCTTCTACAGCACCAATTGATGATATCATGTCTACTTCTTATTCAAGTGTTGCTCCTACTCCTCCACCTGCCTATTCGCAACTCTCCACATCAACATCGACTCTTCTGAGGGCTCGAAGGGAACGATTGGATAGAGAAGAAGAGAGTCGAAGCTCCATGACACCTCAACCATCCTCATCCTCCGCTGTTCCACCCCCTCCACCGCCTCCTCCACCACCAACAAAAGGAGGTTATATGGCAAGAAGTGCTTCAGCTGCAGTCATCACATCCTCTGGTTACAAACCAACAGCCAAAGTTTCCCCGTACGAAGAGGATCGAGAGAAGGTTTGCATCGTCGAGCAGGGATATACGGGTCTCCGGAATATTGGAAACACATGTTTCATGAATGCGGTTCTCCAGATGCTCGTTAATAATGTGGAACTTCGCGAGTTTTTCCTTCGGGATCATTATCAATCCGAGATTAACGAGTCCAATCCTCTCGGTTCAGAAGGTCGCTTGGCACGTGCATTTGCAGATTTTATGCATCAAATGTGGAGTGGACGACATAAGGCCATTGAGCCCATTCAGATAAAGAATATTGTAGCGGAGAAGGCGTCACAGTTTGCGAATTTTGCACAACACGATGCACACGAATTCCTTTCGTTTCTTTTGGATGGACTTCATGAAGACGTGAATCGAGTGAAGAAGAAGCCGTTAACAGGAACTGTAGAATCACATGGAAGACATGATTTGGATGTTTCGAATGAGGCATGGAGGAATCATATTTTGAGGAATGATTCGATTTTTGTGGATTTGTTCCATGGACAATTGAAGAGTCATGTACAGTGCCCGAATTGTGATAGAGTGAGTTTTCTTATTAAATAAATTTAAAAACTGAGGTCATATTCCAAATTTGAAATTTGAGTTTTGAATCTAGAAGCAGAACTATTGTTCTCTTCTTCTGTTTATTTACTTGTCAATAAATACAATACAATACAATACAAGCAAGAAGTGTGATGATGAAACTCTGTTTAATCAGAGCATTGGGAACTTCAAAATTGTGAATTTTAACTTTGTGATTCTAACGACTAGACTATAGTTACAGTACCGGACAAAAAGAAATCCTTTCCTCAAAAAAGTTATCACAAAAAAAAGTTCATTTCTTTTTGTCCGGTATTGTAGGTTCTTGAAAATTCTGAGATTTAGAAGCCTCAAAAACCTCACAGGAAATCCTCAAACCTATAAAATAGAATATCACGAGTCTTATCTCTCATTTTCAGGTCTCCATCACATTCGACCCCTTCGTCTACCTCCCAGTACCATTCCCAAAACACAAAAAGTCAACATCTCTCATTTTCTGGCCCCTCGAAAATCAAGCGAAACCCTACAAACTGACAGTCAGCTATTCTACCGAAGGAACCGTCGCTGATTTCCTCTCGGCTGTCAGTGAAATGGTTGGAGTACCCGTTCGAAATCTCCGTGCTTGTGAAGCTCTGTGTCATCGATTCGATAGAATCTACACTTCCGATATGAAGGTGTCGGATATCATCTCTCCGGATTATCTTTTCGTTTTCCAAATGCACGATGAATCGGAATGCAATGACGAAGTCGTGATTCTACATGTACTGCAACGAGAACTATACCGATCAAATCTGAAATACTCGTGCCATGAATGTGGAACTTCAAAAGTGAAACTGAAGGCTTGTGAAGAATGCTATGACGCTGTCTACTGTTCCAAAGAGTGTCAAGTTGCCAACTGGTCCACAGGAGGACATAGAGAAGTGTGCTCCAAGCGAATGTCGAGTGATCTAGTTGGACATCCATTAATTGTATCCCTTCCAAGATCCCAACTCACTTACCAACATCTATATCGAGTTCTTGAAGCTAAAAGTAGACATACAGTAACCATGTTCCAACAACCACAATATGAAGGAGAGGGACCGGAAGGGGATTCAATGCAAGCTCCATCCAGCAAAAAGAGAAATGGAGTTGGAGCACTCCCAACATTCCTGCAACCACCTGGAGAATCATCTTCCGCTTCAAGTGTTTCATCGACTCCCCGAAGAAGAAGTGTCGCTGCAGAACCACGTTCTAAAAACCAGAAAATGTTTGAGATTCGAAAATTGGCATCTCAAAATGACTCTTTCGGAGCACATAGTGTGGGGGATGATGAGGCGTGTCAAGGATTGGAATCTGGGGGATTCGTGTCGATTAATTGGATAAATCAAAGGAATGGAAAACCGTACATCACGATTGAAAGTCGACCCGAGATTGATATGGATGTGGAGAAAACGAGACAAATGACATCGAGAGCGTTGAGTAGTTTGGATAGAGGATACAATTCTGAAAAGAGCCCACATCTGACTCAAATGCTCAGTTTGTTCTCCGAAACAGAAAGGTTGAAACCAGAAGAAAGTTGGTATTGTTCAACATGCAAAGAGCACGTAGAGGCCACAAAGAGACTGCAGTTGTATCGGTTACCACCAGTTTTGATTATCCAGTTGAAGAGATTCGTGTATACAGGTGAGGAATACGAGTGGTTTTGAATCAAATGGAGTTTTTCAGCATTCACTCATCAAGCATCAATGCATCGAAGGAGTAAGGATGATCGGACGGTGGAGTATCCACTCGAGAGTCTTGATATGTCTCCGTTCCTTTCTGATACATCTCCAAATCATAGTTCAACGGTGAGTTTAATGGATCTTTACTAAAAACAACCCGTGATTTCTGTATGTCTGTCTGTATCTTCGGGACTGTAACTCAGCCCAAACTCGACTGATGAAAGTCTTACAAAAAGATCAGAAATTTGTCTACGTTAATGCCCATATGTTTAGATTTTTGATATCTCAAAAATTGAGCAAGTTACGGCTCTTTTCGTGAATTTTCAGTACTAATTTCGGCATCGAAAACGTGTTGCAAGTCATAACTCGCTGCAAAGTTGTCCGATTGTTTTGAGATTTTCACAGTTTGTTCCTGAATAGCTGAAAATGATGCACGACTTTTTTGTTTTTCGAAATTTCAATTTTGAAGCCTTCTGGTTAAAAACATTTAACAAAATATTTTTTTCAGATGTACGACCTAACCGGAGTTGTTTGTCATAACGGTAGCAGCTATTTCGGTCACTACGTCAGTCTGGGTCGTCTGGCCGATTTCGACTCATCGAAAACTAAAATCGAATGGAGGAAATTTGATGATTCGATGGTTGATAGACTCTCTCCGAGCCATTTGCAAACCGATGATGCCTATCTTCTATTCTACAAAATGAGAGATCCAGCAGTGACGAGAGGCATTTTCAAGTGAGTGGACTTTTTACTTTCTAAAAATATCTGAACTCAAAGTTCAAAAGCAAGAATGTTCACTGATCCCAACCTTCAACTTTCAGACGCCACTATTCCTGCGATCCTGGAGCAACTCCACCATCAACATCACAAGCTGAAGTCAAAATTTAGTCATTTTTTTATTGCCATTAGAATCTTAACCATTCTCTTCACGTGTTTCTTCTCCGATTCTTTCATCATGATTCTAATAACCAAATAACTTTTTTTTTGTTATCTTCAAATGATTACTCTGTTTTTAGAATTCTACTGATTTCTTGTTTTAATTATTTCATATTTTCGCACACTTTAATTTTATTCATTGTTTTGAGTTCCGACAAACCGGTTCCTTTCTTTTCTTGTGTCTTTTTTCATTGAGTAAAGTAACTTGAAAACTGAGAGATTGCAGAACACAGAGAAGAGGAAAAATTGATATAGATAAGCCAAAAAAGAAAGAGATAAGAGTATGAATTGATAAGATAAAAGTAGGTAAAGACCTTCGGAGAATACCAGAATTGTCACGTGAACCTTTAGTTTTGGCACTGTTGGAGATGGCAGATGGAAAGTTGATGGCTTGCTGTATTTCAGTTTTTTTGGTTCTCAAAGTTTAAATTGTAAATGTTCATTCATTAGAAACCATTCTTGTTGAACATTTTGATGCATGTTTCTTGATTTTGCAGGTTTTTGGTACTCATGAAATCATTATGTTTATGATCCTTAGATCTCAAAATTCAGGTTCTTAACTGAACTTTTGTTCTCGAATTAAATATTTGTGATAGTTGAAGATAATTGAAAAGGAATTCAAATCCGCAGGAAATTCAGGAAGCTCATCTAAAACTAAAATCTCTTTTTTAAAAAAGTTCCAACCCCAAACTATACACACACTTTTGTACACATTTTCTTGTACTCACCCCTAAAACCATTTGCCAACATAACATGTTGTCTAACTGTTTGATTCTCTATTGTTTCTCGTTTACCTTTCCGAATTCTATTATTTCCATATTTTTCCTTTTATTTCAGTTCAAACCCCTAGTGCAACAATGCCCGCTGACAATCAACGTATCGTAGTTTTTGGAAGTATTGTTCAGGATTTAGTCAGGTTAGTTAAGCTCAAAGAAAAATCTGACGAACGAAGCTTTTCCAGCTACACTGATCGCTTCCCCCGCCCTGGAGAGTCCGTGCGTGGAAATGTCTTCAAATCGGGATCCGGTGGAAAAGGAGCAAATCAAGCTGTTGCGGCCGCCCGTCTTGGAGCCAATGTGGCTTTAATCGGAATGGTTGGAGAGGATATGTTCGGAGACACTAATATCAAGGATCTGTCTCAAAATGGTGTTGACACTAAATGTGTTGGAAGAACCAACAAAACACATACGGCAACCGCGACTATCACTGTAAACAAAGAAGGTTTTAAAAAAGTGGTTCAAATAATTTGAATAATCAAATCTTCAGCCGAGAACAGCATCGTTGTCACATTGGGAGCCAACTTGGAGTTGTCTCCAGAGACAGCTGATAAAAATTCTTCGACAATTGCCAACTCGAAAATGGTGATGTGTCAGGGAGAAGTCGACGAAAAAGGGAATAGAAGAGCATTCGAGATTGCCAGGGAAAATGGGGTTACGACGTTTTTGAATCCAGCTCCTGGAGATGCGAATATGGATAAGACGATTTTAGATTTGGCTGATGTGATTTGTACAAATGAGAATGAGGTGACAAAAGATCATTTTCATTTTGGGTTTCTATTAACATGAACTTTTTTCAGGCTGAATTCATCACTGGAATTCCCCAAAACAACATTGACGATGCGAAAAAAGCAGCATTGGCTATGATTGAAATGGGTCCACAACATGCTATAATCACTCTTGGAGCTAAAGGTTTGAAGAAATATCGGTAAATTTTTAGAATCCATGTTTTCAGGAGTCTTACTTGCTTCCAAGAGCCAATCCGGTATCGAGCATATTCAAGTAGACAAAGTGGAAGCCATTGACACTACTGTTCGTTTCAAATCTATGAAATCAAAATCTTATTTTCCATTTTCAGGGAGCCGGTGATTGTTTCTGTGGTTCGTTGGCGGCTCATCTAGTCGCTGGACATTCAATGATTAACTCTATTCGATCTGCTGCGAAAATCGCTGCTTTATCGGTGACTCGCCATGGAACTCAATCAAGTTATTGGAAATTGGACGAGATTAAGGAGAAACAACCTGAATTTTTACCATAGTTGGCTACAGAGTTTTAATGGATTTTTTTTTTCGATAAATAAAAACTCACTTATTTCTAATTGATCGTTCAAAATACCGTTTTAGCGTTTCGAGAACAATTTGGTTTAGAAATTATTAACATTCTCCATCATGTCCATGTTTGAACTCTATCTAATCCTTTCCTAGTATCGTTATCGATTTTCGAGTTTCTATGAGTTACCTCTAAATGGAAGACCTTTTCCTCGGATAGCCTCTGGGACAACACACCCAATCCGATTTTTATAGTCGAGTATTCTATATTTTTCGACACCATTTTCTCCTTTTTCTACAATCGTTCTGGGTAGAACAATGTGGGTTCATGTTCCCGAAATAAGACTGAAATTACCATAGAAAACGATAACTATCCCCTACAAGCTTCCGAAATTAAAAACACTCTTCTTCCCGCCAACAGAGAATAAATACCGCAAAAAGTGTGCGAGGACATTGCGGAATGGCTGTGCGGCACCCTTCTGGACTCCGCCCCCCAATCAATGAACAATACCATTTGCCTACGTCATCAATCCCCGAAATTTTGACAAAGTTATTTTTCCACTGAAAATTTTTTTTTCTCGTCAAAATCCGATTCAGGAGAATTTAAAAATTCGATTAAAAAAAATAATTTTTTCAAAAAAATTTGCATAAAATCCAAGTTATCTGATAATTCCTGTGAAGCTGAGCTGTTTGATGACTTTATCGATTTTCATTTCCCCCACTTCAAATCATGTGACACTCGGCCTAAGCGCTTCTGGAGGATCCAGAGTATTCCAGGTTATACTGTAAGTGTACCTAGATTTGTTTGCTAGAAGAACTTCAATTTCAGTTTGGATTTTGCATTTTCAAGTAGTCGATATGCTATGACATCATTTTTATTCGAAAAGATTCGAAATTTTGAATAAAAGCTGGGAATTACGCCAAAACGCCTAGAGTCAAAAGTGGGCGGAGCCTAGGGGGTATAAATAGAAAGCGAAAAACCAGGTTTCACAGTTTTGTCAACATTTTAGATATTCAAAGACTTCCTTATTTCAATCTTATATTATTTTTCTCACAAATTAATTCCTCCTTTTTTCAAGAAACTCCAATGTCCGTCAACCGCCTTGTCCTGAACAAGAACCGATTTTTCAAAAGAGCTGAGCGGCTCTATGAAAACTGGGAATCTTCTGGTCTCAATCAGATGAAGTCTCTGGTGATTGCCAATGGAGGAAACGATAATCACTACTCAAAAGTCACCGCATTCCATGTAAGCCTTCCATTTTTGTAGTCGGACAATATTTTGTTTCCCAGGTATGGCTTCTTGGACAGGAACTCATCGATACTATTATTCTATTCCAAAAAAACCAAATCTACATGCTTGCTAAAAAGAAACAAGTAGAATTCTTGAAGTCTCTTGTCAGTGAGGAATTCAAGGGAAAAGTTCCACCAGTTGCAGTTTTGACCAGGGATTCTTTGAAAAGTGACTTCCGAAAGCTATTGAATTTGGTGAAAGAAGAAGACGTGGGAACGATTTTGAAAGACAAGACAAAGTCGGAATTTGTGAGCTCATGGAATAAAGTTTTGGAGCAAAACGGGGTCAAGAGGGTTGATATCTCCAATTTTCTGGCCCAAACATTCTCTGTCAAAGATGACGGAGAAATCGATTTGATTCGAAATTCTGCGGAGGCCACTTGCAAGGCTTGGTCCTCAGCTAGACATCGAATTGCACAAGTTGTCGATAGACAAACGGTAAGAGAGATGAAGGCTGGAACCCGTTTATTTTTTAATTTTTAGGCTATCAAGCACTCACAGCTATCCCAGGAGTTTTCTAATTATCTGGAGAACAGCGGAAATAACGTGGAGAAATGCTACGATCCGATCATCATGTCTGGGGGAGACTGCTCCTTCAAATGGAGTCATCAAAGTCTTGATACAAATCTACACCGACAATCTGGATCAATTATCACTTCCCTGGGAGCCCAATTCTTAAATTATTGCACCAATTTGACTCGAACAATGCTCGTTTTCCCATCATCCGAGTTGAAAGAAGCATATGAAGCGATTCTGGAGACTCAGCAAACTGTAATGTCTGCATTGAAGCCAGGAGTCAGACTCTGTGATGTATATAAAATTGGATTGGATAGATTGAAAGAGAAGAATCCAAAACTAGAAGAGAACCTCAATAAAAAAGAATTAGGATTCTCAACTGGTCTGGAATTCCGTGAGAGTCATCTGACGATCAGTGAGAAATGCAAAGAAACTGTGAAGGCTGGAATGGTATTTGTGGTTTCGATCAGTATCGGAAGCAAGTCAGCCATTTCTATTTCTGATACAGTTCTGGTCAAGGAGGATGGAGAGAATGCGATTCTGACTGAGAATGCAAAGTCTCGTTTGAAATCCAACGTCATCAGTCTTGCGGAGAATCAAGAACCAGTGGAAGTATTGGGAAGAGGACAGAGAAATGTCACAATGAATAATCGAACCAGGAACAATGTATCGAATGAAGAGTTGAGAAGAGACAAACAAAAAGAGCTATATGAACAGTTGACTGAAGCAGCGAAGACTAGAATTCTTGGAAGTTCACATGGTTCAGAAGACGTAGAGGAAACCAATTCAGAAGACGTAGAGGAAACCAAAAAAACTCTTGTATCCTATAAATCTGAGAATCGTTTTCCACAAGACCCAAAAGTCGACAACATGTTGGTCTACGTCGATCGTAAGAATGATTCCGTGATTCTTCCAATCTCTGGAATCCCAGTTCCATATCATATTTCTATGATCAAAAACTGTTCCACCAGCACCGAGGGAGACCACAACTATCTTCGTATCTCATTTGTGACATGTTCTGATAATGAAAATCAGCCAACGGACTTCATCAAAGAGCTCACTTTTCGTGAGAGCAAGAATCATCAGAATCTGAGCACTGCGTACAGACAAATCAAGGAGATGCAGAAAAATCTGAAAGAGAAGGATTCGGAGAAGAAGGAAAAGGAAGGGGTTGTGAAGCAGGACAAGTTGATTTTGAGTGTGAATCGATTGAATCCAAAGTTAAAGGATCTTCATGTTCGTCCAACGGTCATCCAGAAGAAGTTCAGTGGGACGTTGGAAGCACATACTAATGGATTGAGGTAAGTTGGGAAGGTTCAGAGTGTAGGGCAAATATAATTTTCTTCCAGATTCACTTCAATCCGAAACGATCGTATCGACATTCTTTACAACAACATCAAGCACGCATTCTTCCAACCCTGCGATAACGAAATGATCATTCTCCTCCATTTCCAATTCAAGAATCCTGTTATGTGGGGATCAAAATCCTACAAGAATGTTCAATTCTACACATTCAAGAAGTCTCCACTGATCTAGGAACTTATCGAATGACTCAAGATCGTGATGATTTTAAAAGTGAACAAAACGAACGAGAAATGAGAAGACGTCTGAATTCAGTGTTTAGCAGCTTCTGTGAGAAGGTGTCTAAACTGACAAATGGAAACATTGAATTCGATTCTCCATTCCCCGAATTGGGATTCTCAGGGGTCCCCCATTTGGAAATGGTTAATTTGAAACCGACTACTTCGTGCTTGGTCAATCTTTCTCAATGGGTTAGTTGTTTAATATCCACTTTGTCGATCAAAATTTCCTTTTCAGCCATTCTTCATCGTCACTCTCTCCGAAGTTGAACTTGTTCATTTTGAACGCGTCGGTCTCCAACTGAAAAACTTCGATATGGTCTATGTCTTCAAAGATTACTCAGTGAAACCTCAAAAAGTTACTGATATCCCTGCCGGAAGCATCGAGAAGATCAAAGAATGGCTCCACACTTGTGATATTTGGTACAGTGAAGGAAAGGAATCACTGAAATGGTCTTCTATTATGAAGGCAGTTCAAGACGATCCAGTTGGATTCTTCGAAATCGGAGGATGGAGTACAATTGGAACGGATCCAACTATGGATGACGCTGATGATTCCGATGAATCGGACGCTTATTTGACGGAAGAGGAAGAAGGAAATCCTGATGAATCGTCGAGTGACAGTGGTAGTGATGAAGATGAGGAAGAGGAGGAAGCAGAGATGACTGATGATGGAGAATCCATGGATTCGGCTGACGATTCTGAAGATGACGATGAAGAGGAGGACGATGTAGAAGACAATCGTAAACGTCCAGGGGCTAGTGATGATGGCCCATCCAATAAGCGCAGAAAGTAAAAATTTCACTTTTGATTCCATCTGTAAATCTCTTTAACTCTTGTGAAATTTTATTGACCTCTATTCTTCTGTTAAAAAACCTTCAAACTGTAAAAACTCATCCTAATATTTTCTGATATCCCCTTTAAATATAGTTTTGATTGGAACTTCAGAAGATTCATTTTACTCGTTTATTGTATATTGTAATTACGCAAAGTGAATAAATAAAACGATGAAAAACGGAATGAAAAGAATTTAAGGGTGGGAAAGTTAGGCTATCAGTCGACTGAAAATTCACAATCAGACAAAATTTGTTGCGCACTTTCCATCGTTCTCAATAATTTTTGTTCAATTTTTCATGTTTTTGGTTTTTTTTTGGGTTTTTGGGATAAAAATATAATTTTAGAACGATTTTTGATATTGAAACTGTCAAAACTCATCGAAAACACATGAAAACTCACAAAAATGCAGTTTGAATGTTTTCTCAATTTTTTGAAAAAAAAATCAGAAATGATTCTAAAAAAAATTCAGAAATGATTCTGAAGGATTCTGGAGGTGACAGTTCTCATGAAATCAATTGTCAATCGTTTGGTCGTGGAGAAAATACAGTACTCTCTCTCTCTCTCTCTCTCTCTCTCTCTCTCTCTCTCTCTCTCTCTCTCTCTCTCTCTCTCTCTCTCCAAAAGTTCAACAGTTCTCGATCTGCAAGAAAAAACATCATTACAATCAGCGTTCAAACAAATGTCCCATCGGAATGATTCCAGAAGACATAAAAGAAGCAACAAAGACCACAATTTGCAAAACGTTGTCATTTAAATCCCATCAGCTTTGTTAAATCCGAGCTTGCAGGCTTCAATCACCTTGATGTAAGGTCCTATTTTGAACACTGTTTTTTTTATAAAATTGACTCAATTTTGATGATAACAGAGACTCCAAAAATCATAATCTTGCAAATAAGAATACCTATTCATTTTCAGATTCTATTCACTTCGAGCCCCCTCAAAACCATATTCATCCTCTCAAAAACACAATTCCTTTAAATCGAGTCATTCCTAATGAACTGTTGTTATTGAGCTTTTTGTTCCTGAATTCGTTTCCATATGCGTCATTGTCGTTTTCGTGTGTTTGGTTGCATGAATGAAAATGAATGTGCAATGAACGAAGCAGAAAACAAGACGAAGAAGAAGAAGGCTAGGAATAAAAACTCAATTCATTGTTTTTCGGTTTCGACGCAAGAAAGCGACTCCGATCAAAATACACGAAACCAACTAGAATGATGAGATTATACAGAAGGAAGGGGGTAAAATATGAGAAAAATTGAAAAATGTAATATAAACGAGGGGGAAAATAGAGGCAGCTATTTAGAAAGGGGGACGAGATTAAAATTTTAGGAAATGAAAAAAAAAGATAATCAATTTCTATGAGCAATCTCGCGGGGGGAAAACAGCTCCGACGGAATGATTTTTCAGATAATGAGATTAAAGTTGGAGAGGGGACACTATACAGTTCTTGGGGGAGGGGAAAATAGTACCGAGTTTGTCGTTTTGTTAAATTAATAAACCCATAATTCAAATTAAAACACAAGTTTTGGGGAGTCAATCGGGTGTTTGGGATATTTGGAAGGAAGAAATAAATAACAAAGAGAATTTTAAGCTTTTCAGACAAGATTGCACGTATGGTTTGAGGATCAGAGCGTTGACTTGAGAATTTGGCAGAAAGTGGAGAGAGAAGAGAAAGTGAGTGAATGATGTGAAGAAGAAGGGATTTTTTTGAAGATAGTCTAATTGCTACTGATTGGTGGAACAGCCAGGGAGGCAATTGGTGGTGGACCATCCATGTTTGGATCGACTTTGTCGTTGGTGAAGACTATCAGAAGATATCGGGTCTGGAAATTAGAATTTGGGTTAGAAGGCGTCGAAACTTTTTCAGATTCTTACCTCGGTGTTCTGAAGATAGTCATGGAGGGAAGTGGCGAGCTCGGATAGATACTTGTTGACGATTTCTCCTGGAGCGAAGACGTGGACTCGAGCGCTTCGGAATCTCTGAAAAAAATGTATGGATGAGTTTTTGAAAATTGTTCAAATACCGTAAAACCTCTAATAGAGAGACATGTACTTCTATTGTTCAACCTCCTCAAAATCAAAATTCGAACTTCACAAAAGTATCTATTACTAATTTTTGAGAAGCAACTCATAACGCGTTTCATTATGATCCTAGTCTATTTTTGACAAGGAATCGATTGAGACTACTTTCAGATGCACAGAAATCTGAGAAAGTGCTCTTTTCGAGCTCGCTTGGGTGTCCTTCTATTAGAGGTTTAACGGTATTTTGAATTGAAGTCTATCGAATTTCCATTTGCTCATTCCCATCAATCAATCTCTTACCTGTTCAACTTCAGCCAAACTCGAAATTCCGGCAATCTGCTTCTTGGTCAAGTAGTCAATGAACGACGCCTTCAGGTTCGATTCATTTTTTGCCAAATCCCCATAGCTGGTACACGAGGATAGTGCAAGGCAGCAAGCGTACTCCGGATTCGTCAATATTCCGTAGATGTCTGAAAAATAGCGAAAATCTTATTTGCATATATTCACGAAGACTCGTATATATGTGTTCTGTTTTCCTCATTTTCCAGGTTCCTTGTTTTTCTTCTCAAGATCCCCCATTCGTCTTATTTTTTGTGCACGCTCCATGCAAAATGAAATTGCAAAGGGAGAAGCACACATAAAAAAGGCGAGGCCTTTTCCGAAAAACATGAGTCAGTGAAGGAGAAAAAAGAAGAAGAAGGAACGAAGAGCGGGAATACGGAAGTCGGTCAGATGTGGGACGACGACGACTGGCGAATAGGGACGATGTCAAAACAAAAAGTGCATTTCTCGGCAAGGTCTGTGTATGACTTGTTTTTCTCGGTTCTGCGTGTTTCGTTCAGGCTTTCGGAGAATCTCAGCGATAAGCGGGTCAAAATGAACAACCTTTTTTGATTGTAAGAAGATAGTGAACAAGTATTTCAGTACGCCAAGAATCTAAAGTGCACCGAACAAGGAAATTGTTTCGTCGGAATAAAAGTTTCGAGAATTTGAAACAAACAAGATAGATAAGAGCGAAGAAAAGTGGAGTTTCAGCAGTTTCTATGAAGTGTTTCAAAGATCGTTGAGGAAATGGTGATATTTCAGGAAGAATAGGATTTTGATCTTTGCACTAAAGGTTTTCGAAACTTGGTATACCATAAAACCTCTAAAAAAGGAACAAGTCCTTCTACTGTTAAACCTACTCAAAATCAAAGTTTGAATTTCACAAAAGCATTCATTTCTGATTTTTGAGAAGCAACTCATAACGTATTTCATATTGATCCTAGTCTATTTTTGACGAGGAATCGATAGAGACTGGTTTCAGATGCACAGAAATCTAAGAAAGTGCTCTTTTCGAGCTCTTTTTTCTTCTTCTATTAGAGGTTTTACGGTAAATTCTCCATCAAGGAAAACTCGGGAACTTGTTTTACGATTTCAAGTCTTTCGAAAAAGTACAAACTTTTGATTACTGTACTCTTGTTTTTGTTCTTTTTTTTTGTTTGCAAAATAATAACAGTCGTCACCAAAACGAGTTCCCTTGCACTTCCGTTCCTCACTTTACTATCAGCGCTCAATACACACTAGACACGGACATTTTCAGTTCCCCGACAAAACAACTAAAAATTTTTGAGACAGACTGACTGACACCGTCCTCATAGCAAAACAACACTAAAAGTGCATTCCTTGTTACCCTCTTTCTGTTTTCATCTCCACATTTTTCAGAAACCAAAACTCACGTTCAACTTGTCCGTTGTCGAGCCGTAGTCGTTGAAGAATCTTCACCGAGTCTCGTCGTGGATTCTCATCGTTCAATTGTCGTCCAAGGACTCCATTCAAAAACGTCTCGGATCCATTGATAAGATGAAGATTGATGTTTGTCTCCGTCGACTTCAGAGCCAATCGTCCAGTCCATACCATCGGGAAATGCTGCAAAGAAGAATTTCATAGTTTAGTCAAATCCATTAAATCCCTCATGATCCTAATAATATCCCCTCTTCTCCAATATATCCCTTTTCCCTTATTATTTTTTTGCTCCCACATTCCTTTTTTCTTGTCAAGGCGGGTTCCAATGGGAGAAAAACAAGAAAAACAAGCGCGCTCGTAACCATGTACACAAAATTGTGTGCGTTCTGTTATATATCAAATATATATTCACCCCAAAAGCATATATACGTGCTAATGAGAATCTACAGAGACCAGGAAAATGCTGTTTTTGCTCTACACTATGACTCATTTTTCTACTTGTTTTTCCAACCATCATCATCGACGTCGTCTTCTTCGAACAACGAAGACGACGACAGCGGAAAAAGAAGGAAGAAGAAGGAACCGAGTTCAAAAACAAGCTCTTTTCTTTCTCTCTTCGTT
The DNA here is from genome assembly GCA_963966625.1 of Caenorhabditis zanzibari. Classification (NCBI taxonomy): domain Eukaryota; kingdom Metazoa; phylum Nematoda; class Chromadorea; order Rhabditida; family Rhabditidae; genus Caenorhabditis; species Caenorhabditis zanzibari. Next base: position 10,780,121 of record OZ016469.1, read on the forward strand.
CTATACTACTTTTCTCTCTTCAAAAACCAATTCCCCATTCGACCCTTTCGCTTTACAACAAAGATCTTTTCTATCCCCGCACTTTTACATCATTTTCCAGGATTGTTGTGCTGAAGGGGACATATTACACTGGTACCCTGGGGTCGCAATACCCGGAAAGAACGTTTTTCCCTCCTTATTTCAGAAACAGAAAATCATTCCTTCCTTGTTCCCCTTTTCAATGCCATTTGCGGCAAAGGCCGTAGATGTAACACAAGCAACACAAAAAGTGTAAACAATTTTCGCAAAGAGTGAAAGTGCAACACGCCCGAAGAAAGACACCTGACTGACCGAAAATAGGGAAAAGGACAAAAACCAACCTGTGTTAAAGCATCGTCATCCACAATTTTAGCTGATAGAGCTTCGGATCGAGACCCTTCTCGATGCTTCGTGGCGACGTTCGTCAACATTTCCATGAATTCAGAACTCAACGAATCACCTTCAAGCGGTGGGGAATCTGGACCGCTAGATAGAGAACTTGAGGTTGAGGGAGTTGTGGTGCGAGAGGCAGATGGAGAACTTGAATTGTTAATTGTAGAGCTTCTGGATGGTATCCTCCGGAAAGCGGAGGTTTCCGAACTGATTGAATCTGCTTTGGTATCGTCCACATCTTCTTCAGAAGTTGGAATTTTACTCAGATCCGGCTTCACATCCTCGTCATCAGCGCCAAGTTCTTCCAACAGAATAATATCAAGTCTTCGCAAAATTTCCTTTCGGAACTGCTCATTCTTCTCCTTCATCTCAGGTGGCAAGTTTTCAAACATTGATTTATGCGGAGGCGATGGAGATCTTGGTGGTGGAGGTTGCGGGACTACTTTTGTTACAGGAACCGGCAATGGCGGTGGACAGGCTTTTTTACGGTCACCCATGTTCTGTGGTTCCTTGTTACCTCTCTTCAGAGACATTGGAAGACCTTGAGGAATTGCAAAGCCGCCTTGGGACACTGCTGATTGTTGTTGTTGTTGTTGATGATTGAGTTGAGGGAGTTGGAAAGGTGATCCATTCTTCGCCGCCATCAAATTCATTAATGTTTCTTGTTGGTTCAGAGCAAGGAGCTCATTCGTTTGATGGTTTGCCAGCAACTGTCCCATATTCATTGTCAGCAACACTCTGGCAATTCCTTGATAGACAGGATTGGCCGGATTTAGTTGGGAAGTCAGAGCCAACATTGATAATGGATTGAAGGCTGCTGCTCCAGCCAAATTCGCCAGGGATGCCGTGTTGAGTAGCGCTTCCAGACTCGCCAGAGGATTTGGAGTGGACGCTGATGTCACCACTGGGACATGTTGAGAGGCTTGAATTTGTTGCAGAATCGCTGCTAAGTCAGTAGTCGACGGTGGCGTCGGCGTGACTGTAGCAACCGAAGTTGCCGACTCGTCCGAGCTCATGATTGCTTGATCTTATAGATGATGATGGAACAGCAAAAATGATGTAGGGAAGGACGACGAGAAAAGAAGAAGAATAAGAAGACAGGCGGGCCGCTTCGTTCTCCTCCCGAGGTGTCTGTTTCGCTTCTTGTCCGTGCTATTTCACGAAGCGACAACAGGCAAAATCAACAACAAATGAAGAGAGACGGCAGAGATGTTGGAGATGAGAATAGTGTGAGACAGACTCGATGGGCACGTTGAAAGTGCAATCAAAGTGCACGCGTCAATCGAGAATTGGTATAAAAAATATGTCGATGGCGGCGCTTGGGTTGAGGACGTCGATTGGAGGTGAACGTCCTGATGGAAAGAAGAAGATATCAGTCAGTTCCAAAGTGACAGATAAGAGAAGAAGAAGAAATCGACCGATATGCGTTTGTGTGTACTTTTTGTTATCAGCAGCAGTGTATGTGCAACTTTGAACAGCGTTTCAAAAGTGGAAGTAGAAGAAGTATAGAAATGGATACGGTAGAAGCAGAGGTAGATGAATAAATAGTTTTTTGAGATGCGTTGAATAAGGGGGAAGAGGTAGTTCAAAGAGTGAGGTAGTTCAAGTATACAGACGATGGATCGAATCAGTTCATGATCACTCTCTGGGGGGCATACACAGTTACCAAAAAAGTGTAGAGTGCTTTTTCCTCTTCTTCTTGGGCGCTGCTTCTTCTACTGGACTGACTGGAAGCTGCTGGGGCTGATGCCTGCGCCCTCCGAGAAGTGAGTGAGGACGAGAGAACGACAATCAACAGTGGCTGGGGACAGGAGAGCGCCCGAGAGAGACAGAAAGAAACGCAACAACACCCCGAATAGTGGGCGGGACCTTCCTAGGAGTGAGCGCCGGGGCGCGCGCGGGGGGCGAATGAGCGTGCGTCCGTCGGTCGGTCGGTCGCGCTCCAAAACAACACAGCGCCACGCATGGAGGCCGCGAAGCAAGAGGGGGGCACGACTTATAGTGCATCGCAGGGCGCCGCTTCGGGAAGAAGAAGAAAAAGGAAAAGAAGAATATAGTTTCCTATCTTTGGGGAGACCCAGAGAATATGCGAAAAGCGCCTCTCGCCGCGGCGATACTGCTGTTGGGGAGGGCGCCTCCAAGTACACAAGAGAGGGATTGTTGCGAACATCGTTCTCTGCGCCTCCAGCTCCCTTCTCCTTCGTCTAAACTCTGCCCGTTCGCGCCCAGGAGGAAGACTGGCACCAGGCACTGATTGACACCGTGTGGCCGGCGTCCTGACCACTCGCCGCCTCGCCCTCTCGCCTTGTTATTGCTCCACAGCCTGCGCCACCAGGCACCCATGGACGACGTCGACATTGAGAACGTGCGATAGAGAACAGCATTCGAATCGGCGGGCGCGTAAACAAACAACAAAATGGCACTATGGGGTTCGTACTAGGGGCCGAGAAGAAACACTTTCTCTATTGTTGATGGAAAATGGGTGGGCGCGTGTGGGGTCTATTATCTCTAGCATGATCTTTTGCGGGATGATATTGCGGGTTGTAGAATAACAACGAAAAACTCGAAATAGTGACGAAGGGATGATAAAACTTCTAGAATCATAGATGTCCAAACCCATGACCGGCCGGGCCGACGGAAGAATTTGTACTGGCCCGGGGTATGAGACTTTTTTTCGGAAACTTTTTTCGGACCGGGTTCCGACATGTATGCCTAGAAGGAACGTACTGGGCAAAGTATAAAAAGAAGAAAAGGAACAGAATCGAAGAATGATAGAAAACTGTTATTGTAGTCAGCAGGCGAACCAAAAGGGGAGGGACTCGTGGGAAACCACAAAAACCCATTTCTATAAAAAAGAACGATTCAATCAGAAAAGAGGGCGTCTACAGTAACCCAGTGCCCATCTGCCCTTCCCCACGCCCTTTTCTTTCCCAGATGATGGGAGAGGCGTATTGGCACGATGCCAAAGAGGTTTCATTATTCACGAGCGGGGGGCGCCCCCCATTCTTTCACAAAGATATATTCTTCTAGTCCATTAGAATGTGTTTTAGTTGTCCTTTCTTTCTGCGATACCCCCCAACCTACAAACATATTGAAACGAAAAAACGTTCTTCTCGAATCCTTTCGTTCGTTTTTGCGGGCGCAGAGGCAATGCTCGTAAATATTTGCCCAGATTACACCAGTTCAACGAACTCCGTTCTTACCACCCGTACTAGCGGAGAGAGTTCAGTTTACAAAAAAGTTAAAGTCAATATTGGAGAAGAGGGCAAAAAAGAGTCAAATGTGGAAAGTCAAAAACAAAAAATTGAGACTCACATTGTAAAACCATCGTTGAAATTGGGTGCCTTCCTCCGATCGGGGAATCTGATTCACCGATGCTAGAGGGGTCCTCACCGATGTTGTCGACGATGCATTGGACGATGGACGAGGTGTGAGTTGAGATGAAGAAGATCCATTGACAAGTGGTGGCTGAAAATTCTAGGGTTACTGTACTTCTTCCAAAATGGTTTCAGGGCACATTCGTCACATGCTCTTTCTCCTATTTGTTTGTGTGCCCTCTTCCCCAGTTTTCCCCTTCTTTCTTATTTTCCGCGGCGCCCAACAAACTGCAACATGTGAGAAAAAAGGGGTCGATTGCGTGTGTGCAGCTCTTTCAAGGGAAAAAAGACGAAGAAAAGAAGACGGCCCAGAGGGACGTATGTTTCTACTTTGGTCAACTTGAACAAATTGTTGTAGGATTGATCAAGTAAAATCGAAAAAAACAACTTAATTAATCAATTCCCTTTCAAGTTACCCGATTTCTGCTACAGTGTAGTGTTGATTAAAATTGTTCGAAACCAATCCGTTTGCCCTTTTTTTGAAAACCAGTCTCTCATAAAATTGGTTCAATTCTTCTATAGGAAAAGGGCAAACCAGTAAACACGATGGGGAAATTGGTATCATTATAAGAATCGAAATGGACGAATTTGAAATGGTCATCAGAGGAATCGTATTTAAATGTCAAAAACTACAGTATGCGAACCATAAAACTATATAAGGGCTCGTTGAATATATTAACATGTAATGTACTTCGCTAGGCACTTTTTGGCAATAGAGCAAGATTGCGTTTTGGGTCATAAGCGAGGTACCAGAAAGTATAAAAAATTGTTTTAAATAATTTCATAAGTTTCATTTTATTAGCAACAAAACATATTTCAGTTTGATGAATTTGAACAAGTTTAAACCAAACTATGATCATTTGAAGTTGAAGGAATTTCGAAATTTCGAAAAAAAATTTTAAAAACTCGATTTCCAGGAAAAGTTTCAAACTGTAACCAAAAAGGCTTCTGTTGTTTCGAATTTAGAAATTTGGCCAACTTTTTTGTTTCCCACAAAAAAACATACCTGGGCAGGTATTCTTCCGGCTACTTGGCCATACAGACTTCTCGCTTCCGCAGGCATCAGACTCATCAAGAATGCCGCATTCGGTTTCTGTCCTTGCTGCTGAGCATTCTGAAGTGCCTGTGCAGCGGCCATTGCAGCAGCCTTCTGAGCATTAGCCATGGTCATTCGTTCCGTATCACCTCGCCGCTTCTTCTCCTGACGATCCATTTCCATTTTACGATCGAGTTGTTCTCTCTGCTGTCGCTTCAAGTTTTCGTCTTCTTTATAGTTTTTCAACAGTTCCTGTCTCACTTGAGCATTTCTCGCGGCCAATTCGTGATGGTGTTGAGCCATCATTTCCGCTTGAAGTTTCTGCTTCTCCGCTACTGTTGATGTACTCGTTTCTGCATGAAGACAGAACATCTTCTGAAGCAGCTGGATGGTTTGTGGATCGATTCTATCCCGGAATGTCGGATCGTCGTTCATTCTCTTCGCAACCTCGTCGAGTCTTCCGGCACTAAGCAGTTCGATGACAAGTTGGTTGTCGGATTTCGCAGTTACTGGCGATGGTTGTGGTGGCTGAACTACGGATACGGGCTGAGCGGAAATAGGGGTGACTGCAGGACGTGGAGATGGCTGAATCACTTGGTGTTGATGGGATGGGACGACTACTTCGAGAGGTTCTTGAACAAGAGCTTCTTGGTTTTCAATGATCGGAGAAACTTGAGATGGTTCTGGAGTTGCCTCTTGGATCTTCTCTGGAGTTGGCTCTTTTTCAGGAGCCTTCTCTGCTGGTACGAGTTCCGGTGTTGGCGTTCTCTCTTCAGCGATTTCGAGTGGTTTGTCTCCAAACTCATCGTCACTATCGCTCATGTACTGAGTTTCTTGTTGCTTTGGTTCTTCAGCAGATGGGGCAGGCTCTCGATCAACTGATGTTGCCTGATCTCGTTCGAAACTTTCTTCACGATCCTCTGACATCTTCTCAACTTGAGATGTAGATGTTTTGGGAGACATAAGAGTATCCACACTGGAACGGTCCGATGACATCGTTGATCTTGACGACTTCTTTCCTATGGACGCTGGTTTTGGAGCATCCTGAAATATTCATATAAAATTTTCAAAGTCTAAATGATGATCTAGTACCTTTCCAGGAGCCATCTTATCATCATTAGGCATTACAAAGTCCGGATATTGCGGGGCCTCATCATCCTCTTCTTCGTCGAAAATCGACTGAACAGCTTGATTGGTTTCCTGGAAAACCACAAAATTTCAAATGATCTGTGACTCAAAAACATTTATTTTTCTAACTACAAGCACAATATCTATGGAACTCTTGAAACAGAAAGAGAAAAGTCTCTGTGCGAAATGGAAACTACTCTCACAATGTGTGCTGCATGCGATTTTTGGGGGGCAGAACTTACCTGATCCGAAATTATGGTATGGGCTGATGGTGACGAGCTCGTCTCCTTTCTTTCCATCTGTTTCGAAGATGGGAAATCAGAAGTTGGCTCTGGTTCTTGGCGTACTGGTGATGGAATCTTCTCGGGCTCCACATTTTGAACGTCTTCTTCCACTTCTACTACTTTACCTTCCTGTTCCTTTTCAATCTCCACTGCAGGATCTTCTGGAGTTTTTTCAACAGTAAATGTCTCCTTCTCTGGCTCAACCACTTCTGTTGATTCGACGATCTCAGAAAATGAAATCTTTTCCACTTCCTTGTCGTCTTCCAGTGGTTCCTGAGCCTCTGGAGATCCCACCACTTCTTCTTGTACAACTGGTTGTTCTTCAACAACTTGCTCCTCAACTACAACTTCTTCTTGTGTAGCTGGTGGAGGCGAAGTTACAGTAATCTCTTCTTGAACGGGTTCTTCAGCAATTTCTTGTTCGATTACAACTGGAGGAACAACCGGAGCAAGGACAATTGGAGTTGTAGAATTAACAATCTGCTCCACAATCGCCGCATTCTCATCATCCGAATCGTCTTCAGAAGACGACGAACCCGACGACGATGACGATGAATCCGAATCAGATGAATCGTGGGGACCCGATGAGTTGCTTTGCTAAAATAAACATAAAGCGTAACCAGACCATACAACATGAACAGCTTTTACAAACAGCCAGATATCATTCCGAGCAGGAGAAAAAACAAAACCAAAATCTCTAAAAGTCTCAAATGAAAAACTAACCTTTTTAGGTGGTGATGAATGGAACGCCTTCATAGCAGCCTTCGTCAGAACCATTGGTTTTCCGGTGGCACTCATCGGACTGGCTGCAGCCGAGGAGTTGAATTCCTCTCGAGTCGAAAAATCTTCGATCGAAGAAACACTGGTTTTGGCGGTGACCGGTGGAGATGGTCTGACTTCGGGGACTACGGATACTTCTCGTTTCGAAGAGCTGGTAGTGGAAGACGTGGAAGAAGTCGTCCGATTTCGGGGTCTTGGGGAAACCAATGACTTCTCTTGAACTGGGGATTCTGCAGTGATAGATGGTCGTTTTGATGATGAAGGTTTTGGAGAAATGAGCTTCGGGGAGAGGATCTTCGGTGACTGCAGTGGAGTTTCAGATGTTGCTGGAGCAACAACTCTCAATGGGGTCTTGGCGTGTTTCTCGTTCTTTCCCGAGCTGATACTACTAGACGATTGTCTTCGGATTCTGTCAGCCTTCGGTTCTTCTTCCACGGAACTTGCAGGTGTCAGTTCCGTATCCGAAATATCTACAATTTCCAGTGAAGGAGTCTGTCGAATTGCAGGTTTCTTTGCTTTCGGCTCAGCTTCTGTATAATCCCCTTTCCTTTTCCTAAGATGGTTCGCATCTTCCTTTTTCTTGTGAGAATTATTTCGTACCGCCTGAAACTAATATGATCATCAATCTTCAACCTTTGAAAATAAAAAAAAACTCACATTCTCAGTCTCCTCCTTCTTCGCTTTCTTCCCATTATTCTTCCGACTATGCTCATCCGATGAGTAGTTGGTCAACGACTTCTGACGTTTTCGATTCTCTCGATCTTCCTTGATCTTCTTCTTCCTGCTGGATTGCTGATTCTCCTCATCTTCAGATGACGACGATGAGAGTTCTCCTTTTTCTCGTTCCTTATGGTTTGGTTTGTTATGATGTTTATGTTCCTTTTCTTGAGATGCTGATGCGACTGATGGGGGTTGAAGGAAATGGGGTTCAGCGTCTGAAGCTTCCCCACTCGAAGAATCGGATTTATGCTTTTTGTCGTCATCGTCATCTTTTCCGTTGTCATCGTCAGAGGATTCGATGAGCACACGGCGCTGAAAAAATACCGTTGTGGAAACCAACGAACAAAATATTGATTTCAAGACTTGATGTGTGACACCCTGAAGACCAACTTTCGTGAGTCCGCACGACCGTAATTTTGGTTTTCTTGCGGTAAAATTTTCAGCAAACAAAAATTGACTCTTCAGCTACAAATCGCACTACATGTGACTCTCAGAAAGTTGATTATATTTTCATGAGAAGGCTTACAAACTTGATTTTTCGATGTCCTTCTATTAGAGGTTTTACGGTACTCTATTACAGTATACTCACCGGTGTTCCAGCCTGCTCGTCCTTCCGAATCTTATCCAGTGAATCGTGGCCACGCTTATCAGTTCTTCTTCTCGATTTCAGATTCTCAATAATACTTCCTCTCGAAAGAATCATAGCCAACTGATGATCCTTCTCCTCCTGTGTCATCTCCTTCGCCGATTTCCTTCTATCCAAATCCAACTCATCGTCAGAAGTGGATTCCGAATCGTCACTATCCTCATCCTTCCGATGTTTCTTCTTCTTGAGCTTCTCTTTTTCAGCCTTCCTCCGTTCCTTTTCTTTTTCCTTCCTTCGTTCCTCCTTTTCCTTTATCCTCTGCTTCTCCCGTTTTCGTTCCCGTCGTTCATCTTCTTCCCGTTTTCGTTCCATTTCTTTTCGTTTATGCCGTTCTTCTTTCGTCTCTTTTTTCTTCATCTCCTTCCGAGCCTCTCGTTCCTTCTCCAATTCCCGTTCTTTTTCCTTTCTCCTTCTTTCTTTCTCTTTTTCTTTATCTTTCAGAAGCATTGCTTGATTCAAAGATCCAGACGGAGTTGTGGGAGTTGTAACAGAAGGATTGGAATTCTGGCCACTGTGCACATTTTGAAGAGCCGATGGTTTCTTTTCGATTCTCGGAAGTTTCTTGAATCGTTGACTCGGTTCATTTGACATGATTTGAGCAATAAGATCACTGCCAGCATCACGTACAACGGGAGTAGATGGAGTACTCCTCCGTGGATCTCCACCTGTCATAGACTGAGATCTAGCTTGAAGAGCGTTCGCAGCATTCGATGGTCCTGGTTTGGAGATGGAATCATGCCGTACTTGAACTTTCTCCGGCCTACTCGACTTTGGCGTCGGTGCTTGATTTCCTTTCGATGTTGTTGGAGGCTCGTAATGAACTGGTGTTCCAGAAATCGAATGTCGAGGTGTGGAATGAGCTGAAGAAGAAACAGAATGCGTTCCCGTGGCAGCTGCCATTTGCGCCGATGTCGGTGGCATTGTCATCAGATTTGGAATATTGACAAATGGTGGACTTTTCAAGGGGACTAGAGTTTCGGAACTTCTTCTAGACGATGTTGGGTCTGTTGAAATTGTCCGATGATCGTCTTGGAATGGTGTGAATGATGGTGGAGGGACAGAGAGATCTGGGAGGATGACACTTTGATGACGGAGGGTTTGAATGTTGGCCGGACGACCCGTAGATGACATCGAGTTGTGGCGAGACTGAAATTGCAAATTAGGCTCCTAGTTTTTTAAAACATCTAATACTCCAGTGCATACATGTGATCCGGGCCGTCGATTTTCTCCGCTTCAAATATAAATTTCCTGGTCAATCTTTATACCAAAATGTAGAACTTGATAAGACCTATAAAATGGTACCAAAATCAATATGATTGCCTGTCTCAGTTTTTTCTAGGACTTGTAGAAGACCCGGACGTTTTTGGACCGTGTGTTCTACAAGTTTTCGGCAATAACTGAGACAGGTAATCTTGGTGATTTTGATAACATTTTATAGATCTCATAGAGTTCTACATTTTGATGTAAAGATTAATCAAAAAACTTGAATTTGAAGTGGTGGAAATCGACGGCCCGCGAATGTATGCTCCAGGGATCCCTGATTACTAATCAGTAGAATATTTGACTAAACAAACGTCGTCTAAATCATGCATATGCAGAAATATGTATGATATGCAAATCGAAAAACAACTATAAAATTATCAAAGAATGACTCACCACTGGAGACATGGGAATCGTTGGTGGCTGTGTTGTTCTCGGAGTCGTGATTCCTGATCCACTTGGTTGTGAGAATCCCGGATGTTGATTGGTGTTCACGAGAAGTGGTTGAGGATACGGTGTGCTCGGTGTCTGCGGTCCAATGCACAGGGATTGAGACCGTTGAGTCAAGTCACCCGGATGGTGTGTTGCGTCGAATGATAGCTGGAAAGGATCAGTGTAAAAACTTTGTCAGCTTATTTTTCTAGAAGAGTTCAATACATGTACCAAATTTCATGAGATTTGCGCGTGTCTCAAGAAAGTTGTGGCTGCGCAAAGTCGCGTTGCAATAATTATTGTGCACCCTGTAGTCTATGGAAAGGTGCCAAGCTTTTGTACCTTTGTATCGAACTTTCTTTTCAAAAAACTCACCCTGTGCCTGACGGATTCATCCATACTCGGTCTTCCACTACTATTACTAATCGGATGTGGTATAGAATCTTTCTTCTCACTCTGTGTCAACTCTTTGTAGTCATGAATCTGATATTCCTGAACTCTTCGATCCGTCATCGCTTGCTGTTTCTTCCATTCTCTCATCCGAATATCGATGTCCTTGTCACTGTTTTCCCGATAATAATTTCTCGAATCTCGCACATGTTGCGTGCTCGACCTGAGCTCGTCTTCCTTGCCAAAGTGAGGAAACGGCCGACCCGTCATTTTCTCGAATTTCGCTTTTGTTGAAGTATTCGCATTGATCAGACGGTCCAGATTTCGAGATAGGGGATCATCTAGACAATTCTTGTATCTTGGACCTCTACAGAACAATTTATAGTAATGAACGGGTCGGTTTATAGGTGACAACGAATTCTCCATTTTTATTTCTTCTTTGGGTTCTCTGAAAATACATAAATATGATGATGTTGAAAAAAAAGAGAGTAGAATCGATTATACTAGTCTTGCCGACTCTATCCATGACATCCTCGCGGGTTGTTTCTAACACAGGGAGATCAAAATATTTGAATAGCGAGTCTAAAAATTTTGATCTGCTAGTGTTACGAACGGCGCGCGTCTTCAACAACTTGAGAACGCTGGTTTCTAGATATCGATTTTTCTGAATTATTTTGAATGTATTCAGCCACTCTGGAGTTCCATTTTTGATTCCCAACCAAATAAATTTTTTTTTCAATTTCCGAATTGTTCCAACTCACTTATCAAAAGTTCTTGGTAAAATAGGCATAAACGAAGAACTTCGCTTCACCCTTTCCTCAAAATGCTTTCTCGAATCCCCTCCATACGATGTTGATGGTTGAGAAACCCTCCTCGATAGTTCATCATGACTCCTCGCTGGAAATTCTGCCATTAAAATTCTGCCATAAAGCCTCAAAAGCAAAACTCACTTCCATTAATTTGAGGTGGTTCATCTCTAGGCTGTGCTTGTGACTCTCCTTCCGGCTCGGGATCCGGCTCAAATACTTCCATTTTTTGTTTCAAATCATCAGAATCGTGACTCGGTCCGGGTAAGCTATCATCGTCCAGTTGTATCATATCCTGATCTTCTGATTCGCCAAATTTTCGGGATCCGGAAGCAATCCTTCTCGGATCATCATCCCCATCTTCGTCGTCTTCAATAGAACTACCACTAATGTTAACATTGTTGCTACTCGATCTGCAAAATGATTAGATATTTACATAAGATAGGACTATTATATTGGAATATTGTTTGCTCAATTTACTTGTGTTGACCATAGTTTAATGATGGTTTGACCTTTTGATAGTTGATAGTTTTAGTTTAACACTGTCTTCAAAAAGACCGAAATAAATCAATAGCAAAACTTCAATCCATCTAGGCGACAGGTGATTTTTTCTGGCTAAAAAAACTCACGCTTCATTAATTTCATCATCCTCATAAACCTCATCTACGGATGATTTCGGTCCGATTGACTCTCTCCGATTCTCTTGATCTCGAGACCAAGACTGCTCTCGTCTCTTCTTCGCGCTCTTATTGACTTCCTTCTTGTCCAGAAATTCTCGGTAAAATCGCTCAGTGCAATAGTCGACGTTGACTTTGTAGTTGCCGAAATTTCTGAAAAACAGAAAGAGATTAGAAATTTGATTGGCTCCGAACATTCTATACAGTATTTTCATAATTCTAACAAATTGGATTCTTTGAAAATGGAAACCGAATAAGAAGAAAAAGGTCAAAATGGGATTACTACTGGAAATGGAAATGAGCTGTAGTAGGCTAGGGGAATCTCATTGTCTTGAGGGGATAACTAGGAATTGTTTTTTGGGCCGATGTCCTAAAATTATCGTCAGGGTACAAAGAGTTTTAGTAAGACGTCTACTAAGCTAAAAGTGACGTGAGGAGCTAGGCAACCCGATTTCCCAATATAGAGGAGTCAGTCTGGCTCAATGAGATTTTTCGTTTCGTACGAAAAGTCTGTCAACTAAAAAATAAAATTGAAGAATCGTTAAGCTCAAGGAGTCATTCAATCGTTAAGCTCAAGGCTGAACTGTCAAGAATCAAAAGTCAAGAATCATTAGGCTCAAGGCTGAACTGGATCTGAGACTTGAAACTGAGATTATGCAAAAATTTTCCGTAATTTTAAGCTCCTCAGAAAGAATTTATGAATTATAAAGGAAACCAAAAAGAACAACAGAGCAATCTAAAACAAACTTCTAGAATGTGATACCGTAATCCGCTACATACCGTTTCTGAAGCTCACACATGAAATGTGAGCACAACCCCGAGCATTGCGTCCAACGGTGGCGTTCTTTGGTCATTTTAGTCACTAGTGTCGAATAAAAATAGGATGGGTGGACAGGATGGACAGGCGGTAGGAATAGTGGGTGGACGTGTGGCGCGGGGGTGAAGGGACAATAAAACGTTAAAAGAACGTCTCTTCTTTTTCTCTCTTTATTCTGCGCCCAGGCGCACACACAATAGACTGAGAGACCCGGGGGGTGCCCCCAAAACGTCCAGTACAACAGGCCACGCCCACCGGTTGCCGTTTCACCGTCCTCGCGCCAAAATGCGTGTGAAAAAGAAGACAAAAAAGAGAGGAGAGGAAGAAGCAAATGAATGATACGCAGAGACGATGAGAAGAAGAATGGCAATCGGTCAGATGAAGAAGAAGCACGAGGAGGGGGGCAATAGTCGAAAATATTGCTCCGTTTTTAGATGAAGGATGAGGGGGCATAAATTACTCTTATTTTTGACAAGCAAAGTGACGAGGTTTTCTAATTGGAAAAGCTATGTATGTTTCACAGGATGTATAGATGGATTGGGAGTCCCAATTTGAGGGGCTATTTGAAAAATTGAAGAGAAAAACAGAATGAGCATGGAAAAATTAGCTATGATGGTGATCAAGAGAAGAGAGAAAAAAATGAAAAGTTTACAATAATGAAGTTTATTGGCAGATACAATAATGAAAAGTTACTGTAGCTAGGACCAGAAATAAGAATAATGAATAGATCTTAGAATACTATGAGCAAGAAGAGCAAAAACCAGATAAAAATGTAGTGAAAAAATTTCAAAAATGTAAAAAAAAAACTCACGGATGAAGAGGAGGTTCTGGATATTGACACGGAGTTTTGTTTGGTGGGGGAATTTTTGGTCGCATAATTTTAATGACTTTTCTCGCTGCCTCCATAGTTTCCAGAGTGACAACAGCCCTCCGTTCAACCCAATCAACATCGATTTCAGCTATCTGGTCATTAATTCTTCGAATGTAAAACATCACTTCTTCGTCGGACATTTTCGCCGGGATGTGAGATATTATTAAACGATTCGACGAGCGACTGTGGTATTGCATTATCTGAAAATTTTTTGCCATTTTTTACACTTCTGCGGGTCAATGCTTGAAGACAATGAATGTCGGGGGGATAGTGTGTGGTCAGTGAGTGTATGTCTGCGCGAAGAAAAAAATAGTGGTAGGTAAAAGAAAAAAGGAGTAAGAGACCAGTAGATTGTAACAAAATCAATATTAAGGAAACGTAAGAAAAGTGAGAGAGAAAAGGGGACTGTATGAGTTGGGTGCACTAGTCCGAGTAAAGTGAATGGAATGAGTTTTTGCTTCAGATGTTCTTAGTTTCAATTTTAATTAGACCTCGTAGAAGTATAATTGCTTCAAAATAGACTAAGACTAGTAAATACTATATAATCCGAAATTAAAGATCTTTGAGGAATTCTTGAATCAAAAACTGTAATAGTAATCTTCCCACTCTCGATCAGTAACTTGAGTAGGGTACAGGTACTAGAATTATCGACCCATTGAGAACACTGAAAATTCAAAAAAACCGCGGGAAAATTCAGGAATTAAAATTCCTGCCTTTCTCAATGGAGCGCAAATGGAACATTTTGACATTCTATATTTCAAAGGATCACAATTAAAAAGCAATAATGAAGAAACAAAGATCTAAACATTCTTAAAAAGTTCCCCAGTTTTCTTCGTCCACAGAAAAGACAATGGAGAGTTCCTATAGGCAGGTGTACTCAGAGACGCAGAGACAATTAGAATGTTGCAAAATCAATAGACGAGGAAAGAAGAGGGTGCACTATTTGGACGAAACGAGTATAATAAGAGTAAGGTGAAAAAGTTCAAAATTCTTACATTTGGATCGTCCACTCCATCCTTGAGAGCTTTGTACGCATTTTCGATGTAGTTGAACTGAACAACAGCATAGTGACTGTTGTCAGATGGAACGGTAGATGGGACGATTTCAACGTCCACAATATGGCCGTATTTTTGATATTTGTGCGCGATTTTTTCCTTGTTCTCGTTTTTAGGACATTTTACATGGATCGAGATGCTTCCTCTCAACACCTCATCTTCTGATAATTTATGACCATTCGAAGTTGAAGGTTGGCAGCCGTTACTATAAAATAAATAAGTTTTGTCATCGGCATAGTTGAATAGAGTTACCTTGCCGGCGAAAAGAACACTTTCTGCAGTGGGGGCTTGCCCAGCAGCAGACTGGGATCTCCGTTCAGTATTTCCACGTTGGGTGTTTTCGTGTAGAAAGCAGTGAATCGTTTGACACCGGGAGCCACGGTTGAGATGGTAATATTGGCGACGTCGCCACCCTTTTTGGCTCTTTCTTTGACTAGAGTCCAAACTTCTTTCTCTGGTGTTGTTCCGAATTGAATCTCATAGACTACGCAGACGATGTATTCGGGATGGGGGAAAATGGGGGCGGTCCTGAAATTGGTTATTACTTATATTTTGTGATTTGATGATAGATTAGTAGCAGAGAGCACGTAAGAGTCAGAATCCTGTTGAGAGAGATTCAGACAATCGGATGGCAGTATTACAGTTTTATGTTTTGATTGAAAGGACGTTTTAAAGTTTTAAAACTGATTCTTGCTAGACGGTTTGTCCATCATGTCTAGGACTAAAACGGCCGTAGTTTTGTTGATGTATAAGAAAGTACCGTTAAACATCAAATAAAAGGACACCCAAGTGAAATTTTCTAAATCGATTCCTTGTAAAAAATAGACTAGGCTCAATACAAAATATCTCATGAATCAAAATTAGTTAAGGGTACTTTTGTGAAATTTGAATTTAGATTTTTAGGATGTTGAACAATAGAAGGATATGTCCCTCTATTAGAGGTTTTACGGAATGTTAGTTTCTTGAGTTGTACGTTAACAGTAACCACGAAAATTGCAGCTTTTTAGCTAAAAGACGAATCGATTGAGACAGACAGACAGTACTGTTCATCCCCTTCTCTGAACACGAGATGGTGATATATGGGGATGGAAAAAGAGAACGAGAAGGAGGTAAATCTCTCTGTCCGTGAATCGGCGACAAAAATTTGGTTGAGAAAGAGAATGACTGAAGGGATGAGAGGGGGGTTGACAGAAGGGTAAAAAAGTCTGGTGCGCGCGACCCGCTCGGGGTCGTCTTCCCGTCCGCAGCAGTCGCCTTGACGGGGGGTCAACAATCTCTCTCCCACTATTTCTCTTTTTCTCTTTCTTTCTATCGATGTCTATTTTAGAGTGTCTTCACTGTCTGCGTCCATCTTGGCGGGAGATCTTTCCGTCTAATGTCTCTCTCAACCTCCATTCTCTCACCACGATTTCTTACCAATTTTCAACGGAATCTCTTGGTTGTGGCGGAGGTGGTGGTGGTGGATGATGGTGAACCGTTCGGCTTCTTTCAATCTGACTCCTGAAACCAAGAAAATGGTAACCAGATTCTATTTACAACTATACCTTTGCGGTGGTCTATGATCCTCTGAATGCCTTGGCGATGAGATTTGTGGAGGAAACGTTGGCGTCGACGGCAACGAAGCCATACTACTGAAAATGGAGTCAGATGATAAAATTTCATAAAATAATCTTTAAAAACGAACTGTCTGTGAGATGGTTCAGAGTTATAGTATGTGATTCGATAGGTGGTATCCTTGTCGTACTGGGTTTCGCTTTTGCAAGCGACCCCAGCTGATCGGGTATCCATGAACGTGATAAGAACGCAATCCTTATTGAGTCGGGAGAGCCCCTGTATCGGTCCGAACCTAAGAAATATTGAGATAGGAAAGAACCAAGTGATGGTTGGTATAGGTTACCTGCCGAAATGTCTTTGTAGGTTTTCATCCGTGAGTGTTTGTGGAAGTCCGTAAACCGCCACGTGGCGAGATTCTCTTATTCCATTTGCGGCAGGCGCATGTACCATCTCAACATTGCAAAAAGTGATGTCTGAAAAGAAGAGAATCATGGTATGCATAGCTAATAGTTAACACGTTGTGTGAAACGAATCAGAGAAAAATGATAAAAAGGTCAAAAATATTCAGAGCGGAGGAAGAGAGACACGGAAAAACGAAGAGACACAGAGAGATCAGAAAATTAATGTCGAATTAGAATTAGGTTGGGGGTTTGTTTTTCATGAAATAACAGAGGAAGTTATCTCTTCTTATCTAAACAGTTCGCGTAGTGGTGATGGTGGTTATGATAGACATGGTGTTTGTGACAAGGTGTAGGGTTTGATAGTGGGTATTATAGTGAATCGAATCGTGTTGGAGTTGGAGTTTTCCTTAGAGCTGGATCATTAACAAGATTCAGCGATGAGTAATGTGAGTATGGCTAATGATTAGAATTTAAGTTAGAGCTCATTAGCAAAGTTGGAGCTTGCTTTCAGCTAGAGATTGAGCAAAGTAAGCAATGTGAGCAAAGCTGACATCTAGAATTTTAGCTAGAATGACTTATAATAAAGTATTACAGAACCTAATCTGGATTTGAAGAGTTCTATAGCTCTCAGGATGATTTCAGGTACATTATGCATCTAAAAAGTGGTTAGTGAAACCAAATCAAAATTCAAAACGTTGAATTTTGATCTGGATTAACTTGAGGGTTCAAAATACAGAACCACGATCACCCTATGGTTATTTTGAACACCGAAGCACCACAAAAAAGTTATGAAATGATGGGAAAACTACGCTAAAGAGTCATAAAACATGCAGTTCTAAACGAAGAGCCCCCTTAAAGTTCAGATAGTACCTGCTGGGAGTCTAGTTTAAGTTGGTTAACGTTCGACCTCACCGGCGGAACGTCTATCGGGTTTATGGCTGGGAAAGGGGGCCATAAAATTGATAGAGACGTGTCGGAACGGTCCGAAAGTCAACCGAAAGGGTTCGACACTGGGCAAACGGGACACGGCGAAAACGGGAGGAGTAGGGGCGCCAAGGGAACGAAGGAACGGTTGGCGAAAGCCGTGCCTACTGGACACGTCGATTCGAGTGGCCGGGCGTCACAGGGTGGGCGACCGTTGGGCCATTGGCGGGAGGTCGTCTCTCTGTCTCTCTCTCCCTCTCTGTCTGTCTATCTTTCTCTCTCTCTCTCTCTCTATCTTTCTTTAGTCCCTCAACACAGAATCCCTCTCACTCACAGACCATCACTCAAAACCGCTCATACAACACTCACAAGCAACATGACGACGACGACGACGATCGCGCTCGCTCGCCAGAAGGGGGCAGAAAATCGGAGGGGCCCCCCGAATGCCGCCGTCGCGTTGTCATTCACTCGCTTCTGCGTCGCTCGCGTCGCCGTCTGAATGTCTTCCCGTATACTATCTCGCCCGGGGTCTCCCTATAGTCTCTTATAAACCACCCACTCTCTCACCATTAGTCGCTGCAGCGATATGTGTAGCCCCCCTTGTCTCTCCCTCTCTCTCTCTCAGTCCCACCACTTCCTTCCCAAACAGCCCTCTCAGAGACACACACATACAGACGCGCTTTGGTCGTGTTTCGTGTCGTCCTCTCTCCTCCTCATTCAGCTTCAAATATACGCTTCGAATATACCCACCACCACAACCAACCAAAAACGCATCTGTCCTCATCCTTTTTCATCGCAAAAAACCACCAGAAGAAGACTGCTCTACTCCAATTAATTTTCCAGAGATGCTCTCTTCAATTTTTCACCCTTTTGAGTGACATTGGAATTCATTTGCAAATCTTTGTGGAAATTTCCGCCAATTCAAATCGATTCTCTTGGCAACTAGGAAGCCTCTGTGCCACGTCATAGTTTTTGGAGCTCATTAGCTCTCTTTAGTCCTCTAATTAACTTCCAACAACAATCGATTCCTTTCTTTCTTTGTGTGTGTGTGTGTGTCTCTCTCTCGAAAATGTATAAGTAGCCTCCTCTAAAGAGCTCCTTAGGAGATTGGAGAAGCTTTAGTTTCCCTTCTTCTTCTTTCCCCGAACAAAAAGAAGAAGAGAGCGGGGTGAGTGTTTTGATTTGACGGGCCGGCCGGGGGGAAGAAGCGATGCTGCGAGAGAGAGAGAGAGAGCGGGGACACAAACCAACTAACCAACCGCGGCGCTCTCTGGTCGGCTGAATCGATGTGAGTGCTAGATGAGAGACTGTGTAGCGGACGGAGAGCCGAGTCATGTGACGGGTCGTTGTCGTTGTCGTCGCACTGCAAATGTTAGTATACGAGTGAGTGGCGACGAATGGGGTGTGGTATGTGAGAGTGTTTGCGAGGCGTACACGTCACTCTCTCTCTCTCTCTCTACAGCTTATGTGCGCTTTTCTACTCCTCCTCTCTGAAAAATATGGCATATTGCATTTTCACCTGTTTTCATCATCATCTCATTACGCTTGACTTAGGACTTCACACCTTCTAGCCATTCCCATCTAAAGTTACGAAATTTTTTGGGGGGACGAGACACACATATCTAATCAGGGACACATATATATTTTCACGTGATGATACATGTAAATGAAAGAAGGAGAAGACGCACACACATACGCTCTCTTGTTTGCATGCGTGTTAAAACTGGAGTTGTTATTGCTGAGAGACCAGGGGGAATGAAAATAGAAAAAGAAGAAGGAGAAAGGATTGATTTCTTTTTTAATTTTGAGCAAGGGGGGATTTTTAGAATTTTTGTTGGGTTTGAAAATCTTTTTATAAGTGAGGTTTGGAGGCTCTGTTTCTTTTGAGTGTTATACTTCAGGCTCGATTTTGAACTTCGATTTTGAACTTCAAAATTTGGAGCATCCAAGTTTTCTAGTTGGATTGTCCTAATTTATAATTTTGAAGGAAGTTATGAGCCCTCTAACCTTTTGAATTTTGATGATAAGGGTCGTGAGAGCTTCTTCATTTGAGGATTTTTAGTGTTTTCGAATCGGAAGGTCTCATTTAGACTAAGCTCCGAAATTTAGTTTCAAATTAAACTCCAGTGGTTCTCATATCCCTTTCAAAATCATTTTCAAACCTGTCTCCTAGACATATTGAGTCGTTTTTTGCGACCATTGAGATCAAACTGCTGATCTTTTGAAAAAATGGAGGATCAGCTCTTAGGATAAGGTTCTCCCCCACCTGGCCCACTAGACATTCTCAAAAACCTATTACTACACCCTTCAGGAATGTAGTCACTAGTCTTCAGATCACATTTCCTTTGTACCCCCCCCCCCCCCTTTCTCTCTCTCCATTTATCACCTCCTCCACGTCATCACACACCATTCATCTCTCCGTCTCTCCATTTTATCGCTGACTCATCAATGATTGTATTATTGCAAAAAGAGAGAGGTCGCTCCGTTCAAACAAACAGGTGCATTTCTCTATTTCTCACTTCTCTCCTCCCAACACAACACAAATGAGGCCAACGATCAATAAAAAGCGGGCCCTCCCCTCCTGACGGCCTTTTCTTTACCTACACCATCTGCTTTGAAGCGACAACGGCCGACCTTGACAGGATATCGGAGGGGGGACACACACACAACTGCGAGTTAGAGACAGACCTCCCCGAAAGTGAGAAGAACCTCGCTCGAACAATACGTCATTAATTGCGACGAAGACCTTCCTTCTGAATAGTCGTTTGTTCTTCTCCTTGCCTTCTTCCTCCCGTCTGTTCCCCCTAAACACCCCCTATATACTCAGAAAAGTGCAATTGCAGTCCCATTCAAACAATTTTTTTCGAGGCGAAAAGAATGGACGAAGAAAGAGTTTCGCAGGAGCTGTCAAGCCGAAGCTAGAGAAAATGTATAGTTTCTTTTTCTTTTTTTTCGAAAGGGAGAGGATTTCGGAAGATTTCGCATATGAAAAATGACTTCTCGACCCTAAACCAACCCTGAAATTGAAAATCCTATGTCAAATCGGCTCCGTGACATTACGAAAGATGACGTTTCGCAAGTGTGACATTTCGAAAGTTTTGAAGTTTTCTTTCGAAATGTCACGGAGCCGTCAAATCCAGTTCGCTTTGCAAAAAAATGATAGGAAATCTTAGATTCCAGATGGCGATAGGAGCAGGTTTTTTGTCTGCTTAAGATAGGATCAGATGGAAGGATAGAGAGAGGTTTCTTTGGAAATTTGAATGTTCGAAAGTTCCGCTGAAATTCGATTTTTGAGCAAAATTCCGAACCAATTCAAGTGAAAAGTTTATAATTTTCACTTGAATTGGTTTTCGGGAAACTGAAGTTTGAGCTGAATAAGTAATTCTTAGAGATCAAGATTCTGGTTTAGGACCAAGGCTGGCAAAATCAAGGCCGCGGCCCAGGCCGTTGGTATACCGCCAACGAAAAATCTGTCTTTTTTGTTCGGAAGTGCCCTACCCAGGATGCCGCTGCCTTGGTTTTGCCAGCTTTGTTTGGGACCAACTTAGGTTTTCAAAGTTTTTCTCAAAATTTATTTAAAAATCATTCTTTGAAGACGCTTGGATACTGGATTCCCTCAGGATCTTTAAATCTAAAAACTCTTTCATAAAAAATTCCCGTAATAAAGTTCACAAGTCCAACTCAAATGTTTCCCAGAAACGGCTCTCGCCTCGCCCTTTTCAATTATTTTTTTTTCATCTCGTCTCGTTTTCCAAGCTCTTCTCAAAAACACCCTCTAAATGTTTTTCCGTTCAAGCGTGCCTTCATTTTCTTCTTCTCGTCTCGTCTCATCGTCTTCGAAGCGAATCCAATCGTAAAAACGAGTAGTAGAGACTCTACTAGAGTGTGCACTTTTTCGCTTTCCAAAGACTCTTCGAAAAGAGTCCATGATTATGGGTGAATTCGTAATCACCGGTTAGACGCCAAGGGATTTTCTGTTATTCGACGACGACGACAAAAACTGCAGTGTTCTGTTTTTTTTCTCACCAACAGACACCCACTCTTCATCTCTTTTATTTTCTCTCTGTCAGCTCTCTTTTATCATGTAAAACGAAAAAAAGAATAAGAAGAAAAGGAAAGGGACTATGATACGTATGGCAAAAGAAAAAAGAAGGGGAACAATAGAATATTATTGTATTGATACTGAACGTTTGAAGAGAACAAAGAACACGACAGGGGAATTCTGAAGACACAGTTTTTACAGATCCTTATCGTCTTTCTTGGAGACCCACCGACACTTCCCTCAATTACCGGCTTAAATTGCATCATAATCTCCCCTTTTTAAGAATACACAATGGTCAGGTGGCAATGGTGCAATCGGTCCCCTCATCGAGCTCTTCCCATTCGTAATTGCAGGTCGTTAGACGAATAATTGGCTATATTCGGATCGACTATTATGGCGGAGGGAAAGGAGAAAGGGTCTTATGACTTTGGCGCCAAAATCGGAGAGCAGTTTTTGTCGACGGAAATCATAATCAAGTTTACTTCATCAAAGCTCAAAACTCAAAACCGAGATCGAGCAATAGGCAACAAAAATAGAAATTACGGGAATTGTAGCGTTGGAAAATTTCAGGTTCTAGGAGTCATACAATTCACAATGAGAAATGCTCAAGGGATCTAAAATTCCAGAACTTTTTCTTTGTTTTTCTGACTTTCTAACTCCACACACCTGACGTATTCTGATTAGGTTTTTCTGTTCTGATCTCATGAAAATAGTCACAGAAACTAGTAGAGCTCCCAATTTGAAGGGTTCATCTTTAAAATCAAAATTCTATAAATATCCATAGACACTGGAATTCAAGATACCGGATTAGGAAGTGCAATTTCAGATGAATAAACATTAACGAGATCTCGAAGATTTTTGATATTTTGGTCTTGACAGAGCTGGGATCGGAAATAAACATTGCTGGAAAATTCTGGACGGCAGATGTATTTACAGGGAGAAACATTGAAGCATTTTGGGTTTTCAATGTTCAGAGAGTTCAGAAATCTTAATAATGAAACATTGTGAATGTTAGAATCTGAAATACCGTAAAATCTGTATTAGATCCCCAATGAGCTCAAAATGGACACATTCTTGAAATTCCAACGGATTGAAATTAATCTGATTAGAATTCTCGTCAAAAGTTGACTGGACACATCACAAAATATGTTTCAAATCTCTTCTCTAAAAGATGCTTGCGGCATTTAGGTGTCCTGAATGAAGTTAGATCAAAAAGTAGAATCAGAAATTGGTCAATTTTCAGTCTCTGAACGAGTCCATGAAACTGAAAAACTTTTCTTGATATCTAAAAAGTCAAAGCACTGAAAACCTTCTGTATCCAAATCTGATTAGCTTTTTTACAAACCTCCGGATTTCCCTAAATTTATGAACCTCTTTTATGCACTCATTATTGTTTCTTGAAAAGTATCTTTCATTAACATCTTCAAATATATAGAAGATGAAAACCTCATTATCTCCTGTTGTTTATTGTCTTTCACAAACTTTTATATTCGATTTCCCTTTCAATTCATCATCTCTTTTTTTTTCAAAAAACTTATTTTCTGCCCAATTATTTTTCAATTTCAACGAAATCATAAACTTACAGTAAACCAGTTTTTCTAAAATAAAAGAAAAATATTTCAAATTGGACCTAAAAACGTGAGCATGGACAAATTGGTCTAGTAGTTATCGTTTATGAGAACTTTTGTTGTCTGGGATTCAAAAATATTACCGGACAATCTTGTGGTTTATGATTCAATAAAAACAATAAAGCTTTTTGTAACAGCACACAAAAATACAATAAAAAGGAAAAACAATAATCAAAGGAACATTGTTGTAACATTTGCAGACAGACAGTATGAATCATGCAGAAGTTTATAGTCTATCTGTTTTAGAACGTTCATTGAAACACCTATGGAAACTTTAGCTGATTCAGAATTCAGAAACCTGAGAATAAACAGCTGCTTCTAAATAAAGTTTGGGTTATTGAAATGTTATTAAAAGTGATGTGATTTGTTCGTTCTCGGTTGTTTACAGAAAACATTGTTTGGATTCAGATGGGAACTTTTGCAACAGGAAGTGTTTATAAGGATTGAAGGGGGATCCTGGTTTCTGTGATAGTCAGAAGAGGAAAAGTTTGGAGAGTATACTGTACTTTAGAAGAGATGAAGCATATACTCCAAGGCTGTCAAACAGCCGGCCCACGGTCGGCACTAGTCCCGCGGCCCATAACAGGAATGAAATCTGACAGCCTTGATATACTCCCATACAGAAAATACAAAAAAGTATAAATTTTGTAAAGTTCAACTCAGGAATTCGTGAACAGCTTGAAAAATGGAAGCATCGGTGAAATTTACAACTTTCTGTTGTACTCCCTTAAAAATGTTTGTAACTAAAAAAAATGTTTGACTCTCAACTTCTATTTTCAGATATCAAGTTCTAGAAAATTCCTATTAGGGCTGAAAATTAAACGACTTTCAAGTTTTTAAGAAACGCTTTCCAATAACAAAATGCCAAAGCTGTGATTTTGTGAATTGGACAAGATTTAATCGCCACAAGCCCATGTAACTAGAAGCTCTGATTTTCAGATATCAAGAAAATCTCAAAATCAGATATACAGAATTTCTAAAAACTAAGTTCTAGCGTCGTCTACATCTGTACTTTTTCTTCAAACGCAAGTTTTTTCCAACATTAGAAACTAAAAAACAGTGAAAAAGGAGAAATGATAGATGCTTCCTCTCTGACTGTAACAGAACAATAAAACTTTCTAATTCTACAACATTTTCTAAAACTGTGATTTCCTGAGCAACTACACTTTTCAAGCCGCATATCTCAGACAGCCTTCATTTTTCAGCTTCGAGACATTTCGCAAAATAAGACAATTCGAAAGTTGACATCTCGAAAACGGACATTTCGAAAGTGTGAAATCGAGTTTTCGCCTAGCCTGACTTGTAGTATATATTTGGCGCTTTTTAATTGTAATAAAATATGAACGCAAAATATGTATAAAATGTTCCAAACAATCAGGTAAAAACGCGATTTCACACCCTCGAAATGTCCGCTTTCGAGATGTCTCACTTTCGAGATTTGCACTTGCAAAATGCCCATTTTTCAGTACTCAAACTATCGATTCTCCTGAATGGGTGTTGAAACTTCGAACCCTGAATATTCCTTACGTCCATTCCCTTCTGGTAACAATCGGAAACGAACTGCTCTCCTCATCAATTTGTGTTTGTTCCACGTGTGTTGTCAATTCGAATTTCGTTTTCCCTTCCAAGATGAGACGAAATATCAGTGATAAATCACGTTTTTGTCTTTGTCCGTTTCCTCTTTTCCCATTAGTTTCCCAAACATCTCCAAAAATGTGTCTATTTTTGGACCTGTCGCGCTCTTTGAAGATTTTCTCTGCGCTTCCCTGCGAATCAGTACTCTTTTTCATGGTGACAAGCGTCTCAACTTCCGGTGATTACTGTAGATGAGGAGAATAGATGAGAAGGGACGGATAGGAAGCGGTTATCATCATTTTCATACATTTATTTATTTTCCACTTTTCATCGTTTTCATCTTACCCTCTTTTATACCGCCCGTTACCCCACTTGCTACAGTATCTCTTTTGTGGGCGGAGTCTAGTCAGTTTTCAACTTTGATCTGTTGAACGATCAAAGTTAACGAATCATTCGGTTCAAGGGGTTCTTTGTCTCCTCCTTTTCTTTGGAGAAGATTTACGATTGGATGGGTTTAGATAACCGTACATGAACTATTCAGAAAACTCCAATGGTTTCAGAACTTCAGAATCAATGATTTGAGAGAATCTAGCATCTAGGAGAATATGAGAATCCTCTCAAGTCCCCAATTCCAAAACCCGTAAAATCCACATAAATCCATGATCAAATCCTCAAAACTTCTGAAAATCAAACCACCAGAAAAAGCAAAATAAAGAATGCAAATGTTTGACCGCAAACCATCGTCATGACGTCTAAAGAATACACAGAAACATCTTCCAACTACGATAAAAGTGACGTTTTCATACAGATTCATGATCTAAATGGTCTATATTCTTAGACATTTTCATGATATCATGGATTCTTAAAAGTGTCTGTGTATAAAAGCGGAGAGTGGGTTTTCGAGTTTTAAGTTTTGTGTTATTTTGTGAATCCTTTTTTATCTTCTTCAGTTGGTGGCGAATACAGTATTTGCTTAAAATAAGATATTAGATGTTCTAGACTAACTGAAACAATCAACAGAATGTAAAGGTCAATGCGGAGTGGAGTCATTTTGTAGTTTGGTGCTAGATACAGTAATCCAATGGATTTCAAAGTCTTTTCAATTGCAAAAAAATTATTAAAGTTTAAGATCCATGCTAATTTCAAAATTATCGACGGTGTAGTTGACAGTTAGAAAACTTAAAGATTTCATTTTCCAGTCGGTACTGCTTGGATCTTTGTGAAATAATCAACACTGTTTTTAACAGCAAAATTTAATAAACTGGCTCTCCAAAAACAATGTTTTATTGAAAAGTTGGCTCCGCGAAATTTCAAAATCAGCCATTTCGAAAATATGACATTTCGGAAGTGTGACGTTTCGAAAGTTGAAATTTTTGCTTTCGAAACGTCGCACTTTCAAAATACTACCCAACCTGAAACCATACCCCTCAAATCCTTGGCCCTTATTCTCTAGACCACAGTTCCAAAACTTTTCAAATCAGGAATCCATCAAACTAAACGTTTGGACTTGTACATATTATCGTGACTATAATACTAGTATGTTATTGTCATTTTCTCAGAATACTGTCATGTCCATTTTCAGTCATCCTTTCACTTGGGAACTAGTCTATCATACGACCAATTTGGTCAATTCTGTTTGCTTCTAAAATCTATATTTGCCTCATTTTTCCAAGTTGTATCTGAAACGTTTGCACCCAATATTTGGTTCCAAAAATAGCCCAGAAGACTACAAAATTTGTTCCAAATATAGCATTTGTCATCTCGATATTCTTGCACGTGACTCTGGATACTGTAGGTCACAGATACATATAGTTAGTCCTCGCCGATCAAATCGCATCTATTGTAGCTTCATTTATTTTGTCTGAAATTTTTCAGTTTTTTTCACTGGCGATCACTCAAAAACATGATTTATGACCATTATCAACTTTTTTGCAATTTGATATTTACACTTTTTTGGAGGAAAGATGGACTGCGCATTGATCAAGTGATTCATAATAAACAATGAATTAGTGTTTTTGAAATAGTAAATTGGAAAGTTCAATGGTTTAGAAAAGACGAATAAAGATTGTTTGTGTATTATTTTGGAGTTTTTAAGGTTTTCTAAGACTGAAAATGGCTCAGTTTTCCATAAGCCAGAATTACAGTAACCGCAAACTTTCCAATCATGAGTACAAAGCCTAGTACATCTTGATGGTGTACTTATACCCATAGAAAAAATGTGACTACGTCGACAAGTCATCACGACCGTATCAAAAAGTGAAGGAGATCTTCTTTGAAAGTATTGAACTTTCAACTTCCATCACCACAGATTACCCTTTTCTCTCGTTTCTCTCTATTCCTTCATAATTTCCGTCCACTTATCATCCCATCAATTTCCAATTCGACGATGTAGAATATCAAAATCAAAGGAATCCAAAATAGAACTCGCTTCCCTATCTCTCAGAAAATGAGAGAATGTCCGAAGAGGAGATAACCGAAGTGTGCTTGTGACGTCGTCGGATGTCTTCGTCTCCGTGAATCCCCATACTATATCCGTCTGGAATCTCCTTTTGATCTACCAACGATGAAAGACTAACGAAGCTCCGCCCACCTCGCTTCCAATTATATTAGGCCGTCGAAACTGTCACTCTTCACAGCCATCAAACTTTCCTAGGGATACTGTAGAGTTGATTCTCTGATTTCTCTGATTTTTCGGCTGATTTTTGAAGGTTTGAAGACGATCCGCGCGGCGAACATTCGCTGATGACGTCAAAAGACTGACTTTAGAGTTGAGACTTCTATTTATAAGCGGTTCGTTTTCGAGAGTTTTGCATCACTTTTAAGGACATTTAGTTAGATGAAAGGCTACTGTAGATACGCTTATTTTGGTTGTTTTTTATTCAAGTCGAAATAGAGTCTGATTGAATTTTACTCTATCTTGGATCTCTAATTGGCGAGTTTTTGTAGATTCAGATTAGGATTTGAAAGATTACTCACCTCTGAATCCATTATTTCCTTCCCCATTATCTAAACACAGTACTATCACCAATGACCTAGTAAATTCTTCGTCCACCTTGTGGGGTTCTAGGCCACCAATAATGCTTCTTCTGAACCAGTCATCTTTATGACTGATGAATCGCCCATTCTATTTATCAGCGGTTCGTTTTCAAGACTTTTGCATCACTTTTTGAGAATATTTAGCTAGAAAAAGGTTACTGTAGATGAGGTTTGTTTTGTTTTTTGTATTGGGTTTAAGTTCAGAGACTGAAATCTTTGACTGAAATTCTTTTTAAAAACTTGACTGAAATCTACTGAATCTAGGATCTCTAATTTTTCAAATTGTAGATTAGAACTTTCCGCGAGTTACTGTAGATTCAGATTAGGAATTTGAAGGATTTCACACTTCTGAGTCCACCACCTTCCCCATTATCTAGATACAGTACTATCCCCAATGGCCTAGTAAATTCTTAGTCCATCTCTGATGCTTCTTCAGAACTAGTCATCGTTATGATTGATGAGTCGTCCTCATTTCCTCCTCCTCATTCTACTCCCCGCCCCCGCATGTTATCACACTATGACCTGTCCCCCCGGGTGCTCTTAATCAACTCCTCATATACAGTACTCCACCAAATATTTGTCCTCTCTTCATCTCTCGACTACTTCTTCTTCTTCATTTTTTGTTTCCCGCCCTCCCTCGTCACGTTATCATGTGTAACCTCCACCACCTTATTTTCTTATCATCTTTCTCTGTGACAGTTTCACCTCTCAACTGCTTTTCCCTCCGATTCTTGTGTTTGAACCAGTTACAGACTGTGTATGTTTCACTTTCATCTTCAGAATACTCTCGTGTGACTTCTTCTAAAATTCGAAACAAAGTGTAATACGACTTCTTCACCTCATCTCGATCTCATTTCAGCTTCAAACCCTCAAATTCAAACTGACGAACCTTACATGTTCTCCCTTCTTCACATGCTCATTCTATTCCTTCTGACGACGGTTTTCGCCGCCGAAGTCGTCGTTAAGATGACTCCGAAGGCCGTTGCTCACGTCTTCAAGAAGGAGATGTCAGCACTTCATACCTCACTTCTTCATCTCAAACCTCCACCATTTCAAGCCACCTATTTGGGTCTCGAGGTGACAATTGACCATCTTCAAGTCGTCGACTTGAAAATGCCAAGACTTACTTATGAGGTGAGTCATCGAATTATGAATAATTCAAACTTTTGATTTTTCAGACAGTCTCTCCATCCCAAATGACATTCAAACTCCTCGGTGGGTCCGCCCGTCTCCTCGGACAGTACTCCGCAGTATACAAAACAAAAAGAGAGGGACAATTCGAGATGATTCTGGAACATTTCCATCTGTCCGTCCCGGTACAAAGAACCGCTCTGACGAAATTTGTAAGTTTTTTTTCAAATTTTAAGCCCTCTCTAATCTCCAAAAGAATGTGCACTGATCCTACTTATTATAGATTGTCCCTTCCGATAAATGCACACTTGAAGTTGATGAATCGATGATCACGATGAGTCCAGTGCTCCCCGAGCAGATTTCAGCAAAGATCAAAGCCGATTTGATGGAACAACTTCGTGAAGCATCTTGCCAGAAGGCCGAATCTCTTTTCTCAATGATGAATTCTCAATTAATGCATTTCGCTGAAGCCACAGACATCAGTCAAGGAGGTCATCCATCTCACATCGATGTGGAACTCCAATTCCAGAATCCAACAACAGAAGACGACTCTGCCATTCATGTTGAAGTTTCTGAATCTGTCGTCAATGCAGAATTATCCAAGTTGTACTCTACTGCAAATACCAGATTCATTTGGAACAATGTTCCGGAAATCAAAGATATTCTGAAGTCTTGCACAATGTCTGAATGCAAATTCTTCGAAGATGGAGATATCGTCTCCTCGTTTTTCGACCGCCCATCTGTCAGAATCCATTCTGATGACAGTATCTCTCTCCGCCTTCCTCTTTCAACAACCCTTACTTCCACCAATGGACAAGAGCTATTCAAAATTCAAACGGAAGTCAATCTTATCCTAGAAGACGTTGTATTGGAGCAACCAGAGAACGGAGATGTCCAATGGAGTGCCAAGTTCCGAATTGAGTATTTCAAGATTCTTCAGACATCCAGCTCCCGAAACTTCCAGAAGTTTGCGACTACAATGGAGTCGTGGATTGAAAGTCATAAGGGATTCTTTGAGGTGAGTACCTTTTCATAATCTGATTCCTTTTCTTAACCATCTAATTTCCAGAACCTTCTGAACACCTACATCCGTGGAAGCCTCCCCGTCCATCTCCGATCTCCACTCGTCTGGACCCATCGTCTTCATGCCAATCCAAACTTTTCTACCTCATCTCTCAACTTCCACGTACACCCACATTTCTCACCATCTCTTCGAGTCCTCGTCTAGCTCTTTCTCTTCGCAAAAACCCATATCTGTAGTTGTTGGTAAACCTCTTCTTAATTTGTGATCTCATCATGATGACTCGATACTCAAACTCAAAAACAAAAACCGGTTACTATTTCTATTTGCTCTAAAGATTTTAATAAACAGTTTTCATCATTTAAGAAAATACAACAAAACTTTTTAAAAAACTATCAACTAAACTACACAAAAAATTAGACTATCCAGTGAATCCAGCACTTGTATCATTCGATCGTAACGTATCCATAATCTCCTTCGCGCGATCCGCATACTTCTTCGCTTGGTCCAAATCCTTCGGAACTCCATCGCCCAATTTGAACATTCTCGAAACGTTGGCGCAACTCTGAGGAATATCCAGCTCACATGCTCGAATCGCAAACTGCATGCTTTTCTCCATATCACGTGACAGTTGGCCAAGTTCCGATCTGTCGAGCTCCTGAAATATGTAATTGTTGACAGTTAGGCAACTTGAAACGTCACCATCTGTGTTAACTGTTTTATCATGACTACGGATTATAAAATACCTTCGTGTTTTTAGTTTAGCATTCTTCTCATTCTTCAATAAGGATAATACGAGCCACGAGGCAAACTAGTATATGACCATGGGAAGGAAAGAGTAATCAAAACATCGGGATTGTTAACAGACATGAACGGAATTCCGCTTCTTCCCCCAAAAATCGGAAAATTAGACGGAAGGCGGAATTTCAATTTTTTTTCAAACTTGAAAAAAAAACAGATTTTTCGATGAATTTCGGCTTGAAATTCTAAAACTAAGCGAAGCAGCAGAAAAAATACAAATTCCGCCTTCCGCTCATTTCTGATTGTTTACCTTTGCTTCTCCGGAAGCGGTCGTCTTGAACTTTTCCTTATTTCCCATGTACCAAGTGCTCAGCAGCCAACAAGCCTCTCCGTCTTCCAATTCACATGCTCGTCTCATGTATCTCTCCGCTTTCTCCGAATCCGCCTTCCGATCCTTTTCTCCATTCCAATGTACCAATGAGAGGTATCGACAGCCTTGTGGAATATTCGCATCACACGCGATTTTCATCGGACGAATCATTTTTGTAAGACTCGTATCGTCGCCCGCTTTACCAGCCAACATGTACATTCCGTATTTGAAACATGATTTCGGATAGCTGTTCTCGTCACAATTCTTTTTGAAAATCGCTAATGCTGCAGAGAAGTTTTGCTGGAGAGCTTCCATGTATTCTCCTAGCAACTGGCACGATTCCGGTCGTTTTTCCTGGACAAATGTTTAGTTCTAGAAAATTGCGGTAGAACATATCGCTTACTTCGTAGCATCCAAATCTGTATTCGATTCCAATATTCTTGACATATTCGGCTCTTTCAGCCTGCTCTTGCAACGCCTCGTCGCTAATTTTACCCGGCATCTATAGGGAAGGATTGCATACCGTATATTGCTATATCGGAACAGTATGTAGGTACGAGATCGTGGCAAAACTTGAAAAAAAAAGAATGGTATATAAATTGATCGACTTTCATTTGACAATTGTGGGTCTTATGAGGAATACAATACAAAAATTATGTCATAAAGACTCGCTAGTCGCAACGAAAAATCAAACGAGTAGCATGGGAGAGAAGTGCCATACAAATTTACACAAAAGCCCTACCAGTAGCGAGTGACAATCAGTATAAGGAACTGAATCGGGGTATATATATAGACAAAGGGGCAATTGAGAAGGCGATCAAGACTATTCTTGAATTTTGATTAGGGAAACGGGTGGGAAACTCTTTAAAAAAGAATGAAGAGGGGAAAAAATAAATTATTCTCGAGTGTTCAGTTTTACGGGTGCCGGTTGACGATGGAATGAGATGTAAGTGATGCAGCTTTCTAGTTGTCTTCATCCTAGAATTGAAATGTGGTAGATTTTTCGGAGAATACAAAGAACTTACGAGGGATTGGAAGATGAAGTTGATTGCGGCTTCCTCGTTTTTATCGCATGCGAAATACGCTTCGACAACAACAGCTTCTGGGGCGTGAGAAACTATGGCCTTGATTCTGGCAATCGCTTCGGCTTCTTCCGGGCTCAGGTGGATTACATGACGACGTGGTCCTCTTTCTCCGGCATTTCCTCCTGCGTTTCCACCTGCAGCTGGTGCTGCTCCGCCTGCTGCTGCACCTCCTCCGTTCAAAATATCCATGAAAGCTTGCTGGTTATTCTGGATCGTCTGCACCAGTCTCGGATTGACGGCTGCGAGTTGCTGCAGAACTGCAGCGAGCATCTCTGGATTCTGTTGGATAAGGTTTCTGATCTCTCCGAGCTGTGGCATATTGGCAAGCATGTTCAGATCTTCATTGACGTCTTCTTCGGCATTATCGGCGACATTCTGTTCCTGTCCGAATCCTGGCTCCTGGTCAACCACATCATCTGGAATTCCATTGAGAAGGAATTCAACCGCGCGGTCCGGATTCCAGAAAGCTGCGCGAAGAGCAGCGATCGTCTGCGCTCTGTCGTATCCCATGCTCGTGATAGCCGTGACGTTCTCTTCCTGTTCTGGAGTGAGTTGCTCAGCAGCAGGAGCGGCTGGTGATGGATCGGCGGCTGGAGCTGGGGCGGGTGCTGCTGAGGTGGCGGCTGGCTCGGCAGCAGGGGTCGGCGCGGGTGCTGGAGCGGCTTCCGTGACCTTCTTTTTGGCGAGCATGACGACGACGAACTTAGAGGAATCAAAACCAATTTCTCCGACCTTCATGGTGTCATCCAAAATCTAAAAATGGTAAAATTTTCAATTGTTACAAAAGTGCGAAATCATACCTTTCCATTGTATATAAGCTTTTGCAGCTCTGGCGCGAACTCGTCGCCTCGTCCTGACGCCACTTGTGCTTTGACCTCGGCGATCTGAAATCAACTGTCTTTAGATGCTCATTGAAATATTAAAATCGAACTTACCGTATGTTCCTCGTTCAGCTCGAGGGTGAAGTTTTGTTGGGTGAGGGTTCTGAATGCAACGGAGAGCGGCATACTGAAAGATTATGAAATAATATTGATGAGAAGTTCAGCTTGAACTTAATTTAGAACAACAAGAAGCGGGTTGAAAAAGTACATTTCACGAATTTAGAACATAGTTTTAAATAGAAGATGAATTAAAAAAGTATAATGTGTCCTGGGGTTCGTTTCTCAACAGAAAATCTGGTTTTGATAGGAAAATGAGACCAAAATCAATAAAAACGTCTTCAGCTGACTATGATGAAGAGGGACCACAACAAAAAAAACGATATATTTTCGAACAGACAAACAAAAACAAACGAAAGAAGAGTGCGCGAGAAATCTGCGAACGCTCTCAGTTTAAAGGCGCACATGATTTGAACGCGGTTCGTGGCGAGACCCGCCAGAATTGTCATTGTGTAGATTTACGGAGCGGAAAATTTCTTTCTCATTTTTTGAACTCAATCTTTTTCAATAGTTTTCAACGATTTTACCTCGTTTTCAATTGTATAAAACTGTTATTCTAATATTTATCTTCCAGAATATGGCTGCTGCTCACAAGAATCTCGTTCAGCTCTGGGCAAAAGAGCCAAAAGACAATGCCGCCATCGAGAAAGCGCTGAAAGATCTATCAGTTCGTTACCAACTTTTATTCAAACAATAAATTAAACATTTCAGACTGCTCTCAGTGGTCCTAACGATATGAATGATAAACAATCGGCATTGGCGTCCAAGTAAGAAGGCATGTGTTAAATTGTTGATTCATTTTAATTTTTCCAGGGACTTATATGAAATTTCGGTGCTTTTGGCAATTATCAACAAAGACTTTGATACTTTCGACGATAATATCAATCAAGTGAGTTTGAAATTTATTTTTTGCGTTTTCAAAACGTTCGTGCTTTTCAGGTTCATATGTACTACACTATGGTGCCCGAAAATTCTGAAAACAAGCTACTGATGACTGGCCTCCATCTGATGTTCCTTCTTGCCAGCAACCGGCTCTCCGACTTCCACATGCTCCTCGAGCAAGTTCCACAGAAAGAACATACGAACGCGTACATCGCAACTCCTGTCCGCATCGAGCAGAGCTTGATGGAAGGCGCATACAACAAGGTTGTATTGACCGAGAAGAACATTCCAAGTCCATTCTACTCTGTCTTCATTCGTATTATGCTCGACACCATCCGTCGTGAAATCGCATCCTCCATTGAGAAGTCCTTCAAAGTTTTAACCGCCAAAGACGCAACTGTCATGTGTCTTTTCGATAACGATCAACAAATGCTCCAATTTGCAGAAGAGGTTTGTATAATAGAATATATTTTTTTTTTTTTAACTATAGTTTCCGATTTTCAGAGAAAGTGGCATTTGGATGGAGAGCGATTCGTATTCGAAGTCGAAGTAGCTCAAGATAAGCCAGTGAATCTGGACACAGTTCGAATCGCCACACAAACTCTCTTCTATGCCAAGCAACTCGAACAAATCGTCTAACAGGTGTATTTCAAGAACTCAACAATTGTATTTGTAAAGTGATCCCCATAATTTATTTTCTTCTTCTCATTGATCTTTTCAGAAGAAATGAACTTTATGAATTCGAAAAATGGATCAGCTTCAAAACATTTCATTTAGCTTTTCCATGGCTGTAATGTACAAAAACACTTCATAAGGATCATGGTTTATTTGCCGGAAGATTTCTGGAATGAACAAGAACTTCTATCAATATGATATACCGAAAGTCGAGATGAAATACACAGCGAAAGAAATACAGCAAAAGTCGTTTGGCTATTGTTTGTAACAATATATACAGCTAGGACAGTGAAAAGATAAAAATCAAGAAAAAAAAGAATTAGTAGTTTCTGAGAATGAGATAAAGCATGTCAACTTAGTTGACGTCTTTCCCGTTTTATTGACTACCACACAACACATCGTTTCGTGGGGTTCATTGGCGAGCCGGCTGGGCATTTGAAGGCTTCAGCAAACTCTGGCTGGTTTGAGAGCACAGTGTTGACTCTGAAATATAGTACAATTCATAGAAGGAATCTCTCCAATTAATGATACCTGGCGATTTCTGGCGAGTGAGGATCAGTGAGAAGCAACAAAGTCTTGGTTTCTGGTGTTTTGGCTCCACACCAAACTTGAGCGTATCCCACGAAGAAGAGCTGCTCGTTAGATAGAGATTCAAATTGTGGGAGTCTTGGTTCTTGTCCTCCATGCTTTTCAAGGAAAGCTTTGTATGCCTTGAAAGCTTGTTTAATTCCTCCGTTATCGGCAATATTCTCTCCTTGGGTCAGTTTTCCGTTGATGCGATGATCGGTATCACGAAGTTTCACCTCGGCATACTGTTCAATAATACATTGAGCACGTTCGGTGAACTTGGAAGACGTAGTGTTATCCCACCAATCACGAAGGTTTCCAACGTTATCGAATTGTCTTCCAGTGTCGTCGAATCCATGGGTAATCTCGTGTCCAATAACAGCTCCGATTCCTCCGTAATTGAGCGCCTTCGGGAAGCGAGCATCGAAGAATGGTTGTTGAAGAATTCCAGCTGGGAAAGCAATTGCATTTCTAGTTGGAGAGTAGAATGCATTGACGACAGCAGCGCTAGAAATGAATTCGTGTCTATTGACTGGCTCCAAGAGACGACGGTAGTAGAAGTTGTTTCTCCATTGAATGCTCTTCTCAACAAGCTGACTGAAAGTATCTTCTGGAGCTCCATCCAATCCCTTGTACCAATCATCAAGTTTTTCATCGTTGAGAATAAAATCTGGATATCCAATCTGCTTCAACATCTGATCTCCCTTCTCCAATGCGTATTTCTTTGTTTCAGCATCCATCCAATCGTTGGCATGCATCATGTTACGGAATGCTTCTTGGAGATCAGAGATCATATCGAGAGTCGTGCTTTTGGCCTTGGCGTCGAAGTATTTGCGAACATACATGGATCCTGAAAATTTTCAAATTTCTAGGGGCCCTTGAAAAGTTCTAGCGTACCCGAAGCGTAGCTAAGTTTTCCACCAGCACTGCTGACACAATCCTTCCAACGTGGTTGTCTCTGCTTGCGCCCGTACATTTGGAAAGCAAATTCTTGTTGCAAATCCTCGTACTTCTTTCCAATTTCCTGGCTCCATGAGCCGGCCCAACGGAGCAAGACGTAGTTGGTGACGATTCGAGGGTCAGTGTTCTGGAGAAGAGTGTTCATCTTTTGAAGATATTCAACATCCGAGATGATGATGACTGGATTGGTCTTCATATAAGAGTGAACAAGGAATGGAGTAGTGGACAAGGTGAGTTTCTTCCAGTCGATCTGAAAATCAAGTTTATCTGAAGCTTCCCTGAAGCAAAGCTTACGATTGGCATGTATTCCTTGAGATCATTGAATTGTCTGACATTGTACAACTTTGTGTAGTTACGACGGTTCTCCTCGGCCACCAAAATCTCGGCCCACTGCTTCTCGAATGCGATAATCTCATCGACATCTGACTCAATTTTGGTCTCGTTGACAGTCATTCCAGCATCCTCGGTGTAGTATCTGACTTTTCCGATGGTGTACTTGCGGTACGCCTTCATCTGTTTCTCGTATTTCTTATCATCCAGATAGTAGTCACGAGTCGAGTATCCCAATCCGAGACTTCCTTGATCGAAACTCAAAAGACGACGTGACACATTACGGGAATCTTCGGCTGGTCCATAGTCGAAAAAGACGGAAACGTCACGAGATTGAATAGTATTGGAGAGAAGTTTGGTGAGATCGAACGAACTCTCACGCCACTTTTCATTATGAACCATTGGCCAGTATCCGAAGGTCTTGATTTTCTCCAATAAGTCACGAGCACCGACGGCATCGTGTTTCTCGGTGTCCATGCAAGTTTTGTAGATCTGTTTGACTAAAGCAATCGATTTAGAAGTTGGGGTACTCGTCGTGTCCTCGTAAAGCTTTCTCATCTCGGCCAACACTTTTTCTCTTGTAGCCGTGAATTGCGAGTAGGAAGTGAGATCATCAGGAATTGGATGAGTATCGACCCATGAACGACAGGCATACTCGAAGAAGTCTTCGCATGGATCTAGAGACAAGTTGAGACTTTTCTGAAGAAGACGAGATGCTTCTTGGTATCCCTCGGAATCGCCGACGGTGTACGGTGCCTTCTTCTCCTCTTCAACTACCGTATTCTTCTCCTCACTCTTATCCTCCACCGTTGTCACCGTCTTGTTGTTGACATCATCGTTGACGACGAATGGAACTCGTGGCAGAGCACACACAGTGCCGCCGAGAACCAGAAAGCACGCAGCGATGAGAAAGACGACTCGAGGGCCGTATGGAGTCGTCATGGCTCCTGAAAAATAATAAAA
Source organism: Caenorhabditis zanzibari (assembly GCA_963966625.1). Taxonomy (NCBI): domain Eukaryota; kingdom Metazoa; phylum Nematoda; class Chromadorea; order Rhabditida; family Rhabditidae; genus Caenorhabditis; species Caenorhabditis zanzibari. The sequence goes on from OZ016469.1 coordinate 10,817,634, forward strand.
TTCAGGTAAGTAAGAAAAAAAAATCAGAAGAAAAATGGATGAAAATGAAAGAAAACGGAGTTGAGGAAGTGTTTAAGAACAGAGAACGTCACTTGGCCATCAGGAGGGCGAGATGAAGATGAGATAGGAACTGGTTTTCTACCATCTTTTTTTAAAGAAAATTAATAGGTTCATGTGAAAAAATGTCAAATTAACCTTGGACCTGACCTCATGGAAAGGAAATCAGTCCATCATATGAAATGGGGTGTCTAAAGATTATCCACAAGGAACGAGAAACTGTCTAACAGTTTCCTTATGGAACGAGACACTGTAGGAGGCAAAGAGGCGTAGAGGATTCACACCAGATCGTGAAATGGACAATCCACTGATAACCAAAACGGGTAGATGGAGGACTGACTGACTGTCTCCCGATAGCCATAGGAGGAGCGTCTCTCTTCTCTTTCTTCTTCTTATTTTTCCAAGATGAACAGGACTGGGGCGAGGAGCAAATATTTGGTAAGCGTGTTTTGACCCGTTTTGGAGTTTTGGAACGGTTGCGAGGGCATCGATGACCGGCGGCTTTTAGAGCAACGCGAAGGGGCGTGGTCTGCATGGAAAGCAAACTTTCGGGAGAGCAGGTCGGATTGAATACAAAAAAAAGTGAATGAAGAAAGGAATGGAGAAAAAAAGGAGTCAAGAAAACGGAAAAGATGGAACACAAGAGAGCAACGGTTAGAGGAGAAACGGAATTCTAGGAAATGAGGGTGTGAAACCTACTCAGGCAAATCAATCGTAATCTTATTTGATATACAGAATCTTATTTGAACAAAAGAATCGTATTGGAAACTACTTGAATCATATTCGATATAACGAATCCAATTTGAACTAAAGAAACTAATTCGAAAAAAGCGAATCGAATTAGAAACGCGAAAAAAGCTCAATCTTATTTGAAATAGCGAATCAAATTAGAAACAAAGATTCTAATTTGAAACAAAACGAATCATATTTGAAGCGATTTGAATCGAATTCGATGGAATCCTGATCTAATTGGAAATGCTTACTTTATTGTTTCGAAATCATTTATTTTTATTTTTTCAGTGTTTTCCTATTTCTTATTTCTACTGAGATGAATTATATTCAGATAAAATCATGCAGATTTCTGGTGAGATGGTTCGACTAGAGTGTTTTTCATAAATGCATGGTCTGTCACTACATATTATGCTTCAGGTAGGTAAGATTTTCCATTATTCCGTTCCAAATGTGTGTTTTCAGATACCGAGCAACTTTGGCAGTTCGTCCAGTAGCTGGTAAAAATGGATTTCATCGCAGCTACACTATCTAACACCAGGCGGCTGTCGCCCCTTCGGGGCTCATCCACCTGGCTTTTGCTTACTCTAGGTTTTGAACCTACTGTTCCATTTTCAAAGCCGTCGGCTCTTTTTCCTAATACAGGGAACCTTCGGTTCCGTTTCTTGAGCCTTCGGCTCTTTTTTTCAATGCAGGAAACCTTCGGTTCCGCTTTAGAGCTTTCGGCTTTTTTCTTAAAACTGTGAACCTTCTGAACAACAAAGCGACACGTTTAGCACTTCTTGGAATCAGATTAGACACATTTTGGAACTTCAAACCACGATAACACTCTTTCAACCTCAACTTTTGCAAAATTTTCCTAAATATTCTGTCTCCTCGTGGCGAGACGAACAGAATGGCATAAACTTCGACCCCTTTATCTCTTTCCCTCGCAAATCTCACCCCAAATTTGGGTAATTGAACCGGCTTCCCCTCTCTCGTCGGCGGGGGTAGTTCAGAGAAGCGGCCGACATCAACCGGGTTCGCGTCGGCCACTATACTTTGTGTGTGCGCTGTCTCTCTGCCGCCGCGCATGCGAAAATGAACCCAGTTGGTCAGAAAAGTGCTCCAGAAGGTTTTAAAATTGGAATTTCGAAAAACAAAAAAGTCGTGCATCATCCTCAGATATTCAGGAACAAACTGTGAAAATCTCAAAAGAATCGGTTAACTTTGAAGCGAGTTATGACTTGCAACACATTTTCGATACCGAAATTAGTACTGAAAATTCACGAAAAGAGCCGTAACTTGCTCAATTTTTGAGATATCAAAAATCTAAACATATGGGCATCAACGTAGACAAATTTCTGATCTTTCTGTAAAAAATTTATGAAAATCGGTTCAGTTTGGGCTGAGTTACAACCTGCAACATACAGACAGACATACGGAAATCACTGGTTGTTATTAGTAAAGATAATGAGTAAGTGTCACGGATATCCTTATCTCCAAAAAAAAAACATTTTTCAGTATCCACAAGAAAAAGAGTGAAACTACAACACGACGGAGACAATAGGAGGTCCGACGGGCGATTTTCAAAGCAAAAAGGACTGGCAAAAACACCATTAACTTCTTTATGTAATTCATATCTTTCATTCCTTTTGATTTTCGCTGTTCTTTTGGTTATTTATATGAATTATGTCTATTTTCATTGACTAGAAAGCAAGTAGAAATTTTAAAAAACCCAAATACAATTGTTACACTATGGAATCTAATTAGACAAACTTAAATACAATTATATTTCAATTGAATATTATTTCGAGCTAGCAAAATCGAATTAGTAAACCCGAATCGAATTTGAAATAAGTAGAATCTAATTCGAAATATCTTGAATCCAATTTCGAAATCTGAATCTAATTTTAATTTACGAATCGAATACGAAAACTTCAGAATCTTATTTGTTCTCACTTGAATTCAAAAAACGGCTCGTCTTTTCGAAAAAATGTTCAACTGAAAACAAATTAGATTACGTTTGATTTGCCTGAGTAATTAAAGTGGGATTACACTCTTTTTTCTTAAATGATCGTCCCAAGTCCAGTATTTACGAAAATAACGATATTTTTACACAAAAGTCGTTAAAACTCGAGAAAATCGATTTTCAAATCGGGAACTTACATTTTTTCTAACCTATTTCAAAAAATGTAGAATTTTTCGCTTATTCGAATGCACCTAATATCGCTGCTCAAAACGCAATATGAACATTTTTATGAACAGCAGATTGTAACTCGGCAGCGGCGAGTGAAAATTTGTCCAAAAATGTTCATATTGCGTTTTGAACAGCGATATTAGGAGCATTCGAATCAGCGAAAAATTCTGCATTTTTTGAGATACATGAGAGATGTATTATCGAAACATTCCAAGTTTCATCGCGCTCCATTGCGAACTTGGGGAAATTCAAAATGTTTAGGTTTCCCGCTCACTTGTTTCTCTTGTAGGTCACGGCAAATACAAAAACTTTGTTAATTTTGCGGTTTCGACGTGACCTACAAGAGAAACAAGTGAGCGGGAAACCTAAAAATTTTGAATTTCCCCAAGTTCGCAATGGAGCGCGATGAAACTTGGGATGTTTCGATAATAGATTAGAAAAATGTAAGTTGGCGTTTTGAAAATCGATTTGCTCGAGTTTCAACGATTTTTGTGCAAAAATATTGTTATTTTCGTAGATGCTGGACTTGGGACGATAATTTGTGAAAAAAAAAGAGAAGAGTCTAGGAGCAAAGACTAAGACCAAAACACGGGGGGAGGGCACTTCATCAGTCTCAAGTTTGCATTTTCAAAAAGAAATATTATTAAGCAAGCGTAGGACAACTCGGCGGCTCTCGAAGGCGCGAATCGGTAAATATTTGACAGAGAATTGCCCCCCTGAACGACAAGACACATACAAGAAAAATGAGAAAACTTGGGAGCAAAGTTCAAAAACATTTTTGGAAAAAAATTGAATTAATGGGTTTGCGCGGAGAGTGCAATGCATTCTGTGTATTTTTGGGAATGGTGAACATTCGAATACAGAAATTTTTTCTGGCGTATTTTTTTCCTATTTTTTCTGATTTTTTCCATGGATTTCGATTTATTTTTGGAGCATTTTGGGGCAATTTGAGCCATTTCAAATTATGGAAATCGTAAAGAAAAAATCTCAGATTTCGCGGGGGAAGGCCTAGTTTTTTGGAGACACTACAAGAAACCGGTCAACTTTCTCGAGTAATAATAACAGAACAAACAAGTATAAATCAAGAATCTTTTGTTGTTTTAAACAAAACAAATGTAATCCGAAGCTGGTTTATATAGAGATGTGCAATACTTACTCGTGTTGCTCAACTACGTCAACGCATCGAAAATGCAAATAATAAAATGAGATCTGGAGAGAAGGGAAAAAAGCATCTGGAACCTATAATTTACTAAAGAGAAAGGAAGTAAAAGAAGAGAAATCTATTTTCTTATTTTCTTATACCAGCCGGAAGTGGAAATCTGAAATGCAAATGTGGGAAAAAAATGAGAGAAAGGGCGAGAAAGAAGACACTGATCTTTAAAAAACAAAGGCACTCCAGTTGTCAAAAATCAGAAAAGAGAGAACCTAAAAAAGTATCATCATTGTCTTATTTTTGTTGTCTGTCTTCTTATTCTGTGTCCGAACCGTGTAAACAATGGCTGCCAAATTTGTGAAACCGGAGGAAGTCTTCAGTTTAAAAAAAGCAATCATTCATTTAAACTGGAGTATCGATATTATTTACATACCTGATAGGGATAAAAGATCACAGTGTTTGGTAAATAGTTACTCCTAGAAGGAAAGAAAAAATGCAAAAAAATGGTATAAAGTGGAACATAAAACAGCGTTTAGAGATCAGATAAGATAGGAGATTACGATAGCAATTGAGATCTAGAACCAAGCGTGATATGTTGGCGGCATTCTTGAAAGATTGTCGGAATCCTTTGCTCGAATGATCAATGAATTGCAGTCGTCTTTTTTCATCTTTGCATCCGGACGATTCGTCATTACCACCTTGTTCTCGAAGCATTTGACATACGAGTTGGCGGCGTGGCATATGTATTTCTGAGACTTGAAGAACGGTATAAATAAAAGAGATGATCCTAAACTCACCATATCTGGATATTTGATGTTATTAGCATATTCGTCCCACAGTAGTGGTCTCATAATGGCTCCAGGCTCTTTCTTTTGCAGACATCTAGCAACGGCGGCCATACTCCATAGAAGATCTCCATCCTGGGCAACTCCGACAAGCATCATCAAATTTGGTGTCAACCGGAATGGAACTTCATGCGCAAAGTGATCGATATCCTGAAGTGATCCGTTGCCAAGCTCGAAACGATACCATGGATTGTTGAGCACTCCGGTGTTCATCGTGATCATCATTTGGTGAGGAGTCATTGGGGACAGATTGCAGTGGTATTCGAGGATGGAGAGAACGGCAAAGCTATGGATGAATTGTTTTCGCATTGCGTAGAACATGACTGGATCCGGATACCGAGCTAGCAGATAATCCGTCAACAGACGGAACGGTATCATGTCTCTGGCGAAGTCCCTGGAAATTGCTATGGTTGTATTTGCATTTTTAAAGTAGGATTACATACTTTTAAAAAATTTCAAATGGTCGTCCCAATTCCAGTAATTACAAAAAATATTGCTATTTCCGTAAATACTGTAATTGGAAAGATCATACATGTGATCCGGGCTTTTTTGGGCCTCCAATTTCCTCTGCTTCAAATTCGAAATTTTTGGTCGATCTTTATACCAAAATGTAGAGCGCGATGAGATCTTTGAAATGGTACTAAAATCAGATTCTCAGATTGCCTGTCTCAGTTTTTGTCTGGAACTTGTAAAACAGCCGGGCCGAGCATATGCGGCCCGAAAACGCCGGTTTGCGTGTTCTATTGTCGAAATAATTAAACTGAGACTCGGTGTTTGCAGACTTTACAGTATCGCAAGCCGAATTTGGCTTGGTGAACTGAAAAGTCCGCAAACACCGAGTCTCAGTTTAATTATTTCGGCAATACAAGTTCTAGACAAAAACTGATATAGGCAATCGGAGTGATTTCAGTACCATTTTATAGATCTCATCGAGTTCTACTTTTTGGTATAAAGATCGATCAAATTAGGGTTCGAAATGGGACGTCCCGCTTTGGTGGGACGTCCCAAAAAGCGGGACGGGGACGAGCCCCGTCCCACTTCGACGGGACGGGGACGAGCCCCGTCCCGCTTTGATGGGACGGGGACGCGCCCCGTCCCGCCGCAATGGGACGGGGCTCGTCCCCGTCCCCGTTGAGTGGGACGGGGACGAGCCCCGTCCCGGTTCGATGGGACGGGGACAAGCCCCGTCCCAAAAAGTTTCAAGAAAATTAAAATTTTTCGATAGAGAATTCAAAATTCAAAACAAAAAATAAAATTTTTTGAAAATTTTTGGGACGGGGCTCGTCCCCGTCCCATCGAACCGGGACGGGGCGCGTCCCCGTCCCACTCAACGGGGACGGGGACGAGCCCCGTCCCATTGCGGCGGGACGGGGCGCGTCCCCGTCCCATCAAAGCGGGACGGGGCTCGTCCCCGTCCCGTCGAAGTGGGACGGGGCTCGTCCCCGTCCCATCGAGGCGGGACGCGGGACGTCCCATTTCGTCCCATTTCGAACCCTAGATCAAATATTTTGAATTTGAAGTAGAGAATATTGAAGGCCCGCGAAGGCCCAAAAAAGCCCGGATCACATGTATGGAGACGACAATTTGAGAAAATTAAAATATGACTGTAATCCTACTTTAAGAAGAAATAAAACTCACTCATAGATAATATTCTTCACATGATGTGCCTCTGTCAGCCGTGGCTGCGAGTCCATCGGAGCATTGGCATTCTGTGGAAGTGGTTGACCGATTGAAACGCAACTTTCTCCGAATCTCTCGTAGAAGTGCATAACCATGTCATCCGGAGAGTACAATCCATTGAATGTAGCCGTTAGCACTTCGTATGGGTGAACGATTTCGATTTGTGATGCGGGATAGTTTCTTGCGGAATCCGGTGGCAACGCGTAAGGTTGGACAGACGCAACCTCGTATAGTGTAGTGTTCTTGCTCACTCTCAATTGAAGAACTGATGGAACGTTCAAATGTCTTCTTGATGTCTCTCTTTCAGTTTGAAGAAGGTGATCGATATGCTTGAACAGTTGTGGTACTCGGTTTGTTGGCTCATCCTTCATTGATTTCTTGAGATAGAAAGCCACACTCTTCCCAGTCTGCCCTCGAATATAAATTTTCCGTGTCACTTGTCCGCCTCTCATAAGAATTTCAAAGTTGGGCTCGAACCGCGACATCATTGATATGTATTGCCCAGTTTGGTTGGTAGCCATAAGAGTTTGATTCTTTGGGCGCAGAACGTTCAGAAGATCGAATGGCATTTCGATGCATCCTGTACGATGGCTGAATCTGGACAACCATGGGCTGGAAACTTCCATTGGGACTCTTCTCGGCAGTCTATCGAATCGGCGACGAATCACACGAATCCATTCGAGAACGGTGCGAACGAAATTCAGAGGGCGAGGAGAAGTTGGGGATCGGAGGTTGAGCTGTTCGAAGATCATCTGTGTAACTTCTAGTACATATTGATATTCATCTTTCATCTCTGGTGGATCGGTGAACACTTGGCTCAGTTCTTTCTCGAACATTATTTGACTTGGCACATCTCCCATGTATCCTTTCGTCACAACTGATTTTCGGTTGTTTTTGATTTGAAGAAGATCCAGATTATAGTTTTCCTGGTAATACTTGTAATCCACTTCGAGCTGAACTTTCCATTTCTGTGCCAAATCAACGACAGCGTCGGAGAATTGCATTTCATTGAACCGTGCATCCATTTGATCAGCAAAATCCTCGAAAAGCTGATCTTTGATGGTGATCGCATATCTCAAATGCCTTTCAACCCAAGTTTCAGTCATTACATCGAGTTCCTTGAGTAAACGATGGAAAACACGAACATCTGTGGGACGGTATTTCAGGCAAATCTTGAGAGCTCTGGCGAATGGAGGATCGCCGGCGAAAGCCTCATCATCTGGTATTTCCATAGACATTTCATCTTCGGTATAATCCTCCTTGAAAACTGAATCAATTTCTTCGGTAGAGGCTGCCTCACGAATGTAGTAGAAAACTTGGAGTGGGTGAGCAGATGCAACCTGAAAATTTTTTATTGGTTATAGTTTTAATTCAACTTTGAACTTACTCTGCAGAGAAGTAGGATAAAGTTTGAGTCAGGTTTATGTCGAATCTCAGTGATCAACTGTGGAATCCAGTATAACCAATTGAAAAGGTTCAAAGAGTGAAGCTGTTTTTTGATGATACGATTACACGCTTCTTCCGCTCCACTCGCCAACATGTGTTTCGCCAACCATAAGATCTTTGCGATCGGCTTTCGCGCCTTGACATCGTTTTCAACGCGTGCGGCAATGAAATAGCAGGAGAGTGCCTGTCTAGCGTAGTTATCACAACTCTCCTTGGTCACCATTTGAGTTTCATCGAAGAAAAGTTTGTTGAAATGGTTACCCCATTGTCTGTATAACCGGATTCCAGTCATACTGTTGGACGTTTTCATATCGATCATTTGAGCAGCTGCGGAGAAAGCGACATTAGCATTTTCATGTCTGGAAAATAACGTTTAGGGATCTATTACCAATGAAACAATAACGTACTGTCCGAGATCAGAATGAACAGTGGCTCTATTGTACATCAATGAAACAATTTGATCTCTTGCGAAATCGTCGATTTTGATATCTTCAAGAACTTCGAGAGCTTCATTCAAAAGTTCTTGTCGTGAAATATCATCGTCCACATTCTTCGACATAACGCGAAGTGTCTGTGCGTAAGTGACAACTTTCTCAACTGCATCCATCATTGGAATTGCTGACAAGCCGGCGGTTTTGTTCAAAAGATCTTTGGCGACATTGTAGAAGCCAAGTTTCTTTGCGTGTTTAGCTTGAATGAGCTGAGCTTGTGCCATGGAGTGAATCGGAACAATTGATTGAAGATTACCGTGATGACTTTGACTTATCTGAAAAAATTGGCATTCCACTAATCTCGTTTTCATCGATTTCTTACCCCCGACTTATCGAAATACTCGAATCTCGTGAGCATCATTCCGTGAATTTGATTTCTCCAATTGTACCAACTTGAGACAAATTCCATATCATCAGCAGGAGTAGGTGAACGATTTCTGAACGTTTTCATCAAATTCTTCATATCTTGCATGAAAGACGGTTCCATTTTGTTAGAATTCTCCATCAAATTGAATCTCATTTCCGTAGATTCTTCGATATCTCGAATCAGATTCATCGACTGTAGAATTTGGACATGGGCGTATGAAACTACTGACGGTAGGGCTCTCCATCTGCTAATATGTGCTTCGATGCATTCTTGAGTGACGAGTTTGCATTTCTCCTTGGCTTGAGTCCAATGTGGAGCCTCATTGCCTTTTTGAAGCTGAAAGAAAAAACACTAGAAGTTATCACTATTATCTGCAGCTTACCATGATAGTAGACTCCAAATTGAGAAGACTGTATTCCAAATGGAAATCTGGTGGAATACATCCGGCAATCTGATTCTTGCATTCTTCAACTGCGTTCCAATCAGGAATATGTGATGCAGCGATGATGAGTCCACGAACGTCCTGCATCTCTTTACTATTGCAAACTTCGGCTACCGTTGGCCATTGTAAAAGTTCAGAACAACTTGCAATGTACATTTCCATCCAGTGGTCGTATTCTCGATCATAAGTAGGAGATATATGACGATCACCATTGGTGGGAGTGTTGGCTGCAGCGTAGAAATCTTTGGGGTGCGTAGACTGGAGCACGATCTGGTTGTGGGCGTTGCGCATAGCTTGCTCGATAACTGTTGCAGCAGTCTCCATATCGCCCAACTGAATCGCTGTCATGGCTTTCATTGTCTCGGGGAAGACGGAACGACGCTCCCAAATTGCAGAGTACTGATCAAATTCGCATAGTTCCTTGTATAATGCTCCCAGCGATTCGAGTGTCTCGATATTCCCGAGTAGATTAGGATCAACTGTCATACTGCCAAGTAGATGGTTATTCAGTTGCTTTGATATCGTCCAAATGCCATTCTCGAGAATTCCAATTCCAGTATACCAGCATTCGTGTTTCTTCGCAATGAACTCAATCAAACGAGGCGGCAATTGAACTTTATCGCTTAACGCTTCCAGCCACACCGCCAGGACACTATCTTGAACGCCCGTCTGATAGTAGTTATGGGTTCCACTGCTCAGGAAAGGCACAACCATATTTTTGAACTCATTGGCTTCAGATTCCTCCAAAGATGCCCAGAATGATTTGAAAAGGTTCACCCAGATCCTGCTGGTAACGCTGTTGTCTGAAAAATTATTACGCTTAGAAGCTGGAATGATACATGTGATCCGGGCCTTCGCGGGCCGTCGACTTTCTTCGTTTCAAGTTTGAATTTTTTCACTCTTTATACCAAAATGTAGAACTCGACGAGACCTGTGAAATGGCAATCACCAAGATTGTCCGTCTTAGTTTCTCTCTAGAACTTGTAGAACACCCGGGCCAGAAATTTTCAATCCGTGCGTCTCGGACAGGGTGTTCTACAAGTTTTAGACAAAAACTGAGACATGCGAAATATTGATAAAAAACTTGAACTTAAAGTGGAGAAAATCGACGGCCCGAAAAGGCCTCGATCACATGGATGGCTGGAATGAGTTATTTTAACACTGACCAGCTAAAGCGAACGAGATTTGAGAGACTGTATCCAGCGCATCAGCAAAGTCATAATCTGCAGCTTCCTCCAAAAGTTCTTGTTGTTCTTTCAGCAAATCATCCAACGTCAGCTTCTCTTTCTCTTTCGGTTCATCTCCTGATGGAGTTTTCGAATCGTCGACTTCCATTGGTTCGGGATCTTCTTGCTTTATCTCCATTTGCTCCTGCTCCATTTGTTGCTCCCTGAGCTTGGCTGCGTATTCTATCGTTCTCCATGGAGTTGCACAGTTCAATAGAATCACTTTTTTCTTCTGATTCTTGCTGGTCTTTGCTGGCTTCGAAACTGCTCTCAAAACTCCCCACAATGCGAACTTCAGCCAAAACGCATGTTTGAATTTTGACCAATCTTGGTGTCTCATGATATACTTCATTCGGTGACACAAATCAGCGGTTGACATCTGAGGCCAAGTCATTTCCCAGACGATTGAGAAATTCTCTCTGGTTGTTGGATCCATGCTCTTGAGACCCCAAAAGAACGCCTCCCAGAGACGAGAACCGTATTCAGAGGTACGGTAATCGGCATTCTCAAAAACCTTGATGACGACGACAAGGAAATCAGTGATCAGCTCTTTGCTGCTCTTGAATTTTGTCATGATTATCGATTGAATGCGGACCAGTTGTTGCAGACAAATGTGAACAGAGAAATCCAACTCGGTTGGGGACAACATTGCGCCTACAAGCTTGGCACACGACTGCAACACCTTCTCACTATTCGTTTTGTGGATCAATTCGGACATCATGTCTTGCACCAGGGCTCGCTTATTTTCCAAACTGATATGATCGACTCTGTGTCGTATCAGTTCCAAGCATACGGCCAACAGTTCAGCAGCATCTGAAACTCCTGACCAAATTTGTGTTTGGAATTTCCGCGGAGAACTCACTTTTAATTACAACTGGTGCAGATCTAGTGCTTGCAACATAAGCCAAATGTTCTTTTGCAGTTCTGTCTATAATTTTGATGAACGATTGCATGAAATGATCCAAATAGGCCGGCTCGTGGGCGCAAATAGCTCGAAGAATGGAGAATGCGCCGATGATAGAAAGAACATGCGAATTTGAGTTAGGACTGAGATTGTTTGAAAATTATGCAGAGACAAGACAAAGTAAAAATTCTCACCGTAAGATATTGTGGAAGTTGTCAGAAATGAATTTTGAAACATATGTATTGAGCATTTCAAAGTCGTCAAGACCATTGCTAGAGACGTTCGATTTCTCTCCTAACCGAGAAATCAATTGTGTTAATCCACGAGCTATCTGAAAATAGTTGGACGGATTTAGTAGGTCATTCTTTCAAAAAACTCACATGACCACTGGACTGAAGAATCGTAACCAGTCCGTTTTGCATAGGCTTCATAAAAGAGAGTACCGTTGCCTTTGGCATAATTGGAATCAGCACGTTGAGTGTGTCAATGGCGAACTGAGAAGTGCTGATTGCGTTCGCGTACTCCACCGTCTGCAATTCGTTGTGTTTTGGTGCCAGCTCAAGAGGAATAGTCAGGTAATTTTGAATCATCGATGTTCGAATATGAGCAAAGTCTCCCCAGACACTGGATCGAAGGCAAACGCGGAGAAGCAGCTGGCACTTTTTCACTAATTCAGCACCGTTTGGAACCGAACCGGCTAACACTTGGGTATTCTGATGGAATGTCATGCAGAACCGAAGCATCATATTCACAACAATATCCACTTGTTCTTTTGGAATGACTCGTTGACTATCGGGCAGGTCTCGTTTGCTTTGCGTATCCTCGAACTCGAATCGATCTGTTGAGTTTGCGGATCGAAGTTTGTCAAGTTGTCTATCCACTTCGATAGCTTCCTCGTCTGTGATGATATGATCTGGCTTTTGCATTCGGAACAGCTCCCACTTGATGATCATCTCACAAACTTCGATTGCTTGTCGTCGTGTTTGCCAGCTGTAACTGAATGATACCATGTAGATTCACGTTAACATTTACTTACTTTTCAATGATGCTGTTCGGCATGGTGAGTGCTCGTTGAACTGCATTTAGAAGCGGAGTTATGATGTCGTAACGTATGTGATAGTAGACTCGGTAGTTGCGAACAATCGTAGTGCTGAAAATGGAAATATAGAGGCTGAATCACATAAAAAAACTAACAGCATATGTTGCATATGACCCAAAACATGGCCTTCTTCGATAAGTATTTTCTTCACTTGAGATAGAATCTGTTGATGTCCGTCCTCCATCCGTATCCGCAGAGCTGGTGTCAGAATATCGACTGCTTTCCGAATCTGATCCCTGGGATCCTGTTGATAGTTAGTCATTAGTTGTTGGAAAACTTGTAGAACTATCTTTCGGTTGATTGTGAATCGTTCAATGATATTGGCTAGGAAATAGAATCCAGTGTATCTCAGTGTCGGATCTTGACGATTCGGTGTCTGAAGACACGGCCAAGCGAAGAGCATAAAGTTACGAAGACGTCCACCTTGCTTCTTCAAGTGATTGTTGTGAATATGCTCAGGCGCGTGTTGCACGAACAGGGTGCATAGTTGATAGAACAGAATGATCATTCCATCGCTGAAATCTAGTCGATGCGATCCAATAACCGTAGTCAGTCGTGCCACGAGATTCTCAGTGTTGTTGGAATTATCAGGATCTGAGCCATCGGAATCGTCTATCGGAGCACTTCCCACAATCTCATCGGTGTCGTATCTTTCGAATGCCCATTGCAAGGATGGGATAATGAGATATTGAATAACTTTCAGAATTTTCACATCCTTACAAGCCTGCTGCGCATTCTCTTCGAACATCACCATGACCCTTATGAAGATTTCTCTTCTCCACGATAACGGCATTTTCGGAATGACTTCAGTTTCCAGAAACTCGCGAACGAATGAAAAATCGGTTTGATATTTTCCCATGAACACAGCGACGACATTGAAGAACATATCGTAGTCTTGGATGTTGGTTCTGAAAGTTTTGAGAACTATTTTACGATTAAGGAAATCCAAACAAACCTCAAATATCTAATGAAAATATTGGTGATCAGCTTTGGAACCTTATACTTTTCCTCTGTCATATTAATCACTCGAATTTCCCGCGCTTCATCCTCGTTTATCGAACGAACAGAGTAACGATCCGTGAACTCGTTATTGAAGAACAGCTTGAGCTCCGGGATCGGAGAGCAACTGGGATCCGAGAGCCACTCCGGACAGTTTCGTGAGATTCTGTCAACCAGCGACAGCAGGAACATTTCACGATCAGCAATCACACGGTCATCAGTGTTGTCATAATGGTTTTCCTTTTTCAAATCGATCAAGCGTTCCAAGTATTCCGGAGTTTTCATAAAAACATTCCTCAGAGGTTCACTGTCTGGGAACACTATGGCCCTGCGAATCAACGAACGGCGAGCTGGATCAGCTACTGACTCTCGTGTCATGAAGAACTTCCAAACTACGACGGGACTCTTGTTCATAATCTTCACAACGTCATCAACCCAATTCGGAAGAACGTCTTGCGAATAGGTGTACTCGAAGTGAGCCGCGAAGCGAGTGATATCCACAATCATTTGATCATTAAGAGTTGACATCGGACATTCAGCAAGCATCCTGGCAGTGAAACCAATCATGTCCAGCTCTCGTATCCCTCTTTTCTTCTCAGCTTCATATTCTCTTGCTGCTTCATCTTGTTCCGGAGGTGCATTTGGTAAGCCAAGTACTCTTCTAATTCTCTCGTTCATCTCATAGCGTATCATATGATTAGCCAAGTTCGTGGCGATATTCCTAGCCAAAATCTTTGGATTCAGATCGAAGAGTATATTGAATTTCCGGCAGTCATGGTAGGAGAACTGTCGCTCGGGATCGTTCGCATCATTGGCTCGACTAATACTTCTTATACTGTTGGCTCCGAACGTAGCGATAATATTGGTTGGAACAGGTGAAACTTTCATGAGAGCCGGATGAAGTTTGTCGGCTATTTCAGGAATGTCCTTATCGGTCACCGCTCTGAGTAACACCGTCATTACTCGCCGCCACGTCTCATCATTCTCGTAAATATGATCAACAGTGATTCTCGAATGTCTCATTCCCATGATCTCGTTCATCAGTTCTTCGTCTTCTATCTCGTTGATGGCTGGTCCGTGTGTGTTTCTCATACGATCGTAGACAACCACCAAGCATTGAAGTGCACTGGCACGCATTGCGTCAATATGAGAGGTGATTGGGAATGGAGGAAGGAAGTGAGATGGACAAGTTTCACACTTTTTGAACGCATTCCGTTGACTGATAGTGTAGGTATCCGTTTGAGCGAGGTCCAGTAAGTGGCATATATATCTTCGGTACAATTCAGAATCCTCCTCAAAATTGAATCCATCGGGACAAATGAACATGAAATGTTGCAGACTATCAAGACATCCTCCAGCATCCGACAGCGACATTGTTGGCAATGTTGCGAGGATTCGATGGAACTCGGGCTCGAAGAATTTTCGGAATCGATAATAGAATCCATTCGAGTCCGCCGCTAATCTGGAGTGAATTCTACAATAATCCATCAATTGCCACATGTAATCTCTGATTCTCTCGTTACTATGGAAATAGTGCTTGGCAATCGCAGCGACAAAAATTGAAGCTAGAGTGAGATTCTCTTCTTCCTGTCCGTCTTCTTGAATGAAATAAACGCGCATCATCTTCTTCATGCACTCAGTTGCCGAGTCAGCAGCTCCACTTGAAATTTCTTCAACGAGTCCCAAAACGACCTCCATAACTGAGTCGACCACATCAATAACGAAATCCATCACAAACTTCCGTGGATAGTTCTCAATCATATATCCGATCGCATGAATTCCACCGGCTCTTGCGAACCATGCAGGTCCATAACACAGTTTGAAAACTTTCTCCATCAAATACTTGCACATTGGAACTTTCGACATCTGGTCAATATCGGGAAGTGCCACCGAGAGCGTCTCATTGATATGACGAAGACACATGACGCCTCCATACAAGAAGTTAGTTGTTGTTTCTGATAGGCATGTGATGAGAGCATCAACCAGAACCGATGAATCGAGGCATAATGAAAGAGCACCTTCTTCTTCGGCTTTTCGCATCCAATCGTTTCCGCCAGCGTATTCGAAAACTCCCATGAGAGCGAATTGACGAAGAACTTTTACGAAGAACTTGCTGTATACATGACGTAGTCCATCCTTGTTCCATATTCCATCTGTATTTTATATTTTTGAATGGATTATTAGGTATCTAAAACTTACAAGCCATGGCAAGGAGTGCATTGACATACAACTCTCGATCATTTTCTCTCGGACAAACGTAGATTTCCGTGGTTCGGTTATTGGGGTCGAAATCTGTCAGCAACTTTTTCAGAATCTTCGGAAGGTTCTTGTTCGGAGTGGTGAGACATCCAGATGAGCCAAGACCAGCGAGGAGTACTGATTTGGACAACTCCATACAGCACTTTTTCATGTGATTAGTGGGGATATTCGTTGGATTTGGATTGTAGAGCTGATCGGCTGGATATCTCATTTGATCGGCAGCAACTCGCATTAGCTCAGAAAGAGGCAATTGGAGGCTGTGGCTGGCGTCGTCTCTGCCCAATCGGGAGAACTCCATGTTGAAGTACGACTGAAAAACGAAAGTTTGAAAAAGTTTGACAAAGTGAACATACGTCAGGACATCGGCGAACTTGGAGAAGTTGCGGTTGATTCAAATGTTTTCTGTTAGCTCCTCCGAACTTTCCCAGAATTTTGAATGCCGCAGCCATTGAGTTCTGATCGGGAGCCTTCGATACAACTCTGTAGAGTCCTTGCATCAAAGCTCCACGAACAGGTAGCATGTTCTCGAGGAGATATTCTGGTTGCAAGTTATCAACACACAACTCTAATGTCCTCAGTCCTTGTGTCACTATTTGGGGGCTTCCGTTCATTGCGCATACAAGTGGATCCATTAGAAGTGGAAGATACGGTAGGAGTGAGCTGAGCCGAACTGGTACAGTCAAGCAAAGCTCAACGAACAACTCACGCATTTGGACACGATGTTGACATGACTGAAAAAAGTTGAAAGTTTTAAAGTCAAGGGAAATTTAACTTACTGTAAGCTTGTTAAGGAACTGAAGCAGATTTGGCAACAACTGTAAGAATGTTCCATACAATATATCCTGAGAACCACCTCCAATGCTGCGGAACAAGGAACGAAGAAGAAGGAAATAGTTGAGAGGTTCGCGAGCCGTCAACGCCATTACTGTAGCCTGCTTGAGTATTTCGGGTAGATATGTAGTCAGCATTTTGTCATGATGAAGACTTGATTGGCTCGATCCGATTGCCGAAAATATGATTTTGAAAAGCTTCACATAGAGCGCAGTCTTGTCATTGTTGACTTCCAAAAGTTTCATCCGTGACATCAAGAAAGATAGCATAGTTGATGCAAAGAATGGTACTTCGTTTCGAACGAGGAAAGTGTTGACCATCAATTGAAGTGGGTAGTTACGGTTGTAGATCCTTTCTATCAAAAAGTCCATGTACTTTTCAAAAAGTTCCCGGAAAATCGCAGGGTCGATACTGGTAAAGACGCAGGCTAGCGATTCCAAAGCATCTTTCTCATCCTTGGATCTCTGTTGATTTTGTGGCTGATTTCGAGACGATGGCAGAACGAATATATCCATACACATCACTCCGTAACGGAGAAGACGTTCGAATAGATCTCGCTCTCTGGTACAGTGATACATTTCGGAGGCGGGGCGACTTGTTTTCAACTGAGTGGTCACGAATTTGCAGGTGTGCATGATGTACTTTATCAAATTCCGAGCTTCCACAAGTTGCAAAGGTGGAGCAGTTACAGCGTACAAGCTGTTCAGAATTGCTCCAGGAGACGTTTTCTTCGTGTGCTCTTTGGTGATCGGAGGTAGTTCGTTTTGCTTCTTCTCTATCTCCGTAAGCTCCGCATAACCCGAGTGGAGAAACTCGAGTTCTTCAACAGAATCCACAGAAAGCCGTCGGAGTCTTCGTTTTGGCACTCCTCTTATAGTCTCTTTCGGCGCACTTGTACCCGGTTTCTCAGTTTCCCTTTCATAGTTTTTGTACTCGTAATCGAGATCCGATCCGTGTTGTTGGAAAAGGATAGGCATGTGGTAAACTGCCAGAACCTTGAGTTTGGCGACTTGGGACTCGAGAATTTCCATCAGCAAGTCTCTGATCTGAAACGAAATATTTGGTAACGTTTTTCTGAATTTAATACTTACCGGTCCATCATTTTCCATTCTAACGAGTGACTCAGCAAGAGAATTCAAAAGACGTGCAGACATTATCAAAACTTGCGCTGAATTGTTAGGATCGTGAAGAGCTCGACAGAAGACGAAGATGACACTGAAATAGTAATTTGTTTCAGGTTTTTCATAATCAAAAACGGATCCGGGGCATTTCAAAAGTCTGGAATCGCATTTTTGCCGAATTTTGGAACTTTTTATTTGTATTTTTGCGTTTTTTTTTCAATAAAAAAGCATTTTAACTCTTTATTAGATCATAAACGCAAAAATACATAGAAAAGGTTCCAAAATTCGGCAAAAACGCGATTTCACACTTTCGAAATGTTCCGGAGCCTCAGAAACATACTGAGAGATCATTTCGTAGTTTATCGTGTCCCTCATGTGATGCATTAGATCAGCGAGCATTTGATACATAAATACTCGTAGAATTTCGATCGCTGTGAATCCGGTTCCCAGGACAAAATGCTCGGAAATGAGCCTTGGAAGCATTGGAAAAAATTTGGCCTTCATTTCTCCGGCTGTGAAATATTTGAGAGACAGCAACACTTCCCGACGGACTTGGATGAGCTCTGGTGGACATCTATTCAGCATTTGCATAGTTCCGGACACGAGAGCATCGCCATTCTGTTGCAAGGTATCCATAAACTGAAACACTTATTATTAAACAACAAATGATTAACAAAAGAGTCTTACTGCTGGGATTTTCGCCATAATATTGACAAATGACAGTATTTTGGATTGTACAGTGACGAAGTCATCAGTGAGCGTATCGTGGAATTTTCGTTTGTCAGTAGGAACTTGTACGTTGAGAAAGTCGAGACAGAGGCGTGTGAATTCTAGCACTTCTGTTTGAACCGATGTTTTGAAATGCTGATAGAAGAAGATGACGAGAAACGGAACTTCCATCAGAACTTTAATGGATAGATGAGCAGCTGGAATCAAATTGAACCTCGCTTCCGGATCGGTACCATTGAGAATAACTTGTTGTGAATAATAACATCTCGTCAAGTATTCTGTGATCAGCTGCTCATCACTACTGGATGGAGGTGGCACTGTCGGTTCCCGTAGTAAGAATAGCTCCTCCGATCGTCCAGCAGCAGTCAACTCGATAACCATTGTTCGAAGAGTGAGAAGAAGTGCCTGAACTTCTCTGCAGTACTCCATTTTCCCAGCAGTTCTTCCCTGATCGACAAGAATTTTCATGGCGAGAAGCGCGTTTTCCTCGTTTTCCACCGAAATCAGTCTCATCATTTGTTTCAGAATATCTTTCGAGTGAGATTTGACAACGTCTGTGTTCGAAACTCGAAGAACGATTTCTAGCATCAACTTTCGAAGCATCTGTGTGTTGTTTTCTTGGATGAATTGAGGGCTTGTGTTGCAAAACTGCGATAGAATGGAGAGTACCAGCTTTTCCACAACTTTTTCATGAGTGTTGTGTGTAAAGCTGTTCTCCATGGCTGCCCAAATTTCCTGAAACTTGGTAAAAATTGGTTTCATTAATTAATAAAAATTATTGTACCTGCAAAAGCTTGAGTTTCGCATCGTCTCGCTGTCCTTCTTGAATTAGGTGTTGAATTCGAGCTTCGAGGTCTATGACCTGAGGGATTCTATCAGGATTCATAGGATGTACACGTTGACTCGTCGAAGGAGTCGACGGATCCATTTTGGAAAAGTGACCAGCACTGAGATTCCAATCAAAAAACGAGGTTTTCTGATAACTCTATTGTTCGCTTCTGAAAAAATTGCAAATTAGAAAGGTTCGTTGCAGTGGGAATGAAAGGAAATCTATTTTTTCGAATGGACAGTTATCTCATGAACGTTTATAAATTGTTTTTGATCGATTTTATGTCGGATTCATTATTAAAGACATTGGAAAACCTTTCACATCTGCCAATTAATCTGAATTTGAATGAAAACCGACTACTCTTCTGACGCGTTTCTTGTTTCGTTTGCGCGTTTCCCGTGCATTGGCGCGTTTCGCGTTTTATTGCCACGAGAAAACTATTGCTTTTACTCTTTGTGACCTAATTAATTCAGCGACACCGTCTCCCCAATTTGAAATTCAAACTGCAAGGAAACGTGAAAAAATTAAATAAAAAATTTCACGTTTTTATTCAATTTTTTTATTTTTGTACTGAAATTTTAGTTTTTTGAGGTTTTCAGCCGACTGGTCAGATGAAATTTCGATGTCTTCCATCAACTTTGTAGAAAATTTAAATCTCTATCTAATGATCTACGACTCGAAAATTTTGACTCAAAACTGAAGAACCTGATTAAAAATAACTGAATTTCAGAAAAGTAGGTCTACTTTTAACACCAATAATTTTTTGAGGCTGGAAATTGGAAGACAGATTCAGAATCAGTTCTTGAGCATCCGTAGAAATTTTCAGCCTCAAAAAATTATTGGTGTTAAAAGTAGACCTACTTTTCTGAAATTCAGTTATTTTTAATCAGGTTCTTCAGTTTTGAGTCAAAATTTTCGAGTCGTAGATCATTAGATAGAGATTTAAATTTTCTACAAAGTTGATGGAAGACATCGAAATTTCATCTGACCAGTCGGCTGAAAACCTCAAAAAACTAAAATTTCAGTACAAAAATAAAAAAATTGAATAAAAACGTGAAATTTTTTATTTAATTTTTTCACGTTTCCTTGCAGTTTGAATTTCAAATTGGGGAGACGGTGAGCGATTCAGAAAAATTAGTTATGTTTGCAAAAACCAAAAGTTAACTTTTCAGACATATGGGATCAGTTATAACCAAAGAAACGGTGCTCCAAGACAATGTGTATCTGAAAAAATTGAGTGGCTTGGAGCCTGTAGACGATTACGATCCATTTTGGAACAAATTGCTGTCATTCAGCTTGAAGTTTGATGATGAAGACGAGTAAGAAACGAATGTCAGAGATTGAATCCCTTTCTGTTATTTTTAGAGATACCAGAATCGCGCTGGAAGCTGCACTAGACGATCATCTGCAATGCCTCATGTACAATACACAAACGACTGGAAATTTCGCAGCATTTATTCGTCTTTTCCTTCGTAGAGCAACAGAATTGAAAGCATCAGAGCAATGTGAAAAGTGAGAATTTATTACAGTTTTATCCTGAAACGGCTCTTTTTTTTCAGCAAGATTTATTTATGGCAAACTTCAAATGCTCTCCTCATTCTTCGATATATCGCTAGATTTTTGACACAAAGAATGACTGAAAAAGAGTTCGTGAAGATATTCGCGAAAAATCGAGAGAATGAGCCACAGAATGAGTCTTCGTCGACGTCATCTTCGTCGGATGAGGAAGAAGAAACTAGCCCGGAAGAGGAAAGCCACAATAACAATAAAGGTATTTGAATTTTCACTATTTTATCTAACAGAAAATTTACTAGTTTCTAGAAGCCAAGGAGTTCCAAAACTTCCAAAACACCGCGGAGGAATTCACGTATGAGCTTGTCTCGATCCTTATTAATATTCCTGTCAAGTGAGTGTCCATATCTCGATAATCTGCAAAAATAATGTTCAGTGATACGACACTGGCGATTCACGTAGAAGCAGTGAGATGTCTTCTGACTCTTCTCAGCTCCCAACTGTACAACGAATCCATTGTTAACACTTCAATAGTATTCCGATTTTTCATCGACGGTGCCTGTGCTCAACATGCTGCAAGTCTTACCAAAACTCTTTTGCTCAACTATCTGGTCCATAACTCTGAATATCACATGACTGTGCAGAAGCCGCAGGAAAGCATCGTTTTCGGATTGGCATGTAAGTGTTTCCTTCAAAAAATACTTCAGTCCCTGTTATTTCAGCTTCCATGTGGTCGATGGTTCAAATGGCGACAGGACTCGATTCGGCAGAAGAAGAAAAGAAGCCACCATTGACACTGGGAAATCTGAGTATTCTACTACTTTTAAATCTATCATGTCATCAACCTCTGAACGCTTCCAATCCATTCAAAGAAACTCTTGCCTTGTTTCAAAACGCACAAGAAGTCTCTACATTGCCCACTCAAGTTATTTCATTCAAAATTGACTACAATGGACTCTACGAAAGATTGTGTGCCACCGCCGGACAGGAACCGCCCATGCTTCTTCTGTACATGCTACTCCAAGCTAATTCTGGATTCCGGAACTACGTACTCTCTCGAATCAACCTCGAGAATCTTGTTGTCCCAGTTCTTCGAATTCTTCATGATGGAGTTGCCACTTCAAACAATTCGCATCATGTGTACCTTGCATTGATTGTTGCATTGATTCTTAGTGAAGACGACATTTTCTGCAAGATTATTCATGAAACAGTATGATCGATTTCGGAAAACCTAAATGACCGATGAATTTTTTCAGCCGATCAAAGATCTGGGATGGCTAGACAGCGATTTTAGTGTTCGAGAGATATCCCTCGGAGGTCTCACGGCACTTGTATTCATTCGAGCTATTCAGAAAAATGCATTGAAGACTAAGGACCGTTATTTACACACAAATTGTCTCGCTGCTCTGGCAAATATGTCAGCGTTTTTCAAGAATCTTGCTCCAATAGTATGTCAGAGGCTTATATCTCTCTTGGATCTTCTTACGAAACGGCATGCAAAAATGGTGGATCACATGAGAGTTAGCAGTCAAAACGATGTTGCTGGTGGTCAGCCAATCAACTTTGTAAGTTTTGATTTCGTTTTGAAATTTTTTTTAAAAACTGAATTCTTTCTAGCATGACGACATCACTGCTCTGGAAGAAGGTATTCGTACTCTTCTGGAAATCATCAACAGTGCTCTTTGCGGCGGATTACGGCACAATACACATCTCATTTACAACATTTTGTATCACCGTGCTCTCTTCGATGCCTACGTTCAACATCCAATGTTCCAAGATCTGCTTGTCAACATCGCCGCTGTAATCTCCCATTTTTCATCAAAAGTTGTTAATGTTCCTGCTGGAGATGGAGTGACGATGCTGCAAATTATTGAGAAAGAGGCGAACGTATGGCCGACGGATAAGCTCGCAAAGTTCCCAGAGCTCAAGTTCCGATATGTTGAGGACGAATACACTGTCGACTTCTTCGTCCCGTACGTCTGGCGGCTTTCTGTTCAGCATTCGGGAATTCATTTCGAAACGTCGAGAATCAAAATTTTCAACGCTCAAAGTATTGCTTGATCCTTTTTATCTGTTCACCGGGGAAACATATGTGCCGGTATTATTTATTCGGACGAAACATGGAAAAGTGGCCTTATTTTTGTGATGATCATAAACTACCATAATAATGTACAATAAAAAAAATCTTTGATTATCTGCGAGATTTACAATCCCTTATTATAGTAAACCACTTTTGGAGGATTCGGGAGCTTGTTAATGTACTCTTGAAGAGGCAGTTCCAGCTGTTCGACCTGAATCGAGCTCTTCTGAGGGAAAAGTGCACAACAGATGGGAGTGGAGAAGGCGAGCATAAATCCGCACAATAATGTTTGTAGAGGAGCAGCCATTCCAGGTGTATACCACGATGCTCGAGATAGTTGCTCAAGGATCATCGGGCCCAGAACCATATTTGGAACTGCCATTCCAACACGACTCAGAACCACTTGGGGGATCGCATATCCTGGAGCGACCGTTGAGAATCCCATTGTTTTACCATCAGCATCTTCGACTGGAATGCCGCTTGTGAATTCTCTGGAACGGTGATTCTTATTTAGTCTTATTTATCTTCACAAACTTATTTCTCATCATCGGAATATTGATGGCGTTCGCAAAAGCGATGGCTGCGAATGGAACGAGACGAGCGAGGATGGGCGGTGCAGTTTTCAATTTTTTGAGCAGAAAGTTGAACGAAAGTGCACAGGAGAGAGCTCCAGTTGTGGCTCCACAATAGGAAAGGAATAATGTTCGATCGTCTTGTTTGTGGACTCCACTTCTATTCGTGTAGTTGACGATGGCGTTGAAGGATTGATTGATCCAGTGGAAGAAGATCACATGGGGAAGTCTGTAAATCGGTTTAGTTTCTTCCAGGCTTGGTCGGAACGAGTTCTCGTTTTCCCCGGTTTTCTGACTTTTTTTCTGAAAATTTTCCGATTTTTTTAGGAAAATTGGAAAAAATAGAGATTTTGAAAAGAATAATCATTTTTGAGCATATATTTTCCCGATTTTCAAAAGAAAAATTTCTAGAACTCGATTTTCCGAACAAGCCTGGTTCCTCCTTCTTCAACTCACTTCTGATAAAAAGTAAGCATTCCTCCAGTGATCAGCATATTACACGGAACTTGGGCACTCATTCTTCCCAAGATGAACATTTTCTCTCCAGTATCCGGATGAAATGCTGAATCGTAGAGTGTCTTGGCCTTCCACAACTCATCCACCGTCATATTCGGATCATATTTTCCCTGCTTATAATCGAGAACAATGTTCCGTGCCTTCTCAAGAGTGGCGTTGCTGACGAAGAGATTCAAACAGTTGGCAGTGGAGAAGAAGTGGTACATTCTTCCTGAAGTATATTCAGTTTAGACGATTTTTCTTGTTCCTCACCTTGAAAAGTGTTCTGATCCCATCGTGGACTCGAAATATCCGGAAGTTTTTCACATTTCGACAGCGCTTGCGTCATCGTTATTATTGTTATTACCTCCGAGACTCAACCGAAGAGCTGGAAAAAGAAAAAGGATGAGTTGGCGCGGGATTAGAAAAATGTGTCAGTGCCACGGTGAAAAAGGAGAAAAGGCGGGCGAAATGAGATAATTTTGTTGAAAGCTTCTCCTGTTCCCTAGGGATTCAAGAGCTGAATGCAGCACGTTAGAAGAATCACAGATGATTTGAACTTTACTTTCTGAACTTTATTTTTGTGCAAGGCTCACGGCACCCTGGCGCTCGAATCGGTTTGAATTCGCGCCACTGTAGGTCCGCAATCACTACGGCAAAAAATCTGTGCATTTTTGCGTAAAATTTTGGGTGAAAACTTCAACCTTGTCGCCCAACATTTTGGCCAGTTTTGCATGGTCAAAAGTGCATAGCAAATGTTTGCAAAAAAATTTCACATCCAAAAAGTATAGAAACTTCAGATTTCGTCAGATATTCAGATAGAAATCGACCATCTTTTATAAAAATTTTAAACGCTTATAACTCCTCTAACTCTGAACGAAAATGTATGATTTTATACTTTTTGAATATATATTTTTTCAACTTAAAAAAGTTGGGAAATCGTTTTTTGAAAAGTGTTTCTAAAAAGCTGTTATCCTTAAAAACGCTGATACCCCGTTGTAAATTTTTCTGGGCATACTGTAGTTTACAAAAAAAATATTTTGTGCGCAAGGAAAAGCTACAAATCGGGCGTCAACTACCGCGTTGACTCATTCGTCGATCAGGGTGCCGTGAGGCTTGCAAGGAAAATAATTTTGAATTGACACTGAAAATCGCAGCCAGTCTACACTAGTCTCACCACGAAATAGCTACCGTAATATATTCAAATTTAAAGGAACATACCTAGGGACCGCAACGTGAAGGGGCGGGGCTTAAATTTCTTTCTCTTGGATCCCTTCTGACTACTTTGGATGACTGAAACTCAGCTCTAGATGTATCAAATATAATGAAAGTTAGTGTACAGACGTAATCGACCACGTAGATTCCGAATATGTAACCTGTTTCATCCTAACTTATCCCGTTTCATAGATATTTAAAAAAAGTGAAATTTCTCTTAGTTTTGGCTTTATATCGGAGAAACTAACCGGATTGACTCATAATTTTTTTTGATGATCTGGTAAATGAATAGATTTTACAGCTTTTCTGAAGATTTCCAAAAATTTTATTCGTGCCGGACCATAATAATCTAGGTCAAACTTCAGGCATCATTTGTTGTTGACTGGAATGAGATGAGTCAACTTTTTTACTCAGATATGATTGAACAACGTCTCAGTAGTCTGCTCCCAAAACTTCAGAAGTTTTAAGCAACTTTGAGCTTAGTTTTACTCATTCTAAGAAGCAGTAGTCAGCGGCCGAGTCGGTTTTTCGCAATTTTGAGGTATTTGCAACCGGCTTGACACATCTTTCTTTAACAGATTCGGATTCTACGTGAAATTTGGGTCAAGATGATAGTTAAAAATCGAAAATCCACTCGTGCCGAAAAAAGTTATGCATGTTTGTTTCTGCGATTTATTGCAAAAAAGGCTCCTACAAAGCGAAAATTCTCTAATCAGAAAAAAGAGACAACCTCAACTACGTGTAAAACTTTTTGATAAATATTTCCAACGTCACGAATAGCGTAGTGGATATTCCTTCTGTTTACAAAAATTTCCACCCAGGTTCGACTCCACTCGAAAACTTTTGTTTTTTGAAATAAAATTTCACGTGGAATTAAATCAAAAATGTATGCGGCGATATTGCAACTTTTGACCCCGCCTTCAAAACCGTGCCGTATGCAACTCCTTCAAGAGAAAATATACAGGGAGGATCCGCCAGTAAAATGGCTATAACTCGAGAACAAGTAGACGTAATGAGCTGAAATTTGGACGGGAGTCTTATGTCAAAGAGTAGAACATTCTCAGATAAAGAAAACTTGAAATGATAGCGTTTGAAAATTATGTTGCGGTCCCTAAACATACCCTGATTTTCAGGTCAATTTTCAAGAATGTTCATGTTTTTTGAAAGATTTTTAGCAAATTTCGTTCTGAAATGTAATTTTCGGATCGAAATTTAACATTTTGCTTCGAAATTTGTTGAAAATCGTACGAAAAATGTGAAAATATTACAAATTGACCTGAAAATCAGGGTATGTTCCTTTAAATTTTAATATACTACGGTAGAATTTTCGCGTTGGGACCCCGCAGGCGCGAAATCAGGAAAACTCAGCCAGGACTGACATTGACAATTTTACACACTTCATTAGGTACGAAGAAATAGGCGACAGGCGAAAAAGTTCACAGAAAAAGAACCATTGCAATGCATTGAGAATCGCGAATCCGATTCGAATCGGAGAAGAGCATAAAGTTTTATAAAATAACAGTCTTCTGAGAAGCAAGGAACAAGAAAAATAGTTAGACCAGTATAGCAATTAGACATTGATGGGTTCTTTTTCCGGGGCCGTTGGTTCAATGACCATTGGGATATCCTCCAAATCGTACTTCTCGGAATCTGCCAGATGTGATGATTTGATCAAGTTGGCTTTCTTTCTATTTCTCTGAAATTTACTGTACAATAACAGATGTTTTGTAATCGAATCCCACCTCGGTTTGGTAACTATAGCAGCACATAGAAACACATGCACAGATGACAATGGCGATCCCCAAAACAGGGATTACAATGGAATTCCATAAATAATCGGCCTTGTACGACGGCATAACGATGGCGGAATGCTGCTCCTCAATCTTCTCCGCATCGTCAACACTGTCCATGGTGAAGGCGTAGGTGATAGTGAAGTTTCTTCTCTTGCTAGAGAAAATCGCATTCTCGTCGTACTCCTTGAAGTCGATTCCTTGTGGAAGATCCGGGCTTGAATGGATCATATCATCGGAGCAGTCCATCATTAAACCTTCGACAGCATTCTCCGGGGCACCGAATCTGACAAGAGTGACTTTGATGCATGCGTGCTGGCA
Organism: Caenorhabditis zanzibari; assembly: GCA_963966625.1. Lineage (NCBI taxonomy): Eukaryota > Metazoa > Nematoda > Chromadorea > Rhabditida > Rhabditidae > Caenorhabditis > Caenorhabditis zanzibari. The sequence goes on from OZ016469.1 coordinate 10,845,005, forward strand.
CGGAATGAATCTGATCTTTCTTCGGGAGCAATCCGTATCCTTCCATTCGTGAACCCAGCCCATAGATTGTCCAACGACAGAGTCTTGCATCAGTGAACGTTGGGAGAGCTGTAAAGTGAGGATTCTACTATCTTTAACAGTAATTTATAATTTCAAGGAAGACTTACGTATTTCCCAGCAACACATTGAGCACAAGTCCTCTCATTGGCCAATGTGAGATCGAATAGAAGTAGAAGGAATGACAACTTGACCCAGTTCATGTTTCTGGGAAAAAATCAGTTTTGTGAGGAATTCTGAGGGAGGCGAGGAGCTAATAAAATAGAGATTTATATACCTCAATATCACAGGAATTCAATAAAATTCACATGACAGAGGGATATTAGAATCTTGAGGTGGTGGGATGTAGGATGTCAAGGAGGTAAAGCAAAGGAGCGAAATTAAAAAATGGAACTGAAAATTGGAAAATTTTGTGGTAGAACACAACAATGATAAATACAATGAAATGAAAAAAGAAAAACACATTGGACAAGGGATGATGGTTTCGAATATTACAATGAATCATAACTAGTAGATGACATCGAGAATAGAGAGCTACAGTAATCCGATGGATAGAACATAGAACATGTCGGTACAGATAAGATACCGTAAAACATCTAATAGAAGGATAGTTACAGAGTGAGTTTGAAAAATAGAGGGAAAGCCTCTAGCAGAAGGTCTTGAAGGGGTTCTTAACCGTCAAATCAGCTCATCCCTACAATATTTGATGATAATCACAACAAATTGTGCGAAACTTCCTGTGAAATGTGTAAATTTTCCGCTTGTTAAGATGCTTCGAAAAATACAAGGACGGTAACAGATGTTTCAGAGAAAAAGCTTCGATTTTAAACTAAAAATCTATCGATGGTATAAATGCTGACCTAGGAAATAGAAATCATATTTCAAAGAAGGAAACAATGTTACGTGATTATTTTTTAGAAAAGTGGAAAAGAAGACAGGAATCAAAAGCTTTCTCTGAGAAATTGGTTTTTGGAAATTTTGAAAGAGAAATCAATTTGAAATCAATAAAGCTTCAGAATGCGAAGATCAGCGAATGCACCATGTTGTATATATGAAAAATATGAAAAATCATGTCGGAGAGATCACGGGAAAGGGTAAAGATAAAGTTATGCAACATAAGAGCGAGATGAGTCATAATTCACATGACCTTTGAACATTGTTCAAAAAGAGGATTTGGAAGAGGCTTTCGAGGGAACGTTTCGACCTAAAGCTTGAAAGTGAAAGTGACTAGACAAAACATTCCATTTCCATTATCAGACGAATAAGATCTCTGGTTATTGCTACCATAGTTCAAGCTTTTATCCCTGCAAATATCCTTCAAAAGTCTCTCCAGAAAATTCTCTGATAAAACAAAGGAATGCTAACCGGACACATAGAACGTGCAGACTCAGGAAACAAGAGGAGGAGTCAATTTTTGAAAGCCTCTTCGGTGTCTGCAAAATACATGTTCGAATGAGACAAAAAATAAGAAAGGGACGAGGAAAAGAATGACAATGATGGCGTTGACAGTGTGAGCAATGTTTACTTTTGTTACAACGAATTTTGGAAGGAGAGATATATTGATTGAAGAGTGACTTTTTCAAATTGTTAGTCATATAATTTGTATGACTAAATTATTGCTGAAGTGTCAGGAATGTTTTTGGAAAATTCGTAGATAGAAATTTCTAGGATCGCAGTATGTGTTTTGACCGGATGAGATCAAGCCGATGAAATTCGGAAACGTACCAACAATGAAATTCTTTCGAGAGTCCTATAAGTCATTTTCAATCTCCAATAATACATGATCCTCAGAATTTGCAGGAAGTTCCAGCTCGAATTTAAGCTTCCCCATCAGGGCTGGGCGGCAACAAATTTCGGCAGCTGATTCAAATGTGAATAACTTTTTTCAGGGGGATTGTGTGAAAATACGGTCAACAGAAAGTATGTTCCTCATTAAAAAAACTATCGATTGGTTAAAAATTCGTTAAATTTACACAAAAATTGAACGAGTTACGCCTTGTGTTGCCAAAAAGTTGCAGATTTTGTCGATTCCGCCCATTTTTCGGCAACACAAGGCGTAACTTTGTTAGTTTTTAACGAAATTAAAAGAATTGTCAACCAGTCGATAGATTTTTAAATAAGGATCACTTCTTCCGTTGACCGTATTTTTACCCGAGTCTCCTGAAAAAAGTTATTCACATTTGAATGAGTTGCCGGAATTTGTTGCCACCCAGCCTTGGACCATTTTCAAAATTCATTCATATTCATTCAAAAAATACTCTAATAACAAAATAAGAATCACAGAAAATACAGACAAATTGATTATGTAAAAGTCCAGGCACAACCATAGAATCAAAGTTTTTGATATCGCTGACAGCTCTTCGCTCGAGAACGATCGTTTGTTTTGTTAAGAGCGGCTACTTTCTCTTGATCCAAATGACGCTGAAATCATATTTTTGAAATTTCAGAACTTTGTTTTCCTAACCCACCTTGTAGCGTGCCCCCAAAACTGAAACCATTAGCACCACAAACAGAACTGAGCAGACATAGATAGCAATTTGAGCTTCATGGTCGTTTAACTGATATTCGTATCGAAGTTTCTCTCTTGCTATCCTCTGCTTTTCTCTGGCTTCTTCTCTCTTTTTTGTTTCCTTCTTTGACTCTTTCTTTTCCTTTTTAATTATCTTGAAAGTGTATTCATGAGTACCATCCACAACTGAAAAACCTGACGCTAGCGCATTATCTCCAGTTACAACTGGTTTCCTTGGTTTCATAGTGGGAATCAGATCGGTGGAGCATCCAGCAATCATTCCTGGAAATATGAATTATTGAACATTTATTCTATTCTGAAATTTCCAAGTGGTTATATCGATATTGACCACTTGCAGATCATACCTCATGTTAGTATGGGGTTGTGGAAAGTGCTAGAAACATAGAAACTTGGCTCCTGCGGTTTCTTTGTATTATAAGTCGAATGGCACTTGCAGATTTTCTATAGCTCTTTTAGTTTTCTCAAAACATCCAAGAAATGAGGGTGGTCCTGTTGTTACTGACCCCACTGTACTTACCTGTGACATGAACTTGTCCCTCTGTATTCCGTTCCCGTTCGTCTAGGAGAACTGCGTTTACACAGTAACCGTCGCAGGGTTCCATAGTGATTTTAGGTCCAAAACAATCGCATTCTTTCGCAGTTTCATCCAACCTATCGAGTTTTCTTTGCAGTTTCGAAGATGCCAAGAAGAGATTGGTGAGCTCCTGAAATCTTCTAGTTGTAAGTTTGAATGATAACTTTAGAACTCACATAGTTTCCGCCGACACACCGCATACACTCGATGGTTTCTGTTTTCATTTTGGCAAAAATGGTATAAAGGATAAGAATTTTGACCCAGGTCATGGTTGGCTGTAAGATAAAAATTAAGAAAAAAAATGATGGGAACGATGAAAAAGAAACAGATATTGAAGAAAATGAAACATCAAAAAGATTGAGAAAGGGTCATGTGATGGTTTCGATGGATGGAAAAATGAGAGGAATGGGTTTTTTTCGGCCAAAAAACGGTAGTGGGTAAAATAAATAATTGTTTTCAAACTAGAATTTCAGAAGGTTCCGTTCAATATATATATAGAGTATAGGACGTTTTGAAAAAGCCAGGAAATCTTTTTCGGGTGAAGTTTTCAAGAAATTTTGTTGTCCACAGGAAAAAATTATTCGAAAGTTATGTTTTTTGTAGTTTTGGGATTCCTAGATTATTTGGAATTTCGAAAAGTTTCAAAGCTTTTAACTTTCTAAAGAACCTGAAAATCCTAAGAGTGTCAGAAAGTGTCTCCTTACTTTTTCTGATTTTTCAAAATCCTGTCCAACCCATGTTTTCCGTCTTCTAATCCTCACAAAATAAGGCAGACTGAAAGATTAAAGAAATCAGAATGTACTCCAAAAAACCTATATCCACATGCACTATAGTTGAACTTTCAGACTTTTCTGATTTGTATAACACCAGAAAACAGACTTTCAAATTCACCCCAATAAAATGAATGTAGCGGAGGAAGAGGACTAGAAAACTGAATTTGGCGGGAGATTTGAATTTAAAAGAGAACCAATTTTTTTAATTTAAAGCAGGAAGCTGTTATTGAAGGCGATAGGTACAAATTAGAAAAAGAAAATAAGATTGCCAGAAACAAAAGTACATGGCATTCCGTTCAAAAAGTGAAAAGAAGATGTGTTCTCTCCTCCGCCAAAGAAAAAATGTGTGTGCCCCTGAATTACGAACAAAAAGGAGGGTGAGAGGGTGATAGAGGAGTGTGACACTTTGAAAATAAATGTCTTCTGCGCAGACGTCGAATTTTAATGGTCATCGTGCCTAGGCGGACGACGAATAAAAGGGAGCGGGAGGGAGCTGAGAAATAGATAAATGAACTTTTATATGGGTGGTCGTTTCAGTTAATTTTATTCTGCACTCTTTTGCTTTTTTGAAGATGTTCTTTGTTGAGAAGAGCAGAAATCAGATTTGCAAAACTTTGAACCAAAAAATTTGCAAAAACTTTGGTTTCAGATTTCCTGTAAACACAGAGAGCAAATAATCTAAATATTTTTTGAATTGGTTTATTGAAACTAATGACACATCAAAACTGAAATCAAATCACATGAGGGTGACGAAGAATAACAATAATACAAAGAAGAACCATCACCAGAAAGATCCAAAAACCAAAAATATGCAGAAATTCTCTATACTCGATTCTATTGTTCCAACGATGTTTGGCAAAACTTGCAGGGTCGGGAAGCGTAACCTCTTGATCCCAAGATATCGATTTGTTGCTCTCGAGACTAATTTTTTTGTTTAACAACATGAATGTGAATTCATTGCCAAACTTTGTACTGTCTTTTTCTAGAGCCAGCTCAGTATCGTCAGGAAATAAAATGTGTGTTGTTTTATCGACAGGGGTTAGGTAACTGGAGCAGCCAATAATAACACCTGAAACGAAGAACTTTGAAATGAAACAGGTAAGACATGATACCATTTAAAATCTTATTTGTACCGCGTAAATCGTAAAATGCCGTCCGGATACAAATGCCCTGGCAAATTTCGTACTTCTCGTCGGTACAATTTCTATTCCATCCGTCGTCAATTTTCATCTCCGTTTGAAATGTTGCACTCAGTAGGTCATTGATAAGCTCCTAAAGCGTTCAGTATGCATTAGCGATATTTTTCCAAGTTTCATCGCGCTCCATTGCGAACTTGCCTGAAGCTGGACATTTGAGAATTCCCGCTCGCTTTTTTCCCCTTGAAATCGATTCGAGTAAACTAAGTTTTACCAATTTTGGGATCTTTAGTTGATCTCAACAGAAAACAGGAAAACGGGAATTCTCGAATGTTCAGTTTCCGGCAAGTTCGCGATGGAAACTTGGAAAATATCGCTAACAGTTTCTAGGAATACTTTGATAAACTTACATGGAGTCCCTCCACGCATTTCAAACAGTCGGAACTGGTCGTCTGAAATGCCACAGAGGGAACGGCAAATAGAAGAAGAATGGATATAGAATTGAGCCCAGGCATGAGAAACTGAAAATTGTTATACGGTAATTGAACAAATGTGGGAACCAGCACAGATACAATTCACTAGAAGATACTTTGGTTTTTATAGACATTTCTGAATGATAGTATAACTGCTTTATTTCATTGATAATCTACGACAAAGTTTTGAAATAATGTACAAAATTGAATTTGGCAACAAGAAATTCAGACGATTTCAATTCGATGCATATTCGAAGCGTCTCTGTTTTGGTGTTTCGGATCGCGGTATTCCATCTGAAAATTTTGAATAATGAACGTTTTAAAGCAGATGCCCGAAACATACACATAAAAGAAAATTGAAGACCACAAATACGAAAATGATCAACAGGATCAGGACTATAGCCTCATAGGTTGAATGGGAGATAGCTGTGTTATTCGTTTCTTCGATTCCTTGATTGTAGAAAATGTCCATGGTTTTCTGTAAAGTTTGAAGGTGCCTTTTGAAAATACGATCTGAAACTTAGTTAAAAAGTAAATGAGTTAAGATATGAAACTTTAACTGAAATCGAATGCTGGAAGTGTCAGATTGTCAAAAGATTTATTACATGGGAACAGAGTAATCAGAGCATTCCGCTTGTAGATAGAAAAATATAATAGAAAATTGAAGATTATATTTTTCCTCCATAGGCCACCGCGCAGCAGTAACCAAGGAAGAAGACGAATGCGATAAGTAGGAACGTACGGACGTCCGAATATTGGGAGTCCCTGTATTCATGCGTCATTTTACACCATTTGTATAGTCTACTTGCAATTGGAGATAGTTCGACGCTGAAGTTGTATCGGATCACATTAGGTTGCTCGAATTTCTCGAACACAACGACCTGGCGAAACTCAACAAAGTCGTGCTTCGGAGGATCATCAATATCAGCCTCAACCAAATCGGAAGAACAACCGAAAATGCCATCTGAAAAAGAATTATAAAGTGATTTACTGAACATTGCTTACGTAAACTAGTCAATATGCGCTCGACGTTCATAAAAATTTCGATGCAGGTTCCATTGCATGGCATGATAGTAAGAATGTCCTTGACACAGTCGGGGTTCATGTGAGAAGAAATGTTCATGGCCTTTTTTAACGAAGAATTGAGCAGAACTGAATTGACTGCGCGCTGAAAAATTAGAAATTGACGATGGTTTGCAGTTGAAAAACTTTTAAAGTTTAATTTTTCGAAATTTTTCATACAGCAGTTCGAGTAGTGAAACTCACATAATCACCAAACGTGCACGATTTGCAATAGAGCTCGGATGAAGGTTCTATAATTGCAAAAACGAGTAGAATGAAAAGTGGAAACCAGTTCATGATTTGGGTGAGAGCTGGAAGAGAAGGTTGAAATAATCTAAAGATTACATACAAATTAATAGAAATAAATCAGGGGCATCTAACCCGTATTCAAAAAATCTGCAAGGAAATAACCAAAGACAACTTTATTTGAGCAAAGGTTCGATATGTTGCGAATTGAGTCATTCAAACGGCATGGGTTTCCACGCGCTGAAAGTTTACTCTCACTGTGATTGATCTCTGATGGTGGAGTTCAGCTTCATCCTCCTGATCTGCTCGACACTGAAATATCTGCAGTTAGTGAAGTTTCATGATTTTCTTCTTACACCAATGTAACATCCGAAACAGAAAGCTCCGATAAGAAGAAATAGCATCGACCCGACAGCAACCCAAAAAATCCAAATGTGTTCTTTACTTTCGATTATTTGAATTCTTCCGAGTGAGTTATTCACTCTAAAGTTGTATTGGATCATTTGGCTATGTTGAATTTTCTGGTATGCAATCATTTCGTTGGTCAAGTTGAAGGATGATATTGGAGGAGCAGTAGACATCAGATCAGCAGAGCAACCGAGGATGAAACCTGTTTCTGTGGAATTCTCAAATTCGAGGAGTATTTCCATACATGAGCCATTGCAATAAATGATTGGAAGGACAGGGGGCTGACAAGCGGTCTTAATTTCATTTGTAATTTTCATCGATTTTCCGACTGGTGATCGAATGAGGTAGGAGTTGACTATGTTCTGGAAAGAAGAACTTATTGAAAACCAAATAATTGAGCCAGTCCTTCAAAAATTTTAAAACTGGTCCTATTTGAACACTGGAAAGATTATAAAAATGAGCTTACATAATCTCCATGCGAGCACGATCTACAATATGTGCCAATGCTTTTCGATGAGATTACGGATTCCAATGAGTTTTTCACTCTGAACAGGTATTCGATTCGATGCCAGTATTGAAGTTTCTTGAATGCGACGATTTCGTTTGTCACGTTGAAGGAAGGTTTTGGAGGGGGAATCAGATCAGCGGAGCAACCAAAAATGAAACCCTTCTCTACGGAATTCTCGAATTCGATTAATATTTCCACACATGAGCCATTGCAAAAGATGATTGGAACGACAGGGGATTGACAAGGTATCTTGATTTCATCTGTGATTTTTATCGACTTTCCAACTGGTGATCGAGTTAGGTAGGAGTTGACCATGTTCTAAAAAGAAGAACTCATAAAAAAATCTTATAAAAATCAGCTTACATAATCTCCATACGAGCACGACTTACAACGAGTTCTCGTGTCTATCGATAAAACGATATTGATTCCCATAAGGAGTATCGAGAAGAGCTGAAACCAGTTCATCGGGACTGAATGATCTATAAAAAATTATTGGGGGGGGGGGGGGGGAATTTCAGTTTCATAGGTATTAAAATTATCGGGAAATTGAACCCGTAGGAATCGTAAAAAAAGAAAAATACAGGTGATGAATGTATTCTTGAAACAATGCAGTTGAAGGAGATTTAGTTCAGAAATTGAAAAATCGTGAGGAATTGAAAGTGAAAAGGCTCAGAATATTCTAGAAGAGACTAGTTGGTCAACGACGTACAAACGAATATTAAACATAAGAATTGATGGACAAAGATGAATAGAAAAAGATGATAAAGAATTCCTGGCGCTTCAAGTTCAACAAAGTGATCGTCTTAAATCGTTTCTACATTTTTGTGCATCTTTGTGGAACTGGAAAAAGATTAAGCTAGATGAATCAATACCCGAGAACCCAAGTTCACATAACAAAACAGTAAGATGAGCAGAACGGACACTCCAACAATGACTAAAATCGCAGCCCAATATTTGAAACTTCTGACCGTCTTGTCAGCATCTTTCAGTATTCTTAGACTCTTTTTGACAAAGAAGTCATGCACAATTTTATGATTATGAATTGTCCTGTTGTAGAAGACAGCCTCATCATTAGAAAGGAAGTGATTTTGTGACTCAGCGTCGGGATCACTGGCAACCATATCATCAGAGCAACCCATGATAGTACCTGTAAAGGGGATAGTAACCGAGTTTTTCAGATTTCCATACCAATCTTAGTTCCATTATAACGTTCGAAGTAGACATGAACTTCGACACAAGACCCGTTGCAATAGGCAACTAGCATGGAACTCAAACGGCATTCGGCTTTGTTGGTGATGTTCATCGCTTTTGAAACTTCAGATCCGAGGAGGAAGGAGTTGACCATGTGCTGAAAATGTGGGATATAAGGGAAGGCGATATCTTAGTTTGTTTCTGTTCTATGAAACTATGTATAAATCAGTCGATGCTTCTATCTCTATTGATTTCCAATTTTCAAGCATCCCTTCATTTTTTAAATTGCCTTCAAATAAAACTCACGTAGTCCCCAAATGCACATGTGTTGCAGAGATGGCCTTGCGGAGAGACAACTTGGGCAAAATCCAGAAGAAGAAAGATTTGGAACCATTTCATGATCGAGTTATTGCTGGACGGTACAAGACATTTAAATTTAGAGCAAAAATATGAATAGTAAGTATATTGGCGAATAGAAACCATAATGAATAGGGTATGGAAAGTTTAAGGTATGGAAAGTTTTGAGAAGTAACTTTACATTTATGTACAATGGAAGCAGTATATACAATGTGAGGAAAATACAGAATAAGATAAGAGCATCTTAAATTTGTTGTGGTGCATTAAAAGCCAATTCAAACTTTTCCATATATACTATGGTATCTGCCGTCTTGAATCAGAATCGATTCCAATCGTCTTCGGCTTTTCATTCTACGTTTCTCAGCTTTCACGCCACGGTACCACTGTAAGTACAGCAGGTTGCAATGCTCCAATCAGTTTGTGTCTATTTTGTTTCTAGGTCCCTGTACAAAGTACTAAACAATTTCCTGTTTCGGGATTTCCCTCATTCTGTGACTCTATGGAGAAGCATCAGAGCAAAAGGCTCCGCAACGTTTCGAAAGTGTGGCATTCCGCAAGTTTGACGTTTCGAAAGTGAGATGTTTCGCAAGTGTGACATTTCGAAAGTGTGTCGTCTCAAAAGCAAAACGTTGCACTCGTGAAATATCGCACTTTCGAAGTGTCACACTTGCGAAACGTCATCTTTTAGAAGCGTCACACTTTCGAAACGGTGCGGAGCCGAGCAAAAGCACCTAGGGCTCATTTTTTCAAACAAATTTTTCAACCATTAATTCAAATTCCCAACCATAACTCACGTTTACGATATAACAGACTGGAGGTGCCAATACCACCAATACTGCCACGGCTTTCCAAACTGGGAATTCATTAACTTCCGAAGAGAAACCAGTGTACGTCTTCAAAGTGTATATGTATTCAGAGCGAGCGAATCCTTCAATGCCATTATACCAAACTGTATCGTTATCGGAAGTCCACAAAGTTCTCGTTCCGTTCACTGGAAGCAAGTCGCAAGAACACCCGAAGATAGAACCTAGAATCATTAAAACATCAAAAAGGTAAAATTTTGAAAAAAAACACAAACCTTCAAATTTTCTCTTGTTTCCTTCGCAAGGCTGATCGTTTTTGAAAAGCACAAATTGAATGCAGAATCCATCGCATTTGAGAAATTTTATGGAAGAGCATGAGCTGGCTCTATTGGTTAGGTTTATGAATTGACCGATTGAGGATTCCGAGAGAAAGAAGTTTGCAAGATACTGTAATGGATTGTTATATGAAGAAAGTATTAGATTCAAAATCTCACATCGTTTCCAGTCGAACAAACCATACATCTGGTTTTGGGTTCGTGAGCAGTGACAACATTGACAAAAACCAGAAGGAGAAGAAGTTTGGGCCAGTTCATATTAGGCTAAAAGCTTAAAAATAACTTCAGTTCAAAACTCAAAATTGGTAACTGGAACGAAGGGAGACGCAGAGATCAAGTCATTTGAAAAAAGAGGCGTGGCCAATATGACTCTCGAAGCGAATAGGTGTTGTTGATTTACGAGAAGACCTTTGAATATGAGATTCATCAAAACATCTGCATCGGATGAAAGCTGAAGAAGGTTAGCGGCACTGACCAAAAACATCTTTCCAAGAGAAAGAAATAATCAGAAGTGTCAGAGAAGAACAACAAAGCATGTGTTGCGTGCTACAGTATTCCAAGGACACATTTTTTTGGGGGTAACATCTGCTGACCAAAGATTTCGAAATATGTTTACATTAGAACTCAGGTCAACCTTTTAGAACAATGGCATACTGTAATTGGTTTAGGTGATGGGAAAAAAGAGGCGAAAAAAAGGGAAATGATATTTGAATTTGACAGAATGTGGGAAGGGATAAGTTGGGAGAACAATGAAGGGAGGGGGGGGGGGGGGTCTGATAGATGTAAAATCTAACCTAGAATACCAGGATTCACTAACAAAATAAGAAAAACTAGATGTAATATTCAACCACAAGAGTTGTAAAATTACCAGAAAAGTTTTGAATAGTCCTTGCTGATCGTTACTGTACAAAAAGTAGGCGGAGCCAGAGCTTGCATCTTTCATCTCTGCCTCCAAAAAATCGAACGTTCAATTTGTTTATGACAGAGATTTACAACTTCATAGACTTTTCGCGCGGGACTTCAAAGGCTGGTGAGCGTGAATAGCTCTCATCAATCAATGTAATCTGATACTTTTACGATCCAAGAATATTATAAACAGTTTATTGACGAGATAATGTAATGCTAAGATCCTGATAAATAAGGTACGGAAACATTTGGGAAGGTTTTTATCAAATTAAACATCTGTTAGAAGATTTTTGTATTATCTTTTGAAATATATCAATGACAATTTGGTATTCACAGTTTGATTTCTGATTTCTCCCTAACAAAAAACCTAATTTCCAATTACGTTTTACTCAGAATTCTTCACAAATACATCATGAAGCCCAGACGAGTGAAATTTGTGTTTTAACGCTGAAAATTCCATTTTTCACGGAAAATCTCACTGAAAATCTTCATTTTTTTACTGAAAATCTCATTGAAAATCTTTATTCTCAAAATTCCCGAATTGCTCTAGACGTTGCTCTCCTGAATTCCACAAATCCCATTTTATTCTGTAACTCTTGAAAAATTAAGAAAAGTTTATTCATGTCAAAAAATTACAAAAAAAAATTAAATAAAACGGTATAATACATTGAAAAATCTCTATATGCAGCAGTCCTAAACAGATTTGAGACTAATGATATGTGTAGTTCATAGAAGGAGACTGAAAATTCTTGTGTTTCGTATCGAAAAAATGGAATGGTTTTCGTGAAAAGGCTAGAAGATAAGAGATCCAACATGGCTACTCCCTGAGAGAAAGAAAAGAAAATTGAATGCTGGAAATGAAAGAGAAGGAAAGAAATTTTGGGGAACATTTGAATGACTTGAAGAAGAATGTTTTTTGTAAGTGAGCATTATATGAAAAAATATGAAAGCTTGCTAGCGCGCTCCATTGTAGAGCGCATTTGCAAGCTCCTAAGATTTGCTTTTAGAACCACAAAATGAAGAATATTAAGATCAAGACTATTGTGTATCTGGTGAGAGGAGATGATGATGTGGCGGCTAGTTCTTCTTCTGAAAATTTAAAAAATTTGAATTCCAGAAACAAGCAGAGTATTCTTACTGTAAGCCGAGTACTCCATGTCCTTGGCGTTTCTCCACAAATCGCACTCGACTTTTTTGATCTCCTGAATCATTCGGAACGATCCTGTTTTGATATTCATCCACGTCGTATGATCCGTTCCGTCGTAACGATCCCATTTGATTTTGTGACTTGTGCCAACGGATCGTTTTCGAAGTGATGGGACTCTGGGAAATGGGAAATCAGGTCGGACTCAGCATAAATAATGATATTCTGAACAACTTTTGTATCAAAAGAAAGATCTCAATGAGATTTACAAAATGATGTATGAACCAACAACATTTACCGGCTGAATAAGTTGCTGGCTTCCGTAAAGTACCCGGGCCCGACAACATTAGTTTGAGAGGCGCCGGCCCGGGTGTTTTAGGGTCGCCAGCAACTTATTAAGCTGGTTAACTTTGTTGATTCATACATCATTTTGTAGATCTTATTAAGCTCTATATTTTGCTATAAAATTGTATATGAAAATCATAGTTTTAGATGGAGAAAACTGAGTTTCAGATCCTTACCCCGTATTAGCAAAAGTGGTCCAGAAGTCGATGACTTTCTCGGACAAATCCATTTCTTCTTTGGTGTATCCTGCGGATTTGTTATGGAGAGGTACACCGAAGACGTACTCGATCTCGTATCCATGCATCACACCAGTCCACTTTGGCCAAGGATTCGCGCTGAAAATGGCAAAATTTCTTTTTTAAGTTCTGTCTTAAGTTTAAATACCAGATCCAAACACTCACCTCGACGGCTGATCAAAGTAGTACACAAAAACATTAGACCGATTCCCAGCCACTTTCGGATAATTATGAGCAAACCAAATACTATCACAAGTGAAAAAATAGTCTCCAACCATCTGATTGACTTGCTCCGTATAGAAATCTGTTTTCTTCTTTGGATCCGTACACCTTGGATCAGAATACACGTATTTGGCAGCTGTCCTTACTAGATCTGGTTGTGCCGCGAATGCAGTATCCACACATTCATGAAACTCGTCTCTATCCAATTCTGGCTTCGCAGTTTGCTTATCAAAAAACTTTGCCAAGTTGTAAATATTCCAGAAGTTTCCTTCGTCGTGATTGATTCCAAACATTAGATTCACATCATTGGAATAAGTACCTTCTCTGAGTGCAATGAATCCGTCTAGATGTTTGAAGAAGTTTTTATCCTTTGATACAATAGCGAATGGGAATTCGAGGAAATTCAACCCAACGTTCCAGATATTATCGATCAGAAGTTGAGCAGGTGTATTCCGAAGACATTCAGTGACATCTGTGATTTTCGTTTGATTGCATCCAACAAGGTTAGCAAGGGCTGTCGACTTTTGCTTGGCTCTTTTCGGAGAATCCATTGACCATTTGTTGTCGAGAGATCCAGATTGAAGGATTCCGTTTTGGAAGAGCCTGAAATATAATCAGGTCAAAAAAGTATTTCTAGGTGTACAAAATCTCACCCCTTGGAGGCTGGTGCAATCAAGTGAGCAACAATGGAAGCAGCTCCAGCTGATTCTCCAACCAAAGAGATGCGTGATGGATTTCCTCCAAAAGAGAAAATGTGATCTCTGATCCAATACAAAGCCAACTGCTGATCCAACATTCCCATGTTCCCGGGAACATCGTCATGGTTTAGATAGAGGTATCCGAATGGGCCAACTCGGTAGTTGATGTTGACTACGATCACATTTCCCCGTGTTGCCAACTCTTTTCCGTCGTAGAGTAATAAAGATGGCGATCCATACCAGAATCCTCCTCCGAACAACCACACCAAGACAGTAAGGTTACTGTAATTTCAAATATTAAGAACAACCGAGATATTTTTCGACTTACTATGCATCCGCCGGTGCCCAAATATTCACATAGAGACAATCCTCACTGACAGGAGTGTTCGCATTCCACATTTCACTTCCCCAGAATGTCGGATCGTACGAGTCTCGTCCCTGAAAACATGCCGGCGATAGAGTATTCGCTGATATTGTTCCATTCCAAGGCCTTTTTGGTGTGGGCTTTCTGAAGCGGTGCTCATTGATCGGTGGCTCGGCGAATGGCACTCTGGAAATAGGAACATATTGAATGTTTTAACCCATTCTTCTGAAACTCACCCCAAGAACGACCTGACTCTCTTGTTTCCATGATCTGTTTCCGATCCTCTCACCGTTCCCAACTTGGTCTGAACCTCTACAACACCTGCGTTCTGATCGTTCTGAAAATTAATTAATGGTTACTCAAGCAGTTAGTTCATGACATTTCCCCTAGCACTTAGTCTTCAGATTAGTACCTGTTGTGCACGGACGACGAAAAGATTCGTCGTTGTCGACAGTACGAGTAGCAAGAAGACACGACGACGACGCATCCGCGCGTTCCTCTCTGTCTTCTTATCGGGATCGTTTCGTGGTGAGACCCTCAAAACACGACACGTTAGAAAGAAAGTGAAAGATTAAGTAAAAGAGGTTAAGATTCGAGAGCAAGAAATTGGAAAACGGATTCGGAGATAGAAGAGAGATCGTGCTTCAGAGGGGAATAAACATGCTAGAGTTCGAGTTTTGAATAAAATAGAGATGATTTATTTTCAAATCGGGGGAGAGGAATCAAGAGATCTGGATTTTTGAGCCCGCAAGAAGATTCTGAACTGGGAAAAGTTGAGTCAAGAAAACGTTGGTCGCATAAGTTAAAAAGTAGAGAATAGGAAGAGAATAAGTAACAGAATCCAGTTGGAATATGTGCTCGAACGATGACTCGATGAATATTCCTGGGTCACTGAAAATATAAAATAAGCTTTGGATTTCGACCGATAATCGATGGTCATTTTCGATCAGAACAAAATATATTATTTTGATTAGAGCAAATACACTAAACCCTCTGAAAATGCGAAAAACGTTACAGTAGGCGGTGTACTCCGTATCCTTGACTCGTCTCCAGAATGTGCACTCTTCCTCTTTTTTGGGTTTTATTGGTCTGATGTTGGATCCACTTCTCAATTGCATCCAACTGAAAATCGATTATTATATTATAGGCGACGGAACGGGCCGCCGATTTTCTCCCCTCTAAATTAAGATTTTCAAGACAAAAATTATATGAAAATGTTGAACTCAATGAGATCTACAGAATGATGTTAAATTCAATAAGGTTACACTGTTCGGGTTTTCTCAAATGTTGGTTAAAGCAGGAGATTTCGGCCCGTGCGCTTTCTGACGTTTTTTGGAAAATAAAATTATGAAAATTGAATATTCTAACTACCATTCTGTAGATCTCATCAAGCTCTACAAAGCAATAACTAAAATTGGAAAAATTCAGTGTTTCAAAAATTTGGAGTTCTTCCTATTCTGTTACTCTAATTCGAAAATTATCGAAATCCCGAGTTTCTGTTTAAAAAAACCTACCGATAACTATTATGCTCATTGAACTCTGGCCAATGTTCACTATTTTTGAGCACTCGAAGTCTTGGAGTTCTGAAAAATTCGCCATTTCCGTTCCCCCTTTCCACTTCTTTTTTTCTCGTCTTTTCTCCCTAAATACTCTTTTTATGCACTTACCCGTGTTTAGCAAAACTCGCCCAAAACTGCATGATTTTCCTGGAGAATATCTGCTCGCGTCGCTTATAAATTTTCGAATAACTCAACGGAACTCCAAAAACGTATTCAATTTCGTATCCATGCATGGCGCCAGTCCATTTTGGCCACGGGTTTGCACTGGAAAATACGAATTATTGGAGTTTTGAGGATGTTCTGAATTCCTCTTAGCAGATTTCAGGTCAGAAAGAAGATTACCTAGAACTCTGCGTAAAATAATAGATATAAACTTTTGGAGGTTTCCAAGAAGAAGTCGAACCTCTTGGAGCTGAACGAATCTGGAAAAAAGAGAAATAGAGACGAAAAAAAATCTCGGGCGAAAAAAGAAAAAGTAGGAAGAATTGAGGCAATTAGCGAGCTCTTCGTCTACCTGATCAGCGAGCCAAAGTGAGTCACAAGAGAAAAAATAATCTCCAACTATTTGATTCATCTGTCCCGCATAGAATCGAGTTTTCCTTCCGTGATCTGTGCAATTCGGATCCGAATATATGTATTTAGCAGCGGAACGGATGATGTCAGGTTGGATGGAGAAGGTTTTGTCGATTAGAGAGTCGAATTGATGTCTGAAAGTGTAATTTTGAAATGTTTCAAGTCAAGATTGAGTTGAGTTCAAAACTTCGAATCCTGTTATTAAGAAGTTCAAAAGTTCCTAAGAAAAATGATATCATTAGTTTTAGCGGATTGCTTCAGAATATCAATCTACAAAAACAAGACGTCGGTATTGGATACTGCATTATCTCCATAGCAATAACGACGTCTTCGGCATGATATTAAGAAAATGAGAAATAGACAGGGATCTTAGTCTGAGATTTATGAGTGTTTTTGATACAAGTAGGTTCCCTCAGGTATCATCAGAATAAAGAGAACCACAGAAGGAAGAATCTACAGGGGAAAAGGCGGAAGCATGATGAAAAGTTAGGCTGAAACTGAGTGGGAGTTTAGTCATTATTTGCTTGAACTTAAAATGAACAATATATTTTCGTTAAATTCCAGAGTACTCAATAAACTCAGTATTCACTGAAGAAACTCAATATTCAAAGCTCGAACATGTTTTCTTAACATATTTCAAAAAATTTTAGATATTGCTATATTTGAATGCGCCTAATCATACTGCTCGAAATTCCATAGAAAACTATTCTAGCCCATTTTCAGCTATTTTTGTACTGAAAATTCAGTAAATTTTTGAAAATGGTCTAAATATTTTCCACAGCGTTCTGAGCGGTGAGTGAATATCATCCAAACTTCTTCCATTTTTGGCAGGTTTTTCAAATTCGATATTAGAAAATAGAATGAAAAGTTACAAAACTAAACGGTCTGAATTCCGACTCTTGAATTTTCAGAATATCAGAATCAATTGAAAACAGGCACTTTTATATCGTCTTATATACACTTAAGAAGTTTTGCGTGGGTCGGAAATTATTGCAGAATCGATGTCTGAACCTTCGACACTTTCATTCATAATATCAGGATCCTAGACAAAGGTATTCAAAACCCAATGACGTAATCGAGGAATAGTGGTCCCCTTCCAATTTCCCACAAAACAACGTCATTTCACTGTGATTCCCACACTCTTTGACTCTTTTCATTGCAATTCAAACAAAAAAGAAAAAGTGTCCATTTTCAAAGAGGCACTGACCTGGTCAACTCCGGAGGCTCCGACTTGTCAAAGAACTCGGGCAACTGATAGATATTCCAATAGTTGCCTGAAAATGAAAGGAAATAAGGAAGGACAAAAGAATAGAGAGACTGTTTCTGACACATTGTTTCTGACAACTCCCCCTTTTCCATGGCTCTGACTCCGCCCCCTTTTGCTCCTCCTACACTCCACCCTCTCTCTCACGAACCTTCGTCCTTGTTCATCCCAATCATCAAGTTCACATCCCTATTGAAATCGCCTTCACGCAACGCCGCACGCGCGTCTAGATGACCAAAGAAGTGCTTGTCTCTGGAAAAGAAAAGAATAGATATGGGGAAAAGCAAAAGAAGAAGAAGAAGAAGAAGAAGAAGAAGAAGATGAAGGGGTTGGAAAATTGAGAATAAGTGATGGAATATTCCAACGGAACAGACGATGTGGTGCATTCAGGAGGGGGGAAACTCGACAGACGAACCTGGAGACAATGACGAACGGAAATTCGAGATAGGTCAACGAGATATTCCATGTGCTCAGACTCAATTGCTCGGGAGACACCAGACGAAGGCAGGACATTGAGTTTTCTACCTGCAAATCGTCTGTGTTAGTTTTTGAAAAAAATTATTTTAAAAATCTCGATTTCGAGACTGCCGGAGTATTTATTTTTACTATCAGATCGAAAAGTCAAATTCTAGAAGTTCAAAACAAAAGTTTACAGTACTGAAATTTCTAAAAGTGAAAAAAGGGGCCAGTATTCGTAGTCGAAATTTCTTATTTTCCTAAGTTTTAAACAAATTTTCAGGTTCAGAGACATATGTTTTTAAAAGAATCTTCTGAATCTTGAAATCCTAGTTTTTCGAATAACTAGACTCATCTGCAAAGTTCTAGCAACTTTCATAACAAACAATATTTTCTCATGAAACTTCAAGAGGATCCCAATATTCATTTTCCAAAATATCGAAACACCTACCGTAGTCTTACTGCATATTACAAGCTCCAACAGTTTTTTTCATAAATATACTATTTTTTTTTCAGAGCAAAAAGTCAAACTCAAAATGGCTGATGTTCAAAATCAAAAATTTCAATCTTGTAATTTTTAAAAAATGAATCGAAAGAGCCAGCATTCGTACTCTGAATGCCCGATTTTCAAGAATTTCAGCCAAATCCAAGTTCAGAAATTGAGATCAGAAAATTTCGAATCTTGAAATCCTAATTTTTATAACTAGACACATCTGCAAAGTTTATTGGAAATTTCAATTTGAAAAAAAAACTCAGGAAACTCCAAAAAGATCCCAATTTTCATTTTTCCAAATATCGGAACACCTACCGTAGTCTTATTGCATCCAACGAGCTCCAACAATTTCTCAGACTTCTGTTTCGCTCGAAACGGAGAATTTATCGCCCAGGTATTCTCCAAACTTCCCGACTGAAGAATGGCGTTCTTGAAGAGTCTACAAAGTTTTCGAAAATTGTGAATATTTTTGAATAATTTAGAAAATACCCTCGGGAGCCGGGAGCAATCAGATGAGCGACGATCGACGCTGCGCCAGCAGACTGCCCAAAAACGGAAACCTACAAGAATAAGGAACTTTTTGGAAAGGGCGAGGGGAAAATGAAAAAAAAGTGAGAAATTCCAAGAAAAAAGCTAAACCTTGTCCGGATTTCCGCCAAACGACACAATATTTTGACGAATCCAATGAAGCGCCAATTGCTGAAAAGAAATGAAGAGAATGGTGACACAGACACAGTGTCTCGGGAGACCAAATCAAGAAGGGTTCCCCCCACTAAATTCCAGAGTCCCCGAAAAAAAAAGAACTGAATCGGGAAGAGAGAAGATATCTGGGGAAGAGACAGAAAAAACGGGGGGATGCTTCTGGGAAAGGGGAGAAAGTGAGTTAGGCGATGTGAAAAATTACTCTCCAGAAAGGGGAGGAGCAAGAATATGGAAAAGAGAGCAAGAGGAAAAAAGAGCAAGTTTTTGTGCATGAGGACAAATGTTTCATGTGTGCATGTCGATGTGTGTGCACTTTTCGTGTGTGTGAAAGTGTGAGGGTGTGAATATTGTTGAGTGAGAAAAAGCATAATAATAGGGGGAGGGACCCTTTTTTTTTGAAGAGAGGGTGGAAGAAGAGGTCACCTGGTCCAAAAGTCCCATGTTTCCAGGGGCGTCTGGGTGGTCCAAGTAAAGGAATCCGAATGGGCCGAGACGGTAGTTGGTGTTTACGACGATTACGTTTTGGGTGGAGGTTAGGGTCTGAAAATTTGAAGATTTTGGGTAAATTTAGAGAGGTCTGTGACATTTCGAAAGTGTGACGTTTCGAAAGCGAAAATTTCAAACCATTCTGGGGGAAAAATTTCTTTGAAAATTTTGAAAAAGATTGGAACAAATGAGTTTCATCTGATATAACTAGCTCGTTCCCCCTGCTCCCCTTCCTTTATTCTTTTCTTGAAAAAAACCCGCTTGTTTCCATGGAGAATCTCAAAACAAGAAGATAAACCTAACAATTAGATTTTCCCGTTCCCCTGGGCGAAATCGAGATTTTATTTTTCAGTGAGAGAATCGAGAGGGATAATTTCAGAGCCCTGAGAGGTTGTCGGTTTCTTAAAGGCTCGGGTATCTTGTTTTTCAGTGACAGGGAGGATTGAAGCAAATTTTTAAAGTAACAGAAAGACGGGGTTGCGATCCGGGCCAAAACGAGCCGGCGCGTGCCTTTGTTGATTTCGGCCCGCGTGAGCTCGGCCCATGCGCTTTTTGACGTTTTATGAAAAATATAGGTATGGAATTGAAATACTATAACTACCATTCTGTAAATCTCATCGGGTTCTACATTTTCATATAAGTTTTGACTTGAAAATCACGGTTTCGAGGGGATAAAATCGCCGGGCTTCCAAAAAGTTGAACTCACTCTTCCATCGTAAATACTCAAAGATGGACTGCCGGAGTAAAATCCTCCACCGAAGAACCAAACCATTACAGTAAGATTGCTGAAACAACTCACTAATTTATCCATACTTCTCCCAAAACTTACTATGCATCCGCTGGAGCCCAGATGTTCAAATAAAGACAATCCTCACTGATTTGAGTATTCGCATTCCACATTTCGCTTCCCCAGAAACTCGTATTATAGTTATCTCTCGTTTGAAAACAGGCGTTCGCTGGCTTCGTTGCGTCGAATACTTTCTTCCATTGTTTCTTTTCTCGTGGTTTTCGAAATCGGAACTCTTCGACGGGCGGTTCGGCGAATGGGACGCTAGAATTACAGTTCAATTAACTTTCTAAACAAGAACATCTTCTGATTCTGTTTTTCGAATGTGGACTTTTGTGAAAAGTTCTAGATTCTGAGGTTTTCTGTGGATTCTTCAAACTCACCCAAAGAAAGTCCTGATTTTCTTGGACAAGAAAAAGAACTCGTTTCCTTGAATGTCGCCCAATTTCGTTTCCAGAATCACTGGATGAACCGATTCTGTCTCGATCTGAAAACTCTTTGTGATCTATGAATCCTTCCGAAGACTCAAAATCCAAGACAAAAAACTCACGACAACAGTAATAAAAATGAGGAATGGCAAGAACGCAAGTTTGGGTTTCATCGGCGATCCGAAGTCGTCTTTTCGTTTTTTCTTCTTCTTTTGTTTTTTGTTTATCTTTCGTTTCGTTTCGGGGGGACACCAATTCTTTCTATTCAGAAGAGTCCCACCACCCAGAAGAAGAAGAAGAAGAAGACTGCAAAAATACAAACAAAATAAAATGAGAGATTAGAAATTCGAAAAAAACGAAACAAAGTCAGAAACAAAGGGAAGAATATGGGATTGAAAGGAATAAAAGAGAAAAATACGAACGGACAGAAATGAATGGATACGCAACATTGCAAACATCTCAAAATTTTTTGAATTGGTTTTTTGAATTGAAGGTTTTGAGCTGGAATAGGGTCAGATGATAGTTTTGGGAAGGCCAGAGAGCAAAAATTGAAATTTCTAAAGAAAATCAGTTTCAAAGTTGTGGTCGACAAACTTGCAAAATATGTATAAACAGAAACTTTCAAATTTAAAAAAAATTTAAAAACCTCTGCACGTCTATCTCTATGTTGCAAACTAAACCGATTTGAATGAACTTTTTACAGAAAAATCAGAAATTTGTCTACGTAGATGTCCATATATTTAGATTTTCAATTGCTCAACAATTGAGAAAGTTAAAGCTCTCTTCGTTAATATTCAGTACTAAATTCGATACCGAAAATGTGTCGCTAGCCCTTTCGTATGCTCAAAGTTAATATTTTTTTGAAATTTTTACAGTTTGTACCTTTCAATTTTTGTTAGAAATTTGGATATCGAGTGAAGAGGTGGACATTCAGATCCAGAAACAACAATTTTTGATATAGGATTTCTGTAGGTCAAAATCAATAATAACATGGAGCTGATATTCTCTATTCCTCACTATCTTCCAAAACTAGAAAACATCTAGAAAACTATTAAAAAACCGTCTGGCTTGATGCCAAATCGTTAACAGGTGCACCGGGGCAAAGAGTATGAGAGCATGAGAGAAATCCTTCTCTTTTCCTCTATCATGTTGATCCTCTTGTTTTCTTTTTCTCTCCCCAAGTTTCTCTTGTTAATAAAGACAAAGTTTATCCAAGACGTGAGATTTAGTACAAATAGACACATTGTCGTCGCCGCCAACGATTGATTGATGTACTGATAGAGGGGGGAGAAACATGAAAACGAGAGTGATTGGAGCAGTGAGATGGAGGAGCAAAAAAACGAGGTTTCATGGATTTGATGGATTCGTGGAGAGTTGAACTTTGAACTTCAGAAAGTTGGTGATGGATTCTGAGATTCGAGGATTTCCAGCTTTGATGATTTTCAGGTTGTGTGGTTTTGGAAAATCGTCTTTTTGAACTACTCTGAAGATTTATTAAAAATTTTCAGAAGGTTTATTTCGAATTTTCTGAAGGTTTGTTTCGAATTCATAGATCCTGGTATATTCTACTCTTTTGGGATTCCAGACTCCAAGATTTAAGGAATTCCAAATTTTCAAGATGATGAAAATCTGGGGATGTCTGTTTGTTAACCCTTATCCGAGAGTTCAGATTTTAGGAAGTCCAGTTTTGATTTTTTTTAGGTTATGGGGTTTTGAAACCCTTGCTTTTGAAATCTTCAATCCTTAAGATTTATCTCAAATTTTTGGATCCTGGTAGATTCTATTTTGGGATTTCAAACTTCAAGGTTGAAGGATTTCGAGATGACGAGAATCGGAGGGTTTTTGAGAGTTCAGATACTACAAGTACATTTCTAATTTTCAGAGTACTGTAAAACTAAAGTAGCTTAATTTTGAAAACTCGTGACTTTCTCGAGACTAATACTAGTAAGTATACATCTAGTACTATCCTAATGTTACCTAATTTACTTCACTATGAAAGAGTCATATGGTTTTGTATAACAAAAGTGCACGCCATTAGTGAAAATTGGCAGTCTTCTGTCGAGACGACACTGATGGCATTTATTTAATATTGAGAATGGAAGGAGAATACGGTAGTACTACTCTTACATATTCAAAATTGCGACCAATTACCAAATGGATTTCGATACGAAGAAGAAAAGGACGATGCTCTCTAGATAATGTGCTCTTCGGAAAGAACGAATAGAGCAAGAAAAGGGGACCGGAGCAAAAAAGAGGAATTTGTGTGCAAAAAATGCACAAATCAAATATTCCAGAGAGGAGTGAAGATCTTCTGAAGGCACAAAGAGAATGATTCTTTTTCACTTTGTAACACCCCGAAAAAAAAAACAAAAGAAGTCCGGCGAAGCGTATGGAATTGGAATACTAGATTTTTCTGGCCCAAGAAAAAAGATGATCCGAAAGGAAAAAAACTTTTTGATACAAGTCTAGAGAAGGGTCTCTGTGCTCTGCTTCTTCTGTTTGACCAAATCTGAAGAGATCTGAAAATAGTGTGCGAGATGAAGAGACGCAGAGAAGTCAGGTTGGCATTGGACGGTAAATAAAGTTGTGTGAAGTACTACTGTCGGTGGTTTGCAAAAGAGAAGTTGTTACTATTTTATCACCAAAGTTTGGGGGTTTTTTTTCGGGTAGCAGAGGGAGAGAGTACAGAACACGAGGAAGTCGCTGATTTGATTCGATTTTCACGAAAAAGAATTGAATTTTGGGACGAGCTGAGAAGAGAAGGAGCAAACTGATTTTTGGGAAGAGAGTGCAAACTTTTTTGAGAAGTCGAAATTCAAAATTCAAAAGTCATGGATTTGAGCTGGAGAAGGGAAGTGATATCAGCATTGATGATTAGATACTTGAATGAGTAAGAAGGTTGAATGAAAAATAGCTAGAAAAGGCAGGGGATAGGTTTTAAAATGGAACTGAAAATGGAAGTTGAATTGGAGGAGTTGTAGTAATTAGACATGGAAAAAGGGAGCTCGAATTTCAAAAGAACATAATTCAAATTATTCGATTTGAATCTCAAGATCTGAAGTTCAGAATCTGGCACGGAGATATTAAACTCAGATATGAAAGTATCAACTCCACAAGTATCAAAATTGGAGTTCTAAACTTGCTAAATATACTACAGTAACCGGGGGTTGCGAGCCGGCGTATTTCTCCCCTCTAAACTCAGATTTTGAAGACAAAATTTATGCGAAAATGTAGAACTTGATGAGATCTACAGAATTGTAGTTAGAATATTTAAATTCCATGTCTACATTTTTCATAAAACGACAGAAAACGCACGAGCCGAGCTCACATGGGCCGAAATCTCCAGCCCGGGTGTTTAACCAACATTTGAGAAACCCCGAACAGCGTAACCCTATTGATTTTAACAACATTCTGTAGATCTCATCGAGTTCTACATCTTCATATTAATTTTGTCTTGAAAATCTCAATCTAGAGGGGAGTAAATCGATAATAACAGATCTTCAAACATCTTCGTTCAAACCCGAAAACTTAAGTTTGAAAACGAAGCTAAAACCGATTGAAATCATGTTAACAGAGTAAAATTATGTTATAAACTCAGTTAGGAAATCAAATTAGGTCTCCCAACAACTACAGTAATATTGAGTTATGTACCAGTTCATAAGGAGATTCATGCAAAACTGTTTGAGCCCTCAAACCGGAACACGCTCATAATAAGAACCTACTTTTGACAGTTTACCCAAAGGATACTCTCAATCCAAGATTATCAACTCAAAAGCACATTCATACATCCCAAATATAAATAACCTATCATGTTGACATGTCAATCCAATTTAGAGCAAGAGCATACAAGAAGAGATTTTGAGTATGTTGTCCTTTTCGCTTTGGAGAGAGAGAGAGAGAGAGAGAAGAGAAAGACGAAAAATCATCATATCCATATACTTTGTATGACCCTTACTCGAGGCGGGGGCGGTTTATAAATACAGAGAAACACTTGAAATGCAATCAAAATCTTTTCTCTCTTTATTGAAAAACTTGTGTAAAGAGCCCACCCAATAAGCTCGAGGGAGAAATTTGAAAATATGAAAAAAAGTTTTGAATTTTCAATTGACATGGATATTATCGGGGAGGCACTACTAAACTGAATAGGAAATCGGCGTGGGAAATTTAGGGGTCAGTTATTATTTATTTGAGCTCTGTGAGGAATAAAAAAAAAGAAGAAGAAGATGACGACTAAAACGAAGAAAAAAGGGAATCGAGAATGATGAGACAACATAATTTTTGATGAATTGTGCCGCGGGGTTACGGGAGAGAGGGAGAGAATGGGAATGTGCGAATTTTCTTGAATGTGTCTCTGTTTGTTTTTTTTTTCGCTTCTGGAAGACGGAAGAGAATTTTCACGAAATTCGAGAGGATTCGGAAGCGTTTTTCTATTTCTCCCCCGTTTTTTTATTCTTCGCGCGGGAATTTACAGAAATTGGTTAGCAGGGATTTTGGATTCTAGTTGTTTCAGGATTCTGAGGGGATAAGGGTCCTGGTTTCCCTGTTCTTTCCTGGTTCTGAAAATCTCAAATCTTGGGATTTTCAGAATTTGGTTGAGAACTATACTGGGACCGAAACCATACATGTCCGAACCCGGCCCTTTTTGGGTTTTGAGCTCCAATTTTTGCGAAGGGCAATTTTCGGAGAAAATTGTCTTCACTATTTTCAGTTAAAATTCAAAATATTTCAGACTTCTAGTACTTTCATTATTTTTCATCCAATTTGGAAACTTTTTTCATGAAAAATTGAGTTTTTATGAAAAATTTTCGACGGAAATTTCCTACTTGACCGAAACCTTTTTTTCCGGAACTTCAAACTTTTCTAGGTTCTTAGAAACTTCAAATTCTCAATATTTAAAGTGTCCTTTAACTTCGATACCACAAGTTTCTGAATTTTGGTGAGCCGAAGGGTTCCCTAGGATTCCCAGACCATCGAAATCTACCTTCAGAACTGCTGATGTCCCTCAGGTTCGCATTTATATTAGGATATTCATGAGTTCCTCGTCTAGACTACTAATCAAGAAGATGTCCACTCTCCCACATCACAAAACTGGCCAGACATGAAAATGTGTTAATTGGAAGAGAGAGGACCACCCAACTGGAAAAAGCTATAGACAGAGGGCTCGTGGTTTCCGAAATCTGAATTTTGGACTCTTCAGGTGTCATCTATCACTCTTCGTCATCATGAAAGAATCACTGAACCAAAATGCAACATTCGAGTTCCAAAAAAATGAGCTAAAGAGAAGAGCAAAGAAGAAGAAGACCTCCTCTTCTTCTGGAGTGTGAGAAAAACGGACCAAACACAAACTGATGGCTTTTAGTGTCCTGGGCCCCACGGAGACACACGGACGTCCCATTTGCATCCACCCACCAAAAAGAGAAAGAAGAAGGAAGGTGTCAAGATGTGTGTGTGTTTAGTGTACTTGTTGATTTGTTTTCGCATGAGAGCAACAAGAAGAGGAAGAGCATCTAAACGTTTTTGTACAAAATTGGAACACAGATGACTCAATAACTTTGAGAGTTGGCGATTCTTAGTTTTGAGTGGAATCTGAAGTTCTGAAAAACTGATTTTCCAACGATTCCATTTGCTGTTTCAATATGAGAACTGTTCCATTTTTATTTTGAAATCTCCGGTTTTCAAGTTCCCAGAATTCAACGTTCTGAACCTGCCTTCAGCCAAAAAAAAAAACACAGAAATGCTCGGAAACAATTTATTACGTTTTTCATATTACGTACTTTTGAAAATTGGGTCAGCATGAATGAATGAGACAAGAAAATGATTGGGGACAAAAGGGGGATTTGGGATGAGCAGAGAACACTTGTACAGTAGTAATAAATACGGACGAAATGACATGAAAAGGGCGGGATGGAAAAGTTAAACTTTTGGATTATTCTAGGGGGGATTCTGGATTATTAGTGAGTGGATCATGATAGTGGAGATTATTTGAGAACGGGGATCAATGGAAAATCGATTTGCTCGCCAGGAACTTCTCGCGACGAGCCTTCTTCTCTTCCTCTTGTCGTTTCTTCTCTTCTTTTTCTTCCTTCATTTCTTCCTCGAATCGAGACAGTTTCGTTTGTTCTTCAATCTGCAAAGGAATAGTTTTATTTCAGCATTCAATGCAGAAAAGGGTTTCTTCGCTAGAAATGTAGCATAAGGAAGGCTTTACGCGACAGGCCCGGGCCATGGTCAGCTTGCCATGGTTGAATCCGGCCCTACTTTTGAAAATAAGATTTTTGGAGCGAAAAAGTTCGGGGCCGCGCGGGCGCCGTAGGTAAACCTACCCACGACCCGGGCCGCGGCCCAGGGGTCGGCCGTATGACAACCTTGGCTTGGAGTCTTTTAGTGGGCCCACGGTAACGTCCTCAACTAACCTTAGCCTGGAAGAAGTTGGCTGCTCCGAGAACGCCTTCTTTGGAGACGTCGACACTTTCGGCGAGCGTCTTGAACACTTCCGAACACGCCAACTCTCCGCTTGCTGCCAGTCGGAAGATGAGAAGGAATTCGCGTTGTGAGATTTTTCCGTCTTGGTCTTCGTCGACCTGGAAAATTTTTTCAAATGAGAAGATTTTCGAAATCCGTGTTTAGTTAGACTAAATGTAACATAATTTAGTTGCCACGTGTTTATCCAAAAAGGGTTTTAGTAGGTCCATTCTAGTGTGCCGTCTTGAAAAAAAATTTTCCGAAAAATTTTTCACAAGATTTTGAAAATTCGGCTTTTTGAGAATTTTTATATATCAATCGGCGCAGAATTCGACGACAAACAAGATGGTTATTCTTTTGAAACACAAAAGTGACTGATTCTCAAGAAAATCGTGTCTGATTTTGCGGAAGTTTAATTTTACGGCTATCATCCCAGCACACTCATCCCACTCACCTTCTTAATGAGCTCCTTCAATGCAATGTGTGTCTGTGCCTCTCCGAGCTTCTCCATCATCCGTTTCAACTCGTTGAAATCAATAAAACTGTCTTGATCTTCGTCGTATTTCTTGAAAGTGTCCACAAAGTACTGGATCTGTTTGCGCGAGAACTCGCTGAACTCGGCGTACAACGAAATCTTCTTGTTCATCTTCAATGGCACGTTCTCGCCTGAAAAGAGCGGTAAAATTGGATAATTGAGATTTTAGTGGTTTTTATGGGAACTAGCCTATCATGTGTGCCAGACCCCTATTAACCCAGATAAGAAAATTTTCAATCTTTCAAGAATGTTTCAAAATCTTACCGAATTTGGAAAAGTTCTCGTCAAACATGATCACTGCTGAAAATCCGAGAGTTGGTTTGAGATAAAGAAAAGAGAGACAGAGGAAAAAAAGAAAAAAGTGAACAAGAATTGAAAATGAGTAGAGAAGTAAACGACCTTGTTAACGAAGACTATTGTCTTTGGCATTTTTTGGCGCCAATAGACGAGATTTGAATGGATAAAAAGTGAGAGAGATCAAATCTCAGTAAGGAGGTAGTAGGTCTAGAACTTTGATTTTGTAGATCAAATTAATTTTTGAGAAATGGGGAAAAATCTTGAAAGTGAGAAATCTAAAGATTCAAAATTTATTTATAGTTTTCAAAAAGTATTTCAAAACAAAGTAATTGGTTTTTTTCTTCCTAGTACTTGAAGAAATTTCAGAGTTTTGAAAAAACATTTTTCAAAAATTTTTCTCTTTTCCAAAAACATGTATCTGTGCTAAACATCTGACTTTACGCGTGGCTACATCACCGGACATACCATCATTATTTCTCTCAAGATCTAAAAATGAATCAGACTATGACTAATGTCGTTTAGAAACAAGAAGGAACGCGAATAGTGAGAATGTAAATGAGTAATTACGATTTGACGGTGATCAACAAGAACTTGGAAAATCGAGAGAGTGGGAGAGAAGAAGAGACGCAGACACCAATCAACTTTGTTTATGATGTGAACACTGTGATGCGGTCAAGAGAAGACGTTCCGAATTTCGAATTGAAATTCATCAATTCCACGTATATCAATCCAGGCAAAAAAACTGAGAAAGTGACCGCTCGAAAGCCGGAAAAAAGGCGAATGATATGTTGACATTTCATTAGACACTTTACGCTCTTTCTATTTTTTTAGGCGGGAGGAAGTTTAGAGGAAAAATAAATAGGGAAATTTGCATAGAAAGAGAGCCTCTTGAATTGAAACGACCCGGGTGCGTTTTCAAGTGTTGGTCAGTGATTAGGGAGTGGCTGATTTCTAGGAAAATTTTATAATTTAAGGGCGATTTTGAGATTGGTGTATGGACTCCGCGACGTTTCGAAAGTGTGACGTTTCGAAAATACGACGTTTCAAAATCACAACGTTGAATTTGTGAAATATCGCACTTTCGAAACGCCGCGGAGCCGATTTATGAGTCTGGGTGATTTGATTAAAAACATCTAAATTTAACCATGAGGAATTTCTTTTGGAGAATCCTTGATTAAATTCTATTATCAAACTCTATTTTTTTGAGATTTTGATTTTATTTTTTTCAACTTTTCAAAATTCCAGTTCTTATTTCTCAAAAACCCACCTTCATTAATTTTATTCCTCCTCTCCAAAGCTTCCGTTAATTCTGTCTCATCCACTGGAGCAACTGGTACTGGAGTCTCCATCTCTTTCACTTGCTCCTCTTCCTTATTTTCCTGCTTCTCGTGAGACAAGTGTGGATCACACAAAAGACCCAGCGGACTGACAACTGATGGTTTCTGAAATCATAATTACATAGAGAAGAAGATCCAAATCTAATTATTTTACCTTGGGAACCGCCGGAGACTGTGGACGACTGTGGGACGATGTGGGAGATGAGGGACGGGCGCTGGAATTGAAAAAAAAGATGAGAAAAAATAGAAAAAAGAATAGGAAGGAAATCAAGAATTGTTGCTAATGGATTTTGATGATGAGTCATTGGTATCAGGAATGACGAATTTTTATGAGGTTCGCTTTGTAAACAGTTGGGATGAAACAACTTGAGATCAAGACTTTTGAGGTTTGGTTTTGAGGCCCAGTTTTTATAAACTGGGCAGAGGCAATCTATAAATGTATCAGCGATATTTTCAAGGTTTCACCGCCCCTATTGCGAACATGACTGAAATTTGAATTTCGAGCTTTCCCGCTCGCTTGTTTTTTCTTGAGATCAATCTCGAGTTGCCCCCGAAAGGAAAAGGGAAATCGAGAAGGCTCACAATTCAAATTTCAGAAATGTTTGCAATAGAGCGCGGCGAAACTTTGAAAAGATCGCTAATAGTACAAAAAATTCAAGACCGTTCTTCAAAACTAAAAAAAAACTCACAAATCTTCCTGATGAATCATCTCTATCAACTGTGGCGTTGGAATCGGTCCAGCCCTTCGAATAGCCAGCGGAGTTTCTGGTTTTGGTGGTGGTGGAGGTGGCAGAGAAGAGTCCCGAATTGGAGTTGGAGCCTTCGGGCGATCCTCGATTACTTCAATGTTCTTTACGATTTCAGATACTGCGTAGGCGGAGACTTCTGGAACTGATGGCTCTTCTGGGGCTGGCTTGGCTACTTCATCTGCTTTCGGGACCTCTGCTGGTGGAGCAATCACTTCTGGTTCCTCCACTTTCAATGCTTCTGGCGCAGGATCTTCTGGAGTTTTCTCATTAACCGCTTCAGCTTCCAGTGACGACTCTCGAAGTGGTGGCAATGGTGGAGGGGGAGATGTTGGATTGATAATGACGGAATCTGAGAATGATTCTATCAACTCATCCATATTCACATCTTCCGAAGGTCCGGGGCTTGGAATCGGTGGTGGAATACTGGTTGGACGTGGTGATGGAGGCGACGGAGAGACTTGAGGAATTTGTGGAAGTGGAATATTTGGAGGTGGTGGTGGTGGGATGGAGAGAACTGGGGGTGGTACTGGACTCCGAGAGATTCTCATGATTTCGGCTTCTAGTTCTTCGAACGAAGCAGTCTCTTCGGATTCCTTTCTTCGGCGTTCCTCTTCTTCGATGGATTCGTCTGAACGGACGCTGGTGATTCTCGCAGGAGGTGTCGGTGGCGGAGGACTGGTTGGGAGTTGGGGTGGGGATGTTGGTGGTGGTGGAGGCTGAAAAGAAATTGTTCTAATTTACCGTAAAATCTGTAACAGAAGGGCATGCCTTTCTATTTTTCAACACCTAAAAATATTTCTGAATTCTCAAAATGGATTATAACATCTATTGGAGAAGAGATTTGAAACATATTTTGTGACCGTTCCTTTGACAAGGGTTCTAATAAGACTAATTTCAATACATTTGAATTTTAAGAAGGTGCTCAATTTGAGCTCATCGGGGTGGCTTTCTATTGAAGGTACCCTTCTATTAGAGGAGCCCTTATAAAACATATTGTATGAGTATGTATAGATTTTCAAAGTCCGGCAAAACCAAAAGAACGTGAACCTATCATTACAGAAGAACCAAACGCTTCTGATATACTCAAAACCTATAGAAAATGGAAAGTAGGAATAGTATAGAGCCCCTTCGGACAACAATTGCTAGCCCCCAGGTATACTATGAATACTTAATAAGCTTTCTTCTAAACAACTTTGTTATTCAATCCCTTTCTCCCTAGACACTCTTACTCCATTTCCTATTTCGTTCTAGAACTCACACTTCTCATAATCTGATCGAGCACATCCACAGGTTTCTGAACCAGCGACTCCATTTCCTCTGTATATTTCTTCATTCTCTGTGCTGCCAATCTCTTCTCCAGTTCATTTCCATCTTCATTCTCTCTTACGAATTGTTGTCTTCTTGGTGATGCACTTCTCGGAAATGCTCCTTTCGTTATCACCATCACTGGAGTCTTTGGAACTGGAGCGATTTGTTGTTGTTGCTCATTTTCTATTCTTTCCCTTTCTAAAAGTTCTTGAATCGATCGTTTTGGTGGAGGACTTCTTGGATCTGTGATAGTCATTGGATTTTGATGTTGATGCATTGGAAGTGGGGACGTTGAGGGCTCTTCGGTTGCGATTTCTAATGGTTTTGTGGCGGGAGTTTGATTGTTATTATTTTCTTCTTTCTTTTCCAAAGCTTTAAAAATCAAATCGTCTATTGAAGTGTCGGCGGATGGAATGTATGGATTCTCAACGATCTGGAAATGGTCGATGTTTTCAGAAGTTCTAAAAATCTAGAAAAACCAAACTAACTTTCTGAGGAATCACGGGAGCTGTCGGTGGTGGTGCTTGTTGCGAATTCGATTCTTCTGGTTGTTCAAGACGCTTTTTCAGCTTTTCGGCTAGTTCGGGACTTGCCATTTTCTGAAAATACGTGGAAATTGTAGAAGGTAAACTAGGAAAATCAGTGAGTGAGACAAAGAACAATAACAATAATAGAAACAAGATTTAGAAGAGAGGGGACAGCATGTTTGTCACTAGGAACGGAATGAAATAGAGACTGTCGATTATGAGGAATGATTACCATTGCTGATGGGTAAGAGGAATGTAGTGGAGTATGGGAATCTGAAGTTTTCAGAAGGAAAACGCTTCAAAAACTGACTGAAAAGCAATGGAACAACAAACTGGAGTTTTCAGTACTGTCAATTCAGATAATTTTCTCAACGATCCTGTACAAATTGTATGCTCCAAAGGACCATAATAAGGTTATGGAAATGTAGTAGAGTATAGGATTCTGAATTTTTCAGTAGGGAAACACAGGAGAAATGATTATTCTTTGAATATTGACTGAAAGGCATTAAACAGCAAACTGGAAATTTTAGTACTGTTGAATCAGATTATTTTCTAATCCAACAAGATCATATGATCCAATTAAAAAATAAAACTCTCCCACAATTCGAAACAAAAAGAAATTTTTTGATTGGCAAAATGTGTGTCCACATGATATCTTTTCTCCAGCAGCTACTGGCCAACGCGGCAAAATCAGTTGCCTCGAATCCCAAGAAAAGCCGACTTGAGAAAATGAGAGAAAGAGGTCTCATGTTTACTCAAATTGAGTCTCTTTTGTCGATAGAGATCGGAAG
The DNA here is from genome assembly GCA_963966625.1 of Caenorhabditis zanzibari. Classification (NCBI taxonomy): domain Eukaryota; kingdom Metazoa; phylum Nematoda; class Chromadorea; order Rhabditida; family Rhabditidae; genus Caenorhabditis; species Caenorhabditis zanzibari. The sequence goes on from OZ016469.1 coordinate 10,878,127, forward strand.
AAGAAACAAGGAAACAGAAAGTGACGCTTAATAGAGGTGGGAACATTGTGTTAATAAATAAAGTGATTTTCAATCGGTGTGTAACTTATGAGAGATGAGTCAAAGTGGTCCTGATGTGAAAGTCAGCTGTCTTGATGAGTTTCTGGAGAAAAATAGCGGGGCAGATGCTCTTTGAGAGATGATGATACTGAAAACAATGTGATGAGTCAGATATGAGGTCAGATGATTAAGATTGATTTCAGACTGGATCTTCAAGGTTTTGGGAGAATTCGGGGATGGATGGAAAGGCGACTCTCAAGATGTCGTTTACAAACTCAAAATGTGAAGTGGAATCAAAACTTCGAAAGCTTTGTTCGTCAAAATGACATTTTAGTATAAATCAGGAGTGGACTCGAACGGAAACTTTTATTTCAGAAAATCTTAATTATATAAAAAATCTAAATATTAGCACTTTCCCATCAGCCTAATCCCATAGAGTCAAAACTCCAAAAAAAATTAGCATCTCAAATTCCCAAATCTAAAAAACCATCTTCAGAAGTGTTACAATATTCAAAAAATATCAAATTTGAAAAAAATAACATTTTACGAATCAGGAAAGGATTGAAAAGGAAAACCTGAAATTTCATAACTTTTCCAGATTTCATAATAAATTATGTTATTGCTTACAAGACTTTTGATTAGATGATGAATATTTAGAAACGAGAATACCTTTTTGAAAATTTGACTTTTTTTGGGTCTGAAAAGAGCTGGGAAACCAACTTTTTCCCTTAACTTTTTCATTATGGAAATTTGACCTCTACCTGAATTCCTTGGAAGTTTTCCCGATTCCTAACTCGACCGCCTTCGGAATTCAAATCCTACTTATTTTCTAATCCTATAAGTTAATCCGAGAACAAAAGAGATACTAACCAGAACCGTTCCATTTCTCTCTCCCTATATCTTCAATCTCCACACTTGAAACCCTCTTCGAAACGGTAACCATCGGCAAACAACACAAATAACGAAACATTCTTGAGATAACAGAAACAGATGATGATAAAAAAAGAGAAAGAGCCTTTTGTACAGATGTCATTGCAAAAAGACCTCAGTGGTCACTTATGCCTCTCCGGATAACTCTTCGCCTTTCGTTTTCAGTGTGATGTTACAACCCGAATCTTGTCTGCGTCTCTTTGAGAACCAGTACTATTTCTCTCTAAGGGAATGGCCAGTTGTGCTCCCGATGAATGGAACTGGACGGAAGAAGAAGAAGAACCACGGGCAATTACTTTTTGCGATCTCTTTTTCACTATCCTCCCGAAACCAACACTTGAACACAAACAAACTGATTGCAGCAAGAAACTGTGGGAATGCTCATAGTCTTTGTGCGTTTACTGTAGTTAGAGGATTTCGTGATCAGCCAAGATTTATTCTAATACACTGGATCCATATTTTGGACGATTAGAGAATCACCCGTGAGATGTCGGCCGAAAAAATTTAATTGATGATTTTATGTATTCTGAACTCCTTTTCATCAGTTTTGTGCACACATTGCGAATAGTTTGTGTTTTGGGATAAGAGGTCACAGAAATTCGTAGTGTGATAGTAACTGTTGGTTTTTGTATTTGTGTAAACTCATTTGAGTGCAGGGATTCCAGGAACATGACCCATCAGGTTCAAGGTTCGTAGCCAATGTCAAAGGAAAGTTCAGGATTCGATCCATGGATATCTGAAAACACTAAAAACATATACCGTGAGACCTCTAATAGAAGGACACCTAAGGGTGCCAGAAAAGAGCACTTTCTCAAATATTTGTGCATCTGAAAGTAGTTTTAATTGATTCCTTGTCAAAAATATACTAGGATTCATTTGAAATGCGTTATGAGTTGCTTCTCAAAAATTAGTAATGGATAATTTTGTGAAGTTCGAATTTTGATTTTGAGGAGGTCTCTATTAGAGGTTTTACGGTACACAGATTCCGAGGGCTTCTGAAGACGACTTCTTGGCTCAATGAGCACCTAAATCACTCACAAAACCTATCTGCCAGGAGTGCCAACTGGACTCCCTCAAAATGATTTATTGCACCTATCAGCAGTGCACAAAGGTGCCAGATAATTCAAAGTGGTTTGCGTCGAGAACAATTTTAATGGAATGAGGATTGTGCTGCAAAGAGGCGTGAAGCATTTGACGTAGATGAAGACTTCTGAAGTTACCTGCAAATTTTTTAAAAAATTGTAATTTCAATTCGACATCGGGACTTAAATTTGAAAGGGGAACTTTTAACAACGACGTTTAGTCGAATTGTACTTTTCTGGAAATGGGATGGAAATAGAGGTTGCAAAATGACCCGGTTTTAGAATGACCTGGTTCTAAAACGTCCCGGTTGCGAAATGTCTGTACAAGAATCCTTGGACATTTCGCAACCGGCTAATTTGCAACAATTCATTGTACAACCAATAAATTCTGTAACTGGTAGTTTTTCAACCAGACGTTTCGTAACTGTGGTTGCGAAACGACGGATCTGGTCGATTTGCAACTAGAACAGTTGACAACAGGGATATTTTGCAACCGGTTATTCTTGAATTGAGTTTCCCCGACAAATTTGTTTGACTTCAAAGTGAAGTCTTCTAGAAATCCCTGGTTCTTCCAACATTCTGAACTGGAAACTTCAAATCTGAAAACTCACTTGAATTCATTTATTTCACCTTCTCACAAGTATTCAATTTCTGGAACAGGTGTTATTTTCAATCTCAAGTATACATACTAAAATAAATTACAAATTCAGAATGCCCTCCTCGCCCTCGAACCGAAGAAGAAAAGAGCTCCATACGAAATTCATTAAAAATCAGATTTGCAAAACAGATAAAAGTGGGTGTGGTTTTCGTTGTTTCGAAATGAAACAAAACGAAGCGGTCAAAAACGAGAAAGAAAAGAAAAAGAAAGGGTAACGGAAATTCAATGCAACTCTTTTTTCTTCTTTTTTCCAAAAGTTTCACTCGTTTTTCTAATCCTTCTTCTCCTTTTCTGGCTGCCGACACGTTCCAGATGGGCGAATTCTGAATTTAAAATTTAGAATTCGTGTGCAGAAAAAAAGTAGAAGCATTTCCTATTTGCGTGTGTGGTTCTTGAGAGCCGCTGCTTCTTGTGCTCGGAAACGAAATTTCATTTAGTGTGTCTTTTTGTCGAATGAGCTTCTCTAGAAAGAGCTAACAAAGGAGAGAAGCAGCTCATTTTCTTATTTTGATGAACATTTGATTTTAGTTTTCAAATGGAATGATTCGTGAGATTATCAATGGTTGGATGATAGTTGGAATGGTATCTGCAAGTTGTTTTGTTTGCTCTTCGCCGAATATTGAAAATGTGAGTTTTACTGGAAGCAGTCATATTTGAAGTCTTGAAAAATTGATCAAATTGAGCCTAAGTTTCAAAAAGTTGAATTGAATTCAACCTCAAAACCCCAAATGGTTTCGAAAAAACTAAAAATCGGAGTCTGAAAAGGTTGACTTTTGAATGTCAACGTTTTCGTTTTCCATTTTTTTCGGCCCGGGATTTCTGGAATCAAAAACTTGGGTGTGAATTTCTTAAGCAAAAAGTCGATTTTTGGTGGTTTTTTCCCAAATAAGTCATATTTTTAGATGGATGATTAGTTTATGTAATATGAAAACGAAAAATTACAAAAAAAACTTTCCTTTTTCCCTATCCGGCCCGGAAAAATTTTCCTCTGGCTCTGTGTGGCCCGGATTTTGTCAAGTCTATTTTTTTCGAATTATTTGGAAACTAAATATAAGACTTTCAACTTTTATTGTCTCCAGAATTCCTCTCCAGCTGTCTTTTTAGCATTTTTGCTCAATTCAATTACTCTCTGGGAATAGAATAAATAATTGCTTATTTGAAAGGCAACACCATAGGTCCCTTGGACTTTTTTGTTTGTCTACACTGAAAAAGATGAAAATTGAAACCTAGAATACTTGAAATAAAAGTTAATTTCAGCACTATGGATCATTCTTTGACAATCCTCGAGAAATCCAATCTGCTTATATCGGAAGAGTTATCGATTGTGAGAAAAACGAATTCAAAACTCAAGATTGTCCAGGTCCGTGCTTCTCGTTGAATGTTTCCAGCTCAGTGATAGATTCGGATTTTGGTTAGTTTTTGAAAAAATCTTTTGCAGAACTATTCTTAAAAATGTGTTTCCAGGAACCTCATACGGTTGCTCGTCAGGAATCATACCCGATGACGTGGATACTGATGAGCACTGTTCAACGAGGACTATTTCGATTCGGTAGGTTTGAATTTTGATCATTGAAATATTTTTTAATTTTCAGAACATCTCCAGTGTATTCAGTGACAGCTACATACTGTTTGTGCTCCGAGAACAATTGTAATCCGCCGATTCATCCAGTGATTCGACGAAGATCGAAACCTTTGAAGAGTACCTCTGGGAAAACTGTTTATCATTCGAATCAAGAAGGAGTCAATGGAGGTTTTGTAAATTCTAGAAAACTCGTGATTATCTCTCTGATGTTGTATCTAGCCTTGTGTTTTTGAATAATGAAGATTTTATACGATTATGATAATTGCAGCTATTAGAGACAGTAATTAAAAAATACGGCACTACCAATTTGAAGCACCGGGCCGACGCAAGCCTGCAATTTTCTCCAATTAAAACAATGATTTTCTTATCAAATTTTATAAAAAATGTAGAACTTAATGAGATCTACAAAATGATGTATAAACCAATGATATTTGCCGGCTGCAATAGTTGCTAGCTTCCGTAAAACTCCCGGGCCAGGAACAGGGCTGGGCGGCAACGATTTCGGCAACTTATTCAAATGTGAATAACGTTTTTTTCAGTGGGATCGGATAAAAATACGGTTAACAGAAAAAATGTTCCTCATTAAAAAAGCTATCGATTGGTTAAAAAACCATAAAATTTAATTGAAAATTAACAAAGTTACGTCTTGTGTTGCCGAAAGGTTGCTGATTTCGGCGATTTCGGAAACTTCTCGGCAACACAAGGCGTAACTCTGTTAGATTTTTTAGTAAATTTGACGGTTTTTCAACCAATCAATAGCTTTTTTGATAAGGAACATTTTTTTGTTGACTATATCTTTACCCGATCTCCCTGAAAAAAGTTATTCATTGTGGAATGTGCTGCCGAAAATTCATTGCAGCTCATCCCTTGTGTACCAATTTGAAGTGAACTTTTCAGATTTCCCTCGATTCAATGTAGTCTATAGTCACTATCTTCTCTTCCTTTTAGCCTCTGATCTCCCCTTTCTCTCTCTCTCTCAAAAAGAGTGTGCTACTTTTCGCCTTTTACAGTTTGTTCACCTGTATCACACCTAAATGTGTTAGTTTTGTGTCAATGTTCCATACAGAGCACTTTTTGAATTTCTCTCCCTTCTCCCGACGGTTCAATGCGGGCTCCTCTCTTCCTATTATTATTTTTCATTCCGAATGTCACATCCCAATCTTGTAATAATAATGGGAAGTACTGTACTGATGTAATGGGCGTCGGCATGTTGAGATTCAGCTCTTTGGAGTACAAGTGTCAATTTCCGGTGTTTCTTGCAAAGAGTGACATTTTGAGTTTGGATCCAACCGTACAATTAACAATGAAGATTGGAGAGTACTGTCAGAAGTCTTGTTGTTCTGTAATTCAATCCACAACACTTGCTCCGTCTCCGTCTCCAACCACTACTCCATCTACAACTCCAACTACCTCAACAATTCCTACCACAACTCCATATGTATGTATCCTTCCATTTCTAAGATCCCAATTCTTTTCCACTTTTCAGAGAACGTCTCTAGAAAAGTTCAACGACGCGATGAACAAAGACGGAGCGTTCAAGTCGCTCATGGATGTAATTAGTACGTGGAACCGAAGATCTTTCGTTCTGAGATGCTGACTTTCAGATTTCAATTCATCGGCGTCGGAGGGTCTGAAAAGATTCAAAGTGTATTCTGAGGCGAAGAAGGAGGTGGATGAGCACAATATTATGTATACGTTGGGAATGACAAGTTATAAGATGGCGACGAATCAATTCTCGGTGGCGGTAAGTGGGGACGGTTCAGGTTCCGTCCAATTACTTGTATGAAAAAGTAAGATTCAAAACACTGGGGCAAGTGATGAATCGTCAAAGTAGAGTTTCTCGGCTTTAAAAAACGGAAAACTGTTTTTGAGTATAGGGCTCCGCGACGTTTCGAAAGATGACGTTTCGCAAGTGTGACGTTTTGCAAGTGTGACGTTTTGATAGTGCGCTATTTGCAAAATATCAATATTTTGCTTTTAAAACGGTGCACTTGCGAAACGTCACATTTTCGAAACGTCATCGTTCGAAACGTCGCGAAGCCCTATAATCAAAAACAGTTTTCCGTTTTTTTAAGACGAAAAACTCTACTTTGACGATTCATCACTTTCATTTTATAGTGCAAATTACAGTAACATTTTCATATTTTTACTATAAACTCATCTGTGATCCATATAAACCTAAAATTTTCAGCTCGCTGGAGAAGTAGCTCCCCTCACCCTAAACCTTGATGCACTGACACCCACCACTATCGTAATCCCTACCCCATCCCGCAAGAAACGGCAAACAACAAACGATACAGTTGACTGGAGACCCTACATGAAACCAATTCTGAATCAACTAACATGTGGAGGTTGTTGGGCATTCTCGATGATTGCAATGGTGGAGGGATACTTTGCAATTAAAGGATATGACACTTCGAGTCTTTCTGTTCAACAACTGTTGACTTGTGATACTGCAAAAGATTCCTCTTATGGATTGGCTAATGTTGGATGTAAAGGAGGATACTTTCAAATCGCGGGGACTTATATGGAGAAGACTGCCGCACGGGATGCAGAGGATATTCCTTTTGATATGGATGATTCTTCTTGTGATTCTTCGTTCTTCCCTCCTGCAGTTCCACTTATTTCACTATTTGATGATGGATACATTTCTGGAAATCTGACTTCGGAACAGCTGGTAACAATGGAGCAGAACATTGAGGATAAGGTTAGAAAAGGACCGATTGCAGTTGGGATGGCAGCTGGTCCGGATATCTATAAGTATTCTGAAGGTGCAAAGATTTTTGAGATTTCTTTATTCCCCCAGTTTTCAGGAGTCTACGATGGCGACTGTGGAACTGCTATCAACCACGCTGTAGTCATCGTCGGATTCACTTCTGACTATTGGATTATTCGAAACAGTTGGGGAGACACTTGGGGAGAGCAAGGATACTTTAGAGTCAAAAGAAATGCTGGGAAGGATCCGTGTCGATTATACAGCTATTGGTCCCAAGCAACTGGTATCGGAGCCAATGAGGTCTATGTTCCCCCGAGAGCCGGTGGTGGAGAATTTGTGATTCCGACGACAAGTCCTCCTCTGGTGGTTCCGAGTAGCACTACAAACACAAATAGTGTGGATGAGTGTGGAGATGGAATGTGTGAAGAAGATTGTGGATGTGAGGATGACGATGATGAAGATGATTATGAAGAGGATGTGGAGGAGGACAATGAGGACGATGAGGCGGAGGAGGAGGTACTTGAACTTTGAAGTTTTCCACTTTTTTGAACACTGATTTTAGATTTCTTCGACGACAACTACTGAGCCTAGTACAACGACGACACCTACAACAACACCTACCACCACCACAACCCCAACAACGACTCCAACCACTACCACAACCAAAACGACAACTGCCACTACCACACCTCGGAGAACGACTAGAACTAGTACGACTACAACTCGAAAAACTACGACGACTACTCCTAGACGTACCACTACGCCCGAAAGATCCATTTTCGATAGATGGTCGGATGGATGGAACAAATTTTGGGGTTGATCAAAAAATTATTGCGCAGTTTAGTTTGAATAAAACGGATAATAAATATTTGAGAGAGAATCTTTGAGTTTTTCTTGAAAACTATTCAGATACTTTCAATCAGGGCTGTGCGGCAACAAATTTCGGCAACTGATTCAAATGTGGATAACTTTTTTCAGGGGTATCGGGTAAAAATATGATCAACAGAAAAAATGTTCCTCATTGAAAAAGCTATCGATTTTTTAGAAAACTGTAACATTTCATAAATAATTAACAGAGTTACACCTTATCTTGTCGAAAAGTTGCCGAAATCGGTAAATTTTCTGCAACACAAGGCGTAACTCCGTTAATTTTCAATTAAATTTTATGGTTTTTTGACCAATCAATAGCTTTTTCAATAAGGAACACTTTTAATGTTGACCTATTTTTACCCGATCTCCCAGAAAAAAGTTATTCACATTTGAATGAGTTGCAGAAATTTGTTGAAAAATTGTTCAGCATCTCTTTCCAACGAAATCAGAACTTTCACGATGACAAATACATGTTCATACTGTTGTTTCAAAATTGGAGTTTTGTATTATGCTTCTGGCTGAATAATTAATCAGCGGACTCTGCAGTTTCATCACTCGGAAATGCAAGAATATTTTGTTTGTTGATTTTTTTTTTTCAAAAACTGAAGATGCGCAAACGTTTCGGCTTGGCGCACTTCCGGTGCCTTTGCGCGGTTCGCGATTCTCAACAATTTTTACATCATTTTTGTTGATTTCTTTGAGTTTTTCGCTTTTTCCTTCAAATTTTCTCTCAAAATTATAAATTTTAAATCAAAAACCTTGCAGAATGCCAGCAGTGCCATCAGGATATTCAGCAGTCCCCCATCAAGGAGCCCAACCCTCCTGCTTCACAAAGGTGAGGCTATTATTTTTCAAGCTTTCGAGAAAGTCATAAATCTTTTCGTAAAAAGTCGAATGGAGAACTGCTTACGTTCAAGATTGAATCATGAGTCCAATTTTATATATTTTATGGAGCCAAGATTTATAACTCCTTCCGGTTTTTAAAAGAAACCCCTGATGGAAGAAAAATGTCAGGTGACTTGCAGATTTTCAAGGTTGTGACGTTGATTTTATGAAAGATCGAAGAGTGATCGTTTGGGATTGATAAATACATAATTTTTATAGCAATAATTTATTAAAAATCGTTGTCTAAATCGCTGTTAGTCAATTTGCGGAGAAGGTCATCCAAAAAGCCAAGCGCTGGGACGTTTTAGGCCGAAATTTTGCCTCTGGAACGTTCTTGAGCCGAAGAATTGAGTGCAGGGAGGTTTCTTCTGAATTAAAAAAACAGGCTCCTGGCCGTTCCAGAGCTGAAAATTCGGTTCCAGGATGACTTTGAGACGAAAAAATCGGCTCCAAGACTTTTCGGAGCTAAAAAACAGGAGATTTCAAATCCTATTTTTTCCTAATTTTTACTATAAATTTTTCAGATCCGAATGGGATTAATGATGGGCGCAATGATCGGCGGAGCAACAGGCATTCTTCTCGGCGGATTCATGGGATTCAGAGCGGGACTTCGTGGCAAGGAACTTCTTCTACAGTGCGGAAAGACTGTTGCACAGTCCGGTGGATCGTTCGGCGTCTTCATGGGTGTCGCTCAAGGTCTCCGATGCTAAATTGGTCTCAGTTTCGTTTTTTTTTTTCAAAATTTTTCTTGTTCATCTTTTTTTTGCCCCCTTCCTGTTTTCTCCAGGCGTTAGGTCTTTCATAGCTAAACCAAACTTCCGAAATATAAATAATCATATTCTTACAGAATTCTTTCATCATCATTCGGAAACAAAACGCTAAAGAAAAGATAGATAGTTCTGGGAAACAACAACGGTCTCGAAATTTATTGAGGGTACACGAAGTACACAATGGGAAGGAAAGGAAAAAAAACGTACATATTCAACATCTCTCATCGTCGCCAGAATGAGATCTATTATTCGTGTGTGTGGTGGATTTGGGTGTGTGTGTGTGTGGGGAGGAATGTGGGCCAATAAACTGATTCAAGAGAGAAACGGGAAAACATTTGGGGAATGCAAAATAAAGAAAGTGTTATAAAAATTAACACGTTTACGAGAAGAAGGTGGAGGATAAAATAACACTGGGTCTGCTGGAAGAAAAAACTAATAGAAGACATTTAGGCCATCGGATGAAGAAGATCGACCCGCCGCTCTCTCAACTGGAAGGGAATACTGTAGTTTACTGCTCGAATGGAGCACTCCGTCCGAATCGTACGAAAGTCTGTCCTCGCTTTCCGAATCTCACGAACGTTTGTGCTCTCTTTCCGAATCGAACGAAGGTCTGAGCTCGCTTCGCTGGTCGTTCGGCGAACAGTGATCCCTCTTCTGGAAGTGCAGTCATCTCCGACACTCCGTATTGGGAGGCGTAATCTGGAAAATAGTTAATGAACGTCATTCTTTTGATATTTTTTGGTGATGGATGATGTCTGGGAAGTCCCAGAAGAAGGCGCGAGAGGCAAGGTTATTTTGATGCGACTCGAAGAAGTTTTAATTAAAGTTGTGAAGATGTGGATGAGATGCGTGAATGCCTTTTTTCTTCCTTTTTTCTATCTTTTTTTTCCAGCTCTTGATGTCACAGATATGAAAGAGGGTGGTGGCGATGGAAAGGACAAGAAAATTTATAAAAGTATTTAGAAGAGTAGTTATTCTCTATTCTATATAATGACGAAACGTCGTTGGTGGTGGTGGGAGGGAGGAGGAAGGGATGCTAATGACGGAAGAATAAGGAAGGAACTTTTGGGACAAGTATTAGGGGAGGCTTAGCTTTCAAGATTTTCGGAGATCTCGTCATCCTTTTCAAAACACAAAAAGCTTTTTTGCAGGTGGAAAACGGATCCATCCTCATCCATCAACGGGGCTCCGTAGACCTCTCGATCAAAGTCAAGTGGTTCTGGGGAATAGTTGCTAGGGGACTCTTTTCAGGAGTTTTTGTTTCTGGGAAAACTTTTGACTTTTTGTTTTGAAAGAGTATGGGAGGCAAAGGAGGAAGTTTGGTTTCAAAAATGTAGTCTACGGTTTTTTCGTGTTTTCGAGTAGTCAGAAAGTTATTAAAGAAAATATGAATTTTCAAAGTGAATTATCGTAAAATCTGTTTTTTCAAACGCCCAATAAGAAATTTCTGAACTTTCAGAATGGATCACAAAATCTATTGGGTAAGAGATTTGAAACATATTTTGTGACTCCTTCAGCCAACTTTTGACGAGGATTCTAATAAGACTAATCTCAATCTGTTTGAATTCTAAGAATGTGCTCATTTTGAGCTCATCGGAGTGCCCTTCTATCAAAGGTGCCCTTCTAAATTTTACGGTATGTACCTTTAAAGTGGCATAACAATCTCCAGTAAAGTCTGTTAGAATTTCCGTAAAACTTCTAATAGAGCGACACCCAGAAGGTCGGCTTTCAGCAGTCAGTAAGACCGCAATTTCTGTTAATTAACGGTAAAAATTTCGGTAAAAACGATAATTTTCTTAACCACAAAACCCAGTAAATATGATCTTCGGAAAGCTGAGGATATTTTCAAAATAAGAGTTACTAAATTGTTGGTCCGGTGTGCCTCTATTAGAGGTTTTACGTTAAGCACTAGATCTTCATCCGTAGTTTCAGATCGAAAAATATCATTCATTAATGATCCCATGTTTTCAAAAACTAAAGTCTGAAAATCTTAGTCTTCCCAGACACTTCTATAAATCTCAAATTGATCAAACGAACACCACTATTGTTCTCATCTCAAAATGATCTCCGAAGCCCTCCCTTAACAAATTCAGGCTTCCCTTCATCTCCCACCCAAAAAAGTACAGACCGCCTGGATTTGACAATATCTCCCCAAAAACAATTTAACTGACTCACCGGCTGGAATAACTGCAGCTGATGACAATTGAATGAGGAGCAGAAGGACGGCGATGATCGAGGAGAGTTCGAAACCGGACAATTGCATTTTCATTTTTTTGCGCGTTGCACACACACGAGAATGTGTATTACCTGGAAATGGAATAGATTTGTTAAGAATATGAAAAATATTGAAAAAATAATAATAAGGAGAGGTGGAGAAGTTCGGAAGATCCATTTGGGATCAGAATGGGTTGGAAGTGTGCACAAAGAAAATGAATATTCAGAATATCTTCCAAAAGGTATAAGACTCACGGGAGTACTTCTCTGTTCTACTGGAGCCCGAATGGTGCCACACCCCTTCGCGCGGACACATAGAAAGTGGGCGGAGTCTTGAGGGAGAGAAAGGGAGGGCGAGCACAAGCTTCTCTACGGATGACGTTAGGGAGAGAAAAGGAGGCGGAGTCTTCTCTCTCAGGTTTCGAAAGTTGGTGTGACGTGGCAAAATAGGGGAACAGAGGGAGATCAGCTGGTGGATTGGGTGGGTGAGGGTGGGAAGGAACGGTTAATGACGTAGGTGGTTTATTGGGAGAATAATTGGGGTTCAGAAGTTTGGGCTTTGAGATGGACGAGTTTTGAAGGAACAATATAGATTCCAGAATACATGGTCATACCCAGGACGGGCCGGCGGAGGGATTTCTATCGGCTCGGTCCGGGTTTTGAGGGCCAATTTTGACTGTTTTCCTGTTTTTTTGTGCTTTGTTTGTAAATGTGACTGACTTGGTCTCCTACAGAGACTGACTTGGTCTCCTACAGTTCTAGTTGGATTTTCGAAAAGATTCAGATTTTGAGCTCCTGGATCAAACTTTGAGCCAGCTAAAAATCTCCTAGGTATTCCCAAAATTTCTAGAGCAGATGTGGAAATTTCCCTATTTTGTTTTTTCGCTCTCCACCTTCTTATTGAGTTACTATAATAGGAGCTGACAGACAAGCCAGTCATATCCAACAAATTTGCAGATTCCCGGAAATCGAATTTTACAAATTTGGAGCTATCTTGGATTTTGAAGTGAGGCTCGAACAAATCAGAAATCAATTTTTTGAGATTTTGTTTCTAATCTTTGAGATTTCTCGACTCTTCCAGAAATCAGAGAGGGGCAGGTGAAAAGTTTTCAGATTTTGAGTCGCTTTTCAAAACCCACTAATGACCTATTTATATGCAACTTCGAATCTGATTTCTAAACGGATTATTATTCCAGATATCCACCCACAATTGAAAAAGCAAAGAAACACATCTAATCATGGGATTATCTTCCGCTTTTTTGAGATAAAATCACATCATTTTTTGTTCCAAATGAATTGTTCCAGTTTTCAGAGCATTCAAAGAAAAAACACAATAATACGAGCCGATTAATTATGAGCATACTTTTCGAATCATATCAAGTGGAAAAGAAAAACGAGAAACGGTTCGACGGCGATTCTATGAACTTGAAGAATAGAGAAGGAATAAGAATATTTAAGTAATCGGGGGGATGCTCCTGAATTAGGAATTCTGTGTATGTGTCTGCGGTTTTCAGATTCGTAGATTCTCAGAGAGATGATTCACAACATGAGAACATAATTTGGGGGAATCTGAATTTGATAGCTTGCCAAAGCTCCAAATTTCAGTCTGACTTTCAAAAACTCAAAACTGGTTTTGAAATTAGAAAAAATTCAAGGAGAACTCAAATTTTTCAAAACCTGTTCAGTTTTTCTTCGAAATTCAGATTTTATCGTTTCTAATTATCTGACCTTCTAGGACCACCTTCTAACTGGCTAGTCCCAATTGAAAAGTTAAGCTATCCTGGCCCAAATTATTATTCCTTTTCTGGATATTTTTAACGATTGAAATCGGATTTGTAATAGTTTCGAAAACGTTTTCAAACTTTTTAAAAACTTTACTATAATAGTTCAGTTTTACGACCATCAAACTACTCAAAATCCAAGAACAAAAAACTGGACAACAACTATTTTTGAAATTCGGAACTATGTAGTGTTGAAAACGAAAATTCAGGAAAACGGAATGAGCAGGAGGGAAATTTATTTGTGTCAAACATTATCAAGTGGAGCGTGTAGTACATGTAGGGGAAAAAAATTAGAGGAATAAGAAGAAGATAGGAAAAGTAGTAGTCTAATATAAATGAAAAATGGAAAAGTGAGAAGAAGGCGGAAAAAAGAGCAACATTTTAGTTCAGGATCTCTCTTGATGTTCATTTGCATTTGAAGAATCTAGACCTCTAACTTTTATAGTAGCCTAGTTCCTTCGGTTTCTATTTCGTAGGTTCATAGTCGTATACATACTATACAAGTCAGTACAAACCAACAAGTCTGGAGCTTAAAAATCAAATCTCTTCAAGCCAAAAAAGTGGACAACTGAGCCTAAAACGGTGCCAAATTTGGCTCCTTTTTTCTAGGAAAAGGCGGAAAGACTGAAGATTGAAAATAAGTAGATGATCGAATCAGGTGGCTAATTTTGAACGCGCTTATCTCTGCTTTGATCTTAGGCATCGAATGGTCGAGAAAAAAGTAGAATCTAGATAATGAGCTGGTCAGACTTGCAGTCTCAAGTAGAGTACTATAGATACTCCAGAATCTAGGATCTTGAAACTGCTCAATTTTGAACTATTATACTTCGCTACATCTCTATAAAACATTTTTATTCTTCAAGGATTATTGTCTGGAAAACACGAATTCTTACAGACAGCTAACCAAATTTCCAGCATCCTTTCTTTCCCATATTTTTGCACTTTTTCCATTAATTTTTCTTCCTCTCCCTTAGCTATTATCTAAAACTTGTGACGCACCGCAAAAAGTTTCGTAAAAAGCACTTTGGATTGAAATCCGTTCGAGCATTAAAGTGAAGGAAACGAAATTGGTTTCGTATTTCGTTTTTTTTTGGAGAACACCAAAAAAACTATAAGGAACTTGAGAAGGGATTCTGAATCCGTGCAGATTCGAAAACCGGAAACTGAAGAAACTGGCTTTAAAACATTGAAACATGAAGCTTATAATGGGATCGTTTTGAAAATCGAAACTTCCGGGGAAGAACTACTTTTGGTTTGTGAAAGGGAGTCTAACGTGATTCATGTTAACGGGGCTTCTTCAAAATTTGAAAATAATACCAGACATAGAAGCCATCAAAATTGAACTTCTCATTATTTTCTCCTCGTAAGATCGAAAAGTAGAAGAATTTGACGTCGTCGGAATCCCCCATTACCGGGAATTGAAAAATCCTAATTTTCTTAAACCGGATCATCCCCAAATAGTTTGCAGTAGATTACCGGGAAAGAATTTCCACTTTAGTTTTTCCAAGATTGGCTATAAAGTATCCAGAGAAATCCAGATCCTAGGGAAAAAAGTAATGAAATTTTGTTTGGCACATTGCTCTTTGTCACTAGATTGCCTAACAGGTGTTGATTGGAAAAGAATTGGAGAATTGGATCCGGAGTAATTGGAAAATTATAAAAAGTGGGGGAGTTGATTCGAGGAAAATGCGTCAATCTGAAAGTTGAGATTGGAATTGGGAATGGGTTGAAGAATAAGAGGAATCGGGATCAGATGATGTTAAAAAGGCCAGAGGGTCGGGTTCAGATCTTTGGATTCAAAAGGTTAGATAAATCTCAAAAACTTCAGATTTACGGATATAAGAAGAGTTGAATTTCAAAAGTTTTTGCCAGAATCGTCCGTTTTATATACATGGTGTAGTTAATATTCTGATACAAGAATTTTCAAACACAAAAAAATTTCAAAAACTTTTGAAATTTTCATTTTCTAATATTCTCGAATTAGGAATTACTGTAGAGATTTCGAGATCTTTGTTTTGAGATCCTGGGTATGCGATGGATTATTTTCCGATTCGAGGATTCTAAAGTTCTCAAAAATGATGTCAAATTTGAAGTTTTGAACCCTTCAGCCTTCCGCTCAAAAAAAAAAACAACAAAAGACGGCTTTTGCAAACCTTTTTTGAAAACAAAAAAAACATGATTTTGACATCTAATAAAAATGAGAAACATGTGACAAAACTTCCTTGCAAAATTTTTTCAATCTTCAGTCTTTTTTCTCATAATTCATTTTCCCACACTAGGGACTAACATTTATTCCGAAAATCTTCAATCCATCCCAGAATAGAATTTAAGACACATTCTCTGTGAGAATCGAGTGTATCACTACTGACCCTTTGTACAGAAAAAAGTCAAACTGATTTTCATAAGTTGGTGATTGGAATAGTAGGTACCTATAAACTTCTAAGAACTTTGCCCCATGTTCCATTTGGCTCCGCCCCCTTTTGGCTGAAATATGCATACGGTAGGCTAAAAATTGAAATTTTTTTCAAGGTCGAGATTTTGATCTAGTTTTGTTTGGAATGAATAATACGCACTAATTTAAGTATTTTCTCAGTTCGGACCGAAATTCTAACTCTTCTTGTTCCAATGGAAAAATTGAACTTGTGGTGAGAATTCATTTTTCAAGTCAATTTTCGTTCATGTTGAGAAATTTTTGTACTGACTACATTGGGATTATTGCAGATTCGGATTCCTCGTAAAATTTTGCTCTAGAAAAATGTACTTCAAACACGATCGGCATGGTACGTATTTTTGCTATAGGCCAAAATATGCGATTTTTCGCCACTTTTTCATGTATCCTTACTCATGGTGGATTTTCACCAAAAACCGAAATTGAAAATTCTGGTTGAGGTATGTTGCGCTTGATGGTACAACACTCACAAAGTTCACTGACAGAGTTTCAGAGCTTTTTCATTCATTTGGAGTAAGTAAGAGTCGGTTAATAGAGTGAACTTCAAAAGGGTGCCACTTGGGAAAACTGAAAGGAAAAGCTCTGAAACTCTGTCAATGAACTTTGTGAGTGTTGTACCGTCAAACGCAACATACCTCAACCAGAATTTTCAATTTCGGTTTTTGGTGAAAATCCACCATGAGATAAGGATACATGAAAAAGTGGCGAAAAATCGCATATTTTGGCCTATAGCAAAAATACGTACCATGCCGATCGTGTTTGAAGTACATTTTTCTAGAGCAAAATTTTACGAGGAATCCGAATCTGCAATAATCCCAATGTAGTCAGTACAAAAATTTCTCAACATGAACGAAAATTGACTTGAAAAACGAATTCTCACCAAAAGTTCAATTTTTCCATTGGAACAAGTAGAGTTAGAGTTTCGGTCTGAACTGAGAAAATACTTAAAATAGTGCGTATCATTCATTCCAAACAAAACCAGATCAAAATTTCGTCCTCTAAAAAATTTTCAATTTTCAGCCTACCATATGCATATTTCAGCCAAAAGGGGGCGGAGCCAAATGGAACATGGGGCAAAGTTCTTAGAAGTTCATAGGTACCTACTATTCCAATCACCAACTTATGAAAATCAGTTTGACTTTTTTCTGTACAACGGCATACTCGAGTTTCTCAGAGAACGTGTCTTAACTTCTGACTTCTGAATCTCTAGTGTGGTTTGATTTCTGTTATAAGAGTGGAGTTGAAAAATAGAAAAATGTGTTGCGATTTGGTGTACAAAATCTTGTATTCAATCAATTCAGTCTGTTCAAGTGAATAGTAAAGACATCAGGAAGAGAAATTCTGACTGTGATCAGACTAGATTCGATGCAATTCGAAAACAACAACTTAAAGCTCATGAATCTAAAATTCAGGGAAAAGGGAACATCTCGCTTTTGAATTGTTATTTTTAGGGGAACTTTGACGGCTGAAAACTGTTTTCCAAAAATAATACCACCTGTATCATTGCAACGTCATTTTTGTTATTAAACCTGAATATTGGGTCTGAACGAAATTAGGTCATAGGGATCAGAATGAGATCGCACGAATAGGAATCTAGACATAATATGTCTTATTACTTTTTTTAAGCCTAGAAAAAGACAAAAGGTAACATTTTTGTGATCATTTATGGGTTCAATCATCAAAGAGTATCATCATTAGACTTTCCTGGGAAAGTTTATCTGTTTTAAAAGAAGAAGTGGATGATGAGGGATAAGTGAAAAGTTCTAGTGCATATTTAGTGGAGACAGGCTACTAGGAATATGAAGTTTTCTTGAAATAAAGGTAAGTTTCAGAGATTGAATATGAAAACAAGGAACTGGCGAACTGTGAGAGCACGGAGGGACTGAGAATCGGGTTTGAACCGTTTCAGAAATTTCGAAAGTAAGTCATCTCGTCTTGCAGACTTGGATAAAAAGAACTTTCCACTTTCAAAACGTAACCAGAAGAACAAAAGAATCTTCTAGAACGTTGAAACCCCTCCAAACCTCGGGATACTTCAAGATCTCACAGTCCGATTTTAAACTCTTTTTCATTTTGGCTCCAGCTACCTAAACAGATTCGGATTACCGTAAAACCTCTAATAGAGGGACATGTCCTTCTATTGTTCAACCTCCTCAAAATCAAAATTCGATTTTCACAAAAGTATCCATTACGAATTTTTGAGAAGCAACTCATAATTCATTTCATATTGATCCTATTCTATTTTAAACATGGAATCGATTGAGAATACTTTCAGATGCACAGGTATCTGAGAAAGTGCTCTTTTCGGGCTCACTTTGGTGTCTTATCATATTTTGGTCAAATCATTTTTAACTTTTCTTATTCTATCTGAAAGCTGATACCTCCAAATCTAGAACGTCATTTTATTGTTCTCCAAGTTTACATATCATTATCTTCAACTGTAACTTGATACACTTCTAATTCCGAACTAACTCCTTTAACAAGTTCAACTTTGTTGGCTCAAAGTTCAGCAGAGTTCTCATACTGAAAAATCACGTAGAATATCTTTGCCCTTCTTGATTGCTATCCTGGCTTAAATCTATCCGCACTTCCTTAAAAAGTGTCAACTTCATACACACATGCTAATCACATCCCACCCATCTACATATATTTTATGTTTTCATTACTTCCGTTTCCCCTGGATTTCACTAATGTCTAGTCGGGGGTCAATTTTTTCCACTCTATTTTTCCAGTCATCTGAATCCTTCTGAGTGGGTGGCGGCTTCTCTTTTTCTGTCGGTGACAAGTGAGGGTGAACCCGAAAAAAAAACGGAAGGGGGTGACTGAAACGTCACTAAAAATAGAACTAACATTTCAGGTCAAAAACTGAAGAAGTTGCAATTGGGAGAGTTTGTACTTGGGATTTGGGAATCTAAATCCGAGATTTGTATAGAAAAGAGGATTTGGTTATTTGTGGAATGGATGAAGACGAAGATTTGGTTTTGCAAGAGAAACTAACCAAGATTAACTGCTGACACCCCAATCTGACATTCAATTGAGAATAGAGGGAGATTGGGATTAGGTTTTCTCATTTTTTCTAACGGCAGATGCAAATAAGGGTTTAGGGAGACAGGTGAATTTTCAGAGAGGGATCTGCATTTGTTTCAGATTCGATTTTTGGTGATTTGGTAGGTTAGAAAAGGATTTTTTGTTAAAAGATCTGTGAATAATCGGAATACTTGGAAACAGAAGAAAGGGATCAGAAGATATCAATTTCAGAACTTGTTTGGAAATTGAGGTATTGAGATTAGGAAAAATTCAGAATCTGAGAAACTGTTGGAAAATGCTGGATTTTCAAGATTCTGAGAATCTGAAATGTTGATGGATTCTGAGATTTTAGCCCTCTGATCTTCACCAGAATTACCTTTTCAAGTCTCTTACTTTCTCGGATCATGTTATCTTCGAATTCAATCAATCCGCAACTTTTAGATTATCATATCTTTTAAAATCAATTGATCTTGTAATACTCGCAGTTTTCAAGTTTCCGGAGATTGAGATTCAGCAGCCGTTAAAATTTGGGAGTAGCTTTTGGAAAATTCTGGATTTTCAAGATTCTAGGAGTCTAAAATTTTGATGGATTCTACGATTTTAGGCTTCCGAGATTCACCAAGATTCAGAAATTTTTCCAATTCTTTCCTTCTTGGATCATGTTATCAATTCAAATCGGATTTTTCAGATTATTATATTTTCTAAATCAAAAATTCTGAGATTCCAAATATTTTTCACTTCCAGAACCTGTGTTCTATTTTCAAATTCATCTGCTTTCCATCTCTTCTAAATAGATTCCTTACATCTTGAATAATTTCAGATTTCCCAAAACCTCAATGTTTTCATTTACTTCGTCACTTCCGGACCTCTTTCACTTCCAGAAAGGAAAACGACACATTTATGATGGAAATTTTTGTTATTACTTTGGAATCTTGAATTTTAACTTCGAATTCGATATTCGAAATTCAGAATTTCCGAAAAGTATTCAGAATACTTTCCAACACAAAAAATGACGAGTAAATAGGCTCATTTCAGAAGACGTCAACGGCTAAATGTGTGCGTGGGGGAATGTGTGACAGGTGATTTGGCACACTTCAGAAGTCGAAATTCTGAAGTCGTCATGACAGAAGATGTGGAGAAAAAAGAACAAAGGAGGCCTTTTGTTTGAATTTGTCATTTTCCATTTTTTCACACTTTCCAGGGGCCTTTTACTCTAGAAATGCCACAAAATCGGATACTCTTTCAGAAAGGAAATAACAAATTTGTTCTCCTGTTGCAAAGAAGTAGTAGAAGAGTCGATTAAAACTAAATGTGTACAATTCGGAAAAAGTTTAGTGCTCTCTCTTTCTCTTCTGGTCGAAATGAGCACAGATCGGATGAAAATAGACGAAAAAAAGTGGGGGAGAGAGAAGAGTTACGTAGTTGTGTTGGGTTAACCGGATGTGTAGGATGAGGATTCCTGTTTTTTCGTCCCCGTCGTCGACGTCGTGAGGGGGATTCTGATGGTCAATGAACGATTGGATTCTCAATTTAAACATGGGATTTTGGGAGAGGGAAGTGGGTCGGTGGGTCCAGATGAGGTCAAGGAGAAAGGGAGTCTAGATGAAGACTAGGGATTAGGATCTTCTTGGTTCTGGGAGGCACTGCAATTTTATTGAAGCTCTTATAGCTCAAGCTTCAAGATATTCTAAAAAGTCATCAAACTCAAAAGTGGTTGACGATGGCTTCAAGATTTACAAGGGGTTTCCTTGAACACTTGGGTTGAACTTTCTCTAAAACTTCGATCCCTAATTTGACTTTTAGTGTTGGCTGCAACTTTGAAGGTTTATAGCTCGAGTTACGTGAACATTAGGCTACTTTTCATTGCAGATTTGGGTTTTTCAGAGTCAATTTAATCTTGGGCTTAATTTAATCAAGGATGCCCCTTATAAGATGCCATGGGTTCGTTCATGAAAAGTTTCTACCTTTTTTGATTTGTCCCGAAACTTTGATTTCGTTCTTTCGAATTTTTTATTTTGTCTATCAATAGAATCGCAGAATCTCAAAGTATCAGAATATAAAATAATCAACACTTTGGAATCTCATGGTCAAAAGGATTTCAGAAACTCAGAACTATTGGTTCAAACTTCCAATGAACTTTCAATTTTCAAAAAACTGTTTTCTTCCATATTGAACTTGGCAAAATCTCGAACTAGAACCTTTCAACCCGGAACAAAAAATCTGATTTCTTTGCAGAAAAACGCTTCCTGTACCTATTGTTCGCTCCCATCGCGTGTGCGATTTATTCAAAAAGTTCCAGAATTTTTCAAAATCTTCCAGAAGAAGATTGAAGTGTTCTCAAGATGCAGACCCCTAAGATTCTTACAATGAATCAATAACAAACTATTCTAAACGAAACCAGAGCCTGGATTGACCTTCTTCCAAAAAAAGTGACATTTAAAGTTGAGAGAGCACGAAACCAGTGGTTCATTGCTCATTCATATGTACCACCCAAAAAAGACATTTTCCTGGAACTTTTAAAGAACAAAGAATGAGACAAATTGGAATTAGAAGATAGTCAAAATGATATATTCTGACAACATCAATTACTCGGTAGGATGAGCAGAAAAAAAACGAAGAAGAAACAGAAAAACTAACCTGATGAGGAATGAAAAAAAGCGAAAAAAAGAAACAAGGGAGGAGGAGACGATTGGAAATGCATGGATCAAGCACACTTTTTATGTGAAATAAGACAGAAAACCATATAGTTTTTGTTTCGTTGGCTCGGATATGGGGAACCCCGGATGACGAGGAGAATATGAGGATCCGGAGATGAGAACAATGCACACGAAAAATGATGAGGGATCTTTAGATTTCTTTGTGTTGAGTAATCAAGAACATAATGACATCAAAAGGGAGGTCTAGAGAGTTTTTGTTTAGATTTTCAATGAAGTTATGTCACAAGATTATGTGTCAACATGTTCGAACAAAAATATGCAATGCTGGGGGTTTGAAAATTTAGTTGATCACTGATTTAAGCTCAAATCAAGATCTCACTGCCTCTAGTTTCCGAACTATCATAGATTTTTTATCAGAAAGGCACCTCGAAGGATATTTTCAATTAAAGGGTACCCTGATGAGCTCAAAACTTCCAGAACTTCAGAACCTATCTCACTCTGTTCTCTGAAAAGTTTCTAAGCATCTGGACCATTAGGAAATCCCTCACTGAAAGTTCAACATTCTCCATGCATTTAAGTTTTTTTCTGTTGGTTCGCCATAAAATATTGTGTAGTTCCCAACAAACTACAGCGGTAAGAGCACGTGTCAGCACATTTTCATCGCCAGACCACTTGACTCCCGGTTTTATGGGTTTTTGGCAGGGAGATGTATATGGAATATATGTGGACTACAAGGGAATTTTGTTTTAGAAAAGAGAAAAGAGAATACAGACGACTTAGATTCAGAATGTGGGAGAATGTAGCGGAGCTGCAGGACAGTTAATACAGTAAAAAAATAGAATACGTTCGAAATACCATTTGATTTCATTGGTTTCTGTTGTTAGCATTAGAGGGCCTCCAAATGAATTTCTACGATTCTCGAGATCAGATTACTTGATAACGCCTAAAAACCCCCAAATAGTATAGAACTTTCATGAAACTCGTCTCAATCGCGATTTACTGATTTTTAAGGATTTGCCACAAAGAAACAGTTCGATTTTCGAATTCACCGTATTCAAAAACAAGAAGAGCTTTGGTACCGAAAACTCTATTCAAATTAGTAAAGGTTTCCTGCCTCTCCTGAAAACGAAGAATCAAAAGCTTCGATTGTAATCTTGGGATTGTTAATTTCTCCAAAAACAACCATAAGTAATTTTCTGAATCAGATTTCCTCGAAAGAGGGACTCGAGTCCAGAACAGATCTCCCAGAAAAAAAAAACAATCCACATTCTGGCATTATTATGTACTCAAAATTTCGGATCAGAGCACGTACAGATTCCAAGAACTCCTACACTTCAAATCGAAATAGTTCAATCAATAGCAAAGAAGCCATATTATCAAATATGGTTCCTTCTTGAAAGTATTATAGTTTTAGAGTTTGGGAGCTTTAGCTGGTGGCATTGCTACCTCAAAACACACCTCATTACGAATGAAAATCGCCTAAGCCTTTTGGAAGAAGAAAGGAAAAAAAGAAAATGAGGCAGCAATCTGAAAACAATACCGCGAGATGACTCTTAGTCCTTTTTCACATTTTGAACCAAGGCGTCGGCAAGAGAAAAAAAGAAAAAAGAATAGGGTGACAACTATTTTCTTCGGGATTTCCTTTTCCGGGGACTCTTTTTCTCCAGTTTCCCCCGACCATTCCCTCGCAATTAACTGCAGTCATTCTGTTCTTCCTCTTTTCTTTTATGTGTTGACGTAGTGTTGGAGGAGATGCTCTTTTTACAGCATTTTTCACACAAAGAAAATGCATAAAAAAGAAAAGCAACCAACATACAAAAGAATAAGGAAGAAACATTTGGAAGAAAAAAAGGAAGATGAATATCTGAACACAAACCACGGCAACCACGGTGGCTTCTTGGATGGACAGGAGCAAAAAAGGACAAAAATTGTGTTGCGAAAGGGTTCGAAATGAGTCATGGGTAATTAGAGAAGCACGTTGCAAAGAACAAGTTAACAAAAAAAAGTTGAAAGTTTCCTGTCTGTCTAGAGAGATATCAGAATGTCTGAGAGTCTATTTTTAGGGTTTTCGGATCTCCTGATCATGAGCAAAGCTAAGGATATCAAAGTCAAGGCGTCTTGATTACAGTACTTCTGATTATAGAAACCCACGGTGGCCTGGCGGCCCTGGGCTTTTTCGATCCAAAGAACTCATTTTCGAAAGTACGGCTGGGCCCAGCCTTGACCACAGCACAGATAGTTTTAAGACTTTTTCACTATGTTTATTGTATGAAGTAACATCGAACTACGGTAGTCGTGCCGACACCAGAATTATGACACCAGTCTTTTGAAATCTTCAATTCTATCTATTGATAAACAATTTGGTTCAACCTCAAAAAACATTAACTTTGAGAATCCAGAATCTGAACTTCCACCCCTAAAGACACGATTCAATTAGAGACGTTCCGGTTTTCAAAGAACCCACGCAAATAACTAACCCAGATTCAGTCTGTTTTTTTCTTCTCTATAACGTCATCATTATTATCTTGAGATCCTAATAGTTGTGTCTTTATTCTCCTTCCTTCCTCTTCCTCCAAAAAAATCCAAATAATTCAAACACCTTTTGTGGGTGGCATTTTCGAAGAAAAAGGACAAACCACTTTTCGTGAATTTGGACCTCATTGGTCATGCTGAACTTTGGAAATTGACTTTTTTGGAGAAAAATATTGGGGGAGTGAAACAAAGGGAGCACAGATCGTCTGACCTATAGGATAGAGTAGGTCAAATAATGGGAAAGTGGACCAATAGTTTCAAACTCGAGGAAAGTAGGAATCTCGAAGACTTTCAGAATCTTCAAACTCAGATTTTTGGGCCTTAAGTTTTGACAGTTTCAGAACCTTTCAATCGACGGATTTCTGAAAGTCTGGAGCCTCAGCTTCAGAGCACAGAATTTCAATCGACCAAGGACACCAAGGCTAAACCAGTCTATCTTGACTCATCATTGAAAACCATGCCTTTTCAAATTCGTCATTTCTGATTCCTGAATTCTTCTTCCCACTTCTACATAATCTTTTTGATTTCCATTCCATCTTCAAAGAATTAATTAGCATCTCGTTCTAATTTTTTCCATTTCCAATTGGTTCTTCCTTTTCCTCCTACACTACCTATTTTTCCGAAGAAAAAACGCTCTCATAGTTTCTATTTTCAGACCAAGTGACCATCTACATCATCATCGTCATCATCATTTTCAGAGTAGTGATTTTCAGGGAAAAACAGAATCATAAAACTTGGGCAGCAACTGCAGAATCTATCAATATACAGCAAGAAATGGGTTGTTTTTTGGGGTAATTGCAAAAGTTTAGTTTTTTTTGGGGGGTGAGTACGAATTTTTTGGAACACAAACCTAACCTGATAGATTCTAAAAATGGAAACGAGAGAGAAATGACAAAAACAATTGGGTAATCTGACTAGAAGGGGACTTATGAATATAGTAATGAAGTTTTTTGGTGGTGGGTTTTTTATTTTTGGATACAGAATGGAGAAAATGAAATTATGTAGAAGATGAACTTCTTGGAATAGAGCGGATCGGAATAAAAGAAAGAATCAAGAATCTAGAATAACTGTTGTTATTTAGTGATGAGATTCGAATTGGAGTTTGGGGAATTGTGGAGAACAATACAAACCTAATAACTTCGAGTTACCAGGAAACTTTTGAAAAACGGCAAAACTATAATACTAAAAATTAGAATTGAAATCAGAAAGATATTCAGGAAATTCGAGTTTGTGACAATAATTTTGAAATCGGTGTGGAAACTTAATGATCTCAAATTTCAAATTTCAAACAGATTATTTCAAAAAATTTCATCTGAAATTCAGTTTTTGTAGGAAGCCAGTATAAGCTAATTCATTTTTAGAACTCAAATTTTCAGCTCCGGGAAATTTCGCAAGTGAAAATCTCGAAAGTGAGTCATTTCGAAAGCGGGTCTTTCGAAAACGGGCATTTCGAAAGTGAGGAATCGCGTTTTTGCGTGCTTTTTGGAACTTTTAATATATATTTCAGCTTATAATCTATTACATGATAAAAAATGCTCTATTACATTTAAAAAGGTAAAAATGTATATAAAAGTTCAAAAAATTAGGCAAAAACGCGATTTCATACTTTCGAAATGTCCGCTTTTGAAATGTACACTTTCGAATAGTCTTACTTTCTAAATGTCCATTTTCGAAATAATCGGAGCCAAATTTATATTGCTATTCGATCAGATTTCAAGACTGAACCATTTTGTGTTCCGAAATGTTTTTTTTTCTGAAAAAGTTTCGATTTCGATTCTTAACTTTCCAAGTTTTCATAAACAACCTTCATTTTGACTCGATAGTTTTTTTCGAAACTCGCGGTTTCAGTAATATTCCGATTCCCCACCCTGAGTCACCCAGCTGGTCTTCAATCATTCAAATTACTTGTATCCCAAGATATTTTTGTATTTTTCGAGCTAGTTTACAAATGATATCATCTGCAGATCAATGTTGTGGGTTAGCGTGATTCATTTTGGAACTACAGCTCTTGAAGCATTCTAGTACAAAATGATATGTTTCGGATGATCCTTTTTTGTAGGATTTGTTTTGAATTTCAAATTATGATATCAGGCAAGCACTATTTGCAAGGAAAAAGCAAGGGACTCAACTTCCTCATTAATTCCTAGACATTATTTGGTTACCCATCACAGTGCACATCATCATCATCGTCCGAAGAAAACACCAAATTTGGATGTTTGATGCCCTTCTCAGAAAAAGTAAATTTATGCGAAACCTCAGTCAGACAAAAATGACGTTAACTTTCTTCTAATTCTGAGCACTGGACTGTTTCCTTTTTCAGAGATCTTCATTTTGGCTAACTTATTGTTTATCTCTTTGGAGTGCGACTTCCGATCAGAAAAAAGTAGATAAGGAAGGAAATAAGGGACGGCTAAATGAGGGGCTTTAGTCAATCAAAGATTCGAGATTCGTATAGAACGTGTTGTTTTTAACGCATACGCATTCTTTGAAGATTTCCAGAAGATAATCCACGTCATAAAGGGGTTTCTAGACACTGAAAAGACTATCTAAAGATCAGATCAGATGTTTGAGGTGTGTTTTGAAATGGTTTTTGCTCAAGGAAGGGAAATTAAAAATGGGGACTCATTTGAGATGGATCGCATTCAAAATTGCGTATATAGAACCCCAAGTATGAATTTAAAAAATTTAGAGAAATAAAACAGTTTTTTAACTATCTGAAAACTTGAGGTCCAAAAGGAACATTCTGGTATTCAAATAACTTAAAACTTTATGCTCTGTTTTTATTCAATCAAGTTTGATTAGAATACAAGATAAAGTTCTGGAAAACAAGACAATTCGGAATTGATTGACACGAGCCACAAATGGAAAAATAACAGAAAATAACTAGATAGAGATACATCTGAAAACTGGAGACAATCACCTTGGGACAAAGCGGAGAAAACAAAAAAGTGAATAAAAAGGGATGTGTTTAATGAAGTAACACTTCTTTCGGAGCAATCGTCTGTATTTAATTTGTTTGTGAGAGGAAGGAAAAAGATCTTTGAGTCATTCGTTGTAGCAACTAATTATTATAGACATTCGAGAACTGACAACTTTAGCACATTTCGAGATGAAATATTGATTTGAGAGATGGATGGGAAGATGAGACGATGAATTGGTGGAGAAAGTTTATATGCGTTTGAGAACAGTAAGAGGAGTGCTGAAACTACTGTGAAAAATTGGGAGATTTTTGAAATTTCCAATCAATGACATGGAGAAGATTTGAGAATTTCAAATCTACAGATTTTTCGATTTTGAAACCTAACAAGCCTAGATTCTGGTAGCCATTATAGTTAAAAAACTTTTTTTGTCATTCTGATAAGGATTTCACGATCTCGGGAGCTCAGAATCCCTGAATCTTACTTCTTAAACATCCGAATTTCGAATCGCTACAGTCTCCATAAATTCAACTTTTTAAACCATATCTAGAATTTTTTGGGAATTTTAACCAGATTTTTCGATTCCAAAATTTAACAAGACTAGATTCTGCTATCAATTGGAGTACTGAAACTTCTACCTTCTGGTAAGGACCACACGATCTCGGGAGCTCAGAAACATTGAATCCTACTTTTACAAGTTGAGAGTTTCGAATTTTCGTAACACCTTCATATCCCGAAATCCTCAAAATTATCAGTTCTCGAACAATGAATCATGTTGTTGAAGCTTCTAGAGCTCTCTAACTTCCGAATTTCGAATTTCTACATTCTCCAGAATTTCGAATTTTCAAATTATCTAGAACTTCCGTGTTTCGTGTTAGTCATAACACCTCCATATTCCAGAATCCTCAAAAGTATGAGTTCTTGAACAATGAGTCATATTTTGGAAGGAAATAGTCCAAGCCAAAATTAGACAGACAAGTTCCAGACTAGACTTGAACTTTCTATTATTTTCACTCGACTAACAAAATAATATTTCAAAAAGTTTGCAAAACGGAACAAGCTTTCAAACATTCATTTCCTGTTATTCATGGATGACTGGATATATTTCCAGAAGTCATGAAGAGAAATAGTGACACTTATAAAAAATGGTAATTTTGATATGGAACTGAAAAAAGTCCAAAAGTCGATGAGAAGAAGAAATTGACCTAATAAAAATCTAGAATATTCTCGAGTACTAAAATATCGGGGTGTCTGGAGAGAGAGGACCATATTGAGGATGTGCATTTCTTTGCTAATGGAATTATAGATGATGATGATGAGGAAAGACCCAAAAAGACGGATGTTTGTGTTTTCATATTCATCAACAACTCCGACGTCTTCGGCCTTCTTTCGTCACGATGGAATAAAAGGTCATTCGAATAATTGGGAATGTGTTGATAAATGGGATGAGGCGAGATTTTGGGCAAATGCTCATTGACTACAGTACTCATTGACTACACTGGCTCATTGACTACAGTGTCTCAATGACTACAGGTACTCATTGACTACACTTGGATCATTGACTACAGTTGGCTCATTGACTACAATGTCTCAATGACTACAGTTGGCTCAATGACAACACATTTCGAAATAAGAAAACGAATATTTTCTGGAACGTTTTTCTGAAATTCAGGCTTAGAGAGGATTTGAAGTTATCTATTTCGTATCAAGCCGACTATCAAGGTGTTTCTAAGCCTGATTTTGTGAAAAAAAATTGAAATAAAGGAAAATGCTAATCGAAAAAGTGTAGTCATTGAGCCAACTGTAGTCAATGAGTAGTTGTAGTCAATGAGCCAACTGTAGTCAATGATCCAAGTGTAGTCAATGAGCCAGTGTAGTCATTGAGACACTGTAGTCAATGAGCCAGTGTAGTCAATGAGTACTGTAGTCAATGAGCATTTGCCGAGATTTTGTGGGTGGAGGATGTGGGTATCTGTAATAGGGTTTCCATGCGGGCGGCAACTTACCCGCCCGTACCCGCCCGGGCGGCAGTGCCGCCCGCTGCCCGCCCGGTTGCCGCCCGTTACACTTTTGTGTTTGCAGACAATGTACAAAATTGTACGACAATTACAGTACTTTTGCGTTGAAAATGCAATTTTCTGCAGAAAAAAAACAGCAAAAAACTGAATTTTCGTCAAATTTGGCGCATTGTGTGCAAACACGTTACGCGCATTCTGCAACGGGCGGCAACCGGGCGGGCAGCGGGAGGCTCGCCGCCCGGGCGGGTAGCGGGCGCCCGTTTGCCGCCCGCCCGAAATGGAAACCCTAATCTGTAATTCGCAGAATTAACCATATTTATTGTTCAGTTAAAGAATACACAGGAGATCACAGAATTACCAGGAAAGTAAAATAGTTTAAATAAAGTCTTCGAGGTCCTTCTCGAGTTGTCGATCTATCTCCTCGTCCGTATCGAGTTCTCCTTCTGATCGTTCCTCTCTCTTATTCGCTTCTGATTTCTCTTCTACTCTGGGTGGCGACGGATCCGGAGGAGTCACCGATCGATTCATAACCTCCTCAGGGTCTTCTCGAGCCTCTTCTTCTTCTTGTTTTTCTGGCTCTTCTAGGTGGTCCACTTGGATAGGTTCGGCTTCTGGAATTTCCTCTCTATTCGTCGTCGGTTCCTCTAGCTTCTCTTCTTTAGAATCTGTAGGCGATTCCACAGATTCTTGTACCACGTCTTCCACCGTAGCCGCTTTCTCCTCCTCCTCTTCTTCTTCCTCTTCAGAACTCGACGACTCTTCTAGCGTCTCGCCAGCCAACACAGCCATCAATCGTTTCTTGGACATTCCGTCGATTTCAGCCAGCAGCAGTTGTTTGATATCGTCTTTTGATTTTCCCTGGAATTGAGAATTCATTTTTCTCGGATTTTTCAATCTGTAATACCCGAAGGATACGCGGCATCAACACTTCCACAGCTTCCCACTCGACGGAATTCATAGTGTGCTCCGCGAGCTGATCCGTATGGTTCACGAAGTGAGTCAACGAAACGAGACGAGGATCGACGGTTTCTTCTGACATGATTTTCTGAATATCTTACTTATTCAATCTGTGAAAATCTAGCCGGAACAATAAATATGATGTTTCTGTTTTTAACAGTTTGTAAAACAAGTGCCGAACAAATCTAGCTTAAAGAAAAAAAAAAGTATTTTAAAAAGAAATAATGATCAATTAAAAAAGAAAATAGGGAGAATGAGATAGAAACGGGGAAAGTTGAGAGGTGAACCCATATGATTATGACAGAAAATAAAAAATCGAAACATGATAGAAAAATGTCTAGAATAAAAGATTCAAAATGGTAGTAAAATGCAATCAAAAAATGATAAATACTGTCTATTGAAGTGTTATGCCCGTGTTTAAACATGATACAGATTATTCAAGTGTTTCGAAGAAAATTGTCTACTTGGAAGTCGTCGTACTGACTCTCATCCCACATGCTTGCCAAGTTGATCTCTTCTGAAGGCCCTCCAGAGGATGATGTGGCTCTGAAACAACAGATTTTTGTATATTTGTATCCTTACGGTCTCTTACTTTTTTCCCTTTTTGATTGGAGGCTCTCCAGATGCTTCTGCTTTCTTTTTTCCCGACCCTTCATCTCCATCTAACGTGAACATGTTCATCAGCTCTCCAGTTTCCATGGTCATCATTGAAGTGTTATCAGCGCCAATGAGAGCTTGCGCTGTATTCAATTTGAACTTTGCCAGACTCATAACCTTCTCTTCAACAGTTCCCTGAGTGATTAATCGATATACATTCACATTCCGAGTTTGTCCGAGACGATGAGCACGATCAATCGCTTGTAAATCTTTCATAGGGTTCCAGTCGTGATCCATGAAGATTACAGTATCAGCTCCAGTGAGATTCAAACCAACTCCACCGACATGAGTGGTCAAAACCAATACATCGATAGTTTTATCCTCATTGAATCGGTTCACCATCTTCATTCGGTCTCCTGTTGGAACGTTTCCATCGAGAACCAAGTGGGAAACGACACTTCCGAACTCTCCACTGCTCAATGCATCGGAAACCAACTTTGCCGACGTCTTCCATTGACAAAAAATCAATGCTCTGTGTCCTGGCCCCACTTCGGTCAGTCCTCCCAACTCGTCAGTTTCTGTTACAGCTTCTTCGTCTGGATTTTTGCAAATCTCGCATTCGATGAGCAGCTGTTTGAGAGCCTCCATTTTTCCGGACCGTGCATTCAACGCCTTCATAAGAATGTCATGTGGCGCTCCGATCTTCACCAGAGTATCGTAGACGAGTTTTGTGTGATCCGTTAGCTTTCGAAGGGATATCAAAGTGACAAGACTAGAGAGACCTCTCTTATCCTGAAGCTCTTCCGAGGAAGATGTGCACCGATCCACGATGAATCTATACACTTCCTTCTGGTCTTCAGTAAGTTCACATTCGTAATCTTGCACGTTCTTATCTGGCAACTCCTTGAGAACTTCCGTTTTCAAACGACGCAGAACGAATGGAAGAACGAGCTTGTGAAGTTGAGAGATGGCAGCGGAACCTGATTTCAATTCCATCTCGTTCGCTTTTGGTAGCCTGCATTTCATGATTTTTTTGAGAAATTGACTTCTGAATTGTTTCTCCGTTCCGAGATATCCGGGCATTAGCCATGTGAAAAGTGACCATAAATCAGCGGGTCTGAA
The DNA here is from genome assembly GCA_963966625.1 of Caenorhabditis zanzibari. NCBI lineage: Eukaryota > Metazoa > Nematoda > Chromadorea > Rhabditida > Rhabditidae > Caenorhabditis > Caenorhabditis zanzibari. Next base: position 10,909,931 of record OZ016469.1, read on the forward strand.
GATACGATAATTAGATTAAAATATTCGAATTTGTGTACACATACGAGTTTTGAACTGGAGTTCCTGATAGAATAAGACGGCTTTTGCAAACGAGCTGAGTCGCGAATTTCCATGCACGTCGTTTTGAATTCCGCATCACATGGCCTTCATCAAGAACGATGTAGTTCCAGACTCTATCACTGAAAAAAGGGTGAATTCAGAATTTCGTCTTACGCTTTTGAAACTTACGCCATTAATGCAGACCTCAAATCTTCATAAGGAATGACACATATTTCAGCACGTTGACACCGAGCGATATTCTTTACGGCTGGAGTTCTCTTCGGGAAGAATCGATTCCATTCGAGACACCAATGATCCACAAGTGTTCGTGGACACACGATGAGTGAACATTTGTGCCGTTCTTCTAATTCGTCTTTATCTACTGAAAGTGCTATTGAACACATCGTCTGAAGAGTCTTCCCGAGTCCCATGTCATCTGCTAGAATTCCATGAAGTCCATAGGTTCTCAAGAATCGAATCCATGTGATTCCCTCTAATTGATACTCTCTGAGCAAACTCGTATCAAATCCTCCTGTGATATCTTCTCGAACAACACGTGGCAAACTACTGGGTGCACCGAGAACATTGATGAAGTTGGAGTATTCTTGTCGTTTCGTTGATAATTCTTCACTCAGTCCATCGATAACATAACTGGGATTTTCAAGTGTCACAACAGGAATAAGTCTTCTGAATGCTTCTCCAGCAGCATCGCGGACAGCCTCACACTGATCGGTGAGCAATTGGAATACAGGTGGAGCCAGTAGTGTGGCCCAACCGTTTAGAAAACATGAATCCATACTGCAGAGTCGAAGAAAAACCTCAACAGCAGCCAGACGAGAATAGACATTATCGAGATTCTGGGAGAGGTTGACGAGTCGTGTGTAGCATTTTGAGATAGTGTCTCCGCAGGAAGACTTGCAGAAAGTTTCGATAGATTTGGCGAATGCATATCGAATCGCTGGATCTTCATGTGGCACGAGGTTGAATATTTTATCGGTTGACGAATCTGAGAGCCGGGATCCCACACGATTCCAGAGACTGTTGTGAAGTTCCAAACGAGTTAGGAAGACCTGAAATTTCTCTTTTTTGGAATTGTCATTATCTATAAATGCTGCTTACATTCAGTTCCACGTCTTCCCCTAAATCGAAATGCGAATAAAATTCTGCAAGTTGTGTGGCATTGAATTGACAAAGTATATTCAGCACGAGTTCTGCATTCCGGCTTTCTGCCGATATATTTTTATCGTTATCCTCAAATCCATCCTCTGTTTCTTTCCCCCATATCCTCCGCATGCTTATGATGGTTGGCTCGGTTCCAGGGCTTGCAGATCCAATTTTTGGTACACGAACTGGGCATCCGGAGAACGAATCGAAAGCCTTTGCGAGAACTTTCACATAGGGACGAGGAGTTCGCGGCCAACTGAACATAACGAGCAGAGGAATGGCGCCACGGAATACTTCTGCAGCCATCGCATCGTTCTCTTCGGTTTGCATTGTTTCGACGATGGGGCGGATTTGAGGGGTCAACCTCTCTGGAGCACTTCCGAAATAGAAGAGTGTGGAGGAGAGGAGAGCATTGATACGGCTGGAAAATTGTTGTTTACACTATAATCAGAAGTTGGAAACACTTACATTCCATTGGATTTAATATTCATTTTTGCATTTTCGATGGATCTGCACAATGTATTGTATCTAGTGTCAATAGCCTCCAATTGTTTATCAGTCTTCAAGTTTGGACGAACGAATGAGTACGCAGCTTTGCTAACATCTTCCGGCGATCCACCTTCTGCACTCTTTCTATCAAATCCTCTCACTACACAATATTCGATGAACTCATTGCAATCTTTCGTCAATCCCATCACTATCGTCGTCATCTCGTCATACTGTTTTCCGGGTCCTGTTACGATCGAGTCGGCCAATTGAATGATTGTCATCGGTGGTGGCTTTTCAGTGATCTTCGAGTTCAATGCTCCACGATACAACGCTGCCCATTCATTGACAATGATAGAGACTCCAAGATTATGCATTATACTTCTCGACTGGAAGAATGGAACGAAAAGAAGTTGAACTGCCTGGTCTCTGAAAACTATGAATAAATAAATTTTGCCTGCTAGCTCGGCAACCTACACTTTCTGCCCTTGAATCTCGGCATCTGATTCATACAGAGCTTCTAGAATGATTGCGAGAAACTTGGCGCACAGGATTTTTCTTGTCAGGTACACTTTATCCTTCTCTTTTTCACCCAAAAATCTCATCTCTTCTGAACACATCAGTTCTGTTGGATCCTTTGTGTTGCTTGTGATTCCATCAACATCACACGCGAACACGTCGATTTGTGGGTTTCGATGGTCCATAAGGAGGCATCCAAGCCAATTTCCGATTTTCTGACTAACATCTCCCTTTTCAATGAGAACGTCTCTGCAAATCAGCAAGATAACAAGGATAAGAATAATTTCGACTCACTTATAAGCTCGAAACACTTTTCCGAATGTCAGGAACGTTTTCTCCAGAAAAACAAGGGAGTCAGCTGGCGCTGCGAAAAGAAGAATTCGATAAAGCTGTTTGATAATAACGAATACATCTTCGGCAGTCAATTTTCCGTTTTGCAGTCTATCGATATCTACATCAAGTAATTGAATAATCTTCTCGCATCGAACTGGAAAAGCAGCATCAATGATTGAACAAATCGTCAAAAGGCTCTGTCGACTAATGCTCAATTCTTTGTTCCACCGTAACCACAACTCCACGATTTCTAATAAATCAATGCAAAGCGCGTCGAGACCAGCTCTCAGTTGCTCTTTGGATGCTTCTAGTTCCAGAAGTTTCCATACGTGATTCATCACTTTCTCCACTAATTGACTCATTTCTTCTGGTGGAATTTCTTTATTGGACAGTATCGATGCGAGAGTTTTCACTGCACATCCTGTCACGTCATCTACTGGATCCTCTAGTGATGATATCACTAAGTCAAAGCATCTTTCAAAAGTCTTCTGATGTCCTTCTTCGTTATTTCTAGCAATGGCAAAGTAGTATTTCAGAACCAGAAGTCCCGATTGGCGAATGTTCCAATTGTTTTCTCCGTGTGTGCTGACCATTTGTACAATAATTTCTAGCACTACTTCTCGTCGTTTCTCGTCTGTATTTCGGAGCATATGAACGAGAGCTTGAGCGCATTGTTCTCTAACTGGAGCGGTTGCGTTTCTTCCAGAAGCAAAGTCATTGAATTTGTCCAGAATCAGTACATGGAGTAATAGATATAAAATGGAATCGATCAGTTCGTAGGATAGTCTGGAAGCTTTTATATAGAAGAAAACAGATTTTAAAAAAATATTACCTTTCATATGATGTTGTCGCTATTTGACATATTGTTATTGCTCCTCCATGTCGTGCGTACCATCGTTGCTCCGTGAGCAAATTAACAAACTCTCTAACAACTCTCCAGAACCTCTTTTGCCTTTCCACATCATCATCACCGTCTAATTCTTCTTCTTTAACGTCTATTTCCTCGGTTTTTGTAACTTGTCCCAATTCTTGACTAGTTGATGGCTGATTTGGCTCCGAAATTCCTTCATTCAGAAATTCATCGTCACTGAGAAATTTTTGAGAAGTGATTCCGGTGACGCTGTTGTAATCCAGATGCTGGTCCATTATTTCTCTCTGCTTTTGTTGACTACCTCGTTCCTCTTTTTTCGTTTTTTCTAACAACTTCTCGTCATCCATTAGCAGTGGTTTGAAATTCTTCTGAACACTGAGCACAACGATACTTTTGATTTTCTCCGACACTTCTGAATTCTCATCTTTCCTTCGCTCAAATTCTGGAACATTTTGAAGGATCGCATGAAGGGCTTTTCCAGCAGAAACTCTTGTGTCCCAAGTTTGAGATGTGATGTGTTTTTTGAGACTCTGAACGGATTTTTCAGATTTTATTTCGTGAAAATAATTCGATTTACCTTTTTCACATCTTCATTGAAAATTGATAACTTTCCAAACGCAACAGCCGCCTCGTTTCGAACATTCGGATTTTTGGCCTCGAGCAATGGGTCTAGCTGAAGGAGACGTGCCGAAGTATCGGCGCTCATTTGACACTGAAAAATCAAGTTTACACTTTATGAGAAAACAAGTGTTTTATCCGTTTTTGGAATTAAAAAAGCTATAGTTGAAATAACTCAAAAAAAGTCAGCAACACTGCTCTATCGAACATGTTGAAATTGGAGCGAAGCGCAAAGTTTTGAATCCGTTTTTATGGAAGTGATATTTTTCTATGAAAAACTTAATTAGTTTGCTAAAATCAATGTTTTCTGCCTTTTGATCAATGAAGACAGCGTTGAAATAATCTTCTTTTCTTCGCCACTCCTTACCTATCACCTTTCAGAAATATAGAATGAAGACAACTTTCGTTTAGAAGAGAGAAGAAATCTGCTATCCATTTTTATTAGAAGTGAGAGAGAAAGATTACATTATATACGAAATAAAGTTGCCATTTCAGTTGCCATGCGAAAACAATTTGATGATTTTTTGGGGATGAGTGGGCAGTATACTTTTTTGGAAAGGGGGAAATTGATTGATTTACAAGAGAACGAGAAAAAATATAGTGCGGATAACAGAATACAGAGCCGAGCGTTATTAATAACTTATTGGATTTGGATTCCAGAGAGCTCGATGTCTCCGGAGATCTGGAGTCCGGCGATGTCGTGTGGGTCGGCGCGGTGGGCGAACGAGATGTAGCGTTCTCCGTTGACGAAGACCTGGAAGGCGTACTCCTCGTTCGTGATGACCAAGTCGAATCCGACTCCCTTCTCGAATGGAATCTTTCCTTCGCGCTCCTCATTTCCCCACTCGTTGGCAGAGAGCGAGTTGCGGATGACGTGCTGAAAATGGAGCATTTTTCGTTGGGTTTTTTCTTTCTATTTTTTGCAATCGCACTTGATCTACAGACATACACACGACGTTTTGTGTCATAAAAATGTTTGTAAAAGAGCCATATTTGCCCTTTAGTTCTCAATGTAGCAAACAGAACAGTTTTTTTTGCCTTCGTCTGTCTCCTTACCTTCTCATCGAAACGTGGGTTGAAGTGGAATGAGATGTCTCCGTTCTTGCGGAGAAGGTTGACGTGGAAGCGCTTGGCCTTCTTCTCGACGGTTCCGAAGACGAGGAGGCTCTTTCCAACTGGAAGTCCGTTGGCGAGTCCGCTCTCGTATGGGACTGGGTAGTACTTTCCTCCCCAGTGAACGTGGTTCAAGTAGAGATCTCCGTCGATGGAGAGATGCGAGATCGAGGAAAGTGGAAGACGGTGCTCGTAGTCCTTGAATTCCTTGTGGTCAACGATGATCTGTAATCAAAAAATTGTACATTGAAAGGGAAAACGAATGTTTTACCTGGAAGCGATCATCATGAGCACGGATGCGGATGTCGAACGAGTCTCCCTTCTTGATTGGGTTGGACTTGCGCTCTTCCTTTCCCCACTCTCCGTTGGAGAACGAGTTGAGAACGATCTTTCCCTCGTCGAAGCGGACGGAGACGTGGAGTGGCACGTCGTTTCCGGAGAAGTCAGCGGTCTTCGAGTGAAGGTTGATGGTGAAGCGTTGAGACTCGTCGATGGTGGATCCCTTGACGATCAAGGTTTGTCCTGGCTCGAACTTCTCTTGGAGCACCGAGCGGTATGGGACTGGCTGAAAAGAATCGAAGGTTGAGTTAAATGAGACTACACTAAAAGGGCAACGCGACCATTTCTTCTTCCATGTGCCATTTTAGAATGTTTAGCAGGGTGATCATGTAGAAATATATGTGTGAGAGTCTTGTGGGAGTCTCTTTGCGTGTCACACACCACTGGGGTGAACAGAATAAGCGAGCAAGAAAAAGCAGCGCGACCCCAAAAGAAACGGAAGAGCTGTTATCCAATCTACACAACCAATCTTCGCGCTCCAGAAAAAGCCCAGAAAAACTTTCACACAGCTGATGACAACATCTTCTGTTTGTTTGTTTTTTGTTATTCGATTCTGACGGAGCAAGAATTCGAAAGGGTCTATAACATTCAGTTTTCTGACTGCTTTAATTTTGATAATGGACTGTTTGGCCGATAAAGGTGTGGGCGAGCATGTAGATAACACAAGGAATGTGTCACTTTAGATGTTTAAAGGTGTTCGAAGAATTGGCTTTTCCAAAGATATTTTTGGGACATCTTTTACACTGGAAAACACTAAAACGCCAAGATTCTAGGCGTTTTTTTCAGAGCTAATCTTTCGATATTCAGGTCAAAAGATTAGCTAACTCGAGTAACTGTACCTTCTCATTATCGTACCAGCGAAGGAATTGTGGCATTGTAGACATGATCAACTAGTCGGAATGTGCTGATTTCAAATCAGAAAACGAAATGTAAGCTATCGTCCTGGACGAGTGTCAAAACGAGACTGACTGCTGGTAAACAGTTTCAACCACACGGAGAGGTAGAGAGAACTAGACATAACTACAGTCATAACATTCGCAAGTCCCGCCTACTTATGAGTGAAATAGCGAAGCATTGACAGAGGTGCCAGGAAGCGCCGACGCGTCGGAATTGAAATGTTTCTTTTTGTGCAACAATCTGAGTCTCCGACAGTCTCCTCACTATCTAAACAACGTCTTCCAGTGATTCATCGGTATGGACGAACGGAAGAAGATGAAACTTTCTGTAGGTGTTCATTTATTGAAATGGAAGCTGTGTAGAGCTGTAGTGAACAATTGATTTCGAAAATTGTGATTTGTACTAAAACACAAATAATCGCAGGTCGAAATGCATGAAAACCTTCGTTTGCTATTGCTCAATATTTGGCGTCTTCGCATTACTGTTTACCGCCTGGCGTCACGTGCAAACTTCAAAGGCACACGAATCTATGAATGACCCGAAATACACTTCAAATAGACGCCTTGAAGTTGCAATGTATGGGTTTCTGGTGCACTTCACAGCTTTTTGCCACGTGTGAAAAAAACTAGGGTTTCCCACGATATCCCCATGTTGATTTCGATGATGGGTGTTGCTGTTGTTCTTGTTTTCCGTGGACAATAAAAAGTGGAAAAGACGGAGAAGACGGCCAGAAGTGGTGGGAGGCATAACAAATTTTGAGAAGAATTCAACGAAGGAGAAGGGGCGAATTGAGGCAGAAGAAGGTTTAGTCGACAAAAAAGGAGTATAATCAGGGTGCTAGAACAAGAACGAAAACATTTGGAAACTCCAGAAATTTTGAAGTCTGATTCTAAACATTCCCAATTTCAAGTGTTAGCTCCATGGAGCTCTACGAGTTCATCAAACTCTTCCAGGTCCTTACAATCCTCTTGGTCCCATATACTCATTTTCGAAAACTCAACGTTCGCTTCTGCGTTTCAACGATCAAGAGAACCGAAAACAGAACAAGTAGAAGCGGCCCGCATAATCTCTGATCTCCCAAATTTTCGAAGCTCAAAGTAAACAAAGAATACTGTTTTTTGTTTCCTACTGTGATCTTTCTTCAGCTGATGATTCAAATGAATTTAGCTGTCCAAACATCAAATGACATTCATTTAGAAGACATTTACAGTTACTGAAATTCTTAAGAACCTTTTCTCCTTTTTTCATTCTTTTTACGGTCGGTATAACTTTCTGATTCATTCTTCTACTGCCTCTTGCATCATCTCTCAACGCCTTCTTTTTCATTTTAGAAAACTGTGGGCGGGGGGTAAACAAAAATATTGATACGGTTTCTGCGGTCTGACTCATCACATCTCTTTCTTTTGTTGCAGCACTCCAACACTTTTTTTTCAAACTCACGTAGGACTTTGGCTCTTCGGCGGACATTGTCAGGTCTTTCGGAAGCGATTGACGATTCCTGCAAATCAACAAATTAGGAAAATATTCTTGATGGTTGATATTTAGATGAAGTGCGAGAAATTTTCAACGACGGCGATAACGACAAATGATGAAGACGACAATGGCAATAAAAGCGGGGGCCCAGAGGGCGCGATGGCGAGAGATGAAGACGGAGAGAAAGGAAAGGAGAGAAAAGTGTTTTGTAAATAAACGGTTAGAGACAACAGACGTGTCAACAAGAGACTAAAGAGCACAAGAAATGAGCGAGAAGCAGAGATTTGAGAGAGGGGGCCCTGGAGGAACCATGGTGATAAAAATGTGGTGGGAAACGATTTGTTTATGAGATGACACATCATGAAAAAAGAATTGAATGCATTTCCATATTGCATCCTGATGAATTTTATGAGGTACTGTATGTGTCAATATTGGAACAAGAAGAATAGAAAGAAATAGACACTAAAAAGTTCTGGAAATGTTCCAAATATTGAAATCTAGAACATTAGGCCGAGGTGCAAAATCTTAAAATAAAAAATAGCAGAAACTTTTTTTTGGACGATGTTCATCTTTCCAACCGGCCTTCTCTTTCGAAAATTTGAAACTTTAGTGAACTCGCTCTTCAGTTGAAACTCAATACTACACTTCTTTTTGCAAAACTAATCGAAACTGAATGTCGTAGAGCGAAACAAAAGAAGCCAATGAGTCTTTTGCTTCTCGAAAAAAAGAGGAAGGACAAGTGTCAGTGTTCGTAACCCTCTGTCTCTTCGCACTCGAGTGCAGATGTTTGCTACTTTTTTGAGTCTCATAAACAAAATAAAAAACGAAGAGAAACATGTGGAATCCATCTGGGTTGCTTTGCTTCGAAATGTTGCCAGAAAGGCCCACACCACACCCAAATTTCGGTTCATTTCATTTCACTCTCTGTTGTGTATGTGTGTATTTCGAAACAAGTTGACCAAAGCGTTTCAAACATCAAAAATGGATGCGAATAAGCGTGTGTCGCGCGAGTGCGCGAGAGTAAGTATCGAGTGTAATGTGGCGAGTAAATCCGCTCTCTCAGTCACAATTATACTTTTGGAATTGAAAAAGTTCGATGAGGTTTTGTGCGTTCCCGCAAGTTGAAGACTCGAAAAGGGACTAAATGTATCAAAAAGTTACGAAAGATAGAGGAAGGGGTCTCTCTTTTCTGAAGTGTTCTACCATCTCTTTTATCGTCGAATAATGGGGGCGGAGCCTAATTGTTTCTCTCATCGTATTTTCCTTTTCTTCCCTTTTCTCAAAATGCCTTTGCCGCATTTTATTTGCTGACGAATTTGATGACTTATAGTACTAGTACCGGGTAATATTGATAGAGAAAAAAGGAGCATTGTTTAACAAAATTCTGTACGATTCTTTTCATTCGCTTTTTCATTTTAATTCGATGGCACAATGAATCGAATCTCAAAAAAAGGAATTTGAAAAACAAAAACAAGTTGAGTTCTCTATATACTGCCACTACGAAAGACTAAAAGTGAAGTGAGAGGGAAAATGCCAAGATGGGAGTTTAGAGTGTGATAAGTGTCACTGATAACAACTTCTTGATATTTACGCGATGCAAAGATTGGCACGGGCTGTTCTGAAATTCCATTTCGCATATTTATACACCCAGATATTTTGGATGTAAACAAAGCCATTATACGATCGGAAAGATCACTGTGATCTTTTCAAATGAGAAAACATCATGATTTCATAATTCTGGTTGTTTTTCGGACTCGTGGGAAGCTACTGTTTGACATCGTGTTGGCAAATGAAGGAAACATTTTTCGGGGGTTGACCGCGACACAGAAGGGTGTAGGGGTGCCATACTTTTACTCGAAAAATGCGTACAAACAGCGAGAAGGTTGAGGCGATACGAGAAGTGTGAGAGAAAGTAGAAAAGGTCGTAGAAACGTGGGGGACACTTTTGTTTACGCTATCCCTCTCGCCACCCGTCGCTGCCGCCGGCCGTCTTCTTCTTCATACCGCTGTTTCGAATCTATGTCGAACTTGTGGTGATGATTGATTAGCCGGAAGGGTGAGCGATAGGGCGATTTCTAGACGGATGGGATTGAATAACGATTTCTTGCGCGCCGCCAAAATTTGGAGCAAATTGTGTGGCTCGCTGGCCATCTAACTGCCATGCCGAGTGCGTTGTTTATCGGCGCCGCCCGGGAGGGGGGAGGGCGGAGTTTTACGATGTTCTGTGTTTGTTGGTTGACACAGATTTGTTACTGAAAGAGAGACGTTTTCTGCTCAAAGAGAAGTAAAGAAAAAAGGTTGCGTGAAGGACGTCTTCGCTTTTTCGATGCAACCTTGCAATTTTCCAAGTGGGAAAAAGGTCTTGGTTTAATTGGATTCGCTTCTTGAAGGGGTTTGGCAGAGAATTCTCCTTCGGAACAGATTGATGCAGTGATTAGGCAAGGGTCGCGCGCAAGGACATTGATGAGTTCATCAAGAAAGCAACAAGAGAGAAAAAGGGAGAATAACAGAAATTCTGAAGAGAAAAATAATCGAAGGAAAATGAGTTTCGAATTGCGAGGAAGGCTTGGCATTCATGTTGTAAACAAGAGACGCAGAGAAAAAGACAAACAACGACGCGCCGCTCTCGTAAATCTACAACCATTTTTGTTGTTGAATTTTTTTTCTCGAAGATTTCATGAAAAACAAAAAAACAAATCGAGAAAAAAATCGAGAAGAAGAGTGGAAAGCGTGCGCACATTGCAATATTGTGCGCAGGGATTGCCAATTGCTTTTCGTTGCGAGAGTTTTTGTCATACAGTATACCTTTGCAACCCATGCGCACAATTTTTGCAATGTGTGCACGCTTTTCTCCTTTTTTCCCGATTTTTTTCTTTCCGATTTAGACGATCTCGCGAGATCTCCTTTTCTCGAGAATAATTTCATGAAAATGTAAAAAATCTAAAACAAAAAAAACTTAAAATTCAGATGCTCAAAGTTCTCAGTTTGCGTTCTTCTCTGCAAAGAGCCGCCTCCACACGACAGCTGGTTTATGAAGGATATGGGAACCCTCCGGAGGTATTTACTTTTTGGAAAATGCCCGTTAAAAAAGACTCATTACATTATAGGCAATCCAATTAAAAACCGTCGACATTGGCGACAAGCCAGCAGCTGACCAGGTCCTCGTCAATTGGATCGCAGCGCCCATCAACCCGGCAGATTTGAATCAGATTCAAGGTGACAGCTTCTGGTCGGACAATTATTAAAAGATATGCATTTTCAGGCGTTTACCCAGTCAAGCCGACTCTCCCGGCAGTTGGAGGAAACGAGGGATTTGGAAAGGTTATCAGTGTCGGATCCAATGTCAAGTCGATAAAAGAAGGAGATCATGTAATCCCGAATAAATCCGGATTAGGTACTTGGAGAGAGCTTGGTCTTCACTCAGAAGCTGACGTGTTCTCAATTGATAATCAACTGCCGTTGGAATATGCAGCCGTGTTTCAAGTGAGATTTTAGCCGAAAGAGCTCGAAAAAATAAGGAATTTTTCTAGGTGAATCCCCCAACTGCTTACCGTATGCTCAAGGACTTCATTCAATTAAAAAAGGGAGACACTGTTGTACAGAATGGGGCAAACTCTGCGGTTGGAAAGCAGGTCATTCAAATTTGCCGAATTCTTGGTGTCAAATCAGTGAACGTTGTTAGGAATCGAGAGAATCTTGACGAGCTTGTGAAGGAACTGAAAGACCTCGGAGCAGACGATGTTATTACTCAGGAAGAGTTGTATGGAAGAAAGAAGAAGTTCCCTGGAGTCAAACTTGCATTGAATTGTGTTGGAGGTCGCAGCTCTCTGTTCCTGGCGAGTCTTCTGGACCACGGAGGTTGTATGGTTACTTATGGAGGAATGAGCAAACAACCTGTTGATTGCCCAACGGGGCCTCTAATTTTCAAGGATATTTCGCTTCGCGGATTCTGGATGTCGAGATGGTACGATGTGCAGAAGACGCCGGAGAAGAGACAAGAGATGTACAAGGAGCTTGCCGGATGGATGAAGAGTGGAGAAATGAAGAAGCAAGCGTTTGTGAATAATAGATTGGAAGATCATGCCAGAGCGATTGAGGATGCACAAAACAAGCATGACAAGAAACAACTGTTCCTTTTGGACTAATTGTTAACTCTTTGTAGATATGTTAGCTCTGTAGATTTGTAACTTTGATTTTTGTAATATTTATTTTACGTGCCCAGTATGAACTTTTACCGGTTTCCCTGGTTTCTTCTTAGTTTCTACAACACATACAGTTTGCTTTTTTTGTCATCGCCAAGATGCTCAAATTAAACTCGTCGATTCGTTCGCTAGTCTCGAGATCACTCACTACTCGACAACTCATCTATGAGACGCGTGGCGCCCCGGAGAAGGTGATTCAATTGAAGACGGTCGAGTTGGTGGATAAGTTGGAGCCGGACGAAGTGTTGCTGGAATGGCAAGCATGTCCGATCAATCCGGCGGATATTAATCAGATTCAAGGAACATACGGATTGAGACCGAAATTGCCAGCAGCTGCTGGATTAGAGGGAGCTGCGAGAGTGGCAAAGGTTTGTAGCAGAGCGGGGCGGCAACGGCGCATTCAAATGTGAATAACTTTTTTCATGGGGATCGGATAAAGAATCCGTCGGAAAAACGTTCCTTATTTAAAAAGCTGTCTATGGGTAGAAAAATCGTCAAATTTCATCGAAAACTAACTGAGTTATGCGCTGTGTAGACGAAAAGTAGACGATTTTGGCGATTCTTCGGCAATACAAGGCGTAACTCCGTGAGTTTTTGATAAAATGTGACAAATTGTTAACCAATCGATAGCTTTTTTAATAAGCAATATTTTGTCTGTTGACCGTATTTTTACCCGATCCCCCTGAAAAAAGTTATTCACATTTGAATAAGAGGCAAAGGCTTGTAGCAGGGCTGAGCGGCAACGACTCATTCAAATGTGAATAACTTTTTTCAGGGGGGTCGGGTGAAAATACGGTCAACAGCGAAAATGTTCCTTATTAAAATAGCTATCGATTGGTAAAAAATGTGTCAATTTTCATGAAAAATTAACAGAGTTATGCCCTGTGTATATGAAAAGTAGCCAATTTTGGTGATTCTTTGGCAACACAGAGCATAACTCTGTTAATTTTTTGTTAAATTTGATGGTTTTTTTAATTAATCGATAGCTTTTTCAATAAGGAGCATTTTGTCTGTTGGCCGTATTTTTACCCGATCTCCCTGAAAAAAAGTTATTCACATTTGAATGAGAGCTCTGGTTTGTAGCCAAGAAAAGTGTAGTTGTGGTTGTAGAAAGTAGACAGGTGGAAATATAAAGTTCACAATGTAGTAGAACTTTGGTGCCAATAGTTTGTTCTTTGGTTTTAAAAAGTTTTGAATCCTTCAGATCGGCTCAGCCGTAACATCAGTAAAACCCGGAGACCAAGTGATCTCCTCATACGAAATCGCTGGAACATGGACTGATCATGGAATCTATCATCAGAAGAACGTCTTCAAAATCGACAATGATCTTCCTATCGAACACGCGGCTCTTCTGAAAGTCAATCCTCCATCGGCCTATATCATGTTGAAGGAGTACGCACATCTGAATAAGGGTGACTGGGTCGTTCAGAATTGTGCGAACTCTGCAGTCGGAAAGCAGATTATTCAGGTTCTTATCCTGCTAGGATTATCATAATTTAGCTGTGTTTTCTATTTCTATTTATTAACCAGATGTTCAGAGAATGATTTAGAAATAGGAGTTCTAGTTCAGGCGTCGTTTCTCGCTGGAGTCATGATTCTCCGCCATTCCTTCTTCTGCTGTCTTGCCATGCGCATCCATGTGACTCCAGGGTATCCTTTCTCGGTTAGGCGCTCTTTGATATCGTCTTCCCATCTTTGTTGTGGCCTGCCTCTCGTCCGTTTGTACGTCATTGGACACCATTCCGCTATTCTCCGTGACCACCTTTCTGTATTCGCGTTGGCAACCTTTTCTGCCCACTGTATCTTTCGCTTTCTTGCCAGCTCTGTGACACGTGGCAATCTTGTCCATCTGGCAACTTCTACGTTCCTCACTCTATCCATTCTGGAGATCCCAAGCATTGCTCTCTCCATTCTTCTCTGGGCCACATCTAGTTTCTTCCTCTCTTCCAGTTTCAGGGTCCACGCTTCACATCCATAGAGAAAACAGGGCATAATGCAGGTGACGAATACTCTTCTTTTTAGCCTGGGTGGTGCCCTTTTGTCTGTCAGGAAGATGCGGTGCTGTGTGAAGGCCCCCCACGCTGAGCCAATTCTTCTCTGGATTTCTTTCATGTTGGTCTGGAATGAAACATTAGTGCCGAGGTATATAAAGTTTTCCACTATTGACACAGGCTCCCCCCTTATTCTGATAGTTAGCTCATCCGTGGACTTATCACTTATGTTGGTCATGGCCACTGTCTTCTTCTTGTTGATTTGAAGTCCAACTTCCTTACTACGCTCCACCAACTCATCTATCATCTTCTGCATTGTTTCCGGGTCATGTGCTACAAGGGTTACGTCGTCGGCGTATCTAAGGTTGGTGAGTTGAGATCCGTTGATGTTTATTCCGTATTCTTCTTGTTCCCATTTCAGGTTCATGAAGGTTTGTTGCAGCACCGCATTGAACAACAGCGGAGATAACACACATCCTTGTCGTACTCCTCTTTGGATGTTTATCGAGGTCGTTTGCTCTAGCACTTTTACGTTGGAGGACGATTCTCTGTAGATTCTTTCGAGGACATCCACATAGTATCTCTCAACTCCATGTTCCTCTAAGGCGTTGAAGACGGCATTAAACTCTACACTATCGTATGCTTTTTGGAAGTCCACAAAGACCAGATATAGTTGGATGTTATATTCTCTGGACTTTTGGATGAGCAGACGGACGTTGTAAATGTGTTCAACTGTTCCGTAACTTTTTCTGAACCCAGCTTGTTCGGGTGGCTGGTTTTCTTCTAGCGGTTTTTGGATCCTTCCCATGATTACACGCGTCAAAAGTTTGAAGATTGATGGTAGCACAGAAATTGGGCGGTGGTTACCAATATCACGAAGATCGCCTTTCTTTTGCTGTGTTTAGATCGCCAGAATCCTTGGATTCAAAACTTTCAATATCATTCGCAATCGGGAGAAGCTCGGCGAGCTTGTGAAGGAGATGAAGGATTTGGGAGCCGATGAGGTGATCACTGAGGACGATCTCTATGATAAAAAGAAGAAGGTCAAGTTGCCAAAGGCCAAGTTGGCATTGAACGGAGTCGGTGGAAAGAGTTCTTTGTATTTGGCGAGTGCGCTTGAACAGGATGGATGTATGGTGACGTACGGAGGAATGAGTCGACAGGCAACTCAGGCTCCCACTGCTCCCCTCATCTTCAAGAACATCACACTTCGCGGCTTCTGGCTGATGACGTGGATTCGTGCTCAGAAAGATGATCGTGCAAAGGAGAAGATGCTCACCGAGTTGGCCGGATGGATGAAAGCTGGGGAAATTGTGCCGACTCCAATTGTGAGAAGATCTTTAAAGGATCACAAGGAGGCGCTCACCGATGCTCAGGTCAAATTTGATAAGAAGCAAGTGTTCTTCATGAAGGATTAGGGAATGGAGAGCTTGAAAAAACGATGACAAGTCTTATTTTTTGAAAAGAATGTGTGATAAATAAATGTGATTATTTGATGCATTTGTAACTGTCTTTGATCTTTCTTGATCTTGAAAATTCGTAAGGTTACTGTATTTTTGAACAACTGTATGACCTACTTTCTGAAAAAGATAAAAACATATAACCGTCACGGGATAAATCCACAAACCTAAAAACCTGCCACATCATCAAAGATTGAAAAAATTGATAAGAAAATGGGTATAAAAGAAGAGAGGATCCCAGAGAGTTCTCAATCAAACTTTTGTTACTCTCTCACCTCAGCAGAGAAACAAAAGCCGCTTCTCCGTCCAAAAGATGCCGAACCCGCCACCAAAAGAAGACACGTGGGCATTCCAGCCGATCGGAGCACCGTTCCCGCCGAGCCCTGTCAAATGCATGGGCGAGCAAAACATGTACGTCGCCTTGTGGTACAAGCACGGAAAACCAATCCACGGACGCTCGTGGAACAACGGAGGAGTCGTCGAGTGCTCGTTCCCGTACAAGGAGGCCGAGTTGACCACCAAGCAGCAGTTGGAGGGACAGATTCAGGTCTTGCAGTACCTCGGTGACCACAACAACCAAGGTAAGAACTTATTTGTAATTCGAGTTAGAAACAACATTATTTTGCAGGTTTCTGGTACGAGTGGATCAAGTACAAGGACCGTATCGAGAAGCTCGATGACAAGCACCAACTCGTCCGTTGCGGAGACTCGTTCCCGATCTTCTGGAAGCGTGCAGAGGGAAACCTTCTCGGTTACGTTGACAACAAGACCGAGGAAGCCTGGTTCTCCTTCAACGGAAAGGTCATCAAGCAGTTGGGTCCACAGCTCAATGAAATGTACATCATCACCCGCAACTGCGTCGGTGGACCACCACATTGTCCATGTGCCGTCTGTGGAGCTGCTCCACCACCACCCAAGCCAGTGCCACGTGTCGAGAGAGACGAATGGATGGACATTCGTGAGGGAGATGCATGGCCAACCAACCGACAATTGGTTCGTGCCTTGGACAAGTCGTTGGACACCTTGCCCGGAGTCGCTCAAGATCAATACGTTGCCCTTTGGTACATGCAAGGAGAGCCAGTCATGGGACGTGTCTGGAACGAGGGAGGAAAGGTAAGCATCGTTGAAAATCTTTCAAAAGCTCCATTGAACTCTTTCAGATCGCTGCCAACTTCTCGTGGTTCAATAACGAGTACTGCAAGAATGTTGGATCGATCCAACTCTTGGTTCACCTTCCCGACTCGGTCCGTGGATTCGATTATGGATGGATTCCATTCCCAGAAGCCGCCAAGTTTGGAGACAAGGAATGGCACCCAGTGCACGTCAACAACCACAAGGGAGACATCTCCGTTGGAGTTGTCAACGTTGCCGGTGGAAAGCAGATCCTCGCCAAGGTTGATGTCCGCAACGAGTCCTATGGATACGGTTACCAAGGAAAGGAGGTTTCGGCTCGTGGACCAGCTTGTGCATCGAGCACCATCGTCTTGTGCCGTAAGGCCAAGCCAGGATACAAGTTGGACGGATAAGGACCGCTTCCAACATCATCATGTCTTCAACCACCGCCCATCCAGACGCCAACAGCACTACATTCATTTTTGTATTGAATTGAATGAAATGAACTTTTTTTATTGTATTGGTTTTTGGTTACCTTGTTTTCAGAGATCGTACTAGACCGCACCTAGTTTTTTTGACAATTTTCATCACACTCTCAATCACACTCAATTTTCATCACACAAAACTTTTAATATTAAGAAAACTTGTAGATTGTGCAAGGGCAAAGTGGATTGAAAAAAGGACTGTCCTATTTTACAAAAACTGCATTCTAAGAATTGACTTTCAGATAAGGATGTTAACGGTCGTCGAAATCTCAAATCGGCGCCTTGATTTCCACGTCATCGGTTTCGAAAACCGAGGTCAATTTTTTAAAGACGAAGAAAACCAGAAAAGCGCGTTTCGAACTTCGCCTTTTTGGCCAGACTACTTTCAGAACACACGATATGAGATGAAATACAGTTATTCCTCAAATTCAAGGGATTTTCTCATGAATTATGTTTTGTATTCAGAAACGATCGATTTTGTTTCCCAGAAGTAAGATTTTGGTTGAAAACTCTTCACCTCACACATTCTCATGAAATACAGGTGGACTATACAGATGGACAATGTGTTGCTCCAGGGAATGGCTGGAACTGTATATAAGAGAAAGATCCCCTTCCATCCTCACTCCTCGTCTACTCGAGATCTTC
Source organism: Caenorhabditis zanzibari (assembly GCA_963966625.1). Lineage (NCBI taxonomy): Eukaryota > Metazoa > Nematoda > Chromadorea > Rhabditida > Rhabditidae > Caenorhabditis > Caenorhabditis zanzibari. The sequence continues at coordinate 10,927,679 of OZ016469.1, forward strand.
TCTAATTCAAAGCTCTATCCAATAACTATTTCTCACTATGACATCTACTGCTATGTCTACTTTCTCTCTTGCCGGCTTGACTTTCGATCAGAAAATGATCCGGTTGGCTAAATATCTCAGAGAAGATGTTCAAATTCTACCTGTACTGGAAGAATTGGAAAAGACGAACTTCAAACTATGCACGATCCAACATTTGGATATGAAGGATCTTGTAATGAAATTTTCTGATAGCTCGGAGGATTCGACTCAAAGACTAGCTGTTCGTGTCCTACATAAAATCGAACTCCTCGAGAAGGTGGAATCAATGATGTCGAATTTGGGAAACAACGCAAAGTCACGGAAGCGAACCAACGAAGCCCCATCCGCGATCCAAGCACTTCCAAAGAAGCGGACTGCTCCAAAGATCGCCGTATCAAAACCAAGGATTCCGTTGGAGCTAGTTCAACAACATCGTCCACAAATCCCGAAGAGCGAGCCTGCCAAAATGAAGAAATCAATGGATCACCAGAAACTTTTGGACATGTTGATCGCCAAAAATCGTCAAAACTCGGAAAAGAAAAAAGAAGAAGCAATGAAGAGAAGCGCCAAAATGATTCTCACCGAGCCACTCCCATTGGCTCCACCAGCAGCAAAGAAAGGGAAATATTAACTTTGTGTTTTTGATTAATTCTAACTAATTCATTACCTTATTTTCAACGTAATCCTAATAACAATAATGCTTTCAATAAATATATAAAACCAAGTAGTGTATTCCCAAAATCACTTTCATTTTTATAAGACAGGTTTCAATATTCCCAAATACACAAGGCTGTCACACGGCCGGCCCTTGGGCCGCGGCCTGGGCCGTGCGTAGGTTGTCATGGTTGAATCCGGTTGTACTTCTGAAAATAAGCTTTTTGGATCAAAAAAGCTCTGGGCCGCCGGATTCAACCATGATAACCTATCCACAGACCGTGCCGCGGCCCTAGGGCCCGGCCGTGGGCCGTCGATTTGACAGCCTTGCAAATACACAATAAACTTCACTTCATTTCAACAAGAAGCAATACACATCAATTTCTGATTCTTCCTCTTCTTTGCTCGTTTTCCGAATCCAATCGTTTCAATAAAATTGATTGACTGAAGAGGTGACGTCGATCTGAAATCATGAAATTCCATGGCCTAACTTTTTCTAGCCCCTACCGTAGCAATCTCATCTCCCATTGCTTCCATTCGACTTTCATCATCCGAATTCTCATCCCATGGCTCTTTTTCCGGAAGTTGAGCTTGTTGAGCTTGACGATCTGCGCTAAAGTTTTTGGCGATTCTTCGATAGGAGACATGTTGCTTTTGGAGCATAAACAGAGATTTGATGGTCTAAAAACAAAAACAGATTTTCAGTTTCCAAAAATTTAACTCACATTTCCACGATTACGGAATCTAATGTAGTTGATGACCATGAACAGGGGAACCATAAGAACAGGAAGGAAAGACACAAACCATCCAAAAATATCGAACAGAATCGGATACATTTCAGAATTTCCATTGTATGGATATGGTCGGAAGAAAGAAAGGACCACGAGAAGCTGGAAAATTTGAGGATATTTCTAGGATTCAAACCACAAAACTAACCGCTGCAATGATTGGAGCAATACCTAACCAATTGGCCGTGAAATACCACGAGTGGGGTCCGATTGCTTTGGTGCATCCGTTTTTAGGCTCGCCGAGCATTACAGTAATGTCATCACGAACATTCCGGAATCCATAGACGTACATCATGACGAGAAGTTCAGCAACGACGGCGCAGACGGAAGAGAATCCAGCGGCGTATTCGTCAAACATCTCGAACCAATAGAGGCCGGCCTAAAGGAACGCACATTTTGGAATGGCAAGTATATCTTCTAAAACTCTAGAATCAAACTCACATTCGTCGAGAAAACCAATCCGATACAATACAAGAAGAAGCACCACGACATCACAACCATCCATTTCTTCTTTCGATACTTTTTACTCTGATCATAAATACACGAACAGAAAACGTCCACCAAAGCAATCTCGGTACTTGCTCCAAGCAAAAAGAGCATCAAAAAGAACAAAAAACTCCACAACCATGGAAGTGGCATCTGTGTCATTGCTTCTGGATACACAACGAATGCCAACGAGAGACCACTTTTGATAACTTCTGGCACTTCGACGCCACGTTGATTTGCCAAGAATCCAAGTGTCGAGAATACAGCAGCTCCACCGACCAATGACATTGCAGTATCTCCGAGAATAACGATTAAAGCATCTTTGAATACATTATTATTCTTTCGACTGTATGAAGAGAGACTGATGAGTCCACCATGTCCAACAGATAATGAGAAACAGAGTTGTTTGAGAGCTTCAGTCCATGTTCGGATGACGAAGAGTTTAGAATAATCTGGTTTTCCAAAATAATAGTAGAGACCATCAGAAGCTCCTGGCAAAGTGACTCCTCTCACAAATAACACGACAACAATGAAATATGGAAGCAAGACGGAAACATAAGAAATCTTTCCCATAATCTTGGCTCCTTTCAATATTCCCAATGCAGTGAGTGCCCAGCAAACAGTCATTGCGGCCAGAATCGGGAGATTGATTCCACCGAAATCGTACATTCCAGAAGATGGATTGATGACGTGTCGAATGAAATATTGTTCAGTGGCACTGACCATTTCAATTCCATCAAATTGTTTTGCATCCTTACATGTTCCATTTATGAAAAACATCTTCTCGGGGATAGCCTTCGTCACGTTCTCCCAACCTGGTGGATTCTCGACTCGACACTCTTTTTGGCTGAAAAATTATATAGATTAAAAAGGGACAGTAAACTATCCTTTAAAATTTTGATTATTTTTGTATGGAAAGGCTCAGAATTTTGAGATATTGGGAGTCTCAGTTGAGAAAACATTCTGAAAATTTGTCCAAAAAAATATAGGCTCTCAAATGAGCTAAAAAAGGGCCCGTTCGGTAGCTTATTTTTCCCATATTCAATTCAAAATTGGTTTTGAGTGGCTCATGAAAAAAAGGATTTTACAGGAATCTTTTGGTGTACAAAAATTTAATAAGTAGCTACCCGAACGGACTCTATTTAGCTCATTTGAAAGTCCGCTTTTTTGACAAATTTTCAGAAACTTCTCCACTTCTCTTTCTCAACTGAGACTCCCATTATATCGAAATTCTGAGTCGATCCATATTTCTAGAAGAGCTTATTCTCTCTGTAATGAAGGATCACAATTCCACCTACCGAATCATATCGATACATGTCTCTGCAATATTCCACGAATTATCACACTTGTTCCAAATTGTGAAGTCTCCTCGGAAGATGTTCACAATATAGATACTGATCCATGATACAATCACAATATAGTAAATTGCCACCAATGCTGCCACCAATACTCCAATCCATCCGACTCCTTCCAAAAACGGCATGACTCTTCTGAAGATCACCGGCGGCGATTTTCCATTGTATTGACCCGTCAAGAATTCGAAATAGACAGCTGGAAATCCGAAGAGAAAAGCACAAGTGAGATAGGGGATAAGGAAAGCGGATCCTCCGTTTTCGAATGCTCTCGTCGGGAATCTCCAAATGTTTCCCAATCCGACAGCCAATCCGAGACAAGTGAGAACGAATTCGATTCCGTTTCCGAATCCTTCTCTTTCCTCTTCAGCTGGATCATCGGCTGGAAATAGAGCTGAGGAGACAGATGTTGTGTTAGTATTGTTCAGAGTGCTCTGTTTGCTAGGCGTCGGTGATGGGAGAGTTCCATCCGTACTCTGTGATGGTGCACGCTCTGAAACCAGAGCTCGACGTAAAGAACCTAACAAATTTTCCCCTTGAATCTGAATAACTTACTGAGAGTTTCATCATCTGTAATCGATGCCATTTTGTTGGTTGTTTCACTATCCAGCGCTCTCTTCTTCTACTACTTTTGTCAGCAAGATTCAGGGCTTTTCTCGATTGTGTTTTTTGTACTTCCGCACTATTCAGAAGTAAAATAAACAAGATTTCTTACGGCCTTTTTAAATTGTTTTGTTGGCACTTTTTGAACTTTTTTCTGTTCCCATAAAATGATGTTAAGGCTCTCACGTAACGAGATTCAATTTAAATTAGTGTGGGAAAAAGTAAAATTTTCGAAAAAATATAAAAACGTGAAGAAAATATTTTTCCAGTTGAAATTTATAACTACTGGATTAGTACTGAAAATGCACTGTAACCTGGATTTATCGAACCACGTGGCTCTTGAGCACTATTTGAAATTGATTTCAGATGTTTTAGATCATCAGCTTTCGAATGATATAAGTCTTATATCTCAACTCCACAGACATGTCTGACCATTCCCTAGTCAGTGGCTTGCTTGAAAATCCGACTTTGCAAGATCAAGAAACACGAGTTCGACTGCTGATATTTTAATGAATGGCAAATTTCTTTATTCTTTTCAGATGTTCTGCCCAAAGAACGTGTGTGTGTTTTTCAATGGAGTTTCAACGCCTGAATATTTGTGGTCAAAAGATTGACAGTGGTTACAAGTTGTAGCAAGCCGATTTTTGAAAAGGTCCTCAACATTTTTAGGTCAAAAAACCTCATTTTCAGTACAAAACTTCACTGCGATATAACTTTATTGGTATTGAGAGTTGAAAGATCTTTTTTATATCAGAAGGTAACGAGAAACGTTTTTTAAAAGTTGTAGCAAGCCGATTTCTGAATTGATTTTTTATTTTCAAGTTATGACCCAAAATACGTTTTTTCAGTGCTAATTTTGCTTATTTTTCAAAAGAATTTGCTTCCTTTGTATGTCCTTTTTTATGTTTCAATCGAAGATGCCGTGCCATTCATTTGAATGTTTTTTTAAAAGTCTCATTTACTTAAGATTAGTTGCTAAAAATAACTGCTCTATTATTCTCATCTTGGAAATTCTTATAACTTTTCAAACTATTAAGCTTAAAAGTCATCTCCATCCAACTTTCTTCGTAATTTCTCTCATTTCATTATCATCGTTGTCATTGAAACAGAAAAGCCTCCCTCCTCTGTTCCCTCATTACTCCATCCGCTTCTCCATATGTAATCACCGCAAAATGAAAGAAGTAGAACGTGAAAGAGAGCAAGTGTTTGTGTAGGTTTCTGATAGAGGCGAAGGCAGTGTGTGTTGAATTTTTCAAGATCTTTACACTCTCTCCCTCTGTCTCTCCTCGCTGAGAATATGTAGAAGCCGGTTGCCCCTAACGACACCAGCGACTTTCAGATGAAGAGAGAAATCTGGAGCCCTGGAGAGAGTAGGGGTGGAGTCGAGTGCAAGTGTCGACAAAACGGCCCCGCCTCCTTCTTCTTCTCCGCTTTTTTTTGGTTCCAGTCGCCTCCATTTTTCTTCTTTTTTGTTTGTCATCTTCCGCTCGCCACTAACTTCCTCCAAATTTTAGGGGGAGCACCCTCTAATCATCAGCAGACATCACCACGTGTTTTCTCTCAAGATTCTTCTCTTCGTGATCATTCATCTGCTTCGGTTTCAGAATTCTTCCACACCTTCTTCTTCTGTTTCTTCTTTTTCTCCAACCTCGGGGTTTCACTGGGTCATCGATATGAAGAGTAGTGGAGCAAAGTCTGCCACATATGCTTCCAACGTGAAACCGTAAGTTGAAATATCACAAGGTTTTTGGGTCGTAGGAGACACGGCTTCCAAAATCATCTTATTTATTGAACTTTTGAAATGATCGCTTTGCACAATCTAGATGACTAACTATATGGTATCCCAATTTAGAGTCTATGCACTTCTGGAGCATGCTTCCTAGTTCAGACGCTAAAAATCAAAGTCTCCGGTGCGAATTCGTACAAGTCATTCTTAGAGCAGTTTTCTGAAAGTTTGCTCCACCGAAACTGCAGTATGTTAGAAGTACGGTTTCCCACGGACTATAACTCAATTTATTAGAAAAAAATTGAAGAAAAAAGAATTTCATGAGAAGGAAATTAAATTTGCAGCTTAAAATTGATCCTATCGTACTCCGAACAGTCTTGATAACTCTTTGAAATGTTTTTTGAGCATAATCATTTAGATTTTCAGTCTTTCATCGCTAGTTTGCTAGTTTTGAGAGAGCTAATTTTGAAAAATTGTTATTGAAAACAATCACACCTTCTGAATCTCAAGTGATTCAAATTCTTGGAACATAAATTTCCAGAGACTTCACTAATTGAACTAATGTGACTAACATATCTTGCTTGCTCGAAAACAAATCTCGAAAATTCTCACGATTCTTCACAGTTTTTACTCCCGCGAGTATCCCTAACCTTCTTCTTATTTTTATGAGAAGTACTCATTCTTTTGGGTTTTTTATTGAATAATAATAATTTTTGAAATGAGCTAAAAATTAGAAGAAGAATAAGGCTATGCTAATTAGCTGAACCTGGCTTCTGTATAATGTTGTTGTCGTGTATTTGTTGTGTTTGACGCAATAGTATACTATAAAAATACGGTGAACAGAACAACAATGAGGGTTCGAGAAGAATCTGAATGTCTATGATGAGAGAGATTCTGGGAAATCGGAGATTTCATTCCCGCCCACTCAATTTTTCTCGCAGTAACCTATGATCTTGTTAAAGAGAAGTATTTATGTAAACATGTAGCCATTTCGAGATCAATAACGGAAAGAAATTCAGATTAACGATTCGAGCGAGAGCTGGAAGTACACCAGGACTCGATAGCAGACAGATGCATTCGTTGATTAACAAGAACAACACGCTGAGTCGGATGTTGTGTAAAGATGCGGATACTGTTGGTGAGTTTGATTTAAACAGGGTTGCGTCAGCTAAAGCAAAAATTTCTAGCAAAATTTTTCGGTCCTAATTTCTATTTTCTAGTTTTAGTCGCTATTTCGTCTACATATAAACGTTAGAAGGATTTCTAAAACACAATTTTTTTTTGAAATTTTGCTAATTTACCTTCAAAATTTCGAGAAAATTTGAAAAATTTCAATAATTTTTCGATAATATTTACCGGACCGAGAATAATGTTTTTGAGCCCGGCCCATACCGGCTGGTCAAATTGCAATACATTATTAAAATTTGTGTTTTTTATCGTTGGAGCAAAGATCCTCAAGGAGTATTGTAGTCAGAGCTTTTTACTTTTCGCACGTTATCTTGCAAGATGGCCTTAAAGGCCGTAACTTTGTTTAAAGACGCGCAGAGTCCCCAACTGAGTCTCTGTTACAACGAGATGAAAACAAATTGGAAAGAATTATTCATTTTTGATTCCTGATAATTAAAAAAACTTCGAAGCTTATAAGATGTACCCATGAAGTTCAGAATTGATCCAAGTTCAATTTTGTTTCCTACTAGATTTGTCCATAAGTTTTTTCCGTTTTTGATTTCTCAACTTTGACCATAATTATTATGCATAATCTGAAAAAATGAAAGAAACTTAGGGACCAACCTAATATAAAATCCCATGTTTCTCTAACCCAATTCTTCCAGATTGCCCAACGCCAACACTTCCATCATCCCGTTCCTCTTCAGTCATCTCAATCAATTCTCCAACATCTCAAAACGAAACAAAAATCAGTTCGGGACGACTGATCAAAGTGGCACCCGCCAAGGTGCGCCAATCGAAATCGGCCAGTCGTTGGCAGGGATTCTGCCATTCCGTTGTGAGCACCCCTATCTCTCTATGTCTCTATCTTGTTGATGCATGGGTTCTGCTCACTCTCTATTCTCTTGTACCTAATCCTAATCTATCCTCATCTACACCACAATTTCCGTTATGGTAGTTGCACGTATAGATACATTTTCGTCATCAGAATCTCATGACTTTGCTACTATTTTTGGAGTTTTCTGATTCCCTCTGGCTCCAATATTTTGTATGCTTTAATCCTTTTTTTACTGTAAGAGGAACTGAAAGTGCAAAATGATTTATCACAGGTGTCTGAATGAGGCAAAAGGGATTTTGAGTTGCAAAAAGAGAGATCAAGCGCAGGTGAAAACAACTAAAGGTTGAATTGGAGAAGTAGTAAAAATAGGGAAAAGAGAGAGGGTGGAGAGGAAAAATGACAAATTTAATTTAGAAAAAGTTGGGGAGCGAATGAATTTATTGCGCCGAGAATAATTGGACACAGAATGTGTCTAGAGTTGAGAAAAGATTGGAAACAGGGGATTGGAACATATTCTAAAAGACATGTGGAGAGAGTAAGGGGTGGCGTATTCCGGAGTTTTGGATACTAGGGGGAAATTCTGAAAAAAAGAAATTCTGAAAATAATATTACGAGCTTTGATAAATTTTACATTTCTTTGGTTCCAGTTTCACCTTTCTCGAAATATTCAACACTTTTGATTAAAAGTCCACGGATAGTATAACTTCCGGATGACTGGCTAATTTTGTCGTCACTATTTACCATATTTCGAAGAAAAATGTGTGACCAGTTTTTGATTGACTGATTTTGGAACGCATCTATGAGTTTTATACTCGAATTAATACATCAAGAAGAAAAGTTTCTTTTTAGGGTTCAGAAGATCCAAAAAAATTAAGGAACTGAAACATGCTATCATTTGGTTCAAACAGATACTAACACACCAGAAAATAGTTACCGTAAAACTTCTAATATAAGGACAACCGAGTAAGCTCGAAAAGAGCACTTTCTCAGATTTTTGTGAATCTGAAAATTGTCTCAATCGATTCGTTGTCAAAAATAGAAACACGTTATTAAAAATTAGTAATGGATACTTTTGTGAAATTCGAATTTCGATTTTGAGGAGGTTGAACAATAGTAGGACATGTCCATCTATTTATACTAATAACACTCACCATTTCAGTTACTTTTATGTCAACCAAAAATATACTGTATAGAGAAAATGCACAATCTAATCCGTTAATAACTATTAATTTTCAGCAAGACACAGTCTCCATCATCTCTGACGAGTCAGAATTTGGCGAGACACCTCGTTCTCTATCCCACGCCGAACTCTTCGAATCCGATCGCGAGTCTCCTGATTACGGTCTTTCTCCAGTATCACCACCATTCTCATCAACAGAAGGACCAGAGGACGTCTTCGAGAGAGTCAAAACAGCTTCAGTCACCACTACAGATAAAAATAGCGATGAAAAAAAAGCCGTAGCCAATCCATTCCGCTCACTTTATATCGATGAGGTCGTTTGGCAAATCGATGATGTCGTCTTCGCATCTGCATGCGATGCAGTCAACAACAACTCGCTTATGTGTCGATTGAATATTGAGTTCATTTGTGAAATTGCAGATGAGACTGCTGATCATGTTCAAGAGTCTAGGTAACGGGGACTGACTTTTGAAACCTCAAACTTCTATTCTAGACGCCAAAAAAGTGGATTCGAGTGTCCGTGCTTCTGCAATCGCGCCAGCAGTCACTTCCGCTACTATCTCTCATACAGTCTCCCGGAAACTGAGCAGCGGTGCATGCAGGTTTGTTTAGCGATTACTGTACTTTTCACAGCATATTTTAAGCTTACCGAAGACACTAAGCTCAATGAGATGTTCGACGGATTCCTCGACTTGGTTCAGCGAGCTCGTCGTGCTAATCGCAATGTGCTCGTCTGCAGTACTCGTGGAAGGAATCGGTACTGTTTTGGATTAGGATCGTCATAAAAAAATAAGGACTGCCTTTCAGTGCTCCAGCATTCGCATCGGCTTACCTGATGAGCAAGGAGCAGATTCCACGACAGCAGGCTGTGGCCAAAGTTCGGCAAGCCATGGGATCGATGCGCCCGCCGGTGAACATCTCGGATTTCATGCAGAGGAAATTGATGAGGTAATGAGGGGTCGGAAAGTTCTGAAAGTTGTAGACAGAGATGAGAGGCAACCAATTTCGGAAACTCATTCAAATATGAATGCCTTTTTCAGTGGGATCGGGTGAAAATCCAAAATCGGCAACTTTTCGGTAACAGAAGGCCTAACTCTGTTAAATTTTGATAAAACTTGACTGGTTTTTAACGGTTCGATAGCTATTTCAATAACGAACATTTTCTTTGTTGATCGTATTTTTACCCGATGCCCCTTTAAGGGGTAGAACACTAATTTGGATTTTTGAGATTTTGGTATCATTCGATGCAGAATTAGGGCGCGGGAAGAAAATTCTCTTGGACCACGGTCCAAAAATGCCTTATTTTCGGAATACGGGTGAAAAACAGCCCAAAAAAATCAACTGTGAAGGTGCAATTTTTTCACGTGCACCCTCAAGGATTCACGCGTCCCAAAAAATAGCCAATTTGCACCCTCACAGTTGATTTTTTTGGGCTGTTTTTCACCCGTATTCCGAAAATAAGGCATTTTTGGACCGTGGTCCAAGAGAATTTTTTCCCGTGCCCTAATTCTGCATCGAATGATACCAAAATCTCAAAATTTTGGGAAATTGTGTACTCCCCATTAAAAAAAGTTATTCACATTTGAATGTATTGCCGAAATTCTTTGTCGTTAAGCCCTGATTGTGGAGGATATGCGACTATGCTTGTTGGGAATAGGTTGTCTAGAGAAACAAATTCCAGTTCGGTTTTGTTTTAGATTGGGTATTTCGAGGTGGGAGCATGAACTTTGATAATTAGAGCGGCTTCTATTTTCTCAATGGCTGCACTAATTTAGTCTCAGTCCTTCATTTCTAATTCTCCGTTCTTCCAGGTACCAACAACACCTCGGAATCGACCCATCGAACGCTTACGATCCAACTCATACTCTTCCACTATTCCATGTGAAACGATCCGCCTGGACCTAACATCTCAATTTCTTGTCAACTTCCTTCACACCGCCCATCCACACACTTAGTTAATAATTATGCACACTTTTCTCGGTCTCGTTTTTCTGTATTATGACACTTTTGGTCTCCCCTCCATTTATTTTTGGTTTTCTCTCTGAATTTTGGTCTGATGAATGAAACTTTGGTGCAAGTTTAGCTATATATATATATTTCGATAACTTTGAACTCTTACAGTTGGCTGATTCGGCTTTCGCTCAAAACTAAGGGAATTCTCCGAAACTTTCCAATTCCTGATTTTCAATTTTTGCTTGGGTGATTTCAAGAATAGCTCAAACATCAACTTTATCACGGATTCATCTAACGAATCTTTGTTTCCCATGAGAGTCAGGGGATTAAGGGAAAAACAAGAAAGTAATTTGTATATAACGGACGTCATCAGCTTCAGGAAACAAGAGAAACTTCGAGAAGAACAATCGTGGGAATCTGAAAATACAAATTTGGAATTGCATTGGTGGAGATACAAATGAAGGAAAATATGGGATTTTGGAGGGAAGCTGGAAAAAACTTGAGAGCCTAATTCAGACTACCGTAATTCCGACTACTGTAATCGAATTGAAAATTTCTAAAACAGAGTCGCAAGAAAAAAGTAAACCTTCCCCCATAGAGCCGTTCTTCTTCATAGAGCCGCATTAAAATAGCTTGCTCAAAACTAGAAATTTTATGAATCGCTTCTCGAAAATCAGTCACGAGTAATTTTGTGGTGATCGAAATTTCATTTTATGAAGATCGAACAATAGAGGGGTGTGCCCGCTTTCCGAGAAAATACAGTATGATTTTTCCAACCGTCAAGAAGATTAGGAAATTGTTGTGTTCCTCAGCTTCTGAAATCGTTCCGAATGCAGATAACTGATATTACAGGGTCCGCCAAAATTACGTGTGCACAACTTTGACGCCATGGCGCTGCGCACTGACGCACTTTTGGTGCGCAATTTTTTAAAATTTTTATTAATTATTTCATTACCAGGTGGATTCAGCCCCCTCCGGGGGCTTCACCACCTGGCCTTCGCTTGCTTCACTGTTTTGGAGCCTTCGGCTCCGTTCCTTACGACCTGCGGTCTTTTTGATTCAAAAAGGGGGGAGTCTTCGGCTCCGTTCCTCTGGGCCTGCGGCCCTTTTTATTCAAAAAATGGGGAGCCTTCGGCTCCGTTCCTCTGGGCCTGCGGCCCTTTTTTCAAAAAGTGAGGAGCCTTCGGCTCCGTTCCTCCGGGCCTGCGGCCCTTTTTTCCAAAAGTGAGGAGACTTCGGCTCCGTTCCTCTGGGACTGGGGCACTTTTTATTCAAAAAGTGAGGAGACATTGGCTCCGTTCCTCTGGGCCTGCGGCCCTTTTTATTCAAAAAGTGAGGGGCCTTCGGCTCCGTTCCTCTGGGCCTGCGACCCTTTTCTTCAAAAAGTGAGGAGCCTTCGGCCCTTTTTATCCTTTTCATCCGTTCTAAATTACACATGATTTATTATTGTAGCCTTCCATTTTATCCAAACGCAATCTGATGCGCGTTCCGCGCATAGCGAAGTTCAAAAACTGTATTCACAACATGTTCACTTTTGATCAACTTGAGAATTTAAGAAATGAGAAATTTAAAAATTTTTCGAAAAAAGTTTGAATAATTCCGTGAACTCGTCACTCTCTCCCCTTCCATTAAAAAAACAACTGGATGGTCCCAAAATGGAGGTTTTTGCGCTCTCCTGACCTCATTTCTCGACGAATCGAAAAACAAAATAGACGGGCATCATCGTGAAGGAATTTCTGATAACCTGCCAAAATTTGGGAAAAATCGGTCCAGTGGGGACTGAGCTAGGGCCGGCGACAGACACAGCACAGACACACAGACACACACACAGAATTTTGCGTTTGTTAATAGTAAAGATTTATTAGTTTGCCAAGTTTCATCCCGATCGGTTATGTTTTACTAGGGAATGGTTTATACGAAACTTGGAGTTACGAGACGCGACCTATATCATTCGAAAGCCCAGAAAATGAGCATTCTAAATATATAATTTTTAGCTGCCCAATGGCGCTAGGAACAGAGAAAACGTCATCTGAAAAATGGGTCAAAAAATCGAAAATTCATTTCACGTTTATATACGAATTTAAATACTGTAGAAAATAACGATTGGATGGCGTAGTGGGTAAGAGGTTGGATTGCAAAGCGGAAGGTCAGGGGTTCGTACCCACTTGCCGGAAAACTTTTTTTTTGAATTTTTGAAAGATTTTTTATCAAGTGTTTTTGGGGGTCACAAACAGTTTTTATGAGTTTTTTCTACTGGTTTCCCAAACTAATGAGGAAACCTATTTTCCAAGTTTTTTACAAGCTTTTCGATGGGTTAAAGAAATCCGCACATTTATTGAAGAGAAACTATACAATGGTCAAAGCAAATGAAGTTTTTGCATGGAGCACATTTTACGAATGACATCCTTGAAGATAGAAACACTGATAGATTATCTGGCCGAAGCAATACTGTGGACAGTATTCATCCAAGAGTACTGTAGAAATCCGTTTAACTCCAAAGCCGATATTTGGTAATAAATCAAAAACACCATCCAAAGACACATATTCCAGTCTGTCAAAAAAAGCTTGTAAAAAACTTGGAAAATAGGTTTCCTCATTAGTTTGGGAAACCAGTAGAAAAAACTCATAAAAACTGTTTGTGACCCCCAAAAACACTTGATAAAAAATCTTTCAAAAATTCAAAAAAAAGTTTTCCGGCAAGTGGGTACGAACCCCTGACCTTCCGCTTTGCAATCCAACCTCTTACCCACTACGCCATCCAATCGTTATTTTCTACAGTATTTAAATTCGTATATAAACGTGAAATGAATTTTCGATTTTTTGACCCATTTTTCAGATGACGTTTTCTCTGTTCCTAGCGCCATTGGGCAGCTAAAAATTATATATTTAGAATGCTCATTTTCTGGGCTTTCGAATGATATAGGTCGCGTCTCGTAACTCCAAGTTTCGTATAAACCATTCCCTAGTTAGGTAAATGACAGCGGCAAGTCCTCATCGTACTCTGATCGTCGACTTTTACAAGCGAGGTTTAAGCACAGGAGACATTTCTAAACGACTCGGAGTGCACCGAAACACGGTTTTCGCGACCATCCGTCGTTTCAACCAGCTTGGCCACCTCAAGGACCGTACGGGAAGAGGAAGACCGAGGACTGTAAGAACTCCAGCGAAAGTCAAGGCCGTCCGGGAGAAAGTCAGGCGAAATGCTCATCGTTCCATGAAAAAGATGTCAGATGACATGGATATCTCCTATACATCAATGAGGAGAATTGTCAGAAAAGAGCTGAAGATGACCTCTTATCGAGCAACAAAAGCTGCTATTCTATCCCAAGCCAATAAGGAGAAACGGCTCATCAAAGCGAAGCGCCTTCTCGCTGGCACGCGCAAAAAGGATCATCTTATCACCATCTTCTCGGACGAGAAACTCTTCAGTGTCGAGGCTGAATTTTATAGCCAAAACCACCGAGTGCTGGCCACAAATATTCAACAAGCAGCTGAGCGTGGTAAAACAATCCATCGAGCCTCTCATCCTGCGAGCATCATGGTTTTCGGAGCGGTTTGCTATGATGGGAAGTGTCCGCTTGTTTTCGTTGATAAAGGCGTGAAAATCAACCAAAAATACTACGTTGAGGAGATTCTGGAGAAGCATGTGCTACCGTGGGCTCAAAACCACTTCGGTCAGAAGAAATACATCTTCCAGCAAGATGGAGCGCCTGCTCATACCGCAAAAATGGCTCAACAGTGGTGCAAGGACCACTTCCCCGCCTTCATACCAAAGGACGAATGGCCGGCTTCGTTGCCTGATCTGAACCCGCTCGACTACTCCGTATGGGGAGTTCTGCAGAATAAGGTCTGCGCAAGACCTCATGCAAATATCGAGGCCCTGAAGAAGTCGTTGTCTGAGGAATGGGACAAATTATCCGTCGAATACCTGCGTGCCACCATTGATGCCTTCCCTCGACGACTTCGTGCCGTGGTCGCTGCCAAAGGAAGTAGAATCGAATAATTTTTGTTGAATTATGATTTCAAGCGTTGAAATAAACTATCTGTTAAATTTCGTCTTAATCTCGCATCTACTTCTGGAGATAACGTCATCTACACTTGCACACGTAATTTTGGCGGACCCTGTATTTCTATTCAAAACAGAAACATCTCATACATTTTCAAACCCCAATTCCTTCAAATCTAGTTTCCCCTTTTCCCTCTATTCATTTCCTTCTCCGGAACAACATCCTCATGAATATCAATTCCGGTGATTGTGTTGCAATGAGATTCAACTTCTGGTATTGGTAGACGAAAAGGGGAAGAGAAAAAGGAAATAAAAATCAGCTTCTCCTTCTTTTCCTCTGGATTCGTTGCCATCGTGTCTTGAAAGCGGCAGACCGGTTTTTCACGGTCCGAGAAGAGAGAAGTTGCAGCAGGCGGCCTCCGAGGGGGGCGCATCCTCTAGCCACTTTTTGTGTCTCTTTTCCCGAGATGCTTCTCAATCTTCGTTTTTCTTTTCTGGCCATCCTTATCAACATAAGCTTCGGGAAGGAAGGGGGACCGATTTTTCATCGATATATTGCGATCTCGACGCCTTTCCCTTTGGCTAACTAGCCTGCCACGTCCTCCAATTATTCTTTGATTTCTTGATAGGGGGCTAATTTTTTACGGGTTTGGTTTTATGTTGTTAATGTTGTGTTACTCTTAAGAAGCGATTCTGAAAATAAATGTAGACTCAAGCACTTTTATCTCATAGCTAGCCATAGCTCATGTGAGGCTCCAAAACTTTTCTCATTGACCTTTTTTACGATGAATTTAGATTATGTGTCTTCTACACTTTTGTTAAGTAAATTAGTTTCGTTCTCATCTGATTCTGAATCCTCAAACAACTTCTTTGTGTTTAGTTGTTTAATATTCAATGACCTAATCAACTGAAAGAATTGAAATTTTTTGTGAATTCGACTTCTAGAATTTTCGGTTTGGTTAAACCATGTGTTCCAGATTTATATCCGCTCGAAAAGGAAATCAAAAGTTTAGGAGTATTCGTTCAAAGGTTCTCGCAAATTTTTATCACAAAAATTTTTCCAAAGCTTCTGAATCTTTGAAACATTCATTAAGAATTCATCAGAATCCTCCAAATGATGTCATGCTTCTATCAATGAACATCGAAACAAATTGAACATCCAAGTACTTTTTGTGTTCTGCTGCTTCATCTTTGCTTCCTCTTTCCTCTCTCCTAGTTTATACAATTATCCGTCTAGCCGTCACAGACATTGCAACTAACTACCATATTTCGGATGGAACGGTCGATTATGGAAGACGTGACTTCTTCCAGAAATTGTCCGTATACTCAGATTGTCCTTTAGAATAGAGACCAAGAGTTTAGACGAAGAGAAACAGAGATGGCTAATGCTAATTCTCCGTCCTCTTATTTAGCTTCTGCCGATCTCCGCCGGGAAGTTGGTGGGAGAGTGACAACGGAAGAAATGAACGAACGGTGTGAAGAATGAAAAAAATACGTAGTTGGTGTTAGATGATGGCAACTACAATGACAATTACTGTCAAAACAGTGTACTTGATTTCCTGTTTTCCGGTATTGATAAAATCGGTGAAGGGGGTTTTATTGTAAGTTCGCTCTGTCGGAAAACCGGTAAACCTTTTTGTTTGAATTTTTCTGAGAGACTAAAAAATGAATGAGGTTTCTTGTTATCGAGGTCTCGATCATTGTATTCTTTTCATATTGAATTTGAGTCGAATTTTTGGACCTCCAGTTGTTTGTACTTACCTGGAGTTTTGACTTTTAAAACTTTTAAATTTGTCGTCTTGAATTTCTACAGCTTCTCAACTTTTGAAGAAATTTTTTTCGAGACTTTCAGTCAAACATTATTTTCTAAAATAAAGGAACTTCTTCACAAGATTTTTTTAATCCACAGCTTCGTGTTCTGACTGGTTTCAATTCTCAAATTCAATTTTTGATTATTTCAAATGCTCAGATAAGTGTAGAATTACTAAAAATTAGGTACTTTTAAAAATTTGAAACTCTCAGAAACTCAAAATCAAAAACTTGAAAACTAAAAACTTCAGAACATCGAAGTGCAAGAATTGGTGAAATGGTGATCTTTCGAATTTGAGAGCACCATTAAAGTCATACCTGGAAGTCAGAATTCAAAGTTTCGTAAAATTTATGGAACTGTACTGTAGAATCGCTGCATTAACTAGGCTTGAGAAAATCGAAGTCTCAAACTTTCGAAACCCAAGACTCTTCCTGATCCCATAAATCAACACAAACACCTGCCTACCACCAAATATTTCCCATCCTTCCATTTTTTTGCCCACTTATCTTCTTGCCTCCCAAATTTTCTCACCTGCGTTGGTGATCAATTACAAGTTTCTTCTATCTCCCCAATCCTTTTTTCCTCGAAAACTACCGTTTCTTCTGAAGGCGTTGCGATTGCGTATGCATCGGCTTCTTCCCCCCTCTATAGTTTTTTGTTCATTCTCTCTCTCTCGCTCTCTCTCTGAATGAATGAATGGAAAAGAGTGAAAGAGAGAACGAGACAACAGACACAGGCTATTACGTGCATACGTTTCGAGAGGATCCTCTCTTCTGATGCCGAGGACTGGTTTCTAGGTGAAAGGGGGGATGAGGTGTTGTGGTGGAATAATACTAGTACTTTGCTAATTGGCAAACCAAGATCCGAGATTCGATTCATTCGTATACAGTAATCGCGCGTTTTCTAGATATGAGATTGTTTAAGCTTGACTAGTTTAGAATCAGCTGAGAACCAGCGCTGGGTTTTGAGAGAATTTTTGATCTTGAGATTTCGAACGAGGGATTTTGAGATTCTGAGTTTCATACGATTCTGAGATTGATAAACGGATAGTGAGATTTTAGAACATTGAGATTAATCTTTTCCAGCTGAAATCAAATTTTTAGCTGATTCTAGCTGAAATCAATTGATTCTAGCTTAAATCACAATTATTTTTTTCAATTTTCCCTCGTTTTTGTAGAATGTCAATTTCAGAAACTTTTATTAAACTCATTTTCACTTTTTCAAAGTCTCATGATTAGTGTAAAATCTCAATTAACATCTGTGAAAATGTCTCAAAGTTAGAAGAAGGAGATGATTGTTGTAAAGTTTAGTTTTTCAGTTTCTAGTGAAATCTTCTAATCTTATTTCATTGTAAATTTTCGGTGAAAGTTGTTCCTTTTCTCAATGTATGATTAATTAGTTCCAGTTTGTCTGGAACTTTTCTTGCTTGGCTATGACAAGTTTGACGCCTGCCAGAGGTAGTGATTTAGGTAGTGATTTATGTTTTTTTTTTTCATTAGGTCAACTTCAATAAATCATGCACATACCCTTACTATTTGTTTGTTTTTATAGTAAAATTCAAGAATTTATCGCTTTAAGGATCCTAAGTGCTTGAAAAACCATTTTTGAGAATTAGAGGCTTCCAGACTCCAGACTGTTATTTCCCTTGTAATTTCTCTTGTGCTACTAGTAATTTCCCAGATTCTCCGTTTCTGGGATCCAATGAGTTTGAGATCCAACCATTATTTGACTTCTTGCTTTGTTTGAAGATCATGAGATTCTGTTACTTCAAAAATTGGAAAGAACCAAATTGATTTTGAGTTTATCGAATCGGCTTTGACTTGTTTAATGACTCGTTTAAACCTATTTTTTGCTTTTTCAAATCCATCTTCCTAATTTCTACTTTTTCTCCTCAATTCAACAACCACACCCATTCATCAATCCCACTTATTCCAAGTATTCCTCTTCCCAAAAATTCAAAATTTTCGAAAAAGAATCGTACAAAAAACGAAGACCAAATCCTCCTCCTCGTCTTCCAATTTTTCTCATCTTGATCCAGAAGGACAAGTCCTTTTTCACTTCGTTTCGTGTTTGTTGTATATTGCCAATTGATCTTAATCGTATTGATGCAATAGTCTGGCATTGCTTCTTCTTCTTTTCGGCATTTTCCTCATTTTCTGACTACTTTTCCACCGGTTCCACGCCTCTTTCGTCCTCCTTTTTTGCCCTTTCCTAATTTTTGTCACTCTATCTGTATATGTTTAAATGTTGCTTCTTTTTTCCATTCAACTTTCCATTTTATCCGTTTATCGGCCTTCAAAAAAGCGTTTTTCTTTTCACTCATTACAGTGGATTTCCGAATGAAAATGAAAAGCTTGGTGTTACACACCTTTCGATCATCTGAATCCTTTCGTTTTTCGGTCACTCTTTCTGGGCAAACATGTTACCGCTGTTCCATTCGTTACGCAATTCTTCTCCGCCCTTCAAGTTTTCTCCTTCTTTCTTCCTTTCGCGTGTGTTCACTACTCAAATCATTTTCCTTTTTAAGCTTTCTGGGTGGGATCGTCTTCCCAGTCATAGATCAAATACCGTAAGAGAATCTATTTTTAGACTGTAGAAGTGAAAGAACCGTTCTATTAAGTTGAGCTACCTTAAAATCTGTTTTAGAAGGGAACGTCCCTTCATTTGTCTAGCACCTAAAAAATATAATTTTTTGAATTCACAAAATGGATCATAACAACTGATTTGAAACATACTTTGTGAGTCAACTTTTGACGAGGATTCTAATAAAACTAATTTCAATCCGTTTGAATTTCAAGAAGTTGCTCAATTTGAGCTTATCGGGGTGCCCATTTAGTACAGATTTTACGTTATTTAAAAACCTTTTGTTGATCTTAACCTATAACTTTGTAAAACTTAGGGTCCTGAAAGGGTTCCTTGAGATTTTTCTGAAAATTGGAGATTCAAAGATACCAAAATTTTAAAGTCACCATCTTGAGCTGTTACTCTTTAGATTCTGAAGAAATCAAAAATTTAAAAATTTTCGATGAAAGGGTGATTCCCAGATTAAATAAGTTGTTGAATAATAGTGTTTCGAGATTTAGACTCGCCCGAAGACCTTAGGATTCGTTCGATTGTGAAATTCTGCTGGTCTGAAGTTTATCCTTCGAGATTCAGAAAAGTTCAGAAAAAGATACCAAAAAAATCCCCCTTGAAAACTTATACATTTTAGTTTTGGGGTTTTTTGAGAATCGTTTTTCCCCCATTCGTTCCCACTCGTTTGAATTTTCCTATCGATTTTTTCACCCTACCATTTATTTTTTCATCTTCCCAGAATGCACATTGGTGCACCTGGCCTAGTCGTAATACTGTCATAACTCATCGCGATTTTTTATGCGGTCTTTGTCCATTATTGGTTTTTTTGTCGAGATGTGATTATATCGATATGTTCCATTCATTCCAATCCACTCAATCCCAGATCCCATACCTTCCCTAAATCACATGTACTCATCAGCAGTCACGAACCGAACACATTTCTCAATCTCTCTGAAATCAGCTGTTTAGTTTAAATGAACTCCCACTATCTCCGAGTGTAATGCTCCTCCATTTTTCTCAACTTTATTTTTTCTTATCACATGTGAATTGTCATGTTCAACCGGTTCTCTGTCTCAACTCCTCTCATTTCTCTAATTTTTTCCCTATCATTTTTTTCCCTAGCTGTTATTCCAGTCTTACCTCCCCAGAGACTATCCTCAAAGTGCATTTAACACCCTTTCAAATCGATGTTATTTTCGAGTGTCAAAGTCCGATTATAAACGTGGTTTGAACCGTAAATCCCTCGTTTTGACCGAATTATGAACACATTGTTTTTTCAGGGTTATTGACTGCTGGTGACCATAAAAAAGACGACTCATTCGAATTGTGTTTCTGATAACTCTTTTTTAATCAACAAATATACCGGCGAGGATGAGCAAGTGAGTTTTTTGGGCGTTTCCTTCTGATTAGATATTCAAGAAGAGGTATTAAAATTTTATAACCTTCGGGGGCGTTTCTGTTTAGAAAAACGAACACTTTTGCATTTTATGCTCGCTTTGAGAATGTCGAAAGGTTTTCTAATTAACAAGTACTTTATGTCTGAAATTTTATGTTTTGGAGGCCTTTTGAGAACTTACTTTTTGAAAAAGAGAAATTTCGAAACAAAAATTTTTCTGAGCCCAGGAAACCTCCAGGTCTTAAAATAGGATCACAGTAATTTTTCTCAAATAATGGTCCCATTTCCAATATTTACGAAAATAACAATATTTTTGCATAAAATTCGATAAAACTCGAGAAAATCGATTTTCAAATCGCGAACTTACATTTTTTCTAACCTAGTTTTAAAAATGTAGAATTTTTTGCTGATTCGAATGCACCTAATATCGCTGCTCAAAACGCTGTAAAAAAGTTTTTATTGGATTTTTTGTCAGCAGTGGCGAGCGCGACAGCAGATTGTAAGCTGGCAGCGGCGAGCGCGACAAATAGGAAATTTGTTCATAAAAATTTTTAAATTGGGCTTTGAGCAGCGAAATTAGGTTTTGAATCAGCGAGAAATTCTACATTTTTTGAAATAGGTTGGAAAATATGTAAGTTCTCGATTTGAAATCGTTTTTCTCGAGTTTTATCGGTTTTTATGCGAAAATATTTTATTTTGGTAAATACTGGATCGTTTGGAAAATAAAATTGATTGTTACCCTACTTTAAAATCACCGAACTGTAGTACAGAGGCTATCAGAAACCTCTTGAGAATTCGACATTACAGGGACTGGAATTTGACTTTCAGATTCTCGTCACTATCTAGTACTAGTTTTCAACAATGTATTCTAAAAACTATATTGATTTGTATACGAAATGCACTCTAGACAAAAGAAACAATTGAATGAATATATCCTGTTCTTTATCACTCGAACGGTTTTATATCTAACGAGACACACACCCACCAAAAAAACTGGCAAGATGACGATGATACTTTCCCCCTCTTTTGTCGAATTTCCCCTCCTGCTTTTTCCTATCAACAAAAAAAATATTACATTTTACAGAAATATCGAGAAATCGGACAAACGTCCGCCGTCTTCCATGTCAACTGGATCAGCTGACAGCGGAGTCTTCTCATCTGGAGTCCACCCGTCATCGTCACCAGGTCACAGTCAACGAAGTGAGGAATCCTCGGCCGGATCACAAAGTGGACCACCCAGTCCGACGACTCATTTGAATTCGTTGTTGTTTGAGACAGCTAATTTGATTGCGGTGAATGAGCAGTTGAGAAAAGAGATTGCAGAGTAAGCAAGCAGTTAGGGATCTGAAAATGAAGGATTTTCAGGAACAAGCAGATTC
Organism: Caenorhabditis zanzibari; assembly: GCA_963966625.1. Taxonomy (NCBI): domain Eukaryota; kingdom Metazoa; phylum Nematoda; class Chromadorea; order Rhabditida; family Rhabditidae; genus Caenorhabditis; species Caenorhabditis zanzibari. The sequence continues at coordinate 10,949,609 of OZ016469.1, forward strand.
AGAATATCCAGATGAGAGCATTGAATCGGATGACAACCACGCCGCCAAGTCCAGCAGAAAGTTTTGGGGGAGCACCTGTGCAGAATGGTTTTTCACAGTTAGTTATTTCTTTCTTGAGGGGTTTCTTTTAGCAGATTTGAGTCTGAGAAAGAGCCAAAATAGAGGAGATTAGGAAAGTCATAAACTGCGGGAGGCGTTGACTTTTAGAATTGCCTCTTCATTCCCATTAACAAACCCCAAACGAGGGTTCGTAGGCGTCAGGGGCGTTTTAAATGAGGACCACTTTAGGACTACTGTAATGGAGCTTTAGAATAGAGAGCAAATAGAAGAAGGTTTTTCGCAGAAATGTCGGTTCATAGATCTCATGTTTTCCCATAATTTTTCTGAAAAGTTGACTTTTCAAAAAACTTTGAAAAAAAATGTGAAAGTTTTTTCGTTCAAAAATTTCCAAATATCACTCAAGTATAGATAGCGAGCTTTCCGGGCCGGGCCGGGCTTCAAAAAAACTTGGGCCTTGGGCCAACATATCTGCTTTGTATCGTTTCACGGTATCGGATGTATGCAGTTTTGAAAATTTCAGCTAATTTCTGCTGTACACTCATCAAGGGTGCCACATTCGGCGGCCGGCCGCTGAAGCCGCCGGCTTTAGAGACGTGAAAATTAACACTGAAAATTATTTTATTCAAAAAAGAAATTTTTATTTTGGGAATGAAAATCAGTGTAAATAGGAATATCTTCAGAAGCCGCGGCCGGCCGTACGGCAGCCTTGACACTCATAAATCCAACTTCTCCAAATCCACCCATGCTTTTAAAAATTTGTCCTGGCACCCCATAAATCTAATTTCCAATCCCTTATCACATGTACAGATCAGACGTAACCCTATTTTTTCTGGCTTTCCTCTATTCAAATATTCTCTACTTCTGTCTCATACCCGTTTTATATTCAGACGTGCACCACGCGGAGAGAGAAGAATGCAGAAGCCAGAATCGTACAAGACTGTTATTTGTCAGGCGTGGCTCGAATCGAAGACGTGCAATTTTGCAGAGAACTGTCGATTCGCGCACGGAGAGGATGAGCTTCGTCCGAGCAAGTGAGTTTAAAGTGGGATTACAATCTTTTTTTATTTTTACTTATTTTTGCTTAAAAATCGTTAACACTAGAGAAAATCGATTTTCAAATCGTGAATTTATATTTTTTCTAACATTTATTTCAAAAAGTAGAGTTTTTCGCTGATTCGAATGCACCTAATATAAAGCAAAAATTTTTTCATAAAAATTTTTCTGTAGGGTTTTGAGCTGTGATATTAGGTGCATGCGAATCAGCGAAAAATTTTACATTTTTAAAAATAGATTAGAAAAAATGTAAGTTCGCGATTTGAAAATCGATTTTTATGCAAAAAATTTCGTGAATATTGGAACTGGGACGATGATTTAAGTGCAAATAAAAATGAATGCAATCCCATTCTAAGATTTTTTTCCATCTTCTAATTTTCCAAATTTCCAGAATCGAGCCCCGTCAGAACAACAAGTACAAGACGAAGCTATGTGATAAGTACACGACGACTGGATTGTGTCCCTATGGAAAACGGTGTCTTTTCATTCATCCCGATCATGGACCAAACGCTTATATTCGAGCTGATAGACTCTATGAGGTAAGTTTGGGTAGTTCTATCTATTGGCTATAGTTTCCAAGTTTCACCGCGCTCTAGTTGATATCAAGAGAAAACAGGCGAGCGGGATTTCTCGAATGTCCAGTTTCAGCCATGTTTGCAATGGAGCTTGGAAACTATCTTGGAAACTTGGAAACTATCGCTAATTGCATTTAGGGTCCGTAATAGGACAGATTACTGATTTTTGTACCCAGTTCATTTTTTCCAGGTCTCCCAACGACACGCCCTTGCCGATCTCCGTGATCACATGGAAACTCAAATCCTATCGGGATCCGGAGGAAAGATCCCATTTGCTCAGCTCCCTCTCTCCATGGTCCCTGAAATTCAACAATTAGTGGCTGGGAATGGAATCTCTCCGATTCCGGATGCAAGAATCCAACAGCATACTGTAGCAGCGAAAATGCGAAATTCAATGAGATCTCCGATTGGACAGATGGCGTGTGAAGGTTTGTTAGGGGTTACTTTAAGGCTCAAAATGAGCACATTCTTTAAAAATTTTAACGGATTGAAATTAGTCTTATTAGAATTATCGTCAAAAGTTGAATCAGAAAATATGTTTCAAATCAGTTTTTATTATCCATTTGAGAAGTTTTTTTAAATTTAAAATTTTTAAAAAATCTTAATTTCAGAAGACCTTTTTCAGGATTTCTAGAAATGCAGGGTAATCTTAAAACAACAATAACTCCAGAACTACAGTAGTCTTCCAAAACTACAGTAATCTTCAAAACTACAGTAGCCCAAAACCACAGTACTCTCAGAACTAAAGTAATCTGAAAACAATAGTAACCCTTCCAACAACTACCAAAAACTACAGTGACCCCAATCAATTTTTAGGATTTTAAAAAATGCAGATTAAACTACAGTACTCTTACAATTAAAACAGCAATAGCCCATGAACTACAGTAATCTTCCAAACTACAGTATTGACAAAACAATAGTAACCCTTACAACAACTACAATGATCCCAAAAATTACAGTAACCCCAATCAATTTTTAGGATTTAAAAAATATGCATGTCAAACTACAGTAATCTTAAAACCGCGATAACCCCAGAACTACAGTAATCTTCCAAACTACAGTACTCTCAGAACAATAATGTAACCCTGAAAACAACTACAGCGAACCATAATATTCAGTGATCCCAAAAACTACCAATCAATTTTTAGGATTTGCCATCACTTTTAGAATTATGAATTTTCATTTGAAAATTTTCTTTTATTTTTAAAAACGTCCTATATTTCCAGGTGCTCGTCCCCATCCAAGTTGGCCACTTGAGACTCCAGCCTTCTATCTTCCACCAGAATCCTCCATCAACAACAACAATAATCCATTCGACTCAACATTCTCCACGTCTCCAAGCATTCAGCCATATTTTGTGACTGGTTCGTCACCTTTTCCCAGTTTTCCTCATCTAAAGTCCCAAACTTTAGCAAAACAAGCCGTCCCATTCCCAACGATTTCTCATAATTCGCGTTCTCAACAATCCGACGATGATTCAATGTCGACGATTCCGGGATTTGATCATCTTGCAGAAGACATGGCAAGACATCTGGAATTGTGGTGACATTTCTGATAATTTATGCTCTCTTTTTTTCGTTTTTGTCTGTGAGTATTGTCCGATGAGTAGTAGTTACTAATAATTTATGAGCATCGATTGACTACAATTTCAGCCTCGAAAGATTAATAAAAGAAATGAGGTCAATCGATGCGTATCTCACTAATATTTCCCGATTTCCCCACCTAATATTTTTCTTGCTTTTTTTCGAAAATTACCCCGTCTTTTTCGCAATAAAGTCTTGAAGCGCCCCTAGCACAAAAATTGGCTATTTTATTTCACACAAGGATAATACACGTTGCAAAAATCCTAAGCTTCTTACTCTAAAATAAATGAAAATAATCGGGGTTGAGGTTGACATTGTTTGGTGAAGAAAAACCGGAATAAAAGAGCAAAAAAATGGAGCAGAAGAGAGGAAAAATAAAATAAACGGTTCAACGAAAAACGAAATTGATGCATACTGACTACGATTACATTAGAGCAAAAAATAAAAGGAAGCTAGCGACACGATCAATTCGGAAACAAGGAAATGTACAACTGAATTGAGTCGGACCGAAAAGGGAGGTGGCGGGAGGATAAGTGAGTAGGGGTTCGATCGAAATGCTCCACGGCAGTTTTGATGCTCACTTTCCGATCCTTTGACGAACTTTGTTGTATCTATCAGTCAAACGATCTACTCCAGATGCAAATCGTCGGTATCCGTTTTGCATATGAGCAGCAATCGCCAAAACCATGTAGTATGTTTGTTGGGTGAGCTTTACTCCATAAAGGATCACATCTTTTGTTACGTTGTAGAGCAGAACCTGAAAACAAAGTTCTTAAGAAGTAGTTATACGACCGCATATTGTGATAGGAAAACTTAAAACTATCAAGAATTTCAAGGTTATTTGGTAATTCGATTTATCATTAGTTTAGAAACGTAACAGGGCAACGAATATCGGTAACTCATACACAAAGCGTAACGTTGTTGACTTTTTTAGTTGTATTCCAAGCAGAAAAATTTGTTGCGAGGAATCGAAACTTTATTTTTGTTAGCACTGTCTTGGGTTAAACTCAAAACTCACCACAGCTTTAGTGATGGCTGCTGAACGAATGATTCCGCTGACTTGGGATGGGTAGGATTGAACAGATTCAACCCACGTGTCTCGTTCCCAAACTCCAACACCTCGCCGATCGGCAACCTGGAAAAGGATCGAATTTCACTTGATCTCTGATCAAAAATCACCTTCTCACTCATAAGAAGTCGGCTAATTAATCTAGAATAAGCAGGTACCGATTGCAACGACTTCAAATGCTTCACTTGTTCTGGTCCTGGAACTCTAGCGTATCCACGTCTAACAACTTCTACATTGAGATTAGTACGACCAAATGCGGTTCTCTTGACAGTTACATCGGCGTCTGCAACATCTGGAGCCCCTTCTACTTCCTGAATTGAAACATGAATTTTTAAAAAATTTCTAAACAATATTTACCTTGATAACTGTAAAGGTGACAGGCTTGTTTGTCAGCCTCAAGTCCTTTGCCAAGAATTGTTGCCCGGATTGGGAAAGCTCTACACCGGCCAGCCGGAGATTCAGAAGACCTGTATTGACGTTCTTTCGTTTTGGAAGGAACGGAATCTTCATGACAGGCTCATGCTCGACACGCAATTCTCCACTTGGGAGCACTTCGCGTACTCGTCCTTTCAGTTCCAATTCTTTACGAATGAAATCCTTCGGGATTTGGTTTACATGTTGGAACTTGTGGAACTGCAAGAATAATACGTTTTTAGATGGGAATAATTTAAATTCTCACCAGTCTAGAGTTTCTCAAGTAGATGATGACTCCTGCGAGACCAACTCCGACGATTGCTCCCTGAAAAGACATTACGTTAACAGCTTTATGATTTTTTAGTAAATAACTTACTCGAACAGCAAGAGCTGTGTATCTGTCGACCGGGTCGACAAGTTTTCCGCCGTCAGGAGTCGATTTGGCGGCTGGAATAGTTTGCCCATGGTCCGGGTGTGTGGCAGCAGCTTCCGCCTCTGCCATTCTCTGAACACTTGAAATAATGAATATAAATTTTGTTCCAGAACAAGTATTTTGTTTAGAGAATGTAATTTTAAAAGGTTAGGCATCAGAAAACACTGTTGATCCTCTGGAAAACAATTCAAAAAACAGCAGTCCGAGGCAGAAAACGAGAAACGCGCCAGCTGACAGATGTGTGTCAATAAAGCTGCTGACGCGTTTTCCGTTGTCCGAGAGGACTACACGAAAAAATAAGCGGAAAACAAATTTTTTTCAATTTTCAAGACTCAAAACCTGCTTGACCTCAGAAAAAAGAGCATCTGCTCGCGATTTTGTTTTGTAAAATCAAAAACATGGGAGAAAGAGATTTGCTGACAAAAGAGTTTGCACCAACTCGCCGTGATGAGCTGCAGATCCACAACAAGAAGATAGGAGAAGTAAGTTTTTATTTTTAAAATGCAGAAATAAAAGTCCAGAAACTTTTTTCAGGTGTCAAATTGGCTCAAAAGCGCATTCTCCGAAGACGAACCTCATAAAAGAGTGCTCTATTTGACTGGGCCGACTGGATCAGGCAAATCGACCGTTGTTGAAGTTTTGTGCAAGGAACTGAAAATCGAGTTGATTGACTACACTCCTGAGCTTCTTCATGATGAAAATTTGCAATACGAGAAACACGATTTCAGTCAATTAATCAATTTTTTAATTCGGAGACACGCAAGCTTGAAAGGAGGATCGAAGAAGCGTGTTCTGTTTGTTTCAGAGCTGCCCGATCAAGCGTATTCGTAAGTTTTACCTAAATTTGTTGTTTCCTACTTCATCATAACAGTTTTCAGAGACCCTTATACGTTTCGAATTGAACTTCACGACGCACTGAATGTTATTCGACACCCTGTGATTCTCTGTCTCACAAATGATATTGCATGTTGGAATTTGAATCCAGACAGACTGTTTACGAAGGAATTTATCGATGTTGGTTTTCTAGTATCTTCATTCTTGCATCTTTGTTTTTGCAGGCAAATTATATAGACACCATTGTGTTCAATGCAGTAGCATTGACATTCCTGAAGAAAGCGTTGGATCGAGCATCGAATCTTCTACCAACCCCGTTATCGAACTCAAAACTCAATATCATCGCAGAAGAAGCGCGTGGCGATTTGCGAACAGCGATGAATATGCTTCAGATGAATTCAGTTGGTCCGAACGCGGATAGAAGAGCCGGGAAAGGAGTTATTTGTGCGTCGAAAGCGAATAAAGACGAGGCATTTCACATGCTCGGCAGAGTTCTCTATGCGAAACGTGTCAATCCGAATGCTCCAATTTTGTCAAAATTTAACAATAAGCGAAGAAAAAGTGCGCCGGTGCCAGAGCCAACAGAACGAACAGATCTGGAACATGATCCCACTGATATCATCACAATGTCCAGTATGTCATCGGAGAAGGTAGCAAAAATATTCAGATTTTTCTTTTATAATCTCAGTTTTCAGCTTATATCATTTTTATTCGAGAACGAACATGTCTTTTGCTCGAAGATCTCTAATTATCGACATGTAATCGATACGTTTTCATTTTGCGATGCTCTCACTGCCGACTGGAATACAGCTAGAACGCTGCCTGATGAGTATTCTTCACAAATCGCTGTTAGGAATGTTATGTGGTACAACTTCAAAGAATCTCGACCAAAAACTATGCATTCTATGGTTCGCCCAGCGTTGAGAGAGCTTGAAAAGCAAATGGCAGCGACAAGGAATGAAATTCGAAGATTACCGATGATTGGAAACAGTTACTTTTCTTCCTTGTAATTATATTTTTTCTGAAATCAGACAACAACTTGTTTTCATTCAGGACAGCTCCATATCAAACGATCATTCAAAACATAAACGATTCTGAGCGAATCGAAACGTTTCTCTCCAGACCGATGGAAGTTAGTTGGAAGCTTGGAAAAGATCAAATCGAGGAGAAATTGGAGAAAATGGTTACTACTCTGAAAGAATTACTAGTGAAAATGGAATATTTCAGTTATTACTATCATTCAAAGGACGCAAGAAGCCGATGAAAAAGAAGCCGACGTTGGTACAGCCGATAATAAAAGTAGAAGAAATCGAGGAGGAGGAAGAGGAGAAGTACACAATCGAAGAGTCTAGCGACGATAGCTTCGATGATTTTTAAAAATTATATAGTGTTTCCTGAAAATTTTTCCGGTGTTTTCGTGTCATGATGTAAAATTATTCGATTACGATCTCAATGAATTTTAATTTTGTAAGCTTCTAGTGCCGTAGTTCAACATAATGTCCTAGTATTTATGAGGATCAGCCTGATCCGATCAGGGAAAAAATGGCTATTTAAAAAATTCAACTATTTAATTAAGAAAAAAGGGCATTTTCGTGTTTCTACTGGGAATTTTTTTTTACGCATTTCATTGCATTTTCTGATTTTTTTCGGCGACTTTCCGAAAATTTTTCAGTCCGGACAATTTTTAGTGCAGAATCGTCCAAAAAATTTATGGGAAAAGCTCCGAAAAAAACGAAATATTTATCGGCCAGCTCTGATCAGGATTTGAAAGATGTTACTGTGGGTTCTGTTTGCAGTTATTTTGAGATGTGACCCAAAAATTTGGGCCTTCAAGAACCACTCCAAAAAATTGTAATTTTCTTGATTTCTACGTGCTCTTCTATTTTTTTCCCTCTTATCTTTCTCGAGATCTAGAGCAAAGATCAAAAGCGCTGATAATGCGCCCCTATATAAGCTGGTTGATTTGTACAGTATCCCTATCGAGTCTAATAACTCAATCCAACGCTCAAATGGCCCAATCCGTCCCACCAGGAGATATCCAAACCCAACCCAACGCGAAGATCGTCTTCAATGCCCCGTACGACGACAAGCACACCTACCACATCAAGGTTATCAACTCGTCCGCCCGTCGTATCGGATATGGTATCAAGACCACCAACATGAAACGTCTCGGAGTCGATCCACCATGCGGAGTGCTCGACCCAAAGGAAGCCGTCCTTCTTGCCGTCTCTTGCGACGCTTTCGCCTTCGGACAGGAAGTGAGGAGAATTCTGAATCTTCTAGAAAACACATTGCTCTTTTCAGGACACCAACAACGATCGCATCACCGTCGAGTGGACCAACACTCCAGATGGCGCTGCCAAGCAGTTCCGCCGTGAATGGTTCCAAGGGGATGGAATGGTTCGCCGCAAGAATCTTCCAATCGAGTACAACCCATAGATCCCGTGTTGATTGAAAATTGTTTCTTAATGAACGATTTTTTCAAAGATGTTTTTCTTTTTTCAAATTGCAAGCTTCCAAGCAACAATTTTTACAAGTGGATCCTTTCAGAATCATTCGAAATTTTCGCGTCTAGAACACACTGTCTTTTTCAAAGCTCGGAGAAAATGTTTATTGCTCATTTTGAAGCCTTCCGAGTCCTCTTGGAGTTTACAAAAGCCTCAGAGTCTTAGAATCTTTCAGAATCATTTTTGAATTTTCCGAACTCGTCATTCCCGAGTAATATTTTTCTGGTTCAAAAATTTCGAAAACGATAAATTTGGACAGTCAGTATTGAGAAATTGTATTTATACCACAAAGCAGTAAAAATGATCCATAAACCTGGAACATCGGAAAAATTTTTATCATTGAGAAAAAGTTTTCATGTACAGTATTTCCGATGAGTTTTGACAGTTTTCAGAGCGAAAAATTGTATTTTTGTCACAGAAATCTAGAAAAAAAATATTTGAGAACGATGGAAAATGACGAGGAATCGATGAGACTACTTTCAGATACACAGAAATGAAAAAGTGATATTTTCGGGCTCACTGTGGTGTCCTTCTATTAGAGGTTTTACGGTATATCATTAGTAGGAACACAATTTATGATCTCTCAATAAAATTCATGAAATCTTTATTGCAAAGTAGTGGAATACACTGGTTTCGGTTTGTTCGGTGAAGATGCCGGTGTGATATCGATCAACTCCTCGATGAAACGATTAATGTCTTTGTTGATCGGATCCTTCTTACTGCCACGTTTGCGCTGAAAAACGTTTTCCTTTTTGGAACTTCTGTGTGCCCTACCGCAATGTAATCCAAAACCACTGCGTAGACACCAGCGTACTGTGCATACGATTCAGTGGCACTGGGACGCTGTTGTTTGATTTCTCTCATGATTTCACAGATCTAAAAAAGTGTGATGAGTTTAGTTATCCTATGAATACTACATTAGGCTCAATTCCATTGTTCAACTGATTGATCGCGTAGAGAGCACCAATGAAACTGCAAGCACGTCCACATCCGAAGACGCTGACAACGCAGATTCCAGCAGTTTGAATCTAAAAATACCCTAACATAAACTTTCAGAACAAAATAATACCTGTTTCTCGGTAAGAAATTGGTGAATCATTTTGATAATGGGTCTTGTCTTCGGCGCCTGCTGACGATGCTCCCATGAAGCATGATGATGTACCTGACACATCACAGAATCCGAGTTTCCCTCTGGTAGCACTTCAATCGTGTATTCCTTCGGATCTCCAGACACTTCTGCTCTCCGATTATTAATGAACATTTTCCCAGTATACTGGTATCCGCCGAATTCTTCTTTGAATAAAGAGGTCGGCGCGTTTTTGAGTACCTTGTCCGGAACCATCAAGTAGACCAAAGTGATATTTTCCTGGTAGATCATATGCCAAAAGTCTTCAACAAAACTGTCGTTCTCGAATTGAGGCAATTGGGCGACGATTAGCTTGTGATTGAACTAAACAGTCAACTTGTTTTTAAAATAATTTCCAAACTCACATCCTTCATAGTAATCAAACTAGCATTAATGTAGTTGACATCATCATGACCGGGACGATTCAGAACAATTCGATTTTCATCGTAGATCTTCGGAGAGCCATGTCGATTTCTAGCAATGTTAGCGTCGAACGCCTCGGTGGTCTTGTTGCAAACCAGCGAGTCAAGGAACTCGAATTCACTGCGAATCTTTTGAATGTCTGAAAGTTTAATGTTTCAGATTGGACACTGAAAAATTCTGCTCTGTCCCAGAATAACGGTCCTTTGTCAGTAGAGGTCCGTTGATCAAAATAAAGGTCCTTTGAGAAATAAAACGGTCTTTTGAAATAGTAAAGTTTCTATAACTAGTAGGGACAACAAATACTTTGAGACACGGAAAAGCTTAAGCGCAAGAAAATAATTTTTCGAAAGACTGTTATTTCACGAATTTTTCGAAAGATTGTTATTTTTACCAATGGACCTTTATATTTCTCGGTGAACCCATTTATTCCTAAAAGACCGTTTTAATAGCCAAAGGGCCTGTATATGGAACCAAAGGGTCCTTTTGTTCTTCCAAAAGACCATTATATTACCAAATGACCCGTTTATTTTTTCAAAGCACCGTCATTATGGGACAGCGCCAAAGATTCTTATTATTCTACCTTTGTTGTTGTTGAAAAAGTTGAGAGCTGATGGCATTCCAAGCCAAACTTTTGACTTTTTCGTAGGTGCCTTTGGTGGTGTTTTAGGAGTGGCAGGCTTTTCTTCCTTTTTCTCTTCTTTCTTCTCTTCTTTCTTCTCTTCTTTCTTCTCTTCCTTCTTGTCCGGAGTTTCCATCCGAACAGTTTCCTCCATATTGATTCTTGTTGGCTCTTCCTTAGCCTCTTCCTTCTTCTCTTCCTTACGATCCTCTCTCTTTTCCTCTTTCTTTTCCTCTTTTTTCTCTTCTTTTTTCTTCACCTCCTCCTGCTTCACACCCCACTTCTCCCTCAACTCATTTGCCTCTCTAATCTCTTCCTTTTTAATCTCCGCCATCAGATCAATCGATGATGGTGTCGGCATTGGCTCAACGTCTTCTGTCATGTCAACTGAGCTTATCACCGAACTCATTCGACTTCGACCCGGTTCTGATTCACGAGATGCACTGCTTCGGCTCGTGTTGCACTCTTTCTGAAACGTGCATTTTTAGAGCTCTGTCTCTCTGTAGATGTGCTCACCGAGACAGACTTATTGAGTGAAGTGGAGTTTCTCTTCCGATTCGTGAATGCCGCTCTCACCTTTGAAACCTTTGACTGTGGTTCTGGTGTTCTGCAAAAAGTTCTAATCAACACTTCAACCATTTCCAACTCACTCGGATCCCTTCGACGTCTTCTTATTCTTCGAAGCATTATTGCCTTCGGAACTTCGTTGAGCCCTCTGCCGCAACGTCTTCTTCACCCGAGTTATCACTGACTTCTTTTCGACCATTTTCTTCTAGTGTGGTGTCGCTTTTTAATTTTCTTTCCGAATCGAAATTGACTTTTTTGTCCCGTTTCGAGATTCTTTGCGTTTTTCCCAAATTGCAAATGGGAGGGAAATAAAGAAATAAGGGGGAGACGGAGGGAAGGGAGAGATTTGAAGTTTTTGTTCGGATACGTGGATTTTCCAAGGGAATCCACATGGACCAAATCTCTCCCAAATAAATATGGGTTCGCGTACCCATCCAAAACAAATTCTGAAGCTGCTAGTAGAAAACACCTCTCGAAAATGGCCCTGTTTGAAGCGATTTTTCAGGTATTTAGTGAAATTTTTGAGCTTTTTCATTATAATATTCGGAATCAAGCCGAAATTTTGCAGATTATAAAAGAAAAAATATTTTTGCCCGAAATCCTCCTTCAAGGTTTCACAAACCTTGGGATGCCGTTTCAGATCTTCTTCAATCACCGAATAACATTCGTATCCCTTATTTCGAAGTCCTATAATTAAAATGGTTAAGAACAACATCAGTTACATGAATTTTGAACCTTCTTGTTTCTAGCCTCTTATCAAATTCCATGATATCACCATCTTTTGAATTAATTTCCAAGTATCATAGTTCAATCGCCAATTATCCCGAGTGCATCGATGCATTAATCAATTTGTGTCTAGACTACAATAACTACGGTTGTACCCTGAAAGCTCACGGGAGCTCTACTAGCTAGGGAATGGTTCAAACTTACATTAATTTGGAGTTATGAGTTGAGACCTAAAATATCATCGAAAAGCTGATAAAAAGTTAGGCACACATTTGAATTTATAGTTGCCCAATGCACTCGTGAGCTATGCCACTTGGGTTAGAAGTGTCATTTTTCACTGTTTTCTGTTCAGAGTTCCCAGCTTCCCTCCCAAATAACTTTTTATGCTCACACGTCACTGTACTCTACGACGCCCTTTGGCTATCCCTAAATAGCTTGTCCATTTTAATTATCATCAGTTGCAGTGGTTGTTTGCTTTGATTAAAAAGATTTGTAGGTTGAAGGAGATCGAGAAAACCAAGAAGAAAAAGAAACAACGGGGAGAAGGATAAGAGGAACATGTGATGATAATAACAGCTACGTGCAAAACTGATAAATGAGATATGGGAAGACCGTGGAGGAGAAGAAGCCATTTTTAATTGGTATTGGTAGCTATCCTCGAAAATCTTGAATTTTGAGTTCTGACGATGAATTCTGACCATCTGAAACTGAAATGAAAATTGCTTTAAGGCTATATAGTTTACAACGGAATCCACTTACTACCAAAGCTGTCAAAACCGTAGGTAAGCAGCGTGGTAATCAGAATCCTCGTCAAAAGTTGACTGGACACGTTTCAAAATATGTTTCAAATCTCTTCTCCAACAGATGTTCTGATCCATTTTGAGAATTCAGAAATTTCTTTTTAGGTGTTGGAAAAATAATTTTTAATGATTTTATGGTATTCAAGTTTGTTTCAATCAAAACTCAAAAGTTACAATTTGACTACAAAACACACATCATAATATTATTGTTTGATCGTCAGAAGCACCCTTTCCTATCAATTTCCCTTCCTATATCCCGAATGGAAACATTTTGATAGCATTTATCAACAACACACGTACACGACCCCTTTTCTCTCTCATGATGATACACCTCCTCAACACATGCATAGAGAACTATCACCCAAAGAGATAATGAAACAAAACTGTTCTTTGCTCGAAGTGTCCATAACCAGATTCTTCTGAAATAAGGAAAGGATGTTTGGTTTCATTCCAAAGGATCGATGGGATTACATATTCCTACATAGTTTTGGCCAGATCAACTCCGAAAGTGTACGGTATGCGACCGTTCGTCGGAGAGAAGGCGGAGAAGAAGACGAATTGGTTGACAAAATGATTAGTGGGTTGGATACGGTAGAGAAGGGCACTACAAATCACAGAAAGTGTGATAAGGGAGAAGGACGGAAAGTGCACCTATATTTGAATAATTGAGTGATCGAAAATTATTGGAGATTGACAAGTTAAAACCTCTAATAGAGCGACACCGGACCAAGAGATTAGTAAATCTTCATTTGAAAAATTTCTGAGCTTTCTGAAAACCCATATAGTGCATTTTGTAGCTGGAAAAATTATTTTTTTTACTGGAGTTTTTACTGGCAAATACTGAAAATTGCGGTCGTGGGGACTTCCGAAAGTCGGTCCTCTGGGTGCCGCCCTATTAGAGAGTTTATTGTACTTTCTGGTGAGTGCAAACATGAAAAAATTGAATAAGCGAACTGAAAGCGGATACTTTGAATGCATATCTGACTAACCATAACAAAAAATAACGAATTCATAATGTCAAAAATAACACAAACGAAACTTAGCTCTATTTTCTAAAACCCTGATCCGATGACTCAAAAGTCAAAAGTATTACCATTCATCTTTCATACTACATGCTGAATGATGCTCCGACCAACGAAACTGTTTATCACGGAAATAAAAAAAAACGTTGCCAGTTGATTGTTCAATTTGGATCAAAAGTATTTTGAGTATTAAAAATCGGAACCAAATCCCGAAATGAAAATGGGGGTAACAATCTTATTTTCAACTTTTAGAAGCGTTCAGAACTGATGACTAAGTTCTGGGGCCAAACGATACTTCAAGGGCTCACTACTTTTAAAGTTTTACCAAGTTAAGGTTTGAAGGGTATACAGATCCCCAACCAAAAGTACTTGATCGGAATAAGGATATTGAGACTCTTGAACCTTGGATACTGTATCCCAACCGGCCATGAATACAGTACTCGCGTTATCAAGGAATGCAATCCATTCTTCTCACCTCTCGCTCCGGATCCGATTCTTTCTGCAACAAAAGAAACTTCGTGCCTTCTTCTCATCCAATACACGAAGATCAAACAGTTTCCATTCTTTCAAATATAAAAACAAAACTTGAAACAAATATCCACCTCCTTCCCTTCAAAACATCATTGAAACAATGCGCATCGCACGTGATATGAATTCTCTCTTTCTCTATTCAAAATCAGGATCAAAATGTGGCACTCCGATGGGAATGGATATCAGATCAATGAGATCATTCCCAGAACATTGCCTTCCTCCGATTAGACTCCGCCCACTTTTGCGGACATCTTCGGGAAGACCACGTTGTGTAGAGAGGGATGAACTTTCTGGAGAAACCGCCCATTTTTCTTCCAGAAAGTATAATCCATAAAATCACAGGGAATCCCTCTTCTCATAGCCATGCTTTTATTATTTTTATTGTTCATTTTATTCACAAACTGTTCAAGTTTAAAAGTCAAATCTGAAATCGATGTGACGAAATATGGACTGACTCAGCAAGAGATTCTGAAATCTCCTCATTATAAGGACAAAGTGTTCAATATTCCAATGAATACAGAGTCAGGAGAGGAACTTCTGGAACATTGGGCCGTTCAAGGATTCTCAGGAGTCGTTGCGGCGATTGCGACGAGGAGGTGAGAGGGTTACTGTACCATTTTGACTGTTTTTCTAATTTTTGTAACTGAAGTTGACTATCTTCTATCTTGACCCGGGTATCTTCTTTACTATTATGTCACTCTATCTCGAAATGGATTTTCTTTGATTTTGATTACTTTTTCTGCAACTTCGTAGTAAATAAATTTTAAATTTTCAGAGAAAAGAACTTTCTCTAATCACTAAATAACCTTCTATGTACCTCTTTTTTCAGGTTAGCCCTAGTCGAAGAATACCAAAAAAAGAGCCATGAAAAATGCTCATCTGCAGCTGAAACCCTGGCGGAGCATGCAAAATGCCTCATTCAACTTGAAGATTATGCTCACAGAAATCGCCTGATTCATAGAAAACGCTTATTTGTTAGAAGTGAGTTTGCAAATCTTTTTTAAAATCCTGTTCAAAAAACTTTTATTCCAGAAATGCGCCGACGAATAGACAAAATGGAAACCGGGACCACGATGGCTCCGATTTCAGAAGAAGAACTCCAGAAGGAAAAAGAATGGATTGGATCATTCAGATTCAGAGCGAAAAGAGAAATCAAAGTTCACACAAGAGATAGTTATACATTGAAAGCGAAATCAGGAATGACTCCATTTGGACTGGTAACAAAGCATTTGACAAGTGCAGTGAAGATGTTGAAGCATACGGATAAGGTATCGAAGTGGCAGGATACGATAGAAAGGATTGCAAAAAAGGCCGATGAAATAAAGGAACAGAAAAAGATGGAAGATTTTATGCAGAAGAGATTGAGTGTTTTCACTGATGCAGCAGCGAAGATGAAACAGAATAAAAAGTTGGCAAAGGATGATAGTTTGAAGGAGACGAACGAATTGGAAGAGTTTATTGATAACGATCAGATTAGAGATGTTTTGAGAAATCGGAAGGAGAAGATGACGGAGCAAGAGAAGTTGCTGATGATTCCGATGAAGATGATGAGAGACGGTAAGTAAATTTGCATGGAGTCTTGAATTAACTGGAATATCTTTAGCAGCCAAGATGAGTCTAGGAATGACTGGATACGATACTACAGATTTCGATAGAAAGATTGTAAGGATTATCAGTCCAAGGATTATGAGTGTCATTCCACAAGAAGAGGAAGCTAAGAATAATGAGGTATGATATGGATTCTGAAACTTTTGCACGTCTGTTTTTCAGATTGACGTTCTCTCCCCATCACTCTTCGCTCTTCACGACGATGGTTCTGGAGTTGAGAAGAAGGCATCACTTGGAAACCTTCTGGGCTCTCTCACCGATAGCAAAGATTCTCAAGATTTTCTCGATTTCATAGTAGAGGCAACTGGAGTGAACGAAGCGATGGAAAGAGTCGAGAAGAAGATCGGAGAATACAGAAGATTAAAAGATGATGCGATGGGAAGAGGTCCAGAAGGTCAACCATTATATTTTACAAAGGAGAATGTCACCGAGAAATATCCCCATGAAGCAAGGAAGATTGATATGTTTGAAGCATTGGATAAAACATATTCAGATGAGCAATTGAAGGAAATGAACAGGACAGGATATACGATAATGAGGCATGATCAGATGGATTTGATTTATGGAAAGGGTTCAGTAGGGGAGAATGAGAAGTTTTTGAAAACTGCAAAAGGGTTGAGCAGGCCACAGATTGATAGAGCGATTATGAGCACAATCAAGGATTTGGCACATGAAAAAGTGAAGTTCGAGGCGAGAAGGAATGATATTGTCTTATCGCCGATTACATTTTCCAACTTTATTTTGGATCCAGTGGTATGTAAATTAGATATTTTGTGATTGGTTATCACCAACAAGTTTTATCCATTTTCAGTCCGTCTCCCAACCTACAATCCTCTCCCCAGTCATGCTCTGCTCCCTGATTCTCTCCCCTGCCATCTACGGAGTCATGATCATGTCTCCATGGCTGATGGTCCCTGTCATCATTTCTCCACGCCTTCTATCCCCTGTCGCCGTCAATCCCTTCCTAATGGTCCCTATCATCATCTCTCCGCTTGCCTTCAATCCCTTCATTCTGTGTCCTGGATCCATGAATCCATTCGTCTTATCTCCTCTGGTATTTGCTCCATTCATACTCTCCCCACAGGTTCTTACTCCTCTGATCCTAACACCTTTCTGCCTGGGCCCAATTATTCTAAATCCCTTGGCTCTGAGTCCTCTAGTCCTTTCCCCATTCGTTTTGTCACCAACTATTCTCTCTCCTCAATATGTCACCGCAGTTGTATTATCCCCATATGCTCTGAGTCCCGCGTGGGGATCCGATGGAGCCATGGTTACAGTATTCGCCTCTCCAAGTTGGCTTTCCTAATTTGTCAAGTCATTCAACAACTACTTCCTCTTATATGGGTCATACCTAAACTTCTCATTTTCCTACTATTACATGTACAGTTTAATAACTCTCCTCGTAATAATAATTGTGTTCCTAAAAGAGTTCAAGAAAAAGATTCTCAAATAATCAAACACTTGCAAACCTAATAAATCATTTCCTCTTTTGCAAGTTTTCTCACACATCCTTTTGTCCGTAAAGAGAAAGCAAACAACTTCTTGACCCATGAAGAAATGTTTCACGATCAGCGCGACGAAAAGATTAATTGATAGGATCAAAGTGATGATACACCCAATTAGACTTTTTTAATGGAGATTAATTGAAGGTGGTTAGTGTAGCGATACGGTTGGAAAAGATGGCGAAATAGCAGGGAAGGTTGTGGTATTCTAATAGAAAAAAGTTCTGAAATTATTGAAATCGGGTAATCATGCTTAGACTAAATAAGTGAAAAACTACTTGGCGAAATGTATGACAAAAAATTGAGAAAATCTTAGAGTTGATAGGGTAAAAAATAAAAACAATGGGGGAGAAAAATTGAGGATTCGGACGATTTCATACAATACTAAAAATGACTCTTTATCGAATCTTTATTCCATAGAATGACTAAACAAGTGTTCTAGATGAAAATGTACCGATTTAAATCAGTTCATTTCATGTAAGGCACCTTGACACAGTGTTCGTTATCCACCTCTCAACAAAGACCTAGCGGTGAATTTGGAAGACGTCGAAATTCACAAATAAGCGATACCTAGAAATTTCTCTCCATAGATCGATTCAGATTCAGATGACATTGTGGTGGACCAATTTTCAGAAAACTCGTGTGTTGCAAGCCCCAGATATTGTTGCAATCTCCAGACAATATCCAGATATTCAACATATCCATGGCTCCTCAAAGGCTTACGGTGACGCCCGGAGTTTTTCATTTTGCTCAGATTCACATTTTTTGGAAGGTCAGAAATCCAACATTTATTCAATAAATCTGTCAGAAAATTGATAAACTCTACCGCAACCAGAAACCAACCACGGCTATCGAAATTCGATTCAAATTTGAATCTTCTTGAGCTGAAAAAATCATCATTGAAACCCTTCCAAATATCTATTCGTACCTGATTATGAATGATCTCTCGACGATCCACTTCTTTTGTTTTCTCAACTTCTTCAGTGTAGGCAGCTTTCAGTTCCCAGAATTTCATAGAGAATCTTGTGGATTGATCAAGAATCTTGGTGAGCAGGAGAATGTGAGCCGGGTTGGTGGAGTTTATGGCGAGAGCCGGAGTAACCCATCTAGTTTTGAATTCCGTCATGAGATTGGTGGTTTCGATGAGAGAATTCTGGATTCGCTCGATGCGGGCGAGGATTTCAGTGCGTTCCAAGTCGAATGGAGAGACCAACATGTTGGCTGGAAAAAATCTATTTCGATTTTTTGGAATTCAGAGAAAAAATAAATTAACAGAGGCGTCAAAAATAAGGAAAACAAGCTATTAAAGATTGTGAAACCTAACGCCCATTTTTGTATCCAATGCTCATTAAAAACTGATGACAGCTGAAGAGCAGGTGGGATCGAAACGAGATAGTACGATTTTTAGTGGATGATTGAAATCTTCTTTTCTTTCAAAAACAAACGAAATGACATAAGGAAAATGGGTTTGTTGACAGTTTTAGCATGTCTATGAGACGAATAAAGGAAGGAGTACAGAGTACTATACATAGTTTGAGTACTGTAGTTGAGGAAATTTTTGATTTTGAAAAAAACCTGGTTCTAAGCTGTGCAAGACGGATTTCAAGCTCTGTTTTGAAACTGAAGAACCGAGAGAGATACTTTTAAAAAACTAAATTAGAGCATGGAAGAGTTTAAAGGCACATGGAGAAGAAAACGCGAGCTAAAAATATTTTTAAAAATCCCTAACAGAAGGAATATAAGGAACACTGTAACTGAAGAAATTTTCGATTCTGCTCTGCTTTGAAAAACTGAAAAACCGAGAGACATTTGAAAAATGAGTGCATTTTTAATACCAAACTTTTTGTTTTTATTTTCGTACTTCCATTTTCTTCAGTTCGACATTGAAGAGCACTCTCACTAACAAGAAAACTAGAAACTCGACAAAAACTAGAGCCAAACTGAACATCATCACTCAAAAGAAAGTGAAATAACGACTGTGTTGCTCTCTGCTATTCTCTCCTTTTCCCCATAAAATCTGACCTTTTAAATCGAAATCGCTCATTTTTCGTTTTTCCTTTTTATTGGGTTCAGAGAGAAAACTTACAGAACAAAAAACGATTAAAAATGATTCAGGTATTTTGGAATGACTCATGGTTTATTTGGATTCTAGAACGTTGCTTTCTCGTTATTTTCATAGGAAATCTAAATAGAAATCGTTAGATTTTCAAAGGGTTTGATCACGATTTCAAGGACCAATTCCCAAAATTTCAAGCTCATTTCAAACTTCTTTAGATTCGTGAGTGGATCTGTTATGACCGTCAGAGCCGCTCAGAGCTTCTCCCAAATTCTTCTGAAAGCCCTGTTACTCATAACATTTGTTTTCTATTCATTTCAAAATAACCTGAAAAGATTTAGAAGAATCGCTTCATTCGAAACTAGTCAGAACAATATGTACAATTATTTACACGAAATACTAAACAGAATAAAAAGACAGAATGAAGTATAAAAAATGCAGAAAATAATAAGAAAGACATGGATTTCGCGGGAAAGACAATGATCGGGATGAAAAGAAACTAATCAGTTTTTAGAAATTAATAATCTAGAACATGTTTTCTAAGAAACGGCTCTCTTCAATTCTCCTCTTGACTCGCCAATGAACTTCCAAACGACTTCTCTTGCTCAATTTTCTTCTCCAATCCTCTCATTTCCTTCATTTTGTCCTCCTTGAGACTATTGGTGTATAAGAATGCGTAAGTGTGGACCATTGCAGACTTCTCCGTTTTCTCCCAGAAGCTCTTACGATCGTCTTCTGAGAGATTTGGAGCAACTTGATTGAAATTTTGCTCCTGATTGAACAGTCCCTGGAGACAGTTTTGAGAATAGGTGTCAAGTTTTTCGATTTCTCGTTGGAGTCCACACTTTTGGGATTCGAGGGAGGAGGCGTCGGTGAAGGTGTTCATTCTGGAAAAAGGTATAATTATAAATGGAGGGAGTAACAACAGAATGAGAAAAAATCATTGGGTATCCGAAATAAAAGAAGGATTCAAGTAAGAAGAGTAATATCAAAATCAGAGAAGAAAAAAAGAAGAAGAGTCGGATGGAACTGAAAAGAATATTTTGACATTCTGAGGTTAAGGAATTCAGATGAGAAGCTGATTCCAACAATTTGTCGACTGGCCTTCACATAAATAAAACTTAACTCCACAACTCCCCTTTTAGCTCAATTTTTAGAGCTCAAAACACCGTCACTGGACTTTCAAACACAATTTTTTTGAAACTCAATAAAAATTATGAGGATTTTGAAAACAGTTTAGAAAGTCAGTCATATTCTACAAGGAATTGAAAAAAATGATGTAACAATTTGAGGTCGAAGAATTGAGGAATCAGAAGCTCGAAACAAACCCCAGAACCCATTTTTTCTAGAGCTCTAAAACTATTACTGGTCTTTCATACATATTCTCATTCTTCTTTTCAAAACGCCAAGTATTCGAGAATTTTTGTAATCATGAGGCTTTTAAAAACAGTTTAGATATTTTCAGATTCTCGAATCCTTTTCAAATCTCATCTCACAGACCAAAAGCCGAAATATGACTGGAATTCTATATACTCTAGAATGACCCGTGAGAACTAACAAAATCACATGATTGGTCACACTCCCATAGAAAAAGAGAGCTCTTTTTCGAGGTTTCTATTAATTTTATGCTCTCATAAAAGATATACTAACTCTGAAACTAGATTGAAAGGATATTACATATATACACTTTTCGCTGGAACAGGTGATTATATATACATAGAGAGTGCGAATAAACTAAGAGAGTTCAGGCATAACTAATCTTCTGCTCGAGAGAGCCCATATATGCTTCCTTTTCCCGTCTCGCTATATCTTATAATGTCTTATACTTAGATGACGTCGAGAAAAAAAGAAATCTGCCGAACAATTGTCCTTCTGAATAAGTTCAAGAGACTACTAGCACGCTCCATCCGCGTGATGATGTTCCGTGAAAAAAGGGGAAGATGAGATTAAAGAGGTCTAGACATTAATCTCTGGTGTTAAAAAACGTTTAGATGTTTCATTCTCGGGATTTATAGAGTCTTGAAGAATATTTGATCGGTTCGAAAAAACCCGCATAAAAACTTGCAAAGTCTTACAAAGGCGTCTAGACGGATAATTTGATAAGCAAAAAGTTGTGTTAGTTTGATACCGGATTTGCCTTTTTTTGGAGGGTTTCAAACGCTTGGGTGGCCGTGAATCATGAAAGTATTTTGAATTTTGTAAAAGTGGATTTTAGCATACATGTTCAAATCCGGCTGGGTTAGGAAATTTCCTTTCAAAATTTTCTGAAAAAATTCAATTTTTCATGAAAAAGTTTCTAAGTTTTGAAAAAGTATCAAACATTTTAAAATTACCGTAAAACCTCTAATAGAGGGACATGTCCTTCTATTGTTCAACCTCCTCAAAATCAAAATTCGAATTTCACAAAAGTATCCAATACTAATTTTTGAGAAGCAATCCATAACGTATTTCATATTGATCCTAGTCTATTTTTGAAAAAGAATCGATTGAGACTACTTTCAGATGCAGAGAAATCTGAGAAAGTGCTCTTCTTGGGCTCACTTTGATGTCCTTCTATTAGAGGTGTCCTTCAATGAGAGGTGTCCTTCTATTAGAGGTTTTACGGTAAACACAAAAGAGTAGAAAAACGGATTTTTTCCAAAAATTGACCTTCGGAAAAATTGGGTCTCAAAACCCGGCCCGAACCGAGTTTGGATGTATAGATTTTTGAAACCAAATCTTGAATTTTCGATAAATTCAGCAAGAGCAAAAACATCGAGTTCCAAAAGGTTGAGAACGAAAAAGATTAGAAAATACAAAGTCTTGGTAACTTCGAAATTCATTGGCTTGCCTTCGAAAAACGCTCAAAATTTTTCGGAACGAAAGTGAAAGTTCCAGACGGTTCAGATTTTTTTGCTGGTTCATTAGCCATGTGAGAAGATTTGCGGTGAACTCGAAAAAATGAATATTCTTGAGAATTCATTAGAAGCAATAGCCTTCATTCAACTCAAATCTATCAGCTGGCTCAGTGAATTTGAAAATGATCAGATTTTAGCAAAGAGGTCTAAACATAATTTAGTAATTAAATTAACTACCGGTCGATTCTTAAACTCCATTTCATATTTAAACTTATATTTTTCCAATTCTGAATTGAATTTTTTCAGAAGTTCTCTAATCAAACTGCTCCAAATTAAGAAAACTGCCAAACTTCTGTATCACACTTTCGATAATGTGGATTCAAATTTAGAAGGAAATTTTAATCAAGACAAAATTTCGAAAGCAATTTCAGCATCAAAAGCTACAATATAACGACGAGACTTCCGAATTCGCAATTTGAAGTATATCCACTGACGAACAGTCTTTGAGAGGACACCTTCGAACAGTCTAGAAACGACAACGAGTTTTTTGAATAACGAACAGAATGAACACTCTAAAGAGCAACTGCAACACCACACCCTCAATTGAGATTGAAGTTCTCAGAAAGCACGTCTTCTTTCTGCATAACGAAGCTATTTTATATTGGCAGAAATGTGGGTGGAGAGTAACCTTCTTCAGTTTCTTGTCTTGTCTAGACGTCGGAAAAAAAGAGAAAGGGATGATTTTTGGAGATAATTTTGAAAGAGAAGAGAGACTTTGCGGGTGGGCTACGTTTCTTCTCTCGAAACATTCAAAAAAAGATGAACAAAAAAAATTCGAGGTCAAGGATCCTGTAGGTAGCATATCTCAGTGAGAGAGCGGGTGTTCTAATTGATAAGAAACGGTTATTAGATTCATCAGTTTTTGCAGCAGAAGGGCATTTGTTGTGCGATGATCAGAGAGATCAGTGAAACTGTCGGAAACTCGGAAACGCTCTCTCTCTAAGAACTAGTAAGAAGGTCAAGAAACACGGTGGTCTCAATTTCATGTGATCTTTTATAAAAGTGCAAAAGCGGTGACAACTACAGCATGGTATGAATGTTCAAGGAGAGAAAGAGATAGGATCATCTAGATAAGAATCGTCTGAACTCTTGGTCACTTTTCAAACTTGTTCAGTGAGGCGACAGAAAAAGGCATTGGGTTTGGAAAAAGTTATTCATCTAAGAGGTATATCACAAGTGAAGATATCACAAGATTTGAGTATGATGAATTTGAATTTGTGATACTCTAGGGGGAGAAGAAGATCATACACCCAAAAATTAATCTCAATTTTTTCTCACTATCAAACAAATGAATTCCTACCGGGGTTGCGATCCAGGCCGGCGATTTTCTCCCCTCTAAATTGAGATTTTCAAGACAAAACTTATTTAAAAATGTAGAACTCGATGAGATCTACATAATGATGTTAAATTCAATAAGGTTACGCTGTCCAGGTTTTCTCGAATGTTGGTTAAACATTCGGCTCATGTGAGCTCGGTCCATGCGCTTTATGACGTTTCATGGAAAATATAGATATGGAGTTCAAATATTCTAACTACCATTCTCTAGATCTCGTCGAGTTCTACATTTTCATATAGTTTTGTCTTGAAAATCTCAATTTAGAGAGGAGAAAATCGCCGGCCCCGCCGGCGGCTCGTTTCGGCCCGGATCGCAATCCTAATTAATACTAATTTCAAAAAAGCAGAAACAAGAAATTGCTCATCTCGAACATATTGCGATAAACATAATTCAGAAGTTTCCAGATCAGTAGATTTTGTTATGATACTGCTAGAAGCGCTCATTAGGGTGGAAACAATTTGAACAATACTTGGCAAATACTAATTTTAAATGAACTACAATAACTAATGTTCTCACAATTTGCGAATTGTCTGATTCTGAAACTCAAATTGAAAAACTCTTTTCCAAATGAAGCAATGAAAAACCAAAACTCCAAAGAAAACGAAAAAAACTTTCCTCTCCAAAAAAAAATTGAAATCGAAACTCGCCTAACCCTCCAATTCCTCGATTCTCAGCTATTTTTCAACCCTTACTCCCAGACAAAAAGACACCTGCTACATATGTGTCACTCCTGTGTTCCTTCTTTCTCTCCCGGAGTGCGCGGTATGGTTGAAAACAAACACATTACTTTTAGGAGGCGATAGTTTCTTTTTCGTTTTTCGAAAAAAAAATGTCTGGAAAATAACAAGACGAGATCTTGAATGGTAGTCATTCGTATAGTGGAGTTGGAATAGCTTGGATCAGATGTAGAAACTTCATTCAAATGGAAAGTTAATGTAAAGTTGTCGCGAGCCGGATAGGGTGGACGGTGCGAATCCTCCAACTCCCGATAATTGTAGAGTTAATGATGCTTTGGTGTGTGGAGAGAACAGAGTAATTCCCAACTTCCTTTATTGTGGGTGGTTCAGTGTAAGTAGAGAATGGAAGTACAGGAATAAAGGGAAGGCCGGTGAGAGGGAAAGGAATGGTCACCGGTTGCTGTGGTGATGAGTAACAAGAGTGAGGGGTAAAGGATGACAATTGAGAGGGGGAAAGAGAGATAAGAGACGACAGAGAAAGGTGAAAGGTTAGAGTAATTAGAGAATGTGTAGAGTGGAGAGACGGCAGGTCGTTGTTCCGTTGGTCCTTGGCGCCATGATGAGTTGCATCACGAAGAGAATGCGCCAAGTGCGGTGGAGCGCGTTACCATTGTGTGAACGTAGTCCTCGTCCACGTCCTCTTGTATTGTTCCTATGGAGCTCTGAGCCTTTGGAGAAGGCGAAGAATCCTTGGGGAATTGCGACGGAGGAGTGAGTGAAATAAGGAATTCACAAACCCATAGGGTCGAGGATAATATGGGAAATAGTATCCGCGACATTCCCCCTCGGAATGAATACTTTTGTGGAGAACAAAAGTATTTGCTTTCGCACTTTTCAAGCCTTCTTATCCAGATCTTTGTGAATTTGAAGATTGACGACGTCCAATTCCCGCAGACGTAGACTCTCTGAGCTTGAAGACCTTGCTCTGTTTCTCATCTTTCCTCGGAGAGAGACAATTTGCTTTGGATCTCCTCGGTCTCAATTGATCTTGGATTTTTGTCCGTATTGGCAGTACTTACTCTCATGTTATCACAACCTCGCGCTCTTTGCGAGATCGTAACCCATGAGGTTTTCCCGACTGTTCCATCGTATCCTTTGGGGATGAATCGACTGGATATTGGTATTTTTCTCCAGTGTTCCGGCTATGCTAGCCTCTCTTTTCCTCAAGGCTGATATCCTTATATCCGAAGTGTTGATCATCCTGACGATCCTGCTTGGAAGCTGTCTCCTTGGGTTTCTGTTCCCTCGTGGAACGTGTTATGAGTCGCTTTTTGTCGCTTGGGATCGCTATGCCGCACCTCTGCCGCAACACGAATTCTTCACCACGGATTCCGCGTCGATGGCGGGACGCCCACAGTGACCCTTTGCTTCTTGACGACTCCTGTGATGGTTCCTATTTAGCTAGCGCTATGTGGCTGTCGTTTTGGCGTGTATTCCTGGCTTTGGACAAATGTGTTTGTTGTCATTCGTCCTGACTGATTCTCCTCCTCGAAAATCGGGATTACGGAGACTATTGGAGCCATTTTCCACGTTGACTACGCTTTGCTGATAGGCCATCGTTGCCTCCTTGCTTCCGACGTTAATATTTGAGAGCTGCTTGTGTGACAACGCTTTGGACATCATTGAAGACAGTTGCTTTACGTTGTGATTGCTTTGAGGCAACCTCTTGCCCTGTTTTGCATCGTCATCCACTCTTTGGATTCCGACACAAAACAAGGCGTACAATTTTTGTTCTGCAACAAATCCGTGTCCGGTAGCGCTGACAATTTCGCTGAAGCTCCGTTGTCGTTGTTTCTTCTCCGACTGAACCAGTTAGGTTATTTCTCCGCATCATTGTGGCTTTGGTGCTCGTGTTTTCGTCTTCCATTCCGCTCCTTATTTAGCTTTCGACTCAAATGCAATTCTTCGGCTGCTCTTCAGCGTCAGAACTTCACTCGAGGAAAACTTTTCGGGAATTTCGAATCGCGTTTGATGTCGATTTGTCGTCGAAATATTGGAATCCGACGAATTTGCTTTGGAAATGGCGTTTGACGTGGCACTGACGAGTGTGGTGTGCGGAGGAGTGTGAGAGAGTGCGCGATAGTGAGAGAGCGCTGATTTGGTTAGAGAAAGAGAAGGTGCGTAACCAATGGAAACGCAATCAAACGAATTGCTAATGATTGTGGAGATCCATGGCTGAAATTCTAGAGAATTAAATTAGTATTTAGAAAATGCGAAGGAATGTTCGGGAGTGGTCTCCTGATGAAGCAATCCTTGCTTTGGGTGACGGAGTTTCGTAGAATTTCCTGACGAGACATCCATCGGGGTTGTTTGAAGACGCCTTCAGCTGGTTTGCTTCCAGAACGTCCTTTTGTGCTTCCTGTATCCATCCCTGCAGTTGGCACTTGCTTTGGCTCCTCGGACAATGTTTTCTTGTCCGACTCGCCTCTCTCGAAGTCCTTAGATGGTGGTGTCTTCTCGAGCTTCTGTCTTGGATTGCCACGACCAATGAGGACCTATCCGAGCCTTGCGGATAATCCATGACAGGCGCTAGTCCTCGTTGACTTTTTCAGGTTTTCAGACGAACTTCCAAAGAATCGATCATCTTCTCCTTGGTCCGTCCTTTTGTGCAACTTGGATTGCTTTGGCTGGTTTGTGCGAAATTTTCCATCGCTTGAGTTTCCATCGCACGCGCTCTTCGTTTCGTTGACTTGTGTGAGATTTAACGTTGGCTTGAGTATCCGTCACACGCGCTCTTCGTTTGGTTGGATACTTGGATCCTTTTGCACTAACCGGCGGCATCATTGGGTGAAGGCAGACTGGGGGCCTTGGGGTGGGACACGATTTAATAGGCTCGCTGTGGGCCTTTAAACCTGGGTGGGGCGCGATTAATAGGCTCGCTGTGGGCCTTCCTGGGTGGGGTGCCATTGTCGAAGGCTGGCTGAGGGCCTTGGGGCAGCTCGTTGGGCGAGTGCAAGCAATAGGGGTTTGACTTCTTGCCACAGAATTGCGTCGTCTCACTGTCACCCCTTGTGACAGCTACACTAGCAATCCTGACTCAACACGCACCTTTCCAGTGCTTTGGACTCCTTTTCCTCTTTATCGATCGCTTCGTGATCGTCGATTCAATCGATATTCGTTGTTCATCGTTCTTTCCTCGTTAGAACCGAGTGTTTTTGGTATGGGTCGCTTCCGAAGCGGTTTGTTACGTCGCTGGTTTGCGCCGCTGCTTCTCGCTCTTTGAGAAGTGCGCTCGCTCGCCGCGGAAACAAATTTACCTCCTTTTTCTTCGAAGCGATTGCACAAAATCCACGAATTGTTTTGTGGAACGTATCGGAAACGTGATTTTCGTCGCTGGATTGCGTCGCTGCTTCTCGCTCTTTGAGAAGTGCGCTCGCTCGCCGCGGAAAAGTTTTTACCTTGTTTTCGCTCCGAAACGATTGCATCATTGCACCAATTGGGTCGGAGTGACACATTGCACTCAATCCGGTCGATGCACCATGTCGCGAGCCGGATAGGGTGGACGGTGCGAATCCTCCAACTCCCGATAATTGTAGAGTTAATGATGCTTTGGTGTGTGGAGAGAACAGAGTAATTCCCAACTTCCTTTATTGTGGGTGGTTCAGTGTAAGTAGAGAATGGAAGTACAGGAATAAAGGGAAGGCCGGTGAGAGGGAAAGGAATGGTCACCGGTTGCTGTGGTGATGAGTAACAAGAGTGAGGGGTAAAGGATGACAATTGAGAGGGGGAAAGAGAGATAAGAGACGACAGAGAAAGGTGAAAGGTTAGAGTAATTAGAGAATGTGTAGAGTGGAGAGACGGCAGGTCGTTGTTCCGTTGGTCCTTGGCGCCATGATGAGTTGCATCACGAAGAGAATGCGCCAAGTGCGGTGGAGCGCGTTACCATTGTGTGAACGTAGTCCTCGTCCACGTCCTCTTGTATTGTTCCTATGAAGCTCTGAGCCTTTGGAGAAGGCGAAGAATCCTTGGGGAATTGCGACGGAGGAGTGAGTGAAATAAGGAATTCACAAACCCATAGGGTCGAGGATAATATGGGAAATAGTATCCGCGACAAAAGTTGTTAGGAGCTGGAAATTGTGATAAACGGAGCACACAAACATCAATCAGCAAATACCAACTGAAATAGAGAGCTTATCACATTTTAAGGGACTAGAGGATTACTGTAAACCACGGAAAAACAAAATAAGACTGCCACACCGACCTTGAAAATTTTCAGAAGCTATATACAGAAGTTTGCTTCCAGAATTCACATATTCGAATACGGAAGCGAAATGGTATCCAGTTGCCTACCTGGGTACAGTAATTGTATCCTCTGTTTTCCCATTTTCTACCGTAATCTCGCAGTTTCGTTTCAAAAAAATGTCGAAGGCACCCCAGTCAACAAGAATTACATCGCAGAACTGACCTCCGAAAAATAACGTGAAGAAAAAAAGCAATAGTGAATTTCCACGTGAACTCACTACGCGGATCTGGTGAGTTGTCGTCGCCCGTATTTATCAATGTTTTTTTTTCACGGTTTCTCGATTTCTCTTCATATTCTTTTTTTTCGGGTTCCGTTTCTAGGTTAGCGGTTTCCTGTTCTGAATCTTGTTCATTCTCTCTTTCTTTTCCATATTTCAGTTTCCAATTTTTTTCGAAAACTACCAATTTCTGTTTTCAGAATGCCAGGGAACCACAAAGCCGCCGTCTACCGATGTTCTCCGAGTCCACTACCACGTGGCACCATTGCCAGTCAATTGGTAGGTACCGTAAAACCTCGAAAGACACCCCGAAGGCCAACTTTCGAGAGTCCACACGACCGTAATTCTTTTTTTCTTGCGGTAAAACTTTCAGCAAACAAAAATATACTTTACAGCTACAAAGCGCACTATATTTTATTTTCATGAAAGTTTATTATATTTTTATGAGAAGGATTACAAACTTGATATTTCGGTGTTCCTCTATTAGAGATTTTACGGTAGTTGCAATTCTAAAAATTATAACCCAAATTATCTCGAAACTTTAAATCAATTTCTACTTTCAGTCCCCACCATCAAACTACCCACAAGGATCTTACTCCTACACACCAATGTCTGGAGCAGTGATGCCATATGGAATGCTCAATCAGCCACCACCATCACCACCACCACAATCTCCCTACGAGTTTGCTCTCCGTTCACTTCCCCATCCTCCACCTTCACCACAAATGACACCGTTGAATTCTATGGACACGGTAGAATCATTTCTAAGTATTTCAATATCAATTCAAAGTTTTCAGATCCAACTCATTCTGGCGGCACAAGCTCAACAGAATCAGGAGCATCGGGAGGAGATGGCGAGAGAGCGCGAAGCGAATAGGGAGTTCCAGAGAATGGAGCGGGAGGCCAATCAAGCCTTCCAAGTCAGTCTTCTCCACGCCTTCCTTCAATCCATCGCCGGAAGCGTCCCTGTCCCTGTCGCACCAGCTCTGGAGCCAGCACCTGAGCCAACTCCAGAGGCATCACCAGAGGTAGATGAAGGTTCGACGTCTCCGGCTCATGAAGAGACCACTCTCAGTCCATCGAACACGGAAGTTGTTGAGCAATCGACCGTTGGAAAACGCAAATCTTCGGATACGAGAGAAGAAGAAGCTGAAGACGATTTGCCAGCGAAAAGAGCTCGCAAAATGACTCCGAAGTTTGTTTTTTAGAATTTCTAGAGTTTGTTATTTTTCCTTTCTTTCAGAGTTGCTGCTGCTCAAGCCAATGCCAAAAGCCGCTCGAAGAAGTGATGTTTTTCTTTGTTTACTTGTTTTTCTCAGATTTTTCTCAATAAATTTTTCGTTTAATTATTTAAAGGTGGCAGGACAGCACTTTTCCGGGGGAATTTCCGGGGGAAAATCGTGCATTTTTGCGTGAGCGTGTCAGTTGTGGTGTATGCGTACAATGCACCAAACCTGACGACATTTCTTATTTTAAACCTGTTTTCTGACGGAAATCAACCGAAATAGAATGGTTGGCATATCAGAATCCACTTAGAATATCTATAGCTTCAGTTTACAGAAGTTTCAGAAAAATTAAAAATTTCCTGTCCCACCACCTTTAACTTCACGCTGTTCTCTTTTCCAGAAAAACCTTATCATTTTAATTTTCATGGTTCTTTTCACAAGCGGTTCGTTTCAGTTTCTCCTCCATTCCAACTGTATCCCAACTTTAGATGCAAGTACCGCTGAAACTTCAACTATTCGCGATCCGACCGCAGCCAGCGAACACTCCGGTTAATGGAAAATGTGAGAAGGTTAACAAAGACGATTTGATCAACGAGGATGACCGTAACCTGCACAAAATCGTCTGTCGCCGCTGCAAATCTGTCATCTTCCCCGAAGACGTTGTGATGACCGTCGACAATCAGCCGTATCAGCTTCGCGTGATGACTCATCAAGCGAAAGGAGCACCGTCGTATGAGAAGATCAGCTGGTGGTGGTACACCGAGAATGATATGGTTTTTGATACTGTCGGTTGGCAGACGGTTGACAAAAAGAAGGTGCTGATGTGTGGAGATTGCGAGTTGGGACCAATTGGTTTCCGTTCGGAGGACAATAAGAAGTTCTGGGTGGCTGTGGAGCGTGTCAAATACGAGAAATCCTAATCACAATGCGATCAACTCTCAATAAACTCTTGTGCTTTTCAGAACCTCATAAAGCCTTCATATTCATCAAAAAGCTTCAACAAAAACTCTGAATCAACAAAAACAAAAAACTCCTAATCTACAGCAAGAAATTGACAAAAAACTAAAACAACCACAGTTTACTTCTTCTTTTTCTTTCCCTTCTCATTCGGATCAGCGATTCCGTGCAACTGCCTCCACTCGGCTTGTACTCGTTCTTGTGCTTCCAACGACGTCGGTGCGTATCTCGAATATTCCATACTGAACTCTCCTTTTCCTTCAGTCAATGATCGAAGCTCCGATGTGTATCCGAACATGTCGGAGAGAGGTGCTTCACAAACAACAGTAGCATATCCTTCCGTCGAATCGGTGGTGGTAATCAAAGCGTTTCGTTGTGTGAGCGATGTAACAACGTTTCCTTGGAACTCGGCTGGCGTCGTGCATTCAACTTTCATGATTGGTTCGAGCAGCAGCCAATTCGCTTTTTCGAACGACTCGCGCATCATGTTTTGCATTGTGTTGATCATAGCGATTTCAGTAGAATCGACAGCGTGCGTGGATCCATCCTGAATGCGAACATGGATTCCGGCGATTCTAGATTTGATAAGTGGTCCTTCAGCGACAATAGCATCGAGACCCTTTTTGAGAGCTGGGAAGAGATTCTTTGGAATATTATTTCCAAATGTCTCATCCGAGAATTCAACGACAGTGTTACGATCAGCAGGCAGTGGATCGATGACTCCTTCAATCTCTCCGAACTGTCCTTGTCCTCCGGTTTGTTTCTTATGACGGAAGTGAAATCTGGAAAACAAAATGTTCAGAAAAAGCTGATTTTTCTAATGCTCACTTGTAAGGAGCTCCCAAACATTCTCTGTAAGCAACGGATGGTTTTCCGAGTTCTACTGGGCAATTGTATTCACTCTTCATGCGCTGTGCGTAGATTTCCAAGTGCAACTCTCCCATTCCCGAAACAATCGTTTCCTTTGCTTCGTTATTGTACTCTCGTCGGAATGTTGGATCTTCTTTCGTGAAGCGCGTGAGCGCCTTGATGAAATTATCGGCATCTTTGCGGTTTACTGGCTTAATAGCCATGGAAATTACAGGTTCTGGAATGTGCATGGATTCCTGAAAAAATTAATTTGTGTTTGCTTAAGTATAAATTTAGTCATACACAATGTGGTGCAAGATTCTGATCAGTGGAGAAAGTTTCTCCGGAGTGACAATCGAGACCAAACGTGGCACAAATGTCTCCAGCGTATGCTGTGGTGATCTCCTCCATATCGGCTGCGTGCATTCTGACAAGTCTCTGAACTCTGACTTTTCGTCCGTCCCTCGATGCATAAACGGTGTCTCCTTTGCTCAATTGTCCTTGATAAACACGGAAGTATGTCAGTTGTCCGTACTTTCCGGCTTCCAACTTGAAAGCGAGACCGACGAATGGTTTATCATTGTTGCGTTCTGGAGACAGAATGATTCCTTTCTCTTCTCCGCTGTCCGTTTTAACTGTGGCTCTGTTGATGACTTCAGATGGATCGGGAAGGTATTTCACAACGGAATCGATCATTGTTTGTACTCCTTTGTTTTTCAGTGCCGATCCGGAAAGAACAGGGACGAATTGGCGCTGAAAAATAGGGAGTTAAAAAACTGAAAAGCTTGAATACATACTTTAACGACAGTTCTTCTAATTGCTTCATGAATTTGCTTAACATCTGGCTTCTGATCATTCAAAAACATCTCTCCGAGTGTCTCGTCAACATTAGCGATATGCTCGATCAACTCTTGTCTTCTATCTTCTGCTTCCACTCTCAAATCTTTTGGAATTTCATCCTTTCTAACAATAAGACCTCCTTCTCCTTCATAATACAATGCATGTCCTTCAACTAAATCGACGATTCCATTAAAGTTAGAATCCTTTCCAATTGGTAAATGAACGAGTGCAGCATTGTGATTCAACTTGTTTCTGAGTCCATCAAGAGCTTTCAGTGGTGTCGCTCCGTTTCTATCCATTTTGTTGACGAAGCAGATGAAGGGAACATTATAACGAGCGAGTTGTCTGTTGACTGTGAATGTTTGTGATTGAACACCTCCAACACCGCAAAGAACAAGAACTGCTCCATCGAGAACACGAAGCGCTCTTTCGACTTCAACTGTGAAATCGACGTGTCCAGGTGTGTCAATGATGTTGATATTAGTTCCGTGCCAGTCAACATAGGTTGCAGCCGACTGAATTGTGATTCCTCTCTGTCTTTCCAATTCCATAAAGTCCATTGTCGCTCCGACGTCGTCCTTTCCACGCACCTCGTGCATTGAGTCGATTCTACCCGCGTAGTACAAGATTCTCTCCGTCACTGTTGTTTTTCCAGAATCGATATGAGCAGAGATACCTGAAAATTGAGTTTTTTAAACATATTTTTCTTTATTGCAGGCTCACCAATATTCCTAATTCGCTCGATAGGCCTGACGCCTGGAACAATGACTGATGGTGCTTCATTCGATGCGAATCGGCGAAGGACATTGTTCAACTGAAAAAATAACTATTTTAGATGTGTTTAGGGTCAAAATAATAAAAAGATACCTGTCGTCGGCTTTGAGCCACTGCCGAGAACCTCCCGAGAGGACTCATCGTGTATTACCTGAAATATCAACGATAATTGGCTGTTTTAATGAAACTTTTTGTGAAGGGTTATGCAAACAAAGCTAAATTAATTTTTAGAAAAGTAATAAACTCAAAAAATTCAGTTTCTGAGACGAAAACTATGAAAAGCCCAAAAAATGATGCCATACTAGCTGTTGTCCACGCGGACTACACACCAGGTGGCCGGAGTTTCGCACCTCTTCCATTGAGCTCGGCCATGTTTACTAGTTGCAACGTACCACTTCCAGGCATATTTTCGACACGAAAAACGCATTTTCCGCAAAAACGATAGTTTTAGTTTTGTAGAGCATCTCAAGAACTATATTTTCCATTTTTTAGTTTTTCATAAACATTGTGTTTTCTAATGAAAAATCTTTGCTCCACAAAATGTCCAATTTTCGATAAAAACTACTCGATAAACAAGAAGCCATAAGTAGGATGTTGCATTGATTTTAGTAGCAAACCTAGAAATCTTTCATTGAACATGTTTGAAGTCCATTGAAATCAAAAAATACAAAAATCCTATTAGAAAACGAAATAATCAGAGAAATATCGAAAGCTACAGTAGGGCTATTATTGGTTTTCAAATTTTAAAAGATACAATCTAGATAAACGAAACGGTAAACATTTCCACAATAATGAATAAGTAGAGTATATTTTGAAGTGACATTTAGAATCCTGGTCTTATCCTTTTTAGCATTCTGCATTCTAATCCTAGTACCTGGATTTTGGATTTTACTTTGAGTTATATTTTTTGAATATTGGTTCATTTCTAATCCAAACCCAAACTTATCTTCCTAAATTTCAACATTCCAATCTACTTTCCTCTAAACTTTCCCTTTTTCTCACTCTTTTTGCCATCCCTTTCTTTCCTTCTTTTCGACTTTCTTATCAGTAAAATCAGCCCGCTATTTTCCCTTCATTACCTTGCCCTATTATTCTTTTCCCGTTTCCCAGACAGAAAATAAATGGACAATCGTCGAAAGGCGTATCCGAGGAAAGGAGAAAACAATGCTCAAATAGCCGAAAGGATACGAGAGAGTATCAGAAATCGGTCGAGACACAGTGAGTTAAATATTGAATTCTGAAATTTGATTATCGTAATTCTGGAAACGTCATTTTTCCATTTATATCAAATAGTGGAAATCTTTGAAAGTTCAATTTCTTGACTCTGAAATTCTCTTATTTTTTCATATGAGATTTCGAATCTGAATCTGGTATCAATCTGAAGCTCAGAAAACTTTTCATATCTACATTTTTGTATTTATTTCCAGAATTGATACACCACACTAACAAAACCTTCCAAAATAATAACTTGGGGTACACGGCTCCGGGTACCCC
This sequence comes from Caenorhabditis zanzibari, assembly GCA_963966625.1. Classification (NCBI taxonomy): domain Eukaryota; kingdom Metazoa; phylum Nematoda; class Chromadorea; order Rhabditida; family Rhabditidae; genus Caenorhabditis; species Caenorhabditis zanzibari. The sequence goes on from OZ016469.1 coordinate 10,984,687, forward strand.
GGAGCTAAAAAAAAGATAAATATCTCTAAAGTAAGACAATTCGAAAAATGACATTTCGAAGGTGTGAAATCGAGTTTTTGCGTATTTTTTGGATCTTTTCATGTAGTATTTTGGGTTTATAATCTTTTATAGATAAAACAATGCCATTATTATATTTTTAAAAAACTCAAAAATCTATATGAACAGTTCCAAAAACTTGGCAAAAACTCGATTTCAAATTTTCGAAACGTCTGCTTTCGATATGTCCACTTTCGAAATGTCCCTGAGCCAAAATTCGTATCTACCATTTTGTATTTCTTTCCAAAATCGATACTAAAAAACTTTCAAATAACTTGAGATTTCCAAACTACCTATTGTTTTCCAGAAAATGAAAGTGAAACCAGTGACAAAGGTGCCTCCAAAGAGCGATTCAGAAATCTAGATGACGTTAGAAACATGATGTCTGGAGCACAACCACATGTAGAGACAGAAGATTTGGCATACGAAAAGAATGCAGAATTTTTGAATAAAATGTACGAGATAATTAGAGAGACAAAGATAGAAGCCCTAACGGATAGTGAGTTCTTCGAGGATATTTGCAAATTGTAAGTTTTTTACACTGAATTTCAAAAAATGATTTCGAATTCCAGGCTCCTGAAATTCCTTCGTGATGATCATCCGTGTATCCGTGCCATGTGTTTTCATATCGTCAGAAAATGTACGATGAATGAGAGAAATCTAGTGACGATTCTGACGACTCACGTTGACATCTACATTGTTAGAGCAGTAGATTTACAATCGGAAAATCAAGTAGAGAGGATAGAAGCGTTCAAATTGATCATTTGGATGTTGAAAATTTATGAGAAATCGAATCTGAAAAAGTTGATTGATAGTTCAGCAGCACAGAAGAATGGAAAGTGAGTAATCATCCTTTGACGAATTAAAAAAAGAAACTTGGATTTCAGAAAATACGCATTCCCAAAATCCATAATGCAACCTATCATCTCAATAGCTCTTGCGGCGTTTGAAGGGAAGCGAGCTGACAAGTGAGTACTATAAAAATTCATATCACACACTTTTTTTTCAGATTATCACTTCCTTGTGTTGGCTTGTTCCTTGAATTCAGTCTAACCGAGCCATTGCTAGTACTAGAAATGGCTGGAACAGATTGGCTCGTCAAAGTTCTCACTGGTGTCTCTTGTATGAGCAAACGAATTGTGCTCCTCGCATCCCATGTTTTAATTTCTTGGCTGGATTCTCCGACAATCAGAATTAAAGCGCATTTGGATTTGGTGATGGAACAGATTTTTGCACCATTGGTGGAATTTGGAATGTTTCAAAAGAGGGGAAGCATGATGAGCAATGATACTGCGTAAGTTTCAGCTTAAAAACTTCTAAACGATCGATTTTCCAGAAGCGAAAGTTTCCATATGAATGACTTTTTGGAAAACTTCAAATGCTCCTTCCTCTGTATCATCCGCTCGTGGCCTGGATTATTTGCCTGTGCTGCAGTTGGTCCCAACTCAAACATTCTTCCAAGTTCTCCATTCCGTTTGCTGGATTATTTGGGTCTGGGAACAGTTGCCAATGACAACTTGGTCAGGATTCGAGATTCGATTGTGGATTTGTGCTGTGAATTCGTGGATGTTCCATATGCAAGCAAGACCTTTGAGTCGTGGGAAGAAGCGTTATCTTTTTATAGTGAGTTTTGATGAATCTGAGTAACAGTAGGACAACGCCATTGAACTTACTAGAAAACGTTAGAAACTTAAATTATTCAAACTACCGTATAAAAATGTATTAGAATGGCATGCCCCTCTATTTTTCCGGCTCCGGAACATTTCGAAAGCGGACATTTCGAAAGTGGACATTTCGAAAGTAAGACATTTTGAAATTGAGACATCTCGAAAGCCGACATTTCGAAAGTGTGAAATCGCATTTTTGCCTAATTTTTGAAACTTTTCGTATATATTTTTGCGTTTTTAAAAAAATATAATAAGCCATTGTTTAAGATATAATGGATCATAAATGCATTCCAAAAATTAGGCAAACACGCGATATCACATTTTCGAAGTGTCCACTTTCGAAATGTCCACTTTCGAAATGTCCCGGAGACACTTTTCCAACATCTAAACAGATCAAAACATCCGTTAGAAAAGAGGTTTGAAACATATTTTGTGACGTGTCCAGTCAACTTTAGACGAGGATTCTAATAAGACTAATTTCAATCCGTTTCAATTTCAAGAAGGTTCTCATTTTGAGCACATCGGAGTGCCGTTCTAATACAGATCTTACGGTATCCCCAAAATCTAAAACTGTCCCGATCAATTATTCCTTCTTCAATATTCTTTTCAATTCCAGAATCCATGCACCTCCCCGACAAATACAAAAGTGGTCTGAAACACGACTTCGTCATTGCTCAAAACGACGCTCGCCTCAAAAACGACACCGAACGCCACAAGCCAACCATCGACCTCCTTGCCGCCTTCCGTGTTCTTTCCCAATTTGTGCTCATCAATGCTCAATTACCCCTATCCCTTGCTCGCCTCATTCTTGCCATGCCCGATTCTTCGTCTGGTCTCAAAGCGACACTTTTGATGGCTGACATGTTACGACAAGCACCGTCTCATGTTCCTGCTGGATATCGGGCTCCTGTACTTTCCATGCCTACGCTAGTGCAATCTGCTTGCGAGAGTTTGAGTCAAAGTAGAGCCGTCTCTGCTATAAATGGCACTTTTGATATCAATGCAATTGAGCAGTACACATTCCCACATGCAACGTGAGTCTATTCCGAGATGTGCTAAACAGTTTAACCGTCGATTATATTCCAGAAACGCCGAACTAGTCTTAAACCGATTCGATAAGCTCAATCAATCATGGATCCGTTCTGCTTCCAACTCATCTACAGTACTAAAAGAATCGGATCTGATGCTCTTCGCCCCACATATGTCTGAGCCTGTGCTAGTCCAGGGTCCGATGAAAAAATCAAAAAGTGACAGCTCTTTTAGAGCCGGCTCAAGTCTCAAGAGAAACACTTCTCCAGATCTCTACGAGTACGAGTGCCCAGGAGAGTTTAGTGAAACTGTTCTACGTGGAAAATACGATAAGAATGCATTGATGTTAATGGATGATGCAGATGATTACGATTATTCGATTCCAAGAATTCGAGACACTTTTGATGATGAGGAAGAGAATGCGAAGAAGTTTTTCGTCGACTCGAATGGAGCGTTTGATTGGAATTATGTGGAGTATTATGTGGAGAATATTGAGAAGGATGGATATGAAAAATTGGTCAAGGAGTTCTCATCAAACACCATTGAAGTTCACATCGGAAATGTGAGTTTGTGAGGGATTCTTTGGGCCAGGGCTGGGCGGCAACTCATACAAATATGAATAACCTTTTTCAGGGGAGTCGGGCAAAAATACGGTCAACAGGAAAAATGCTCCTTATTAAAAAGCTATTAATCGGTTCAAAAACCTTCCAATTTTATCGAAATTAACAAAGTTATACCTTGGGTTGCATAAAAAATTGCAAAAATCGGCAATAAGAGGTGTAACGTCGTTATTTTTCGATAAAATTCAACCGGGGTTTTATTGGATCGGTAGGTTTTTTAAATAACTTTTGTTGACCGGATTTTTACCTAATTTCCCAGACAAAGTTATTGAAATTTGAAGAGCTACCGAAAGTGGGCCTTTCACACCTTCTGGAATTTTCAGATGTTCCACTTCCTCTCCCCATCTGAACAAGATAAAAACAAACGTCACCTGGATCGTCAGCAAGTAATCGTCGCTAAAAGTATTATCAAACTCTTGCTTCGCGTGTTCCCTAACAATGAAAGTATCAGTCAGGACTATATTCCAATCCTTCAGAAATACGTTGCAAACTTCAGAACCGTTTTAGAAGATGTGAGGATCCCTGAAAACTTTGCACACTTATCAGAAGTTTTTTCAGAGAACCACCCCAAACGCCTACTTTGCTTCGCGAAACTTGTCTTACAATCAGTCGATGCTCCATTTCGCAATAATTGGAACTTTCACAATGACTTCTCAAGGATTGAGCATTCTCAATAATATTGGAATTCTGCACATGTAAGTCTAAAAAGAATCATTTATTGAGATGGCACTGTGCCACGTTTTGATGGAACAAAAACCTATTGCACAAATTAGGAAAAGAGGGGAAAATGAGAGAAATTGGGAAAAAAAGAACAATTATTATGGGAACCCGTTGCTAATATCTTTTTATGGCTTCTGCGAAACGAAGAAGCACTGTTGAATATGAGACAACTTGACGAGACACTTGTACTTCTCGGTGAGAAGTCCTCCTTCTGGGAGACCAGCCGATGGGTTACAGTATGGACGGCAGTGCTCGTATCCTGGCTCGAAGACTCCGTAAGCTTCACAGCATTGGGAGGCGTCTTGGTATCCGGAAGCACAGATCATCACGTCTCCAACCTTACTCAATGGGCAACGGCCAGTGAGCACAGCGAGTTGCATCTGAAATTTGAGATTATTGATTGGTATTGGTGGATTTTGAAGTTACAGTAGCAAGCGTGGCATCGTAGTTACAAAGTGGAGCACACCCCTCTCCGAGGCGAGAGCAACAGTTACGGAAACGATCGTTGGCGGTGTCTTTGGTGATGCATGGCTGCCATCCGGGTTGACGTGGGCATTGGGCCTAGAATAGAGGGAAAAATGGAAATTAGTACTACGATCTCAAGATCCTAGAAGTTTTAAAATACAGATTCCAACTAGCTTTTCAAAAGCTCAAAAGTTCTTAATCAGTCCTCATCATGGTTGACAGGCAAAGAATTACGGCAAGCTCATTCAAGTGTGAATAACTTTTTTCAGGGGGGGGGGGGGGGTTGGGTTAAAATGTGGTCAACAGTAAAAATATTTCTTATTAAAAAAGCTATCGATTGGTTGAAAAATCGTCAATTTTCATAGAAAATTAACAGAGTTACGCTTTTTGAACGCCCACTGTTGCCGAAATCGGAAATTTTTCGGCAACACGAGACGTAACTCTGTTACTTTTTGATGTAATCAGACGAACTTTTAACCAATCGATAGCCTTATTAACAAGAAACATTTTGCTGTCCATCATACTTTTACCCGATCTCCCTTAAAAAAGTTATTCATACTTGATTGAGTTGCCGAAATTTGTTACCGCCCAGCTCTGAAGCTACAGTCGTCTCAAACAGTATTATTTTCAAAGGTTCAAAAGCTCTTGAACCATATGCCTTACCTGTGGTGGTGGAGCAAGTGGAGTTCCCTTTCCAGGATCCACATATTTCTCAAAATTGACTGGTCTTGAGTCCACGGAAGTTGACACAGCTGGTTGTGGAAGTGCCTGTTGTGGTTGCTGTGGTTGTTGGACTTGTTGTTGTGGAGCAACTGGTAATTGTGCTTGTTGTGGTTGTTGGTAGTTTTGGTTTTGGTATTGTTGTTGCTGTTGTCCGAACTGTTGTTGTTGTTGGTATTGATTTTGTTGAGGTCTTTGTTGTTGTTGGTTATTGTTATATTGTTGTTGTTGTGGTTGCTGGAATTGCTGATACTGCTGATTGTAGTTGTTGTTGAACTGCTGCTGAGGCTGTTGTGGTTGAGCCGGTTGTTGGGGTTGCTGCGGTTGAGGATTGTAATTTTGATTGTAGTTTCCTTGATGCTGTACCTGACCGTATTGCTGTTGCTGCTGTTGAGTCTGAAGAGTGCTGATGCCTTGCTGTTGAACAGTCAATGGGTTGGCATTCAGATTGAACAAGTTGAATGGATCCAGGGCAGCATTGGTTTGTTGAAGGAATGGTTGGAATGGATTGAAAGCGGCTGGCTGTTGAGTCTGAGCACCGCCGGCGGCGCCTGCTCCTGGAGCACCGAAGAGTGGTTGTTGTGGAGCTTGTGGAAGTTGGAATGGGTTTGGTTGGTTGAAAATGTTGTCCACTTGTTGTCCGTATCCTTGTTGTGGAGCCTGTGGAAGACCGAATCCCTGTTGTTGTTGTGGGAATTGCGGGGCTTGTTGGGCTTGTTGTGGATAGGCGATTTGTCCATTTTGGTATTCTGGAAGTGGCTGGGCGAGATCGGCTGGCTGACGGCTCAACATTGGGTCGAAGGAGGAAACTTTTGGTGGCTCAACTAGTGGTGCGAGTGTGGCCGTTTGGATTTGGCCTTGTTGTGGGTATGGAATTTGGTTTCCTTGATAGACTGGGGCAGCGAATTGCACTGGCTGGGCATGGGGTTGGAGTGGGATATTAAGGAGAGGTTGTGGCTGTTGTGGAGCTTGTTGAGGCTGCTGAATCTGTTGCTGTGGCTGGAATTGTTGTTGATGTTGTGGCTGCTGGAAGTTCTGCTGTGGCTGAACTTGTTGTGGCACCTGAAAAAAACTTTCATAAAGCTAAACCATGATTCAAGATGTACTAACCGGTCTCTGAACCTGTGGTCCTCCCTCGTTTGAGATCTGACGAGTGTTCACGGATTGGGCGAATTGGGGTTGGGTGTTGAAGGCTGGTGGTGGCTGGGGTGGGCGTTGGACGTTAGTCACTGGCTGAAACATGAAGAATCAAGAATAATCCTAAGCCAAGCCCCTATTCAATAACTCACCAAAACTGACTGGTGTTGTCCCTTGCACCCAGCACAAGCTGTTGGACACATCCTATCAATGAAATCAACTGCACAATGAACACATTTCGCTCTGGCACAAGAAGGCAAATCTGCCAAAGTGTATGATGCCAAAAGCAGCAAAATGCTGATGGCACGTATCGTCGAAACCGACATGGTCTGAAAGAATAAGGAATTCGAGGAATTTCAAAGTTTCGATGCAAAAAAGTTTGTGTAACGGTCAAAGGGCGGAAAAGCGAGGAGAAAGTGAAATGATCTCGTTTTCTTTCCCGGATAAAATGGCGTTGGGAACGGACGGCGCCGGAGAAGAAGAAGATGAAGTCGTTGAGGAAAAGGAGATGGATCAGATGAAAGAAAAGAAGAAGAAGAAGCCGTTTGTGTTTGCCTCGCCATCTTGAGGTCGTGTCTACACTAGCCGATGCCTCGTTCGCTTTGGCTATGACGAGGATCCGAAAGAAACCGGCTTGCTTCTTCTTTTTCTTGCTTCTTTTCTTGAGGTGCGTCGGGCTTTGGGCGGCTGACTGACCACCAGAATCAAATACAAGAAAAGAAGGTGGTGACGAAACATTTTTTAATTA